>JAQSVV010000071.1:0-2534402 GCA_036375495.1 Agrotis segetum
TGAGACATCCACCAATCCGCACTGGGCCCGCGTGGTGGATTATGGCCCACCCCCTCTCACAGAGAGGAGGCCTGTGTCCCAGCAGTGGGAACATTAATAGGCTGATGAAGAAGAAGATAGATATTTAAACTACATTTAAATACGCTTATGCCAGCAGCTTAGCTCGCGTGGAAGAAGTTTAGTTAATAATCCAGAATATCAAAATGTGCAAAATTTTATCAAATCCGTTCCGCCATTCTGACGTGATTGAGTTCCTCATTCAAAATTTTTCAAGTATGGTTTTTTTAAGCGACTTGAAGAAAAAGAGGTTTGACAATAAATGTATTTTTATGAAGTAAACAGTAATTGCTGATCGTTATCTCATAATGAGAGCAAGTAAACTAACATGGAAACATTTTCTACTAAGTATGTTGCAAGTAAATGTCGATAAAATAAGACACTTTGTGTACAGTTTTCCAAGGAGTTCCTCTAATCAAGGCTCTAGAGACTGGTTGCATCGTTGAAACGTGATTTAATATAGCCAAGACTTATAATATTTTTAAGCTTATCCCTTTTAAAAAGAACTGCAAGATTTTTATTTTATAGGTAGGCTCACGTTTCACCACTATCTCGCTTGGTAAGCGGTGATCTGGATGACGATGTGGATGACGACTTTAAACTATATAGGAGCAATAGACGGGACATCACGAAGAAAGTTGTAATCCAAAAGTTTTTACCAATAGGTAAAAAGTAGCTCAGTCTAGTAGACGCGTTGCTATGCAACGCTAGATAGTGCTACTGAACGGTATCAACAATTTTGTATGACAATTTTCCCAATGCCCGCTCTATTCGTTCTTTTAAATCTCTTTGATGGCCATGAAGGCATGCTTGCCTAGAAATAACCTCTTGACTTGAAGACTCCAAAGTTGTAGCTATCACGACAAAAAAATAGAATAGAATACTTTTTTACTAGCCTTATTCCATACTTATTCCTTCCACTTCTCTCGATGGTGTGTATTTCCACGCCAATTCACAAGAAAGCCATCCAAAGCGTTCCTCTTCTCTTCAGCCTGTCGCGAACCCGCCTATCTGTCAAATACTAAAATATTCGCACAGCGAGTGATAATAGCCTTAGAGCTACATGCTTGACTCTTGAGGCACACTGTAAACTTGTCCATTACTTTTTCAATTCTTCAAAAATACAGAAATGCAGACCTAGTTGGGAAGAAGTCGTATTGAATAAAGAAGACGTATTTCAAAATTGATGTATTAATGTTTAATATTTTTGTCCTCTATTTAGATGTTTAATCTTAAAGGTATAAGGGTTTTTAAATACCCCAAGGACTTTCGCATCGCATCTTTGTATACGTCTGTCTTGATTCAATCCGGCTTCTTCAAAGCCAGGGAGGTTATTACAACGTGTTAAAACCAGGCTTGTTCCAGTGAGTGAATGAGATGGCGTTAGACGACTTGTATAGCTCTGTCACTTCCACTCGCAGGAATAAGCCTGTTTTTAAGATGTTGTAATACCCCAGGTCTGCGTTTCTGTGTTTAGAGATAATTATTACACAAATTTTCAGCGTGTCTTTAGCACTTTTCCAAAATTTATTTCTTGGCTCTTAAGCTAAGGCACAAAAATAAAAAAGAAAACTAGCATATCAGCCAAAGAGTGGGCATTGGGAAAATGTTCATACAAAATTGTTGATTCCGTGCATTAGTAGCACTATCTAGAGTTGCATAGCAACGCGACTACTAGACTGAGCGACTTTTTACTTGGTAAAAAGTTTTGGATTACAACTTTCTTTGTGATATCCCGTCTATTGCTCGTATATAGTTTAATGTCTTTGATATCAGCGCTGCATAGGTAACTGCTGCTTATATCAAAGACACCACATTACATGCCGTAAGTTTAAGTTAACTTAAGTTAAACATAGCTTAAGTGACAAGGCATTAGCATTTCTAAAGCTTAGATCAGACATGCCTTCACATATTCCCCATTCTCTAAAGCTTGTACAGAACAGTTAAGTGGAGCAATAAATATCCCCATGTGGTTCCGTAGACATTTTAATGTATCCCTTTGCCCATTACACGCACATTTATAGAGATAATCCTGTAATTTTGAGATCGTAATTTCTGTAATATATGTACCCTTTTTTGGGTATTAAGTTGCGTGTTCACTAAGTTCTGACCAAGATGGCTGACGCTATTGAGATGAGAAAGTTCTGCATAGAGTTTAAGAAAATAGGCGCTAAATGTAGAAGTTTTAATTTCTTGAATAAATCAGATTTTTATTTAACATTCTTAATTAATGCGCACTCATAGGATTTAACGCAGCGAATATTATATTTTTTAAATTTATAATGAGGATGTCGTAAACGTCTGCCCCTTTCGGACCCACTACTGAGCCAGCGTAGGTTTACGTGTCGCGCCCCTTTCGGACCGGGTACCGAACTATACGGTTAATTTTACTTTCAGAACCCTTAGCATGAGTTTTCACTCTTTTACTTTATAGCGTCTTTCCAGTATTTATAGCGTTTCTTGTATGAAAAAATGGAACAGCGCCTCTGGTAATGCGAAGAAGGAATTATTTTTTTCCTTGAAAATTGTCAATTTGAAATTGTCTAAGTTCCAGTTGACTTAACGTCTCAAATACTGAAAACTCGTGCTAAGGGTACAGGATAATGTGACCCAACTTCAGTTTTGGCGCGAAAAACGACGCGCCGGCGCCACCGACCCGGGCTTGGTCCTTGGTCTGACGGCGAGCTACCCATCACTCACCGTCCGCAAGCCCGCTCCGCTGCTGTGCCCTCTGCTGATCAGAGGGACACGCGTTGGAGCGTCCACATGAGAGGCTATTCGCATACGGGCAAAGAGACCCCTTAGGCAGGCACACAGTGCCTAAGGAAGAGTTTTTGCCTGCATCCCAGGGTGCACCGGCCCGAAAAACTGGTCTTCCCCCCGGACGTATCCGAGAGGGAACTCCAGTCCACGGGCGCACGTGGAGGTTTCCTGTCATAGTACCCCATCACTCGTGATCTGCAGAAAATTAGGGGTACTCTTTTTTTTTTAGAAGGAGGCGACCGCCTCCCACTCCGTCTCGCCCCGCAGCATGGCCGCAACCAATGCCGGGCGCGAGAGGTCTCCGCCTATCGCCGCGGTGAGGACACGGCGGTGCTCCGCCCAAGCTGGGCATTCCTGCACCGTATGCTCCACCGTGTCCTCCGGGCGATCCTCGCAGTGGTGACACCCGGGCGTTTCCTCCTTTTTATCATGCACAGGTACCTCCCGAAGCTGCTGATGTCTGCTGATGTCCGGTGAGGACCTGTGTCATGCGGTAGGTGAGGACGCCGTGGGACCTATCCAGCCACTCCTCAAAGAGGGGTCTTACAGCCGCGACTGCGGCTAGCCCGTAATTAGGGGTACTAGGTGTTTTAATGCAAGTTGTCTTAAAACGCACACACTCACACATTCAGACATTTTAATTAGAGTTTGTGATTTGTGATTGTGATGCAAGGGAGACTAAAATCTATTAAATTACTTTCAAAGAATCTTATTAAAATTCTCAATTAAAATCATAGTAACAAACCTAATCAAACCAAGATAATAAAGAAGTGGAACCTATAGGTAGATAATCCAAATAAATGAGAAAATTGCAAAAAGTTGGAATCACGAACAAAACCGATTCACGTTAATTAGTTACAAAAAGGTATTTTCATCGGCAAATTTATTAGGGTGGTCGTGCACTGGATTAATAAATTAAATCCAGCTTTTCCAGGTGTAGCATTTTCCAGGTGTAACGTAATATCCTTTCTTTTGACAGTCCAGCTGTAAAATATATTTATAGCAATGGTGGTCCAGTGGTTAACGGTCTCCAGCAGGCGGACGGCGAGTGATGGGTCACTTGCCGTCTGTCGTGTTTCAAAGCGCTGTCAGCAATTGGATCCTTCCTTAGAGGGCCGAAGCCTGCCGGAGTCGCAGGTTTCTCTTATCAGGTAACCGTGAACTTGAAACGTAAAGGGCTATTGAAGACATACCGGGTGTTTTAGTCAGTAAGAGTCTGCAGTCCTCCCGTCCCGCCCTGAGTGAGAGGACTAATTCGAAGACTTTGCCACAATAATAAAAGATACAATTACAGACATTTTCTTTCAGTTTACGTTGAATTCTAACTGCTAAACACGACTTTGGAAAATATAGAAATCAACATGCAAGCCATGGTAGATTATTTTGCTAGCTAAGGGACAATAATTATATTTTCTGGCAAACTACCCAGTTAGAGGTTAGAGCCAAATATCTGACAATATTGACTGGCCTGTTGGTCTAGTGGTTAGTGACCCTGACTGCTATACCGGAGGTCGTGGGTTCGATTCCCACCCAGAACAAATGTTTGTGTGATGAGCACAATCATTTTTGTTCTGTGTCTGGGTGTAATTTATCTATAATAATGTATGTATTTAGAAATATATAAGTAGGTTTATCAGTTGTTTAGTACTCATAACACAAGCTCTGCTTAGCTTGGGACTACATGGCGTTGTGTGATCGTTATAAAAAAAATGTCTAGCTAAATGAAAGAAATGTTTAACACAGATTATTTCCATTTCGGCAAAGCTTAGGACTACAAAAAACCTTCATACTCTGTTGTATAAAAACAATATAAGCTGAGTTCCTAATTCAGGGCATACTAAAGCCCTGTAATCATAGTTATCCAGTGGGCAGCGACCCTAAAGGAGCGATATCGCGAAATCTCATTAGTGCGAATGCGAGAGACCACAAAAAATAATGAGTCAATTTACCATCTTTGCTGTGCCACCAAAATTAAACCTGACAACCTTATTTTTTAGGAAACAAAGTTTATTTTTCTGTACAATTTACTCTTTTGGTGAAAAATTTATCTTGGCTTTTCAATAAAAAGGTTTTAGTAACAGTAAAGTATGTAAGTATGTTTTGAGCAGAGACAGGGGAAAATCTTTTTTATTAATGTAGGTTTTACTTTGTATAATCTGTCTCTAACATAACATCATAGTCGTAATACCGGGAGGGTTAGCCAGAGGTAGCCATAGCTCGCTGATCGACTTTAAATGTATGGACCTTGACTCATCATCATCATCAGCCTATAATGTTCCCACTGCTGGTTCACAGGCCTCCTTTCCGTGATAGTGAGTGGGCCATAATCCACCATGCGGGCCCAGTGCGGAATGGTCGCGAGCCCAGTGCGGGTTGCACCTTGACTACTGCTGAAAAATTATGGAAAATCAGGAAAATCAAAAGTCATTTATAAATACAAATTAGACTGATTTACGAGCACTTTTTGTAGGTCAATTTTTACTTAAGTCAGTTTCCGAAAGCGCCCCCCTTCGACACTTACTAGTGTATTGGCTGGGAAGAAGAAGTGGCGGAACAAACTCCCCAGTAACACATCTGTCTGTATGGTTAGAGGAACCAAGGTTTTATACAATTTAATAGAACATTCACTTTACATATCAATCTGAAATTACATCCCAGTGTGACTAGAAGACAGAAAATGATAAACTAGGAAGAAAAGAAACCCGATAATACTTTGCCTGGCCTGGGAATCAAACACAGGATCTTTTACACAGCATTCATTGCAACCACTAGACCAACGAGGCGTTCAAATATCGGTATCCATGCTTACTTAAACCATTTTTGATTCGGGTCGGGTAGATTCCGAGAAAGGGTACTTTTTTGTATTATTTTACTGTGGTATCATTTTTTGGGACAAAGGGCCGGATCCACGGATATAGACAGACCTAGACAATGGAAGAGCTACTACTTCGCACGTCCAGCTTACGTACAAAAATTTTAACGCTATATCTTACGCTACGTCCTACGTGGGCGGTTCAAAGCGAATGCGATTGCGAAGCGGTGACATGCGAATTCAAAGCGATGCTGTGTGACGCGGTGGGTATGTCCAACGTGCACGCGAATCGTCTCGCTTTTTCTATCACAAAACAAAAACACAACGGCCCCGCATCCAGTTCGAAAATATCAAGGCATCTGATCGCTTTCGCATCATTTCGCGCCGCTTCGTACCGCACCCCACGTGTTTTTGGTCACATAGGCCACTTCAATAGGTTTCAACTGTTTGTTGTTTTCGCGCCGCGCCGTGCCGCTTCGCGTTCGCATCTAGATCGCTCACGTAGGACGTCGCCTGAGGAAGGACTGCACGCGAAGCGAAGCGATGCGAATGACACAAAACAAGACACATTTTTTTTTTATTGCAGGTAATGATTTGAAAGAAGTTGTACACGCAGAGAAATGTCTGGCTACCTGTACAAGAACTTTGGTTGCAACCGTGCCAGTAAGACTCACTAGTTGACTTTACAACATTTCTAGTTATAAATACTGAGTAAATAGGAGATATAACAAGGACTTAGTATTTATTACTAGAAATGTTGTAAACTAGTGACTCTTGCTGTCACGGTTGCAACCAGAAGTTCTCCTATACATTTCTCTACGTGTAGTCAGTTTAAAAATCAGGTTAAAATTGTAATACTTGCATTATCTAGTTCTATCTATATCTGTGGTCGGATCTTCTATACAATGTAATAAGTATCGTAAAATTGTGTTTCATAAGTTTTGGCCTTTTCTTATCCTTACACATGATATCTTAGAGAGTCGATTTTGGTGTTTTTCAGAATATTGGAATCTGCTCGGGTTAAGGGTTGTGGATGTAGATACTTTTTTCATTATAAACTGAATTTATGTCTATGATTTTATTCGTCTTCTACACTAATATTATGAGAGCAGTGCTGGCCCAGTGGTATCGGTCCCGACTTACGAGTTGACATCGTGAGGAAACCAGCATGTCCTAGAACCAAAAATTCGAAGACATGTGACATCTACGCCCCGCGTGGTGGATTATGGCCCACTCCCTCCACAGAGAGGAGGCCTGAGTCCCAGCAGTGGGAACATTACAGGCAGGTGATGATGATGATGATGATGACTATTACATGTTAAGGCAGTCCTACGATCCCGGGTACATTCACCTTTGAAAATTCACTTTTCGTAAGAAATTAAGCTTAAATTTTTCGCGGAGCACATGCACGTTTCACAAAATCCTACTTAACAAGCTCTCCTCGACTGGCATAATATTATTTGGCAGCGCGCCGCAATACCATTGAGTGTCGAGCGCCTGCTAAGTTTTGACGAGCAATACGCGGCCATGACACGTGTGATGAACTGCGCTAAATTCTCAGGCGCTTCGTTTTAAATTAAAGTTTAGTTGCTTTGCAAACGTGATGGAGTTAGAAATGAGTAGTAATCGTTTGAAGAATGAGTGTTAAATGTGTCTTTTTGTAAAGCTTAAAAAAAAAAAGATAATTTACGCATGTAGTCTTCGAAAAGTATACAGCCCAATGATAATATTATAAATAAAAATAGGTAGATATCGCACTAGCACGCAAAAATTGTTGAGGATAAAGTAAGACAATTGTTGCTCTTTGCTATCCCTATCTCATTCTATCTAAATACGTTCCGCATTATCTATCGCTGTCGTAGTTTTAAATAAATATAATAACAATGCAACGATTCTGAACGCAATTCAGTATGAACATGGCGTATCTTTCTTTATAATATCATTGATAGGTACAACCGTATACTTTGTTTCAGTATGTATGTAGTTTCTAATTTCCGCAAGTTTTGCCCAATGTAATAGGGGTAGAATCATATTCTAATAAACCAAACTCTCAAAATCAAAAAAGTTTACTTTAATACAATAACAAAATTGCTTAGATACTGATGTTTTAGAACTTACCTCAAAATCTCTAAATTTTTGTGTCAACATGAAAGAATCGTAGCTAATTATGTGGTGACCCTGGGTATAGCGGGATGGCACTGAGAAACATTAATTTAATGGAAAATTAAAAGCGCCTCTAGTGTGTGAACGAGGATTTGTTTTTTTTTTTTTCAGGAAATTCACATCAAAGTGGGTTTACTTAAAGTCACAAAAACGTCAAAAGTTATTCAGTATCTATCCTAGGGCCTCAGTATGGTCGCGGGACTTATTCCATCACCGTGACGTTTTTACCACGCTAGGGCGGCCTCAGTACATCTCGGTGAAAATTGTGTTTGAACTTTGTGTGTATACCTTTTATTGCTCGTGACTCTACGTAAAGTTGTTTAAACTCTTTAATACACTTAAATTGCTTAATAGCAGCATTTTGTGTACAAAATACTGCAACTTTGTCTCAATTAATGACTTGATCTTCATTTAAAGAGAGTAATAACCTCTTTTTATAGTCACAATATCACTAAAATCCAGCTGAACTAATGCCTCAGATTGTGATTGTACGCCATTCCGAGAACATAACTTTGTTATCAAACAGTTCGGATTGCATCGTAAATGAAACAGCTTTTCCGTTTTATTTGGTGAGATATAAAATGTATTGTGTTCAGAGGCCTTACCACGAGCTCTTAACGTGATCCAATTTAGGCTGCAGGAAAGAGACGGAGCTATACAAGTCGTTTTAAGCCATTTCTTTCCCACAGCCTAAGCTGGATCGCTTTAGGCTTCTGGTTTATTCTTCTGGTATTTCTTTACATTTGTTACTGTGAAAATGTTCAGTAGCGGATATATTATGATAAAATTTTACCTAGTGACACTGTAGGGTGCACTATGCAAGGTGCTTCCCTAACATAAGTAATGTCAATGCAGATGTAAATGTCAACTTTAAACTTAAATGCAGAAAATGTCAGTGAATGTTCAACGGGATGAATCTAAATGAAAATGCAAGTTGTCCGACTCAAACCACGTCTAATTGAACACTAAAATGTAATATACATAAAATGCATAGAACAATGCAATATGTCAGTGTCAATGCACTGCCAAATGTAGGTTGCGTCCAAAGTGCAGATACGCGAGCCTACTGGCTAACTTATTGCAATAAATAATTATATTTTAAAATCCATGTACGTGCACCGTACATATTGCCACAACACAAAAGTAACTAAATAAGACAATCTCATAAGAAATGTAAAATGATAAAATAAGAATGTAAAAATAATGTAAAGATGAACTACAATGTAAATAAGTATTGATCTAAACTATGAATATCTAAAGTCTATAAAAGTCATGATAATAAATTAACACACTTCACTATGTTTTTCAGTGTCAAATTTCACTTCACTTGTGGTAGGGTTAGCACACGTCACTTTGTTCACTTTTGAATCCTTTTTGTTGATCTTGCTGATTCTATCCTCGATGTCATGATCTTCTTCTCGTCTGCTTCTGCTTCTTGCGTCTTGCGGACCCTCTCCCTGTCTTTGGGTGTTACACCGATGTTACAAACAGTGCAATGCTAATCGCAACAACCACATAGATTGCAATGTAGTGATGAACGTCGTGAGAGGATAAGGTGTCTAGCTTAGACTGTTCTTCTATAGAGCGTAGTTGCGTGTCAATTTTCTTGAACGTCTCTTCGTGCGTTTCAATATGCAAGGATGAGTTACGAATCGAGGTATTGATTATGTTGTTGATTGGAGAGATCGTGGGCACGATCATCGCATATGGTTCATTGACTAAAATATCACTTGTATGTTCCATGGAACATCGTGCGTGCGTGCATGCGTGCAGTGTGAACGAGTCGCCTTGCAAGTTGCATCCTTGTTTCAGCGTTATCAGACCCGAGTGACGCAACGTCTCCGATGTCATTTGAGTACCGCACACTAATTGTACTTCGCACGCGTCACAACAATAATAAAACCAGGTGTTTTGTTTATGTAATTTGACCCATTTGTCGGCGCATATTTTTATTTCCGTATGGCAATAAACGCTGTGTTCTTCGTTGTCTCGAATCAGCTGTATATCGCAAATAGATTTGTGACGATCACCGGTGTTGTATATAGGGTGATTTAGTTTGCACAGTAGATATTGGTCATGTAATTTTTGGCATTCATTAATGTCATACTGTTCTAGGGGTATAAATGAATATTGGTTGGCGTTAAATGCTATTAATGCTGAGTTAGGAATAACATACATTACTCGATTTACGTCAATACGTTGAGGAATGCTGATAAGTTTGTTTAGTTCGTATAGGGCATCACTCAAGATCGGTACTTTTATTTCCATCAACAGGTAGTGCTGTGTTATGCGCGCATGTATTCTGAACAGCCTGTAGATGTCTCTTATGTCATTATGAACTTCAGGTAGTGTAGAATCTCGAGGTAGTAGTCGAGCTATTCTATCTAATTCGCTTTGCAATTGGGTTGGTGATAATAGATGCACGTCCATATGTCCTTGGTACATATTTGTCAGGGTGTTGATGAGCGATTCTTGAATATCTTTTAAGTTTTGAACCATTCTTTCTGCAGCTATGGCCGATGTAATGATATAGAATGCATGTGAACTCTCAAGTTTATCTTTGAGCGTCTTATTTTCTAGGGACGTGAGGTGGTCGTTAATTAAAGTGAACTGCTTCACCATTGTTGCTTCGTTACGCTGTATGATGTTGTTCTCGGTTTCCAGAACACTTGTTTGATTTTTAAGCAACTGAAGTAGGTGATTATCATTATGTTGGATTGTGTCAATATCCTGTTCATATTTTTCTGCAAAACGTTGATCTAACACTCCAAATAACGAATTTGCAACATATCCTACTCCGTCGATTAATCCTCTTTTGAACCTGTGTTGAATTATCCGCTGGGACCTCAGTAATTCGTTGTAATAATTTAGTTCACTCGTGCTTTGTTCAAGTTGATTTATCAAAACATGAAATTGCATCATCCACTCTTCGCAACGAGCTTGCTTTAAGTGAGATACGAATACTTGCAAAGTGTCCACATTGCGCCAATAATTTGTCATATTGTAATAGAATACCAGTTTCCATTCATCTCGAATTTCTTGTAGGTCTGCAATCTTGTCAAAGTAAAGTGTTTGATTTTTTGTCAGTTGAGTAAGTTTCATATCTTGCTGGACAGTAGGCGTTATCAATGTCATAACTAGCATCAGCATATAACATACCAAGCTGTTCCAGTTGAGCCTTTTAGCTCGGTTTCGCCTGTTTTTAGGTAGTTTGTCAGTGTCAGGGTTGTTTTGTTCCTCAGCCTCCACTAGTGGTACCAGTTTTGTAATAGGTCGTTTAGTTTCGCCTTTTGCAGTTTGTAATGTCACAACTCTAGTGTGGCCGTCCTTTCCAGGGTGTAAATTCGCTACACGACCCAGTGCCCATTTTCCTGCAGGTAACCTTTCATCTTTAATGCATACAATGTCATTTTTCTTTATGTCAGTGTTCTGTCGTTTCCACTTTAGTCTTGCTTGTAGTTGTTGGAGGTACTCTTGCGACCACTTCTTCCAGAAATCCTTACTAAGTTGTTGTACAATTTGCCATCTTGTGTTTAAACGGTAAGTCTTGTCCATGTCGGGTTCTGGAATTGTCATGAGTGATGTGCCGGTTAAGAAATGTCCTGGAGTTAAACAGTTTATTTCTTCGGCGTTCTCTGAAACGGTGCACAGTGGTCGTGAGTTCAAGCAAGCTTCTATCTGACATAGCAGAGTTGTAAATTCTTCATATGTCAGTCGTTGGTCTCCAATGACCCGTTTGAGATGATATTTCATGCTCTTTACAGCGGCTTCCCACAGTCCGCCTGCACTTGGCCAGACAGGGGCATTGAAGTGCCATTGAACTCCCATCTCTGATATTTTCCCCAAGAAGAAGTTGTCTATAGTTTCGACAATGCATTTGTATTGTTGCAGTAGGAACCGATTTGCACCCACAAAATTCGTGCCGTTGTCGCTGTACATGTCTCGTGGCGTACCTCGACGTGCGCAGAAGCGCTTGAAAGCCGCAAGGAATGCTGTACTGGATAGTTCAGATACCAGTTCCAGATGAATGGCCTTTGTTGCTAGACAAACAAATACTGCAACGTACGCCAGCAATGTTCTGACGCCTCGGCCTTTACTTGCCTTGATTTCAATGTGTCCAGTAAAATCGACACCTGTATGTGTAAATGGGCGAGATACTGTCACTCTCGGCTCTGGTAGATCAGCCATAATCTGGTTTGTTTGTTTAGCATTAAATCGGCGACATGTTACGCACTTGTGTAAGACCTTTTTGACGGCGCGATGTCCTCCTACGATCCAAACCGTTTGTCGTAGATGTGTCAAGGTTAACTTAGGACCTCCGTGTAATGTTCTTCTGTGAGCTTGCCAAATTAATAACTCTGTCAGTTTATTGTCATGTGGTAGTAGAATTGGATGTTTTGTGTCTTCCGGTAAGTTTGAGTTACGTAACCTTCCACCCACTCGCAGAATGTCATGTTTGTCAAGGAATGGATTTAAACTCAAGAGGTTACTTTTTGTGCTCAAACCTCTGTTTTCCTTTAATCTCATAATCTCGTCATTGAAGGCATGCAATTGAACCTGTTTCATTATTAGGTTATCAGCGCTTTGTAGTTCCTTAGATGTCAAATAATGAGTACGATGAGTGTCGGTGTTCGAACAGCTGTTTATGAAACGTTTCATCCAAGCAATGACCCTTGTAATACGAGTCAAATCGCTGTGTCTGTCTAATAATTCAATTACTATTGAAGACGGTTCACATTTCACAACATACGTTTGCATTTGTTTTTGTTTTGATTCGCATGTTATCGGTGTAATTGCAATTTTGTCAAAAGTATTTTCATTATAATTCTTCATCCAGTAGGGACCTTGCCACCACAAAGAATGTTGCAATAGTTGGGAACAACTGATACCGCGTGATGCACAATCTGCAGCATTTTCCTCGGATTTGACATAACTCCAGTGTTGCTTTGGAATTACGTCATGCACTTGCTGTACTCTGTTGCTGACGAACGACTTCCATTTTGTGACGTCCCCATGCAGCCAGCCTAATACAATCATAGAGTCCGTCCAGGCGTATGTATATTTGTGCACATTGTCCCATTTAAAGGCTGCCAAGACCTTTTTCATGAGCCGTGAAAGTAGTAGCGCTCCACATAATTCAAGTCGAGGTAGGGTCAATTTTTTGTTGATTGGCGATAACCTCGATTTTGCAGCGATAAGTCTAGTCACAGGTTCGTTTTTGTCATTTGTTGTCAACAGGTATATGGCGCATGCGTAGGCCTTTTCGGACGCATCGCAGAATCCATGTACTTGGAATGGTTTAGTAATATCTCCCAGCCACCTTGGTATTTGGTATTCGGTTATTTTGTGTAAATCGCTAGTAAACTGCTTCCATTCTTCTTGCACGCTGTCAGGTAAGGTTTCGTCCCACTCGCACCCCGATAGCCAGACGCTTTGGAATAGCAGTTTTGCTTTTACTGTCAGAGGTGTCAGCCAGCCCAGAGGGTCGAAAATTTTCGAGATTTCCGATAGCAGTTTTCTTTTTGTCAATTGGTTTTTATTGTCAAATTGTATTTTGTTTGTAAACAAAAATGTGTCAGTTGTAGGATTCCACTGGACCCCCAGGGCTTTTGTCATTCCATCGTTTGTAAAGTGCATTGTCGTTTGGTTAAGATCTGAAGAAGATAAGCTTTCAATCAAGGTCTGGTCATTACTTGACCACTTCCGTAGTGTAAGGCCAGCTCCACTTAGCATGTTGATGAGTTGCTTTTGAATTTCTTGTGCTCGTTCGATGGTGTTGCTGCCACTTAGGACATCATCAACGTACATTTCGTTAGCAATGACATCCGCTGCTAACGGATATTTCTGTGCATCATCGTCTGCAAGCTGTTTCAGCGTTCGAAGAGCTAGAAATGGTGCTGCCTTGGTGCCATACGTCACTGTGCACAACTGGAATTCCTTTAAGGGACCTTGGTTGGATTCCCTCCACAGGATCTTTTGCAAGTGTTGGTCTTCTTCATGGACAAGGATCATGCGGTACATCTTCTCACAATCTGCAGTAAAGACGTACTTGTATAACCTCCATCCTAATAACAATGTCAATAGGTCTTGATGAAGCTTAGGACCACACTCCATCAAGTCATTCAGGCTGTAACCTGTGTCAGTTCTCTGGGAGGCGTTAAAAACCACCCTCAATTTTGATGTCACTGAGTCCTGTTTTAGAACTCCATGATGAGGTAAGTAGCATTCCGTGTTGCATTCAGGTTTGCTCTCCTTCATGTGTCCCATTTCCAGGTACTCTTGCATAAATTTGATGTAACTGGCTGATAATTTTTCATCCCTGCCTAATCTCCTTTCTAATTGAATAAATTGTGCTACAGCTCGTGGCTTTGATTTGCCCAGCAGCTGATTAAAATTAGGCTTCATTGGCAAACGAACTGCATATCTGCCATCTCCTAATCTCTTGGTTGTTGCAATGTAGAACTCTTCACAATATCGTTCCTCTGATGTCATAGAATTGCATGTATCTCCGTTGATGTCTTCCACTTCCCAGTACTTTGACAAGTCGTTGACTTCATTAACTACGACGTTGCAATTAAATGTTTTGGTGACATTGCCTGACAATATCCAACCCAACCGTGTTTGTTGAGCCATGGGTTCATTAACCTCCCCTTTGACTAAGCCATTCATGAGTATTTCGGAAAATACGTGTGCATCCAGAAGTATGTCAATGGGCCTAGACAAGTTGTAATCTGGGTCGGCTAGTGTAATGTCTGTCACATGAGCCCAAGGTTTCTTTGCAAATGTAACGTTAGGCAGATTGTTTACTACCCGTGTCATGATTAACGCTTCCGTTGTAAACTGGAAGTCGTTATATAAGGACTTGCAGGATAGACGGACCTTTCCTTTACTCCTGTTGGATAAAGTACCGATGCCGCTTATGTTTGCACTCAGTTGTTGACGTTTTATGCCCAATCTTTGTGCTGCATTCTCCGTTATCAACGTAATTTGTGAGCCTTGGTCAACTAGAGCCCTTAGTGTAATGTAGTCACCTTCAGCTGTGGCTACTTGCAATAATGCTGTTGGTAATAATATTTCATCATCATTATTTGATGCGAAGTTGTTTTGCAAATTTTTATTTGACCTAGTTGAAGTCGATGACGACGGTTTAGATGCTGTTTCTGTTGCTGAGGGCGTTTGCGCTGATTTCGCAATATCGCTATGCAGAAGTGTATTATGTTGTTCGTTGCAATCTCTGCATCTTTTCTGTGATGCACAGTAACCCTTATTATGCACATATAAGCAATTTTTGCATATTTTATTATTTTCTATAAATGCCATTTTTTCCGTACTCAGCATGTCAGCAAACTTAGAACATTGAAATAATGCATGATTTATATTGCACAACGGACAAATAATCTTGCTAAATTGTCCAGCGTTTGACGCATGGAAGTTGCGAGAGTAGTTTGTTGAACTTTTATTGGGTTGTGACTTGGTATTTTTGTGGAAAGGATGTTGCGTCTTATAATGTGGTTTCGATGTAGGTTTATCACTGCTTTCTGGCTTTTTCCTGTGCAATGGTTCTAATGCCATAAACTTATTTTCGACGAAATCCATAAAATGATTGTATGTTGGTATCTCGCGTGGATCCGACCTGGATTGCATGTATTCCGAATACGTTTCAGAGTCTAATTTTTCGCACAACACGTAGACTAGAATCGGGTCCCATGAGCTTGTATCAATGCCCAAGTTGTGTATCGCGTTTATTGTTTCGTTGGTAGTGTCATATAGCCGCTTGAGGTCGAATGCAGATTGTTTTTGTAAATAAGGTTGACGCATAAATACTTGGAAATTTCTTGTGAATAACAGAAACTTATTATTATATCTATGGTTCAAAATTTCCCAACACGTGTCATAATTTTCGGGTGCTATGTGTAAATGTTGCACGAGCTTTTCCGCTTCACCGCGAAGTCTACCCTTTAAATGTTGCATTTTCTGAGTTTTTGCAATCGCTGGATTATTATGAATCGCTTCTACGTAGAGATCCATAAAAGTAGGCCATAAGGTATAGTTGCCGTTAAAGATAGGTATGTCAATTTTAGGTAATGTTTGCTGTTGATGTATAGAAGCGTTTAGTTTCGTGTTCAGCGCCCGTTTCATATTTGTAAATGCATCTTCGTAATGACAAAACTCGTCATAATAATCCTGTGAATTCCCCTCTAAAATGCCATCGATTTGTAAATGTAATTTGTCAATCGCAGTCCACCGAAACTCTACAGTCTTAAGCATATCCTCTATTTCCCATTTCTCCTTAACCTTGTCTAGGCTTCGATTTACTAACCTAGTGAATGCACGGAAGTTAGCTTGTTGCAACTGCTGTAACTCGAGTAGCTTGTCCTCTGCTCCTACAGATGTCTCGAACAGGGTGTTGTCGAATTCAATGTTTAGCTTACTATGGCCGGCGTTACTGGGTCCAGCAAGAGTTTTCATCTCGAACGCTGCAATCTCCTGACGCGTTCCATGGTACCAGCCTTTAATGACCTCGAAAATGTTACCAGTGAAATATTGATGACCTTTCTCTTCTACTGCACTCAGCTCCCGGTTCTTCTCTTCACATTCCGCCCATAGTACATCTAACCTCTCAAGCCTTTTACGAATGTAATCGGTGGTCTTCCTGCTCGCTGAATCCTTCTTAAAATTAGAATGGATTCTCTTCAGCTCCTCGAGGATCTCTGCTTGACGCACGATTAAACCCTCCATTGTAAAGTCGTAAGATAAATAATGAACGATCTTACTTGAAATTCAGGAACTCTCCCTGTTATGCAAATGCAATGCAGTGCGACGCTCTGGAACCTGGACCGCTGCTACCTCCCCGAATGCTCCTGCACGGCAACACACGTGGCACGGTATGACACGACACGACACAGATCCCGCGCGACGTCTTATCGACCGACGTATCGGACTGTATAGTACTTGCAATAGTTACGAAGGACCAAAAAACTATGTAGGGTGCACTATGCAAGGTGCTTCCCTAACATAAGTAATGTCAATGCAGATGTAAATGTCAACTTTAAACTTAAATGCAGAAAATGTCAGTGAATGTTCAACGGGATGAATCTAAATGAAAATGCAAGTTGTCCGACTCAAACCACGTCTAATTGAACACTAAAATGTAATATACATAAAATGCATAGAACAATGCAATATGTCAGTGTCAATGCACTGCCAAATGTAGGTTGCGTCCAAAGTGCAGATACGCGAGCCTACTGGCTAACTTATTGCAATAAATAATTATATTTTAAAATCCATGTACGTGCACCGTACAGACACTACCGCCGTAGCCAAGAGACAAACGATAAACGTAGACGCTGAGTAGTCTTTATCTTCTTTACATATAATAAAATCGTAGAGCTGTCATTCCTGTACATTGAATATTTTTTTCTTTTTGTATTTTTTTCGAGATAAGGGATCGATTCTGATGCCAAATCAACTTTTTTTTTCTTTCGAAATTTTTTATGTTTTTTTGATTTGATCTATCTCTTAAACTATTGTAAAGTTGTCGATCAAATTTTCCTCAAATATTCCTAATAATATGCTTCTGTTGATAGGCTATGTATCATTTCGCTATTTTTCCTGGGAGATAAGCAATTTTAAATTTTGTTGTTTTTATCTGTTTGTTTTTAGTTGGCAGCTAAACCACTGGATATTATTTAGTCAATTTTTCCCCAAATATTCCTTAAACTGCTCTTCTATTAATAGGATATGTATAATTACGCTATTCCCTTTGGGGGATTAGCAATTTTATAAATTATGTTGATTTTGCAGTCATTGTTGACATTTGTATAAGAACCGCTATTTGAAAACACTGTCAGCGTACTAGCCAGTCTGGTTGGTATCCTGCTTGACTTTCGCGCAAGGGGTCTCTGGATCAAATCTCGCTGTTTCTTTTTTTCACTTTTTGAGTTTTCTTATATTTGTCCTGAGAGTTTCAAATAATTTAAAAAAATGTGTATACTTTTATTTCAATGTTATTCGCGATTTGAAATTATTACTATTTTTTTTTCAATAGTTTTCTAGGATATAAATATACATTGATTTAAATTGTAGGTAGTAAGTTGGATATGTTTTTAAATTGTAATTGTTTCGAGTTGTGGAATTTTAAAGATTAGAAAAAAACTGTGTTTATTTATGTTTTGAATTGTTCAAACCCGTGCATAGATTCTGTTTTAAACGACGACAAGTTGTACTCATCGAGTTAGATAATTAGTTATTTTTTAGGTATCACGCGGAATGCAAGGGAGAAGAGCAATGCTATCGTACGTTCAATTTGCAGCGATACTGTAAATCAACCCAAAAATGATAGTCTAATGTTTAAAATAAACACCTACCTAGAGTAACATTATTGATCTAAACTAATAATAAAAATGCAAGTATGTTTGTTTTTTACCTTTTCACGCATTACTACCTACTGAATCGATCGTCCCAAAATTTAGCATATACGTTGTCAGGAGTATAGACACGGATATAAGGTATCTTACATCCCGAATAACAGAAGAGAGCTGTTGCTGAGAAAACAATTACGTTCATATTCCAGATGGCGCCACACGATCCGTATTGTTTCTCAAATTCTAAAATAACGCAAGCGAAGCCGCGGGCAAACACTAGTCTTTAATAAATCTTAATTGGATAACGTTGAAAATCTATTGGAGACTACCGGCTAATCGATCGATCAGCCACTGCTTCAATCGTGTCGTCATTTTATCCATCCATCCTCTCAAAATTACTAGTAAGACAATATTTTTGATTCTAATTAAGATGTGTGTGAGGCTCCATCAAAAAAAGGAAATAAGCTTTTTAAATCTGCCTAAGAACAACAAAAAGTAATTATACGACAAAATTATAATTACTAAACTTGGTATATAAATAGCTACTAAGTTTAAGAAGACTTTAAGAAGTTCTAAAATAATTAAGACTTAACTTGTTTTGATGTTAAATTAAAATAAGGCATGTTGATTTTATTGGCGCCCAAACTGGGCCTGTTTTAAGAATTGATTCTATTTAAGTTACTGTAAGTTATTTAAGTAATTCACTTTTTAGTCTTAAAAGTTTTAATCTTATTATATCAATCTCATAGATTTTATAGTTGACCCAGTTTGGGCGCCAATAAACTTCACCATCAGCTTTTTATCGATAAATCATTGAATAGGTATTGTACTAAGTTTTTTTTATAGAAATACCTTTCAAACATGTAAAACTCGTTGCTATTTTCGTTGCTTTGAGAAAGGATCTTTGTATCCCTCGTAAAATTTATACAAAAGGTCGGATTCCGCCTGTCCTGATTCCAGTTGTTGTAAAATGCTGCTGTTCGCTTTCCTTCATTGTACAAAACAATACAAACTTGAATTTTATTTCTCAAAGTTTAGCCGTTACGTGATTGTATGAAAGATTTTTGTGTTAAAATGCATAAGTTTTATTCACGTACCGGTCTTGTGACTTCAAATGTCCTTCTTGTGGCTGCTGTGGTGGTGGTGTGAGGTGTGGGAAAGTGTAACTGGGTTTTTCAGTTCGCAATATCAAGAAGTAGTGCCCCCGCTCAGGCTTTGTCTATTATAATTTTATTACCACCAATCAGTACCCAATTATGAAACTTTACAAAGCTTAATCCTGCTGATCTCCGCAGCATTACAATTTGAGCTATAACACGAATTTGAAGCCACATCCATCGAATTGTGGTTTGCATTTCATAAAATTAATGATATGACAATTTAGTAGATATTGAATGGAAGACTGGCATTTATTTATAGGCCGTATGTGGGTAGAAACAGAAAAGCCATAAAGAAAGCATATTGGTGATGTTATTCTTAAGGTAAGCGTCCACAGGTCGGCATCGTACGTATCGGACGCATCGCATCAAACGGATTTCTGTAGGTATCGGCAGCAATCGGATTGCCGATGCCACCTTCATTGCGTCCACTGATCGGATTCACTATGACGTCATCGGTACGCATCGCATGTAGGCATTGCCGATGAGCCGTCCGTACGATGCGGATCTGTGGACGAAGTTGTATGAGTTTTAATACAAGGCAAACTATATTCGTTACGTACGATACGTCCGATACGTGCGATGCGGACCTATGGACGCTTACCATTATAGTATGATTTCACCGAAATTGAGTGTGGCACATTTGTTCGCGCACTTCTACATTGCGCATATTTAATTTCGAAAAGATTAAGTCGGTACCTAAGTTTCTCTATTTCGCTCGGGAATAAACCTTTGTAAGCTATAAAGAAACAGAAATTCGAATTTAGCCGTCTATTTTTGTTTACGAAATGAAATTGGTATCCTGAAATATGAACACAGGTATGGATAATCCTGTATTGTATTCCTATTAATACAAAATCACGTATCCTTTTTTAAACAACCTTTGTGACCTAGGTACCTTTTTACCCGACTGCGCGACGCAAAGGAGGGTAATGTGTTTATCAGTCTATGTATGTATGTATGTTTGTTTCTATGTGGCGTTCTAGAGACCAAATTCGTAGGCCGATTTTGATATTTTTTACGTCAATCGATTCGTCTTAACCTTGCGAGTGTCACTAAAGACATGACAGTAATCAAAATTCACCACAGCGACAACCAGACGCCACATTGTCAAAATGAAAAAAAAAATGTCGATGAGCTATGCCATGTGGGGTATCGTTGAATAGGTATTTTAAAATCATCTTTAGGTTCCCTTTATCATTTTTCATTTTAAATAATAGTTTAGGATATATAACGATTTAAAGTTGTTTAGCAAAACAATAATTCTCTGAATACTTAGTAACTAAAAAGTATAAAATAAAAAAAATATTTAACGAAAAACAAAAAACCCGACTGCGTTAAAAAAAGAACTAAAAAGAAAGAAACAAGCCCAGTAGTTAAGAATTCACTCATTCACACTCACAGTCGGGGCCCGTTGGGAAGATTTGATTGGTATAATTTGAATGGGCCCCGACTGTGAGTGTGAATGAGTGAATTCTTAACTACTGGGCTTGTTTCTTTCTTTTTAGTTTTTTTTTTAACCCAGTCGTGTTTTTTGTTTTTCGTTAAATATATTTTTTATATCGTGGTAAAATCATCAAATGAGTCCTCCCAGCCCGGGCAGGGCGCCAGGGACTGTCAGACTTTGTACTGACTAAAATCCACGATGTTTCAATAGCTCTTTAAGTTCTGGGGTCACGGTAATGAGATAAGTCCCGCGACCCCGGCAGGCTAATGATAATAAAAATAATCAGTAGTTCTATCATGGAACTGTTAATGGAAGTAGTGACAACGAACCCTCTAGAGGGTGGGGGGGGGGGGGGCGTCATGATGCTGACACTCCTTGAGGCGCGCGTGGAACAACACAATGCGCCGTCGACCCGGGCATGGTCTATGGTCGGGCAGCGAGTTACCCTTTACTCGCTGCCCGCATGCCCAAAGTATCGGAGACTTGCGAGGCTTTTTAATAGACGCGACGCTAGCGTGGCGTGTCCTTGACGTGAGTCGTCTTGTTCGACGATATACAAATATTTTCATAGTAAAAACTTTGGCAAACCCTTTAGACACATCGTTAGCCGTAATGTACATCTATTGATGTTAATGTTTTATCAGATCTTAAAACTGAGAGAAACTCTAAACACCATGAAAGTCGTTTCAGTCTTGAAAAATATAAAAATATTTACCAAGCTTCTATAAAAGACGATAATATTATTTGTCATAAAAATAAATGAAACCAATTCGGGTTCTATCCTAAAATAGGTTAACATTTATAGAAATAGTGTTGAAAACAGAACATTTATAACAATACCACAGTCGGTGGAATCGTCACGTTTCTGAACGATTCGATAACACAAGCGTGATCAAATCTATTTGCAAACACTATCCGTACCTGTGTTGCTCGCCATCGGATTAACTATTGATGTTCGAGTTTCTGAACGGAACTCAAAAGCAAAAGGGGAGGTTTGTCAAAGCTTTGTAGATGGATTATCCGTGTCTAGAGTCCGCGTCACGATTGAAGACCATTTGATGCGACGATATAGTGTGTTTATCATTCTACAAATTGCATTGAAAAAGGCTTGTATTTAAGGCCAGGTTCCAGTACAGTCCGCAGCTATGAGCGCACTACCTCAGCCCCCGCAAAGGGGCGGGGCAAGTCGACAGCGGTGCGGGCGGGAGGGACCGTGTGTGTATATGCCACAGCGTAGCGTAATGCAGTTAGTCAATTACGTTCGAGTGTGTCTGGATTAGATTTTCGTAAAATGATAGTCGAGATAGCTTTGATTTTACAAAGTGTATACAATGGAGTACTTTCTTAGGCAGCAGTATATTTGATATGTGCCGAGTTTGGTTTGGGGTTGAGAGCAGTGGTGGCTCAGTGGTATCGGCCCTGACTTACGAGTTGTAGGTCGTGAGTTCGAATCCAGGCAGGCGCATTACTTTGTGTAATTTATTTCATCACCACTGCTCTCAATACGGTGAAGGAAAACATCGTGAGGAAACCGGCATGTTCTAGAACCAAAAATTCGAAGATATGTGACATCCACCAATCCGCCTTGGGCCCGCGTGGTGGATTATGGCCCACTCCCTCTCACAGAGAGGAGGCCTGTGTCCCAGCAGTGGGAACATTAATAGGCTGATGATGATGATGATGAGTTTGGGCTCGTTTTGTTATGATGACATCTTACCTCCGGACTTGATGGAGTAGAGGTACTGTACCTCTACCATGAGTTTTTTTTTTTACGTTTACGGTACAGTAAACGTAAAACAATTTGTATGAGAATCTGTACAGCGCCTCTATTGAGTAGTAGCGGAACTAAAATCCGTACCATGAGTTGAAAACTAAAATTTACTTTACCACATTTGTTTCAGTTTACCGTAGAGAGTTTAGTTTACGTAGCGTTTTGCATACAAATCGGTACCATGAGTCACTGATTTCATAGATGTCACAGTAAATTACTGTAACTACTGTGGTTACTTCTCTCACCGATATTTTTATTGTGAGAAGTATTTTTTTTATTGTTTTTCGTTTATTAAAAATGTCTGAGCGACAATATTTCACTTGGAGGATGTTTGCCGAAGGCCAAGCGGCAGATGAAAACAGATTTTATAGAGGACACGATCCGAATATCCAAAAGCGAGTTGTAATGGACGGACCGGGATTCCGACAGCGCGTCCACTACAGGGACGTATTGTTGTGCACACGTGCCTTGCCTTCGCTGGTGACGCATGCATCCACGCACCCTTGAATGCGTACGTTTTTGGAAAATTACGGAAATACAATAGGGGGACCACGGACAACGGAAATAATAAAAAACACCAATTTGAAGAGTTCACTTTGAAGGCTTCGGTCTTCTTTTAGTGATGTTTCTTCTTCGGTGGCTCGGCTGCGACTGAACGCAGTGCCGGCCCGGGTCGTAGTGTCGTACCGCCTTTTATACCGCCCGTCCTTACCTTAAAGAGACACACGTATTTTGAGCCCGTTTTTCCTTGTGATTTTTACTAAGACCGAGGCCTTCGTAGCCTTTATTTTCTTATTAATTTAAACCTTAAAACTATGTATTGTACCTTTCTAGATTCCTTATTAAGTCTATTTGTATATAAAACAAACAAAATGTACCTATGTCTAAATACAAAAAATCCTAGAACATAAACTACAAAAATTACACAGGAACAAAAGTTTGATTATACAAAAAGTACAATAACTTAAAAACTACTGATCCGATTTACATGAAACAACTTGTAAAATCACTTTTATAATAAAACACACCCCTTTTAAATAATTTAATTGAAAAATAACCATAAACAAAAAAGTCACTTTTCAACTTACGTAATTATTGGAGAAATTCTAAATTATTTACAAAAAGATTTCCCTTTTCAAACAACCGGTGACGTTTGTCCGGCCACAGAATATATAATAGTACCTAAAGGTACAGAAGCATTACTCCCAAAAAGAAAACAGACAAATAATGTAAAATCTATGCACGAGAGAATAGAGTCCATTTTTACTTGCACCCGTATCACCTACCTACTTTTATAATAGCCTAAACTTCCCATGCGCAAGCAAAAATGAACAGAATAGTGACTCGCGAGAGTTCATTTTAGTTTATCTGACGCCCGACATTAAAAGGTTACTGTCGGTCAAGCTCAATAGGGTTGCGACTCGCGAGTTTGGGCACAGTTAGGTAGGAATACGTATTTAATGCATTGTTTAATTACATTATTAAATATAAATATATATCACTCCTCATTACCTCCTTATGTTCCTCAAGGAATTTTGTTTTTATCATTAGCCTATATCTTTTTCTGTTTCGTCATCGATTACTTCATATTCATATCGATTGGTAGCACAGAATGTTAACAGTAGGTACCTACGGCACTTTACGTGAGGAATAATATATAAACAGTGACTTTTTAGTCGCCTTACAACGGCAGCCCAGTTCATGTATCCAATGACTAAAACACGTTTCTAATATAAAATATGTAATTAAGAGATTTCAAAATTTAAAAATAAAATAAAATAAAACCTGCGGTCTTTGTTTACATCAAATATCAAAGATTTTAAAACGTTGTCAGAAACAAAAAGGGTAGTTCCGTTTCAATCCGTTCTGGGCAAGCTGTAGTCATCACTTCAAAGATCGATTGTTATCGTTTACGGCAAAATAGGTAACTAGTCCTTATCATTTTCATTTCATTCACTTCATTGTCACAGGCCCCGTGTTGCGTGTCTTTGTAGGTAAGTAGGTAAAAAAGTCGCGAAGAGAATTACGATCGCTGACCTTGAATGCGTAGTGTAGCCATTTTCTGAGTTTGAACGTGTCTAAACAATAACGTAAACATCTTCCTACTTTCTACCGATCATAATTCATCCTACTCTTAGGTGCACACAATTCAGCTTAGGTGAGTGAGAGTGATGTCAGGTTTGATATTCGTCTATTTTATTTATCTTGGTCGTCTTGTAGGCCAAATTTGTAACCTACCTAATCATGCTTATCTGATCATGATTACTAGCCGGTACTTGAATGACATTAATAGGCACACCACGAGCAGGTAGATAATTTTTTGATCATTATTAAATATGTACTACATAGATAAATATTCACTTTTATCCTTACCTTTCGAAATCACGCGGTAGTGTGTGAAAGGTTCCTATCACTGTCATTATTTAAACAACCAAACGTTAAGCAGTATTTTTTTTTCTTCATCATATATATACTTTTTTAAACTTATGCGTAAATACAACCTAACACCATACTTAAATATTATTTAAGTAAGCGCGTGCTTAGTGGGTGGCGCGCGGCAACCGACTAAATGGCCACTATGAAGTGGCCCCCGCCAATGCTTGCAGTTTTATACCTACACTGCGGAGTGAGCCAGGCCTGGTCCGGCAGTAAAGTTTGGCGGCCAATTTTAGAATTCGTGTTTTCTTGCACTAAGCAATAGAAAAATAACCTTTTTCATTTTGTCGTATTGCATTCATCTGACTACACTGAAGTTGGCGTTTACTGTAGTCAGTGTGGTTTTTACGTGACAGCAGGCCTGGCTCACTCCGCAGAATAGGTATAAAACTACAAGCATTGGCGGGGACCACTTCGGAGTGGACATTTAGTCGGTTGCCGCGCGCCGCCCACTACGCACGCGCTTACTTATATAATATTTAAGTTTGTTGTTTGGTTGAATTTACGCATGAGTTTAAAAAAAAATATATATGATGAGGAAAAAAAAATACTGCATAACGTTTGGTTGTTTAAATAATGACAGTGATAGGAGCCTCACGTTTCACACACTACCGCGTGATGTCGAAAGGTAAGAAAAAAGTGAATATTTATCCATGTAGTACACATTTAATAATGATCAAAAAACTATCTACCTGCTTGTGGCGTGCTTATTAATGTCATTCAAGTACCTGCTAGTAATCATGATCAGTTAAGCATGATTAGGTAGGTTACAAATTTGGCCTACAAGACGACCAAGATAAATAAAATAGACGATTATCAAACCCGACATCACTCTCACTCACCTAAGCTAAATACGGGTAGGTCGAATTATGATCGGTAGAAAGTAGGAAGATGTTTACGTTATTGTTTAGACACGTTCAAACTCAGAAAATGGCTACACTACGCATTCAAGGTCAGCGATCGTAATTATTCTCTTCGCGACTTTTTTACCTACTTACCTACAAAGACACGCAATACGGGGCCTGTGACAATGAAATGAATGAAATGAAAATGATAAGGACTAGTTCCCTATTTTGCCGTAAACGATAACAATCGATTTTTAAAGTTATGACTACAGCTTGGCCAGAACGGATTGAAACGGAACTAATCTTTTTGTTTCTGACGTTTTAAAATTTTTGATATTTGATGTAAACAAAGACCGCAGGTTTGTTAGATTTATAAGTTAATTTTATAAGGAGGTAATGAGGAGTGATAATATATATATTTATGTTAATTAATAATGTAATTAAACAATGCATAAAATACGTATTCCTACCTAACTGTGCCCAAACTCGCGAGTCGCAACCCTATTGAGCTTGACCGACAGTAACCTTTTAATGTCGTTGGCGTCAGATAAACTAAAATGAACTCTCGCGCGTCACTATTCAGTTCATTTTTGCTTGCGCACGGGAAGTCTACAGGGGATCTTCTAGCGTATGCCATACACATCTGGAGTGAGGCCATCGAGAAACACGGGGAAGCACTCGCTGTTTCCCTTGACATCTCGAAGGCTTTCGACAGGGTCTGGCACGAGGGCCTAATTGCTAAGCTTCCTTCCTTTGGTTTGCCCAGTGGTCTGTGTGATTGGATTGCAGACTTCCTGAGGGATCGTTCCATCCGAGTGGTTATTGATGGCTGCTCGTCCGGTTTGTTAGAAATTAACGGTACTCCGGGTACCTCAGGGCTCCGTGCTCTCAGCAACGTTGTTTTTGCTTCATATAAATGACCTGCTAAAAACCGGAACCTTTGGGTACGCAGATGACAGCACGGTTGCTGAGAGATACGTGTCCGACGCACGGGCTACTGGACCTCAGATCCGGTCTCTCCGAGAGGCCATGGTTGAGCGCTTGAACCTGTCTTTGGAGGCTGTCTCTGAATGGGGTGAATCCAATTTGGTCAGGTTCAATGCTTCTAAGACTCAGGCGTGTCTTTTTTCCGCAAAAAAGAGCCAATTCCACCCGGCTCCATCTTTCCGAGGTGTGACCATACCGATAACGGACCATCTTGACATTCTTGGGGTTACTTTAACATCTACCCTCAATTTCGGTCCATTCATTGAGGCAAAGGCTTAGTTGGCCGCGAAAAAGTTGGGGATCCTCTCAAAGGTGAGAAGGTACTTCACGCCTGAACAGCTGCTTAACTTATATAAAGCACAAGTTCGGTCATGCATGGAGTACTGCTCTCATCTTTGGGATGGATCCGCCAAATACCAACTAGACGCACTTGAGTCTATTGATAAAAGGGCCAAGAGGCTAATTGGTAACGATGCTCTGGTCGATTCAAAGCTCCAGAGCCTTGAACATCGTCGCCGTGTGGCCAGCCTGTCGGTTTTTTATCGGTTGCATTTCGGAGAGTGTGCGATGGAACTGCACAACCTGATTCCGCCTAGCCCTTTCCATCATCGGACTACAAGACGTACGGCAATGCGCCATCGATATATGGTGGACATCCCTCCGGTGCGTACAAAGCGTTTTGCCAATACCTTTATTGTTCGCACAGCTAAGGAGTGGAATTCCCTGCCGCCGTATGTATTTCCCGACAGCTATAACCTTGGGGTCTTCAAGTCAAGAGTGAACAGGTTACTTCTAGGCAAGCGTGCTTTACCGTCGACCACATCTTCGCTTACCATCAGGCGAGATAGTGGTCAAACGCGAACCTATCATTAATAAAAAAAAAAAATATAAAAGTAGGTGGGTGATGCGGGTGCAAGTAAAAATGGACTCTATTCTTTCGTGCATAGATTTTACATTTGTTTGTTTTCTTTTTGGGAGTAAGCCTTCTGTGCCTTTAGGTACTATTATATATTCTGTGGTGACAGTAAACGTAAAACCAAGTGAAACCCATGGTACGGTCAGCCAAGAAAGTGGTGTACCAGTTTTGATTTAGTTTCCCGGTCATCGAAAATTACAACAAGGTTCGTTATAAAAAGATATTACTGAAAGAGACAACATTATCATGACGTAAACCTATGTATTTAGTATTCATACGTCATATGTCACATATAAGTACATGACATTTTAACCTTTAGTATAAATGAAAAGGACATTAGTTTCTACAAAGCAATTGAAATGTTTCCAAAGAAAAGTAATAAAAACTATTTAAATAGACAACCGAATTCCATTTGAAAAAGAAAACTGACAATTGACATTTTGTCAAATATATGCAAAAAATCTATATATTTTCCGTGTTATTTTTCAATCAACTGCATATAAAATCATCTCAATGCCTGCCAACTTGACCATTGCCGAAAGAGCACAAATAATTGCCCAATTTAATGAGGGAAGCAGTATCAGTGCGATATCCCGGAATTTGAATATGTCGAGGCGTTCTGTCCGCTTTTGGATTCGTCGTGAAGGAGAGGAGGGAAGTTTGTTGGATCACAGAAGAAGTGGTCGCCGGCCTGCACTCTCCAATAACGATAGATAATTCATGAGACGGGAATATGAAATCAATGGTTTTAAGCCCACAAAACATTTTGCGGAGATGTTCGATGTGAGTGCCCAAACAATAAGGAATCATCTACATTACATGGGGTTGCACCACAGGCATTACGCCAAGAAAATATATTTGACGGATGCTCACAGACTTGCTCGTCTGAACTTCGCCAGAGAGCACTTAGAGTTTGATTGGTCTAATACAGTGTTTTGTGATGAAAAAACGTTTAAATCCAGTCAGCATGGACGTCTTCACTTTTGGCGATATAATTCAACACGGTATAAAGATGATCATGTAATTCCAAATAGAGAATCAGGTCGAATTTCCGTAAATATTTGGGGCTGGATGAGTGCGGATGGTGGAGGAGAATTGTGTTCTCTACCGACGGCTGTAAATTATATCGACGTGCTTCAGAATGCAATGCTACCGACAGTCCGTAATGTTTACCCGGAGAACGAAGTGCCACAATTTGATTTTGTTCAAGATAATTGTTCAATTCATAATGCGAGGATCGTAAGAGCCTGGTTTCGTTCACACACTGACGTAAGGGTAATTCAGTGGCCCTCAAGATCGCCGGACCTCAACCCGATAGAAAATCTTTGGGGCCTTATGGTCCAACGATGGTCGCATCAAAATGAAAGAACCAAACAAGCTCTTATTAGTCACTGTAATTATATTTGGGAGGAAATGCGGGGAACCGATATTTGCTCACGGCTTGTTGGTTCAATGAGGTCTCGTCTTTTAGAGGTTATAGAGGCCAACGGCGGTTACACCCGTTTCTAATTTTTAAAAATTTTCAATATCTTCTAAATATTACTATATATGCTATGTTTTTGTTTGTTATAAGTATTTTAAAATTGATTGTAGAAATTTAATAAAAGGATAAATCTATTTTTAGCTTGTTTTTTATTGATATTGTAATTACAAGTTTACAGAAATTGTAGGTTTGTGGATTCGCCTTGTGCCTTTACAATTTTATGTAACTTAATCTTACCTCCGGACTTGAAGGAGTGACCTGAAGGTCTACATCGGTGACTGCCACTGGAACTCGGCGACGGATCGAACAAGATCTCATCGTAACTAACAAAACAAGCCCAAACTCGGCACATCTATTTCAATCCGTCGCCGAGTTCCAGTGACAGTCACCGATGTAGACCTTCAGGTCACTCCCTCAAGTCCGGAGGTAAGATCTCATCGTAACTAACAAAACGAGCCCAAACTCGGCACATCTATTTCAATCCGTCGCCGAGTTCCAGTGACAGTCACCGATGTAGACCTTCAGGTCACTCCCTCAAGTCCGGAGGTAAGATCTCATCGTAACTAACAAAACGAGCCCAAACTCGGCACGTCTATTTCAATCCGTTGCCGAGTTCCAGTTGCAGTCACCGATGTAGACCTTCAGGTCTCTCCATCAAGTCCGGAGGTAAGGTCTCATCATAACTAACAAAAAGAGCCCAAACTCGGCACATCTAGTTCAATCCGTCGCCGAGTTCCAGTGGCAGTGACCGATGTAGACCTTCAGGTCACTCCATCAAGTTCGCATCCTAGCTAAAAAATAAGTGGTCCATAAAAAAAAATTACATCGTTTCAAAATTAGATCACTTGACTATTTTATTCTATTCCCGCAACTAACACGTAAACGCTTGTGTGTGTGACTTTGTTTCCATGTAGTAGTTCTGTTCTATGCCTGCTTACGTAACCGCGCGGGGGGAATTTTTGCGCAGCAACGACGTACGTCCTTCCTCTATCACGCCTCGGCGGGTACTGGCGAGCGCCCGGCGAGTAAAATAATGCCAATATTTTGGGTATTTTATTTCTTGGAGAAAAATTATCACGAAATTTTAAAATCTGCTTTTACCATGCACTTCTAAATAATGAGCTGTTTTTATTTATATAAGTTTCATATAAATTCATTGTGAAATCTCTAAGCAGTGGATGTTTGAAAATTGTGATTTAGTGTCATGTTTGAGATTTTTTTCTATCGAGCCAATTATTCCAATTCGTGTTTCTATCTTTACCATTCACTCGAGGATATGTTCAACTTTAATATTATGATTTTTATTTATTAAAAATATCATTGTTAATGAGACTTTCAGACGTTTGAAAATCTTAAAAATTACTGTAAGCCCGCCTTAAATACCTACCAGAAAAAAATACTTTCACCGTCACTGTTATAGTGACATTATTGGGGGCTTGGTCCCTGGCCATAGTGGGCCACTAGGCACTGGCCTAAAGTGCCCTATGGATAATACGGCACTAGCTGGCAGGCTGAAACCACGGGTTTCATGCTTAGAGATTAGACTCCCAGATACAAAGATCAAACTACAGATAATGTGCTAGGATACCGAAGTCGATTGAACCGTCACGTTTCTGAACGATACGGACAGTGGACACACAAGAGTGTTTCGCAAACAGTTTCGACATCTGTTTGTCAGTGTCCATCAGATTTCCTATTGAGTGCTTTTACAATAGACGATAACGACACGATATCGGAATTTCTGAATTGGTAGTTTCATGCATTTCTATGGAAAATGAGCGAGAGGGGACAATACGCCATTATCGACCTCTTTGAGGATTGGCTGGAAAGGAGTCCCGAGCTACCGCATGTCGCAGATCCTCACCGGACACGGAAGCTTCGGGATGTATCTCTGTCTAACAAGGAGAGAAGCAACGCTTGGGTGTCACCACTGCGAGGATCGCCTTCCACCGTGTCCTCACGGCGGCGACAGGTGGAGACATTTCGCGCCTGGCATTGGTCAAGGCCATGCTCCGGGACGAGACGGAGTGGGAAGTGGTCGCCTCCTTCTGCGAAGCATTCATGCTCGTGAAGGAGGAGGTGGGCCGACTGAGGGAGAGGATAGCGTCCTCCTTCCACCCCAGCTGCAGTGGGAGAGGACCACGATAACAACGCCCATTGCTATATCAATTTTTGACACGATTTAAATGGCTGAAGAAGAAAAATTTAAGGTTTAGATTTTTTCAATTCGGGCCAAGTGGCCTACCATATGACGTCTTAAAGCGTCAGTAGTTAAGCTGTGGGAAAGAGACAGTGCTATACAAGTCGTCTAGCGCCATCTCGTTCCCTGAGCGGATACTACTCACGCTTCAAAGGTCACCGCGAGCATTCACCTGTAATGTAGGTAACGTTTTCTTCGTTCACTGTAGGTAACCTATAGTGCGCAATTTGATGCTCTATTGTCTTCGAATGTTCGAATCTGTAACGTTACATTACAGGTGAATGTTCGCGGACCCTAAGACGTCACGTAGGCCAACTGCACTTATAACCAAAGAAACAAATTGAGCTTTATAATATTAAAATACATAATAAAACCGTCCATCACTGCCAGTAGGTACAGAAAAACAGATATCGAGTTTTAATATTACTTTTATTTCCAATTAATACTATTTTGTACCAAATTAATTAATACCCACAGCAGTACTTTGTGATATTTGGTTAACATTATGGTAAAAAGGTTTATATTTTCACCAGTTTTAACAATAATTGTGTAATTAGTCAGAACAGCATTAATTGATAAAGCCTAAAGTTTCCAATTGCAATTAATTATTATCTGTTTACTGTGCTATATAATTCCTGCCGCACAGGCCGATCTTTCGGATTAAGCCGCGCTTGCTGAGGTTGGTCTGTGGATGGGTGACTATCTGTCAAAGCGAGTTTCTTCCGTGCCTCGGAAAGCACTTAAAGCCGTTGGACCCGGCTGTCTTTTGTAGATCTTTGACAGTCGAACAGTTAACCTCAATCGAAAATCCAAATACCAAATTCCCAAAGACACAAACAAACATAAAACACAAATAACCATTAAAATAAAATCGAGAAAAAAAAGGTTTCAATATTGGCTGATAAACCATTGCGTGTGCCATCGCAGCACGTTGAGAGGAAACTATTTCGCGTTTAGAAACGACGCCATTTCCTGTACATAACAGTCCGGGAGCACAAAATGGCGGCCGTATTTGTTCGGGGCCAACGGTAAACGATATTGCATTGATAATTTCGTGTTTCGGCCGAGTATTGATATTGTATTTTAATATAGAGATGTTCTCGCATGTAAATTGGTTACAAATAGGTAAAATGGCTGCCTTTAAGCCTGTTGAAAATTGCCGGGATATTTCTGTTTTCGGTAAATGTTTATGTTACCTTGTTTTGGGAAAAGTATGAAGTAATGAAAGGCTTATTACTTTTTTCTTAGAAATAAAAACCCGAACGTGAAAAGGCTGAATAGGTAGTCAGAAGATTACATAAAATCATAATATTTTACTGATGTACTGTTGGTAGGTACACCCGCAGGAACCAGCGTTGACGTCATGGGTTCGTTTGCTCATCATCATCATCATCATCAGCCGGAAGACGTCCACTGCTGAACATAGGCCTCCCCCTTAGACCGCCACGCCGAACGACAATTTGCCACTTGCATCCATCGGCTGCTCGCGACCCTTACGATGTCATCGGTCCACGGTCGTTCGGCGGTTCGTTTGCTACGCTGTCGTAACTACAAACCGGTGCGTTTCACTTCTTTCTTTCTTCCTTTTCGATTGACGATGTAGCCACCGTCGTGTGTCAGAGTAAAATAGTGTCCGTCTCGACCGCGCGGCCATGACATTTTTTTTAAATAAAAACCATCCCAAGATTTTGTAAAAAAATGTAAAAGTTGATTCCCAAAAACAATAAATTTGTCAAAGCAATGGTTAAAACTGTGGTAAAGCTTGTGCGTGTGGTAGGCCCATAAGAGTGTGGATATTTTAAATTCGTTTCTAACGTCTTTCCACACAAAAAAGATACCTCTGCATAACTCGCTTGGAGATTACAGGCATGAAGTTACGTTTACGCTGAATATTAAAGTAAAACCCGTATAATATTTTGAGTCTGGTTTTCTGCAACAACTCTCAACAATCAAGTTATGTAAACAATCTGTCTATATACAATGCTCTCGACCGCAGGCGTCCATCGCAGACTATTACAACAGAAAATACAATCATTTCGTACACTCACAGTGGAATTCAAATTGTTCGTCGTCCCAAGTTAAAACCGTGATAATTAAATTAACTAACTATTTTGGCGAATTTCAGCAAATGAGTTGGCACTGTGGAAATGGAATAGAAGGTCTACTTTGTTTTTTTTTTGTTGTGAAGGAACTTGGATTATGCTGCCCCGTGAGGTCTGGGTATTTCTCCGAGCTAGACTATTGACACTGGCACTTCGAGATCTGAGACTGACACTTGAGATTTGAGACTGACACTTCGAGATCTGACACTGACATTTCGAGATCTGAGACTGACACTTGAGATCTGAGACTGACACTTCGAGATCTGAGACTGACACTTCGAGATCTGACACTGACACTTGAGATTTGAGACTGTCACTTCGAGATCTGACACTGGCACTTCGAGATTTGAGACTGACACTTTGAGACCTGAACCTGACACTTCGAGATCTGAGACTGACACTTCGAGTTCTGACATTGTCGCTTCGAGATCTGACTCTGACACTTGAGATCTGATACTGACACTAGAGATCTGAGACTGACACTTCGAGCTCTGAGACTGACACTTCGAGATCTGATACTGACACTTCAAGATCTGACACTGACACTTGAGATTTGAGACTGACACTTCGAGATCTGACACTGGCACTTCGAGATTTGAGACTGACACTTCGAGATCTGACACTGGCACTTCGAGATCTGAGACTGACACTTGAGATCTGAGACTGACACTTCGAGATCTGAGACTGACACTTCGAGATCTGAAACTGACACTTGACATCTGATTCTGACAATTCAAGATCAGACACTGACCCTTAAGATTTGAGACTGACACTTCGAGATCTGAGACTGACACTTGAAATCTGAGACTGACACTTCGAGTTCTGCCATTGACACTTCGAGATCTGACACTGACACTTGAGATCTGAAACTGACTCTTCGAGATCTGGGACTGACACTTGAGATCTGGGACTGACACTTCGAGATCTCACAATGACAGTTTGAGATCTGACACTGACACTCGAGATCTGAGACTGACACATTGAGATCTGAGACTGACACATTGAGATCTGACACTGACACTTGAGATCTGAGACTGACACTTCGAGATCTGAGACGGACACTTCGAGATCTGACACTGACACTTCAAGAACTGAGACTGACACTTCAAGATCTGTCACTGACACTTGAGATTTGAGACTGACACTTCGAGATCTGACACTGGCACTTCGAGATTTGAGAGTGACACTTCTTGATCTGACAATGGCACTTCGAGATCTGAGACTGACACTTTGAGACCTGACATTGACACTTCGAGATCTGACACTGGCACTTGAGATCTGATACTGACACTAGAGATCTGAGACTGACACTTAGAAATCTGAAACTGACACATTGAGATTTGACACTGACACTTCGAGATCTGAAACTGACACTTGAGATCTGAGACTGACACTTAGAGATCTGAGACTGACATTTCGAGATCTGACACTGACACTTCCAGATCTGACACTGACACTTCAAGATCTGACACTGACACTTGAGATTTGAGACTGTCACTTCGAGATCTGACACTGGCACTTCGAGATTTGAGACCTGAACCTGACACTTCGAGATCTGAGACTGACACTTCGAGTTCTGACATTGTCGCTTCGAGATCTGACTCTGACACTTGAGATCTGATACTGACACTAGAGATCTGAGACTGACACTTCGAGATCTAAGACTGACACTTCGAGATCTCACACTGACACATTGAGATCTGACACTGACACTTCGAGATCTGAGACTGACACTTGAGATCTGAGACTGACACTTCGAGCTCTGAGACTGACACTTCGAGATGTGATACTGACACTTCAAGATCTGACACTGACACTTGAGATTTGAGACTGACACTTCGAGATCTGAAACTGGCACTTCGAGATTTGAGACTGACACTTCGAGATCTGACACTGGCACTTCGAGATCTGAGACTGACACTTGAGATCTGAGACTGACACTTCGAGATCTGACACTTACACAAACTATTGAAATAATTAATCTACCTATACTTTCATTATTTCTAAATATCAATGCCACTTTCGTTTATGATATAACTACAAAATCTCTAGTATTTACAAGAGATTACAAGTGAATATATATTTTTTTTGTAAAACGATCTGTTAATTTAATAAACGATTGACATAATTTTATATAATGACTAATTTCTATAAGCATAACAATCAATTAATATTAAATCTTTTTGTATACCACTCAAAAGACATAAAACTTAATTGGTCTATTTTTTTTTTACTTCCTGGCAAGTAATCTAACTCTGATGTACCTACTAGCAATAGTACCACCTGTCATGATGGCTCGACGGTGCCCCGCTTCGCGGGGCTCCTATTTCTGGGTGCAAGGTTTAAAGTAACCTAATTAAAAAAGGTATACATAACACAAGCTCTGCTTAGCATGGGACTAGATGGCGTTGTGTGATAGTTGTGGGATATTATTATTATTATTTAGCTTTCATAAAGTAGAACTTCTGAATCAATTTAGCAGCAACAAGAAACGCCGGAGTGAAACGGCGACAGATGACATTGTGAAAGCAATCCGCCATTATGGTGACGCTAAGAAATTGTTATAGTATTTTGTTTTACTGGTTTTCTTCTTGGAAACCATCACTTTTTGTTTCCTAGCTACTGCGGAAACTTCCAAGAGTTAATTAAACACTTATTTTAACTTTTCAATAATGTTTTTTTATTCATGGTAAAATCATCAAGAGAGTGCTCCCACCAAAACCCAGGGCAGGAGGGGAGGCTATCAGACTATTACCGACTATAATCCACGTTGTCCTTCAATAGCTCTATACCTGATGAGTCCTGCGACCCCAGTAGGCTTTGAACACGACGCATCGTCGAACCAGGCATGGTCTATTGTCAGACAGCGAGTCATTCATTATTCGCCGCCTGCATGCCCGCGCCTACGGTACGGTGGCCGGAAATCCTTGCCGTGGGCGTCTCCCGCAGCGGCTGGGTCGTAAAGAGGACGTTGTCCTCTCCCTCCCGTGTCCCACCTCCTCCTGTCTATATCAAAGATTCGCCATAATATAATCTGGAACAGGTTTTAATAGCAAACTACATTATACATAATTATAATAGCAACTAGAGCATGACACCTACACGAGAAGTTAATGGAATTAGTAACACGAGCTAGTTGGGAGTCTGTGCTAGCTAGTATTAGAACAGAAGGTAATGAGTGTTGTCTTATATTGTGTACTAAGAGATAGCAAAGTTAGTAACATACCGAGACACATATTATGTAAGTTTAGGCAGGATAAACCCAAGTCTTTGAAACCTATCATATTTATTTTCTGCCACAGAGAAATGTATACGAGAACTTCTGGTTGCAACGATGACAGCAAGACTCAATATGTAGTTGATTTTACAACATTTCTAGTAATAAATACTAAGTAAGTAGTAGAGATAACAAGGACTCAGTATTTATTACTAGAAATGTTGTAAGATCAACAGTAGTGAGTCTTGCTGTCACGGTTGCAACCAAAAGTTCTCTTATATGTAGCTAGACATTTCTCTGCGTGTGAGTTTCTTTGCGACTAGATTTGGGTAAATTTCCAGACTAATATTTTCGAATAAATAACCATCATATAGGCGGGGACCTGTGGGACTCTAGCTCGCCATCTGGTCAAGATCCAGGCCCGGTGACGGAGTGAAGCATTCCATGGGCTATGTGCGTCTCAAGGAGCTGTCAGCAGTCTGACAGTCTCTAGAAACCCCAGTATCCTTTGATGAGTGAGATGACTCATTTGACGATGACGATGAAAAATAAAATAAAAAAATAACCCAATAAAAACCACGATACTCGGGCCTGAAACGGTCATTTTCAAATATATTATTTCTAAGCGTCAGTTTTAGCTGGACCCTCTAATTTGGAAATCGATTCCTGAACATCATGTTCAGCATTCACGATCATTAGACTAACAAGGCAGACAGCTGTTAACACCTTAATCCAACAAAGAAAGAAAGAAAGAAATAAAAAATGGCCGGAAATCGGAAAGAGATTACAATGAAAGCCTAATTACTCGTGAAACGAGCCGCCATTGCAATAAACGAAAAGTTATGAGACGAATTGGTTTCAGGACTATCGACGATCATTTATTTTTACGACTTAAACGAAAAACTGGTCAATTGCGTGACGGACGCACAAGAAGGGTTCTGTACCATAATTTATAAGCCGGGGTTGTGGGACTATCTCATTACGTAACCGTGACCTTCGAGCGTTAAGAGCTATTAAAGGGTCAACGTGGATTTTTTTCAGTATGTGTCTGACAGAAGGGTACAAGGAATCATTTGATATGCCGCCTGTGCCCGTGCGAAGCCGACAGTTGTAAAAAACATGTCTGTACCCTTAGCACGAATTTTCACTCTTTTACTTTACAGCGTTTTTCCAGTATTTACAACACTTTTGTATGAAAAAATGGAACAGCGCCTCTAGTGTGCGAAGAAAGAACTAATTTTTTCCTTCAAACTTGTCAATTTGAAATTGTCAATGTTCCAGTTTACGTCTCAAATACTGAAAATTCGTGCTAAGGGTTCTAGGTATGAGCCCCCTGAAATATTTATTTTATAGTAATACATCATCTGTGAAAAGTTCAGATGTCTAACTGTCACTCTTCATGAGATAAAGCCTGGTGACGACAGACAAACGGACTGACAGTGGAGTCTTAGTGAATCCCATTTTACCCTTTGCGTACGGAACCCTAAAAAAGAGGTTTTCCATTCGACGTGTACATTATTTTTCTTGAGAATTACGTCGTTATCTGTGGAAATAAATCGTAGGATTCGCCATTATGCGTCAAAAGATAATCGTATGGCTATGGATTTATCGAGAATTGAATGTTTGGCTCAAACAGAAAATCGTACAGACGTCAGCAGGTTAACGTACCCCAATCTGTCAATACCAATCGAAATATTAAAGATTCAGGTAGGTTGATGTGCTTCGCAATGTACAGACATTGCATGTATGCTTACACTTGTTACTTTGCTGCCAGAAGCTTTTAGCACAAGATTACCGTATTTTATATCGTACAGCTTACCTACTTGAAGTTAAAGACGTTAGTTGTATGTAAAATGAAACAGCGTCTCTACAATACGAACGAGGAACTAATCTTTTCCATCCAAAAGTCCCTTTCTTATCCATAGAGATCTAGGTATGCTTTGGAATGGGCATCTACAGTACTTTCACAGTTATTATGTCTTGTGACTGGGACTGTAGCACCATAACTATTTTTAAGTTTTTTTTTTTTTGTCTTTCGATACTTAATTCAAAAGTGCCTGTAACTGGCCTACTTGAAAGAAATGATTATATTATGTCACAAAAACTTGAAAAGCTTCTCAGTAAATATGCCTCCTAACCTCTCACCTTTATTCCATATCTCTAATTCGCCAAAACAGTCCAACAATTTTAATACCGAATTTGTACCGGGTGACCCAGAAACGGACTTTTTTAATATAACGTTCAGAAATTCGGGAAATACTGTCACGTACTAAACGGGCCTAATATCAGCCGCCGTGTCCCTGAAATGGCCAGCCCTAAGTTCCTATATTTTTAATAAAAAAACTTTTATGAATTACGCTGAACTTTTCGCTAGTCGCCGTGACGCTGCGAAAACGTGAGGGCAGGTTGGAAATCTATGTGTAACGGTTAGTTTCTTTTTGATAGGTTCGTGTGAGGAAAAAGGTTTTAATTTTGGGTCCTGTGAGTATTTTGGTTAACATACTGTTCGTTCTTCGCTTGTGAAGTTCGTGGCTAAATAATTACAGCCACACAGGCCGATCATACTGGTTAAGCCGCGCTTGACGAGTTTGCCGTACCGTTGCACGGCAAACGGCGCCGCACCGTAGACATGGGTCCAAGCCCTAACGCAAGTGGATACGAGGGCCGTCCTAGTCGCAGCGAAACGTCTCAGTTATTAGTAATGGAAAACTGTCCGTGTCGCGTTATTGTAAAGGCCTTTACCTACAGAGCTCTAGCGATACGATTTCGTGCGATCTCTGTGACTTATGGATGTCCATATGTGCTTTTTCACTGCGTTTTTTTAGGTTGGAACATCATCAAGTGAGTAAACGAGTCCTCCCAGCTCCTTTTGCTCTGTTTCTGTTGCCCTTAGTGGAGTGGAAAGGACTGTTACACTTACTGACCAAAAATTACTTATAAAAACTGAATTGGTCCTTCAATTGCCCTTCGAATTCCTGAAGATAGTCCCGCGAAGCACTTTGACCTTGACCTCAAGAAATATATTTATTTTAACTTCAGCCATTCCCCACAACAGTTATAAACGAACTGCCAGCTATATTCCCCGTAGTAATTCCCTAAAAGAATCCCATAAACGGTTTCCTGGAGTTATTATCTTGGGTTCACCATTTTGCCGCCCTTCGCGGTTGTCACGTACGGTTCTCAGTTACTGTTAATACTAGCGTGCCGCACCGGTTCCACACGTTACAATATCTACTATTAGATACAACATTATTTTTAGTATATACGAAACCTGAATATAGTTTGTTCAGAATCAGTAACTGATTCCATTCCAATAATTTTTACATCATCCATTTTTCATTACATTTTCATTTTTCATAAATTTTTCATCACAATAACAATCACCGTACGGTTAGGTGCCTATTGCCAAACTAATATCACGAGTGTTTATCAAAGGAGACGCGGTTTACGCGGGTGTATCGCGAAATGAGCATGTTTTCGAACGGATAACCAGATGTCGTGATTTTTTATGATACGGTTTTAAAATTTTGTACAAAGATTCTTTACACAGAAAGACAAGTATATCGGGTTTCGCATAAACAAAAATTAATGTTGTAAACCTACCTTCCTCTTCAATCACTCTATCTAGGTACATAATTAAAAAATCCACATCATAACTTGTAGCCTAATTTTAAAGATCTAAGCATACATAGGGACGGTCGCGGGACTTATCGAATTACCGTGACCCTGGAACGTAAAGGGCTATTGAAGGAGACCGTGGATTTTATTTATTTATTTTATCCTTTATTTCAGGCATCTAAAGGCCCATAAAATACAATACACATATAGATATAAAACAATAACTATAAACTAATACATATAATATTATTCTATACTTAAAACTACTGTACACGAAGTCACGGCGGCGTCGTGTTTCGCTGCGAGGTGTCGCGTAGCCGGCCTCGGAATCGCCGATACAGCACACCTTTCGGCCAAAACTCTTCCTTGAGAAAGGTCGCCAAATCATGGGTCGGAACGCGCACCACAAACGAATTAAAATTGGTGTTGTGGCGTGCCTCCAACTTCTCCACCCTCAAGTCCCAGTTGGTCTTCACCCGTATGTACTCCACGATGTCCTGCGTCTTCGTAGAGTAGTGTAAACGGGACACGTACAGCTGCGTTGTCGGTAATGCAGGACGTAGCAGCATGTTAGGTCCTGCCAGCGCTGTCCCGCACTGATTGCAGTACGAGTCTGACAGTCCCTCCTGCCCTGCTCTGGGTGGGAGGACTCATTTGATGATTTTACCACGATATAAAAACATCACTCTGAAACATAACTCAGAGAAACGTTTCTCCGTTTAACGATTCGCTGACACAACGATTCATACCTCCGGTTACCCAAGGTGTCCCCGGGACTGTCAGACTTGTACTGACCAAAATCCATGGCGTTCTTCAATAGCCCTTTACGTTCCGGGGCCACGGTTACCTGAGAAGACAGTCCCGCAACCACAGGAACATTAGAATTTGATCAAGATAATAAGAGGTTTTTCTTTTAGCCCATCATCTTTGGTCAAACAAAGGTCATAATAAACCATTAAGCCAGGGCCCCTCGTTATAATAATATTATGACACAATTTCTTTGAAAATGTAATTGGGTATTTCCTAGTAACACCACTTACGTCGTTCAGAAACCAATTACTAGTAAATACCGATACCAATACAGAGACAATTTCCGATACCCAAAAGTTACATTTGTTGGCAAACTTTCAGGATTCGGACAGTAAACGACTTTTATAGGTGTGTTGATATTGTTTCATTTTCTTCACGCTTCCGATAACGTATTTATTTAGCATTACTCGTTATGATCAAGTCTCATGTAAGGTTTTTTTTTTAAATAAATTATTATCGTTGCTTAAAGGTAAGCGTCCACAGGTCCGCATCGCACGTGTCGGGCGTATCGCATCAAACGGATTTCTGTGTCGGTAGCGATCGGATTGCCGATGCCACCTTCATCGCTTCCACTGATCGGCATTACGTATGACGTCATCGGTACGCATCGCATAAGGCATTGCCGATGAGCCGTCCGTACGATGCGGATCAGTGGACGCAGTTGTATGAGTATTCATACAAGGCAAACTAAAATCCATTACCTACGAAACGTCCGATACGTGCAATACCGATCAGTGGACGCGCCCCGCACGCTTACTGAATCATTTGTTCTTTTTCTTTCTTGCATTCCTCTTCTGCTAAAAAACAAGCAATAACAAATTCTGCATCGCTTTCCTCCTTTCTCACAAACACTTTCCGAACGTACGAACACTAAAACAATCCAAATGAAGGCATCGGCAATCCGATTGCTACCGATACAGAAATCCGTTTGATGCGATGCGTCCGATATGTATGATGCCGACCTGTGGACGCTTACCATAATGGGCCTACCACACGCACAAGCTTTACCACAGTTTTACCTGCGCAAGAAAAAACAATACACTGTCGGCAACCATAGATATAGATATACATAAATAACGCAAGTATCACGACCTGTATGAAAATCAAACCAGCCTTTTTTTTGACTTCAAACTATTGGAAAACTATTGGACGTTACACGAGATTTACCAAAAAGGGACTGTCAACGTGTTTTTGCCGTTGTCATAAAGTTTTTCCAATATTGCGTAGGAAAGGGTATCTTGACAAGTTTTGTGTTTATTTTCAGATAATCTATCGAGCTTATGAGTGGGTGGTGTTATTGAAGACCAATAAAATCATTGCGGTAGTTTTCCACGATTTATTTAGAAATAAGTAAGATGAAAATAGCTAAAATAGAAATTGGATAGTTTAGTGATATAGTTAATATGTTTATATTAGTATTTAGATTTATTACCTATGGCCAAAGACATTAAACTATAATACGAGCAATAGACGGGACATCACGAAGGAAGTTGTGATTCAAAACTTTTTACCAATAGGTAAAAAGTCGCTCAGTGTAGTAGTCGCGTGCTATGTCAACGCTAGATAGTGCTACTGACGCACGGCGTCAACAATTTTGTATGACAATTTTCCCAATGCCCGCTCTATAGGTTTAAATCTCTTTGCCTTTGGCGTTTGAAGTCGAAAATTAAATCATTATAATGTACAATTATAATCAGGACAAAAGATATATTTCTATCTGAGATCATGATTCATCTGTGCGAATTTTGTACAGTGGTTGAGATGAAATTACAATTGATTAATCGTTACTTTCGCATTTATTAAATTGGAATATAATATTATGATAGAATTTATTTATAACCAACGTCCACACTACGTACAATATTTTATTTTATAACATAATTATTAGTCAGTTCTTTCACAAAATTGCTTTTTTATAGTCTTATCGCTGACAGCGATATTTTCCAGACAAGCTTAGCATTATTACGGCGAACGTCGTAACTAATATTATAGAAATAGAGAAAGCTTATGAGTGTGAATGTGTGTGTGTTTGTTACTCTTTCACAAAAACTACTGAACGGATTTGGATGAATTTTGGGACACAAATAGTTTTATAACCTGGATTAACCGTGGTTGTGGGATAATTTTCGAGAGACAAGCGAGCGAAGCTGCTTGTAACAGCTAGTTTATTAATAAAATTCATTATACATACTACATAATAAGTTTAATCAACAGCAAAATAAGTTTAGAACTCAAATAACATGTAAAGTTACAACTTAGAAGTCACCGAAGAACAGAACTTTACACAGTCTAATTTACTTAATCACAACTTCGCCACCGCTAAAACTTATCTATCAATGTTTTAATAGTCTATTTCTATAACTTTAAGGGCTCATGTACACGACGCCGCCGCCGCGCCGCCGCCGCTCCTCCACCGCGCCTCTAGGCTGTGTACACAGTCGCTACCGTGCCGCCGCCGCTCCGCCGCCGCGCCGCCGCCGCTCCGCCTCCGCGCCGCCGCCGCGCTGGCACCGCGAATCCAATTCGCTAGTGTATTATTTATCTGAAAAAGGAGGTTTCTCATTTCGGCCATAATGTTTTTTTAAATGTTTAATCGCGGATAACTTCTTTGTTCATGAACCGGTTTTGATGATTCTTTTTTTGTTGGAAAGAAGGTATTTCTTACTATTTAGCTCCACTCGATTTCTCTGGTCTTCCATCGTCAAACCCTAATCTCCATATCAGGGGTCCGCCTTTGAAATACCTTCTTTCCAACAAAAAAGAATCATCAAAACCGATTCATAAACGAAGAAGTTATCCTTGAATTATCAAAAAAAAAACATTATATGGCCGCAATGAGACATCTCCTTTGTTAGATAAATAAAACACTAGCGAACGGCATCGCGGTGGCGGGGCGGAGGCGGCGCGGCGGCGGAGCGGCGGCGGAGCGGCAGCGGAGCGGCGGCGGCGCGGTAGCGACCGTATACACAGCCTAGAGGCGCAGTAGCGGCGCGGCGGCGGCGCGGCGGCGGCGTCGTGTACATGAGCGCTAACTGACCTTTGGCGTACCTTTGAACCTTGCCGTGTTAACCCAAATCCATTAAACCCTACTTCAATACTACTGCTAACTCATAAAACACGGGATCGCGGACGGCGAGTAATGGGCAGCTCGCCGTCCGACCAAGGACTATGTCGGCAATCAGACGGCCTCCCCTTAGACCGAGGATATGAAAGATACTAAGTTTGTCAATTTAAGAGCGAGATTTTCGTAGATTACGACCCTTGTCAGAACTGTCTTTGATATTAGTTTAAGATATTACCTAAAATAAGGGTCAATCTACACCAAGACACGACGCGACGCAACTCGACGATACCGAAATTGTGTCTTGTCGTGCAGAAAAGCAAAAGTAAGGCCCTTCGTACACAAGGCGACTCAAGTTTTCGATACCTTACGACTTCGGTATCCAAGCGGCTATCGCAATACAAACCCATAGAGGTTCGAACACAAGCACGCGTCAATGAATACCAAAATCGTAAGGTATCGGAGACTTGCGTCGCCTAGTGTACGAAGGGGCTAAGAGTCGCTCCAAGTTGCTCTATTGAAATGTGTCGCGTCTTGCCATGAAATGACCTTTACAGCAAAAATCCTTCAAAAGACCAAAGTACCTAGTAAATCATAAATTCCAAGGTCACTCCGTTATCTTTTTGCTTACGGCTTTTTATTATACCCTAAAATATTCTTACTAAGCGTGTTCAGCATAAAACATAATTCAATTCAAGAATGTATTGTGTAAGTGTCAATTCATGAAAAATGTTTTCAAACGCCTGATATTTAAAGGTCGAAATGACCTTTGACCTTTGATTTTAAGGGTTAATGTACAATTTGACCTTGGTATGTCTTAGTGTAACTTTAGAAATATGGGGACTATGATATAATGTTCGAAGTTTATATTAAGTTATTTAATTTGGAATGATCTAGGGATGCCTAAGAGATTCGGCTTCAAATGAAATTATTTAAGAAAACTTAGTTAGGCATGCTTAATTAAACGAGATGGAAAGGTAATAATTTGTACTTTAGACATGTACCGTGGTACAAGTTCGATTTTATCAAAAACGAACCTTACGTTATTGTGATAAGGCTGTAAATCTATAGAAGAAATTGGACTGATTGAGGTCCGTTGTTGGTGGGAACCGAACCCACGACCTCCGGCATAGCAGTCAGGGTCACTAACCACTAGACCAACAGGCCAGTCAATCAGTGGATTCGCATTTGACCGAGTTTTTTCTGCTTTAATGATCATTGCTCACAAAACCCATCCATCTTTCTTTAAACGCCCTCCCATTCATTAACGTTATTATTCATCATTTTTAAAATGAAGGTCAAGGTCAAACTGTCACGCGGTCCTACATAACCCCACAAACGACCTTGTACTATCAAACACATTACTGGTTGATATAATTTTCTGAACAGAACGACATGTCTTGATAATAGAAGCACTATACAATTGAGACAAAGACATTGTAAAGTGTAGCCAGTAGTTTAGTTGAAAAAATATTAGATTATTTATGAAAGAAGTACATATTTATTTTAAAAGAGGAGCTCGTGGCTAAATAATTACAGCCGCACAAGCCGATCTTCCGGGTTAAGCCGCGCTTGCCGAGGTTGGTCTGTTAGCACGTAAAGCCGTTGGTCCCGGCTGTCATTTGTAGATCTTTGACAGTCGTTACTATTAGTACCCGATTGCTGGGTTGTGGAGGTCCGATAGGCAGTCGCTCCATGTAAAATACTGATATCCAGCTGCATCTGGTTCGACTGGAAGCCGAGCCAAATATAGTTGGGAAAAGGCTTAGGCAGATGATGATGACATTTTTATTTTATAAATACAACAAGCATGAGTGTACCAGTCAGAATCAACAGTCAGTTCCGCAGGCTAATCTTAAGGGCTTACCACACGCACAAGCTTCACCACAGTTCGACTTGCGCAAACTTCTGACACACCTGTATGCTCATCATCTGCCTAGCCTTTTCCCAATTGGGGTCAGTTTCCAGTCTAACCAGATGCAGCTGAATATCAATACTTTACATGGAGCGACTGCCTGTCGGACCTTCACAACCAAGTAACTAGGTAATACGACACCCCATGGTAAGACTGGTTGTAAAACTTTTAGAGCTAAAAGTAACAACTATTAAAGATTTCAAATGACAGCCGGGACCAACGCCTTAACGTACTTTTGGAGGCACGGAGGAAACTCGCTATGACAGATGTTCACCCATCCACAGACCAACCTCGGCAAGCGCGACTTAACCTGGAATATTGGATTGTGCGGCTGTTATTATTTAGCCACGAGCTCCTCAGACACACATGTGGTGGTAAAACTTATAACACTGGTCATGTGGTCCAAAAACAGCTGCATGTAAGTTTTAATATCGAAACCATGGACCTTCTATCTCCCTTCCACAGTGAACACATAACCTCTTTCCCGTGGCAGTACGTTTTATTACAACCGGGGGAGCGAACACGTCTCCCTAAGTGCCAATTCCGAGCTTATAAGCTATATACTATAACATCTTACAAGATGTCTGCTAAATATTGATGGAGTTATATTAGTTGGAAGTAGTGTGGAATGGTTTAATAATAAGTCTTCTTTGGTATAACTTTTTTTTTTGTTTAAAAATCTAAGTGTGTCCGAAATTTTGCTCTGGGTTGAGCGCAAGGGACTTTCAGACTCTTACCGTGGTACCACAAAAACAACGTTTAAACGCCTATTGAAACCTTGTCTAAAAAAATGACAGATTATGACGTTCGTTTCGCAGTCACACTTTTTTTGACAAGTGTTCAACAGATGTTTAAGGCCGCATATTCTGAAAGTTGGCATCGTCGCAAAAAGCTGTCAAATATTTACAAGTTTTAATTAATTTGGCATATTTTCTGTATGAAAACAAGAAATATCGCTCTGTAGTGTACTAAAAAATGATATGGGAATGCAAGTAAAACACTGAATTTGATATTGTAACCGTTTCAGGTGTATAAAAGGCTTTTGGAAAGCTTCCAAATGCTTTTTTTACGTCTAAAACTTTATATTCGGTGTTACGATATTAATTATTGCATTCCCTTATCAATTTTTTAGTGCACTACAGAGCCATATTTCTTATTTTCATACAGTAACAATGCTAAATTAATTAAAACTTGTTAATATTTGACAACCATTTGCGACGTTGCCAACTTTCGTAATATACGCTCTTAAGTTTTTGTAGTAATGCTGTAGATGTTTTATCGATCTTGAACCCTACGGCTTGAGGATTAGAAGTGAATTTGAAGTCTGTTCCAAAAATACATTCACATAAGACATCAATTCGTAGGACTTAACGACACACTACTAGAAGGTATCGGTGTCAAATGTACTGGTTTTCGATTGTAAGTCATTGTAACAGCCCATAAATATCCCTAAATGTCCATTGCCGAATATAGGCCGTGCGTAAAGGCCGTTACGACTAAGAACTGTGGAAATATTGTCACCACACCGGATGGTTTAGCAGTAACACATATTTTTTGCATTGTACCCATTTATTTAATTGGACTGTTAGTTTCATGGGTAAAATCCTTAGAAATTACTGATGAAATCACAATAACATTGATGCCCGACCTTGGAATCGAATCTAAGACACAATCGGCGCTGTGGTTGAGCAATTGGACTGTTGCGCTGTGTGTTACGGGTTGGATTCCCTGACGAAACAAATATTTTTTGTATGTTCAGCAAGATTGCAAGCAGTTGTTCCGGATCTGCGTATGTACAATCGACAAAATGGAATCATGACCCATTTTGACAATAAGTCGTTTGAATCCGTCAAAATAACAAAACTCAAAGTCGTTGACATGTACATATATGTAAGTTTGTGCAAATGTAGACCTTATTGTATTTGAATGTCTGTAAGAAAATAAGCCTAAGGTGGGTCATAATTCAAGTTTGTCGACTGTACATACACGAAGTGTAGTAGTAGTATTTATAGGACCCATTAATATTAGTAGTCATTTTTACCCGTGGTGCTAGACAACTGGGTTTCTCCCAGTTGTAATGTCCCTTTGTGCCTGTAGGCCTTGTTTTGTTCTATCTCCTGCTAGCATGGAGGGAAGTGGAAACAATTTTTTCGTACTCCTCCACTATTCTTTTCTGATTAATTTCGTTGCAGGATCCAATTAAGACAGGTAAATTCATTCTCCGGGACACGTCGAGCTTCATTGTCGCGGCGCTTTGCTGGTGGTTGCCACTGTTAATTCTGGCTTTCAGGAGTTGCAGTGGTTTGGGAAACGTGTGGAGGGTTTGTCCCAAAAAAAAGTGTATGTGAGTTTCTATCTTTGTTAACGCACCCACAGGAGAAATTCTTAGAGTGGTAAAGTTCTAAAAAAAATAGACACAGACACCCGCATGAAACCTAATTGTTGAAGTTCTTCAGAAAAGTCAAGAACAAACATTGTTCAGTAACATGGGCTGAGTTACCCCACGAGAGGTTTTGCGCATTTAACGTTACACGTTTTAAAAGCATGGGTTGGCACTTTAGCATTTATATCTGGTGTAAAAGGCCAAGCATCATTAACGTCTTCATCATTCAATATTTCAGTCTTTTCAACTGAAAGCTTTCACTATATTTATACTTTCCATATTTCATAATGTTCAGGCTTTTAAATTAATAAACATTTCTTCTTTGTAAGTTCAGTCATAAAGAAATGTTTAGTACACTCGTTTGCGTCCTTAGAATTTTGACAACACTTAAGACTTGCTTTTGAATTGAAGTGGTTTATTAAGACAAAATGGCGTAAAATAGTTTTCTCGGAGGTAAATTATAGGTGGTTTAATAGGGTGGTAATAACTTCTAGTACCTACTATGTCCACGGCTGGGACACAGGCTTCCTGTGATTGTGTGAGTCTGCCGCGTGGTCAAGTACAGTATCTGAGATATTATTTTGAAGAAAGAACTGAAAGAAAAACAACATTTGTCAGTTGTCGTGTAGCTCGACTCTTAACTCAAGAAGCTCAGCGACTCGACGAGCAATATCAAAGAAAGGACATTTGAGTAGGCCGCATGAGGTACGTACTCATTTCTACTCATTTATATTTCTAAAGAATAAAAGGTATTGACAAGGACATACAGGTTGGGAGGGTAAAATGAAAGTCGAATATCAAAAACACTGAACGCTATATTCGATATCTAGAAACAACATCAAAGTGGCCTAACGTCAAGTTTGTCTAATATTAAAAACATTGTAACTTACATTACATAATTAAGAAATAACATATAAGGCATTTGTAGACACTCTGACTTCATTATATGTAAAACTTTTTATAAATTACATTTAACATTGATCGAGAATATAATAAAATCTTAAAAATTGAAGATTTTGAGATAAAAGTACTGTTACATAATTAACATATTTTACATTTTATGATAGGACTGTGAAATTGTGCCCTTTTAATAGCTGAAAAAATACCTTGCTCAATACGTTATGTTTTATGAAAATTGTTGAGTACCTAGTCAAAATAAGACAAGTTATGCAGAGTTATGCCAAATTACTTCGCGATTTCAAATTATAAAAAAGAGTGCAATCATCAATGCTTCTAGATTCAAATATTTGAAAGCTCTTTGCATTTTAATAAAAATAAAATTGCCAAACTTGATTTTTAAGTGAAAAGCAATCTTAAAATAATAATCTCAATTCTTAAAATCCAATTATAAAGTTAGAATGAAATTGCAATCTCGTTTCTTTTAGAGAATAAATCTAGATAATTGAATGTCAGTCAATGAATTTATTTATTTTTGCTACGGTGCATATAATTTTAATAAACATTCTTTATTTAGCTTCGTCTTTTCCAAAGCTGACGTTTTTATTTTATCAAAGCTATGTTGGTCTTGTTCGTTTGTATGTCACACAGAGCTGATTCTTTTGAATCACAATAGATAGGTACTAATTGTTTCACAAAGTGTTTAAATTACTCGTAATAAGGCAGGTACTACACCAAAAATAGAAGAAGAAAAACTTAGATTTTAGAGTTTTTTTACTGATTTTTGCTCGATCATTATAAATGTTAAAATAATATAACAGGTGGTATGGAACCCGTAGTCTACGAGTCCTACATCCATTCTATCAGTTTTTTTTTTGTGTTATACCGATTGAATTTCTTCGTATATTTACAACATCAATAAAATGTCTTAGCAATTAATGAGTGTTCATTATTTTATGAAGTCAGAGTTCTTATTTATACAAAACTTACATGATATGTACATTTGTTCATAAATAAAGTGGTAAATAATAATTTTGTCCGATAATCGCTTTTAATGAAAAATAATATTAAAACTACATGTTTAAATACTTAAATATAATGATAATTAAAGCTAACATTGAATTTAAAGCTTGATATCGACTTACAATACTTTAAACAATCGAAAATAATGTTAATAAAATTAACATTAAATTTTTTCAATATGAAGAATTTTATTATTTTTTGTTCACCTAACTAGAAATGTACTTAATTTGAAGAATATCTGATTTCGCCAACAAATTGTCTTGTATTTTAAACTTTTTGATGCATAAATTACTGTAAAAAAAGTTATCGGTACGGCCAGCGCAGTAGCTAAGCGATTGACAGATAAGCTGTATGTAGCGAGTTCGATTGCCGCACGGAATACTGTATGAACTTCGAGTAGATGTAATGGTCTGGTTGTTTGTGAGTTTTTAATGTTTGCAACATCACCCACGATACAGGAGAAAATTCGTTTAAAAAACTACCTACTCATGATTTAGAAAACGAAATAATTATAAAACATAAATTCCACGAACTAAATTTTATGCCGTGCTATGAATATTTTCATATTTTATTTTCATTTTAAGTTATATACTTTGCATTAGGGACCAAGAAAGCAATCGTGACTCCGCCAAAGCCTCGCCCTCGACAAGCGTGACTTGGAAACCTAATAAAGGAACTCAATAGCAGCCTTTATTATTATTTGACGTTTTAGGCCTCACGACACAAAAACGACAGCCATTTTTATTCAAAGAATGATCAAGCATTTTTTCTGAGACGTTTTACGTAAGGAAAAGTGAAATCACTTGTTGGCAAAACCAGAGAAGTATTTTATAAACCTTAATATTTAAATTTTCAAAAACTAAAATTCGGACTTTGTCACATACTTAATAAAAAATATAATATTTTAGTTTTAGTTTTAAAGGCAAATAAAGTAATTTTAGTTTCTAAAAGGGTAAGTGAAGATGATACTAATTTACAAAATGGTGTACGAACAGTTCTACAGGCAAGCAACATTTATTATTTTCATATTGTAAACGTACAAAACACTAACAACTATAGCAAACATGGACGTGAAACTAACTAGCTTTATGGACCTCCGTAATTTAGTATTGTCCACCATTGTGCATTTTTATTAATTACATTTACGTATGTATATCACAAAGGAAACGTTTATTTAGCTCGTAGCTTATAAAACAAACAAGCTACTGCATCAAAATTAAGAGCATCATTGGTCCTACACGAAACAACGGAGCCTTTTAAACTTCCATTAGGTTATGAAAATGCTATCTTATAGAAAAACATCAAGTTATACTTACGTCGTTATTTCAATGTATATGAAAACATGCATTTGATCCTAACTAGTCTCCAAATAAAATTGAATAGGGTCTACTTGACAGGTGTCGAAATATTAAACCTGTTGAAGCAAAGCAGCGAATGAAATACAATATTTTCACTTTGTTTGGAGGTACAATAGAGGTTAAATATAAATATCTGAAAATATATTTAAATGAAATCTGATGCTGCTTGCGAACATTACTCATTGTTATAATGTTAAAATATATATTAACAATAATGGTGACGTGTATGCAACTGATACATCAAGCAGAACCTATTCAATTAATCAATCAAAGTGTTAAACTTATGATTCTTTATAATAATATTCCAACTGTTAGTTATGATAAAATGCCAAAATGAGCGTCGTCTCGCCTTTCTAATTCAATCTAAAACGTTTCTATTTTTTCGCGAATTTTCTATTTTTTACTTTATCACAGGCTCACGCTCCAACCCTCAGGGCTATAATTACATTGCACCTTTTTATTTTAGTGATACCTTCACCTAAAAATCCAAAGAACTTCGTTCCGCTCCCTTTAAAATTTACAGTTTACATTTACAGTAATAGTTCTCTATTAGGCTTTTGATATAATAAATCACACTTAAAATTAAATTATTTGATCACTTTGCACGTAGTTATTTCACATAAACATTTTAAATAGTGACACTAAATACATAATTATGTGTATCGTATTTTGTGGCCTCCTTTTATAAGGGGGAACTCGTTAGTGAAAATTTACGTCGGGTGTTCCACAAGGCGTATACTTAGGCCCGGGTCTGTTCCTGAGGAACGGTTGGGTTCAAGAAGAAGGGCGGTGGTCGCCTAGCAGTCGTGCGGCCACCGGGACGGGTGGCCGGCCACGGATCACATGACGCAGCAACTCTTCGCGCGCCCTTTCAGCTCGGCTTTCAGATCGCGCTTGCTTTTGCTGCGGCCCACTTGTTTCTGTTGGGAAAATGATTATTTTATTTGTCCTCTTTAACATTACTGAATGGAAGTATTTTTAGACTGATTTATAAGGACTTCCAGATTAAAACTGTTGGATACAGCTATAAGCTTTGTCTACGTACCTACTTTAGAATCCGCTTGGAATGCTGTCCAGCACGTAAGGGAAAAAGAGGGGGAAGATAAGATTAAAGTAATAATTTGTTGTGTACAGTGTTATAAAAGGTTGTATACCTGTTGTTTCATTTGTTGCTTGTTTAGTTTTCCGAGGGCGGCCAATGCGGCTACTTCAAATGCATCTTTGACGCCTTTTGTGGAAGCTCTAGCTGATGTTTCTACATAGGTCATCGCTCCCAGCTGTCTAGCTACTGATAAAGCCTGTGAAAATGCATAAAAAACGTGAAAACAAAAGAATAGGTATTTAAAAATTAAACGAAACAAAAAAAAGTGCCCGACTAATTTAATATTAGACATTTTGTCCTGGAATTTGTGCAGGTCTCGTACGAAAGTAAGGTACCACCACTAATTTAGTCATAATTATTTAGAATAATTTATTTTAGAATCGCTTCGCGAACATGACATGAATCTTATCGTAAAATTCACATCCAAATCCAAGTATACGAATCTTAAAGCTTTCAAAGAAAAACAAAGTCACAACTTTTCAATTACCCAAACGATTCTCACAAGAGGACGGTCCAAGGAGCTTCAATGTCAGCCCGATCCGTGAGGCCATTCGATTCATTCATGGAACGAGCCAATTACTCCGCTCCCATTTACTAAATGGTAACTAGTTGAATAAGATCTCTAATTAATACGGACGTCCAGGCTGAATTTGCGACCGAGTTTTCAATTGCCTCGTTATACAATACGTGTAAATGCTTCAGGATGTTTCAATTTAGATTAGGAATTCTGATGAATGAAGTTAAATCGCTTTGCTAAGGGATAGAAGCTTTCCAATTTGAGATGTTGGAGAACTCCGTGAAATTGAGGAGGCTGGAATAAATTCGGGACCATTAGGAGGTCCTAAATTGCTTGGAGCATGTGTTTGAGATGCGTAGGTCGGATTTGGGTTTTTCGTAGAATTTCAATGTTTAGTTTATTTTCGGTCTTCTAGGGAGAGTGTATATTTTGTTTGTGCAGGTGGATTGGGTTTCCATTTAGGGCGATAAGATGACCTCGATTCTTGTTGGTTACAGTAATCTGTGTAATGGAATTAAGTGGCTCTTTTTGTTTTATTTCTCAAGTATTTACCCGGGAACACTTCAAATACACTTAAATGATTGATGGAGGGTGCAAACAAATCTTTTAATGGAACATTATTTTATTTTAAATCAAATGTCCCTTACATTTCAAATCTTCGCAATCGATGTGTTAGAAATTGTTAATTTGAAGAAATGAAAGCATGTGAGATGTGTTGAGCGTTTGATTTAACTATCATTCAAAAATATCACAATGCAGGTGTAGTGGCATAGAAGTGTTCCTGTGAAATTGGCTGAAGAAAACTACAAATAGACAGGAATAGAACCAACTTTATGGGAGAGACCTTTCACAGGCCTCCTTTCTGTGAGAGTGATTGGGCCGTAATCCACCACGCGGGCCCAGTGCGGGTTGGTGGACGTCATAATGTCTTCGAATTGCCTCACGGTATTTTCCTTAACCGTTTTGAGAGCAGTGGTTTTTTTTTTTTTTTTTTTTTTTTAGCGTGGTAAAATCATCAAATGAGTCCTCCAACCCCGGGCAGGGCGGGAGGGACTGTCAGACTTGTACTGACTAAAATCCACGGTGTCCTTCAGTAGCCTGTTATGTTCCGGGGTCACGGTAAGGAAATAATCCCGCGACCCCGGCAGGCTTTGGCCCTCTGAGAGGGGGCCCCGTCATTATGCTGACGCTCTTTGAGGCGCGCGTGGGACACAACGCGCCGTCGACCCGGGCATGGTCCATGGTCGGGCTGCGAGTTGCCCTTTACTCGCTGCCCGCATGCCCGCGCCTACGGTGGCCGGAGATCGTCTGCTGACGTCCGACGCCGCGGGCGCCTACCACTGCGGTTGGGGCGGAGGGAGGACGCTGTCCTCTCTCTCTCGCGGCCCGCCTCCTCCTTCACGAGCATTACTGCTTCGCAGAAGGAGGCGACCGCTTCCCACTCCGTCTCGCCCCGCAGCATGGCCGCAACCAATGCCGGGCGCGAGAGGTTTGAGAGCAGTGGTGATGAAACAAATTACACAAAGTAATGCGCCTGGAACCACGACCTACAACTCGTTAGTCGGGACTGATACCATTGGGACATCACTGCTCGACTGCAGACCTTTGCCTAGCAGCGGTAAAATGAAGTTTAAAAGGTCAATAACGACGTGGAAAAATCTTACCTCTTCACTGGTGACTGGGTGTGTTCTTAGCTTAGACAGCATGGTGAGGGTTTCCTTCTCGTGTCTAAGGTCTGCCTTGCAGCCGCAGAGCAGGACGGGGGCCGAACCGCCGTGGGTTCTCACTTCTCTGTACCACTGAAAATAGTAACAATTTTGTTATTAATTATTCAATAGAGAAAGATGGATAGGATAAGTGTAGAAGTCAAGAAGACGGAAGTAATCAACTAAGAATTCTGTGAACGAAACTAAGTTAAGTTATGGACGCGCAAAACTTTTCTAACGACAGCTGAAGTTGGCTCAGTTGACAGAAAAATGCTGCTTAACAGTAGCAATTGCCTCTGTCGCCAGCTGAAGTAGGCTCCGTCAACAGCTGAAGATGAATACGCAACGCAAGAGGGTACGCAGCGTCGTAGATCTGTTCTGTACCCACACCATGACTTGTCATTACGATACTCGATCATCGATATCGACCTACATTATTGAAGGTCGATATCGATTATACTATCTACTTTCAAGAGTCTAATTTATTGTAGGTACAAAAAAAATGATAATTATACAACTCGTCATCAGTAATTTCTAATTTCTTTGATTTGACTGAATAAACTTAAATAATCCAGTCGGGGCCTTATTGTTTATTCCAGGCTTCAACTAATGAGTCTGAAGAAACTTTGAGCTGGTTGAAGATTTTCATCATCAAATAGTTTCTGTTGTTGTTGTATCCAATTAGGATTTTGGGAGCTAGAAATTTGAACCAAATAGGGAACTTAATTCCATTTAAGATTGTTGTCGTCTGGGGCTATATTTATCTGTATAATTTTAATCTAGAATTTTAGTCCAATAATATTAGTAGTAGTCATTTTACCCGTGGTGCTAGGCAACTGGCCTTCTCCCAGTTGTTATGTCCCTTTGTGCCTATTGGCCTTGTTTTGTTTTGCCTCTTGCTTGAGGAAAGTGGAAATATATTTTTCCTACTCCTCCACTATTCTTTTCTGATTAATTTCGTTGCAGGATCCAGGACAGGTAAATTCTTTCTCCGGGACACGTCGAGTTTCATTGTCTCGGCGTTTTTCTGGTGGTTGCCACACTGTTGATTCTGGCTCTCAGGAGTTGCAGTGGTTTGTGGTAGGAATAGTGTGTGGCGGGTTTGACCCAATTAAAAAATAATCTACAATCTACAATCTCTTCTATTTGAAATAACTGTGATGGTGGCTTCTCCTAGATTATTTTTGGTTGTCGCAACATGTCACACATTCAAATTACTGTAAAGCTCGTCATCCCAAATCGTGATAAATATTGAGATTCCCAAAATCTCTTTTTAGCCATATAATTCTTCATACACTTCACCTTTCATTTCTTTGGTGAAGCCATTTGCTTTTGGCTATAAAATAACCCAGATTCCGTGTACTAAAAAAAAACTAAATGTTTTTCGTGAAGCCACTTATTTATACACGGAGTGAGCGCAAGGCACACATTACCCGTATAGTTCGGTACTGACCCCTAAAGGGGCAAGTCAAGTAAACCTACGCTGGCTCAGTAGCGACCCCTAAAGGGGCAGACGTTGTAGTCATACGACATCCTAATTATAAATTTTGAATGTCATATCTTATTTTCGAACCCCCCTGTCGATTCAGCTGATGTGTCATGTGTCAAAATATTGTCGTGCAGAGTCGTTGTTTTTCTTTGAGATGTTCACTTGTTTCTTCTTTTTTGACTTCAATGGGGAAGGCAAGTCAAAGCTAATTGTTACGCCGCCATAGCTTAGTCCTAATCCGACCAATGAAATAGTACTATTTTGAAGTATCTTTGAGATTTAAACTGATTTGAACCAATGACGATGCTTGGAACAAGCTATACTAGCGCCATTAGTTCCCCAGTTGCCATCCCCATCTTCCGTGGCTTTCATAGAAATCTGGCCATTTTAGCCAATACTAGTCACCTTTCTTAAACGAGTAATATTTATATCAATCAATTCAAAGAACTGACCAAGACACTGTCAGTGTTTCAACATTAGAATCAGTAGTTACCTTAGCGGCAGCATTGTGTAGGGTCTCAGGTTCGGCTATGTTGAAGCAGAGCATGAATACTCTGGCGTCCTGGTAGGCGAGGGGTCTGACTGTGTCGTATGCCGTTGTGCCTGTCAACAATAAGAAAAAAAAGTTAGCAAAGGAATTTATTTCATAGAGCATACAAACAAAATAGGAAACGGTTGACCATAGAAGAAACTTATTATGGTAGCCTTAGGTATGTCATTATAAAAGTAATTATAATTTATTTTATTTCAGACTAGTGTTTGCCCGCGGCTTCGCTTGCGTTATTTTAGAATTTGAGAAACAATACGGATCGTGTGGCGCCATCTGGAATATTAACGTAATTGTTTTCTCGGCAACAGCTCTCTTCTGTTATTCGGGATGTAAGATACCTTATATCCTTGTCTATACTCCTGACAACGTATATGCTAAATTTTGGGCGTGAAAAGGTAAAAAACAAACATACTTGCATTTTTATTATTAGTTTAGATCAATAATGTTATATCTAGGTACATAGTTTGCATAGGAAACGTCCTTATTTGAGCGACATTAATTTCAAAGAACCGTGTTTATTTTAAACATTAGACTATCATTTTTGGGTTGATTTAGGTACAGTATCGCTGCAAATTGAACGTACGATAGCATTGCTCTTCTCCCTTGCATTCCGCGTGATACCTAAAAAATAACTAATTATCTGACTCGATGAGTACAACTTGTCGTCGTTTAAAACAGAATCTATGCACTGGTTTGAACACCAATTCAAAAAATAAATAAACACAATTTTTTCTAATCTTTAAAATTCCACACCTCGAAACAATTATAATTTAAAAAAATATCCAACTTACTACCTACAATTTAAATCAGTGTAGATTTATATCCTAGAAAACTATTGAAAAAAAAAAGTAATAATTTAAAATCGCGAATAATCTTTACATATAATAAAATCGTAGAGCTGTCATTCCTGTACATTGAATATTTTTTTCTTTTTGTATTTTTTTCGAGATAAGGGATCGATTCTGATGCCAAATCAACTTTTTTTTTCTTTCGAATTTTTTTATGTTTTTTTGATTTGATCTATCTCTTAAACTACTGTAAAGTTGTCGATCAAATTTTTCTCAAATATTCCTAATAATATGCTTCTGTTGATAGGCTATGTATCATTACGCTATTTTTCCTGGGAGATAAGCAATTTTAAATTTTGTTGTTTTTATCTGTTTGTTTTTAGTTGGAAGCTAAACCACTGGATATTATTTAGTCATTTTTTCCCCAAATATTCCTTAAACTGCTCTTCTATTAATTGGATATGTATAATTACGCTATTCTCTTTGGGGGATTAGCAATTTTATAATATGTTGATTTTCAGTCATTGTTGACATTTGTATAAGAACCGCTATTTGAAAACACTGTCAGCGTACTAGCCAGTCTGGTTGGTATCCTGCTTGACTTTCGTGCAAGGGGTCTCTGGATCAAATCTCGCTGTTTCTTTTTTTCACTTTTTGAGTTTTCTTATATTTGTCCTGAGAGTTTCAAATAATTAAAAAAAAATGTGTATACTTTTATTTCAATATTATTCGCGATTTTAAATTATTACTATTTTTTTAAATTAAAAATTAAAGGATATAAATCTACACTGATTTAAATTGTAGGTAGTAAGTTGGATATTTTTTTAAATTGTAATTGTTTCGAGGTGTGGAATTTTAAAGATTAGAAAAAATTGTGTTTATTTATGTTTTGAATTGGTGTTCAAACCAGTGCATAGATTCTGTTTTAAACGACGACAAGTTGTACTCATCGAGTCAGATAATTAGTTATTTTTTAGGTATCACGCGGAATGCAAGGGAGAAGAGCAATGCTATCGTACGTTCAATTTGCAGCGATACTGTACCTAAATCAACCCAAAAATGATAGTCTAATGTTTAAAATAAACACGGTTCTTTGAAATTAATGTCGCTCAAATAAGGACGTTTCCTATGCAAACTATGTACCTAGATATAACATTATTGATCTAAACTAATAATAAAAATGCAAGTATGTTTGTTTTTTACCTTTTCACGCCCAAAATTTAGCATATACGTTGTCAGGAGTATAGACAAGGATATAAGGTATCTTACATCCCGAATAACAGAAGAGAGCTGTTGCCGAGAAAACAATTACGTTAATATTCCAGATGGCGCCACACGATCCGTATTGTTTCTCAAATTCTAAAATAACGCAAGCGAAGCCGCGGGCAAACACTAGTATTGAAATAAAAGTATACACATTTTTTTTTAATTATTTGAAACTCTCAGGACAAATATAAGAAAACTCAAAAAGTGAAAAAAAGAAACAGCGAGATTTGATCCAGAGACCCCTTGCACGAAAGTCAAGCAGGATACCAACCAGACTGGCTAGTACGCTGACAGTGTTTTCAAATAGCGGTTCTTATACAAATGTCAACAATGACTGAAAATCAACATATTATAAAATTGCTAATCCCCCAAAGAGAATAGCGTAATTATACATATCCAATTAATAGAAGAGCAGTTTAAGGAATATTTGGGGAAAAAATGACTAAATAATATCCAGTGGTTTAGCTTCCAACTAAAAACAAACAGATAAAAACAACAAAATTTAAAATTGCTTATCTCCCAGGAAAAATAGCGTAATGATACATAGCCTATCAACAGAAGCATATTATTAGGAATATTTGAGAAAAATTTGATCGACAACTTTACAGTAGTTTAAGAGATAGATCAAATCAAAAAAACATAAAAAAATTCGAAAGAAAAAAAAAGTTGATTTGGCATCAGAATCGATCCCTTATCTCGAAAAAAATACAAAAAGAAAAAAATATTCAATGTACAGGAATGACAGCTCTACGATTTTATTAGTGTCCGACCGAAACTGATTTTTCAGCCGAAACCGAAACCGAAACCGAACTTTCGGCCTTGCTCTCAGTTTCGGCCGAAACCGAAACCGAAACCGAAACTTTTTAAAACATTTAAAATTTTGTTTATTTTTCTGAAATTTTAATGTTACTTTTTTTTTTTTTTCATTTATTAACACATAAGAAAAAGTGTCACACGTAAAGGGAGAAGATTTTTTCAACTAGGCGTGGATGGCTATATCCTCAACTATCAGCAATATCGAAAAACATTGAATGGAAATGAATATTTAATGAATATCGAAAACTAAAAATGCATCATTGGATTTTAAAAAAACCGGCCAAGTGCGTATCGGGCCACGCACAGTGTAGGGTTCCGTAGTTGCCCATCAAAATACTTATGCGAACTAACTAAACTGATTCGCTGAATTTAATTTTAAAAAGAAGAATTTTCAAAATCGGCCCAGGAGTCTTTGAGAAATCGGGGAAAATACATAAGAAAATAGATTACAACGAATTTAGAACCTCCTCCCTTTTTCTAATTTATTTAAAAATAGTTGACGATAAAAACATACCTATAAAAGCTGTAAAAATAAAGTAGACAAACTTACATTTGCAGTTGATTTATTGTTTCTCCGATACATTTTGTTTAAGAAAAAATTTAATCAAGTACATTTTATAAGTTGGTCGACTATTACTCGTAAAGTTGTAAAGCCTACTTAGTCATGATAATTTTCTTTTAAACTTCGTTATATATACTACTATTGTGAATTTTTTCACACCCCCAAACATAACCGTTTAGCTGGTAGAGGGGGGGGGGGACACTCGAATCGAGCAAAAATTTAGCACTTTAAAGCTTAATATTTCACAAACGAATTTTTTTATCAAAAAATTGTTAATGGAAACTATCATTATTTTTTAAAGGCCACACTAATGGGTACGCGAGAAAAAAAAAATCTTCACTTTACGTGTAAGTGGAGGTACCCTAAAAAAAAATATTTTACGAGATTTTATTTTACCACTTTTTCGGCACAACAATTCCGTATATTTACACCAAATTACAGCTCTCTAGTACTGTGCGTCTCTGAGCTAAACTGCGGACAGACGGACGGACGGACGGACGGACGGACGGACGGACATGGCGAAACTATAAGGGTTCCTTGTTGACTACGGAACCCTAAAAATCAATAATCCGGGCCAGGAATCGAAACCGCTGATTTTGGAAAATAAAATCACACGCTGTAATATTATAACACCATTCGATAGTGCTGCTTATAAGGATCAAATTCTGCTGATCAAGCTGATTTTTAAGAAACATCTATTTTTCTATGATGTTTTATGCTGAGCTATAATCTATTCGAAAATATAAAAAAAACTCATTATTCTCAATGTTTCACTGGATTTGAAGTCTCAATTCAGCAACACGAAATTACTGAATTGAAAAAAATAGCATTACACATTTCAAAGAAGTCTCTATAATACAGTCACTGCCTTGACGAGTGATTAAGTTTTTTAACCATTAACGTACGTAACATTTTTTTATTATGACATGAATGTACAAGACTCACTCTTGGCAGTAAACTCAAAAACATAAACTCAACTCACGATTAAATGAACGGTGGCGATTTGGCGAACTGAGATGGGGCCCCGCCGGCAAGCAAGCACGTATTGGCTACGAATTTTACCGAACGACACACGAAAATGCACGAACACTTGAGTTTCGGCGTGGCCGAAAGTTTCGGCTATATTTTGGCCGAAACCGAAAGTAAGGCCGAAACTACATTTTTTGGCCGAAACCGGCCGAAACCGAAACCGAAACCGAAATTTCGGTCGGTCACTAGATTTTATTATATGTAAAGAAGATAAAGATAAAGACAATATTAGTCCATATTACATACAATTAAATTAATATATTCTAAAATAATATTCAAAACCAAATAAGTAGAAAATTGCGAATTAAAGTAAACATTTTGAAATAATTATGTACTAACATGTCAGAATCATATTAAAATAATAATTAAATAAAATGTCAAATAATAAATAAACCATTGTGAATTAAAGTAAACATCAAAATTTGTGAAATAATTATTAACATGTCAGAATCTAAATAAAATAAAATGTCAAGTAATAAATTGAAAATTGCGAATTAAAATATTATTATAACCACGACGCGCAGTGGCCGACTATTTATGAGTATTTTGTTACGTATTTGGTTTCTGTGTGTATTGTGTTATTCACTTTTAATTTGCTGTCCAGAAACGAAGATGTAATAGTCTTTATTTTTTTCTATCCTTGATTGTCAAAAAATTCTTTTGTTAAATAATTCTTGCTTTTTTTCTACTAATAGTCCTAAATTTCGTTTATTATCTGAGAAAAATCATGGTTTCACCCCCGCTCCTCTGCTTCTGTTGGTCGCTTATAACCTCCTCGATAAATGGACTTTCCAACCCAAAAATATTTTTTCCATTAGAACCAAACCAGTAGTTCCGGCGATTATCGCGTTTAACCAACTAAACAAACTTTTCAGCTTTATAATATTACTAGCTGTTGCCAGCGGCTTCACCCACTACAACTCGAAAAATATCCCACGAGAACATAAAATCGGGATAAAAACTTCCTATGTGTTAATCCAGGTTATACTATACTATGTGTGTACCAAATTTTTGTTAAATCCGTTCAGTAGTTTTTGCGTGAAAGAGTAACAAACATACCTACACATACACATCCTCACAAACTTTCGCATTTATAATATTAGTAGGATAAGTATAGTTTATTAAAGCCAAGATACATAATTATAAGTATGTTAAATAAAATTAATAATTCGTGTTCTCTTTCAATAATTAATGAGAGTAAACTCCATTAATAATGCTAATCAGTAACCGAGTGTGATAAGAAACTGATAATTATCTACAACCGCTTACATTCTGGTTGACCTAGATTCATCACATATATTTCGTTTATATACGACAACCGTGTAAACGCCATAATTATAATCTCTTTTGATAAGTGCTCACAAAGTAATTAATTAAAACTGTTAACTAAGGACAAATTGAAAGTATAGAGAACATAGATAAAAACACATTAAAACTATACAGCTTAGCCAGACTGTCTTGGAACGAAACTAATATTTTTGTTTGCTGGCAACGTTTTAAAACCTTTGACATTTGATGGAAACAAATAAATAAAAAAATAAAAGGTTCCGGTTTTCTACTCTAATTTGCCAAGCTGTAGATTATAAAAATATAATTTATTTATATTATAATATCAGTTAAACTATATAAATATAAAATACTAAATTAAAATAAAACTAAACTAAACTATTATAGAGCATCGAAAAATTCATCCTCAACGCTGTCAGCTGGTAATGTGCCCAAGAGACTGGCGGCGTTGCCTCTTTGAATAGCGATACTCAGCCTCTGGCCAAAGTAAAAGCCAGCTCTTGGGTCACGGGAAGCGTCAACAAGTCTTTTTGCGATATCTCTGTAGAGGCTGTGAGCACTCGGACCCCATGGCCCTATAGTTTCAACCCCAAACGGCTCAAATATATAGTTTCCACTAAGGTTGCTATATTTACGCCGCTTGAGGTTCTCAGCAACCGCAGCAGCAGAGCCAGCAGAGCACGATGAACTTGGAAGATGGGATGGCGCAAGAGTATCGACACAGGTAGCGTCCCATACTAAAGGCCTACCCATCTTCCAAGGAAACAAAGACATACCGTCCGGTCTCTTGCCATCGTCGCGTGCCAAGCCGTTGGGTTCTAAAACAGCTGGAACGCCGACGGTAACAAGAGCTCGTCGAATAATGTCGTTTATGTTCGCGTGGCGCGCAAAACGGCCCGCGCTGCGGCCGCAAGACAGGCCATGATGTCCGAGGCTGTTGACGGCTTCACCACAGTGACAGCGATGAGGAGAGAGAAAATATAATTAAAATATTAATGTTCTTAAAAAAAAAAAAAAAAGTAAATAATTTTAATGATGAAATGTCATGCAAGATGGCGCCACTTATTTATATTTACCGGATGATAACCTTTCTCAGTACCAGATTTCCCAGAGTTGTATCACGGTTATGAAAACCGACAGTCTTTATTATAAAAATCTTTAATATTATTTATAAAAAAATAATTACCTTTGTAGGTATTTAGGACATATTGAAAGTTCATAATAAAATAAAAATTAAAACCAACTAAAAATTACGACGCAATGTCGTACTAGATGGCGCCATCCTGTGTAAGTACTGCAGACAACTGTAATAATTCTACAAAATCATTTTAAAATAAGTAAATAAAACCTTTTTAATAGCAAAATACATACTTTCGCCACAAAAAATGTAATAAAACATAATAATTGTTAACAAAACATAAAAAGAAAACACAAAAAGAGAATGCCGAAACCAGGGATTGAACCAGGGACCTTTAGATCTTCAGTCTAACGCTCTCCCAACTGAGCTATTTCGGCCGGTACAAGAATGGTCGAAATACCCATTCTAATACCATATAGGTGTATATCATGACGTCACAACTTTTTCTGTGTTCAAGGTTATTGTAATGAAATCACTTTTTTTCTATCAATATTACTTGTTGTCTTGTACACCTTGAAACGTTGAATTCTTTAGTGCAGTCAGTGACCAGCATTACTTGACCCACCTTAACAGTATTCTGCCGTCTATGATGGGTCATATTATAATGGGCATTAACTGTACTTTATTCTGCAGCTAATCAATATATTTACGGATAAATAATAATTCATGAAAGATAAGTATTTGATCTTTAAAATAATCAGTCAATTATAAATCAATTATTCATTCATTTAAACTGCCTAATTGGTTGGTTTGTAAAAACTATAGTAAAAGTTGAGGTTTCTACATCTATCTATCTATCTAATATCTTTAAACGAGCAATTCTTGTATATTTATAAATAATCAGGATCTCGGAAACGGCTCCAAGGATTTTCATGAAAGTTACAGATTAGGGGTTTTTCGGTTCAAGGAATCGATTTATCAAGGTTCGAGAAAAGCTCGGTTCCCAAGATATAGACATTATAAAAACCGAGCGAAGCTCGGTCAACCAGATATTACATTATAATATGTGGTGATTTTTTAGGGGCCATTGGGATCACGTGTCCCATTTGCCCCCCTGAAGACACAGATGCATAGGGACTGATGGGATGGGAACAAGTTGTGTGGATCTACTGGATGTTTGTTAAAATTTCGCAAAAAAAAAAACTACCGACGTAATTTAAATAATATTTGATACACAGATAGCTTGGAACCAGGGGTTGTGTATGACATAGGATACCTTTTATCCCGGTATTAAATTCCGGCGGGATAGCATGGACGAAACCTTAGGCAACAGCTAGTTTTGCTGGATACCATCCGTGTTAAAAAATTTAAGGCTTTAAGTTGATAATTAACTATCCGTGTAACATGATGACTCCCTCTCACAGAGTGGAGGCCTGTGTCCCAGCAGTGCGAACATTAATAGGCTGATGATGATGATGTAACATGAAGAGCATGGTAATTTATATGCTTCCTAAACCCAGTGGGTGGACATGGCATGATCAGACGTACTCTTGGGTGTGGGAACAACATTGCATAAACTGGTGGTTTCAAATGACGGACGCCCTAGCACGAACGAGCGACGGAAACTTGGTGTTAATTTTAAAGATTTTTGAGCCTTACATTTGTACTGATGACTCAAAAATCGCTGTCGACTTAAATGGGAATACACAACAGTGTGTAATTTTGCAATGAGCACAATTAGAAGGTAATTTAAGTTAGATTAAAACTTAAAAACCAGACAATAAGTGTTAAACTAGTGGTTAGTGACCGTGACTGCTATGCCGGGGGTCGTGGGTTCCATTCCTACCCAGGACAAATGTTTGTGTGATGATGAGCACGATCCACGACCAGAGGCGCTGTTCCATTTTTTCATATAAGAAACGCTGTAAATACTGTAAAGTAAAAGAGTGAAAATTCGTCTGCTAATGGTACTGTTCGTACAAAGCCCACAGTACAAATATTATTAGTTTCTAAACAAATGTTATTATTACATTAATAGTAATAATAAACCGCAAACCCAATGCGATTGTAGTAATGCAAGGATTTATATCTCTATTATGTTTGCTGTGGTATGCGGCGTTGAATATTATTATTATCTATGTCATATTAAGTTAAAAGCGGTGGTATTTTAGCTGATTGGGTTTCACATGGAAACAATGGCTGAATGATAGCTGGAACTTTGTTTTGATGTATGTGTTTCATGATGAATTCTGTTGCCTGGTGCTAAAAGGGGTTGTCTGAAATTGTGATTGTTTAAAAAGATATTTTCGTGCTAAATGAGAGATATACAGAGCTTTACATTCGTACCCACATAAAAGTTAATCTAAATTCCTCTGTCAGTCTGATTAAAATAATAACAACGAGTGATACGATTTTAAAAGAAGGATTTTAAGTGAATTTTGTTGCAAGAATAGAACAATATGACCCGGCAAGAATAATATCTCATCTCATTATCTACTATCGGTAGCATGTTCCGGTGTTTCCCCATGGGACAGTTTTCGCCCTACAAATTGATAAAGCCATGGACAAAAGCAAGTATGCAAAAGGAAGAAATGTAAACGAAATCTTCAAGAAAAGGTTATAATAAAATCGAAATTCGAAAGAAAAAGGTAAGAATATTCTAATCGACATTAATTCCTTGACCCCGGGATTAAAAGCTTTTGTTACAAAAAATCCAAGTTCATTCTATTACTTTCTAAAGATTTTGATTAAACTACGTATTCAGTTTAAGGGGATAGGTCAGTAAAAATACGGTTTTTATTTTTTACTTTTCTTCGTACATATCTGGACTACAGATCTTACAACTTGGAATATAGTTATTGACTATATGATCTAAATTCTCACAAAGTTGAAAACACGATTCAATTAAATTTTCTCGATACAAAAAAAATGCAAAGTTCGGTCTATCTAATTAATTTTTTGGACTTTATGGAATAACTACTATGAGTTTTTGAAAGGATGTTGTTTTAAATTGTATAAAATACTAGTATCTAAATTCTGTAAAGACATTTTTTCAATTAATAAAAATTTTAATTCATAAAAAGACGTCAATATATTTGGGCACATACGCCGTTTTATTCTGAGCACACATTCACTATCGTCCTCTCATCTTTTGCCTTTTAAAAGTAGTGTCATCACTTTCGTTCCATGACGAATCAGTCAGCCAGCGTGGCTCTTACAGGCTAGACCTGCGACACTTTTTTTCAGATCGCGGCTGTCAGATTTTCGTAATAATAAAATTGGAATGGATAAAAAGATCGAGAAAATAAAAACGAATGATACGTAGGCTTATAGATTATTGAAAACTATGTTCCGCTGTGTTACATGGGACGTGATTAAACGGACATGACTGTAAATAAGTCACGTAAACTTTCTATTTTAAATAACACATTATTTTGATGAATAAATAAAGAATAAAATAAACCAAACTCACTGAAAATCATCGCAGGAAATTCCTGACGACCCCTACTGAGCAAACAAGGGAAATGTTAGAATACGTATGATTCTATACATTACGAATTGTTCCTATCATCAATTATAATAAATTACTCACAGTGATATTATATCAATGCCATCGTGATGTCGTACTATTGTTGTCGGATGGATCCTCTGTGTCCATCCTCCTCCCATCTAATCTTTATGCATCTAAATACCATTTCACATAAACTAATGATAAATGCAGATTTGCAGTCAACATTTTGAGATAATATGTAACTGAAAACAACTTCTAATCGTATCAAATTGCGATATAGGATAAGAAGCACTTCACTTTTATTATTATTTATTTAGTTTCGTCACAGATTTATAACAATTTCTAAGAAACAGGATTAAAATAAATTAAATGAAAACTGCTGTTGTCATTTTGAATACTTCAAAATTACTTGTCAACTACAAATAAGGCATAGCACCCATCACCCGGTTAAATATCGTCTATGATGAGAAAAATCGGTGGTCATTGCTGTCTCACCGCGTGTTCGGTACAAGTTGCTTCTCGCTCTATTTATTGCTTTGGAGTAAAAAAAGATCAGTACTGGGTTCATTTTGGAGTGGCTGGAGAGAAGTCATGGAGTCCTGACCTACCGCTTGATGCAGGTCCTCACCGGACACGGAAGTTTCGGGTGGTACCTTTGTCTGATGCGAAAGGAGGAAACGCCTGGGTGTCACCACTGCGAAGATCGTCCGGAGGACACGGTGGAGCATACGGTGCAAGACTGTCCAGCTTGGGCAGAGCACCGACGTGTCCTCACGGTTGCGATAGGCGGAGACCTCTCGCGCACAGCATTGGTCGCGGCCATGCTGCAGGGCGAGACGGAGTGGGAAGCGGTCGCGAAGGAGGAGGCGGGCTGCGAGCGAGAGAGGACAGTGTCCTCCCTCCGCCCCACCCGCGGTGGTGAAGCCCACGGCGACGGACGTCGCTAGACGATCTCCGGCCACCGTAGGCGCGGGCATGCGGGCAGCGAGTAAAGGGCAACTCGCTGCCCGACCATGGACCATGCCCGGGTCGACGGCGCGTTGTGTCCCAAGCGCGCCTCAAAGAGCGTCAGCATACTGACGGGGCCCCCCTCTCAGAGGGCCAAAGCCTACCGGAGTCGCGTGATTATTTCCTTACCGTGACCCCGGAACAGAAAGGGCTATTGAAGGACACCGTCGATTTATCAGAAAAATGATTATTACAACCTTGTCCCAAAAAAAAATACTGTGGATAAGATATTATAGAATGTAGATTTAATTATAAAGAGGTTACTGACATTAAATTGTTCTAGTGTCCGTCATTACATCAAAATGCATCAAAAATTAGTACCAACACCAGATGGTGGAGGACAGGGTGTCAAGCACCCGTAGCTTTCCACTCTCGAACATATTAAGATATCACACAACCAGCTTTGTGAACGCACGTTAATAAAAGGAGCGTGTGTTTGGGGCTTTTTTTAGCGTGCTAAAATAATTTACCAGCCCTACCCAGGGCAGGGCGGGAGGGACTGTCAGACTCGGAATACTTACTAAAATTTACGATGTCTTTCAATAGCCCTTTACGTTCTGGGGTCATGGTATTCGTTAGCCCGCGACCCAGGTAGGCCCTCTATAAGAGAGCCCCGTCATTGCCATTGTGCTGACACTCTTTCAGGCGCGCGTGGAACACAAAGCACATGCCCTTGCCCGTGCGCGCGTGTGTTTGGGGCTTAACGATAATAGGTTTTGTCACTTTCGTAAGGTATGCCAATTGTCATTCATTTTCTACCAAATAGGTAGTAGTTATTTTCGTTATCTCGGGACGTCAAAATCTGTGTCAAAGTGCTAAAAAATAAATTTAAGACTTTGAATGATAAAAATATTACAAAATATTTATCCACATCAATAAGTATTTCTATCATTTTGTTTTAGTAAATGTTTCGATATCCTTATATCAAAATATTTCTACTAGAGTAATACATGTATTTTGGGTAAAGGGAACACTTTATGAAATGTCGAAGTTGACGAAATGAAATACATAAAACTTTGGATTGCGTTAATTTTGCGATACTGGCGCCTACTGGTGGCGGTGCGTGGTAACTTTTCCGACTCATCAAACGACGCTTTCGCTTGACCATACGCCGTTAACCCTGAAGTTATTTCTTCGTGATCACTTGAATAGAGCCTGTGGCTATACAACGTGTAACGTTAATAGCGAAAAACCTCTCGTGGGGTAACTCAGCCTATGTTACTGAACAATGTTTGATCAAAATCTTTTGGAAAAAAAATAAAGATTTCTCATTTTGTATGAAAAATATTTTTTTTTCAGAAAGTTTTTGATCAAACATTGTTCAGCAACATGAGCTGATTTACCCCACGAGAGGTTTTGCGCTATTAACGTTACACTCGTTGTATATTGTCATTCTTCGTGATCACTTGAATAGAGCCTGTGGCCGGTTATACATTGACATTCTATCGACTGCTTCAAACCTCGAAAGTTAGAGTGAACTTCTGGGTATGTTCACAACCTTGTCTTTGTCACCCTTGATATAGATAAAGTTCTAGAGCTAATCCACCATAAAAGGAACCTGTATATAGGTCCAGCATTCGAATTGCATCGGGCGGTTGGTGGTTGGTCGGTTGTTGCTTGACACACTAGATATGAGCGCCGATGGTCAATCAGTCGGCGGCGGCGCGCCGACTTTTTGGAGTCGACGGCGGCGGCGTCGGCGGCGCGGCGTGATCTTTTTTTAACTACTTTAATTAATTAATTTAAGAGAAGAAATAGAACAAAGTTTTACGTATAATTAAAGATTTATTATAATTTTGAAGAGAAAAATTGAATTGGCAAGATAAACTAAAAAAAGAGCAAACCAAAATAACATTAAAAATTCCTGGTGGCTATATTTTTACTGTAAGCCTTGATGAGTATGCCAGAGGGTCATGGCTGTCCGGATGATTCGGGGATACCGCACGATCGCCGGCGAATCGGCGCGTCTAGAATGGCGCGTGAAGGCGCAGCGCCGGGGCGTATCCCCGCTGCCTCGAGAAGTCGAGGCGCGGCGGGAAGAGCTCCGGCGCGATCTCAGGGTAGTATGGAGGGACGACTGTCGGAACCGACGTCCGGGCACGCCGCAATCGTGGCAGTAAGACCCCTGTTGGGGGAGTGGCTGGATAGGCGTCACGGCGTCCTGACCTACCGCAGGACGCAGGTCCTTACCGGAAACGGAAGTTTCGGGAGGAACCTGTGTCTGATGAGGAAGGAGGAAACGCCTGGGTGTCACCACTGCGAGGATCGCCCGGAGGACACAGTAGAGCATACGGTGCAAAACTGCCCCGCTTCAACAGAGCACCGACGTGTCCTTACGGCGGCGATAGGCGGAGACCTTTCGCACCCGGCATTGGTCGCGACCATGCTGCTTCTGCGAGGCAGTCATGCTCGCAAAAGCGGAAGCGGGCCACGTGACGGAGAAGACAGCGTCCTCTCCGTCCCAGCCGCAGTGGTGGACGCCCATGGCAACGGACATCGCAAGACGATCTTCGGCCACCGTAGGCGCGGGCATGCGGTCGCCGCCCGTACAGGGCAACTCGACCACGGACCATGCCCGGGTATTCTACGCGCGTCTCAACGAGCATCAGTATGATGACGGACGGGGCTCCCTCTAGAAGGCCAAAGCCTGCCGGGATATAAAGGGCTATTGAAGGACACCGTGGAAGTCAGTACGAGTATGACAGTCCCTCCCACCCTGCCCGGGGTGGGAAGACTCATTTGATGATTTTACCACGCTAAAAAAAAGAAGCCTTGATGAGTGCTTATCGTATTCGTTTTTTTCCCTAATATTAACAACCAACTGACCAAAATACAAAAACTGTGTTTGTTTGCTGATAACTTGGACAATACAGAAATTGTAATGTCAAAAAGTATCGTTTTATAAACGTCTACGTCTAGTGCCGCCATTTTGCCAGCATTTATTATCGTGCGTTCGGTTTGATCAGTGTGTTAGATTAAACTGAACGCCGCCCGCGCGGGTTCGGCGCGCCGGCGTCTGTGGACGGCGGCGACGGCGTGGGGAAAATCACGGCGGCGGCGGCGCGCCGGCGCGGCGCTCATATCTATGACACACTGACTACTCGAGCAGCTAGCCAGTGCATGATCAAGGCGGCCGGTCTAAGACGGTAAAGGCGCCCTAAGGGAACCACTCGAGGGGTGCTATGACAGGAAACCTCCACGTGCGCCCGTGGACTGGAGTTCCCTCTCGGATACGTCCGGGGGTAAGACCAGTTTTTCGGGCCGGTGCACCCTGGGATGCCGGCAAAAAATCTTCCTTAGGCACTGTGTGACTAAGGGGTCTCTTTGCCCGTATGCGAATAGCTGATGTTTTTCTTCACCGTTTTGTGAGCAGTGCTGATGAAATATTGACGACCTACAATCGGTATGTTAGGGCAATTATTACTATGGGCGGCCTAAATATACAATAGCTGTGTCAATCAGTCAATACTTTAAACAAATGACACTCGCAACATCCATTTTTAACATCAAACATTTTCATCCGTCCATTGAAATGCAAATAAATCACACTATTCGAATACCACAACCAGTTTTACATAGATACATGTATAATGTACACATTTTATGTACATAAATGTGTGTACATTATGTATATTGGCCAGTTCGAATCACTGGTCCATAATATGTATGAGAGTTCGGATTGCACACTTGAGAACAATAAAATGCACCGATATTTTAAATTATCATGAAATAAGTTTTGCATGTGGTTTCACTTGAGCTCTTGTCTGACATTATCCTATGAGAACATATTTTAATTATTGCTTTTCACTCTATGATCACAAAAATCATCATCATCACCGGCCTAGCCTTTTTTCCCAACAAGTTACCCGCGGGGTGCTTGTACACGGCGCGCGGCGCATGAAACTCGCGCAAGTAAAGGTGCGGGTTTGCGGTTTACCTGCGCGAGTAAAATGCGCAAGCTACTTGATCGAGCTATCCGCGGGGTGCTCGTACATGGCGCATGTAGCTTGAGCATGTTGAGGCACTTGCGCGGGTTACATGCGCCGTGAACAAGCACCTATTATGTTCGCACATCCCGTGTTTTTGTTGACGGACTGAAGAAAGTAGACACCCTTGCACTATCCCGCGCTGATTCCACAGCAGAAGTCATTTGATGATTTCCCAGACATAAAAAAACCTTGGGATTGAATCTCTGGGGCTGTTACACTGACATACACAAGACAATCCCCTTGCGAAATTAACAAACATACAAACTTTAATATTAGTATAGACTTCTCTGTGTCTGTTTAAACAACTTTGCCAACTGTTCATTTGGGGATTGAGAAAAGTTGTTTATTTCGTTCATTTATTGTCTCCTGGTAAAATTGTTATACTGTCTCCCGTAATACTTAATATCTAAAGTGCTGTCAATTTTTTTTTGCGGGCAATCTCTTGGTTGGCCTCGATAGTGATAGTTTTACGAAAAAGAGCTTTAAAGTTTTACTACTAAGTTTGATTTTCATGTCATAACTAGCAAACCCGGCGAACTCCGTTTCGCCACCAGATGGCTTCGTTTTCTTTGCTATAAACCTCACGGAGCCCGAGACCTTTCCAACGAATGCAAAACCGTGGAAATCGGTTCGTGCGTAACAGAGTTTACGACTGATTTTCGATGACTACGTAATTATGAATAAAAATTTGACTATACGGGTCAAATCTCCTTATTTATTTTTACTCGGGCTCTAGGAATTAGGCATCAGGCGTTTTAGTTCTTCGATTTTGACGACCCCATAGTCACTGGCATAAGCAACAGGATCCACGTACGAAGTCGCGGGCAGAAGCTAGTACTTTAATAATTGACAAGTAGTATTCGCATGTCAATTGTAGATTTCCCTTGAACCAGTGAAGCATAAAATTGTTAATAGTTGAACAAATCGCTACACTTAACTCTTATCTTTGGCCACACGCACTTGTTAGCGAGACAAATGGCTGGACATTTGCATGCACACTGAATTCTATTTTATGTTACTGGCCTGTTGGTCTAGTGGTTAGTGACCCTGACTGCTATGCCGGAGGTCGTGGGTTCTATTCCCACCCAGGACAAATGTTTGTGTGATAAGCACGATCATAATTTGTTCTGTGCCAGGGTGTAATTTATCCATAATATGTATGTATTTAGAAATATATAAGTATGTTTATCAGTTGTCTAGTACCCATAACACAAGCTCTGCTTAGCTTGGGACTCGATGGCGTTTTGTGATAGTTGTGAAATATTATTATTATAAATTATGTTTACCTAGTAACCCGCCTCGGGTTCATACGTGTTCTTTCTGAACGATGGATTTTTCGATGATTTTCAGACATACCTACAAACGTTGTCCTAACTATGACGAACTCAACAAAAAATATTTTTAAATCCAATTTGACACAAAAAAAAAAAACATTTTATTAATGGTTTCGATTTTTTAAGACAACCACTACGCAAGAATCTATTTATAGCTAGCTAACTCCAACTGAATACGAAACCTTTTTAATAAACGCAACGCAACTGTTAGTTTTCCGTCATATCGACGCCGACCGACGCTCATACGACGCAATATTCACATGTTTTTTTTTTATACACTACTATTTGGGTGAAACGACTACGCAGTACGCTGAATATAGGTACGCCGTATATAAGGGAGGTCGTACTGTATACTAATAAAGTCGTATTATAAGCGACGAAATCAAATTTCAAATTGCTGTAGTTATAATGTATTCTGAGTCAGCAATCAGTTGTGATTTTGAGGTTGCAGTTGCTTAAATGATGTTTGTAATAAGTTATAATTAAACCTGAGGCCCTGTCATGACTTTTCAGCCTGCAACTGTATATAAGTATTCCATATCTTAACACACGTTACATTACTATTACATTACAAGGCAAAACCATACTAAACCATACATAACTAGTTAGCTAATATAATGAAGATTCCATTGATATAACTGCCAGCGGGCTAACTATCGGAATTTCGGAGATATCGTCGTTTTAATCAGACGCGCCGAAATTGCATTTGTCCCCCCAAAATGACCCCACAAACTGCATGGCGCTAGAGGCGCTTTTTCGGGCCACAGCCCCTAGCAACTGCATAACTAACCTTTATTACCTAGTAACTCTGATAACCAGTCTTACCTTTTGGTAAGACTGGTTGTCAGATTTTCGACCTGCTGATACAGCCCTTCGTATACAAGGCGATGCAAGTCTCCGACACCTTACGACTTTGGTATACAGGCGACTATCACAATACAAATACGTAGAGGTTTGTTCGTAACAACGACGATATAATACTAGACTCCGCATGCACGATCTAAGGAACAATAATTTTCCTGTCAACTCGCTGAGGTACTACGTAAGCGAGGGGGACGGGGTACTGCGTTGTGATTGGCTAACTGAAGGTCTGTTCTGTCTCAACGTATGTTTGCGGCTCACAGGATTGGTCGAAATGAGACGATTATAAGACTTTTTTGCCTAATGTGTTGACAGACATCGGTCGCCTGTTATTAGGAGTCTAGTATTATATCGTCGTTGGTTCGTACATAGGCACGGGTCAATGGATGCCAAAGTCGTAAGGTATCGGAGGCTAAAATGCGGACTGTCAAAGATCTATAACAACTGACAGCCGGGACCAACAACTGTAATTTTGATCTGTCATCGATATCAAAAACAGTTGCACAATAGTTGTACAACCACACACGATCACAAATCCAACGATAAGTCCGCCTAAGTCAGAGGTTTACAACCTCGTAAAACGCAGCTCAAGTTAACTTACGTTTATTTATTTAAGGCGACAATATTTTATTTACGGACCCAATGTTTTGTGCCTCTGTGTCTGTAGTGCTGTTCTTTAAGAGTCAGCTGTGTGGTAGCGCTGATATAACATTAGTTGATTTTCGACTTTTCGAAAGTTATAACTATGTCAAAGAAAATCTGTTTCAGTCCTCGTCATTGAGACAGTTTATCTTTAATGCTTTTTCGACTTTATGCCCTTGAGCATAAATTACAAACTCGTCAACGAGCTCGTTGTAGAGTCTTAGAGAATAACACAGCTGTACAAGTTACGGTGCATCGTTAGCTAAGCTTTTGTAAAGTTAAGCTATCGTAACTTACATTTTAGTCGCTTCGTTTGAAACTTAACTGAAGTTATCAACAGCCTTCGCCTTTTGCACGACTATGTTGGGGTCGGCTTCCAGTCTAACTACATTTTGTTGGATACTATAGTATTTAAAAAGCTGCTTGTTGTAATATTATCAACACAGGGCGCGACGGACAGGCCGTCTGACTTGTACTCACTAAAATCAACGGTGATCTTACAACATATTTTACAGTTTTTATGTCTTGTGACTGTGCCTCGGAAAGCACGTAAAGCCGTTAGTCCCGGCTGTCATTTGTAGATCTTTGACAGTCGTTACTGTTAGTCAGAAGCTCTAAAGTCTGACAACCAGTCTTATCATGGAGTATCGTATTACCCAGTTACTGGGTTATGGAGGTCCGATAGGCAGTCGCTCCACGTATAAAATACTGATATTCGGCTGCATCTGGTTCGACTGGAAGCCGACCCCAATATTGTTAGGAAAAGGCAGGAAAACAAATGTTGTATTAAGGTATAAAAATGTATTCTAACATGAACACTGTCATTTCCAGCCTCTAAGGCTCTAAGCTATTCACAAATCAGAGCTGCGAGCTGCACCCGCAAGCAACGCCCCAAGCTAATAGAATCAACACAGTCTACTACCAGCAGCATATAATTATTGGATTAGCTCGTGTTTCTAACGTGCCTGTACTTAATTACCTATGCTATCAGTGTGGGAGCTTGATAAGGATCTATTTTGATAAGGAATGGCTTGTTTGGAGTTCAACGTTAGATTATTAATTAGTAAATTAAAGATTTTTCAGCAGATTACGATAAGTAATAGAACCGAAAGGCCCTTTTTTTTTGGTCATCATCATCTCAGCCGTATTACGTCCACTGCTGAACATTGGCCACCCCTTTTGATTTCCACATATACCGGTTGGAAGCGACCTGCATCCAGCGTCTTCCGGCGACCTTTATAAGTTCGCCTGTCCACCTTGCTGGTGGACGTCCTACGCTGCGCTTGCTAGTCCGTGGTCTCCACTCTAGTACTTTTTGATCCCATCGGCCATCTGCTCTGCGAGCAATATGGCCTGCCCATTGCCACTTCAGCTTGCTAATCCGGTGGTCTATATCGGCGACTTTAGTTCGTCTACGGATCTCCTCATTTCGGATTTGATCACGTAGATAAACACCGTGCATAGCCCTCTCCATAGCTCGTTGAGCGACTTTGAACTAGTTGGTAAAATAATTATCAAATTAATGTGTCCTGCCCTCCTGGGTGGAGGGATAGGGACTGACGCGGAACTGTCTTTATCAGGTGACCGTGGCCTAGGAAGGTAAAGGGCAATTGAAGAACACCGTGAATTTTAGTCATTACAAGTTTGACAGTCCCTTCCATCCTGCCCTTGGTGAGAGAGGACTCATATAATGATTTTAGCTGCAATTGCGGCGTGCCCAGGTAATCGTTACCCTGGAACGTAAAGGGCTATTGAAGGATCACCGTGGATTTTAGTCTGTACACGTCTGACAGTCCCAGTCCCAGAAAAGAAGGGATTTAAATAAATTCCATCAAATAACTATTCAGTCCTTTGAATAACAATTTGTAGAAATTAGTCATTATGATATTGTAGTGTACAAATTGGTTGGGGAGCCAATATAAAGTGCATTACAGACTGACAGGATTTTGTGATCAGTTTCTTCGTAGCTAAGTTTATCGAAACTCCAGCTTTAATGAGACGAAGTTTTTTGTCAAAGGAGAGCTGATTTTGGTACAGAAATTGGTATCGGTTGTGATTTTCTTTTGAAATGGATTCTAGACAATAATGACGACGAATTTCAAAGCCTGCTTTATCAGTCTGTGAGATTTTGGCCATGATGTATGTGTATATGCAACACGGATATTTAAACAGCAATTACCTATATAAACAAGAAATGAAAGAAATAATTTTGGGTAAGAGCGCATATTCTAAAAGTTGGCAACGCCACAAATGGCTGTCAAATATTTACAATTTTTAAATAATTTTACAAATTCACGATATGAAAATAGGAAATATGGCTCTGTAGTGCACTTAAAAATTGATTAGGGTATACAATAATTAATATCGTAACACCGAATATATAGTTTTAGACGGAAAAAAAGCATTTGGGAACATTCCAAATGCCTTTTATACACATCAAACGCCACAAAAGCAAACTCAGTGTTTTAATTGCATTCATATATCAGTTTTCTGGTGCACTACAGAGCCATATTTCATAATTATGTCCATATAGTAACATTGCCAAATTAATTAAAACTTGTAAATATTTGACAGTTATTAGCAACGTTGCCAACTTTCTGGGAACATCTTGACTAGTACCTTCTTGAGGTCATCAGTTTTCAAGATCTCCGCGTTATCGCTTGAAATCTCTCATGCAGCCAAGACTTCATCAGTTCGTCCGCCATTTCTAACGCAAGAGGCCTCCTTTTATGTTTTTTTATTTTTATTTTCTGGTTATGCGCCCTTTAAGTTGACAGTGAAATAATGGTGAATCTTAAAGTCAATTGGCACGATGTAAAACTGGATTTCAAATCGCGCTCAAATCCATGTATTTGATAGAAAGTCGTTTGGAGCCACACCGGTGTCCACCTTTAGAGAAGACGCTACACATAATATGTAAACAAGATGCCATTTGTACAGCGAAAATTATGAGAAGTATGAAAGTGTCGCTTGACGCAAATTGCGTCTCAAGTTGTAAGCAGTGATCGAGCACTGAAAGATCGTAAGGGTCAGCTCAGACCGAGACGTGACGCTGCGCGCACATTTCAATAGAGTTATTCAAAATGTAACTTTATTTTCTACACGAAAAGATACACCTTTCGCAACGCAGCGCGACGTAGCGCGGCGCCACTCTCTTGTGCTAAATAAAGTCAAAATCTGACTTTATTTAATACAAGAAAAGATACAAAGAAGTATCGTTGTGTCACGTCGCTTCGCGTCGCGTCTCGGTGTGAACTGCCCGTAAAACAAAAGGTTTTAAAAATGGAGACTCACCCGATGTATCCCACACGGAGAAGTTAACCCTGTAGTCAGCCACGGTGCATGAACAGCCATATTTCTCGAAGCCGGTTGGTGTGTATGCCTGAAACAACAAAATAATGTTTTTAATACAAATTACTAATTAGTAGGTAAATTATACCAACGCATTGGTTATAATATGAAGGCATAATTATTGTTTGAGTTATAGTAGGCATACACCATCCTGCCTATGTGAACGATAGATGTGACGCTTGCAATTGTTTCAAATCGGCAGTTCGTCCATAGACACCATACACCATACTGCCTATCGTAAAGATTGATTTGACACAACGTCAAATCTGCATCAGTGATGCCTACTCATAACGCAACAGTGGCTAATTCTACATATATAAATAAGTGGAATTCTGAAGCAATAGTTCAGTTTTGGGTTGAAGTAAAAAAAAAAAAATTCTTCCGGTGGAATAATAAAAAAATTGGAATCGACTTCGTTTTTGATACCGAGTACGCCCACGAAATGCCTGCGGTTCATTTTTTAACACCTTTACCCTTAGCACGAATTATTTTATAAACGCAACCAAGTACTTTCAATGTGTTGAATCTGTGCAAAACTGAATTTAAAACAGGATTTCTACTAACAGAAAACCACCAACTTTATGTATGCCAAGAAGCAAACTACTACAGTTATCAGCTTGGACTTGCTATAGTTATAAGGTAGGAATGACCAAAGATTATTAACCATACCTACTACTACTATAATAAGTTTATGCAGGATGTGATGATACATACGTACATCAACTATTAAATGCAAAACCATCACTAACAAATTCATATAATGTAATCAACAATTTGATTACGTTTATTGGTTTAAACTGTCTCACAACCCATTTCTACCCCTTAATAGGTACTGGTAGATTAAAAACATACCTATATAGTGTGCACTTTTGTCCGAATCTGTCACACTAATATAAATTAACTGAACTACAATATTCACAAGCAAGGGCCATCACTGAGCCAGCATCTTCGCTGTATCATTTTAGTTACAAGTTTTTTACACTAGAAAAATGGGTTAATTTAATGGTAATTTCTTCATGTTTACAGATTATTTTATCTTTGGACAGTAACTCTACTGAGAGCAAGGATTGCCTATTCTCAATTTCGCTGCTGCTCTGTGAATCATGCAAGAAAAACACACTGAATTATATGATAAAATATGTGGTAGTTTACCTAATATTATAGGTATATATAGTGTTTTAACCTTTTATTATTAAAATAAATACTTAGGGAAATATTAATAGTTATATTTTATTTACAAATCTTATGATTCGTCGTCTCATCGTTCTCCTGCCCTTATTCTAATTCATCAAATCTTCTATTTTCTCTACTCATTATGTCAGTACTCACCTTTTTAGTAAAATCATGCAAAAATAATTATATTTTATATATTTGCTCTGGCAGAGCTGCTTAGCTTTGCTTGAAATGCTTTAATTAAAATCATATCAAAATGAAAGTCGTTGGTTTTACTTTACTTTCTTTACTTTTACCTATATTATTAACATTCTGTAAGTTATAACAGCATAGGAAAAATACAATTATTGTAATTTAAACACAATCACTAAATAACTATTACTAACAACAATAAGGAATATGATATTTCACTTCACTGAGATGTAAATCCATTGTACATTTTTTGTTAATCGAAGTACCTAAATCCATGATAAAGAATTACACATTGATCCAATGGCTCTCAACTTTCTGTATCAAATTGTTTGCATGAAATAATTAGGAAACATTTTGATCATACTCGTACAATACCTAGCGGTTTCACACTAGGTATATCACTGTGTCAGCTGGTTTTATCTTCCACCTTATTCATGTCTGAAGAATGGCAGGTTCTACGATTATTTTGTGCTGATCCTCTTAGCATGTCGATGGCAATCTAAATTGAGTCGGGTCAGAATTGGACCACGCGTTTTCCATATGATTTTTCCAGAGCAAAGTCGTCGATGATGATGATGATCTCCCTTAGGAAGGTAGGTATTTTAAACGCTTCTCGATTTTATTGAAACGAACCGCAAAATTTAATTTATTGAATTTCCTAACGTATTTTTGTTTGATGTTTGTTACTTAGATACACATCGATTGTTTTATTTGAATATTCGTTGTCATAGTAACCATATTGTCAGCCTCTGATTTCAGTTTTGCCCGTATTTTAATATTACTAAAAAGGTATTAAAATTAAAAATAAAATGATTTTACAATTTTATCCTAACTTATTCGTGTAGTATAAATGCACTTGTTCGTTATGCTTTCACGCCTAAACCGCTGAACTATTTTGATGATATTGGTTCGTAGACCCATCTGAAAAAAAAGTCATAATGACTACTCATTAATCGTAGTAATAGTGCCTGCAGGCAGTTGCTGGTTTTTTTAATCCTACCTAGACTTTTTAAGACGCCATTCGCGCGAAAATTTTTTTTTTTCTGCTGGCGTTAAAAAACCGCCGATATAGAACAAATGCATTCCCTTGTATAATAATAATAATATTCCACAACTATCACACAACGCCATTTAGTCCCAAGCTAAGCAGGGCTTGTGTTATGGGTACTAGACAACTGAAAACATACTTATATATTTTTAAATACATACTTACTATAGATAAATTACACCCAGACACAGAACAAATGATCATGCTCATCACACAAAGATTTGTCCTGGGTGGGAATCGAACCCACGACCCCCGGCATAGCAGTCAGGGTTAATTTCATAAAGACCTTCATATATTTATTTATTTTACAATTTTTTCGCTTAAATAATGACCAACATTTGAAAGGACCCCCCTACCCTGAATAAAGGGAAAATATTTATAAAGTGGGAACACTGTCTTATATTGCGTACGCATCACAGACTAGATAGGTATGTACGCATGCTAGACGTGGTGCGTTCGAAAACGTTTGTCTAGTAAATTAAATGTAAAATGAAATGCGGAGAATATTTGTTTTTTTTTTCAGTCAATTCTATTATATATTATTAACGTTTTTGTACAATTATTTTCTTATTTAGTCACTGAATTTGGATTAGTACTGGTTATTTTTAAATAAAAATAAATATTTGTCAAAAAGTCGAGTTTCAGAACGATCCCATATGCAGGACTCTGGGCTGCGTTTATATCCTTTATCCAGTTTAAATTTATACTGCCTAAATGTCAAACACCCCGTTTAAGTACACCGCGACGTGAAAAATGAAGCTAACTAAAATTTAATCTGCCCCGTTTACGGTCATTCGCTGGGATAAGTTTTTACTAAATGGAATTTACTGATAAAATATTGCGACCTTTTTACCTCGCAATATTTTATCCTGCTGTCAGACTGACATTACGTTTTGTTGTTTTGCTCGATATCCGCAGTAAAAACGAATATTATTTTTATTTTAGAGAGTAAATATTATTTGTGGATTATGGATTTGTATTAAACCGGCAAATTGATTATTTGTTCAATAAACTGAGCTGTCAATTGAATTTGACAACTAACATTGACAGAAACTTATGACTCCGTTCAGCGAACCTTCGCTAGTTTAATTTTTTTCCGGCGAAATACCGCCGGAAGATTTAAATGCACCCCAGCCCTGGCCACCACTCCTTGACCTTTAGACATGGCAGACATTTCATTACATCAAATGCATTAAAAAATTAGTACCTAGAAATTTCCGAAAGTCATGAGTGGTCGGATTTTAGTGACTTCTCAGTGATGTCGGCTGACAATAATCCCTGTATTTGTTACAGAGATTTTGCAGTATTTTACTCTACAGAGTCTGCTTTACTTTCCCAGTTTACTTAAGATTGAAAATTCATATTCAGGGTATCTTGTATATTTAAATATATTTTGCCACCGGAAGAATTTCATTTCTTTTTTATTTCCACCCGAAACTAAACTATTTCTTCAGAATGCCACTTATTTATATGTAGAATGAGCCACTGTTGCATTATCTTGTCTTTTGACTCGGGACACTACTTGACTAATTTTGAAAGTCTCAATGTCATGATGAATTGAAATGGTGTTAGAAAAGTAGCTAAAAAGTTTAGCCACAAGTTACACTTTTTAGCTTTTTTTCTAGCACCTTTATAAAATTAGCTAACTATCTATGAAGTTGCTAAGATGGCATCACTGCTGCCGATTTGACGTTGTGTCAAAAACGATTTGATGACCTATCAAAATTGGCATGTCATGCCATCAAATTGGCATTCCACCCCCATACACGTTCAATTCTATTTGAGCAAATTGGCAGTTTTATGCCGAATTGACAAATAGGCAGTATGGTGTATGGCTACCATTATACAAGGAAAATTGACTTTAATACTAATAGTATGAACAATCAAATGTTACTAAAACCGGAATTTATTGTACTCTTAGAAGTATAGTAAGTGTCTTGTTGATGTCGTACTCAATTGTAAAAAAGAAACCTAAGTAGGTACTCTTAGCACGAATTTTCACTCTTTTACTTTACAGTATTTACAGCGTTTCTTGTAGTTGCTTGTATGGAAAAATGGAACAGCGCCTCTGGTGTGCGAAGCAGGAACTAATTTTTTCCTCAAAAATTGACAATTTGAAATTGTCAAAGTTCCAGTTTACGTCTCAAATACTGAAAATTCGTGTTAAGGGACAGGTAATACTTAATGAAATGATACCATTTTAAAGGTTTATCTTTTAACTTCGAATTGATACCAAAATTCAAATCACGTTCAATAGTTTTGTTCGCTAGCGCACTCTTCAAGAGAAAACAGGGTCACAAGTCATATCGAGCTCACGATATAAAGGCAAGTACTGAGTCATCTCGTTTTGAACTAGTTGTGAGATTCCAAGTTTTCATTTAAGGCTACATACTACGATCCACCATATAAGTATTTAGGACTCGTATTGACAAGCCGTCGGATCTCTTCGCCGGATTTGACGATAAAGGGCTCGTTTACACAGAGTTATAATAATAGTTTATTGGATCGTTTTTAGGGTTCCGTAGTCAACAAGGAACCCTTATAGTTTCGCCATGTCCGTCCGTCCGTCCGTCCGTCCGTCCGTCCGTCCGTCCGTCCGTCTGTCCGCAGTTTAGCTCAGAGACGCACAGTACTAGAGAGCTGAAATTTGGTGTAAATATGCGGATTTGTTGTGCCAAAAAAGTGGTAAAATAAAATCTCGAAAAATATTTTTTTTTAGGGTACCTCCAGTACTTACACGTAAAGTGAGGATTTTTTTTTTCTCGCGTACCCCTTAGTGTGGGGTATCATTAAATAGGCCTTTAAAAAATAATGATAGTTTCCATTAACAGTTTTTTGATAAAAAATTTCGTTTGTGAAATATTAAGCTTTAAAGTGCTAAATTTTGCTCGATTCGAGTGTCCCCCCCCTCTACCAGCTAAACGGTTATGTTTAGGGGTGTGAAAAAATTCACAATAGTAGTATATATAACGAAGTTTAAAAGAAAATTATCATGACTAAGTAGGCTTTACAACTTTTCGAGTAATAGTCGACCAACTTATAAAATGTACTTGAAATGTATCGGAGAACATGCTCTTCAACTGCAAATGTAAGTTTGTCAACTTTATTTTTACAGCTTTATTATGTATGTTTTACGGTATGTTTTTTGGGGATAGGTAGGTTATTATCGTCAACTATTTTTAACTAACTTCAAAAAAAGGAGGAGGTTTTAAATTCGTCGTAATCTTTTCTCTTATGTATTTTCCCTGATTTCTCAAAGACTCCTGGACCGATTTTGAAAATTCTTCTTTTTATAATTAAATTCAGCGAATCAGTTTAGTTAGTTCTCATAAGTATTTTGATGGGCAACTACGGAACCCTACACTGTGCGTGGCCCGACACGCACTTGGCCGGTTTTTAAAGGTAAGCGTCCGCAGGTCCGCATCACACGTATCGTACGTAATCGTACGCAACGGATTTTAGTTTGCCTCGTATTAAAACTCATACAACAGCGTCTACTAATCCGCATCGTACGGACGGCTCATCGGCAATGCCTACATGCGATGCGTACCGATGACGTCATACGGAATGCCGATCAGTGGACATCAGGTGGCATCAGCAATTCGATTGCTGACATTCGCGTCGGCGATCGTTGCCGATACAGCGGACGCAGTCTAATTAATCCGTTTGATGCGATGCGTCCGATACGTACGATGCGGACCTATGGACGCTTACCTTAACGTGTCCGTCGCTACATTTTTTACGGGGTAAAATCATCAAATGAGTTCTCCCGCCATAGTGTATGATGGAGTTAAAACGGACCTCTGTGTGAACGAACCTAATAGAAACGGATCGTTTTTGTCGTAAATGTTCGGGCAATATGGTTATGGATCTGTTAAGGTGGTTAATTGGATCGCGAAGTTAGTTCTCACGGTGTGAGGTGAACTTATTGCTATTTTGTCTGGTAATATGGAGCGAGGCTTTGTATGGAATCATGGAAAATTTATATTGATTCGAGAATAACGTGCTAAGGCTCGTAGGGACGAGATTCGCTATACGAGATCTCGTCTGTTGACTTGCTCAGATCTTGATGATGAGATTTTAAGATACTGAATAAGATTTTTATTTGAAAATTTCCTGGCACGCAATGGTCATTTTTTTTTCCTAGGTGGCCTATCATGACGTTTCGTCGTCGTCGTGAGAAGTAATACTTCCACTGTGAGAAACTGCTGTACGACTTGTATAGCTGTGTTTTTCTCAGACTGGAATAACTACTGCTTTAAGACGTCGTATTAATCCTGCTGGAGAATGCATTCACAATATCCTTTGTTAATATAAATAATACTTTTGTGGATTTTTGGTTGGAGCTCTAGACATATTTAATGTAAGTAAAAGTATAAGTAAGTAGTTTAATATAAGAGAAATAAGGCCAAAAAAAAAATCTTTTTTTGCTCTTGTGTACTTTAGTATGTAGTTGCATAAAGCGCGAGCCATATAGAAAAGACGTAAGACCCAGCCGTGCGGAGATTAGATGTCTCTTTGGCGTCTCTTTCATACAAAATGTATGTCCGCGAAGCTTCCTCGTCTTACGTCTTTTCTGTGTGTCAGTGTGTCCCGCGCCTTAGGCTTAGACAAAAAGTTAATTCATTAAAAAGATGTAGGGTAAATACGCTAAATGTCGGCCCCCTTACAGCTTTTGTGTTTTGGGATCGGTCTAATGCCATCAATTTGCAACGAAAGGATAGCTTCCGATGCGGTTTTGGATAGTTTGATAAATCTATTTCATGATTATGGGCATAAGGTTGACATTTCTATTACAAGGAAAAAGTAATAAGGTTTAGATACGTCGAGGACGAAAAAACCCTAAATTCGGCCATTCACGGCCTATGGTCGGTCGCGTTTTTCCCAAATGTCGGCCGGGTATAGGGTGTTTTAAATTAAGACAGGAAAATATTATTAATATGATTTATTTTGGCAGGAGTCTCACTTAAGTATACATTATAAAAGAAAATTTGTTTAATAGTAGGTAAAATATTTTTTTTATTTGCACAAAAATATCCATTATTTTTTGCCTCAAGCGCTTCCTTTATTTTTGTGCGATCGTAACTGCATAATTTTCTTCGTTTCCGGGAAGGCCCTGAATCTCCCTGCTCTGTCATCAGGTTTAATGAATTAAATGATGAAATGAATGAATGAAGCCAATCAACCATTAATATTTTTTAAGCTAATTAACATGGGTTTATTAGGTAGCAAGTTCCAAAGAGCAATGATGAGTTCAATATTGAAAACATTTATTAGGGATTGATTGATTTAGGGGGATAGGGATTATTCCCAATCCCTAATAAATGTTTTCAATATTGAACTCCTACATTTAAACTTAACTCTTTATAATAATAATAAATTAAATGTATAATAAAAATTAAACTTTGAGAAAATAAGAAAAGTAATCAGCCTGTATAGTTGGGCTTAAATTCGAGGCTGGCCGACATTAAGATCTTAAATATTTCTAAAGCCGGCCCTTATTTCGTGTACATTATTTCACGGGATTCAACTAATATCAACCCCGGCCGGTATTTGGCGATTGAACGTAAAATAGATTGATTTGCCTATATGCGTTGCAAATTCTCTTATTAAGATAATGGAATTAGTACAATTGGAATTTATAAAACAGACTGCATTTACTTTAAGTCGGCCACGGCCGAGAATCCGGTTTTAACTCAAAATTGGCATCCTATTGGCGGCCTCCTATTTTTCCTTTAAAACAATACGTAAATCATTGAAAAAAATATCTCATAATATAGTAAAAATCACTAATTATTGATAATAAAGCTTAAAACAAAAAAAAAGGAATGTCTTACCTTTCTAATATCAATCCCCGAAGTGTGGGTTTTCACAGCCAGTAAGGTACTTTATGTATGAAATTGACGCTTCAACGGCGCAATCTCTACTGACGCTCAGTGTGCGAAGACTGAGTGACATATTCGGAAAGTAACGGTTTGTACTTAAAGAGTATGAACTAAGGTTGTAATTTGAGTGGCAAACTTGTCACTTCATTAAGTTTTAAAAGAACGCAAGCCGAAAATGTGCACACGGCCGAAGTTTGGGGGGGGGGCCGACGTTTGGCGTATTTACCAGAGGAAACAGAGTAGTTTCAATGGTCTCTAATAATTTATCTGTCACAAAACAAGGAGATAAATAACTAAACTAAAGCAATAACTCACGAAAGACCTATTACAGTTGGAATCTTTCTAGTCCAACAGATTTGTCGTAAAATGTCTTTCATTTCACTCTATACCGCTTTTAATCTTCCCACTACACTTGCGTTAGTTTAGTGGTAGCAATTGTTTCTGCTAAACTAGAGGTCTACGAGCATGGACCACGGGCGGCGAGTAACCTGTGACTCGCTCACTCGCCCTCCGGTCAGGGACCATGTCCGGATGGGTCTACGGCGCGTCGTGTTCCATGCGCGCCTCTGAGCAAACATGTTGTAATTTCGTGTATGCGTGAAAGCTCTCGTGGGGTAACTCAGCTCATGTTACTGAACAATGTTTGTTCTAAGACTTCTGGAAATTAGCAAAAAAAAAAAATTGGTTTTTCATATAAAACGCGATTTTTTTTGCGAATTTCCAATAATCTTAGAACAAACATTGTTCAGTAACATGGGCTAAGTTACTTCACGAGAGGTTTTGCGCATTTAACGTTACACGTTGTATAAGTTTTCAGGTGTAATGAAACAGACATCTCCAAAAAAAGACTGTGACGAAAAACAATTAACACTCATATGACAAAAGATGGCGCCACGTGAACGATCTGAATATGATTGTCAATTTCGAATCTCTGAGCAAAACCTATTAAATAAATAAATACCGTGGCGGTAACCACTATGGTAAACGGATTTATATTTCGCTGTTCATATTTTACGGATTTCTTTATGTATTTTTAATATCCTTTCATGAACGTTAATGGTCTGTGTTGACTTGACAAGAGCTGTTCAATAATGCATTCCCTATTTTATATGACAGTCGTTAGAGGAAGTCAGTGGCCTGAAAGGGGACCTAATTCGTGGAATATGTGTTAAGCTACGTTCGTTGGTATGAATCCGAACTATATGGTTGGCTTCCGGTCCAACCTGATACAGCTGAATATCAAAAGGTATTTTACATGGAGCGACTGCCTATTGGACCTCCGCAACCCAGTAACTGGGTAATACGATACCAAAAGTAAGACTAGCTGTCAGACTTTAGCTTCTAACTAACAGCAACGACTGTCAAAGATCTACAAATAATAGCCGAGACCATCGGCTTTACGTGCTTTCCAGAGCACGGAGGAAACTCACTATGACAGATGGTCGCCCCTCCACAGACCAACGTTGGCAAGCGCGGCTTAACCCGGAAGGCATGTGCGGCTGTAAATATTTAGCCACGAGCTTCTCACGTTACGTTGCTATGAATGCGTTTGAAATTCACCAATCATATTCTTTGGTCGATATAACATAGCACTGGTGAAAATTACATCGTCAGTAAAATATTGTAGACTTTACTTTAGAAGTACTAACTTGGGCATGCGGGCAGCGAGTAAAGGGCAACTCGCTGCCCGATCATAGACCATGCCCGGGTCGACGGCGCGTTGTGTCTCACGCGCGCCTCAAAAAGCGTCAGCATAATGACGGGGCCCCCTCTCAGAGGGCCAAAGCCTGCCGGGGTCGCGGGATTATTTCCTTACCGTGACCTTGGACGTGGACACCGTGGATTTTAGTCAGTAGAAGTCTGACAGTCCCTGCCCGGGGCGGGAGGACATATTTGATGATTTTACCACGCTAAAAAAAAAGAGGTAAGTACTAACTTGAAAAATATAAAATTCGTTTTGCAGCCAGCATTAAACTAAGAGATAAGTAAATCCTACCAAATAGACTTTAAATAACGCTGGTAAATATGCAATGTAACTGCTGCCAAATGGCGGTTTCTACAATTTATTTTAAATGTTCAAAGATCAGATTTGATAATGTAGGTTTTCTGCGCTATCGGGATGTTGAAATCCACTATTAGCTTTTGGTGTAAATCAGAAGATGTAGCGGGCAGTTAATAAAAAAAAAAGTAGACAAACTTACATTTGCAGTTCTCTCCGATACATTTTGTTTAAGAAAATATGAATCCAAGTACATTTTATAAGTTGGTCGACTATTACTCGTAAAGTTGTAAAGCCTACTTAGTCATGATAATTTTCTTTTAAACTTCGTTATATATACTACTATTGTGAATTTTTTCACACCCCCAAACATAACCGTTTAGCTGGCAGAGGGGGGGGGACACTCGAATCGAGCAAAATTTATCACTTTAAAGCTTAATATTTCACAAACGAATTTTTTTATCAAAAAATTGTTAATGGAAACTATCATTATTTTTTAAAGGCCTATTTAATGATACCCCACACTAATGGGTACGCGAGAAAAAAAAATCCTCACTTTACGTGTAAGTACTGGAGGTACCCTAAAAAAAAAATATTTTACGAGATTTTATTTTACCACTTTTTCGGCACAACAAATCCGTATATTTACACCAAATTACAGCTCTCTAGTACTGTGCGTCTCTGAGCTAAACTGCGGACAGACGGACGGACGGACGGACGGACGGACGGACATGGCGAAACTATAAGGGTTCCTTGTTGACTACGAAACCCTAAAAACTGAAGAAACGAATGATGAGCTTGAAGAAGCTTTCATAGACAATTGCTATATGCTATCAAAGTAGAAGGCATTTTTTTTTGCTTTTTAGCATTGTAGAATCATCAAATGAGTCCTCCTACCCAGGGCAGGGCGAGAGGGACTGTCAGACTTGTACTGACTAAAATCCACGGTGCCCTTCATTAGCCCTTTACGTTCCAGGGTGACAGGAATAATATAAGTCCCGCGACACCGGCGAGCAGAAGGCATTTAAAATAATAAACTCTTGCTATGTTTATACTTGTTTAATAGAATTCACATTCATAATAACTGCCTAGTTTTATCCCAATCTTAGGTTTGATTTCCGGTCTAACGTACACGCGTAGCTTGACCAATTTTACAAATAAATTTTTAAATATAAAAAAAACTACATTATATAATTTTTGTTTTCTATTTTTCTATTCTTCCGTCAATAAAACCCGGTGTCACGTCTGGATAAGCAGAACGTCTGGTAAAATGAAATTTCTGTTTTTTTTTCCATTGTCTATATCAGGGTTGCAATCTCTAAAATTTGAAAACCAGGACAAGACGCGTGAAAACCCCAGATTTTGAGTCCAGAACCAAAGTGCGCAGGAGGACATGAGTCGAAGTGCGCACGAGGGGTAGGAGGACGGTGAAGTGTGCGTGTGTCGCGGGTGACCGGGCGGCACAACTTTTTTTTTTTTTTAAACCCGGACTATAAATAAAGACAGACCAAAGGTATATCCAAAATAACTTATTGGATATTAAAATCTCCAATCTCTTATAACTTGCACCATCTCCAAAAGTGCAACGCTCTTTGGTTATTGGCCGGCCACCCCGACTACGTGCAAGAGGGCTTGCAGAGAGCTATCCACGCCCCCTGCTTATTTGAGCGGTCAACTGTTCAGCCGTATATCGAATTTGGCAGGGTTATAATGAAATATGGTTCTTGAATACGAAATCACGCGATTTTTCGTTCTGGAAAAGAATTTTTGTGGTGTTATGGAACTAGTGTAGTTAGGATAATAATATCGTAAGCTAGTTATAATGTGTTTTTGATATTGCTAGAGCAGTGGTGGCCCAGTGGTATGGGCCCCGACTTACGAATTGTAGGTCGTGGGTTCGAATCCAGGCAGACACATTACTTTGTGTAATTTATTTCATCACCACTGCTCTCAAAACGCTGAAGGATAACATCTTGAGGAAACCGGCATGTCCCAGAACCAAAAAAATTGAAGACATGCGACATCCACCAATCCGCACTGGGCCCGCGTGGTGGATTACGGCCCACTCCCTCTCACAGAGAGGAGGCCTGTGTCCCAGCAGTGGGAACATTAATAGGCTGAAGATGATGATGATGATATTGCTAACCCACACCATCCCACTTTTGTTAAAAGTGAAGATTCTTCGCTCAAGAGTCAATCCTTACGTCCTGACATAAACTAGCTGTGCCCGCGACTTCGTTCACGTGGATGTCGGAACTTTTAGTAGCCAAGTTACTCCTTATTACATCAGCTACCTGCCAATAAAAGTCCCGTCAAAATCGGCCCAGTCATTTCAGAGATTAGCCATTACAAACAGACAAACAGAAAGAAAGACAAAAATTGAAATCAAAAAAAATATTTTGGTGTATGTACTCGTATATTATATGCGTATGCATGTAGTAAAAAACGGTTATTTCAATATTTCAAACAGACACTCCAATTTTTTGGTCGCGGGACTTTTTCCATCACCGTGACCCCGGAACATAAAGGGCTATTGAAGGACACCGTGGATTTTAGTCAGTACAAGTCTGACAGTCCCTCCTGCCCTGCCCGGGGTGGAAGGACTCATTTGATGATTTTACCACGTTAAAAAAAAAAAGAAAGGCACTCCAATTTTATTTATACCTAATTTATCGACACTCCAATTTTATTTATACTCTACTATATGTATAGATGCGAAGGAAAGGTATCTAAACACGCTCAGATTATTTATTGAAACTCGTCTGAACCAGTCAAGTCCACATCACCACATACTGTGGAGCCTCCACAGTATACAAGTAAATTACAAACCTAGCCAAAGTAACCACGGACACGTCAACTATCGCCAATCTCACATCACACAGTCTATTCAGTTATTTTAATCACCGCTCTTGTGACATAATCCAAGGAATAGTGATCTTTATATGTATATGTTTAAGGTTGTTTTTTCGTTGCGGTCAGTGAATACTCTGTCGAAATGATAGTGACCTATGAGTATTTACTTACAGATTATATGACGGTGTTGGCTTAGGAGTATGTGAGCATCGTAGCAGGTGGCTTTTTATGTTTCTAAATTTCCCTAATAGGTAAAAGCATTTCATTATAATTAATTTAAAAAAAAAATGAAGATCAGACAAGTTTTGTGTGTGGTGAAGTGCCCTTCATTCATAGTCGGTAGTTTTCTACTATGAATGAAAATGTATATTTTTTCTCGCGGAGAAATCTTTTCACGATATCAAAATCTAACATTTAAAATGGTTATTTGCTCCATAAAAGTATGGTATTTTATAAGGTAAATAAGTACTTAGGGTTTTATTAATTAGGTACATCTTTCTACTATCATCTATTACTTTTTATTTGTTTTGTTCTTTTAATTTACTTATTCCGTTCGCCAGCTGTTATTATTTATTCTTTATAAAGGTACAATACTTCTGTTAGGACTGTAAGCCTGTAACCTCTTGAAAACCCTCTTAGAATAATCTAAGGCCGTGTCATAGTGTCAGAGTCAGGGCCCAGGTTGACACTTGGCCTATGATTAATGGGTCCTAATATTATTCTGAACGTGTCGAGACCTAGGCCACATGTTGTGGCTTGTTGACCCGGGGTGCCGTTTGGCACGGTATGATAGATTTGGGTACATTGATGTATGAGCTCTGAGTAATCATTTTTGGGTAAAATGTTACTATTTTTAGAAGGAGAGAAATTGTTGTTTTTAGAATAATTGTTTAAGTAGTTATTCACGCATTTGCACTGATTTCATACAGCGAAAGAATAAAGTGGATATGCCACAAATCCCGAAATCACTTTTAAAGATTATCAAAATCCCTGTAGTGTTACAATGTTTTACTTCAAGAGCCCTGGGGAGTAGGTATAACATCTTAAATCCAGGCTTATTCTGGCAATTGAAAGTGACAGAGCTATATTAAGACTATCGTCTACCGAGCGCTCGTCCATACAAAAAGAGAAAACTTTTTCCTCCCCCTAGATGTTATCCTATCTCAATGATTTTTTAGAATGCATCTGACACAGTAAAAAACTAGGTTTATACGTTTTCTTTTTTTCAAAATTTGTAATAGTTTGAAAATTACAGGCGCCTAAAAGTTACTATTTTTATGACAAAATCTTCATTGAAGTAAAACCTTTGTATTTAAGCAAAACCTACAAACCTAGAATATAATAATTATGCTGAAACGATTGACACCGAATCTAAGAGATTGGTCGTGATTTAGTATGTGAAAAACGTTTTCTCCCGAGAGACAAATTTCATATAAAAATACTTACAGTCAGTCGCAAGCTGCAACGCTCTCTATCGCACGATCGGGGTCTTTTCAAAGCGTGAGAGAGACAGTACGAGTTTTTCTAAATATCTATTTTTTGAAATGGCAGCAGCTATTCTATCCTCTTAATCGTCTAACGTCCTCGTTCACTCACTGGAACAAGCCTGGTTTTGAGACGTTGTATAACCCCCCTGATCTGAGTTAATTAAAAAAAATCATATATTTGCTAGTCTGGTTCTTCAACTAACAGATAAAAATCTACAACAGAAATACCCTTAGATTGGCTTGGAACGTCTGTATCAAACACGAAAGCTATCTCTTTGAATCGAATACAATCGCGACAGCAATACAAGTTTATTTTTCTCGATGTATCGGTCTCCCATTATCCCGTTAGTTCTGTGTATATAGCAAACAAGTACATAAAGTACATCTATATACTTAGTGGGTGGAGGGGAAACATTGACCTTAAGGTACAGGGATGTATAGAAAGCGGAGCCGACAAAAATGTAACCCAGCAGGCGTAGCATGGCGCCATAGAAAGGGGTTTTGTCGACGAAAGAATAGACAAAATAACAGAACTTAGAAATGTGAAAGAATATGGCAAATAAATGTTCTTTTCTTCAATAGTGTACGAATGGTGTCATATTTGTGCAAAAAACAGTCGATTTGTATAGAAATAACGATGATATAACTTTGTATTTTCTTGGTAGAATAGAAATAGAATCGCCATGCTAACCGTGCTGGTTTCTAAAAGACTTGCTTGTGGCCCAGTGGTATCAGCTACGATTTTCGAGCTGTAGTTTCAAACCCAGCATTTTATTTGTATTGCCTATTGTGTCCCCTACTGGGCAAAGGCCTCCTATTTCTCCTTCCAAACCTCTCTATTTTGGGCAATTTCTGGCCATGTTTGCCTTGCGAACATGATCTTCAAACACACACGACAACGTCTTAAAGCCAGACTTATTCCGGCGAGCGAAAGTGACAGAGCTATACAAGTTGTCTAGCGCCATCTCGTTCACTCGCTGGAATAAGCCAGGTTTTAAGACGTTGCAATACCCTCCCAGATCGTCACACCACCTCCGCTGCGGTCGACCTCGATGGCGAGTCCTCCCTCAGACGTCCAGTGACACCCCTTCTACACGATCAGACCCGACCGCTGACAGAGGTGACCTTGGTCGCGTCAGCAGTACCCAACCGTCTGGAACGCTGTCGACTGACGGTTGGGTCCGACCGCGGACGCAGCCTGTCGGGACGGATGCGCTCCCGACCAAGGTCATCCACAAGTCGGTTGACACCGTGCATATTTGGTCGCCCGACCAATGTCTGCACACAGATGCAGGTTTTCACACCCACCGGACCAAGGTCGCCTCTGTCGGGCGGTCGAGTCTGATCGTGTAGAAACGGTTTGAGTGACTAGCTAGTTAGCACGAATTTTCACTCTTTTACTTTACCGCGTCTTTCCAGTATTTACAGCGTTTTTGTATGAAAAATGGAACAGCGCTTCTAGTGTGCGAAGAAAGAACTAATTTTGGGTTTTTCAATAAGGTACTGTTGCTTATTTCTTGTCTTCGTTTTCGTTAATTACAAAATAATTTCGAAAAAAAAAGAAAAAAATTAAACAGAAATTAACCTTTGAAAGTGTAAGATCCTTTTTCCTCTCAGTCACCATCGTGATAGCCATTAAGTCTACACTTCAACAATTCCAAAACATTATGTTATTCCACGCAATTTTCTTCGCAAATTCCACAAGAAACTTAAGATATTTCTAGACTTCTATTCTTTACGATAAAGACGAAGGGTTACTTAAGAGCCCACTAACATAATTCTGTCATTTGTATTCTTAACTTAGGCGTTTTCTACCCGAACAATGTTTCTATCTGAGGGTTGAGTGAAATATCACCCTTTTAGGGTCAATTTTAAGTTTATGACTTAGTAAGTATACGTAAGTCGCCGTTTAGAGTTCGTCTTTGATAATATTATGGATTCTCAATAGCAATTATTATAATATTATAAATCTATCACGTTTATAATAATTCTAAAAAGATTGGACAAGAAGATCAGAAAATCGATTATTTTATTTTGTACACATCTATAGTTGTCTTATAAGCATTCCAAATAATTATGGACATTTGAAAGACAATGGATAAGTAATTCTTTGATTTTTTTAATCTGCCACTTAACAACTATTAATTAGCGCGTTTTTGTGGCATTATTTCGGTTCATCTGGGAAATAAAATGGTTATATTGTGTATTTTAAAACTGAAATGTAAAAAAAAAATCAAAAAAACACTGTCATCTGACAGTTCCTTCTGTCCCGCCTTGGGTGGGAAGACTCATTTGATGATTTTACAACGATGAAATAAACGGACTAACAATCAAACCACAGCCGCTACACTACGGTGAGAATTCTTTAACTCTCGTTATTATTGATTGAAAAACTACTCTCCATCTACGGGAAGGTTCCACCAAACCTATATCCTTGTCAAAAGGGAACGACCTGGTGTACCAGCGAGACGATAGTGCTCGTTACCCGACTGCCACTTGTAGTACTTTCTGTTCACTCTCCACAACGATGGAAACTTCAATTTATTGCTCGCTGTATTGTTGCATTCAAAATGGCGGACTTGTTTGACAACTGTTTTAAATAAAGATGGCGGCAGTTCAAATTTCAAAATTGATTGACGTTTGAGGCAAAAATGAGCCCGAATTCGTTCAGGAGTAGGTAATTTGCTAATGAAAAATTGAGAAGTGAAAAGAAAAGTTTTACTTTTACTGTCTTGAAAATTTTGATCAGCACAAAAGAATAAATAGATGAATTTTGTACTTACAGAGTTTTTGAATTTAGCGCTAAGTATTACAGCTAGAAAATTATTTTATTTACACGGAAGATTATCGACTCCATAAAACCCTCGCCTGCGGCTCGACTTAGAATTCCACGTCGAATGCAGTAACAACCTATAAATACCTAATATCAATTGAAGTTAGTCGTAATTCAGAAGAGGGGGGGGGGGGGGTGAATCGCGATGTCCATCCATGGAGTCACATTTACCACGTGCTCAGAGTCAGTAACTAGGTACCCATACCCATTAATTTTCATCTAATTGACAAGCAAAAGCTTAATACACCACTCGTCATTGGTCTATGTTATTTTTTGTCAATAGGTAGAACATCTATGATGATAATGCTATCTACTATAATTGGCTCAATGTCCGTCCAAGGTTTTATTAAATTGGTCTTGATACGCCTTTGGTTAAAAAAATGTGTCACGGACAATTCAAATAATTTATTATACAATATGTATGTTTTTAAATATAGGTCTCTGTTATAACTACGGGGTGTCTACAATCTAAGAATTGTTTTTAAAATCACTAAAAGTTATACTAAGAATACACTACATCTATCATTTTATATAGGTAATACTAGCGGCCCGGTAGATACTTTAATTGCTACGCCAAAATGAAATGAGCGCATGAATGACATAACAATCATGCTTGTAGGTACTGTCAACACTGAAAAAAGTTTCAATTTGACAGCAAAAAAAATGCGATAAATGAAGAACCGCAAGACCGATTTTGTGCAAACTTACCATAAACCACTAGTAATCAGTCCAAACAAAGCCCAAACATTTGGTTTGAATAGGTGCGTCCGTTCTTGAGTTAAAAAATTACAACGAAAAGTGGCATTGAATTTTATAAGTATAGATCATTGATATTATTATATTATCTTTAAATAGATATAAGTATGTGCCATTTAACACGGCAATAGAGGTCATTGCTCCGACTTTCATCCCGATATCTCAATATTAGCGATACTTTTTCTTCACCCGTACAAATCTGTCGCAAACAGTCGCAAAACTGACATCGCTTGAGTCTCATAATACCTAAAAAATTACCACAAAAACAACACAATGCACAACCCAAAATAATAGAAAATCTAGCAAACGTACCCTACGAAATATTTTTTTTTAAATATTGTATTTTCGTTTTTACACAAGTTTATCACACTGAGACAATTTAACAAAAGTAAATATATTATTATGCATCATATAATTTTGCAGTAACCTATAATACAATACTGAGTAAATATAAAGTTAGTGCATATTGTATGGATATAAGTGTATTAATATTCTTTTGATATCAGGATGGTAAAAACACCTTATTTTTCCTAAAATAAATTACAAAAACTATTTCATCACAGAAAATGCAAATTTTGATCTTATGTCGTTTTTGTTTTACCCTGACGCGATGACGTCATCGTAAAACAAAAACCGTGTGGAAGTTCGCTTGCGTTCGGATTGTGCAAAGACATTAAACTAAATACGAGCAATAGACAGGACATCACGAAGAAAGTTGTGATCCAAAACTTTTTACCACTAAGTAAAAATCGCTCAGTCTAGTAGTCGCGTTGCTATGCAACGGTAGATTGTGCTACTGACACACGGCATCAATAATTTTGTATGAAAATTTTCCCAATGTCCAAAACACAAAGCCCGAGGATAAATATTTAACTAACCATGATCTTGTCAAACGTACGTCAGAAATATGTGGGGTGAGTGAGAGATCGATATAATTATCGGGTATTACCACAGAATATATAATAGTACCTAAAGGCACAGAAGGCTTACTCCCAAAAAGAAAACAAACAAATGTAAAATCTATGCACGAAAGAATAGAGTCCATTTTTACTTGCACCCGCATCACCCACCTACTTTTATAATAGCCTAAACTTCCCGTGCGCAAGCAAAAATGAACTGAAAAGTGACGCGCGAGAGTTCATTTTAGTTTATCTGACGCCAACGACATTAAAAGGTTACTGTCGGTCAAGCTCAATAGGGTTGCGACTCGCGAGTTTGGGCACAGTTAGGTAGGAATACGTATTTTATGCATTGTTTAATTACATATATATTTATGTTAATTAATATTAACATACATATATATCACTCCTCATTACCTCCTTATAAAATTAACTTATAAATCTAACAAACCTGCGGTCTTTGTTTACATCAAATATCAAAAATTTTAAAACGTTGTCAGAAACAAAAATATTAGTTCCGTTTCAATCCGTTCTGGCCAAGCTGTAGTCATAACTTTAAAGATCGATTGTTATCGTTTACGGCAAAATAGGTAACTAGTCCTTATCATTTTCATTTCATTGTCACAGGCCCCGTGTTGCGGGTCTTTGTAGGTAAGTAGGTAAAAAAGTCGCGAAGAGAATTACGATCGCTGACCTTGAATGCGTAGTGTAGCCATTTTCTGAGTTTGAACGTGTCTAAACAATAACGTAAACATCTTCCTACTTTCTACCGATCATAATTCGACCTACCCGTATTCAGCTTAGGTGAGTGAGAGTGATGTCAGGTTTGATAATCGTCTATTTTATTTATCTTGGTCGTCTTGTAGGCCAAATTTGTAACCTACCTAATCATGCTTAACTGATCATGATTACTAGCCGGTACTTGAATGACATTAATAAGCACGCCACAAGCAGGTAGATAGTTTTTTGATCATTATTAAATGTGTACTACATAGATAAATATTCACTTTTTTTCTTACCTTTCGAAATCACGCGGTAGTGTACTTACGAAACGTGAGGCTCCTATCACTGTCATTATTTAAACAACCAAACGTTATGCAGTATTTCTTTTTCCTCATCATATATATTTTTTTTAAACTCATGCGTAAATTCAACCAAACACCAAACTTAAATATTATTTAAGTAAGCGCGTGCGTAGTGGGCGGCAACCGACTAAATGTCCACTCCGAAGTGGTCCCCGCCAATGCTTGCAGTTTTATACCTACACTGCGGAGTGAGCCAGGCCTGGTATTACGTGAATACAGAAATACTCATAAAATAACGCAACCTGAAGGTAAAAGGAGTAGACCAAACGTTCTCCAAAACGTTGATGATTTTTATAAATCGGCAATTACTAAAACTAGTTTTTAACAAACATTGTTTAGAAACATGGGCTGAGTTACTCCACGAGAGGTTTTGCGCTATTAACGATACACGTTGTATATACATAATTATATACATTTGATTCTTTTGATGCCTGTGCATTCCACATTTTTTTATGATGATTCTTTCACAGTCCAGGCTGTCGTTTGTGGAATGCATTGCTTGTATCAGTAAGACAAGCCAAGTCACTGGTTTCTTTTAAAAGCTTAGTCTTAAATCATTTCCTTTTTCTCTAATAATACATATTTATATTTGTGTATTTTATTTTATTATTAATGTTTGTGTGTATTGTAATTTATATTATCGGTTATCTATAATTTGATGTGCATCACTGTCTACCCTCATTTTTTTTAAGGTTCTTTAAGTCCATCATAATTGTCTGGTAGATATCGCTATTAGCGATAAGACCGCCGTTGTACCCTTAGTATTAATTTTTTTTTTTTTTTGAAGTACCGACTTCAAAAACAAATACAAAAAAGTGTAAATTAACTTTTCTTTCGGAAATCGGTGGCTTTTGATTTTTATGTCATTGACTATTGCCACCGACTTCCGAAAGAAAAGTTATTTCCACTTTTTTGTATTTGTTTTTGAAGTCGGTACTTTTTTAAAAAAAAAGTATTTATTTTACCCTTTTTAGTTCAGACATTCAACAAAAATCTTCGTACAATCGGCAACTTAAGAAATTTATATCCAAGCGAGCAACAAAAACGGATCTATGCGGGCAACGTCACAAGACATCCATTATTATTATATATTAAAACCTTCCCTAGACTGTAATAAACATTTTTCCGTAAACCGCATGAAAATCGGTTCAGACAAACGCGAGATAATCGTGAACAAACATACAATCGACTTTGAAAATCTACTATGATCCGCGCGCGGACGAAAATACATATGACGGAAAAAGGGCCGTTGCCTATCACTCCGTCACACACTGTGGAACATTTTTTACGTCCCGCGTAAATTTATAAGCACACAATTTGATTTCTAGAAATAAAAAATAATAATTTTTAATTAGAGCAACACAAGATTCACAACCCCTATAATTCAAGCAGGCTGGTACCACGATACTGTAGCGATAGAAGCAACTGTCAATTATTAGTGGTTTTAGGTAACAATAAGTGTCATTATCGCTTAGTGATGAAAAACTTGGTAGGAGGGGGGAGTGAATGACCTCTATTGCCATGTTAAATGGTACATACTATAGTTTGTAATTGACCTTAGAAAAAAAAAATGTGTTGATATTGTTTGAACAGCTATTTCGCAGAACTCATCAGTATCCCGTATGGTCTAGTGGCTAGGATACCTGGCTTTCACCCAGGAGGCTCGGGTTCGATTCCCGGTACGGGAATTTCTTTTTGCAATGTCGATGATATTTTTTGATTAAGTATTTACACTTCACAGCAGTTTTTATAGTTTAAAATAAACTCAGAACTTATATTATAATTTCACGGCTGTTTAGTTTTTATGTATTTTTTCTTACGCATTAATGACTTAACTTCTTAAAATTCTCACGGATGTTCGTCACATTAGAGCAGGTAGATTTTTTTTCTGGTAAAAGTGCTTTCGAAACTTGCCGACGACACAAAAAAATCTCTCAAACCATTCGTTCTTCACTAAATGCTAATTTATTGGCGGGCCAATAAATTAACCTCTATCAAATACCCGTGGTTTAATTTCAATATTGACACACCAACTTGATTTAACTACAAAAGTGTTGACTTAAATTCTGTGTTGACCGATGAACTTTCCGGCCTCCATTTTAATTACTTTTGCCTTCTTTCTGGTATTTTTGTATTTAACTTTGATATGAATTTCTGCCGTAGAATTATAACTTGAAAAAATACGCAGTTTATATAAAAAGCATTCATCAAGATTTGAAAACACTTCACAAAGCGTTTACATCTGTCAAAATTTGGCGCCAAAATTTCACTCCGCCATTTTGAGATACCGATTCATTCAGCCATAAATCATTTCACCCATTCATTTTAATTCTAATTACATCATAAATATATCAGAATACTTATATAAATAGTATTAAACGTTATTCCTTCCATAATTTGTAAGTACATTTTCACCCTGAATATTCCAAAGTTTTGAGAGTGCGAAGCGTTCCCTAGTGCGCAAAAGTTTGTTCAATTTTCAGTCAGTTATACAAGCTTCTACCTACATATATTTTGAAGACAATAAATGTCAGCATAAATTAGTAATATTTCACTGAGTTGCTATTTCAATTTACCCTAGTCTTCCATGATTTAGTGGCCGTTAATTTATAAGTGTAATGGAACGCATTTAGAAGAAAAAAGTGAATAGATAAACCAAAATAAACGTTGGCCAGATGTTTCAAGTATGACTAGCGGGCTTACCCAGCTTCGCCCGGGATTCTGAACTACTCAGTAGATTTCCATTTTCATGGGCATAAATAAACACTTATGCGATTTTGTTTTATTCAAACTACGTAATATTATGTATTTAATAAGGAAGTGTCAAAGAAAATTGTAAAAGGCCCTTAGCGGCCTTTAATCCCACAGCTGGGAAGAAGACCTCCAGTCTGTGAGAGTGGTAAATACGGGACCCGCTTGGTAGATTACGTGGGCCCCACGCGGGTGGTGGATATCACAAAATATCTTCATTTCTATTTTAATCATTTCGTTTTAGAGAGCAATGGCGATTCAATAATTTAAACAAAAATATAGATTGCTTGTTTACTACTAACCTTCGTTTTTACAACTCACAAGTTGCTTATTTCCACAGCGCAAAAAAAATGATAAATGAATTGGAAAATATGAGTTGGTTCACAAAATGTGTTAGACCATAACAAAGAGTAAATCAATTTCCTACTTGCTCAAAAAACATAATTTCCGTCCATTCAAATCAAAATCAAATTCAGAACATTTCACAAAATTATCAATACCTTTCCTTTCATATTCAAACTTCTCCCGATGAACACAAAGCCATTTTTTCAATAGCAAAAAATCTTTGCGTCAGTTGGAAGGCGAGTCGTCGATGGCGGTCCAAAGAAACCAGTTCCGTTGACCTGTCTAGTTGTTTTGAAGAACGGAAGTAAGAGATCAATGAATATTGGTTTTAGTTAAATGCACGATGTAATGAATGCACTTGACTGAATGGTAGCGTGGGAGCCATTGGTAGCAAATGAACCGCAATGGAATGGAAGTGCAGTGCTTTCACTGTTTTTTTACCCGGGTACGTCAAAGTCAAAATAGGAGTTTCGATTTTAGGAATTTTATATCTTTATTTGAAGAAAAAATGTTGTAAAATGTAGTTTGTTGTAAAATGTAGATTAAGCTCTGGATTGGTGAAAAAAAAACATTTTTTGACCAATCCAGAGCTTAATCACACATGTATGTGTTAGAATTTGGGGCTGTACTAAGCATAAGGTGTATTGCAACCTTTGTTTGTATTTATACTATAAGCGCCTAAAATGCCGAGCTGATGATTTCTGTAAATAAAGAATAAATCGAATCATTATTATTATTGGCTGGGCTACATTTTATGCGAATAAAATCAATATAAAAATAAATAATAAAAAATAAAAAAAGCCTTTTATTTCCAGTTACCACGTTCACATGCAAATATTTTCTACTACCTATAATAGTTAAAAAAAGATTAAAATAAAATAACAAAATTAATCTCTATACACTTAAATAAAATTATCTTAATAGCTATTTTTTACTAATATTATAATAATAGGCAGTTGCTTTATTTTCTACTGTACTGGAACCCCCCTCAGGTGAAGGCCTCCTCATAAAATCAATATGGCGGATCCAAAATCGACTGAATTCCAAAAATATTTTAGCATTATATTAGCATATAATAGCATTAAAGCAAATGAAAGCGAGGAAAACACGAAATAAGATTTAAATTAAGAAAAAATTGCAGCTAAAATGTAAGCTAGGTACTGATGCTTTTTTTTTGATTTTCCAATTCCAGTCAAAGGAAATATAAGTTTGAAAGGACTGTAAAAAATGCTGAGTAGTGGTGGTAACGGAATGTGTAGTGATTTTATGTTAAAATAAATTGTTGAAATATTTGCTGAGGTTTTAACGGAGAGGAGTGAATTAATGGTAAATATTGGATTTGGCGCGAAAAGCGGGTTTTTTAAATAAAAATTGGGGTTGCATGTTCAGCTCAATGAGCTTTGTAATCATTGTTATAAGTATTTTTGGAAAATAAATTCTTAACATTGTAGGTACTTATTTTAAACTGGATTTTTAATATAGTACCTACTACATTATTAACCGACTTCAAAAAAAGGAGGAGGTTATCAATTCGACTGTATTTTTTTTTTTTTTTTTTTTTTTTTTTTTAATGTTTGTTACCTCATAACTTGCGATTGGGTGAACCGATTTTCATAATTCTTTTTTCAATCGAAAGCTGATGCTTCCCGTGTGGTCCCATTGTCACCATTTTAGGATCTGATGATTGGATCTTGGAGAAATCGAGGGCAACCCTCAAATTTTATTAGCTGACACATAGTTTTTCGCAAATCTTATGAAGTAATTCAAGTACTTGCGTATAGAAATCATCATCTCATGTAGCTGAGCTGATGATGGAAGGTACAACTCCTCAAGTAAGAAAATTATGTTCGTGTTCGCATATCTCCGGAACTACAAGTCCGATTTAAGTAATTCTTTTTTTGTTGTACTAGGTATCGTTCAACTTAGGGAATACTGCAAATTTCATCAAAATCGGTTCAGTAGTTTTTGAGATAGAATGAATGCAAGAGATGTTAACGATGTTATTACCGGTGCTACGGATTACGAAATTCTAGTGCATCAGGGACTGAAAGCGGTTACGGTTAAAGGTTAAGATACCTCAAAAATATAACGGTACCGATTCAAAATAGAGGTTGAGCTATACCGGTACCCATATAAATAAAGGTATGGATAAATTGTTATTTAACCTTTATACGATTTCGGTACCGAAATACATGCGAGACGGCACGGTGCGGGTACAGGGGCGGGGGGTATCTAACGCGTTGCAACTTGAACTTCTGTTTGCTTGCTGTGCAATTCTTATTTTAATACATGCGTGCGAGCGAGATAGCGCGGGGCAGGACTTCGCGCGACGACGGTGGTGTGTAACGCATTAGTACATGTGTTTGAACACTGTATGCAAATTATTTTTTCTCTTTCCCTGTATTTGTTTTGCTATCGACTGTGTGCCGGGTAAGTGTTGATAGTTCGTCAACGTAATAAGTACTTATTATAAATAAACAAAATGGGAAGAAAGCGTAGAAACGCAGTTTACGCATTTTTTTCATTTTCGAAGGAAAATAATGCCTCTACTTGCTTAGTGGTTGGATGTTCAGCTGTTATAAAAGTAAGTAGGTTACTTACTTGGTTTACCTACCTATTGTCAAATTATTATGGACTATGGTTAAACATTTATGTAGGCTGTGTAGAAAATGGAGTATGTACTACAGGCAACTGCACATCAATGGTACGAGTATATTGATATTATGATAATACTTGTGACTAAGTAAGTAACTAGGTACCTAACGTTGTGCGGTTGAACGTGTGTACCTGCAGGTAGGTATTACCTTCTTAGTAACACATTTACTGTTGTGCATTACCTATATTATATTTTGTTAAATTATCAGGTAGGTACCTACACAAAGCTCAGAAATTGTTTGGTGTTCGTTTTATGTACCTATAGGCACAGAATAAACATATAATAGTACCTAAAGGTACAGAAGCTTTACTCCCAAAAAAAAACAAACAAATGTAAAATGTATGCACGAGAATATAGAGTCCATTTTTACTTGCACCCGCATCACTCACCTACTTTTATAGTAGCCTAAACTTCCCGTGCGCAAGCAAAAATGTACTTAATGGTTACGCGCAAGAGTTTATTTTAATTTATCTGACGCTGACGTCACATCAAGGTCAACGCTTGCTGCGCTCATTAGGGTTGTGACTTGCGAGTTTAGGAGGCACAGTCAGGTAGGCAGGTGTACTTTATGCATTTGTTAAATTACATTATTAATATAAAATGTTCCTAAAGGATTTTTGTTTTTATCATCAGCCTATATCGTTTTGTTTTCGTCATCGATTACTACATACTATATTATCGATAGGTAGCACAAAATGTTAATAGTACTTACGGCACCTTACGTTAGAAATGATATATACCAATATTATCTTTTCTACCTATTATTGTTCTATTTTAAACATTTCATCTTAGAAAAACAAAAAATAATAATGTTTAAAAATGTAGGATGTAGGTAAAGTTTTATAATAATTGTCAATTCTATTGTAATGTTCAGTTAATTTGTCAACTCAACCCTTCCAAACTGAACAGATTTTGCTTTACAATTTCCAAAAAATGAAAAAAATCATCGACTTTGACCGATTATTTTAGAAACACTGTTTTGATATTCTGATAGTCTCAGAACAAAGGTTATTTTTTTCAAATTCATGTACTGTGTAAACAGACAATCTTATTTTTTTATGTTTCATTATTTAATACATTATTGCTTCTTTCGTGCATATTTCAGCGGGCTGATTGGCGTAAGAAATATGAAATAAAAGCATACATAATACTGATCGTATTAATTTTCTTTACACAAAAATGTGAGGCTCCTATCACTGTTATTATTTGAGCAACCAAAAGCTACTTATATGCAATATTTTGCTTTTCTTCATTTTTTATTATCTTCATTTTTACTTGTACGTAATCACAAGTAGGTAACTAAAATAAATAAGATACGGAGCGCGTACTGAACGGCCGGCGCGCGACAGCCACGTCGAAGTGGCCCCGCAGTTTTATACCTACACCGCGGAGTGAGACAGGCCTGGTATAGGTACCTACAACAATATGTTTAGTTTATGCAAAACCTGAATAGGTATATTATGTAGTTTGTTCAGAATAAGCAAACTGAATCGATTCCAATAATTTTTACACAATGTTTTATTTTGTTCCATTTTTTTTAAATTGTGTCACCATTTAACCGGTTAGTTACCTATTGCCAAACTATTATCAATGAGTATACGACACAGGAGGCACGGATTGTGCGCCCAGCCGCGAAGAGAGCATGTTTTTGAACGGACAACCAGGTACTAACTTATCTAACAAGCTTACGACTTTATGATTTTTCATGATAATGTCTTGAAATTTTGTACATAGATTCTTTCAGGTGCGTAATGTTATATACTCGTAGGGGAAACTGAGGACACTTGATCCTTACGGCAGACTAGATACACTTGATTTACAGAGCTTCTGTGAAAACAATTTAAATTAAGAAACGCCACATTTGTAGCCTATGGTACGTCCTAACTTTCTTAAATTGGTATCCGTGTCGGTAGTTGAGCAGATGGCGGATGATTTTGTGTTTCGTGTTGTAAGGAAATATTTTTCGAAAGTTTTTGTTTGGATTAAATAGTTTGTTTAGTAAACTTATTTTGGATAATCATCAATTTTAAACTAGTCATTATTCAGGGTGAATTTTTCAACTGGGCGTGGATGGCTATTTCCGAAACTATGAGGAATATCAAAAAACGTTGAAAGGAGTCTCGAGGCCGATTTTGACGAAAACTAAAACTGCATCATTGGATTTTAGAAAAATCAATCATATTAGCCAGGAATCGAACCCGCTGATTTTTAGAAAAAAATATCACAACCTATATTATTTAGCCATTCGATAGTGTTGCTGGTAACGATAAAATTCTGGGAAGTAATCATAAACGGCAATCTTAAGGAAAAGGTATAATTTAAAAAAAACTGATCAATTTTCAAACCAATGACTTTATTCGAAACTTATGTTAACCGTTTCTTCTTTGAAACATTGCAATTTTTTATTCAACTCAATCATTTCTTATTGCTGAAGGCAGTGGGATTATTGAGACGTCAAATCCAGTTTAACATTGAAAACAATGATATTTTATAATTTTGAATGAAGTGTATGGCTCAGTAGAAGTAAAGTGATATACAAAAACGCTATTTTATAAAAAGTTACTATTCCCTTAAGTTTTTCGTATGTAATTACTTCCTAGAATTTGATCCTTGTTAGCAACACTCAAATGGTGTAATAATTAATACAAGGTGTGATATTTTTTCCAAATCAGCGGGTTCGATTCCCGGCCAGGATTATAGATTTTTTGAAAATCTAATAATGCAGTTTTAGTTTTCGTCAAAATCGGCTTCGAGACTCCTTTCAACATTTTTCGATATTCTTCATAGTTTCCGAGATAGTCATCCACGCCCAGTTGAAAAATTCACCCTGTATAGATGGTCGCGGGATTATTTCCTTACCGTGACCCCGGAACAGAAAGGGCTATTGAAGGACACCGTGTATTTTAGTCAGTAGAAGTCTGACAGTCCCTCCCGCCCAACCCGGGGTGGGAGGACTTATTTGATGATTTTATCACGCTACGTGGCCGGTGAACGTCTGCCGACGTCCGACGCCGCGGGCGTCTAACACTGCGTGACACACTACTGGACAGCGTGTCATCGGCGTAACATATTACGCCGACGCTGTCAGGGAGGTAGCCGAGGTAGCACATAGTCGTAATCGATGTTCCACAGGTGCGGCCCCAGGACCGAACCCTGTGTAACACCGCACGACATCTCTCGCCGGTTCCATTCTCCCCGGTGACCGGGGTAGATGACGGCTCTGTCCGTCAGATAGACCTCGACTATGCGACGGAGGTAGGTCGGCACCCGGTGATACCGGAGTGCCTCCCTGATGCAACTCCAGGGCAGGGTGTTAAAGGCGTTGGTGATCTCCAAAGACACCGCCAAGACGACCCTGCCCCGGGCCACTGCATCCCCCGTTGTGAGGGCTCTCAAGCGCATGATGGCATCCACCGTCGAGCGCCCCCTGCGGAAGCCAAACTGGCTCTCCGCAAGGTCCGGACCCACCCGATTCAGGTGCCCGACGAGGCGGTCTGCAATGACTCTCTCAAAGAGGTTGCCCACCTCGTCGAGCAACACGATGGGCAGGAATGCGGACGGATAGTCCGCAGGGCGCCCGGGCTTCTGGATCAGGACCAGCTTCCCCATCTTCCAGTGAAGCGGGAACTGGCCCCTCTCCAGCCACGCGCTGAAGAGTAGGAGAAGAGAGGCCAAAAATACCCCCCAGTCGAAGCCCAGGCTTTTCCTGGCAGGCCGTCGGGTCCTGGGGCGGTATTTTTGGCCTTTAACCGTTGTACCGCCACTCTCAGCTCCACCTCGGTCACCTCTGGAGCGTCGTAGACGTCGACGTCGCTGTAGTCCGCGTTTGCGTCAGCTTCACCGTCAGGTTCCGTCGGTGGCGGAGCCATGGGTGGGGGGAGTATGCTCCCTTCGCGATGGGAACAAGGCGCTCACCACTTCCTCCAGGAACTGAGGCCGGAGACTCTGCGTCAACGAGGGAGCCCAGGGGCGGAGCTTCGCTCTCGCCCATTGTAGGGTCGGACCCATGGGTCCCTGTCCAGGGACTTCGCATCTCCTTGCGGGTCAATTCCTTTGCCCGCCAGATCTCGTCGCGGAGGACGGTCTTCGCTGCCCTGTAGCCCTCACGCAGCTCCGCCTCTACAGTCGCCGCATCCGGAGGTCGGGTGCGGCGCCTGCGGAACCTGGTGTACCAGCGTCGCGCGGCAACGCAGGCCTCGCGCAGCGCTGCCAGCACGCTCGACCACCAGTTCAGTCCTTGCCATGACGACGACGACATGCGATACCGGACAGGCCTTGCCGGACCCGGGGCATGGCCACGTCGCAGATTTCCGACATGGCGTCCTGGAACCACTCCTCCTCGTCGTTAACGTCGGCAGGCCTGTCCGGTGGTGACACCCAGGCCTGCACGATCGAGGCTTCCAGGAATAGCTTTCGGTCCAACTGGGACCACTTGGGTTCCGTCCACTTGGGACCGGCGCGTCTGAGGTCTGGGCGGAGACGTCAAACCGGATATACCGGTGATCGGAATAGGTCTCCACCTCTACCACAACGCGCCATCCGGAGACGCGCGGCGACAGGTCTGAGGTGGCGAACGTAACGTCCACCACCGACTCGCACCACATGGGGACAGAACCCCGGTTCTCGATTACTAGGCCCTGCGCCAGGGCCCAGTGCTCCAGCCTTCTACCCCGCATAACGACCGTAAACCGGGAACCCCAAGCTACACTCTTGGCGTTGAAGTCCCCTAGGACGAGCGCGGGGAGAGAACCGAAGGCGACGACGACGTCTCCCAGCTCCGATAGGAACCTGAGGTCCTGGAATTGGGCGAAAGTTTGGCTCGGGGAGAAATATACGCCTGTCACGGCGATCTTCCCGATCCGTGCTGCGACGATCCCGCGCCCTCTCTTGACGCGATCGAGGGGCGGGGTAACGGCGGCGACGAGATGAGTCACCGAGCCGTCCAAGTCCGTCACCCAGTCATTTCTGGGCACGACAAAGTATGGCTCGGCGACCACGGCGACGTTGATCAACCACTGCGCCATGCTCTGGAGCAAGAGATCCTGAGCAGTGGTTGATGTTCGCCTGGTGGAAGCGCAATGGGGCCATTATTTGGAATCCATTCCAGCCTCCTACAGGGCCCCTCGCGGGGGCACGGCCACGGCGGCGGCGTCGGCGGCGGCAGTGGGAGCGGCGGCGGCGGGAGTGGCTGTGACGGCGGCGGCAGAGGGCCTACCTCAGCCCCTGGCCTTGGTTGGTGGGGCGCAGGACCTGCCCATAGCACGGTGATCGGCCGGCTTGCCAGCCGTCTCACATGCGAAGCAGTGAGGCGGGGCAGAGCACTAGCCGGCCTTGTGACCGGACTGGCCGCAGCGAAAGCACCTGTCGCTGCGGTCTACCTCCGAGATGCAATTGCATGCCGCGTGGTTGCCCACTTGGCAGCGGAAGCACGTCAAGGGTCTGGGCTTCAGGATCTTCACCTGGGAAGACACCCAACGAAACAGGAGCCTTCGGCCCTCCTGCAGCTTTTTGGCCGCCGACACTGGGCAGCTAACCGTGACGGTCTGCAACCCCGCGAAGCCCGGATGGAGGGCACCCCCCAGTCCTGGCAACGGCAGCCACCGCTGGGGATCAAGTGTCCCCTGTTTCCCCTAACATTGTTATATAACACGTCCACACCATCTAACATTGTTATATAACATTGCAACATTAAACAATACTGTACAATGTGTACGGTATTGTTTTATGTTGCAATGTGTAACAATGTTTTACATATAACAATTGTCGTTTGTCGTTCTTCAGGGGTGCTATTTAAACCGGCTTCTATTTAATCCTACACTGGCCACAAAATTACTTAGTCAGCCACGAACCAAATAAAGTTTCCCTATTATGTGTAAAAAAATCTACCTAAGCAGGGTCGACGAAGCCCTGCTTCGCAGGGCTTCTATTTCTGTGTACAAGGTTTAAAGGAACCTAACCAAACCGAACTTCGGGGTGTCCCTGAAATCTTGCTAAGTGGCTGAGTTAGTAATTTTGTGGCTCGGTTTATTATTTCCCGTTCTTCAGTGCTATCCACATTGTTATATAACATTCTGTGTCCACATCATCATTATGTTATATAGTCTGTACGCACCTTAAGTGGTCACTTGCAAAACGCACATGCGGTCTAAGCAGCGGGAAAGCTACTTAGGGCACAGAATATATAATAGTATAGGGCACAGAATATATAATAGTACCTGCTTAGGGTCTAAGTAGCTGACGCTGACGCGCGCGACAATATCAAACACGTGAGATATCTGTGTGTGTTCAAGTCAAACAAGTGGGAAGTGCGCGATTTACTATCGACTCGACGTCAGGTACAGCTTGACATAAAAATGTAGAAAACCGGAAGTCGCCACTGTCTTCGCACTACCAGCACTTAGAATGATTTTTTTTTCACTTATTACGTTAGTTTTATGGCACAATAATAAATCTAATAAACCTACGGTCTTTGTTTACATTAAATATCAAAGATTTTAAAACGCTGTCAGAAATAAAAAAATTAGTACCGTTTCAATCCGGTCTGGCCAAGCTGTAGGAAAGTTTAATCTGTATGAACTTGTCGCTCGCACAAATGCCTGGCGGCTAAGGGTGCTCCCAAACTTATCGACGTGGAACCGGCTTAAGCCGAGTGCGTATCACCACACTACTCGGCTTACCGCCGATCAGCTGCCGCGACGGATTTTCGCATGCTATCGGAAGTCGATTGCTCCGAACGGCCGTCGCGACGGCTGTTCGCATCTGTTCGGCGCCGCGCCTGTGCCCACAAGCCCTGTGCACAGTGTTTTATGAAGACCATTTTTCGGACATTGATTCCACGCAATGATGTGGTATTTTTTTGGTGCGCAAGGAAAATGAAGGGCATAATTTCAGTTTCACAAATACGACGGAACATCAAAGAAAAAAAAAGACTAAAAACCTCGTATAAGTCTGAATCTACTGAGTACTAAAATATGCAGCATTTAAAACTCCGTCGATTTTTCTAAGGTCATAATAATTTTGCGTATCATAATTATTTAGTTTCAAAAAAATTTTTTTTTTCTAAATGGCTTATTGAAAACTGTCGATTTTCAAAAAAAAATCATCTCAAAAACTAGACATGCTAGTACAATGGGGATACAAAGTAATTCATTTAAATAACTTAAACTATCAGATTTTCATATTAAAAAAGCTATGTCCGAAAAATGGTCTTCGTAGAACACTGTGCTATGCCACCATCGTTGGTACTCGGCCATCTCCGGCGCCGTTCGGCTGCCGTCGGAGATGTAGGTACATGCGTTCGGCCATATTCGTCGCTGTTCGGAAGCAGTTCGACGCCGTAAGGGCGGCGGAAAAAGCTGATGCCGCGTCGTTAGATGTGGGAGCATCCTAAAGAGACACACACAAACACCTCACGCCTTTGATCTGCCGCTAGCGCGCCGCGCACGTCAGACGTTAGCTTGCCCGTTACCGTGCATTTCGAACACTTGGATATTACGCCATAATTATGTCTGATAATTCGTGACCGCGCCCATCATTGCGCTCGCGAGTCCGCGAGTCAACGTGTTTGAGCACTTAGAAAGATAGACGATAAAAATATTACTCAACTGGGAGTTCATTTGTACAAAGCAGAACAAAAAATAGGCAGCTCATTGACTTTTCCATTCTTATTTCAGACGCATAGAAGTAATCACCTACCTACCAATAAATACAAAACACGAAACGAGCAAGTTGAAACAATTTTCGAATTAAGAAATGATAGTAGACGGTAACCGTAAAACAATATTATAAAAAAACTATAGCAAAGGACATACGTTAGATCGATCCTAAGTAAATGCGTATATAAGTACCTACAAAGTACGCGCCTGCCGCCCGCCGCCGCCGCCCGCGCCCCGCGCCGTGAGGCAGATAGCCCGCGTAAGTACATTGAGTGATTCAACAATCGCGAACGACAGAGACAGATAGAGTGGTGAGGCGGTATATCAAAGAAAACCCTTATTTATAAAGGTTAAGGTAACGGTACCGATATTATTATAAAGGTTATGGTACCGCTACCGAAATATACCGGTATAAATATTGTACCTTAAAATTCGGCTACTTTAAAAAATAACGGTACCGTTATATATCGGTTATCTTTATTTAACGGTATGACGTCATACCGAAATTTTAAGGTACCTTTATTTTTGGGTAATTCAGTCCCTGGTAATAATACGTAAGTATGTGGTAAATATCTCGTTATAAATTTTAAGAAGAAGTATGTTCAATAACCGTTTTTTGCTCTTATTTTACCAAAATATCCTTTCGGTAAAACATTAAGCAATTAAAAAAAAATTGGTAAAAGCTGATCAACTTCGCACATAATTATTAAAATTATATATTATCCTTCCTTCGACATAGCTTTTTGCGTAGCCATTGTCTTGCTGAATTCCTCGTACTTATACTACTTATGTACACAAAATGCTACTTCGTAACTCAATAAAAATAATTATGTATATTCTTATTAATAATCTAAAATAATAAATCAAAATAATCTATGAAATAAACATGACCCCTTCATGACCCTATTTTCTTTTTAAAAATCGAAACAATTACCACAGCCCAACAACCATAGACCAAAATAGTAAACTAGAGTAATAAAACACTCGATACTTCAATCTAGTCGGTTTTATTTTTGATCTGTGCGTTGTTCTGTTATTTATGGTCGCGATACCAACGGCATGTGATTTACAATATGCCGTATATTATAATATCATGGTGCAGTGCACAAAATACCTAACATAATGTACACGTAAATCATGGAAAATGTGCTGTTCTATGTTTCCGCAAATAAATTGTAAAAGAGGTCATTTTAAATTATAGAAAATGGCCACTCGCTTGACAGTTGGTTTTTGTTTGAGAGCATAAACTATTAGGTATTTTATTCATTTATGTTACGAGCAATACAAATTATTATTATTGTTTACATGTATTTGTCTGACTTGCTGTGGGCATACAGCAAACAATAAAACTAAAATAACTCTCTCTTCGACACCATTACAGTTATCGCGCAAAAAAATAAAATGGCAATAGCTACTCGACCGAAAAAAACATTCTAAAAAAATATAAAACCTAAATCAAACATGACCACAATTTCTCATACATGCTATTTATCTTTAGCTCTACATAATTTCATTCAATAGCTTTTATTAAACTGTGAATAACCATCCTCCATTGAATAAAAATCAATCGACATTCATAGAATCTCACTGTTCATTCAAAAAAAGAAAAGACCACAGATAAAGTTCCCCGCGTTTTTTTCGCTGCAAAATCAGTCTGTTTTCTGTTACCCGTTGTGGCTGCGTTCGGGAACAGGCTATGAGCAAAAAGGCTAATCACCACTGCATACACCAATGAGAACAAAACAGGTAAGCGACAGCCAACTTACTGTTCACATTTTAAATCTGTATCACGTTCCATTAAAGTCGAGTTTTGTGGAGCTTGAGATGTAAAATAAATTGGTAAAAGCACTCTACAGCGTAGATTTAGTTCGGAAACGTTGGAGTGTTTGCGAAGGCAATCAGCACGTACGTTGTATTGCAGAAGTTTTTTAAAAGCGATTTTATGTAAAATGTAATTATTTTGTCTGCTTCAGTTGCCTTTTAGTGGAGTTAGTGAATAAAAGGATTGTGCTGGAATGATAGTTTTTAATTGAATGGGTATTGTTTGACGTTATGCGCCGGTTCAAGCTTGTAATTTCATTTATTGCATGAGAGGACAAATGACAGAGATTTTAATCCAAGACGACATGACTTGTTTGCAAACATGATGACTTAATACTTATTTGCAATTTAAGTCACGGGAGATTCATTTATCACTAACTAGCTGACCCGTGCCCAGTTCGTTGGGCGGTAAAATATACATGATATCTTTATAATTTATAGCCCCTAGCACTCACGAATACTGTAGCTTTCGACCAGTGAAACAATTTTTAAAATCGGTTTTTTACTTCCGGAGATTACCCCGTACATACAAAAAAAAAAAAAAAAAACTAATTTCACCTCTATATATTTCAAAAAAAAAACTTCTTTATGTTTTAATTGCTGAAAAATAGCCGCATACTTTATGGTTTTAGCTAAATGTAGAATTCGATGTTTAGAAGCCATGAAATCAATAAAATTGCTGTTTTTATTTGCTTGAAAAATTATTGATGTCAATTTGGTACTGTTATATACCTATGGGTTCATAAATCCATGGGTTTTGACAGTTCATAAAAATAATGTCAATTTAAAGGAGAATCCACTACCTAACAATTCAGAATACTGAAACCGTAAATGCACTTCCATAAAAGCAGTCCTACAACCATCGTATCTCCAAGGAGTATTAACTGTTTATCCCACAAAGAGACTGAATGGCCCGCAACCAGCACTTGTGTAAGGAAGTGATATATTAAAGATGTTTCCCAGAATTTGGCACTTAGCACGAATTCAGAGAAGCCGGTCCATTCAATGGACTATAGGTGGTATTTGGTTTAAGAGACTGTCTAAGATGTGGGATTTTTTGTTGCTCTTTTTGGAATGTTTCTGCTCTATAACTGGAAACGGACATTTGGTGTAATGGTTTTATGAAGTTTCTAAAAACTAACAGTCTAGCTTGCAATTATGTTTAGATAAATGGAGTTATAGGCAAGGAAATAATGGACAAACCAAATGACACATATCCGAAATGTGCCTGCGTGATTGCATAGGGATTAACAGTTTCCTCTTTCACAAAGATAAGGCCATACACGTCCCAGCAGAGAGGGAATTATGAGGTATTTTACCGTAAAATAACATATTATGTTCTTAAGACATCAGAGTATATTGCTAAAACCTGCAAAAATTATGACGGAATCTAGCACAATTCGCGAGACTGTCTTAAAATTGCACCGTGGTTCTGGAATGCAAGAAGCAACCGAATGAGTGTGGACGGTAAAAGTAAATGTTAAATAAGATCTCATTTGAATATGATTTTATCATCCCAAAAAAAAAACAAAAATAAAGCTCCCGGCTAGATAACAGAATTAATAAAAAAGAAATGCAGCTTCAGACATATTTTTAAGATTTTAACATTCAACATATTCCAAGCTCACAGCATCGTGTGAAATAAATCTCGGTTGGAGGGTGTGAATCGTCCTTTTGTTCCCGTGCGGTGTAACGCGCACTGTATTTACAAATTGCTGCGTTTTAGATGTATTGCTGTTCTGAAATTAAAATGGGAGCTATACGAGTGTTTTGTGGAAAAATATTATGCATTGGATTTGCTGTGTGAAACAATGGCAACCTATTAGAGCTCTCTTATCTGTGGCACAAAATGTCGGCCTGTCAAGATTAAATTAAGTATGGTGGGAAACTGGGAACTATATTATCATTGTTTTCGAAAGCTTTCATAAAAAAAGGAAAACAATCAAGTTCATTGGCACATTTCACCAAATCAAAATACAAAGGGCAAACTATAAAACTTACTTTTAGCATACAAAAAATAGGTATAATTATTGTGTGTCTCACGGCTGCGCCAAAAATATCGTACATAAATAGTGTCCGACATTGGTTTTCAACTGGACCTGTTTATTGACTAAATACTCCAAAGATTAATCAATAATAATGGTGAAATCGATATTGCAATTATTTAACTTAAATTACTGTTTTGTTTTAAGAATTACAGTTTAAGAATAGAAGAATCCCATAGAGAAATATCGTTGATACATAAAACATAGATAATGAAGCATTCTTTCTTGGAATGTCGGCGCCATATTTTTTTAAAAGCCGCCTCGGTATTCCCGCCAATATTTATTGGTCCAAGAATAGATGCTTGTTATTGTGAAGAAAATGGATGTCTAACAAAAATGTTGGTATGTTATTGATAGTGTAGGTTTTTATGGTTCATTTAAGATAAATAGACATTTTAGTAGTTACGGCGGGAAGCGAGGGGATGATCATTTATGTCCCTCGACCCTCGGGTCAGATCGATCTTTAAAGTTCGGCAATGTTTGTCGAGGTCAGTCTGTGGATGGGTGATCCTTAAAGGCTCCGGAAGCCGTTGTTCCCAGCTGTCAGTTTGTAGATCTTTGACGGTCGTATTGGCTTTCGTCGGCTAGTTATTCTTTAAGTATAGACATAATATTTCTTACATATTAGGCGCGTGTACACTGAGCGAGCAGCCTTGCGAGGCATTTGCCGCGGGGCATTTGCCGCGCGGGAAACTGCCTCGCGAGCCTGCTCGCTTCGTGTGGACGCGCTTATTTGTTTCTCGACCGAGCCACGAAGGCAACGAGGTACCTACGAGGCAGTGTCTGCTTTTTGTTGGCCCTTGGCTCGGGCCCTCGGTGGCTCGCTCTTGGCTTTGCGCGCGCTTGCCTCGGCCGAGACACGTCCACATTGACCGAGCAGCCTCGCGCGGCAACTGCTTCGCGAGGTTGCTCGCTCCGTATTGGGCGTTTTTCCATTAGCCGGCCCGGCACCGGCACCGGCGACGGCGCCGGCGCCGTGCCGGTGCCGGGGAAGCAAGAATATATGAAAATGTATGGCTCGCTTTTCCACTTACCGGCGCCGGCGCCGGCCCGGCGATGAGTCCTGCCGGCGCCGTCGCCGTCGCCGGGGTAGCAAGCTTCCCAGTCGGTGCCGGCCGGCAAATGTGCATAATGTGTGTATGAATTGTAGCCGTGTGCATGTGTGAGTGCGCAGGCGTGTAGGAGGACGCGGGGCGGAGGCCGTGAGACTCGGTTTGTGGCTCGTAATAAGGTTAATTTAGCCTCTTTACTTTTGAAAGTCTAATGATCATGTTTCATCATTCAATGCATTACATAAATGAAACATAACATTTTTATTTATTATTTATATCAACATAATATTTTTTTATTTCATTAATTCATTTTTCATTCATTACTCTAATCCAGTAGCAATTGAATGGTACTCTGCCTTTGAACAACAGAGGGCGATCAAACACATCAAATATTCTTGAATTGTTATTCAAATATTATATTGAAAAACGTGGCGAAAATTAGGCGCTTCGCACTAAAAAATACATTGTTAAATTCCGACATCCGCGCGAACGAAGTCGCGGGCACAGCTAGTAACAAATAAAACCATGCTGAGGAACCGGCGCCGGTGTAGGACCCGGCGCAGTGGAAAAACGATACCCCGGCGCCGGTGCCGGTGCAGGGCCATGCCGGTGCCGTGCCGTTGCCGGGCCGGTTAGGAACCGGTGCAGTGGAAAAACGAAGCCCCGGCGCCGGTGCCGGTGCACGGCCATGCCGGTGCCGTGCCGGTGCCGTGCCGTCTAATGGAAAAACGCCCATTGACGCGCCTAACGGCCGTCTGATCGACTGCTGCACTGCGTGTCGTAGGTTCAATTCCCGCACGGAAAAAAATAATTGTACGGTCTACAAGACTACCTGTACATCATACAATAATTATTTTGTGACCAACTAACTATGTCCCGGGTCTGCAATTTACTGATTTGCGTATTTGTGAGTTAAATTTTTCTAAACGTATCCACGTCACAAAACGAGAAATTCATAGTGAGACAAAGGCAAAGCCACTGGCAACAGTTAGTATTTCGTAAAGAAAACCTACTAAAACCTAATTAATTTTGCGAGTAATTTACGAAGTAATTAAGGGCGCCATGGATCCTAGACATCGTTTGAACTTGATATTCTTGATGTATTAGGAAAGGGAACAGCCTTAGGTAGGTGATAATTAATTACCCACTTTAACCTTAATATAGAGTAAATCAGAAATATTTGGCCATCAAAATGATAACTTCGTTTTCAAAGCCTGAAATTCTGGGTAAACAAAAAGATCACCTTGAAGTTATGCAAGCCTAGTACTTTTGCGGGTAAGTAGCATTACATATTTTAGTTTCTAGGCTTTTTTTTTACTTGGTGACTAAAATAATACTAAAATCCACAGAGTACTTCAATATACCTACCTTTATTTTTTTACATTTTTACCTTTATTTTACGTTGCCCATATAAAATACAATTCCAAAATAAAAATTAAACAATAAACTAATACATAAAACATGACAATAATGACTTAAAACTACGGCACACGAAGTGACGCCTAACCGATCAATCAGTCAGTCTGTCTGTATACCACTTTTTACCATAAATTGACTGCCTATCTGACCTCTATAACCAAGTAACTGGGTAATAGGAGATAGTCCATGGTAAGAATGATTGTTAGATTTTCGAGCTTCTGACGAACAGTAATAATTGTCAAAGATCTACAAATGACAGCCGAGTTAAATAAAAAAAAAATACGTGCTTTCTGAACAATCACCAATCCACAGACTAAACTCGACAAGAGAAGCTTAGCCCTCGCTGTTGTTTTTAAGCCAAGTGGTTTGAGATTATTAAATAAGAACTTAATAATTATTGCTTTCTGTACTAATAAATAATAATAATGGTATTACTAGAACAAGGCGGAAGTTTTCGGTTCGTAATTGTCAAAGGGAATTTAAATAACGGCTAAAGTTTTATATTGAGTTTGTATTAATTTTCCCGGCTTTCTTAGGGTAAGCCAGAGCTACTGAAATTAATGAAATTGCTGTAAATACGATCATGAAAACAAATCACATGATGTAAAAAGCTTTTATAGATATAATGAGCGCACAGCAGCGCGGTGCACACAGGTGCGGGCCAAGAACCTAAAGGACTCTTGAAGGACACCGTGGATTTTGGTCAGTACGAGCACAGTACGAGTCTGACAGGCCCCCCCGCCCTGCCCTGGGAATTATTTGATAATATAATATTGCCACGTAAAAAAAAATATCACGACAAATGTCGAATATCTATGAAGTACCTACTTTTTATGCATACAAAAAAAAAAACAATAACCAGTAAATTTTTCTTCTATTTTAATAAAATTACCTTTTTACATGCGTACGAAACCGCTCGCGCTAGTTACAGCTATTATAAAATATCTACCTACCTAACGTATCTAAGCCTCAATTCAACCAATTTACGCATTAACTCTGTTAATTTTGTAATTAATAACTAATTACCTTTAAAATTGCGGTCAACATGTCTAGACCGATTTCAAGTGGCGCCTAGATTTAGTTAGCATTAGCTAACTACATTAGATTTTTATGGAAAATGTCTTTGACATTTTTCATTTGGAGATTGTAGCACTGTCTACACAGGATACCGTGGTCCTGGGGTGTGAAGAGCAAGATGAAATTTACTGCATCTATACCACCACCTAAAAATATTTATCAACACAAATTATTTGCAATTTCAACAAAAGTAACATCTTTCTTTTTAAAAAAACAACATTATTTATAAAGCCGGGTCACTTTTTATGGTCTTACTCACTAACATCTCATGGTCACTTATTTTTATTCCAACATCTACCAAGATTCTTTATCAAAACACTGAGTAGGGTGACCAGCTTAGAAAATATACTCGGGACAGAATATTACAAGAATTTATGGGCTGAGGATGCTTTACGAAGTTTTATTAAGATGAAAATACTATTATGCTTACGGAAAATGTGTACCTAGTGTCTGGGCCAAAATATAGGTGGTGCTATATATTTGTTAGGACTTGGGAAAATGTTAAATAATGTTTTATGTTAGTTACCTGGACTAGATTCGAACTTAACAACGTTAAAACCTCTCGGCAATAGTTTTGTTGTTACAGAAGAATTTTCGCTATTGACGATTTTTTTTTTATCTTAGTAAAATCATCAAATGAGTCCTCCCACCCCTGGTAGGGTGGGAGGGACTGTCAGACTTGTACTGACTAAAATCCACGGTGTCCTTCAGTAGTCTGTTATGTCCTGTTAGGTTCCAGTATTGACGATCAGAAATTATTTTATAATAATGATGACATAATCTACATCATTCTGTTAGGGTAGAGTTTGTGTGATGAATGGGAGATTTCACATTCTTCACACACACACACACACACACATACACACACACGCACACACGCTAAACGCACGCACGCACACACACACGCAAAACACACCTACAGTCTTTGAAAGTTTTTGGTTCTACGACTTGCGAGTTTCCTTATGTTTACTTTATTAGTTTTTAAATAAAAGACAAAATAAAGTACACATCAACTTTCCTTTCCTTTTCTCAACTTTATTGGGGTCGGCTGCCATCCGAACCAGATGCAGCTGGATATCAGTATTTTACATGGAGCGACGGTCTATCGGACCTCCGCAAACCAATCTCGGCTTATGCGGCTTTACTCTTAAGATCGGCCTCACGTGTGCAGTTGTAAATAATAAGCCACGAGCTCTAAAACACTCCAGAGTTTTAACAGCATTCTTAAAGGCTACAAAAAATCGGTAACTTTCTCAAATCCCGAACAAAAAACTAACAAAATCAGTAGGTAATAGATACCAGCAATTTGTAACAATCAAACGAAAACCGACAAATATTTAGTACGAATCTAACCATTTTCTACTCGACAGATCAATGTTCAATCATTCGTGTTATTGGTATTGACCAACGTTTTTGTGCTTCGGAGAAAGTGAAACCATTTGAGGATATATTTGGGGGCTCTAAATGATAGCTGGTCGTCTATTTTCGTATGTTTAGGAGGAAAGGATTGGTTTCAGGCTAGTATTGGGAAGTTTTTTGGATTGGAAAGTTATGGGAAAAGGTAAATTAAGGTAGGTTTTTGAGATTTGCTTCCTTCTGCTTTATTCAGGACGGCATTTATTGAAAATTTCGAGCTAATAGTCCATACGAAAGCGGCGAAAATCACGGCCTCCGTGTTGGTTTCTGGCAAGTTGCGTGTACAGGGTGCCAAGTCCATGAAGTTCGTGGACAGCCTCATAATCCACTCTGGAAACCAGTTTTTTTTTTGTTCATACATACACAGAAATCTTAGAATCCTCTAAACTAAGTCAAGCTCATTATAGGGGTTAAAGCTGTGCAACCATTACGTCAATACTTAACAGCCACACAACATGGACTGCTAAGGCAAGGAGTACTCGGAAATAAAGCCAAGATCATGTTGCCAAGAGATCAACAGACCAACAGACTTGTAACCGCGGCGAAAAGTCTCAAACTCTCATCAAGACCTTTAATAAAATAAAGGCGACGAAAAGAAATCTCTCACATTCATGTTTCTCGAGTTATATTTTTAAACGCAATAACGGCTGCGTCGCGTCTTCGCAAAGATATTTTTTTTTTAAAGAAACGAAAAATTCAGTTGCGAGCAGGGTTCGATCCTGCGTCTTCTGGATAGGTACTCCAGACGCCTTAACCACTACCTAGGTCATCGCAACCACTACTCACAACGCTGAATAACGTCTAGAGTACCTATCCAGAAGACGCAGGATCGAACCCTGCTCGCAACAGAATTTTTCGTTTCTTTAAAAAAAAAATGTTTCTCGAGGTTTTTCGCCGCTAAATTAAGGAAGAAAGGTTTCTTCACCCAAAACTTAATTTTAAGTTTAATTAACGGTAGATTTTGAAGTTGTAGCTCTTTCCTTTGATGGATACTTAATTAGCTTTTTTTCTCTGAAGATTAAAAGAAATCTGCCAGAAGCGGCAGTAGTGGTGGGAGTTAATTTTGATTTCTCTGTTGTGCGTTTTCGGCGACTGGAATATCGTCAGCTCAGACGACAATGATATCGTCTCACAATGTCGGTCGGTATGACATTGGGACGACAACTGCCGATTTGGGAATGACATTGAGGAAATAGATTGTAATGGTAAGCGTCCACAGGCCCGCATCGCACGTACCGTACGTAACGGATTTTAGTTTGCCTTGTATTAAAACTCATACAACTGCGTCCACTGATCCGAATCGTACGGATGGCTCATCGGCAATGCCTAAATGCGATGCGTGCCGATGACGTCATACGAAATGCCGATCAGTGGACGCGATGAAGGTGGCATCGGCAATCCGATTGCTGATACGAGCGTCGGCAATCCGATTGCTGCCGATACAGAAATCCGTTTGATGCGATGTGTCCGATACGTACGAAGCCGACCTGTGGACGCTTACCTTTAAAGGAGCAAATGACCCATTAAATACCTACGTAATTCGAAAAGACTCATAGATTTTTGATCTTTGACAGTCGTTACTGTTAGTCAGAAGCTCATAAGTTTGATAACCAGTCTTACCATGAGGTATCGTATTGCCCAGTTACTGAGTTGTGGCAGTCGCCTGGAATGTTGGTTCGACTGGAAGCCGACCCCAATACAGTGATAAGGCTAGGCAGATGATGTTGATAATTCATTAGAATAGTTTTTTTTAAGCTTTCTTAGCCTTAAACGCGGCGACCTAATCAAGGAATTCCGTAACGAAATTTATTTTTGACAAAATAACCTAACGAAATTAAACCCACCCCACATAGTCTGACGTCGTTTTAGTTCGGCGGAATTCGGGCACGGTTTTTGTTTTTCTATACTTTTAACTGGATTGACGTGGCTGACCAAAGACAAAAAAAATCTGCATAAGTTGATAAAATATGCTTTACCGCGGCAGTACCCGAGTGCCACATGTTTTTTTTTTTTTTGTTTCAACTTGATTAACTAGCAGAATATCTTATCAACCATGTAACTTATATCCACCCTCGTTGCAACCTCCTCAAACGCTCACATGAGTCCTTTCCGCTCACATCTCCCCTATAAATCTCACTTATTTGTACACTACGTGGGATAGGGGAGGGTCACTCAAATTGTACCATTTTATTATGGGGTCGAAGGTTACTGCGGTAATACCTGTTTGTTTTTCTGTTGGTTTTCTATTAAATTGGGAGGAGCGCTTAGTGGTATTGTTGGCTGTGGTAAAACTGGTGTCTATAATCATTCCAATTCTAACTAATATAATGCATAAGTTTGTATGTTTGTGACCTTTCACGCCAAAACCACGGAATTCATCATCATCAGTCTATATTTTTCCCACTGCTGGGACACAGGCCTCCTCTCTATGAGAGGGGTGGGCCATAATCCACCACGCGGGCCCAGTGCCGATTGGTGGATGTCACATGTCTTCGAATTTTTGGTTCTAGGACATGCCGGTTTCCTCACGATGTTTTCCTTCACAGTTTTGAGAGAGAGAGCAGTGGTGACAAAGAGATTTAAAAGAACCTATAGAGCGGGCATTGGGAAAATTGTCATACAAAATTGTTGATACCGTGCGTCAGTATCGCTATCTAAGCGTTGCATAGCAACGCGACTACTAGACTGAGGGACTTTTTGCCTATTGGTAAAAAGTTTTGGATTACCAATTTCTTCGTGATGTCCCGTCTATTGCTCGTATATAGTTTAATGTCTTTGAGTGGTGATGAAATAAATTACACAAACCACTGATTGATCATCCTGAATTGTCAATATGGATTGATCATCCTGAAAATTTCCACTAGGTACGTTTTCAGGTGTACCTGTGCAGAGACGGAAATAGGGTACCTACCATTCATCCCAAAAAAAAACGGCTTCCAGGAAAAACAAAATGTTAATGTGATAATTTGATGAATAAGTGAATGTTCAGACTACAAAATACGAGTAGTATGTTGGGCCACTATGGTCCGACATGAATCTTGAATGTATTTCTAAGGCGTATTCTTACAACTCGCTGCCCGACCATGGACCATGCCCGGGTCAACGGCGCGTTGTGTCCCACGCGTGCTTCAAAGAGCGTCAGCATAATGACGGGGGCCACAGTCCTGCCGGGGTTGCGGGACATACGTATACCGCGACTCCGGCACACAAAGGGCTACCGAAGGACACCGTGGATTTTAGTCAGTACAAGTCTGACAGTCCCTCCCGCCCTGCCCGGGGAGGGAGGACTCATTTGTTGATTTTTCCACGTTAAAAAAGGCGTATTCTTATGTAAAAAGAATATAATTATGTTTTCGCTTGCAGTATAGGTAAGTACTGGATTTTATTTTATTAATCCTGTAACCGTTTCCTCCGTGCCTCGAAAAGCACGTAAAGCCGTTGGTCCCGGCTGTCATTTGTAGATCTTTGACATTCGTTACTGTTAGTCAGAAGCTCTGACGACCAGTCTTACCATGGAGTATCGTATTACCCAGTTACTGGGTTGTGGAGGTCTGATAGGCAGTCGCTCCATGTAAAATACTGATATGCAGCTGCATCCGGTTTGACTGGAAGCCGACCCGAATATAGTTGGGAAAAGGCTCGGCAGATGATATTGAATCCTGTAACCGTTACAGGATTAACAACAAAATGTTCAGCAGAAAATAACTACTCTCATAGAATAGATATAAAAAAGCTTTTAGATTAATGCCCTGCCCGTCCAAAAACTAACAAAACATTGACTAGGCTTGTCAAACAATACTGGCGATAGATTGGTTTATTCCAAATTCATGCGATACGGTTTGAATACAGACTATCGCTAAATTCCAATCGATAAAATCAAATATAGATAAATTCGTCAAGCCCTTTCCTTTCATGCAGAAAATAATTGCAAACACGCTTACACGGAGTAATCTGACTACACAACTACTTTTTTGACACTTAAGGACTTCACACACAGCAGCTATAATGTAAAGGTGTACATTATAGCACGATACATCTCATTACATCTTTCCATAGAAATCGTCAGGAGACCACACACTGCAGCTATGATGTATATTTTTACATCTTCGAATCTCTATGGAAAGATGTAATGAGATGTATCGTGCTATAATGTACATCTTTACATTATAGCTGCTGACTGTGTGTGAAGCCCTTTATAACTATGCTCCAATTTAAAACATTGAACTCCTGAACAATTTGAGTTTTGTCGCTAATGCCCTTACCTTTTAACAGTCAAAATACATTATTCAACTACTAACTAGCAACAAATTGTTTCTAATTGATCCCTAACAAACTATCTAGATTTATTTATGCACGTTAAGTTTTAATTTAATTTAAAAGCTGCCATTAGACTTTTGTGCCTTTCAATGCGAGATGTACTCGTAAGACCGCTTCGCACATTTTAATATTCAACTTTTTGAATAAAACGACATCTAGTGGTGTCGAAAGTTACTACTACTTTTACTTTGCATGTGAGTGTAAAGAGTAAAGTCAAGCTGCTAAATCTTTATAATATAGAAATCTTTGCATGAGACCAGTTAACAAGCACAGTGACTATTTGAAAAAATCAAGTTAATGCCCTAGGTTTCGCGTATAACAAAGTTATCTACGAGTATTAAAGATTTCTTAGTTAGGCGTAAAAATTGAAAATGTACCAAATTGTGGATGTTGCGCCATCTAGCGACGAAATGGCAGTTGAGATCATCATCCATCCACCTTGAGGAAACTAGCAGCGCGACAGTCGCGCGACTGACAGTGCGAACGCGCGACTGTATTTATAAAGTTATTGTGAATATTATATCATAGAAAAACAGACGAGAGCGTTTTAGCGTGCATTCTCTGGCGAGCTTTTTGCCGAGCATATTTTCAAGTCCGACATCTTCATGGAGAAAAAATGGTTTTGACGACCATCGACTAGAGCGTTCGCTAGAAAGATTGTGAAAACATTCATAGCGATTTTTGGCTCTATGCCTGGCTCTGTTCTTTGTTCTGTACCCTTAGCACGAATTTTCAGTATTTGAGACGTAAAGTAAACTGGAACTTTGACAATTTCAAGTTGACATTTTTCAAAAAAATTAGTTCCGTCTTCGCGCACCAGAGGCGCTGTTCCATTTTTTCATACAAGAAACCCATAAATACTGTAAAGGAAAAGAGTGAAAATTGGTGCTAAGGTTACAGTTCGACAAAATTAAAAACGGTGAATGCTCGGTATTCTGTTACAACGAGTGAATGCTGAAGTCAATCAACACCTTAGGGCCCGACCACACGGGCGCGGCGGCTGAGCGGCGTCGCTGCGGTTTTCTACACACAAAAATGCATTGTAGCCACATGGCGCCGCGCCGTGCGGTGTGCTCCGGCGCCGCGCCGCGCGCGCATCGGAATCGAGACGAGGCGGGAGCAGAGCGCAAGTGTAAGCAGAGCGGAGCCGGAGGAGCGCCGCTCGCAGTTGTTTGTTTGCGCAGCATAACCCCTCATTTTACCGCCGCTGCGGCGCCGCCACGGCTCCGTAGAACGTTGCGACGCCGCTCTGCCCGTGTGGTCGCCAGCGCGGCGATATGGCCTGCGGTGCGGCGCCGCACTGCCCGTGTGTTTTGACTCTGAGCTTAATGTGGAGGAGTGTGCTTCCGTCGCGATACTGTCGCGCTGCTAACGTCCTAATGTGTCAGCGGCCTTAGGTCGTAAAATCGTAAGCACCGTTCCAATGCTGGCCAATTTGTTAGATTGCATTGTAATACAGTCATTTGTTCCTGTCGAACAAGCGATGTAAAGCGACCATTTTTTTTGTGTCGATCAATGTCGCTCGTTAGAAAGATATTAATGGTGACTAAGTGAGGTTTAATCTTTTGGTTGTGATCAAATTGTGAGGGTTATCGATGCGACGTTCAAAGGGTAGAAACGGAAGTTAATTTTGTGTGTATTTTTTATGTTTTAGAAAAAAGAATTTATACATGATGTAACTTATGGGTGTAATCCTGAACAGGTTAGTTTACTGGGTCGGATTCAAGAAACAAAAAATATTTGTTCGACAGTGATGCATCCGATACCGACACCGATTCCGATATATCGCCGATACTTCGGGTTAGCCGATTTATCGGTATCGATGATATTTTTATGACCGATTCAACGATACATTTTACACAACTTCCAAGAGTTTCCAAATGATTTATGTCGCATCAAAGAGACTATACATGAGACTATTTTCCAGCGTAGGTCTTATTCAACAGACTTGCGAAATCGCTGTCCGACAATGGACCATGCCCGGGTCAACGGCGCGTTGTGTTCCACGCGCGCCTCAAAGAGCGTCAGCATAATGACGGCTCCAAAGCCTGCCGGGATCGTGGGTCTTATCTCATTACCGTGACCCCGGAACATAGAGAGCTATTCCTTCAATAGTAGCACCGTGGATTTTAGAGTCAGTACGAGTCTGACAGTCTCTTCCCAAAGCGGGTGGATTCATCAGATGATTTTACCACCTTAAAAAAAGAAAAAAATACTTCAGTTTTTTACCCAAACATGTAAAACAAACCTGCAGCTACATAACAAATCCCAAACCAACACGTGTGGGTCATTCATAAGCATGTAAAGCCGAATCTTACATCCTAAACTAAACACGACGGATGTTTATTTAGGACGAAGTAAAACACGTCGACTTGTCGGTTTTTGTTTCCATTCATGTCCCTTGCTTGACTGACGAGAATCGTGATGTTTAACATAACTTATCATCAAGCCTATAATTTTCGAGAGGTAACGCAGAGGTGTAGCTTAAAGCCATCTTAAAGCACATCCATATGTCACCTTATGATTTAATAAGGATATTTAAATGCGCATCAATAATTCTTTTTGTATACCAAATATACTGAATGTGCACCAAATCTAAAACTCGCTTTAGCAAGATTTCAGGGACACCCTGAAGTTCGGTTTGGTTAGGTTCCTTTAAACCTTGTACACAGAAATAGAAGCCCCGCGGAGCGGGGCTTCGTCGACCCTGCTTAGGTAGATTTTTTTTTTATTACAACTCTTTATGACATATTTTAATGAACATATTTTGGTGTACATTCAGTATATTTGGTGGAACACAGGCAAAATTAGGTAAATGAAATGGGAATAAATTGAAGTACTTTTAAATAAATTGAAGGACTTTTAAATACCATCCATTTAATAATAATAATATTCCACAACTATCACACAACGCCATCTAGTCCCAAGCTAAGCAGAGCTTGTATTATGGGTACTACACAACTGATAAACATACTAAATCCTTTCATTTTTTCTGTAACAGGCGCCACTTTCAAAGTTCTTTCGTTCCTTTTTAAACTCATTCCGTACTTTATCCATTCTTGTCACTCCACACGTTCTGTCACTTAACTAGAAGAAATTAACCACAGGATGTTAACTTAGGTGCACGCTAACTACAAAACTCATTTTTTTGCTCTCGCATTCTCACGTTTTTAAGAGACGTTGAACTATTTCTTAGTAAAAGTGGAGGTTTTATTAAAAGAAGGGGTTAAACATGACATGTCGGAGACTTTTAAGAAAGTATAGTACCTAATATTGCAGTGGGAAATGTGATTCGGGTGGTCTCGAGAGAATATTGCAATTTTAGTTGTAACCTCGCTGGCTTATAGTGTGAGGAGTGAAAAAGAAAATGGTCAGTAAGTTTTGTACAGTTAGGAGTAGAATTTCATCTTATTTTAGTTAATACTAGCTATTGCCAGCGGCTTCACCCGCTACAACTAGAAATGTATCCCACGGGAACATAAAATCGGGATAAAAACTATCCTATGTGTTAATCCAGGTTATAAACTACCTGTGTACCAAATTTTTGCCAAATCCGTTCTGTAGTTTTTGCGTGAAAGAGTAACAAACGTAACTATATACACATACATACATCCTCACAAACTTTCGCTTTTATAATATTAGTAGGATTTTATTTGATTTTTCGAAGCTGAATTTTCTGTTCAGCTTTTTTGTTCTTGACATTGGTTAGCGACTTTGACATTATTGTAGGTAATATAAATAATTAATAAACAATTTAATGAAAGTAATAATAATAATATTTTGGGAGAATGGTGACTTAGCTAGGCTGCAAGCCTGTATTACCCTGCAATGTAAAGGGCTATAGAAGGATCGCCGTGGATTTTAGTCAGTACGAGTCTGACAGTCCCTTACGTCCTGCCTTGGTGTGGAGGACTCATCTGATTACTGTCCACGATAAAAAAAGTCTGTATTTAAAAATTAAATTATTTGGATGAAATAATATTATGTTTTGGTTACAAAATTATGGGCTTACAATAAGAGACAAAGCTCAAAATATTAGAAAAAGGATAAGAAAAGTAAACGTGATACATAATCTCAAGTGTTTTTCCCATGACAGTGAGCCGACAACCGAACACTACCCTTCTATAATCCTTATCTATTAAATCTACGAGTAATTCATCGATGTTTTTATCAATCAAATCCAAAACATAACCAAAAAAACTAATAAGTAAAAGTTGCCCTAATAATGTCAAAACATTTGCTAACAAATCCCATTTTCAAAACAACAACATTGACTTATTGACATCAAACACATCATGACATTGACAACTGACTGACATCTCACTTCAATCTATCACAAAGAAAAAAAAAGCAAAAGAAAAATGCAAGAAATTGTTTTCCCATTTTCGTTGCGACGTTTTCATCTCAAAGCATGTTTGCTTCGTAATTTTGTGAAACAGAAGCAACATTGTCATGTCAATGTCAACTTGTCATTTAGAACTGTCAGGAATTAGCGTATATGTTACTGTAAAAGCTCGAACTATGGTAAATCCTAAGATTTTCTAGTTAAACTAAGGTAAGCTCGCTCCATCGTCGACCTTGTCTTTATCACCCCTGACCTTGAATAAGGCCAGAGCAAAACCCATATTCGTATTGCATTAAAAAAAACCTTTTTACCAATGGGAAATGTCCAGAAAGGTTTGCGATTTGAACGTTTATAATCATTCACTTGGTTAATCTTAGGATTTACATAAAGGAAAGAAATTGTTAAAAAAAACATGTCATAAGCGGGGCTCCTTTTTCCTCGTGCAAGTTTTAAATGATCCTACCCAAACCGAATTTCGGGGTGCTCAAAAGTTGTTTAAGGATTACTCATTCTTCTGTTCGTAAAACCAACATCTACCAGCTGACAGCGGTATAAAACCACATACTGCATTCGAATGGTAAAAGCCCAAAAAAATCGTCCCACTTTCAGAAATACTAACGTTTACCAATACAAGTCGGTAAATCCCAAGACTTACCTACTTTTAAATCTTAAGATTTACCATAGTTTGAGCTTTTACAGTAACATACCTATATATGAAATTTAATCTGTGTCTGTCTTGTTTTATCAACAATTATGTAGATTGAGTCGTGGCAGCTTCCTCGAGCGGGGTATTTATAAGAGAATTAAGTCGTTGGTTTAACTGTATTAATTTTGGCGTCAGACTCATAACTTCTTTATGGAGTTAAGATTAAGTTGAGTTACGTTTCTTACAATTTCGGGGCCGCGGGACTGTCAAAGGACAAGGTAGGGCAACCAATGGATCTAGCTAGGGCAATGATATTTTAGTAAACAGATTTATGTTATGAGCACGCAAAAGGTGAAGACCAGAAATTGTCCTACGTGGGACAACTTGCTAGTCTATTATGCCGACGTAAGGGGGGATTGATGACGCGGGGCGCTGTTTGTTTATCTAGCTGTCACTTTTTTTCTTATTACGTTTTATCAAGCTATCCTTGAAGTGAAATGTAATTTGTGAATAAAAAAGTTTGTATGTGTGCTGCCGCTCGGCGCGGAACAGTTTTTTCTGTTGTTTTGTAAGTTTATAACATATCCGTATATTAGAATATCATTGATCTAGAGTAAATTTTCAGTCTCTCTGACAGTCCCTTTTGCCAGGGCTCAGGACTGATGATTTAACGTTTTATGTTTGTTTTTGCTGTGCCCGACAGGACCCATAATGATCTATTTTATTTATTTTATCTTACCATAAAAGTACACATTATGAAATGCAAGTAAAATTTAAATAACATAAATACCATCACTAAAAAACGGTGACGGACATTTTTTTTTTGCGAAGAATAAAAGTCACTTTCCCAAGATGTAAATCATAAGATTCACCTGACAACATAAATAAAGGGCGGCCATCTTTTTTGTTGACTGGCATTTGGATAGTATTGTCGCTTTATCTCGTCCTGAAATCGCATCTATCCTTCCATGGGGACATGTGAGTTCACTCTTTTCCTTGTGAATAATTTTCACGCGATCGATTCAAAGAAAATTGTTGTTTTTTTGTTTGTTTGCAATTGCTTTTGCAATTTGGTTTTTTTTTCAACAAATATCGCTTTATTTTTTAATTAACTGTCTCTAGCATTTTTCGATGGGGCGATTATGGACGTATGACAAACCAGTCTTACCATGGGGAATCGTACTTATTACCCAGTTACTGGGTTGTGGAGGTCGGACAGGCAGTCGCTTGATGTAAAATACTGATATTCAGCTGTATCTGGTTCAACTGGAAACCGACCCCAATATAGTTGGGGTCGGCTTCCAGTAAATTTCACCTATCCCATTAGCCTCATCAATTGAGATAGTAATAGGTTATTTGATAGACATATATTTCGGATTACACCGACCTACAGACAGACATATCCACGTGTCTCAAAGCGTCAGTAGCAAGATCCTCGTGCAATAGTAATTAAACATCTGTCAATAACATGTTAATTAATCCATTTGTGTTAATTTAATTATGATTGTGTTGCTGCCTCAATTCTAGGTGGTTATCTAATTAATTTGTAAGTGGTGGAGGTGCCAATCAGTACTAAATTAATTAAGTGGTAGGTACTTACCTACCTTTAATATTTTTACGTAAATTATACCTGCGGCGAGTTGGCGACTTACCTACCTTTAATATTTTTACGTAAATTATACCTGCGGCGAGTTGGCGCCGTGAGCGTCTACCACTGCGGTTGGGGCAGAGTGAGGTGAAAGAATTGTTGAAATTGATCCAGTAGTTTTTAAGTTTATTCATTACAAACATACACACACAAAAACACAAAACTTTCCTCTACAGAGAGGAAAGTTATAAATTTATTAAGTTAAATATTATTAGAATTAGTGTACAGTCACGAGCAATAACATGTATACACTTAACAAAATTCTAATGCAATTTACTCGTGTGAAATACTGGTTTCCACTTTGAAATAAGACCTATTTCGCAATAGTATGGCTTCCAAAATATAAGTCTAATGAAAAGGCAATAGTTGAATCAATAATATAATAACATTGATTCAACTTTTGCCTTTTCATTAGACTATAGACCATAGACCATATTATGGTAGCAGAAAATCGCTTTTGAATACTGCATAGTGTATACATACTATTGCTCGTGACTGTACATTATTCAACTGACTTACCTCAATAAAGGTGTCGGAGACGAACCTCTGGACGAGCGAGGTCTTCCCGCACTGGGTGTCTCCCACCAGCACCACTTTGATCTCCTCCTCAGCAGACGGGGTGCTGGCGTTGTTGCTGTCAGTCTTCTTAGCTGACCACATCGTTAAGCTGGAACAATAATAATAATAATATATTTCTTAGAATAGTTGAAATTATATTATTAGAATAGTTGAAGTTAGTGTAGAACTAGTGTAGAATAGAATAGAATAGAATATACTTAGAATAGAATAGAATAGGGTACTTGCGTGAGTTCATTCACGTTTATTTTACAAAGAATGGTACAGTCACGACAATACTGTTTTCCACTTTGAAAGAAGACCTATTTCGTAATAGTATGAATTCCAAAATAGAAGTCTAATGAAAAGGCAAAAGTTTAATCAATATGGTAAGAGAAAATCGCTTTTGAATACTGATTAGTGTATACATACTATTGCTCGTGACTGTAGAAGTTAAATCAGGCAGTTATACTAGCTGTTGCTAGCTGTTTCACCCGCTACGACTCAAGATTTTTTCTACGGGTACCTAAAATCGGGATAATAACTATTCTATGTGTTAATCCAGGTTATGAACTATCTGTGTGAATTTATCCAAATCCGTTGTTATCCGTTAACTGCTCTCCAAAAATTATGCAACCAGAAAAATATGCACATTTCCGGAATCCATTAGTGATAGAAAAAAAATCGTTTAATAATAGTTAGTTCAGTGTCGTTATACTTATATATAACGGAGAGTTCGTTATCAGAGGGGTTAGGATATCGGAAATAACATTCGGAAAATCTTCGTTAACACTTTTAATTACTTGCTAACACACACTGAATACAAAATAGTCAAGGATGTCCGAGATATCGCTCGATTAAAAACTTAGGAACGCGAGAAGTTTAACATGGCGGAGCAACCAAGATGTCTACCCAGCTTGCCGGACCGATTCAAAGTGTTCACTTCACTAAACTGTCCGTCCATGTGGCCTACCCCACACAGGTTAGCCAACATCTGTCAACGTCACTACCTGTCAACGTCGAATATCTGATTTTACTTCCGCACCGACATTTGACTCGACTATTCGCTCGGTGTTTCCGTTGCTCCCCATGCTAACCATCTCCAAATTACGACTAATTTGACGCTCCTAAACAATCTGTCAATTCTAACTTAATAGTTACTCCAATGAGAGATAGATGGCGTTATTCTAAATTCACAATAATCAATAGAGATTCTAAATCGCGTTTGTTTTGATTCCAGGTCAACGATAATAGATGGCGTTATTCTAAATTAACAATAATGAATAAAGATCCCAAAATTGTGTTTGTTTTGATACCGCAGCATGATAATAGATGGCGTTATTCTAAAATATTGTGCTTCTGTGTTCATTCTCCGAGACGGCCATTCTGACAATCACACGTCCTCGTGTGAGACACTCGTCCTCGTGTGAGACATCACATCCTCGTGTGAGAAATCTGGAATGAGAAAAAAATCTCGAACAGTAATCATTCTAACCGTTCGGCCATTCCTGACCCAAATGGAAAAGGTATTCTCATCAAATAATTACAGGGTCTAATAAAAATCAAAACAAACTATTTCACTTAAAGCTGACATGTCGAACAACACCCATACTGATTCAAATAATAGAAAACTCAATAAAATATTGCAGCGCTCATACTCAGACCTCCATCCGGCCTTCAAATCATTTCGAGCCTTTATCAAAATAATTTCAAAAAGGTTTGTTCAACATGCTACCTTATTTTTCCTATAACGTTACAGATTATAAGAAAACTCTTACTATGCTAGATAATTTAAATTTTAAGTTGACTACTGCCAAACCAAAACAAAACAAACTAAAATGAAAGAATAAGGCACATAATAGACATTGGCACAAAATTAAGAAAGCATTATGACTCTACCAAACATATCCACAGCACTTAACCAGCACCATGCATCACTTCTTACCCACAGTCACTGAAGTACTTAACCAGTACTTAACATTGTAGCGCTTAACCAGCGTTACAAATCCTATCACTTAACCAGTGATAATAATAACGCTTACCCAGCGATATTAACCCTCTAACGCTTAACCAGCGAAAGCACACATAACACCCTTAACAAGCGATTCAACAGCTAACTCTAAACTAGCGAAAGTCTACATCATTACACGCTTAACCAGCAATTTTACAGCTAACTCTTAACCAGCGAAAGCCCACATGATAACACGCTTAACCAGCGATTTAACAGCTAACGCTTAACCAGCGAAAGCCCACGTAATCTGCTTAACCAGCGATTACACTACTAACGCTTAACCAGCGATAGTCAGCACAACTCGCTTTAACCAGCGATTCAACAGGTAACGCTTAACCAGCGAAAGCCAACGTAATCCGCTTAACCAGCGATTACACCACTAACGCTTAACCAGCAATTACGTCTCTACCGCTTAACCAGAGACAGCCAAGTAAAGTTTAAGTTCAAACACTATCCATCGAAAATCCTAGAGCAGCCAAGTACCTTTGCAGTTGTACCCTTACAATGCAAGAAACTAATCATCAAAAAGCAGGAATCAAATTCGTGGCCTATGGCTAACACTAGCCCCACCAACAAACTTCTGTTTGTTTCACACCGTTCATCATGAACGCACAATACACGACCTCCGCCAGTGCCACCCGCACACCGCGCATCCATGGACACCACCGGGATGTCAATCAGATAAGGACTACGGCTACGAAACAGCTACTGGTACGGTCTGACCAGCCGAAATAAGATTCCACACTTATCATCAAACTCAAAATGGTACTTAACCCTCAGGCATTCTCTGCAATCGATCAAGTGCCCGCTACAATCAGGCAACACATGAAAACAAATCTCAATACTAGGTTTAAACTAGGGGTACAGACTTTAATAAAGAACACAAGGCACCAGAGTCGTAAACAAAATGAAAATTGCTCTCCGGATAGGTTCCCAGACGACGCGCTCAGGAGGCACAGGTCAACCCTCTCCTCATTAACAGGCTTCGACGCCCCGGAGTCGGCGCCGCTCCTCTCTCCGCGCCGTGGCAGTGGAAGCAGGCGACCCCGGATGCATGAAACCTCGCAGTTGTTGCCATTGCTGTGGTTGTGGTGCTTCGAAGTATCCTGTTTCACATCTTTGCGGTAGCAGTGCACGGATTAATGACCCGGCTTGCGGCAGGCAAAACACTTCAGAGGCTTCACAACACTATTCGCTTCGCTTCGCTGCAGCTCTTGTTGTAGCTAGCCACGTGTCTTGCAATAAAAAGTCGCTTGAAATCAGTCCACGTTATCCCAGGAAACGACACGGTAGGCAGCCAGGTAGAACCTCCTCCCTTCAAGGCGCGGCTTACAGCGGCCATAAGCGGGGCACCCGCCATGTTGATCTTGGTCCGAAAGCACATCACTGTAGTCGTCACCCAACCACGTGCATCCACAATTTGTTTCTCAGGATTGAAATTCGGTAAACGAAAGCCATGTAACAACGTGGTAGGTGTTTTCACGGCTTGAATCAGCATCAGAAAATTGCGGTTCTGTTGTTCCAACAAACGCATCCATTTTTCGTCCTTAGCGTTTTTATTTCGAACACGTGGGTCGTCGTGGTCCAATCCCACTTCTGATAACGGAGAGTTCGTTATCAGAGGGGTTAGGATATCGGAAATAACATTCGGAAAATCTTCGTTAACACTTTTAATTACTTGCTAACACACACTGAATACAAAATAGTCAAGGATGTCCGAGATATCGCTCGATTAAAAACTTAGGAACGCGAGAAGTTTAACATGGCGGAGCAACCAAGATGTCTACCCAGCTTGCCGGACCGATTCAAAGTGTTCACTTCACTAAACTGTCCGTCCATGTGGCCTACCCCACACAGGTTAGCCAACATCTGTCAACGTCACTACCTGTCAACGTCGAATATCTGATTTTACTTCCGCACCGACATTTGACTCGACTATTCGCTCGGTGTTTCCGTTGCTCCCCATGCTAACCATCTCCAAATTACGACTAATTTGACGCTCCTAAACAATCTGTCAATTCTAACTTAATAGTTACTCCAATGAGAGATAGATGGCGTTATTCTAAATTCACAATAATCAATAGAGATTCTAAATCGCGTTTGTTTTGATTCCAGGTCAACGATAATAGATGGCGTTATTCTAAATTAACAATAATGAATAAAGATCCCAAAATTGTGTTTGTTTTGATACCGCAGCATGATAATAGATGGCGTTATTCTAAAATATTGTGCTTCTGTGTTCATTCTCCGAGATATACATAAAGGTTTATGATATTATCATCATCATCATCATCACATCACAAGCCACCATACCATGAATGGGAAGGCCATGATTTTTTCATACAAAAAACGCTGTAAATACTGGAAAGACGCTGTAAAGTAAAAGAGTGAAAACTCGTGCTAAGGGCACAGGTTTAAGTTAGGCTTGGTATAGTAGGCGATGAAATAATTACAAATGGAAAATCCTCTTTTAAAATAAAAATGGTGCTAACGTCGCAAAAAGTCATGAATCTAAATTTTTAAAGGAAGAATTCTTACATTTAGAAGCATAACTACGGATATTATATAATTCTAGTGCATATATGTAAGAAAAATATGTATTTGACAAGAATTTGAGTTAAATATTTAAACTAAAAAGGCTAAAATTATGCCAAAATTCCTAGAATTCACGTTTTGGTCCGGCTTCACTTTCCAAAATATTTAGTATTTACCCTATACGCCACTGCAGCATAATTATATCAATCAACTGAAAAATCTCGGTCCTAAATTAGAAATCTCATATTAGTCACGCCCAGGTACGTTGTAAGGAATACTCCTTCATTAGCTGATTAGCCAATGTTTTCCACTAACCAGTGCTAATTAGCGATGAGTAACAACGCCGTGGGGCGCCGGCTTAGAATTGCGCTCCCCCAAATCATCCCGTGGGTGTCGTAAGAGGCGACTAAGGGACAAACCGGAGGTCGGGCAGCAGCGTCCTCCGTGTACTGCACATCCTCACTGCGATCGCCAACCCGCCTGCCAAGCGTGGCGATTATGGCAAATTACCCCCAAGATGGAAACTACAGAGACCAGGCCCCCAGTCCCCGGCAGCTCCGCTATCCCTGGCGCGGGTAGCGGTCAAGGTAACGGCGGAGCAGGGGGTGCTAAGAATCTCCGGAAGAGATCCGGCTACCCACCCCCACGACGACTGGCCCTGGTAACACACAACATTCGCACATTGAGGACTGACGAAAAGATCTGCGAGCTGGAAGAGGAGCTGAGCAAGTTACACTGGGACATTATGGGGTTATGCGAAGTCCGTAGAGAGGGGGAGGACACCGTAACCCTGGAGTCTGGTAACTTGCTCTACTACCGGGAGGGCGACCAACAGTCCCAAGGTGGTGTCGGGTTTCTCGTTCACAAGTCCCTCGTAAACAATATAATAACCATCGACAGTGTGTCGAGCAGGGTGGTATACCTAATACTCAGAATATCCAAAAGATATTCGCTGAAGGTCATTCAGGTATACGCACCGACCTCGTCACACTCCGATGATGAAGTGGAGACTATGTATGAGGACGTAAGTAGGGCCATACATAGCTCCAAAACCCACTTCACTGTTGTTATGGGGGACTTTAACGCAAAGTTGGGCAAGAAAAGCGGTGATGAGTTGAGAGTGGGGCAATTTGGATATGGGCAACGGAACCCTAGGGGACAGAGGCTGGCCGACTTTCTGGAGAAAGAGGAACTCTTCATGATGAACTCTTTCTTCCAGAAGCCGCCTCACAGGAAATGGACCTGGCTGAGTCCCGATGGTTTCACGAGAAACGAGATAGACTTCTTCATGACCGACAAGAAACGGATATTCAGTGATGTCTCTGTGATCAACAGGGTAAAAACCGGTAGCGATCACCGAATCGTAAGAGGCTCGCTGAATATCAATGTTAAACTTGAAAGGTCCAGCCTGATGAAGTCTACGCTCCGACCTACTCGGCCCCATATTCAAAACCCCGAAAGCTTTCAACTCGAGCTCTCTAATCGCTTTGCTTGCCTTGAGAACTTAGTGTCAGTGGACGAGATCAACGATGGGCTAGTGGAAACTGTCCGCACGGTAGGGTCTAAGTTTTTTAGACCCTGCCGTAAAGATAGACCTCAGAAATTGTCCGAGCAAACCTTAAACCTCATGGCTGAACGACGTTTGCTACAGCTGCAGTCTTCCGATGACGCGAAGTCATATAGGCAGCTCAATAGACGTATATCTAAGTCCTTGCGACACGATCTGCGTCTCTTTAACACGAATCGTGTTAAAGAGACCATACAGCGAAACCAAGGCTCTAAAGTGTTCGCAAAGGACAAGTCTATTGGGCAAAGCCAGATGACAAAGCTGAAACGGGAGGATGGCAGCATAGCGTCGACCAAAGCAGAGGTTTTAGGCGAGATCGAGAGGTTCTATGGACAGTTATACACTTCGGTCGCAAAGCCCGTTGACAGCTTGGTAGGAGATCCAAGAGCCAAGCTGTCCCGACATTATACCGAAGATATCCCGGACATCAGTCTGTACGAGATTAGGATGGCCCTGAAGCAGCTTAAGAACAACAAGGCGGCGGGCGAGGACGGAATCACTTCAGAGCTTCTGAGAGCGGGTGGAACACCGGTACTTAAAGTCCTCCAGAAGCTCTTTAATGCCGTCCTCTTCGAGGGCAAAACGCCTGAAGCATGGAGTAGAGGTGAGGTGGTGCTGTTCTTCAAAAAAGGTGATAACAGCCTATTGAAGAACTACAGACCCATCACGCTTCTAAGCCATGTTTATAAGCTGTTTTCAAGGGTTATCACGAACCGTCTCGAACACAGACTTGATGACTTCCAGCCTCCCGAACAAGCCGGTTTCCGAAGAGGCTACAGTACCATAGACCACATCCATACGCTGCGGCAAGTTATACAGAAGACCGAAGAGTATAACTTGCCACTATGCTTAGCGTTTGTGGACTATGAGAAAGCCTTCGATTCGGTGGAAACATGGGCGGTACTTGAGTCACTCCAGCGATGCCGTATTGACTATCGGTACATCGAGGTGTTGAAGTGCTTGTATAATAACGCCACCATGTCGGTCCGAGTACAGGAGCAGAGCACGAAGGCGATTCCATTGAGAAGAGGCGTGAGACAGGGGGACGTTATTTCCCCGAAACTGTTTACTGCCGCAATGGAAGACGCCTTCAAGCTCCTGGAATGGCAAGGACTTGGCATCAACATCAACGGCGAATACATCACTCACCTTCGGTTTGCCGACGACATCGTAGTCATGGCAAAGTCGATGGAGGAACTCAGCATGATGCTCGATGGCCTCGACCGAGTTTCACAACGGGTGGGCCTGAAAATGAACATGGACAAGACGAAAATTATGTCAAATGCCAATGTTGTGCCCACCCCAGTCTCTGTTGCAAACTCGGTACTCGAAGTTGTTGACTCATATATCTACTTAGGACAAGTAGTCCAGTTAGGTAGGTCCAACTTCGAGAAAGAGGTCAACCGCCGAATCCAACTCGGTTGGGCAGCGTTCGGGAAACTACGCAATGTCTTTTCGTCCGACATACCTCAGTGCCTCAAGACGAAAGTCTTCAACCAATGTGTGTTACCAGTGATGAGTTACGGCACCGAAACGTGGTCTTTCACTATCGGCCTCATCTCAAAGCTCAAAGTCGCTCAACGAGCTATGGAGAGGGCTATGCTAGGTGTTTCTCTACGTGATCGAATCCGAAATGAGGAGATCCGTAGACGAACTAAAGTCACCGATATAGCCCACCGGATTAGCAAGCTGAAGTGGCAATGGGCAGGCCATATTGCTCGCAGAGCAGATGGCCGATGGGGTCGAAAAGTGCTAGAGTGGAGACCACGGACTAGCAAGCGCAGCGTAGGACGTCCACCAGCAAGGTGGACAGACGACCTTATAAAGGTCGCCGGAAGACGCTGGATGCAGGTCGCTTCCAACCGGTATCTGTGGAGAACAAAAGGGGAGGCCTATGTTCAGCAGTGGACGTCCTATGGCTGAGATGATGATGATGAACAACAATAGCTGTCTGTTCGCAATTTTGCAAGAACGAGGAACTAGGCTACTACTATTTTTTTTTGTTTTTAGCGTGTTAAAACATCAAATGAGTCCTCCCACCACGGGCAGGGCGGGAGGGACTGTCAGACTTGTACTGACTAAAATCCACGTTGTCCTTCAATAGCCCTTTACGTTCCGGGGTCACGGCGAGGAAATACTTCCCACGACCCCGGTAGGCTTTGGCCCTCTGAGAGGGTGCCACGTCATTTTTGCTGACGCTCTTTGAGGCGCGCGTGGAACACGACGCGCCGTCGACTCGGGCATGGTCCATGTTCAGACAGCGAGTTGCCCTTTACTTGCTGTCCGCATGCCCGCCTCCTCCTTCACGAGCATTGCAGCTTCGCAGAAGAAGGCGACTGCTTCCCACTCCGTTTCGACCCGCAGCATGGCCTCAACCAATGCCGGGCGCGAGAGGAACGAGGTTACTAAAGAGATCATCCGTTTTGAGCCCTGCTTTCGAAAAGACGAGAATTCATGAACTATTTTAGTTGTTTTTGAGTTTTTGATTGATGCTTACCAAAAACATAATACCCTCCTTCTACCAATACTTAGTCGGGTAAAAAAAGTTTTATTTGACTGGGAGTTTATGAATCAAATTAATTAAATGTCGTCCATAATTTCGATGACAGTAATCTGGAGGCACGGCAGTGTCCCCGCCAAGACGAGCCAAGCGAAACGCAAGGGCACTAGCTACCTTTTCTTTATTATTTATTTTTAAACGCAAAAACGCATGCTACGCGTATCGTAATTATGACTTTTGAGGAAAGAAAAATTCAGTTGCAAGTAGAACTCAGTAAGTCGTTTCACGTAAAGAAGCGAAAAAAAAATCTAGGACATAAACTAAATTAAGTATGGCACCTGAGAGAAATACAGATAGGTGCCGTATGTGGAATACCTCAGATGCCATTTGAACAAGTGCTTCATGTGGAATTCCTTCCCAATCTTTAACCAAACTGGTCGGACGTCCATTTGTCTGGCCAAATGTCAACACCAATCTGTCAAACTTTACTAATCGAACATTAACCTTCTGTTATTGTGATAAGGTTGACAGTCTATTAAAGTTTTCATCTTGGTTAAAGCTACTGGGTCGGCTTGGTCGACTGCAATGTCTCCACTTTGCGAGATTAAACCAGATTTTTTATTCATCGCCACAAGAATCTGATCTCATCTCCCAAACCCTTTTAATTTAATTAAACCAATTATACTTTTGAATTGTCAGAGAGTCGGTCAGTTACTCAAAAAGTTGAAGCTTGCTCAATTTCAGATTCATCGTTCCAGTGTTTTACATTTTACCGTCAGCAGTTAAGTAGTAGATTTAATCAAATTTCATCTCTACCACATTAATTACAAGAACACTAATCGCCTGTTGGATGAATTTTGCCGGCTTTGCTCCATCACCACTTTAATATTAATGAACGGATACTTATCTAAATTGGAAAAGAGCTGTTTAAGGGTAGTTTCATGAAACTGAAGGATTAACCACGAGAAATTAGACTGGATTTGCATTTAAAGATTTTGTTGAAACATTTAGGGCAAGGACATAGTAAGGTTCGCTCAGTGCGAAGAGATTTAAAAGAACCTATAGAGCGGACATTGGGAAAATTGTCATACAAAATTGTTGATGCCGTGCGTCAGTAGCACTATCTAGTGTTGCATTGCAACGCGACTACTAGACTGAGCGACTTTTTACCTATTGGTAAAAAGTTTTGGATCACAACTTTCTTCGGGATGTCCCGTCTATTGCTCGTATATAGTTTAATGTCTTTGGCTCAGTGGCTATATTTTTTTGTTTTTGAGATTATCCCAAACCACTGCAACTTCGCAAAGCCACAATCAACAGTGGCAACCACCAGAAAAGCGCCGATACAATTAAACTCGATGTACCCTGTAGAATTAATTTTACTGTCTTGGATCCTGAAACGTAACCAGTGTGGTGGTGTTGCTGAAACTCTGTCGGGGTAGCGGAACTGCCTCTTCCTGTTACCGTGACCCTAGAACGTAAAGGATTATTGAAGAATCACTATGGATTTATGTCAATACAAATCTGACAGTCCCTCCCGTATCGCACTGGGTTGGGGGACTCATTTGAGGATTATACCACAATAAAAAAAAAACTAGGTTTGTAGTGGACGTGTACGAACTGTAGCCTTAGTACGAATTTTCAGTATTTGAGACGTAAATTAAACTGTAACTTTGACGATTTCAAATTGACAATTTTCAAGTAAAAAATTAGTTTCTTCTTCGCACAACAGAGGCACTGTTCCATTTTTTCATACAAAAACGCTGTAAATACTGGAAATACACTGTAAAGTAAAAAAGTGAAAATTCATGCTAAGGGTACTGGCCGGACTGGCAGTAAAGTTACGATTTACTAAATAACAAATCAAATGATCACCTTTAAAATTAAAAATAATCAACACTCATTGACCAAAACTAACTCAAAATTAAAATAAGTCTTTGACTTCAACAGAGTCTAAGAGGCTTGCTGAATAAGTTTCATACAAAATCCGTTGATTTAACTTAAAGGAAAGGTCTCAATAAGGTTCAATTTGCCCCATCAACTTTAATAGGTTTTGCGATATTATGAACAATTTAAGAGGTACTCCACGCCAACTGGGGAACGATCGATTAAATAACGTGATAGAGTACGAGGAAATATATTAGCTTCGTTCAAATTGTTGAGGAAAAGGGGTTGCTTTTGAAGGAATTATTTAATTTATTTCTTGAACGAAAACTTAAAAAAAATACGCCCCATGCCGGCTGATTTACACTTTTTTTATCGCGTTATAATCATCAAACGAGTCCTCCTACTCAAGTGACCCCACTGGTGTGATCTCGACCAGGGGGGGTATTACAACGTTTTAAAACCAGACTTATTCCAGTGAGTGAACGAAATGGCGCTAGACGACTTGTATAGCTCTGTCACTTTCACTCGCCGGAATAAGCCTGGTTTTAAGACGTTGTAATACACCCCCTGGGGGGGTATTACAACATCTTAAAACTAGGCTTGTTTCGGTGAGTGAACGAGATGGCGCTAGACGACTTGTATAGCTCTGTCACTTTCACTCGCCGGAATAAGCCTCGTTTTAAGACGTCGTAATACCCCCCTTAGGCTTTACCATGAGCTCTTAACGCGATACAGTTTAGGCTGTGGGAAAGAGACAGAGTTATAAAAGTCGTCTAGCGCCATCTCTTTCCCACAGCCTAAATTGGATCGCGTTAAGAGTTCGCGGTAACGCCTCTGTTCTCTCAAAGAGTTGGGGATGCAGGATGTCATACAAAAATAGTAATTAATGGTATTATGAAAATCACCTCAACATCTGCCTGCCTTTTCCCAACTATATTGGGGTCGGCTTCCAGTCGAATCGCAGCTGAATATCAGTATTTTACATGGAGCGACTGCCTATCGGACCTCCACAACTTAGTAAGTGGGTAATACGATACTCCATGGTAAGACTGGTTGTCAGATTTTAGAGCTTCTGACTAACAGTAACAACTGTCAAAGATCTGCAAATGACAGCCGGGACCAACTGTAAAGTGCTTTCCGAGACACTGAAAAAACTCGCTATGACACACCCATCCACAAACCATCCTTGGCAAGCGCGGCTTAACCTGAAACATAGGCCTGAGCTCATTATAAGACGTTTTTAATATAATTTCACAGCCAATTACAACTACACCATTTTGCTAGTAAAACCATTATACATTCTTTACACGATCGGGTCGGTTAAACCACCCAAACACATCTGTTTCATGTTATATGTTACAAAACGGAACGAGCTGAAACTGTAAACAATGTTTGACCCGGGTGTCGAACCCGGAATGTTATGGTGTCGATAAATTATTGTAAACATTTATAATATCCGGGGTTTTCATAGCTTATATTAGTACTACCGTATGGGGAATAATGTTTCCGTTAAAGATTTAATACATTAGATTGGTATAGAGGTGTTAAAAATGGTCACTTTTCTGTTTCATTCATCATCATCATCCCCAGCCTATAATATTTCCACTGCTGGGACACAGGACTCCTCTGCGTGAGAGGGAGTGGGCCATAATCCTCCACGCGGGCCCAGTGCGGATTGGTAGATGTCACATGTCTTTGAATTTTCGGTTCTAGGACATGCCGGCTTCCTCACGGTGTTTTCCTTCACCGTTTTGAGAGCAGTGGTGATGAAATAAATTACCTACACAAAGTAATGCGCCTGACGTGGTTCCAACCCACGAACTACAACTCGTAAGTCGGGACCGATACCACAGGGCCACCACCACTGGTGTTTCATTGGTCAATGTATTTTATTATTATAGGTATACGCTTTTAATCGCTTAGAAAGAAAGAAAACCAATATGCAATTTGTTCTTCATAATTGAACGTGGTAAAACACAAGATATAACATTTTGGTAAAATCATCAAATGAGCCTCTCTTCTTGCTCACGGCTGGGCGACAGGGACTGTCGGACTTGTACTGACTAAAATTCCAATGATCTTTCAATAGCCCATTACGTTCCAGGGTCACAGTTACACTAATGAGACAGTCCCACGACCCCGGCAGGCCTTAGCCCTCTAGGGCCGACATTTTGTTGACAGCTCTTTGAAGCGCGTGTGGAATAAGAGACGTCGACCAGAGTATTATCCATGAGCGGACGGCGAGTCACATATTATACTCGCCGTCCTCATACCAACGATTGTTAAAGTACACATAAAAACATTGAAGTTCCACCAGCAAAAAAATTCAATCACATTAGCAGAGAACAATATAGTTTTAAAACACGAAACCTTCTTTCAGCACAGCTAAAGTCGGGTAATAAATAAAGAATCAAACAGCACACGTTTCTGGCCAGTAAATATTGTTCGAGCCGGGTATCGAACCGGGAAGCGAGCGATGTTGCGCGGAATTCACACCTTTTCCTAATATTTATAGTATCCGCTACCATCGTAGTTTATTTTACCAGAGTTCAGTTAAAACGGGCCGTTTCGATAATCTTTTGTGGTGGTTTGTAGTTAGCATAGATAGTAGGTTAGTACAGACACGCGTTGAGTAAGTTATATTTGGCGATTTCAACGCAACTAAAAACTCTCAAAAAAAATGTTACCGCTTTCAAAAACAACCACAAAAACGGCAAAATTACCATCAAAACTTTTCTTTTGGAAGTCGGTGACTTTGTTTTATTAATTTCATTGTCTTTTTTGCTACCGACTTCCGAAAGAAAAGTTTTGAAGGTTATTACCTACTCGTTTTTGTGGTTGTTTTTGAAGGCGGCTACATTTTTTTAAAGTTACTTTAAATATTCAGCGAAAACCGATGTGTGGGCCTATAAAATTTGAGGGTTGCCTTCGATTTCTATAGGATCCAATCATCAGATCCTGACATGGTGACATTGGGACCACTCCTGAGGTATCTCCTTTCAAACAAAAAAATATTTTGAAAATCGGTCCACAATTGGCGGAAAAATCGCGTAACAAACACACAAAAAAAAAAACATACCGTCGAATTGATAACCTCCTCCTTTTTTTAAAGTCGGTTAAAAATACACGTTTTCCATATAACAATTAATTGCTTATCCTCGACGAATAGGGAGCCATAGGTCTAATTATCCACGCGCGCCTATGAGTCGAAGGCGCCCAACTCGATCTCAATAACCAGAGGTAGAGTAGTTACTCCAAACTGTAATACTGTTAGAAAAAAAAATCATTGTGTTTTAAGTTGTTTCGCACCTAAGGTTCTATAAATGTTCACGGAATGATTAACCTCATTAACGTCCACAGGTCGGCATCGCAAGTATCGGACGCATCGCATCAAACGGATTTCTGTATCGGCAATCGGATTGCCGATGCCACCTTAGTCGCACGAAAAGCATGTGTATCTGCTGTACCTTTAAGTCCAAAAAAAAACACACAAATATGCATGGAATTAATAAGTACGTACAACTACAAATGTTGAACAAAAGCTTTCCACCAAATTATTTGTGACAGTATTCTTACTGGTTTAAAAGTATCATAAAAGAGTGAATTTAAAGTCTAGTCCAATGGATAAATTCACACGCATTTCCGCAATGGCCATTTCTCTATGTGAATCAGGCGAATGATTATGGACTTCAGCTGAGTCTGAAATCAGAAATAGCGATGAATCCTACTGCATACACTTCCTTATTTGAACTTCTGTTAAGACAGTGTACATTGGTAGTTAGTAAAAGACATACTGTAAAATTTTTATTGAAGTTATACGCTTCTACTTCTGCTCTTTTAACCTGTATTCAATTTTTCTTTGCTTTCCGGTGCCGCAGTAACTTATTTAAACGTTCTGACACCTTACATTCATTTGAGCCTATCAAACATCTCCTTAAGCCTTAAAACACACGGCACGGCATCGGACGGCAAGCTTCAAGATAACTCTTAGGGTGCTCCAACATTTATCGACGCGGAATCGGCTTAAGCCGGTCAAAAAATCCTTTATGTCAATGTAATAAGAATGTTAATAATACCATTCGCATTGGCTCGCGTCTTCGTCCGAACAGAAACGATGGGAATGGCTTTAGTAACACCCTTACTACGTTGACATAAAGGATTTTTTGACCGGCTTAAGCCGATTCCGCGTCGACAAATGTGGGAGCAGCCTTAGGCACCATTAAATTTACCCACCCATCCCAATTTACAGCCAACTCAATCAACTTTATTTCGAACCCCTGTAACAAACCACTTCAACCTCCCGACAATCACTTGAAAGCAACGCTTGAAAGCTTTTAGTTTTCATTAAATAAATTCTACTTTGAACCTTAAATAGACTGTTCAAATGCTTGTCACATTCGCAGCCATCCACTTACAGGGTTCAAACTGGTGGACCCTGGGGTTTTGTGTAGTTGAGGGATATTTTACAAATCCTACTAATATTATAAATGCGAAAGTTTGTGAGGATGTATATGTATGTGTATGTAGGTATGTTTGTTACTCTTTCACGCAAAAACCACTAAACGGATTTAGCTAAAACTTGGTACACAGATAGTTTATAACCTGGATTAACACATAGGATAGTTTTTAACTCGATTTTATGTTCCCGTGGGATAATTTTCGAGTTGTAGCGGGTGAAGCCGCTGGCAACAGCTAGTGGAGTAATAAATCGAACGGAAGTCCAAAAAAAATGAATTTCTTAAATCGGATTTGTAGTTGCGGAGATAATTATGCGAACACAAACATAAAACAAACATGCACTTTTGAAAGGTTTTGTTCAGACGCTGATATAGACTAACATATACGAAAACTGGGCAGTTCTGGAAATATTACATACAAACGGGTCGAATTGATAACCTCCTATTTTTGAAGTCGGTAAAAATACCCTTGAAACCCGACCAACTGTTCCTAGTATAATAACAACAACGTGTCGACGAGTCACGGTCGCGTAAACAAGAGTGTCACAAATGGACGTCGAACAAGAATGAATGGGCCATGAATGGACACTCGACGGATTGACGGCCTCTTTAATAAATTGAAGGAGATACAGATTGACGATGAATGGAATGTGTTTCCTGTTAACAATAAGTAGATAAGAGAAAAAAAGGCAAGAATTCAATTGGTTATGAAATAAAAATTTGTTAGTAAGTTATTGAGAGCTGTTTTCGATATTGATGACATTATTTTCTCTAACAACATTAATGCAGTGAGACGTCGATAAATATTCTGAAATGCAGATATTGAAAATATAAATATGATGGCTGTAGTTCCAATTTTGGAAACATTCACGCACTAAAATATCCATGCACAACTTACTTAATGTGTACATACAGCTTTATTTCACCCGGCAAGAGGAAGTGTCAAAAATAAGACCGCGCTATCTCAAAGACAACTAAAAATACACAAACTCCTTGCATCGTGCGACTGGCCGGACACGTCGGCTGCGCTCAGCCAAACGAAAATAAAACCAGACGGGTCAATGACGTTTGACCTGTTATCCGATTGTATCCAACAAACAAAATATCACATAAATAAATTACTCACAATGGACATAAACGAGGAGAAGCTCAAGGAAGAAGTAAGCAGCTTTGTGTCCTCACTACAAAGATTACTCCCAAAGAAGAAGGAGATCGTGGTGGAGCCGCGGAGGTACAGAACAATCAAGCTATGTGACATCCACGCCGAAGCCAAGAGTACGTTCCCAAAGTGCTTCATCGGCGCCAGACTGATCATCCTCAGAGAAATCATGGAAAAGGTCAAACTCGTTCAACAGTACAACTATGGCAAGACCAAAGAAACGTACAAGGGTTTCTCCCATTTGATACACAAGGAAATGGAACCAAAAAGCTCTGGTGAAGGGCTCCTGATAGACTCCGCTGGCTCTGCGACAGCCACGTACAAGGAAATCCTAGAAGGAGCGTACGAGATGCGGCTCACGTCGAGGATCAGAGACTTGGTGTCGTCAGAAACTGAAATAGTTTTCGAGAAGGATAATGAGAAGTCATTGGGCTCGATTTCGTGTTCAGTGAGAGATGTGGACCCAAACACGCTGCGCTTGGTGACGCAGTGGATGTACAAGATCATGCCAGACGTTTGTTTCGGTACAGAGATTGGATTCAGGCCGCTAACGTACCCGCCGACCCCGGATTTTTCGATCAGTGCGCGGTACGACAGACCCAGTTTCACGTTATCGTCAACAGCTAGCAGAGCAGGCTTGCAGTTGTGTTTATACAAACAGGTCTCTCCAGACTTGCGGTTAGCGACGATAATAACCGAGGGTTGCAAAGGGGCGCCGACAAATGTGAGTTTGGCGATGCACAAGAATTATGAAAATGGAATGGAGCTGAAGATGTTTGTTGATTCTCAGCGTTGTGGAGGCTTTACTTTCCAGAAGGATATATTGTTCTATGAGCCTCATAATGAGGTCCGCGTGTTGCGTTTACTTGGAAGTGCTTTGATTGACAAACAAAGGCGGGTGCGTTTTGGTGTCGGCTTCCATCTGGACTTTTGAGATGAACCGAGTAAGTAGCACGCTTCAACTGAGTCTTCGCAGAGCAAATTGGCCGTGTGTAAGTTGATGGGGTGTGCTTACATTTTTGTAGATGTATTCGTTTGTATATAAGTATACATAGGTTTTAGCTACTGTTTTACTTATGAAAATTGGTTTGAAATTGGATAAAATTATTGAAAATATAGTGTTGGAGGGTTTGATCAGTTTATTATGGTTTTTATTTTTGTTATTTTTTAGATATACGGCCAGTCCACGTCCTGGCCGCTGTGACTTAGGACTGGTATCCACCAAAGCGGAGAGGAGATGTGTTTGAATAATCAATCAAATATCTGTAATAAACGTCTGTCAATAAGCGGAGAGGGGTTGTTTACATCTGATTGGTTATTCAAACACATCTCCTCTCCTCTCCGCTTTGGTAGATACGGGGCCTTAGCGCCGGGTGGCGAGTGGTATGATTTAACATATAGAAATGTTTGAAACACACCACAGGTGCTGCCAATGGCGAATTCGCGTACTTTCAAAGTAACTGTCTTATTCGCATCGCCCGCCCGTCGCTCCGCTTACCGCCGAAATCAAAGTCGTGAACGAAGTAGCGGGCACAGCTACTCACAGTAAAGGTGAACGCAGACCTAGCCGCACCGCAGTCTCCGCAGTCCTCGCAGTCATCGTTTTCTTACCGCTTCTGCGGCTACTGCGATGCGGGTGAGTGTGCGAGGTTTCATAGAACTTCATATAAATAATTCGTAATGCGGGGACTGCGGAGACTGCGGTGCGGCTAGGTCTGCGTTCACCTTAAAAAGATTACAGAATTCCATTACATGTAAGTATATTCTTGAAATTCAGGACATCTGGGACAAAGTTCTCTTCAGCAACTAAGAGTTACAGAGTTCTAGAAACAAGATAAAACTTAGCTCTAAAAAATGAAGCAGTACATTTCGAGAACTTCTGACAACTAGTAGACGGGTATAAGTTTAAGAAACTTTGAACCTTGTTATCTAGTGATACGAGTTATAACTTATAAGCAAGACAAATTGTGGTTTATTTGAGTGTTCTCTCCATTTCTCTTTGCCTCAGTTTAAGATGATTTTTTGAGGAATGAAAAATTTCAGATTGCAAGTGGGATTCGAACCCGCGTCTTCTGGATAGGTACTCCAGACGCCTTAACCAACTAGGCCATTGCAACCCACACTTACAAGCTGAAATTGTCTATTCCACGTTTGAACGCTTTTCGGCAGCGTAGCGATGCGCGTCGATGCGCGTCGCATGCGTTAATGCGTTTAAAAAATAATTAATGTTTACTACTCGTCATCAAAATCACCTCATTCTGCGGAACCTTAACCCCGAAATTAATACTCAATCTGAATCGCAGTTCCGTAATTGTGAGGCGGCACACGTCAGGGAGAGGACAGCGTCCACCTCTAGACCTAGACGCCTCTGGAGAGGCCCACAGGACGAATACCGGCCACCGTAGCCCCGGGTATGCGAACGGGGCGTGTAATGGGCGACTCGTTGTCCAAACATGGATCATACCCGGGTTGACGACGGCCCGTCGTGTTCCACGCCCGCCTCAAAGAGCTGTCAGCAATATGACAGGGGACCAAAGCCTGCCGGGGTCGCGGGCCCCGGAACGTAAAGGGCTACCTGCTTGCCAGTCCGTTCCGGCCCACTTTAGAGTGGGAGGACTCATTTGATGATTTTACCACGACAAATAAAACGTGAAGTTTTGTTGTAAGTATATTTGCAATAAGTATTAAGCCTTACTTATATGCCACTAAGAGTCAAATTCAAATAAAAGTTTAAAAGCCTTCAAACTACTCCACTTTCCATGCAGGTACTGTTCTTTTTTTACAGAATAACGGAGCAAAAAATTGCGTTCAGCCTTTGCTGTGCAGTAAGTGGGTTTTCTTGTTCGCAATCTTTCAGGCTGAAAGTCGCTGAAACGCGTCATATTTCGGTAGGATTACATGCGTGCTTTACCATAATAACGGGAACGTGTCTTTTTTCAGGAACCAGGATTATGAGTAAAGGTTCGGTTATTTGCTTAGTTTTTTTTTCAGTATTTTCGTTGTCCTGTTTCATTAACACTGAGCCACACCTTAAAAATTATTAAGTCCTGATGCCTTACCACGAGCTCTTAAAGCGATCTAGTTTAGGCTGTGCGAAAGAGACAGAGCTATAAAAGTCGTCTAGCGCCATCTCTTTCCCACAGCCTAAACTTGATAGCGTTAAGTGTTCATGGTAGGCCACCTGTTGTTGTAATTTTGACGGCACAGTTGACATAGTAGGGTTCGATACCCATACGTAACATAGTTGTTCCGGGTGTCAATGTTTGTGTATGTGAATTTTAATGTTTTTAAACATTTCTACGGTAAAGATTTAAATTACTGGTGTTGCAGTCTTTAAAAAACAAACAACGCAGAGCAAAATTTTGAAAGTAAAAAAAAAAAAACTCACGAGATTTTTAGATAGCTTTTTTTATTTAGCGACAAGTTCTCGTTTGACCACGGTCTCACATGGTGGTGACTCGGTGATTGAAGATTTGTGGTAGACGGTGAATATACCGGACCGGAAGACGCAGCGTAGGCAGACCTGCCACGAGGTGGACCGACGAAATCGTGAGGGTCGCGGGCAACCGATGGATGCAAGTGGCGAATTGTCGTTCGGCGTGGCGGTCTAAGGAGGAGGTCTATGTTCAGCAGTGGACGTCTTGATGATGATGATGAATATAAAAAGTTTTCACGATTAAACGTCGCCATGACCGTGACTGTATTTATTGTTATCCATCTACTAAACTCTACCTAGTCTTAACTCTTTATCCAGTGCGAGAGCAAAAGCCTCATAACGTTGATCGTTCATATCGCATGTCGGAGCGCTAAGCCGGACTAAGAGCTTTATATTGAGCTCCACAAAGATGAACAGCACACATGCATAGATGTGTCAGTGTGTGTGAACCACAGAGTACAGCGACAGTGGAGTGGGTGCTAGAGGTGGCATTATCAATTTTTTTTACAAATCGAGCATCTAACCAACAACTCCCACGATCCGATGTACCCACATACATCCGCTGTACTTTGTCTCTCTTGTAAAATCTATAGTTAAAAAAAAAGTTTTTATTTTGAAACAAAAGAAAACACAGTTGGCACAATACAATATTTAACGTGTTAGTTTTAAATATTGTACCTACATGTACGCGTAGTTTATCAGAGGAAGGTTATGCGTTTAACGAAGTTGGCCAGTCCTAACCATAGCGTTATAACACAATTAACGTAAAAAAACTGATAGCTTTAATTGGCTTTAATAAAGTTTTATATAGACAGAACTTCTGCTCAATAATTTAAATTAACGGCACCACATCCTAATCAAAGCGATCAAATACGCGACATTTGCGTGTTCTTTGTTTACAACTCTACTATACGAATTCAAACAGGAGTTCTTTTGAGGCACCACCTCGAATCATCCCTCGCTTTAAACTTCCAGCGTAATCTCAAATTTATTGAATAGAGTCGAGATAGAGAACCTTATCACATCAGAGGAAGATTTATATTCGATTGGTAAAATTTAGACAGATGCGGGTAGGTTTACTTGCTAGTCTGCCTACCTTTGGCGTGTCTCTATGTCATTTTTATTTATCCGGAAATCCCAAAGCCCCTTTCGTTGGCAATAACAAGCTTTCAGGTTTGCCAAACAAAATGGCCTATCGCAATTGCTTTGGTTAGAAGGCTAACAATATCTATATAGGCACTCTGTATCACTCCTTGCTCTATGGTATTCAAATATGTTACATATCGGGTTAAATCGGGATTTTGATCGGAATGTATGTACGAGAATAACAACGTCTTTTTGTTTGTTTGTTTAAAGTTAAGACTTATTTACTTATACTAATTAACGTCTAAAATATATCAGACTAAGATATTTTGGAATGTTTCTCCCTGATTTTGTTTTATTTCTTGTTGAATTATTTGATAGGTTGAATCGTTAGCTTATTGTAGATCATTGGTAGATCTTCAGTCATTACTGTTGGTCAAAAGCTCTAAAGTCTGACAACTAATATTACCATGGGGTCTCGTATTACCCAGTTACTGGGTTGTAGAGGTCCGACAGGCAGTGGCTTCATGTAAAATACTGATATTCAGCTGCATCCGGTTTGATTGGAAAGGGACCCCAATATAGTGAGGAAAAGGCTAGGCAGATGATGAATCTTTAGCTTAATATCATTTTCTTGCCCTTGTAATACCTATGACCCAAGTCGCATTTCACGAGGTCGGGACCAACGCCTTAGGCCCGTCATCCACCAAAGCGGAGTGGAGAGGACATGTGTTTGAATAACCAATCAGATATATTATGTCCACATCTCCTCTCCGCTTATTGATAGACGCTTATTACAGACATCTGATTGGTTATTCAAACACATCTCATCTCCTCTCCTCTCCACTTTGGTGGATGATAGGCCTTATACTCACACTCCACCTTAAAATGTTTGCGAACAATCTAGATCCTGTTTTTAAAGCACAGTCTATACTTATACACTCAGGAAAAATAGTAATATAAATTATGTATTATAAAGTATGCATATAAAATATTATGAGAGAAAACAGCATGAGTATGTGTTTTATGAAAATAAAATGTTTGTGCTTTCAAGATGCAAATATATTCGTCTGAGATTTTAGATTTCAGCTTAAAGTTTATAAAAGAAAACGTATAGTGAATTTCACGATGAAGTTATAACTGATACTGTTACTGCTGGCTAGCCTACATCATCCCACTGCTGGGCAAAGGCCTCTCTCCATGACTTCCAATTTTCACGATCCAGGGCCAAAGTGGACCACTGGTCATAGGTTTTATCAAGCTCGTCCCGCCATCTTCTACGAGGTCTGCCGCGGCGCCTTCTGGCTGTGTCAGGGCTCCACAAAGAAGTTAAGTAGGTACAACATTTTTAATTTTACATTATTTGCTACTTCGATAATTGTCTACCTAAAAGATATTATGCAATGAATGTGTGAAAGATTTTTTTTTTTTTTTAACTTTCACCCAACGCCATCTAGTCCCAAGCTAAGCAGAGCTTGTGTTATGGGTACTAGACGACTGATAAACATACTTAAATATTTCAAAACACATACATATTATAGATAAATTACACCCAGACACAGAACAAATGATCGTGCTCATCACACAAACATTTGTCCTGGGTGGAAATCGAACCCACGACCTCCGGCATAGCAGTCAGGGTCACTAACCACTAGACCAACAGACACCAATTCCATATGACAGCACGGGTACAGTACCAGTCTCTTCTTAGATACTCTTCTGTTTCCGTCTTGGAATCTGGAGGCCAAGTTCTTCTAGTGCGTCTATGAGTGGCGCGTGGAGACGCAGCGCCGGGGCGAATCCCCGCTGCCTTGACAAGGCGAAACGCGGCGGGAACAGCTCCAGCGCGATCTCAGAGCAGTATGGAGGGAGCGACTGTCGCAACTGAGGTTCGGTCATGCCGCATTCGCGGTGCGAAGACCCCTCTATGAGAAGTGGTTGGATAGGCGTCATCTTTTCCCCTACACCTTCCGTTTGACTTCATCATCTGCCTAGCCTTTTCCCAACTATATTGGGGTCGGCTTCCAATCGAACCAGATGCAGCTGGATATCAGTATTTTACGTGGAGCGGCTGCCTGTCGGACCTTCGCTACCCAGGGCAATACGACACCCTATGGTAGGACTGGTTGTCAGAATTTACAGATGATAAATGCAGGACCAACGGCTTCACATGCTTTCCGAGGCATGGAGGAAACTTGCTATGACAGATGGTCACCCATCTACTGATCAACGTCGGCAAGCACGGCTTAACCCGGAAGATCAGCCTGTGTCGTTGTAATTATTTAACGAGCTCCTCTCCGTTTGACTTCAGTTTACTTATTCTGCAGGCCATGACGGATACTCCGGTTCTTTACCGTGCCTTTTTAGGGTTCCGTAGCCAAATGGCAAAAAACGGAACCCTTAAAGATTCGTCATGTCTGTCTGTCTGTCCATCCGTATGTCACAACCACTTTTCTTCGAAAGTTTAAGAGCTATCCTGTTGAAACTTGGTAAGTAGATGTATTATGTGAACCGGATTAGGATTTTTACATAAAATAAATTTTGGAGGTCGCCCCCATACTTACAATTTTATTGAAACTCAGAATTATTATTTTTTTCACCGAACCCATACGTGTTAGGTATCAATGGATGGGTCTTTAAAATGATAAATAGAATAGAATATGTCTTTTTTTTCTTTCTTAGAATGTAGGTACATAAAAATAAGATGTTGAATTATAAATAGAATCCATTTACATTCTGCCATAACATAGCGTGAAAATGTAATACAAAGTTGATATGTTGAGGTTACTAACATCATTTTTCTCTAAACATAACAGTTTCCGCGAGAGACACTTCCAAAGTGGTAAAACAAGAGTGTCCCCCCCCCCCCCTGTAACTTCTAAAATAAGAGAATGATGAAACTAAAAAAATATAATGATGATGTACATTACCATGCAAACTTCAATTGAAAATTGGTTTGAACGAGATCAAGTAATCAGTTTTTTTTAATACGTCAATAATCGTAAACCGCAATTTACCTGTCCAAGTTACAACCAAGTACATGAACTTTTATATTATGTTACTTGCTGCTACGGAACCCTTTATGGGCGAGTTCGACTCGCACTTGGCCGGTTTTTTTTTTTGTTACACTACAGTAAAATCTATCAATCTACCAATCACCATCTTTAGACGCAGTCAAACGGATCTTCCAAAATAAATCTTCAGTCCTACCCTATGTTTTAACATTCAAAAGGAGAATGTAACATTAATCTGAGCGAGGGAAATGAGACCTATCTACTAATAACGTTGATTTAACTTAAATACGTGCTGAGGAATACTTATGGCTGCTTTACTTTATGAGTCTGTGAATGAATTTGAACAGTACCCTTAGAACGAATTTTCACTCTTTTACTTTACAGTATTTATAGCGTTTCTTGTATGTTAAAATGGAACAGCGCCTCTGGGGTGCGAAGCAGGAACTATTTTTTTCCTCAAAAATTGTCAATTTGAAATTGTCAAAGTTCCAGTTTACGTCTCAAATACTGAAAATTCGTGCTAAGGGTACTGGTGTGCTGTGGTATCGTGGATTCAAACCCAGACAGTCACATTATTTAGTAATATTTTTTAAATATTGTCCCACACAAAGAATTTTTTTCTGTGTCGGGGGTGCGTTTACAAACATAGAAACTCACATTCACAAACAACTAGACTCGGAACAACTACTTGTAGATCATACAAAGTGGATCGAACCCGTGACACTTTGCGTATCAGTCCAATCGCAACGCTACTGCGCTAACCTTGCCGTCAATATAATTGACTTCATTAGGTACCACTTCCCTCAAAACAGTGAAGGAAAACTTCGTGAGGAAACCGACATGTCCTAGAATCAAAAATTCGAAGACATGTGACATCCGCCAATTCGTACTGGACTGCTGGCATACTATGACCTAAAATAAATTCATTCTCCGGGACACGTCGAGCTTCATTGACTCGGCGCTTTTCTGGTGGTTGCGACTGTTGATTCTGGCTTCAGGAGTTGCAGTGGTTTGGGAATAGTGTGGTGGGTTAGTCCCATAAAAAAAATACTATGACATCTTTACGCGATCCAGTCTAGGCTGTGGGAAAGAGATGGCGCTAGAAGACTTGTATAGCTCTGTCTCTTTCCCACAGTTTAAACTGGGTGGCGTTAAGAGCTCGTTGTAAGGCTTCTGGACTCATTTGATGCCTTCTTTTTTTACCACGCAAAAACAGGAATCATCAATCCAACACAGTTTCTACTTTAAACTGTTTTCTAAGAATAAAAACTAATGGCTATTAATTGCTAATTAACCCTGGGAAACAAAGTAAGAAGCGATCCATGGTAGGTGTACTATTATGGGAATAATGTTACATTGTGAGACTCTGTAGGGAATCTAGCAATTACGTCGGTCTAGTACAGTCACGAGGGAATCTTAGCAGGGGAATTGCTTTGTTATTGTGTTTGTTATCTGTTATAAATGATGTAGTTTTAAGCTCCTTTGTAAAGGTAATTATTGAAGTGGAAATAAATCTTTCTTGCAATAAAAAATTAGGACGAGTTAAAAAAGTTCTTTTAATTTTATAAAAACTTTGAAGTTTTACTTTAAACATCGCGCTGTAATGGTCAGTGTAGTGTTGGCTCAGTGATATCGGATCCGACTTACGAGTTGTAGGTCGAGGGTTCGAACCCCGCCCGGCGCATTACTTTGTGTAATTTATTTCATCACCACTGCTCTCAAAACGGTGCAGGAAAACATCGTGAGGAAACCGGCACGTCTTGGAACTAAAAATTCGAAGACATGTGACATCCACCAATCCGCACTGGGCCCGCGTGGTGGATTATGGCCTACTCCCTCTCATAGAGAGGAGGCCTGTGTCCCAGCAGTGGGAACAATATAGGCTGATGATGATGATGATGTTATGGTCAGTGACAAAGTTTAAAAGAAATATCCAATAGCACTTTGCTCAACCCGGGTATCGAACCCAGGACTCCACACTTAGCAGTCGCGCTTGTGAACACGATAACCACTACTAAGTACTAGTATTCTAATATGTTGTCGAAGTACACTTGCGATAATAATTGGTAAGCTGATATTTATTTTTAATTAAGGTTGTATCGAAGGATTAATTTAGTTCAAGTTTTCAGAGTCTAGCAACCATTATACTTTAAATTAAGCACTAATGAATCCTAAAACTTACCAATTCTTCAGACACATTTAAGAGGGTGTACGGCGAATGGCAAAATGTTACAAAGAAAATAAACACTGTTTTAAGCTTTCACGGTTTAAAATGTCACATACGGGATATCTTCCGTGATTATTTATTTGTTTATTTTCATCCAGACGCAATCTACAGTCAACCCGCGATCATGGCGCTTGCAACAGCGTCGAAATATCGGGAACTCAAACAAATAAATAATCACGGAAGATATCCCAGTGACATTTTAAATTTAGTTACAAACAAAATGTCCCTTTTTTGGAGTGGTAATATCCATCAAATGTCTGACGTAACAGACGATCGGAGACCCGATTTCCTAGTCTTTACTTTTCGAAAAACTGAACGTTTGATTAAAATCGATACCTAGTTCTAAAAAGTTATTTGAATGAGGTGAAAGGACAATAGCAAGTAGCGCTCTGTGGTTTCTGCCTACCACCATTGAAAAAAAGGCATAAGTTTATAGAAGTGTGTAAACAGATTTAAAACTTCAAATTAAATATTAATTAATTCAATTCGGAAAATCATTATCACGTCTATATTTTTTTTAGTGTGGTAAAATCATCAAATGAGTCCTCCCACCCCATACTGTCAGACTCGTACTGACTAAAATCCACGGTGTCCTTCAATAGCCCTTTATGTTCCGGGGTCACGGTGATGAAATAAGTCCCGCGACCCCGGATTACGTCTATAATGGGGTAGGTTTTTGACCTTCTGACTAAAAGTAACGTCTGTCAAAGATCTACAAATGACAGTCGGCACCAACGGCTTTACGTGCTTTCCAAAGCACGGAGGAAACTCGCTATAACAGATGGTCACCCATACCCAGACCATTCTCGGCAACCAAAGACCCGAAAGATCGGCCTGTGCGGCTGTAATTATTTAGCCACGAGCTCCTCAATCGTTAAAATAAGTTCAGTAATTTCGAAAAAAGGGAATTAGAAGGAAGTATCAATTAACGTAAGGGACATTTTGGCGAAAATGAGTTATATATATCATTGGATTCAGAATTTTGCGCTCTATCGATTGGTATTATTAAAAAAATTCTATCTTAAAAAAAATGTCCCTTACAGTACAAAAACTTTGACCGCAAACAACGATTTCGGGAAAAAAAATTGATGTAACAGTCATTAATACTTTTTCTTTAAAAAAAAATGAAGTAAGAAACCGTACTAACTAATTTACTCCCTTACCTTAGCCAAAAATAAGTCGATTTAAATGACAATGTCCCTTACTTTAAATAAAATGCCTCTAACTTTAAAAACCATGTCCCTTACCGTAAATAAAATGTCTCTCACTGTAAACAACATGTCCCTTACTTTAAAAAAATGTTTGACGATATCTGAAGTTTATATAAAATGTTAGGGATCGGTGACACTTACGACATAAAAAAATCTGAAGAATTACCTCGAAACAATTTAAATGCAACAGAAAAGGGTAAAGAAATTTGGAAAATTACGGCCGTTAGACATAAAAAAAAACAAACTATAGACAAAAGAAATCATTCTGCAGGTGAAATTCACCATCATTATAATTTCTAAATATGCACGATCTCCATTCTAAGTCGGAATGAGCTGAAATTACTGCAGATGAAATACGTCAAACAGATTCATCTTTCACACAACCCATGCACCTTTTATTGTGTCTTTTCCCCTTACGTCCGCTCTACTCGTCACTTCTACTTTCATTGCCATCATACTAATATCATGTTTCGCACAATTCCTATGCCTTAATTCATCGACCTTTCGTTTCCATTACATTCATTCAATATTGGCTCTGAAGAAGATAGGTATCCTCTTCAGAGCCGCTACCTACATCATCACTTCTTGCCAGGTGGAGAAAAAGTGGTAGTAAGCAATAAATTCCAAGAAAACTTAAATTAATTATTGTAATAAAATTATAAAGCCAATCAAAGCCGCGTTGACGCGGTCAGAGTGTGCTTGGACCAAGTGGGCTCAAACGAGTAAGTTGCATACAAAGTGTACTCGGATAGTGGTTAATACTGTAAAATATTTTTTATTCAACAAAGAAAAAACACGAATTTTGTTTTATATAGTATCTGAATTGTCAGAGACATGTTAATCGAAGAGTTAAGACGGGAAAAACATAAGTCTTTTATAGCAAAAGGATAGTAATCTGTGAAAAGGAGAACAATTTGGACTATTCCTTTGATTTAGCGATCACGAAGAACATCGCACATCTGGCAATTCTAACAAGGAACACGTAAATCCTGCTTCATAAACATCTAAAACTATAAAGAACTACTCTGAGCCTAGTAACCGAGCTAGCTCGGAGCAGTAGGACGAGGTCCGACTCGAATCAGACTTAAATCTGCGATAGCTAGCAGTAAAACCTGAAACTGAACTCATTTACTCTTTAATCTCATTTCTATAGTGCTAAAATAGTATAATTTTTAGTAGTTAATCTATTGTTACATTAAATTGCAACATTGAGAAAGTCCTTTACAATAAAATTTCGCATAATTTTCTATTTCTCTTGCTGCTTACACTATGCTCGACGGATTATCTCTAAAATTTCAGTAACGTTTCTAATGTAAAGGACATGCTATTTTTGAAACTACTGGGTATTCCTCAATCTTTCGTATATAACAAGAAAGAAGGTGAAATTCTAAGAAACTTTGCTCTGAACACCATAAAAATTGGACCAGACAGTAAAAAGTTATGGACAAAATAAAAAAATAAAAATCGTTTTTTGGCTCTCCTGAAAAGTCGTATTTTGTCCCTTACGTTAATTGATACTTCCGGTGTCGATATATTAAATGCCGTTCGGCGCGCTCTTAAGAAGCAATCTTCAAACTTCAAAGTCATATTGACCCCAATCACATCTAAGGTCTCAACTCCTCAAGTGTACATTCTGAGGAGTCTTTAGCGATGATAGATGACAGTCGAATTCCAAATTCCTGGGTCAATTTCTGAAAGCAATAGCCTGACGCTTCGCTGTGACTTACGACCTTTTATTATAAGTTGTTTTAATACTATACAAATCAAAGGAACTTACGGTATACTTCATAATTTCAACCTTTTCCTACAAGTAATGCTGGCGCAGTGGTTAACGTGCTCGGATGTTTCCATCACTGCTGGCGAAGGATCGATCCTCACTTTTTTCTAATTACTTTTATTTTATTTAATAATTTTAAATAATTGCGATATTCTTTTTGTTATTTTTCATGCATTTTTTCGTAGAAATTTGATAAATATAATTGTTTTTTTTTAGTAATTACTAATACTAGTCATTAGTGTTGTGTGTCGACCGTTGTCATCATATAAGTATAATAAAGTTTTGTAGGTAGATCAGGGAAGTAAAACAAAAGTTACAAAAGTAAATTATTTCGATTTGTGAGGTAGACATAACTATGTTAGTTCGTTTCGAGTCTCATTATAGAACGTTGTTGATTACTGGATATTTTGTGTGACGATTGTTTACATCTAAGTTACGCTGTTTTAATGTTATTGTTTTGTAGTGAAATATTAACAGTGGAAATAATAAAATCACTGAGGGTGAATACTATAGCCGTGCATAAATATGGATGAAACAATACAAATATCAAATTAAACCGGACTAAGTGTGAGTATTAACATTTAATTTTTAATGTTTTTATGTTTTAATGTTTCACATGTTAATATCTTATTTATTCGATAAGATTCCCTACAATAGGTTTGTTTAAAAGATAGTTATACGTGTTATTTACTTATAGTCTTTTCTTTTAGTAAAATAAATTATCAGTTGTATTTTGCATAAAGATAATAATAGTATTCCATGTTTTGTTCTAGTGAAATACTGTGAGTCCTGTGGAAGTGGATATGAGATATGAGGAACGAGCTTAGCTTAATCTTATCGAGAGCAAAGTCCAACACCGACAGTTGTCAGACATCATAATTAAATTATGGTGAATGAATATGAAGGAAATGGCTTCCCCCAATGAGTAACTAATTCAACACGAAATGAATAACCGTTCAGTTTCACCGTGCACTCAAGACAGAAAACTTCACCAATCAGCCAAAAACCCTTTTGTTTTATAGAAATAAAAGAAACGTTTAAAAGCACGACCATATTTTTCATACTTATGGCTTTTGTTGTATTCATTCTTAGTTAGCGAAAACATCATTTTATTCACAGTTCTTATTAATTTAGGGCTTAGATTTGAGGCTAAGTTTCAATCATTCTTTTCATAAAGAAAACGAAAATTAAACTGATGTCCTCAATAGGGTATATCTATGGAGAGCGGTTATTATTTTATGGTTAAGAAATAATAAAATTAAATTTTCAGTAATAGAACATAATCATTTCCATATTATTATTTTTTTGCTAAATCGCACCTAGTGGAACGCAAAAAGCTTGATTTCATAGAAACAAAATTGTTGGCACCGCAGCCCCGGAACGCAAAGAGCAACTGGCCCTTTGCGTTCCAGGACCGTGGTGCCTTCACAATCATAGCTGTAGCAGTATTTTTCTGTAGTGCTAATGTTATTTATTTGCGTGCTTCTATTTCAGTAAAAGAACATTCATCCTTAAATACCTAACTTTTTTTAAGCAACCTGTTTCTGGACCGTGGCCCTGGAACGCAAAGGGCAACTAGCGTTTTGCGTTCCAGGACCGAAGTGCCATGGGACGTTTGTTTGAAATAGTAACAAGGCACCGCGGCCTTGGAACGCATAGAGAAATTGGCCTGCTGAATTATTACTATTTCAAATGGCTTTATTATATAGTCATATCTTTAATATTTCTTTTGTTAACATAAAGACAAAATTACACATTAATATTTTTTTGGGATAACATACTAAAATGGCCGCACTTTATAAAATAAACCCTATAATTTCTTAAATATAATTAAACGTAATTTAGTCTTATAATCAGCTAATTAAATTGAATAATATTGTTTTATCTTCACATCTAATTTTTTAATTTACTTATTACTGATAGCTGTTGGGCTAAGTGGAGCTATATCAATGAGATCTGAGTCTTATAATGTGTTTAGCTATTGTTTAGTTTTTTTTTGAAATCATGATCTTATTAATCAATGTCTTGTTAGTTATTCATGTTAATTTACAGTTTATTCATGCTTATTATTTATTAAAAAAAAGTTAAATATTAGTTTTATGTTTTTTTTTTGGCTTGGTGGAAATAAAAAAGTCATGCTGAATTAAAATGTTTATTTTGTTTTATTTATTTATGTAATTAACAAACTTATAAATTATTCGTATTCGATCATACGAATCTGACAATCCCTCAGTCAAAAGTCAACTCATTTGATGAACCTTAACATGACATTGCAATAATATTCGTTCTTTCCTCAATATTGATATTCGCCGGCATTATGAGAATACTTAAATATATCGCTATCTATATATTCACACGTCACTAACCAACAACCACAATCTAACGACAACTTGATTTCGATCAAGTTAAATATTCCTAAAACTTGGTCTACCTCGCAGAAATTGTGAACAAACGATTATAATCATATATATTTCTGTCCCATTACAATTTAAAACAATTGAGTAAAACTTACAAAAAGAATATCACTGCGAGGGGATCGAACTCATGCCTTGCTGTTCACCGCATATTATGTAGTAGAACGCTTAACCATTAGGCCAACGGAACAAGTGATAAATACGTAGAAATTATGAATCCTATACAATCAGAAGTTAATGATGAATGTGTTTCTTAAAAATAGAAGGTCGTAAGTCAAACTAAACGTCAAGCTATTGCCTTATAAGTGTGTCTGACCACTTTTGAACCGCTACTGTACATTTAGGTCAATCGTGGGGCCTCAAGTTGAGGGGTATTAGGGTTGTGAGGGGGTGGAACAGGGCTAAATTTAGACTAAGCTGGCAGGCGATGATGGGACTTTTTTGATGTATGTATTCAGTTATAATGTATGACTTTCTGTGACTTAGTAATTAGTAGCTGTTCGGAGGCTCTCGTTTGAATTCTATTTATTTGAACGTACTTTGTACTTGAACTATGTGCGACGTTCAAGGCTGGAGCAGCAGACTAAATGCGTATGCGTAGACGTAAGCGTAAACGTGCGCGTACCACTGAGTTGTAATGTATGGAACTGTATAAGACAGGACATACCGCTTGCGTAACGTAGACGTGGACGTCTTGAGGTGTGTCCTGTCATACAGTTCCAAACATTACAACTCAGTGGTACGCGCACGTTTATTTACGCTTACGTCTACGCAAACGCATTTGGTCTGCTCCAGCCAGTGTTGGGCAAATTTTAATTCAATTAACAATTAAAAACTAACAATTAATCAATTGTAATTGTGAAAAATACAATTAACAATTAATTAGTTGTTAGTTGTGGTTTTTACAATTAACAATTAATTAATTGTTAGTTGTGGTTTTTACAATTAACAATTAATTAATTGTTAGTTGTGGTTTACTACAATTAACAACTAATTAATTTTCAATTGTTTTGGGAATTTTAATTAAAAACTAACAATTAAAAAATGCTGCTGTATAATATACAGCCAGTTAATATAAATATTTAATATACCCATGAGCAGTGTGAGACTGATAAACTTTCAGACTCTATCAGATTGACAGACTGATCTACACTGTCCGGCTGATAAACTGCCAAACTCGGTCTGACTGTCAGACTGATAAACTGTCAGACTCCGTCAGACTCTCGGACTGTCATAATCAGTCATCATAGTACCCCCCCACCCCCACCTATTCCTGTAGTAATACACATGTTGGCAACAAATAAAAGACAGATTAGACAAATTTCGTTTAGATACATAAAGTTAATTGTTAGTTTTAATTGTTTCAAAAAAAAACTAAAAAAGTTAATTGCAATTATTTTAATTGCGAGTTACAATTGACATACGTTAATCAAATTAATTTAATTGAAAGGTGCAATTAAAGTTTAATTGCAATTAAATTTAATTGCAATTAATTTAATTGCAATTACTTTTTTAGTCAATTAACATGACAATTGACAAATTAATTGATTAATGCCCAACACTGTCCAGCCTTAAATTATGTGGAATAATCTCCTCCTTTTTTTGAAGTCGGTTAAAAAAAGCGCTTTCAATATTTCGATGGGCCACACTATTAAGTATTCTGTGGCTAGGCGAGAAAAGAACTTATTCTTTAATGTAACTTTAAAGTTACTGATTCATTTAAACCACAACAACATAAAAAACTCGTACTGGGGCCTCTGTGCCTTAGGTAGTATAAATTGTATAGGTTTCTGAATCAAATTAATTATTATCTTCAGAATCTGATAAGTAGTTCAAAATCAAAATCAAAGCATTTATTTCAAGTAGGCCAGTTACAAGCACTTTTGAATTGTCACAGACAAATAAAAATAATTAATTTAAACACTAAAAACCGGCCAAGTGCGTGTCGGGCCACGCACAGTGTAGGGTTCCGTAGTTGCCCATCAAAATACTTATGCGAACTAACTAAACTGATTCGCTGAATTTAATTTTAAAAAGAAGAATTTTCAAAATCGGTCCAGGAGTCTTTGAGAAATCGGGGAAAATGCATAAGAAAAAAGATTACGACGAATTTAGAACCTCCTCCATTTTTTGAATTTAGTTAAAAATATTTGACGATAAAAACCTACATAATCCCCAAAAAACATACCTATAAAAGCTGTAAAATAAAGTTGACAAACTTACATTTGCAGTTCTCTCCGATACATTTTGTTTAAGAAAATATGAATCCAAGTACATTTTATAAGTTGGTCGACTATTACTCGTAAAGTTGTAAAGCCTACTTAGTCATGATAATTTTCTTTTAAACTTCGTTATATATACTACTATTGTGAATTTTTTCACACCCCCAAACATAACCGTTTAGCTGGTAGAGGGGGGGGGACACTCGAATCGAGCAAAATTTAGCACTTTAAAGCTTAATATTTCACAAACGAGTATTTTTATCAAAAAATTGTTAATGGAAACTATCATTATTTTTTAAAGGCCTATTTAATGATACCCCACACTAAGGGGTACGCGAGAAAAAAAAAATCCTCACTTTACGTGTAAGTACTGGAGGTACCCTAAAAAAAATTATTTTACGAGATTTTATTTTACCACTTTTTCGGCACAACAAATCCGTATATTTACACCAAATTACAGCTCTCTAGTACTGTGCGTCTCTGAGCTAAACTGCGGACGGACGGACGGACGGACATGGCGAAACTATAAGGGTTCCTTGTTGACTACGGAACCCTAAAAAGTCACAAGACATAAAAACTGTGAAAGTAGGTACCGTAGATGCCTGTTCCAAGAAGTAGATCTCTATGGAGAAGAACGGGCAAGAATCTCCATGGACACTCGTTCCTAATATTACTATTAGCAGAATCTACTTCTTTATAATATAGTTATAACACAAAACACGTATAAACATTCGCGCTGAAACTATCTCCCATAATGACATACATAAAGATACTTCAAGACACGAAATACCAGCATAATATCCTTTTATATACCATTTTATCATACCACAAATGACAGTTATTACATCCCCTTTTGTCTTACGACTACGAGAAATTCTCGATGCGGGAACCATCATTTCCTTGCACGTTGCACAGTGGGCTGTTTGCCAAGAACGTAAGACAAAATTCGGACGCCAAATGTGCGTCGGAGAATTTTTCACGAAACTTGAATTTTGGATGGAATATGAATGACGTGGGACTTCGGACTGACCCAGTTTTGTTATTGTTTTGTTTCGACGTCTGTTTTGTCCTGTTTTGGTTAAGTTTTGTCTTTGAGGACAAATTAGAATATTTTTCTAAGAAAACTTCGCTTTTTTTAATGTCGCAGTATTATTTTGAAGTGGAGTTGTTCTTTTGTCGTCTTTGAAATAAAATAACCGCTTACAATAAAAGTGGTTTTATTCTTTAACAAGGATTGTAGTATAAAATTAATGAAATCCACGAATGCATCCCGCATTTTAGTCAGTACCAGTCTGTCAGTCTCTTTCCATCTTACCCTCTTTTTTTTAGCGTGGTAAAAATTAAAATCATCAAATGAGTCCTCCCACCCCGTGGAGGGCGGGAGGGACTGTCAGACTCGTACTGACTAAAATCTACGGTGTCCTTCAATAGCTCTTTATATTCTGGGGTCACGGTGATGGAATAAGTCCCGCGACCCCGTCAGGCTTTGGCCCTCTGAGAGGGGGCCCCCATCCATGTAACCCTGGTGGACTCATTTGATGACATGAAAAAAAAAATGACAGTATAAAATTTAAATACCTACAAAAAAAAAAAACGAAACTAAACTATAATTCGAAATTATCGACATATTCATTGCAGTCAGTTACTTTGAAGGCACGGATGCATGTCGCGGCTTCGATTCCCGCACGAAACAAATAATATTTGTATGATCTGTAAGTAGTTGTTTCGGGTGTTTGAGAACGTCCTAGCGTGGGACAACATATTTTTTTATATAAAAGAAAAAAATAAGTTACTTTGAATACCTACGTACTTTGTAATTCTTTTCATCTCAGTATCCTAGATCTCTATAGAATTTCACCAGCTAATTAAAATCAACCTTCCAGATAACCAGCCTTAGATAACCCCGTCCAATCACCTATATATTGCCTTACCACATAGTTTCCAAGCCAAGTGAGAGGTCTGGTAAATATTCTCCTCAAGGCAATTAAGGGGCAACCACTTGAAAAGCATTAGCAGGATGAGACAGGGCTTAAGGGGAGGCTTGTCTGGACTACTCCTTAGGGACGTGTGTTGAAACCTTTGTGTACAGGGTGTTAAGTGTTTGGACTGTCATGCTTTGACAGGTAAGGGATTTTGTTAATTTTAAATAATTTTTTGTACGTTTGCCAACTACAATGTTTTCAGTTATAAATGTTTTTGATAGCGATTTGTGGTTCTGTAGATTTTCTCCTTAGGAGCAACTTTTTTTTGAAATTTATTTGAGTCTTAAATACTTCCATTATTCTTACAACAAGTATACCTCCTCTCAAACCTCTGGGTTTATTTGTGTGCAACTATAACCAAATAAAGGTTACGGGAAATTTCGTGAAGAAGCTCAGAGGGGGTATTACAACGTTTTAAAACGGCGTATTTCAGCGAGTGAAAGTGACCGAGCTATACAAGTCGTCTAGCGCCATCTCGTCATATCTGTATGACAAGTGGCTTTGTGTGGCCTTCAACATGCATAAAGGATATATATTTTTTTACTTATTAAAATTTGAGAGCATAAAAGTTTACTCAATGATGATAATTATTGTTAAGGATTATGGCCCAGCTAAATCATACTAAAGTGAGCTCCTTAATTACTGTACAATTTAGAAATTTACTGTTAATGTATCTTTAACCTAAATACTTTAAATTCGTCCCCCAATTTAACTGGAAGATACAAGTAAACAACTCCTCCCTTGTACCGACATTTGGACACCCTGTATACTAAAACCACTTCATTACCTGTGGCGAACGGACTTGTTGAAAATCTACATTATTTAGATTGCTGGGAGTAGTGTTACCACACTGCTAGATTTGTAAGGACATGTCCTATTTTTAAGCGTTCCAAACTTTGACCAGCCTTGCCAACGCAAGGATATTTCGACGTGTAATGTTGTATTTGATATAATCATCATCATCATCATCATCAGCCTATATTGTTCCCACTGCTGGGACACAGACCTCCTCTATGTAAGAGGAGGAGTGGGCCATAATCCACCACGCGGGCCCAGTGAGGATTGGTGGATGTCACATGTCTTCGAATTTTTGGTTTTAGGACATGCCGGTTTCCTCATGATGTTTTCCTTCACCGTTTTGAGAGCAGTGGTAATGAAATATATTACACATAGTAATGCGACTGGCGGGGTTCGAACCCACGACCTACAATTAGCACAGAATACTTAAAGTAAATTAGTAAGTCGGGACCGATACCACTGAGCCACCACTGGCCTCTCTGCTATCGTGGGGATAGCTGCTGGACTTATTTACAATATAAGTCCCAAGCTTATTACCGGCCTATGAAGACACCAAAGGCGATTAAATTAACTCTGATACCAGAAGATGGTCAATGGTCACAGCCTCATAAGAAAAAGAAACACGGGTCTTATTATCATTATAAAATGGTCACCCTAGTTAGATCCAACATGTTACTTTGTCTATTCGAAACTTTATTTGTCTGTTTACCTGTTTATTCGTAACTGGGGACGTATATGTTTAGTTTGTATCTCGGCTACGTAAATATGTAAGAGATGTAGATTTTTATTTACTCCTCTTTTTGGCTATGAAAACAGATTGTTTGTGAACGAAGTTCCAAAATAATTTGATGAAAATGTAAACAGAAATCAGTACACAAGTCTGTATTTGTAGATGTTAAGTAAAGTGCTACAGCTGATTGAGTATTTTAGTTAAGTATTTTGATGAATTTAACTCAAATTAGTTTGAGAACTTAAATAAGAACTTTGGTCGTCTACGTATTTGTCGGATGTTACTTGCTTTAAAACATCGATGCGAAAAAAGAAAATCACTAAGATTATGTATGACTATAAATAATTATGATTATTTTTTGGGGTAAATTGACTTTTTCCCAAACTGGGATCTATTCCTGCAACGTGTGTTACACCGTTTACTAAAAACTCGTTATGAGTTTATTTCATTAGAAATCCGATATTTGACTTTTGAAATATCAACTTTAAGCTCTCTACTGAGCGTTGGAAATCTAACGATATGATTGTATTTTGGCATTGATGTACTCGTAGGTACTCTAGTGATGTAACGAATATTCGCATTCGCAAAGATTCGATGCGAATGTTTGCGAATATTTCTGAACAACGAATACCTTTGATAAGACTGGTTGACTAGTTGTCAGTATGGAGCTTCTGAATAACAGTAACGAATGTCAAAGATCTGCACGTTAAGGTGTTTCAACACCTTTACGGTACTTTAAGTAGGTAATTACCTAAAGTAACAATGACAGGCCATTATTGAACATAAAAAAGGGTGAGGGTACTCAACGAAATATATTTGCAAGCTACCCTCCTCGGAATTAAGGCAATATATTTCCTTCATTTCGTTTAGTGAAGTGTAACTATAAGGTAAAGACCAGAAAGGGGTCTTTTCGAGAATTATTATGCGAATAGCATCTTTTATCAGTTGAGAAGTCAGAAAACACCTCGTATACCTACATTATTTTTTTTTCTTTTTTTTTTGCTTTTATTAATAGCAAAAGGCTATACCTTTGCATGGACTTCTTGGCCTATAAGTTTGGCCTCTAAGTCGGGCGACTGGAAGCCACGAAATGTATTTTAATCGTGTTTTTTTTTATCTAAAACATTGACAGTTACCTATAATAAATAAATTATTTGAATTAGGAATATAAATTGGTAATTTGGATCATGCCTTACAAAGGCCCTGCGTGGATTTATTGCTGTGTGAGTGGTGTGACCCGTCTTTTCAATACTCAATTGTTTATTGAATTCCATAATTATGTTAGAAAAGATGGTAAAAAAATACAAGTTAAAGATACAATTTGGACTCTGTCTTTCTGATCCTTTCTCATACCTATTCGATTATTATTTTTATTCTAGGATATCCGGCTGGCTTCCTTACGATGTTTTTCTTCTCCCTCCCTCCATAGGCAGGGAGAAGAAAAACTGCGGAGGAGATCAAACAATAGCTTATGGCTCTAGCACGTGTTTACACATTTTTTTGACGAAAAGTAAAAATAAACTTTGAAAAAAGAAACTTTGCTGTACACTATAAATACCGTACTACATAGTACATACATACAAACATACAGGTCGAACTGAGAACCTACTTTTTTTTTAAGTCGGTTGTTGTGAATCTGACGCTTTTTCACAAGATTAAAATTTCGTATTTTATTTACAGCTTACTTGAAGTATTTACAGCGAATAATGAAAGTCAAAGTTCTAATTTACGGTCACAGAAACGTGAAACGTCATGCTGGCATTACACAGTGGCTATAAGAACAGAAAATGAGCACAAATAAAATGCAGGAATGCTTTGTAATAAGTTAAAACAGATCCCAAATTCCCAGCTCAATTTGAAATTCTAGGCAGCAATTTAGTCCTGGAATTAAACGGGGCATTTAGAAAATTGCTAAATCGATACTTTTATAAGAGGGAAAGTTTCAGATCCATTACCTAACATTCAATGAATAATGTATGAAAAGTAGAAAAACGTATTTCAAAAGATTTTCGCTACTATTTTTTTTCGAATAGCTAAATGTTGTCGAGTTACTAATTATTTTTTAGATGGTTCTGCTTAATAGGTTAGAGGTGACGGAGATAAAGAAACTATTAAAAAAAATTTTGGCTCTATAAAGATTTTTCTCTAAGCAAAAAACTGCAAATTATGTCCAATATTATGCCACTCTCACACACAATTTTGTTTTACCGCTTATATTATAAGGTTGGTGACAATGGGCAGGTCCTATCATTCGTTTTACAGAAGAACCGATGATGATGAAAAGCTGTTGTAGAGTGGCAGCCTTGCACCGGAAGACGCAGCGTGGACAGGCCTCCCACTAGGTGGACCGACGACATCGTGAGGGTAGCGGGCAACCGATGGATGCGAGTTGCGAATTGACGTTCGGCGTGAAGTGGCAATGGGCAGGCCATATTGCTCGCAGAGCAGATGGCCGATGGGGTGGAAAAGTGCTAGAGTGGAGACCACGGACTAGCAAGCGCAGCGTAGGACGTCCACCAGCAAGGTGGACAGACGACCTTATAAAGGTCGCTGGAAGAAGCTGGATGCAGGTCGCCTCCAATCCAACCGGTATAATATATGTGGAGATCAAAAGGGGAGGCCTATGTTCAGCAGTGGACGTACTATGGCTGAGATGATGATGATGATTATGTGGCGGTCTAAGTGGGAGACCTATCTTCAGCAGTGGATGTCAACCAGCTGATGATGATAGTGATGATGTACGGTCATTACCGACCAATGTATTTGACCAGTATGTTCCACTTTTCTAACAGTTTTAAAAAGATCTCATAAAATTCATAAAATTGTTTTCAAAACACGAAATTAAAAGTTAAATGACCGAATAATTTAAAATCCTATGACACGAAATAACTCGAACTCGCGCTTTTTTAATATGAACAGCCTGCCACGCACAGAGGGCAAAATGCCAGCGTTTCCAGACATAATAAATGGCACTACGAATAGAATTAACGTTCGTATTTTGTTTAAGTCTTACTCTAGCAGATGTTTTTGTCCAGAATTTGTTCCGATTGACAGCACTGGGCAGCACAGAGGTTGTTTTTTACCTGTAACAAAGGAAAATACATGTTGTTAATTTTGTTTTTGGTAATAACAATGAAAAACTACAACTGCTGTACACGCCTACAACTACTGTACGTCAGATGGGCAATTAAAAGCACTAGGGTGCTTTTTTTAAGTAGTAAAGTTTTAAAATAACAGGTCCCTTAACATGCCTTTTGCTTACTGGGGCCGCGGTGCACTCTTTAAACATTCCCCAGGCCTAAAGATTGAATCTTGCAGAGAAATCTTGCTTGAGAACCTTGCATTTAAACTTGAAAAACGTCTTTGTATTATAAGTGCAGTAGTAATATTGTTGTATTGATGTTATCAATAAAATATTATGTAGACTTAGCCCTTGCCTTTGAATTTTTAATTCCAGAACATTTTTCATATCTAAGGATATTTTCCTTTTCCATGAAAACAGATTTAACGAAATGCTATAAACAAAACAAAGTGCCTATTCTTTGTATAAGGCTATTTTAGTCTTTATAATAATCGGAATCCGAAATCAGGTACCGAATTCTCCGAAATCGAAATCCGAATTTGAATAAAATACGAGTGATTCTTCGAAATTGGGAGCAAATAATCTTGTGTTAAATCTGTTCGTTTCGTGTCTGTCAAGTTATAACACAATTTTCATATTACTTCAAGCGTTTATTGAAAAAGCTTGTTAAAGCTCCAACTGGAAATATTTACTTTTTTTATTTTATTACTCATATTGTGTTTGAGTTTCCATGTTTTATTTTTCTTTATGACTGGTTTCTTTAAAAAAAGTTCCGCTTTTTATAACTTAAGAATGATAATCAAGCATACGCCTCCGGGAAGCGGTCGCCTCCTTCTGCGAACCAGTCATGCTCGCGAAGGAGGAGGCGGGCCCCGTGAGAGAGAGGACAATGTCCTCCCATCGCCCCACCCGCGGTGGCGGACGCCCACGGCGACAGACGTCGCAAGACGACCTCCGGCCACCGTAGGCGCGGGAATGCCGGCGGCGAGTAGAGAGCAACTCGCTGTCCGACCATGGACTAAAAAAAAATCATACGCCCCAAAGAGCGTTGCCTCAACGAGGTGACAAATCAAAAGTTTTAATTCTTTTTTTTTTTTCAATCATTTATCCATATTTCTTATACCTATTATGAGCAGGAGTTCGTGTCTCAATCTCTCGAGGTACCTCGTAGTCGAGGATAGTCGGTAATGTTAGTCAAAAGCTTGAAAATCTGACAAGCCGTGCCAAGGGGAATGGTATGACTCAGGTAAGTTTTGGGCGAGGGCAAAAAGACTTTCACCCCATGTAAAATGATGATGTGCTAAATTAAATTCAGCTGATTCTGGTAAGACTGGAAGCCGACCTCAACAGTTGGCAAAAGGCAGGAAGATGATGATTTTCATAAATTATCTCAAGTCTCAAGCCAATTTCTGAGAACCAAAAAAACATTTTTGTGGAAAAACGACCTATTTATTGTAACAAAATATTGTCAATGTTACGTAAATATTTAAACAAGCCATTTTCGGGAAAGGTTTCTCGGGAAACGGGTCGCGAAGTTTGTAAATATTTTATTCGACATAAACAGTGAATTTACAAACATTTAGCTCGTGTAATGGAACGCTAAGTAGACAACTACAGTACTAATCTTGTTATCAACGCGTAAAGGTAGTTTTTTGTTTTGTAATGTGATTTATTCACCTGAACATTTTTGTTTTCGGAACGAAGTTCCTTATCGCGCGTTGTGAAAGGGGGCTAGACGGAAAAAAATCTTACGAAAAGTTGTCACGACACTTTTTGGAACGAAGTTCCTTATCGCGCGTTGCGAAAGGGTGCTAGAGCTCAAAGAGTGGAGTGGAGTGGAGTGGAGTCGCGACGATTATTTTTGTTGAGTGTATACAGTAACTTCGTTCCATCCGGGTGTCCCTTGCTTTTTTATTTAACGATTGCTTCGCGTTTGATTACTGTCACGCCAGATAGTAAGAAGTGGGCGACGACGGTGAAACACGTTTTTAGTCACCTAATTATTCACTTTTATCTAGAAGATCCAAGGTCTGAAAATACAAAACCCAGCAGAGATTTCCTCTCCTTAGCTGTGCGCGGTTTGGCGGTGCTTAATACCTGTGATTTGCTGTGGTTTTATCATCGAACAGAACAATTGATCGAAGCCCATTCCATCCAGATGCCGTCAGCTCCCAAACGCGCGGTTCGGCGGACCATCCGCCTATCCGCGCGGAGAGCTAACACAAAATACGCTTCGCAGCTAGCGCCCTCGGGTGGCCTTATGTGGAAACCACCTTAAAGTACTTAGTAAATTTAATTAAAAAGTCAGGTCGTTATCAAGTTGGTATTGTTGAGCAAATGGTAAATAAACCACATAATGGGGTCTATATATTTTAACTGGGGGTCATTAGTGAGTGTTCGTCTTCCCCTGAATAGTGCTATTGTTCTGCCAAAGTTCGCGTTAATTTTTTTATTCGGCCGTCATTAAGAGTCGCCTTAGGAACTGGGAAGTGCTGCTATTAGAGTAAATGGCTACTGCGTCTATTTATTTCAATTGTTTGCCAAAAAAAGAATTTAAGTAAGGATCTTTTTATGAAGAGAATGATCATGGCTATTTTGATTGAAACTCGGTCTGACATCTGGTCGATTCTAAACGAAGGTTTAACCTATATTTTGAATAGACCAAGAAGCCAACCATAACTTGATTAATCTTAAAACGAGGGTAGTTCCACTGTGGGAATGAGACGGAGCTATACAAGTCGTCTAGCGCCATCTCGTTCACAAAATTAAGACGTCATCGTAGCACTGTTGTAGATACCATTCCTAGTACCAGGTAATATGGCTGCCCATTCCAAGGCATAAATCTTTATAGAGTAACAAAACTAGAACCACCATGGATACTCTTGTAAAATAAACATTATTAAGTCCAAGAATATCCTAGATAATGTCTAATCTCCAGAAAATAATGTGATAAAAAAAACTGTCGGTTGAATACTTCCCACTTTTCTCCGGACAGGTTCGCCATTTTGTTTTTTGTATATCATTGCAGAAGTCTAGAACAAGTTTTGTAGCTTGCCTCGAATATCTACCCAAACATATCCACCAGCTCTCGAGCAATATTTAAAATATTTTGATCTTGTTAAAGAAGAAGAAAAACAACTGTGAATAAAATATTCGAATAGAAAAACGGTTCTTATTTTGAACAAAATAGTTTAATAAAAATAACATTTACTTTTTAGAAAATAAGGTAAGATTATGTTGAAAAACAATTATAAAAATTCTGACTTTCTTTTAGGAACCTAACTGGAAGAAAATCAGAAAATATAAGTCACGTTATACGGTCATAAATCATTGGGAGTAGCTCAAGATTTTTTGTTCTTACCCCTTTCAGTTAGGGTTGAACGTAACCCTTTTAGTGATTTTATCTACTCTCATAGCGTAAACTTCGAAATACAAAACTCAAAACGAGTTTATAATGACATACTTTATACCATAGAGTATCGTAATGAAATTAAAAAATTAAATTATAACACTGTTTGTCTAACAAAACAATGTTATAATTTAATTTTTTTTCATTATGATACAGATTACTGATCATAGATACATTTTTTTACTTTTTTATCTGTGGCTGCGCGCGCTTTCTAAGGGAATGTTGGGATTTTGACGTTTGTGTTTCGGTGGATGACATGGTGGATGATTATTACTGCCGTCCTTTAACAAGAATGCCGTTAAGTGACATTTTGGCATTTTTGACTTTCTGATGCCATTTTTATCAGAAAAAAAAGCTCTATCGATCTGTCTAATTACGGTTTCAATAGCTTTTATAGTTTTCGAGATATGAAAAGAAGAAATGCCGTTAAATGCACAAATTATATAGTAAACCTACGCTAAAACGTAGTTATGTGACATTGCAAAGCTAAAACGCAGCTAAGGCTCCATAACTACAGGTTTTAACAATCAATTTGTGATTTGTTACCTAGCTAAATTGCCGTTATTTAAGATTCCTATTCATAAATGCCGCTAAAAGCCCTTTGCTGCATTTAAAGCATTGTATAGTACAGTTAAAATTCATAATAGCGGCAGTTATTTAAAAATCTAGCAAAATATTTGAATTATTGTAAAATACTAAATTGCCGCTATCCAACATAACTAATCTAAAATGCCGCTAAGTATACTTGCATCGTTGCACAAGAGGGGTTTTGGAGTTGATCTTTTAAGAGGTCCAGGCTCCTTCCTACTTGTGCTGATGGTGATCACCGGGGTTTTAGTGAGGTAATAATTCCACACTTCCCGGTCTTATCCCCAAAAACCAGGCGCTTTTTGAAAATTTCCCCCCAAAACAAAAAAAAAGTGTTCTTGCGAGAGTAAGTTTGGGTGCTTCTGCTCCCATGGCAGCAAAGCGGGGACCGGGGTCCGGTGCGGGATTGACGCGCGGCACTCTGAACTCCGTTCCCGCGTCGTTGGAAGACGGAGAAACAGGTCCTCATCAAAAAGCACGGGCGCCCTGCTTAATCTCGGCCCATAGTGCTGCTCGATTAGGTGGCTAAGCTCTTTGAAAGAGTGATTGCGGATAGCCTTGTCGGTTTCATGAGAGCCAGTTTGATTTCAGGAGCGCTCGACTGTGGACGCCATCATACGCGTAAGAACCCTCACGACGGGGACAGTATCCCTGAGCAGAGTCTTCTTGGCGGTGTCACTAAACATCACCAACGCCTTCAACACCTTGCCATGGAGTTACACCAGGTCCGTCAGCTACTCCAGTCATCGAGGAGAGTGGAACCGGCGAGAAATATCGCGTGGTGTCCCACAGAGATCGGCCTTGGGCCGCTCTTGTGGAACATGGGGTACGACTGGGTGCTGCAAGTGACCTCAGCGTGTGCTACGTTGACCAGGCGCTTGTCCTAGCGCCGGGATAATCACATCAGGTGACAGACGACCTGGCAATGCAGGATCCAGCAGTTGGGGCTTGAGCTGGCGCTGCACAAGACAGAGAACGTGTGCTTTTATGGCCGTCTGAACGTGCCACTTTACGGTGTCTTGGTAGTGCTTTACGGAGTCCCAAATATGGTAGAAAGGGTTGACATCGGCGTTGAATTGACGATGAAGTACCTAGGACTCGTCCTCGACAGCCGATGGAACTTCAAGGAGCATTTCGTTTAGCTCCAAAACGGAATCAGGCTGAGGCCGCCCACAAGTGACTCCTGCCCAATCTCGGTGAGCCAAATGCCTCCTGCCGTAGACTGTACGTCGGTATCGTGCGGTTCATGGCCCTCCACGGGGCTCCTGTCGACCGGCACGGCTGGTCTGAGGGTCATTGCCATCCGGACGATCTGGGGATACCGCACGATTGCCGGTGAATCAGTCAACCTCATGAAATGAAATGGGAAGCAGTTGCCTTCTGCGAAGCAGTCATGCTAGCGAAGAAAGAGTCGGGACGCGTCAGGGAGAGAACCGTCTTCACTTTATGAACTAACCAAGGCGGAGACGCCCATGGCAATTGACGTCGTGACTGATTTCCGTCCACCGCAGACGCGTAAGATAATTAATGGGTATCTCGCAAACGGCGAGTGTCTCATGGACCAATGTCCGGGTCGATGGCGCGTCGTTTCACGGGCGCTTCAAAGAGCTGTCAGCAATCTGACGGGGTCCTTAGAGGGCCAAGGGCCAAGGCTACCTGTCGCAGAACTCTCCCTCCAGGTAACCGCGACCTTGGAACGAAAATTGCTATTGAAAAATCACCGTGGATTTCAGTCAGTACAAGTCTGACAGTCCCTTGCGTCCCGTTTGACTTCAATTTTGTTGATTCTCTATCAATTTATGAAACGTAATCCAAATCTAAAATGCCGTTATCATGAAATGTTTTGTATTTAGCGACACTTAAGTTATTTAATAAACAAAAGAATATCTACGGCAAAAAATAGATTAAATAATTATTGAAATTTACTGGTCTTGATTGCCGTTAAGGGGTCTTAGCGGCAATATAGCATGGTACGAGCCTACTTGTTTAACCTAACCTAGCTAACCTACATTGACATTAAGCGTATTTAGCGGCTTTTAAAGTTAGTATTATTATAACTTTTTAAGTGTGGTAAATAACTAAATTATTAGTTCAAAACCATTAGCAAAAATGCCGTTAAGGTATGCATTACGGCATTATAGTTATGATTTTAGGGCTAGATATTTTAAAGATTACTTTAACAAAATGATAAATGTTTATTTTCTCTAATTTACGGAAACGTTTTTGGCTGTCAGCTGCACTGTCTAAAAGAGCCTTTTAAAATATATTTTTTGGTATTTAAAAGTTTCGAATACGACTCCTGGTTAGGAAGTAGCATCAATTTAAATTTTTTCTTTCGTTTTTCCCCCGTATCTCAAAAAGTGATTTTTGTACTTAACGGCACTCTAGTTAAAGGACGGCAGATTAGTGTTTATTAATTTTTATCTTTTATTTGTTAAGTTCGTGTTCAATGAGAGTAGATAAAGTAGTGTATGAAACTGTACATAACTAGGTATTATACCACTCGTGTGATACTATTATAAAACTCGCTTCGCTCGTTTTATAAACTCACACTCGTGTATAATACCCCTCATTATGTACCAGTTACATAAACTACTATTATCGATAACGTGAACATTTTATTATGTTATACGTTGACGGGGTCTTTAAGTCATGTCGAATTGATTTATTTATGACTGGTTTATAGAAATAGCTTGTAAATCATAAATTGCTAAGATTTCGTGCACCAAGCCGAGAAACATTTTATGGATAGTTTTTTTTTTTCATAAGGAATCGTCGTGTTACTGAGGTATTAGTAACACGACAGCCTTTGGTAAGACTGGTTGTCAGACTTCCCATCTTCTGACTGATAGTAACGATTGTGAAATTTCTACAAATGGCAGACGTGACAAAACGGGTGGTCTACGTACCTACTCTCCGTGATACGAAGGGAACTATTCACACATTTTTTTTGAAATTTATTGATTGATAACTCGTCTTATGTATCTCGACTTTGGGGTGCTATGACAGGAAACCTCCACGTGCGCCCGTGGACTGGAGTTCCCTCTCGGATACGTCCGGGGGGAAGACCAGTTTTTCGGGCCGGTGCACCCTGGGATGCGGGCAAAAACTCTTCCTTAGGCACTGTGTGCCTAAGTGGTCTCTTTGCCCGTATGCGAATAGCCTGTCGTGTGGATGCTCCAACGCGTGTCCCTCTGATCAGCAGAGGGCAAAGCGGCGGAGCGGGCTTGCGGACGGTGAGTGATGGGTAGCTCGCCGTCCGACCAAGGACCAAGCCCGGGTCGGTGGCGCGTCGTGTTTCGCGCCAAATGCCTGCTGGGGTCGCGGGTTTTTTCTTAACCCAGGTTACCGTGGCCCCGGAACGTAAAGGGCATAGGAAGGAACACGGGTGGATTTTAGTCAGTAAGAGTCTGACAGTCCCTTCCGCCCCACCCAGGGCGGGAGGACTCATTTGATGATTTTACCACCTAAAAAACAAAAAAAAAAAAAATGTATCTCGACTTTAACGAATCCTACTACTATTAGAAAGGCGAAAGTTTGTAAGTATGGATGTATGGATGTTTGTTACTCTTTCACGCAAAAACCACTGAACGGATTTGGCTAAAATTTGGTACACACATAGTTTATAATCTGGATTAACACATAGGATAGTTTTTATCCCGATTTTATGTTCCCGTGGGATAACTTTCGAGTAGTAGCGGGTGAAGCCGCTGGCAGCTAGTATAATATTGTTACGAGCTGGGTATTGGGATAAATTAATTAACACCAATTAAAACCAAATACAACTTTATTCACAGACAAATCACAAATTAAAACAATCACAAAACACTACTCAACACTTTAACACTTATACACACTCTTAATCACTCGTAGAACTCACTTAGATATCGCTTGTAGTTCGCTTCGAGTTGCCTCGATCGTAGTCAAAACCAGACTGACTGAGCTCGCTACTCGGCGCCCTTTTTATACCCCGGCCGGACCCACTAGATGTTTCTAGAAGGTGGTCGAATGTTCTGGAAACATCCATAGACTTCGACATGTTCCCATACCTTCTGGAACATTCTAGAACCATCTCGAAACATCTAGAACAGGGTAGAACTTTCTAGAAATTTCCTGACCGAACTTGAGTAGAATTGTCGAGAACCTTGTGGAACTTTCGAGAAGCTCATAGATAGGTCTCGCAATTCGATCGACGTAACACTGCCCCCTCCTTAGACATGCTCGTCCCGAGCATCGTTAGTCCCGTTGTATCGCGCCAAACGGTCAACAAGGACAATCTTGGGCGCGCCACGTAGACCCTTTTGTATCCGGTAGGTGACGTCGTTAATCCTGGTCACGACTCGGTATGGTCCTTCCCATTTTGCTTGTAATTTAGGAGACTTCCCTTTGCTACGCACTGGGTTATGCAACCACACAAGTGACCCCTCGTCGAAACCTCCATTGTTTGTCTTCCGGTCGTATCGAGTCTTCATCTTCTCAGACATTTGTTGGCCGGATTGTCTGATATGCTCATACACATCATTCAACTTGTTACGCAAGTCATTTGCATAATCAGTTACACTGCGTGGAACATCAGGAGGGGTTCCGGTGATTAAATCAGCAGGCAACCGTAATTCCCTTCCAAAGTTCGCGAAGGCTGGTGTCACAGCTGTACTTTCGTGAACTGCACTACGGTATGACAGAAGAAATGGCTGTATGTGCTTATCCCAATCTCTTTGCCTGCTTTCCACAACCTTTGCCAGATATCTCTCCAACGTTTGGTTGAAACGCTCCACCATGCCATCAGATTGTGGATGGTAGGAAGTCGTTCTCGTCTTGTGAGTACCCATCAGCCGACAAGTCTCCTGGAATACTTGTGATTCAAAATTCCTTCCTTGGTCGCTGTGTATTTCCAAGGGTACTCCAAAACGACAGAAGACCTCCTGAACCAATTTATCTGCGACTGTTGTAGCTTCCTGGTTAGGAATGGCGAAGACTTCTGGCCACTTTGTGAAGTAATCCATGACAACCATGAAGTACTTGTTTCCGTTTTCACTTTCTGGAAATGGTCCTGCCACGTCTAGTGCTATCCGTTCCCACGGGGCTCCAACGTTGTATATCTGCAAAGCACCTCTGCTGCGTGTCTGGGGTCCCTTCACAGCCGCACAACTGGTACATTTCCGACACCAGTCCTCCACATCTTCACGACAATGGATCCAGTAAAATCGCTCACGTATTTTTAGTAGGGTCCTTTTTACACCCATATGTCCACCTGAACATCCGTCGTGGTAGAGCCGCAACACATCCGGTACTTTGGCTCTGGGGACAACCATTTGTAAGTGACAGTTGTCTCCCCGAGCGTTTTCCCATTTACGGCACAAGACTCCTTCCTGGACAACCAAGCTGTTCCATTGCGCCCAATAACTCTTAGTGATGGAACTCATCGCAGCTACATCACTCCACTTGGGTTTAGGAGCACCAGCTTTAATCCAGTCAAAAATTGGTTTTATGTCTGCGTCATTTTGCTGAGCATGCTGTAAGGTTTCCTTCCATTCATTACTGAGATCCGTTCTTAGCATTCTTACAGGCACTACCTCTTTGGCCTCTTGCCTGTTGCAGTGCTTACAGTCTTCAGGGCAAGGTCTCCTAGACAGTGCATCTGCGTTACCATGTGCCCTCCCACTGCGATGTTCAGTTACGAAGTCGAACTCTTGTAGAAGCTCAATCCACCTCGCCACTTGTCCCTCTGGATTCTTGAATTGCAATAGCCACTTTAATGCGGCATGGTCCGTTCGCAATAAGAATTTTCGCCCCAGCAGATACTTACTAAAGTGCTGCAAAGTCTTTACTACGGCAAGTAATTCCCTTCTCGTAACGCAGTAATTTCTTTCCGGTTTCGATAGAGATTTGCTGTAGTAAGCTATAACAACTTCCTGATTTCCTTTCCGTTGAGACAACACGCCACCAATTCCAGTATTACTTGCGTCTGTGTCAACTATGAAGTCATTTTCAGTGTCAGGATAGTCAAGAATAGGTGAATTGCACAGACGCTTCTTTAATTCCTGGAATGCGATGTCACAGTTCTCGTCCCAACAGAATTGTTGCTTCTCTTCAGTAAGTTTGTGTAGGGGTTTTGCAATGTCAGCAAAATTCTTGACAAACCGTCGATAGTAGGAGCATAAACCTAAAAATGCTCTGACCTCCGTCTTGTCTTTCGGAACTGGCCATTCCTTGACGGCGACGATTTTCTCCGGGTCTGTCTGAACACCTTCCTCCGAAACTATGTGTCCTAAAAAGTTCACTTGTCTCCTGAAGAATGAACACTTTTCCGGACTTAACTTAAGATTTGCCCTTCGGATTTTCGACAGCACTTTAGTTAGGTTTTGAAGGTGGTCTTCAAATGTTCGGCCCACGATGATGATGTCATCCAAATAGACAAGACATGCGTCTCCGATCAATCCAGCAAGTACTTGCTCCATCAACCTTTCAAATGTCGCAGGAGCATTGCACAATCCAAATGGCATGACTTTAAACTGCCATAGGCCCTTTCCTGTGGAAAATGCAGTTTTCTCCTTGTCTTTAGGGTCTATTTCCACTTGCCAGTAGCCGCTTTTCAGGTCTAACGTTGTGAACCACCTCATTCCTGTCAGCGTATCCAATGTGTCATCGATCCTAGGTAATGGGTAACTGTCTTTTTTCGTGACGTCGTTTAACCGTCGATAGTCCACACAGAACCGCGTGTTGCCGTCCTTTTTCTTCACAAGGACCACAGGAGAACACCACGGGCTAGATGAAGGCTCTATAAAACTGTTCTTCACCATGCGCTCAATCATCTCCTTCACTTCCTTTTCGCGAGCAACCGGCACCCTTCTTGGTCGTTGTCGGATTGGTAACTCATTGCCAGTGTTAATTTTGTGCTGAACCAGCCCTGTTCTCCCTATGTCAGCATCATCTGTAGAGAACATGTCGGCATACTGGAGTAACGTTTTCTTAGCCTTATCCATTTCTACTCCGGTTAGATCGCAGTTTTCTAGAAGTGTTGACACGTCAAATTTCAAGCGAAGCACTTTTTCTGACGGTGTACTTTCCATTAAGATCTCTTCTTTACCACATTTCAACACTCCTCGATCAACATCGATCTCACAACGATATTTCCGCATAAAGTCCAAGCCTAAGATGCAATCGTCTACTATGTCGGCCACGATGACGTTATGCCAATACGCCTTATGACCTAGTTTTAACTTCACCTCCTTCTTGCCTCGGACGGTTATGTGCTGACCGGTAGCTGTCAGTAATTGTATGCGGTCGTGGTTGTTGAAGAAGTCCCCAAGGAACCGACTTGCTAGATTTGAATTGACGACCGTGTGAGAAGCTCCTGTATCGAGTGTCAATTTGCATGGTTTTCCGTTGACTTCGCCTTTGATGATCAGGCTGTTTCCGTCATGGGCCTGTGAGATCGAAATCCTCGGGGCTCTTTCCAAACCAGCCAGCACCCGCCCCTCAGTCCTGGCGTTTACTCGTTTCCCTGCTGTTGCTGGGCAGTCTTTTCGGCCCCTCTTCCCTGCTGGGATTGATCTTCTCTTGCTGTATTTCGCTTGGGGCAGCTGGACCGAAGATGACCTTTTCCCCCACAAGTATAGCACCTGGGACTGTACCCTTGTGGTCGGTCGCGTACAGGTGATTCCACTACTTCTCTGACGCGATGCGTGCGATGATCTTGCCTCACTGCTTCTACTTCCAACGCATGAGCCAAGGCGTCCTTTAATGTTTCGTGATGACCAAGCCTTACTGCGGCTCTGACTTCCAAGTCGCGTATTCCGTCGACGAATGCCTGCACTAGATTACCATTGATCAGGGCAGGAGCAGACTGGTATGCCTTTCGGACCATCTTTTCAATTTCCAGAGCCCACTGCTGTAGGCTCTCAGCACTTCGTTGAACACGATCTTTTAGCTTAGCGCGAAATACGTGCTCTAAGTGCGCGTCGCCGTACCTGGATTCCAACGCTTCCAGTAGCTGATCGTAACTCACATCCTTGCCAAGAGCCTCAAGTACGGTCAGGGCCTGGTCTCGTAGGCCTAAGGTGAGCGCCGTCATTGCTTGCTCTTTCGTCCACCCATTCGCCTTCATAACGGCCTCAAACTGCATCCTGTATGCCGACCATGAAGATGTTCCGTCGAATGGTGGCACCTTAAACCCTCGTGCCGAAGGTGCAGCAATCACTGGACACACAACCCCATCTCCAGACCGAAGTTCACCCAAAGCCTTCTTCACTCCGGCAATTTGGACCTCAGCTTCAGAGATGCGATTCTCGTGCTGATTAACTTGCTCTTTAACCACTTTGAGCTCCTTGCCAAATGTCGAGTGCAGGTCTTTTATCAGGAACATTTGCTCCTCCTGGCGGCGGGCCTGCTCCTCCTTATCCTTTTGTAACTGTTCTTCCAGGCGGCGGGCCTGCTCCTCTTGGCGTCGGGCCTGCTCCTCCTTATCCTTTTGTAGCTGTTCTTGCAGCAGGCGTGCCTGTTCTTCTTGGCGGCGGGCCTGCTCCTCCTGGCGGCGGGCCTGCTCCTCCTTATCCTTCTGGAGTTGCTCTTGCAGCAGACGAGCTTGCTCCTCCTGGCGGCGAGCCTGCTCCTTCAGCAGCGCCATAAGCGCAGACAGGTCTGGACCCGCTGGTGCTGAAGAGACTGCTGATGAACCAGCGGCTGGTTCCGTCGTAGGCTGAGCACCACCCGGCGTCTGTATCGGGGAACCTCCAAACCTCCTCTGGTCCATGTCTTGCTGGCGCTGACTCCTGGTACGAATACCGTCCGTGTCGTCCTTTGGTAAAATTGGCATTATATCCCTCACTTCTGACACCAAATGTTACGAGCTGGGTATTGGGATAAATTAATTAACACCAATTAAAACCAAATACAACTTTATTTATTTTTATTTATTTATTTATTATTATATGTCAGATTACAAATGATCCATCGGGTTAGTACAATCTTAAAATCTATGTTAGTTTTGTATTAGAATATAAATAATAATTTCAAAGAATACAATAACAATTTCATAATACAATACATTAAAACATTAAAATACAAATAATAAATACATTGAGATAGAATTCAAAATCAATATTATAATTTATGTACCTTTCAATCAATAAGACATTTTATTTTATTTTACCGCCCCAACTACAATGCGTACCCAATGCGAGTGCATTGGACATTGAAATTTATAAGAAATTATCCTCAGAATATTGTTGCTGCTGCCGCGTAATCTACTCAGCAGCGAAGACTCCCGCTTGCGTCTTATCGCGTAAAAGTCGTCTGTACGCGCTTCGGCAAACATCGCGGATGCACTGCAGAACCGCGGCAACCGCAACAACATCCTGAAGACATTATTGAATTGTACTCGCAGAGCGCTGTACGCCCCTTGAGTATAGCTAACCCACAGGCTGCTCGTGTAAAATGATGTGCAATATGCTTTGAATAGCGCTACCTTAACTTCAGCTGAACAACGAGCAAACCTGCGAGCCAACATATTACCCCGGACCGCCAGCGCTCTGCGTTCACGTTCAATGTCCTCGTTGTCCCTTAGATCATCGGTGACAATATGCCCCAGATACTTCACCTTCTTCACTCTTGTAAGAGGAGACCCGTTTAATAATATTGGTGGAGCATCATAAAGGGTCCTATCACCTAGACCAAAGATCATAAACTCGCTCTTGGCAGCATTATATTTGAGGCCATGGCTCTCAGCGTACCGCTCACAGACTTTCAGTAGCTGACGAAGGGCCCCAATTGACGGGCTCACACACACAAATCACAAATCACAAATTAAAACAATCACAAAACACTACTCAACACTTTAACACTTATACACACTCTTAATCACTCGTAGAACTCACTTAGATATCGCTTGTAGTTCGCTTCGAGTTGCCTCGATCGTAGTCAAAACCAGACTGACTGAGCTCGCTACTCGGCGCCCTTTTTATACCCCGGCCGGACCCACTAGATGTTTCTAGAAGGTGGTCGAATGTTCTGGAAACATCCATAGACTTCGACATGTTCCCATACCTTCTGGAACATTCTAGAACCATCTCGAAACATCTAGAACAGGGTAGAACTTTCTAGAAATTTCCTGACCGAACTTGAGTAGAATTGTCGAGAACCTTGTGGAACTTTCGAGAAGCTCATAGATAGGTCTCGCAATTCGATCGACGTAACAATATAATTGTGATAAGTAACGTTAGATTTGCCTTAGTACAGTTCATTTATATAGTATGTACTAGCACTTCGTGATCATCATCATGTCAATCAGGGTGAATGTAGCTTTCTAATGATGAAATAGTTAGGTATTTGTTATGCAAGGCTGCAAAGTTGATTTTTGGCGCGAGTACTTGTATTGAAAACTGAGCGAACGAAGGATTCTAAGATAGAAACGCGAGAGAAACGAGCGGTTCAAATATAGAATCCTGAGCGATGCGAAGTTTTCAAAGGTACGAGACGCAGAAAAACTTTGCTGCCGAGTGCAATACACAACTTTTCACCTCACACAGCGAGGAAATGCAGAGGGGGCGGCTCGCCAGCCAGTGTTGAAAACAATTGAATACAAGACGTGTTCGTATTTTGAACAACACTTTGTGCTCTAGAGCACAAAATGGGAGTTTTGCGCTCAGATTTTTAATGAGAAATGGAATCTTTCCGAGTGCGTGAGGTGAAAAAAAAATTTGAAATCGGCTCAGTACACACAAAAATATAAATCTTTCGTCTTATAATATTAGTGTAGAGTTGTCAGATTATTACGTTTGAAAGAAAACAGTTTTTTTTTTTTGGAAAGGTGACAGCCCTAGGTCTATAAATCTTAGGTCAAATACGTGTGTCAGAGCTCTTAGCTCTTACGTTTATAGTGAGCTATCTAGGACACCTAAACTTACTCCTTTCATTTCAAGGGCTGGAGAACTTACTGTGACATAAGTTCTTTTATTTTTATAAGTTTTTATATTAAGACGAGCCGTGCTCCCGATCGGACTATTTTTTTTTGGTTTGCGTTTATCAAAAGAAAAAACGGAATCCGGACCTCAAAGAGTGTCCGGATTATGACGGGGCCCCTTTAAAGACGACCAAAGCCTGCCGGGGTTGCGGGACTAACGAACTACCGTGACCCCGAAAGGTAAAGGGCTATTGAAGGACACCCTGGATTTTAGTCAGTACGAGTCTGACAGTCCCTCCCGCTCTGCCCTAGGTGGGGAGAGGACTCATATGATGATTTTATAACGATAAAAAAAAATGTGTGTAGTTTGTGTTTGTAGTAGATAGGTAGGTACATTATTTACTCCACAAATCCACTCACAATTCAATTTAATCGGAAGTTAGCCGATAGTGCGCTACTACATCACCCTGTATCACGCTGTTCATTCAGGAAAACCGCCAATTTCCTTCACTACCGCTCTTCAGACCAAATTAATAAACGTTTCGCTACTACAGGGTGTGTTCGCTTGCAATTTTGAACCTTGAGATAGTTTGCAGTAAGTAATCTAATTTCTGTACTAATATTGTAAATGCACCCGGAACAATAACTTCTGGTCATACAAATATTTGTTCTGTGTGGGAATCGAACCAGCGACACGCTGCGCAACAGTCTATCGCTCCACCACTGCGCAAAGATTGGTTGTTTAGTAAGTGCATGTTTGCATCAATCACGTCAGAACGACTGAACCGACCTTGATAAAATTTGGCTCAGAGATAGGTTACAGTTTTTCCACACTTTGAATTTTTCCTGCGTCGTCGATGCATTTACAAACATACAAACTCACATACACAAACGCCCAGACCAGAAACAGCTACTTGTAAATCATACAAATATGTACTCCGTGCGGGAATCGAATCCGCGACACGCAGCGCAGCAGTCCAATCGCTCAGCCATTGCGCTAACCGTGCTGTCATAATCTATTCGTCATAGTCTGTTTTAGATGATAAATCATCGTCATCAAATCATCAAATGAGGCCTCCCGCCCTGAGTAGAGTGGAAAGGAATGCAAGACTTGTATTAACTAAAATCCATCGTGTTCCTTCAATTGTTCTTTACGTTCCAGGGTCACTGTTTTCTGTATATACAATCCCACGATGTTTTGGCAAGCCTATTGCCATTAACAGGTGTACAAATCCAGTCTCCATGGCAGCTATTGTGAAATTCCTAATGGTAAAAACCCAATAACACTTTTGTCCAACCCAGAAATCGAGCCTGAGACTTCATGCTTAGCAGTTGCGCCTGTGCAACTGGTCTAATGAGGCACTCAGGAGATACAAATGGAAAGGTGTTAGTTTGTATAATGTATGGGAATTTCCTTGCCTTAATGAAATTCAGTAGCGATTACAAAGCTTCATTAATATTGATATTTTGCGATTTTATTAATATTTCTTTCCTGGTTCCTGTTAACAATCATGAGATACTATTCCTGGGAAAGTTCACACAGTAAACATGATGACTCTACAGTAAAAGTTGCAATATTTAAACTTAATCGGCTTTATTACAAAACGTGGTTTAACCAATGATATTATAAATAAAAAGAGGTAGATATCGCACTAGCACGCACAAAGTGTTGAGGCGAATGAAACCCAATTGTTGCCTTCTTGATTTAGTCGGGTTACATCAGAGAGCGAGGTAACGTGAGTGCGCGGCGTAACAAAAATGCCAAGTTGTGTGTTTAGAAAGTGCAAAAACTATGGTGCAAAGATAAATAAGAGTTGTGGAGTGACATACCATAAGTAAGTCTTTATCATCCATATCAAATTTTATTTATTTTACGAGTTATTCCTCATTTTCAAATAAATTTCATATTACTGACATAATGGTTCGAAAAGGATAGATAATAGGATGGCAATCTGCTGCGTGACAGAGACAAATAGCATCCGTCATAAGTCGGGTCATAGATTAATTAAACAGAAGCGAAATGTTAGGCACAATTATAGCGTTGCGCTTTCAATTTTTTATGATTAAAGTTTTATAGAATGAGGTTAGTTATAGCGGGCTGTTACATATTTTATTAGTAAAGTTGGAATGTATGTAGTAATGTACCTAGATAAAACATATTTTCTCATACTTGACTTAAGATCCTATGTCCCCTAGATGGAGCAGAGGGCGCCCACATATTTTCTCATAATGTTTTAATATTTTACAGATTTCCAAGTGATGAGTTGATAAAAAATAAATGGGTTAGCATAGTTAGGGCGGAAAGAAGTGAACTTGACTGGATGCCTAGTAAATGTAGCACAATTTGTTCTGCACATTTTAAAGATGAAGATAAATATATTACTCCAAAAGGAATCAAGCGTCTGAAAAAAATTGCAGTACCTGTGATAGCCCAGGTAAAACTTAATCTATACTTATTATTATAAACCTGAAGAGTTTTTTTGGCTACTAAACTGACTACTCGTTAGAATTGAAATGTTATTTTTGTGTTGAATAGTCCATTTATAAAGGAAGGCTATAGGCCATATAACATCATGCTACGATTAATAGGAGCGAGGGGCAGGTCTAAAGCCCGAGCAGTGGGGGAAAACCACGGAGAACAGCTAGTACATCATGTATTATAAAAATCAGTATACTTCATTATTTTAACAAAAATAAGGTTGAATGAAAACTTCATTTCTATTAATCTTGTGTGTGAAATGCAAACAAATATTTCATTATTATGGGATGACAAACATTTTGCCCCGTATGAAAGTCGCCAATGTTACTAACAGCTATTACGTATTCGATTAAACTATAAATATAAATAAATTGTCTTCAGTTTGATACAAATATTCGATAGTATCTTAAATATAATATTAATATTGAAAAAAAAAAAATTTCCTTCGCAGTACTTAGTAGCTGTACATTGGTAATCGACATAAAAATAATAAATAATTTTACCAAGCGCACACCACCTATTGTTACATTCAATGTCTCTTCTGTGAAAATCGACAAACTCTTTGATACTCTAGTGTTATGTCATTTTGTGGCCTGTACTTCAAGCGCAACACACTAAAACTAGCTATCTCTTTCTATCTTATACGTTCCGTATTATCTATCGCTGTCGTAGTTTTAAATTACTGTAAGTTTTATTAAGTTGGTACTTATAATAACAACGCAACGATATCTGAACGCCATTTAGTATGAACATGGCGTATCTTTCTTTATAATATCATTGGGTTTAACTTAGACCAAGTTACAAAGTTGAAAAGTTTGTTTGGTTGAACGCGCTAATTTTGGGAACTACTTATTCGAATTGTACTACAACTCGGTGTCAATAACCAAGTAGGTACATTCCAAAAAGCATGCTTTCGAGCATGTTTTTCCAATTTTTTTTTTTTTTTAATTTAGAGGTTTTAAAGGTTTTTTTTTTGACGCTGAAATAGTTTAGTAGTTTTTATTCTTGTCATTGTTGCTTTAAGTCATAGATTAAATAATTACTTTTTTTTTGCTTATGTAAGATTGTACTAAAATGACTACTGATTTTACAAAATAAATGTTAGGGTTCGAATTCACGCGGGCAACGCCTCGAGCAAGATAGTTATTTTATAAACAGAAACAGCTACTTAAAACTTTTATAAATTAAACACCACTATTATAAATTTGCCCACCACTACACACAAAAATCCGCCCCAAAATCTGGGCTTCAAACAATGTCCGACTTTTTCACAAGTCCTGCCAAACTTGGCCTTACTTACAAGTCGTTAGGACGAGCCACACATGTTGCGGTTTCGCACTGAGCGAGCAAGAATGATAGCTGTAACAACTTGCGTTGATTACTGTACCAGTGTAACGTTGGTAGAGCGGGGATTTGACCTAATTGTAATAATACTGTTGTCCTGATTTTCAGGGATTTTTGGACTATTTTGGAGTGAGTATAAGTTACTTTTGATGAAGTTCTTATTTAGTTTTTTTTCTTTTTTTTTTTACGTGGTAATATCTTCAAATGAGTCCTCCCACCCCGGGCAGGGTGTAAGGGACTGTCAGAATTGTACTGACTACAATCCACGGTGTCCTTCAATAGCTGTTTAAGTTCCGGAGTCACGGTAATGAGATAAGTCCCGCGACCCCGGCAGGTTTTGGCCCTCTAGAGGGGGGCCCCGTCATCATGATGACGCTCTTTGAAGCGCGCGTGGAACACAACGCGCCGTCGACCCATGGCCCATGGTTGGACAGCGAGTTGCCCTTTACTCGCCGCCCACATGCTCGCGCCTACGGTAGCTGGTGATCCCCTTGCGACATCTGTCGCCGTGGGCGTCTACAACTGCGACGTGGGTGAGGGGTGGACACTGCCCTCTCCCTCGCTCATCCCGCCTCCTCCTTCGCGAGCGTGACTGCTTCGCAGAAAGAGTCGACCGCTTTCCACTCCGTCTCGACCCTCAGCATGGCCGCAACCAGTGCCGGATACGAGAGGTCGTCACCTATCGCCTGCGTGAGGGAGGACACGGCGGTGCTCTGTCCAAGCAGGACAGTCCTGCACCATATGCTCCACGGTGTGATGGTTTACGCTATCAAGGCCTTGGTAAAAGCAAGTATTAAAGAACTTATAAAGAGCTTAAGTGTGAAGGGCTATCTAATAGTTATAAACTATCACATCAAACTACGCTCGAATCAATTAGGGCTAAGACTTAGCCGACCCATTTCACTGAGAGTTAAGTTATAAGAAGTGACAGATTACTGGACCTTCTATTGTGACGAGAGCCAGTTGCCTTTTCACAAAGACTATGCGAATATACCCAGATTAATCTTACCTACTATTATCAATGACCCACCCAGCTCCGCTTGGGTAGTAGGGTACGGTAAATGATTTGTCATACTGTTTTACCCGATCAATATCTCATTTTGTATGGAAAAGTTTTTTTTTTTTGCAAATTTCCAAAAGTCTTGGAACAAACATTGTTCAGTAACATGCGCCTTAGCCGAGAGATCTCCTTCAAATAATAGGCTAGTTGCCTAAAAAAATGTAATTAGTCCGTCTTCTAGATTATTCAAAAATAAGGGACACGTATTTTTTTGTTTGTAAATTAGACCAAAAATGACAAAGATATAGCCTATTAAAGTTACGTGTGACGTCACGATGCGTGGCATTTTTCGCGCAGAGTGACGTCACAGGTAACTTAAATAGGCTATTATCTTTGGTCTTTTTTGTTTAATCGAAAAAAATACGTGTCCAACATTTTTTATTTTGACCCTGTAATTGAAATTACATTTGACCCTGGAAACTACCCTATTGCGATAACTATAGACTAACACAGCCATTGAAGTTTGTAAATCAAAGTTTTGCCTCAGGTGTAAGTTCCTCGTATCGACGTGTAACAAAGTGAAGTTTGATCAATCTAGAGTTGTTTCAGAGTTTCAGGCAAATACTTGTTCTAGCTCGTAATGTTATGTTGGTTTAGATATCACGCTTACTCTCATGGAAACGTAAGGCAGAGAAGTATTTAAAAACACTCAAACATTTTGCCAGATTTATTAACGTGTGACGTTAATAGCGCAAAACCTCTCGTGGGGTAACTCAGCCCATGTTACTGAATAATGTTTGTTCTAATAGTTTTGGAAATTCGCAAAAAAAATTGTTTTTCATACAAAATGAGAAATTGATCGAGCCCATCAGTATGAAAAATCTTTTTTTTTTTGGGAATTTCCCTGCAAAGATAATTACAGGCGTAGCCCGTCTGAAAAAGACTTAAAACTACTACACTATACAACATGTAACGTTAAATTAACGTTACACGTTACTATATCGTGGTTGTTTTCAGTGGGGGTTTATATAGAACTTAAGTATTCACCGGGCACAGTTTTCCGATAATTTGATCAGGTCTCAAAGTGATAGTCTGGCTACTTGATATTTATTGGTCGTCGTTCTACACCAGTGTTATAACCAAAGAACTCGATTTAGTTCGTGACTGAAGGTTTACGAGAACAGCTTCTGCTTTCGTTAATGTCAGCAATGCCAGAGGGGTTAAAGGCCCGAAGTGTTTTTCCCTATGTTTTTAAACACTCACTTTTCTTGTTTGTTTCAGAACTCAAAATGTTTTATTTTACATGGGCCTCAGTGGGCACTCATAAAACGTCGAAAAATTGGCACGTTTCGTGTTGGTCGTTTTCATGGAGAAGAACCGGCAAGAAACTCCATGGTTAGGTACTCTTTTTGTTTGTTTGTCGTTTATTCCGGTTGGATTTTTGTAACTCAATTTTGAGGCACTTCCAGATAAGCTTACAGGCTGAAATTTTCAGGAAAGCTTCAAACCCGATGACATGAAGGAGAAATGAAAAATAAATCAACAACAAAAATAAAAATAATAAAATAATTAAAAGATTTAAAAACTCGAGAAGGGCCACTCAAAAGTGACGTCACGATCTATACACGTCATGTAAATATATCCCATAAAAAATCCCTTAAATAATATACGCCCCCACGTGTTGAGTGGCCCGACTTTCAGCCCCGTAGGGTTATTTCGAAAAGAAGGTATCAAAACTAAATTCATTCATTATATGTATATGTTGAATATCAAAACAATTGAATATTAATTAATAGCTTGAATATTTACCGTCTTTTTTTTTTTTTTTTTTTACGTGGTAAAATCATCAAATGGGTCCTCCAACCCCGGGCAGGGTTGGAGGGACTGTCAGACTTGTACTGACTAAAATCCACGGTGTCCTTCGGTAGCCCTTTGTGTGCCGGAGTCACGGTATACGTATGTCCCGCAACCCCGGCAGGACTGTGGCCCTCTATAGGGGGGCCCCGTCACTATGCTGTCGCTCCTTGAGGCGCGCGTGGGACACAACGCGCCGTCGACCCGGGCATGGTCCTTGGTCGGGCAGCGAGTTGCCCTTTACTCGCCGCCCGCATGCCCGCGCCTACGGTGGCCGGAGATCGTCCCGCGACATCCGTCGCCGTGGGCGTCTACCACTGCGTCTCGGGCGGAGAGAGGATGGTATCCTCTGCCTCAAACGGCCCGCCTCCTCCTTCGCGAGCATGACTGCTTCGCAGAAGGAGGGGACCGCCTCCCACTCCGTCTCGCCCCGCAGCATGGCCGCAACCAATGCCGGGCGCGAGAGGTCTCCGCCTATCGCCGCGGTGAGGACACGGCGGTGCTCCGCCCAAGCTGGGCATTCCCGCACCGTATGCTCCACCGTGTCCTCCGGGCGATCCTCGCAGTGGTGACACCCGGGCGTTTCCTCCTTTTTTAATATTTACCGTCTTTGCATTCTAGAGCCGTGGTAACTCTTTCCTCAAATCAAAGAAATAGGCAGATAAACGCTCAGAACACGCGAGTGGGTGCACCAAAGTTAATACAAAATCAAATCGAATTACATTCCATAGTGTTTTCTTTGTTTTTGAGAACAAATTTTACAATGGTTAAAGATACGTGACATATTTTGGCAAACAACAACAACGACGTGCAGCTTGGTACGACGCGTAGCTTGGTACTGTCGCGACTTTGTATTCGATTTTGACTTTGTATTAACTTTGGTCTGAGCGCTCTATCTGCCTATTTCTTTGATCTGAGACTCTTTCGAACAAATTCCGCAACCCTGGCATAATACAATTCCATACCTTCCCAACTAGCAAAAGATGTCGTAAGAATGCCAGCAGCACGTTTCTCATTCGGCTATTGATCGAGAGAAAAAGTCGAGAGATGGATCCGACCACGTTCTCTCGACGCGATTTGGGCGCACTTCTCTCAGCTATTTAGTGCTGTGAACATCGTAAGATCATCTTTGAATTGCCAAATTGTCGAAAGAATGTAGAAAAAATCGCAACTCGAAAGCTATTTAGTATCATATTAATCGGAAGAAGCGCTTTCATTCGACAAATTTATCGTAAGATAGCAGTGCGGTTGCAATCTCTCGACTCTTTCATCGAGTGAATGCATCCAACTGGCATTCTTACGACATCTCGATCGACTCGCGATCTGTGCATGGGTGTTTGTGAAAAGAAAATTTATAATTCAATGTAATTATTAAATTTTTCATTATTATTTGTGCCATACATTTAGTCTTAAAATTCGTGACCTAAAGTTAGCTCAAAGGTGTTACTTTCATGTGCGGGGTAAAATTTTTCGTCTATATTCCTTACATTTTAGTTAATATTTTCATGGGCCGTAACAATTCTTAGTAAATTATGAATTAAAAATAATATTAATTTAATAATTTATTCAATTCGCCATTATTAGCAATTCACTTATCATCAAAAAGCGTTCACTCGGCTTTTTAGCTGAGAGATGGAAATGCGGATTCCATCTTTCGACTTCTAGGACCGCCATTGCAGTTAGTTTGGGGTTCCTTAGCGTAAAAAGTTAAATCCATAATATCAAACAGGAATTTAAACAAAATATTTTCGTGATTTATATTATAATATGACTGACTTTTTCATTAGATTAATATATAAGTTAAGTAATTTAAATTTCTTAAGGCATCATGAGAAATGTTGAATTGCAGCGCCCACTCTTTAAATTAGATCGAAACTCGTCATCTAAATTTTCACCGTCCTCGGACTCTGAACTATAATAATAATTAATGTCACTATTATTATCACTTTTATCACTGCTATTGGAATTACAGTCTTGATCAGCGGCGATATTTTCAAAAGTGGAACTAGTTGATGGTTCGCAAATTTCCAACAAATTATCTACAGAACCCGCACTTATATTTAATTTCTCTTCTGTGGATGCGGGCAATGCAGATGTTGATTCTTTTAATCTTCTATAAAACTTGTTCACTTTTCGCCGGAACCCTCCGCTTCTTTTAATTTTTTTCCACTGTTTGTAATCCATATTTAATTTACTCAACGCAGTACGGTAAACGTACAGATGTCGTAACAAAATGGCGTATATGTTGTAAGAAAGCTTTCAAATTATGTTTTGAGCACCTTTTGGCGCTGAATTGATCATTTGAAAGCGTTTTCTCAACTTCAAAAATTTAGCGGCATGAAAGCCGAGTGAGAAGCTATCTTAGGACATTAAGTGTCGGTATAGTAACTGAGGTGCTATTTGGTCGAATGAACAGCGTTTTCTCGATAAATATGCTGTAAGAAAAACATGTCGAAAGATAGCATCCTGAAAGCTACTCTTACGACAAATTAGCGATTCAGTTGCTTTCAAAGAGCTTTCATAGGACTTATGGTTTGTTGCTCATAGAGCTAAAAAGCGCTGAAGGCTAAAAAGTCGAGAGAGCTGCTTTTAAACGGCTTTTTGAATTATGGGATCTTTCATACGGCTGTCTTTCGATCTATAGTCGTAAGAGTAATTGCTCATAGGATCTCTTTGCTAGTTGGGTTAGTTCCGGTTTCTTTTATAAAATCAAATCAATTCCAATGGAATGTCCACATTAATGTATACGTTTCGGATCAATGACCCCCATTCAATCTACCTATTCCGGTCACTGATTATCACCACCAGCACTGCACTGTTAGATGTATGGATGTATATTATAAACCCATCACGCAATTTCCCTATCAGCCCAACCACGCTATATCCCAACTCAGTCTAACCAACTGAGTTACTTCAACACGTGCCGAATATACTCAAAGGAGAATTCCCAAACTCGGTCATAGTTTACTGTAAATTACGTTTTAACTCAATATCAGTCGAGTTCGATCAGTTTGTTCCACAAATATTAAGTTTCAGCACTACCAGTACTATGTTATTGTCCGTTTAAACTGTAACCACGGTTATGTTGAACTGAAATTTAGCTACTGAAAGTTTTACTGAATACTCGTAGTTCTGTTAAGGCCTATCTAAACACTACAGTGCCGACACGTACCGTTCCGTGACGGCCTGTTCATGTGCAACGTGTAACGTTAATAGCGCAAAACCTCTCGTGGGGTAACTTAGTCCATGTTACTGATCAGTGTTTGTTCTAAAAGTTTTGGAAAAAAAAAATTCATACTGATGGGCTCGATCAATTTCTCATTTTGTATGAACAATCATTTTTTTTTTTCTAAAAGTTTTAGAACAAACACTGATCAGTAAAATGGGCTGAGTTACCCCACGAGAGGTTTTGTGCTATTAACGTTACACGTTGTATACGAGTGAACGAACATCACTGAACGGCACTGACACTGATGAGTTAGATGAGTACGAGTAGCGTCGTGCAAAATGTATGGTACAATATCATATTTCACTGACACTGATCGATACGGCACTGATCACGTGACGGAACGGTACGGTACGATACGGAACATGTCAGCACTGTTGTGTGCGGATAGGCATTTATTATGTTTGCGAAGCAAGGCACACAGACAAGCGACACCTTGTTGATGATAGATACCACTGACTGCAGCCATTACTACTGGTCAACGCGGCTGACGACAATGCATCGGCGTCGGCAGATGTCAAAGGTTCTGTGGCAAGCGGCAAAGCGTCGGCGGCAGGCGACAAAGCGTAGAGCATGTGGCGACGGCTACAGCGGCAATTACTGCTATCAACAAACGCTGCTCGTCTGTATGAAGCCTGCCGAATCCTTCAGTGATTACAGGCGCGATTTTATATAACAGATCATCATGTATGAACCTATATATATTTATTTTCTAGTTAAGTAGGTAATTATCTACTATGTTGCACCTACTTTATCTTTGTTTCTAAGGTAGACTGGTAGATATTTGTCAAGGTATTAAGTCCTCCGCTTTACATGTTTTTGGTAACTTGTGCACAAAGTTTTGTTAAGTAAATAAATCATGAGCCGGAAGACGTCCACTGCTGAAGAATAGTCTCCTTCCTTAGACCGCCACGAACGAACGATAATCCGCCACTTGCATCCTTCATTGGCCTCATTTTCTGTGTAACAAACATCAATCGATCCAAAATTCCTTTAAATTCTTTCCTTTTCAAAATAGACAAAGTAACTAGTTTTTATACGTGTAACGTTAAATGCGCAAAACCTGTCGTGGGGTAACTCAGCTCATATTACTGAATAATGTTTATTCTAAAACTTATGGAAATTCGCAAAAATAAAATTGGTTTTTCATACAAAATGAGAAATCGATCGGGCACATCAGTATGAAAAATCAGTTTTTTTTAACATGGGCTGAGTCACCCCACGATAGGTTTTGCGCATTTACGTTACACGTTTTATAAGCCTTTATGTTTTCTCTAGCTTGGTAAAACACATCTAAAACTAACAAAAAGTTAAGCAGGCTTTAGACAGCGCATCCTGTTTCCATACAAGACAAACTACAAGTGCACAGTGGGACGTTACTAGAGTTGTTTTGATACTAGAGTTGTTCATTTTGTGTACTATGTTACTTATGGAGCAGTATACTTATTTTGTTGTTGCACTTGTTTGCATAAAGTTTTCGACGTTACTCAAACTACTGTAACTGATAAAGGAGAATGGTATTTGATATACGAGTACAACATGTCACATAACTAACGCACATCCTGAAATTAGTTCGATTTCTATAATTTTTAATATAGGTAATTTTTATCAAAAATAATCAAAAACTACGGAAATTATAGTCACATTACCCCTGTACAGTCAAAACAAACTAAGATAGACCGTAAATCAAGGCAACAACCAATTTAATTAATAAAAATGCATTTACATGTTAAATTAAAAATTCAATACAATTATGTATTATGATTATAACATAATATTCTAATTGGGGTGTCTGAGGGTGTGCGTTAATTACGTTACATGTTGTATAATCAGTCAATTATCAAATCAGTTACCAAATCATCGACTTCCGAAGTATTTTTTTAAATATTTTTACTACTTTATTATTAGGTACTTTAAAGTCGGTTAGCATTAAAAAATATATTATTGCGGTGATTTATTAGATTAGGAATTTTGCAAATATGAGAAGAGATGTAAAACACTTAGTTCAGGCTTCTGAGAAATTTGCTAGAAAAAGGTATTAATTTAAAACAAATACAGAAACAACTGAAGTACTCACTATACGGTTTCGATAAAAGGACAACAAGTCAGTGCTTTTCTTTTAAGGTTTCCTTCAAAACTTGATACAGATTCTGAAAATCACGTATTACTGGGAATCCCTCTTCGCTTTAACATTTATGAAAACATAATTTCTAAGTAAAAGCTTCTGAAACTTGTGTTTAATCTACTTTAGAAACAGCTTACATCGTTTTGAAACTGTTGAATTATGTATTCATGTACATAAAGACTACTTGCGGCACATAGGTTTAGATCCGAATGATTTGACTTTATTCAAAATTTTACTTATTTCAGATATACAGACGAAATGAACAAAAATTTTAAAAGTTTATACGCATAACACCTTCGCCGCATATGGTAAAGCTATTTTTTATGGAAAGGAAAATACAATACAATACAAGGGAATAGGGAATAGAGCAGTGGTGGCCCAGTGGTATCGGTCCCGACTTACGAGTGTGGGTTCGAACCCCGCCAGGCGCATTACTTCGTGTAATTTATTTCATCACCACTGCTCTCAAAACGGTGAAGGAAAACATCGTGAGGAAACCGGCATGTCCTAGAACCAAAAATTCGAAGACATGTGACATCCACCAATCCGCACTGGGCCCGCGTGGTGGATTATGGCCCACTCCATCTCACAGAGAGGAGGCCTGTGTCCCAACAGTGGGAACTTTATAGGCTGATGATGATGAAGATGATGACAAGGGAATTAAAGATTGGACCACAACCAGTCGAGTTACGATAGCCGTGAGGCGTCTGAAATCCAGAAGACGCGGGTTCGAGTCATACTCGTAGTAGAATTTTTAATTTTCCAAAAAAAAAGGAAGCCTCCTTTTTTGGGGATGTGGGACCAACCCTAGCAACAAGACCACAGACTTACTCTGTAACCTGCGATGTCTGAGCAATCGTTAGGCCAGCCAGGGAAGACGGTCATGACCACCATCACGGAACACAGTTTTTACTGTGTTCTGTCTGTGCGCGAGACTTCCAGTTCCTTTTCCAGGCCTTATTATTGCTTCTAGGCTAGGTCGAGGCCTCATTTTTATCGTAGAGAAATCTTCCAATGTCTCACACTTGGTGTGGGACACCTTTGGTGGAGTGAAAACGACTGTAGCCTCGTACCGACGGGCATGCGGACGGCGAGTCCAGTGACTAAAATTCACGGTGTTCCTTCAATAGCCCTTTGCGTTCTAGGGTCACGGTTACCTGTTTAGACAGTCCTACGACCCGTCCAGATTGAGGCCAAGACAAAATAATCCGCACAAGTTTGTAAAATCCCTTAGATTTTATCATGTTTCTCACAAATTGAAAGCTAGTGAAAAAGACGTTAGTATCTTGTAATAATTCATTGAATCAAACTTTCTTGTTCCGAGTACTTATTAATTTGAAAAGTTTTGTTTCCTGAAAGTACAGAGGCATTATAGAAACGAAAGCAATTTGAAAATTTCGGCCGATACTGTTTCCTTTGGGGCAGCGGAAAAATAACTAACACAAAACCTTGAAGAAGTAAATTATGGATATATTCGGTAAAAGATTGCGGGCCACTTTTGCACCCCAAACTTTCTGGATAATAACTTAAAACATGATACAGTTTCGGAAAATAAAGAGTTTTCTTCATGATTTCCGACCGATTTCGATAAAGGAGATTGCCTCAACTTCGCTGTAGGTAGTTGTGGTTCGTGTGCCGTTTGTAACCAATCTCCTTTGTGAAGATTCTCGCACATTGCATGTAAACATGAGTTTTGTTATTGTTTTTTCTTCATTATAATGCTATTTTGGAACTTCGCAAAGACTTTTGGAAATTCGCAAATTCGGTTTTTCATAAAAAACTTAGAAATTGATGGGGCCCATCAGCATGAAAATCTTTTTTTTTTTTTTGTTAATTTCCAAAATTCTTATAACAAACATTGTTCAGTAACATGGGCTGAGTTAAATGCGCAAAACCCTGCGAGAGGTTTTGCGCATTTAACGTTACACGTTGTATAACAAATTATAACTGACGAGTATTTAACGCGGATTCGCTTTCTTCTTTTATAACATAATAATTGTATAACCATACTAAGGTCCCATTTTTCTCTGTACCAAAATTCATCATCAACGGTTAAGGTGTGAAAGCATAACAAACAAATAAACCCACTTTCACGTGTTTTCTTTTAATTGGTATTTAGTTTGGTCAAAGATAAATATTTATATGTAATGAGATAATGACGTAAGCGTGAAGAGCCATTTTTTTTTGGAAAGAAAAATTTGACTACGATCGGAAATAAAACCTGCGTTTTTTCTGGATAAGTAATTCCAACGCTTAACTAAGCTATCGCAGAAAAATTTGTTCTGACAAACATAATTAATTTGGTTATTCCCAAACTAGATATTTACGGTACACTTTAGTCAGAGACGTTGAGCAGATCATACATAAGGCCTCACACTAAGATCGTCATATGGACTTGCTTAAAGCCCTTTAACATTGCCAACAGTCTGATACATCTACGACCTTCAGACTCAGTCTTTCACATCCATCAGAATTCCACGACTTTCACAAAATCAGGAGCCATCAGCGTACACGAGTACAATTTGATTTTCAAATATAATTTTAGGCACGAAAATGAACTGTACCCTTTTTTATTTTAGTCAGTACGAGTCTGACAGTCCCTCCAGCTGTTTTCAGCCCCTCCCAGCCCTGCCCGGGGTGGGAGGACCGGGGTCATTTGATGATTTTACCACGCAAAAAAAAAATTTACCCCTAGCACGAGTTTTCACTCTTTTACTTAACAGGGTCTTTCCAGTATTTACAGCGTTTCTTGTATGAAAAAACGGAATAGCGCCTCTAGTGTGCGAAGAAGGAACTATTTTTTCCTTGAAAATTGTCGATTGGAATTGTCAAAGTTCCAGCTTACTTTACGTCTCAAATACTGTGTGCTTAGTGTGAGTTTTTTTTTACGTTGACGCGTTCTTAACGTTTTACTACGTTCGGCGCTCTTATTGGTCCGCTCCAAGGTCGTGAGAACTCTCAACCAATGAGAAGGTCAAACGCATATAAACGTTACTATCGCGTCAACGTAAAAAAACTCGCACTAAGCACACTGAAAACTCGTGCTAAGGGTACTGAAACGAAAATAAAATAAAAAATATCTTTACTTTCAGCCTGACTGAAGCAAAGTTTGACATTTTGGACATTATTTATAGTCTGTGGCAGGTGACAGGTGTCAAAATGATAAATAACGTCATCGGAATTTATGGAGCCTTTGGCAAATAGCGAGCTGAATCAGAATTACTGAAGCGTAAATATTATTAAAACACGAAACGTACATTTATCTTAGACTTTTTTCTCTGCATGACGCGTGTTGTACCCGTATTTTTTTTTTACGTGGTAAAATCGTCAAATGAGTCCTCCCACCCAGGACAGGGAAGGATGGGGCTATCAGATTTGTAATAACTAAAATCCATGGTGATCCTTTAATAGCCCTTTACGTTCCAGGGTCACGGTTACTTGATAGTCCCGCGACCCCGGCAGGCTTTGACCCTCTTACGGGGGGCCCGTCAGATTGCTGACAGCTCGTTACCGAAGGGTAAGATAGAGTTTGGATTCAAGATAGGAGTTCCTGAGATATAAGCGCGATCAATCAGACGAACTCTTTAGCCTTATTATTCCATTTATTTCAGGCATCAGTGGCCCATATAAAATAAAATACAATACAAATAAACGATATACTAAAACACATACGAAGTGTCGGTGTCGGTGTATAATATATTATTATCGTATTTTGATGTGTAGGCAATTCTTTTTTTTTTTTGTAAATTGTTAGATTTAAATTATATATGTTCCCACTGCTGGGACACTGGCCTCCTCTCTGTGAGAGGGAGTGGGCCATAATACACAAGGCGGATTGGTGGATGTCACAGTCATGTCTTCGAATTTTTGTTGGTTCTAGGACATGCCGGTTTCCTTCACCGTTTTGAGAGCAATGGTGATGAAATAAATTACACAAAGTAATGCGCCTGCCTGGATTCGAACTCACGACCTTACAACTCGTAAGTCGGGGACGATACCACTGGGCCACCACTGCTCTAACAAACTACTATTTTTTTTAAATAACTATTTGAAATATAAGTAACGTTTAGGAAAGTAAAGATTACGAGCATGTCTAACCTTATCTTTTTAGGAGATAAAAAATCTCAGCAATATTGGGGGGTCCAGCAGTGTCTCTCATTAATGGATCGTCGCAGCTGCTGGGTGATCCAATTACATTTTATTGACAATTCCCCCTGAGACCCCCCGAGACCCCCCGATCGCGACGCCTAATGAAATCTACACTCCTAGTACTGGGTGTCACAAAAGTGTTCGTTTTTTAAAAAAAATGTAGAGCATTAAACAGATTAGTTAACAGAGAAAACAGACTTAGAAATCTCTGAAATTCTAACTATATTTTTTTTGTCAAGAAAGAAATCTATAAAAGCCCATTTTTCTCATAATTATGAACTAAATTATTTATAACACAAAAAATAAGAATAGTACTTAGGCCTAAAAAAACGCACCAGTGTAATAAGATTTTAATCATTTCTTAATTTAATTAATACTTATGTGTTACAAAAGTAAATAAGTGCTTACATGAAACCCGAACTTAATGTACCTACTTTATAAACTACTATGGCAAACTACAGCTATAGCACATAGGCCCCGCCAAAAAAGTCGGGAATAAAGGTCATTGATCCTAATAATGCATCGTTCGAATTTCAAAACAAAATCGTTCGAATTTCAAAACAAAATTATAAGGTCAAGGTCCCCTCTTACCACGATACGTTGCTTTTGGTCGTATTTTTTCGAATGGTTTTCAAATATTGCAATATATCTACAACGTGTAACGTTCATCATCACCATCATCAGCCTATCTATAACGTTCCCACTGCTGGGACACAGGCCTCCTCTCTGTGAAAGGGAGTGGGCCATAATCTACCACGCGGGTCACGACCTACAACTCGTAAGTCGTCCATGTCATGACTGTATCCACATGTTACTGATCAATGTTTCTAAAACATTTGGAAAAATTAAAAAAAAAAAAAAGATTTTTCGTACAAAATGAGAAATCGATCGAGCCCATCCATAGATATAAGCCCATCAGTATGAAAAATCGTTTTTTTTTCCAAATGTTTTAGAACAAATATTGTTCAGTAACATGGGTTGAGTTACCCCAGGAGAGGTTTTGCGCTATTAACGTTACAAGTTGTATTGGTACACGGAGGTCAACATATTTTATTCCACTCTTATCTGGCGGAAACTATAGTAAGAAATCAGGCTCCATACTCGAAATACACTGCTTTAAGAGGAATTCTTATTTCTAGTTGAGTTCAGTCTACCATGGGTGGATTTTACGAGGTTTCTAGACCATGTGCAACGGACCGCAGTCTCATCTTCACGCCAGCTTGCGAGCTAGTACACTCGTATACCGCTTTGATATATCCGTGTCACTACATTCCTTTGCACGCATTTTATTTTCTTGTAGACTGTTTTTATATACATACAGCTAATGTTTAAGTAGACTAGCTTCTACCAGCGACTTCAAACGTCTGATGTCGAATTCTTAGAGATTGGGCCGGGAAACCAACGGTGGGCATGACGATTCCAGACGTTCCCGTTTTCTTACAAAAGTAAGTCAACAGGAAATGCCCATCAGGCTAAACAACTCTTGCTAAGACGTGATTCCTTTAAATTATGTAATAGTGTAGCTGGGCTTTTGCAGTTCCACATCAGGTGTTCCAGATCTTCAATTTTTATACGACAACAGGGAGTACTCATCAGGCTGAACAACTCTTGCTAAGACTTCATTAATGTATAATTATGTAATAGTGTAGCTGGGCTCTTGGAGTTCCACATCAGGTGTTCCATATCTTCAAATTTATTCTCTCAGCAGAAAATGCTCATCACGTGGAATAATTTTTGCTATGGCGCTATTTTTGTATCTCTTATAGTTTAGCTGATCTATCGCACTTCTGCATCAGATGTTCAAGTTTCCAAGACAAACCTATATGTTGCCCAGACTTAATAGCTATATAAAAAAAAAACAATCAAATCCGTCCAGAATTTCCGAAGATTAGCGTGCATCGAGTAACTTCCCTTCACTGCTCTGCTCCTATTGATTATAGCGTGATGAAAAGTATCCTATAACCGGCCCAGGAGTATGAAAACTAATTGTACCAAGTTTCGTCAAAATCCGTCCAGTAGCTTTTGTTTCTATAACGGTTATAAAGATAGACAGACAGACAATAATTTTACTGATTGCATTTTTGGCATCAGTATCGATCCCTATATTCACCCCCTGATAGTTATTTTGGAAATATATTTCATGTACAGAATCGACCTCTCTACAGATTTAATATAAGTATGGATAGAAGATAGATAGATAGAAGATAGAATGATCTACTAGCATAATATCTTCTATCTATATGATAGAAGATAGAAGATATTATGCTAGTAGATCATTGTTGTAGTAGGAAGAGTCGTCTCTTATTAATTTGTCGGTTATCTAAAATTCCGCTGCATAAAAAAGTGTACCTAATGGGGATGGCAACTGGGGTACTAATGGCTCTAGTATAGCTTATTCCAAGCATCGTCATTGGTTCAAATCAGTTCAAATCTTAAAGGTACTTTATAATAGTACTACGTCATTGGTCGGATTACGACAAGCTATGGTGGCGCCATCTACAATTAGCTTTGACTTGCTTTCCCCATTTATTATGAACGGTTTTTTTTCTTTCGTAAGTTTACTTCTAGTATTAAAGATTACTTGTTTCAGTAATAAAATCCTTTCTGTACCCTTAGCACGAATTTTCAATACTTGAGACGTAAAGTAAACTGGAACTTTGACAATTTCAAATTGACAATTTTTGAGGAAAAAATTAGGTAGTTCCTTCTTCGTACACCAGAGGCGCTGTTCCATTTTTTCATACAAGAAACGCTGTAAATACTGTAAAGTAAAAGAATGACAATTCGTGCTAAGGGTACTGTATGAAGTTTTACTTGTAACATTTGCAGAATTCACGTTTTAGTCATTGCCAAAAGGTTTATAAACGCAGTGCAAATAATACCTGTAGGAAAAGTCGATTCTCGAACATACGACTTCTATTTCACAGAAATTATAAAACGACATGAGATCCTCTAGGGACGCGAGGGTTTATTGCCAAACGGTTAACTCTATCCAAAAACAACAAAACTTTTAGGAGAACAAACATTATCTTTGGCCAAACCTTTTATAAAGTTTGTTTCAAGCCAAACCTGAACAAAAAATAACTATTTGGTGCCGGAAATAGCAAAAAAATATAACGTGGCTACCATCTTAAAGCCAGAGAAGTTCCACTGTGGGAAAGAAATGGCGCTAGACGACGTGTATAGCTCTGTCTCTCTCCTACAATAGAACTGCTGTCGCTTCAAGGCATCATGGTATGCCCCATGATCCTAATCTTCATGATAACTTTGTGTGTTTAGATCTAGAGGAGAAAATCTCTAGAACTACTGATCAGATTTCGAAAATTCTTTCATAAATGGAAACCTACATTATCCTTTATTGTCATAGGCCTACAGTGGTAGACGGACACGGCGTCGGACGTCGGCAGACGATCTCCGGCCACCGTAGGCGCGGGCATGCGGGCAGCGAGTAAAGGGCAACTCGCTGCCCGACCAGGACCATGTCCGGGTCGACGGCTCGTTGTGTCCCACGCGCGCCTCAAAGAGCGTCAGCATAATAACGGGGCCCCCTCTCAGAGGGCCAAAGCCTGCCGGGGTCGCGGGAGTATTTGCTTACTGTGACCCCGGAACATAAGGGCTATTGAAGGACACCGTGGATTTTAGCCAGTACAAGTCTGACAGTATGGGGTGGGAGGACTCATTTGATGATTTTAACACGATAAAGCAAAAAAGTGCCACAGGTCTTCGTGGAACTGTCTAAGAAGGTTACCGTCATTACTTTGGAACATAAAGGGCAAGAAGTAACACGGTGGATTTTAGTTAGAACGAGTCTGAGTTCATTCCGCCATAAAATAGTGCAATACGTCATAATTTTTACTTAGAAAAGAAATATTGCGATAATTTTAGAATTCCGCACAAACAAAATCACAAACCAAAACCTAGTTCAACATAAAATAACTCCCATTTTGACAGAAAACGACGTAAATCATTTAATTTATATTTTCCACAACAAAGCACTTGTGTACCCGACTGTACAACACGGCATTACGTTATGAGCCTTATTTATTACGTCGTATTTTTAAAAAGAACTTCACTTTCATAAAACATGGAATCTACTGAGCACTGTACAACTTTGTCTGAGTTTTATATCAAATTTTATATGATAAGTAATGGATGAATACTGGATTATGCTCGTATTTCAGCTCAGCAACATTGTGGGATAGATTTTAAATGTAGCTTATTCTTTTGAAAATCGTGCTGTCTTGGTACGTTACCCACTCAAGTCTCGGACAAAAGATGTATTCAACAGTGGCGATGAATTTACCTGTAACAAAGACAATAGTATGTTGTCAATTAGGTACATTCTCTATAGTTTATTTTATCATAGTGTATACTTTGTCCTGAGAGCAGTGGTGGCCCAGTGGTATCGGCCCCGACTTACGAGTTGTAGGTCGTGGGTACGAATATAGACAGGCGCACTGCTCTCAAAACGGTGAAGGAAAACATCGTGAGGAAACCGGCATGTCCTAGAACCAAAAATTCGAAGACATGTGACATCCACCAACCAAAACTGGGTCCTCGTGGTGGATTATGGTCTACTCCCTTTCACAGAGAGGAGGCCTGAGTCCCAGCAGTGGGAACATTTTTATGCTGATGATGATGATACTTCGACCTATTGCTGGGCAAAAGCCTTCCGTTTCTACTTCCAAACCTCGCTATTTTAGGCAATGCCTGGCCATGTAAGATTGTCAGCAAACATGATCAGATCTGTTCGCACCACATCTGAATTTGATGTAAATGACAAAGGCACTAAGCGCCGCGTCAATACGACTTCCTCTGTGGCGGTATTATACGTCAGCAAATTTTTATTTTAACGTAATTACGTTCGTCTGTTGCCGAAATCGTGTCTTCGTTCACGGACTTCCAAAGTAGACCCCCAGGTAAAATTAATGATACGAAGGTAATCTTTTGCTGTCACGATAAAAAATACTAACCTAAGTAAATGGAAAACAATCATCCGTCAAAAAAGTTGAATCCCCAAGTTACCCTAAATTGTTCTCACGTAATATGGAACCTCAAGAAAATTGTCTCAAAACCCTGACCTTTGACTTCTAGTTTTTGTAAGGGTGCTTATACACGGCGTATGTAACCCGCGAAGTGCCTCAATATGCTCAAGCTACATACGCCGCGCCGTGTACAAGCACCCCGCGAGTATCTTCATCAAGTCGCTTGCGCATGTTACTCGCGCGGGTAAATCGCAAACCCGCACCTTTACTTGCGCGAGTTGCATGCGCCGTGTACAAGCACCCCACGGGTAACTTGATCAAGTAGCTTGCGCATGTTACTCGCGCGGATAACCCGCACCTTTACTTGCGCGGGTTACATGCGTCGTGTACAAGCACCCTTGGTTATAAAAAACGTTCTTCATCTTGACGTAATCTGTCAGACGAATAAAAATTACTAGAAGTAATGTGAAAAGGGTTAATGTAAGGCTTTTTTACAGGTTAGGGGTTAACAAAACATTATGCCGGTAATCCTCGAAGGGGTATTTTTTCTGGAACATGTCAAAAGCTTACTTACTTATCTTATCGGGGCCACTCACATGCGCGCAAACATTCGCATATCGTACGAATGTTTGAACGCTTATGAAGGGCCATCAGACATACATTCGCAAACTTAGCGGATTTGCAAATGGGTTCGCATACTCTATTTGCGAAACTGTTTGCGCTTCCTCCTACACCTGTTTACGAATGTCTCAGTTAATTTTATTTTTACAAATCGATAGTGTTTCATGTACCGAATCGACCCTCCACGAGATTAAAAGGACCAAAATTTATAAATCTTGGTCCTTTTAATCCCATTACAATCCCATAACATTATAAACCGTTATAACTGTGTATAATGTATGCCTGTACTTATAATGATCAGTAGTTCGTAATCGTGTGAGCAACTGCCCCCCTAGGCAAGTAGCAAACGATAATTGTTAACGCTCGGTTCTCCCCAATAGATTTTCAACCTTATTCCTTCGAGTCTTTAGTTGAAAATCTATTTATGATTTCTAAGCGTTAGCGACTGGAACGAACGACAACGCCATGAAATCTTCAATAGATTTTCAACTAAAGACTCGAAGGAATAAGGTTGAAAATCTATTGGGGAGAACCGAGCGTTAACGATTATCGTTTGCGACTTGTTTAAGGGAGCTGGTCACACGAATGTGTAGGAGACTACGTGAAGGATCGAGGTTCGCGCGCTTTGATGTGCGTTAAAAAACCTACACAGCTTGGAAAACCGCGAATGTTTTCATTCACCGTTTTGAGAGCTGTGTTGATGAAATAAATTATTATATTATTATTAAATAAGTAATGCGCCTGGCTGGGTTCGAACCCACGATCTACATACTCGTAAGTCGGGGCCGATAGCACTCGGCCACCACTGCTCTCAATTAGATAGATACCGATAGGTAACTGAACTTGAGCTCTTGAAAAAAACGGGATAAATTCGATCCGGATAACGGATAGCCCGTGGTATTTTGAATGGGCCATAGGGTATCGCATTTTCAAACCATTCGTTTGAAGTGTAAAATAAAAGCCAAGTTCGTTCGAAAACGTTCAGGTTATAGTAGGCATACACCATCCTGCCTATCGATATTTGCAATTGTTTTTCATTTGACGCTTGCAATTGTTTCAAATCGGCAGTTCGTCCATATACACCATACACCATCCTGCCTATCGATACGATAGATTTGTCACAACTTCAAATCTGCACCAGTGATGCCAACTCAGCAACTAGATCTGGCTATTATTCGGTGACGACAGCTACAATTTCTAGCACCTTTTCATTTCATCATGAGACTATCGAATTAGATTAAAAAAAGTGGTGCAAGCGATTTTCGACCTTATCGACATTAAAAATTTAGTTTGTTTTTCTCACATTCTTATTCGTTAACATTGCTCCTTCATTAAAATCCGGTGTTTGCATCATTGTCGATAAGGTCGAAAATCGCTTGAAGGTCGGAAAATACTTGCTTAAGGATAGCAAGTTAAAAAAAGTGGTGCAAGCGATTTTCGACCTTATCGACATTAAAATTTAGTTTGTTTTTCTTACATTCTCATTCGTTAACATTGCTTCTTCATTAAAATCCGGTGTTTGCATCGTTGTCAATAAGGTCGAAAATCGCTTGAAGGTCGGAAAATACTTGCTTAAGGACATCAAGTTAAAAAAAGTGGTGCAAGCGATTTTCGACCTTATCGACATTTAAAATTTAGTTTGTTTTTCTCACATTCTCATTCGTTAACATTGCTCCTTCATTAAAATCAGGTGTTTGCATAAATGTCAATAAGGTCAAAAATAGCATGAACCTTTTTTTAACTTGCTTTCGTGGTCCCTTGACACCTCTCAAGTTTTCAATCGTATTTTGGTTTAAAATAAAATGAATAACTCTTTTTTTTACGAGTGTACATGCGATCCATGTGTGTGCGAAAAGCCTCAGTTTTCCTGGTAAGGCCACGTTCACATGGCGATTATTTTCCCGTATACTGTATACAAGATTTTATCGAATAGAGCAGTAATAACAGTTCACAAATGAAAACTTAAAAATAGTTTAAACGGCGTTCATACGGTAAAATCCCGTGTTTGAGAAATATAATATTTTACCGTGTACCGTGCAAAGTTGTCCTAAAACTGGTCAACTCTATTCGATAAAATCTCGTGTACGGTAGGAAAATAATCGCCGTGTGAACGTGGCCTAACCGTCCCTGTAGAAAAGTAGCTAAAAAGTTTAGCCACAAGTTACACTTTTTAGCTTTTTTTCTAGCACCTTTATAAAATTGGCTAACTATCTATGAAGTTGCTAAGATGGCATCACTGCTGCCGATTTGACGTTGTGTCAAAAACGATTTGATGACCTATCAAAATTGGCATGTCATGCCATCAAATTGGCATTCCACCCCCATACACGTTCAATTCTATTTGAGCAAATTGGCAGTTTTATGCCGAATTGACAAATAGGCATTATGGTGTATGGCTACCATTAGATAGTGCCCGCCTGTCCGACCATTCGGGAAATAAATTCATTTTTCAAACACCTTTTTCCGATATTCAATATTTATCCCTATGGTTACGTGGGAATGGTAGTTTTTTTAAGGGTAGAATAGTTGAATATAACGGTTGTTCTTTTTCTATTCAAGATCATCGGTTTTTTTTCACTTCTATTTTTTGCTAGCCCGATGTAAAAATTTGGTGGTATAAAATAAGAGACAGTTTTTTTTTAAAGTTGGACTATCTTGGGTACGTATTGCGCATTGGAATAATCTTAAAACTTTAACTGTCATTATTTAGTTAACAGTATTATAAAACAAAGTCGCTTAATTCTGTCTGTATGTGCATAATATCTGAACAACTGCACAAAATTGGATAATTAGTCTTTTTTTTTGTTCGTTAACGTCATTAAAATGTTTGTATAAAGGAAAAATTTCGAAAAAACTAATCTGAAAATAAAAAAATTTGAATCTGTGAGAAGTCGGGGTGCACCACTAATAAATTTTATAGTAAAATTTAATATATTTTCTTTAAAATTTTATCCATTTTCACAAAAATTTTAAACGAGTACTGTCCTCCAAAAGTTCTTGTTACCTTCAAACAACAATAACCAAAACTTGTATCCTAAATCAACAAGAAAACAATTCCTCTTCGTCAAATCCCTCTTTGTCCCCACAGTGGGCGTCCCCGGACTGTCAGCTGGACAAAATACGGTAAAATTAATGATGCCTCGTCCATGTCCCGGACATGTCAAGGAACTTTGGTGTTTGGAAGAGATTCTGTATTTAGATAATGAAAATAATTTTCTGGTAGATAGATGGAAGATGTTTTGATTTGAATATAATTATGTAAAGATGTATACGAGTACAGTAAGTTTATAAAAAGTAAATATTATATCCGAAGGTTATGAGTGTGGGACTGGTATTTTTAATGATCATCTGCCTTTTTTTTAGCTTTGTAAAACCATCAAATGAGTCCTCCCTCCCCTTACTGTCAGACTTGTACTGACTAAAATAAAACAATAGCCCTCAATGTTCCGGGGTCACGGTAAGGAAATAAGTCCCGCGACGCCGGCAGGCTTTGGCCCTCTGAAAAGGGGCCCCGTCATTTTTGCTGACGCTCTTTGAGGGGCGCGTGGAACAACAAGACGCGCCGTCGACCCGGGCATGGTCCACGGTCGGACAGCGAGTTGCCCTTTACTCGCTGTCCGTATGCCCGCGCATGATCATCAGCCTAGCCTTTTCCCAACTATGTTGGCGTCAGCTTCCAGTCGAACTGAATGCAGCTGAATATCAGTATTTTATATAGAGCGACTACCTACCGGACCTCCACAACCCAGTAACTCGGTAAAACGATACCCCATGGTAAGACTGGTTGACTTCTGACTAACAGTAACGTCTGTCAAAGAGCTACAAATGACAGCCGGGACCAATTTCGGCTTTACAAGGCAATTACAGCTTTACAAAGGACGGAGAAAACTCCTTAGAGTAATAGTTACGCATCCACAGATCAATCTCGGCCAGCGCGGCTTAACCTGGAATAATGGTCAGTCCTTCTCTGAATAATATTTAGCCACGAGCAAGAGAGGATTTTTACAGGTTTTTTTTACAAAATATAAATAAATAACATGGTGAATATCCCGTTTTATGTTTTGATGATAAATAATTTCACTATTTTAAATCTTAAAAATACTTTAAGCTTTTTCCTTCTACTTAATAGAGCGATACGCAATCATAATTTACTTAAGTATCGCGATTTTTTATTTATAAAACGATATAAATTAAAAGGAATATTTTCCTTTTAATTTAAATCGTTTATAGCGACAAAGGAGGTGTTATTTTTTCGGCCCAAACATGTACCGAGGTACAAATTACTATTAAAATCCCTTCCAATAATTAGTATTTTTAGCAGTATTTAAAATCCTTTAATACTAGATAAAAAAAGAAATAAAAGTATATGAAAAAACACTACTTCGCAACGGAACTGCGTTCAAAGAAACGTTCATGACAGCATTTACGGCTGTCAATCTGTTTCATCTGTCAAAATCACGTCAAAATATGACATCGATGTTTCATTATTTGACAGCTTTTTGACAGTAATGAATATCAACAACAATAGAAAAAAAACTATCGTCCTAGGTCGGGAACCCTGGCTTTTGGCCGGCAGATAACCAAACGCAAAAAATAATACGAAATGTGAAATAAATGCATTTTTTAAAATTATAGTTCCCATGATTATTCATAAAATAGGTGTACTAGTAATTAAAACTTATTTTAAATACATAAATAAATTCTATAAAGTACATTTTTGGGGTTTCACACGTTTATAAATGAAGTAACGAAACGCATCATGACGGAGACGTATGACATTGCTAGATTTAAAATCAATTCTTGGGTTGCAAGTTTTAACATCTTGGATCGACAATTTCTGGTGGTACAAATGCGCGAATAAAGGAGATGGTATCAAAATTCACCCAAAATCAAAGATGTGATCGATACGATCAAACTGTATGCCGATAGATTCTCTAGAACTATCTTAATAATCGTACCAAGTTTCAACATCCTAATCCATGGGATATCGGAGTTATGAGCTGTCAAAGTGTGCAAAAAATATCCATCTTGTTCCTTGAGATTTCACGTTTGTGCTGCCAAAGTACTCATGCTGCCGATTATTTTGCGTACCAACGACGCCTCAGATGTTATTAAACGATATTACAAAAAAAAAAACTGGCCAAGTGCGAGTCGGACTCGCCCATGAAGGGTTCCGTAGCAGCAAGTAACATGTTCTATGTTAGGGGTTTGGTTTCCGCACTTAGTCCTTCATGTGGACCATTGTGCGTGGGCCATAGTGGCCTTTGGTGGCTTATTCCAACCAGCCCACCTCCCTCCAGAAGTTAATCAGGTTTATTGGTCTGTGGGGAACATCTGTGTAAGTCCTGGGTGTCCCGAGGGTCTGTCCTGATCTGGGTGACACCTGTGCACTCGAAGAGCACATGCGCAACGGTTACCTCAGTGTCCATGCAAGCCCTGCACAGGGGGCTCTCCGTTATGCCTATTGTGTGGAAGTGTTTGTTTAGGGAGCAGTGTCCCGTTATGGTCCCTGTCAGCAGACGCATGCCGGTCCTGTCCCGGCGTAAAAGCAGCTGGTTAGCCTGCCATCTAAGGATGGTAGAGCTTCCCTGGATTGCTTGCAGCCTGGTGTCGGTGACGTCCACCAGCAAGGTGGACAGACGACCTTATAAAGGTCGCCGGAAGACGCTGGATGCAGGTCGCTTCCAACCGGTATCTGTGGAAGTCAAAAGGGGAGGCCTATGTTCAGCAGTGGACGTCCTATGGCTGAGATGATGATGGTGTCGAGGCCCACCATCTCTCTGCTTGTGTGAGGATGCGCTCCTGCAGCCACCTACGTATCTGGTTGAAGGGGATGGGTAGGTATAATGGGTTCTGGTCCGCAAACTGATGCGCTGGATGCTCTCCTAGCTAGTTCATCAGCCGCGTCGTTGCCCAATGATCCGCTGTATCCTTTAATCTATTGTAGTGTCACTTTGTTGCGTTAAGATACTGTTAGACGTTCTAGTTCATTGTGACATTCTAGTATTAAGCTTGAAGTGGTTTATTGTTTCTCCAACGATTAAAGGACTGAGGCGGTATCAGAGAATATACGTACGAGTATATGGGGGTCCGTAACTCTTCTGGCCTCTATCGCATATGCTGCTTGTATAATGCCCATGCATTCCGCCTGGTAAACGGTGTTGTACATTCCCAGCGGGCTGGATATATTTATGTTAAGGTCGTGTGAGAAGTGTGCCCCGGTTCCGGAATCATTCTTTGATCCATCTGTGTATATCCTCAGCTCTTTCGGACCTGAATAGTCACACTGCTCTTCTGCAAGTGTGATACTGTAGTGCTTTACAAAGTGGTTTTGTCTTGGGGCTTTGTCGTAGGGTGATGCCATCATTGGCTGTTGTTCGATCGCATCATTCTTAATTCGCGTGTGTTTAATTCTTGAGTCTTTGTTTAGGGTTCCCAAGAAATGAAGCCTAAAGGCGGCTAGGGCCGCCTCTTTCTGCACGATGAGGTGTAGAGGTGGCAGTCCAAGCATTGCCATACAAGCAAATCGCTGCAGCGTTTCGAGGTCTTTTTGGGTTGTGCTCAGGTTTGTTCTGGGCCACCAGACCAATGAGCCGTACGTGACTGTCGGTCAGTATGACAGTGGTATATAGCCAGTGAGTGGTCTTGGGACTGATCCCCCAAGCATTCGCTTGCACTGCCACAGGGATGGGGATGTTGGCTTTTGTAGTGATGTAGTTGATGTGTTTTGCCCAATTCAGCTGTTTATCCAAAAAGATGCCCAGGTATTTGGTTTCAGTTGATAGGCTTAGGGGGGTTCCAAAGAAACGTGGAAGCTGTAGGGTCGGTAGCTTCCTCTTTTTTGTGAAGAGGATCAGCTCGGTTTTTGAAGGATTTACTGATAGCTGGTTTTTGTTGCACCAGTCCTCCACTATTTTCAATGCTTAGCGCATGAGGTTGCACAGGGTATTTTCGTGAGTGACATTTATTATTACGGTTACATCGTCGGCATACCCTACGGAGAAGTACAGCAAGTAACATAATATAAACGTTCTTGTAGTTGGTTGTAACTTTGAAAAGTTAATTGCGGATTACGGTTTATGACGTATTAAAAAAAACTAATTACTTAATCTTGTTCAATCCAATTTTCAATTGAAGTTTGCATGGTAATGTACATCATATATTTTTTTAGCTTTATAATTCACTTATTTTAGAAGTTACAGGGGGGAGGACACATTTTACCACTTTGGAAGTCTCTCGCGCAAACTGTTCAGTTTAGAAGAAAAAATGTTAGTAAGCTCAATATCATTTTTTAAGACCTATTCATAGATACCCCACACGTAAGGGTCAGGTGAAAATTTTTTTTTGAGATTCAATTCTATGTATGGGGTTAACCCCCAAAATTAGTTTTATTTTTATTTTCGTGTCAAAGTCCTAATGCGGTTCATTCAATACATCTACCTACCAAGTTTCAACAGGATAGCTGTTATACTTTCGAAGAAAAAAGGCTGTGACATACGGACGGACAGACAGACAGGCATGACGAATCTATAATGGTTCCGTTTTTTGCCATTTGGCTAGGGAACTCTAAAAAGTGCCAGCATTACATAACAGTAGTCGCAATTGATGTATAACATCTGATATCTCACCGCAAGTCTTGGGTCATCCACCCAACGTTAAGAAACAAAACACTTTGGGAAATGTTACTTTACAGTGGTCACCCATTCAAAGACAGACCTCGGTGAATGTTGCTTAACTTTGGCAACTCATCCTCAGATTGTTCTCAGCAAGTGTTGTTTTACTTGGGCCATCCATCAAAAGACGTACTTTGGAAAGAAAGAAAGACAGAAAGAAAGAAAAGTTTATTGTTAGTCACACACAGAACAGAACAACAACATTAAAACTAAACAAGGGCAGAAGACACGAGTGCTGCTGGCAGGCATCCATATAGCAGTTTTGCAGCGGCATCTCTTCATGGAATGGTTTTCTATTTTTTTTTATTCGTGGTGAAATCATCAAATGATTCCGGAAACTCAGGGAGACCGGGAGGGACTGTCAGACTTGTACTGACTAAAATTCACGTTGTCCTTCAATAGCCTTTTACGTTCCAGGGTCACGGTAAATTGATAAGTCCCGCGACGCCGGCAGGCTTTGGCCCTCTAGAGTCCCTGTGCCCCACAGGCGTCATCATGCTGACACTGTTTGAGGCGCGGGTGGAACACAACGCGCCGTCGCGGGTCGTCGACCCGGGGTTACTTTAATGCTGGCACTTTTTTTTTGTGTAATAACAGCTATGGCGTCGTTGGTACGCAATATTATCGGCAGCATGACTATTTTGGCAACACAAACGTGAAATCTCAGTAGCAAGTGGAACTTTTTTGGCAAACTTTGACAGCCCATAACTCCGATATGCCGTGGATTAGGATATTGTAACTTGGTACGATTATTAAGATAGTTCTAGGGAATACATCTGCATACAGTTTGACCGTATCGACTACACTTTGATTCTGGGTTTTTGGTCCATACATTGTGGACCATGTCCTTTAACATATTTTTATTCAAAATCTACGATTTTTTTTCTATAATTTCGTACTTTTCTCCTTGAGGTACACGGCTTGGCCATTAATGTAGGGAAACAACCCCTTTAGGAAACATTAGAAAATGTTTTTGAAATATCTCAAGATAATATTTCAAACATGATTTAGTTTTGCCTCATGAGTTTAATTAAAATACCGTGTCAGTTTTCTCTTTATAAAAGTAAGTAAGTTTTATAGTAAAACAGTGTTCTTACTATAAAACAAGTGAACTATTAAAGAAGAACGGCAACTTCTTGGCTATTATTAAAAGTGTACTCAAGGAAGTACAAAACGAGAAATGTTAAACAGACTTAGAGCTGACAGTTACAAAGTAAGCATTGATTCTTTTTATAGAAAGGAGAAAGAAAAAAAGAAAATTTATTTTATTAGCATCAAAACTTAAAACTAAATAAAAAAACTAATCTTTGAATGCCAAAGGGCCTCAGCTCAGCATAAATAGTCAAGTGACAGCACAAATTCTACCAGTTGACGCTGATTTTCAACTGCAGCCATGTTGCCATGTTGATTCTATGTCAACTCTTTGATTTTTAATGAGAAAAACATTATTGTTTTTTATTTAAAATGTGTTTGTTATTGGCCCTAATCTAGCTCAGGACCAAAGGCAGCAAGTTTACCTAGAAGGAACAGAACCTCAAAACACGGAAGAAAAGTTACCCCGTCGTTTTTTTCCTACGTACTCGTAAAACAAGTGAATATCTCCAATGAAATGTATGCGTCGGGCATGCGGACAGCGAGTAAAGGGCAACTCGCTGTCCAACCATGGACCAGGCCAGGGTCGACGGCGCGTCGTGTTCCACGCGTTCCAAGCGTTTCAGCAAAATAACGGGACCCCCTCTCAGAGGGCCAAAGCCTGCCGGGGTCGCGGGACTTATTTCCTTACCGTGACCCCGGAACATAAAGGACTGTTGAAGGACACCGTGGATTTTAGTCAGTACAAGTCTGACAGTCCCTAACGCCCTGCCCGGGGTGGGAGGCCTCATTTGCATTTTTTTATGGTGCCTTTTTTCATTATTTTATCTACTAAACCAGCGTTTCCCAACCTTTTTCGGCCACGGACCCCTAGAAAATCAAACACAGTTTTCACGGACCCCCTTAATAAAATAATAATTTAAATATAATCTCAAATCAAATTCGACTTGTAATCTGTTCCTGTATTTGTTTTTTGTATATACGTACGCACTTATTTCGCTTACATCATTCATTCAGTCTCGCTCACCGCACTAACTAAGCGTAGTAATTACGAGATATTAGCATTTATGTATGGTCCAGAGATGACACCGCGGACCCCCATACATATACTCGCGGACCCCCAGGGGTCCGCGGACCACAGGTTGGGAAACACTGTACTAAACAATGCAGAATTATAAGGTCATCAAAAATGCACAAAAGCATTTCTGAAATATCTTGCCAACTACGAAGCCGCAGTTACAAATCGGTTTTCTAAAGTATTTTGCGAAGTTTTAAAATGGAACACCTCAACTTGGATCTGTGAGTTACCCAGGTATTCCATCTTAAAGCTACCGAGAGCTCATCGTCACTTTAACTTATAAATATGTTAAAACTGCTGGATTCCAGCTATGCTGTAAACGACTCCAGTTAATATTAAATAAGTATGTATATCCGTTTAAAAGGAACTTTTTGTTTTTCTTCTCATTTTTTAATTAATGTGGGAACTTGATTTGAAGGATACATAAATAATTTTCTTTGGCATTCATGTCTAGTTTTTTGTTTTCGATGTCCGAAACTAATATTCTTTTAAAAAAAAAAAATCTTTTTCTTTGTGTTTGAATTTAAGACTAGGTTAGGCAAATTCGGTTTACATAGATAATTATTTAATTTTAAACATATTTAAATAAAGTAAAGTTTATTTTATACAGGTATAAATTTAAAGTGGTCAGAGAAGTTACATTTTTCTAAATTAGTAAGTTTTTAGTTGCTCTGACATTTTTTTATTTAGTGTTAACAATTTCGCGTGGTCGCAAAATGAGACAGTCCAGTCCCAGTCAATCTTACCTAGCTATAATTTCCTCCTATTTATTTCACAAAAAATATAAAAATTACAAAGAAACCTAAATCGTATACCATATCAAGAACTGCACAGTGCACACGACACTCATACATCACATATGACACACAAAGCCACGGTCACCGCACAGTGTGACGATCTCGCATGTCACTGGACAAAATCTGCCCGAGCACTGGCACAGTTGCCCACTGGACCAAACACGTATGAAATTAATGATCATTGGCGGACTAAACTAGGAATTAAGCGGAACACTGTGCAGTGTTGAGTGTTTTTCAGTGATTACGGTTTCAGATTTTGTTAATATGATGATGGAATATTATAATTATCATAATTCATTACTTTCGGGGTCGCGAGACTAACGAAAGAATTACCTACTTGTAAATACTGACTAAAATCCACGGTGTCCTTCATCCTTCAATAGCCCTTTAGGTTCCGGGGTCACGTTAAGGAAATAAGTCCCGCGACCCCGGCAGGCTTTGGCCCTCTGAGCCCGTCATTTTTGCTGACGCTCTTTGAGGCGCGCGTGGATCACGACGCGTCGTAACCCGGGTCTAGTCCATGGTCGGACTGCGAGTTGCCCTTTACTCGCTGTCCGCATGCTCTCCGGCTGATGATGATGATGAAATTAACATAAGTATCATCTAAATTATTGACAGGAAAATTACTCATATTCCAGTTTTCAAGCTAAATGTACGACCCGGACTTAATACAAGAAAAATGGCAACACAGCTATTAATAACAGGGTGTTACTTTCACCCGGTGCACAGTGGAGCGATGCCAAACGTGGAAAAAATTGCATTTTTTCATCTTTCTGAAGTGTTTTTCTTGTGATTTATTAGGTGCTGTCTTTTAACTGAGAAATATTACTTAACAAAATGTGAATATACCGTCTTGTTATATTTTTAATTTACTTTAGTACCTATAGGTACTTTTTATTCACTAAAATTCCATACTTAGGTACTCGTACTAAATTAAAATGATCAACAAAAACTATCTTTGTACGTATTTAATTATATTTCACTAGGTCATTCCTGAGGCGTTGCCCGACAAAATTCAGTAAAATAATATCCCAAAAACTTACGAACTTTTGCATTTATAGTACATTACTGCCGCGGCCTATAATGGCTACTTTGCTGGTCGCACTGATGATGGCCGACAGCGCAGCGTAGCGCAGCTCCAGGCCGACACAGCGCGGTCAGCGAGGACAGCAAGGGCTGCATGATGGCCAAGCTGGAAGGCCTAGAGCGTAGCTAAGCCAGCTGGAGGCAATCATAGCGTGACCAGCGAAGCAGACATAGTGGGCCAAGGCTTGTATAGTGCTTTACTCAAAAATGCAAGTACCTAACCTACATAAAACCAGCAAGTGATTTAAATAAAATATATTTTAACTAGCACTTTGCCCGCGACTTCGTCTGCGCGTGTTTCTAATTTCGAACTCAGTGAATTTATTTCCCGCTCACCCTCCTTATAAGAAAATCTAAAAACTCAATACAAACAAACAATCAATCATATTAGACAAACTGATTTTCCGATTTTCACCCCGTTAGGGGTTGATTTATGAAATATAAATAAAAATACGTAGCCTTTATTCGATTGAGAGATAATTTATGCCCAGTTTAGAATTTATCGAAGCAAGCAGTAAATCCTTCCCTTAAAACTTAATCAACCCTTTTCAAAATTTAGGGGGTGATTTTCGAAAAACCCAAGAATGGAGGGTAGTTTTGAAAAAAAAATAGTGTCCGTCTTTTTTATTTACTTATACTCACATTCGTACCAAGTTTCAAGTTTATAAACCCAAAGAATAAGTTTTTGCATACAAAGGTTTTCACCCCTTTTCACCCCCTTAGAGGTAGATTTTCGCAAAATCCTTTCTTGATGCTTACTTACATTATAAACTGCCACTATCATCCAAAATTCAGGTTTCTACGTCAAGTGGTTTAATATCCTCCCCTTAAAACTTGAGTACCCCTTTTCACCAACTTGGGGGGTGATTTTCGAAAAATCCAAAAACACGTGTTTGATTAATTCTTATCTAGTATATAAATACTGATTTTCAAATTCTTCAGCTCACGCGTTATGATTTTTCCATACAAACTTTAACAACCCCTAGATTACCAATGGAGGGTAGTTTAAAAAAAATAATGGTGCTAATATTATTTATTTACGTGTGTTCTCATTCGTGGTAAGTTTCAAGTTTATAAACCCAAGGAATAAGATTTTTCATACAAACTTTTTCACCCCTTTTCACCCCCTTAGAGGAGGATTTTCGCAAAATCCCGTCTTATTGCCAATCTACATGGTAGACTGCAAATGCTGTCCAAAATTCAAGTTTCTGCGTTTAGCGGTTTCGGCTGTAGTCGTGTCAAAAGAAAAACCCCTGTTCTTTTATATATATAGATTAACTAGAAATTCAATTAAAATAACAATTACGAAAAATACAGTTACTAAAATTCAACACCGACTTTCCCGGTTTCATATTACTTACTAATAGTTTGCGATAATTTTAATGCGATGATTGACTGCTTTTCATTTATTACTTCATTTACTTAAAGCAAAAAAGTCACTAAATAAAAATAAAAAATTCGCTGAACCGCGCTTTTGTTCCTTCTTTGATTTTTTTTTTTTTAATATGGAATGCAATCTTTTTGTGCCTACCTCTTTAAATACAAACAGTTGTGTTTTAAATAAAATCTTTTTGCATTTGTTTTTTTAAAACGTTGACACGTCAAAATAGCGGCCGGCAATGTTTTGCCGACCCGTTAGAGCGGCCAGCAAAAACATTGCTGGCCGCTCCTTGAAACAGGCCCGCAAAGTCGACTTTGCTCAAACAAGGTTGTCAAAATAATGACCACATTACATGCATTTTTGAGTAATAGTACATTACTGCCGCGGCCTATAATGGCTACTTTGCTGGTCGCGCTGATGATGGCCGACAGCGCAGCCTAGCGCAGCTCCAGGCCGACACAGCGCGGTCAGCATGCACCACTTGATGGACGAGCTGAGATAAAGGCCGAGGCCGGAGGCCGAGGCCTTTACAGTGAGGACAGCAAGGGCTGCATGATGGCCAAGCTGGAAGGCCTAGAGCGTAGCTAGGCTAGCTCGAGGCAATCATAGCGTGACCAGCGAAGAGTCATAATGGGCCAAGGCTTGTATAGTGCTTTACTCAAAAATGCAAGTACCTAACCTAAATAAAACCAGCAAGTGATTTAAATAAAATACATATAGGTATTAACTAGAAAATTAATTAAAATAACAATATGAAAAGTACAGTTACTAAAATTCAACACCGGGTTTCCGGGTTTCATATTACTTACTAATAGTTTGCGATAATTTTAATGCGGTGTTTGACTGTTAGGTATATTTTCTTCGCTTACATAAAGCAAAAAAAAAGTCACTAAATAAAAATAAAAATTTCGCTGAACCGCGCTTTTGTTACTTCTTTGTATTTTTTTTTTTAAATATGGAATACAATCTTTTTGTGCCTACCTCTTTATATACAAACAGCTGTGTTTTAAATAAAATCTTTTTGCATTTGTTTTTTTTTAAACGTTGAAACGTCAAAATAGCGGCCGGCAATGTATTGCCGGCCTGTAGAGCGGCCAGCAAAAACATTACTGGCCGCTCCTTGAAACACTCCGGCAAAGGCGACTTTGCTCAAACAAGGTTGTCAAAATAATGACCACATTACATGCATTTTTGAGTAAAAATAGTTAATAGCTTACGTCACTTATGCGTGAGTAATCAAATATTTGTTATAAAATTTGATTTAAAAAGTATTTAGGTAGTATGTATTTACTTTTTAACAAAATTCCATAAAGAAGAGAAGATGAACAGTCAAAAAAAAAGGTATATTATGAAGTTGCTGTGTTTGGCCCAAAATCTTTTTATGAAATTGTTATCATAAAATTCATTTAAGAAATTAAAACAATAAATAATAAATTTATCTTTTTTTTACGTTCAACCACAGACACAGCGTAAGCCACATTTTTTCCAGTGGGTAAGCACTACGATATTCAGAGATAATTATGTAAGTACAGTCACGAACAAAAATATTAACTGGGTATATATTTTACGAGAGACATATTTGAAACTGTTTGGCAGAAAAATACGTCACATTACGCCAGACATTTCTGGCTGGAATTATGTTTACACCAAATATGTTTTAGGAATAAAGATTATCAGCCAATCACAGACTAGCTCCTAAGTTTAAAAAACAAAACAATGTTTAAGTTATTACCGTTTATATTATCTGACCAAGAATGGATGTCGATGTCCATATTTTATCCAGATTTCATTGGTCCCACAGAAAAACTTCACAAAACAGGTTACTTCTAGGCAAGCGTGCTTCACCGTCAACCACATCTTACCATCAGGCGAGAGAGGTCAAACGTGGTCCTTAAATAAAAAAAATAAAAAAATAGCTCGCGACTGTACCAGACTCAGTGTTGCCAACGAAAATACGAAGACGCTACATTTTGCACAGAGCTGGCAACACAACTTTTAATTACAGCCGAGTGCTGTAGTAATGTAGTCGAGTGCGTTTTGTTATTCCATTTTAGATTAAATTGAAGATAGTGAAATTGTTGGGTTACTTAGCAAGTTGGTTTGTTTGAAATGGGATATTTTATTTAATTAATAAAGGATACGCCTGAAAGTTTCGTTAGAAGTTGTTAATTTTCTGAGACTTAAAACTATAATACTGTATCAGAAAAAAATCAAAGTTCTGTGGAACAGGAATATCTTAAAATTTTGCTCTTAATTTTCCGGTGTCGTGGGTGCGTTTAGAAGCAAACAAACACAAATACACAAACACCCAGACCCGGAACTACCTACCTACAAATATTTGTTCCGTGTGGGGATCGAATCCGGGATACGCTGCACAACAGTCAATCACTCAACCACTACACCATTACATACATGTCTTCTTGTCTTGATTTAAAGACATATAAACTAACGCCGCGTCAAAGTAAGTATAGTAGCCGCGTAAAGTAAACTGCAACTATGACAATTTCAAGTTGACATTTTTCAAGGTAAAAATTAGTTACGTCTTCGCGCACCAGAGGCGCTGTTCCAGTTTTTCATACAAGAAACGCTGTAAATACTGTAAAGTAAAAGAGTGAATATTCGTGCTAAAGGTATTAAACTAAACAATACAAAACCATAAAAAATCAAGGCAGGAACATACTACATGCAGTGCGAACTTTTTTAAAACAACAACAGACTGGCCGTATTCTCTACAGTCCTGGCCAATAGCCAAGAGGCCGAAACTGAGAGAACGCTTTAGGGAATAATGGCGGCAGTTTACAATATGGTGATTGATGATGATATTCAAGTGATTAATAGACTATTAGAAGTGGATTATCGCCGTATGGGCAGCATTAATTAAGAGGCGATTGAAAGGGGTTCGAACATTTTTTCTACGGAAAGATAGTGGCACGCCATCGACATTCTGTTTTATTTTTCCATTTTGATTAAACCACTGTTAATGGCAGAGGACGCTCAATAACGTACATACATCCAATAAGCCACGCCTTTTTCCATGGGCCTTTTTTTTTCTTAGGTGGTAAAATCATCAAATGAGTCCTCCCACCCTGGGTGGGACGGAAGGGACTGTCAGACTCTTACGGACTAAAATCCACCCGTGTTCCTTCCTATGCCCTTTACGTTCCGGGGCCACGGTATCATGGGTTAAGAAAAAACCCGCGACCCCAGTAGGCATTTGGCGCGAAACACGACGCGCCACCGACCCGGGCTTGGTCCTTGGTCGGACGGCGAGTTACCCATTACTCACCGTCCGCAAGCCCGCTCCACTGCTGTGCCCTCTGCTAATCAGAGGGACACGCGTTGGAACGTCCATACGACAGGCTATCCGCATACGGGTAAAGAGACCACTTAGGCACACAGTGCGTAAGTAAGAGTTTTTGCCCGCATCCCAGGGTGCACCGGCCCGAAAAACTGGTCTTCCCCCCGGACGTATCCGAAAGGGAACTCCAGTCCACGGGCGCACGTGGAGGTTTCCTGTCTTAGCAGGAGGATCACCTGTGAAATTCTTGCATAGGTACCCTTTTCGCCTCATTCACTGTTCTATGCACTGCAGTACTATGCACTTCGCCTACAAAACACATGACACTCAATAACTTAAAAAATAAAACTCAAATGTTCAGGAGTATGGTGTGGTATGTTTTATGGTTTTAAACAATTCAATTTACTAATTTTTCACCATTCTCAAATCTTTGTCGAATTCATAATTCGGCAGAATCAACCACAACATCACTAAAAGAAAACTTTCATAAAATTGCAGTTGTGTAAAAAAAGTGGCGTGAATCAATAAATTCATCAGAGATTACAGTACCGAAATATATCCCTAGAAAAACCGGGAAACTGTTTACTCTGATTAATCAAACTTATTGCTTCCTGTTTTTATTTGTTTTACTGTTCCTTTGTTTTGAATATCGCATATCAGTGCTTGATTTCATTATTAATTTGGATATTTTTGACAGCAAGAGTTTATTATTACTTTCATAATTAAATCCTCAGATCAAAGAAATAGGCAGATAGAACGCTCAGAACACGCGAGTGGTTCCACCAAAGTTAATACAAAATCAAATCGAATTACATTCCATAATGTTTTCTTTGTTTTTGAGAACAACTTTTACAATGGTTAAAGACACGTGACGGCATATTTTGGCAAACAACAACAACGACACGCAGCTTGGTACGACGTGTAGCTTGCTACAGTGATTCGATTTTGATTTTGTATTAACTTTGGTGGAACCACTCGCGTGTTCTGAGCGCTCTATCTGCCTATTTCTTTGATCTGAGATTAAATCGTTAACAATGGTGTATGTGCCAATAATTTGGAGGTAATCAGACCTTATCACAATTGTCATGTAAAATGAATGCTGTAAACAAAAACTGTCCAGCATAATTTTATCAGGATATTATTTATGTATTATTTAAAAAGAAGATGAGGTGCTCTGTCACCTTCTCAACTTCAAAGAGTCTAGGTCAAAATGGGGGTAAAAAATTGAGTTATTTTACGCCCGGAGATCATACAAAAATGCCCATAGTTCTTTCTTTGTCAAATCAAAAACCGCACTCCATGTTTTGGATATCTTGATATCCAAGGGCTTGCCCTTAGATTATAAAATATCCAGTTTCGGTGTTTGAAACAAAATGTAACGTTTCTAGTGAAGCCACTTTTTTACTAATGTATGCTTGAGAGTGCACACATGTAAAGTTTTCCTTGCAGAACTCACTTGTTTTACGTAGGAATCGAACTACGGGGGTAATTTTGGCTTCAATTTTCAGTGGCCTAATACAAATCAGGAAATTCTATAATCTAAGTACAACCCTTTCGAGTGTTTCAATTATAATAATTGTATTTATAAGAAAACAAAAACAAATAAGCATTTTCGAATTGTAAACCAGGGTTAAGTTCTGTCATTTTGACCAGAGCTTTACTTAAAGCAACATAAACTGAGATGAAAATAAATTCACTGTATCAAGAGCTTAACGTCAATACATCCGTTATAATAAGGGTCACCATAACTTCAGATCATTTCTCGGACATGACCTGTATTTTTTAACCGACTTCAAAAAGAAGGAGGTTATTTCGAGAAAACTTCTAAACAAGAGCTTTGAATGTTACAACGTATTTACACATTGAAAAATTATTACAAGAACATAAAATCGGAATAAAAACTATCGTATCTGTTAATTCAGGTTATAAACTATCTGTGTGTCAAAATTTAGCAAAATCCGTTCAGTGGTTTTTGAGTGAAAGAGTAACAAACATACCTACAAACACATACAAACCCACACACGAAACAGGAGATGGTAATTCCAAAAAATCTAGATAAAACTTAAAATAAATAAATAAATGTATTATACTACACACATTTAATATTATTCAGGAACTTATATCATAACTTATCATAGCCTGTAACTGCACAAATACACAGATTCTGTAACAAATAATTTTCCAGGAATTGTCTCCCGAAACAAAGGAGCATGGTAACTTCACAGCTAATAGCGGTACAGCATCCTGTCGCGCCAGTGATCGCAGTTTCACTTCCTCAGTGCTTTAGCGCTGGTCTGTCTTGGGAGAAAGTACTGACTTACTGCGCAGAACTGGATTTATTTAACAGGGAGGTAGTTTAGTACCCGTTGGCTAATTGAGATTTATTTGAAAGTAATATTGATATAGTCTTGTTGGATACGTCGCTTGTCTAAATAGACTGAAGATTATAGACGGTGATTAAATTGACTTGCCTAGTTAGGATATTTTCCTAGTAATTTGTACATCAGGCGTAGTATTTTTTTTTTGACTGGACAACATTTTGTATGAAGTAGTAGCGAGAATCACAAAGAAATAAATGTTTCTTTAGTGATATTTGCCAAAGTTTTGGTATTTTTGAACTTATAATTATTAACAAAGATCTGCTACGACATCAACTATGATATTAACTTAAATTACAGTACAGTCGCGCCGTATATCATTTTTAAATTGGCTCCAAACGATTTAATCTGGGAATTTTCATAAAAAAACTAAAAATCTAAATAACTCAAAAACTACTGAACTTCGGTACAACATTTGGTGGCTTAATTTGTTGCATTTTAGCCCTACTATGTCGTCCTGCAAGGAATACGTCGAGTTACCAGTAACCCTGTATAATATGTAGAAATATTTAAGTATGTTTATCAGTTGTCTAGTACCCATAACACAAGCTCGGCTTAAGAAAACAAAAAGAGGTTAGAAAGCTGATTAAAAACAAAATGTTTTTGCCTTTATCCAACAAACAACAGATTTAAAGTTTCCAGTTTAAAGAAAGTTCACACACATTTTCTCACTTTTCCATTCTTTACTAAGATTCCTTTACAAGGATAATCTTTTTCTATTCATACATAGGAGATCTCACTGAGGAAACTGTGTCCATGAAAAGAATGGTAGAAAAATGTTTTATGGTACAACTTTATTTTTAGTACAAACATATGATAAAAGGAATAATATGTACAAAGTTTATTTTGAATAGTCTTTTTTTATATACACATACAAGTGTGTTAAACGTTGCTATGGGAACTATTATTATTTTCTCTTTGTTGTATAGTGATTGGTTTTTTTTTTTTTTTTTTTTTTTTTTTTAGCGTGGTAAAATCATCAAATGAGTCCTCCAACCCCGGGCAGGGCGGGAGGGACTGTCAGACTTCTACTGACTAAAATCCACGGTGTCCTTCATAGCCTGTTAAGTTCCGGGGTTACGGTTAGGGAATAATCCCGCGACCCCGGCAGGCTTTGGCCCTCTGAGAGGGGGGCCCCGTCATTATGCTGACGCTCTTTGAGGCGCGCGTGGGACACAACGCGCCGTCGACCCGGGCATGGTCCTTGGTCGGGCAGCGAGTTGCCCTTTACTCGCTGCCCGCATGCCCGCGCCTACGGTGGCCGGAGATCGTCGCGCGACGTCCGTCGCCGTGGGCGCCTACCACTGCGGCTGGGGCGGAGGGAGGACGCTGTCCTCTCTCGCTCGCGGCCTGCCTCCTCCTTTACGAGCATTACTGCCTCGCAGAAGGAGCTGACCGCTTCCCACTCCGTCTCGCCCCGCAGCATGGCCGCAACCAATGCCGGGCGCGAGAGGTCTCCGCCTATCGCAGCCGTGAGGACACGTCGGTGCTCCGCCCAAGCTGGGCAGTCTTGCACCGTATGCTCCACCGTGTCCTCCGGGCGATCTTCGCAGTGGTGACACCCAGGCGTCTCCTCCTTTCGCATCAGACACAGGTACCTCCCGAAACTTATAGTGATTGGTTTAAGATAACATTACATCAGAAACATATTTATTTACAAAATTGTATTAAAAATAACCCATAAAGAACCTTGAATAACCCAAAATATAAGGTGATAGACCGGTGAATTTTAGTCAGTACGAGTCTGACAGTTCTGTACTTCACCCAGGGCGGTAGAAGTATTTTTTACGTGGTACAATCATCAAATGAGTCCTCCCACCCAGAGCAGGGCGGGAGGAACTGTCAGACTCGTACTGACTAAAATCCACGGTGTGTTTCAATAGCCGTCTACGTTCCGTGGTAATTTGGTAAGTCCCGATGCCAAAGGGGGCGGAAGGTAAGGACTAATTTGATGATTTTACAAACTAAAAAAAAATGGTTGACTGCCACTAGCACTTAGGTTATTCCTTTTACCGTGACCCCGGAACATAAAAGGCTATTGAAGAACACCGTGGATTTTAGTTAGTACAAGTCTGACAGTCCCTCCGCCCTGCCCGGGGTGGGAGGGCTCATTTGATGATTTTAACACGCAAAAAAAATCATCTACAATTTGCCCTCCCATGACACGTAGTCCCACATAGTACCACTTTAAATCATTTTTATTTCATGTAATACATTAAAAACATGTTAAAAACACAACTTTAGACGTCGTAATAAATTCTGTGTGTCCCCATTTCAGTTTCGTTTATGAAATATATTTTGTTTTGTCTGTCTGGTTTAAAGTTTAAATATTTTCATGTTACTCCTAAAACAAAACTATGAAGTTTTGTATTATAATATTATGTTTAGCAAATAATTCATTCCTAATCACGATTTATTATGGCTAAGTACAAGCTTTTTGCAGGATCGGGTGACATTTTAACTGGAAACCTAGGTCATTTATTTGTCACAAACATGAATATAGTCCGTGCCACGATTCAAAACTTTTGGACGTGGCGTAAGTCCATAACATCAAATTGCATAAAAAAATATAGAACAACAACACAAATAGCATACCTGGAATTTTTCTAGGACTTCTACCGAAAAAAATTTCGGGTCTCGGGTCCACCACATATTCCACCACAACTATCACACAACGCCATCTAGTCCCAAGCTAAGCAGAGCTTGTGTTATGGGTACTAGACCAGTGTTTCCCAACCTGTGGTCCGCGGACCCCTGGGGGTCCGCGAGTATATGTATGGGGGTCCGCGATGTCATCTCTGAACCATGCGTGCGGGCGCCGGGCAAAAAGCAACTGACACCAACGTTCACATTACATATTTTCATAATAAACATTATGAGTACCCATTTTGTATCTGCCATAACCAAAATAAATACCTAATCCAATTTTTTTGCCGTTTCTTTGATTAAGGGGGTCCGTGAAAACTGCTGAAAATCGAAGAAGAATTTTCCCAACACATCAGCATTTCCGGAGCAAAAATTATCGAAAAATTCAGCACAAAAAAAAGTAATTTAAAAACCAATATCGAAGAAAACACAAAGTTTAAACGACACGCCATTAATTTGGTAGCTTGATATATTCAGTCTTCAAATTGAATGTCCCTCCTACAGAACAAAGAAAATGTACCGGAAAAACATTGTCTCTAATATATTACTGTCATATATCTTCTTAGCTAGACAGAGAATCTAAAGTTCGAAGTTTGAGAATGGGAAAAGGATTGTTTTTGCTACTAAGTTTACTAGTAGGTACTAGATAAAATTGATCATAATATAATTATTATTCGACATTAAAACCTGAAAATAAAATAAAAAACCGGCCAAGTGCAAATCGGACTTACCCATAAAGGGTTCCGTAACATTTTTCAAAACCTATTCATGGATACCCCACACGTAAGAGTCAGGTGATAAAAATATTTTTGAGTTTCAATTCTAAGTATGAAGAGTACCCCCAAAACTGGTTTTTATTTTATTCTTGTGTGAAAATTCTAATACGGTTCACATAATACATCTAAATTACCAAGTTTCAACAGGATAGCTCTTATAATTTCGTCAAAAAGTGGCTTGGCTGTGATATACGGGAGGACAGACTGACATATTTTCTCTAACTTTCCAATCATTAAGGTATTTCTTACACAATCCATCCGCCGGTGAACGAAATCACGTCGGATTAGTTTGAAGGATCACAACGGTTCACGAACGACCTTCACTATTCGTCTTGAGTGAGAGTCGCTAAAATAAAATTCAAGATGACTAAGTGGTCTCTTTGCCCGTATGCGAATAGCCTGTCGTGTGGACGCTCCAACGCGTGTCCCTCTGATTAGCAGAGGGCACAGCGGCGGAGCGGGCTTGCGGACGGTGAGTGATGGGTAACTCGCCGTCCGAAGGACCAAGCCCGGGTCGGTGGCGCGTCGTGTTTCGCGCCAAATGCCTGCTGGGGTCGCGGGTTTTTTCTTAACCCAGGATACCGTGGCCCCAGAACGTAAAGGGCATAGGAAGGAACACGGGTGGATTTTAGTCAGTAAGAGTCTGACAGTCCCTTCCGCCCCACCCAGGGCGGGAGGACTCATTTGATGATTTTACCACCTTAAAAAAAAAAAAAAAAAAAAAAAAAAAAAAGATGACTCGAAAAAAACTTCTATATCCATTTCCTACCGAATTCTCAAAGTCATAACACGCCATTTTTATTCGGAAACCTTTCTAAACTCAATCACGATAACGCTCAATTTTATTCTTAAACTCTTTTGTAAGGCCACAACAAAAAGGGTTCACATGGCATATTCGAGTTTCGACTCAATAAAGGCGATACGATGAACAGAAAATAAAATTTTATTGGGCATGTTCACCCTTCATAAAATTGGTGAGATACTCGCCTATTTCAGTAAACATGAAGCTTGTAGAAAATCTCGGGAAATGTTATAGGAAAATACAGAAGGTAGTTCGAGCAAGTAAAGTTGGTGTCAGACGGTTCATTCACTCGAGTGATAGTTCACTTGAGTGACTGGTTGTTTTTTTTTGTTACACATTCACTTGATACCCATTGATTACTTGCATTGAACGATCATCTGCTTAGTTAGTTAACTTCCAACATTTTTCCGTAGACAAGTGAGAAGAAAAAATCCGTAATAAAATACCGCGTCAATTTTGGATCAACCTGCTGATTCATTATTCACTTTTGATTTATTTTGTGTCATGTGGAAAGTTTTAATTAAAATGTGACTATGTTTATCATGAGGAATAACCAACGAAGCTGTGGATAAACAGTGTCAAATACTTTATATTTAGACAGAGTCTGTCTCGCAGAATGATAGTACGGTAAAGAACGGTAAACGATAAAGAAAATATGGAAGAAAAAGCACGTGTTGTATTGGTCATAAATTAGTCAATATAAGGATAGAATAATGATGATGATTCCTTTCAACTATGAATCTATAGTCGACTGGCCTGTTGGTCTAGTGATTACTGACCCTGACTGCTGTGCCGCAGGTCGTGGGTTCGATTCCCACCCAGGACAAATGTTTGTGTGATGAGCACGATCATTTGTTCTGTGCCTGGGTGTAATGTATGTATTTAGAAATATATAAGTATGTTTATCAGTTGTCTGGTACCCACAACAGAACTCTGCTTAGCTTGGGACTAGATGGCGTTGTGTGATAGTTGTGGAATATTACTTATGTGAAAAATTATTATAGTGTCGAAAAAAAAAAAAATTGAATCATCTGATGTCTACTTAAGAAATAAACATCTCCTCACTTTTGTTGGGAGCTGTCAATCGCACAAACTGTGTAATAAGAATAACTGAAAATAGCGTAGTTTTGTGTTTATTTCGCCTATTTCAATAACACCAACAGCATAAAAATTCGTGGTCAATGGAGGGAACAACGAATTCGTTTATTATTAAATCAGCCGGGCTCGATGGGATTATGGGTGTCGTGGCAATAATAGGAACTTTCATACTAAGTTATGTCTTTATGTAACCAATTTAGGGGATGAATTTCCTTTAATCCTCCATTGTTTGTGTTGTGAACCAAGAGAAGGTTGTGTGCTCCTTATTTTGTATATCAGATAAGAACTAGGTAGGTACCTACGTCTAAAAATTTAAGTAATTTGTATAAACGGATGGTCCGTAACAAATTACTTAAATTTTTAGACAAAAAAATCTAGCGCCAAATTTAGTTTCACTAACAAATAACATGATTTGGTCCTGAGCCCCCGATTTCTCCTAACAGCAATAATCTAAAAGTGCCAGACGAGAAAAAAGCCAAGTCCTATATTGGCTGGACCCCTGATAAATCTAGGGTTTTACGAGAAGAGATCAATAAGAGTTGGCTATGATATTCTTGTAATAGATGAGCTTGGTATTATTGTAACTCGATGACAAAAATAGCAATTTTTTTACAGCAAAAAGGCAGATTACCCCTCCAACAATCATTTCGAAACTAAAACCACATAAACGGTCTAACAACGCCGACAAAAGTCCAGTTATGGCCAGACCCTTTTATAATTCTCACAAAAATGGCGGAATTAAGGTCCTATGCAAATTCTGTTTATTAAAAGTATTGTAGGAAAAGGACACTGGCCATTAATATATAAATTATAATACGTAAAAACTGCTAAAAAGCTGAATATTATGGAAATTCCTTGAATAGGCGCCATCTGGGGTGGCCTTGACTGTCGAAAACCATCAAATGACAATGCCAAAAAAATGCCCTTTGTAACATCTAATATCTTTAAACGAGCAATTCTTGTATAATTTTTTTTTCCACAACTATCACACAACGCCATCTAGTCCCAAGCTAAGCAGAGCTTGTGTTATGGGTACTAGACAACTGATAAACATACTTATATATTTCGAAATACATACATACTATAGATAAATTACACCCAGACACAGAACAAATGATCGTGCTCATCACACAAACATTTGTCCTGGGTGGGAATCGAACCCACGACCCCCGGCATAGCAGTCAGGGTCAGTGACATAGCAGTCAAAATAAATACACAAGAATTGCTCGCTTAAAGATATTAGACATGAACTAACGCCGCGTCAAAAGAAGTGGCGCGGACTCTAGTAGTAGGGGGTCAGAGCCCATTCGTACCCTAAGATTCGCACCCTGTGCCCACTCGTACCCTGGAAGTTTTGAGGGGCCCACTCGTACCCTGAAGAATATTTATTTTTATTCATTCTTCTAATATAAGTACATGTACATGTGTATACTGCAGCTTGGTAGTCCTGGTACAGTCGCGCAGAAAAGTGTAAAATAAAAAAATATAGTAATTCGGTAGAAATCATGTTTATTTAAAATAAGATTAAGTTTAATAAATGCCTCTAGGCTCTAGGCATTAAGTCAGTCTTTAAAATAATTAATCAACTTTTGGTTTCTTGTACATTAGTAAATATTTAGCAAAATATATGATAACTATAATAATCTTTATGCAGTAAAATAAAACTGTGTAACTATTTAAATAAAATTTCAGTAGTAATTGAATTTTAGATAAATTTGCATCCAGTGGACAAACAAATAACCAAATATCAATACCAATATAACAAAAATAACAATTAATTGTTAGTCCTTTGTACAGTCAAAGAGATCTACAAAATAATGCAATATTACAATAACTTTGTATAAAAGAAATATCATCATCTGCCTAGCCTTTTCCCAACTATATTGGGGTCGGCTTCCAGTCGAACCAGATTTAGCTGGATATCAGTATTTTACATGGAGCGACTGCCTGTCGGACCTCCACAACCCACTAACTGGGTAATACGATACCCCATGGTAAGACTGGTTGTCAGACTTTCGAGCTTCTGACTAACAGTAACGACTGTCAAAGATCTACAAATGACAACCGGGACCAACGGCTTTACATGCTTTCCGAGGCACGGAGGAAACTCGCTATGACAGATGGTCACCCATCCACAGACCAACCTCGGCAAGCGCGGCTTAACCCGGAAGATAGGCCTGTGCGGCTGTGATTATTTAGCCACGAGCTCCTCCTCCTTGTATAAAAGAAATATAAAACTATAAAAAGTAAAATCATCACAATGTCCTAGAAACTAACAAAATACAACTCTTTTTACACAAATCAGCCTTGATTGACCATCATAAATATATAAATCAACATTAAATGTAAAATATGCAAAAAAAAAAAATAGAACACAGTCATATCAACAGTAAATAATCACTTCTTATTTTTTTGTTTATATACGAGTACCAACTAAATACATGCAAAATCATAATAACTTAAACTAATTTCTTGCGCGCAGATACTCTGGCTAAGAATTCCACAGCCCGCGCACATCTAGAGAGTACTTACCAATTTTAATGCAATTTTTGGAGCAAAACAGAATTAATGTTAGAACGTTCATTATTTATAACCGTCTTCCAGAAGGAGGAGGTTCTCAATTCCGACGTTTGTATTTTTTTTGTTCGGGCATAACTCCGTCGCACAACCGATTTGAAAAATTATTTTTTTTTTTATACTTTTTTCCATATTTCCGTAATGATCCCATTAAAATTTTATCGAAATCAGACTAGCAATTTTTGATAAATCAAACAAAAACCTAAAAAGTTTTCAACTTTGTCTACTCCGAGGTTTCTGGTCCGATTTCGATGATTCTTTTTTTGTTTGATATACTTAGTATATCTGCCATTTGACCCCATAAAATTTGGGTTGAATAGTGAAACTAAAATTAAAAAAAAAAAAAACAAGCAAAGAAATGTAACCGTCTTCAAAACAACCACAAAAAAGTTCAAAATAACCTACAAAAAAACTTTTCTGAACAAAAAGTTTATTTCGCTAGGCGAACTTCATTTATTAAAAGACCAAAGACACATTGAACAGTCTCGTATTCGCAGTCACTTTCAAGAACCAATATGTCACCGAAGCAGCCTTATCATACAAACAAAACACCTTATCTAATTTTGTAACCCGTTTTTTTTAACAAGCCATCCGTAGAGAGATAATTTTACATCGTAAGCCTATCCAGGTTATAATTATTATTATCACGACGGATTTATCATTCATCATAACTCTTTTTAACCGACATCAAAAAGAACGAGGTTATTTCATTGAGCTGTTATGATTTATTAAATAATTCCATTAATAAACTGTTCACAAGTGTACTCTGTTAACCGTTTCTTTTGTACAATATAGCTAATTTTATCTCAGGGTACCAATAGGCACCTGAATAGGTGCCGAATCATTAAATTATATTGTATTATATTAGAGTGGACGAATGGGTACCTTAAGAATAATATTTTTTATTAAAATATTAATTGGTACCCTACCAGGAGACCAATGGGCACCTATATAGGGGCCGAATCCACAACTTTTATGCTAGGGTACGAATTTTAGGGTACGAATGGGCTCTGACCCGTAGTAGGTACCGTACTCAAAACTGAACCAAAAACAATTAAAAACATTCTGAACTAAACAATAGAAAACCACAATAAATCAAGGCAGAAACATACTACATGCAGGCCGAACTTTTTTAAAACAATAACAGACTGGCCGTATTTATATATTTCTAAATACATACATATAATAGACAAATTACACCCAGACACAGAACAAATGATCGTGCTCATCACACAAACATTTGTCCTGGGTGGCAATCGAACCCACGACCTCCGGCATAGCAGTCAGGGTCACTAACTACTAAACCAACATGCCAGTCATTTATTTATATATAATCAGGATCTCGGAAACGGCAAGGATTTTTATGAAAGTTACAGATTAGGGGTTTTTCAGCTCAAGGAATCGATTTATCAGGTCCCAGGTTCGAGAAAAGCTCGGTTCCCAAGATATAGACATTTTAAAAACCGAGCGAAGATCGGTCATCCAGATATTGTATCTTTATGTGCAAATGGTACAGGTACGATTTTATGAAGATTTTTGTTGAATATCTCAACTAAAAAGGTGAAAATAAAATATTTTTTTGAAAAAAGGGAACCGTCTTCAAAACCAAACACAAAAAACTAAAAAATAACTTTTCTTCCGGAAGTCGGTGGCTCTGTTTTTTATTTGTTTCATTGACTTAGGGCCGCAATTGTCTCTGAAAATCTACGATCCAAGTAAGCAAAACGGATCCACGCAGGCAACGTCACGGGATATCTATTAGTGTTATATACTAAAACCTTCAAAATCCGTACAGACAAACGCGAGATAATCGCGGACATACATACATACTTACATACATTCAGGTCGAACTGAGAACCTACTTTTTTTTTTGAAGTCGGTTAATAAGGCTTACTGTTCGGTAGTTGAAATTAATTCCATAAAGCCACACATGTAGGTACTTAATATTGTTTTTTTAAGCCACTCTTTGCTTTTAGGCTTACGGCGGATTTGCGAAAAGGGAAGCCCCATGACGCGTGTCTTTTTTTTACTGAAATCTGTACTGTATTGAGTGAAAAATATCGACTTCTTTCCCTATATTGTTACCTGAACGTTTTGTTTTTTGTTCTAGTGATGTTTTTATTGTTTACTAATATGTATCGTAGAAACGATGGTTTATTCCGCGTTCAACCCCTAAGATTTTCTACCCTCTTCTGCGTTCGACCCCTAAACCTTTCCACATTCAACCCTTGAGGGTTGAACGTGGAACTCAGTACATTGGTAATCTTTTCTTTGTCCAGATTCAACCCCTAGTTTTTATGTCAATCAAAATGACATTCAAGTAATAGTGATAACAAAAGTATTCAGCCATTTATTTTCTTTATTAAACTTTATACCCTAGCGGCTAGGGTATAAAGTTGAAAATGTATTAGTGACTGCAGAGCGATTACGCTTGTCGTCTGCTGTGGTTGTCGTTATAGTTATGCTGCCGGACAATGGCCCGAGTCAGTCTTTTAATAATCACCAGCAAATTGCTGACCACTCATTTTTTTGGTTTTTTAAATCATGTAGGTAATAAGTTTTTCGTACCACTTGCTCAAAAAAGTGACATTCTATGCCACAAAAAGCGTACATAACAATAGTCATTATTAATCTGTTAAAAACAGCTTTCCCTAGGGAAAGAAAGTTGTACTGAATTTCATTCATCCTCTAGGGAGAGAATGTGATTTGAATTTCGAATACTTACCGATAGTGAACTACATCAGTCTGTCTTTACACCATTGAGTTTGTATGTAAAGCATTATACAACTTTTTGAAAAAGGAATACGCATTTATTATGCAGTTATGATTTAATAAAATTACGAGGAGGCCGTATGATCTTGATGCCTTTGCTTTTCCGAGAATACAATATTAATCTAGGAATTTGCCGCGTTTTGTTTTCTTCAAATAAATAAACGTTGAGTTTTTTTTTTTAATAAGTTATTGTTAAATTTAAATGTTTAATTAATGCTTATCTCATATTATTATTATGTTAATTTTTTCGCAAGTGGTACGAAAAGTAGAGTATTTTCCTCGGTGATAAAGCTGTCTTAGTCTTGGGTGAACTTAAATCCCTCGCTACACTCAGGACTCGTCTTAAATCCCTCGCTTTGCTCGTGATTTAAGTTTCTAACACCCTCGCTGCGCTCGGGAGTAAGCCTCGAGTCCTTCTTTATGCTCGCGATTTAAATCGTCACCCGCGACAGAAGACACTGCTTTATCCCCTTGGTTAATAATCTACTATTACCACCCTTGGTAGAGCGGAAAGGACTGTCAAACTTTTACTGAAAGTGCCGGGCGCGAGAGGTCGCCGCTTATCGCCATGTAATTTATCCTAAAACCTAATTAAGATAACTGAATAACCTAATTCCGGCGATGAATGAGTGTGAGAGAGACATTCACTGAGTTTACGATGTAAGGTACCTCAGTTATCTCCGAGACATCGGTCATTTTCCGGGATCGCACCGGATCCCGGGATGCCGGGATCCCGGGATCTTCCCGTGCCGAATACAAATGAAACTATTATCTACTCGGCCTTAAGGATGGGCTATGAGAACAGCGGAGTTTGGGATTCTCATTAATTAGACGTATGTTTTGGGTTTTCTTTTTATATGGAGATTCACACTTTCAAATAACACTGGTTGTTGTGGTTCACTAAATGTGACTGTATTTTAGTTACTAAATAAAAAAAAAGACATAGTTGTATTTCTTTGGCACAGATTAAGATAAAACTTATTAGCTCAAACTATGACAAGTTCCTAAGATTAGCGCGTTTATTAACCAAACAAATTCTTCAGCTTTAAAATGTTAAATAGGTATAGATAAAAGATTTACCAACTATACGGTAACAAAAAGTCAATAACGCGAAATCTATTACCTACTTACTCTCGGTAAAGTTTTTTGATGGCACATCCACAAAAAAGTGTTCAAGACCGGGGGTATATCAAGGCAACTTTATAATTCGAGTCTACAGGTTATAGAGATCATGATCATTGGCCTCCTCTGTCTGAGGGAGTGGGCCATAATCTATTACGCGAACTCAGTGCGGGTCAGTGATGTCTCATGTCTTCGATTTTTTTTTTAATCTAGGTCGATTTCCTCTCCATGTTTCTCTACAGCAGCGTTTTAAGAGCAGTGTTGATTGAATAAATTACACAGACTCAAGGTGCATTAACACGGCGCATGCTACTCGCGCAAGTAATGGTGCGGGTTTGCGGTTTACCCGCGCGAGTAACATGCGCAAGCTACTTGATCAAGCTACCCGCGGGGTGCTTGTACACGGCGCATGTAGTTTGAGCATGTTGAGGCACTTGCGTGGGTTACATGCGCCGTGTACAAGCACCCTAATACTGGTTGGGTTTAAACCCACAACCAACGACACGGTATTATTTTTTTAAACATTGTACTTGTTATTTCCCTGTATAGCGCGTTTACCAACGTTTAAACTAACAATCACAACATTATGATTCATATACGATTCTGTAAAAGCGGCCATTTTTAGATCTACTTGTTATGCTTCACCGCTTCGAAAGAATGAAAGTGACCGTGTTTTTGTAATTAATGATATTTGTCGTACTTACTAAGTAGATTGGAACAAAGTAATTTGCATCGCACAGCGTGCGATCACTTATTTTTGAAGTGAATTTCTTTATTCTGATAGATCATGTACAAAAAAAAACATACTACGATGAATTTATAAAAAGGTTTAGAATTCTGGGTTTAAATCTGTAACAATTATAATATGAGAATAAATTACTCTAGTAGGTACTTTTTATATTAATCTTTTAAAAGAATTGGTTTCTTCGTTCGTTTCTTTTAATCAATGGTAAAACCATTGACTAAAAGAAACGTTAGAGCATCATTATATAGGACCATAACTCAAGCATTATTTAACCTTTCAGGCACTTGGCGAACCAAATATGATCTACATAATATTTTATATACAAAATACAATTTGATTCGAACACTAATCGAACAAAAACGTCACGAAATTTTTTTGGAGTTCTATGTAGGCGCGTGATTTCAAGGTACGAACTGGTAAAAAACCACATAAATTCTTGCAGCCATTATACATACTCAAGCATCATTTACTTCTTTTTTGCCGCTAACTTTATGGCCACATAATAAGTAGGTCCGTAAGTAGGGCCAACGTTTGAAAGAGACCGTAATTTGGTTTCTGCCCGTCTCTTTAATGTAAGTCATTTCACTGAATTTTTCGAAGGGATCATCCGTAAAATATGTTTGGAAATGAATGGAAGGAGAGTAGTGCTTTTGTGGTAAGTATCGAAAGGGTGTTTTTTATAACCAACTCAGGTTTAGGTATGTTCTTTTCAATAGATACATAAAATTTTCAGTGACTTAGTTTTAAGTAAGTAGTTTAGTTTTCGTATCTGCTACCATCATTGCTGGTCACGTTGTTCCGCTAACTGCTGGATTTAGACCATCCATCCATCCATCCATCCATCCATCCATCAGCCTATAATGTTTCCACTGCTGGGACACAGGCCTCCTCTCTGTGAGAGGGAGTGGGCCATAATCCACCACGCGGGCCCAGTGCGGATTGGTGGATGTCGGATTCAGACCACTACTTTTTTTCCCTATTCCTCTCTAGTTTGCTAGGGTTTTGCCTGCGATCTCCTAATCACATTATAATTGTCTGTTGGGTGATAAACACGTCTTCTACCTATAATGTTTGATATTCATGCACAATTAATCTCTCTAATTTGAATACTTAAGTCAATTTAAAACGCCAGTCAAAGAATTTGCGCACTCCATTACCAGAATGTGCCAGCATTCATGAATACTTTCATGCTAAATTAATGTACGAACACACTCTCCAAGCGAATTATGTAAATTTTAATTGTCACCCTTTTACCGAAAACGATAAACATAACAAATTACCGCCATCTTTAAACGCTGGAGTTACGCAACAGTAATTATAGGCATTGGCAACACTGGCTGCAATATTTCTGACATTTTCTTTACAGAAATGAAAATTTCGGCCACGTTGGTTTTGTAGTTTGACTGAGAAAGTTGAGTTCTAGATTTGATTTCTAGGTCAGCCAAAGTTTTATAGTATTTTTTTTTCATTGCAACAGCACAATTTGCGTTAGTGCGTAGTTGACGATTATGGAATCGCCTCATATTACATTTCATCGACTTTTGTGATTTTACTTTCTGTAAATTATGTCTAAGTGTACAATGAATTATATATATTTTTTACTATAGTTTCTGAACGTTTAAGGACATTTTTTCGTCGTATGTGGTCGGATGAACTCTTCAACCCTTTTTTTTGTCAAATCCACGTAATTTACGTCCGACCCCTCAGTAGTCGTAACTCATCAATTCGCGCCTCTTTTACGCTGATGTTGTATTTTTACGTCGCCTTTTGAGCTCTTTTCTCCAAATTGTTAATTTTCTGGATAAGATCTCGGCAATAAAATTGTTTTGCCTGTTTGTTTTGTTCAAGTTGTTAATTTGCAAAATGTCGTTGTAAGTCAGACGATTTTGTACTGCTATTTTTGATAGAGGATTCGAAAAACATCGATGGCCTGTCTAGGACCTCCTCCTTTGCATCCCCATCTCAAGCAACCACAATTCATTACATAATTAGTTTGGTTATCAATTAATTAGTTGGTACAAGTGGTTGTTTACATATGAGTACCGTATGCAAATACTTGTGCAACAACCTTTGAATACCTGAGTACTTGTGTCTTGAGTTCCTGATTAAATTATCACGTGTACTTAATTGTATGTAAGGGTGCTTGTACACGGCGCATGTAAGTAACCCGCGCAAGTGCCTCAACATGCTCAAGCTACATGTGCCGTGTACAAGCACCCCGCGGGTAGCTTGATCAAGGAGCTAGCGCATGTTACTCGCGCGGTTAAACCGCAAACCCGCACCATTGCTTGCGCGGGTTACACGCGCCGTGAACAAGTACCCTAAGGAAGCGAAGTGACTGACGTGTCGATAAATACCTTATAGTGTTACTGGATTTATCTTATTATCTTACTTCTTATCTTCTCTGATGGATAGAATTCGTAACGAAATAATTCGCCAGAAAAACAAAGTTGCCCGCGCCTGTGGTGGCCGGAAATCGCTTTTTTGTGCCTCAGAAAACACTATAAAGGCTGGAGCAGACCAAATGCGTATGCGTAAGCGTACGTGCGCGTACCACTGAGTTGTAATGTATGGCACTGTATAAAACAGGACACACCGCAGGACGTGCACGTGGACGCAATGCTTTACGCAAGCTGTGTGTCCTGTCTTTGATGCAGGCAGGAAGTTCTAAGCGGTACTTACGTAAAGTCAAAAAAAAAGAGAGAGAAAAAAAGTCATAAAGAGGTTTATACGCAGACACAGATTGTTAATTAAACCTAACACGACATTGGAAAATCGTTGAAAAATATTTTTTATTACAATGGATACTTACCTCTTTTGTTGACTGTACATCATCTAGCTGTAGACGACACACTATCACGTCTATCACTGTTCATCCGTCTGTCAGGGCTATTTATTTCAACTATAATATATTATTATAATAGTTTTAAACTCTTACTAAACAATAGTCTTTGTTAACTTTTGCTTCAATTATCACATCCGTTGTTTGGTTTCTTCCGCTAATTGTCTATCTATCTTTCTTTCTTTCTATTAAGACACAGGGACAGACACTATTCAATGGGTAATTATAAAATGAGTCAACGTTACTAATCACCATTGTCTTTAACGATAACGCTGTGTAGGTAAGAGCAGTGATAGCCCAGTGGTGTCGGCCCCGACTTCTGAGTTGTAGGTCGTGGATTCGTTGGCCAGACTTGAGTTCCTTGAGTTACGAGTTGAGCTACACGACAACTGACAAATGCTTGCACTGACTGGACATTTCCACTCAAATCTGTATGGTTCTTTCTTCAAAAGACCATTTCAGACATCTGCATGGTCATCAGTATGGCTTTTACAGTATAATGTCTGGACTTTAAAAGAGCCAGTGACCTCTGAGTTTGTTTCAGATGTTTCTTCTCAGAGTAGTCAGGTACGAAACACCGGCCTCATCTAGCTTTAAAAAATATCATATGACCTGTAAAAGTGTTTTTAACAACCAACTTGCAAAATAAATATCATTTATCATTTAGACGCATTACTTTATGTAATTTATTTCATAACTACTGCTCTCAAAACGGTAAAGGAAAATGTCGTGAGGAAACCGGCATGTCATAGAATCAAAAATTCGAAGTCTTATCTGACATCTGTCAACTCGGGCCGCGTAGTGGATTATGGCCCACTCCCTCTCACGGAGAGGAGGCTCGCGTCCCAAAAGTGGGAATATTATAGGCTGATGATGGTGATCCTTTATACTAGAAAGTTATTGTCAAACAGACAGGCGTGGCGAACGCGAAGCAAGGCGTTTTTGTTTGTAATGTATAGAATTGTTTGAAGCCAGTCACGTAGACTATATATATCGGATCGCTTTCGCTTTTCTATGTGACTGGATTCAAACGGTTCCAGACATTACAATTAAAAACGCTTCGGATCGCATTAGCTTCGCCTGTTTGAGAATAGCTTTAGGAAAAATCTTGAGGTTTATGACACTAATAAATCTTAGCTGCCTGTTCACTAATCTATTTGTTTCCCTATACTTTACTTTACCAAAGTAACATTATTCATGACCTCATGAAGGAAGCGTTCAAAAGATATAAAAGATAATGGTGTGTCCACAAATAACTGGACTCCTTGCTGTCGCTATCTAGAGCTTTGTCAACAAGAGTATTACGTAAATGTGCGTCGTTGACATAATCGGTGTTGTTATTAAAGATATTAGGCGCCTTATGAGTTGTTGATGGTCTTCTAGATTTAGATGGACAGGCATTTTGTAGGTATTTTGGTGGTTGGTAAAATGGAGCATAGAAATGTCAGTTGTTCTTTGAGCACCAGGTGGCTTACCATCAACTCTTAACGCGATCCAGTTTAGGCTGTGGGAAAGAGATGGCGCTAGATGACTTGTATAGCTCTGTCTCTTACCTACAGCCTAAACTGGATGGGGTAAGAGCTCGGGGCAAGGCCCCAGATCTTCGGCGGAACGATTTTCTTTTTCTAAAATTTTCGGAAAAATAATCTTGAGTCAATCAGGAAACCAAACGCAATACCTACTTTATGTATAATAATCATAATTTTGCCAAGAATAATGATTATCATCATCATCACCCTCTAAATGTTTCAAGGACACAGGCCTCCTCTCTGTGAGAGGGAGTGGCCGGCGGCGGCGTGGCCGTAATCCACCACGCGGGCCCGGTGCATGTTGGTAGATGTCACATATATAATTATCTTCCAAAATTTGGTTCTACGACATGTCGATTTCTTCAAGATGTTTTCCTTCACCGTTTTGAGAGCAGTGGTGGTGAAATAAATTACACGACCTACCTACAATTCGTAAGTCGGGGCCACTGGACCACCATTGCTCTCTGCCAAGAATAGACAAAGATATTCCTATGAAATCGTTTTTATTGTTATTCTATAGAATCCACTACAACGGAGGTATTCTACGGGAGCTGGTTCATCATTTATCAGTTCATAAAAATATAAATTCTTCAGCAACATTTTTCCGCAAAACGAAAATCGAATACCCTTTAACAGAATTGGCGTATCTCCGGAAATTCTTCCTCCTAATATATCATTTTATCAGTCAAAACGTGCGATGATTCCGTAATTCTAAATGCCGTTGGGATGCCACCGTAATTGCGACGTGTTGGTAAAAGGGATCGATAGCAGTTCATAAATGGACATTGTTTTCATTTGGGATCTATATTTAGGATGGGCTGTTCCATAATCATGGAGTATTGAGAAGAGACAGGTAAACTCACGAAGGACACGTTAATGTCCAATGGCGGAATTTTTTATAATAATAAATTATTATAAAAAATTCCATATTATATATGGCAAAAACATGTTTAGCTAAGATAGGACAAAGCATGCAAAATTTTAAGGTTGACAAAATGAGGCGGCACAAACAATGAAATTTTATACATCAAAATATTATACCGATAAATTCTTTTATGCTGTAAAAACTTGGTCGCGGGATTATTTCTTTACCGTGACCCCGGAACATAACAGGCTACTGAAGGACACCGTGGATTTTAGTCAGTACAAGTCTGACAGGGATCCCGCTCTGCATATTTCGTAAAATATGTAAAGTGACGGTCGCGGTAACAAACCATGTTTCTTAAATATCGGTTGACATGATTCGTCAGGTTTAAGACCACAAATTGACCTCATGCACTTTTTTTGAGCGATGAAGGCTCTACGGAAATTGGGTTACCTCATAACTTTAGTGTAGGCTAAGGATTATAAAGTGTGCCGACAATGGAGCAAGTTTACCCAGAAGAAGCCTATTAGTTTGCTTCGTAACTATACACACTCAGAGAAATGTATACGAGAACTTCTGGTTGCAACCGTGACAGCAAGACTCACTAGTTGACTTTACAACATTTGTAGTAATAAATACTAAGTAAGTAGTAGAGATAACAAGGACTTAGTAAGTATTTATTACTAAAAATGTTGTAAAGTCAACTAGTAAGTCTTGCTGTCACGGTTTCAACAGAATTTCTCGTATAGTATATAGCCAGACATTTCTCTGCGTACAGTAATTATAAAGCTGAAGAGTTTGTTGACCGACGACATCGTGATGGTCGCGGACAACCGATGGATGCAAAAGGCGAATTGTCGTTCGGCGTGGCGGTCTAAGGGGGAGGCCTATGTTCAGCAGTGGACGTCTTCCGGCTGATGATGATGATGAAGAGTTTGTTGGAACTCGCTGATCTGAGGAACTCCAGGTTCGAATAGTTAAAATATTGTTGTGTTGGATAGACCATTTATCAAAGAAGGCTATAGGCTATGTACACCACCAAAAAAATAAGTGTTGATATAACCTACTTGCATAAATAAACAATACATCATTTCATTTCACCTAATGTCCAATAGAAACCGAGCAGCGGATGAAACCACAGAGAACTGCTAGTATGCTAGCTATGCAGATTACTTGGCTACAATCTAGTCCTGAGGCATGCTCACCCGGAAGAAAATGGAATAGAATTATTGCGCACTGACAAAATACCTACACTAAAAAAGTTTGGCTCCGACAGCATGGTGGCCAAGTGGACCTGGTGAGACACGACACTGTCCTTTAGACGAGCTTAGAGACGATGTTGCCATCAATTTGATACTAATTCAGACTCATCCGGTCACTACTGAAAAATCACTATCGAAAAACGTAATAACACTTGTACCTCGATGTGTAGTTCGAACTCCAGACTTCAATCTAAAGAGGCTTGCGACCACAAAGCCAACGAGGCAGTTAGTGGCTTTAATGGCTTTATTTCAACTAAAGCTAATACAGCAAACTCATAAAACTAAGTAATAACAAAGACCATAACATAACCCATCAACCAGCCTTGAATTCTCACCACAAGAAGTCAAAAGCTAAGCCATTTTCGTGTTTAAGACCACTCAGCAGTATCCAGCGAAACTACTGCCGAAGCTATAAAGTTTATTGATTCTATTACAGTATTTATAGCGCTGCTTAGCATCGCTGCAGCGGATGCGGGCTCATTGAGCGTGTAATGACTATATTAATATTTGATTGGAGGGTCATTGTTGTGGTATGTGGGTAGTTTTGAATGGAATTGTGATGTGCAGGTTAATGACGGTATATATGTTGTAGATATGAGGAAACCCAACAATATAGGGTGACTGGTAATTGTGTACGATACTTAAACACGTGATTGTGTTCATGATAACCAGAAACTTTTACTTTGGGAACAAACATGAAAACTCGAAAAAAAAATCTGCTGTTCAGTACATTTATGTTTGCATAATGTACTGAACAGCTGATATTTTTTTCATGATTTCGGCTTTGCTCCCATATTAAAAATTGTTTGTTATCATGAGCACAATCACGTGTTTAAGTATCGTACACTAATTACCAGTCAAGTCACCCCATATATTGGAACTGGTCGATCAGTAACCTTGGGTCTTACAACAGAGAAAAAAAAAGTGGATTAAAAAAACATTACTAGGCATTCTAGTTTCTTATAAAGAGACCCTAATAAATCGTACTATCGACAAATGAGGCAGAATGACTTCCAACATTGCCCAAAAGTGTATTTGATCCGTAAATTCCTTGATACCTTAATATTTTGTGGGGTTAATACTGCTTTCTATAAATACAGTTTATTTTGGCGACTGATTCGATAGGATTGCCTTTTAAGCTTATATTTCAAATAAGGGGCTATGGATGACTGAAAGATTTTTATCCAACACAAAAATAATTTTGCAATTCGAACTAGTGTTTCTTGAGATTAGCCGCGTTCAACAAAACAAATTATTCAGGTTTATTTATAATAATAGTATGGATAATAAAATAGATAGGTACTTACTTTAAAAATAATTTTAGTATGGAACGATGTAATTAATGTTAAAATTAACTTCAATTTTATTGTTCCGAAGTTATTTTTCCAACGAATTTTATGTCTCTGCACTAGCTATGAGAGCATTTTCGCACAAAAGTTAATTTATCTAGCAATAAAATTGGATGGTATGCGCACCTGCTCCACATAAACTATCTAATAAAGTTTTAAAATAAAAGATATTTTATGTTAATAGAGTCACAAATTAGAATAATGATGTCAAAACAAAAAAATGTCTTTATTATGTCACAATAATCATCAGCACGACAAAAATGCCGCCATTTTTTTACAATGACAGGTGTCAAAATATTGGTCCAGCCCCAAAAGTTTTTTTTCACTAGGTAAAGCTATCATTATTATTTTAGTAAATAATCAAAACTTTCATTTTAGTAAATATTTAAAAGCTGAAGAGTTTATTCCTTTCTCTGTTTAGTTGAATACAACTCAGAAACTACTCTTTCGGATTGAAAAATCTATTTTTGTGTTGAATATCCCATGTAGGCTATCAAGCTACAACCAACAGAAGTCAAGCAGCGAGTGAAACCGCGATAAACACCTAGTTATCAATAAAAGCAATAAAACAGACTTTACTCCTAATAAATTCGAACCCAAAACCCCCGACAAGAAATTGCGACACGACAAAAAAGTCGCAAATCCACGGCGTCCCTTATCCAAAGTCCCCTGGCTTTACTCAATGACGAATGTGTCCCTTCAGTACCCCGAATCGTGACGTATATATCTGTTACCGTTAACGGAAAAAGTTTTCCCTTAGATTGCTTTTCCGGAAAATTATTTTCATTCAGAGCGGAAAGCTCGGATCACGAGTTAGTTAGGTAGTTTCATTTGATAGGCTCACATTAAATCTTTCAATGTAATTTTTCTTGGAAAGGAAAAAGTGAGGAGTAATCTTTGATGGAAAGTTTCTGATTCATGTCATGGAATTATACTCTTATTTTGCATGGAGATTGGAAGTTTTTTTATTATTTACTCGGGATTTAATTAATTAGATATCTAATCTTGAATCATTCGTATTATATATCTACTAGAATCCATCAGAAAGGTGTTATGTCCAGTTAATGAATAGACTAATACCAGACATTATACGGTGCTACGTATTCTCCAACGATTCACGCCTGAATTTTCAACTTCAGGCACTGAAGGATACTTGAAAATCTAATTCTAAAGTTGAAAAAAAGACGTCTACTCATCGACGAGCTAATAGCAAGGCTGATCCGAGCATCCTGTCTTTCAACAGGGGCTCAGAAACATTACATCCTGTTCCTCATACCTGAGTTTCTTATGCCCGTGTCCCTCACACAAGTGTTCCACATACACGTGTTCCTCATATAACTAAAGAAGAATGCTGAAATGTCATGCTTTTATTTCTTTTGTAATATTTTCATTAAATTACTCGTACTTATTTATTTTTTAACTTTTTGTTTCTGTTACTTTTTTCGACTTAATTTCGATTTAAAAAATGTCTGATAAGTTCTTAAATTTTGTAATACCCGTGTTCCTCATACCCGTGTTCCACAGACACACGTGTTCCTAACATCCAACAAAGGCAATGAATCCGTTAGCAACTTTTCACATTACTCGTTCATTTCAAACTCCATAATTAAACAGCTAGAAATGTTATCTGCCAACTGTACAGTTTTGGACTGAAACTATACGTTTCATATTACAAACATTTTGATGAAAATTCCTGATATCAGCTTATTGTTCGTGCCTGTATAATTATGTAGCGACTGTGAAGTTAAAACGTGAACTGTGTCAGTTTACAACATTTTGTTATTGCATCAGGTTTGCAATAGGATCTCATTCATTTTTAATAAACCCTTTGTTTTGTTCAGCCTCCTGCTTGCATGGAGGGAAGTGGAAACATACATTTTTCCTACTCCTCCACTATTCTTTTCTGATTAATTTCGTTACAGGATCGGTATATAGGTATACATTCTCCGGGACACGTCGAGCTTCATTGTCTCACTGTTGATTCTGGCTTTCAGGAGTTGCAGTGGTTGGGGAATAGTGTAGTGGGTTTGTCCTAAATAAATAAAAAACGACTTCAAAAATGAAGGAGGTTCTCAATTCGACAATTTTTTATGTTTGTTACTTAATAACTTACGACTGGGTGAACCGATATTGATGAATCTTTTTTTTTTCCGATGCAGTATATCTGTCATTTGGTCCCATAAGAAATTCTGTCGACGTCAGTTGAAAACCAGCACTAGGTTGACTAGGTGCTCGACATTTTGCTAAACTGGGCCTTTTTGGCGCAGCCATGAGACACACAAAAATTATTCTTTAATTTTTTTCCTGTGTTAGATATAGGTTTTTTTTATTTTTCTTTTCTGTGTATATTTTAATTTTGAATGTGTGTCTCTTTGCGCCAAATAAAGGTTTTTTTTTTCTTTCTTTTTCTGTCAGGTTGGTTCAATAAGTTCAATTTTGTTCTTCGACAATGTAAATGCCCGAACTAACGAATCATTTTGTATCGAAACTGAGTAATACCCGATTACTTGTCATTGTCACCAACTTAGAATTTTATTGTTATGATAATAGCTGCTTAGAGGAGCTCGTGGCTAAATAATCACAGCCGCACAGGCCGATCTTCCGGGTTAAGCCGCGCTTGCCGAGGTTGGTCTGTGGATGGGTGACCATCTGTCATAGCGAGTTTCCTCCGTGCCTCGGAAAGCACGTAAAGCCGTTGGTCCCGGCTGTCATTTGTAGATCACTGACAGTCGTTACTGTTAGTCAGAAGCTCTAAAGTCTGACAACCAGTCTTACCATGGGGTATCGTATTACCCAGTTACTGGGTTGTGGAGGTCCGACAGGCAGTCGCTCCATGTAAAATACTGATATCCAGCTGAATCTGGTTCGACTGGAAGCCGACCCCAATATAGTTGGGAAAAGGCTAGGCAGATGATGATAATAGCTGCTTAGTGTCATAATTGAGATTCCGCATTTAATATCTACTGATAAGCTATTCAAGTACTTGGTTTTTCAATTGTTGTAATGAGTATCTATATATTGTCTAGACTTAATTTTAAACAACGTGACATTCTACAGTTTCAGTGATTTAAGTTACCTAGAAGTTTAGCCTTATCTTATGGATGAATGTTTGTTACTCTTTCACGCAAAAACTACTGAACGGATTTAGTTACAATTTGACACATAGATAGTTTATAACTGAGATTAACACATAGAATAGTTTTTATCCCGATTTTATCTTCCCGTGGTATAATTTTACATAAAACAACTAGTTCTAATATAGTTTTACAAATAAGAGAAGCTTTGAAAGCGAATGTTTTCTGTTTATGGTTAACACAATTAAACAAATGTTACCGTGGCCCCGGAATACATAGAGCAACTGAAAGAATAGAGTAGATTTACTCAGTAAGAGTCTGACTCTCTGACTCGTTTATATATTTTTTTGTACAGATAAATAAAAAGTGAGAGCAATAGTGGCCCAGTGGTATCGGTCCCGACTTACGAGTTGTAGGTCGTAGGTTTCGAACCACGCCAGGCGCATTACTTTGTGTAATAGGGTAGTTTCCAGGGTCAAAATAATTACATTCTATTTAGTCCGTATTTTAGATTATAAAAAAATATTGGACTCGTATTTTTTCTTTTTTCGATTAAACAAAAAATAACAAAGATAATAGCCTATTTAAGTTACCTGTGACGTCACTCTGCGCGAAAAATGCCACGCATCGTGACGTCACACGCAACTTTAATAGGCTATATCTTTGTCATTTTTGGTCTAATTTACAAATAAAAAAAATACGTGTTCCTTATTTTTGAATAATCTAAAAGACGGACTAATTACATTTTTTTAGGAAACTAGCCTATTCGTTTCATCACCACTGCTCTCAAAACGGCGAAGGAAAACATCGTGAGGAAACCGGCATGAACCAAAAATTCGAAGACATGTGACATCTACCAATCCGCACTGGGTCCGCGCGGTGGATTATAGCCCACTCCCTCTCACGCAGAGGAGGTCGGTGTCCCAGAAGTGGGAACATTATAGGCTGATGATGATGATGATGATGAATTAAAAAGTAATGAAATTCAGTTTTAATAGAAATCATTAAATACCTTTAGTTTGACATACACAGTATTTTAAACCGGCCACTTCTCAGTACCTGTAAACAAAACATAATTGATAAGTTACAATTCGGATAAAAACACAACAGAATTTATATTTTTGTCTCTGAAACAATCTGAATTTCAGCGAATAATCTCTAATAACCTTCCAAAAACAATACCTATGAAACCATAGAGATAAACAAGTTCAGAGATAAACAACTGTTTATTTGAAAAGGTTTATATTTCTCGAGTTTGTTGACACCGCTCCAGGGATTTGATTCGTTTTATATAATCTATATCTATAAGTTACCCGCGACGAGTTCATTGAACCTTTTCAGTCGCCTTTTGATAAGATTTTCGGGATTTTTATTTACTCGTACTTGATTCTATAGATAATATTTCTGTGAAATTAATTTTCGTGTTGATAATATGTTTTTTAGTGATATATTTTATTTAGGTTATTTGCTAGAGTATGGGCATTTTTCCGTTAGACGGCATTACGGGCTATTGGAGTAAAAACATGTCTGTAAAATACAATCATGTTGTCATGACGAAAAATGGACTTCGTGAAATTAGCAATGAAGATATTAATTATTGCTTTAATAAAGGGGGATGGAAAGCAGCATCTTAGGATTAATTAATCTTAGGCTTTTCATAAGATATAATGTTTTTTTATATATTTTGAAACACAGTTTTTAGACAAGATGAAAGAAGGAAATCTCTCGCTGACTGAAAACCAAATATGGGACATAAATTCTCACACGAAAAAAGGAGGAAGTTACAGCTTATAAAATGATGCACTTATCATTTCTACGAAAAAAAAACCGGCCAAGTGCGAGTCGGACTCGCCCATGAAGGGTTTTAGTTAGCATAGGGTAGGGTAGTTGGTTGTAATTTTGAAAGGTAAAATTTAAATTGTAAGTGTGGGGGCAACCTCCAAAGTTACTTTTATTTTTATTTTTGTGTAAAATCCTAATGCGGTGCATATAATACATCTACTTACCAAGTTTTAACAGGATAGCTCTTATACTTTCGTAGAAAAGTGGTTGTGACATACAGGCGGAAGTAGTGGGGATTCGCGGGTTCTGGCGCACGTTCCAGAGCCCCGCGCCAGAGCCCCACGATCTGATCCACCCACCCTAAAAAAAAAAAAAAAAAAAAAAAAAAAAAAAAAAAAAAAAGGTTTTGCCATGCTCTGATCACGTTTCTGCAGTCCGTTTTAGCGTAGGATGCGTGGTTCTGGAGTTATACAAATCAATTAACTGTTATCTCATTGATTTCCGGTGGTCCTGCACCCTCATTAGCGCACCATTGTTCGCCTAATCCTCTTATCTATTGTACTTCGAACACCCTAATTACGGTTGGTTTGGTGTTCTTATCTATTACTCATTGTTAACCCTCATTATGTCTGCATTTCTATGTCATCAATAAAGCACGTTCCTTCATTTTTACTTCGACATTTTATTACTTTTTTTCCTACAAATGTTCGTAAAACTATGCATTGATCATCCCTGAAACTATCGCGGGTTCTGGCGCAAATATCATTTTACAGTGTGCATTGAACATCCCTGAAACTATTGCGGGTTCTGGCGCAATAAAACATATTCCTTCATTTTTATTTTGAAATTTTATTACTTTTTTTCTACAAAATATGAGCGGAACATCTCATCCACAAAAATATCATTGTACAGCGTGTTCCCAGTAAATATGTTCGTAAAACTATGCATTGAACATCCCTGAAACTTAAATAGCAAATACATTAAGCAATATTCACCACAAACTGAAGTCCAATCATTCTGAATCCTATCAACATTCCAGTCCCATCTCTTACAATTCCTTTTCAAAAACTGGAGATGATATCGCTCAGGTGCTCGTCCATATGAATCAAAATATTGACCGATGCCATTCGTATCGATATGTACAGCTACCCAGTGTGAACCTGGTTTATCATCCGCATCCAAATTGCATATTATATACGTTGGTACATGTGTATACATAGGTAGTCTATTAGCAGCATAAACATTATTTTGTAGACTGGGATGAATCTTTTTCATATGTTGTTGTAATTCTAGTGTATCCATGATATTACTGTTATTAGCAGATTATTACACTACCAATCTATTCAATGGTTGTCATAGGAATGTTCAATTATAGTGATTTGTAAATATTAAATCGCATTCTTTGTGAGTCACAAGCAGGTTGATGCCTGTAGGAACGTGAGATAAGTTTGTTGACTCATAGAGTTACAATCAGTTTCGTTGTACTTAGGAATTTGTTTTAGATAAGAATGGTGCTATATAAGATCGAACAGTTGCAGTCATGCAGTCAGTCTATGGTCGTTTGACCACAGTGGATTGTATACGTCTACCAATACTACGTTTGTGTTACTTCAACTCATCAATGGCCATGGAGGTAAGTGTTTATTCTATTGACAAACTAACTTGTATTTGTACTGTGTACTGTCTTTCCTAACGTGTGTGTGTCAGATTAAGTGTAAACAAATTGATATTAACGTGATAACTCTGTTGTTGCAGAGATCATTCAGCTTCGCAGACGATATTGAAAATACCTATAAACAGTATTACTACTCACCACTCTCTCCTCAACACGAAGAAAAGAGTGATGACATCGTCGTTAATAACACAGACGATAGTGGAAAAAGGAAATCGCAGCCGATTGATCAATTTTTTGAAGTGGCACCAAAAATAAAAAGGAAGAAGCTGCTATCGTCGACTGTGGCACGAGCTGCTAGAGATGGCGTATCATACATCTCTACAAATACTGACGACGGAGACCAAGCGACGCATCTCATAAAAATAGAAATGTATGATATGAAGAAACTATCCAAGATTCCAACTAGTGATCACTGGAAGCACGCTACCACGAGGATAAAATATTATACAAAGAATAATAGGGATAGCATCCTCGACGATACAAACAGCCTTGCATACAATATAACAAAGCATATTGCAGAAAGTGAAAAAGTTAAAAAATACTTTTTTAACAATGAAACTCATTAGTGGATTAGTGAATGTGATTCTGTTTACTTAAAGTACTTCTGTGTACTCATTAGATTTTACATGACTTTCCTAATCCTTTGCTAGACTATATATTGGACATTATTTGAAATTGGACATCAGTTGCTCTACCAATACTTAACTGTTACTTATTATAAAGATGGAAAACTTCAGTGAAATGTGCAACAGTGCTTTCTTTTCCGCAACCATTGAAGAGAATATAGAACAATCCAACAGCGAATTCAATCAGGAGCTGTCTAAAGTTGGTGATGAAATGGAGAAGCGTGAACTGTTCGATTCATCGTATGATGATGACTTGTATAATCAATGTTTGATGGTTGAAACAACGTTGATGTAAGTATTAGAAGCACAAACTCAATAAGAAATATTATTGTAGTAATGTTTTATTTTAAGATTTGTCTAATAATTTTCTTTTTTGTTACAGTCAACAACAAGTTGGAAGAGGTATCAAACGAGGTATCACTACTGATGAAAATAAGGTTACCAAGAAAGCAAAATTTGATGAAGGAGCTTCTACATCATCAATTGAAACCAATGACGTGGACAACAATAAGGTGGAATGTGATACATGTCATGTTTATATTAATAAAAGGTATCTAAACAACCATTTAAAAAGCAATACACATAAAAATAATCTTTTAAAATCACATAATTCATTAACAAATGTTACAGTTGTTGAAACCGCTTTTGGCAATCGAATTTTAACATATAGAATTAATAGTAAAACACTTCAATCGGGACAATATTTTGAAACACCGGAATCGTTTTTAAATTCGTTAAAAATCGATATCTTATTTTTGATAAATGAATGTATTCAACAACATACAATTTTTAAAATAAACTTCATATTGCATGCTGATTTCATACAACAAACTAAAGATATTAAAAATACGTTTGATTTTCAAACGTTTAATTACATAATTTGTCAGGGAGATGACTTAAATATTTTTTATTCATCATTAATAGACACTGTAGTCGGTAAAATTTGTCAATTTGAAAAAAAAGATAGTGGTTGGAGTCTTAATCAAATTAAATACATACACACATCAAAAGTGTCTAGGGATCAAGCATTTTTATGCGGATTTCTTGAGATTGAGATGTGGCTTTGTAATAAATTTATGATTTTATAAATTTATATGGATCCTTTTTGGTGCATTTCATAATTTGAATCAGGAACTGTAAATCAAATTCGAGTAAAAGATGAAAATCAGCTGTCAATATTTTCCCTATAAAAACATACAACGCATTGAAGACATTATTAGTGCTACTGTTTCCCTACTACTGATTAAAACCAACGTTATTATGGAGCGGCGACGTCATTTAAGCAGGGAAGAAATGCTCAGAGCCGTGGGAATGATAGAAGCTGGTTCCCGGCAACGTACCGTGGCTTTAGCTCTGAATACAAGTCAGAGTGTTATCAGTCGACTTTGGACACGTTACCGAAGCACTGGTACCGTGGCTGAGCGCCATGGAGGACGGTATCGCTGCACCACACGGAGACAAGACCGATACATTCAAATCTTAACTCGAAGAGCTCCAACAATAACCGCCATGATGTTAGCCGTGACGCTTCATCACTCTTCAGGGAACTTAATTAGCGACCAAACAGTCAGAAACCGCTTGCATGAAGTGAACCTTCATTCCCGAAGACCGCTACGGGTACCACCTATAGCAATGCACAATCGTAAGATTCGATATCAATGGGCTCTTGAACACAGAAATTGGGCAGAAGAACAATGGCGTTTCGTGTGCTTTTCTGATGAGTCTCGTTTTGGTATGAGACCGGATACAAGACGTATACGACACTGGAGAACCCCTGGACGCCAACAGCGATTAAAATCCTGCCAGGAAGTCCATCCTTATAGTGGTGGAACCATCATGGTATGGGCGGGTATTTGGATCGGCGGAAGAACTGAGTTGATTTGGATCAGTGGCAACCTCAACGCTCAAATTTATGCTGAGACGATTGTATCAGACGTCATCGTTCCTCTACAAGTGCAAATCGGTCCCTTATTTCAGTTAATGCATGATAATGCACGACCGCACACACCGCAAGAGTTGTAAGACAGACTCTCGCCGCAGCTAACATCAATGTCCTGCCCTGGCCTGCTCAGTCGCCAGACTTGAACCCGATTGAGCATGCATGGGATATGCTACAGAGAAGAGCTCTGCCGAATATGGAGGGTATCCAGTCGCAAGAAGACCTTTTTTTGTTGTTGCAACGAACATGGGCGGCCATTCCACAGCGTGATTTGGATGAACTCATTTTGAGTATGCCAAACCGATGTTCTTGTGTTGTTAGTGTTCGCGGTAGAAACACGGATTATTAATTGTTTAAGTTACCCAATAAAAATTTACAGAAAACTGTTATTTCAGTCTTTTTTTCGAACTTTAATGTTAGTGGTTCAAATGTCAAAAATCCCTTTATTAGTAAAATGGCAAATTTCTTTATGAATGCAAAGGTGACTTGGTGTATCGTTACTGTGACAAACGATAACACTTTGTTTGATGAATCCTTAAAGAACATTTTAATTAATATCAATCAGGAGAAAAGTTATTGCAAAAATATATGTTGATCCCTAGACACTTTTGATGTGTGTAGATATGAATGTTAACAAATTCAACCCCCTACGCGGTAGTTCATATATCGATCTTCCTCAAGATATTAAATCAAAAAAAGCTGTAATCAATGTTAAAAATAATGATAATATGTGTTTCAAATGGGCATTACTCTCTGGTTTATATCCTGTATGTAAAAGTGTAGATCGGGTAGCATCTTACGCAATTCATGGAAATAAACTAAAATTTACTGGTATTTCTTTTCCGGTTAAAATTGCAGATATATCAAAAGTAGAGAAATTAAATAATATTAGTATTAATGTTTTTGGCTTAGAGTATAATAAAGAAAAAAAGTGTAATTCTGTTGTAGGTCCTTTATATTTAACAAAATGTCGTACACCTAATCATATTAACCTACTATATATATCGAATGGTACTAACAATCATTACTGTTATATTAAAAACTTATCGCGACTAGTTAGTTCACAAATATCAAGACAACATCGTGCAGTTTATATATGTGATTCATGTTTACTTCATTTCCCATCAGAGGAAAGACTTAATAACCATCAACAATATGATTGCGCTCACATTTGTTCGGAATTACCAAACGGTGAGGATTCCAAAAAGGATTGGTTTGGTAAAGCAACCTCAAATAATAAATTAAAATTTGATAAATTCGCGAAAAAGTTTGAAATGCCCTTTGTGGTTTATGCAGACTTTGAGGCATTTTTGAACCCGATAGAATCATGTAGTAACGATCCATCCAAGCCTAGTACAATTAACATTCAAAAACATGAGGTGTATAGTTTTGGATATTACATTAAATGTTCATATGATAACAGATTATCAAAATATGAGACGTATAGTGGTTCAAACTGTGCACAAGTGTTTATGAATCGCCTTTGTGAAGATGTGAAAACAATAGTTAAAAAAAATAGTTTCCAAAAATGTCCCGTTCCATTATCAGATGAAGATAAAATAAAAATTTCAAATTCAAACATATGTCATATTTGTGAAACTGAGTTAAATGAAGATCTTTTTTACGATTTTGATTGGCACACTGGCAGTTTTAGGGGTGTTGCACATCAAGTGTGTAGTTCTAAGTACAGAACCCCTCGTCATATTCCAATATTTTTACATAACCTCAGTCACTACGATGCTCATTTCATTGTCCATGCATTAAACCTCGATGATGGTAAAGTTGAAGTTATTCCACAAAATAAAGAACGATACATATCATTTTCAAAACAGTTAACAATAAATAATCAACCAGTAAGTTTAAGATTCGTAGATTCATTGAAATTTTTATCGTGTAGTTTAGATCAACTAGCTAAAAATCTTAATGATGATCAGTTCACAGAGCTAAAAAGGAACTATCCTAATAATGAAGACTTTTCACGTTTAAGACGGAAAGGTATTTATCCTTATGAATTTATGTGTAATAGTGATTGCTTGAAACATCCATCACTTCCTGATCAACACCAATTTTATAGTTCACTCACAGATTCAAATATTTCAAATGATGATTATAATCACGCAAAAGATATTTGGCAACATTTTATGTGTAGTAGTATGTCTGATTATTCCAATTTATATTTAAAAACTGATGTTTTACTTTTGACTGATGTATTCGAAAACTTTAGAAAGCTTTGTATAAAAACTTATGGATTAGATCCTGCTCATTACTATACTGCCCCAGGTTTAAGTTGGGATGCAATGTTAAAATTTACCAAAATAGAATTAGAATTGTTAACGGACTATGACAAAATTGCTTTTTTTAAAGCCGGTATTAGAGGGGGTGTATCTCAGTGTAGCAATCGTTTTGCTAGAGCAAATAATAAATTTATGGAAGATTATGATAGTGAAAAACCTAATTCATATCTAACATATTTCGATGCGAATAATTTATATGGTTGGGCAATGTCTCAATCTCTTCCTGTTGGTGGTTTCGAATGGATAGATTCTAATACAGATTATAATGTGTCGGATAACTCTGATTTCGGTTATGTTTTAGAAGTTGATTTGGAATATCCTGATGAACTTCATAATTTGCATTCTGACTTTCCGTTATGTCCTGAAAACATATGTGTGGGTAATACTAAAGAAACTAAATTAGTTCCTAATTTAAATAATAAAAATAAATACATCATTCACTACAGGAATTTAAAACAATGCATTGAAATGGGGATTAAATTAATTAAAGTACATAGAATTTTAAAATTTAAACAGAGTTCTTGGTTAAAGAAATACATAGACTTAAATAATAGTTTGAGAACGTTAGCTACATCAAACTTTGAAAAAGACTTTTTTAAATTAATGAACAATTCTGTCTTCGGTAAGACTATGGAAAATATTGAAAAAAGAGTAAACGTTAAACTACTAACTCACTGGGATAATCGTGGTAAAGTTTTAGGTGCTCAGGATTGGATTGCAAAACCAGAATTCCATAGTTTATCAATATTTTCAGAACATTTAGTCGCAATACAATTACGGAAAACAAAATTAATTTATGATAAGCCGATTTATTTAGGATTTTGTATTTTAGATATATCTAAGACCCTTATGTATGAATTTCATTATAACTACATGATTAAAAAGTTTCAAAATAAAATGAAGTTATTGTACACCGATACCGATAGTTTGATATATCAAATTTTTACAGACAATTTTTATGAGGATATAAAACCAGATCTACTTCAATATTTCGATACATCAGATTACCCGGAAAATAATATTTACGGATATCCAAAAATAAATAAAAAAAAGTTAGGTTTTTTTAAAGATGAGAACAATGGTAAAGTATTGAAGGAATTTGTAGGGTTGCGATCAAAAATGTATGCCTTAGAAATAGAAGATAAATTTATAGCAAAGGCAAAAGGGGTTAACAAAAGTGTTACCAAAAAAATGAATATGGGAAATTACAAATCATGTTTGTTTAATAAAAATTTATTATATTGTAGTATGCTTCGATTTAAGTCAATCAAACACACTATTTTTACACAAAAAATAAATAAGTCATCTTTATCATATAATGATACCAAACGATGTATTATGAACAACAACATTGATACATTGGCTTGGGGACATTATAAATTACGCTAAGTGTAATACTTTTTACTTTTATTTCTGTGTGAATATACAAAATTTGTACTGATTGTAAAATTATGATATTACTTTATTGTTATAATTGTGATAGTTTATTACATATTTAAAATTTATTGTTTGATTGTAAATAATGTAAAAATAATTGAATTTTTTATTTGTGTGCTTAAATTTGATGTTTAGCAATATATATATAATTTTTACACCAACATTTTCATTTTTATTTCATCCCTTTAAAACTCTAGACGTGTGAAATGTTTCACTTTATCCATCCGTTTACTGCTATTGTGGCAGGAGCAAGTGGATGTGGGAAGTCAAATTTTGTAACAAATTTCATAAAATCAGTTAAAGAAATATGTAATTGTGATTTTAATCAGATCACATGGTGCTTTGATGAAATGCAGCCTTTATATAATTTACCAAATGTTAACTATCATCAAGGAATTCCAAATCTTAATATGTTTGATGGTGAAAACCCACACCTTATTATTATTGATGATCTAATGAGAGAGTCTGATGGAAGAATTGTGGATATATTTACAAAAGGTAGTCACCACAGGAATCTTAGTGTATTTTATTTAACGCAAAATTTATTTCATCAAGGTAAAGGTCAAAGAGACATTTCTTTAAACTCAAGTTATATAATTTATTTTAAAAACCCTCGAGATAAAACTCAAATAAGATATTTAGCACGCCAAGTGTCACCAGATAACCCAAAATTCATTGAAGACGCCTACAGGGATGCAACTTTAGAAGCGCATGGATATTTAATGGTAGATTTAAAACAGAATACAAATGATTTTTGTCGTATCAAGACAAATGTATTCCCATTTAATGGTTACTGCACAGTCTACGTCCCCACGAAAGAGTTTAAATACACCAAGAATCAAACAATTCAAATCATTTCTAAATGATACATCGTCGACTCACAACGCTTAAACATTTCGTAAGAGTTTAAATACATCAAGAATCACACAATTCAAATCATTTCTAAATGATGCATCGTCGAATCACAACGCATAAACATTTGCTAAACGCTTTGCATACACTTAAACCAAAATATCAAAGAGCGTTACTTAAAACGTGTGATGAAGAAGAAATAAATTGTATTTGTGAATGTATTCATAACGTTTTACAAGGAAAAATACCTCTTAAAGATCAAGATAAACAAAAATTGAATAAACACAAAAATATACTCCGTAAACTGGTGCATAAGTGTAAACATAAACTAAGAAAAAATATTATTATACAAAAAGGAGGGGCTTTCTTACCAATAATATTAGGTGCAATATTGAGTGGATTAGTAAGTGGACTAGCCAGTTAACATGGAAAATGCTAAGAAAATGATACTTATTGAACCTGGATTGATTGAAAAATTAAAACAGGAAAATAAGATTACTAGTAATTTGTCTCGACTAGATATTGAAATGCAAAATATTATGAATAGTAAGACAGAAGACCGAAAGAAGTGGATGTTATATTTACAAACACTACAAAGATACCTTCACTTTACCGAAGAGGATCGTCAACCACTCAGATTACCAATTTATTCTGATACATTTAATGAAGATTCAAATGGGTCAAAAATTGGTTTTAAAAATAAAGATAGAGATCTAAAAAGTTCAGTTGATGCTGAATCTTTGTTGGAGGAGAAAGGATCTATTAAAAGTATAGAAAGTGAGGCAAATCCACTGTATTCACCAACACAAATACTCAGTTTAATACCAAAAACTTATAATAAAAAAGGTGAGTCATTATTAAACTTAATTGGAACAAGTAAAAGTAAAATACGTTGGGATAATGAAGGCACAGTCATAATTGATAATGAAAAAATTCCAGGAAGTAATATTATCGATTTAATAAATGATTCACTTAGACCCTTAAAAAAAAGTGATCCGATAGGGTGGGATAGATTTGCTAAAGCATTAAAAGATATTAAAGTGCCACTTACTTATATTGGAAATCCAAAGAGATGTGAGTTTATTAACCAACTTCAAGCAAAAGATCTGGACAAAACATCTGAGATTGAAGTTCAAGAGTTTTCTACACCGAGCAGTGGAGATAAAAGATCTATAACTAAAATACGTAAAAAGATCGATTGGGAAAAATGGACCCCGTACTAGAAGAAATTAACAGGATTTATTATGATCCATCCAACCCCGCTGGTTTTGGTAGTATTGATAAATTATCAAAAGCTATGAAGGGTAAAATGGATAAAAAGCAAGTAAAGGAATGGTTACAATCACAAGAAACATATACATTACATAAACCCATTCGGAAAAAATTCCCGCGTAATAGGTACATTCTATCAAATATTAATGAGCTGTGGCAAGCTGATTTAAGTGATATGCGAACTTATTCTCAATATAATGATGGTTTCAACTACATACTTTGTGTTATTGATGTATTTAGTAAATATGCTTTTGCAAGACCAATGAAAAAGAAAAACTCAGAAACAAGTAAAGAATGTTTTGAAAGTATATTTACTGAAAGTAATTCAACACCTACTCACATACAATCTGATAAAGGTACAGAATTTGTTTCAAAAGATGTACAAAAATACTTTAAATCCAAAAAGATAAATTACTATACTACTAACAATCCTGATATTAAGGCTAGTATTGTTGAACGATTTCAAAGAACTCTAAAAATGAAAATGTGGCGTTATTTCACTCATAACAATACTTATAGATATATAGATGTTTTACAAGATTTAATATACTCTTATAATCACAGCATTCACTCGAGTATTAAAATGTGCCCATGTGATGTAAGTTCCAACAATATTATGACAGTTTGGACTAATCTTTATGATAGAGGATCAAACAAACTTTCTTTACAAAATCCAAAACCAAATTTAAACGTGGGTGATTATGTTCGAATAACTAAATATAAACATGTTTTCCAAAAAGGATATGAATCAAATTGGAGTGATGAAATATTTATTATATCTTCAATAATTGATAGATCTCCATGGGTTGTTTATACAATAACAGATTTACAAAATGAACCAATAGTTGGTACTTTTTATGAAAGAGAATTACAGAAGGTCACTTACAACCCCACCTCACAATATAAAATAGATAAAATAATTGGCACTCGTTATTCGGGTAACAGAAAAGAAGTATTAGTGAAGTGGAAAGGTTATCCAGATAAATTTAACAGTTGGATTTTAGCTTCTAGTTTAAAAGAAATATGAATAAAGAAAGTTTTTATTTAACTTTGCTTAGCAACAGTTCAATGGAATACTTTCCTGATAATAAGACCACAAATTTTTCAACAAAATTACCAAAAGCTATGAAATTAGAAGGTGAATGGTCGGTTGGAGTTGTCGAGTTTCAATATCCATGCACCATGTTTACTGTTCAAGATCATGAAAATGTTGTATACATCACAAAAACCATGTTAATGCCTAATGAAGATAAACCATCAAAAGTGTACTACAAAAAACATATTCCCGCTACCAACTACGATAACGTTGAACATATTTTAAATGCGTTAAATGGTATCAGAGAGAACTTGAAATTTCGTTATGATGAAATAACAAAATTTGTGTCTGTTTCTGTTTTGGATAAAAATATAACATCCGTAACATTATCACCCAAATTAAGTTTACAACTAGGTTATGAACCAAATACAAATCTCCTAGACAGAAATTTTGGGAAGTGTCCTGCTAATTTACACTTAGGGTTACCATCTCAACTATTTCTATATTGCGACATTATCGATCCCCAGATTGTGGGTGATGTTATGACTCCGCTATTAAGAGTCATTTCATTAGATCCTTCAAAATACATTTATGGTGCGAATAAAATGCACATTTTCTCTCCACCTCACTACTTACCTGTTATGCGAAGAGAATTCGATACGCTGGAAATAGATATAAGATCGAGCACAGGACAAAAAATACCATTCCAGTTTGGGACCGTGTGTATTAAACTCCATTTCCGCAAATTGTAATAATGTATTCTCCTCATGATCATCATAAATGTCCATATGAAAATTATTATTCACATCAAGCTGGATCAGGAGTTGGAGTAATTTATAAGGGTTCACCATACCAACGCGGTCATGGTATTGGGAGCTTCTTAGGAGGGTTATTTAGATCAGTTTTACCTTTACTTTCAAGTGGTGTTCGAGTGGTTGGTAAGGAGGCATTAAACGCTGGAGTAGGACTATTATCGGATATGGTTCAAGCCCGTCCTATGGAAGCCTCAATAAAAGATCGTCTAAAGCAAGTTAGTACGAACTTAAAACGAAAGGCTGATGACAAAATTGATCGATTTAACATGACAGGATCTGGGTATATAACTAAAAGAAAACGATTGGCCTCGTTCATTCCACCACTAACAGCTAAAGTGAAAGCTACGAAAAAACTTGGTCTAAAACCAAAAAACATCAAAGATATATTTTCAAATTAAGTATGTCTTTCCTTCATAATCATTCTTGTGAGTGCGTTAAGTCAGAATTAGATTTGTTTGCATTACCGTCTACACAAACAAGCATTGAAAATGGATTGTGGATTCACTATAAACCAATTTCATCTCTTGCTGATGATGGACCTATCGAGTTTCAAGTTCCTGGAACCGGCGATGACTACATAGATTTGTCTCATACATTACTCCACATAAAGGCAAAAGTATTAAATCAAGATTCAACAAACTTGATATCAGCTACAGCAGTAGCACCCGTAAATAATTGGTTGCATTCACTTTTTAGTCAACTCGATGTTTATTTAAATCAAAAACTTGTATCACCACCTAATAATACCTATGCCTATCGAGCATACATGGAAACCCTTTTAAACTATGCTCCTGCTGCTAAACAATCTCATCTTACTTGTAGTCTTTGGTATGATGATACAGCAGGAAAAATGGATTCCACAGATGGTAAAAACATAGGATTTGTTAAAAGACAGGAATTAGTTAATGAAAGCAGGGAAATAGAAATGATTGGTCATCTTCATGGTGACATTTTCAATCAAGATAAATTTTTAATTAATGGCGTTGAAATGAGTGTAAAATTAGTTCGGTCAAGAGAGAGTTTTAATTTAATTGCTGGGTCAAATGATGTAAAGTTTAAAGTTTGCATTACGGACGCAACTCTTATTGTTCGAAGAGCACGAATTAATCCAAGTGTATTACTCGCACATCAGAAAGTTTTAGCTTCTACCACTGCTAAATATCCTATTACTCGTGCTGAAGTTAAAGTTTTAACAATTCCATCAGGTGTTCAAGGAAAAACTCTTGATAATATATTCTTAGGACAGGTACCCAAAAGATGTATTATTGGATTTGTGAACAATTCCGCATTTAATGGCTCACTTACTAAAAATCCATTTAACTTTGAAAACTATGGTATTAACTCTTTCAGCTTATACATTGATGGTCAACAAATACCTTCAAAAGCTTTGCAACCATCTTTTAATAATAATATATTTACATCGGCATATCATACTCTATTCTCGGGGACTGGTATTCACTTTCTTAATGAAGGAAATGCAATCTCTCGTGAACAGTATGCCAAAGGCTACTGTCTTTTAGCATTTGATTTAACTCCTGATTTATCAGCTAACTCATCAGCTCATTGGAATCTCATAAAGCATGGTAGTGTAAGATTGGAAGTACGATTTGAATCCTCACTAATACAAACAATTAACTGTATTGTTTATGCTGAGTTTGATAATATTATTGAAATAGATAAAAATAGAAATGTTACTGTAGACTATAGTAGTTAAGGTTATAAAGTGTGTTGTGTTTTAGATTTATGTGTTATGCTTAATGCATTTTGTGTATATGTAACTAAAGGAAACATTATAAAATTAAATAAAACAAATTGTATGCAATGTATTATTTTTTATTTCTTTATAAACGCCCTATTTAATCTTATACAAAACACTGTTCGAGTTTAAGCTTTACATAAGCACACTGACTAAACCACTGAACATGCTGCTGCCAAGGATCATCGTCATCTTCCCAATCTTTTAAACCACCACCACAATGGAAACACTTGGTCCTGTCTCCATGGCCAGTATAAAAGAAACCGGCTTCTGCAAGATCTTCAGGCTTCTGTTGCATAACGAGAGGCCAGTTTTCGAAACTGATCAGCCGTCTAGATTTTGAACTAAAAAATGGATATTCAGCTCTTGGGTACTGCATATTCTTCACTTTTTCTTCTCCAATCAATTTTGTAGTTTTGCTTTTCCATGAAGTGTTCTGTACACGTATACCACACTCATCTCTTCCTTCTGCTCTTGTTTTTCTCTCAGCATCACAAGACGACAGCTCCTTGGATCTAATGAGTACACAGAAGTACTTTAAGTAAACAGAATCACATTCACTAATCCACTAATGAGTTTCATTGTTAAAAAAGTATTTTTTAACTTTTTCACTTTCTGCAATATGCTTTGTTATATTGTATGCAAGGCTGTTTGTATCGTCGAGGATGCTATCCCTATTATTCTTTGTATAATATTTTATCCTCGTGGTAGCGTGCTTCCAGTGATCACTAGTTGGAATCTTGGATAGTTTCTTCATATCATACATTTCTATTTTTATGAGATGCGTCGCTTGGTCTCCGTCGTCAGTATTTGTAGAGATGTATGATACGCCATCTCTAGCAGCTCGTGCCACAGTCGACGATAGCAGCTTCTTCCTTTTTATTTTTGGTGCCACTTCAAAAAATTGATCAATCGGCTGCGATTTCCTTTTTCCACTATCGTCTGTGTTATTAACGACGATGTCATCACTCTTTTCTTCGTGTTGAGGAGAGAGTGGTGAGTAGTAATACTGTTTATAGGTATTTTCAATATCGTCTGCGAAGCTGAATGATCTCTGCAACAACAGAGTTATCACGTTAATATCAATTTGTTTACACTTAATCTGACACACACACGTTAGGAAAGACAGTACACAGTACAAATACAAGTTAGTTTGTCAATAGAATAAACACTTACCTCCATGGCCATTGATGAGTTGAAGTAACACAAACGTAGTATTGGTAGACGTATACAATCCACTGTGGTCAAACGACCATAGACTGACTGCATGACTGCAACTGTTCGATCTTATATAGCACCATTCTTATCTAAAACAAATTCCTAAGTACAACGAAACTGATTGTAACTCTATGAGTCAACAAACTTATCTCACGTTCCTACAGGCATCAACCTGCTTGTGACTCACAAAGAATGCGATTTAATATTTACAAATCACTATAATTGAACATTCCTATGACAACCATTGAATAGATTGGTAGTGTAATAATCTGCTAATAACAGTAATATCATGGATACACTAGAATTACAACAACATATGAAAAAGATTCATCCCAGTCTACAAAATAATGTTTATGCTGCTAATAGACTACCTATGTATACACATGTACCAACGTATATAATATGCAATTTGGATGCGGATGATAAACCAGGTTCACACTGGGTAGCTGTACATATCGATACGAATGGCATCGGTCAATATTTTGATTCATATGGACGAGCACCTGAGCGATATCATCTCCAGTTTTTGAAAAGGAATTGTAAGAGATGGGACTGGAATGTTGATAGGATTCAGAATGATTGGACTTCAGTTTGTGGTGAATATTGCTTAATGTATTTGCTATTTAAGTTTCAGGGATGTTCAATGCATAGTTTTACGAACATATTTACTGGGAACACGCTGTACAATGATATTTTTGTGGATGAGATGTTCCGCTCATATTTTGTAGAAAAAAAGTAATAAAATTTCAAAATAAAAATGAAGGAATATGTTTTATTGCGCCAGAACCCGCAATAGTTTCAGGGATGTTCAATGCACACTGTAAAATGATATTTGCGCCAGAACCCGCGATAGTTTCAGGGATGATCAATGCATAGTTTTACGAACATTTGTAGGAAAAAAAGTAATAAAATGTCGAAGTAAAAATGAAGGAACGTGCTTTATTGATGACATAGAAATGCAGACATAATGAGGGTTAACAATGAGTAATAGATAAGAACACCAAACCAACCGTAATTAGGGTGTTCGAAGTACAATAGATAAGAGGATTAGGCGAACAATGGTGCGCTAATGAGGGTGCAGGACCACCGGAAATCAATGAGATAACAGTTAATTGATTTGTATAACTCCAGAACCACGCATCCTACGCTAAAACGGACTGCAGAAACGTGATCAGAGCATGGCAAAACCTTTTTTTTTTTTTTTTTTTTTTTTTTTTTTTTTTTTTTTTTTTTTTTTAGGGTGGGTGGATCAGATCGTGGGGCTCTGGCGCGGGGCTCTGGAACGTGCGCCAGAACCCGCGAATCCCCACTACTGGCGGACAGACAGGCAGACATGACGAATCTATAAGGGTTCCGTTTTTTGCCATTTGGGTACGGAACCCAACTAAAAACAAGGCTTACCTTAAATTTTACATACTGTCTACATTCTACAATACCAACTGCCTGAAAGTAACGTCTATCCCAAACGATCGTCGAATCCTAATAATTTATTCGTAATTACTTCATTACAGTTCAGCAACGCAATTAACGTACGAATTGGGGGAAATAAGTATCCAATTAATGAAAGTTTAATAATTATCGCGACACCTATATTTCGAAATTACAAAGACGTAGTACCTTTTACTGAATTTTATTATGTACCATTTGTAACAAAATTAGTTAGAATTACCCTTAGGTCTGTATTAAAATTAATGGGTACAAAATACCCTTACCTGCTTTTTCATGAGTAAATGATATTTAATTCATCATCAGCCTATTAATGTTCCCACTGCTGGGACACAGGCCTCCTCTCTGTGAGAGGGAGTGGGCCATAATCCACCACGCGGGCACAGTGCGGATTGGTGAATGTCACATGTCTTCGAATTTTTGGTTCTAGGACATGCCGGTTTCCTCACGATGTTTTCCTTCACCGTTTTGAGAGACACAATTACACAAAGTAATGCGCCTGGCGGGGTTCGAACCCATGATCTTCAAGTACAACTCGTAAGTCGGGACCAATAACACTGGGCCACCACTGCTCTATATATTTATTAAATGTAAGTTAGTTACTAAAATACACTTTGCATGCACGTCACAACCAAAATTTTAAAACCTAGATGAGGCCGGTGTTTCGTACCTGACTACTCTGAGAATAAACAGCCGAAACAAACTCAAAGGTCACAGTGTCTTTTAAAGTCCAGACACTGTTTTGCTCAGGTCATACGAGGATCACGCGGGTTTCCGACATGGTCTTTTGAGGAAAGAACCACACAGATATGAGTGGACCTGTCCAGTCAGTGCAAGTTTTTTATCTCATCGTTATCCGGGTTGATTTCCTACCTCCACACAGGCGAAGACGGACCCAAACCTAGTTTTATCATAATTTCCTCAAACACAACTTTACTATGTCCCAACTTCTCAAACTTCAAACACACTAACGTGGTTAAAGTTTATGTTTAAACCCATTGGTTTAAACTCCATAATTTACCAGCTCCCTTTAATTAAGCGTTTCAACTTACGTACAGGGACGGACTATAGGTTTTTGGGGTCCTGGGTTAATATTTCTGCCTAATAGGCTCCCCTTATATATTTCGCATAAAATTTGCAAGTTGAAGTGGCAATGGGAAGGCCACATCGCTCGTAGAACTGACAACCGTTGGGGAAGAAAAGTTCTCGAGTGTCGACCACGGACCGGAAGACGCAGCGTAGGCAGACCTCCTCACTAGGTGGACCGGCGATATCGTGAGGGTCGCGGGCAACCGATGGATGCAAGTGGCGAATTGTTGTTCGGGGTGGCGGTCTAAGGGGGAGGCCTATGTATATGAGCAGTGGACGTCTTCTGGCTGATGATGATGATGATATATTTCCAATGGGACCGGTTGGAAGCAGCTTGAATCCAGTTTGATCTTGTGGTCTTCATAAGATAGTGTGCCAGCGTTGTAGGTAGACGTCCGACGCTACGCTTACCGGGTGTGGTCTCCGTTCATGAACATTACGGCTTCATTCTGCTTGCTATGTGGCGTTATGGCCTGCCCACTGCCACTTCACCTTGCTAAAGCACTAATTGATGAACCAATTTATTACCGTTTTCTGAAGAACTGTCTTTGGTAATGATATACTAGGTATAGGTTGTTCGAAAAAACACTGCAATTTCCATTATTTATTTTCAAAGGGGGTTGGTTGATGGTCCTTTTTACCCACAGGGCCTTGAGCCCTGTCCTAAATCCGCCCCTGCATCAGTAGGTGACAAATTGGCGTCTAGTAACAACGTGAAATATGTTTGTAAACTTTGGAATGGAGATAGACGGAAGTTTTGACACCTCGTCTGTGAGTGACAGGCATAACTACGAGTAGGAGCTTGTTGAGTTGCATGTTGCGGTTTGCAGGTAAAATATTATGTCATTTTTTAGGAAAGTAATAAAACTCAATTTGAGATACTTGTTCTCAGGCCTTTATGGTGTTCCTTCTTTTAAAAGAGGTTGTTGTTGTTGTTCGTTCTTTGTTTTTCAGTCAGTAAGAGTTTTGACAGTCTCTTCTTTTCAACCGAAGGCTCAGGACAGACACACTGTCAGCAATAACCTTGGGGTCTTCAAGTCAAGAATGAATAGCTTACTTCAGGCAAGTGTGCTTCACCGTCGACAACATCTTCGCTTACCATCAGACGAGATAGTGGTCAAACGCGAACCTATCTTTTTTTTTCGTGTTAAAATCATGAAAAAGAAAAGTATCAAACGAGTCCTCCCACCCCGGAGCACAAACATTTGTTTGGTTGGACGTTGGACGCACTAATTTCGGGAACAACTTTTTCGAATTGAAAAAGGAAATTTTTGGATAGTCCTATAATCGAGCAAGGCTATATTACTTTACGCTACGACCAATAGAACCCGAGCAGCGGGTGAAGTCGCGAGAAACAGTTCTTTTAAACAATATAAGTAAGGAGTTATACCGAGGTAATAAATAAATCAGAACAAAAAAGGCGATGTTTTAGTATCGGGGTCCCACAGACTCCCTAGACGAAGTTTATTGAAAAAAACTCACTTCAACCGTAAAATTGTGTGCTTAAGGTTGTGTCGATGACTCGTTGTGATATAATAAATTGTGTATGAATTTACTGCTTTGTTGTGGGAAAATTTATGTTAGCACTGTTAAAGACGACCTGGTTTGGTTACAAAGTTATATATAGTCTTTTGATCCCCCCTCGTTTAAAACAAGACCAGGGTTTAGTTTTCGAGCTTGTGCGTGGCGAGTAATGGGTAGCTCGCCGTCCGGTCAAGCTATTGGCTCCACACACTCTTAAAGGACCTGTCAGTAAACTGATGGGGCCTCCATATGGGTCAAATGTCTGCCGGGTGACGAGATCATCTGTGAAGGTAACTGTGACCTTGGTAGCACAGAGCAATTAACCGAAAAGGGTGGATTTTGAGTCAGTATCCCCCTTATTAATAAAACAAGAAGAAAAGGTACGCCAAGTTTCATCATCATCATATCAGCCGTAAGACGTCCACTGCTGAACATAGGCCTCCCCTTTAGACTTCCAGTAGGACCGGTTGTAAGCGGCCATCCAGCGTGATCCTGTGGCCTTCATAAAATCGTCTGCCCACCTAGTGGTTGGACGTCCTACGCTGCGCTTGCCGGTGCGTGGTCTCCATTCGAGAACCTTACAGCCCTATCAGCCATCAGTTCTTCGTGCTATATAGCCTGCCCACTGCAATTTCAACTTGCTAATTCGTTGGGCTATGTCGGTTACTTTAGTTCGTCTACGAATCTCCTCATTTCTGAGTCGATAGCGCAGAGAGACTCCGAGCATAGCCCTCTCCATAGCTCGTTGGACTATACTGAGGTTAATCCTTAAAAATGTATACTCGTAGTCCGAAGATTATCATGGTTGTATCTTTCTTTAGTCCACGTTTATTAATTAGTGGGAAGTCTAACATTATATTTTGCTCTACACAGGGGGAGAACACGTTTGATGAATTTACAAAAAAAAAAACCTGGTCTGACTTAGACCGGGTAAACGTGGCCCTGGAACGTAAAGGGCTATAGAAGAAAACCGTGAATTTTAATCAGTACAAGTCTGACAGTTCCTCTCGTTTTGCCCAGGGTGGGAGGACTCATTTCATGCTTTTGCCACGTAAAAAAAAACGTTTTGGGACACATCGAAAAACAAAATTACTCATTTCGAATTCAAGCTTTTTTATCATTCTAGACCTTTATAGTTATTTTATGTTTTCATTTTTTTTTTACATTTTTTGCCTGAACTGGTTTTTTGTTACATCCCACGCGTGTGAAATTTCTAGATGCTAAAAATGAATTTTCCACAGGCAGGCAATTAAACACAGCAACATAAATTTTTTATGGTTATTTTACATGGACATTACGACTAAATCGCGTTCAAAAGTAATTGTAATCACAGCAAAAATGTTATAAAATATTGAAAACTATGAATTTGGAGTAATATTGCTAAGAAATTACGACAGCGAAAGTAATCATGGTACCTACTAGTCGTCAGCAGCTTATAGTATACTTATATTAAGTTTTCTATTGTAATATATGTGTGGGTGTTTTATCTCCTACAGCGGAACTTCGTGCGTTGACCCCAAGCAATTTAGAGAAAGTATTCGCCATTGTATCGCCATTTGTTGCGCAAACGCTTGTATCGCGCGGTCGCTATGACAATAAGATGAATCAATTTTGGTGTTTTTATGAAAGTATACTAGCTGTTGCCAGCGGCGGCGGCGAAAATTATCCCACGGGAACATAGAATCGGGATAAAAACTATCCTATGTGTTAATCCAGGTTTTAAACTATCTGTGTACCAAATTTTAGCTAAATGCATTCAGTGGTTTTTGCGTGAAAGAGTGACAAACATAATATCAACATACACATACATACATCCTCACAAACTTTCGCATTTATAGAAATGAAAGTATAAATGAAATTATGATGGTTTTCATCATGTGCCTAACCTTTTCCCAACTTAGTATGAATAGAATTATGATGACTTTTATCACCTGTCTTACATTTTTCTAACCATAATAGGGTCGGCTTCCAGCCAAACCAGATGCAGCTGAATATCAGTATTTAACATGGAGCGACGGCCTATCGGATATCCACAACCCAGAAACCGGATTGAAAATGTAGGAGAACCGGACCTTTTTTTCGTGATAAAATCATCAAACCACCCAGGGCTGGGCAGGAGGGACTCAAATATTTCGTATATTTATAAACAAGGAACACAACAAAATATCATAAAAACTAGAAGAAAACACAGTTGCACATTTGCCTGACATTTGACTGTCAGACTTGTACTAACTAAAATTCATGGTATCATTCAATAGCCCTTTACATTCCAGGGTATAGCTCGTTAGTCGAGCGATTTTTTTTATGGGTCTTTTTTCTATCACACTTTTTTTTTAGTCATGAAGTGTTCAACACATATGTCATGTTTAACTTTTTTGTAGTCATCATCTGCATAGCCTTTTCCCAACTATATTGGGGTCGGTTTCCAATCAAACCAGATTCAGCTAGATATCAGTATTTTACATGGAGCGACTGCCTGTCGGACCCCCACAACCCAGTAACTGGGTAATACGATATAACCCATGATAAGACTGGTTGTCAGACTTTAGAGCTTCTGACAACTTTAACTTTTTTGTAGTAAAACCAAAAATGTTTTCAGCATCAGCAGTTCTAAATCTACGAGTATAGTAGCCTTGAGAGCACTGGCGTGATAGTATGTAGTGTTCATAACCGGATTCTTAAGAGCTATTACCCCCATAATTTCTTATAACAGCCAACTAGGGTTGCCAACCGTACTATATATAGTACCTATTGTACTCATGTACTGTATTTAGGGCCTCCGTACTATATACTGTTGAAGAAATATATAGTAAGCGAAAATACTATATTTCAGTACTATAGCTCAATGTTTATATTTTTGCATAATAAAATCAGTAAAAAATAAAAACTTCCTGCAGTTTTCGAACGCGTCTTTGAAAAAGGCAAGAAGTGCAAATAAATATAGTTTTCATAAAAATTAATAAGTGGAAAATGTAACTTATGTCATTTAGTCGTTATTTTTTATTCTTCCCTACTAAAATACTACTTTTTTTAAGCGTTCTATATTTTTATGGATTTTTAAAAGAAATACTATATTCTAACCAAAAAATGTTGGCAACCCTACAGCCAACTATCTATCGCTTACTCTCTATAATATCTCCCAACAAGTTCGCACGGTGTTGAGACAAGACTATCTATGGATACATCTATCTTGCTCTGATTGCGCTGAGAAATTGGAGAGATGACCACAGATCATGGAATACTTAGAGTGTAGACATGGCAGTATTAATCTGATGATAAGTGGTGGCTGTGGAGTTGTGTCTTAAACTATGGTCCACCTGTCATACCCTTTTGTCTAAACATGCAGGTAAAGTCATCTCAATCATCATCATCAGCCTATAATGTCCCCACTGCTGGGACACAGGCCTCCTCTCTGTGAGAAGGAGTGAGCCAGAATCCACCACGCAGGCCCATTGCGGGTTGGTAGATGTCACATGTCTTCGAATTTTTGGTTCTAGGACATGCCGGTTTCCTCACGATGTTTTCCTTCACTGTTTTGAGAGCAGTGGTGTGTTCAACCAAACACAACAGAACACACTCTTTTTAATATTATAGTATTTTGGTTTAGATGCCACCTCTACCAGTATCAAGCTCTACGTTAGATACATTACAGTTATATTGGACATGGGACATGTGCTACAAATGCTCCTCGTCTGGGCATCGAACCGACTCACGGCAAGTAATTGATTGATCGATAGAAACCTAGCTAATGGATGATCCGTCAATTATGTAGAATATTCTTTTGATATTTGATAAATGTGAATGTATAAAATGAAATGATGTATGTGAAATCTTATGGTAGCAGTAAATTCCTTGTTTATTTTTCAGAAAATCCTAAATAATACAGTAATGAGATTTAAGGTTATAAGGTCAGTACCCTTAGCCCGAGTTTTCAGTATTTGAGACGTAAAGTAAACTGGAACTTTGACAACTTCAAATCGACAAATTTCAAGGAAAAAAATAGTTCCTAGAGGAAGAGGCGCTGTTCCATTTTTTCATACAAGAGACGCTTTAAATTCTGGAAAAACGCTGTAAAGTAAAAGAGTGAAAATTCGTGCTAAGGGTACAATATCTAAAAGTTCGATATAATTCCGTTTACTAGCATTCAGTATACAAATTTTTATAGGTAAAAATAACGGTTATCAGCCTATAATTTCCCACTGCTGAGACACAGGCCTCCTCTCTGTGAGAGAGAGGGCTGTAATCCACCATCGCAGGCCCGAGGCGGTTGAGTAGATGTAAAGTCTTCTTATTTTTGGTTCAAGGACACAGGACATCCGATGTTTTCCTTTTCGTTTTGAGAGCAAAAGTGGTGTTATACGATACAAAGTAATGCGTCTGGCTGCGATTTTATTGCACTGAATTTTGTTTAAAACCTCATTCCTATAATAATAATTATGTTAAAATATGTTTAATTAAAATATAGGTATTGTTTTCGTTTTAAAATGGTTCAAGGATTGGCGTTAAAAAAGTTACCAAACTATTTTTAACGCCAATGTTTAATATTTTAAATAAATTATTCCATGATTTAATAACTAATGACATAAAAAGAAAAGAAACTTGTAATACAACCCAAGTCTAGTTTTTCCCGCCTGTCAGTGAAACTTTCCCGCCATTACAAAATGGCGACCATGTTGACACAGCTAAAAGTTAATGGCGGGTGGAAAAAGTTTTAAAGTTGGAATGCGTTCGATCTGTTTGAGCTATTGGTTCGTTCAATATTTGTGGGGACTTATTTACAAAATGTCCGCTTTATGACATCGTATTGCTTCATGATAGATAGTTAGTCAATGGACTGCAAGTCTACAAGTAGTCAAGCATTATTTCCAAGGGATATGTCCTGTACAAACTGGGTTCTAAAGTTCTTATTAAAGGCAGTCACTCGATCTAAATACTGGTTCTTAACTGTATCTGGTAGGTACCTTTTTTATCATGGTAAAATCATCAAGTGAGGCCTCCCTGAGAAAAACCTAGATAGATCATCATCATTCGGCAAGCCTTCGTTTTTTCTAGCTATTTGATAATTCCGCCATCTTGTTTTTCTGATTCTGTCATAAATGTTAACTGCCATAACCCTCTATAAAATGTCGTTCAGAAAACGCCAAAACTTGCCATTAAAAAATATCGAGTGTGAACAAAAACATTAAACCTGTATTACTCAAAAATCATTGAGTTTCAAAAACTGTATAGGACATTAAAACCTTTTTTTCTTTTCTTGCGGTTGCTGGCCAAAGAAAGCAAAAAAAAAGAAACAAATAACGTCTCATTCAGAAAGCGTTCTCTTTTTAAAGTTTAAAAAAACAAACCACACACTGCCCTTTGATTGTCATTTTACTTCTGATGTTACCGCAGAGTGACCTCTATTCTCTTTGACATAAGATTCATGAACTTCAAAGTAATTGAAAAGTATAGTGTTGTAAGCTATCACATAGCCTCGGGGATGAAATATAACAAAAAAAAAAGCACAAAGAAAGACTTGGAACTTTCATAACATATTGTTTTCAAAGACAATGAGTTAATTGAAAGTGCTGTGGGTTACTGACTAGACTTGTACAGGTAATGACTGAAGTGTTTCTTAGTATTTATTGAATAAAAAAGATGCTCGCAAATATATTTTTTTCTGACAGGTTATTATTTTATGCTATGAAAAAAATTAAGTAAATTTTAATACGCAAGATTAAAATTGTTTTTTAATATGCAATTTTATTACAGGTTAACAAATAAATGCCATTGGGCGCTTTTATAATTTGCCGTGCCACGGCACGGCACGATATTACCGTGGACGTGAAGATGAATTTAGTGGCCGTGGACGGCATGCCGTGCCGTAGGGTGCTTTTATAATTCGCCGTGAAATTATTACGGTTTGCGCGTCTTCAAAGTGCAGACATGTTCTCGAAGAGACAGCGACTACTTATGCTCTATTTATTATATTTAAGACGCAAAAAAAGACATATTACTAGAAAGTATTGGCAACATCCGCTTTTAAAAGTAAAATATTTAGAAGGGTCATACTACACGCTATTTGATAAGCTCAAGGAAGACCTCAATAAGTTTTTCAATTATTTTCGGATGTCAACAAAGTCGTTTTATCACATACTTTCTCCCTTACATACTCTCGCCCTGCCACCCGCGCCTCTTGGCTACGCACGCACACATACAAATTTCTTGTACGCACACACTACACTCTCAACAATGCCGCGACGATTTGACAGGGAGCGCGGTATGCTACGGCAACGGCACGGTAGGTCGTTGACGTTCACGGCGTGCCGTTGCCGTGGACGGTAAATTAAAAGCGTTCGCATACAAATGCATACATTTTGCTTTCCTACTTTACCGTGGCGATAAAAACGTGCCGTGCCGTGCCGTGGCACGGCAAATTATAAAAGCGCCCATATTCTTTTCTTCGAACATCTACACGTGAATTTTTTTTTTAGGTATTAACATTGTTTTTATACATAAGGATTACGAAATACATACTTACTTCAGAAAAACATATTAATATCCCTATGTTATTTTTAAATTAACATAAAATAGCCGCTGCCATCAGCCTCAACAAATATTTAGATATAATTCTAGGGTCGCGGGACTAACGAATACGGTGACCCCGGAACGTAAAGGGCTATTGAAAAACCCCGTTTATTTTAGTCAGTACAAGTCTGACAGTAACTTTTGCCCTACCCTGATGATGATATTAATATGCTCAAAAAAATAATTAATGAGAAACTCCTCCTTTAGGCTTTGCTAGCTAAATAATTTTAACCCAATTTGTGTCTGTGTTATCAGCATTATGTACTCTACGTGACTTTTTCGCTTTACGTAAATTTTCTACCAAAAAAATCAGTTTGTAGCAGTTCATAAAACATTCAAATTGTAACATATCCGATACACATACTTTAGTCAAAATTATCGTTAGCCAATGGTCTTTGTAATAGCCAAATTGCAAATATAAAATAAGGTTAATGTAGTATAATTTACCATACAGTGCGTAAATGTAGGTAATTAACAAGTGTAGGTACATTAATTTACAAAATATTTAATACAAATATGATACGAAATGATAATATATTGACTATTAATTTGATAAAATAGATTGCTATCAGTTGTATGAACGTAGATGCGCTAAACGGAAAAATTAACAGGGGCATCAGTTTTTTTTAGATCTTGCCGACTCTTGTGAGAAAAAAGTCTGAGTTTAGTTGAGTAAACGGTAGTAAAAATTGACAAACAGAAAATATATATTATATCGAAAATCTTTTTGTTTACCGGATATGCGAAAATATCGAACCATATGAGATTTAAAAATCAAAAATCAGAAACAAAAAAATAAACAAAAAGTAAAAAAAAACTCACCAAAATAAAACCGTCAAAAGAAAAACGAGAAATGAGAAAACATTTTTTCGAAAACTCCACAAATCAGAGCCGGCAGTTCGTTAGTCTATTTTCATTCCCGGGGAAAAAGGATAGTGAAGCACTTTTGCGCTCACCAGTACCACCCTGTCATCGGTATGCAGTTGGTACGTAATTACTCGCTGTTGAAAAACTCGCTGGCGCTTTCAATTTAAACGATTTCATTATTTTAACGGCTGTACTCGACTGTACAGTGCATTACTGTGATTAAAAGTGTGATAGATAGATAGTGCGCGAGTGTACGATATAAAGTCAATCGGATGTTTTTAAAAGCTGAAGTAATTGCGATTGGTATCGATAAAAGTATCGGTAAACATTGCCATCGTTTTAAAATTAAAACAAACATTTCCTGAACAAAATCGCTTTTTGTTGTCGTTAACGACGACAACAAAGTGCTATATTTTCATTAAAAAAAAACTGAAAATTGAAACAAAGCAACATTAAATGTGCAAACAGCCAAATATGGCTCAATAGAGTTTTTTTGGCATTTCAATCTGCGGATGTTTTTGTGTGTTATTCTCGTTTCAACAACTAATTTAGAGCACCTAAGTTTAGAGCAATTATTGTTTTCCAATTTGAGCACCTATCAATAAAAATGAACATAAATAATTCAAATCTATTCCCATTATAGCACTTACAGTGCGATAGCTTTTATCCACCCTAGAGGGCCAATTTATTTAAGGTTGGCCACATTTTGTTGTTTTACGACATACCTGTTTCCATTTTCAAAAGATTTTCATATCTACTACATGCATGCTATAAAATGCTGTAGACGCATTAAAACTTATACTATATCAATGGGAAACCGTTTGAAAATTGCTGCCTGCATTCCTAACTGTTTTACTGACTGTACGTACGATTCTATCAAACAGTAGGCTTTGGAAGCTTTGTTAACTGTTGGCAACAGAAATTCAGTTTTCCCAGATTTTCATATTGATACTCAACGCAACGTAATACCTATAACGAGGGAAGCTCAGGTTCCCGGAAATAGCCCAAAAAGCCCAATTCGGAAAATGGCAACCGAGTCGCAAAAGCTCAAATTCTCTAAACGCCCGATTCTCAAAATGGCAAATGGTCAAAATGGAAAGCTTTCTACAATTTATTATTGGAAGCATTAATTTTCGAAATAATATATTTCTGATGCCCTACCTCGAGCTCTTAACGCGATCCAGTTTAGACTGTGGGAAAGGAGAACATTCAGAATCCATACATTTTTGGACCTTTTCTGAAATGGCAGGCCAACGAAAAAATTTATACCTATAGGTAGTACTAGTCATTTGGAGCAATAGTTACTATGGCACAAAAATTGTAGGATTGCTCTCGACCAAGTTATACAAGTTCGAAGATTCGTAATTCTCATACATTTTTTTAGTTTTGAAAGTCCTTTGCCATTATGAAAATTAGGCTTTTAAAGAATATTTTCGGGTCTGGATATTTGTGTTCTATGTTTGTAAACACACCCAAAAAGCAAGTGAAATTCCTAATCTAAAAAAAAAACAAAGCTACGCAGCTTTGGTAGACGATCTCCGGCCACCGTAGGCGCGGGCATGCGGACAGCGAGTAAAGTGCAACTCGCTGTCCGACTATGGACCATGCCCGGGTCGACGGCCCGTCGTGTTCCACGCGCGCCTCAAAGAGCGTCAGCAAAAATGACGAGGACGAGAGCCCGCTCTCAGAAGGCCAAAGCCTGCCGGGGTCGCGGGATTTATTTCCTCACCGTGACCCCGGAATATAAAGATCTATTGAATGACACCGTGGATTTTAGTCAGTACAAGTAAAGCCACGCAGCTTTTGCCGAATCTCAAAGTAATTTTGTAACAGAACATTTTATTATACCTTTGACAAATTAATGTTCGTATCAAAGTAATTAAACATGCGTATGATATGGGCCCAGGTTTCAACTAATTTAGGATCCCAATTCCCCGAAGACTTAGAAGACCCCGAAGACAAGTTAAATTAAAATAATGGTTTAACGTACTCTTTTTCAGGGTTCCGTAGTCAACAAGGGACCCTTATAGTTTCGCCATGTCCGTCCGTCCGTCCGTCCGTCCGTCCGTCCGTCCGTTTGTCCGCAGTTTAGCTCAGAGACGCACAGTACTAGAGAGCTGTAATTTGGTGTAAATATACGGATTTGTTGTGCCGAAAAAGTGGTAAAATAATATCTCGTAAAATATTTTTTTTTAGGGTACCTACAGTACTTACACGTAAAGTGAGGATTTTTTTTTTCTCGCGTACCCCTTAGTGTGGGGTATCATTAAATAGACCTTTAAAAAATAATGATAGTTTCCATTAACAATTTTTTGATAAAAAAATTCGTTTGTGAAATATTAAGCTTTAAAGTGCTAAATTTTGCTCGATTCGAGTGTCCCCCCCCTCTACCAGCTAAACGGTTATGTTTGGGGGTGTGAAAAAATTCACAATAGTAGTACATATAACGAAGTTTAAAAGAAAATTATCATGACTAAGTAGGCTTTACAACTTTACGAGTAATAGTCGACCAACTTATAAAATGTAGTTGATATCATATTTTCTTAAGCAAAATGTATCGGAGACAACTGCAAATGTAAGTTTGTCAACTTTATTTTTACAGCTTTTATAGGTATGTTTTTTGGGGATAGGTAGGTTTTTATCGTCAACTATTTTTAACTAAATTCAAAAAAAGGAGGAGGTTCTAAATTCTTTGTAATCTTTTTTCTTATGTATTTTCCTGGACCGATTTTGAAAATTCTTCTTTTTTAAATTAAATTCAGCGAATCAGTTTAGTTAGTTCGCATAAGTATTTTGATCTGCAACTACGGAACCCTACACTGTGCGTGGCCCGACACGCACTTGGCCGGTTTTTTAATTTTAAACCTTCAAATAGTGAAGGGCTGAATTTTCGGCATCATGACTCGCTTTATATGATCTTTCGGCACATTGAACGGTCAGCTTATACTAGTTTTGCATAGCTTGATGTATAGCAAAGTGTACTATGCATAATAATAAATCTAACAAACCTGCGTTCTTTGTTAACATCAAATATCAACGATTTTAAAACGTTGTCAGCAAACAAAAAGAATAGTTCCGTTTCAAGACGTTTTGGCCAAGCTGTAGATACATCACTCTTACATCATCAAAGATACACAAAACTTAAAATACAATTTAATCGTAATTTCAGCCATGTTATTCCTTAACCAGTTTCAAGTTCAAAGCTAGAACGATTAAACGAGACATATTTAGGTAAAGTATTGATTTTCTTGAACATTTTAGGGTTGACAATTTAATCTCTTTCGGGACAGTCTGGGGCGGAAATTTATTTTGAATAAGGTGCGGTCAAAGCCAACGGCCGTAGACACTAGACTTTGACAGATGTTTAACTACCCTAGTATTATAAAGGTAAGCGTCCACAGGTCCTCATCGCACGTATCGGACGTATCGTACGTAACGGATTTTAGTTTGCCTTGTGTTAAAACTCATACAACAGCGTCCACTGATTCGCATCCGCACCGGCATGTCCTAGAACCAAAAATTAGAAGACATGTGACATCTACTAACCCGCACTGGGCCCGCGTGGTGGATTATGGCCCACTTCCTTTCACAGAGAGGAGGCCTTTGTCCCAGTAGTGGGAACATTATTAGGCTGATGATGAATCTGATAGTTACCGCTTAGAGGGCAAAAGCCTGCCAGGTTAGCGAAACTGTCTCATAACGTATCCGTGATCCTGGAACGTAAATGGCTATTGAAGGACGTCTGAATTTTAGTCCCTTCCGTCCTACCCTGAGACGTGCGTTAACTCATTTGATGATTTTACTGCGATAATAAAAGAACAGTACCCTTAGCACGAATTTTCAGTATTTGAGACGTAAAGTAAACTGGAATTTTGACAATTTCAAATTGACAATTTTCAACGAAAAAATTAGTTCCTTCTTCGCACACCAGAGGCGCTGTTCCATTTTTTCATACAAGAAACGCTGTAAATACTGTAAAGTAAAAGAGTGAAAATTCGTGCTAAGGGTACTCTTTTTTTCATTTTTACATGCAATAAACATAGTACCTATTAAAATACTATTCAGATTCAAATATTATGTCCCTGAATACCAGCCCAAAGTGGGTAATTATGATGGACACAATAAAAACGTACTCATATGTGAATGAGGACAAAGTACAACTTTGGAAAATTACAACAATATTTTGTACTGGCTACTACAACTCGCCACTTAACTTCATTCAAAGCAGCATTTAATTAAACGAGGCTTTATATTTGTCAGACCTTGGACCTGCTCATTGTATCATCGTCATCAGCCAATAATGTTTCCACTGCTGGGACACAGGCCTCCTCTCTGTGAGAGGGACTGGGCTATTATTATCCATCACGCGGGCCCAGTGCGGGTTGGTAGATGTCACTTGTCTTCGAATTTTTGGTTCTAGGACATGCCGGTTTCCTCACGATGTTTTCCTTCACCGTTTTGAGAGCAGTGGTGATGAAATAAATTACACAAAGTAAGCGGACGGAGCTTGAGCTCCTCATTCAACAGCAAAAAAAAAAAAAAAATTACTAAATATTCGAACTCTGTAACTGCGACTTTATTCGACCTGGGAATAGAACCCAGGACCCTCGCTCAGCAGTCGTGGTTTTGACTGCTAGGCCACGAGCTAGTAATAAACTTAATTAAAATATAAAGTCACTAATTACTTATTAACAGTTTAAACCTGAAATAATTAAAACAAAGTTATAATTAAAAGATAACAAGAATTGTTCGCGACATCTTGTACATCTTAATGATAAATTGATTCAATTATTAGTTGAATTAAGCTGCTAGAGAGTTATATTTCAATAAATCTATTCAATTTACTTGAAAAGCCTTTGTTTATTTCAGGTTCAAGATTAAGTTTCGGCAGCTGAAGGAAAAGCTACCTTGAACTTTGAAGATAGGGTTTAAAATCGAAGTGAAGGTACAGAAAAAAAGGATTTCTGAATAAAAATTATGTTGGAAGAAAGGAGGTAGGTAATGGCAACATTTCCATAGCTATTTGAAAGCGGAAGAAAAAATGTGGCAGCTACTTATCTTGTCTTGCGAGATCGAGTTGATTTTCCCGAAATTTTCTCGCTATTTTGGTATTACTTTGATATAAACTCAAATGGTTATCTGTTGTGAAAATTTCAGGCATTTGAAATTTCTTGTGTGATTTTGGACTACCCAATCAGCCTAATAAATTAAAATAATGTTTGCTAACTGATTGGGTAATCAGGTAGCAAAATGTTTGTATGATCTACAAGTAATTTGTGTTTCTGGGCATTTGTGTATGTGAGTTTATACAATGTGTAACGTTAATAGCGCAAAACCTCTCGCGGGGTAACTCAGTCCATGTAACTGAACAATGTTTGTTCTAAGACTTTTGGAAATTCGCAAAAAAATGATTTTTCATACTGATGGGCCCGGTCAATTTCTCATTTTGTATGAAAATGCATTTTTTTTTGCGAATTTCTAAAAGTCTTGGAACAAACATTGTTCAGTAACATGGGCTGAGTTACCCCACGAGAGGTTTTGCGCTATTAACGGTATACGTTGTATACCTATATATATGTAATAATGTATATGTATGTATATGTAAATGCACCCCCATCATCAAACCACCCAGGGCAGAACGGGAGGGACTGTCAGACTCCTACCCTTCATGTACCGGGAGCTTTCCCGAAGGTAGACGCAGCTTCGTTCAGAAACTAGTTATTACATTAAAGCAAAATTCAACGCTCGAAGCTCCCAAACTTCAAGTTCGTTCGGAAACCTCACCATAGTGCTCTCTCGGTCAGAAGGTCCTAGATAATACCTAGTTTTACTAATCCTATTAACTAGTTAGCTTTAGTTCCAGTTAACGTTAATTTTATACGGTTCAGTTAGTGTTTAAAGTTAAAATCGATGTGTTGAAGTTTAAATTAACCGATTGGTTTAGTTTTGCTGGACTTGGTTGGAGGAATTTTAGCTTATGTTTCATTATGAGGTATTATTATGATTAATTTTTAATTTTAGGAATACTTCGTAGTACCTACATAGTAGTGGTAAATGATCACCAACAATTAATATACCCTTTCATATTGAGGTGGAATACCTTCAAACTATCAAAATGTTTCAAAATGTTGAAATGAGGCTAAGTACCGCTAGGCGGTTTACTGACGATAGTTGAACGTGACAACGTCATAAGAAAATACTGCACTTACGTTGCTATAAACAAACAATTGACAAGCCGTTGCTATGGAACGCTACAGAGCGAGGTAACGCCGCATGACTTCATCATTTTTCGTGCGTGCAGCCGGCCATCGAATTATAAGACATTATCACATAAAAAATAACTACAATTTATGTTGAGTTTTACGTTTTTATCTCCTAGATTAACGCATAATTTTTATACGAGCGAATCCGCAGGCACTAAGCTAGTTTTAAATAAAATAAAAATTAGTTGCGACGGATTCACATAGCTACAAACAGCTCAACTTACAAAGGGGTAAAAAACAGAAACTGCAAAGCTTCCCTATTTCATTGCAGAAACTATAAAAAGAGCATTAAATATTTCAAGACTCGTCTCGTGAGTTTACTGCAAAAGTACTTTATTTTTATTTATTTTGTACTAAACTGTACGAGTGAGCGCGCGATCCTAAACGAATTCTGGCAGGCGGTGAATGAATTTAATATTTTATAAGTCGTGCGTCCGAAGGGATTTCTGGACGATCAAAATAATGGGGTTCTTTACAGATTCTGACCTCCGGTTTTACTCCTTTTGGGGGTTAATTTTTACCCGACTGCGCGACGCAAAGGAGGGTAATGTGTTTATCAGTCTATGTATGTATGTATGTATGTATGTATGTATGTATGTATGTATGTATGTATGTATGTTTGTTTCTATGTGGCGTTCTAGAGACCAAACGCGTGGGCCGATTTTGATAATTCTTACGTCAATCGATTCGTCTTAACCTTGCGAGTGTCACTAAAGACATGACAGTAATCAATATTCACCACAGCGACAACCAGACGCCATATTGTCAAAATGAAAAAAAAAAAGTCGATGAACTATGTCATCTGGGGTATCGTTGAATAGGTATTTTAAAATCATCTTTAGGTTCCCTTAATCGTTTTTCATTTTAAATAATAGTTTAGGATATATGACGATTTAAAGTTTTAACAAAAAATAATTTTCGCTCATTTTCTTACTTATTGATTTAAGTTTTTATTTTTAGTACTCGTAAATAAACGGTTTTCCAACCAAAAAAGAAACAGTGAATGACTAACAAATATTTTTGGTAAAAATAATCTAAGTATACACAAACACCAAGGAACTACTTTGGACCGAGCTGTGGTTGACTTAAGTTCACGCATTTTTGCTAAAGGTCAAGCATAATTATGTAGCTTTGAGCCGAGTTAGGTCTCTAGAGAGACTAATTCACACTAATATTATAAACTAAAAAGTATGAAATAAAAAAAAAAAAATTAACGAAAAACAAAAAACCCGACTGCGTTAAAAATACACTAAAAAGAAAGAAACAAGCCCAGTAGTTTAGAATTCACTCATTCACAATTTCACACTCACAGTCGGGGCCCATTCAAATTATACCAATCAAATCTTCCCAAGGGGCCCCGACTGTGAGTGTGAAATTGTGAATGAGTGAATTCTAAACTACTGGGCTTGTTTCTTTCTTTTTAGTGTATTTTTAACGCAGTCGGGTTTTTTGTTTTTCGTTAATTTTTTTTTTTTTGAGAATATACTGCGCGTTACATACTGTCAGAGAATCAAGTTTTTTGTTTCTTTTTTCTCTTACATTGTTTTTGCGGTTGTTTCTACCTTTTCTATCTCATTTTAATAAAAACTAGGAACCTACAGAGAAGTTCAAGCCTTCAAGGGTCATAACTAGCTTTCTAGCGACATCTTATGTTTAGAGACTTCGCGACTCGCCATGCCATGCCATGCCATGCCATGAGGGCGGGTACGGGCGTACCTGCCCTCTTTTTATCGTGGTAAAAATATCATCAAATGAGTCCTCCTATCTTGACGTAAAAACGGAACATATTTACCAACATTTTCGTATTTTTAACCGACTTCAAAAAAGGAAGGAGGTTATCAATTCGACTCTTTTTTTTTCGTCATTCGTTTTTTTTTATTGTAAGTATTTGTAGGGACTAAGGATGAGTATAGTATTTCTTATCATTAAACTCACAGGTGAAAGTCATCAATGGCTAAAAACACACGATAAATGAACTAGATAAGACCATAAAACCTTAAGTTATCGCTATTTAACTTCAACATTTTGCATTAAATACACTACTTTACAAAAGGTTAATTGGTGCATTCATAAATTAAATAAACACTTTTAAAAGGTCATATAAAGATAAAAATACACATGCCTTTTAAAAGGGCACGTGCCAATTACATACACTTTAAACAGGAAGAATTAAAATTGCCTCCTTGGTCTAGTTGTGTCAAGAGCGACAGCTGAGTACGAGGTCCCAGATTCGATTCCCAGGTAGGGCTAAGTTTTGTTGGGTTCTTCCTTTGAGAAACATCTTAGTAGCAGTTACAAAGTCTGGATTTGTGCCCGAATGATGAGGCAATAAGCTCAGTCCCTATTACATGAGCTTGCAAAAATAACTTTTTTTTTAAGGCGGTAAAAAAAAATTTTTAGTCACAGGGACCTCTCGAAACTTCCGTGTCCGGTGAGGACCTGCGTGATCCGATAGGTCAGGACGCCGTAACGTCTCTCCAGCCGCTCCTCAAAGAGGGGTCTTACCGCCGTGATTGCGGCGTGCCCGTGCAAAGACAACTGGCAAAATATGAGAGCCTTATGACAGTATTAGTATTACATTTAGAAGTATTAGTTAAATGTAAATCGCGTGCAATTAGCCTGATAAAAGCTCTAATAATGTGCGGGACGAATGAACTATCGTTGTGTAAATAGTAAAGTGTTTATGTGAATAGTGCAAACAAACTGATAAGACAGTGATAATAGTTATAATCTTATAAGATAGTGTTTATTAGAATAAGTGAATCTTTTCCTTATTAGAACTTTGTTTTTTGTAATAGAATCTAGTTATATCTTGTAAGAATTAGTTTGTAAGTTTTATTAGAATGTTTTATTTCTTAGTATTTGATAGTTTCTTAATAGTTTTTACGAAGTACTTAGTACGTAGGTCGAAAATATTAAATTATGGTTTTTTGTGTTGAATTTATTTTTCCCCAATAGAAATAAGTTTATAGATTAAGGAAATATATAGTTTGTTAGGTATATGTTAGTATAGAAAAAACTTGTAAAATACGCGGAAAATGTCACGCGGCTCTCGTTACGGTAACGTTTCGCTGTACTTAAGCTAACTGCGTCGAATCCGCCCTTTTTCTAATTGGATAAAATTCGTGCGCTCTGATTGGTCAACCAATCAGAGGCCTTACATTTTTTAGCGAAAATTGTATAAAAGACGGGTGGGTCCGGGCGATCGACACAGTCGGCGGGCAGCAGCAGCAAGAAAGAAAACCTAGAAGAAACATGAAAGAAGAATAAAGCTCTTCAAGTACCAGCTTCACCAGTGTTTTATTCACCAATCCAGCGAATCGAATGTGCCGTCCGGTACATTTATGGTCCTGTCGAGTCCGGATACGTGAAGAATTCTGCGTGAAGATAGAAGATAGTGCTTCAGTTTGAAGATAGAAGATAGTACTTCAGTTTGAAGATAGAAGATAGTGCTACAGTGAAAACTACTTGAAGAACGTACTCCGTGTTCGTGTCTACGTGTCGTCGACCTTGAAGAATCAGCTGACATCATGCCCGTTACGCGCTCCGAGGGTAGGGGCCGCAAGCCGTCGAGTGAACAGAAGCCGTCAACGTCCGAGGCCACTCCAGAGACCTCTGCGACCGGTACCAGTACGGAAGTTACATCAGAATCGACCCAATCGGGGACGACTGCCACGGAGAGTTCCCAACAGACCTCTTCCTCCGCGGCGACTGATCCCACCACCGTGACCTCCGCCGCCACCGCCTCGACCGCTGCATCCGCATCAGCCGCCAGCGCCCCCCCCGCGCCGGCAGCCACCGCGCCCCGCCCCTCGGCCGCTACCGCGCCCCCCGCCTCGCACCCCGCCGGCGCCGTCGCACCTTCCGTAACCCCCTCCGCCGCGACGACGCTCACCGCGGGTGCGAAATCGAAACAGCTGATGAAGCCGCCCGCCGCTGTCTCATCGAAAGAAATTCGCCGTGATACTGACGCCTCGACTGTGAAGCAACGAGTTGTCAAGAATATCGCCGCCGGTACGTCGAAACCAACCGGCACACAGACCCTCCGCCCCCCCAGCAAGAAGGGGGGAGGGGGGGGATCGACTTATAGCAAGACGAAGATACAGAAGATCGCTAAAGCAAAGGAAGATTTGCTCCGCCTTCAGGTTGAATTAGCTGCTGCCCGCCTGGCCGCGCTAGAAACTGAGGACACTGATAGAGAAGATGAAGAAGAAGAGGAAGAAGGAGTCGAAGATGAAGTCTCCCTCTACTCAGAAGTCAACGCCCGTGTGGACAACTGGTTGGAGAACCAGGTGACTCGCCCCGTCCTAGCCATCGCCAACGAGCCTCACCGCCCGCCACCAGAGCCGACGATCGTCCACGAAGAACCACCGAAGCAAGAAGAGGTTCATCGAACACCGGCGGGAGGTCAAGGGGACCTCGCCCTCCTAGCTGAAGCCATCACTCGGGCTGTCAGCGCCGCCCAGCGACCCAAATTCATCGAGCTACCTTTCTTCAGTGGGTCGCACCAGGAGTGGCTACCCTTCCGCGCCGCCTACTACGAGTCTGAACCAACGTTCAGCGCCGTCGAGAATATCAACAGATTAAGAAGAAATTTGAAAGGGAAGGCCAGAGAAGCAGTCGAAGGGTTACTCATAACCAATGCACACCCTTCAGAAGTTATGAAGACTTTGGAGTCAAGATTCAGAACACCAGAGTCAATCGCAATGATAGAGATGGAAACGCTTCGAGGTCTACCACGTCTCACCGAGTCGCCGAGAGACATCTGCATTTTCGCCACGAAGATCTCCAACGTCGTAGCAACATTGAAGACATTGGGTTGTTTCAACTACATGTACAACCCCGAACTTGCGAAGACATTGGTGGACAAGCTGACACCGACGCTCCGGTACCGCTACTACGACTTCTCATCGATGCAACCTAAAGAAGATCCCTGCCTCATCAAGTTGGAGAGATTCTTCAAGAGGGAAGCAGAACTGTGTGGACCCTACGCTCTGCCTGAACAGGTGGCAGCACCATCGACATCCGCACCTCCAAAGAAGACTCAGCGGGTCACCAACGTCACAGAGAAGAGCAACACATCGAAGTGCTTCGTGTGCAACGAGACAAGTCACACCAACCCAACAGAGTGTGACACATTTAAGAAGATGGAAGCCAATTCAAGATGGGATGCTGCAAAGTCGAAACGCCTCTGCTTCAGATGCCTACGTTATAGGAGCAAGACTCACAGTTGTCGAACGAAGCCATGTGGTGTCAACGGATGCAAGTACACGCATCACAAGCTGCTTCACTACGAAAAGAAAACAGAACAGGCTGAGAAGACAGAGAAGACAGAAAATGAAGACAAAACAGAAGTCATCAATTCGACATGGACAGTTAAGAAGCAATCCTATCTGAAGATTCTGCCGGTCTAAGTGAAGGGACCAAAGGGAACAATCAACACATTCGCATTGATGGACGACGGATCAACGGTCACACTCGTCGACGACGACGTCGCTGCGAGCATCGGAGCTACAGGACCCGTAGATCCACTGAAGATAGAAACCATCAACGAGTTGAAGACTGCGGAATCGGCATCAAGAAGAGTGACCATCGGGTTGAAAGGGGTCAACGAACATGAAGAGCAAATACAAGCAAGAACAGTGAAGAACTTACAAGTCTCATCTCAACGGGTTCCACGCGACTTAGTGGAAGGATGTCCACACTTATCGGACATCAAGAGACATCTCACATACTCCAATGCGAAGCCACGCATCCTCATCGGTCAAGATAATTGGCATCTCCTGCTGACTGAAGAAACAAGAAAAGGGGACAAGAACCATCCGGTGGCATCTCTCACGCCGCTCGGATGGGTACTCCACGGAAGTCAGACAAATTCCTTCGGTCAGAAGATCGACTTCGTGTCACACATGAAGACAGAAGATGACCTCGAGGACATGGTGAAGAGATACTTCGAGATGGACGCCCTCTGCATCAACCCGAAGAGACCGAAAACCGACCCAGAAGAGAAGGCACTTCGAATACTCGAACAGAAGACTGAGAAGATCAGCGAAACAAGATACCAGACCGGCCTCCTCTGGAAGAAAGAAGACGTCAAGTTCCCAAACAATTATGAAAACTCACTGAAGAGGCTCTTCAACATAGAAAAGAAGATCGATCGTGACCCAGCCCTCAAGAAGAAGTACGTCGAACAAATGGAAGCTCTTATAGAAAAGGGTTACGCCGAGCCCGCGCCGCCGCAGAAAACTCCTGAAAAAACGTGGTACCTGCCTCACTTCGCGGTCATCAACCCCATGAAGCCGGACAAGCTACGTGTTGTGCATGACGCCGCCGCCAAGACCAGAGGGGTGGCTCTCAACGATATGCTCCTCAAAGGTCCGGATCTGCTTCAATCGCTGCCGGGTGTCGTCATGCGCTTCCGTCAACATTGCATCGGGGTCACGGCGGACATAAAGGAGATGTTCATGCAGGTCAAGCTTCATCCAGAAGATAGAGACGCACTGCGGTACCTGTGGCGCGGAGATCGCCGCGACGACCGACCTCCGGAAGAGTATAGGATGACATCGCTAATATTCGGGGCATCAAGTTCACCGTCTACAGCAATATACATAAAGAACCTGAATGCCAAACAACATGAAGACACTCATCCGGAAGCCGCAGCTGCCATCGTAAACAAGCACTACGTGGATGACTACCTCGACAGCTTCAGAAACATAGAAGAGGCAGCCAAAGTGACAACAAGTGTACGTGAAGTACATAAGAAGGCCAGCTTCGAATTGAAACAGTGGAAATCGAACTCAGCGTCACTCCTAGAAGCACTGGGAGAAGAAAATCGAACCGAAGACCTAGAACTATACAAAAGTGAAGAGCAAACCGAACGAGTACTGGGCGTCATATGGAAGATGAACTCAGACGAGCTGACGTTCAACCTCAACATGACAAGAATACCTGCAACACTCATCGAAGGCAAGCAACCGACAAAGAGAGAAGCCCTGCGCATAGTGATGTCACTCTTCGACCCATTGGGATTCGCCTCGCCTGTCACCATCAGGGCGAAACAGATACTCCAAGAAGTGTGGCGCCGAGGAACGGGTTGGGACGACCGCATCGACGAAGATCTGGCGGAGCAGTGGGAGTCGTGGATAGGAGATTTGAAAGGCCTCCACGATATAGCAATCCCGCGGCAGTATCTACACTACAGCGACGCCGCCTCCCTCGAACTTCACATCTTCAGCGACGCCAGCGAGTCGGCCTACTCTGCGGTGCTATTTTGGAGAGCAGTGACACCAGACGGCGAAGTAGGAGTGTCGTTAATCATGGCCAAGGCAAAGGTTGCGCCGCTCAAGCTGACTAGTATACCAAGATTGGAATTACAAGCAGCAGTAATGGGAACCAGACTCTCAGACGCAGTAATCGAAGAGCACGAGAGGAAGCCTAACAGAAGAGTGTTCTGGACCGATAGCAGGACAGTACTCACTTGGATAAGGACCGGGTCACGGTCTTACAAACCGTATGTAGCTCATCGCTTGGCAGCAATAGAAGAGAGTTCAAAAGTCAACGACTGGCGCTGGGTCCCCACGAAACAAAACGTCGCCGACGACGCAACAAGAGACGTACCGACAGCCTTCAACAAAGACCATCGGTGGTACAAGGGGCCGGATTTCCTGTACTTGCCAGAGGACTCCTGGCCAACAGAACCTGTGAAGACCACAGAAGATGAACCCTCCGAAGAGGAGAAGACGCATCACATAACCGATAAACAGAGGCTGAAACTTGCAGAGGGCCTGCCTGATCCGACGAAGTTTTCCAATTGGGACCGCCTCCGGTACACGACAGCACGCGTCCTACAATTTATCGAACTCTGTAGGACCGCTACACACAAGGTCAACTACCGACGGACAAAAAAGAATAAGGAAGCGGATCCTACATGGCGGAAGACCAAGCCCAAGACAGTGAAACAGCAGGTACCCACGCCAAAGAAGATAGTTACAAGCAATCTGCTTCCAGTTACGGCCGAGCTCCTGAGAAGAGCCGAAGAGCTATTGATGCGGTCTTCACAACAAGAGGCCTTCACAGCAGAGATAGAACGATTGAACAGCGGGAAGCCGGTCGAAAAAGAGAGCCGCCTTCACCAACTCAGCGTCGAATCCGTAAACGGCTCACTTCGACTTCGGAGCCGTATCCGAGCAGCCAAAGACATTGAAGAGAAGGTCAAGAGCCCACTGGTCGTCGACGGGAATCATCCGACGGTGAAGCTGTGGATACTGGCAGTTCACAGGCAGCTGCATCATGCCGGCGTCGAGGCAACAATAAATGAGTGTCGCCAACAGTACTGGGTACTAAGACTGCGCCCCATTGTGCGCGCAGTCCTTCGACGGTGCCTCTTCTGTCGCATGAAAACACTAGCGCCACCATACCCACGAACCGGGGACCTGCCAGCATGCCGATTAGCACATCACAAACGACCCTTCACCTTCACTGGGGTCGACTATTTCGGGCCTCTCTCCGTGACCGTCGGACGCACCAAACAGAAAAGATACGTGGCCATCTTCACGTGTCTCACGACGCGAGCCATCCATTTAGAGGTCGCCGGCTCGCTCAGCGCAGACTCAGCGGTGATGGCGGTCAGACGCATGATCGCACGACGAGGCTGCCCGGCTGAAATTTGGTCGGACAACGGCACCAACCTAAAGGCTGCCGACAAGGAACTACGACAATCGATCGACGCGGCGACGGCGGAAGAAGCTGCAAAGAGGACCATCTCCTGGCGCTACATACCGCCTGGAGCACCGTTCATGGGAGGCGCCTGGGAGCGTATGGTACGCTCAGTCAAGACAGCGCTTGCAGCCACACTGCACGAGCGCCACCCCACCGAAGAAGTCCTCGCCACTCTACTAGCTGAAGTAGAGTACACCGTCAACAGTCGCCCGCTGACCCACGTCTCCGTCAGTGCAGAAGATCCCGAGGCCCTGACTCCCAATCACTTCCTACTGGGGGGTCCGGGGCGAGTGCCGCAGCCAGGCACATTCACCGAGCAAGACGCCATCTCCAGGTCCAGCTGGCGAGCTGCACAGAGGCTCGCTGACGTCTTCTGGCTCCGCTGGGTAAAGGAGTACCTACCCGAACTCCAACACCGGCGGGAGCCCAACGGCCGAGGTCAACAAGTCAAGGTGAATGACCTCGTGCAGATCGTCGACCCGAACCTGCCTCGCAACGTGTGGATACGAGGACGAGTCATCGCGGTGTATCCTGGGCCCGACAACATCGTGCGGACGGTGGACCTACAGACCAAGGGAGGTGTCCTGCGCCGGCCAGTGAGGAAGCTGGTGATCCTGCCCCTGCCTACGGACGACGTGCCCGCACCGGAACGAGATGCGACTCAGTCGCACGGCGGGAGTGATGTGCGGGACGAATGAACTATCGTTGTGTAAATAGTAAAGTGTTTATGTGAATAGTGCAAACAAACTGATAAGACAGTGATAATAGTTATAATCTTATAAGATAGTGTTTATAAGGCCCGACGCTGCGTTACGCGGATGCACGCGCGGTTCTATACAAAAGTGCTCCGTCGCGGGGACCCGTGCGGGGACCCGCGCGGAGCCACGTGTGGAGACCCGCGCGGACGTCCGTCGCGGGGGCACGCGCGGTGCCACGCACGGGGCCACGCGCGGGGCCACGCGCGGGACCACGCGCGGGACCACGCGCGGGGCCACGTGCGGAGCCACGCGCGGGGCTACGCGCGGTTCAGTCAATAAGGGTGCTTATACACGGTGCATGTAACTGGAGCAAACAGAGAGCAAATTTTTTTTTATGAAGACTTTCGAAAAATTCCTCCGGTGCTGAAATTTGGAATATGGTGAGAGTAGGTGATACAGATTATACATGCACAATAATGGAATTTTTTTTTAGCCGAGAATTTCGGTTTTTTTACCAAAACATGAAAATTGCTTATTTATTTAACTCTCTGCGAAAAATCCCTCAGTCTCAATTTTTTTTTGTAGTTAAAGGTTTTGTAGGTTTAAATGAAATAATAGGAAGAAAAAAAGTTAGAATGGGAAATTATAAACATCCAACTCGACTTCAGTGTCACTCCAAATCAACTTTTTACATATCGCGCTTTATCTTCTAGTGGGAATCTAGTGAAAAATCGCTCTGCCGATTTTTTTTTATGTGATTTCTTATCCTTAAACACATAGGTTTGTTACGTAATCAGAAACTTTTTCCTTTTTATACAACATTATTTGATGTCAAATCAGTCAACAAAGACTATAGCAGCACACCGTTCAAATGAACTAGCGACGCACACACGCAACACGCGCGTGGCCACGTGCGGGGCCCCGCGCGGGTCCAAGCGCGTGTCTCCGCGCGGCAACCCGGACGGGACCACGCGCGGGGCCACGCGCGGGGCCACGCGCGGAGCCACGGACGGGGCCACGCGCGGGACCACGGACGTGGACCCGCGACGGTTGCCCGTCGCGGGGACCCGTTTAACGCAGCGTCGGGCCTTAGAATAAGTGAATCTTTTCCTTATTAGAACTTTGTTTTTTGTAATAGAATCTAGTTATATCTTGTAAGAATTAGTTTGTAAGTTTTATTAGAATGTTTTATTCCTTAGTATTTGATAGTTTTTTAATAGTTTTTACGAAGTACTTAGTACGTAGGTCGAAAATATTAAATTATGGTTTTTTGTGTTGAATTTATTTTTCCCCAATAGAAATAAGTTTATAGATTAAGGAAATATATAGTTTGTTATATGTTAGTATAGAAAAAACTTGTAAAATACGCGGAAAATGTCACGCGGCTCTCGTTACGGTAACGTTTCGCTGTACTTAAGCTAACTGCGTCGAATCCGCCCTTTTTCTAATTGGATAAAATTCGTGCGCTCTGATTGGTCAACCAATCAGAGGCCTTACATTTTTTAGCGAAAATTGTATAAAAGACGGGTGGGTCCGGGCGATCGACACAGTCGGCGGGCAGCAGCAGCAAGAAAGAAAACCTAGAAGAAACATGAAAGAAGAATAAAGCTCTTCAAGTACCAGCTTCACCAGTGTTTTATTCACCAATCCAGCGAATCGAATGTGCCGTCCGGTACAAATAACTTAGGATCACACTTTCACTAATCGAAGTCAGTGAAAGTCAGGAAATTGGCCATTGCCCGAAGTTTTTCACTTGCACAGCGACGAAGCATGTCTTAACTTAAACAACCCCATTACGTGTTCTAGCAAAACAGTTTTTGTCGTTACCTGACCAGTATAACTTGAGACATCAGGGTGGCGTTGCTTGCTAAGGATATTGAACTGGTTGCATTTATTTTGAAAGATCAGTTTTTGCTGCTCCTGAATAGTTGCTTTAGAACTTTCATGCCGGTTTCCTCACGATGTTTTCCTTCACCGTTTTGAGAGCAGTGGTGATGAAATAAATAACACAAAGTAATGCGCCTGGCGAGGTTCGAACCCACGACCTACAACTCGTAAGTCGGGACCGATACCACTGGGCCACCACTGCTCGTCTCAACATATACTGGTCATAATAATAACATCAACAAACAGTTACAACGGTTGTTACACCTGCGTAAATGTCACTCGACGGTTACGAACGCAATTGCAGTAACGAACTAGTTTAAAATACCACCAGTTGCGTAATAAATAACACAGGCAAAAAAAGTGAAGCATTATTACGTGGAAGTTCTGCGAGAGCTTAAATGCCAAAGACCGTAACTACTCCGTAACTACTCGTAATTACTTACTGAGGTGGAAGGGTTACATCAAGATCATAAAATCCTTCCTGTGTCATCATCTGCCGAGCCTTTTCCCAACTATATTGGTTGCAGCTTCCAGACAAACTAGATGCATCTGAATAAGTATTTTACACGAAGCGACTGCCTATCGGACCTCCACAATTCTTTAACTAGGTAGTACGATACCCCATGGTAAGACTGGTTGTCAGACTCTAGAGCTTCTGACTAAGTAACGACTGTCGGAGATCTTTTTTTTTAGCGTGGTAAAATCATCAAATGAGTCCTCCCACCCTTGGCAGTGCGGGAGGGACTGTCAGACTTCTACTGACTAAAACCCACGGTGTCCTTCATTAGCCCTTTATGTTCCAGGGTCACGGACGGATGATACCTGGTACAAAAGGTACAAAGCCGTTTAAGAGTTGTACTTTTATTAATACACCACAAGCTTTCGTATTAAATGCCAAAAGCTATAACTAAAGCGCATTAAAAAGGGGTTATTCGCGTGTAATAATGAACATTTAAGTACAGACAGCTGCATTAAATAGGTACCCGACAAGCATTAAAAAAAGACACGCATCAGAAAAAGGGGTTTGCTAATCTATGTAGCTAACTATGTCCAGTAGCAGTTACGTTCGGTGTTTCATTGGTTCCACTAGCAATTTTCATTTATTATTAAAACGTTGACCTCCACTAGGAATTTCTCTTGTATCTTGTGTGCATTTACAAACAACCACTATCAACCCGCACTGGGCCCACGTGGTGGATTATGACCCACTCCCTCTCACAGAGAGGAGGCCTGTGTCCCAGTAGTGTGAACATTAAAGGCTGATGATGATGTTTAATCCATCCATATTAAATCCGAGATGATAATATATATTATGATGATATTGAATCCGAGTAGGATTAATAAAATAGGCTTTGGATTTACTTACTACTATCCTATAAATATTATAAAGGCGAAAGTAGGCTGGTGATGATGTTTAATCCATCCATATTAAATCCGAGATGATAATATATATTATGATGATATTGAATCCGAGTAGGATTAATAAACTAGGCTTTGGATTTACTTACTACATCCTATAAATAAAAATAAAGTCGAAATATAATAATATAAAGATAAATAATATATTCGTGTATATTCGTGTCGGAATATAATGATATATAGATATATAATATAATATAATAAAGGCGAAAGTTTGTAAGGATGTATTTATGTGAGGTATGTTTGTTACTCTTTCACGCGAGAACCACTGAAAGGATTTGGCTAAAATTTGGTACACAGAAAGATTATAACCTGGATTAAGACATAGGATAGTTTTTATCCCGATTTTATGTTCCCGTGGAATAATTTTTGAATTGTAGAGGGTGAAGCCGCTGGCAACAGCTAGTATTATAAACGTGAAAGTTTGTTTGGATGGATGAATGTTTGTTACTCATTCACGCAAAAACTGCTGAATGGGTTTGGATAAAATTTGATACGCAGATAGTTTATCACCTGGATTAACACATAGGATAGTTTTTATCCCAATTTTATGTTCCTATGAAATAATTTTCGAGTTGAAGCGGGCAGAGCCACAAAAGCTAGTTTACATTCATAGCTGTTTTCGCAAACTTTACTATTTCTCCACCACAATAGGATACAAGTAGAAAGTGTATTTATTACTGTATTACTTAATCACGCTTGTATAAAACAATGGACAACTTTACATACAGGAAACGGTTGTCACGGAAAGCGGCGCCGGCGCAATAGCTGGTCCAACTACTTGCTTTGTTTCACTTTGAGACTTGAGTTGCTTTCCGGCTCATTGCTTTACCGCTTTTTGGTTGTTTAGAAGTTAAGGAAAGAAAAAATATTAATTAGTTTATCAAGTTTTCAGAACTAAGGTCTCTTTTTTGCGGACCACTAGTTACGGGTAACTCGCCGTCCGATTATGGATCATGACCGAGTCAGTGTGTCGTGTTGCACGCGCACTTTAAAGAGATATCAGCGACGACGGGATCCCCATAATGAGCAAAGCGCCTGCCGGGGTCGCGAGACTGCCTCATAGAACAGACTATAAATAGTCATCATTAGCCTATTAATGTTCCCACAGCTGGGACACAGGCCTACTCTCTGTGAGAGGGGGTGGGCCATAATCCACCACGCGGGCCCAGTGCGGACTGGTGGATGTCACATGTCTTCGAATTTTTGGTTCTAGGACATGCCGGTTTCCTCACGATGTTTTCCTTCACCGTTTTGAGAGCAGTGGTGATGAAATTAATTACACAAAGTAATGCGCCTGCCGGGATTCGAATCCACGACCTACAACTCGTAAGTCGGGGCCGATACCACTGAGCCACCACTGCCCTATAATAGTAACTCCTCATAATTGACTGTAAATCAAGTGCAGCCGCGTTCAAAAGCTCTCTTTATCAAACTGCCAAAGTAAAACCACGTGTTAGAACTCCCATACATACAGTAACAGAAATTCCAACCGTCATGAATATTATGAGGAAACTAAATTACTATTCAAAGTTAATCACAACGCTGACTGTTCATGAATAAAACAAATCTCTTTCCCGTCTGTCAGTCTGTCTGTGAGAGTTAAGCTTTGAAACCAATGACGAATTGCATTCTAGTTTATAGAAGGCCATAGATTTGTGTTAAGAGGATCGTCTACCGAGCGCTCGTCCATACTAAAAGAGAAAAGGTTTTCCTACCCCTAAATATTATCCTATATCAATGATTTTTTTGAATGCTTCTGACGCAGTAAAAAACTAGGTTTATAGGTTCTCTTTTTTTCAAAAGTAACTCTTTGACGCCTGTAACTTTCAAACTATTATAAACTGTGAAAAAAAAAACCTACAAACCTTGATTCATGATCATTGAGATAGGATAACATTTAGGGACAGGAAAACGTTTTCTCTTTTAGTATGGACGAGCGCTCGGTAGACGATCATCTTAAGAACTCTTTCTTGAGATGATCGTCTACCGAGTCTATTGAGGTGTTAATTAAAATATTCTTTTGAATTATCCGTTTACAAAAATAAAAACTTAATCGGTTTATCATTTGAGGTGTTACGATGTGACAGACAAGTACACAGATATGCATGATATTCAGGGACCGTCTTAAAAGGGCACCGAGGCCCTTGAACTCAAATGGCATGTGAAGTAATGGGGTAGCATTTTTTAGTCAGTAAAAGTCTGACAGTCCCCTCTACACAGAGGAGCAGATGCACATTTGATGATTATTAAAACCATAAAAAAGACATGATCATCAATCCACGAACATTATCTCTAAGGCGCGGGCCACATAGAGAAGACGTAAGACGAGGACGCGTCGCAGATTTGCGAAAATCGAAAATGTATGAGAGTCGCGCCCGCGCCCTATCTCTTCTGTGTTTTACGTCGCGACTTTTCTATACATATAATATGTATGTATTTAAAAATATATAAGTATGTTTATCAGTTGTCTAGTACCCATAACACAAGCTCTGCTTACTTGGGACTAGATGGCGTTGTGTGACAGTTGTGGAATATTAGGTATTATAATGTCTACCCGTCTGCGTCTTACGTCCTTTATACGTTATATTCTGCAACCTTGACTAACCAAACCAAACATTTAGAATTATAGGAAGTCACATATTCACAGAATTAAACGATATGACAGTTCCAATAACCGATATAAATCTAGTAATGTCTACTATTACTCAACGTGCATAAATAATTCACATTCGTAGTTACTCAAACGGAATGATGATAAAACTCACACAATGTCCTTGCTACTATAATAAGGCTCATTTACACTGACGCGTATAAGAGGTAAGCCTAAGACGGGTAGTCCGCCTAAAACGGGTAGGCATGTCAAATTCTCAAGTTACTATTATAAACAGCTATTGCAACAGTTTCTCCGTCCGACGCGTCGCCTCTCCATATGAGACACCGCGTCCTGCACGTACAGTCGTACGTAATTTAACATGCATGCGTTTTAGGGCGGGCTACCCGTCTTAGGCTTGCATTCCCCGTTTTCGTAACTAAATCTTACAATGGATCGGACTAGTTATAGGAACCAAAAACGCGGCAGTTTAAAAAAAAAGTGTTGTCCTTCTAGACATAGATATCTCCTTTGTAAATTAAATAAAATGGAAATCAGTTTTAATATTAATTATGTATTACTTACCTTTAGTTTGACATAAACAGCGTTTTAAACTGGCCACTCCTCAGTACCTGCAAAGAAAACGAAAATTATCATGTGTTACAATATTCGTCAAAAAAACATTATAGTACTTAAAGATCATTCCAAAAAAACGCAACCTAAGCCTCAAAAAAAAAGTGTAATAAAATAAGTCAACTATAACATAATTTCATAAAAAGTATTTTGATGAGATGATGTTTCTAGAAGATGGTCGAATGTTCTGGAAACATCCATAGACTTCTACACAGTCCCATACCATCTAGAACATTCCAGAATCATCTCGAAACATCTAGAAACTTCCAAACCAATCTTCACTAGAATAGTCGAGAACCTTGTGGAACCGTGAGAAGCCTGTAGATTGGTCTCGCAATACGATCGACACGTAACTCCATTTTTTTTTAAATAAAACATTGGTCCACACTAGGCCCTGTGTCGTGGGTTCGTTTACAAACGTAGACAGTAAAATAGTGTATTAATGTCTAAAACACCCTTCTGTTTTACTACATGGCAATGTAAAATGAACCATATGTAATTTATTCCTACAAACGTTGGCGTACGCGTTGGTATGTGGTGGTACCACAAGTGAATTTGCATTTTGTATCGGTGAGTCATCATCATTTACTCTGTAGTGGAGGTGAACAAGACATCTCATAAGATGAGGTGATGGCAGGTCGGACTAGAACATAATATATACCTACATAAAAAAACTCCTCCTTGTTTTGAAGTCGGTTAAAAAGATGGTCGTGACTCGCGCAGACCACAAAAAGGAACCGACCATTGGGGATGAAACCATAGGTACTTAACAGCTAGTAATTTATAAGAAGCAACTGCTGACCTGACCTTTATCAGTAAGAGTGAGAACTCAGTGCGTGGCTGAACTAAGGCCGAGACTCCACCAAAGCTGTCAATGTGTGGAACTGTGTCAATAACGCAATTCTATTGGTTGTTCAAAACACGACTCGACTCCGTACAGCTCGACACAGCTTTGGTGGAGTCTCGGCCTAAGGCGCTTTGCTGGAACTGCTACGACCTGCGTACACCCTTGCGTTGCGTCGACGAACCGAAGTTGTGGCGTAAAATGCATTGATACGTTGCTACGACGCGACGCAACGGAACACACTAACACAGGGCCGCACTTTTGCTAGATAATAAATAGAACACCGCTTAAATAACACTGGTTATAATTCTTACTTGTAAGGTTTAACAAATGCCCGGGACTAACGGCTTACCGTAGGTACTTTCCGAGGTGAACGGAAATGACGTCAAACAGTTATTATCACCCACGTTCACACCTTCGCCTCATATTGCTCATTACGCGATCATTCTCAATTTATCTCAGAATTACTGTCATTACGGCTTCGTATGATGTCATGTCATGAATATTAAAATAATGGAGAATCGTGTACTAGGTGCGTAAGAAGTGGAACATAGTTGCTTGATAGGGATCCAACAAAATTTGTTGAACAACAGAGAAAATGCCGGGAGAGGACAACCTCATAATCAGAGGGAATGGGCATAACCCACCACGGCCCGGTGCCGGTTGGGTATGTATTCGATATTTTGTTTCTAGGACATGCATTTCCTGACGATATTTTTCTTTACCGTAAAGTAATGTGCCCGGATGAGTTGAAACTCAAAAGATCCACAGGGTCCACTGGCCATAATGGATCTATGAAAATTATTTTTCTCCTTGGATCTTACTTCAAGATGTCGACCTAGGGCCGTATCACTGGGCGATGGACAATCTAGAAGGAGATGAATTGCACAGTGAAGGATTTCCGGTGCTTTCAAGATCACATATTCACATAACATTATACAACGTGTAACGGTAAATGCGCAAACCTCTCGTGGATTAATTCAGCCCAAGTTAGCTATCTGAACAATGTTTGTTCTAAGACTTTTGGAAAAAAAACCTAAACTAACGTTAACGTTAACGTTTTGGCGTTTTGCCATTTTGACGTTTTGCCATTTTGCCGTTTTGACGTTTTGCTATTTTGCCTTTTTACCACTTTGCCGTTTTGACGTTTTGCCGTTTTGTCGTTTTGCCATTTTGCAATTTAGCCATTTTGACGTTTTGCCATTTTGCTATTTTGCTATATTGACTTTTTGCCATTTTGACGTTTTGCCGTTTTGACGTTTTGCCATTTTGTCATTTTGCCGTTTAGACGTTTTGCTATTTTGACATTTTGCCGTTTTGACATTTTTCCAATTTGCCATGTTTGCATTTTGTCATTTTGACGTTTTGCCATTCTGACGTTTTGACGTATTGCCGTTTTGATGTTTTGCCATTTTGCCGTTTTGACGTTTTGCCATTTTGCTGTTTTGCCATTTTGCCGTTTTGCCATTTTGACGTTTTGCCATTTTGCCATTTCGTCATTTTGCCATTTTGCCGTTTTGACTTTGACTTTGACTTTTACTTTTTATTTTTCTCCTTGGATCTTACTTCAAGATGTCGACCTAGGCCCGTATCACTGGGCCATGGACAATCTAGAAGGAGATGAATTGCACAGTGATTTCCGGTGCTTTCAAGATCACATAGCACATACCATTATACAACGTGTAACGGTAAATGCGCAAACCTCTCGTGGATTAATTCAGCCCAAGTTACTTAAGCCACGTTTTCACTGAGCAACAATTGTTTAGAAACTCTGTTTCAGAAACATAATCTACGTGTTTCTGAAACATATAATTTTGTTTCTGTAAAGCCATGTATTCACTAACAATTGTTTATTACGTGTTTATCGGTATGTTTCGGTGGGAGCACCGAAACATACTTTGCGTGCACTTGCACTTGCGGCGGAGAACACTTTACGTGATGTTTCAGAATCTGTGTATCCGAAACACTGTTGCTCAGTGAATACATGGCTTAATAATTACGTAGTCTTAGTAAAACAAGTAGTGCCTACATTTTCGGCACGTATAAACACAAAAACTTTTTTCTTGCCTTTTTTTTTGCCGTGGGATACCGGCAGAGTAGAATAGTATCCCCCTTTGTACCAGGTGTCGTAAGAGCCGACTAAGGTACCAGAACCGAGTAATGGCGGTATAACCATTCTAACTGACGTAGCTAAAATGGCACAGGACGAGGATGGGCAGCAGCATCCTCGGCGCGAAGCTACGTCTCTGCGATCGCCACCACGCCTGCCCAGCGTGGCGATTATGGGCAAACCCCCCCTTTAAAAATGAGTGACACCAGAAAGACCAGGCCCCCAGTTCCCGGCAGCTCCGCTATTCCTGGTTACGGTAGCGACCACGGTAACGGCGGAGCAGGGGGTGCGAAGAATCACCGGCAGACGCCCGGCTACCACCCCAAACGAAAATTGGCCCTGGTAACACACAATATACGCACTTTGAGGGTAGACGAGAAAATTGTTGAGCTGGAAGAGGAACTGAGTAGGTTACACTGGGATATAGTAGGGTTAGCTGAAGTCCGTAGAGAGGGCGAGGACACGATAATCCTAAAATCAGGTAACCTACTCTACTACCGGGAGGGCGACCATCTGTCTCAAGGTGGTGTCGGCTTTCTCGTTCACAAGTCCCTCGTTAACAACATAATTACCATCGAAAGTGTTTCGAGCAGGGTCGTATACCTAATACTCAGAGTATCCAAGAGATACTCGCTGAAGGTCATTCAGGTGTACGCACCGACCTCGTCACACCCAGATGATGAAGTGGAGACTATGTATGAGGACGTTAGTAGAGCCATACATACGTCCGAAACCCACTTCACTGTTGTAATGGGGGACTTCAACGCAAAGCTGGGCAGTAAAAGCGATGATGAGCTGAAGGTGGGGCCATTTGGATATGGGCAACGGAACCCCCGGGGACAGAGACTGGCTGATTTCCTGGAGAAAGAGGGACTCTTTATGATGAACTCTTTCTTTCAGAAGCCGCCTCACAGGAAATGGACCTGGATAAGTCCCGATGGTTCCACGAGAAATGAGATAGACTTTATCATGACCAACAAGAAACGAATATTCAATGATGTCTCAGTGATTCACAGGATAAAAACCGGAAGCGATCACCGAATGGTCAGAGGCACGTTGAATATTAACGTAAAACTTGAAAGGTCCAATCTGATAAAGTCCACGCTCCGACCTACTCGCGCCTCTATCCAAAACCCCGAAAGCTTTCAACTCGAGTTGTTTAATCGCTTCGACTGCCTGGAAAATTCAGCGTCAGTGGACGAGATCAATAATAGGTTCGTAGAAACTGTCCAAACGGTGGGCTCTAAGTACTTTAGACCCCGTCGTGCAAATAGACCTCAAAAACTCTCCGACCACACTCTAAACCTCATGGCTGAACGACGCTCTTTAAGACTGCAGACTTCCGGTGACGCCGAGTCATACAGGCAGCTCAATAGACAAATTTCTAAATCCTTGCGGCACGATGTACGCCTCTTTAATGTTAACCACATTAAGGAGACGATTGAGCGTAACAAGGGCTCCAAAGTGTTCGCAAGGGATATGTCTATTGGGCAAAGCCAGCTGACAACGCTGAAACGAGAAGACGGTAGTACAGCGTCGACCAAAGCAGAGGTATTGGAGGAGGTCGAAAGGTTCTATGGACAGCTATACGCTTCGGTCACAAAACCTGTTAGCAGCGCGGCCAAAGACCCAAGAGCCAAATTGACCCGACACTATACCGAAGACATCCCGGACATCAGCCTGTACGAGATTAGGATGGCCCTTAATCAGCTAAAAAACAATAAGGCGCCGGGTGAAGACGGAATCACTTCAGAGCTTCTGAAAGCGGGTGGAACACCAGTACTTAAAGTCTGGTGAGGCGTGTAAATAGCCTGCACCTTTGAGAAGGTTGTGAGAAAGTTTGAAATAAGAACCTACGTAGAAGGCGTAATGGCGGACCTAAAACATCAAACTAGTTTTCCTATTGATGAATCCCCGAGAAACCAATACCAAAAAAAATTATTAGCAGCAAACCATGCCCCACGTACCTTGACAATCCAGAGATCCCACTCAGACCCAGGGAGATGGGAAGATACCTCGTTCATGCGCGCGTGATGGCTTGTTGGTATGAGCTGCCGGCCGGCGAGCAAAATCTTCATAAATCCACCGGTGGAATGGTTAAAACACCAAAAATCAACACTGCACTATAAGTTCTCAATGAAGCACAGATGCAGGTCCATTTATTTTATGAATATCATCGAGGTTTCACCAAAAAGGAATTTTTGAAAGGCGGAGCGAAGAACACACACAGTATCCTTTTTAATGGCGGCGGGAAGAGAGCACGCCTCGCTAATGCCATCTATTGGTAATGTTGCGGAAACACTCAAGAAAGTTTCGATACAAAGGGCGCTGCGGAAACAAAATATTGGTGCGAGGATTCATCAACAGACAAACTAAATTAAGTAATCTGAACTACTAACATACTATATTCTATGGAAAAATCCTAAAATATTATTATTTATTTATTTATAAATATTGAAAAGGCATTGACGCTTCACCATGCTCGGGGGCTTTGGAAGGACGCAAGTGCTTTCAAAAAGAAAAGTGAAAAATTATAAGTATTTACTGACCTATATTTAGATCAGATAAAACTCTAAGCTCTATGACTGAATGCGAGAAGCAAATGATATAAGTTATTAATGTAAACTAAACCTTAATTTGACTACTAGTATCGTATAAGAGTTAACATTTATTGCGTTGGAATAGGATATAATTTAGCGACGGCACGTTTAAAGTTACCGAACTTTGTCTTTACCATTGCAACACGAGTGACATTATCTGTGCCTTTATAAACTTCAGTTATAACTCCTAATGGCCAACTTAGAGGAGCTGAATTATCCTGTCCCACCAGTACGACAGTTCCAACTTCTACGGGTTTGTCAGGAGTTGCCCATTTTTGTCTGACTTGCAGCGTATGCAGATACTCTAGGTGCCATTTCTTCCAGAAGGATTGGACCATACCATCCAACAACTGCTTGCGTTGCGACAAACTAATGCGCTGACCAGACAAATCGGCTGCCGGCAAGTACTGCAATGGACTCGACATCAAAAAGTGAGCGGGAGTAATTACTTCGGGATGGGGATCGGAAGACAAAACGCTCAGAGGGCGCGAGTTCATAATACACTCTATTTGAATGAGTACAGTTTGTAACTCCTCATAAGTTAGAAGCTGACTTCCGATCACGCGATAAAGGTGCGTTTTTAATGTTTTCACATTTGCTTCCCACATGGCGCCAAAATGTGGGGAGCGAGGTGGGATCATTTTCCACATTATGCGGCGGGTTGACAACTCATGTAAAAGAGACGAATTGAAATTTGAATTTATTAAGAATCTATAAAGCTCATCTAGTTGGGCCTTAGCCCCAACGAAATTTGTAGCATTGTCCGAATAAAGACAAGATACTGGACCTCGACGCGAGATAAAGCGTTTAAACGCGGCTAAAAAGGCATCAGAGGTTAAATCAGAGACCAACTCTACATGGACGGCCTTGGTTACTAAACACACGAATAAACAGATATACGCCTTCTGAGCGTGTTGGCCTCTGCGACGAGTAAGGGTTATGCGGATGGGACCAGCATAATCCACTCCAGTGTGGACAAACGCCTTTGCTTCCGATACTCGGTATTCAGGCAGGTCTGCCATCACCGGATTGGGATGCGTCGGATTTACCCGAAAACAAGTGTTGCATTGTCGCAACTTGGACCTAATGACAGTCCTGGCATCTAGTATCCAAAATCGCTGTCTTAGAATCGACATGAGTAGTCCCGGTCCAGTGTGACAATTCATCACATGGTAATGACGAATTACTAGGTCCACAATATGGTCATGTTTAGGAAATAAAAAAGGATGCTTAGCGTCAAATGGAAGGTGAGACTTCGAAAGCCTTCCGCCAATGCGTAATATTCCTTCTTCATCTAAAAAGACAGCTAGACTTTGGAGTTTCTTTGAGAGCAATTTCCCAGATTTGATGAGCTTAATGTCATCTGCAAAATGAACAGATTGCACAGCACGGACTATCGCTCGTTCTGCAGCTGCTAAGCCCTGAATAGAACGAGGCTCACAATGAGCCTTTGGCCTAGCGAATTTCAGTATATAGGAAACAATGCGCAACAATTTATCCCATGATGAGGTACGTTGAGCAAGTTGATATAGAAGGGGTTGTTCTACTTGCGTGGTCACTGTTAAGACATTTGCCTTGTGCTCGGGAAGTTCCCCACAATTAATAGGAGAGAACGGTTTAACGAGCCAATCCTCTGGAGCACAACGAAGCCAAGAGGGGCCGTTCCACCAGAGTTCATGTGACACTAACTGAGAAGGAAGAATGCCACGAGATAGACAGTCGCTTGGATTCTCAACACCTGCCACATGGTAAAAATGTTGAGAACCCAAGTTCTCCTGACATTGAGCAACTCTATTGCTGACAAAGACTGACCAACGGTGCGGAGAAGAGTGTATCCAAGATAAGGCTATCGTGGAATCTGAAAAGGCGTAAATTCCTGCAATAGGAATACGTAAAGCGTAAGTATCACGAACAGTTTTTACCAATTTTGACATGAGCACGGCGGCACAAAGCTCCAGACGTGCAAGAGTTGTAACTTTTGTAGGTGAAACCTTTGATTTCGCACAAAGTAAGCGGACTATGACACCAGATGGACCAGTAGAGTGTATATAAATCACACACCCGTACCCACCCATACTAGCATCAGCAAACGCGACTATACGAACGGAACAATCATCGGTAACGCCCACATGGCGTGGTATGCGTAATGTATCCAGCAACGGAAACTCTTGCATGAGAATGGAAAATCGTTTAAAAATATCGTCAGGCACGGGATCATCCCAACCAATATTACTCAGCCATAACTCTTTGATGAGCAACTTGGCATAAAATATCACGGGGGCGACCAAACCGAGAACATCAAATAAGCGTGCGACTATCGAGAGTATATTTCTCTTAGTACATTTCTCAGCTACTTGAGCGGAAGTGAAGAAGAAATTATCCTGAGAAGGTTCCCACGAAAGGCCTAGAACCTTAGACACATCACTCCCAGCGTGAAAATCAAGGGACTTACGATGCGAGTCGGGAAGACTGTTTAAAAGAACGGGTGAATTGCTACACCATTTAACAAGGTCAAAATCACCCGATTTGAACATCTTTATAAGATCATGCGATAGCTGCATCGCGGTGTCTTCATTATTCACAGAATACACCAGATCGTCCATGTAGAGACTGGTCTCTGCTACTTTAGCAGCTTCGGGATAATGCGGACTGTCAGAGGCCAGCTGTCGCACAGTGCGCATAGCTATGTAAGGACTCGACTTAAGCCCGAAAGGTAAGCGGTTAAAAGCGAAGGTTAACACAGGTTCGTTCTCATTGAATCGAAACAAAATGCGTAGGTATTTACGCTGGTCAACGGGTACACCAATGCGTAAATACATTTGTTTAATATCAGCATTTATAGCGATGGGAAATAGTCTAAAATTTATTAAAAGAATAAACAAATCTGTTTGTAAATTTGGACCAATATGGAGTACATCATTTAAAGATAACCCTGTATGAGTTCTAGCACTAGCATCCAATACAATGCGCGGCATCGGTTTGTCTGGCCGAACGACAGCGTGATGAGGGATATAGTACCCGTCATCGGAAACGGCAGATTCGTCGACCTGACTTAAATAACCGTTATCCATATACTCTTTAATAACGGCATTATATTTTTTTCGCAAAATCGGCGATTGGCGGAGTTTCCTTTCAAGCGCAATAAGGCGACGGTACGCGGCGGTGCGGGAGTTACCCAACTCAGCAGGATCCTTACTAAAAGGTAAAGCGACGGTATAACGTCCCACATCGTCCCGTGACACGGTCGAGGAAAAAATATTCTCACATTCGGTTTCCTCAGGAGAGAAAAAACGTTTATTATCAACTTCTTCCAATTCCCAAAACTTTTGTAATAAATCATTGAGAGCCAATGCCGTGAAAGAAGAATTAGGTAAATTTAAATTATCACTATTATGCGGAAAATCACCCATAAAGATATACCCGAATGTGGTCAATAATGCAGGTGGGGCGCGTGAACCTAGATCAACCCTGTTCCCCAAGTAAATGTACGGAAACAGTTGAGCGCCCAATACTAGGTCAATATCCCCTGGAATATTCCAGCTTAAATCTGCGAGCGGAAGCGCGTGGAAGTCTATATTATGGCTATCCCACTTAACATGGTGCGATGGTAGCTGGTCCGTAATGCACTCAACTACGAACGCGTGAATAGTATATTTTTGCTCCGGATATACGCGAGACTCGATATCTAAATGTACGTAACCTATTATCGGTCGCGATACAGAACCAACTCCTTTAACAAAAGAATTACTTAAAGGAATTATCAGTAAATTAAGCTTTCTACAACAGGCTGTAGTTATTAAATTATTCTGCGAGCCATTATCAATTAAGCACCTCACTATTGTTTTGTGACCCGCACTGTCACTTTTAGCTCGCGCATAAACCTGAGCTGTCGATAATAGCACTATCGCCTTAGCCTTCGCTGCATCAGCTGCTAATAACACGGCCGAGCTGTGAGCCGAAGACGCGGGCGTCACATCACATCACACGAATCAGACGCAATCACCCGTGCGGAAATATCGACCTTATCGCAATCAACGTAAGAGCGAGGCCCCACAGGCGTACCGGGGTTCGAAAGGAGCGCGGGAGGGGGGAGAGACAGCGGCGCGGGAGACGACGACGCCACGGCTACATTGCAATTCGTCGCTTTAAGGTCTTCGCACATTATAACAACTCCACGCCAACGCGGCAGCAACTCTACTCACACTCTCGATGAGTAGTCAACTAGTTGATCCACCCAATGGTCACTAGTGGACAACGCGGTGTCAACGAGTGGCCAACGCGGTGCCAACGAGTGGGTTATTCAACAGACAACTCGTCTAACCTCAGTTTTCCCGTCACGCGTCAGTCGCAAACGCATAGTCGTTACGTGGACAACGTGTGGTCGTTGCGTGGACGACGTATGGTCATTGCGTGACAAACGTGTCGGGGTTGACCTCTAGTGTACGATGCGTAGGCCACTCGTTGTACACTACTTTATAATCATTTTTTGAAATTGAACCTTGAACATATGATACAGGGCTTAAATTTCAATGTCTAGCATAGAGTCGAGTCGCCGTTGAGTTGTTATAATGTGCGAAGACCCTTAACATCAGCTGTTTGCGGTGTATTTTCTTTATCAAAATGTAATAGTGTATGATGGCGTTTTTTACATAAGTCACAGACTGATGTTGACTTGCAGTTACTCAATCCGTGCGATGTGCTCAGACAATTCGCGCACCCACGTTTGGATTTAATAAACTCGAACCTTGTTCTAGGAGTCAACGCGGATTTAAACTTCGCGCAGTTATACAAATGAACATGAGCGTTATCACTACAATACGCGCAGCATGGAACCGCGATCGCGGGTAAACAAGCGGACGAGTCAGCTGACTCGCTCACAACAAACGCTTTTGTCTGTGTGCGTGAATCGCGGGGAGCGGATGCGGGGTTTCTACTAAAGTTTCTCGCGTTCGAATGATACAAATTCGAGCGTGCCAATATCTTTGCCTGATCTTGAACGAAGCTTATCAATAATTGCGTTGTGGGAATTTCAACATCTCGAATGGTAAGTTCAAACGATTGAGTAGTCTGTGCATCGATTTTTCTCATTGCGCAATGCAAAAGAATAAAATCAGCAAGATCCGTAATCCCAAGTTGTTTCAAGGCAGAAATAGACGCACTAAATGTTTCTATGAAAGAATCGAGACTATTAGCGTTAAATGAACAACTTTTTAAATCCAATATGTTATTTAAATAATGCGTACCTAGTGAGCGCTTCTCTTGATATTTTTTAACTAAACTATCCCATAACAACTTGTAAGTATCACCAGTAGGCACAATTCCAGCGGTAACCTTCAATGCGTTGTGTGTAAGCCTACCTATCAAGTACTGCACACGCTGCGAGTCCGTCAGCTGATCATTATCATGGATATTTGACTTAAACGACTCGTAGAAAACAGGCCAATTCTCAGTTTTCCCATCGAAAGATGGCAGCGCGATAGGAGGCAACTTTAATTTAGGCGGTTCAAAAAGAGTCTTTGAGTTACTACTGGGTGATGGTGGCGATTGATAACTGTTTATTTTATTCCTAACACGTTTAATATGAATATACAAATCTTCAAAGGATTCTAAACAAGCATAGTCGGCACTTGAACCAGGTTTTAAACTAATGTTTATTTGATTAATTTGATCGACAAAAGATTCAAATTTATCTCGAATGTCATCAATTGTCTCTGACTCAGTCATAAAACTTTCGTTAGTCCTCGAATCGAACGACGATATTTTTTTAGATAAATCGTACAATCGATTAATGCGTTTAAATAACAATCCTTTCTTTTCGTGAAGAATAGTTAATAAATCTTCCGGCTTCAGTTGTTTATCCGTCACTTTGCTAATTATAAAACGAAGACAATAACAATAAATACCTACCAGGCGGATTGCAATATTATCGCACCTACCAAACTATGAGTACCTACCTAGGTATATATCTAAATATTAATACGCACAAAGCCGAGAAGAGTTGGTAACTACCTACTTATTTACTTACGAACAAAGCAATTTTTTAAATGCGGATACCTACATAGAATGAACTTTACCAATAAATACGTAATGTCGTTCTATGTAAATTATTATATTAATTGAACAGATTTACCAACAAATACGTAAAATCTATTGTCAATTTATTAAGCTGCGTTAATTAGGTATTAATTTACCGAAAGTTTACGTAAATAAATATCTATTGTGCGTTAAATAAACCTATATGATTTTCACCAAAAAAATACGCAAAAATCTAGGTACCTACCTACTGGTTATCTATCCGGTATCGAAGGACCAATAATTATGGTGAGGCGTGTAAATAGCCTGCACCTTTGAGAAGGTTGTGAGAAAGTTTGAAATAAGAACCTACGTAGAAGGCGTAATGGCGGACCTAAAACATCAAACTAGTTTTCCTATTGATGAATCCCCGAGAAACCAATACCAAAAAAAATTATTAGCAGCAAACCATGCCCCACGTACCTTGACAATCCAGAGATCCCACTCAGACCCAGGGAGATGGGAAGATACCTCGTTCATGCGCGCGTGATGGCTTGTTGGTATGAGCTGCCGGCCGGCGAGCAAAATCTTCATAAATCCACCGGTGGAATGGTTAAAACACCAAAAATCAACACTGCACTATAAGTTCTCAATGAAGCACAGATGCAGGTCCATTTATTTTATGAATATCATCGAGGTTTCACCAAAAAGGAATTTTTGAAAGGCGGAGCGAAAAACACACACAGTATCCTTTTTAATGGCGGCGGGAAGAGAGCACGCCTCGCTAATGCCATCTATTGGTAATGTTGCGGAAACACTCAAGAAAGTTTCGATACAAAGGGCGCTGCGGAAACAAAATATTGGTGCGAGGATTCATCAACAGACAAACTAAATTAAGTAATCTGAACTACTAACATACTATATTCTATGGAAAAATCCTAAAATATTATTATTTATTTATTTATAAATATTGAAAAGGCATTGACGCTTCACCATGCAAGGCTCCAAAGTGTTCGCAAGGGATATGTCTATTGGGCAAAGCCAGCTGACAACGCTGAAACGAGAAGACGGTAGTACAGCGTCGACCAAAGCAGAGGTATTGGAGGAGGTCGAAAGGTTCTATGGACAGCTATACGCTTCGGTCACAAAACCTGTTAGCAGCGCGGCCAAAGACCCAAGAGCCAAATTGACCCGACACTATACCGAAGACATCCCGGACATCAGCCTGTACGAGATTAGGATGGCCCTTAATCAGCTAAAAAACAATAAGGCGCCGGGTGAAGACGGAATCACTTCAGAGCTTCTGAAAGCGGGTGGAACACCAGTACTTAAAGTCCTTCAGAAGCTCTTCAACTCCGTCTTGCTCGAGGGTACAACGCCAGAAGCATGGAACAAGAGCGTGGTGGTTCTATTCTTCAAGAAGGGTGACAACACCTTATTGAAGAATTACAGACCCATCTCGCTCTTGAGCCACGTTTATAAGTTGTTTTCGAGGGTCATCACGAACCGTCTCGACCGCAGGTTTGATGACTTCCAGCCTCCCGAACAAGCCGGTTTCCGAAAAGGCTACAGTACCATAGACCACATACATACGCTGCGTCAAGTTATACAGAAGACCGAAGAGTATAACTTGCCCTTGTGTTTAGCGTTTGTGGACTATGAAAAAGCCTTCGATTCGGTGGAGACATGGGCAGTGCTTGAATCTCTCCAACGATGCCGTATTGACTATCGGTACATCGAAGTGCTTAGATGCTTGTACAATAATGCCACTATGTCGGTCCGAGTACAGGAGCAGAGTTCGAAGGCGATTCCTTTAAAAAGAGGCGTAAGACAGGGAGCCCAACAAGCAAAGTAATCCTATAAAGAAAGATTTTAAGTCTATCACTACTAATAACGTTCTTATAAAGGCCTTGCGGTAGACTCCTTAACTTATAATAGTATTTGCCAAGCCTTAACATACTCAAACACATTAGTTTTTATATCTCGGTCTTATAGTTTGCTACAAGACTGACCTCTCAATCATTTATAGGACACATTATCTAGTAATAGCATTTCACAAGTACAGATATTCTCAAGAGTAATTGCCTTTATATCTAAGACTTACAGTTAACTACAAGATTATCTTTTAGGACACTTATAGGAATAAGTCTTCTATAATTGTTTGCAGTAAGACTAAATAATCCTGAATAATATTTTGATCCTATAGAAGGATTTTCGGAGAAAAAATGATATTATAACATACTTGGCTGAGACGACTATAAGTTTTTGTCGTCATAATCTTGCTCGAGACTTTTTTCAATCTAATAGTACTTGAAAAGAGCACTATAAGATCAAAAAAGCTTATAAGTTAATAGATTAAACACTTTATTAGTAAACGTCAGCCATTTTATTGATTATTCAATTATTCCCCTTCGTCTTGAAACTGCTATAAGTACTAATTTACCTACAATGGTTCTATAAAGTACTTAATGAAGGACAATTTTAAAACATGGCGAATATTCATTAGAATTAATGAAATAATTTATTTACAACAATATAATAATGTGCTATTTCGCGAAGGGCATCGTAAAACTTACTAAATTGCGGTACACATTTACAGTAAATATGACTTCCCCAAGAGTTCACACACTATATTTACAATATATTATTAGTTGTTTTAAAATAGTATACAAAATAATAGTAATCTTACTTACGTTTTATTAAATATTTATCACAAAACAACCGGCACCACCAGCCGAAGCAACAACAAAGATAACCTTTACTAAAATATACTTATAACTCATAATTAAGTACATTACTAGTGCCATATAAACAAGAATGCTTTAGTAAGATACTTATGCCAGATACTAATAAGAGCGTTTGTACTTGTAATTGTGTAGTCTCATATCATTATAGAAACTATTGCGCTTCGTCAAGTACATTATAGGGCTTAGTAACATTTTATAAGTTGATTATAAGATAGTTATAGAAATAAACGCTCCTATAACTGCGCCCAAATCCAGCTTTGTAGCATTTTACAAGTTTCTTGTAAGTAAAAATAAAAGTAGTCTTAAAGATCGCTTTAAGCACTGATTTTGCTAGTTGGGATGTGATATCTCCGAAACTGTTTACTACTACTTTGGAAAACGCCTTCAAGCTCCTAGAATGGCAAGGACTCGGCATCAATATTAATGGCGAGTACATCACCCACCTTCGATTTGCCGACGATATTGTTGTCATGGCAAAATCGATGGAAGATCTCAGCACGATGCTCGGCGACCTCAATAGAGTTTCCCGACAGGTGGGTCTTAAAATGAATATGGACAAGACAAAAGTTATGTGTAATGGCCATGTTGTGCCCACCCCATTGTCAGTTGGGAACTCTATTCTAGAAGTTGTTGACTCGTATGTCTACCTGGGACAAGCCATCGCGCTAGGTAGGTCCAATTTCAAGAAAGAGGTCAACCGCCGAATCCAACTCGGCTGGGCAGCGTTCGGGAAATTGCGTAACGTTTTCTCGTCCAAAATACCTCAGTGCCTCAAGTCGAAAGTTTTCGATCAATGTGTGTTACCAGTGATGACCTATGGCGCCGAAACGTGGTCCTTTACTATGGGCCTCATTAGTAAGCTCAGTATAGTCCAACGAGCTATGGAGAGGGCTATGCTCGGAGTCTCTCTGCGCGATCGACTCAGAAATGAGGAGATTCGTAGACGAACCAAAGTAACCGACATAGCCCAAAGAATCAGCAAGTTGAAATGGCAGTGGGCAGGCCATATAGCTCGCAGAACTGATGGCCGATGGGGCCGTAAGGTTCTCGAATGGAGACCACGTACCGGCAAGCGCAGCGTAGGACGTCCACCCACTAGGTGGGCAGACGATCTTATGAAGGCCACAGGATCACGCTGGATGCAGGCCGCTTACAACCGGTCCTACTGGAAGTCCAAGGGGGAGGCCTATGTTCGGCAGTGGACGTCTTACGGCTGATATGATGAAACACAAAAACCAGTTAGTTTAATTATAGAAACGACCTTGAAGACAACAATGGACAATTAATTGAGCAGTTTTATGTGTTAGTAGTATTGAAGAAGGTCTGACTAGTTAACGAATAATTTGTGAGTGGAATTTTAAGAACAGTAATAGACAACTGTTTGCGAAAAGTTATCAGCCAATCCACCACGCGGGCCCAATGCGGGTTGATGGATGTCACATGTCATCGAATTTTTAGTTCTAGGACATGCCGGTTTCCTCACATGTCTTCCTTCACCGTTTTGAGAACAGTGGTGATGAAATAAATTACACAAACGGTTCGAACCCACTACCTACAACTCGTCGGGACCGATACCACTGGGCCACCACTGCTTTTCCCCTACGGCTGTCATTAAATCTAAGGCCGCTTTCACAATAGGACGTTAGCAGCGGGACAGTAGCGCGGCAGAAGCACAAAGCCGCGCATAAGCAGCGTCTGTGGCTCGACTGTCGCCCAAGTGTGAGAGCAGCGTAAGTTCTGGCTCCAATATCAGTCTCCAAATGACAGGAGTTATGACCACGATGTGGAACTATTGATAGCTCGTCAAACTAACTTCAGCTGTGAGACCGGCAAACTTGAGAACGATCACAGCTTGTCGTAAAACCGACCTAGTTTTTGTTACGATACAGTTGAAGTTTCCGCACTTACGTTTTTATATTCGTTTGTCGAGGGAAAGCCTATAGAACAAGATTACAAGACAGGGATCATAGATAATGTTGGTATTGAAATTGTTACCGTGAAGTTTTTTACACAGCTATAATAAACGTACGGAGTTTGAGTGCATTATAGAGCTGTCAATATGACGCTTAAAACATAAAAATATAATTTTATCAAAATCGTCGGAACAGTCGCTCCATATAAAAATACTGATATTCAGCTGAATTCAGCTTGACTGTAGCCTGTACTACTGGGAGCCGACCCCAACGTAGTTCAGAAAAAGGCTCTATAGGCAGATTATATCATTAAATAATTACCTACCCTCACCTATGGAGCGCAAACATGTTCACTCCCGCGGTGTCAGAAGTCCGAACTTCGAGTCTGCCAACGAGCTATGGAGCGAAGTATACTGGGTGTCAAACTTTCGGACCGCATCAGAAATACCATGCTTCGCTCCAAAACCCAAATAGCTGATGTTGGTTTCACAGCTGCAAGATTAAATTGGAACTGGGCTGCTGGGCTGGGCATATCTGCCGCATGCCTGAGGAGCACTGGGCTAAAATAATCACTCTACGGAGCCCAACGTGCAGGAAACGTCAACGCGGCAGGCCCAGAAGGAGATGGAGGGATAAGCTCGACTCATTTTTGAGGGATTGGCCCACACTCACATTAAATCGCGAGAGGTGGAAAGAGGGAAGCAGTGAGACAACGTAGGCTCAAAATAAAATAGGTAAATAAATTACCTACCAAGTAACTTAAGTACTTCAGTGTTCCCTAAAAACATTTTTATCACATACTTTTCACCCACAAACGATAAGTAACACGAAATAAGAGGACTTTTTAAAAACCTTGAACTTTCGTGTTTTTGTTATTCCCTTTTTTCTTTTAGCTTTTAACTCTTTTTGTTTTTCTTCAAGAGCCCAGTTACCTGCTTATAAAGTTACAAGCCAACCACAAAAGTAACCTCAGACCACAGTTGTTGAAGAACCATGCAAGGTTGTTAGATTCATTCTACCTTGTTTGTGGTGTCATTATAGTATGGAATTTAATATTTTATGTACTTAGAATTATATTGTGTTATTCCACTTGAAGACTGAAGTATTATTTCTATGTTAAAGTGTTTTGAATTAAAAAAAAAAAACTGTGTATGCAGATAATTATGCATTTCTTGCATGCTGGAATCTGTGCATGTAATGCAAGACTTGCATGCTGGTATCTAAGGATGTATGCTTTCTATAGCCGTTTGCTAATTGCTAAATACAGCCAAAGAATCTGATATGCAAATACATTGCAACTTATAAGTCTCACAATCCTGGAAAACCGTTTAAAACTTACTGTCTGAATACATAACTCTTTTGCTGACTGTAAAAGAAAAAGAAAGAAAAAGCGCTTATTTGGGTAACCGCGGCGGTAAACACAATATAAACAAATAAATGAAGTAAAAAAAAAACAAGATAGTAAAACATCAGGTACATACAACGAAATATAGCAACACAAGTATAACATTGTGTGTCCCACGGGACGGCTACGCCAACTTACATACGACTTACTGTTATGTACGTACCAGATTTTGCCAGTTAAGTTTATAACCTCGATTAACACACACTTTTATCCTATAACACGTGCAGGTAGGATGAAATTCAACCCCCACACAGGCGGAGCCGCGAGCAAAAACCACTTTCCATAATTTCTTATGAAAACAATTTCAGCTTTAGGCCGAGACTCCACCAAAGCTGTGCGAGTCGAGACGTGTTTTGAGCGGCCAACAGAATTGCGTTATTGACACAGCTCCACTCCGGCAACGCAGTTCTATTGGTTGTTCGAGGCACATCTCGACTCGCACAGCTTTGGTGAAGTCTCGGCCTTAGGCTGCGTTTCCACTGAGGCGGAGCGGAGCAGAGCGGAGGGCGATTCACCAATCACAAGGCTTGAAATCCACATCTTATCTCCACTAAAGCCATGTGATTGGTGGATCGCACTCCGCTCCGCCTCAGTGAAAACGCAGCTTTACTCGGTTTTCGCTTATCGGTAAGACAAGCACCCATGTTTGCCCAGAACTGAATCTCCGGGCATGTTGTCGTGGGCAGTTTACAAACGGCCCTGGTATATAAATCAATCCGGTGAAATGCTTCTAGCTCCATAGTCGGTGGAATAAACATTGTGCACTTTGGGACTATGTCACACCGAGAGAATTTTAAAAAACTATTTTAGGTGAAGAAATTCGTTGTTCGCATTTTTTTGTTTGTTACCGGTCTAACTGTCTAAGGTTTGTAAATAGTAAAATTAATTACTGATGCTAGCCTACATCATCTCACTGCTGGGCAAAGGCCACTCCCCATGATTACCGATTTTCGCGATCCAGGGCCAAAGTGGACCACTGATCATCGGTTTTATCAAGCTCGTCCCGCCATCTTCTACGAGGTCTGAAAGTAAGTAAGAATTTAAAAAAAAGTAGCAAATTCAGTGGCTTATTAAGAAACATATTTGCTTTTATCAGTAATTAATAAATTAAAGTACTTTAACTAATAACCTTAATTGTTGATGAAGAAACTTTATGAGGATTCTGCTTTGTTAATTCTCTTCAGATATTTGCTTTGCTATCACAACTAAAAGTATATCACAAACCTCCTTCTTTGACTGCTCTCTTTACAGGGGACAAATGTTTAATCGATACTAGAATGACACACCCCTCGAAAACCTTAAAAAAAACAGATTTGTAAACAACCAGTAGTCTGTAGCACCATAACTCTGTAGTGCTGAATCATATATGGGTGACTGGTAATTAGTGTACGATAATTAAACATGTAATTGTGCTCATGACACCCTATATAGTTTGTCTTTGACATGTAACTGGCCTTCTTGAAATAAATGCAAATTTTGAATTTTGAATTGAGAACTCAAAACAGAATTTCTGGTAATTCTGGAAACCAGCCCTGAGCCCCATTATAGCTAGGAAAATGACGATGCACCTGCTTAATTTAAAGATTTTTGTGGGACAAAATGTTATCAAAACAAACACAGATATTGTCTCATAAACTGTAAACTCGGTGTGTGACCCGGACTTCACTCGGCGCCTACATCGGCCACATCTTAGCAAGTGGGAGGAAGACAATAAAATAAACAATAAAACGACTTTATCCCAGTATACCCACACTTCGGTGTGATGTCGAGCCCACACGCGTGCCCGCAGTCATACCGTCGAGAAGCTTGATAATAATTTTAAATTAGCTTTGTTGGGGTTCCTTAATAAAAGAATGTCAACGAGGCCCTGTAAAGGCGGGTCCAGACATGTATCATTTGCCCGATCCGATCACCGTATCCGTATCATCGACGCGTATCATGATCGCATAATTGTGGACGGGTAATGATATATATACGTATCATGATACGGAATCTCGATACGCCGTTATGATACGGCCCGTCCCATGTCGTGTCGGTTTTTGTCCGATCATCAAAGGTGATACAGAATTGTGAAGATATGACACACACACAACCTGATACGGGGCTTGATACAATACGCAGATACGGATACGGTGATAGGATCGGTCAAATGATCATGTCTGGACCCGGCTTTAGATGAGTTCCGCTGTCTATAGAGCTGAATCATTCAAAACAAATGTAGGCACACTGCCACAGGTATGAAATTTTTTTTGAACATTTATCTTTGGTTGCTTTAACTAGTAATTTCTGGCTAATATTATAAATGGGAAAGTTTAAAGTTGGACGAATTTTGGTACAGAAATGGGTACATGATAGTCTGAAATAAATAACACGTGGGATACTCGTACCTTTTATCCCGATGTTATGATCCCGTGCAATAATTTTCGATATGCACACAGGTGAAGCCGCCATTGTTACAAAAAAAAAAGGTTTTTTCTGTTCGTGTGTACGATTCTTCTTGCATAATCCAGACTCGCACTTGACCAATTCATCTTAATTGAATTGTGTAGGAGGACGTGCAATGACACTCTAAAGCTTTATAATTAGAGTTCAATTTTATCTAATTTACGATGATTGATTGGGTTCTTCGTTGACTTTGCTAGCCTTGCGCCTACGCACCAAACTTAATTATTAGGTAATCGCAGTTACCGCCATAAGTATTTAGGTTATGAAACAGAGTAAAGTAAGCTGGTGTTTAGGACATATTTATTTACAAAAAAAAATGTAATAGAAAATAATGTATTCCAGAAACAAAATCAGAATTGTAATTGAAAAAAAATAGTGATGAGGTTGCGGAACAATTGCAGTTTTTAAAAGTAGAATTGCTTATTTATTTTAAAAAAGGCGGACAATAATTATATCTTGTTCAAGCCAATTTTCGTTATAGAACCCCAAAATATTAATGATGAAACCCGGAGCCATCACAGTAGAAAGTATGTCTAAATATCGACATTTTCGTTTGTTTTCTACTCACTCCTCATTTTACCATCACATTATCATTTTTATACAAAGAGATTTAAAAGAACCTATTGAGCGGGCATTGAGAAAATTGTCATACAAAATTGTTGATGCAGTGCGTCAGTAGCACTATCTAAGCGTTGCATAGCCGCGACTACCCACTAGACTGAGGGACTTTTTACCATTGGTAAAAAAATTTGGATCACAAATTTCTTCGTGATGTCCCGTCTATTGCTCGTATATAGTCTTATGTCTTTGTTTTTATACAATAAAAAAGTGCAATTACTGAATAACTAAAACAAACCTTCTGCCGTCCTTTAACAAGAATGCCGTTAAGTGACATTTTGGCATTTTTGACTTTCTGATGCCATTTTTATCAGAAAAAAAAGCTCTATCGATCTGTCTAATTACGGTTTCAATAGCTTTTATAGTTTTCAAGATATGAAAAAAAGAAATGCCGTTAAATGCACAAATCGTATAGTAAACCTACGCTAAAACGTAGTTATGTGACATTGCTAAGCTAAAACGCAGCTAAGGCTTCATAACTACAGATTTTAACAATAAATTTGTGATTTGATACCTAGCTAAATTGCCGTTATTTAAGATTCCTATTCATAAATGCCGCTAAAAGCCCTTTGCTGCATTTTAAGCATTGTATAGTACAGTTAGAATTCATAATAGCGGCATTTATTTAAAAATCTAGCAAAATATTTGAATTATTGTAAAATACTAAATTGCCGCTATCCAACATAACTAATCTAAAATGCTGTTAAGTATACTTGCGTCGCTGCACAAGAGGGTTTTGGAGTTGGTCTTTTAAGAGGTCCAGGTTCCTTCCTCCTTGTGCTGATGGTGATCACCGGGGTTTTAGTGAGGTACAAATTCCACACTTCCCGGTCTTATCCCCAAAAACCGGGCGCCTTTAGAAGAGTTCCCCCCAAAACAAAAAAAAAGTGTTCTTGCAAGAGTAAAACTTTGGGTGCTTCTGCTCCCACGGCAATGGGGCGGGGACCGGGGTCCGGTGCGGGATTGACGCGCGGCACTCTGCACTCCGTTCCCACGTCGTTGGAAGATGGAGAAACAGGTCCTCATCAAAAAGCACGGGCGCCCTGAAAATCTCGGCCAATAGTGCTGCTCGAATAGGTGGCTAAGCTCTTTGAAAGAGTGATTGCGGATAGCCTTGTCGGTTTCTAATGCATGAGAGCCAGTTTGATTTCAGGAGCGCTCGACTGTGGACGCCATCATACGCGTAAGAACCCTCACGACGGGGACAGTATCCCTGAGCAGAGTCGTCTTGGTGGTGTCACTAAACATCACCAACGCCTTCAACACCTTGCCATAGAGTTACACCAGGTCCGTCAGCTACTCCAGTCATCGAGAAGAGTGGAACCGGCGAGAAATATCGCGTGGCATCCCACAGAGATCGGCCCTGGGGCCGTTCTTGTGGAACATCGGGTACGACTGGGTGCTGCAAGTGACCTATCTAGTGACCTCAGAGTGTGCTACGTTGACCAGACGCTTGTCCTAGCGCCGGGATAATCACATCAGGTGACCGAAGACCTGGCAATGCAGGATCCAGCAGTTGGGGCTTGAGCTGGCGCTGCACAAGACAGAGAACGTGTGCTTTTATGGCCGTCTGAACGTGCCACTTTACGGTGTCTTGGTGGTGCTTTACGGAGTCCCAAATATGGTAGAAAGGGTTGACATCGGCGTTGAATTGACGATAAAGTACCTAGGACTCGTCCTCAACAGCCGATGGAACTTCAAGGAGCATTTCGTTTAGCTCCAAAACGGAAACAGGCCGAGGCCGCCTCCAAGTGACTCCTGCCCAATCTCGGTGAGCCAAATGCCTCCTGCCGTAGACTGTACGTCGGTATCGTGCGGTTCATGGCCCTCTACATGGGGCTATGGACTGGCACGGCTAGTCTGAGGGTCATTGTCATCTGGACGATCTGAGGATACCGCACGATCGCCGGTGAATCAGTCAACCTCATGAAATGAAATGGGAAGCAGTTGCCTTCTGCGAAGCAGCCATGCTAGCGAAGAAAGAGGCGGGACTTGTGAGGGAGAGAACCGTCTCCACTTCATGAACCAACCCAGGCGGAGACGCCCATGGCAACTGACGTCGTGACTGATTTCCGTCCACCGCAGACACGTACGATAATGAGTATCTCGCAGACGGCGAGTGTCTCATGGACCAATGTTCGGGTCGATGGCGCGTCGTGTTTCACGGGTGCTTCAAAGAGCTGTCAGCAATCTGACGGGGCCCTTAGAGGGCCAAGGCCTGCCACCTGTCGCAGGACTCTCTCTCCAGGTAACCGCGACCTTGGAAGGTAAATTGCTATTGAAAAATCACCGTGGATTTCAGTCAGTACAAGTCTGACAGTCCCTTGCGTCCCGTTTGACTTCAATTTTGCTGATTCTCTATCAATTTTTGAAACGTAATCCAAATCTAAAATGCCGTTATCATGAAATGTTTTGTATTTAGCGACACTTAAGTTATGTAATAAACAAAAAAATATCTACGGCAAAAAATAGATTAAATAATTATTGGAATTTACTTCTCTTGATTGCCGTTAAGGTGTCTTAGCGGCAATATAGCATGGTACGAGTCTACTTGTTTAACCTAACCTAGCTAACCTACATTGACATTAAGCGTATTTAGCGACTTTTAAAGTAAGTATTATTATAACTTTTTTAAGTGTGGTAAATAAATAAATCATTAGTTCAAAATCATTAGCAAAAATGCCGTTAAGGTATGCATTACGGCATTATAGTTATGATTTTAGGGCTAGATATTTTAAAGAATACTTTAACAAAATGATAAATGTTTATTTTCTCTAATTTACGGAAACGTTTTTGACTGTCAGCTGCACTGTCTAAAAGAGCCTTTTAAAATATATTTTTTGGTATTTAAAAGTTTCGAATACGACTCCTGGTTAAGAAGTAGCATCAATTTAAATTTTTTCTAGCGTTTTTCCCCCGTATCTCAAAAAGTCATTTTTGTACTTAACGGCACTCTAGTTAAAGGACGGCAGCCTTGGCAACCTACAACCTAGGCAACGTAAATAAAGAAGATCGGTAAAGAACCAAAGTCAGCAAATGCCGAATAAACCGAACTGATACGCTTCGGTGTAACAGTCAGCCCCGCATCATGCGCATGACGGAACCTGCACTTTAAGGCCTATTCAGACCTGAGCGATATTCGCTGCCGTTGTGGGTAGAGATACATACCGCGCGGGTTTCGCTCAGGTATTTAGTATCAAGTACCGTGGCTAGAGCGACCTGAGCGATATTCGCTGCCGCTGTGGGTAGAGGTACATACATACCGCGCGTTATTCTACCCACAAGAATAGCGAAATCCGTTTTGGTGTGAACAGTAATATTACCGCATACCCACTGGGTTTTCTCTGCCGCAGACGGTAGCGAATACCGCTTAGGTCTGAATAGGCCTTTATAAGGATTGCAGCTCCTTTGTGCTAAAAATATTGTCCCCCCCGTACACCGGTGTGACCAGAGGACACCTACTACATATGTATTGTGGATTGATGCATCGCTGACCAAAGTTATAAATAGGTGAAGTTATGATCTTGAATTCTAATCCGACAAAGGATTTATTTGCAGAAGAATGGAAGAGGAATTTTATTGCCATGTCACCGGTACTGGAAAGTTTTTGCATTCTAGCCAATGCTTTCCCACTGCTGGGCAAAGACCTCCCCAAGTCTGTCCTACCTACGCCATCACAAAAAACCAAGTTAACCCGCGAGCACTCGCGCTATGAGCATTTCCCTCACGGTAACTTTAAAAAGCGTGTTACTTTGTCAAAAATGTGCTTAGGTACCTCATTCACGCTATAGCTGACTTTTAGTCCTCTCTCGTCCCCTATATACCGGTTTCATGTGCTTAGTGCTCCTATGTTAGTAGAGGGGGAGGATTTGATCGGCAGGGTCCCGTCCTGCGGCGTTTTGCTCATCGCGCGAGTATCAGTGCAAGTATTTTTTTATTGAGTTTTTACTTAGAATAAATATTTACATAATCATTTATTGCTATTTTTATATTATTTAATAGTCAGATATGATTACCTAATAATTAAAAAATATAATAATCAATAAATTAATCTATTTTCATATGTTTAGTCAACAGCAACATGTTCTGGTGAGAAAATTAGCACCCGGAGACAATATTTGAAATAATTAGTTCTAAATTTAACACAACCCCAAATACAACGATGATCTACCATGCACAACCTGTCACATATCCTTCAGCAAATTTTCCTTTGAATTTGGCGTTTCTAGGACTGAGGAAACCAATGTAATCTGCTCGATTTGTTGTGAAATCTCAAATCAAAAAGACATGTTTTTCTGTATTTTTTTTTTTTTTGTTCCGAACATGTTTACATTTTATGTTATATTATGTAAAGTTCATGCACATGATGAGGATTAATACCGTGCCATTTTCATATGATTTTTTTGTTTAATTTAATTATTATCAATTTTTTATCAGAAGTAGGTTCAAATAACGGGAATTTAGCTATTATGTCTGTAACTGAAAATTAAAAGTATATCAAACATTGTATAATTATAAAAGAACATTTGATTTGATTAAATATGATTGTTTTAATATATTTTAGTCTTATAATATGTCGCATCATTGTCATAAACTACAATATGACTGCTTATAAAGTGTGAGCAAAATGCTCTATGCGCGAGTGTCTATGTAACTTTTGAAGGCGCGAGTGCTGCCGGGTTAAAAAAAATCTGTTGCATCCGGTATCCGGTTAGCTATGGCGGGCGATAATGTTTTCTACTGTTTTATGAAATTCTAGCGGTTTGCATCGGTTTTAATCAGTCCCGACTTTAATCAGTCCCGGCAACTACTTGTAGATCATACAAATATTTGCTCCGTGCGGGAATAGAACCCACGCAGTCCAATCGCTCAAGCACTGCGCTAACCGTGCCGTCAAACTTTGTCAGTGCTTGTAACCTTGTACTATTTTATGTATATTATACCCAAACGTTTACATAATCTAAATTAAAGACATTTTACTCAACTTTTTTTTTTAGTTTGGTAAAATCATCAAATGAGTCCTCCCACCCCGGGCAGGGCGGGAGGGACTGTCAGACTCGTACTGACTCAAATCCACGGTGTCCTTCAATACACAACATTCGGATGAACGCTTGGCTTAACTTAGTGGTGTCAATTAATTTCCCAGACTTTGCAGGTGGGCATATAAGGGAAAAACAGAAATACATAAAACCTATATGTATACATGTTATCTAACATAATTATTATCATCCGAATAAGCTGGTTACATTACACGCGGTAAGGACCCTACTTATGGGTGAAAAGGGTCTCGACAAGAAACGCCTCGCCAATCCAGCTGTATTTTATATTACTACGCAATTAGAAAAGTATTTTATGTTTTTGGGACGTATTTTTATGTTGTACAAGGCTTGTTTAATCCGATGTGTATGTATTTGGGTTACAAAGATAAATATTTACAAGGTCTTAAGTAGATTTTTTACAAAAAAAAGGAACAATGAAAAAATCATGTTACAAAAATATCGAGCAGCGTTTCCACTATGATTCCGACTTACGAGTTGTAGACCACCTCAGGCGCATTACTTTGTGTACAGTACCTTAATTATTTCATCACAACTGCTCTCAAAACGGGGAAGGAAAATATCGTGAGGAAATCGTAGAACCAAAAATTCGAAAACATGCGACTGACCCAGGGCTCGCGTGATGGATGATGGCCCACTCTGTAAGAGGAAGGCACAGCCTTCAACTCAAGAGGATGACGTGAGCAAAGCCGCGAAAATAAGCTAGTATAAAAGTAAAAATTGATAAAAAATTAATAAAACATTAACAATATTAAATTCGTCAACAAGAACGCAAACTATGTCAGGAATTCCGACTAATAATTAAATACCGTAATAAGAAATTCTAATTATTTTAATGCTATGTCAGACAGATATACCGGACTTTAGAAACTGGTTCTAAAAATCTAGAATGACTGGCTGCCTAACCTAGTGTAACTGTTTTTTTTTATTCCATTCCAATACATTTCATCATCTGCCTAGCCTTTTTCCTACTTTGTTTGGTCCCTAGGGGATCGTACTAGGGGGTCTACTCTCTAAGCACCAGCTAAGCACGAAAACCGTGTTTTCTGCCATAAATACTGGCGTTTTCGAATCTATCCGAAACCTTAAGGGTGCTCCCACATTTATCGATGCGGAATCGGCTTAAGCCGGCCAAAATATCCTTTATGTCAACGTAATCAAAAAAAAAATCACAAACACTCTAGATTTATAGGCATACTTTCAAGCAATATTCTCAAAACTGATTGCCGACTCAAGCGTCACTATACTCTGATAGATTACCATAATATTTCGAAAGTAATCGATCAGCTTGACGTACAGAAAATGGCTAAAGAAACTAGGCAGAATAAAATATGGTCTTTACGAAATGTCTGAAAGAAAAATATGGAATTTATGGACGGCAAAGGTGTGATATGTGATAATTTGCGTTTTAGAATTTTTAGAAAAACCTAGGTTTTAGGTAGGATTTATTATTAGGTGACAAAAAGGTGTAAGGAAAAAAATATGAGCTTTTTTCCGTGGTTTTTTAGTCTGGTAGCAAGTTTTTTTACAAGAATGATCTACTATAATTACCTGCTTAGGATAGATTAAAAACCGGCCAAGTGCGTGTCGGGCCACGCACAGTGTAGGGTTCCGTAGTTGCCCATCAAAATACATAAGCGAACTAACTAAACTGATTCGCTGAATTTAATTTTAAAAAGAAGAATTTTCAAAATCGGTCCAGGAGTCTTTGAGAAATCGGGGATAATACATAAAAAAAAGATTACGACGAATTTAGAACCTCCTCCTTTTTTTGAAGTTAGTTAAAAATAGTTGACGATAAAAACCTACCTATCCCCAAAAAAAACATACCTATAAAAGCTGTAAAAATAGTTAAATTAAATAGTAGTTGACAAACTTACATTTGCAGTTGAAGAGCATGTTCTCCGATACATTTTGTTTAAGAAAATATGATATTCAAGTACATTTTATAAGTTGGTCGACTATTACTCGTAAAGTTGTAAAGCCTACTTAGTCATGATAATTTTCTTTTAAATTTCGTTATATATACTACAATTGTGAATTTTTTCACACCCCCAAACATAACCGTTTAGCTGGTAGAGGGGGGGGACACTCGAGTCGAGCAAAATTTAGCACTTTAAAGCTTAATATTTCACAAACGAATTTTTTTATCAAAAAATTGTTAAAGGAAACTCACATTATTTTTTAAAGACCTATTTAATGATACCCCACACTAAGGGGTACGCAAGAAAAAAAAAATCCTCACTTTACCTGTAAGTACAGGAGGTACCCTAAAAAAAAATATTTTACGAGATTTTATTTTACCACTTTTTCGGCACAGCAAATCCGTATATTTACACCAAATTACAACTCTCTAGTACTGTGCGTCTCTGAGCTAAACTGCGGACAGACGGACGGACGGACGGACGGACGGACATGGCGGAACTATAAGGGTTCCTTGTTGACTACGGAACCCTAAAAATGATCGACCTATGTAGATACAATAGGTATAAGTGCTCTAATGGACAAACAAAGGTTGAGGAGAAAAACCTTCCAATTTTTTAATAAAGTCTCTTATTAACAGCAACATCCTACAAATCCAAAGTCCATGGCTATGGCCACTTAGTGAAATTCGCTTTGCCCAACCTGGGAATCACCCAAAATGCTCACGCTAAACAGTCTTACGATGATAAAACCAACGATCACCTAATTTCTAATTGTTCATCATCATCTGCCTAGCCTTTTCCCAAACTAAATTGGGGTCGGCTTCCAGTCGAACCAGAAGCAGCTGGATATCAGTATTTTACACGGAGCGACGGCCTATCGGACCTCCACAACACAATAACTGTGTTACGTTACCCCATGGTAAGACTGGAGAACTTCTGACTAATAGTAACGACTGTCAAAGGTCTACAAATTACAGCCGGGACCAACGGCTTTACAAGCTTTCCGAGATACGGAGGAATTTCTAATTTAACAATTAATTAAAATAAAAAAAAAAACAAATATAAAATAGAGTCAATTCAAACAAAAAGGACATAAGTCAATAATAAACAAAGCGTACTGATAAACAAAGAGTTGTTCCGTTTATAAATAACTCAGTACATAATAAATTAATTGATCATTTACATAATCACGAAACCAATGTTCAATGCATTCTACTGTTAAGTGGCCAGCTATTAAAATATTATCTATCACACGTTTTCTGAATTAAGAAAGTTCCAGATGTCAAAGTAATAAAAAAAAAAACATTTTTTTGATTTTTGAGTGCCACAAACTATGTCCGCGGGGAAACCTTTGCCAAACAGACTTGCGAAATCGCCTCTCCGATTTTTTTGTATAAGAGTATCGGTATCGTATCGGCGAAAAGGCGTATCGACTAGTTAAGATAAGCATAAATTAATCCAATTACGTACTAGAGTAAAAAGTCAAAAGCTGCCTGCACCAATTTAAAAAAATACAACACTTTTTCACTTACAATGCAAGATTGAACAAATAAAAACAAAATTTGGGTAATATACCCACAGCAAGCTATGGAAAAATAACAACGTTCAAAATAAATATTTAATTTGAATCAAAAAATTTAAATTAGCCGAATTATTTTTCATTTTCAAACCAGATTTAAGTAATTATGATGCAATGAAAGGGTTTCTTTTCTATAAAAAATCGGCAAGAAACTCACCGTTACACCATTATTGAAATATTTTGTCTTCGTACCTCAAAACAAACGAAAGAAATAATACCACATTTTTGTATTATTGACAGCTAAACAACACCAAACCACAAAGAAACATGATACTTGTAATGAGGTTAATACGCATTTTTCCTCGTAAGAACCATGTACGCAGGCATTTCACCATTTCTGTTTATATTACATTTTATCAAAAGTAATATGTAATACGCATTAATATTCATAAAAAAGAGGAAACACAGAAGTGTCTACTATTTAACTTTTTCTAAGAATCTTACACGCAGAGAAAATGTATACGAGAACTTCTGGTTGCAACCGTGACAGCAAGACTCACTAGTTGACTTTACAACATTTCCTTGTCATCTCCACTACTTAGTATTTATTACTGGAAATGTTGTAAACTAGTGAGTCTTGCTGTCACGGTTGCAACCAGAAGTTCTCGTATTGGTTGCTAGACATTTCTCTGCGTGTAACAGAATATCCAGCCAGAATAGTTTGTTTTTACCTGGTAAAATCATCCAATGAGTCCTCTCAGGGCAGGGTGGGAGGGAATGTACTGACTTAAATCCACGGTGTCTTATAGCTCTTTACGTTCCGGGACCTCGGGTACCTGATCAGACAGTTCTGCGACCCCGGGTGCAGTTCCGCCTACCCAGCCCTGAGTGGGAAAACTTATTCAATGGTGTTACCACGACAAAAAAATGGTGACTATTTCGTACATGAATTTCTTATCACAAATCCAAATAAACCTTCTGCTCCATTTACACACTGTCTTTACCACAGACGACGCGATAAGTGCTAAAGCTGGTAAATATTTGTTTGCCAGTAATCTGCAGTCAATATTCGCGTCCTGTGATACTTCCGCATTTTATTAACAAAAGCTTTTTAAAGAAAATTTTAGAAAGTAATAAATTAGAAAGAGAGCCTGTAGTGTTTTTTCCTCTACAGCCCATTCCCTCTCTCACAGAGAGGAGGTTAGCTGTGTCCCTGCAATTTGCTGATTCTGCTACAATCTCCGAAAGGTAAGTCACACCCTCAATAATATCGCAAGTTATTTAAAATCCATGTGCAAACAAAACATACATCTTCAATAAAAAATACTTATATGGTATGGAAGTGTTACTTCACCACAATATTATTTAAACAACAATTAATTATTATTTTATAACAACAAAAGTATTACAAGGTTGACATGAATTTTAATTTTATTGTCAATTATGTCAGTATTCAAACGAGTTGAATTGACGTCAGTATATTTTAATAGCCAGAAAGAACCTAGATTTCTAGAACACGACGGCAGACATAATTAAAATATATAATTATGATAAAATAATAACTTGCTCCACGTTTTAAACAGCGGTTTAACAAAGCCAGTTTTAGCAATGTCTCTAAAAAAGATTAAATTCGTGAATTCCTAGCCAAATCGCCTCTGACTTTAGGGCCGATATGGTTGCGATTTGCCTACACACGATACTCACGAAAGGTCTGTCATAGCGAGTTTCCTCGGGGTACATACGTAACCTCAACAATCAAAATATCAACAGTTAAAACATCAACACCGTAAGACCAACGATTCAAAATCTCAACAATTCAGAATGTCAACAGTTAAGGAAGTCAACAGCTCACCAGGCCAAAGTTTAAAATCTCAACTTGGAAAGTATTAGCTAAATAAAATAATAACCAATGTAATATGATAATATTATTGTTTATTAGACACCACTTATTTTGATTGTTGAGGTGACGTATGTATCCCAGTTTCCTCTAAGCCTAGGAATGCACGTGAAGTCGTTGGCCCCAGCTGTTATTTATCCTTCTTGGCAGTCGTTACCGCTTTCGCTAGGCAGAAGCTGATAAGTCTGGCAACCAGTCTTTCCATGGGTAGGTATCGTATTACCCAGTTACTGGGTTGTGGAGGTCCGATAGGCAGTCGCTCCATGTGAAATACTGATATTCAGCTGCGTCTGGTTCGACTGGAAGCCGACCCCAATACAGTTGGGAAAAGAATAGGCAGATGGAGATGTTCCCTTCAATATGTTTTTGATAAATCTCATAAAAGTAACACTTGTTGCCCAATGATATTATAAATAAAAAGTGGTAGATATCGCACTAGCACGCACAAATTGTTGAGGACAAAGTAAGACAATTGTTGCTCTTTGCTATCTGCTATCTCTTTCTATCTTAATACGTTCCGCATTATCTATCGCTGTCGTAGTTTTTGCCATAGCCATTCAGTATGAACATGGCGTAACTAACTTTCTATAAAATATCATTGTTGTTGTCAATAAAAATCACAACTTGTTTATAGGTGTAAACATGTTGTGAGTGTGAGACTAAACGATTAAAGTACACGACGCAAAACGTATGAGTCACGTTGTAAATGATCAACAAAGAGATATAGACATTACTATAACAGTTGTAACGGTGTCTGTTATAGTAACCACATCTGTTAGTAATAATTGCGATACGAGTCGAACGGTAGCTACTCAAAGGGCAACTTCAGTCCATGCTGTCATAAATCGGGATCAATAATTGCCAATGTTCTTTATTTTTAACCGAATATAAAAAAGGAGGAGGTTCTCAACTCGACTGTAGGTATTTTTTTTCATGTTTGTGTCCTGATAACTTTCGACTGGGTGAATCGAATTTGTTTTTTTTTTTTTTTGATGCAATATATCTACCTTCTATCATTAATGGTCCCATTAAAATTTCATTCAGTAAAAATTACAAATCCCTAAAATACAAAAATCTTGTGACTTGCTACTGATATGTGCCGTCAAATTGAACATCTGTAACAAGCCAATCCTGTGCTGCCAAATGCCGAAATGATTCGCAGAATCCCAATCAATCGCATGATTGATTGATTTGAAAGGTTCTGGAATATCACACAGAAGCTACATTCCTAAAACAGTATGTCTAGAAATTGATACATGTAATTGGACATTGATAGATAAGTCTTCATAAAATATCTATGAACCATTTCTTTCTTTTTACGTGTTTCAAATCATCAAAGTCCTCAACCAGGGGAGTATTACAACGACGTCTTAAAACCAGGCTTCGTCTTGTTCCAGTGACTAAACGAGATGGCGCTAGACGACTTGTATAGCTCTGTCACTTTCACTCGCCGGAATAAGCCTGGTTTTAACTTTTAAGACGTTGTAATAGGCAGGGCGGGACAGGACGGACTGTCAGACTTGTACTGACTAAAATCCACGGTGTCCTTCAACATCCCTTTACGTTCCAGGATCAACATCATCAGCCTGTATTCGTCCACTGCTGGACATAGGCCTCTCCCATGTGTGCCACTGAGCCCTGTCTTGAGCTTTCCCCATCCAGTCTCTGCCGGCCGCCTTTCGTAGGTCGTCACTCCATCTGGCCGGCGCGGCGGGCGCCCTACACTGTGCGGTCTCCACTCAAGGACACGTCTACCCCAGCGGTTGTCTGTCCTGCGAGAGATATGGCCAGCCCATGACTGCCACTTCAGCTTACTAATACGTTCCGGGATCACGGTAACCTAATAAGACAAGTTCCACGATACCGGCAGGCTTTGGTCTTCTAAGGAGGCCCCGTCAGATTGCTAACAGTTTTTTGAGGCGCGTGTGAAACACGACCAGCCGACGAATAATACTTGGTCCTTATCGGACAGCAAGCTACTTATTATACTCTTCGGGGCTTCAAGGTGTGTTGTGTTATAAAAAAGGTTGTGTATGTGATAAAAACGATACATTTCATCATATTTCCCAATAGGTCTACCCCGGGGGACTGACCTATGTTTGTCTTCTGACATTAGTCATATGCGAACAAACCTTCATCAGTTAGAAAGATGACAGTTTTTTGTTACAAAAAATATTATATTTGTATCATACCCTTAATCATATATTTATTTTTGGACTTCGCTATCTACTGAATCCCAATAGAGCAATGTGGGTAAATGTTAAACTGGTGTTCTCAAGAAAAGGTGGAGATTTGAGTAGTATAACATTTTCTCCATTTTCTCAAAAATTTGGATTTTTTGAAAGTCTTTACTCGGGAGGAGCTTGTGACTAAATAATTACAGCCGCACAGACCGAATTTCTGGGTAAGGCCGCGCTTGCTGAGGTTGGTCTGTGGATGTGTGACCATCTATCATAGCGATTTTTCTCCGTGTCTCACAAACTACGAAGGTAAAGCCGTTGGTCCCGGTTTCATTTTTAGATCTTTGACAGTCGTTACTGTTGGAAGCTCTAAAATCAAACAACCAGTCTTACCATGGAGTATAGTATTACCCAGTAACTGGGTTGTGGAGGACCTACAGGCAGTCGCTCCATGTAAAACACTGATATTCAGCTGCATTTGGGTAGACTGGAAGCCGACCCCAATATATATGTACCTAGTTGGGAAAAGGCAGGCAGATGAAGTTGTTTTATAAGTTATAATCCTTATTAAAAAAAACAGTACATTTAAACCATGCGATGTAGACATAAATGTTCATAAATAGGTCATATCGCACCACACTTTAAAGCTATATTTATGTACGAAGTAACACTCCCGCTAAGTTATATTATAATTATGTCTATTTATATTGTAACAGCTTTGCACTATATCCGGAGTTAGAACATCTGGCTAAACTGGAATCTTTTAAGTAAAGTCAATTGTTACAGATTTTATGAGTTCACGGAGTTAGGGATTTTAGGAGTTTAAAGACTGATGTGTTAAATATCAGTCTGTTCTAATATTGGGAACAATTTGTATATTGCAATCGTAATTGCAACCCTAGTATTTTATTGTTATAGATTGACAACTTCATATTTTGACAGCTATCTTTCTATTAGCTCTCTAGCTGTCTTTTTTACGCCATCATAGAGTCTGTACGTCTTGTACGTCCGTCCACGTAAATCCCAACTTTTGCTTATTGTGTTATATCATAACTAGTGCAAAATAAAAACTCTCGCAGGAGCTTTCGAATGGCAACTACAGTACTTTTTCAAGTTATTATATATATCTTGTTGGTTACTGGCAAGTAGCTTCATTTTATGTACATACCCAATGATATTATAAGTAAAAAGGTGTAGATACGTCATACGCGCTCAATAACGTATGCGCTCAAATGAGGCTGATTCACACATCTTGATCTCAGTGCGACGTTGCCAGCGGCACTTCACGTACCACAGACTGAATTAAAAGTAAAAGTGACTCAAAAATACCGAAAATGCTGTCGTGTGTGATGAGATATTGTACAAATTAAACATGCAAGACTTCTAAAAGTCAAAGAATCACATAACATTCGTAAATATACTATTTATCTTTAATATTTTCACAAATAAAACATAACGTTTCTATAAATATGGCGTCGTAAAAGAAAGAGTGCGAGCACGGGTGCGAGCGAGAGGAGACGCTGACGTGCGGGGGGATTGATGACGCGTGGCGCTGTTTGTTTATCTAGCTGTCACTTTTTTTCTTATTGCGTTGTATCAAGCTATCCTTTTTACTTATAGTGAAATGTAATGTGTGAATAAAAAAGTGTGTATCTGTGTTGCCGCTCGGCGCGGCACAGTTTTTTCCGTCGCTTTGTACGTGTATAACGCGTCTATGACTTTATAATATCATTGTACATACCTATCTATTTTTTCTCTTTTAGTAATTAAATAAACCTGTAATGGTCGGTAATGGTCCACAAATTGAAATGAATGCTTTGAGGGTAGAGTTTGAGCAAATTAACAAAATCTAGTACCTAATGTAGATAAAGATGACACATTTGGAATAGTATGATGGGCTGGCGCCTGTACCATGTTTTTTTATGATAATGACACTTGCATGCAAGTGTGCAGTAGTGCCAAAATAACGGAAATTAAACTAAGAAGTCTACAAAATTTTCTGACAAAACAGTTCTCCCAAGTTGACATAAATAGAAATGCTATCACATTATGATAAGACCACAATTATTATTGTACATTATCAGATAACAAATAAACTTGATAAATATTTGACTAACTGTGCTAATGTGGGTAGTAAGAGATAATAGTATTTGTCCTGATAAGATGGAGACGTTTCGGCTAAAAGATATCTTTTTCCAAATAATTTTTGATATTCTGATAGCATATTTATCATTCTATGAAATTAGGTACGAGAAAAGATAACGATTTAATTGATATAATTTGTAGAATTTTCAGAATGGGTGTGACGAGTCCACCATTTTCTTATCTGTTTTTAGCTATAGAATAATGGTCGGCGCAATTTTGCTTAAAAAACTAATCTCTCTATCAATTGCCCTTAATTACTTCTTTAAGAAATAAGTAAAACATATAGATTAGGTAACTAAAATACAATATCATCATCAACTGCCAAACCACCCAAAGGAACCAGATGAAGCTGAATATCGTATTTTACATGCAGCGACTTCCTATCGGACCTCCACAACCCAGTAACTGGGTAATTTGGTAGGTACCCTATATTAAGACCGGTTGTCAAAGACCGGTTGTCAAACTTTCGAGCTTCTGACTATTATTAACGACTATCAAAGATCTAAAAATTACGCTTTACTATCATTCCGAGGCACGGAGGAAACTCGCTATGACAGATGATGAAGGATCCTCAGATCATCCTCGGCAAGCGCAGCCTAAGGCCTTACCATGAACTCAGTTTAGGCTGTGGGAAAGAGATGGTGCTAGACGACTTGTATAGCTCTGTCTCTTTCCCACAGTCTAAACTGGATCGCGTTAAGAGCTCGTGGTTAGACTCCTGTGCGGCTGCAATCATTATTCCACGAGCTCGTCAACTAAGTACAATATAACTATTTGAAGTATTATTAAAAACTATTACCTACCAACCTAAAAGACGATAAACAAAGCTGGCCAAAGTTCTTTCTTTATTGTTTCACTCCTTTACCAAAGTTTGGCAATTAAGGGATGAGTAAAGATCTCGGTAGTTCCAACCGGGCTTGTTACCGAAATTGAGCCAACAATTCTCCAAATTAATTTAACGCCCCGCGGGAACAACACCAACAAAATAAGAAAAGTGTTGGTAGGTACAAGGCTGTGGTAGCTACAGGGAACGTTGCATGTTTTAATGAATTTTACTCTTCTGATACATTACACACTACGGAGGAGCTCGTGGCTAAATAATTACAGCCGCACAGGCCGATCTTCCGGGTTAAGCCGCGCTTGCCAAGGTTGGTCTGTGGATGGGTGACCATCTGTCATAGCGAGTTTCCTCCGTGCCTCGGAAAGCACGTAAAGCCGTTGGTCCCGGCTGTCATTTGTAGATCTTTGACAGTCGTTACTGTTAGTCAGAAGCTCTAAAGTCTGACAACCAGTCATACCGTGGGTTATCGTATTATCCAGTTAGTGGGTTGTGGAGGTCCGACAGGCAGTCGCTCCATGTAAAATACTGATATCCAGCTGAATCTGGTTTGACTGGAAGCCGACCCCACTATATAGTTGGGAAAAGGCTAGGCAGATGATGATGATACATTACAGAAATATTTAAAAATTCTTTATAACTATGCAGACAAACTGCTTACACCTGGGAACCTCTCAAATCTGTGGGGTTCTTTCTTCAATAGACCATCTCAGACATTACCCTGCATGGTCCTCATAAGAATCTAAAAAGACAAGAACCTCTGATTCCTCGGTTTTGCTTCTGGTATTTCTTCTCAAGGGAGTCAGTTACTAAACACCGACCTCATCGAAAAAGACGACGGGTAAAAGTTTTTTTTTAACCTAAATAAATAATATCTTTATAACATAATTTCACTAAAAAAAGAACGAAAAACTTTTTATCATAATGACGTAAGTATAGAGAAGAATTAAGAAGAAAATAATGAAGTGATTCTCATAATGGAAGAATTATATGTAGAAAGGTGATGATGATGATGACTCAATTAAACAGTTCAAAGAAGAAAGTACTAGGTAGGTACGCAAGATTTTATGCTTACACCTGGGAACCTCTCAAATCTTTGGGGTTCTTTCTTCAATAGACCATCTCAGACATTATCTGGTCTTCATAAGAATCTAAAAAGACAAGAACCTCTGATTCCTCGGTTTTGCTTCTGGTATTTCTTCTCAAAAGAGTCAGTTACTAAACACCGACCTCATCGAAAACGACGACGGGTAAAAGTTTTTTTTTTAACCTAAATAAATAATATCTTTATAACATAATTTCACTAAAAAAAGAACGAAAAACTTTTTATCATAATGACGTAAGTATAGAGAAGAATTAAGAAGAAAATAATGAAGTGATTCTCATAATGGAAGAATTATATGTAGAAAGGTGATGATGATGATGACTCATTTAAAGGATTCAAAGAAGAAAATATTAGGTAGGTAGGTACGCAAGATTTTATAAAGGTAAGTTAACGTCATGATGATGAAGCAATCAGTACAAGTGACGATTTTAATGACGCAATGACAGTTCTAGAAACGAAAGACGATGGTAAATCAAAGTAAGGATAAAAAACAATAAATTATAATGTAGGCCAGACATTAACGACATACGCAGTGAATCACGTAATGACACAACAACTTGTAATCAAACAAAACACGCAAAGACGCTTAGAAAGAAAAAATAAGCCTTATTATAATTCTGGTTGAAATAATTCTGAAAACCGACACAAATAAAGCTTGGTAGGAACATAACAGTAAATGAAATAAAAAAATAACACCCTATAGAAAAGAATTTCGACAACAAACAAAATTCTCAGGTAACCTAAAATGGATTCCGTGAAAATAATTTAAAGGAGTCACAACCAGTCCAAACAATGCATGCAATCAGACATGAAATTGCAAACCAAATACCTTCCCACGACTGGCCGGACGAAAAACCGGTTGTTGCATACAGAAAGGAAATCATTCTTGTACGTTCCTTACTAGTAATTATTAAAAACTACAGAGAACTGGTTGACATACCTTCCACACAGAAATCCAATAAACGAAGCTAGAACACAACACTAGAACTCATAAACACACATGTTTTTAAACTTCACTGAGAAAGATTAAATATGTGAGTCGACTATCAATAGTCACTTTCGTTTTGATTCTATCGCACACGCGGTCGCCGGCTTTCGGCGAAAATTTTCGCACACGTCCACTCTGTAACAAGTCTCGAGCGACACTGACTTTGCTGTTGTGAATGTGAGCGAGCCCATTCTCGAATACTACGCTACGGCCATTCAGGTATGTGAACAACCTCTGAGATGGGATCACTACAATCGAAAATCAACTATACCCTCTCGAGAATAAAGTTAAAATTCAGTCAAAGGCGTGGCAGTGATAAGGCTGCGTCGATATCAGAGCTGCGTCTAGGATTCCAAACGGAAAGAGACGGGTGACTAACGCGGGAAGTGTGAAAGGGAGGAGACTATTTCGACATAAAGATGATTGGAGCGTGAAATTTTTATATTCAGTTTGCAGCAAAAGCGCAGCTTCAGGACAATAAGTAAGTACTGGAGTCTGCAAGGTTTTGTCTCATAGTTTATTTAAAGATAGAAAAGGATGACGTTATTGTTCAATGTTTCTAAGCGGCTTTTCTTGAGATTCTGTTTGGGGTCTTCGTTAGCAGTATTCCGTAAGGAATGGAATTGAAAACATGCATTTGATCGTCCGGAATTTCTGATTGAATCAAAAAATAGTTTTTATGGAAGAATCGTATTCTCATGATATCGTTTAAACTATTCCATCATAGCACCAGCGAAAAATACTGATAGGTGCCGTATGTGGAACACGGTGCACCTGAGGTGCCTTTTCAGTGGGTGTCTGTCTAACCTGTCAATCATTTTTCTTCATCCACTATTTAACTCGTGCTTTGTCTATCGCAGGACTATCTGAGAAAGTCATAGAGGCTCTGGAATGCAAAGGGCAAGTGAAAGAGCAGGGTGATTTGTTGTCAATCAAGTCTCAGGTCTCATTTGTGGACCTTCCTAAGCATCATCACGCGACGTGAGGGTCTTAATAGGCCATTCGAGGCAATACTCCTAATAATTCGCTTCAAAATGTCATTGGCTATTCTTATATTATTCATTGATGAAAGTGAATCATTAGCAATATTGCTAAATGGTCGTTTTAGACCCGTCAGTATCAGTGTAGTCTCAGTCTAAAGGTAACAAAAATATATAGGTAATTCAATTGCTTTGTTTTTTTGTGCCTACTAAAAAATCTAGATACATTCCATATTTCTTTCTAGACTAAAAAATCTGGGATGCATTGAATTTTCTAGTATTTAAAGGAATTTATGACGAAGTATTTTACTGCTTTATAATCTACAGTTGTAAGTGAAGCCTTTCTTTGATATTTAAAACCTGTTCTTGGAAAATATCTTTATACTAAACCATTCATAATGAACATGAGACTGGACATAATAACGTTATTGGAAGACTGATTGAATGGGTTAAAAATTAATCTTAAAAAGTCAGTTTATACTGGGGGTGTAAGAGAGAGCCCTCTGCAAACTTTCAGGGCTTGCTCAATAGACGAAACTGAATAATCTTCCGCACCTCTTTTTTTCAGGAAATGAAAAAAAAACAACCTCTCCATACAAACTGTCTAATCAAGTTTATAATTTTGTCTATGGTGAGGCCGATTTTCGACCTTGGGGTCTTCAAGTCAAGAGTGAACAGGTTACTTCTAGGCAAGCGTGCTTAATCGTCGACCACATCTTCGCTTACCATCAGGCGAGGTAGTGGTCAAACACGAACATATCTTTAAATAAAAAAAAAACTCCATGATTTTGCATTCGACAAGTCAGTACAAGTCCGACCAATCCTTATCCACTTCACCCAAAATTAAAACTGTTAGTTCCCACAATTACATCCCACAATAGGGTCCATTCTTTTTTTTTTTTACACCCCTCTGAGTCAAATAACAGAACAGGTAGGTACCTGTCATGCGAACATCCCTAATGCAGGGGCAAAAAACTGTTTGCTTGAGACCGCCTTGCACCCTATTGGGGTTTTTGGAATGCTTACTTCACACAATTTTGGGTAGTTAGCCAGTGATGAAGCTACTTGTGAGAGCAGTGGTGGCCCAGTGGTATCGGCCCCGACTTACGAGTTGTAGGTCGTGAGTTCGAACCCCGCCAGGCGTATTACTTTGTGTAATTTATTTCATTACCACCAAGCGGTGCGAATTGGTGAATGCCACAAGTCTTCGAATTTTTGGATCTAGGACATGCCGGTTTCCTCACGATGTTTCCTTCACCGTTTTAAGAGCAGTGTTGATGAAATAAATTACACCAATGATTTCAAATTAGGTACATAAAGTAATGCGCCGAGGTGGATTCGAACCCTCGACCTAAAACTCGTAAGTCGAGAAGGAGGTTGAGTAGTAAATTAAAAGTAGCTTTAGTATCCTGAAACTGAAATGTGGTACCGTCAAAATCAGTTCAACCATTTCGGAAACTCGAACAAGGACCCAGTTTCAAAATTTTATTTAAGTACCGCATTTACTTCCATATCATTATCATCTGCCTAGCCTAGTCATTAATTCTTTAGTTCGACTCGATGTTACATCATCATCATCATCTCAGCCGTAGGACGTCCACTGCTGAATACAGGCCTCCCCTTTTGATTTCCCCATATACCGATTGGAAGCGACCTGCATCCAGCGTCTTCCGGCGACTGTCCATCTTGTCGTCTTTCCATCTTGCTGGTGGACGTCCTACGCTGCGCTTGCTAGTCTGTGGTCTCCACTCTAGTACTTTTCGACCCCTCGATGTTACGGGGGGTAGAAAACGCCCGTAACGAAGGTCGTAACCGCGGGTTTCGTGCTTAGAGATTAGAGCTCTTGGTCCTTAAAACCATTGCGATAGGAATTTCAATAATCTCAAATTAATGAACTCCGGGGTAAAGTATTTTACAAAAACCAGAATACTATTCATTCATCATTAGTGGACCCGTTTTCTAATTACACGTTGGTATTGGATTCGAATTAGAAAACCTGTTGACGGAATATTTTGGAAATTCTTCAATTTCAGGATATTCATTTAAATCAGTGGTCAAATCCAGACATGCACAAAAATTTGTTTAATTTCAAGTCTGCAAGTTCTAAACGATGAAAGAAAACATCTTGAGGAACCGACATGCCCAAGAACCCAAAATTCCAAGACATGTTTCATCTACCAACCTGCACTGGCTCCGTGTGGTGGATTACAGCCCATTTCCGCAAGTGGCGAATTTTCATTCGGCGTGGCGGTCTAAGGGGGAGGCCTATGTTCAGCAGTGGACGTCTTCTAGCTGATGATGATGATGATGAAATCACCATCATTATCATACTAGCCTAAGGGCGTCCACTGTTGAATATAGGCATCCCCTATAGATTTCCAATAGGACCGGTTGGAAGCGGCTTGCACCCAGCGTGTTCATCAGATCGTCTGCCCACCTTGCAGGTGGACGTCCCACTCTGCGCTTGCCTGTGTGTGATGGTCTCCATTCGAGAATTTTACGGCCCCATCGGCAGCTGTTCTATGCCAAAAGTACCTTTCAATGTTTTACGTACAGTCAGCATCAAAAGTTGCTGACCACATTCAGATTTTCAAAATCGCTGTACACCGTATGAATACATATTATTATGGTGAACAGCAATTTTGAAAATTTGAATATGTTCAGCAACTTTTGATGCTGACTGTACATAACTTACTAAATCAACAATCGTGACCGAACACTTCTCGAAAACATGATGTTCGTGAGAATTCCTATACAATTCATGGTACGCTTTTAGAACTTCCAATGGGAAGTACAAATACATTGCTTTGTCGGTCATCGTGTCCACAATAGGGCGTAATTGAGACAATTGATAAATGGCTAACGGAGTACACATAAACAGTACTAAGATAAGATGAAACGATTATCTAAATTGCTCGTTAAAGTTTTAAGGAAATACAAACAAACACGCATCAAAATAGTTTGTGATCACTCGCATAAGTATTATACTGTCTTTTGTTTTGTTTTAAGTTCTAAATCTATATTATAAACAAAGAATATAAAAAGAAGAAGAAATGGTAATGTAATCTATGGTAAAAAAGAAGATTTAAATGATCGCAAACTTTTTTGATGTGTGATTGTGTGTAAGTACTTATTTTCTTTCTGTTTCGGGTGATTTATAGGGATAAACTGGGCTATATTCTTTGATGATAGAGAGACACGTCCATCCATGTAAGTTCTTTATCTTTTAAACAGAAACGGGTAATCACTTGATATAATAATTATTCAAAGATAATTATTATGTATAGAACGCAACAATTAGTCTACATTTTCAACTCTAACCTCTTTAAAATCTTATAACTACAATGAGCGGTGGTTTTTCAGCGTGCGTAGAATTATTGATCAAAACAAATTCATTCCTTTCAGTATCCTTGTTGATTAGCCTTCGGTGACTTATTAGAGGCTTCTTCTCAGGGGTATGAGAGAAGTAATAGCGTGGTTCGGGCAGTTTGTTAGACTTGAGCGTTACAATGTCAATGGGCACCGCTGATTCTGATCGAATGATTAGTTGGACTGCTGTGAAGAAAGAACCTTGGTTACTAGGTAAAAATATACAAAAATTTACACTACATTTACAAATTATGGAATCAGGCGTTACTTTGCGGAAATCCATGACATTAAATGTTATGAAAAATATGTAGTTTTAATTCCGCGACAAAAATTGAGGCGTGATGTAGGATGCAATCCTCAGGAGATGTTGACTCAACAAGCCGAGCTTCGAGGCCGAGCGCTTGTCGAGTCAACATCTCCTGAGGTTTGATTGCATGGCATGTTTTTCTATTTCTTGCACTTGTGCATATGCATGTTTCCTTTGCTTCATGTGCATATGCCTGATTGCATAGGGTGGGATTGCATCCTACAAAATGCCTGAATTTTTGTCGCGGAAATTAAAACTACATATTTTTCATAACATGTAACTACATTTACATTTAATACACAAATACAGGTCCAGTTGAAACTAGCGTCGAGCAATTAGTTGCTAGACATTTTGCTGTAGGTACTGGACCTATTTGGCGCAGCCATGTTAGTTTAAAATTTCCTTGTGTGTTCCTTGTGTGTTTCTTGTGTGTTGGGTATTTTGGTAATTATTTTTTTGTGGTTGTCAGTTAAACTTTTTTTCTTTCAATGTTTTTCAGGATAAATGCATTTTATCCCGACCTTCCACACACAACACCTTCACCACGAAACACCTTCGCTCCACTAATCAGAGCGGTAGTAGACCCCTCCAAAAAAGTCTTAATCAAAAATCACGATGTAGCCCGATGTCAAAAGCGGTAAAAATAAAACAAAAATAACGTACTTAAAAATAATAAAACACAGAAACGATGGCTATCGAACGACTTGTTGATTTAATGTGCCTGTTACAAAAATATTACATTATTATAGTATATTTTTACGACATTTTCCAATAGGTACCTACGGAATAGTACATTATATATAAGTGCGGTAAGTTAAAAATTACAGCTGAGGCGATATTGTTAGCCCGAGCCGTAGGTGAGGGCTATAAGAAAGCAGAGGCTGTAATTATCAAACCGCACGTATGATAAAACGACGCTTACACATTGTGAGGAAATAAATAAAGCTCGGACTTCGACTCTTCTTTCGGACTTAAAGTGGTCTTCTGCATATTTTTGTGTTGTATCTCGATGGGAATCCATCTGGAGTCATCTGGGGATGCTTGTCTAAGTCCTTGCTTGGATGGGATCTAGTCTTGGATCCAGTCGAAGTTCTTTGGTAGTTGTTAGACTGGGCCTTTTCTTAGTGCCTCGGTGTGAACCAGTCTAGGCGCTTTGCTGCTCTTATGCCTTATTAGATAAAAGGCACTATATTCTTTAAAAATGGTATCATCTGGCCGAAGTAAATTTTCGAACCTCTTTCAACATGATTATCGGTATCCAGCGGCCCTGGTCCCATAAGAGGGTAGTCGTCTTCGATGTAGTAGCTGTCGACCCATATGGGCTTCTCCCAATGTGGGTACTTTGGTGGTTGCTCGCCTGGGTACTTTGTTGGGTATCCGACTGGACATTTTGGTGGATACTTGTATTTATTTTGGCCTGGTAGCTTTGGGTTGTATCCGTTTGGACATTTTGGTGGGTACCTGTATGGAGACCTGTTACTGACCATGTAATGCGGATGCCACTTTGATTGATGCTGGTCTGGTCGCTTTGTTGAAGTTGTTGGCTGCATTATTGAGTCTGGTGATGGTTTTTTCGGAAATAACTTTTGTTGCCAGGATGGTGAGGGCAAGTGTTTTCCCCTTGTAAGCGAATCTTCGAGTGGCCCCTTCGGTGAGATTGGGATCTTGTTTGGATGGACTGGGAGGCTGCCTAGTCTCCATGATTTTAATAATTTCTCAATTCCGTTAATTACATTTTTCGGTTCGAAAGTGGGAGTTACCAAGGTGTGTGTATTTTCTATTTTATGTGGCTGAATGCGATATTGTTTTGATAATGAGGTTTCGAATGCGTTTATAAGCAGGTAAACTGGAAGCAAGCGAGAATTTTATTTATTTTTTATGATCCCAAGTGTCTAAAAGTGTCAAGTGTCAGTTTAGACCCAAAGGTTATAGGGTCAAAAGGGTATAAAATTATGTGATTTTAATTTAATTAACTAATGACTCACATTTCGTTGTCGGCACGGTTAGCGCAGTGGCTGAGCGTTTGGACTCCTGCGCAGCGTGTCGGGGGATCGATTCCCGCATGGAACAAATATGGGTATGACCTACTAGTAGCTGTTCCGAGTCTGGGTGTTTATGTATATGAGTTTCTATATTTCTAAAGGCACCCACGACACAGGAGAAACTTCTAGCGTGCCGTAACGGTTTTATAAACAAAAAATTCAAGGAATGCAATCAATCACCGGGTATAAAAATGCGACCGAAATAAAAACATTCTATTTTTAAATCGGTTAAAAATACAGTGGTAGTATTTTAAAATGAAAATACGAGTACCTACTTACATAGAAAAAATAAATTAAGGTACAAAACTGGCATGTTATTTGTATAATACATGGTATGAGTGTTGCGAAAATAAGTTTGTACTTATTTATTTACGACACTTTCAATATTCAATAAAAAAAAACCGGCCAAGTGCGTGTCGGGCCACGCACAGTGTAGGGTTCCGTAGTTGCCCATCAAAATACTTATGCGAACTAACTAAACTGATTCGCCGAAATTAATTTTAAAAAGAAGAATTTTCAAAATCGGTCCAGGAGTCTTTGATAAATCGGGGAAAATGCATAAGAAAAAAGAATACGACGAATTTAGAACCTCCTCCTTTTTTTGAATTAAGTTAAAAATATTTGACGATAAAAACCTACCTATCCCCAAAAAACATACATAAAAAGCTGTAAAATAAAGTTGACAAACTTACATTTGCAGTTCTCTCCGATACATTTTGTTTAAGAAAATATGAATCCAAGTACATTTTATAAGTTGGTCGACTATTACTCGTAAAGTTGTAAAGCCTACTTAGTCATGATAATTTTCTTTTAAACTTCGTTATATATACTGCTATTGTGAATTTTTTCACACCCCCAAACATAACCGTTTAGCTGGTAGAGGGGGGGGACACTCGAATCGAGCAAAATTTAGCACTTTAAAGCTTAATATTTCACAAACGAATTTTTTTATCAAAAAATTGTTGATGGAAACTATCATTATTTTTTAAAGGCCTATTTAGTGATACCCCACACTAAGGGGTACGCGAGAAAAAAAAAAATCCTCACTTTACGTGTAAGTACTGGAGGTACCCTAAAAAAAAATATTTTACGAGATTTTATTTTACCACTTTTTCGGCACAACAAATCCGTATATTTAAACCAAATTACAGCTCTCTAGTACTGTGCGTCTCTGAGCTAAACTGCGGACAGACAGAAGTGAAAAAATTTAAATTGTACTTATTTATTTACGACACCTTCAACATTCAATAAAAAAACCATTACTTATATTATAGATAAGACAAAGAGAGAAAAAACATTCAGCATTATTAAGGCTTTTAAGACAACGGCTATGGTTATACTAATTCACAAATTCCAGTCTTTTATCACGCTTCATTACAATTTCAATCACAAAAATTACACAAGAAATCACACAACCAAAAATCCAAGCGTAGAAGACTCCGGCAAACTGCATCAAGGTAATAGAGCAACCAGCTTGACAACTGTAACTACTGGTTATCATGTTAGTGTTAGCACTGGTTGCTTTAGCCACCCATGATATGCCTATACCTTCGGTGAACAACCTCCTTGTTATACCAGCTTCGAACAACCGCTGCATCACGCTCTGAAATCTAGCAACCAGGGGGCTATTCTTCCGAAGTATCATTTCGTTATACACAGTCAGCATGTTTTCTGTTGCTCTTAGAACTCTAGCCTCATCATGCACTGCCGACATTGCTTGAAATATATAAAAGTTGCCTTGTAAGATAACTGTCAGACCATTGTACTTCAATGTTTTTTCAGCGCAGTCATCAAATGTGACACAATTCTCGGAAGTATCCGCGAATTTGGTATATTTCTCTTCCTGTATAAAATATTTTGATGTGTTCATTAAGTATGGTGTCCTTCCGGATGTCATGACGTCAGTGTTTGTTTTAAGCAAATGTGGTGGCGCCCGAATAGTCAGGAATGAATAGAACTGCATACTTACGTAAGCAGAAGAATATATGCACATGATTAAATACATTAAATTCACAAACTTCTGCTTGTTAGACCTCGCATCTTGCAGAGAAGTAGCACCGACAATTGCTCCCCAGCCATTCAGTAACGTAGTTATCAATGACACGGACTCTCCATCGAAGAGAGAAATCAAACACCACACGAATGAATAAGTTATGTAGAATATGAAAAAATAATATACGTCGTTTAGTTTACTTACTAAGTTTTCCCAAGATCTGTCTGCTCTTTGGGCATGATAGACCCAAAATACACTTTGACGGACGTATATACCTGAGTATTCAACTACATCTCCGTAAATTCTATACAGACCACCAGCACACGCGTCTAAGCTTCCATTCAGTACAAACTTCATCCAGCCTTTGTTAACATAAGGATTTGCCTCTTTTCTGTAAATGTAATGCATTTCCAAAGTTGCATTAAAATATTCGGTAATGATTTTCATAATTTCAAAATCAGATCCCTTGATTTCTTCGACGGGATCGTAATCATTGAGAGATTCTACATTCGGTATCGTTGAAAAAGGAAACAGTGTTGCCATGCCAACTCTGAATGGACATTTGTTAAGATTCCCATAACTCTTTATCGGAAAAATGTCTTCATCTTGTATAGTTCCATTAAAACAAGTATTTATTTGTGTTGGTTTGTCAACAACCTCCTCGCACGTATTTTCGTCTATTTTCGAGAATATAGTGACGATTGCATTTTGATCTGTGTTATAATCTTGAATAATGAATGTTACAGCATGTTTACTTACTAGTTCCCCTATGTGGTCAAGTTTCTCGATACAAACATTATTTGTGGGATCTGATATGATGATAAGAAATCTCATGTCCTTATCTAATCTTGTAAAATCAAAGTTATTTACATCGTCACACGAATTGAAGAATGCAACTGACAATGAGTTGACGTACATGTTATGATTCTTCTCACTAAGAATGTCTTCCATAATTACTTGAGGTATGTTGTATTTCGTTAATATATCAATCAATTCATTAATGAATGTATCTTCTTCTGTTTCTCCGCTTGTTTGTTCTAATATTGTCACTGTAGGTCTGTAATATAATTCTCGGTGACTTATAGCTATTATGCAATTAGTTAAGGAATTGTATTTATTACTTTCTATTGTGTTATTCTCTGGTAAAAGAAGATAGATGTCTTCGGATCCGTAAACAGTAACAAGATTTAATATAATGACGTAAATCTGAATACACCACATCTTGATTTTTGTTTAAATATAGATTCAATTTACACTTGCCTTTGGTTCAGTAATTCTGCTTTAGCAGACAAATGTGTTGCTTGTTCCACCACCAATTAAGCTTTTGGAATAGCACTACTTTCCGAAATTTCGAGGTTCAAAAACTGGCTGATATTTCTAGCTACTTAAAATGAATACCTTTAATTTAGATTTTTTATGCATTGTTCACTAATTATCTTTTAAAATGGGCAGCCCGTCCCGTCATCAGTCCCCGTTCCTCTGCATGGTTTTCACTGTTCTATTTAAAATTTACTCACATAGGTTCACGGACATGTGAATGGTCGTTATGATTGAAGTCATTTATTGAAAGGTCAAACAGCTCCTTTTACTATACAGATTATGGTTAACATTGTTTTAACATTAGTCAGTTTTACTATTATATAGCGCTGTTATTGGTTTTGGTAGTCTGTCAGTCGGTATAGGAAACAAGGAAAACATTGATTTATTAGCAGAACCGCTTAGTAATTTTTTTAACAAATGTTTTTCTGAAAGCGTTTTTCCTGATCAGCTTAAAATTGCTAAAATCACACCAGTTCATAAAAAGGGTTCAAAACAAGACCCCAGTAATTATAGGCCTATATCATTATTATCAAAGGTATCGAAAATATTTGAGAAATTGATAAAAAATAGATTATTTAGACATTTTAATTTAAATAAAGTAATTGATAGACGACAATTTGGATATATGACTAATGTGGGGACTCTTGATGCTATTGACACTTTATTAAATGACGTAGTTACAAAACTGAATGACAAAAAAAAGGTTGCCGGGATTTATCTTGATCTTAGTTCTGCTTTCGACTTAGTCAATCATGATTTGTTACTATCTAAATTGGAGCACTACGGGGTGAGAGGACCAGCTCTTAAGCTAATAAAATCGTATTTACATAATAGGAAAATGTTTGTAGAAATTAATTGTGAATATGTAGAAAATAATGGTAACAAGGAAATCCGATGTAGAAAAGGTTTTAAATCCAAACAAAGTGTAATAAAGATAGGTGTACCGCAAGGATCCATACTAGGTCCGCCATTTTTTATTATTTTTATAAATGACATAATTAATTATATTCTTAATCAAATACCTGACATTAAATTGATTATTTATGCGGACGATACAAATGCTATTGTTTCTGATTATAACATTTTCCACCTTAACTTAATGGTTAATGAGGCACTAAAATATTTTGATGACTGGTTTACTGTAAATGGTCTGAAAATAAATGCCAATAAAACCAACATAATACTATTTCAGTCAACTACAAAAACGACTGACAATATTAGTAGTACTTTAAATGGAAAAAAAATTGACACTGTGAAAGTGGTCAAATTTCTTGGTGTTTATATGGATAGTTTACTAAATTGGAAACATGAGCTATCATCCTTGGTTAGCACTATTAGTTCAGCTTGTTATGTTTTGAGGAGTTTGAGGGCCGTGATTGACATAGAACAGCTAAAGACTGTTTATTATGCCCTGGTGGAATCTAAGTTACGTTCTAGTATACTCTTCTGGGGAGGTAGCTACCAGTATAATATTGATAAAGCTTTTATTGCTCAGAAACGTGCTATCAGAACTATGGTACGAATAAAACAAGAAGAATCATGTCGGGAGCATTTTATAAAATTAAATATTTTGACTGTACCTGGTTTATAAGTAATGGTTTTATTAATAAACTTGGCCAAAAATATTGACAAAGTTGAAACTTGTGAGGGTAGAATAAAAAGGGAGAAAACGAGAAGACTTGATCTATCGTCGAACATAACACCCCACCTCAAAGTAGTCAGTCATTGTTCTCAATTTAATGCAATAAAATTGTTTAACAAATTGCCGATATCTTTAAAACAGGAATTGTATACCAGTACCTTTAGAGTCAGTCTTAAAGAGTTTCTTCTAGAAAAATGTTTATATTCAGTTGGTGATCTATAATAATTGTATGAGAAAATATTTAATTTGTACTTAATTATTAATATTGACATTAATATTGAATTTGACATTATTTATGTAATTTTGACATTATGATTTAACTTATGTGTTTGTAATGATTTCATTTTATTTATTTAAAATTTAATTCTTTTTAGTTTTGTAGATGTGTTTAGTGTAATAATTGTGTTTGTATTCATTATGTTCTACACAACTATGTTGTTCTTGAATAAAGATACTGCTACTGCTATATATAAAAAAAAAATAGAATGAAGTGTTATTTTGTGAATGTTGGCAATTTCATTGCTTTTAAAATTCGTACCGCAATCTGCAAAAAAATCTTGTTTTAAAATTCGAGACTAAAGGGCTTCACATACAGCAGCCATAAAGAAATTTATTTTTCACACAATTACATTATAGCTGCAGTGTGTGGTCTCCTGACGATATCTATGGAGAGATGTAATGAGATGTTTCGTGCTTTAACCATCTTTACATTATAGCTGGTTTGTGTGAAGCCCTTAAACCCGTATTACACAACGAAACTCAAGTACAGTGAACTCTATTTAAATCTAGATTTCAACCAATCAAATGCCTTGAATCTAGTTTTAAGTAATTCTTGAGTGACGTTCTATAATACGGGCCTAAGAGCTCATGACGTCAGAAAAGTTAAAACTGTACTTACTTTATGACGTATTGGCAATTTTAAAAGACTCGTGGGTTTTTTTGGTCAATTATGTGATATCTATTTTTGTCATAGCAAGTTTCCTCCACGCCTCGAAAAGCACGTAAAGCCGTTGGTCTCGGCTGTCATTTGTAGACCTTTGACAGTCGCTGCTGTTAGTCAGAAGCTCAAAAGTCTGACAACCAGTCTTACCATGGGGTATCGTACTGCCCAGTTACTGGGTTGTGGAGGTCCAATAAGCAGTCGCTTCATGTAAAATACTGATATTCAACTGCATTTGGTTCGACTTGAAGCCGACCACAATATAGTTGGGAGTAGACTAAGCAGAAAATAATGATGATGACAGTGTCATCTACATTTTGATAATATAACTGACGCGACGGACTGATTAGATTTTTTCAGTCAATAATTACTGCAAGTGTAAAATATTTGTTTTTTATTCTCAAGCGAAAACGGCTGTATTATATACAAAAAGTAAAAAAGTGCAAGTGTAAAATGTTATTTATTTATTCTCAAGCGAAAACGGCTGTATATCTAGTACAAATTACCTATTATATGTATAACAAATGAAACCCAGTAAGGCTTTTATCTCGACATGTTTAAACTTTCACAAGTTTCGTTCACAATAATGTAGGTACCTTGACTTAAGCTTAAATTGATATTACATTTAGATATCCAGTGAAACGTTTTCTGAAAACATGTTTTCAGTCTATTCGTTTCTGTTTTAAATGGTTAATAATGTATTATAGCTGGGTACTATTAAAGTATATCTAGCATATACCTATGTTACATGAATTTGTCTTATTTCAAATATGTTACTGCTATATCTTTTCTTTTGTACGCAAACCAAAATTGACGGAAATCCGATGCTTTTAAAATTGCATTAGGTAGGTATTTCACAATTCAGTAGGTAAATTATATTTAATTCTTACGTCACGAAACCCCCCCTATCGAATTTTGATGCGTTATATTTTTGTAAATATTATAATAATATTAAGAAAATCAATATAACAAAAGATAAAAATTAAATACGTGACTTTTTAAAAAAAAAAAATTAATGAAGGCGTGCTTGATTGGATTGGTAATTTATTGTTCCTGCCAAATGGTCAATTGTTAGAGGCTGCAGAATTTCAGGGAAACGTCCCTTACGTTTCGGGAATGAGATGTTTGTTTGAAAATAAGGGACATTTTGGAAAACAGACATTTTGCGAAAGGGACATTCTGCGAAAGGGTCATTTTGCTACCTGTGGACATTTTGCGATAGGGACATTTTGCGCCTGATCCAAATAAAAATTGGACAGCGTAGATACACGCTCACGCTCACACATAACTCACGCTCATATTACAAGTATATTAGCCGAGGAGGTAGTCCCTAGAGTCACTCGTGTTTCTTCGGAGGCATAAATCATTGGCGTTGACTACCAGACTGCTGCTGGATACTGAATCAAGACACATATAGGGTGACTGGTAATTAGTGTACGATACTTAAACACGTAATTGTGCTCATTAACCAACAACTTTTACTAATAGGAACAAAGCTGAAAACCCGATAAAAAGTCAGCTGTTCAGAACATTTATGTTTGCTTGTACTGAACAGCTGATATTTTTTTACGATTTCGGCTTTGTCCTCATAATAAAAATTGTTTGTTATCATGAGCACAATCACGTGTTTATGTATCGTACACTAATTACCAGTCACCCCATATAATTTTACTAGCTTCTGCCTACAACTTCGTACGCGGATCCTGTTGCTTATGCCTGCGACAATGGGTTTCGTCAAAATCGAAGATCTGAAAAGTCTGATACCCAATTCCAAAACCCCGGGTAAAAAATTAATGGGAGTTTGGCTAGTAGAGTAAAATTTTTACTGACATTATATCGCCTTCACTGCGTGGAGATACTCTTTTCCAACCATTATCATTCATTGCCCAGGCTTTTTGAGATATACGCTTGATTTGCATCAGATAGAAAAATCCGTCTGAGTTTATCCTAAACCCGGGTTATTTGTAAAACATTAATAACTTTTCACGGCTTTGAAGTACAGTACCCTTAGTACGAATTTTCACTGTTTTACTTTACAGTATTTACAGCGTTTTTAACCGACTTCAAAAAAAGAGGAGGTTCTCAATTCGTCGGAATCTTTTTTGTATGAAAAAATGGAACAGCGCTTCTGGTGTGCGAAGAAAGAACTAAGTATTTTTTTCTTGAAATTGTCAATTTGAAATTATCAAAGTTCCAGTTTACTTTACGTCTCAAATACTGTAAATTCGTGCTAAGGGTACGTATATGAAAAAAATAAAACACCTCGAATTGTAATAAATAAAACATTTATTTACATCGGGTTTACGTAGCACTTATTATATTTTTTGGATATTCTTTTAGAACAATAAGGTAGAAAAAATATAAAATCTAAGTTCTTCTTTGAGCTATGTAGAATAGGTAATAACATTTTCTATAAACTTTTATGTTTGAAATAAATTCCAAAAAAAAGGTAAATTTGGCAGTAACACTGCCGAACACCCAACTTAAACGATTTAAGGCGATGCCACAATAAATAAATAATTATTTACGATTAATACAGACAGATTTATTTAGAAAAATACTTAAAAGTAGGAGAAATGACTAGAATCGTGGGTATCACTTTGTGAGAAATTATTAAAAAAAAAATGTTTGCGAAAATACAAAAAAAAAGAAAATACTTTTTTCACGTGAACTTTTCAGACAAAGTTATCAGTAAAGCGTAAAAAATACCAAATGAGTATGCTGGGACTATTATCTGCTTGCAGTTATGTAAATAACATTAATTTTATTCATTTAAAGCAAAATGAAGAAATAAGATCACATTTTTATTACCTCTAATGAACAGAGCAAAAAAAACTTTAATTTATTTCTTGAACACTGAATCTTTATTACAATTTAATGCAAAGATTTCAAGAATTCATAAAGCTATGTCAGGTCTGCATTTTAATAAATTGCGGAAATTATTACATTTACTTTCTTTATTAAAATTCTGTGAACTGAAGTGCAAATATTATTATGAAATGAATTAATATTTTCATTATGAAATTAAAACGGTTGGTAATTTTTAAAATACAGCTTGGCAAATAAGGGTCAATTCACACGTAGGTACCACACAACCACACCACCCGTCCGTTTTAAGACGTTTTGGTCAAGCTGTAGCTACTCATTCAAAATATACAACAAAACGGTAAGATGTCATTTTGCTTGACAAATGACACTATTGTCAAAGTGTTACGTTTAAACTAAAATGACAGCGGCACTGCCGCTTGCGGGTTATTATAGCTGCACCGAGACTCACACTTGTCACCATCCTACTACTATTATAATTAGGCGAAAGTTTGTAAGTATGGATGTATGGATGTTTGTTACTCTTTCACGCAAAAACCACTGAACGGATTTGGCTAAAATTTGGTACACAGATAGTTTATAACCTGGATTAACACATAGGATAGTTTTTATCCCGATTTTATGTTCCCGTGGGATAATTTTCGAGTTGTAGCGGGTGAAACCGCTGGCAACAGCTAGTATTAAAATAAGTTTTACAGTTTGATAGGTCTCCGGCGGCAGTGGCGCTGCCCAAGCGGACATTTTTGGAACTGCTCAGATTAGTCCTCACTGCAGCTATGACGCATAATTGACACGTATGACACGTAAAATTTTAGGACAGTGAAAATCGGATAGTGCTAATACCGCTGTCTCTGCCACAACTATGTGACATTTGTTGCTTGTTGGTGGATTTAAACGCCGAAATTTGAGCAAAAAAATTTTACAATTCACATAACTAGCTTAGAAAATATCCCAGCATAATCATATCCCAAAAAAATCCTTGAAAGAGTTTTCTCTAATCTTCTTTATCCGCCCAAATGCTATCGCCGTTCGCAACGCTAGTTCCTCTGACGTATTTCTGGATTACTGGCAGTTTGTAGAGGTAGACTGACAGGATGGATCCAGCACAGGCTCCTATCCAGTAGACCACAGCGTGTTCCAGTAGGGTATGACCTTCGCAGCCAGCTTTCAGAGATGTAGCCAGAACCGGATTGAAGTAACCTCCGGAGTAATCGAACGCTGGAAAGAGGAAACATGTCCTTAATTTCAAGCAGTAGTATACAGGGTGGAATTTTGTAAAGACACCTGGAGGGAAGTACTCTTAATACTGCAGATAGAAAATTTTACTCAAAGGAAACATTCCTTTATTTTTGAGCAGAAAGCAAACTGCATTCAAAGATTTTCGAGAATTCTCTTCTTCCACACTCGGGAATCGAACCGGTCGGCAGACATGGCTAGAAATTGCCCAAAATAGAGAGGTTTGGAAGGAGAAAGGGGAAGCCTTTGCCCAGCAGTGGGACACAGAATGGACCAACAAAAAAAACCTATCAGAAAAGCCTTAAAATAGCGTAAATATCTAACAATGATTTCTATAGAAAATATATTTCTTAATAAATAAAATAAGCCACAACTACATACAACAAATCTACAAGAAATAAGTAATGATATTTATATGGATAGTGATATTCTGTACAGTGAGAATGACTATGTTCAAAATGGCGATGGACTGATAGTGAACATGACTATAGATACTGAATAATGATGATAGTGAATTATGAAATGCGTATGAAAAGTGATGCTCATCCATGCACAAATGAAGCTAAAAGCGTTAAGGGCAGTGTTTTTTGAAAGTTGGCAACGCTATAAAACGTAGGGAATCGACTGAGCCATAGAAATGAAGCATAGACAGAGCCTTTCGAGTCAAAATGTAAAAAAATGCCAAACTCTGTAAAAATAATTAGGTACAGAACCATAATCTATCTCTTTTCTTAATGTTACCATAAAATTTGTATATCATTATGTCTTTTATGAGAGCTTAAATATATCTGATATAATTGTTTTTCTCTCACTCACAGTAGAGGTATTGTTAGGGAATTTAACATTAGTTAATTTAAACAGCTACTTAACAATTTGACAGCTTTTTACGACGTTGCCAACATTCAGAATGCACTTTCCTAGACCGAATTTCACCATAAAATGGAACACGATCAGCAATATAGGGTGACTGGCAATTAGTATACGATACTTAAACACGTGATTGTGCTCATGATAACAAACAATTTTTATTAGGCAAACATAAATGTACCGAACAGCTGATGTTTTTTTCACGATTTCGGCTTTGCTCCCATAATAAAAAATGTTTGTTATCATGAGCACAATCACGTGTTTAAGTATCGTACACTAATTGCCAGTCACCCTATATAAAAATAATGCACTGACAGTTCAATCACTGAGCTGATCGTTTTCAATTTTATTGTTGAAATCGCCCTTAATATTAGTAGACATTTAGTTACACAATTATGTACCTTTTCCTAAATGTACTTTGCAAAAGATGGACACACTTAGGTCCGCATTGGCACTATTGTCTTGATAGCGGTAGACGAAAACTGTGTGCCTAGTGAGGACCCCTGCAACATTGACAGCTACGAGTGAGTATGTGAGTGAGTGAATGAATGAGTTGATATTATTGTTGAGTGAATGGATATTGGGCAGTGAGAAGCGATATTGACGTTGTGGGGAAAGCTTAGGCCAGCAAGAGTGCGCGATTTAAATGTTAATCCACATTATTGTCTCGCGACTCCTATTTTTTTTAGAGAAAAAGCTGTGTAGGTACTTTGTGCAATAATGTGCATGGATAAGTAAAATCGTGGATAGTCAAAAAGAAAGTGTCCCTACATGAACAAAATATTTTACTATGTTCATAAACTCAAAGTGAAGTTAACCCTTAATTGGTCGGTACATCTTTCAAGATTCTTAAAACTTTGTCTAAGTTTTTTAAATTCAGTATTTCGCTTTTCTTTGAGTCCAAAATCATCCAACCACTCCTCAAACATTGTGTAGAGTGGAGAGAAGCGTCAGACACTGACCAATCAAGGGTTAAATGGCAGTCAGTATCAGTAAAGTGTTCAAAATAAACCCAGCAAAAAACATAAACGTACCAGCAACTACAAGAGAAGTTCCGATGAATGAATCAATGGCCGTTGCAAACCGAGGATTTAAGTCACCGAGGGATTTCGAAGCCAAGCGACAGAGACAGGTGGCAATACCTTCCACTACGGCTCCGTAGAGCACTGGAACCTGGAATATTATAAAGAATAATTAATTAATCTTTGTTGTCAATTATATCAGAAAATGTCCTACGTGTGACAATTGCAAGTCTATGATGCCGACGTGCGGAGGGATTGATGACGCGTGGCGCTGTTTGTTTATCTAGCTGTCTCTTTTTTTTTTATTGCGTTTTATCAAGCTATCCTTTTACTTCTAGTGACGTGGTAATGTGTGAATAAAAAAGTGTGTAAAATGGGTCGTTCCCAACAGGTCCATGAGTCTATTGTTCTCAAAAATTGAACGTTAATACATTTGTTTCCAACGGGTCCATGCTCGAATGTTTGGTACAGTCAACAACAAAAGCTTGATTATAAACTTAAAAACTAAATAATGTTACTAACCAGCAAAAGTACTAGGATTTCGCGGGCTGGTTGGAGCATTCACCTTAACCATTGAACAGCTAAACATTCAATTTTTACGACACTATGCTCTATAAACTCCTATTTTAAGTACTGAACTATCATTAAATTTCGCTTAATTAGCGTCTTTGGACTGTCAGCTGTTCCTTAATTTAAAAATAAAACCCTGTCATCTTGAAGAATATTTTCCCGAACCAAGAGGTGATAGCAGAGACGGACTATATTTTGGAAGAGAATGAGGAATCGGTCTTTATGAGGTATAAATTAGTGGAATATTATAGGTTTAATAAGTGTATTGAAACAGTGAAGGAACATGTAGAAATAGCAAAAAATTAAAAACATTAAATATCATTTTTTTTCTTGGTCAGCCGAGAACTTTTCAAACCGCCCTCGTATCTTTACGTCAAAGTTCCCGTTTAAAATATGTAGTTAACGACGTTAACGACACAAAAACGTGAAAACTCGTGCTTAGGGCATTTGATATCTATTTCCTCGGTCACGTTTCACATTATGAATCCATGCATGTTCCAACAAGCCACCGGCATCGCTCATTGGTCGTCGTGCAGACGAGTTTCACTAACTAAACAATGTATAACTGTGTATAACAGTAGAAATAGCTTATGCCCGCGGTATTGCCCGCGTGTATTTCGGAAATTATCCTTATTTCCTAAAGGAACGACAGACCTAGGGTGGGAGAACTCTTGACGATTTAACCAAGTTAAAAAAAAACAGCGAGACGACCAAGACGCACACCATGAGAGCTGGTTCGAAGCGGCCCAGGAAAAGAGTTCCTGGAAGGAATTGGGGGAGGCCTTTGCTCAGCAGTGGGACAGTTTGCTCACAGTGTAAGATCTGCAGGTTGTTGTTCCTGGTTTGAATTTTTCCAAATTTGTTAACCCACGTACAAAAGAATTTCTTAGTTTCGGACAATGCTAACAAAGAAAAAAAATCCTAGTGCGAGTAAAAGTTCCATGTGTGCCTCAACAAGCTATCAGCACAATGACGGGACCCCCTTTGAGGGCCCAAAGCCTGTCGGGGTCGCGGAACTAATGAGCTACCGTGACCCCGGAACGTAAAAACGGTTGTGAAAACACCGTGAAAAAAATGCGAGAGTTTTTAAAAAATTAGTAATATCTGTACATCGTGGACTTTCTCTTTCGAATAACAAGTAAAATCTATTCTTTACATGTGCCCTGACGGACTCTAAACTGACATTTATCAAAATGCAGCTCTGTCTGGCCAGGACCTGATATTTTAGCACTTGATTTTCAAACACTCGCCATAGAGGACGCAGTTTTATGTATCAGTGCATCATGAGAAAAGGCAACTGCGTGTATACTCAATGTATTTTAAATTCATTGATGTAGGAAGCAAAGGTTCTGTAATAATTTTGGTCGTTGAATAAGTGTGACCATGGAGTTTCTTGTCCATTTTCTTCTCCATAGAAATCTACTCAATGGAATGGGCGCCTATGGTACTTTTTACAGTGTACTGTAAATGTTTGTGTTGACGTTTTGAACCATTTTTAAATAATCTGAAGCCCTATCACGAATTCTAAGTACGTATTTGACCGTACTTGGTACCTACTTGAATTATTTCCAACGTAACTTGTAAATGATAAAGCTCTAGTCTACGAACGAGGATCTCATTCTGTCCATTAATTAATGAAAAGTTTTCAAAAAAAGTAACATGAAAATTCATGCTAGAGCGTCAGAAAATGTTTGTGCTGTGACAATAAACGTCGTGTTTTCAATTTTTTGATCCACTGGTAAATATTATGTTTAATTTTGTTTTTAATTTTGATCACTCTATGATTTGTATTGATATATAGGGTGACTGATAATTGGTGTACGATACTTAAACACGTGATTGTACTCATGATATCCAACAACTTTTACCATGGGAACAAACCTGAAAACTTGAAAAAAATCAGCTGTTCAGTACATTTATACTTGCTTAATGTACTGAACAGCTGATATTTTTTTTACGATTTTGGCTTTGCTCCCAAAATAAAAATTGTTTGCCATCATGAGCACAATCACGTGTTTAAGTATCGTGAACTAATTACCAGTCACCCCATATTTTTTTCTCATTATCTTAATATGGCCTCGATGCTTGATACCTAATAATATGATGTACTATTTTTTTTTATTTAACCTGTCAATGTACCTGTAAATCAGCCTTGCAATCTTCAAAAGCCTTGTCCTTATGTGTGTCTGAAATCTCCAATGCCCAGTACATCTGAACATATTTGAAAACCAGGATACCACCGCCCAGCTCCGCCCAGGTCTTTAGCAGAGCCTTGCGGACGTCTCCTTTGCCTGGAAAATACAAATGTTCGAATAATCCCGAAAGATATTAAAGTTAATATTTGTTCTTCCTCTTTTGGTAGTATTTTTTATAATATGATACAGAATTTCTTTGTGCGTTATCGTTGCAAATGGGGATCATTTCAGCCATAGGACGTCCACTGCTGAACATATGCCTCCCCTTTAGATCTCCACATATCTACATCTACAAATTACAGCTGGGACCAACCGTAACGACTTTACGTGCTTTCCAAGGCACGGGGGAAACTCGCTATGATAGATGGTCACCCATCCACCGACCAACCTCGGCAAGCACGGTTTAACCCGGAACATCGGCCTGTGCGGCTCCAATTATTTAGCCTCGAACTCCTCCTAAGGTTTTAACTACCTATCTGTGTAAAAAAGATCTTCTAAATCTGTACCCTTAGCACGAATATTCACTCTTTTACTTTCCAGTATTTACAGCGTTTCTTGTATGAAAAAAATAGTTCCTTCTTCGCACACCAGAGGCGCTGTTCCATTTTTACAGCGCCTCTGGTGTGCGAAGAAGGAACTATTATTTCTTTGAAAATTGTCAATTTGAAATTGTCAAAGTTCTAGTTTGTGCTAAGGGTACTGGTCAGTGGTTTTTGCGTAAAAGTTAACAAACATCCATCCAAACCAACTTTCTTGTTTATAATATTAGTAGGATAATGACCTTCAATAACATCCTCGATGTGTGTATAAGGACAAGCAGTAGCATCTCCCCAGTTGAGTGACCACCAGATGGTGAGAGCGAACAGGTATATCGCATACGTCCCCACGCCAAAGTTATCAGCAACTGAAAAGGTGGAAAGAAAAAAATCAATTAATTTGTGTCTGTGCTGGTTGTAAATATGGGGTGACTGGCAATTAGTGTATGATACTTAAACACGTGATTGTGCTCATGATAACAAACAATTTTTATTATGAGAGCAAAGCCGAAATCGTGAAAAAAATATCAGCTGTTCTGTACGTTAAGCAAACATAAAAGTACTGAACAGCTAATTCTTTTTCGCATTTTCAGGTTTGTTACCATAGTAAAAGTTATTGGTTATCATGAGTACAATCACGTGTTTAAGTATCGTACACTAATTACCAGTCACCCTATATACTTAATTATGATTTTAAGTTAACGAATATTATGTCAAAAGAGCAATCAGAAAGTTCATCATCACGTCTTATAACAAAAATTTAAACATCTGTTAAACATTTGTCTGAAAAAAGTGTGACTGCAAAATGGACCTTATTTCAACGTCATAATCTGTATTTTTTTTAGACAAGTTCAACAGACGTTTAAAAGTTTTTGTGGTAGATACGACAGAAATGGTTACACACCACATGACACGCGTACACGCATAAGAATTTAATCACTAATATAGGCCGATATCTATAATTCTTTTTGCAATTTTTTAATAACAGTTGAACTGTTTTATAATAGAAATCTATATTTTTAAATAAAGAATCTAAGAAGAAGAAGAAATCATAATTATCTTTACATATAATAAAATCGTAGAGCTGTCATTCCTGTACATTGAATATTTTTTTCTTTTTGTATTTTTTTCGAGATAAGGGATCTATTCTGATGCCAAATCAACTTTTTTTTTTTTCGAAATTTTTTATGTTTTTTTGATTTGATCTATCTCTTAAACTACTGTAAAGTTGTCGATCAAATTTTCCTCAAATATTCTTAATAATATGCTTCTGTTAATAGGTTATGTATTATTACGCTATTTTTCCTGGGAGATAAGCAATTTTGAATTTTGTTGTTTTCAGATGTTTGTTGATAGTTGGAAGCTAAACCACTGGATATTATTTCGTCAACTTTTCCTCAAATATTCCTTAATCTGCTCTTCTATTAATAGGATATGTATAATTACGCTATTCCCCTTGGGGGATTAGCAATTTTATAATATGTTGATTTTCAGTCATTGTTGACATTTGTATAAGAACCGCTATTTGAAACCCACTGTCAGCGTACTAGCCAGTCTGGTTAGTAACCTGCTTGACTTACGTGCAAGGGTCTCTGGATCAAATCTCGCAGTTTTCTTATTCACTTTTTGTTTTTTTTTTTATTTGCCCTGAGAGTTACAAATAGTTAAAAAAAAATGTGCATACTTTTATTTCAATATTATTCGCAATTTTAAATTATTACTATTTTTTTCAATAGTTCTCTAGGATATAAATCGTCACTGAATTAAATTGTAGGTAGTAAGTTGGATATTTTTTTTAAATTGTAATTGTTTCGAGGTGTAGGAATGTTAAAGATTAGAAAAAAATCAGGGTTTCTATAATTTGTGTTTATTTATGTTTTGAATTGGTGCTCAAACCAGTGCATAGATTCTGTTTTAAACGACGACAAGTTGTACTCATCGAGTCAGATAATTACTTATTTTTTAGGTATCACGCGTTATGGTAAAGGGAGAAGAGCAATGTTATCGTACGTTCAATTTGCAGCGATACTGTAAATCGACCAAAAATGATAGTGTAATGTTTAAGATAAACACGGTTCTTTGAAATTAATGTCGCTCAAATAAGGACGTTTCCTACGCAAACTATGTACCTAGATATAACATTATTGATCTAAACTAATAATAAAAATGCAAGTATGTTCGTTTTTTACCTTTTTACGCATTACTACCTACTGAATCGATCGTCCCAAAATTTAAACTTTGTCAGGAATATAGACATGGATATAAGTTATCTTACATCCCGAATAACAGAAGAGAGCTGTTGCCGAGAAAACAATTACGTTCATATTCCAGATGGCGCCACTTACACGATCCGTATTGTTTCTCAAATTCTAAATTAACGCAAGCGAAGCCGCGGGCAAACACTAGTACTTACTAAATAAATACTTAACTTACAAAAAAACAAAAAAGATTTTTCATCTTTTCGCAAACTTTTTTTTGTAATATGTTATTATTTTCTTATACGTATTGTATTGTTGTTTTTTTATTATCTTTTCTTATCCATCTTTGTAACATACGTATAATATATTTTATTATTTTACTCTTGTTGTTGTTATATTTTGTCTATACTTAACCATTTTTTTTCTTATCAAATCTCAAATCAAAGAAATAGGCAGATAGAGCGCTCAGAGCTCAGCGCTCACTCGCGTGTTCTGAGCGTTCTATCTGCCTATTTCTTTGATCTGAGTATCAAATAAATATTTTCTGTTCAATTTTTATTCTGTGCAGCTAATTTCAAACTTACGAATAATAAGTTCGAAGCAGCACCCGCATAGCTCGGCGGCAGCTATGGCCTCCTCAAACAGTAGCCTGATGAAGGGTTCGTTGATGGTCTTCTGAACAGCTCTTCTGGCGCAGTGGGCCAGCAAGGAAGTGAGGAGGATGAAGAGGGTGGAGACAACCAGTGGCGCGAAGGTTACTTTGTTTACCTGAAAGTAAAATGAAGACCTTTTAGTATAGCCTACTGGTTTCAATTCCCAGGTTTGGCAAAGTGTTCAGTATCCAGTAGCAAACTTTTCTTTCGGAAGTCGGTGGCAAAAGAGACAATGAAATTAATGAAAAAGTCACCGACGAAAGAAAAGTTTTGTAGGTTATTTCACCCTTTTTTGTGGTTGTTTTTGAAGGCGGTCACTTTTTTTTAGAAAAAGTTTTTATTTTACTTTTTTTAGTTTAAATATTCAACCACAATTCTTGTCAAATACATCTTACATCATTTTCTTACTTTTTAACCGACTTCAAAAAAAGGAGGAGGTTATCAATTCGACTGTATTTTTTTTTTTTTTTTATGTTTGTTACCTCATAACTTGCGACTGGGTGAACCGATTTTCATGATTCTTTTTTTATTCGAAAGCTTGTGCTTCCCTTGTGGTCCCATTGTCACCATTTTAGGATCTGATGATTGGAACTTGGAGAAATCGAGGGCAACCCTCAAATTTTATTGGCTGACACATAGTTTTTCGCAAATCTTATAAAGTAATTCAAGTATTTGCGTATGGAAATCATCATGTCATGTAGCTGAGCTGATGATGGAAGGTACAACTCCTCAAATAAGAAAATTATGTTTGTGTTCGCATATCTCCGGAACTACAAGTCCCATTTAAGTAATTCTTTTTTGTTGTACTAGGTATCGTTCAACTTAGGGAATACTGCAAATTTCATCAAAATCGGTTCAGTAGTTTTTGAGATAGGGAATGAATTATGGTTGAATATTCAAACTAAAAAGAGTAAAATAAAAACTTTTTCAAAAAAATGTGACCGCCTTCAAAAACAACCACAAAAAAGGGTAAAATAACCTACAAAACTTTTCTTTCGGAAGTCGGTGGCAAAAGAGCCAATGAAATTAATAAAAAAAGTCACCGACTTCCGAAAGAAAAGTTTTGTAGGTTATTTTACCCTTTTTTGTGGTTGTTTTTGAAGGCGGTCACATTTTTTTTAGAAAAAGTTTTTATACAATAACTTTTTAATTTGTAAGTACAGCGCAAACTACCCCTAAAACCCTGGAGAATAGCCGGAGAGAAACAAGCCGAAGCAATACAAAATATAATGGTTATAAACGAAGGTAACGTAACTGAAAACGTTACATACAACCCCAGGGGGTTAACTGAGGGAGGGTAAACAGGGGTATAAATAATGTCTGTCTGTCTGACGACTAATATTTGTTATGTAGCTCTCAGATCAATGAAATAGGCAGATAGAGCGCTCAGAACACGCGAGTGGTTCCACCAAAGTTAATACAAAATCAAAATCGAATACAAAGTCGCGACAGTACCAAGCTACGCGTCGTACCAAGTTGCGCGTCGTTGTTGTTGTTAGCCAAAATATCCGTCAAATATAAAAAAAAAATATAATTGTCAAAATAGCCGTCACGTGTCTTTAACCATTAAAAAAGTTGTACTCAAAAACAAAGAAAACGTTATGGAATGTAATTCTATTTGATTTTGTATTAACTTTGGTGGATCCACTCGCGTGTTCTGAGCGTTCCATCTGCCTATTTCTTTGATCTGAGATGTAGCTTGTACAAGCTAAGCTAGCTAACACATTTTAGTTCTGTGCTTTTGAAACTGAAATGTTTACAGGAATAGTGCTGCAAACTTGGAACTGCTTTGTGTTATTCATCATCATAATTATGTCTAGACTTTTCTTATCTTATATGGTCAGCGAGTAATGGGTTAGCTCGCTGTCCGATCAGGGACCATGGAGTGTTCTATGCGCACTTCAAAGAGCTGTCAGAAATTTGACAGAACCCCGAGTCGCGGGACTGTCTAGACCGGTAACCGGGACCCTGGAACGTGAAGGGCGTACGAGTCTGACAGTCCTTGCCACTCCAGTCAGGGCGGGGGACTCATTCTATGATTTTGCACCTCAAAAAAGCTAGGCAATAAAATTAACAACAGGCTTTTACTATTCCTAAAATCTAAACTAAATAAATCAGACCACGAAAATTCTTATCTAATAAATTATGTAGCACTAAATTATTCAGAAACTAGGCAAAAACTGACGGCTTAAGACCTAGATTAGCTTTCGCTAACGAGCTAAGTTTTTGCGACTTAAACCTTGTAAAGGTACTGACGGTACCGTCTGGAACATACCTAAATACCTCACAAATTGGTACTTATTTGTTATTTTATTGGCAGTAGAAATACATCATCAGTGAAATTTTCAACTGTCTAAGTATCACGGTTCTCGAGATACAGCCACCAGACTGACGGACAGACTGACGGAAGAACGGATTTGAACTTTTGTGTACCGAACCCTAAAAATGAGATTGCTGTCGAGATTGAATATCGAAAAATAGCCGAGATTTCTCGAAATTCGAGATCTTGCGAGGTCGAGATTGCAATCCTTACAATGTGTTGAAGAGAGATAGCAATATCGACAACCACGAAGTGGAAAAACAGAAGATGATGGTGTTAAATGAAAACCATAAACTTTTCGCCAGCAGCAAGTGGTTGTACAACACTCCTGACATCGCATCCATCATGATCAAGTAGTCTTCCTCTCTTATTGCCTCAAGATTTTAACACCTTCATCACTCGATAAAACTTTTTAATTAAACAATATGCATGAAATTTGAACAATTTTAAATAAAGTAGAATCCACAAAATTTTTAGGCGTAACCATCGATAAAAATCTTAATTGGAAAGAACACACGGAACATTTAAACAAAAGAATAAATTCTTCGGCCTATGCGCTATATAAACTTGCACCTGTTATTAGCACTGATGCGCTTCTTACCGCTTATCATGGTATAGTCGGATCTATACTAAGATTTGGCATTATATTTTGGGGTAACTCTGTCAATAAAGAAATTATATTCAAGTCCCAAAAAAGGTGTATCAGGGCCATGTTCGGACTAAAAATTACTGATAGTTGCAAACCTTACTTCATTAAGCATAGTGTTTTTAAGTCTTCCTTCATTATTTATTTATGAAGTAGCTAATTTTGTTCACACCAATCCCAAGCTATTTAAAAAAATGACAGATGTTACTAATCGAAGTCGTCGTGATATTAAAAGGCTAGAAATAGTTCGACCAAGCACAGCACTGATGCATAAAAGTATATTCTATTTGGCACCAATCATTTATAACAAAATTCCCACACATATTAAACAATTGCCAATTAGACTCTTTAAAATACAAATAAAAAAAATTCTTTTAGCTAAATGCTATTACAGCTTATCGGAATTTTTAAATGAATGAGCAAGTTAAAAGCGTCTGAAATTCAATTGCGATATTTCTCTATATTAAATTGTTAAGTAAGAATTAATATTGTTAACTTCACTTCTATTTTCTTTTTATGTTGTTGTTTGAACTTAACTTCACCCTATACCTAATATAGGTTGAATTATTATTTCAACCAAAAAATTTGTACGCCATACCTAGATGGCAAAACATGCAGCTACCTCATAATTTATTATTAAGACCTGTATATTGTATACCACTCATGTTTTATACAAATAAATATATCTTTATCTTTATCTTTATCTTGAAATAACTCCTATAACATTCAAGACAATAGAAACAAAATAATGATTCATATTCAAGATTCAAAACACACTCTTAACTCATCTTGTCTGCAATTCATTATCTTGTAGATAGAAAGTCATGTTTATTTTGTTTAGTTTATCGATGTTTATTAGTGAATTGAACGATTTACGAGTATCTTGTATATAAGACATTTATTAGCGCACTCTCAAATTCTAGCCGTGTTAAAATTGTATAGTTTTCTCGTAGTATTATATTAACGACTACAACTTTCCGATATGATTCTCTTTTATAATAATCTATCTATCGAATCTAATCTAATCTAATATCTTTAAACGAGCAATTCTTGTATTCTTGTAGGTATATTTATATATAATCAGGATCTCGGAAACGGCTCCAAGGATTTTCATGAAAGTTACAGATTAGGGGTTTTTCGGCTCAAGGAATCGATTTAGCAAGGTCCCAGGTTCTAAAAGCTCGGTTCCAAAGATATAGACATTTTAAAAACCGAGCGAAGCTCGGGCAACCAGATATTAATATTAAATAAAGTAATGTGTGGTGCAATACGTAAGTATCTAGGTATGTCGGTAATCATATTACTGCTATCTTACAACTTGCATTCGAATAGTTTGTGAGGATGATGTTAGTTGGTAGTTATCTTCCACGCAAAAACTATTAAACGGATTTGGATAAAAATTGGCCTACTGCGTTTACAATCTGGATTAACACATTGAATATTTTTTATCCCGCAATTGTGTTCCCGTGGGATAATTTTTGAGTTACACAAAAAAGTAGCAATAGCTTGTTATACGTAATTATTACAAAACGATGCATCATACATTTAAAGTGAAATTTGTTACTTAAATTATACTTAGGTATCTTTTCGTATATGAATGAGTTTACAAGGGGAAGTTTAAAAGTGGCGCCTGTTTCGGAAAAAATGAAAGGGAATCGTCTGTCTTGGTATGGACATGACATGTGATGAGGAGGGATGACACCCATGTGACGATCAGAGTAATGAGTATGAATGTTGATGGATGGAGAGGAAGAGGAAGGCCAAAGAAAAGATGGATGAACTGTCTAAGGAATGATAAGAAAGAAAAAGGAGTAAATGATACTGTGACGTCTGATAGGGGAGAATGGAAGAAGAAAACGTGTTGCACTGACGCCAAGTACATAGAATGGGATAAGGGTAAGTCGCCTCTCAGTGTGTGACCGTATGGAACAGTTTTTTTCAGAAATGTAATCAACGTTTTGTATAATTACGACTACAAACAATTCACGAAACTTTCAGTGATTACGGCTGAAACTGAAATGCAAGTGGTATTCATTCCGTATAACTCAAACGGCTTTTAGTTGAACGGACTTGAAGTAGATCCGATTTTAATGTTACCTCGCCAACTTCGCGCAACTTGTGCTCTGGGTTGCCAAGTTATATGTTTAGTAATTAGCAGAGCTTCGGGGTATTTTCAACGATTTGCTGTTCTTGCTAATGTGTTATTGTTTGGTTAGGAAAATAGTGCGGAATTAACTTTTTCACATTAAGTTATTAACGTCTCATTGTGACGTTACGACAGATATCTCCTTAGCGTCCGCGCCACTACTCATGCCCTAAGAAACATTCGTGGTACTACCTACTTACATTTTATTACGTACCTATTTTAATATAATTGCGTAGACATAAGCGTTACATCAAATGACTTCAGTTGTATTACTCGTCTCCGTCCGCTTTGATGTTAGGGTGCTTGTACGCATGTAGCTTGAGCATTTTAAGGCTCTTGCGCGGGTTACATGCACCGTGTACAAGCACACTCAGTTACGTTCGTAAGTACATCCGACACCCGTGTCTTCGTTAACGGACTTAGACTTTCACTCACTGGAACAAGCCTGGTTTTAAGACGTTGTAATACCCTCCCCCAGATTTGAAATACGATTCGCCTTTTGATCTCCGAATCAAAACACGGTAAAGCCAAACACCTACCACTGAGCTATATCAAGATTGGCAACTGAACAGATGTTGATGTATACTTTGTATCAACACATACACTTGACTTGGATACTGACGTTTAGATCACGGCAAAAAATAGACAACCTTCCTATTTCTTTTCTAAAAATAAATAGGTCACAAAGTTTGTTGATACGTGCATCTTCTAAATATAAATATTTTGTTTTTTTCGGCTTCCTGACTTGTCTCTACTATATAAAAATAAGTCGGGTTTTCCTTCCTGGCGCTATAACTCCAGAACGCACGAACCGATTACCACGGTTTTGCGTTCGTTAGAAAGGTCTCGGGCTCCGTGAGGTTTATAGCAAAGAAAAACATCTGGTAGCGAATCGGAGTTCGCCGGTATTGCTAATTTATTATATTTTTTTAAACCTTTGCTCCATATTATAAATGTAGCATGCCATTTATATGTTAGAATTTGTGACAGAAAAATAAATCGCCTTTAATTCATTACACGATTGATATAAGAATTTCTAACATTTTGTAGGTATGGGGGGTGTAATTTTTACATATCGCACCCCCGGTGCAACACTGTCACTTTTGTAAAAATTCCAAAAATGAGTTAAATGATAAATCATTTTCCTGAAGCACCTCTTCTTGGTGCGAAAACGCAGCGTAGGCAGGCCTCCCACTAGGTGGACCGACGACATCGTGAAGGTCGCCGGCAGCCGATGGATGCAAGTGGCGAATTGTCGTTCGGCGTGGCGGTCTAAGGGGGAGGCCTATGTTCAGCAGTGAACGTCTTCCGGCTGATGATGCTGATGATGAAGTCTATTCGGAGTTTATTGCAACAATTTTCCGTATATCCTTGTATTGACATAAGCATAGAATAATGTTCAGTTAAATAAAATAATCTATGTATTGGAAAACTATACGATCAAAATGGCACGCATATTGTTTCAGGAATCGTTTTCGGGTCAAATTTGGACTTAAAATCGTTTAGGATAATACCGTTCAAACTTAAAGAAATTTATAGGTAGTGTAAGTGAAATGATAAACAATAGTTATAAGAATTAATATTATCAAGTAAATAATTATCAAGTATTTTTATCCGTTCACTATAAATTACTTGTTTAAGTATATTTAACAATTTTTTTCTTCTTAAAATCGTTGCCCCTATCACTACTATTTTTATTATGTATGTAGGAGATACATATGGGGTGCTATGACAGGAAACCTCCACGTGCGCCCGTGGACTGGAGTTCCTTCTTGGATACGTCCAGGGGGAAGACCAGTTTTCCGGGCCGGTGCACCCTGGGATGCGGGCAAAAACTCTTCCTTAGGCACTGTGTGCCTAAGTGGTCTCTTTGCCCGTATGCGAATAGCCTGTCGTGTGGATGCTCCAACGCGTGTCCCTCTGATCAGCAGAGGGCACAGCGGCGGAGCGGGCTTGCGGACGGTGAGTGATGGGTAGCTCGCCGTCCGACCAAGGACCAAGCCCGGGTCGGTGGCGCGTCGTGTTTCGCGCCAAATGCCTGCTGGGGTCGCGGGTTTTTTATTAACCCAGGTTACCGTGGCCCCGGAACGTAAAGGGCATAGGAAGGAACATGGGTGGATTTTAGTCAGTAAGAGTCTGACAGTCCCTTCCGCCCCACCCAGGGCGGGAGGACTCATTTGATGATTTTACCACCAAAAAAAAAAAAAATGTAGGAGATACATATAGCATTGCAGTGATGAATTACTGATTTTAAAAAAGGAATTGGGGAAGGTATTGTCCCAGCAGTGGGACAGCACGAGCTAATGCAAAGGAAACTAGGAGACAAGTAAAGGTTTCGAATTTCAGGTCAATTTTTCAGTAGGTAATGTCATGGAGCCGGTGTAATGTTACCAGTTGATGGCAATAGGGTCGCCCACATGAGACTTAGAACAACACTAGTGAAATATGAATTCAATTTTAATGGGGTCCGAGTGCGCGTCACCTTTTTAATGAAAATTTCACGCCGACTGATCGACAGCTCGCGTGACTAGAGGGCTGGTTCCTTTTTTGGTCAAAAAATAAGCATTGCCATCTAATGTGGCAATGCTGCCAGTTTTCTGGGCACGTTTCCGGATGACAGCGATGCGGAGGAGTACTTTGACGCCTAAATGTCTCTGCCTTTTTTTTTTTTTTAATTATGTATTTTGTTTTAGTTTAGTTGTAAATATAATTATAGTTTTATTTATTTTTATATCTACCTTTAGTTAACTGTAAAATTAAATTACAAATTATTGTTCTCAAAAATATAAAATAAAACCAGAAATCTATAAGATACGAGTACCTACCATTTCTTACAACACACTGCGTCCGCAGTCCGCACTGATTTTGAAAACTTATTTCACAAGTATCACGCACACGCACTTTCAAAGATGTAGCCGTTTTAAGAGTGATATTCGCTTATATAGAAAAAAAAATCGTTGTTTACAACAGTATGCAGCAGCTTCTACTAGCCACATTAAACGATTGATTTAAAAACATAAACTGTGTGCAATGGTCTGTGTTTCAATTGAATACATCCGTATATAGTTAACTATTCGATTCACAGGCGTGGTAAGCCATTTGCTAAAGCAGTCAGCCGCACTTGACAATGGTAGGACTCTGGGTCCGTAAAAAAATGCATAGCGGGACATATTAATCGAATCAAACCAAATCAAGAATTATATAATCTTATCTTACTTACGAATATCTTATCCTACTAATATTATTAACGTGACAGTTTGTTTGGATGGATGTTTGTTACTCTTTCACACAAAAATACTGAACGGATTTAGATGAAATTTGGTACACAGATAGTTCATTAACGTGGATAATGTAGAAAATTTCAATTAATTGCAAATCTTATTGGTTAAAGTTTTGAAAAATAATGGATACTTATGTAGGTACCTATTTTATGTTTTGTTATGTTAATGCATATTTACAAAGATATATTATTATGTAAACTTAAAGCATAGCGTGTATTCACACGTACCACAACTACACGTCGCACGTCGCAGCGGCAAAATGTGGTCAAGCTGTGGTTACGTGCGAATAGTGTCGCAACGGCTTTTTGCAGTTTTGTTGTGGTACCGACAAAATGTCGATGTGCGTTGTCACTGTCGTTGCGATGTGGTAACCTTGGGTCATGTGAAGTTATACTCCGGCTTTCGTAAATGAAACACGGCTTTACTGAACGTAATCATGGAGGAAAGATTTTTTTGCGATGAGGCGCGGTGCCGCCGCCGGTGGTGGCGTTGCCGTCGCGATGTGATTGCGATGTGGTCGTATTACACAGGTGGTCGATAAAAACGGCAAGATGTAGTACGTGTAAATTGTAATATTCATTTTCAATACAAAATATACGCCCGACCACATGACGTCGTTGTGGCTGTGGTGTGGTTGTGGTACGTGTGAATTGACCCTTAAATAAAATTCGAGAGTCGTTCGTGATTTCAGAAGCAAGTAAAACTGTAATAGCTTGTGATGTATTGGCAGTTTTAAAAGCATCGTATATCATCGGCAAGTATATAAAAACGAAAAAATACGTGATGAAAATTTTTCGATAATCTAAGTGACGGAAGGACTAATTAGTTTTTTTCAGTTCAATACCTCATTAACACACTAGATAGTTTTTATCCCATTTTTGTGTTCTCGTGGAATCATTTTCGGTGTTCAAGCGGGGCAAAGTCCCAGCGACTTTGCCCCGCTTGAACACCGAAAATGATGACCGAGAACAAGACCTTGTTTTAAAATTTGTAAATTTGTGAGGTCGGATGGATGTTTATTACTCTTTCACGTGTAAACTACTTACCGATTTTTTTTTCTTTATTGGTACATAGAACAGTTACACATCTACTAGGTATATCAAAATAAGTCAGGTTTTCCTTCCTGACGCTATAACTCCAGAACGCACGAACCGATTTCCACGGTTTTGCATTCGTTGGAAAGGTCTCGGAAAGGGCTCCGTGAGGTTTGTAGCAAAGAAAATTCAGGAAAAATTTCAACAGAAAAGCGTGGCGAAACGGAGTTCGCCGGGTTTGCTAGTTACATATAAATATAACAGAATAAATAACTAGACTAAGTAAACGTTTTGACTCACACATTTTGAATTTGGATGAGAATTGGTAGACAAATAGTTTATTACCTGAATTAACATAAAGGTTAGCTTTTATCCCAATTTTATACTCCCGTGGAATAATAATTATATGAGTTCTACCGGGTGAAGCCGTGGACAACAGCTTAGTTGGACGATAAAAACAATAAATAGCCAGATATCGTTGCACTGGTAATTACTTTTTCTTAGGATCACATTCATATTACATCGTTATCGTCAATGATATCGTCATCAAGACAATAATGCAGATAATATCTGCGGATAACAATTATTTCGGGCCTGTGGTGTGCACGCAGGAATATCATGGTTCATTTAAGGGTCGATTTATAGCGCAGAGTCGAAGCGCATCGAAGCGTATTTCTAAAACTGAACATAACAATTTCAACCTTAACTCCACAGCGTAACGCACACATTACTTCTAAGATTTTCACGATTCACGATCAGCGTTGTTCACGCGTGAATTCTGAAGAATGCGCGCGACTTTTTAAAATCTTAGAAGTAGGTAATATGTGCGTTACGCTGAGTTAAGGTTGAAATTGTTATGTTCAGTTTTAGAAATACGCTTCGATGCGCTTCGACTCTGCGCTAGTATAAATCGACCCTTAATATAACAGTCAGAGATATGGCATCTCTAAAACGGCCGATATATTGTCGAAAGATGTTAGGTGAGGCTGTCCTCTCCCTCGCTTCGTCCGCCACCTCCTTCGCTAGGATGGATCGCTTCCCATTTCGTCTCGCCAAAGTCATACATCTACTGAACACTTGTCTAAAAAAATTGTCAACTGCATTTGATCGTACCGCTCACCGCCCCGCAATAAGTCACCACTCTCACCGCTATGGTCGCGAATGGGCGGTCAGGTGGAATTTAAACCGAGAGTTGTTCCACTGTGGGAACGAGAAAGCGCTAGACGACTGGTATATCTCTGTCCTTTTTCCACAGTGAAACAACTCTTGCTTTAAGACGTCATGGTAGGCGTAGGACCCTGTACCTTTAACACGAATTTTCGCTCTTTTACTTCACAGTATTTACAGCGTTTCTTTTATGGAAAATGGAACAGCGCGTCTGGTGTGCGAAGCAGGAACTCATTTTTTCCTCAAAAATTGTCAATTAGAAATTGTCAAAGTTCCAGTTTACTTTACGTCTCAAATACTGAAAATTCGTGCTAAGGGTACTGATCTTTTCAGTTTTCATCAAGAAGAAGATCTAGTCGTATAATGCCGGGTACTCCCCCACAAGTGAAGCACGACATTTGCAAGTGATTGTGCGAAGTTTTCGTTGCATTCACGGTTTTCCAAGATGTGTCGGTTTTTTAACGCACATCAAAACGCGCGAACCTCGATCCTTCACGTAGTCTGAACATTCGTGTGAACCAGTTGCGCATACGATTGCGAAGCAAACGGTCGTGCCACGCGACGCAACGTGTCGACACCCGATGTGCAGTGAACGCGTGTCGTAGCGTCGGGTGTTCTGAATAGTGTGATTCTGGTCATAGAAAACAAAACATTTGATTTGACCCAACACGCATCACGTTTCATCGGGTGGCGTCGGGTGTTAATAATGTGTTTCTGGCTTAAAGTTTTGGTCCTTTTAATCCCGTGGAGGGTCGATTCGGTACATGAAACACGATATATCGATTTGTAAAGATAAAATTAACTGAGACATTCGTAAACAAGTATAGGAGGAAGCGCAAACAGTTTCGTAAATAAAGTATTCGAACCCATTTGCAAACCGCTACGCTACGTTTGTGAATGAATGTCTGACGGCCCTTCATACGCGTGCAAACATTCGTACGATGTACGAATGTTTGCGCGCATGTGAGTGACCCCAGTAGTTATATTACCCGTTCGAATAAGCGCATAATCTCGGGTCAGGTTATCAGACCCTTAGTTACGAAGATAATTCAATCGAGAACAAGGACTATTTTGCTGCAATATGTGCAATTGTAACTTTATGTCATTAAAATTTTACGACTTTGACCAGATAACGGCCATAGATAATTATGTGAGAGGATGAGACCAAGGAGTCTTATTTACAGGAAATGATGTGACAGTTGCTGCCACAGAGCATGCATGTAACTTTATGGTTGTCTGTCTGACAGCCGTCAGCCATGGAAATAGGAGTAGTGTCGATTCATTAGATTCTTCATTCAAGGAAATAATTATAACCGATTGCATTTAGACCGTCTTTAAATTTACCACGACATTATTCTTGAGTGTTACATGTGTTACATGGTGTTTGTGTATGTGAATTTTTAGCAGGTATTAGATTAGAAGTAAACTCACAGTGCATAAAAACACTCAGTGCTCTTCCTTCTGTCTCCCATGATCATTCTATGCTGTGCCCGACAGGGTCCAAAATTGTGTCGACATAACAACCCACCAGCTAATGTAAACTTACATAATTATGTACTTTTTGGAATGCAATAAAGAAATTGAGAATTGATTTGAGAATTTTAAATGTTTGCAAACTTAACGACACAGGAGTATGGGGCAATGTAAAAATTACACAGGAATTTCCGTCCATTTCATCTATTATGTAGTATGTCATCAGGCTTATAACTTTTGAAGTCATAGAAAGTTGTGTGCTGTTTATTTTTTATGTTTATAAAACAAGGGCATTAAAACTACGAGATTTTATAAAGTTCCATGTATTTATATAATAATAAAAGACTGAAAGAAGAGTCTTATAATATTGCCTTCATTCAGTCACAAATCTAAACTACAGAGAATGCTACTTATAAATTCTGGATGGAAAAACCGTATAACATTTTTCTCGACCTGGAAATCGAATCCAGGATATCTTTAGCAGGCATGTTAGCAACCACTAGACGTATCTTATTATAGACTCACTCTCGAAAATATTGTTACATTACTTTTAACGCAATGTCAGAATGTTGTCTTGTCTGTCTTTCAGAATCAACTCAATTTGATAGTCAATTGGCTCAGACCACTACAGACAACTGATTTATAGGGATGTGGCGGTGGCGAATAGTTGTCGACTATTTGGTACAGCCGACTTACGACTAGTCGGCCACTGCTAGAAAGCTGTTTGGAGTGTTATGATAAAATTTCTTGTAATATTATTTTTACTTGAAGTCAGCCAATTAATTAATCATAATACATCAATTAGCTTCTTCCTTTCGTGCTGAATTTTATTTAACTTTTAAAGAGTAATCAAAACATTTTAAGAAAATTTTCAAAGGGATCAAAAAAGGGAAAAATCATGATAAAAAGCCTATGGTGTTAATTTCATCCAAATCCGTTCAGTTGTTTTTGCGTGAAATAGTAACAAACATCCATCGATCTTTACAAAAGTTTGCATTTATTTATTAGTAAGCGACTATTAGCTGTAGGTAAATGAAAAGTCAGTCAAAGAACAGTACACGAATTTTCACTCTTTTACTTTACAGCATCTTTCCAGTATTTATACAGCGTTTATTGTATGAAAAAATGTAACTGGTGTGCGAAGAAGGAACTATCATTTTTTACTTGAAAATTGTCAAAGTTCCAGTTTACTTTACGTCTCAAATACTGAAAATTTGTGCTAAGGGTACTGTACTCTTAAGAAAAGTTCTTGTCGGAAGATCGTCAATTGTCTTGTCCGACTATCGACATCGACTGGCTGGCAAGTCGGCAAGTCGTCGCATCTCTACTGATTTACAATCCCTCGGGTCAGTTCAACAAAATAGGTCGCAATGTAAATGATGGACGAGTCAACATGTCGTAATATACTATTGTTTCTGTTTCATTCCAATGAATTTGTGTTAGTATTTTTGAAAGCAATGGTGGCTCATTGGTATCGGCTCTCTTTGAACCCACATGATTAAAGGATTAAAGGCTGGGTTCAACCAACTATGTGAAATTATTTCATCACCACTGCTATAAAAAAGGTGAAGGAAAAATTCGTGAAGGAATCGAAATTCTAGACCCAAAAATTCTAAATCATTGACATCTATCGACCCGCACTGGGTCCGCGTGGTGTATTACTGTCTGGTGTGATGTGACTGATGTGTCCCATCAAATAAGTCCTCCTTGAGGGAGAAGAAGGGAGTGGCAGACTCCTATTCCCTTATTAATAAAACGAGAAGTAAAGTTACGCCAAAGTTAATCCTTAAAAATGTATGGTTAGTCCGAAGATTATCCTGTACCCTCAGCACGAATTTTCACTCTTTTACTTTACAGCGTCTTTCTAGTATTTACAGCGTTTTTGTATGAAAAAATATCCATTAGCGCCTCTGGTGTGCAAAGAAAGAACTAATTTTTTCCTTGAAAACTGTCAATTTGAAATTGTCAAAGTTCCAGTTTACTTTACGTCTCAAATACTGAAAATTCGTGCTAAGGGTACTGGTTGTAACTTTAGTCCACGGTTATTAATTAGTGGGCTAATGACTAAAAACCACCCTGTTTCTTCACATGCCCTTTACGTTCCAGGGCTGTTATCTACCTAAGCGCTTGAGCTCAAAAAATTACTGTATACAAATAGAAACATTTACTACGTCTGCGTCACACATTCTTGAGAACTTTTAAAATGCGGAACTTCTAAAATTAAAACAGTGTTAAATATTGGAAAACATTGAAAAGCTCTAGATGTTTTGATAATAAAATAAATTGTGCTTAGTGTACAATATTTTTTTAAGTACCTACTCATAATATTTTTTACCTGTAAAATATCAAATATTTTTGTTAATATTTTACTAACAAAAATATTTGATATTTTACCGCTAACTAACTTATAAATACTTGTTTGTCAATTTTATTAGTCTTTTGTATTTTTGTACTAAGTTTTAAATTCTTTATTGTTTTTGTAAAAATATTTAAAATATAAAGAATAAGAACATCACAATCAATTAAGTAATGTTATTAGTTTTGATAAATAAATAGATTTTCAGTTAAAAATAAAACTAACCTTTACGACCACTTTTAGAAAAATCCCCAAAACGTCAACTGTGAACTTCATTTTGTTTTCTTCAGCGATAACCACACGATTATTTTCACTTTATTCTCACTTTTCGAACTGAAACATTAAGACGAAAGCCAATTAGATCACAATCCACAACTGTTACGCGAGCATTTTATTAAACTTTGCTTTAAAAACTTTCAAGAACATCTAATTTTAGAAACAAATCGAGCTTACCATTTTATGAAAAAAAAAACGTCAAAAATTTATGAAATCACATGAAGAATTGTTTTAAAGTCGTTTTAAGTCGGGTTCGTCGGAAAAATATAATATGTACTACGTTTGGTTTTTATTGTGTGAACGTTTGGTGTGCGCGCACGCATTGCGAGGCCAGACGAAGGCGTTCTTAATTTAGAAGCGAACGAAATCGGACTAGAGATCCGATCACCCAGGGATTTAGTTTTATACGCTCAGTTGTAGGGAATAAAACTGTTAAAAATACGAATTACACTTATGTTGCACACGTGTTGTGCCGCAGTGTCTTGTCAACTATAATAATGACGATAAAATTATAGTTTCCTCAGAGTTCTACGGTCCGGGAGACATGCGGTTACATAGAGTAGATAATTTTACAGAATGTTAAGTCGACGAATCTTTGTGATGGGGGGACGCCGGGGTCGCAGGACTTATCTCATTACCGTGACCCCGAAACGTAAAGGGCTACGTAAAGGACACCGTGGTTTTCAGTCAGTATTTCAGTGGGTGGGAGGACTCATTTGCTGATTTTACCATGAAAAGAAAAACAAAAGGTGGTAGTACGTCAAAACTAATTTTAAAAAACTTAGCGTAAAACTTTTCTGTGGGAAAGAAAAATTGTATTTTGCAGGCAGGACTTGAACCTTTCAGTAAGTACACCGGACGTTTAACCAACTAAGCCACCGTAGTTACGTCCGGAAAGATCTATTTTTAACCGACTTCCTAAAGGAGGAGGTTCTCTATTCGGATGTTAGTCCTTTTTTATGTTTGTTCGGGCATAACTCCATCGTTTAACAACCGATTAGAAATTTTGTTGGATAGGGTATACTTCCGGAATGGTCCCATTAAAATTTTACCGAAATCGGAATAGCACTTTGAAAAATCAAAAAAATCAACTAAAACCTAAAAAGTTTTCAACTTTGTCTACACCGGTTACTCCGAGGTTTCTGGTCCGATTTCGATGAAAAAGTCAATGAAATAAAAAATAAAGTCACCGACTTTCGAAAGAAAAGTTTTTTTGTAGGTTATTTTGAACTTTTTTTGTGGTTGTTTTGAAGTCGGTTACCTATTTTTTTTTAAGTTTTTTTTCAAATGGCATTTCTAAAAAGGAATTCCGGCTGTCATTTGTAGATCTTTGACAGTCGTTACTGTTAGTCAGAACCTCTGAAGTCTGACAACAAGTCTTACCATAATTGGGTATCGTATTACCCAGTAACTGGGTTGTGGAGGTCTGACAGGCAGTCGCTCGATGTAAAATACTGATATCTAGCTGCACCTGGTTCGACTGGAAGCCGACCCCAATATAGTTGGGAAAAGGCTAGGGAGATGATGATGATTTCTAAAAAGAAATGTTTAAATTAGTTAGTAGAATCACCAGTCCGTTTCCTACATAATCTTTGGCGCCCCGTTGGTAAAGCTATTGACGCTATAGATAATTGATATTCATTGTGCACGCTCTGTCTGTATATCCGATGTTCGAAATACTTTATAGTTTGCGCCTATTTTAATAACTTCGCATCAATCAATGATCTCAAAATACTAAAATGATTTCCACCTGTTTGTACAAAGTCAGTCCCTCCTTCATGCCGTGGGTGGGAGGACTCATTCGAAAACTTTACCACGCTAAAAAAATGTTGCTCTAAGGGCTCCCTCACCGCGAGCTTTCACCTGTAATGTAACGTTACAGATTCGAAGACAATATAAGCATCAAATTGCGCAATTTTATGTTACATTACAGGTGAATGCTCGCCTTGAGGGAACGACTTAACTTATACAGTGCTATCATGCAATAAAGGTAAGCGTCCACAGGTCCGCATCGCATGTATCGGACGTATCGTACGTAACGGATTTTAGTTCGCCTTGTATTAGAACTCCTACAACTGCGTCCTCTGATCCGCATCGTACGGACGGCTAAGCGGCAATGCCTACATGCAATGCGTACCAATGACGTCATACGGAAATCCGATCAGTGGACGCGCGTCGCACGCTTACTGAATGATTTTTTCTTTTTCTTTCTTGCATTCCTCTTCTGCTAAAAAAGAAGAAATAATTACCTACTTGTGAATTGCTTTCATCCTTTCTCGCAAACACTTCCCGAACGTATGATCACTAAAAAAATCCAAATGAAGGTGGCATCGGCAATCCGATTGCTGTTACTCGCGTCGGCAATCTGATCGCTGCTGATACAGAAATCCGTTTGATGCGATGCGTCCGATACTTACGATGCCGACCTGTGGACGCTTACCCTAAACAAGGATGGCAAAATTATGTTTGTAATGTAGGTAAGTACACGATCTACAAGTACTTGCCTCAAGTGTTACTCTCTTCACCAATTCCATGTGCTAGTACATAGTGTGATAGGTACAGGGTAATGGAAGCAAATCCTTAAAGGGAAGTCGCCTTTGGGTCCTCGGCAGGTGCCTCGCACTAATCACGTTAGTGTCAGGTTGACGACACCTGGAACTACGGTGACCTGGCTTTCTGGTACACGCAGAGAAATGTCTGGGTACCTATACAGTAAATTGTTTTCCTTCAAGCTTGTTCCCTCGCCTTTTTGGCAATGTTCGACACCTGACTGTGAATATGAACAACCAGCACATGCTTTATGAGTATATTCTTTGGCAGAACGAACGCAATGTTGGATACTGTTCAGCCTACATCTGGAGTCATTTATTATACGGACCTTGTCGAAACTCGAACAAACTTCCGTGCGTTCAAGCGTTTTTGCCATACCTATAATTATTGGAATCAAATATAGCAGCTCACAATTTAGGACCCATTAATATTAGTAGTCATTTTTACCCGTGGTTTTAGGCAACTGGGCTTGTCCCAGTTGTAATGTCCCTTTGTGCCTATTGGCCTTGTTTTGTTCTGTCTCCTGCTTGCATGGAGGGAAGTGGAAACATATTTTTCCTACTCCTCCACTATTCTTTTCTGATTAATTTCGTTGCAGGGTCCAAGACAGCTAAATTCATTCTCCGGGACACGTCGAGCTTCATGGTCTCGGCGCTTTTCTGGTGGTTGCCACTGTTGATTCTGGCTCTCAGGAGTTGCAGTGGTTTGGAAATAGTGTGGTGGGTTTAGCTACCTACGAGAACTTCTGGTTGCAAATGTTAAACTATCAACAGAAATATTGTAAAGTCAACTAGTGAGTCTTGCTGTCACGGTTGCAACCAGAAGTTCTAGTATACATTTCTCTGCGTGTACTTTAGATTAGAATATCCTCATTAAGAGGAAACAGCAAGGGCTGGAGAATTGAAAAATAGGTATTCGTAAAATCTAATTGCTGTCGCGCAGTGCCCACAACAGAGTTACAGAGCGCGATAGAGACAACAGCAGCTTGGACCGAAAATACCTTATTAAATGGCACAAAATCAACGATTCGTAGTCCCCTGATTACTCCTCCAAAACTTAACCGATTTCACTACTTTTTTCTTTAAAAAATAAAGAAAGGCATTGACCGTGTTCCTATGTTTTCCTTTTTTTATATAATCTCGTCAAATTTGTTTTCTGGATATTTGAACACAGTGGAAAATCTGGCTATTTTTTCAGGATTTTGAATGTTCATATCTCTTTTAATAATTAATTTATGGAAAAAAGGAAAACATAGAGACATGCCAATAGTGGTCATAGATTTTTTGTAAAAAAATGATTGCTCTAGTGGCATTATCCAGGAAGAAAACAGGGGACTACGTTTGTATGGAAAAACGACCGTGCTGTTTCCTCTTAAGCGACGACTACTGTAAGCACAGTGTGTAAGAGCAGTGGTGGCCCAGTGATATTGGACCCGTCTTACAAGTTGTAGTTTCGAACCCCGCCAGTCACATTACTTTGTGTAATTCTGTATGTTTTGTGTGTGTTTTGTTTGTGTATTCATTACAAACATAATAACATTCAACACACACAGTTGGAAACCAGCATCGAGCAATAGCTGCAACTCACACACTGAGTCAATTGGGTCCACATTTGGCGTAGCCGTGGGACACATAAATGTTATATTTTGCGTTGTAATTCAACGATTTACTAAATATTTTTTTTCTTTTATTAATATTTTGTCTACCTACCCAGTTACCCAAATAAACGTTTTTTCGTGTTTTCACACACAAACTTACAAAATTATGTTTTGTGTTTATAATGTTAGTGTTGATGAAAAACGAGAACAGAAAGCTATTTTTTTCGGAGTTAAGTATGTCTGTAAAATAAAACGGCTACACAGTTTAAAAACATAATATTCATTCGCCTCATTTTCTATTAAGCGGTTTGTTTTTTTCTTCTTCTTTCTGTTTTATTTTCAGCAGCGTCTTAAGGCGGTTGACGAAATAATTTTCTGGGTACTTCAGTATTTCAGTCTTGAAAGCTCCTGGGCCCATCTCCACATTCGGTCTCATTTCATTCATTCGTCTTGAAAATGTGGACAGCAATGTTGCTATGTAGCTTAAGAGATCAAAACTGACCTGAAAATCATTTAATTAATTATTTAAATTTTGGTCTTTGACTGCTGGCCTTTTAGAGTGACTAAGAGTTACTCAAAGCAATGGAAAGAGCTATGCTCGGAGTTTCTTTGCGGGATAAAATCCGGAACATGGATAGTCGGCGAAGAACCAGAGTCACCGACATAGCTCATAAAATTTGCAAGTTGAAATGGCAATGATGGGCAGGCCACATCGCTCGTAGAACTGACAACCGATGGGGAAGAAAAGTTCTTGAGTGGCGACCACGGATCGGACCGGAAAACGCAACGTAGGCAGGCCTCCCACTAGGTAGACCGACGACATAGTGAGGGTCGCGGGCAGCCGATGGATGCAAGCGGCGAATTGTCGTTCGGCGTGGCGGTCTCAGGGAGAGGCCTACAATCAGGAGTGGACGTCTTCCGGCTGATGATGATGATGACGATGAATTATTTCAATTTAATTAGAGGCTTGTGTTTATACGCCTACCTATTTTTAAAACTAGAAAATCGATATACCTGCCAGTGCCTGCCTGCGACTCACAGTCCGCTCCTTGGGAAAATTGGTAAAATTCGAATGGGCCCAGACTGTGAGTTGTTCTGTTCTGCATTAGAATCTATGATTTGTTGTTTAAATGTCTGTATCGGTTAAAGAACTTGTCTAGACACGCAGTAGCGTGGCCAGCCAAGCAGGCTTAAAATCTACGCCCTCTTTCTTATAGCACCATAAATATTAATTCCTTTTTCCCCATATCCTGTGTGTCGCTTCAGTGTTTAGATTGGTTGTTTATAAAAAAAAACACTAAATAATCACCAATTTCATTTTTTTATAGATTTTGCATTCCCTGGTTTGGCTTCTTCATATAGAGTTACTTTTAATAAAAGCATGAAATCGTAACACAAGAACAATCTTACGGTGTGTCTAATGTGATGAGTATTTTTATTCTGTGGAACTCTCATGTCAAAATTATTGTCTTGTCTTTGATTTGATGTAGGTATGTATGAAAGTATGGTTGCAGAGATATTAAAAACAGGACAGACTCTTATTACTCAAAAAGTTAAAGGCACAAATTAACGGGACTAGTGGCACAATTGGGAAGGCAAGTCAAAGCTAATTGTAGATGGCGCCACCATAGCTTAGTCCTAATCCGACCAATGACGTAAGTAGTACTATTTTGGAGTACCTTTAAAGATTTGAACTAATAACGATGCTTGAAACAAGCTATACCTACTAGCGCCATTAGTTCCCCATTTGCCATCCCCGATATAATAATGATTTGTGCCATAGTCTTCGCTCCATGTTGTGGTCGGGTCAGGAACCATCACACAGCAACAAGTGTGAAAAACTGTATTCCTTATTACCTTTGTAAATTTGCCTGATACCGATGTTGGCGCTATCAAATCTGTCCCGATATCCGACATAGCGCGTGGAGTTATTTCAAGCGCTCGATTCGCAATGTTGACAAATTTATCAAAGAAGATCGGCACATCTAATGTGAACGCTATCTGGTAGCAATATGTCACGCTGAACGCTGAAGTTAGCACAAAGATGATATCTAAAAGGAGAAATGTATTATTAAGTTGAGAACATATTATCGGACGCGTCCGTCAACCGCGGCTGAGGGACCTGCAAGCCAAGCCAGTAACTAGGCTAGCCCAGGCAGTGTTTCCGCATCATCTTATCGAACAATTATTGAACATTTAGTAATTATTTCTTCTTAATAGTATTTGTTTTTCTTGCGGATCGCTACAACGTAAAATATTAAATAGTAAAACTTACTAAAAGCACCCATTTCTATCTCTTGATAAACTTAAATTTTTGTTTAAATTTTCATCACATCAAGCAATTCCTTTGAGAGTTTCCAAACTATTCTTTTGATGATCAAACAAGCATAGATGAGCGGACAGATAGGAAAACTAATCAAGTTAAAACGAGTATTTTTAATTAGAATCTGAATTGCTGGGTATTGGCTACGTCGAGAACATTGGATTCGTTTCACCATTTTTCAATTTAACCGTGTTTTCAGCACGTGAAAATTTGTAGTCGAGAGTTCAACGAGTTTTTGTTTTTTTTAGCCGATTTCGAAAAAAGGTGGAGGTTCTCAATTCGGCTGTATTTTTTTTTAATTAATTATAGAATCGGGCGTTACTTTGCGGAAACCCATGATATGACATTAAGGGCTGATTTTTCAATGGTCAGATAATATGCTCTTATCTGAGGAATAAAAATGGCGGTTTGACAACTTATCTATAGTAAATACCTATGTCAAACCGCCATTTTTATTTCTCAGATAAAAGTTATCTGACTATTGAAAAAAACAACCCTAAAAAAGGGTAAAATAACCAACAAAACTAAAAAACTTCTTTCGGAAGTCGGTGGTTTTTTTTATTAATTTCATTGCTTTTTTGCCACCAACTTCCGAAAGAAAAGTTTTGTTGGTTATTTTACCCTTTTTTGTAGTTGTTTTTGAAGGCGGTTACATTTTTTTTTAAGTTTTTATTTCACTCTTTTTAGTTTAAATATTCAACCTAATTCTTGTCATATACATCATTTTCTTACATATGTAAGAAATCCGTAGCACCAGTAATAACATCGTTAACATCTCTTTCATTTCTTCCCTATCTCAAAAACTACTGAACCGGTTTTGATGAAACTTGCAGTATTCTTTTAGTTGAACGGTATCTAGTTCAACATAAAAAGAATTACTTAAATCGGACTTGTAGCTCCGGAGATATTATGCGAACACAAACATAATTTCACTAAATGAGGAGTTGTACCTTCCATCATCAACTCATCCACCTGACATGATGATTATCAGATGCAAATACTTGAACAGCTTTAGAAAATATATGAAAATGGTACTATGTGCCTATAAAATTTGAAGGTTGCCCTCATTTCCCTGGGATCCCATAATCAGATCCTGACCTGATGACAATGGGACCAATTGGAAAGTATACCCTTTCAAACAAAAGAAAAATCGTCCAAATCGGTCCAGGCGTCTTCGAGAATCCGAGGAAGGTCAATTTTAGGGTTTGTCTCCACGGATCCCGGTATCAGATTGAATTGAATTAGCCACGGATCACGGCGACTTGTGTCCACCGATACCGTGATCTGTTTCCAACACAAAAAATAAAAATAAATGTAGCTACCGATCACGGTATCCGAATAATAAGATTTTTTAAACTATTTCTTCTTTTGATTTGGGAAATTGGATAAAAATAAAATCAGGTTGAAAAATATTCCAGCACTGGAGTCATAAGGATGGAATATAGGAAGATTAGTGCACTTGCTGGACTGCACTCGATTGCCAGAACTACCTATCAAACTCATGCACATTTATAGATAATGATTGAGGATAACCCAAGAAAAAAAAAAACAACAGTCTTGAAAAACATTTTACTCTGTTTCTTGCCTCTGCGCATCGAACAAATGTATATAATAATAAATGTTTTTCATTTTTCTTGTTTTTATAAAATATTTAAAAATGTAATAATATGTTTATGTAAATGAATAAACGAGATAATAATAATATTCCACAACTATCACACAACGCCGTCTAGTCCCAAGCTAAGCAGAGCTTGTGTTATGGGTACTAGACAACTGATAAACATACTTATATATTTCTAAATACATACATAATATAGATAAATTACACCTAAACACAGAACAAATGATTGTGCTCATCACACAAACATTTGTCCTGGGTGGGAATCGAACCCACGACCTCCGGCATAGCAGTCAGGGTCACTAACCACTAGACCAACAGGCCTGACAGTTGTCTAGTGGTATGATAATTTATATCTTGTAGCCACGATGATCGGTGGCTACATTTTTTATTTAATTTTTGTATTGGAAACGAATCACGTTATCGGTGGATACAAGTCGCCGTGATCCGTGGCTAATTCAATTTGATACCGGGATCCGTGGAGACAAACCCCAATTTTATACCAGAACAGAGTACAGGGGCTTTTTCTAATACGATGAAAGAAGCAATCCCAAAATTTGTAAGCATCGTAATAAGAACTGAAACATTTTACGTAGCCATGGAAATAAATTTTAAATTCTTCGCTTTTCATTGAATTCTCATAAAACTAAAGGCAATTTCATGAAAATCGTAAAATATACGAATGGGCTTTCAATATTCTCGATTTGTTACAGATGTAGGAGTCACGTGTTTACCTATACACGATTCATCATCATGTCCGTTGGCTTGCAGATCAAACATTGTAAGTACCTAGCCCACCCCTAGGTGGGCTCAAACGACTGTCAGACCCTTACCGTCTTACTATAAAAAGTTAAACACCTGTTGAACACTTTTCTAAAAAAACAGCAACTGCGAAACGCCATTCGTCGTTGATACAGTACCCGGCAAGTTGGCAAGATTATGGTGTAGTGGGGGTAAGTTTGCGCATCGGATTTAGCGGCACGCAAGTGTAAGCGAGAGCGCGTATACTGGGTGCGAGGGGCAAAGACGAGTGACGCACCAATCGCGAGCTCGGATCGCCACTACCTCATACCCCGCGACCCGCATGACCAGCAAAGAGATCTACAAAATTACTTCTGCGCATCTAACAACTCTTGCCAACTTACGTGCCGGCCACTGTATAAAGGTCGTTTTGCATGTCACCGTTTTTAGACAGGTGTTTAACAGATGTTTAACTTTTTGTTCTAAGACGGTTACTGTCTTAGAATTCACCCTGTGTTCTTTAGGTTGCGTTCCAGAACGTAAAGGTTACAAATAGCAGTGGTGCCGTTGACCGGGGTAGATTATACTAGGACCTTGTAGTCGCTATGAAAATGTTAAGATTTCATTAATTAAAAAAAAATAATTACAGATTCTCTTTTGCTATGGACATTATTGATAGTTTCAACGGATTCAAACAAAGTCAAAGGAAACCTGTCCGATGCACGTAAAATTACAAATTTTATAGAAGAAATCATAAAACCTAAAAGTAATCGGCTTTTTGATGTCAAACGGAGGTTCTTGGCTAAGGATAATATAATATTATTGCCAGAGATTGAAACTGAAATCAAACTTAAAGTAAAAGAACTAAAACCGATACTACAAGACGAGGATAATGATTACACAAGAAGAGTAAATAATTTTAAATTTGACAAAAGTGAGGAAACTATCATATTAGAACTCGTGCCAGAAAACAGAAGGCGGGCTAACACGTTAGCAATAACACAAACTGAACAGTTAACAAACACATTACACAAAAATATCAAATACTACAAACAGCTAAGGCAAAACATAACAAAGATGTTGGACGAAGTAAAAATTGCAAGTTCGACGAAGACGCTAATAACTAGAACATTCGACGAAATTTTATCTCTACTCATAAACCAGCAGTGTCAGAAAAAAAGCATAAATACAAGAGATGTGTTCCAGCATCTCGATAAAGACATGCGCAAGTCAATTCCAAAAGTGAATGATATATTTCAATTTTTGCAAAGACAAAAAAACCTTTACAATGGCGTTGAATTTATGGATAACACTGGTAACGCAAGTAAAATAACAAACGAAATATTGCCTCAGTTGCTGTTGCCTCTGAATACATTATTAGAAAAGTATAAAATAAAATGTTACTTGGATCATAAAGAAAAACCCAAAAACGAACGGAATGAACGCACCCGTCCGAGTGTCGAAGCTCAATCACTCTCTATTAGGAGTAACGATCAATGTGAAAGTTTCATAGTATGTTCCAATGAACTAACCGATTTCCTAAAAATAATTTACAATTCCTTGAAAAGTATCGCTGTTAGCAGTTTTGCTAATTATAAAGATTGGTTTAAAAGAACAAAATTAAATGAAACTAAAGTCGAAGATTTAAATAAAACAATTCAAAACATTTTACGTTCAAAATTTAAGGATTTGCACATTTATATAGAAAAAGAATTCCAGAAAATATTCATTAAACATGTAAAATTCTTCACGTTAGACAAGAATAAAAATAAAATAGCGAACATCCAACTTATTAACAATTTCCATGTTATTTTACGAGAAGAAATTATAAAGAGCGTTACTGGACTTCTATTGAATGTTGACTATAAATTTAAACCATTTTTCACTATGAATTTTAGATTAGACTTGGAGACAGTCAGTGACCAATTAACTGCAGAACTTTGTGATTTTTTCGAACTATGTAATGGTCGCAGAATACAAATGAGAAAAGAGGCTAGTCCATTAAACACTCTTCAAAAATTAACATTTGGAAATGTTTACGTTAAAGTACAAAATAGTTCGAACGATGAAAAACCTTCGTCCAATTTTGGTGAGCAGAAATTCAATTCTGTACAAGGGAATGTGACCTCTCTGTTAAGGAAAAGTATGATAGATGCTGTTAATCACAGGAAGTACATTCATAAAAATGTTACCAGAACTACAATACGTTCGACTGCTACGACAAAAGGTCCAGTTAGGAAGCACCGTAAATTTTTTTAAACCCCAATAAAATAATATTTATACTCTTTTTTTGTAAATCATGACATCAGCATATTAGTTTTGCCACTGCTGGGACACAGGCCTCCTGTCTGCGTGAGGGAGTGGTCCATAAACTAGCACGCGGTCCCAGTGCGTGTTGGTAGATGTCACGTGTCTTGGATGTTTTGGTTTCCTCACGATGTTTGCCTTCACCGTTTCGAGAACAGTGGGGATGAAATAAATTATATAATGTAATACGCCTGGCTGGTGGTGGTAGTGGGGTTCGAACCCACTGTTTTCGTAATCAAAACCTCCACAGATTTAAAGAAATATCGCAATAGGATCGTTCAGAAACAAGCCCCTTTGCGAGAGTTACCTACTCGTAAATATTTAGTATTAAGTTTTTGCATAAATTGACAGTACATATTGCTCAATATTATGATTGTACTCGTAAATATTTAAATTGTTATTAAAATACAGTTTAACTCAAATATCTCCTTACAATGAAAAAGAACCGGTAATCATCGGTAACTTGTCGATTCAATTTTTGAACGAATTCGCTAGCCCGTCGTAATCATCCAGAGACAAATGCCCGGAATAAAAAAAGGTTGTAATACACCCCCAGGGGCCGTATTACAACGTCTTAAAACGAGGCTTGTTCCAGTGAGTGAACGAGATGGCGCTAGGCGACTTGTATACCTAGCTCTGTCACTTTCCCACAATGGAATAACTCGTTTTAAGACGTTATTGTAGGCCACCTGAATTAACACACAGGTTTTAAAAATATGGGTGCTTATGCACCCATATTTTTCTAAATAATCATTACTTATAATATTAAACTCGATGATGTATTAGGAAATCTTTATTTACTCATACAGACTAAAAATGTACCCTGTTCCTGTAGGTTGCTTTGTGTTCCAGGATCACGGTATCCAGCTTTTGAGTCCCGCGACCAGTACCCTTAGCACGAATTTTCACTCGTTTACTTTACAGTATTTACAGCGTTTCTTGTATGAAAACATGGAACAGCGCCTCTGGTGTGCGAAGAAGGAACCAATTTTTTCATTGAAAATTGTCAAAGTTCCAGTTTACTTTATGTCTCAATTGCAACGCAACACATACGCATTATAAATTTTGTAATAAAAATAGTAGCATTAATTCTAAAATCGAATATGTTTCCCATGAATCGTTCTATAGGGATAATAAAACTAGTTTTTGAGTACAAAAACATTATATTACTTTACATATCTCTTGCTCTGTAAGTACACCCTTACACCCCTGAATGCCGGGGTGTATGACTATCATTACAGCATAGGTTTTGGAATTTGAAAAAAGAACTGTCATACTCATACTGCACGAAGAATATTTTTAAAAAGTTAATTTTTTTTTTCTCGGTATCGATTAATAACTCGAATCGGAATCTAGACAATTTATTTTATAAAGATTTTATTTTAAATATGGAACTATTTGTTTCGACATCGTATGTTAGATGAAATCGATTTAAAAATCAAACTGGCCAGCAAGATTTGACGCGCTTGCGTGCGTGAAAAAAAAAGGCAGTCTACTAGTAGGCGCGAAAGCATCGCGAAAATAATTAATTTTCTTGTTTGAGTTCTTTTTCAATAGTAGATTATTAACCAAGTGAACCTCAAGTCACTCAAACTCAAGTCTTATCATCACAAACTCATATTCAAACTATAAATATACCTAAAAAGAACGTGACCATATCTCTTACAAATTGTAATAATTTTACTATTAATTTTAATTAAATACACATTTTTTTCTTCTTAATAAATGTTCATTGAAACCTGCTGTCTTGTTGTTTACTTACCTCACAATCGATATGTAAAGCAGAGTATTTATCTCGGGCGTAAGCATCAATTGCATACTCGGGTTAATTAGCGCCTTCGCTTCGCTCAGGCGCCAAAAACCTCGTATGCAATTGATGTCATACAGCCCTTGGTTAATAATCTACTATTACATATCTCTTGCTCTGTAAGTACACCCTTAAACCCCTGAATGCCGGGGTGTATGACTATCATTACAGCATAGGTTTTGGAATTTGAAAAAAGAACTGTCATACTCATACTGCACGAAGAATATTTTTAAAAAGTTAATTTTTTTTTTTTGGTATCGATTAATTACTCGAATCGGAATCTAGACAATTTATTTTATAAAGATTTTATTTTAAATATGGAACTATTTGTTTCCACATCGTATGTTAGATGAAATCGATTTAAAAATCAAACTGGCCAGCAAGATTTAACGCGCTTGCGTGCGTGAAAAAAAAAGGCAGTCTACTAGTAGGCGCGAAAGCATCGCGAAAATAATTAATTTTCTTGTTTGAGTTCTTTTTCAATAGTAGATTATTAACCAAGTGAACCTCAAGTCACTCAAACTCAAGTCTTATCATCACAAACTCATATTCAAACTATAAATATACCTAAAAAGAACGTGACCATATCTCTTACAAATTGTAATAATTTTACTATTAATTTTAATTAAATACACATTTTTTTCTTCTTAATAAATGTTCATTGAAACCTGCTGTCTTGTTGTTTACTTACCTCACAATCGATATGTAAAGCAGAGTATTTATCTCGGGCGTAAGCATCAATTGCATACTCGGGTTAATTAGCGCCTTCGCTTCGCTCAGGCGCCAAAAACCTCGTATGCAATTGATGTCATACAGCCCTTGGTTAATAATCTACTATTACATATCTCTTGCTCTGTAAGTACACCCTTACACCCCTGAATGCCGGGGTGTATGACTATCATTACAGCATAGGTTTTGGAATTTGAAAAAAGAACTGTCATACTCATACTGCACGAAGAATATTTTTAAAAAGTTATTTTTTTTTTTCTCGGTATCGATTAATTACTCGAATCGGAATCTAGACAATTTGTTTTATAAAGATTTTATTTTAAATATGGAACTATTTGTTTCCACATCGTATGTTAGATGAAATCGATTTAAAAATCAAACTGACCAGCAAGATTTGACGCGCTTGCGTGCGTGAAAAAAAAAAGGCAGTCTACTAGTAGGCGCGAAAGCATCGCGAAAATAATTAATTTTCTTGTTTGAGTTCTTTTTCAAAAGTTTTATACATGTCTAGTGACATATTTTAATTTATTATATGTATTTTATACTTTACATAATACATATAATTATTAAAATAACTTTTAATTAAATACACATTTTTTTCTTCTTCTTAATAAATGTTCATTGAAACCTGCTGTCTTGTTGTTTACTTACCTCACAATCGATATGTAAAGCAGAGTATTTACCTCGGGCGTAAGCATCAATTGCATACTCGGGTTAATTAGCGCCTTCGCTTCGCTCTGGCGCCAAAAACCTCGTATGCAATTGATGTCATACAGCCCTTGGTTAATAATCTACTATTAAATCATAACATTTAGAACTTTTTTTTTTAATTTTTTTGTTTACGTTTCGTAGTGTCCAGTTAAACACCGTGACTTTTTAGTCGTCTTACAAAGGCAGTCCAGTTCATGTTTCCAATGACTAGAACACGTTTATAATAAAAAAATTGGTATACAGGGTGTTTCTTTTAAATTGGCCAAAAGGGGGAAATCCGCATCCATAAGAGATACGGGAAAACTTTCTTAGGAACCTTTTATCTCTTTTTTGATGCTGACAATTTTAGCGTTTTATTTTTTTGGTCAAGTGTGAGTTGTCCACAAAAATGAGTGAAAATGACGAATTTTTTTTTAACGCCGTTCGATTCTGTTTCATGTAAGAATTATTTCATTGTACCGGCAGAAAAAAATCGGGACGGCGGAAAAAAAATCAAAATTATGAAAAAAAGCCAATTTTATAGAATAACATTTTAAGACGTTACTTTGGGACGATAACACATTTAGGATCAATTTAGGCAATTTTTGGCATACCGCCTGTGATACATTAGAGCGCTCCCTCACCTCGAGCATTCACCTGTAATGTAACGTTACAGATTCAAACATTCGAAGACAATAGAACATCAAATTGCGTACTTTTATGTTACATTAGAGTACCCTTAGCACGAATTTTCACTCTTTTACTTTACAGCGTTGCTTGAGGTTGCTTGTATGAAAAAATGGAACAGCGCCTCTGGTGTGCGAAGAAGGAACTAATTTTTCCCTTGAAAATTGTCAATTTGAAATTTGTCGTCAAAGTTCCAGTTTACTTTTCATCTCAAACACTGAAAATTGATGCTAAGGGTACAGGTGAATAATCACAGTGAGGGAAGCGCCTTTAGGTTTTTTTTTATAGAAACTCGGGGGGCCTCAACGATCGTTGGGCCCTGGGTACATTATCATAGGGCCCAATGGAGGACGGTCCTGTCAGTAGGTGTCAGTGTAAATGATTGGGAAGTGCTGCACTCGTCCACTCGACCAGGCGATTGTAAGGCAGGCCCCTTCCGTAAAGTTCCGTTGAAAGACGATGGTCGATGGAACCTCCACATCAATTCCGCATATGAAGCAACTGGAACAAAAAAGGTTTGGGGTTATTCAATATAATTTATTTTTTTAAGGCACGTTTAGTGCATTGCCTGACGTCTTAAGAGGAAACACCAAGGGCTGGAGAATTGACAAATAGGTATTTGTAAAATCTATTATTTCACTACTTTTTCCTTAAAAATAAAGAAAGGCATTGGCCGTGTTCCTATGTTTTCCTTTTTTTATATAATGTCGTCAAATTTGTTTACTGATTAATTATTTGAACACAGCGGAAAATCTGGCCATTTTTTTAGGATTTTGAGTGTTCATATCTCTTTTCATAATTAATTTATGGGAAAAAGGAAAACATAGAGACATGCCAATAGTGGACATAGATTTTTTGTAAAAAAATTATTGCTCTACTGGCATTATCCAGGGAGAAAACAGGGGACTACGTTTGTATGGAAAAACGGCCGTGCTGTTTCCTCTTAAGATCTGACCACCTTGTGGGTAGTGTACACCTAAAAGTATGTCTGGAACGGCTTTCCAGTTAGCAACTGCCGAAGACGCATTTGATGATTTTATCACTTATAAAAGTTACACAGCGAATAGTCGGTACATTTCTAGTTCATACAATAAAATGCTGAATCTATATAAAAATCAATGCCGCTTTTCTTTGTAATTTTACAACTCAAGAACAAGCTCACCAGTCCAATCCAAATGTTTGGGTTTTGTTAGGACTATTTACTAGATAGTTTATGATCAAAATTGGCTGAGCGGTTCTTCATTTATCACATTTTTCCTTATCTACATATGTATACGAAGCATGGGGTGCTATGACAGGAAACCTCCACGTGCGCCCGTGGACTGGAGTTCCCTCTCGGATACATCCGAGGGGAAGACCAGTTTTTCGGGCCGGTGCTCCCTGGGATGCGGGCAAAAATTCTTCCTTAGGCACTGTGTGCCCAAGTGGTCTCTTCACCCGTATGCGAATAGCCTGTCGTGTGGACGCTCCAACGCGTGTCCCTCTGATCAGCAGAGGGCACAGCGGCGGAGCGGGCTTGCGGACGGTGAGTAATGGGTAGCTCGCCGTCCGACCAACCAGTCACGGGTTTTTACTTGACCCAGGATACCGTGGCCCCGGAACGTAAAGGGCATAGGAAGGAACACGGGTGGATTTTAGTCAGTAAAAGTTTAACAGTCCCTTCCGCCCCACCCAGGGCGGGAGAACTCATTTGATGATTTCACCACCAAAAAAAAAAAAATTATACAAAGCATGTACTGGGCCGCTAGTAACATATGAAAACAAATGGACTGGCCTGTTGGTCTAGTGGTTAGTGACCCTGACTGCTAAGCCGGAGGTCGTGGGTTCGATTCCCACCCAGGACAAATGTTTGTGTGATGAGCACGATCATTTGTTCTGTGTCTGGGTGTAATTTATCTATAATATGTATGTATTTAGAAATATATAAGTATGTTTATCAGTTGTCTAGTACCCATAACACAAGCTCTGCTTAGCTTGGGACTAGATGGCATTGAGTGATAGTTGTGGAATATTATTATATTATTATTATTATAATGAGAAAAACTCACCACGGTGTTATCTTAAGCTGCAACATTAACCTGGTGGTACAGAAGACAGTGACGAGATGAGACTCCTCAAACAGGATTGCCAGGTACCTCCCGGTGGGGTCCCAGCACATGTCCAATATAGGCCCTCCGACTGTGTCACCTGAAGACAGCTCCACCTTTGTGACATCCAGGACTGGAAGCGCTTTACTGGTTTGTGATCCTGAAGAAAACGGTTCATTAAAACACACTGAAATAACAATGAATAATAATGTCATCAATATATTATTGTAAATGTAATTATAGTCCGTCAGTAAGTGTTGAAAAATAATGAACAGGTCGGTTTTACTTTTGTTGAATTAATGCATATTTGAGAGCAGTGGTGGCCAAGTGGTATCGGCTCCGACTTACGAGTTGTAGGTCGTGGGTTCGAATTCGAACCCCGCCAGGCGCATTACTTTGTGTAATTTATTTCATCACCACTGCTCTCAAAACGGTGAAGGAAAACATCGTGAGGAAACCGACATGTCCTGGAACCAAAAATTCGAAGACATGTGTCATCAACCAACGCCAAAGGCACTGGGCCCGGTGGTGGTGGATTATGGCCCACTCCCTCTCACAGAGAGGACACCTGTGTCCCAGCAGTGGGAACATTTATAGGCTGATGATGATGCATATTTAGAGACAAGATATACCGCATCAAAATTCGAGATCCTGCTCGTGAATAAGCAAATGAAAACTGTACTTGCTTGTGACATAATTGATAATTTTAAAACTGTTTTTTCTTCGTGATTTTTGTTTTATGTAACAAAAAAGTGACTAGGTAACAAACTAATTAGATTTTTTCAGGCAAATAACCAACAACACCCATTAAAGGGTGTTTTTTCGTTTCCGTCCAAAATTAGTTGTGTTTAACGCGATCAACCGGTTTCTATAATTTTTAGGAAATAGACAGACGCTTTTTTTTGTTTCGCATCCATTGTGGAGCTCAATTGTTTTTTGCGTTCCATGGACGCGGTAACACTTTTAAATACAGTTAAAAATTGGAATATGAAAGTGCAGTCAACGGAATAGCTAGTTTAGTATAGAAGTTTTGCCGTTGCCAGCGAAAACTCGAAATTATTCCTTAGGATTTTTTTTCGTTTGCCGATTTTATGTTCCAGAGGAATAATTTTTGCAATAGTAGGATAAGATACAGACCACTCATGAGTCCCGTATTAGTGAGAGCATACACCATAGGCTCTCCTTTGGCAGCAAACAGCAGTATATCGTTGGGTCCCCAGCACGCAGCCACGACACGGTTACCACGCGCGCACCAACGCTCTGGTGTCCATCGCTTTGTATCCCAAACTCTGGAAAAATAGACAGTAAACATGACAAGCCTGTGCTGAGGAGCTCGTGGGTAAATAATCACAGCCGCACTGGCCGATCTTCCGGGTTAAGCCGCGCTTGCCGAGGTTGGTCTGTGGATGGGTGACATTTTTAATAGAGTTTCCTCCGTGCTTCGGAAAGCACGTTAAGCCGTTGGTCCCGGTTGTCATTTGTAGATCTTTGAAAGTCGTTACTGTTAGTCAGAACCTCTAAAGTCAACCACTCTTACCATTTTTTTTTTAGCGTTAAAATCATCAAATGAGTCCTCCCACCCCGGGCAGGGCGGGAGGGACTGTCAGACTCGTACTGACTAAAATCCACGGTGTCCTTCAATAGCCTGTTATGTTCCGGGGTCACGGTAAGGGAATAATCCCGCGACCCCGGCAGGCTTTGGCCCTCTGAGAGGGGGGCCCCGTCAGTATGCTGACGCTCTTTGAGGCGCGCGTGGGACACACGCGCCGTCGACCCGGGCATGGTCCATGGTCGGGCAGCGACTTGCCCTTTACTCGCTGCCCGCATGCCTGCGCCTACGGTGGCCGGAGATCGTCTTGCGACATCCGTCGCCGTGGGCGTCCAACACCGCGGTTGGGACGGAGGGAGGACTCTGTCCTCTCTCGCGCGCGGCGCGCCTCCTCCTTCGCGAGCATTACTGCTTCGCAGAAGGAGACGACCGCTTCTCACTCCGTCTCGCCCCGGAGCATGGCCAATCCACTGTCACACACAATGTCCACGGTCTTCAGTCGCGATGCAAATGCGATAATGTGTCGCTTCTGTCGCGATTCAGTAAGTCATTCTCAACTCACGCTCCCCTACTCATTTTTCTTTCCGGTGTCGTCCGACATGAGAACTGTGCAACAGCATCGCCACAAAAAGTCGCAGTGGGCGTTACGAAACAAGGGGTAATGGCAATCTGGAACCTCCTCTTACGAATCACTAATGAAATAAACGGAAAGCGTGGGGACATGCCACGCCACAGCTACGGGGAGAGGCGCCGCCGGCAAAGGCGTCGACTTCACAGGGCGTTTGAGTAAGGCTTTCATTTATTAACACATGCAGGTGCTGTGGGACTGTCCAAAGAAACATGACAGGATCTCTCCTGTCCTGTTTCTTTGGACTTTACCGACTCTCGTCAGTAAGAGTCTGTGCCTTATGACAAGGGCTCATTTGATAAATTATAGAAACCCAAAGAAAAAAAGATATCCAGTTTCTTCCTGTTATTATAGTGACTACAAAATTACACCGTGAATTTTTTAGTCGTAAGCCCAGTTCATGTATCGAATGACTAGTCCATGTTAATAATAAAAAATAGGTAATGAGATAAAAAAAAGAACAATGAAGTCCATACTGTGACGCGAGGCATAGTTAGAAACACCCTTATCTCATACAAAATGGAGATGGAAGGATCTGACCGACTTTGCGCTCTACACATACATAAACATTTTACGACAAAAAGTCATGGTGTATAATAATACTCACCTAAATATAATAGAAGAAGTTGCAGCAAACACCTTGCCAGCATCAAATGACCAGCGTGCAAACACAATGCCACCGCCTGCCACCCTTCGTAATGGCACTGCGGTCTCCATGGACACGTCCCAGACTAACATGGATGTGTCAGCACCAGAACAGCTGATCAGCAAGTCACCATTAGGAGACCAGCTCACATCGGTGACCGGACTATGGCCTGGCCTATAAACAGAAGAATTATTTGGAGTATGGCAACTAATAACTAAGTAATTCTGTTCAATGTAATGGATTATTTGAAATTTTGAAGTAACCAAAAGCTGACTATTTTTATACTCTTAAAAAAAAATTAACCTGCTGACAATGCAATAAAGCCCCAGCCCCAAAATTTCTATTAAAAAAAATATACATAATAAACAATATATTATATAAATACAATTTATGTCATCCAAATTATTAGAGCGGTTTCCAAGATAATGGAGTAATCCTATTGCCTTAAAAAATACAGGAATTCCAACTAAATTTTAATTAAATACCATGAAAATTTCTAAAAGAAAACATACATTTCTAAAAGAAAATCTTTTAACTTTTCACAACTTGGAAATTAAGCTAATTTGTATTAAAATTGAATAAAAATCATATTTGTAGTACTAAAAGAAGTTAAACAAAGAAATCACCGCACACCTTTTCAAAACCACCGCATTACTAGATGAAGGCTTCGTAAACATTGAATTAGGATCCACGGTCCACACAATGACACCCTGTTCACATCCCACAGCCAGTTCAGAAGCTGAGAACGGTCTCCAACTTAACGAAGAAACATGTCCTTGTGCCTTACATTTCAACGTAGACACAAATGACACTTCTGAACAGTATATTCTTACATTATCGTCCACTGTTGCTACAGCCATTTTAGTTGTATGAGGGTGCCACGCCATACATTTGATTGGACCATTCCCCCAGTTCCTGGTTCTTGAGTAATTTGCAACAATTTTAGGCCCTATATCCTTCAAATGTGGCTGTAAAAAGTATCTGAATGCTGTGAAAACGTTTGCGACTTTCAACACGTATGACGCGGCGACGGCTAGGATCTGACTCTCGCGGTTCACTGAGGGATCTGCAGCGACCCCTAAAGCTTCTAAAAATCCTTGTTTGTACCACACACTGGTGATTTTCTTGAGTAAATTATCCTCAACGTCTATATACATAGAAATGTTTTCATCCGAAGTCCTGTGGTGATGTATGTCACGAGTTACGTTAATCACAGGATGGCTTTTCGTCTGAAACCAACGATAACAGTTAAAATATAGATTTATTCAAAATAATTGCGAAATTATGGAGCTAACCTTACCGAATTTGTAAACGTAGTGATATTTCCATAACGTGCATTACCACAACAGAAAACTTCATTTAGTTTGCAGAAAGGAATCTCCTCTGGCCCTGGGAGGTCCGGGAATCCATGAAAAGCCGACATTTTTCTTTAAAAGTTGATATTGTTGAAGTTACAACCGGTGAGCTGCATTAATTTTTAAATATTTTTGACAATAGGTACTTTGACAAATGACAGATGGCAGAATGACTTGACGCTAGGGATGCGATGTGAAATCGAATAAACGAATCGATTTTTGAACTAAACAAGTTTTTTTTTTCGGATTCTAGTACTATTCTATTAGGTTTATTTTTTTCAAATGCAGGTCAATACGATGTTTAACTATTCTGCCAGTGAAGAAAATTTGCATGGTAATTCATTATACATCGTGACGTTTTAAGGTGATTGCTTCGATGTAGCCCGCGAAATTCAAATTTTTTTACGTTTTTTGCAATTTGCAGGCCAGTGACATGTTGTAACTTTATAAATATTTGTGTTGCGCAAATAACAAGTTTAATTTTAAATATAAAAATTGACAAAAAATTCGCTCCATCAGCTCTCACATAGAAAAGGTGCATCGTAGTTAGATTTCGGAGATTTTAACATGATGCACCTTTTCTATGTGAGAGCTGATGGAGCGAGTTTTTTGATATTTTTTATATTTAAAATTATACTTGTTATTTGCGCAACACAAATATTTATAAAGTTACAACATGTCACTGGCCTGCAAATTGCAAAAAACGTAAAAAAATTTGAATTTCGCGGGCTGGTTGGAGCATCCCCCTTAAACATCTTATAAAAGGGGGGATGCTCCAACCAGCCCGCGAAATTCAATTTTTTTTACGTTTTTTGCAATTTGCAGGCCAGCGACATGTTGTAACTTTATCAAAATAACTATATTAAAATCTCCGAAATCTTACTTCGATGCACCTTTTCTATGTGAGAGCTGATGGAGCGATTTTTTTGATAATTTTTATATTTGAAATTATACTTGTTATTACCGCAATTCATATTTTGATAAAGTTACAACATGCCACTGGCCTGCACATTGCAAAAAACGTAAAAAAAATTGAATTTCGCGGGCTACATCGAAGCAATCACCTGTACCTATCCGACCTCTAAAATACTTACAGCTCGACATAAAAATGTAGAAAACCGGAAGTCGCCACTGTCTTCGCGCTACAGGTACTTTGAATTATTTTATTTTATTTTTTTCCACTTATTACGTTAGTTTTATGGCACAATAATAAATCTAACAAACCTGCGGTCTTTGTTTACATCAAATATCAAAGATTTTAAAACGCTGTCAGAAATAAAAATTTTAGTTCCGTTTCAATCCGTTCTGGCCAAGCTGTACCTCTACAGCTTGGCAAAAAACTTTAGAAAACCGGAAGTCGCCACTGTCTTCGCGCTACCAGCACTTTGAATTATATTTTATTTTATTTTTCTTCACTTATTACGTTATTACGTTCACTTATTACGTTAGTTTTATGGCACAATAATAAATGTAACAAACCTGCGGTCCTTGTTTACATCAAATATCAAAGATTCAGCCAAGCTGTAGATAAGTTTTTTTTTTTATCTAAACATATAACAAAACAGTAAAAAAACTGTGTCTGTACGTGGTCTGTACGTTGACTATATTAAAAAAATAATAATTGAAGGCGGTTTAGAAACAGTAATAGAGCACGAATCCAAAAAAAAATCTGTCTGTATGTCTGTTTGTCTGTTTGTTTGTACACGCTAATCTTCGGAACTACTGGACAGATTTGAATGTTTTTTTTTGTTGTACAGATATAAAGTCTGGCCAAAACATAGGCTATTATTTATCTTGAAATATTAAAGGCCTGATGCAGAACCGCAACAGTCCAGTTAAACTATAAAAGATACAAAAATGGTGCCGTAGCAAAAATTGTTCCACGTGATAAGCATTTTCTGTTGAGGAAATAATTTTGAAGATCTGGAACAGCTGATGTGGAACTCCAAGAGCTAAGCTAAACTATAACATATAAGTGAATGACGTCTTAGCAAGAGTTGTTCAGCCTGATGAGCACTCCCTGTTGACGTATAAAAATTAAAGAACTGGAACACCTGATGTGAAACTCCAAGTGCCTAGCTGCACTATAACATATACAGTAAAGACGTGTTAGCAAGAGTTGTTGAGCTTGATGAGCAACCTCTGTTGTCGTATAAAAATTGAAGATCTGGTACACCTGATGTGGAACTCCAACAGCCCAGCTTTTTATAACATTTATAGGAATGACGTCTTAGCAAGAGTTGTCTAGCCTAATGAGCACTCTCTGTTGACGTATGAAAATTGAGATCTGGAACACCTGATGTGGACCTCCAAGAGCAGATACACTATAACATATACAGTATAGACGTCTTAGCAAGAGTTGTTCAGCCTGATGAGCACTCTCTATTGACGTATAAATATTGAAGATCTGGAACACCTTATGTGGAACTCAAAGAGCCCGTGAAGAATGACGTCATTCCTATATTAGCAAGAGTTGTTTAGTCTGATCGTCATTTCCTGTTGACTTGACAAAAATTAAAGATCTGGATCGTCTGGAATCGTCTCGCGCATCCCGTTGTTTTCCCGTCCCCAGGCTCAATTAGAATTCGACGTTTCAGATCTTCGATTTTGACGGCCCTGTCGTCGCTGGCATAAGCAACAGGATCCGCGTACGAAGTCGCGGGCAGAAGCTAGTAAAATAATAATTTTATTGTAATCTCAAATCAAATTCGACTTACAATATGTATAATCTATTTATGTATTATTTTGTTTTTTGTATATCGCACGCGTGTGCTAACTAAGCATAGTGATTGCGAGACATTAGCGTTTATGTATGGCCCAGAGATGACACCGCGGACCCCAATACATAATTAGGTACATATATTCGCGGATCCAGGGGTCTGCAGACCAAATATTGGTAACAATTTTTTATGAATATTCGTAAATCTAAGGATTTACTGGGAAATTTTAAGATTTACCGTACTAAGGAAAAATAACTGGACGTGGACCAATTCAAATTTTATTGTAAAAATAATACTTATAGACTAAAAAAAACTACGCTCATAAAATTGCTAATTTATCAGATCTACTGACGATGAAGAAAAAACATGTTTAAAATTTATATTAAAAGAACTGTTCTGTTACACTATTTTCACCGCTGACTATACCTTTCGTATTAGCTTTCGTCTTCATAGTACTTCTAGTGACATTTACATTAATATGTTTTCCTCGACCAAGCACTTCATTATTGTTCACACTACCCAACATAGACTTCATATCTCTTCGTCTAAAATCCAGGCTTTGCTCAATAAAACGGGGGGATAAAGAATCCTTCAATTCATCATTAACTCTACGCTGTACTTCAACGTAAACATTTTTAGCTTCTCTTGGTCTAAAAGCCCGACGTTTTCTCAAATTTTTAATCGCCCCTGAAATCCCGTTACAATTTACGAAATAACTGCAAGTATTATTGGAAAGCAGTTCACTTAATCTATCTATAGCCTGTTTCATATTTTTTGTAAGATCGTCTCTAATTGTTACTAACGTTTTATTTCTCATAGCAGTCAGTTCGCGATCTACTTGAGTGTTAATCCCACATTTACTTTTATTTGTTATAGCTTTTGTGAAATCCTTGATATATTTGATGTTCGCTGTCTTATTTTTATTCTTGTCTAGCTTGAATGTTTTCAGTTCCACCAAAAATATTTCTTTAACTTTCGTTTCTGCAAAATTCTTCAAAGCATCTAATTTTAAGGTAATGGAATCATTTGTGTAAACAGTTTCTTTTTTAACATCGCTATGATACATATCTATGTAGTCCTTAAAGACGTTAGTGGCGGTATAATTCAGGGTTTTATAAGACATTGTCAAGAAATTTGTGAGCTCGTCCGTACAAACTATAAAACTATCACATGGATCTTTTGTTCCATTGCCTTGATAAAAAGTTGTATTAATTCCTGCGTTTAGAAGATGTCCGTCTTTAGTTTCCGGTTCTCCTTTATGGTGCAAGTTACATACTAATTTATAATTGTTTATTAGCTTATTTATAGGTTCCAATAGCTGAGGCAATATAATTTGCATTATTTCACTCATGTTACCAGTTTTGTCATGAAACTCATAGGAAGGAGCTGCTTGTCTCAATATTGTCATGGCTATGTTTGTCAGTCCTGGCATTGACTTGCGTGTGCTATTGGTGAAATATTTGAGATGTGTCATGTCTAGAGCATTTAGCTGACACTGTCGTTTTATAAGAAGCGCTAACATTTCATGCAACGATTCAGTTATCAGCTTCTTTGTTAAACTAGGTATACTAACTTTGTCTAACAAATTGGTTATGTTTTGACTTAAATGTTTGTAGTTTTCGATTTTTTGTTGGAATGTGTCTGTTGATTGTTCAGTTTGTATCCTTAAGATTGAGTCTGTGTTGGCAGGTACGAATTCTATAATGATTTCACCACTACCTTCTTTTTTGAAATGTTTTCTATTCTTTTTATTTTGATCATCGTTTTGTAACATCGATTTAAGTTCTTGGACTTTTTTTTTTATTGCGTTTTCAATCTCGGGCGGCGGACTCTGGTCATCGAGAAGTTTAATGATTTTTGGGGATATGATGTTTTCCAGTAAACTTGAATCCGAGAGATTTCTTTTGATTGCGATTGAGTTTACAGACACTATTATTTTTAACGTCCATAGTAGAAGTGTTACTGTGAACAAATTAAAGGTATTACTGCCAATGATGAATGTATTTGTGTTACTGTTTAAGTTTAGGATTTAAGTCAGTCAGTCATTTGATGCTGTCTCAAAATTAATAATACAAATTAAAGTAATTGTAAAGTTACCCGCTTTCCAGTCACTGGAGAAGCTTTATAATTATCAATTAATTGCAAATGTAATTAAGTAGTCCATTCTTTTTTTTTTTAGCGTGGTAACGTCATCAAATGGGTCCTCCAACCCCGGGCAGGGCGGGAAGGACTGTCAGACTTCTACTGACTAAAATCCACGGTGTCCTTCATAGCCTGTTATGTTCCGGGGTTACGGTAAGGGAATAATCCCGGGACCCCGGCAGGCTTTGGCCCTCTGAGAGGGGGGCCCCGTCATTATACTGACGCTCTTTGAGGAGCGCGTGGGACACAACGCGCCGTCGACCCGGGCAAGTAGTCCGTCCTTTAGAAATTTGAATAGCGGACACGTTTTTCTCTTTTGTTATATCAATGAATATTTGCAATAGTCCGGTCAATTTAGACATTCGAAGTTACATAAAGTCCCAGCAAGCTGAATTTCTGTGAAGTTGTTCAAAACATAATTATAAACAATGTCTAAAAGTTCCCCATCATTCCCCTGTAAGGAAAAAAAAAAATTCAAGGTCAAAGGTAAAAAAAATGAGTTTTTCGCGATTTTCAGTAAAACGGTAAGTTTTATCATATAAGTACCTTAGACAAAAATTGTAGATCATAAAATTATCTATAAAATTGTCCCAATATTTTTTTTCTTACGAGCCACCGTTTCTGAGATATAACGATTCAAAAAGTTATAAAAGTTGTTATCGTCATAATATGCACCTAATGAGGTAGTGTGCTTAGCGCATTTTTTTTAACAAGGTTTCCCCAGTAGGCCTACTCCACGGGTCAGTTGTGATCCTGTTTAATGTAAAACTATTGCAAAATAACGGAAATCTTCAAAGATTGGGAAAGATAAAAGCGATGTAAATGAAAAAAAAATTGTTGAAGTTTATTCGTAAGTTTCAAATTCTTGTTCTTCTTCTTGATCTACTTCTTGTTCTTCTTCTTCATCTTCAATTTGGATGCAAGTAAATTGCGTCAATAGCGATGTATCGCATGATACTTCGTCGGAGTCAAACGAATCCTCCATAGTTTGTGATTCAATATTAGAGCACGACCGGCCTTGACAATTTGTGCATGCCAAAGAACAAGACAGTCCGTCTTTTTTGCAACCACATTTAGCACTGCATCCCTTTTTGCAGTTGCAAAAAATAGTGTTTAGCAGTTTTTCCGGCGCAGGTGGAAGTAAAGTTTGAACTGGCTCTAATATATTGTTGACCAACTTCCAACCCCAGTCTGTAGGGTCTAGCTGATAGCCAAGCCACACTTGAACTTGGTAATATACTCGAAAAAGATGTTGGTGAGCAGCAACTGAGGTTAAGGAAGGACACTACCTCATACGTGGCGTGGAAACGTGTGCATATTATGACGATAACAACTTTTATAACTTTTTGTATCGTTATATCTCAGAAAAGGTGGCTCGTAAGAAAAAAGTATTGATACATTTTTATATATAATTTTATGATCTACAATTTTTGTCTGAGGTACTTTTATGATAAAACTTACCGTTTTGCTGAAAATCGCGATGAACTAATGTTTTTTAACTTTGACCTTGAATTTTTTTTTTCCTTACAGGGGAATGATGGGGAACTTCTAGACATTGTTTATAATTATGTTTTGAACAACTTCACAGAAATTCAGCTTGCTGGGACTTTATGTAACTTCACTCTAATTTTTTGGTCTAAATTGACCGGACTACAAAGAAATAACGCATGATACTCGTGGCGTCCGTATTGAACAAAAATTGTACGTATGAGTTTTGATAAATTGCCAATTTTAAAAGCATTATAATGTCCAAGTTTGGTTCATGAGAAAAAAAAATGATAATTTACATAACTGACAAAACAATTACATATTTTTAGTCTAGTTAACTTCTGCCTTCTTCAATAAGAGCGCGAATTCTGAAAGTTGGCAACGTCACAAATAGTTGTCAAAATATCTGCAAGTTTTAATTAATTTGGCAAACTTCCTCTAAGAAAATAAGAAATATGGCTCTGTAGTGCACTAATAATCTGAAATAGGAAAGTAATTATAACACTGAATTTGATGTTGTAACCGTTTCAGGTGTATAAAAGGTATTTGGAAAGTTCCCAAATCTTTTTTACATCAAACACTATACATTCGGTGTAACGATATAAATTACTAAATTCCCTTATCATTTTTTTTTTGTGCACTACAGAGCCATATTTCTTATTTCCATACAGTAAAATTGGCAAATTAATTAAAAGTTGTTAAATATTTGACAACTTTTTGCGATGTTGCCAACTTTCAGAATAAGCTCTTAATTTAAAGTGTTACTTACAATGTTTTACCCGTAAGCCATTAAACATGATGGCATATCTCATGTGTGTACTAGACTAAGTCTGGAACCTTCGATCAAGATTGGCATCGACATTTCACTCCATTTTATGATATTCATAAAATTCCCATAATAAAAATATTGAATGTTACGGCGCGAAATGTTTTTATGGCTACAATTTTTTTTATGGAATCTTAAGTTGGAATTACTCTGTTCATGAAAAAGCAACATACGGCACTTTATTGAAAAAAAAAAACTAAATGACAATACAGCTCTCTCCTATTGCTATATTGCCAGTTATAATAAACATTTTATAGTAAGACGGTTTAAATCGTTGCTCTTGGCCTCAACCAAGCCAAGAAGAGAAGATGAGACCTAAGATGCAAAGAGCTTTCAGAAAAAATTAGAACCCCTTTTGACCGACAAAATAACTGTTTGCCGTCAAACGAAATCCAATACAACTTGGTGAGGCCCAGTGAGGCCCCACCGTCAGTCGGGTCGCCTAGCTCTAGCCGTCACGGACTTGCCGCCAACAGACACTGTTATATTTGTCAATGGGGAAGGTCAGTCAAAGACAATGTAGATGGCGTGATGGTAGCTATGGAGCTAAGTCCTAATCCGACCAATGAGGTAGTACTATTTTGAAGTACCTATAAGATTTGAACCAATGACAATGCTTGGAACTAGCTATACTAGCGCCATTCGTTTCCCAGTTGCCATCCCCATTTCGATCTTTCCAGCTACATAACTACTTACGCTACACCGAACTCCTTGAGTAAGCGTAGCAGGTGGCGGTCCTTATAATCTGCGTGGTTGCTCGTTTATTAAACAAGGGGATAAGACCCAGTGCCGTTATGTTCCGGGGTCACAATAATGAGAGAAGTCCCGCGACCCCAGCAGGCTTTGGCACTCTAGAGTCGCCCCGTCATCATGCTGAGGCACGTCACTCTTTGAGGCGCGCGTGGAACGCAAAGTGTGCCGTCGACCCGGGCATGGTCCATGGGCGGACAACGAGTCGCTCATTACTCGCCGCCCGCATGCCCGCGCGCCCGCGCCTACGGTGCACCGTAGCCAACGCGGTGGCCGGAGATCGTCTGCTGACGTCCGAAGCCGTGGGCGTCTACCACTGCGTGCTTGGGCACCCTTGGCTTAAGTACCTACTACTATTTTTAGTACTATGTCGCTCCCTAAGCTAATTTTTAGGAGTCATATTTCTGATAAGCTAATCCTAGTACCTTTAATGAACGGATTTTAATGTTTGACACGCAAATAGTTGGCAGAAGTCGGCTAAAGTATGGAAAAAAAAAACTAGAATCTTTCAATAAAAAAAAGAATTATAAACTTTTAAAGAAATAAAACAAAGTTATTTTTCTGATATTCATTTAAAAAACTGATCCATATGTTCGCTGCTGAATTTACCTTCCGCAGTAGCGATCGAACGTCTAGTACTTCTATTTTCATTTGCATAACTAAACTTCTTTGATTCACTAACAAGACTTCTCGGTTCGTAAATGCTTTGTTCTTGTTCTAAATTCAGGTATAAGTCTCTAACTTGGATTGAAGAATCCTGTAATTCGTCCCTCAACCTCCGTTGGAATTTAACGTGGAGAATTTCATCATCATTTTTTTCATCTTTTAATGACCCACGCATATTAGAGCGTTTACTCCCGCGTGGTGCTCCATTACAAAGCAAGAAAAAACTACATATCTCAGAAGTTTCAGATAATCTATTTAAATAATCCATGTCCATTCTCAAATTGACTGCCAGATCATCTTTCATTGTTGAAAACATTTCTGTTCTTATAGCGCTCATCTTGTCTTCTATAAGCTTGTAAATACTACTTTTAATGTGATTTATTGAAGCTCTAATGAAATTTTTTATAAGTTCAATATTCACTGCTTTATCTTTATTTTCATCAAGCGTAAAGTGTTCTAATTCTTTTAAGAATATTTCATTGACTTTGTTTTCTGCTGAAATGCCTAAATGTTCTAATTTTGAGCTTACAACATCTTTCGCTGATTTATTTTCCCCTATAACATCTCTAAGATACATGGCTGCGTAATTAGTAAAGGTGCTGACGACAGTTTCATTCATGCGGCGGTAAGTTTTTCTTAAGAAATCTCTTAATTCTTCCGAACAAACTTTAAAACCATCACATTGATTTGTAACTTTTATTATACTGTCTCGAGTATTCGTTTTATCAGATGACTTCATGTGAGGAGAGTCGTGCTCTGGATAGTTACTGTAGATATTACTATGAAGCGTTGGTTCATCGGGCCTCAAGAAACACACTAATTTATAAGGGCCATCTTCTTTATGTTTTTTCATAGAGTTATGTGCGTTTTTGATCAGATAATTTACTACATCTTCTGAATCTACATTTTTTCTTTCAATCAGTAGAGCTAACATTTCATCCAAAGTTCTTGTTACGAGCTTACTCGTTGAAATTGAAGTTTTTTCTTCTTGTAGCAATGATTTTATGCGTTGCCGTAATGCTTTAAACTTTTCAATTTTATCATTTAATGAGTCTGTTTCCTGATGAGTTTCTCTTGATGACGACCTTAATTTACCCTTCCTATTGCTTTCAGACCGGAATTCTAATACGGTGGTTTCATCGTTTTTGTTTATTTTTACATTATTTTTCGGTTTTACTTTATCACTGTGCTCGATATCTTGAAGCATCGGTTTGAGTTTTATTATTTTTTGTCTTATTGCGTTTTCAATCTGAGTTAACATTTTGTTTTCTGGAGGATTTTTCCAGTGTTCGTCGTTCAAAAGTTGTCTGCTTTCTATGTAAGGTAATACTAGTTGTCTTAGAAAATGTGTTATTATACCTGTACCTGTTGAATTTCTCTTGATTCTGTTTGAGCCGGTTGATGCTATCAATAATGTCCATAGTAATAGCGAAACTGGAAACAAAGAAGCAGCTAGCATGGACTATTATATTATATAAACTGTTGGGCTTCCGTTATGCATTTTACGCTACGAAGACAACTGAAAAACTAGCCGTCATCATCAGAATACGAAAAATGCAGTACCTTTCACAGATTTTCAAAATGTGTACAAGTAAGAACATAAACCCTTCGGAGATGGCACAAACCATGGCGTGATATTATTTTATATAAATTATACCTAGTACATTATAGGGTCAAAGGAGGTTATTTTGTGAGACAAGAAACTCAGTGATAGACTTAAAAGTCTCTCATAACGTTACCTAATGCATGCTGTAATGCGAAATGATGTGTCACTACGTCTTCTCCACTTTAGTGTGAACTAGAAATGTCATAAGCACTATCTTGCCTCAATTCCTTGAGTTGGCGTACCATGTTTTCTTCTACCACATTTCTATATTACTCATTGTCACCAGCAGAATCACCTTTATTTGCCACACATAAATCATTGCATCGTTTATTTGGACCCTCTCCATTACTTTCCTCTTTCCTCACCACATTATCCTCATTCATTCTTATCACATCCCCAGCACCATTTTCATCCTCTTAAAATACTTTTTTTTTTATTGTAAAATAATGTGTAAAGAAATAATTCGTACCTTTTAACTGCACTACAAAAAATACCATGACTAAATTTGTTTAATTTTATGTTGTTCATAAAACTGCTGTGCTGTTAAAATTTGGTTAGCTAGTGTTAGCCGTTGGCTTCGCTGGCAATAAAACAAGTATTAAGCAAATAGCGTTTTATTTAACAACATTACATTAAGATTCAGAAGTCCTGAATAAAATCAACATACGTAGACATATAAGTAGGTCATACAAATTTTATTGCAGAAGCCCACTTTTAAGCTTATACACTAGTATTGCAACATTGGTATCACTTGCATATAAAAAAAACTCTTATGTATATTTTTAAATATATTTCTTCGTATATTAAATCATTAATTCTGGCTAATATGAAGACTTATAATTAAAGTCAAATTGTCGATTTTTCTAAAAAAAATAGTGTATTAATTGAGCAATTGTATTTCTTTAACTTTTTAAGTCGTTTTTGAGTAAATCAATATAGTTTCTATATAAGATTTAACGGCATTTTTATGGAGCATTGATTTATTTTCATCTTTGATCGATTTATTTTCTCGATGTTTCCAATATTTATTCCGTTGAGACTTAAAATAAGTAGTATAGACCATATTTTTATATCGATAACTAGAATATTTAAAACTTGTTTAAAACCATCTATGAGTAGATTTACATTTTTACATGACTACAGTAAAAATAAGTACCTACATAAATTATTTATTATTATCGTTAACGAAATTTTATATACTAAATTTAAAATACGTATCTATTCCTACCAGATACGTATGAAAATTTAGTTGAAAAATAAAATATATAAAAATTTACGTCAAATAACAAATAAAAACATGCATTTTTATATTTTTATACATAAAAACATATTACTAAAGATGAATGTGTTGGAATTATCTATTTTAGTCTAAATCTACTTAATCGACTCGGAAAAAACCTTGTTCCCATCGTCATGTCATGTGAAAAAAATCGGTTATTAAAATACGATACATTTTCGCTTATCAATCACTTTAAAAAATATTTGGACTCGTTATATATTAAGTACATATATAATTATTTATATCGAGCAACGAATATAACTTTCTACAATGGCGTTGCCTCACAACTGCTGCGATATAAATGTGACTAAAATAATTATCTTACCCTTAAAACCGCAAGTGAAACCGCGCGGCATGTACTAGAGTAGTTAGTCACTTTGGGCTCTTGTTCTTCGTCATACAGATTGCGAATGCTCTTTAAATTTCCTTTAATCAATAAAAAATAATAAATAGCAATTATTACAAAAACTAACCTAAATAAATTATGTTCGTAATGAGAGAGCTTCTGAGCAACTTTTCTCCCCGACTGTGTTTGACAAGTTACAGTCCATTCACAATTATTTTGTTTTTTGACAGCTGCAGTCCAATAGCAAGCAGATTACCATTTTGACAGGTTTGTTAACAAACTAATATTATCAACCTTACTGCGATTAACTGTGAAAGAAATGTAGCAGTGTCGTACCGCGCGGTCTTCACGCGGTTCCCCTCTAGAGGTGGGCCCACTCCGGTCCCTCTCGTGGTCGAAGGTCTACTCTAAGAGGTTCAGCTTGCTGTTGGTCTTACGCAGTTGTGCTCGCCAGGGTATAATCTTTGCTTTTTCTTCTTCTTCGTCCTCGTGTTTGCCGTTGGATGTAGAATGACCTGCAAATGTAATTTGCAGTTTTATTTCATAATCCTTGTAAAAATTTGGTCGTTTCCTATAAAATTCTATTTTAATTTTCGTTTTTTTTTTTAATTATTGCCCTACTCTTGAAATTTCTTCCTGTTTCATGGGTGCGTTTGCAAACATACAAAAGTCACATACTCTAACACAAACACCCCAAAAAAGTATCACACAAATTGGATCAGAAAGCTCGCAGTAATCGGTTAAAAAACGTCATCCTCTTTGAAGTCGGTTAAAAATACAGGTTTTAAAAATACAAACCATTACAATGATCACTGGACAGCTTGGCCTCCGAGGGCGCCCGGATATGCTGCGCAGGAGTGTCGTAGCACATGCTGATGTTGTCTATGGACACCGCCCGCTGCGTCCCGCTCGGGTAAGTCCGCCACTCGCCGTTCGATTGCCCATTCGATTCTTCCACCTTAGGAGTGTATATGGAATTTCTGGAACGGTAAAAGTTGTGGTTGGAGTTTTGGCAACTCTATGATTTTTTTAGTGACAGTTGACAGATGTCAACTGTCACTTGAAAATGACGTCTACATAACTAAAATACTTTGTGCAAATTAATTTATTTATATTATGAGTTTTCATTGCGTGCAACTGTTAGAAAAGCGAGCATGACCTCACAATATGGCACAATCAGAGTTTTATTCATAACGTGCTCAGAATACCGTAGACTCCTTAAATTAAACTTGTTTTTTCTTTTTGTAATTCTACGTCATCGGCACCACGCCTTTTGGCCTCAAGTTTTATTCTTTTACTGCATTTTTTCCTCTTTAGATAATTTAATAACAATTTTTTATTTTAATTTCAGATTTTAATAAATACTTTTTCTAAACACCGTTATTCTCTTTTATTTTGAAACCTAACCTTTCTAGTTCCAAACTAGGTCCCAATCCGGGCTATTCCACATTGGATACCTGGCATCTGTGAATACCCAACCCGTATGTGGAACAGTTAATGTGCTATTAGCTCAGGTGCCATTACAGCGGGTGCCCAATATGGTAGGTACCTATACCTCCCAATTCCGACCCTATCAAATAAAAAACGGACCTCAACCTGTTCTCAGCCTCCTCCCTCCGTTGCAGGAGTTGCCTCTTCCATGCGGGCACAGCAGCTGCCCTTCGCCTCTCCGCTTCTCCTGCCAGCTCCCTCTCCAGGTCTTTACGGGCCTTCTCCGCAGCTCTTCGGGCTAACATCTGGCGCTTCCAGGCGGGGATGACGTTACCAGCTGCGTCTCGTTCCGGCACCTGTGCACACCTCTGCCAATCGACCAGCCGTTTTTGATAGTTAAAGCGTGCACAGTCTATCTTTAGTGGGCAGATAATATGCTATTCTCTAAAAGTCAACGACGAGCTCGTCGTCAAACTGACTGATCGAATTGATTCTCAACTTAATTCTCTCTTTCTCTCTTAGTTGAAATTCCATTAAAAGAGTCGTCTCAACGACGAAGACCGAAACAATTTGTCATTTGTAAATTTTCAACGGTATACTCTAGTAGAAGATAAAGTTGAAAATCCAGTAAAGACAATTAATCATAGCTTCAACGTTGAATCTTTAGAGAATAGCACTACAGGTTTTCGAAGTTGATTTTTGAGAGCTAATTATTTTGAAGTTCGATAGGAGTTCAGCCTTAGTACAGAAAAAAAGAGAATACATTTCTAAATCATCACCAAACGGCTGAACGGATCTGCATGAAAATTGGCACAAATATAGATTGTAGTCTGTAATATCAGCTACATTCATCCTGTTATTCATCATATTATTATCACATAATATTACTAGCTCTTACCATCTATATTGGGGACGACTTACGGTCGAGGGTCGAACCAGATGCAGCTGAACATAATTATCTCGATTCATGAAATTAATCTTGCCAAACCAAAGATTGCATGTCTCAAGATGTCGGGCAAAAGATATCCGTGTCACAGAAACTAAGGCTGAACTCACACAGACTTGTGAAACTTTCTCAAAACATAATTCCCAGGATCATTGAGCAATCGTGACGAATTAAAAATGAATAGGTATCATCAATTGCAAAAACAAAACAAGTTTTTGTATGCAACAGTGTTGTTAGACTAATAATTAATTAGTTTTTGTTATTAATAGGTAGATTTAGGCAAGTTAGACTGTGCTTGCTTTTTTCATCTTAAGTTGTGTGCACACTGACGCTTTTCTTTTAGAGGCATTCCAAATGGAGTGAAAAAATAAAATCAAGCAGTGTGCACACTCACTAAAGGATTAAAAAGTATGCAAGAGTGGATGTTAACTAAAACGTACACAGAAATAAAATATACGGACACGTGGGATAATTTAAATCAAAATTTTAAGTTCCCGTGGGATAATTTTCGAGTTGTAGCATTGGCAACAGCTAGTAGGTATACTAAATGCGAAAGTTTGTGAGGATGGATGGATGGATGGCACACATAGTTTAAAAACCTGGATTAACACATAGGACAGTTAACACATAGACAGTTTTTATACCAATTTAAAGTTCCCTTGGGTCAATTTTCGAGTTACAGCGGTTCGTTTTAACATCCTCAAATTCCTCATGCTGTTTTCTTCACTGATGTCAGTAATATTCAAGTTAAACCGTCTTACTACAAAAAAGTTAAATATCTGTTTAACACTTGTCTAAAAAACTGTCAACTGCAAAACGGCATAGGACGTTGATATAAGGGTCGTTTTGCAGTTACACTTTTTAAACTTTTTTTTAGTAAGACGGAATAAGTTTGACTTGAAAAATAAAGATAAAAAGTCTATTCTCTCTGGCCTGACTGACTTAGATCCTTAGATTTAATCATAAATTATTATTACTATTTTCAATCTTCATGTAGTAAAATATTTTTTTATGTTTTCCGTTTATTGTTTATTTTTCGTCTGTTTTCTTTTATTTGATGTATCTATTGATTCATGTAACTTACGTATACATACATATTTTTTTTAAATGCTGTTTACCTTTAAGTAATTGTTACACTATTGCAATTATGTAAGACTAGTATTTAAGATCTCGTTTCCCGTGTAAGGTAAGCAATTGTTGGTGAACCTATACAATAAAATAAAAATAAATAAGATAGTTATTTTTAAATTTAGCTAGCAACAAAGTTTAATAACTCGGCATTCTCTAGCAGGCAGTAATTATAATAAATAAACTTGTGTGTTATGTTCCTTGTAGCATATAGTAGGTATATAAATACGGGTACAGCTAGTTGGGGCCACTGATTCAGCGGGTAGTTACGTAACACGCAAGCGGGGGCAGTGGCCGTGACGTGGACCTAACGGGATCCAGCCGGCAGCCGCTGCACCCAGCCCCGTGAAGTTTTTAGCCCCCTAGACAAGTCATCACCTGCCTAGCCTAGATGCAGCTGAATATCGGTATTTTACATGGAGCGACTGCCTATCGGACCTCCACAACCCACTAACTGGGAAATACGACACCCCGTGGTAAGATCGTGAGGGTCGCGGGCAGCCGATGGATGCAAGTGGCGAATTGTCGTTCGGCATGGCGGGCTAAGAGGGAGGCCTATGTTCAGCAGTGGACGTCTTCCGGCTGATGATGATGATGTGGTAAGATTGGTTGTCAGCTTTTGACTGTGATTAACGACTGTCAGAGATCTACAAATGACAGCCGGGACCAACGGCTTTACGGGCTTTCCGAGGCACGGAGGAAACTCGCTATGACAGAGGGTCACCCATCCACAGACCAACCTCAGCAAGCGCGGCTTGACCTGGAAGATCGGTCTGTGCGGCTGTAATTATTAAGCCACGGGCTCCTGCCTAGACAAGTGGCGCGATGACAGTGTCTCCTGGTGACCATGACCTATTGGGGATCTTCATCATCATTATCATCATTATATCAGCTGTAGGACGTCCACTGCTGAACATAGGCCTCCCCCATAGATTTCTAATAGGACCGGTTGGAAGCGTTTCATCACTTTCATCAGGTCGTCTGTCCACCTTGCAGGTCGACATCTCATGTTGTGCTTGCCAGTGCGTGGTCTCCATTCGATAAACTTACGGCTCCAACGACCATCAGTTTTGCGTGGTGTCCTGTCCCCTAGGGTCACGAGACTTACGTATTACCGTAAAGGGCTATTGAAGGACACCGTGGATTTTAGTTAGTACGAGTTCGACAGTCCCTCCTGCTCTACCCTGGGTTACTCTTATGACGACTTTAACACGCTATTTAAAAAAAATGTGTCCTGTCCCCTGCCACTTCAACTTGTTCACTAAGCTATACTTATGTCAGCAAAGGTTAATTTGTGAATCTTGTCTCCTCTGGGGACCGATTGGTGCCAACTATACATAGATATTTTGATAATAATTTTTTTGCTTGTTCTTCATCTATAGTTCTATATAAAAATCTGTTGTATTTGTTTGATTGAACGCCCTAATCTGAAGAACTGCTTGCCCAAATTGAAAAATTAGTTTTATAGTTTGGGCAAGCTTTTATTCTATATATAAATTAGTTTTATATATAGATAGTTTATTTATCGTATATCAATACATTTATATAATAAGGTTATATAATACTTATCACGAAACGACAAGTGAGAACAGCCACATAAAAATAATCAAAACTTAAAAACAATCCTTGACTGGCCTGTTGGTCTAGTGGTTAGTGACCCTGACTGCTATGCCGGAGGTTGTGGGTTCGATTCCCACCCAGGACAAATGTTTGTGTGATGAGCACGATCATTTGTTCTGTGTATAGGTGTAATTTATCTATATTATGTATGTATTCAGAAATATATAAGTATGTTTATCAGTTGTCTAGTACCCATAACACAAGCTCTGCTTAACTTGGGACTAGTGGCGTTGTGTGATAGTTGTGGAATATTATTATAATTATTATAATACCTACCTGATACAAATACTCCATTCCATACACTTGACAACAAGTATTTCTACCGAACGGGGATAGCAGTCGATGATGCCGACACTCCAACTGTGCCGTCATTTCAAATAGCACAAGCTAATTATCCAAACATATACTCGTAGTCCAAGCTAAATACTTAAGTGAAACTTTCATAAACCTAGAGACAGTTCTGCAATGATTACTTGCATTAAATTATCTCAATGTACAATGTTTGGATTAGATTTCTTTCGAAAGTCGGCGGCACTTGAAGCTGTAGGTATATCCATACTACTCCATTTCACGGATATGAGTGTCTGAGTTATAACTAGGGTTGGCAAAACTGATTTTTACAAAAGATCAGAGTACTAGTCATCGGCTAAAATCCTAACGCCTCATCCACATTCATAAATCAGTACCCTTAGCACGAATTTTCAGTATTTGAGACGTAAAGTAAACTGGAACTTTGACAATTTCAAATTGACAATTTTCAAGGGAAAAATTAGTTCTTTCTTCGCACACCAGAGGCGCTGTTCCATTTTTTCATACAAAAACGCTGTAAATACTGGAAAGACGCTGTAAAGTGTAAAGTAAAAGAGTGAAAATGCGTGCTAAGGGTACTAAGGCCCTTTTTGTTTCTTGGTAAATCATCAAATGAGTCTTGGAACCCTTACTGCCAGACTTGTACTGACTGAAATCCTCGGTGATCCTTCAATAGCCTTTTACGCCCCAGGGGCACGGTTACATAAGGAGACAATCCCGCGATCAAGACCTTTTCCGTTTAGTTTTAAATTTTGCAGGGGGTTTCTTACTAGGACATACGGCTCACTAAGACAAAATTTTGCGAAATTCGACCCTTGAGGGGATTTTTGTGGACTGGGGTTGATAGTTTGTATGAAACTTCTTTACTACAACTGCTAGAAGTGTACGTTGGATATTTATTTAGATTTCCCATTATTATACTATATAAAGACGCTAGACCGGGAGTAAAATTTACAAATTGCATGTAAGAGTGCGTTTGGCAACCCTAGTCATAACTTGAACGGCTAGATTATTGAAAGTGATAAAGAACAGAACTTATTCCTACTCTGGTAATTGAATTTCATTTAAAATGTCTCAGCATTTTTGGAGTAAACTTTCCGTAAACATTGTTGTTGGTTGTAGACAATATTGGTAGAGCTGTAGTGGCCTACTGGAATAACAAGGTATTCATCGTAGGTTCGAACCCCGGCAGTTATTGTAAACATCATCACCACACTGGCCTACGAATAAACATAAACTCTTAACGTGATCCAGTTTAGGGTGTGGGAAAGAGATGGCGCTAGATGACTTGTATACCTCTGTCTCTCTCCCACAGCCAGGACTGGACTGGAGCTCGTGGTAAGGCCTCAGATCTAAGAAAAATAACAATTTAAAACCATTAATTTCCTACCCAGAGCTGTACATAATTGTTTACAAAAAAAAAAACAACTATTTTCAATTAATGATATCTACTTTATAAAAATTAGTCGGGTTTTAATTCCTGACGCTATAACTCCAGAACGCATCTAACCGATTTCCACGGTTTTGCATTCGTTGGAAAGGTCTCGGTTTCCGTGAGGTTTATAGCAAAGACTGGTGTCGAAACGGAGTTCGCCGGGTTTGCTAGTTATTAATAAATCAAAATCGTGATCTTATCGTCTGGTATCAAAATTCTATCTCAGTCCAAATCCCGATCCATTTCCTTTAATGGCAGTGTCAGATTGGTAATTTTGGAATGTTACATGGATAATAATATTATTGATATTATCTGGATATTCTGATAGGAAAAAATCAGTCATTAATAGGTTACTGACAAAAATAACAACTAATATGGTAACCAATAAAACTCAGGATTAATAAACATGAACTTTTCAAGTATTTGACGACGGAATGTAATCGAATTATCATTAATCTTTTAATTAGGAGTAAATAATCTGCAACTTAGACGGTAAAAAAGTTAGGAAGAATGTAAAATCGCTTAAATTTCACGCTTAAATAGCGTATGACTTAGATATTACGACTTCTTTTGCTTTTTACCTGACTGCGCCAGGAGGGTTATGTTTTTCGTGTGTATGTATGTATATTTCTTTGTGTTGCTCTGTGTCACTGGGTACCTACATAAAACTGGCCAAGTTTTTTAGTCGCTCACATTCTATCAAGTGGGGATTGAAGGATTTTAAAAATGGTTTACCAAAATATATTTAACTTTTATGATTCAATTTAATTTGGACTGATAAATGCTAACAAAACCTAAAAAAAAATAGTGAAATAAAATAAATATTAAAAAAAAAACAAAAAACCCGACTGCGTAAAAAAACTAAAAAGAAAGAAACAAGCCCAGTAGTTTAGAATTCACTCATTCACACTCACAGTCGGTGCCCCTTGGGAAGATTTGATTGGTATCATTTGAATGGGCCCCGATTGTGAGTGTGAATGAGTGAATTCTAAACTACTGGGCTTGTTTATTTCTTTTTAGTTTTTTTACGCCGTCGGGTTTTCAAATATATTATATGTTTCTTCCCCGCGGCTAAATCCTAGCTGCTCGCTTTGGTCGTAGCGTGATGTTATATAGCCTATACTCTTCCTCGATAAATTGACTATGCAACACAAAAACATTGTTTGAAATCGAGCCAGTAGTTCCAGAGGTTAGAGCGTTCCGCGTTCAACCACACAAACAAACACTTTAATCAACACTTAAATTTTTCTTGCATCGTGAGTGCGTTAACATACATTTTTTACCCGACTACGGCAAAGCCAAGGAGGGTTGTGATTATTTATTTCAATCACAATATCTAATTGACCGAGCTTCGCTCGGTTTTTAAAGTGTCTATATCTTGGGAACCGAGCTTTTTTCGAACCTGGGACTTGATAAATCGATTCCTTGAGCCGAAAAACCCCTAATCTGTAACTTTCATGAAAATCCTTGGAGCCGTTTCCGAGATCCTGATTATATATGTATATATAAATAAATATACAAGAATTGCTCGTTTAAGGATATAAGATACACAAACAGTCACACCCGCAAAAGGGCTATAGCTAAAGGTACAATAATGTTTGCTCCGATTGGGTATCGAAGCTCGCAGTGTAGAATCAATCCCATCCCTTCCTATTCCCTTTGAATTTAAAAATCGACGTTCAAAAGTGCCTCAGATGGCCTAATTAGAATAAATGAAATATAGGCTTTGACTTTGAAGTTAACCGATCGCTCAGTTTCTATACCAAACGTGTCATAAAAAATAAAATAATTTTAAACATAATAATGAATTATAAATATCTTAAAAATAATGATTAGTGAAAAATACTTTAAAAAAAAACGCACGGCTAAAGTCGTTAACGCGACTCGGATCCAATTACAAGACGCGAAGTGAAATTATATAAAATACGGTTAATTATTTACAATATTTTGAAAAGATTAAATTTAAAACGTGACAGCGCTCACGACGCGACTGCGCAAGAGCAGAGAAAGCGTGAAAACTTATACACCTCTCAGTTTGTGTAAAAATATAGTGATTTTTCATTCAAATCTTGCTAATTGATGTACAGGGTTGGCAAAAATAATGAAAGTGATCTAACAGTCGAAAATGGCTAAAATCGTATGACGACACGGTTGGCGTAGAAGCTGAGCGATTGACTGCTGCAGAGCGTGTCGCGGATTCGATCCCCGTAGGTACGGAACAAATATTTGTATGATCTGCACGCGTATCATGGCGATTCTAGCTCTATTCTACCAAGAAAAGACAAAGATATTTCATCGTTATTTCTACACAGATCGACTGTTTTTTTGCACAAATATGACACCATTCTTACACTATTGAAGAAAAGAACGTTTGTTTTCCATATTTTTTACATTACCATGCTTAAAATGCTAACAATATTTCTACGTTCTATCATTTTCTGTATTCTTTCGTCGACAAAACCCTTTTCTACGGCGCCATGCTACGCCTGCAGCACGCGTAGCATGGCGCCGTAAAACGGGTTTTGTCGACGCGAGAATAGACTAAATGGCAGAACGTAAAAGATTTTTATCGATTTAAGGGGCATGCTACAACCAGCCCGCGAAATTCAAATTTCCTTTCGTTTTTTGCAATTTGCAAGCCAGTGACATGTTGTAACTTTATCAAAATATGAATTGCGGTAATACTGGCCTGTAAATTGCAAAAAACGTAAAAACAAATTGAATTTCGCGGGCTACATCGAAGCAATCACCTTAAGTATAGCAATGTTGAAAATATAGAAGATATATATTTCAATTATTTAATGGTGTACGAATCGTGTCATACTAGTGCAAAAAACAGTATATTTGTAAAGGAACTAGCTGACCCGTGCCCACTTCGTTGGGCATTAATATTTTAACTTGTAATGAAATTATGAGTGTGGTTCGGTTAGTACTAAGTGCTATGATTTATTTCCTGACTGTCTTTCTGTTGCTAGGCGCTGCGCATGTTCAGCACTAAATTCCCGAGCGTTTGCGCTATTCATATTCTTTGGTAAGCGAGCCGCTGCGAGCGCTTAGCTCTCGACTTCCTATCCCTTGTTGCAGAGACATGTTCTCCAGCTGCCATGTTCTCCAGCTTTGTTAATTGGTTGGCAAGCATTCCGGGGCCACGGTATCCTGGGTTAAGAAAAAACCCGCGACCCCAGCGCGAAACACGACGCGCCACCGACCCGGGCTTGGTCTTTGGTCGGACGGCGAGCTACCCATCACTCCCCGTCCGCAAGCCCGCTCCGCCGCTGTGCCTTCTGCTAAACAGAGGGACACGCGTTGGAGCGTCGACACGACAGGCTATTCGCATGCGGGCAAAGAGACCCCTTAGACACGCAGTGCATAAGGAAGAGTTTTTGCCCGCATCCCAGGGTGCATCGGCCCGAAAAACTGGTCTTCCCCCCGTATGTATCCGAGAGGGAACTCCAGTCCACGGGCGCACGTTTGTCTGCGATGTCTCCCAAAAACAGAAATACCACAGCTTCGCTTCAAAGCGTGTTCTAATGCGGTTCGTGAATGGACGGCGGCATTTTGCGATTTAGTAATTTTATGTTATCTTCGAAACTATTTAACCAATTGACATACTGCTTTGGGAAAATCGTATCTCTATGATGTTATTGTGATCATAATAATATTTTTTTCGATAAGGTTTAATGTTTTGTTGTGTAAAAAATCGTCCAAAGGCAAGTACATCGAAAATAACTTTTTTTAACTCATAAAAGCTGCTATATCTGCTAAAATATCTATACTAATACTAATACTAATAATATTATAAAGAGGTAACATTTGTTTGTAAGTTTGTAAGTTTGTAAGTTTGTATGTAGGGGGTAATCTCCGGAAGTAATGAAGCGATTTAAAAAATTGTTTCATTGGTAGAAAGCTACATTATCCGTGAGTGCTATAGGCTATAAATTATAAAGATATCATGCATATTAGCCGAAATATCTCAATTTTAATCAAGCCGGGCGGAAAAAAAATGCCCTTCCAACACAGTTATTAGCATGCGCTGCCTTAACAGTTGTATATAATTGAAAACAATGTATGGCAAAAATGTCCGCTTTGAATAGTTCTACAATAAAGTCCGCGACACCATATTTTTATCTTTTATATTTTAGCAGATATAGCAGCTTTTATGAGTTAAAAAAAGTTTTTTTCGATGTACTTGCCTTTGGACGATTTTTTACACAACAAAACACTAAAACTTATCGAAAAAAATATTATTATGATCACAATAAGATCATAGAGATATGATTTTCACAAAAAAGTATGTCAATTGGTTAAATAGTTTCGAAGATAACATAAAATTACTAAATCGCAAAATGCCGCCGTCCATTCACGAACCGCGTTAGAACACGGTTTGTACGCACGTTTTATCTATTTACCTACAGATGGCGTTGTGCAATTACGTATGAACAAAACCCTCCTTTTGGCAGACAGGAAAAAAAATCATAGCACTAAGTACTGGGGTGCTATGTCAGGAAACCTCCACGTACGTCCGTGGACTGGAGTTCCCTCTCGGATACGTCCGGGGGAAGACCAGTTTTTCGGGCCGGTGCACCCTGGGATGCGGGCAAAAACTCTTCCTTAGGCACTGTGTGCCTAAGGGGTCTCTTTGCCCGTATGCAAATAGCCTGTCGTGTGGACGCTCCAACGCGTGTCCCTCTGATTATCAGAGGGCACAGCGGCGGAGCGGGCTTGCGGACGGTGAGTAATGGGTAGCTCGCCGTCTGACCAAGGACCAAGCCCGTGTTTCGCGCCAAATGCCTGCTGGGGTCGCGGGTTTTTTCTTAACCCAGGATACCGTGGCCCCGGAACGTAAAGGGCATAGGAAGGAACACGGGTGGATTTTAGTCATTAAGAGTCTTACAGTCCCTACCGCCCCACCCAGGGCGGGAGGACTCATTTGATAACTTTACCACATAAAAAAAAGCACTAAGTATTAACCGAACCACACTCATAATTTCATGACAAGTTAAAATATTAATGCCCAACGAAGTGGGCACGGGTCAGCTAGTAAAAGATAAAAATATGGTGTCGCGGACTTTATTGTAGAACTATTCAAAGCGGACATTTTTGCCATACATTGTTTTCAATTAAATACAACTATTAAGGCAGCGCATGCTAATAACTGTGTTGGAAGAGCAATTTTTTTCCGCCCGGCTGGAGAAAAATTAAGGTATTTCGGCTAATATATATGATATCTCTATAATTTATAGCCTATAGCACTCACGGATAATTTACCTTTCTACCGGTGAAACAATTTTTGAAATCGGTTCATTACTTCCGGAGATTACCCCCTACATACAAACTTACAAACTTACAAACTTACAAACAAATGTTACCTCTTTATAATATTAGTATAGATAACGATGAAATAACTTTGCCTTTTATTGGTAGAATAGAGATAGAGTCGCCATGCTACCCGTGCTGTAGCGGGCAACTTTGTAAAGAAGTAAAGTAACATCGTGATTGTAAATTTACATGATCGTATGTCGAAGAAAGTGAAACGTTACTGCTTGCGTTTCGCGGAAATTGTAAAAGCTATGTTATGGAAACTGGTAATTGTGACAAAGTAAGAATAATACCAATCACTTTATAAACTTTATGGCGTTAATGTAGACACTTTGTTACATGATGAAAACTTTGACTGTCTTACCACAAGAAACACTTGTCTAAAAAAAGTGTAACTGCAAAACAACCCCTGATTTAATCAACGTGAAATGTCGTTTTGACATTGAAAGTTTTTTAAGACAAGTGTTCAACAGATGTATCTTTTTGTGAAAAGACACCCGTCTCTTTACGTCTTTTCTTTTGCCTTTTATTTAAATATCTTTTAAAATTTTCAAGGGTAAGCTAGCTTAAACTGAAGTTTAATAAAAAAGTTTAACGAAACGAAGTAAAAATAATGAATACATGAATAATGAATACTTGAACATCTAAAGTTAGAACATCATTTAGATACTAAGTAAAAACCGCTAGGAATTCTGTTCACCCCGTTACGCTAACCGGTGATGTAATTATCTTCTTACCGAGAATATACTCGTTATTCCAGGTTTCACCAGTTATGAGTAGGTAGGTGATAAAACTTTCATTTAATATTGGTGCACAAAGTAATGTCGGTTTTGTACTATGCGAGCACTATTTCTGTCTGATGCCAATTTTGCTGCTGCCAATTTCGCTCGACTGTATTTACCGAAAACATTAACCTAAAGGTTGTTTAAATTTGTAATGTAGGTTCAGGCACAATATGGCGCCGAAGTCATCTCATTCTTAGTTGAAACGCATACCTAGTGAATACACAACGTGTAACTTTAAATGCGCAAAACCTCTCGTGGGGTAACTCAGCCCCTGTTACTGAACAATGTTTGTTCGAAGACTTTTGGAAATTCGCAAAAAAAAATCTTTTATTTGGTTTTTCATACAAAATTAGAAATTGATCGGGCCCATCAGTATGAAAACCTAAATTTTTTATTTCAAAATCTCCAAGTCTTAGAACAAACATTGTTCAGTGACATGGGCTGAGTTACCCCACGAGAGGTTGTGCGCATTTAACGTTACACGTTGTTAAAGTCTCCACTAAAAACTACTGTAGTAAACGGTCATAATGAGGCGCCGTAATTGCCTAGCTGGGAAAACGGATTTAGCCGCAGACCGCAGTACCTACTCATGGTAACGTTGTCCGTATAAACAGGTTACACGTGAAAACTAAGAATAGAAGCGCTAAGAATTGATAAGTATATAGCTAAGAATTAATCAATCATGGATCATAATTATCTTATATCAATAACCATAGATAAGATCGAAACTTTTAGGTGAACACATGTTTGGAGACATTTACCGTGGTACCACAAAAACTTTTAAACGTCTGTTAAACACTTGTCTAAATCAAACTTATAACACCCCTTTTTCCCATCTGGGGTTAAAAATTATTTATTTAAATTAACAGATGTTTATTTTTGTAGTAAGGCGGTTGATTTTTTTCAGGATTGTTTATCGGATAATAAGCAACCTATATTTTTCTCACTGCTGCGAGAGGGAGATGGCTGGCCGCCACGCGGGCCGGTAATAATAATAAATAATAAGTCAGAGAGACAGTCTGAGTCCTTTGTGGTTTTGCCTGGCCTTGAACCCACTCAGTACATTACTGGAGGGTTCGGGGCTAGGATATCGGTTGAAGAGAGGTGGTCAGGTCATATCTCACCTTCTTTACATGGATGATCTGAAACTCTTTGCCCCCAACAACTTGCAACTGATGAAGCTACTGAAGGTAACAGAAACTTTCAGTAGCGCCATCAGGATGGAATTTGGTGTGGACAAATGTGCAGTCATGCATGTGAAGCGAGGGGAGATTATGGAATCAGAGGGAACTCAACTCTCGGATTCCATACACCTTAGATCCCTCTCTTCAACAGAGACCTACAAATATTTGGGTATGTCGGAAGCATTAGGCATCAATAATGCTGACATGAAGCAATCGTTGAAGGAGCGCTTCTTTAGCCGCCTGAATAAAGTACTTAACAGTCTTTTGTCAGGTGGTAATAAGGTGCGCGCTTTCAACGGTTGGGTCATGCCGGTATTGATGTATTCTTTCGGCATACTCAAATGGACTCAGACAGAACTTGACGCCCTGGATAGGAGAGTCCGTTCACTGCTGACTGCAAATCGGATGCATCACCCGCGGTCGTCGGTGATGAGACTGTATATCCCACGGAAGTGCGGGGGTCGTGGCTTCTTAAATGCTAAGACCCTGCATAACCGTGAGGTATGCAGTCTCAGGGAATATTTCCTAGAAGCCGACGTGGGGATGCACCGAGATGTAGTCACAGTGGACAAGGGTCTTACTCCGCTCTCCTTGGCCAACGAGAACTGGCGCAAACCTAAAGTATTAGACACTAATGATCGTAAGGAGGTATGGCAAAGCAAGGAGCTTCACGGACGCTATTACCGGGCATTACATGGTCCCGATGTAGACTTTTTAGCGTCCGTATCCTGGTTGCGCTTCGGTGACCTGTTCGGGGAGACCGAAGGTTTTGTCTGTGCAATTATGGACGAAGTTATGATGACGAATAACTACCGGAAATACATTGTGAAGGATGGTACGGTTGACATATGTCGGGCATGCCACCGTCCGGGAGAATCTATTCGACACATTATTTCTGGGTGTTCTCGTCTGGCTAACGGCGAGTATTTACACAGACACAACCTCGTTGCCAGGATTATCCACCAGCAACTTGCTTTGAAGTACAATCTTGTGGAATCGGAGGTGCCGTACTATAAGTATGCGCCCGACCCAGTTCTCGAAAATGGCAATATCTCGTTGTATTGGGATCGACCTATCATCACTGATAGGACTATTGTTGCCAATAAGCCTGACATTGTGGTGATAGATCGATCGGAGCGTCGCGCAATAATTGTTGATATAACGGTCCCGCATGACGAGAACCTCGTGAAGGCAGAAAAGGATAAACAATTCAAGTATCTTGATCTGGCTCGCGAGGTTGTTGACATGTGGGACGTGAATACGGCAGTTATTGTGCCGATAGTCGTATCTGCCAATGGCTTAATTGCCAAGAGCCTCGAACAACACCTGAGGAGGCTCTCGCTGGGTAGCTGGATCAAGCGCTTGATTCAGAAGGCAGTACTCTTGGACACGGCGCGTATTGTTAGGAGGTTCCTCTCTCAAGAGCCCTGACCACCGGCAGCCCGGACCCTGTTCCCGACGCTGGTGGACTGCTATTTTTTATATTTTTAAATGTTTTTAGTTTGTTTTTTATAAAAATATTTAAAAATTTAATTAATAAGTGTTAAAATAAATAAAGAGTATAATAAATAATAATAATATTCCACAACTATCACACAACGCCATCTAATCCCAAGCTAAGCAGAGCTTGTATTATGAATGTGACTTTTCATCCCGCTATGGCTATTACATTTTCGTTGAATAATTTTCGAGTAACACGCAGCCGCTAACAATAGCTAATATTTATTTTATTGATTTTGAAAATTTGACTGGCCTGTTGGTCTATGCCGGAGGTCGTGGGTTCGATTCCCATCCAGGACAAATGTTTGTGTGATGAGCACTGACAATTGTTCTGTGTCTGGGTGTAATTTATAATATGTATATAGGTATTTAGAAATATATAATTATTGTTATCAGTTGTCTAGTACCCATAACACAAGCTCTGCTTAGCTTGGGACTAGATGGCGTTGTGTGATAATTGTGGAATATTATATTACTAGCTGTTGCCAGCGGCTTCACCCGCTACAACTCGAAAATTATCCCACGGGAACATAAAATCGGGATAAAAGCTATCCTATGTGTTAATCCAGGTTATAAACCATCTGTGTACCAAATTTTAGCCAAATCCGTTCAGTGGTTTTTGCGTGAAAGAGTAACAAACATCCATACATCCATACTTACAAACTTTCGCCTTTATAATAGTAGTAGGATATTTATTTGATCGAATAATTCAAAATTACACGACTTTTTATTCCAAAATGAATCAATCACACCATTTTATCCGGTACAAAAATAATTATCCTGACATAACAAAACTTTCGCCGCGCAGTACTGTTCACTACAATGCAATTGATCTGCTAATTACCTTAAAGTCACGTCGTGATGATACAGTGAATGGAAGATGAGATCGTGTCTTTGTTGTCTTTGACAAAAAGTTATACAGATAATCTTGTCTTACAAAGATCGTTGCATCATTATTTTATTTAGTTTGAATGACTTTGTTTAATCTTTGATGTTGTAACTTCTTTTTTTTTGTACATACATCCTGGCGTAAGACAGCTGCTGAATACCTGGCTTTTGATTAGAGAACGTAAATTTAAAAAAAAAAAAACATCATCGTATTAATCAAAAAAAAAAACAACGTCCCACACTAGGGTATTCTCCCGTATCGTGTACATACTCGTACACATAACAAGGAAAAAAACTATTTTTTGTATCAGTATATTAAGGAAATGCCGTTTGAACAACTATTTCAGGGCACCGAGGTTGAGACAATTATTATATTGCTGTTAAAGCACCCTTCAATATTAATTTGAGTTGCTCAATCGGACGGCAATAAAATTCAAATCTAATCCCATTAAAGCAACTACAGTAGCTTCTAGTGTACCGTAATGTAACGTAAATAAATTCACTCGCATACAATTCTAAAATTACTAAAATCGGACTAGATTAAGATTATGACCAGACCAGCATCAAAATCCGTAAACCACACATCAAATCCATACATTAATCAGCAACATAATTAATAACAACAGCAGTTAAGTATCGCAACACATAATAACTTTGCAACACTGAAGTCTTACGTCAGAAATATCGGTGTCAGTCTATTTCGCGGTTCAACAGAATTTTGTCCATTCGTGTAGACTTTTGTCCTACATTTCAAATTCCAGTGCTATTGTGTCCACACTTGAGAACGGTGAATCGTCCTCAGATAATTGGTGCAGTTTTTACCGTGTTTTTAACCGATTATGTGAACGTTTCGGATGGCTGAAACAGTTTTGGGTAGGGTTGCCAACCATACTGCTTTAAACAGTATTATACTGTTTTTCACTAAATTATTCATTTTACTGTTGAACAAAAAAAAAGTAGGTATACAAAATACTATTTTCAGCACCAAAATGCAAACACATTATTTAAAAAAAAAGATTGTAAATTAATAAGTTGTGCGAAAAGCTCTATACATAATGTATTTAAAACAATAATTAATTAAAATACTGTTCATTTTTCTAAAACATTGTTTATACCATTCCCACTTTAAAAACTTACTTTTACTCACTGAAAACAGTGAGTAAAAAGCTCTTTTTCTCACTGTTTTGGTGTTTGAATTTAGAACACATTGCTGCGGTCCACCCCCGTCAGCCCCCGTATTGTTAGGATAATGTTACTCTTATTTATATCATTGTTCCGAGTTTAATGTGAATTTGTTGGCGCAGTGACGGAGCGATTGGACTACTTCGTCGCGCGCAGTGGGTTCGATTCCCGCACGGAGCAAATTTTCGTATGATCTATGTGTACAGTTATTTGTTTCGGATCTGGGTGTTTGTGTATGTGAATTTAGATGTTTGTAAACGCACCTTTGTCTTTTTTTTCTTCGTTAAATACCTATCTATTATCGCTTATTTATTATTTTTGTTGTGGTCATGGTATAAAGTATCGTATGTAACTCGTGAATAAAACGGATTTAAATCGAGGGCCTGAATCACTCGCGTCGCTCAGGATTTAAATACTTGAATCACTCGCTTCGCTCGTGATTCAATCATCATGAATCACTCCCTGCGGTCGTGATTCAGTCATTAAAATCCTTCGCTTGCTCTTGATTCATTTATAAGGCCCTCGCTTTAAATCCGCTCTTTATTCACTCGTTGCATAATGTACTATTAATATTCTTCATAGACCTGAAAATACTTTATTTCTTGAAAAATTTGGCAACCCTAGCTTTTGGGTGATGTTCTTTATTTTTGTACTTGCTTTTATTAAGTTGCACTTGTCCCGCTGTCTGTTATCAAATCCTGACGGTTAAGAGGAAAAGCAGTTAGTTTTTTCTCCACATAAACAATCTCGCTTGTTTTCCTACTAATCCTTCTTTTTTTATAATATCATCAAATGCGTCCTCCTACCCCGGGCAAGGCGGGAAGGAACTGTCAGACTCGTTCTGACTAAAATCCACGGTGTCCTTCAATAGCCCCTTACGTACCGGGGTCACGGTAATAAGTCCCGTGACCATCCTACTAATATTTTAAATGTGAAAATTTTGATGGATGGATATTTTTTGTTACTGTTTCACGCAAAACCTCTAAACGGATTTTGTTGAAATATGGTACACATATAGTTTATAACCTGGATTAATACATAGGACGTTTGTGAAAACCTCTTATGAAGCTGGTAGTTTAGAGTCAGTAAGAAAAGGTAAATTGTCTTTATGACGGATGTTTTTATGATTGCCGAAGTCTCCGGAACTGAAACGACGTTAGACGATGCGGGTTGTTAGGATATTTTCGTTAGGTTTTTTTGATGAGGAGTAATAGAGATAGAGAAGAATACTAGACCACGGCCCTGCAACGTAAAGGGCATGTGAAGACTTAGGGTGGATATTTAGTCAGTAAAAGTCCGACAGTCTATTCCGCACCCACTCTGGGTGGGACTCCTTTGATACTTTTACCACCCCAAAACAGAAAAGACACAAAAATAATCAAAAGAATTTAGAGGACAATGCAAACGGAGCACAAATTAAAGTTTAATCTGAAAGAAAAAAATAAAAACCAAAACTGCACTTACATACTTTCACTTAATTAAGATTTTAGAACCACGAGATCACTTTAAATTGAAAATGTAATGAGCATGACAAATAATACAAACTTATTTTCATAGATATACATGAAAATATGCTTAGCTACATTAAAATACCTGAAGTAAAAATTCAAGGTCGCGGTACTGTCTCATTAGACAACCGTGACCCTGGAACGTAAAGAGCTATTGAAGGAGAAGGGGGATTTTAGTCAGTACGAGTCTGAAAGTAATGGGATGGGAGAATTTCAGTAAAATATCGAGCGAATAGATTATCATAGTTTGCCTTTAAAATCGCTCGAACAAAGCCGCGGGCGACAACTAGCAATTAATATTATGACGAGAACTTACGAAACTCTTGTATTAATTATTAAAAAATAAACATTCAACGGACAGTTTAAAATGCCTAAGTATATGAAGAAAAAATAATATTTCTTTTTTCTGAAAATCTTTGCGAATTACCTAACTTTTAGTAGGTACATACTTTTCAATTTATAAACCGAGTTAGATCTCGAAAAATAAAACCTAAAGAAAAACAAGGAAAAACTTCGTTTTAAAAAAACACGACGTTGTCCCACACAAGCTTACTAGTCCAAGTTAATAAAAAAATAATAAAAAAAAAACTGCACAAAAAACAATTTTCACCCCGACTGTACATCAGTTTGGTCAAAACCGCGACTCATGCGCATTTCACGCCTGTTACACAAAGACGGGCATTCGCAGAGATAGCTACCAACAGTGGGGGAACTAGATCAGTAGGTTATATACGATATACGAGTATGCTGTGGCTTCTAGGAAATGCGTACCGTAGACCGTACGTCAGTAGTTATGCTATTTTTTTCTAAAATTCTTTGATTAATTGCAGGCACCCAGTGGTAGGTATTCTTACGAGTTGTAGGTCGTGATTTCGAACCCAGCCAGGCGCATTTCTTTGTGTAATTTATTTCATCACCATTGCTCTCGAAATGGTGAAGGAAAACGTTTATTCCCATCCGCCCCCTTTGAGTTTGCCACCGGGGTGGTGGTTGACACTAATTATTATTATTCCATTTATTGCAGGCATCAATGGCCCATATAAAATACAATACAAAAATAAAAATTAAAAATAAACAATATACTAATACATAATTATAACATGACAATAACTTAAAAACTACTGCACACGAAGTGACGGTGTCGTGTTACACTGCGCGGTGTCGCGTAGCCTGCCGCGAAAACGTCGGTAGACTACACCTTTCGGCCAAAACTCCTCCTTGAGGTACGTGTCGAGATGCTGTGTTGGGACCCGCACCACAAATGAGTTGAAGCTGGTAATATTACGCGGCTCCAACTTCACGACCCTCAAGATCCAGTTGGTCTTTACTTTCACATACTCCACGATCTCCTCAACCTTCGTGGAGTGATGTAATCGGGACACATACAGCAACGTCGTGGGTATCGCTGGACGTAGCAGCATATTTGGTCCTGTCAGTCCAGTACCGCATTGATTGCGACAAGTAGGCTTCTTCTTCTTCTGAACTTTGATGAAGCCATCCTCATCACACTCTTGCTTCGCTGAACAGGGCTGTGTCGGATTCCTCGGAAGGATTTCACAGCGACGGTTCTGCTTTCCCCCTTTAGCTGGCTTGTTTGAGGCAGCAATTGCGGCGTAAGCTAGTTTGGGGGTCGACATAGCTACGCGGGTCGTGTTCTCTGCAGAGGGGCAGGGGGCAGCGGGGCTCGGTGCATCGCCCTCGACATTTGCAATCACCGACGAATCCAATTTCGCCGATGCAAAACTGCTGACGGATGCATTTTGTATTGTATTTGCACCGTGACTCTTGTGTTCGTTGACTCCGTCATTTGACCTACTTTCCGAAACAGTACTGCGTAGCAACACCATTTCAGCACGTAGTTTTTGGATGGTATCTTCTGACTTCTCCAACTTACACTGCACTTCGGCCAGGCTGGACTTAAGAGATGTAATATCCTTCAGCAGCCTGGTGACATCTACGTGGTCGAATGTGACGGGCGGTAATTTATGTAGCTCCTTCGCTACGAAAGTCGGCACGTCGTCGGGGTCAGTCACCTTTAAAAAGGTGATGATGTCTTGGACGCTCTTCTCGGTACCATCTCTCCTCCGAGATGGCATCTCACTGAGCTTCCCAGTCGACTGGAACAGTAACATCTTGCCTCTGCTAATCTCATCTTCTTTGAAGAACGACTTGCATATCTGCATGATGCTCACCTCGTCCATAGTATCGATGGCATTCTGTATGAATGCCAACAGCTCGTTTGCGATAAGTTGTTGCGAACTCATTGCGAAATATCGGGCAGCAGCTAAAGCCGCGCACTCTGCGTACAACTGAGACAACACGTCCGTATTCGAGCGCGCATCGCACTGCACTCCACACTAATAACATCGTGAGGAAACCGGCATGTCTTAGAACCAAAAATTCGAAGAAATGTGACATCTACCAACCCATACTAGGCTCGCGTGGTAGTTCACGGCCCCTTCCCAAGAGGAGGCTGTCCCAGCAGTGGGAACATGGAATGATGACTTAAACTTTGTTAAAAAATATGATATATTTTTTAGGGGAGGTAAAATCATCAAATAAGCTTTCCACCTTGTGTGGAGTGGAAAGAACTGTCAGACTCTACAAATCTCAGACTCTTACTGATTAAATCCACCCTGTTCCTTCACTTTGTGCTTTACGTTCCAGGATCACGGTAGCCTGCTTTGACAGTCTCGCGACCCAAACATGTGACGCTGATTTATATAATTATAATCTACATCGGTAACAATCATATGATATTATTTTTGTATAAAACCAATCAACAACCTATTTGCTTTTCCGAGTTTAAAAACGTCCAATTAGAAGCCGTCACTGAAAAACTCTACAGGGTGGCCAGAAAGATATATTTAAAGCCATATTTTAAAAAAAGTTACGTTTTTTAGTGACGCCACTTATTTTCGCTAAATGTGTGAGTGAGTGCCACGCAATTATAAGGAGATGTTCCCTTGTTTCACGCATCAATCGAAACAAGCGGATAATATTTCTTCCTTTTTTTTACTTTAATTTCTCAGTGGCCTACTTAGTGGCCAGATCCAGAAATGAAAAAACCCTTTATGGGCTGATTTTTCAATAGCCTGATAACTTTTATCTGAGGAATTAAAATAACAGTTTGACATATTTTCCATAGATAAGCTGTCAAACCGCCATTTTTATTCCTCAGATAAAAGTTATCTGACTATTGAAAAATCAGCCCTAAATAGGACATCGCCTTTCCCACACGCTGTGTATCGATAACATTACTTAATTATGTTATTCTTACATAAGCCAAGTAATAATTTGAATAAATTTTGCAACATTAAGTTGTTTATCTTACTCAATCCCGCATAAATTATAATAAAAAAGCAGTGAGCCTTGACAAACTAACATTTTAGAATGAAAGTGAAGATATGTAGGTATTAAATAACCTGTCAGTTACACTGACAGGTTGTCAAAAATGATGTCGCTCCTTTTGAAAGTCTGTTGTTGTAATACCTATCGCAATACTATAAAAGCGATTCTCACTTGTTTGGCTATCATGATATTATTAACTTTCTGAAAGGTTGTTGAATGTAGAGCAAAATCTATTCATGGTAATATATGGGGCACTCAGCCCGAGACTTCGGTCGTAAGGATTTTGTATTTCCCCCTATAATTTTCCATTACGCCCTTTTTACGTGGTAAAATCACCAACAGGAGGTACTGTAAACTTGTACTGACTAAAATCCACGATGTCCCTATTCAACTTGTTTCATCAATTCAAAAGTCAAAAAAAAGTCAAAAGATCTTTATTGTGAGACAGCGGTTTAAAAAGTTGTTCTAGAGATTATTGTGTTCTTGCACTGCTCCACCATGTCAGGCATACAATAATTGTGATAAAATTATTAATTGTTAATTGCTAAATTATCAAATAAATTAAATTAAAAATTATTTATTACATTAAATTATCAAGTAAATTAAATTAAAAATAAATTAATGACATTAAACTATCAATTACATTAATTTGGAATTTATCAATTACATTAAACAACAATTATAAGAAACGTTTAGGCAAATTTTCAAGCTTCTAGACCGGTAGGGGTTTCAGGTGTGCGTTAATCGATCAGTCAGAGAGTCAGTCAATATGATTGTATGTGCATTAAGATATTAAAATAAAAACAATATGGAGGTCATTAGTACAACAATAGCCAAAACAGGTGTTAGAATGTTTGCCTGTCTGTATGAATGTTTGTACTCTCATTACTCCAAAATTCTTGCAAATTGAATAAATTATTCACCGATGTATTGCTAAAAATCAAATTTAAAATATAAGGTCCATATTACTGATTAAAAATACAACTGTCTTTGCAAAATTGGAAATAAAGATAATTAATTCTAAATTACACGCGCACGAAGTCGCGGGCAAAAGCTAGTCTACTATAAAATGTCATGGTTGTTCTGGTTGATTTCATTTGGTTAATGAATCTACTGAAATAAGAACGAATAAATCAATTTGTTGACCTTAAAATTGAACAACAACAGTGATCTGATGTCTAGACATTCACAAATCAGGGTCAATTCATTCGGGGTCGCGGGATTGTCTAAGCACGATACCGGAGCCCTGGAACGCAAAGAGACAGCCAAAGGAACAGGGTGAACGTATAATCAGTAAGTCTTACAGTCTCTTCCGCTCAAACCAAAGTGGGAGGGATCATTATTTTGATTACTCTATCACCCAAAAATAGGGCCATGTCTTTGATAGGCAACATCCTAGTTTTTTTTCTTCAGGTTTAGTATTTCAAGTCAGTCAGTGATTTTCTTTCAGTTTAAAAAATGATGTGAACATCAGCAAGAATAATTAAAAAATAAAGCCAAGCGAGCCTGTTTACAGTAGCCACATTGATGTGTGACATCAGAATCTGTCATTTCACCTTGCTAATAAGCAATACGACTTCAACTTCGACTTCGATTTCGAGATCGAGTACGACTTCTCTAGCTTGTTTGCGTCTGTACTTAACCTTGCTCACCCATCCGAAGACAGACCTCAGCAAGAGTTGCTACCATCATCATGTAGTAGCAACTGTTGCTCACTATACACACATTTGATATGAGCACTTCCGTTTACTCACTTCCATTACATTTGCTATATAATAGAAGCATTAAGAAAGATGTTCCAAATGAAAAAAACTAACGAACTATTTAATAAACTTAATCCTTCGAATAATATTAAACTTTCATATAAATAACTAGCATGATAGATGACTATTTGATTTATGTTTGTTAACATATAAATTATTACTCAATTACGGAGAGAAATGTTAATTGAAAGTTTCTAATTTTCAGAATTCAATAGTCTGGGAGCAGATTGTGTCTTGCAACGCGTAACTAACCGGTGTTAGTGTCCATGTGAATCATTCGTTAAAAGATTTATGTAATTAGGCACCGTAACTACAGTTAATTATCGAAATCATACATTAAAAGACCATTAGAGGAAAACTTTCAAAAAGATATCCTTTCAAAACACTACCGAAAATTAACATCCACTCTTTTGCACACTGTAAAAATTTTTCTTAATACAAAGTAAACAAAAAGTTCACTGACCTGTTCCACAAAGTTCTCCGCTGTGAACCGCTTCGTGAACTCCGTGAACGTCTCCTTATCCTGGAGGCTCTCCCGGCGCGCACGTTCCACTTTCAGCTTCTTGATCCCCGTTATATCCTTGGACATCTTCAGTTCCTCTATCAGATCCGTTTTCGCGTTTTTGTATATCTCTGCGGCGCTCGGTAAGCATTGTAGACTGACGGAGCGGGCAGGAGGAGGAGCTGACAGTGTCTTTGTGGCTGGTGTTCGGAGTCTGACAGCTGTGAGTTCAGCACTGCTGATGGCTGCCAGGGGCTGGTGGCTGGTGACCGGCGGCTGCGGAGGCGGCGGCGGCACGTTGTCGACCGGCACCGGGGGCGGCGGCGGAGGACGCGCCTCCGCCGCGCTATCGTCCCGCTTGCACGGCGCCGTGATTGTTTTCAAATACTCCGACGGTTTGATAAGACGGTCCGGCGCGTTATGCGGGAACGCGGGAGGCACGAAGGGAAGCACGGCTTGCTTGTTGACGAGGTTGGGCCCGCGCGGTCTGTCGTCGTCTGCGGACGCCGCCGAGCCGCGTCGCCCCGCTGCAAGATTTCAAGATGGCCGCTATTAGGGGGGAGAGAAAGTCCGCGCTTCGGCGCGCACGCACCCCGCGATGCGCTGCGTATACAGTCGGTGCCACAAGTGTTTGATGCATTGATCAGATAATATTTGGATGATGTTTTAATTTTACATAAATTAGTATGATCGTGATTATGTTTTTAACGGGCATGGCTCCGATTGTACGCGCTGCAAGGGCAATACGTTTTTTCGTAGATTTTAGGTCTAATCAAAAGTGGCCGTTTATTGAGTAATACAATCATTTCTTCTTTTCCAAAGGCTTCTAAACCTAAACAAAAAGAAAATTATCCTCCCTCATTCTAATATCCAAAAGTGATGGTATGTGACTTGAACAATATTTCTCGTGTGTTCACGTGCTAAATGTTCACCAGTTAACACTGTACATTATTAGCGAGACATCTCGGCGCTCAGATCGTAACGTGCATTTCTAGAACGTGTGTGATACAGCTTAATTTCGTTTTGCTTATTATATTTTCATTTTTCTTCATCATTCGCTATGTTTTAGCTAGGTATAACATAGGTTGTAAATATTTCGTTTCTAGTGAATTAGTTATGTATCGGGTTAAGATAAAAAGAGTAAAAACACGTCACGGTACTGACTAGACAGTTAACCATGACCCTAGAACGTCAAGGGTAATTGAAGGAACAGTACCCTTAGCACGAATTGTCACTCTTTTACTTTACAGCGTTTTTTTATGAAAAAATAGAACAGCGCCTCTGGTGTGCGAAGAAAGAACTATTTTTTTCCTTGGAAATTGTTAATTTGAAATTGTCAAAGTTCCAGTTTACTTTACGTCTGAAAAACTGAAAATTCGTGGTAAGGATACTGAGTGGTTTTTAATCACAAGAATCTGTCAGTCTCTTCCTCTCCACCTAGTATGGGAGGACACATTTGATCATTTTGACACTCCTAAGTTCAAAAACTATCCCAAGAGTTACTAGCCGGGATAAAAACTAGGAAAAAATCTACACTTTTATCATAAAGCTGAAAAGTTTAATTGGTTGAACGTGCTAATCACCGGAACTACTAGTCCAAATTGAAAAATACTTTTTGTGTTGGATGGTCCATTTATCACGCTACAACAAATAGGCGTCGAGCAGCAAGGAACAGACAGATAGTCAGGACATAAAGGTTTATCAATAATTTTAAAATACTCAGCTATCGAAATGACTAAAATTAATTGACACTGGATGTAGAAATACTTCAACAGTATTGGACATTATAAAACTGCTCACTTATGGGCCAATATGGCCAATTATGGACCAATGTAATCGATTTTCATTTATTTTGACAAAGCGTTACGCGTGATCGTTTAACACTTATGTCAATATTTTGTTAGTTATATAACTTAATGGATTTTTTATGACCAAGTGTTACATAGTTAACAGTTACAGGAACTTTAACGCAATATTCAATAACAAGCTGTTATTAATTGTAAGCAAACGTTGCCTCACACTTGAAATTTCTCCTGTACGGTGGGTGAATATATAAACTCACATACACAAACACACAGACCTGGAACAACATTGTGTTCCACGCGCGCCTCAAAGAGCGTCAGCATTATGACGGGGCCCCTCTAGAGGGCCAAAGCATGTCGGGGTCGCGGGACTTTTCTCATTACCGTGACCCCGGAACATAAAGGGCTATTGAAGGACACCGTGGATTTTAGTCGGCACGAGTCTGACAGTAAGGGGTCAGAGGATTCATTTATTTAATGATTTTAAAATGTCAAAAAAAAAGTTAATGTCTTTACGTGGGCTACGCCGCAGGTATAAGCTAGTGAATCAAAAATCTTATTCGATTAAACGTTTCACAAGCTGAATTACAATTAGAAAGCACTCGAAAACATTCCACTAGGCTACCTTTCGGACAAAACATTATGGTGATTTAATATTCAGGTGTAAAACTGAAACCGTTTCACTCTGTTTACTGAAATTGCCTTGATTTGCTAATTAACCGCCGGTGAAACCGACGAGCTAGGTATATGAGTTGGCTGTCAACTTTATATACACTATAGGCACTAAGTTTTCTTTCTTCATATTTTTTTTGCATATACATACGAGTTTATAATCTCACGCCTTTTTAAAATCGGATAACTGATTGTTAAATTCTCAATTAAAGCGAACGAAATCTCGGTCAAAAGCTAGCTATCAATAAAATTATAGTTACATAACTAGTTAAAAAAAATTGGGTTAACATTTTTTTGATAATCTATCTGATCGACTGATTAATTCTTTCTGATAAATCGCCCATTTTACAGAAACTAATACACATAAAATACTGAATAGAACAAGTAAATTAATAACTCTGTTTCGCGGATAACACTGGCTACTTTTGCTTTTAAAAAAAGGCAATATTTTAGTAATTTTAGATTCTAGCCCAAAATACTGCTCTCAAACTAACCCATGCAGAATTGATTAGAAAACTTAATTAAAGTTAGATTATGCGCTTTTCAGACTAGACTAATTTGGTAAGGAATATTAGCAAGTCATGCAAGAGCTTAGGCCACTCCCCCACGGTTATTTTGTAGCGATGCTATCGCTCGTTTCGTAAATGCGCGACATTATCGCTACTAGCGCGAGTTATCATGTTTGCTGACGCGTGAGTGGAGAACGATCGAGTTACTGAATCGCGTTTGCATCGTGACGGAAACGTGAGAGCATCGCGACTGAAAATCGTAGCGTATGGAGAGCAAACAGACAGTGACCGCGTCGCGTCTGTCTGTATCCATGTGAACGCGCAACAGAATCGCTATGAAAAGTCGCAGTGGGCGAGGGGCCTTACGTTTAAAATTTTCTAATTATAGCCTTCCTTTTCATGCGTAAGTCTCTGAACCGGTTCTCCTTAAAATTGTAAGTACGATGTCATTCGTATAGAAACGGACTTAACCGTACCTTTCATCCCCTAAAAGTACTATTCCCGAGGCAAATAACATTAACGAATACGGTACGGGTACATCTATTCTATTACCGTACCGTACGGGTGTCAACACAATGGTATGTACAGTTTCAAATAGAGAGAAGTCTCGTGACTTGTAACGTCAGAAACAAGCAAAAATTGTACTCGCTGGTGACGTTTTGACAATTTTAAAAGCGTCGTATATTATCTTCATTTTTATTTTCAACTGGTACAGGCAATAGCAACTATTAATATCTTTGTAATTTTATTAATTATAAAAACTTAGCTTTTAGAATAATTTGCATGCTGAATAGTAGTAAGCGGAATATGTTGAACTTTTTTAATTTTAACACCTCAATGTACCATATTTCACGCAAATAAAGCTATTCTATTCTATTATATTCTATGGGTTTGCTCTTGACCTTAGTCGAGGTCAGGATAAATAATATTTGGTTTTTCATACAGATGTGCCCGACCAATTTCTCATTTTGCATGAAGTACCTACCAAATTTTTTTTGCCAATTTCCAAAAGTCTTAGAACAAAAATTGTTCAGTAACTTGGTCTAAGTTACCCCACGAGAGGTTTTGCGCTTTTGGCGTTACACGTTGTATAGTTAATTCTAGTTTCAAGTAGACATCGGTCTGGTCTTAATAGGTCGACGCGTTAGCTTTCGCCTATAATTAATGGTTTTCCACTACTTTCAATGGTCTGGTAAAACTGAGCATTGCACTATGGTATACTTAGTATTTTATATCTAGAAGTTTGTGCTTGCCTCGCCTCGTAGGTTTAATTAGAATAACATTGAAAAATTACAATAGAGGCGTAAGTTTTGACTATAGTTACGTACAAAAACTACTCAGAAAAAAAAAAACAAGGAAGAGAAACTCTTAAACACTGTTTTATGCTTTCACGGTTTGTCTCTAACTTTAAAATGTCACTTACGGGATATCTTCCGTGATTATTTGTTTGTTTGAGTTCCCGATATTCGACGCTGTAATCACGGAAGATATGTTCCGTTTTTTTCTTCCTTCTTTTTATTTTGAACTAACGCAGCATTTGCTAGGAGCCTTTTCGCCTCGCACAGGAATAATATCTTGTTTATTTTTTCTTTTTTTATTATTCTTTTGACATTGTTTTGTTTCCTTTGTTGTTTTTTCTTTATAGAATTTTGTTGTACTGGCCTGTGTGTGTCAATAAACCCCTTTTCTTTATTTTTTTTCCCTCTTTTCTTTTTCGTGTAAGTATGTTGCTAGTTTGCCACCCTCTATTACCAAGGTCATGGCTAATCAAGCAAGCAAGACTAACCCCCTTACTTATAAAAACTTGTGTTGCTTAGCTACCGATTATATATCACCTGTCCTTGTCATTTCTATTTCAATGAATTGAATGAATAGAGATGGCAACTGACTTAAAAGCTATTTAAGATAAATAACGTCTAATCAATGCTTATATGTAAGGCCTTTTTACAATCGGCCCCGACGTGCTTCGTAACGCCACCATGAAATTACTGCATGAATGTCTTATCAATATTATGCTGGTAATGTCAACACTGAAAAAAGTTTCAACTTGACAGCAAAATCCCCATCAACAAAATGATCCGCCATTTATTGAATTTATTTGTTACAAAAAATGTGATATAATTATGAAGATCCGCTCGACCAATTTTGTGCACTTTTTTTTTAAGTTACTTTTTTAAACCATTTTGATCTACTAAATAGTGTTAACTGTTTCTAAGATATTTTTAGTCCATTCAGAGGTTGTCTGGAAGATATCGCTCTCAGCGATAAAACCACCGTTGTACCGTTAATAAAACAAAATTGTAAAATGCTGCTTATTAATTTTGGTGTACAATAAAGCATATTCTATTCTATTCTATGTACGTCAGGCTGGCCCGGCCCCATGGAATTTAATAATGAGATTGTTATCAATCCAATGTACCCGGGTATACTAATATGTAACACCTTCATTTTCAATGTAACTCTTTTTAAAAGAAATTACGTGCACTTCTTAGTGGCCGGGCCAGCCTGACGTTTTCAGCCCGGCCACCTTGTTTCCCACTAATCTACAAAAAATACTGGCAATATTGTGCTACAGATGAAATGTACCCTATAATTTATGCATATGTAACACAAAATCGAATCCTAAAATGCAATAGCATACGAAATATTAGCGGTTGCAGGTGGCCGGGCTGAAATTATTTCGTTACTATAAAACAGTAAAACTGCAACACCTACCAAAAAATAATACCAGTACATAATGAGATATAGAGATATAGAATACATGTAACGCTTTCATTTTAAATTATAATACATATTTAGAAAGAATAATCACTTGAAATTATATTTCAGCCCGGCCACCTAAAAGCGGTAATATTCCCTAAAATCTTATGCTAATTTGTACAGTAAAACCTGATACAGCTATGAAATGAAAGTTACATTCGTTTTGTTTTAGTCGTATACCTTTAAGCCTTCTGTTTGACTAGATTATCAAAATCTGAGAAACTTTCCGAAGAGTGACTATCATTTATTAACTAATTTCAGGACATTTGGTTTGTTGAGTGAAACAAAATTGGTAATTGTCATATTTTTTTTAAAAAATCTAAAAAATCTAGGACATTATAAATGCCATTTATTTAATCAAGATCTGTGGATGTGTTATGACGATTTACAGTCTAGTGTTAAAAAAAGTAATTTGGATTTAATATTTTTACATTCCTTGACGTACATTTTAGCTTGATTAAATAACATAATCAAGTGATTAGTACGTTTTTATCGATTCTAATAAGCAATATATTTAAATTTGAATTAGTCAAAATACTTATAGTACAAATGCCAGATATAGGCTAGCAATGATTATTATATTAGCATACGTTTAATTATACAAGTTAACATTGTGATTTTTAGCTGTGATTTTAATATTATGTTAAATTATATATACTACATAGCTATATTTCCATTAGCTGCCACTGAAAGAACTATGGTTCTCTCTTTATTTAAGAATTGTTGTAATAATTATATTAGCATAATTTTAATTGAAAGTTTTCAAAACTTTAAATTCAAAGTTGATGTAAAAATCATTATGAAAATCTGTGATTTATAATTAACAATTGTTATAGTACCTAATTAATATAAGTACAAATGTTGTCTAACTAATTTCAAAAATGATTATTAAAAAAATATGACAATTACCAATTTTGTTTCACTCAACAAACCAAATGTCCTGAAATTAGTTAATAAATGATAGTCACTCTTCGGAAAGTTTCTCAGATTTTGATAATCTAGTCAAACAGAAGGCTTAAAGGTATACGACTAAAACAAAACGAATGTAACTTTCATTTCATAGCTGTATCAGGTTTTACTGTACAAATTAGCATAAGATTTTAGGGAATATTACCGCTTTTAGGTGGCCGGGCTGAAATATAATTTCAAGTGATTATTCTTTCTAAATATGTATTATAATTTAAAATGAAAGCGTTACATGTATTCTATATCTCTATATCTCATTATGTACTGGTATTATTTTTTGGTAGGTGTTGCAGTTTTACTGTTTTATAGTAACGAAATAATTTCAGCCCGGCCACCTGCAACCGCTAATATTTCGTATGCTATTGCATTTTAGTATTCGATTTTGTGTTACATATGCATAAATTATAGGGTACATTTCATCTGTAGCACAATATTGCCAGTATTTTTTGTAGATTAGTGGGAAACAAGGTGGCCGGGCTGAAAACGTCAGGCTGGCCCGGCCACTAAGAAGTGCACGTAATTTCTTTTAAAAAGAGTTACATTGAAAATGAAGGTGTTCCATATATTAGTATACCCGGGTACATTGGATTGATAACAATCTCATTATTAAATTCCATGGGGCCGGGCCAGCCTGACGTACATTCTATTCTAAATAGTCCGAAAAAAGCCTAAACATTTGGTGTGGATAAGTGAGCCCGTTCTTGAGTTATAAAATTACAACGAAAAGTGGCATTGTTTTTTTATTTGCTTGCTTGCGATTTCTGCGAGACATTCGCAAAACCTTAATCCCCAGCTCTCACCAGACACAATTTTGGAAAAATCCACATTAATTCCGCGAAAGAACCGGCTGTTTTAAAATGGAAAGTACAACACAAGTTTTTAAAGCAAGCAAGTCGTATTATTTTTATTGTCTCCACAGAATTAGAACGTTACTAACAGCCCATTTCGGTAGAAAGTAAACGCATTTCATTACCGCTCATCTTAATTTCTTTCTATTAATATTAATAGACGATGTCAAATTTTCTAATTAAGACACAATTAGGTATTGCTACGTGGTTTATGTTAATTTTGAAGTTGATTGTTCTTTTTTTTGGTTGTTTTTTCCGCGAATTTTTACGCTGGTTTGGGTTTGAGAGGGAATTAATTATGCTTAGAGAAGTTTGCTTGAAAATTTAGTGGGTTTATTAGGTAATATTGTATGCAAACTATATAATTTTTTAGGGATCCGTAGTCTGATAAGAATCCTATAGTCACACCATGTTCTGCCTGCCTGTCTGTTCACGGAAGTATTTACAAGGAATCTGTTATTCGGCATGAAACGCCATCAAAATGGTAAAATGTTTCCTGTTTTCATATGCAAAAACAATTTGGGCATCTCATCTAGGTATAGCGGGTGTATTTATTTTTCTCGTGTCGATGGAGAATTGAATCATCAACTTTTTAAAGCAAAAAGGGAACCCGTTACTACATAAGTCATAAAAAAATACGAAAAATTTCACGCCTGTATTTTAAACGAACGAAAGAAGATTATTTATACGAACGAATTCAAACGAAGATTATTTTTATACAAACGAATTCGAACGAAGATTATTTATACGAACGAATTCGAACGAAGAATAATTATATTTATACGAACGAACGAAGATGATATACGAACGCAGGTTATTTAAGATCACGCTACGTCCCTTTTTTTTTTTTTTTTTAGGTGGTAAAATCATCAAATGAGTCCTCCCGCCCTGGGTGGGGCGGAAGGGACTGTCAGACTCTTACTGACTAAAATCCACCCGTGTTCCTTCCTATGCCCTTTATGTTCCGGGGCCACGGTATCCTGGGTTAAGAAAAAACCCGCGACCCCAGCAGGCATTTGGCGCGAAACACGACGCGCCACCGACCCGGGCTTGGTCCTTGGTCGGACGGCGAGCTACCCATCACTCACCGTCCGCAAGCCCGCTCCGCCGCTGTGCCCTCTGCTGATCAGAGGGACACGCGTTGGAGCATCCACACGACAGGCTATTTGCATACGGGCAAAGAGACCACTTGGGCACACAGTGCCCAAGGAAGAGTTTTTGCCCGCATCCCAGGGTGCACCGGCCCGAAAAACTGGTCTTCCCCCTGGACGTATCCGAGAGGGAACTCCAGTCCACGGGCGCACGTGGAGGTTTCCTGTCATAGCACCCCACGCTACGTCCCTTAGTGGCATAACAGTGGGTAAAATAAAAATACTTTTGATTTGCTGATTACCATTTTTCACCACCGCTGCTCAGCTGCTACTCGTCGTAGCGCCATGTTATGTGGCCTATAGCGATCCTCGATAAATAGACCATGTCCAACACAAAAATATCTTTTCAATTCAAACTTGAAGTTTCTGATATTAGACCATTTTAACCAAACAAAGAGCTTCAGCTTTATACTATAAATTTTTTTTAGATTTCCGCTACAATCTCTCACTCTAAAAACTAAATATACAATGTGTAACGTTAATAGCGCAAAACCTCTCGTGGGGTAACTCAGCCCATGGTACTGATCAATGTTTGTTCTAAAATTTTGGATTTTTTTTTAAAAAAGAATATGATTTTTCAAAAAATGAGAAATTAGATCAATTTCTTTTTTTAATTTATTAACATTACACGTTGTATAAAGGAGAAAAAAATCAGGAACAGTGGAAGCGAGTCGAGATAGTGTAAAATTAATAACTCAGAAACAAAATCATTAGAGGTTCGTGTGACGTTACAAATTATTTCTTATAAAATTTGGACGAAAACGCTAAATGGCAGTCCTGGGGTATTTTAACGTCTTAAAACCAGGCTTGTTCCGGCGACTGAAAGTAACAGAGCTATACAAGTCGTCTCACCATCTCGTTCACTTATTAACCTGTCATAATATATATATATATATATATCAGAGTCCGACCACCAAGTAGTTTTACTGCGTTTTGCCGTGTAAAAGAAGCTCTTTCTGGATATGCTAGCTTTATCTAAGGCCTCATCTTTGTTTCTAAGTTAGATTGAAGATAAGAGTGACTCCATTTGGTGCAGGACTGCTCCGCTTGGGCAGAGCACCGACGTGTCCTCACGACGGCGATAGGCGGAGACCTCTCGCGCCCGGCATTGGTCGAGGCCATGCTGCGGGGTGAGACGGAGTGGGAAGCGGTCGCCTCCTTTTGCGAAGCAGTCATGCTCGCGAAGGAGGAGGCGGGCCAAGTGAGGGAGAGGACAACGTCCTTCCTCCGCCCCAGCCGCAGTGGTGGACGTCCACGGCGACAGCCGCCGCAAGACGATTTTCGGCCACCGAAGGCGCGGGCATGCGGGCGGCGAGTAAAAGGCAACTCGATGTCTGACCATGGACCATGCCCGGGTAGACGTAGTATGATGGCGGTGCTGCAGGGGTCGCGGGACTTATCTCATTACCGTGATCCCGGAACGTAAAGGGCTATTGAAGGACACCGTGGACACCATTTTAGTCAGTACTAGTCTGACAGTCCCTCCCGCTCTGCCCGGGGTGGGAGGACTCATTTTATGATTTTACCACGCTTAAAAAAAGAGTAACTTCCATTTACAAAAAAAATATATCTATCCGAGGGTATAGATTTCAAAAAAACGTATTATAGGCGTATTTTTTAAAGTAGATACATGAGGCATAAGGATTAACTTTTTGCCAAACTCGTTCACGTTATTTGACGGGCGTAAATAAATAATAAATCCAAGTCGCAAGAAACCCTTCAACGAGAGTGTTGTCACCCCCCATGTAAATGCCAGATTAAGCGCATACACGCACGTTTTTTGAAGCACAACGAAATGTTCAAAAACACATTTTATTCATTGAGAAATACCCACTAAAAGTGTGCGTTCACAAGTCGGCATCCCACGTATCGATCGCGTAACGGATTTTAGTTTGCCTTGTATGAAAACTCATACAACTGCGTCCACTGATCCGCATCGTACGGACGGCTCATCGGCCATGCCTTAATGCGATGCGTACCGATGACGTCATACGGAATGCCGATCAGTGGAAGCGATGAAGGTTGCATCGGCAATCCGATTGCTGATACTCGCGTCGGCAATCCGATTGCTGCCGACACAGAAATCCGTTTGATGCGATGCGTCCGATACGTACGATGCGGACCTGTGGACGCTTACCATTAAATAGCGGTCATATACCATCACTTGCTGTCAAGAGACCTATTAGATTTCAATAAATATGTGTGGAGTGTTCTGTCGACTTTGCCAGGTGTCAAAGTTCACTGTTTTCAGTCCAATCCGCTCTTCAGTCTTCTTGGGTTTTCCAACCCTTCACTTTGTTCCATACAATCACTATAACATGTCCAGATAGTATAACTTATGACCAAGGTCTAAGGTTCCTTATCATTTCCTTAGACATAACCAAACAATTTTTATAGCCAATATAAACATACGGCGAGAAGTCTACCCAAAACTTCTAGAAAAGAGAAAACGTAGAGAAACGTCCTTTCATAATCACGCTTCTCGGGAATTCTCGCACTGAATCTGTATGAGCTATTAAAGCCATGGATACACTAGGAGGCAAATGTCATGCGACACGTGTCGCCACATGTCTCGCAACATCGAGCGACACAGAGTCAGTGACGTCAGATGAGGTAGCGCGACGTTGCCGGACTTCGCTCGACATGTCTGGGATATGCGCGGGACACGTGCCGCCAACTACATTGAGTGCAGTAGCGTAAGTAACATGAGTCGTGAAATGTCGCCGGATATGTAGGGCGAAGTTTCGCGAAGTCGCACAACTTCATCTGACGCCGCTGCGGATATAAGTCGCGAGTTGTCGCCGGATTTGTCAGGCGAAATCGGCCAGCTTCACTTAACATGTCACCGATATATGTCATGGCACATTTGTCCCCTAGTGTATCCTTGGCTTAAAACTACTTATCCACTTACCCAACCTACTCCTCAGCTCCGAAGGTTTAAGTGCCGGTTCTTCCAGTACGACAGGTGGTGGAGGCGCGGGGGGAGCGGGTGGCGGGGGCGGAGGAGGAGGTGCCTCGTCTCCCGAGCTGCCGCCCGAAGACACGCCGGAGGAAGCCGAAGCTGCCGCGACTACCGCTGTGTCATCGGAAACGGAGGCGCGGCGACTGCCTGCCGCGGAAGAGAGGCGGCTGGCCTGAGAGGGAGAGGTATATTAAATTAAGTAAATGAAAAGAGAGAGGAAGACCATCATCATTCAGTCTAGTCTTTTCCCAAAAAGTTTTTGGGGTTGGCTTCCAGTGGAAACAGATGCAGCTGTATCTCAGTATTTTTGTAAGCAACTGCCTTTCTGGCGCCACAACCCAGTTACTGGGCCGATACCACTTGGTAAGACTGGTTGTGAGATTTTCGAGCTTCTGCCTAATAGGAACGACTGTCAGAGATCTACAAATGACAGCCGGTACCAACGGTTTTACGTGCTTTTGAGACACGGAGAAACTCGCTATGATAGATGGCCACAGACCAGCTCGATTAGCGTAGTTTAACCTTGACGATTCCCTCATTTCAGAAAGTACAAAAATTCTTATAGATAGGAGAAAAGAACTGACAAATAAAAAACACCTAACTCCAAATGAAAAACAAGAGAGGAGTCAATTATATAAAACCATTCACAGAATTATTAGGAAAGAATATCAAGAACATAGATTATCAACTATTGAAAGACATTTAAACAACTCGGGAAGCATGAAAAAAGGATTAAAAGAATTAAGAACATCAAAAAAATGGATTAGTTGCCTGCAGCCGACCTCTGCTAAGAAATCGAAAACGTTTTCGAGATCAGGAATAATAAAAGTAGCTACAAATTTCTATAAAGACCTATACTCTATAAAGACACCATCGCGAACAGAGACTCTATATCATCAACAACAAAACAATACCTTGCAAAGATTTTCACTGCAAGAAATAGCTAAAAAAATAAAAGCGCTTAAGAAGGAAAAAAGCAGCGGGCCAGACGGCATACCCAATGAGGCAATTATAGCAGGAGAGCCCATTCTGGTACCTCTTTTGTCCATCTTATTCAACAAAATACTAGATGAAAAAACAATTCCAGAGGAATGGGCAAAATCGGACATTATTCTCTTATACAAGAAAGGAAACCCTATGGATATTGGCAATTACAGACCGATTAGCCTGCAATCAAATCTGTACAAGCTTTTTGCTTCATGCTTGGAGAATCGTCTCGCAGAGTATACCGAAAAACATCAGCCAGTAGAGCAAGCAGGCTTTAGAAGAAACTACTCAACAGTAGATCACATACACTCCTTAGAATTAGTGATAGAGAAGTTCGAGGAAATGAACCGCCCGCTCTACCTGGCGTTTTTAGACTATGCCAAAGCGTTCGATTCCATTTCCCACTACAGTATATGGAAAGCTTTACAAGAGTGCGAGGTACCTGCGGAAACCATAGAACTTATACAGGAGATTTACAAAAATAGTAAAAGTAGAGTAATACTAGACAGAACCGGGCCGGAATTTGACATTAGCAGGGGCGTGAGACAAGGCGACCCTTTATCCCCGAGATTATTTATAACCGTACTTCAAAGCATCATGAAAACTCTGAAATGGGAAAGGAAAGGCATTTGCATAGACGGGAATTACCTGAATAATCTAAGATTTGCAGACGATATTGTACTCTTTGCAGAAAGTGCATCAGAACTAGGAGCTATGGTAAAAGAAATAGATGCAGTTAGCCAGGAAATTGGATTGCTGCTGAACACAACAAAAACAAAAATAATGACAAATAATAAAAAAATCCCGATAAGCCTCAAAAACGGTCTTCTGGAATATGTTGAAGAGTACATATATCTGGGTAAGCAAATATCCTTCAAAAAATCTAGGCATCGAGATGAACTGACCAGACGTGTAAACATGGCTTGGAACAAATTTTGGAGTTTTAAAGAAGTTCTTAAGTCAAGAATTCCTGCAAGACTGAAGAAAAAAGTACTGGACTCATGTGTTTTGCCTTCTCTTACTTATGCCTCACAAACATGGATATTCAACAGATACACAAGTAACAAGATACAAACCACGCAAAGAGCCATGGAGCGGAGCACGCTAAATATAAAGTTAAAACATAAAAGGACAAATGTGTATGTGAGAAATACAACTAAAATTATAGATGCTTTACAGCACTGCAAAAAATTAAAATGGAAATGGGCTGGCCATGTTGCACGTATGAGTAACTACAGATGGACAAAAAGGATAACTACTTGGAAAGGGCCGTCAGGAAAGAGAAAGAGAGGTAGACCAAGGGAGAGGTGGCTCGACGAAATACTGAGCACAGTGGGAAGCGACTGGTTAGAACAAGCTTTAGACAGAGATCAATGGAGAAAAATGGAGGAGGCCTTTACTCTGTAGAGAGGTCCTTAATGATAATTATTTATTTTTAATGCATGAAATCAATAATTAAATTTAAATTTTAATTTATTATAATTTTTAAATTTGTTGCTATATATCTTTCAACTAATTCTAATTCAAAGTTGAAATGTTATTACAAAATAGTTATTTGAAATATTACAAAACTTATGTAATTGTTAAGGAATAAACGAGGCTTTATTATTATTATTATAACCTTGACGATTGACTTGTGCAGTTATAACCTAGCTAACCAGATACCTAGAATGAATAAGAAATAAATAAATAATGAAAACTTACAAAGTTTTGTGCCTTGTGTGTGAGGGCGGCCAGTTTGGTAGCTATCGTTGATTTGGTATGCGCCTCTAATGCTGGAGTGACCTCCTCGTATGCTTTGCTTGCGCTGTGTCAAATAAAGGTCATTAGATAACAATAATAAAGTCGAAGTCCTTGGAATATTTTTGTTTAAAGCTCCAATGAAAAGGAGAGAAGCCTATTGCCATCGACCAGGCACAAATCCAAAGTCCTGGTTGAGACTGAGAAATTTCAAACAGAAAAAGTCAGTAACATTTCGGTGATCGAAGACTGGACCTCATGCTCACCAGTCGCACTTACGACCTACTTAACTCCAACGAGGCAGAAGTGTCCATATTGCAGAAGCAGGTATCTATTTATACATAATAGTAAACGTCAAAGAGCAACCGCAACTGGCTGAACATGGGATAGTTACATTTAATAGTATTGTGTATCAACAGGATATAAATGCATATTGTGGGTTGCTACAGTAAGAAATTCTTAATAGAATATCCCAATAATACTTTGATCGACTATATGAAATCGAACTCAAATTGTACAGATAAGGGTGCCGCGTCGATAGATGTGGGAGCACCCTAAGGAGACTTACGTGTCAATATTGTCTTTGGTGTTATAGTCCACCACCAGGGCGGCGCTCCCTGGGCGGCTGTGACTACCGGAGTCGCGAGAACTGCTCCTGATAGACAAAAAAGAAACAATCATGAAGATAGTAGAACAATTCGTAGTTATCGTTAAGGTGATATTAGCGTCGATGTTGCCCGCGAATTTCAAGTTTCTTACGTTTTTTGGAATTTGCAGGCCAGTGACATGCTGTAACTTTATCGATAGTATAGTATAATTTTAAATATAAAAATTATCAAAACATTCGCTCCATCAGCTCTCACATAGAAAAGCTGCATCTAAGTTAGGTTTCGGAGATTTTAACAAGGTGTTGCTTTTCTATGTGAGAGCTGGTGGAGCGAATGTTTTGATAATTTTTATATTTAAAATTATACTTGTTATTACCACAATTCATATTTTGATAAAGTTACAACATGTCACTGGCCTGTAAATCGCAAAAAAACGTAAAAAAATTTGAATTTCGCGGTCTGGTTGGAGCATCCCCCTTAATATGAATAATCTAGATAGGTCATGAACTAGTCCAGTCAACGAGGAAAATGTTGATAGATACTCGTATCACATTATTTCTTGTACATACCTATGTGTTATGTGTACATAAACAAAATAATTTTTATTCCACAAACCTTCTCCTCTGCTGTTCCTCCCTGGGCATGTAGATGTCTTCATAGTGATGGTCGCGCCTGTTGGCCTCGGCGCCGCTATCACTGTCGGACTGCTCCTGCGCAGTCGTCGCTTCTGCAGAGCCGTGGATCTCTGCTTTCACTGCATAAAGATCTTGGTAATAAGAAAGTGTACGAAATAAAGTTGAAAAATGGTGGTCAGATACTCGTATTTCACGACCTGCTTTTGAAATTAATTAGATGACGAGGCCTTTCAGACCCCACCATCCCCTTCGAACCTAGCCTGTCTGAACCGGTGTAACCCAAGTCCCGAGCTCGCTTCGCCCGCTCTTAGATCCTAAGTTCTCCTTATAACAATAACAATCCTGAAGGCAAACAGTGAAAGTAAAGAGGATAGTAACTACTTGCCATTGCACTCCGTGCCTATAAGAAGAAGATTTGGCCTTGCTCACAGTAAGACAAATATTTATCAAAAATGTTATTTTACGACAACACTCCACCAGACCTAATTTCAATAAAACACGAAGAAAAGATATAGTGTATTCCGTTCCGAAAAGTAAGACGGTATTTTTCAATAAATTCTTAGGTCATCTTGGGCCTCATTTATACAATAATTTATCGAAGACTATCAATTTACGTCATTTGACACTATTTGCTTGCAGAAAAACTTTAGAGAAATATCTTAACGAAATGAACTATGAGGACACAGAAAGACTGTTATTATCCATGTCATAATTAAATTACAGAAACATATTCACATCACATGCATAACTACATACACACTTACCAATTTACAATACATATACATAACATTACATAACACACTCATTGAACAGGCATTTACATTCTTATTTTTAATTTCCTTTTCTTTGTCGGTTTGCATAACTTTTGTTTACATTATTTTAAGTTTTATTAAGTTTTTACTTTTTTATTTTATTTATTGTTTTATATCATTGGCTACAACAAAATCTCGACATTTAATTCATAAAAGTGTGAACAACAGAAAGAAGAAATGAATTAAGTTTTATCTTAGGTTTTTGCATATACACAGAACGTTCAGCGATTACCCGCACTACTGTTGTGATCAAATGACTAAATATATGAAAACCACATAAAAAGTGGGTAGCTTTGGTAATCTGTTCTTCTATAAGCAGTACTCGTTATTGAATTAGAATCGAATGTTTTAGATAAAGTGAATATAAAATAGTGAAATTGTTTAATGACTAAGAATTTAAATGTGTACAGTGTGTTTGTGAATGAGGAAGACTGACCTGCCGTGATACAGTATTCACTAGTACGGAGGTCAGTGTGAACCTGAATCAAACGACCATTCGTACCCAAGTTCGTAAAGTATAAAATATTTCATTATGTTTAAGTACGTGAATAATTATCAACATTGTAAAATCGAAAAATGTAAGGTTTGTCTTTTATGTTACCAATAAAGTTTATAATAATAGGAAAAAAAAAAAAAAAAAAAAAAATATACAGGCTTAAATAACACTCTGGGAGCACGGTAAACAAAACTACGTGGAGCCGGTTTTGCACCAATTCGTTTTTGTCACTGTCTTTCTAGAATGAAAAACGAAATTCCGATTTTCAATATTCCGAAAAAAAAACAGTTTATTCGGAATATTGAAAATCGGAATTTTGTTTTTCAGGATTGAGAACTCGTCGAGCATTACATTTTTCGAATAAGTGTGAAAATCGGAAAACGAAGAAATCGGACATACGTCTTTCGGTCAAATTTTCGAGATTCTAATAGATATTGTAACTTTTAGATAATATGATATTTGAAGTTTTGAAAATCGGAATATCGGAATATCGGAATATCGAAATTCGGAATTAAATATTTCGGATTATTTGGGTGTTCCCGATATTTCAATTATGACGATCTTACGCTTAGGTTTCATAGAAAGTTGACATCATCTTTTGACTTAATAACTATGGTGAAGCTACGTGATGAAGTAAAAAAGCATTTCAAGGTCTTAGACAAGAAGATTTTAAAAATATATCCATGCATGAAAGGTAGGCATGGCATTGTTTTCGAAGGCTATAAACTCAAAGATAGTTTAGAACAAAGCAAATGATAATAGGGTTTTCTAGCTTCTAAATAAAGAAAAACTCGAAGCATACTTTTATAGAGAATACAGAAAGAAAACAGTTGAAGTTACAGTATCAGATGATGAATACATGGTAGTTTTTCAATGACCAGCCTTTTTTATTTAATTTAGCCAAATTCACTAACAGAAAACAAAACCACTAAGTCGAAACATGTACACTGATGCCTTTGCAGGCATTGATGCATTTTTGTGTGCGTACGTGCTCCGAAGTTGATGTGTAGTCCCAATGTTACCACGTTTGGACTACACATCAACTTTTGGGTGGGTGGATCTGAATCATGATGCTGTACCACATCCACACTTCTACTTTTAGTGGTGGATAGGAACGAAATATTAACAAAAATTCTGAACCATCTCAAAAAATTTGACCGTTCATTGAAAAGTAACCATGTAGAAGCTAGCTCCAGTTTTGTGGATAAACCCTTACCAGTCATAATGGAGTCGTTGGGCTCTTCGGACTGCCTCGACCCTGGACAATAACGGTAATCTAACTATCGGGAAATTAAAGACTCGGTAACTGAATAATAACTTTTATCAATCAACTACAAAACAGAATGGCCATTTGAATAGGGTCTTTTTTTTTGCGGACTTTCCATATTCAGTTCATGGTCCCTTTTAGAACGAAATAAAAACCCTGATGCATGGTTTAGCTTTAAGAACTTTTTCATAATTTAAAAGCGTCTTTTGCACTATGTCAGTTGTGCCACTAACTCGCATGTTGCCCCAGCATTAAGCTGATCGATAAATGTTTTCTCCTTCTTACTATTTTATTTTATCCCATGCTAAAAGTCAATTTTCACAAAGGGGTGGTCATATTCAAGGCATCTATGTGTTGAAAAAAAAACAGGTAAGTACATCATTATTTTGCAATTGCTGTGTTTTTTGGAGATAATTATTCAGTTATATGGTATTTTGAATGTAATGTTGGTGCCAGTTTAGATGGCAATAGCGTCATTGACCTTTACCTAATAAGTCCTCGTATAATGACATAAGATCACTTATTAACTGGCACCAACAATAGCTCTATTTATCTCTGCTCTGCTGCTCGCTCTGGTAATCAACTGCACCTGGTACACTGGAAGTCGAGTCGGCCCAAACATAATTTGGAAGAGCAAATGATATAGGAAAGCCTTGAATAAGACCACACCATTCTGATGCTGTCTAATGACCCAAGTTCCATTTTCTCTTACTATAATCCCTTACCAGTCATAGCAGGCGCCTCCTGCCCCTCAGCAGGGACCCTGGGTCCAGGAGAGCGCGTGTGGAACAGGTCACGCACACGCTGGTACAGCGCCGCCGGGGCTCCAGAACTACTGCCGTTGTTGTGGAGGAACCAGCCGCTGGACGTGTGGTCTGCGTCTGATGCGGAGCAGGCTGGGGAGAATTGTAGCTGTTAGAAGTGGTTTTTTTTATTATTGATTACATTTGGTAGCTACAATCGACAAAGTTGAATCATGACCCACCATAAGCTTATTTTCCTACAGACATTCAAATACAATGGGGATGGCAACTGGGGAACTAATGGCGCTAGTGGTATAGCTTGTTCCAAGCATCGTCATTGGTTCAAATCATAAAGGTACTTCAAAACAGTACTACGTCATTGGTCGGATTAGGACTAAGCTATGGTGGCGCTATCTACAATTAGCTTTGACTTGCCTTCCCCATTAGGTCCACATTCGCGTAAACATACATATCCATGATAAGGATTTTGATCTTTGTCAATTTGACGGATTACTACTATAATCCTATTGATTGACTGATTACAAATTACCTAGCGTGCAACTGCACTATCCACCTCACATTTACGCTTACATAAAGTCGATTCTTCATATTATCCAGTCAATCCGATCTACGATTAATCACATCGCACCTACGTTACTACAACAGATTACGCAAAATTCTTAAGATTATTTGAAAATTGCAGAATTATTGGATCGTTATGTTGTGGCTTGTGTTATGTAGGTATGTATGAGGCAAGATATTTTTACCTAATGGGGTAAACCGAGATTTTTATTATTACCTAAATATGACTTAACTGGCTGTTGCCAGCGGATTCATCTGCTAAAAATCTGAAATTGTTCCACAAAAATCTCGATCATAAGGGGATAGGTCAGTAAAAATACGGTTTTTGTTTTTTACTTTTCTTCGTACATATCTGGACTACAGATCTTACAACTTGGAATATAGTTATTGACTATATGATCTAAATTCTCACAAAGTTGAAAACACGATTCAATTAAATTTTCTCGATACAAAAAAAATGCAAAGTTCGGTCTATCTAATTTAGTTTTTGGACTTTATGGAATAACTACTATGAGTTATTGAAAGGATGTTGTTTTAAATTGTATAAAATACTAGTACCTAAATTCTGTAAAGACATTTTTTCAATTAATAACAATTTTAATTCATAAAAAGACGTCAATATGTTTGGGCACATACGCCGTTTTATTCTGAGCACACATTCACTATCGTCCTCTCATCTTTTGCCTTTTAAAAGTAGTGTCATCACTTTCGTTCCTTGACGAATCAGTCAGCCAGCGTGGCTCTTACAGGCTAGACCTGCGACACATTTTTTCAGATCGCGGCTGTCAGATTTTCATAATAATAAAATTGGAATGGATAAAAAGATCGAGAAAATAAAAACGAATGATACGTAGGCTTATAGATTATTCAAAACTATGTTCCGCTGTGTTCAATGGGACGTGATTAAACGGACATGACTGTAAATAAGTCACGTAAACTTTCTATTTTAAATAACACATTATTTTGATGAATAAATAAAGAATATATATAATAAAATAAACCAAACTTACTGAAAATCATCGCAGGAAATTCCTGACGACCCCTACTGAGCAAACAAGGGAAATGTTAGAATACGTATGATTCTATACATTACGAATTGTTCCTATCAATATAATAAATTACTCACAGTGATATTATATCAATGCTATCGTGATATCGTACTATTGTTGTCGGATGGTTCCTCTGTGTCCATCCTCCTCCCATCTAATCTTTATGCATCTAAATACCATTTCACATAAACTAATGATAAATGCACTGATTTGCAGTCAACATTTTGAGATATGTAACTGAAAACAACTTATATTCGTATCAAATTGCGATATGGGATAAGAAGCACTTCACTTTTATTATTATTTATTTAGTTTCGTCACAGATTTATAACAATTTCTAAGAAACAGGATTAAAATAAATTAAATGAAAACTGCTGTTGTCATTTTGAATACTTCAAAATTACTTGTCAACTACAAATAAGGCATAGCTCCCATCACCCTGTTAAATATCGCCTATGATGAAAAATCGGTGGTCATTGCTGTCTCACCGCGTATTCGGTACAAGTTGCTTCTCGCTCTATTTATTGCTTTGGAGTAAAAAAAGATCAGTACTGGGTTCATGCTTTTGGAGTCGATAGATAATATCTCTTTTAAGGGTTTCATTTATCCGGGCACGCCGCAATTGCGGCGGTAAGACCCCTCTTTGAGGAGTGGCTAGAGAGAAGTCATGGCGTCCTGACCTACCGCTTGACGCAGGTCCTCACCGGACACGGAAGTTTCGACGGCGCGTTGTGTCCCACGCGCGCCTCAAAGAGCGTCAGCATACTGACGGGGCCCCCCTCTTAGAAGGCCAAAGCCTGCCGGGGTCGCGGGATTATTTCCTTACCGTGACCCCGGAACAGCAAGGGCTATTGAAGGACACCGTCGATTTATCAGAAAAGTGATTATTACAACCTTGTCCCAAAAAAAAAACTGTGGATAAGATATTATAGAATGAAGATTTAATTATAAAGAGCTTACTGACATTAAATTGTTCTAGTGTCTGTCATTACATCAAAATGCAACAAAAATTAGTACCAACACCAGATGGTGGAGGACAGGGTGTCAAGCACCCTTAGCTTTCCACTCTCGAACATATAAAGATATCACGCAACCAGCTTTGTGACCGCACGTTAACAAAAGGAGCGTGTGTTTGGGGCTTTTTTTAGCGTGCTAAAATAATCAAATGAGTCCTCCTACCCAGGGCAGGGCGGGAGGGACTGTCAGACTCGGAATACTTACTAAAATCTACGATGTCTTTCAATAGCCCTTTACGTTCTGGGGTCATGGTATTCGTTAGCCCGCGATCCAGGTAGGCCCTCTAAAAGGGAGCCCCGTCATTGCCATTGTGCTGACACTCTTTCAGGCGCGCGTGGAACGCAAAGCACATGCCCTTCCCCGTGCGCGCGTGTGTTTGAAGCTTAACGATAATGGGTATTGTCACTTTCGTAAGGTATGCCAATTATCATTAATTTTCTACCAAAATAGTAGTTTTGTTCGTAATCTCGGGACATCAAAATGTTATAAAATAAATTTAAGACTGTGAATGATAAAAATATTTACAAAATATTTATCCACATCAATAAGTATTTCTATCATTTTGTTTTAGTAAATGTTTCGATATCCTTAAATCAAAATATTTCTACTAGAGTAGTACATGTATTTTGCGTAAAGGGAACACTTTATGAAATGTCGAAGTTGACGAAATGAAATTCATAAAACTTTGGATTTCGTTAATTTCGCGATACCGGCGCCTACTGGTGGCGGTGCGTGGCAACTTTTCCGACTCATCAAACGACGCTTTCGCTTGACCATACGCCGATAATGTAAAGACATAACATTACATGACCTTACATTACATGTAATTCGCAAGGGTTAAAGTAGGTAACCCTCAAGATGACTTAGGCCCACTTTTGACCTTGTGTTGGCAACTAACGGCCGATCTCAATAACGCATCTATCTTAAACCATCTGTTAAATTACCAATCTTTAGTAGCTGTAGCCGCATTTGTGCGTTTCAATAAACTCAAGATAGATAAGAATATCTACCTTTACCATTGATCTATCTTTGGGGAGCTTACCGCTGACCATAGTTATGTAAAGCTATAGAAAAAAAATTTTGAGCGTCTCAATAGCACTTTGGTGGTTAACTTTAGTTTGTTAACGTTACAAACAGTTACAAATTGGCTATCCCTCGAAATCGGGCGATTAACTGCTGGTAGCAATAGTATTCACAACTTATTTAATTGAAATAATAGCTTTTTCCGTGATAATGAGATGTATGAGGCCGGAGTATTTTATTTGGTTGTACAATTCGTTTTTTCATACACTGAACAAAAAAATATCCAATTTTTTTTAGATACTGTTTGACTTCATTTTATGTAACGATAATTTCATTGTATGGAAAGGATAATTTCTGGGGAGCAGAAGTGGTTCAAATCCTATAAAACATTGACTTCGCATGCAATAAAAATCATCCTCACGTGATGAACTAATCGTAACAGCATCATAATGTTTCTTTCTTAATTTTTTGTTTACCAAAGTTCCGAGATCCCGTTTTTTTTCTTCCTATTCAATGAAAGATCCTTACCTGAAACAGAGTCGAACGGCAGTAAAAAAAGAAACCCTTCTTTTTTGTGTCCAAACTGCAGATAAGGACCGATCTGTGGTTAACTAAAGTTAGCGTTACGCAAATTTTTTATTGAGACGGCAGTAACAGATAGATCAGATGTAAGAGTTAAGCTCTGGTAGCTACCCGAGTTTAAACTTCAGTACGTTATTGAGTTCGGCCGTAAGTCTGAGTTTAAAAGATAACCCGGGCTTCTGCAAGTGGGCCCGAAGATTGAATCATTAGGGTTGGCCAAAGACAATGGGGGGCGCACACGTTGCGAGAAATTTTACGTTTTTTTTTTTCGATTTTTTCTTTTATCTGTTTTTAGGGTTCCGTAGTCAACAAGGAACCCTTATAGTTTCGCCATGTCCGTCCGTCCGTCCGTCCGTCCGTCCGTCCGTCCGTCCGTCCGTCCGTCCGTCTGTCCGCAGTTTAGCTCAGAGACGCACAGTACTAGAGAGCTGTAATTTGGTGTAAATATACGGATTTGTTGTGCCAAAAAAGTGGTAAAATAAAATCTCGTAAAATATTTTTTTTTAGGGTACCTCCAGTACTTACACGTAAAGTGAGGATTTTTTTTTTCGCGCGTACCCCTTAGTGTGGGGTATCATTAAATAGGCCTTAAAAAAATAATGATAGTCTCCACTAAAATTTTTTTGATAAAAAAATTCGTTTGTGAAATATTAAGCTTTAAAGTGCTAAATTTTGCTCGATTCGAGTGTCCCCCCCCTCTACCAGCTAAACGGTTATGTTTGGGGGTGTGAAAAAATTCACAATAGTAGTATATATAACGAAGTTTAAAAGAAAATTATCATGACTAAGTAGGCTTTACAACTTTACGAGTAATAGTCGACCAACTTATAAAATGTACTTGGATATCATATTTTCTTAAACAAAATGTATCGGAGACAACTGCAAATGTAAGTTTGTCAACTTTATTTTTACAGCTTCTATAGATATGTTTTTTGGGGATAGGTAGGTTTTTATCGTCAACTATTTTAAACTAAATTCAAAAAAAGGAGGAGGTTCTTAATTCGTCGTTATCTTTTTTCTTATGCATTTTCCCCGATTTCTCAAAGACTCCTGGACCGATTTTGAAAATTCTTCTTTTTAAAATTAAATTCAGCGAATCAGTTTAGTTAGTTCGCATAAATATTTTGATGGGCAACTACGGAACCCTACACTGTGCGTGGTCCGACACGCACTTGGCCGGTTTTTTCTTTTTTGTATTGTTATTAAGATTATTGTCGGATACTTTTATGGATTTGAATACATAAAAAAATTATGTTTGAAAAAATAAAATTTTTCAAACATAATTATTGAAAGCCTTATTGTACCCTGTAAAAAATACACTGAGTGAGCATGGAGGCTCTGTGTTCACTTTCCCGGGCAAACAGTTTTAATGAATTTTTCCATAGGGAATTTTGCAGTATCAACCACGGAATTTGTGCCTTATTAAATTAGCGAATAGAATTTACTATGAAAAAGCTTAAGGAAATACTGGCGAGATTATAATGTATTGTAAAAATAGCAATTTATGAACACACAATAACAAAACGATTATTTTCTACCTATAAACGGGTTTTAACGATTCAGGATATATCTGGCTGTTTGCGTAACCACAGCGTTCATATTTCCGACTACTTGGGTGCGGTTCATAGCTCTTTCTTTTTCCTTGTTTTTTCTAATTATAAACCAGTTTTGAACCTACCGACTTCTGCCCAAGTATGTTTAATTTCATACCATTTATGAATTATAATATAATTTAATTAAAAAGAAATTTAATTTAATTATAATGATTGTTAAAGTTCATAGATAAGTGTTGGGTCTGCAATCAATCAATGATCAATAAAATATAAATATAGTAACAGTTTCATGTGCAGGAAAACGAAATTATATAAATAATAATTAAAATATATTTGAAAATAATTCCTTTTTAAAGCGTAGAGACCGAAGTTTTTTACAGGAGTTTGCATTTTGACTGATCTTATATTTCTTTTGGGAAAATTAATCTTCTTCATGTTCTTGTTTTTAAAGTTTAGTGGAGTAAAAATGAATGCGAGCCCTTTAATTTTAATATAAAATATGTTTATGTTATATAAATATAATGCATAGTAATAAATTACATAAATACAACTAATACACTACCTATAAACGCTTATTCCCTTTCCGAAATACATTATAATTACAAACGTAGGTAACATGCTAACTTATCACTGAACACACCTAATTGTAAATCTATAACGTCCACCCAATCCTGTATCAAAGATCTCTTGGCCACATCCATCTTGAATATCGCAAAAACCAAATTATATACAACCCATTAAATAATTATAACACCCATATTTTTCGTTGGGGATATAAAAAAAAAAACGAATGTCACTTTGGACATACACACGAAAAAAAGAAAAAAAAAATGCGTTGTGAACCACACATTGCCAGTATTCTTTATCTTTTTTTAACTTTTGGGCTAAATTGAGTGCGGATAACACGTCCGCTCGCGGCCACGGTAGGAAACCAACTGCTCAATGGGGTGCAACCGTTACCTAAGCCTGCGTATGTGCTTCCTGGGAGTCACTTCCGTCGTGTTCACAATTAGATCCGCTCGATTTTTCACGCATTTACTTGGCAAAAATGGCAAATGTAATGGTATATGGGTGCTGTGTTTATGGGTAGTTCTTCAGAGACAAAATTTTCGATGTCTGTGGGTATATTTCTGTAACCAACTAACAAAACGGCATGTAATATTTTTTTCTGTACAGTTTAGCTTTAGCTCTACCTGGGACAAATTCTATTTTTTTAATAGTAGCTATCTAGATACAAAATAAAAAATTTTGAAGTCTGTTCTCCTGATTCATATAGGGCGTCCGTTTCCCATTTTCCGGAACAAAATGGTCGATGTCGCATTTTCCTTTTGATTCATCAATATAAATTATAGTTATATCGAAAGGTAATTAATTGACCTCTTACAAAAAAAATACATATTAGATTTATCTACGTTAGTGTAATTTTAATTAAGTAAATAAGAAGTGTCCGGCGTATAATACTGATTCATGTGGAGTAAGCTTTGCTTGACTGTACTTGGTCGAGGAATAATGATGAGAGTCTGGGATCCCACGTGGGGGGAAATCTGTCGTACAACGGACGTGCTAGAAGGCGGACATGAGGCTGGTTGGCTTAGAACCTGGTGAAACACAGGAAAATGTCTGATTCATCTGTGCTTGGTTTAGGTACCTTGCTGATTACAATGCCTAATTTATTAATTTTATTTTGCTGTTTTAAGACTTTAATCTGAGTTTCGTGTGATGCTTTTGGGTTACAGATTCGTGTAGAAAAATGATAATACTGAAGTCTGTATGAATGATGAGTTAAGCATGATTTTGGGCAAAATCATGATTCATCTGTGCCTGATTTATATGTTCAAAAACCCATATGAATCTGAAAATAAATTAGTTTTAACCTTTTCCAGCCAGAAAGGAGCACTTTTGTTACGTTCTTTTACTTTTTCATGTCAGTAGAGTGTGTGTGACATAATTTTGACATTATTCTTCGGTTTTTATTCATTAATAAGTCAAACTCTATCCATTTTATTTTATATTGCTGTTTACAACAATGCCACTATCAATAGTAGAAAAGATGGAACAAAATATATCTAAAACGACGAAACACTTCGAGAAAAGGTAGGTAGTGCCCTTGCGCTTCGCTTGGCTCGTCTTGGCGGGGGCACTACCGTGCCCCCAGATGAGAAAAAGAGACTCACAGAACGTACGAATTTTTCATCCTTCTAAGATGGAAAATAAGAAAAGTTCCAGGCAAGTATGCTGCGTGGAAATTAGAAATGAAAGAATTATATTTGAAAAAATAGAGAGAAAAACAAAAGTAAACAGAGAGAATATTATAACGTATCATTAAAATAACTATCTAGTACCTATTTATAACCAAATTCTCGCTTTTCTGTAAGTATTTATTTCTGTAATTGTTAGTTTAAAAACAAGAATTTTATTGTTGAATTGACCAAATTGACCAGATTTTTTCCTTGATAATATGATCACTGTTAATAAATTAATTGTTTTATAAAAAAATAAAATTGTTGTTATAATAAATTATGATTATTTTCTTATTACAAAGCACATTTTTATTTACATCTGTAAAAAAATCTGATTCATCTGGGCACAAAATTTTTAAACGTCGATATCTCAAAAACTACTTTGTAAAAAGAAGTCCCTCAAACAAATAAATGTTATTTGGAATATCTATTTTCATATGAACATGTGTTACTGAGCTGAAAGTGAAATTAAAATTTGACCATATGAATCAGTCAAAGAATCAAATTTCGAAGAACTACCCTTATAGGCTGTCAATTATGACTGACAATCTATATTATTAAGAGAGAAATTGTCCATGGATAAATTACGACTGTAATCTAAATTAGATCTTTTTAATCATATTTTTTTTTCGGAATGCAGTATCGGCCCCTGCTTACGAGTTGTAGGTCATGGATTCGAATCAGCCAGGTGTATAACTTTGTGTGATTTATTTCATCACCACTGTTCTCAAAACGGTGAAGGAAAACATCGTGAGGAAACCGGCATGTTCTAGAACCAAAAATTTGAAGACATGTTGTGACATCCACCAACCCTCACTGAGCCCGCGTGGTGATTTGTGTCCCACTCTCTCTCACAGAGAGGAGGCCTGTCCAGCAGTGGAAACATTTATAGGCTGATGATGATGATGCAAAACATATAACATACCTATCATCGTGAGCATCTTGAATCATTATTAAGGGATATATTGATTACCATAATATACTTTAAAATTAATCCAATAGGAACTCTCAATAAGAATTTTCTTGACATAGAATTAGATGATGTCTTTGATTGCGTAGGAATAGATATAAAAGTGGGCGCTGAAAAACTTATGAAGTAACGAAAAATGAATGCCCGATTGGTGTTGGAAAATAGTTCTTGGAAATGTAGGTAATTGTTACGTATTTTCACTTTATTTTCCTTACGTGAACATTACAGTATTAGTTAGTTATACATAACATACTATCACACCTATATTTACCAAAGAATAAGTAACGCACAAGTGTATCACCTATTCATCCAAAAAAAAGCTTTGAAATCTTACTTCTTAGATGTATCGATCTGATCTTCTACCAAATCTTGTTGGGAACTTGATGTTTGGGTGGGCCTCCAGTCTAATCAGACAGAATACCAATTTTTAGGGTTCCGTAGTCAACAAGGAACCCTTATAGTTTCGCCATGTCCGTCCGTCCGTCCGTCCGCAGTTTAGCTCAGAGACGCACAGTACTAGAGAGCTGTAATTTGGTGTAAATATACGGATTTGTTGTGCCAAAAAAGTGGTAAAATAAAATCTCGTAAAATATTTTTTTTTAGGGTACCTCCAGTACTTACACGTAAAGTGAGGATTTTTTTTTCTCGCGTACCCCTTAGTGTGGGGTATCATTAAATAGGCCTTTAAAAAATAAGGATAGTTTCCATTAACAATTTTTTGATAAAAAATTCGTTTGTGAAATATTAAGCTTTAAAGTGCTAAATTTTGCTCGATTCGAGTGTCCCCCCCCTCTACCAGCTAAACGGTTATGTTTGGGGGTGTGAAAAAATTCACAATAGTAGTACATATAACGAAGTTTAAAAGAAAATTATCATGACTGCTTTACAACTTTACGAGTAATAGTCGACCAACTTATAAAATGTACTTGATATCATATTTTCTTAAACAAAATGTATCGGAGACAACTGCAAATGTAAGTTTGTCAACTTTATTTTTACAGCTTTTATAGGTATGTTTTTTGGGGATAGGTAGGTTTTTATCGTCAACTATTGTTAACTAAATTCAAAAAAAGGAGGAGGTTCTAAATTCGTTGTAATCTTTTTTCTTATGTATTTTCCCCGATTTCTCAAAGACTACTGGACCGATTTTGAAAATTCTTCTTTTTAAAATTAAATTCAGCGAATCAGTTTAGTTAGTTCGCATAAGTATTTTGATGGGCAACTACGGAACCCTACACTGTGCGTGGCCCGACACGCACTTGGCCGGTTTTTTAAATGGAACGAATGCCTATTTTCTTTTTTAAATATAATCCCAATCATACCATAAAGGTGTCATATACATAACTTATCACAATCAGCCTATAATGTTCCCATGAGTGAATGGGCTGTAAACCACCGCGTGGGCCCCAGTGTGGGTTGATGGATAAGCCTCAAACTAAAAAAGTTCTGGTTGCAGGTCTTGCCACTTTTCACGGTCTTTTTAAGGGTATGAAGAAAAAAGGAAGGAACGTTTTTCCGACAATGTTTGGGTCTCCCAACTTTCGGCACAATGACCCTTCAAGAACCGGTATTTAAAAATTATGAATGAAATAGTAAAAACTATGGTAAAAACTTCCATACTGGTCGTGCCGTGCGTCATACCTTTAATCGATTATCATTATAAACAACCTGTTCTAAAAGTATCTCACAGTAATAAAAGTCATCAGAAAACTAGTTTTTTTCTTCAGTAGGTAAATGACTTATGGTATGTTACGTTGTTGTAAAGATTGTAGCATACTAGCGGCGAGCATTGTTTTGCAATTTTTCTAAAGTTTTTTTTTGTTTTTATTTGGCTAAAGCGGCACATAACCATATTATAAAAAATCTTATCTCAATGTTACAAATTATTATGTCACGAGAAAATCGCTTTTGATTTTGCAAAGGGATACTACTGAGGTTTGCCTCGCGAGCCGCACAGCGAGGATGCCGCGCGAGCCCGTGCGCCACGTTTCGACATGGCTATTACTGCTCGCTGTACAATTAAACTCCATGACCAAAATATGAAACACTAAATATTATTATCTACCTTCCTAATTTCCTGCACACTGCTAAAAAAATCCCATAAATTCAGTTAATTAATTGGTCACATGAACCCTAAATTCTTGCTTGGCCATATAAATAGACACATATGCGACGCGAGCCTATTGCCATCAACTAAGCACAAATCCAGAATATGACTGCTACTAAAGAATTTGTGAATGGAAATGTAATAACAATTTGTCCAACCAGGGAATCGAATTCAAGACCTCTTGCTCAGCTGTCGCACACGAGCACTAGACCACCGAGGCAGAACATCGAGCTTAGCGTCAACTGTCCAAAGTCATAAAACTCGGTCGTAATTACCGTGAGCCCGGAATGTAAAGGGCTATTGAAGAACAACGCGAATTTTAGTCAGTACAAGTCTGACAATCCCGGGATGGATTACTCTGCCCTCAGTCAGGTCAGATTTGGTGATTTTACCACGATAAAAAAAATCACATAACTCAAAAATGGGAGAAATTTTTATATAGTCTGGTACATTATGGCAGAACGTTGTTGCATAATATAGTGCGTGCGCACGCGCCGCCATTCAAGAACCGGCTTAACTGTCCGCTATCGACCTTGTGACGTCACACACCTCCGGTCGACTCTTACTTTCATCTCGAGACGTTAATCTCTTATGTATTGGAAAGCAAAAGTGTCCAATACCACTTTATATTGAGAAATTCGGAATTTATTACCGGTTGGTATAATATCTGTTTATTTATAGAAACTTGTTTTTAGTGCCTTTTAAAGATTATGTTTTTGCTCGTCATTGTAATAATGTAAATTACTATTGCCGAACGAAGTGTTTTGGTGTCTAGGTCCATTGCAATTTGGTCAATTTTCAAGAATGAAATAACGCTACAATCCTTACACGTTCTTTATTACGAAAAAGTTTTTAATCCCTTTATTTTCTCGTCAGCCCACCCCAGTCAAAACATGGCTGTCATATAAAAAAAAACTAAAATTAAATAATAAAACGGTGGGATGAGGTCGTAGAGTTCTTGCGTACACTTCGAAGTACAGTCGACAAAGTGGAATCATGACCCATTTTAACAACAAATCGTTTGAATACGTCAAATTGACAAAGATCAAAGTCGTTACCATGTATATGTATGTTTACGCAAATGTGGACCTAATTGTATTTGAATGTCTGTAGGAAAATAAGCTTATGGTGGGTCATAATTCCACTTTGTCGATTGTACATACAATCTATAGAAAATTGACAAGCAGGCAAGCTTGCGGCAATGATTCAAGCTGTGAAGCTTGACCCAGGGCGGGGCGGGACGACTCATTTGATGCTTTACCACGCTAAAAAAAAACCTATAAGCTCCTTCAGGTTGCCTCTGATGCAAAGCGATGAAGCAACTGTAAAGCGCGTCCTACGGCTTGCAAATATCGTAAAAGACTAGAAAACCTTCACCTGTCGGCCGATCCCGAACGAGCCCATCGTCCCAATCTATCTAAACCCCCCAATCTATCTAAAAGACTAGAAAACCTTCAAAAATTACCTGAACTTTCCTCCCCGGAGGAGCTATTATGCGTCACGGTGGTGGACGCGGCTCTCTGCATGAGGTTCACATACAACCCGTCCGTCGGTCCCGAGCGGGACGAACCCAGCGTCCTACTAAGGGTCTCAGCACACATATGGGATCGGAAAGGGATCGTCACCGTATCGCCTCGAGCCGTTCAGAATGGTTTGTATTAAACTCCCTACTGCAACGCACACTAATCGGAATAATAACGTAATCGCCTCGCCTCGGAACAGGCTCCGAACTTGAATTCCCGCGCTTACGGCTCATCGTCCCCGCGCTTACGTTTCTCCGTCCCCGCGCTTACGTCTCTCCGTACCCGAGCTCACATCTCTTCGTCCACCCTTTCCCCTTTCCCCTCCCGCGACTTGCCTGCTAAAGACGCCGCCTGGCGGCGTCTTTAGCAGGCACGAATGATATACTCCTTGCGAATGGCGGCGGCCGCCATTCGCAAGGAGTATTTCATTCGTGTTGCGCGTATGTCTTATTTAAAATTTTAAGTTTTTCTTGCTATTTTCTTTTTCCTCTTCATCAAGTGCTATGGCTATGATAGCCAACTCACGTATTGTAAACCAAGACATAACCGTGCGCTACACTTAACGTTTGGATTCAAACTGATCTGGTGCTAACCAGGTCAGCCAGGGGGCGGCGAGGCGTAAGCGCGGTGTCGCCTAGCCGTAGCCGAGTTGACGTACAGGCGCTGCTGATACACTTTCGTTACGTGCATACGGTAGGTTGACGCCTGGTTGACAGCGAGGCGAAAGGCGTTACGGTTACGATCCCTTTCCGATCCCATATGTGTGCTGAGACCTTAACAGTGGAGTCTAACGCCGGACCCACACGTTGGCCGTGTTAGCCGAACAGAGGCAGACGGCGCTATACCAGAAAGCAAGACGCAAATAATTCTATCTCGTTTCTTAGTATAGCGCCGTCTCCTTCTGTTCGGCCAACACGGCCAACATGTTGCGACACGAGTTGCGTCGCTCTCCAGCTGCCCATCTTACCTTCAATATCTATCTAAAAGCCTAGAAAACCTTCAAAAATTACCTGAACTTTCCTCCCCGGAGGAGCTATGATGCGTCACGGTGGTGGACGCGGCTCTCTGCATGGGGTTTACATACAACCCGTCCGCCGGTCCCGAGCGTGACGACCCCAGCGTCCCAACAGTGGACTCGGAGCATCGTCGCTCGGCCACTGAGTTGCGTCGCTCTCGCTCGGGGGCGTGCAAGTAGAAGGGGGAGCGGGTGCCATTGATGTTGATGCAGTTTGGTAAGGCGCACTGAAATTTTGAAAAGAGGGGTTTAGTTTAGACAATTGAAGGAAGCTGTAGGATTTACATGGGCATTTCTACGAAGAGGGTTTTTTTTTTGTCCTGTTAAAAAAAACATGGTTAGAAGTTACATACACATCCCAAAATTTTTAAGCGTACGTCCCAATCTATATTCTAACTGGAGAGCATAATATAAATTCCGTACTACTTCTTAATTTTCCTAAAAAAAAATCTGAATTGAAAAAACGGGGGTTATTTCACTGATTTTGACCTGTCCCTTTTCCGAAATCGAGTGTAAAATATTTTATATTTTTTAATGGAGCTGAATTTCAAGCAAACTTTTGATATTCTTGGGTATATGGATAGCTAACCAAGAGACATTGACAATAAATAAACCTGTAATTGCTTATTTTGTTATATTTGTGGATGCGTAAAGATTTGTCCCAGTCTAATGAGTCATTTCCGTGTCATACAAAAAACACTTGATTACGATACTAAATACCCGCGAACTGGACATCACCATCCGATTCTTGTAAACTGTCAGGTGCTTCCGAGCAGGCCATGTGAGTGCATGTGTGGTGTGCCGCTGTTTTTTTAGATTTTCGAAGGTGAGAACCTGTTTCCGTGTCTTTAGTTCGGGGTCTTTTCTCAATACCGTGTCAAAGATATCTTCTGAAAGTTTTATTTTTTTAAATGTGTTGTTTCCCTAGACTGAAGTTTAACTGGACACAAGCATGGTTGTTTCATTTAATTTGTTTGAAGTCGTAACAGTAATAAGTTATTTTGATTAGTACGATATTTTTTAAATTCCGTGGCCCTCAATTTTGTGTCCTGGTGTCCACGGAATAGAGAACGATGGTTTACCCATGTAACTAATCTCGGTTTATATGGGGTTTAAAGTCACTTTCTTCACAATTTGTCATGGTAAAGTAGTTAACGCCATATATTATGTGTCTATAATGTTGTATAAAAGGTTTAAAGTATCTAGAGTTGACGTTGCAATTGCAAGATCTGATTTTAGCTCATACTACCGCGACTAGCTACTCGAGGCTAGGAAGATCGTATAATGATAGCCTGTATTTTATCCTGATGTATAAACTATATTGCTGCAAAGTTTCATTAAAATACATTCAGTAATTTTTGAGTAAAAAAATGACCTGACTAATATACACCCGAAAACTTCGATTATGTCTATTACTTTCTGCGGTTTGATAAATAAAACTGACTTGACGTCTATACTTAATGTCTCTTGTTTGTAATTTAAAGGTTTAACGAAAATGCTTAATATAAATACATTTTACCATATAAGTTTAATAAAAATGCTCATTTAAATGATTTGACTAAAATTTAGTTAACTAAGCATGATAACTCAAGGAATCTCTCTCAAGGTAGACTCAATATAAACTTACATAATTAAAATACCAAAAAGTGCTAAAATATGTTCTTGAATTTTTTTTTTAAATTGAATTTGTCTTTCCTGGTTACGTAGAATATGTGTAATTCTAAATTCTGTGGTCACATTTCTCAATTCCATGGAACTCAAAATTTATTTCATAAACTACTGGAGCAATTACTGGCAAATTAGCACCATTTTGTTTGAAAAAATATGCATTTTATTTTGGTGATATACAATTAGTCATAATGTGAAAAAAAAATTGCCCACGGAATTGAGCAAAAATCACCGTGTCCGTAGAAATGCCCACATGAAGACATTATTCCTGCTCAAAGGGTAAAAATTATCAAAACATACGCTCCATCAGCTCTCACATAGAAAAGCTGCATTTAAGTTAGATTTCGGAGATTTTAACAAGATGCAGAATACACAATACTTATTATTACCGCAATTCATATTTTGATAAAGTAACAACATGTCACTGGCCTGCAAATTGCAAAAAACTAAAGAAAATTTGAATTTCGCGGGCTGGTTGGAGCATCCCTCTTAAACAAGCTCCCATATACTGCTGCTACTTGCTAAGGTAGAAAAGCAGATAGCTTTTCACAGTCGAAGTAAGTTTTGAGAAAATCGTCGAAATCTCTAAGCAATTAAAAGAAAAATTGATATACAAAATAACTCCTAAGTTGATTTGTTTAAGGTTTTGAATTAGATAATTATCGCTCATTGCCCAAATACATTCGTTGCGAAAATTTAATATTCACAGCTATTAAAAGCACCATGACAAGGTACATAGAACAAATGGGTTAATGAGTTATGGTATGTAAAACAACCCATTTAATCATATTATTTATGTGTATTACGAAAATCATCAACATATTCTAGAAAGAGTTAACCATTGTATAATACAACATTAGGAAAAAGAAAAAAGAAAAGATTTTGTAACCGTTACTTGCGTAACCTGCTCCGTCAAAATAAATGTAAGAAAACCGGAACAGAGTAAAAAAAAAAAAGGTTGCACTCCAGGAGTGCCGGTAGAAGTGAAAACTTTTTTGTTACTATGTTTTATTTTTAATTTGAATGACGTCTTACTCATTTTCGATCAGGGTCACGTGACCCTGACGCGAGTTTTGGTCACGTGACCCTGACGCGAGTTTTAAATTTTTTACCCATTACAGAAAAAGTGTACAACGCCGCTAAAGAAGTTTTCACTTCAAAAAAAAAGGTTGCACTCCAGGAGTGCCGGTAGAAGTGAAAACTTTTTTGTTACTATGTTTTATTTTTAATTTGAATGACGTCTTACTCATTTTCGATCAGGGTCACGTGACCCTGACGCGAGTTTTGGTCACGTGACCCTGACGCGAGTTTTAAATTTTTTACCCATTACAGAAAAAGTGTACAACGCCGCTAAAGAAGTTTTCACTTCAAAAAGTAACTTAAACAAACACGAGTTAGTGACAGTCGGTGAACAACGGAAGGTCAGGGGTTCAGTCTTGTGTTGTACAGTCACGAGCAATAGTTTGTATACACTAAGCAGTATTCAAAAGCGATGTTCTGCTACCATATTTATTAAACGTTTGTCTTTTAATTAGACTTTATTTCGGAAGCCATACTACAAACTAGGTCTTATTTCAAAGTGGAAATTAGTATTTCACGAGCAATTTGCGTTTGAATTTTGTTAAGTATTTACAAGTTATTGCTCGTGACTGTACAAGTAATTTTTACAAGCACGTTTATCTGAGTTGGTCACAGCGTAAATGATTTAAAATTCAAGCTACTTTAAGCTGTTAAGCCGACACTGGTGTAACGCGTAATGTAATAATTTTCCACAACTATCACACAACGCCATCTAATCCCAAGCTAAGCAGAGCTTGTGTTATGGGTACTAAGACAACTGATAAACATACTCATATATTTCTAAATACATACATATTATAGATAAACACCCAGACACAGAACAAATGATCGTGCTCATCACACAAACATTTGTCCTGGGTGGGAATCGAACCCACGATCTCCGGCATAGTAGTCAGGGTCACTAACCACTAGACCAACAGGCCTGTCAAATGTTATGTAATCCACCGTGTTACATGTAACGCTCGCAGTGCCGTCCACACGTAACTTCGTGTTACATTACACGTGTGGATTACGTTACGCATTACACCAGTGTGGAGGCTTTAAAGATTATTTTCTCGTATAGATTTCGTCAAACCTGACTTGCTTGGATGTTTGTAAATACAAACAACAACAGTAAACGCACCCACCCACAGGTTTTGCTGGGGAATTGTTCCACCACTTCTTTCCCAGCCAAAACACTAGGAAGTCTCGAAGGGTTTACGCTTTGGGGGACTGTCTTATGTAAAAATTGACCCTCAAAAAGTACTGATAAATCAGCCTAATTTGAATCAATTATTTTTTTTATTTTGATTTTGCGGTGTTTCCTGACGTAGGGCAATTTTCTTTTAATAAGTGAAATGGACCCACTGCGTCAAACCACAGATTTAAATAAAAATCTTGATGGGTATGATATTCTGACAGAATGGGAAAGATACTATGAAGACAGTTTTGATTATGAATTTGGATGGCTCAAAAGCTAAGAAGGCTAAGGAAAAGAACAACAAAACGTTGTATGAAAGTCTATCAACACTTCTACCGTCTTGCAACCACCAGGTGAAGCTCAACCATTCTACGCTCTTAAATAATATTGGATACTCACTCGTGCCTCCCCCGGTGCACACGCGCAGGCGTGAATTGCTTTGTAGGAAGAGAGTTGTTTATTGTTGTCCGCACCCGCTGCGCCGGCGGCTACCAAGACGTTCAAGCACTGTGGAAGAAAATAACAGTGTTAGTTTATGGATTACCGTGACCCCGAAAAGTAAAGGACTAGGTATTGAAGAATCACCGTGGATTTTAGTCAGTACTAGTCTGACAGTCCCTCCACCTCGACCTGATGATTTTACCATAAGAAAAAACCCTGTTTAAATTTTTATTGTTTCTTACGTTCCAAGACACGATTACCCCATATGACAGATCCGCGATCCCGGCAAGGTGATGTTATGCCTACCATTGGAATTCCCGTGACTTTTCCTCATATTTCCACTGATATTTCAGTAGAATCTCCCATTGTATGAAAATATAATAAAATGACATTGACCTCACTGAGTCAGCTGTATATGTATGTCGAATTCAATCGGTACACAATTGGTGACCGGAAGTGACCTGCGCCATTGTTTAGGATGTCTAGCTATCAGCAGGGGTCGTTAAAGGTCAGATTCAGTGATTCGTGAAATGACTTACAAATGTTTCAGATTAAAATTATGTATCATAAGAAGAATATGTTATGCCAATCCAATCAATACAGTCAGTAAAACAATCTATGCAAGGATCAATTTTTTATTAGGTATGTTTAGTTTCACATAAAGAAAAAAAAAAGTTACGAGTGTGTATATCTCTTTTATCAATTTTTTTCTGAAATTCATCCAAAGGTTGGCTTGCTTAAAAAAAAGATCGGTTCATTAAAACTTTTTGCAAAAAAGGCGGACTGATGGTAAGCATCCACAGGTCTGCATCGTACTTATCGGACGTATCGCATCAAACGGATTTCTGTGTCAGCGATCGGATTGCCGACGCGAGTATTAGCAATCGGATCGCCGATGCCATCTTCATCGCTTCCACTGATCGGCATTCCGTATGACGTCATCGGTACGCATCACATTACAGGCAATGCCGATGAGCCGTCCGTACGATGCGGATCAGTGGACGCAGTTATATAAGTTTTCATACAAGGCAAACTAAAATCCGTTACGTACGATACGTCCGATACGTGCGATGCCGACCTGTGGACACACACATTTAATCCCATAGGAAACCTCTAGCAGTCTACCTTTTAGCGATAAGATAATTAATAAAGTGTATTTTATCTAACTATCTATATTATTATTGTTTGAATGTAACATTGTTTAACTTATGTAAATAAGAATTCATAGAAAGCGAGAGCATATCAAATCCAGCCTGCTTTCCATACATAATCGATTTCCTAACTTACTTAGTAAGACTATGCCTAGACGGAAATAAATGCAGGAAGCTGAGAGGAAATAGCTCGTTAAAATATAGATCTCTATTACACATTTAATGCAATATTTATCGTGAAATATAATTGAGTTAAATGGGTGTCTGTTCAAGTTTCTATAAACAAAAAAGAAACATCTGTTGGACACTTGTCTAAAACACTGTCAACGTCAAAAAGGCATTTTCACATTGATAAAGGGTTGTTTTGCAGTTACACTTACACAGTTTACATACATCGAACGAAAAAGAATCAATAAAGCCATGTATTCACTGTGCAACAGTGTTTCGGATACACAGTTTCTGAAACATCACGTAAAGTGTTCTCCGCCGCAAGTGGGGAGCACCAAAACATACCGATAAACACGTAGTGTTTACAGAAACAAAATTATACGTTTCTGAAACAAATTGATTTGTTTCAGAAACACGAAGATTTTGTTTCTGAAACAGAGTTTATAAACAATTGTTGCTCAGTGAATACGTGGCTTAAGCTAAATGAGAATGTAAATACGATTGGTACTCTTTAAAAAAAGAACTTCATGTATTTCTTGAGTAGCGGGACTGTTTGTGGATCGTGGGACCGTCTGTAAAAGGATCCGTGACCCTGGAAAGTATAGGGATATTGAAGGAACAGGGTGGATTTTTAGTCGATAAGAGTCTGACAGTTCCTTCCGTCACCCAGGGCACTGGACTTGATTTGATGCAAATAAATGAAAATACAGTAAATATAAAGGCCTATACGGTCGCTGGGCTTACCGAATTACATGACCCAGGAACATAAAGGGCTGTTGAAGGTCATCGTGGATTTTAGTCAGTACGAGTCTGACAGTCCCTCCCTGCCCTGGGTGGAAGGACTCATTTGATGATAAAACCACAATAAAATAATGGCCTATTCAAGCCTAGGAAATTTCCTTAACGATATACAAATGTAGTTTTACTTTCATCAGCTTGACCGGTGTAAAAAATGAACAATTAACGTTACTCGCCGAAAACAACGCATCGATGTGTGACCAGTGAAATGTGATACTTTCAAATCGTGAGCTTTACTAATTACGAACAGGTGAAGAAAGTGGACAGTACCGTGATTTATGTGTTCATGAACATAACATCATACCACGACTGTAGTCGCTCAAACTCAAATATTTACATATTGCATTCATGTGGTGTAAGGGTGCTCCCACATCTATGGACGCGGAATCGGCTTTTTCCGTCGCCCTTTCTCTTTCTGTCGCTTACGATACAAGGTCGTATACAAGACCGAGACAATGCGATAGCACGCGGCCGCCTCGAGGATTCCGACGCGTGCTATCGCATTATGCTTTCTGTCTCGGTCTAGCAAATGGCAGTTCTGAGCGACAGAAAGAGAAAGGGCGACGGAAAAAGCCGCTTCCGCGTCGATAGATGTGGGAGCACCCTTACAAGATGTTAAATAATTTTGCCAGAACCTGTCATGAACCCTGCAAGGGCACAGCAACTTCAAAATGAATATAGAAGTAAATAAGTATTGAATATATAAAATAACAAATATTAACATTTGTATTTAATTATTACAATCAATACGTACCTAATTAGCGTAAGTACTGGCACCTGTACCTGTACCACTTTGTAATTAAATGAAAACAAATCTTTATAATACGTACGTTAGACACATTACACAATTCTCGGAAACTAGGAAAGGCGAAAGAAAACTCGACACAAAGACATAATGAAACCGTTACCACGTCTAGATTACTTGTTGCTTAACTTAATTGTAGCAGTAATGACTTGATGTAGTTATAGCGCACTTTCTATGACTGGTGGAAAAGCGAGGGGTATGAAGAAGTCTGCCCCATAGTTCTAAAGGGGTTTAGTCATGACAAGCATAAAATACAGTGTCGTAATTAAATTTGCATAAAAGCGCGTTTCCATTATGCAAGTGATTTGCATACAAGTTGCAAGTTGCATGCAAATTGTATAGTGGAAACAACAACTTGCAAACAAGTCGCAACTTGTATGCAATTAGGTTTAAACTTGTACGCACAATAATCAAGTCGGCACATTTGCACGCAAGTTGCAAGCGCATGCGGTGGTGCATAGAGGATTACTTTGTTTATGACTTTATTACTTTGTAAAAATGACTGCTAAACGGGATACGGAGAAAACAATAATGTTTATTGAGGAATATCATAGACATGATTGTCTTTGGGAACCAAAAACAATCTTACTCAACTAGAACAAACTTATATACCACTAAAATCTTGTATGCAAGCTGCAAGTTGAACAAAATCGTATTTCCAATTCAAATCACTTGCACACATGTCATGTCTGACGTCATACATGTATGCAAGCACTTGTATAATGGAAACGCGCCTTAACGTTATTCGGCATAATGATCATCACAGATTAGTATCTTACTGTAATCCTACTAGATGTAGCTAGGGACGCGTTTTCATTAGTTGCTGGGAAAGCATAATTGACAGATTCTGGCAAAATTGTTTAACATCTTTTAACACCACATGAATGCAATAAGAGTTCGAGTTTACTTTAAAATATGTGATTGTTTGCGTGAAGCTTTGGCCCACTGAGTCGCATCATCAATTTTTCTGACTTTGTTTTGTGTACCACACACTGTCGTACAAAATTTTGTGGTTTCTCACTTTTTCCGAATAAGCTGTGTAGATGATCTTACCCCTAATTTATGACGGGGCCCCCCTCTCAGAGGGCCAAAGCCTGCCGGGGTCGCGGGATTATTTCCTTACCGTGCCTCCGGAACAGAAAGGGCTATTGAAGGACACCGTGGATTTTAGTCAGTAGAAGTCTGACAGTCCCTCCCGCCCTGCCCGGGGTGGCAGGACTCATTTGATGATTTTACCAAGCTAAAAAAAAACCCTTATTTAGGCAAAGTGATAAATCTCTTACCTCCAAATGATGGTTTTCAGCTGCATCATTGATGGGGCTCTTCCCATGCCTGTCCAGGTGAAGTCTGGCTCCGTGTCTGAGCAGCCAGCGGACTGTGCTGAGATGTCCCCTGGAAGCCGCGAAGTGGAGAGGAGTGGCGCCATCTCCATCTCTTGCGTTGGGATCCACGCCGCGTTCTACTATCTATAAAGAAGGAAAGACAATGTTTAGTTGCATAATGAAAAACGACTGGCCCGTTGGTTTAGAGGTGACCCTGACTGCTATGCCGGAGGTCGTGGGTTCGATTCCCACCCAGGACAAATATTTGTGTGATGAGCACGATCATTTGTTCTGTTACTGGGTGTGATTTATCTATAATATGTATGTATTTAGAAATATATAATTATGTATGTTTATCAGTTGTCTAGTACCCATAACACAAGCTCTGCTTAGCTTGGGACTAGATGGCGTTGTGTGATAGTTGTGGAATATTTTTATTATTATTATAATGTAAGAGATTGATTGAGGAGCTCTGGGCTAAGTAGGTAATTACAGCCGCACAGGCCGATCTTCCGGGCTAAGCCGCTTTTGCCGAGATTGGTCTGTGGATGGGTGACTTATCTGTTATCCTTAAATTATACTTAAAGAGTTTACTCCGCGCCTCGGAAAGCACGTAAAGCCGTGTCATTTATAGATCTTTGACAACTGTCTGTCAGTCCGATAAGCAGCCGCTCCTTATAAAATACTGATAAATTCAGCTGCTATAATTGGGAAAAGGCAGTCAGATGATGTGAAAGATACTGATTGATCAATACGAAGACCATTCCATATGGGCCAAAGTTAAAACCTAGTGTAAACTTAGAGCAGAACTAACGCAAAGATTTTGAAACTTACGAATTAAAATGTCGTGGGTTCGAATCCAGGAAAGACAGTGATTGAAATGGTGAAGTAATAATACCGTGAGGAAAACGATGCGTGATATGGACTACGTTTTCTTACAGACAAGAGAGCTATGAGTTATGCCGCAACAGTATTGATTAAATTATACCAGTAGGTACCTAATTGCTATAAAGTACTCTGTCTAATTTCAAAGAATTTGAGATTCTTTCCATTTTTAGATTTCTTCGACTTGAAAAGAACATGACAGTAATTGTCATGCCAAAAAAATAGAATGTTACATGACAACAATCAGTTTAAAGCTGCAACTAAGATTTACGTTCATAAATTCCAGTTATTTTCACTTGAACGCAACACTAGCTCGTATTTTATCGGCAAGCTAACATGCGCTCGCGCATTCAAATAAAATGAAATGACGTTACCAGATTTCACTGCTTACATTGTAACTGTTTTATTGAAGTTGTAAAATTTTGATATTTTACACTGTTAATGTTCATCTATAGGTACTTCTTCATCATCAGCCTATAAATGTTCCCACTGCTGGGACACAGGCCTCATCTCTGTGAGAGCGAGTGGGCCATAAACCAACACGCAGGTCCAGTAGTGCGTGTTGGTGGATGTCACATATCTTTGAATTATTGGTTCTAGGACATGCCGGTTTCCTCACGATGTTTTCCTTCACCGTTTTGAGAGCAGTGGTCATGAAATAAATTAGGTACCTACGCAAAGTAATGCGCCACATCGGCCATCAGTACCCCTAGCACGAATCACTTTCGACAAAGTATTCGTATCGTCTCCGAAAGCATTTTGTATGAGAACTTGAACAGCGCCTCTGGTGAGCCTAAATTGAACTAATTTTGGGAGCACGAACAAATACATGTACGTTTCGTATCGTCTTCGTACGAAAACGTAAACGTCATTTGAGCCGTTTGTATGAACATTGGTAGCACGAACATATAAAATGACGGATAGTTTCGTAACTGTCGAAGGCTGGCTTACGAGTTTTACGAATATTTATTCACTTCAAAAATGACAGTGAGAAAACATTCGTCGGATTTTATTTTAGCGATAAAATTATAATTTAAGTGATTGTGTTGATATATTTTGTTAGAAAATGAATGTGCGCTCCAATATTTATTATAACAATACGTTACCTTTCTATTTACGCTGCCATAATTGACAAAAAATAAGTGTACCGAGTGCGGGAAGCATGAGAGGATTACATAGATCTTTTAGCAACCGTGTTATGATGGCCCTTAACCCATTCATTGCGGCAGAGAAAAATAACTTTATATGTCAGGTGCGGGGTGGTTTTCGTCTATGACGCCGATGGGCGTCCTCAGCACCTCAAATGGATAATATAAAACGCCGATGGGCGTTTTCAGCACTGTTCAAAATGATTAATAATTCTTACGTTAAAATGTTTAACAAACCTCAAATGCGCGAAATTGGTGGTACGATAACGAACTTAGTTAGTGTTAAAAAATAAATTAACATCGATTAGAATTTTGGTTTTGTAATAGTTGGATCGTGAAAAATATAAGAATATGGCGATAAATGGTTAATATCAGAGGTGGTAAACCTTTTCTTACTTTTACAATACCACTATTTATTAGTTTTTTTTTCTTCACCCATTTTGGTAGGCAAAGGGAACTGCATACACCTTAGTCTTCAGTAGATTTTTTTGAAAATTTAATTTATGAAATGGAATGAGATGAAATGAAATGAAACCTAATCTAATTCATTCAACTAAATCATTAAATCTGATATTGAAATAAATTAATAGCTTCTTTTTAGAAATATACTTATTTGTATGAATCACAAAAACGTCGTGGTTGGTTTTTATTTTTACCGACTTCAAAAAAAAGGAGGTTATCAATTCGACCCGTATGTATGTAATATTATCAGAACTGCCCAGTTTTCGTATATGGTCTATATCAGCGACTGAACAAATGTACAAAATTTCATAAGTGTATGTATGTATGTATCTATGTATGTTTTTATGTTTGTGCACGCATATCTCCGGAACTACAAGTCCGATTTAAGTAATTCTTTTTTTGATGTACTAGGTATTGTTCAACTTAGGGTACACTGCAAGTTTCATCAAAATCGGTTCAGTAGTTTTAGAGATATGGATTTTTTCGTTGTGATGGATTACATGATTAGTGCACATCATGTAAGAAAACTTTGTATTTTACAAGAATTTGGGTTAAATATTTAATAAATAAACTAAAAAGGGTAAAATAAAACTTTAAAAAAAAAAGTGCCGACTTCAAAAACAAATACAAAAAAGTTTAAAATAACCTTTCTTTCGGATGTCGGTGGCAATTGTCAATGAAATAATAAAAATCAAAGCCACCGACTTCCGAAAGAAAGGTTATTTTAAACTTCTTTTGTATTTGTTTTTGAAGTCGGCACTTTTTTTAAAAAGTTTTTAATAGACATTAATATATTCCACAACTATAATAATAAAACATTATTTTGAAAGTTGGGAAAGAGAACGCACGAGTTCGGGAATGGTAAAAAAAAGCAGTGGTGTGTATTCACATCCCGCACGCTATACGTTCCTGCAATACGCCACTTTTTGAGCAACTGTATTAAAAACTATATTAACCGTCATTTAGTGCAAACTACCTACTTTTCAAACGAAAGTGAACCTTAACTTCAATTATAAAGGTTAACTTTAATCTGTGTACTGACCGGTTCGGGATTAGCTAAGAGAAAAATTTGAACTAAATTCCACATCGGTAAGACCACAGTATAAATATCTACAGTAGTTGATCTCGGCCGCATGATAGAAATAAATACCTACAGCCGCGCGGTACGTAAACATGCGTTAGGGCTGTCCGACCACTGTGCGGCGCATCGCTCGCGCAGGCAGTCGGCCTAATGCAACGACGATATAATACTAGACTCCGCATGCACGATCTAAAGAACACAAACTATTCTGCCAAGTTGCTGAGGTACTACGTAAGCGAGGGGGACGGGGTACTGCGTTGTGATTGGCTAACTCAAGGTCTGTGCTGTTTCAACGTATGTTTACGGCTCACGGGATTGGTCGAAATGAGACGAATATAAGACTTTTTTGCCTAATGTGTTGGCAGACATCGGTCGCCTGTTATTACGAGTCTAGTATTATATCGTCGTTGGCCTAATGCAACCGAGTCCGCACACTCAAACACGGAGCGAACTATGTACGCGTGAGCCCTAGATATACGGTAATCTACGTTCCTAGAATAATATTCATGACTGTGATATAATTTATGTAGTACACTGAATATACGTTGATTGTACACCGTACCGTAAAAAATGAAGCTCACTGCTTCATTTCCGTGTCCGCCGACAATCCCACCGCGCCGTTACACCATTTCTTTACTTTGAATTACAGAAACTAACAAAACACACATGCACCGGAGTTTTAACACAAGCGTAAGTACCTACCGTATCATGATTCATTCAGGACCGCCTTTAGCTTACCTATTTCACTTGTCTCAGTAACTTTACTTTATTCATATAATTTACTGTATTTATTTATCCATTAATACCCTTTTTTCATGAGATAAAGGAAAATACATAACCATTAAAAAGTCACACATTATGTTCCTACCTACTAGTTACTAATAAGTTATATTTTTTTATAGTCAGTACTTACCTATCAGAGGTTGCAGGTAATTTAAAAAAACATGTCTGGATGCGTTATTGTTGAATTCATACACCCAAAAACAGCACAATATTTTCTACTCGTCATATTAAAATAGGTACTTTAACTGGTTTTGCTAAAAAAACAACGCACCGTCCGTTCATCACTACGGTACGGCCGTGACTGTCTGCGCCTCAAGCGCGCCCCGACATCGAGTCACGTGGTATAACTCGCGTTTCGTCCGTTTGTATGAAGATCAAATACTGTAGATATTATTACCGTGGTAAGACTGTCAGTGTTGTTATCGGTAAAGTTTTATTAAGTTTTATTGAATTTATACTTATGTAAATATACCCTACACAATTTTATGTCATTATAAGTCATACCTAACTCGTAAAATCAATGCAAAATAGGAAATAAAAATTATGCGATGTAATTGTTCGCTAAAAATACCTTTAATATAGAAAAGTAATAATTCACAAAATATATTTAGAATCCAAGGTTGTTAAATCCTGGAAAACGCCCATAGGCGTCTTCAGCACCTAGAAAGGATTTCGCAATTTTTTTTATAGTTAAAAATCCGGAAACTGTGAGCACTACTTTGTGCATTCAAAAAAAAAATAGCACCTATCGCAAAATTTTACTTTTTAGGCTGGTTTCTGCCAAGATATAAACAATCGTAAAAAAACGCCGATAGGCGTCCTCCGCACCTGTACCCCTAGCACGAATCACTTTCGACAAAGTATTCGTATCGTCTCCGAAAGCATTTTGTATGAGAACTTGAACAGCGCCTCTGGTGAGCCTAAATTGAACTAATTTTGGGAGCACGAACAAATACAGTACGTTTCGTATCGTCTTCGTACGAAAACGTAAACGTTATTTGAGCCGTTTGTATGAACATCGGTAGCACAAACATATAAAATGACGGATAGTTTCGTAACTGTCGAAGGCTGGCATACGAGTTTTACGAATATTTATTCACTTCAAAAATGACAGTGAGAAAACATTCGTCGGATTTTATTTTAGCGATAAAATTATAATTTAAGTGATTGTGTTGATATATTTTGTTAGAAAATGAATGTGCGCTCCAATATTTATTATAACAATACGTTACCTTTCTATTTATGCTGCCATAATTGACAAAAAATAAGTGTACCGAGTGCGGGAAGCATGAGAGGATTACATAGATCTTTTAGCAACCGTGTTATGATGGCCCTTAACATTGCTTGATTCATTGATTGATATTATTGTCATGATTAATAAATAAAATCATCGAACACAGAACATTCATAAAGCTTTTCTTTATTTTTACATTACATTTTACATTAAATGTCATAACAACATGCTCCTTATCCTACGATCGTCTCCAGGCCCTACTTACTCTGTGCTATTCAATATCGGTCCAGCAGTATAACGTATAAGCAGAAAACCAATCTCACATTCGTATTTATTAATAAGGATTTAAAACATTTACATTCAAAACTACAAATACACATCTTGTTATGAAACACAGTTCAATGTATTGCTAGTTAGGGCCTCAAGATAGGAATTTCTTCATAATGCAAGCCATAACGAAAAGTACTGTCTTCTAATTCAAGCTCTTCACCGAATCTCCAAACGAGAGCCCCGTCTCATCATTGAACATCGTGGGGGATCCTTCTGTTCAACCGGTCAACAGACCTTCTTGATCAGGGTGTCAATTACTTATTTACTCCATTATGAATACTTCCGTTTAGTAATCGCAGTTTACTGGAATAGCTTACAAAAAAATAACAAATCAACAGAAAAAAACAAATCATTGAACATTGTTTTGAAACATCTTGACAGCGGCAGAGGCGTCTCTAGCCCTTGTGACGCCCGTGTGCAACAAGTACCGGGCGCCCTCTAGTCTAGCAGGAGAATATCCGTTCGTTATATTTTCAAACGGAAATTAATTCGGATGCAAATGGTGCAATTTTAAATGATGTCGGCAAGAAAAAAGTTTTTTAGGAAGGAAGAGGTTAAGCGGCAATTACATTGTCCTAATTGTGATATTTCTCGAATCTAAATAGAAAAAAGGGGTAAAATTATTGACTTAAAACATTATGATATTTTATCAAAATAGGAAGTCAGAAGCAGCATCATATTCTTGGTAGAGAAGAGGACAGGTAAAACACACCTAAACAAAAAATTTTAAACCTTAACTACAAGTAATTGTGAATTTAATACGGTAAAATCAAATGTACAACCACTCAATTAAATCTCTCTTTTTCCTCTTGTAGATACACCGCGGCGTCTTAGTTCTTCTTTTAGTATATGCACTTGCATTGACGAATAATTTTCCATATTTGTTTTGTATATAAACTCAATTTTTATAATAATAAATCTTGTTTGTTTTTTGTACAAGGTAGACAGTAATCTGACGTGGGGACCAACTATCGCAGCGCCATCTACGATTAGCTTTGAGTTGCCATCCCCATTCAATTCGATTCGACGAAATGCATGTGTGTTCTACAATAGTAGAACGAGCGACTAACGGAGTGCTATTCTATATTGTTGCTAATAAGGAACAATTTCTGGGAAGTAGTTATTTAAGGAAACTTAAGGAAATAGATTTTTATGCTTTGCTTCCGCGCATTACACGAGCGCAGGGTCTTTGGGAGCGCCGCCCGGCATCGACGCATCTTTGGTGGTGTCGCATTAGAGGGCACTCGGCGCCCCCTTAAACCCGGCGCCCGCGTGCACCGCACACCCTGCACTATAGGTAAAGACGCCTCTGGACAGCGGTAAGATTTGACAATAATTATAGACATTAGACCTATGACACAAGTTTGTTTTTTCATAATCTTTTTTCATGGCTTTTTATTTGTGCCAGCATGACAGACTTCGTTTAGGAACGCAGTCAAATCAAACACAACGTTTTAGTAATTAATTTAATTATTACGCCATTTATATAACTGAATATCAACTGTTTCTGCAGTTCCTTTGTATTGCGTCGTAAATTTAACAATATTAAAATTTTAAATGCCCAGAAATCACTTATTTTTTATCAAAAATCCAGTTTCTGGACGAAACATTCATTCAAGAGTACGATCATTCGTTCTATTTTTCCCGTCTCTATTTACGTTGGTATGACGTCACCAACGTTTTTGTATCGCACCCTCGGTACGAATTCGAAAGTGCTTCGTGCTTCCGACTTTCGTTGAATGCCGTTATTGTATCGACGGCACGATACGGTGGCGACACGAAAACTACAAATATTCGTGCTAGGGGTACTGAATATGAAATAAAAAGACGCCGATAGGCGTCTGCCGCAACGAATGGGTTAATCATTGCTTGATTCATTGATTGATATTATTGTCATGATTAATAAATAAAATCATCGAACACAGAACATTCATAAAGCTTTTCTTTATTTTTACATTACATTTTACATTAAATGTCATAACAACATGCTCCTTATCCTACGATCGTCTCCAGGCCCTACTTACTCTGTGCTATTCAATATCGGTCCAGCAGTATAACGTAAAAGCAGAAAAACAATCTCACATTCGTATTTATTAATAAGGATTTAAAACATTTACATTCAAAACTACAAATACACATCTTGTTATGAAAAACAGTTTAATGTATTGCTAGTTAGGGCCTCAAGATAGGAATTTCTTCATAATGCAAGCCATAACGAAAAGTACTGTCTTCTAATTCAAGCTCTTCACCGAATCTCCAAACGAGAGCCTCATCTCATCATTGAACATCGTGGGGGATCCTTCTGTTCAATCAGTCAACAGACCTTCTTGATCAGGGTGTCAATTACTTATTTACTCCATTATGAATAGTTCCGTTTAGTAATAGCAGTTTACTGGAATAGCTTACAAAAATATAACAAATCAACAGAAAAAAACAAATCATTGAACATTGTTTTGAAACATCTTGACAGCGGCAGAGGCGTCTCTAGCCCTTGTGACGCCCGTGTGCAACTAGTACCGGGCGCCCTCTAGTCTAGCAGGAGAATATCCGTGCGTTATATTTTCAAACAGAAATTAATTAGGATGCAAATGTTGCAATTTTAAATGATGTCGGCAAGAAAAAAGTTTTTTAGGAAGGAAGAGGTTAAGCGGCAATTACATTGTCCTAATTGTGATATTTCTCGAATCTAAATAGAAAAAAGGGGTAAAATTATTGACTTAAAACATTATGATATTTTATCAAAATAGGAAGTCAGAAACAGCATCATATTCTTGGTAGAGAAGAGGACAGGTAAAACACACCTAAACACAAAATTTTAAACCTTAACTACAAGTAATTGTGGATTTAATACGGTAAAATCAAATGTACAACCACTCAATCAAAATCAAAATCACTTTTTTTCCTCTTGTAGATACACCGCGGCGTCTTAGTTCTTCTTTCAGTATAATATGCACTTGCATTGACGAATAATTTTCCATATTTCATGCCATCCCCATTCAATTCGATTCGACGAAATGCATGTGTGTTCTACAGTAGTAGAACGAGCGACTAACAGAGTGCTATTCTATATTGTTGCTAATAAGGAACAATTTCTGGGAAGTAGTTATTTAAGGAAACATAAGGAAATAGATTTTTATGCTTTGCTTCCGCGCATTATACGAGCGCAGGGTCTTCGGGAGCGCCGCCCGGCATCGACGCATCTTTGGTGGTGTCGCATTAGAGGGCACTCGGCGCCCCCTTAAACCCGGCGCCCGCGTGCACCGCACACCCTGCACTATAGGTAAAGACGCCTCTGGACAGCGGTAAGATTTGACAATAATTATAGACATTAGGTATGACACAAGTTTGTTTTTTCATAAACTTTTTTCATGGCTTTTTATTTGTGCCAGCATGACAGACTTCGTTTAGGAACGCAGTTAAATCAAACACAACGTTTTAGTAATTAATTTAATTATTACGCCATTTATATAACTGAATATCAACTGTTTCTGCAGTTCCTTTGTATTGCGTCGTAAATTGAACAATATTAAAATTTTAAATGGCCAAAAATCACAAATTTTCTATCAAGAATTCCAGTTTCTGAACGAAACATTCATTCAAATGTACAATCATTCGTTCTATTTTTCCCGTCTCTATTAACGCTAGTGTGACGTCACCAACATTTTCGTATCGCGCCCTCGGTACGAATACGGAGTGCTTCGTGCTTCCGACTTTCATTGTGTTCCGTTATTGTATCGACGGCACGATACGGTGGCGACACGAAATCTACAAATATTCGTGCTAGGGGTACAGTTCTCCGTGCTATGTGGCCTGCCCACTGCCACTTCAACTTGCTAATTCGCCTAAATTCATTAAATGATAAAATATAACATTTTGTAAGTTGATTATTAAAAAAAAAATACTTTTACACAACCAATATTTTTAGAGCACCAGCAAGAAGAGAAGCAGAAACACCAGCCTCATCTAAGGCTGGTGTTTCGTACCAAACTACTCTAAGAAGAAACAGCCGAAACAAACTCAGAGGTCACAGGCTCTTTAAAGTCCAAACATTGTTTTGTTCAGGTCATACGAGGACCATGCGGGTGTCTGAGATGATATTTTGAAGAAAGAATGGACTTGTCCAGTCAGTGCAAGCATTTGTCGGTTATCGTGTAGCTCTACTCAGAACACAAGAAGCTCAACATTTAGACAGTTTATTCCGCAAGCTTAAGACATATTCTTTGTCAAGTCATGAAATCGTAAGAATTAAAGGTGGGGCAGTAGTTTAACAAAAACAAACTCATATTACATAGAAAATTTTCTCGCTAGCTAAGTGCTCTTGAGCAGTTAGTCAGCATGTTATAATAACAAGCCGTTTTCTAGTCGAGTTGTTGAGCCGGACCGGAGTACCACTAAATGAAAGCCTGGTTTTAAGAGGCTGCTCACATAATTTGGGTGGTTGACCAAAAATACGTACTTTTCCAAGTCCTCGATATTTGTTTTAAAAGGGTAATCGCATAATATTTCAATGAAAAATCATAAATCTGACTTTGTTTTACTTCGTAGATTGATTAGAATTTTGTTATAATAGTTAATATTAGAAGAAATAGCAATTTTCCGACAGCCAATTTCAAGCAAACGTTAAACATTAGGTTTTCTCCTGCCATTTGTATCAAAATGGTAACACGAAAAAATCTAAAAAAAATATGTATGTACTGTACCCCTAGCACGAATCACTTTCGACAAAGTATTCGTATCGTCTCCGAAAGCATTTTGTATGAGAACTTGAACAGCGCCTCTGGTGAGCCTAAATTGAACTAATTTTGGGAGCACGAACAAATACATGTACGTTTCGTATCGTCTTCGTATGAAAACGTAAACGTCATTTGAGCCGTTTGTATGAACATTGGTAGCACGAACATATAAAATGACGGATAGTTTCGTAACTGTCGAAGGCTGGCTTACGAGTTTTACGAATATTTATTCACTTCAAAAATGACAGTGAGAAAACATTCGTCGGATTTTATTTTAGCGATAAAATTATAATTTAAGTGATTGTGTTGATATATTTTGTTAGAAAATGAATGTGCGCTCCAATATTTATTATAACAATACGTTACCTTTCTATTTATGCTGCCATAATTGACAAAACATAAGTGTACCGAGTGCGGGAAGCATGAGAGGATTACATAGATCTTTTAGCAACCGTGTTATGATGGCCCTTAATCATTGCTTGATTCATTGATTGATATTATTGTCATGATTAATAAATAAAATCATCGAACACAGAACATTCATAAAGCTTTTCTTTATTTTTACATTACATTTTACATTAAATGTCATAACAACATGCTCCTTATCCTACGATCGTCTCCAGTCCCATACTTACTCTGTGCTATTCAATATCGGTCCAGCAGTATAACGTAAAAGCAGAAAAACAATCTCACATTCGTATTTATTAATAAGGATTTAAAACATTTACATTCAAAACTACAAATACACATCTTGTTATGAAAAACAGTTTAATGTATTGCTAGTTAGGGCCTCAAGATAGGAATTTCTTCATAATGCAAGCCATAACGAAAAGTACTGTCTTCTAATTCAAGCTCTTCACCGAATCTCCAAACGAGAGCCTCATCTCATCATTGAACATCGTGGGGGATCCTTCTGTTCAACCGGTCAACAGACCTTGATCAGGGTGTCAATTACTTATTTACTCCATTATGAATACTTCCGTTTAGTAATAGCAGTTTACTGGAATAGCTTACAAAAATATAACAAATCAACAGAAAAAAACAAATCATTGAACATTGTTTTGAAACATCTTGACAGCGGCAGAGGCGTCTCTAGCCCTTGTGACGCCCGTGTGCAACTAGTACCGGGCGCCCTCTAGTCTAGCAGGAGAATATCCGTTCGTTATATTTTCAAACGGAAATTAATTAGGATGCAAATGTTGCAATTTTAAATGATGTCGGCAAGAAAAAAGTTTTTTAGGAAGGAAGAGGTTAAGCGGCAATTACATTGTCCTAATTGTGATATTTCTCGAATCTAAATAGAAAAAAGGGGTAAAATTATTGACTTAAAACATTATGATATTTTATCAAAATAGGAAGTCAGAAGCAGCATCATATTCTTGGTAGAGAAGAGGACAGGTAAAACACACCTAAACACAAAATTTTAAACCTTAACTACAAGTAATTGTGGATTTAATACGGTAAAATCAAATGTACAACCACTCAATTAAATCACTTTTTTTCCTCTTGTAGATACACCGCGGCGTCTTAGTTCTTCTTTTAGTATATGCACTTGCATTGACGAATAATTTTCCATATTTCATGCCATCCCCATTCAATTCGATTCGAGGAAATGCATGTGTGTTCTACAGTAGTAGAACGAGCGACTAACAGAGTGCTATTCTATATTGTTGCTAATAAGGAACAATTTCTGGGAAGTAGTTATTTAAGGAAACTTAAGGAAATAGATTTTTATGCTTTGCTTCCGCGCATTATACGAGCGCAGGGTCTTCGGGAGCGCCGCCCGGCATCGACGCATCTTTGGTGGTGTCGCATTAGAGGGCACTCGGCGCCCCCTTAAACCCGGCGCCCGCGTGCACCGCACACCCTGCACTATAGGTAAAGACGCCTCTGGACAGCGGTAAGATTTGACAATAATTATAGACATTAGGTATGACACAAGTTTTTTTTTTCATAAACTTTTTTCATGGCTTTTTATTTGTGCCAGCATGACAGACTTCGTTTAGGAACGCAGTCAAATCAAACACAACGTTTTAGTAATTAATTTAATTATTACGCCATTTATATAACTGAATATCAACTGTTTCTGCAGTTCCTTTGTATTGCGTCGTAAATTGAACAATATTAAAATTTTAAATGGCCAAAAATCACAAATTTTCTATCAAGAATTCCAGTTTCTGAACGAAACATTCATTCAAATGTACAATCATTCGTTCTATTTTTCCCGTCTCTATTTACGCTAGTGTGACGTCACCAACATTTTCGTATCGCGCCCTCGGTACGAATACGGAGTGCTTCGTGCTTCCGACTTTCATTGTGTTCCGTTATTGTATCGACGGCACGATACGGTGGCGACACGAAATCTAAAAATATTCGTGCTAGGGGTACTGGTCATACAGTCTTCAAGGTTGCAGATTGATTAGAATATTGAAATAAAAATTGAATTGACGCAAAAAAAAACAATATTCGAAAGCAATATTGATCTAAAATGTGTGCATTTTAAACATTGTTTTAATGACAAAATAAGAAAGAAAAGAACAAAAAAAGTGAAGCACACTATAGTATAAAACTTTACCTTTACTTTATATTTTTTTTTTAATTTTTTCACCTTCACATTTTTTTATTACAAAATTCTAAAATAATGCTTTATTAGTTGATGTACGTCGCGCGTACGGCCAGTAGCGCCCGAGGGCTTCTAGAGGACGGACCTGTGTTGCTCGCGGCCCCGCGCGCCTTAGTGTGCGTTACGTAGTTTTAACAGATAATCCAGAGGTCGTCAGCAGTTTTAATTTAAGTATTCTTTGTACTTATGATATAATTGTAGTCATGTTCTATGTTTTAAAGGTAAGTTTTGTACAATCTAAAAATAGAACAGTTGCATACAAGACTTTATCTAGGTAGGTAGGTAGGTCCTGAGTGGAGCGAACCTGCGAGACCGAGTTGAGCGAAGGGTAGGTGGCGAGCGAAGCGAGAATTTTATCATGGGAGTCGTTTTCATGGTTTTCGAGGATGCTAAAGCCGATAGTGAGGTCAAAATCAAAATCAAAGATGGCGACAGCAAAAAATTCAAAGATATCATCATGGATGTCGTTTTCATGGTTTTCGAGGGTAATAAAGATGATAGTGAAGTCAAAATCAAAATCCAAGATGGCGGCTTCGATAATTTTCGAATTGTTCATCATGGGAGTCGTTTTCATGGTTTTCGAGGATGCTAAAGCCGATGGTGAGGTCAAAATCAAAATCCAAGATGGCGACAGCAAAAAATTCAAAGATATCATCATGGATGTCGTTTTCATGGATTTCGAGGGTAATAAAGCTGATATTGAATTCAAAATCAAAATCCAAGATGGCGGCTGCGATCATTTTCAAATTGTTCATCATGGGAGTCATTTTCATGGTTTTCGAGGATGCTAAAGTCGATGGTGAGGTCAAAATCAAAATCCAAGATGGGGACAGCAAAAAATTCATGGATGTCGTTTTCATGGTTTTCGAGGGTGATAAAGCTGATAGTGAGGTCAAAATAAAAATCCAAGATGGCGACTGCGATTATTTTCGAATTGTTCATTGGAGTCGTTTTCATGGTTTTCGAGGATGCTAAAGCCGATAGTGAGGTCAAAATCAAAATCAAAGATGGCGACAGCAAAAAATTCAAAGATATCATCATGGATGTCGTTTTCATGGTTTTCGAGGGTAATAAAGATGATAGTGAAGTCAAAATCAAAATCCAAGATGGCGGCTGCGATAATTTTCGAATTGTTCATCATGGGAGTCGTTTTCATGGTTTTCGAGGATGCTAAAGCCGATGGTGAGGTCAAAATCAAAATCCAAGATGGCGACAGCAAAAAATTCAAAGATATCATCATGGATGTCGTTTTCATGTATTTCGAGGGTAATAAAGCTGATATTGAATTCAAAATCAAAATCCAAGATGGCGGCTGCGATCATTTTCAAATTGTTCATCATGGGAGTCATTTTCATGGTTTTCGAGGATGCTAAAGCCGATGGTGAGGTCAAAATCAAAATCCAAGATGGCGACAGCAAAAAATTCAAAGATATCATCATGGATGTCGTTTTCATGGTTTTCGAGGGTGATAAAGCTGATAGTGAGGTCAAAATAAAAATCCAAGATGGCGACTGCGATCATTTTCGAATTGTTCATGGGAGTCGTTTTCATGGTTTTCGAGGATGCTAAAGCCGATAGTGAGGTCAAAATCAAAATCCAAGATGGCGACAGCAAAAAATTCAAAGATATCATCATGGATGTCGTTTTCATGGTTTTCGAGGGTAATAAAGATGATAGTGAAGTCAAAATCAAAATCCAAGATGGCGGCTGCGATCATTTTCGAATTGTTCATCATGGGAGTCGTTTTCATGGTTTTCGAGGATGCTAAAGCCGATGGTAAGGTTAAAATCAAAATCCAAGATGGCGGCTGCGATAATTTTTGAATTGTTCATCATGGGAGTCGTTTTCATGGTTTTCGAGGATGCTAAAGCCGGTAGTGAGGTCAAAATCAAAATCCAAGATGGCGACTTCAAAAAATCATGTTTTTTATATTGGATGCCGTTTTCATGGTTTTCGAGGGTGCTTAAGCCGATAGTGAAGTCTAAATCAGAATCTAAGATGGCGGCTGCGATCATTTTTGAATTGTTCATCATGGGAGTCGTTTTAATAGTTTTCGAGGATGCTAAAGCCGATAGTAAGGTCAAAATCTAAAATGGCGACTGCAAAAAATTCTAAGTTAGAAATACTTTTCAAAACACGACCCCGCGAGCTGCTTGCAGCTCGCGCAACGCGCAATTACTAGTTGTATTATAAAATTAAAATTATTGCTATTTTATGTTTTTACAAAATACATATATTACTAAAAATATATTTCATGTTTTTCTTAAATACGAGTACCTACACCAGGAGGCCAATCGCGCTAATTTAAAACGTCTGCAAACGTATACGATAACGTTATGGTTCGATTGCGACAGTGGTTAGGTTTCGATTCAGCTGTTCTGATTTTGGTATTGCGTTGTAAGTTCAAACGCTAACCAAAGTTGGATCGTATTCATGAGATTTCTCCAATAAATCTATGTAGTCGTACATGGTAATGTTGTTATTTTTGCAAGATTTTCACTAAGAATCACTTCACAACAATGACAAAACACTCCAACGATGCAATAACGATCCTAAAAATGTAGCTTCCCATCAACTTTACGTTTGACAGTGGTTACGTTCCAGCTACGATCGCGGTGCGTCTCAACTTGCTGTCAAAATTTTAGCGCGATACGAAACTGACAAAAAGTTGTGTTATGTTAGCGGTTCAATTGCGATTTCGTTGAAAAGAAAATAGCGCGATTGGGCTCCAGCTAACTCGGCGAATAAATCTACCTGCCCACCTATCCAACTTACTCTACCTATCCGACTAGTGTACTAACTACCTACCTGCCTATTATACCTTACCCTACTACCCACCCTATCAAAATTATCTTCCCTACCTATCTACCGTACCTACATACCCCACAAAAAAATCATCGAAATTAGTCAATCCGTTTTCGAGATATCATTAAAAATCCGTTTCATATTAAATGTACGTATGAAAAACGGTATCCCTTTTCGTCACCTAAAATTATTTGTCCGAAAATCATTACCTATCCATAACACGTTTGCTATAAAATTCAGTAACCATAATAATCAAAAGTTCTAAATATTGTTTTACATAATTATTTTCACTTCTAAAGCTGTTCTGGCATAATATCTAGTATCATAATAATTGAATCTCCTAATTTTGTATGAAATAAAGTCATATGTCCTAATCATTGTATTACACATAGTGTATTATTCCGAATGTTCAATTAGGTATAGTAAAACTGATATTTCATTAAATTGCTTAGAAACCGAAGATCTTGGGATCCAAGAGCGAGCGAAGGGGGCTCGGTACTTGTGGGCACCCCGACACGGACAGGTTAGGTTCGAAGGGGATGGCGGGGTCTGAAAGACCCCGCCATCCCCTTCGTGTTAGGTTACTTTAAACCTTGCACGCAGAAATAGGAGCCCCGCGAAGCGGGGCTCCGTCGATTTTGCTTATTGGGTGGTAATCAATAACAAAACAAACGTAACAAAAAAAGGACTTATGTATTTTATGGCAATCGGTTTTATGTATTTTGTATATTATAGATTGTTATATTTATGACAAACAAATTTAGAACATACAGTATTTAGGAATTTCAATGTTATGGCATTTGAAATTATGTGGTATTAAGTTCGGGCAAGTTATTATTCGGACAAACGATGATTAGGACAAAAAAAAAATATGTCACATTAGATTATGTATAAAAAAGTTAGGTCACACAATAGAGAACCATGAAAAACATTTTTATCGTCAATATTTCCGATAAGTATTCTGCTTCTCGGGACGGAGAAAAATCCAACAAATCAAAGATTATGCAAATCGATCCAGCCGTTTTTGAGCTAAAAATGGTTTGGAATTAAAATATTATATATAAAATATATGCTTCCGCCCGCGGTTTGGCCCGCGTGGATGTCGATAAAATTATAGACCATATATATATCCACTGATACTGTATCTTTATGCAGGTGTAAGAATTTTTAAAATCGGTCATATCATTTTTGAGTTTATCCATTACAAACATACAAATATACGAACATACAAATCTTTTCTCTTTCTAATATTAGTAAGGAATAGCTGCACCCCGCGGTGTCAAACGCATAGATCATGATCTCGTGGGAATATCGGGAGAAAAGGTATCCTATGTCCTCGTTAGGACTCATTTGATGATTTTAACAAGCTAAAAAAAATCCCGTTCAGCTGTTTTAACGTAAAAGTATAATAAATAAACAAAATCACTTTCGCATTTATAATAAGTTAGGAGCGGTATAAATATATTACCTTTATGCTACAAGTTTCACTGTCTTATAATATTTGTATTTCTTTATCATAATAACACGTTCCATATCTTGTATTTTTTTCTCAATACAATTATAAGTAAACCTTAGTGAGCCGTGTTACGCGCCCCTGCCTCTGTACATGTGTGTATCAAGAAGGGTGCACCACGCACACAGGCGCACTCACCGCCAGTCGCCGCTACTTTTCGAGTTACTCAATTTTGCGATAACGCTCTTAACAAAACTAACTTCAACGATAGTAAAACTGTTCGCAGAAAACCCACTTTAATGGCGGGTATACACGGTAACGATAAAACTGCGCAAACGAAGTGCACAGCTCATTTGCGCAGTTTTATCGAACGTATGTACAAAAACCGGCGCAGTATTTTTGGTTGGTGCAAGCCATTGGAGCAAGGATTTTCGATAAATCGTACACTGCGCAAACCGACTGCGCAGTCAGACCGCTACGATACATTGTTGTCGTGTATACCGGGCTTTAAGAAACTGAACATTAAAATGAGCTTATTATCATTTTTCCTGACTACAAGGTTTATTCATTGTAGTCTTAATAACTCTTCAGTCCTTATTTTTACTTTCTTGTTATAATCATCAAATGAGTCGTTCCACTTACTCCCAGACTTGTACTAACTAAAACCAATAGTGAATCTTCAATAAACCTTTTCGATGGGTCATGGTTTTCTTCTCTGATGATGTGAAAAATACTTACCTACTTAGTATAAAATTACGGACTTGTATCCTTGAAAAACTTTTTTTTTTAATGTTACCGCTTCAAAAACAACCACAAAAAGGGTAAAATAACCTACAAAACTTTTCTTTCGGAAGTCGGTGGTTTTTTTTATTAATTTCATTGTTTTTTTGCCACCGACTTCCGAAAGAAAAGTTTAAAAACCTGATGATCATCGGACCAATTGGAAAGTACGCCCTTTCAAACAAAAAAAAAAAACTTAAAGAGGATATTGATTACTCTAATAACTGCTAACTATAATTCCACTGACTTTTATCAACATCAAAAATCGAGCACGTTTATTATAATTTCATAAAATAAATAACAGTATAATTTGCAATATAATTATTATGCATATTAATGCTGTCAACATGCCAATTACATTTTAAATAATCTTCTTGTTATTCCTTATAACCAGTTCTTTCACCCGACGTCGACGCAGATAAGGCCTTGTCTATGCTTGCACAACTTTATGCATCTGCGAAACTCCTGCGCAGATTTTATAATTTTATGTTCTTACTGTTTATAGCAGCTATTATATTAGCGTTAGATATTATATCTGAGCAGTTTATCTACAATTTATTTGCCTACTTATGTAGAATGTTTTAAGAAAATTGTTGCGGTAACGGTGTATAATTTTCTTTTGAAAACTTTGCCACAGAAACACAGAAGTCTTTCTAGTAACTTTACTTCTATTGAGTACCTATTTCTTTCTTGTTATTTTTTTTGAAATATCATGTAGTAGGTACTTTTTGACTTGACTCTGTATATGTTGCAGTTTTGTAAAAAACAGTTGTTTTGGTTTTTCTAGGTTTATGTGCTGATTTCATGATACCGTTTGTGCACCTGATCTTTGTCACATTCTGTTTGTAAGTCATGTTTTAATTTTCTTTATTTTCAAGTTTTACAACAGGTGGCGTTCTGTGGCTTTGAAGTTACATCCATGGGAAAAGGTGTTGGGCATGCGGGCGGTGAGTAAAGGGCAACTCGGTGCCCGTCCATGGACCATGCCCGGGTCGACGGCGTGTAAGTTGTGTCCCACGCGCGCCTCATAGAACGTCAGCATAATGACGGGGCCCCCCTCTCAGAGGGCCAAAACCTGCCGAGGTCGCGGGATGAGTTCCTCACCGTGACCCCGGAACATAAAGGGCTATTGAAGGACACCGTGGATTTTAGTCAGTAGAAATCTGACAGTCGCTCCCGCCCTGCACGGGGTGGGAGGACTCATTTGATGATTTTACCACGATAAAAAAAAGGGACAAAAGGTGTCAGTTTATTTATGTACACATGTCATATATTCCTGTCCCATCAAAGTATATAACGTAGGTAACAACATAAAATCTTAATTGTCACTCTTACTAATATTATGTAGAATAATGCGAATTGGTACACAGATGCGACATAACGTGGATTAACAGCGAATCTTTTTATCCCGATTTTATGCTTTTGTGGGAAAATTTTTCACGGGACTAATTAATTACCGTGACCCCGGAATATAGAGGGCTATTGAAGGATACCGTAGATTTTAGTCATTAAAAGTCTGAGAGATGATCCTGCCCTGCCCTGGGTGGGAGGACACATTTGAAGAACTTACCACGCTAAAAAAACAAATAAATTAATATTTTGCATTTTTGAGTTTTTGTTTTTTTTCTTCAAATTAGGTACTTACCTATTTTGTTTTAGTTTAGTTGTAAATATAATTATAGTTTTATTTTTTCTATCTAGCTTTAGTTACCTGTGTACTATAACTCTTAAGCAAAAAATAAAAAAAAAACGTGGTTTAATTTAGAGTTGTAGCGTGAGAAGCCACTGGCAATAAAAGTAAGTTGTTACCAATGTAAGTTATGTTGTAATGATTCTAAGAGAAAACATGAAGTAAACATAAGTACAAAACAAGACGATCACAGACTGACACTTAATTTCCGATACATTCATCTCAGTTGATCAGGAACTAGGAATTCCTGTGGCAGATCGGTGAACGTGTACAGTCACGAGCAATAGTATGTATACACTAAGCAATATTCAAAAGCTATGCTCTGCCAACAAATTGATTAAACTTTTGCCTTTTCATTAGACTTCTATTTTGGAAGCCATACCATTATGAAAAGTACTTGGTACAAAGAGGAAACCAACATTTTACGAGTTAATTGCGTTTGAATTTTGTTTAATGTATACATTTTATTGCTCGTGACTGTACAGAGCAATGTTCTCTTTGACGCGTTTTCTTACGCATTGGCCATCGTGGAGACGACGATTATTACACAGTGGACCACTATGTTTTACAACTAGCTTTAGGAAGATATACTGGTACCGTAATAGCTACAATGTAGGTTATGGAAGATAGGTAGGCTGGACAGGCGTCTGTTATAGCTTTACTTATAACAGTTGGCACTATATTGGTTACTAGTTTTAGATATCATGGAAAAACGTACCATTTTACGCATAAATGAGTTGTTTATTAGCAGTTCAGAAAGCTCCAATAGCTACTTGCTACTAAAAGCTACTTGCCCTATGAGCAACGATCAGGATTTTAACTTTCTATATGCAATGTGCGAAGTCCGTGATGGGGACTGTCAAAATGTGAATAGTTCACTCCGTAAGTTAGGGTTCCCGCACACGGGCCACAAAAAGCCGCCGCCACACGCCGCTTGCGCGATTCCACACCCCTCTCTCTTACCTCAGTAATGCCCGATGCATAAAAAAAAGCAGGTAACGACCGCAAGTGTCGACCTGCGACCACAAATAGCTGTCGCGCGCTTCAGCTACCTCTGTAGCCGCGTCTACCTTCTCCTGGCGGCGTTTGTGGCTCGTGTGCGGCTACACTTAAATATGTACCACAATCTGTTTTAGTACTTTTTTAGCTTTTATTTAATTTTGTATTAAAAACAAGCCAAAATTGTTTATCTAAATATCTAGATGGGAAGAACTGCCAGACTTTATAGAGCCCTTTTTTTTCGTGGTAAAATCATCAAATGAGTCTTCCCACCTCGGGCAGGGCGGGAGGGACTGTCAGACTTATACTCTCCCTCCCACCCTGCCAGACTTGTACTGACTAAAATCCACGGTGTCCTTCGGTAGCCCTTTGTGTACCGGAATCGCGGTATACGTATGTCCCGCAACCCTGGTAGGGCTGTGGCCCTCTATAAGGGGGGCTCGTCATAATGCTGACGCTCCTTGAGCCTAACAATGTGGATTGATGGATGTTCCACTTTCAAAACAAGTGGGCAATCCTCGATAATTGTAATAAAGTTCTTACTATCAACGATTATATCAATAGATTATTGTATGGATCAGTGGAGCTCGCGGCTAAATAATCACAGCCGCACATGCCGATCTTTCGGGTTAAGCCGAACTTGCCGAGGATGATCTGTGGATAGGTGACCATCTGTCATAGCGAGTTTTCTCCGTACCTCGGAAAGCACGTAAAGCTGTTGGGCCCGGTTGTCATTAATAGATCTTTGACAATCGTTACCGTTAGTCAGAAGCTCTAAAGTCTGACTACCAGTCTTACCATGGGGTATCGCATTACCCAGTTACTGAGTTGTGGAGGTCCAACAGGCAGTCGCTCCATGTAATATACTGATATCCAGCTGAATCTGGTTCGATTGGAAGTCGACCCCAATATAGTTGTGAAAAGGCTAGGCAGAGAGAGAGAGAGAGAGCATGAATATCAATAGATTATTAGATAAACCGGTAGATAGGCTCTACATAGTCGTGAAATGCGTGACTACCGCACGTTTCTTACATGTAGTAAGGTCATTCAACTCGGGTGATTTTCACTTAGTAAGTACGTGTCAAACGATAAGTTATTTTATGAGTATAACAAAACCACTTTCATGTGAGTAATGAAATATAGTTATTTACTATTTTTTCATTACTGAGATTGCTTTGATGTCACGTTAAGTACATTTTTAATTAAAAGCAAAATAACTGAGAAAATGTCTGATGAGAAATTGAAGTAGGAACAGTCCACAACTTCTCATTTGATGAGAAAATAAACTACGATTACTTATTATTTTGCGAATTTCCAAAAGTTTTAGAACAAACATTGTTCAGTAACATGGGCTGAGTTACCCCACGAGAGGTTTGGTGGTTTGTGTGTGTGCGTTTCTAGGTATATTTGAAAATGCACCCACGACATAGGAGAAATTCCTAGTGAGAGGCAACGTTTTTAAAAGAAAAGAAAAACTACATCAAAATTGGTCCACTTGTTGAGAAGCTTCGGTGTCACAGGTAGACACAAAGGTAAAGGCAAGTAAAATCCGGTAAATACATTCTTCAGGACACGTCCAGCATCATTGTGTCGGCGCTTTTCTGGTGGTTGAAGACACTGTTAATTCTGACTTTCAGGAGTTGCAGTGGTTTGGCAATAGTGTGGTGAGTTAATCCCAATAAAAAAAAACAGATACTCAGCTACTTTTTGCGTCAACGTTTCAAAAATATTCATTATCTTAATTTCTACTCACCATCCACTTAACGCAGTCCAAACAGCCAGTTTGCGCAGCCGCATGTATGGGCAGCATGCCATCCCTGGCCCTGGCATCTAGTCTCCCGCCAGCCTCCAGTACCAGGTATTTGAGCACAGCCAGGTGGCCCTCCTGAGCTGCCAGGTAGACTGGCGTCACGTCGTTGTCCATCGCCGTATTGGCACTGGGGAAGAAGAAAAATATCGGTAAGTAAACAAGTAAATTATACTGATCATTATCATCTCGTCTATTTTAATTATTAATAACTTTATTTTGAATTGTCTTTTTATTTTACTACGGGTACTATTAACTTGCCACATCGTTCTCACATAATGTACCATCTGATGATGAATGATTTAACAAAATTTTTGTAATAATTATGGCGATTGAAAAAGAGTGTCCATGGAGTTTCTTCTCCATAGAGATCTACGCTTTGGAATGAGCACCTACTGTACTTTCACAGTTTTTATGTCTTGTGACTGGGAGTGTAGCACCATAACTGTTTTTGTAATTGTTTTATTTTATGTCTTTTGACAATTCATAAGTGCCTGTAATTGGCCTAGTTGAAATAAACGATTTGATTTGATTGACATCATCAGCAGCTAAGTGTTCTCACTGCTCGGACACAGGCCTCCTTTCTGTGAGAGGGCGAGGACCATAATCCACCACGCGGGCCCAGTGCGGGTTGGTAGATGTCACATATCTTCGAATTTGATAGTTCTAGGACCGGTTTCGTCACGATGTTTTCCTTCACAGTTATGAGAGCAGTGGTGATGAAATAAATACGACCTATAACTCGTAAGTCGGGGCCGATACCACTGGGCCACCACTACTGCTCTAAATACTGTTACATCGACCGTAGTGCAAGTCTCGAAGTTTCCACAAGTTTCTCGACAATTCTATTGAAGGTTGCCATGGGAGATTCTAAGCACTAGAAATTCTACATTGATCTAGATGGTTCGAGATGGTTCCGGAATGTTATAGTAGCTATGGAACTGTGTAGTGTAAAAGTCCATAGATGTTTCCAGAATGTTCGACCATGTTCTAATATGCAACATCTAATATGATCTCGGCGAATAGGCGCCGATGGCAGCCGGCGACGCAGTCTGGTTATGACTACGATCGAGGTGACTTGAAAGTGACAAATAATGAAAATCGAAGTCTTAGTGAATTCTTGGCAACTTTTAAGTAAGTATGGTGAATAGTGTTCAGTAGAGTTTTTTCTCAATAAGAGACATTTGGTAAAACTGGAGTTATTTAATTTATCCACATACAGCTCGTAACAATACTCTTATTGAACGCTAGCTAAGGAGTGGAATTTTCTGCCAAGGTTTTCTGATAGCTGCAGCCTTGGGGTCTTTAAGTAAAGAGTGAATAGGGTACTTTTAGGCAACGGGATTGACAAACGTCACAGACCCGTCACAGACAAACGGTGGTGGTTAAAAGTTATTCTTACTGAATAAAACACGAGCCTCTAAATTAAGCAAAGGGTGGAATTTCCATGCACCCTTCTTACTGACTAAAAATCCATACTACTCGTTTAGTTGCCCTTTGATTTACAGGACCGCGGTACCTTCACAAGTCTCGCAACGACAGATTGACATCGAGATTAAATTCAACCGTTTTAAAAATAATTATAGGCACCGCATCTTCTAAAGTAAATTAGCTTTAGACTTTTCTAAACCTTTTTCTTTTTTTTTGTCATTCGCAGTTCACATACCTTTTTCGCAATTTATAAATTCCATCGAAATTTGTGTTTTGTGCTATTATAAGCTCCATTTTTTCACAACACAGTTCACATACTAACTTTTATAAGAGAAAACAATTTATATTTGAAAACGCACGTTCACTAAAAAATCACATGTCATACCACGTTTAAAAAAAGAATAACACCAAACAACAAAACTTTTTAAATTCATAGACAATTATATACTTAGACCAGCTTAGTATCGTTCATCTCGACTAAAAACAGATGCTTTAATAAAACACTAAAAAGCTACAACGAAGCATGACCTTCTTATTTAAACTCAGACTTTCGAAATCACCAAACTATCGTTCACCAACGGATACGAGGTGCATTGATGAACGAAATCAATAGCAGTACTAGATTTTGCATTTATATGTATTTATTATTCAGAACAATGTTGAATGAATTTTAGTAGATTGTTGATTTTTAGAGCAGTGGTGGCCGTGTGGTATGCTCGTGGCTTCGAACCCAGCCAGGTGCATTACTTTGTGTAATTTATTTCATCACCACTGCTCTCAAAACGGTGAAGGAAAACATCGTAAGGAAACCGGCATGTCATAGAACCAAAAATTCAAAGACATGTGACATTCAAAAACCCGCACTGGGGCCGCGTGGTGGATTATGGCCCACTCCCTCTCACAGAGAGGAGGCCTGTGACCCAGCAGAGGGAACATTAATAGGCTGATGATGATGTTGATTTTTAATTGTGAAATATATTTAACGCTGTTGTGGGGTATGATTTCGTGAAATGTTACGAAAGAGGATAGGATCGGTAAAAAAATAGCACGCGGTAATTACACTTGTCTAGCTAAGTTTTTGGCTGGGACACCAAGTCAAAAAACTCTTGCCGCGCTATGTCTGTGGAGGGATTCACCCTATGCAACCTAAAAGTTAACTCTTTCACTCAATATTGCCCTTTGTGCCTATTGGCCTTGTTTTGTTCTGTCTCCTGCTTGAATGGAGGGAAGTGGAAACATATTTTTCCTACTCCTCCACTATTATTTTCTGATTAATTTCGTTGCAGGATGTAAGACAGGTAAATTCATTCTCCAGGACACGTCGAGCGTCATTGTCTCGGCGCTTTTCTGGTGGTTGACACTGTTGATTCTGGCTCTCAGGAGTCGCAGTTTGGTTTGGGAATAGAGAGGCGGGTTTGTCCCAAATAAAAATATGTTGCAACATTGAGTATAAATCTAAAGTGTCTGTCATGAAAGTTTTCAAGAGCTGTTATGTACTTTACATAATGTATTCACCACTGAACCTTTAGCAATCTGTCAATAAATACATTTATTACGAACCTGCAATGTTTACGACATTTAGAATGTGCATAGTCGCACTACGATCTTTGATTATGATGATTTAAACTTTAAGTTATTCTAAGCTCTAAGTGGATGCACTTAAAGTTTTGAGGGTCTAGACGAATACTAACATTTTTCAAAACGATTGATGCTACAAATACTTATAAAAGAATTTTAAATTTTCGAGAGTCCACGCTACTACTGAAGTCCTTTTGACATGGCGCTAGAGTCTTATAATAATATCATTACATCAAATTACATTAAACAAATCTAGTACCATGAATTTTCTGCAGTACTTCAGTCGTGTCTCGGACTGTACCATCTCTTTATAATAAATGTTACTTTATTGACTAGCTCATTCTGTAAAAAAATAGACAATTTCAAATTGTCAATTTTCAAGGAAAAAATTTGTTCCTTCTTCGCACACCAGAAGCGCTGATCCATTTTTTCATAGTTACAAGAAACGCTGTCTGTAAAGTAAAAGAATGAAAACTCGTGCTAAGGGTACAGAAGTATTCAAATAACAGATCTTTCACTATTTTTCACACGCTGTTAGGAATTCGATTGCACCTGATACGCCGCTAGCGATATTACAAATATTACAGATTTGAGATTCAGATCTAACATCAGTAACATTGTAATACTTCTGACCCCTTGGATTGCATCTTAAGATAAAATGGCCAGTGTGAGATAAAATTTATTGTGGACTAACTTTTGCTTTCTACTTCACCCGTACAGTCACGAGCAATAACATGTAAACACTTAACAAAATTCAAACGCAAATTGCTCATGAAATACTGATTTCCACTTTGAAATAGAACCTAGTTTGTAATATGTTAGTATGCCTAGTTTGTATGGCTTCCGAAATAGAAGTCTAATAATTAAATGACAAACGTTTAATCAATAAGTTAGCAGAACATCGCTTTTGAATACTGCTTAGTGTATACATACTATTATATTGCTCGTGACTGTACCTACTTTAAGGCTTTTGTCGAATTACGAAAACAAAAATGTCGAACGCGGCGAGTTTTTGGCCAGTCTCTTCTTTCATGGGTTGCGGGACTAACGAGCTACCGTGACCCCGGAACGTTATGGGCTATTGAAAGACACCGTGGATTTTAGTCAGTGCAAGTGTGAGAGTCTCTCCTGCCCTGCCCTGGGTGGAAGGACTCATTTGATAATTTTACCACGACAAGAAAAAGAAGGTGGTAGGTAGGGAAATTCAAAATGTTAGCAAAATGAATACAAGCTGTAACTAAAATCTTATTTTCGGAACTTCAGTTAAACTTTGTAGTCATAATCTAAATTGAGTCTATATACTTAGAAATGTTTATCTATCATGTTATAAACAATACAATAACAAAAAAATCCTAAACTGCCCATCTCCACACCTTCATTGTTCTTACAAATCCCATACTTGTACCAGATTCGGCAACTATTACAAAACAGTAATTTTTAGATTGTAAACATCAATTTAATATTACATTACATTGCATTAGATAACTGTAATTTTAAAGTTATTGTTCGGAAATGTAATGAAAACCATTTTAGCTGTAATTAAAATCGTACGGGTCATTAAAGGTGAAGGCGATTTTATTCTTTTATTATTAGGTTTTTATGGTGGATTTGGTAATGTAGTTTTTCTTTGTGCTTATTACCTAATATACTTTTTTAATTATATATTACATAGCATTCTTAATAAACCCATAATGTAAACCAAATGTTGAATCATAGGCCACCGCTGTATGCGTGAGTTTATGTAGGTATATTGCGCTGGCCAAGTGCGGGTTGTTAGATGTCACATGTCTTCAAATTTTTGGTTCTAGGACATGCCGGTTTCGTCACGATGTTTTCCTTTACCGTTTTGACAGTCATCATCTGTCTAGCCCTTTCTCAACTATATTGGAGACAGCTTCAGTCGAATCAGATGCAGCTGAATATCAGTATTTTACGTAGAGCGACTGCATATCGGACCTCCACAACCCAGTAACTGAGTAATACGATACATAATGGTAAGACTGGTTGTCAGACATTCAAGCTTCTGACTGTGATCAACGATCAAAGATCTACAAATGGCAACCGGTACGGCTTTACGTACTTTCTGAGACACGGAGGAAACTCGGTATGACAGATGGTCATTGATCACCCATCCACAGACCAACAACAGAAAGCGCGGCTTAACCCGGAAGATCGGCCTGTGCGGCTGTAATTATTTAACCACGAGCTCCTCACCGTTTTGTGCGTTGTGGTGATGAAGTCTTGTGTCATGTTTTGTGTGGGACTGTAGCACCACAACTTTGTAGTATTTAATTATATTTTCTTTGTCAATGACAATTCAAAAGGGCCTGTAAATGGTCTACTTGAAATAAATGATTTGATTTGAAGTAAATTACACAAAGAAATGCAACTGACTAGGTTTGATCACGACCAAAGAGATTTAAAAGAACCTATGGAGCGGGGCATTGGGAAAATTGTCATACAAAATTATTGATGCCGTGCGTCAGTAGCACTATCTAAGCGTTGCATAGCGACGCGACTACTAGACTGAGGGACTTTTTACCTATTGGTAAAAAAAATTGGATCACAAATTTCTTCGTGATGTCCCGTCTACTGCTCGTAAATAGTTCAATGTCTTTGATCACGACCCTACAACTCGTAAGTTGTGTCCCTTAACAATGCCACACTGCTATCATGGAAAAAAACTTGGTATGTACCCAATTAATGATCACCCATCCACAGATAACCGTATGGCTATTAATATTAAGCCACGAAGCTTCTACCAAAATATATCATCATTGGTTAAAAATCTTCAATATCGATCTACATTTCAAAATAGTTTGACCTCATCGCTTAGACTGGCACCTAGCTATAGATAAGCCATCTGCAAATAATTTAGTAATAACCAATCAAAATCTGTCGATCACAGCTGATAGTATTTTACTATTACCTAAGTATAGTTCTTCTTTAAGTATGTTGATAGCAATCCAGAATTTAGTAACGATTTTAGCAAGACTTTGGCAAGAAAGAGGCACGCTATTGAAAACTATCGGGTGGATGTTAAGCAGATGAAAGTTAAGAGCAGTGGTGGCCCAGTGGTTTCGAACCAGACTTCCGATTTGTAGATTGTGAGTTCGAACCCAGCCAGGCAAATTACTTTGTGTAATATATTTCATCACCGCTTTTTCATTTACCATACAATAAACGCAGTTAATACAACAAGTATGCTGTAAATAAAACACAGAAATCTTGTGCTATGGCTTCAGTCGTGTGCGCCATGCGGGTGGCGAGTAATAGGCAACTTGCTGTCCGACCATGGACCATGCCCGGGTTGACGGCGTGTTGTATACCACGCACGCCCCAAGGAGTGTCAACATAACGACGGGGCCTTTAGAGGGCCAAACCCTGCCGGGGTCGCATGAATTACCATGACCCCGGAATGTAGGTAAAGGACTATTGAAGGACACCGTTGAATTTAGTCAGTACGAGTCTGACAGTCCCTCTCACTCGGCCCTGAGTGGGAGGACTCATTTGATGAATATACCACTCTAAAATAATTGACTTCAGTCTTGACGCAGACTCACAGACAGACAAAAATACTCGTATTAGTTACAATATCTGGTTAACCGAGCTTCGTTCGGTTTTTAGAATGTCTTGTCTTGGAAACCGAGCTTTTCTCGAACCTGAGACCTTGATAATCGATTCCTTGAGCCGAAAAACCCCTAATCTGTAACTTTCATGAAAATCCTTGGAGCCGTTTCCGTGATCCTGATTATTTATACAAGAATTGCTCGTTTACAGATATTAGATTTTTCTAGAAATCAACATGTCTTCGACCACTTTTTACCTTACTCAAGTACCTAGATCAAGTGATTGTTATTACGGCAATGCATCGATCTCGCGGTCTCTCACGTTTCACTTTTCTCTTTTCGCTGAGACCGTTGCTAGGCAACCGCGTCTGACGTCACACGGTCGTCTAAGGTCGAGTTGAATGGACTGTTATGGTAAATGTGATGTTATGTTATAGGTAGTAAGGTTTCGTGTGAGAGTGGCATTTGTAGGCCGTTTTACGCTGAGGTCAATAGTTTAGATGGAGTATGAATGAATTTAGGAGAATTTTCCTCTTTTTTGGAAAATTGTTAGATTTATGTTATACATATATTTGTTATATAATTGATGTGCTACTCGTTTCACCTAAAACAAGACAGTCTTGATGTCATAGGTTTGTACCTAATTGTGGTTTCATGAACGCTTTTTTTAATATTCATTTAGGTACTCTTTTTTTGTGATTATTAATTTAAAGCTAAGGTCTTCCTATTCATGTAGTCACTTGTAGTCGCGGGACTTATACTATACATTTACGACTTATACTTAATAGACTGTATTGGGGTCGCCTTCCAGTCGAACCAGATACAGCTGGATATCAGTAATTTACATGGAGCAACTGTCTATCGGACTTCCACAACCCAGTAACTGGGTAATACGATACCCCATGGTAACTGGTTGTCAGACTTTAGAGCTTCTGACTTACAGTAACGACTGTCAAAGATCTACAAATGACAACCGGGACCAACGGCCTTACGTACTTTCCGAGACTCGGAGCACGCTTTGACAGATGGTCACACGTCCACAGATCAACCTCTGCAAGCGCGGCTTAACCCGAAAGATCGGTCTGTGCGGCTGTTGTTTTTTAATGGTTGATTTTAAGTTTTTAACTTCCAAAATAAAACTTTTTGGTTCCAAACTTTGGTTCTACATGTCTAAATTCTTGTGGTTAATAACCACAAGAATTTACTATTTAACTAACTATTAATAAATAAATTAGAAAATAAACAAAATAGCTCGTTTTAAGTTCCAAATTCTTATTAAAAAAATAAGTATATTGTGTCCGTTTAAGCCACACTATTTTCCTTTATTTTCCACCATATTTCAAACATGCTTAAAAGCAAAAAGTAAAGCTGCTTTTTTAAATCTTTCGTCATAATATCTACAACGTCTTTCCATATATTTAACTAAAGCTTTTAGTAATTCAAAGGTACCTATAAGACAGAATATACCTCATTATTTTCTGAAAATTGAAGTGAGATGTGTCTGTTTCGACTATTACAATAAATCATTCAAACCAAAATTACTGTCCTGATAAAAGATAAAGCTTTTAAAACGATGATTTTCCAAGTCATGAAAGTTTCTTACATTTTCGACACCAAATCCAAAATTTTTAGAGTACGTCCACATTTTGTTTCTGTCATATAATTCTAAAATTAGGGGAACCATTTTTTTTTAATGACGTTAAAGGCGATTTTCTTTTTCTTAAATTATTAATTGCTATCTTTCTTTGTAATTAATTCTTTTACTTTGGAAGGCTTTTATAGTAACTTAAAATTAATTAACAATTTTTTACAAAACAAACATTGCATATTTACCGTTGTCTACCCGCATAGGTGCCTGATTTATTCTTCAAACGTTTTCCCTTCTTGTTCTTTCGGCCAAACAACTTGCTTGTCACCCGACTGTAAGGCGGGGTTGCATGGTTTAGTGTCATTTCACTTTATAAACACACAAAAAAAAAACCAAGACAAAGAAAAACAAAACTCGAAAAGTAATCACCTCATTGCACTTTCATTAAAATACATTCATTTACACGTTTTTATTTTTGAAAATTCGATTTTCCGAACGCGTCGTTTCGAAGTGCGCGCGCGCATACCGCGGTAGCTTCGATCTTACTGGTGAGCTTAAGGCTTGCGCACGATTTCTACATGAAAACAGCGAAAGTGTCCATTGTGAGGCTTGCTTATTGATCGATCGATGTATGTAGTATTGTGTGAAGTTCTGTTCGTGTATTGCTTTAGTTTGGTGCTATTGTTTCAATCGGTTTTTAATCATAAGAACATTATCTGACATCATTTCCATTTTTCTATGAACTGTTTTGGTTAGGTCAGGTATAACCTTTTTTTTTAACATCATGAAATGAGTCCTCCTACCAAGGGCGGGACGGGAGAGACAAATCTAAAAATAAAAACAAAATCTACGCCGATTCTTCAATAGCCTTTTACGTACCAGAGTCACAGTTTCTAGATAAGACAGTCTCGCGACCCTAGGATATGTGTATCTACGGCAGTCGAAGTCGCCTTAAATCCCGCTGTCCAGTGACGTGAGTATGTTTTTATTAAGTCAGAGTCTGACAGACCCTACATCCCAGGGCGGAAAACATCTATTAATAATTTCCACATCCAGAGAAGAAAATATTATTTACATCCCCTGTTTTACTAAGTTTTGTTAGGGTGTGTGAGTGATTTTGGTGAATTTAAAGCGTCCTCGATCGTATTCCGAATCAGAAGTGACAAGGTGTTCTGTATGGTTGGGTCTACCAGACCCTTAATTGGCCAAAAGTAAAAAATAAATTCATTTCTTTGGCGAGCAATGTTTATTTTTTTCAATTTAAAATAAGCTTATTATCACGTCACGGTGAAAAACTTTTCTATAAGAATCTTACGGATAGCCCCTGTTGTAAATATAAAATAAAAATAAGGAACCATTTTGATACAAAAAACATTGCGAATCAATGACCATGTAAGTAATGGAACAGTAGGAAAGAAAATCTATCAGTAATTATCTATCTGCCACGCTTTTCACTTTAATGATCAAGTGTGGGTAGTAAATAATAATTTAATACCACTTTGAACGCTTAGATTGTTAAGTCATGTTTTATGGGAGGTCGAACAGCATCTAGTAATCTTGAGTTGCGCATTTATTAAGGTTGCGTCTAATGTTTATGAAAATTCTAAGAAAAATATTTGATGTTTAAGACGATGCCAATTTTAAAATTGGTTCCTCTGAAATCTTTCAAGTAAAATTAAATGGAAAAACGAATCTGCAAGCCATAATATAGACATTTCAAATTTTCTTTTTATGACTTTATACCGTTTTTCATTGAGTGAATCATCAAATGAGTCCTCCCACGAGGATGGGCCTGGAAGGGACTGTTGTACTTTTACTAAATAAAATTCCCTGTTCCTTATATTGCCTTTTGCGTTCCCGGGCCACGGTATCTTGCTTAGACAGTACCGCGACCCCGGCAGTACTGCTATTTGACTTGAATATTTGAAATAATTCTTTTAAGTTTGACAAACAGACTGACAAAATTACTTTCGCATTTTAAACTAATATTTATTCAACAGAGTTGAAGAGTTTGTTTGAAGAGTGAAACTGCGGAGCACAGCTAATATTGATTATGTATATTATGTAGATAACCCATTTACTCAAGCACATGATATAGCACAATCAGCCTATAATGTTCGCACTGCTGGGACACAGTACCCTTTAGCATGAATTTTCACTCATTTACTTTACAGCGTCTTTCCAGTATTTACAGCGTTTCTTGTATGAAAAATGGAACAGCGCCTCTGGTGTGCGAAGAAGGAACTCATTTTTTCCTTGAAAATTGTCAAAGTTCCAGTTTACTTTACGCCTCAAATACTGAAAATTCGTGCCCTTTATTGACAATTTTCAAGGAAAAAATTAGTTCCTTCTTCGCACACCAGAGGCGCTGTTCCATTTTTTCATACAAGAAACGCTGTAAATACTGTACAGTAAAAAAGTGAAAATTCGTGCGAAGGGTGTACGGGTCTCCTCTCTGTGGGAGGACCTGTAATCCACCACGCAGGCCCAGTGCGCATTAGTAGATGTCACATGTCTTAGAATTTTTTGTTTTAGGACATGCCAGTTTCGTCAATTGGTTTTTATTCATCATTTTGAGTTTTGAGAGCTGTGGTGATGAAATATATTATACAAAGTAATGCGCCTGGCTTGGTTCGGAACTGATAGAGCCACCACTGATTTACATGATAATAATTTATGGGGTGACTGGAAATTATTGTACGATACTTAAATCGTCAAAAAAATAAATAGTTGTTCAGTACATTATGCAAACATAAATGTACTGAACAGCTGATTTTTTTTTCACGATTTCGGCTTTGCTCCCGTAATAAAAATTGTTTGTTATCATGAGCACAATCACGTGTTTAAGTATCGTACACTAATTACCAGTCACCCTGTATGACAAAATATTTGTAGCGACTGACGTATATGTGATGAAGCTTTTGCAATCAAAAGATATGTAATACATAAGGAAAGTCGGTTCTGTTACATAGTAACGAGTGCATGTGAATACATGGATGCCATAATTATTTCGTCTAGCAATAATTACGTATCGTAGTGTCATTTCTATGTTCAATTGAGGTGCAAGTCAAAAACGTTAAGCGGGCATAACGTCGTCATAGAGCATTTGACAGAAAAAATGTTATTAGTTACCTAGTGAGATAAATTATAAAAACAAAATTGAGACACATTTTATTTTTGCTACGTTAACCAGAATTGAGGAAGTTTTTTTTTTATCGTGGTAAAATCATCAAATGAGTCCTCCCACCTCGGGCAGGGCGGGAGGGACAGTCAGACTTGTACTGACTAAAATCCACGGTGTCCTTCAATATCCCTTTATGTTCCGGGGTCGTGGTAAGGAAATAAGTCCCACGACCCCGGCAGGCTTTGGCCCTCTGAGAGGGGCCCCGTTTTTTTTGCTGACACTCTTTGGAACACGACTCGTCGTAGAATTGTTACAAGCAAGTACAGTTTTTTAGTAACTTTATCAACTTGTTTCCGACGTGATGAGCCTCCACTCTCGAATTTTAATGCGTTATATCTTTGTAAATGCAACAAAAGTAAAAAATACGTAGGTATCCATTATTTTCCAAAACTCTTGCAGACGGACTATTTTTTTTTAATTTATTGATGCTGCACACAATGCCAACATGCCTATCCCCGAAGTGTCAAATTTATAAGTTATCAGTTATGTTTAAATCCCATGTAAAAATTACCGAGCCTATTGCCATAAACCGAACACAAATTCAGTCTCCGTGACGATTAACGAGAAATTCATAATAGACTAGCTGTGCCCGCGACTTCGTTCGCGTGGATGTCGGAACTCGACCATGTATTTTTTTGAACAAAGGATTTTTTCTAAAATAAAATTACTCCTTATTAAAACTGCTACCTGCCAATAGAAGTACCGTCAAAATCGGGCCGGCCATTTCAGAGACTAGCTGCTACAAACAAACAGAAAGACAGACAAAAATTGTAAAAAATGTTATTTTGGTGTATGTACCGTATATATGCACTCGTATGCATGTAGTAAAAAACGGTTATTTCAACATTACAAACAGGCACTCCAATTTTATTTATATGTATAGATAACCCAATAACCTGTCCTGGAAATCAAACGAAGGACATCATACTGCAGGTCACAATAATTGAAACGTCATGACGTTATAGATGTTAATATCACAATTCAAAAATACAATGCCCATTGTGAGACACACAAAAGATGTTTTAAAAAATTGTGAATGCATTATGCGCTGATTAATCAAATATTATGGATTTATAATAATTTATAGGTTCTGGCTAATCAGTGGACAAGAATAACAAAATCTTTATTCTTTTTCTATCTCAAATACGGGAAGTTTGTTCATAATTACGTAAAGCGTTCAGACCACTGCAAATACGGTTTATTGACTTCAATAATGTTAATTTAATAGTTATAATTAGATGTTTACTCTAAAAATAAGTAATTAAAGTACCTTAAATTAAACACACAATAAAGGGTGGCTTCCAAACAAGAAAAAATGTGATTTTTTTGCCGTTTTTACAGATAAGTAAATGATACGGATCCTTTCATGCGTGTGTCAAACTCACACCCGGTCGATTGTTTTCATTTATCTTATACCGTAACTAAAGCTTTTCCAAAATCGCTGTAACTTATAACTTGGACCACAAACAATGCGTTTCACCGGAACGTGACTCCGTCGGAACATGACAAGCGGTTTACTTACACTTTCGCTCACAAGCCGCCGAATATTGACACTTTAATACGTAATAACGTTGGGAACTGTTATCTTGTAACTGTTACATATCTCGGACTGTTAAAGAGTTGTTGCGGTAGTCTTGACACCTGTTTAACAGGTTATGTTTTGACGTGACACTATGGTATGATGGGTTTATTTTGTCGAGGACTTATGAAACAGGTTTTGTTTTGACGGCACGGTTGACGCAGTGGTTGAGTTTTTGACTGCAGCTCTTTTAGTCTCGAGTTCGATTTTCCCACGGAGGAAAATTTTTGTATTTTTTTATTTATAATATAATATTCCCCAACTATCACACATCGCCGTCTAGTCTCAAGCTAAGCAGAGCTTGTGTTATGTGGTACTAGACAACTGATAAACGTACTTATAAATTTCTAAATACATACATAATTGCAAGAAGAAAGCATTCTTCTACAAACCTCACCATGTCAAAAGCAATACCATGATTAATCTTAATCGCGATCACAAAGTTTACAATGCCACACATATCACCAGTCCGTTTGCATGTTAACTGACATTTTTTACCACTGTTTAACTATTAAACGACGCTTTGTTTAATAGAAACTGTCTTTCAGGGTCAGAAACGAACAAGATCATTCATTTTATTGTAATGAAGAGAGAAAATCTTGTCACAATAATCGTTGCATTTTTTCCGAAGGCTATTGTTTCTACTCGACGCTAGATGGCGCTGTAAAAAGTATTGTATTGTTTGATAATGATTGAATGTTAAAGTGTTTTTTTATAGTTTGTAAAAAGTTATTATAGAGTTAATTGATTTATTTTGCGTTAAGTGACAGAAATAGCTTAATTTATGTACTTAATAAGGCAATTGAAATAATATGTAAATACTTTTGTTAGGTTAACACCAGATAAAAATTGATCGATGTTCTAAAACTAATAACATATTTTTCAGGTATTGGCAATACCTGAAAAATATGTTATTAGTTTAATAGTTATTAGTAAATAAAATAGTTATCAATTAGTTACTGCAATACCGTATTGCAGTAACTAATTGATAACTATTTTATTTATTTTTCATTTTCGTTGCACAAATAAAGGATTCATGTCTATTTTCATATTACTAAGTGCTATAATAAATCTACCACTAGCTCCTATAAACATATTTATTTCCGAATATTCTATAAGATTTTCCAGAATGAAATTTCAACTCACATTGTTCATTCATTAATATTTGAACAGTTTCAATAACGACTTCATGCTTTGAACAATTTCGGTATGTAGGTCTTAGGGACCTGCGTACCGTGACCATTTTAATTATATAAATCAAATGTATCTTTTGTGGTTCAGACACCTGTGGGTACACCAGACCCGACATCAGTTATACTGATTTATTATATTGGCAGCGAGAACATATCAAAATTTTGAGTTTTCTGCGCTTTATCTACTGCTCCTTTATCTTACACTAACGGCTTCGCTGGTCTTTAAGACACTAGCAACAATTGAGTGCCAGACCCTCATATCGATTTATAAGCCAAACAAGGTATATAAAACTTTTTATTTGCGTAGATTAAGAGCGTATATTCCGAAAGCTGGCAACGTCGCAAATGGTTGTCAAATATTAACAAGTTTTAAATAATTTAGCATTGTTAGTGTATGAAAATAAGAAATATGGCTCTGTAGTGCACTAAAAAATTGATAAGGGAATGCAATAATTAATATCGTAACACCGAATACATAGTTTTAGATGTAAAAAAAAAGCACTTAGAAGCTTTCCAAATGCCTTTTATACACCTGAAACGGTTACAACATCAAATTCAGTGTTTTAATTGCGTTCCTATATCATTTTTTTTGTGCACTAGAGAGCGATATTTCTTGTTTTCATACAGATTTGCCAAATTAATTAAAACTTGTAAATATTTGACAGCTGTTTGCGACGTTGCCAACTTTCAGAATATGCAGCCTTAAAGCGGTCACACAGACCTCATCGTCACGGCAAGTAACTTTTTGTTTAATCACATAGTTTTAGATAAATAGATTACTTATCTATCTTTACACATCCACTGACATAAAAAAAAAACATAGAACACACACGTAATCCATCTATTTCCCTGTCATATCACTTTCTCTAAGGAAATCGTGGAAATTATCTCGTCTATTCAGAGATCCGACATGTGACGAGGGGAAGCGGCGAGAGAGAGACAAGTAATCATATAATTGCTAAGAAAGTTTGTCATATTGATATGAAGATTGCATACTATGTGCTGTTAAGAAGTTATGTATTCTATTGTTTTTGTTTAGATAGCGTTTGTTATGTTTCCATGCTCGTGGCTTACATATAACAAAACAGTACCCTTAGCACGAATTTTCAGTATTTGAGACGTAAACTGGAATTTGACAATTTCAAATTGACAATTTTCAAGGGAAAAATTAGTTCTTTCCCCGCACACCAGAGGCGCTGTTCCATTTTTTCATACAAAAACGCTGTAAATACTGGAAAGACGCTGTAAAGTAAAAGAGTGAAAATTCGTGCTAAGGTTACACTGGATACCCGGCTAGAAAATTAAAAAAAAAGTTTGTATTGGCATTAAAACTACAAAAAAAAAAAACTTTTAACGCTTGATTATATTAGCCATTACCTACATGGGTTTATGTGATTTGTTGTGTTTTAATTAGATTCATCCCTAAATACGCAATAATTAAAGTATTCCATAATTATTATTTATTAGTGTTCCATGCAATCTAAAGTAGTAAGAAGATTGTGAAAATCAACTGTTTTGAAATCAACGATGTACTATTTTGACACTATTTTTAAAAGAAACTTGAGGCCCTGGGTGGACATTTAGTCAGTAAGAATCTGACACCCCGCTCCAACCAAAGAGATAATAATCATCATCAGCCTATTAATGTTCCCACTGCTGGGACACAGGCCTCCTCTCTGTGAGAGAGGGTGGGCCATAATCCACCACGCGGGCCCAGGGCGGATTGGTGGATGTCACATGTCTTCGAATTTTTGGTTCTAGGACATGCCGGTTTCCTCACGATGTTTTCCTTCACCGTTTTGAGAGCAGTGGTGATGAAACAAATTACACAAAGTAAAGCGCCTGCCTGGATTCGAACCCACGACCTACAACTCGTAAGTCGGGGCCGATACCACTGGGCCACCACTGCTCACAAAGAGATAATAATATTCCACAAATATCACACAACGCCATCTAGTCCCAAGCTAAGCACAGCTTGTGTTATGGGTACTAGACAAATGATAAACATACTTATATATTTCCAAATACATTCATATCCTTCTACTATTATAAAGGCGAAAGTTTGTAAGTATGGATGTATGGATGTTTGTTACTCTTTCACGCAAAAACCACTGAACGGATTTGGCTAAAATTTGGTACACACATAGTTTATAATCTGGATTAACACATAGGATAGTTTTTATCCCGATTTGATGTTCCCGTGGGATAACTTTCGAGTAGTAGCGGGTGAAGCCGCTGGCAACAGCTAGTTATAGATAAATTACACCCAGACACAGAATATATGATCGTTCTCATCACACAAACATTTGTCCTGGGTGGGAATCTAACCCACGACCTCCGGCATAGCAGTCAGGGTCACTAACCAATAAACCAACAGGCCAGTCAAAAGCCGGTCAAAAGTCAAAAACCGGCAAGTCCTAGAACCAAAAATGCGAAGACATGACATCCACCAACCCGCACTGGGCCCGCTTTGTGGATTATGGCCCACTCCCTCCCACAGACAGGAGGCCTGTGTCCCAGCAGTGGCAACATTATAGGCTGATGATGATGATGATGATCATTTAACGTCGATTTGTACTTACCAAGTAACAGCTAGTAAGCTATTATTGAATGATTACAAATGCTAATGAATTAAAACCAATTCATTTGTAAAACGCAACATTGAAACAAAACAAGTTGCAGGAAGTTTCAGAACGGAACGAACCGCTACTATGTATGGCGTGGTATTGCGTTAGTTCATTTACTATGTGCACTCCATTGAGCTAAATACTTTTATAGCTTTAACATCATCATAATTACATTCATAATCATAACAAACTTGTTCAGATTACAGATGAATACCTAGTCAGAGACAGCATTAAAAAGTAGTACATTTTTAACTTATTTTTTAGTAAATAAAAGTAAATTCAATTTAGATTAATCATATCTTACGCCCATTTTTGTCCATAAATGAAAAGGTCAAACAATCAGTATTCCTTTAAATAACTATTATAATCAGCTAGTTTAGGCAAAATCATGGTCAATATAAAAATTCACAGCATTTTCTTATTTGTCATTAAATTGAAAAGCCATAGACAATAATTATGAACATAAGTTTGATAGGCCTGAAAAGTAAAAAGAGACTGAAAACGATGCTGACCGATGATCTTCCAAAGACCAAATATGATTTCAAGTTATGGAAAAGCTAAGAAGACCAGATTTAAAAGACCTATATGTTATTCCACGGTGTCTTATCTGCCCCAATTGCCCCTTTATAGAGGCAAATGGTAAAAATAATAAAACTAACGTTCTGAAAACTTTCAAGTAACACTCAAAAAGTTTTAAAGAGCCCAACCCACCTGATAGTACTTGCAGGTACCGTCTTGGAGTACTTCAGCCTCGTGGAAGCGGACCTGGCAGGTCGTTCCCTCCTCGGACACGTCGCCATTTTGTTTTTGATTACGTCACAATTCTCCATCATCACTTAATACATAGTTCGTTCGTTCGTTCAAATTGATGTCAAACTTTTTCGTTTTAAAAAAGTTCTGCGTATATTTTATTTATTATTATTTTATACGGCTTTTAAAGCGTATGTTCAGCTGCTTTTGAAAGAAAGGAGTTATTAGAGATTTTTTTTGTACAAATGTAGTTATAATAGACAAGCATATCGGTTTGGCTGGTATTTAGCGTTCATAGGTGTATTCCCGTTATCTCCATTACTAGTGTCCCACACTTATGAAGAGCTATAAGCTATAATAAATTAACAATAATTGGTCCCACTGTCCCCATTGAGGATTCAGGAGGTAATGGGGACAACGGGAATTTACTGGCTCATCGGGCAGGATGGTGGAATATAGTTTGCGACATAGCTTTATATCCATACCCATTACCAACCCCTGCTACCGACGAAACCGTGAAAGGGGTGACCCTTGTGTCAATAAAATAAAATACCGTGCCAGCGATACGTAGAAGAAAACAAGCGTTGAAGAGGTATACAACGTGTAACGTTAATAGCGCAAAACCTCTCGTGGGGTAACTCACCCCATGTTACTGAACACTGTTTGTTCTAAAAATTTTGGAAAAAAAAAAGACTTTTCATATTGATGGGCTCGATCAATTTCTCATTTTGTATGAAAAATCATTTTTTTTCCAAAAGTTTTAGAACAAACATTGATCAGTAACATGGGCTGAGTTACCCCACGAAAGGTTTTGCGCTATTAACGTTACACGTTGTATATCTCGAAAAAAAAACATTATAAACAAAAATTAAGAAATTACTTTTCACTGAGAATAAAGAAATCACATGCTAAGCGAGCATACTGAGCAACAAGACGAAAAAGAGAAGAAAAAATAAGACACTAAAACAAATAGGACAAGTTAATAATAGAAGACATTTTAATTAAGATGCTACAGTAATAAAGTCGAAAGCAGTAAGCACAATAAATCTGAATAAAATATAGTCTGAGTATAAAATTAATAACGAAGAATTCCTCCTTTTACAAGAATAATTTACAACAGTAGTAAACACAAGTGCAAACAAATAGAGACTATTATAAATCTGTCACGATAACATTGATTTATTGAAGACGATATTTAAATAAAAAACTATACAACAGAGAAAATTGTGATAATAATAGAACAAAAAACTAAAAATAAGTTCCAATTATGTGAACTAACGAAAACCTTTCACACAAAAAATAACCCTTGGACCCCAAACATAGGTACTTAAATACCGTCTTCAGGTGACCTAAGCGTGAGTAATTCCACCCTAGGAACGAGATGCCGCTAGACGACTTGTATAGCTCTTTCTCTTTCCCACAGTAGACTACTCACGCTTAATGCTGACTATACACCATATAAACTGCCTGTCGTCCAATCGGCAAGAATTGATCGTGGGTGGACTTGGATTGGCATGACAGATAATTTGATTGGCTTGATCATGCGGATTGGATCCTTCCGATTGGAACGTGTATGGACCCCCATATGGTTTGTTTGATTTCGACGTCGCTGCAGATTTGAAAGTTTTATCAAGCCTGAATTATCATGCCGATCGGACTATAGGCAGTATGATGTATGGCTAGCATTAAGAAGTCATCCTAGTAGGCCACCGTCCTGCGTAGGTAGCAAACGTCAATAAATTCTACTAATACGGTCATAAAACATAGATTCTACGACAACGTATCTAAAATAATCTTCATGCTCTTTAATCTTACAAATCCTAATCTCCTATGCATCGTAAAAATCATAATTAACATAGACCATCTTCCATAAACAATGCAGTTAAAAAAAAACAGCTGCACCAGAAACATGAAACCGGTAATTATCTCCTGTCAAATTATCGGCTCTCGAAAAATAGTTTACTTTTTTCTCATTGACGGCTTACCCGTCTTCGATTACTGGCAACACGAATGTATTGCTCTTGCGATACGCGCATTTCAACACGCGATTAGCCTGACAAGACATTTATATCAGCGGAATTGATGCTTGTAGAGTGCTTGCTCTATTAGCAGGATGACGTAGCGGGAACTATGGTCGCCATTTTGGTTTTTTTTCTTTACAGTTTATATAGATAAAAATGTAACACATTATTTTATTTTCTTTATTTTGACAGATTGTTAGATTTTTTATCACTGTTGAAATTGACCAATCAAATGAGTTTCAATGTTTGAGTATCTTGTTGGATTACAATTTTTTTCGTTGATTGGCATTTTGGAAACTTGAATTTACCTACTATGAAAACTTCTAGCTGTTTTCATTCTTATCAAATAGAGAATGTCAAACCGGAAATTTAAAAAAAAAACAGAGATCACTACCAGTTCTAAAAATAATAAAATACCTAGGGCTCATAGGTTACAAATCGCCTAAAACGATCACATTTATCTTAATTATATAAAAATTCAGATAAAGAATGCGTTTTCTAATGGACTGTTGTGCAATAATTGTAACAAATAGAAACAAATGTGTCATGAATGCGGAAATAACAAACATTTTACCATATTGGATTTCGATAAGCCTCTTTTAGCATAAAAAGTAATAGAAACGAGAACAATGAAAATCGGCTCGACATCGTTAAATAACAAAGCTTATAATGAGTTTATAAAAGAATTAAATTGACATTAACAGTTTACTCGGTAAAATAAATCTTCAAGAGGTTATGGTACGCCATAACCTCTTGAGTCACAGAGATTCCTCAAGACGTTATTAAAGACAATTTTCAGACAAATTTCATCGAACACACACACATCATCATTGTCAGAGCCAACATTTAAATACCATAATTATCATATTTTTTGACTTCAGTACCGTTAGCACGAATTTTCAGTATTTGAGACGTAAAGTAAACTGGAACTTTGACAATTTCAAATGACAATTTTCAAGGAAAAAATTAGTTCTGGCTTCGCACACCAGAGGCGCTGTTCCGTTTTTACATACAAAAACGCTGTAAATACTGGAAAGACGCTGTAAAGTAAAAGAGTGAAAATTCGTGCAAAGGGTACAGGTGTCACACAAATTGACATACAAAATTATGATTTTAAACATTTTTTTTGCTTGAAATGATACCTGACAAACCTATAAATCTTATCTATAAATAATCTGTCTCGTATCTCTATGTTTTAGTGGGATTTACGTAAAAAAAAATTCCATTTTTAACATTTATTTGATAATTGTTACAAATCCCGCTAAAATTAGTGACCGATGATGTGCCCGTGTTTAATGAACGTTTGTCCATGGTATTTCAAAATGCTGTCCTGTGCATTGGCGTTTGACTGTGAGGAAATATCTTAACAACATTACGCATTGTGGAACACAACATGTTCCACAATGCGTGGATTGGACGCGATGGCCCTATTCCATGGCCGGCCACGTTCCCCAGATCTAACTTCGTTACACTTTATGTCTAGAGACGTCCCAAAGGGCTGGTATAGGTACGCAACGGACGTTCCAACTACAAGGGAGTTACTAGTCCATCGCATGGAAGCGGCATTCAATACCACTAAGGAGGAAATACGGGGCATGCGGGCAACGAGTAAAAGGCAACTCAATGCCCGACCATGGACCATGCCCGGGTCGACGGCGCGTTGTGTCCCACGCGCGCCTCAAAGAGCGTCAGCATAATGACGGGGCCCCCTCTGAGAGGGCCAAAGCCTGCCGGGGTCGTGGGATTATTTCCTTACCGTGACCCCGGAACAGAAAGGGCTAATGAAGGACACCGTAGATTTTAGTCAGTAGAAGTCTGACAGTCCCTCCCGCCCTGCCCGGGGTGGGAGGACTCAATTGATGATTTTACCAAGCTAAAATAAAAGGAGGAAATACGACTTCGTACAACAACTGTCTAAATAGATATCGGGCCTGCATTCGCAACAGAGGCCAACAATTCGAGCAGGATTATGAAATAAACGTTAAAAATCCATTTTTTTTTTCAAGTAAATCCCACAAAAACATAGAGATACGAGGCAGATGTTACCTTATATGAATGAGATAAGACTTATAGGTTTGCCAGGTATCAAAAAAGAAGAAAATAATTAATTTTGAATATCAGCCTTGGGTGACTCGATTCACAATTCTAGTGAATTCACAAAGTTGTTAAAAGATTTTTATGGCATGTGGCACATCATTAGCAAGGGGATAGACTGGAGAATTAATTAGGGAGTTGGAAGATCCCAGTCGCTTCTAGTTTTTTTTCTGTAGCCATATGAACAGCTGTAACATGTACAGCTTTAATTTATGTTTTAACTTTGCGAGTGAATTAAAAGAAAACTAGGTGGTTAATGTCACTCATATTGTATTTAAAAGTACTCTTAAACAATACACATCTAAATAAAATTAAAGTTCAGAGTCTACGACCGATATTTAAAAAGAAAATTGCATTTGAATGTAAAATTTGGGTCTTTTTTAGTAAAACAATAAAAAGTCGATTTAAAAAAAATCCACAGGGCATGAGGGGTGTTAAGGGGTCTGAAAGGATAGCAAATGACCCCTTCTATCGACCATTTCAATTTGGCACACGATGGACCAAACACCCTGTATAATCAATTCCGCGACAAAAATCCAGGCCTGTTGCAGGATGCAATCCAACCCTATGCAATCATGTATACAACATTATTTTTTGTTTATGCGAAACCCGATACACCTGTCCGATATTTTTGAGTGAAGAATCTATGTACAAAATTTTATAACCGTATCATGAAAAATCACATAGTTATAAGCCTGTAAAATACCGGGTTTTCCGTGCAAAAACATGATTATTTCGCGGTACAACCGCGTAAACCGTGTCTTCTGTGTTATACACTCTTGATAATACTTTGGCAATAGGTACCTAACCGTATGGTGATTGTATTGTATTTAATTGGTAATAAAAATTAATTAAAATATTTTTGAAAAAAAATATAACATGGTGTAAAAACTATTGGAATCGATTCAGTTACTGATTCTGAACAAACTGTATTCAGGTTTCGCATATACTAAAAATAATGTTGTATGCACATGCAGCACAGTAAATGCATAATGCACACGTGCAAAAAACGGAAAAACATGCCATGCAATCAAACCTATACTCGACACGTTTTTCCCCCCTCAACGGGGCATCCTCAGGAGATGTTGACTCGGCAAGCGCCTCGAAGTGCTTGTCGAGGGGAGGGTGGGTCCTTTGCTGCATGTGCATATGCATGATTGCATAGGGTGGGATTGCATCCTGCAACAGGCCTGGATTTTTGTGGCGGAATTAAAGCTAGATATTTTTCATAACATTTAATGTCATGGATTTCCTCAAAGTAACGCCTGATTCAATCATTTAACAAAAGTTTGCATCTGTTTGGATCCAAACCCACGAATCACTACTCGTAAGCCATCACTGCTTTTAACACACACTCAAGCGCAATAATCTCACCAGTCAAACACTCAATTAGATTTAGAAACAGCCCAACTTCAGTACATTTGTGAGGCGCACACGCATATGTCTCGCTTTCCTTCACTTTCGAGAGTTAATGGCATATATGCTAATTTGATTCGAATTTTGATTGCATCTACACTTAGGCTAAATTTCACTGGCGTAGTCAAGTAGCCACATCCGTTTTAAGTTATCTGTGATCAGCATTAGTTAATGGATAGATTGTTGCATTGTTTTCATGATTTTAAGGGTGCTATTTAACGTGCTTAGGTGATCATGGGCTTTTAGTGAATTAGATTATTTATTACGCAATGATCTTCCGCCCAACTTTTTCTTAGTATTTCTACGATTTAAAAAGTTTCCTACCTTATTTCCACAATGTGGCTTGGTATTAATTTCAATGACATTGCTAGGGGGGCAGTGTATGTCAGTCCCATCGTATCCTAACAATTATATTTCACACCACGTGGGCCATGAATTTGAACAAATACTTCGCATCGTCGCCAAATATTTAGTAAATTCTATTTAAAAGTATTGAAAAACAAGATGGCGGATTTAATTCTGACTTTGACTGCATAGAATATGACAACAGAAGCACTGGCACGAGAGGGTAGTGAAATGAAATTACGTAAATTTTTAGGGATATGCCTAGCCTTTTCCCTACTGGGGTCGGCTTGCAGTCGAACCAAATGCAAATGCAACTGGATATCATAGTGTTCAACATGGAGCGACTGCCTATTCAAATAAATCCTATACTATTCTATCTTATTTTCTGAAGTAAATAATACACATAACAAGCATTTTAAGTTGCGGAGCACAACTTTTAAGTCGCGGACTCGTGCTAGCGTTTCAGTGACGCAACTGAAATACAGATTTCTAAAAATTAAACGTGGAATATTCGCAGCGTTATTGCGGATATCAGTAAAGAAAAAAGAGCATGAAGATTAAATTAATAAATAACAGTCGTTAAGTTATTCAGTGGTTACCGTTGGATACCGCTGCTATCTGATCCATCGCTGTTAATTCTAGCGTGACTGCCAAGACTGCATTAATTTCTTATATGAACAGAAGGAACGACAAAAAAAGTTATGCGCTTACGAAGTCGCAGGCAAAAGCTAGTATCTAATAAAACATTTCTATTTGTTTTAGTTGAGAAGTGGGGAAAAGAAAATGTCTAAACTCAAAACTATTAAATGATTAGTTGAGCAGTTGGGATCCCAACTGCTCAACTGTTCGTAGTTGAGCTGTTACAGTTGAGCAGTCGGGAAAAAGCGATTTTTTCATTACTTTTGCACATTAAAACTACCCCAATCTGTAAATGTATTTGAAACATTTGCAACTTTGTCACGAAAGAAGAAAGTTCATGTTTGTTTGGGAAAATTTTGGGATAGGTGGGTGAGCCACGTGTCTACTGAAGTAGTGTGGGTAAATCTTAGTAAACTAGTATCATAAAGGCTAAAACAAATAGAGAACACAATATTGAAGTTGGTTTAACTTGGAGTAAAGTTGCTAGAGAGATAAACTTAAGGCATGATGTTAGAGAGGACTGAAATTAGAGATATTCTTCAAAAATACGAAAGCAAGATAACATTAGTACATCATAGTATAACCACAGATATGACTGCGTGTGTGTAACTGTAAACTTATGTACCAGTGAAATAAAAGAACATTATTCGAACTTCACTGACGTTCGAATAATGTTCTTTTAATAAGAGTTCTGTCAGTTAAGTTCGAATAATGTTCTCAACCAATAGAAATTAAAAGGTGTCGCAGAGCCATCTTTGTAAATGGCTGGGTATTATTGATAACGAAGCTCGACATGTCCCGGAGAATGAATTTACCTGCAACGTCAGAAAAGAATAGTGGAGGAGTAGGAAAAATATGTTTCCACTTCCCTCCATACAAGCAGGAGACAGAACAAAACAAGGCCAATAGAAACAAAGGGACATTACAACTGGGAGAAGCCCAGTTGCCTAAAACCACGGGTAAAATGACCAATATTAATGGGTCCTAAATTGTGAGCTTGTTATATTTGATTCCAATAATAGGTATGGCAAAAACGCTTGAACGCACGGAAGGACGGGAGGGACTGACAAACTTGTACTGACTAAAATCTACGATGTCTTTCAATAGCTTAAACCTTCCGAGTTTTCCTGTTAAAACAATCCCGCGACCCCGAGGTTACAAGTAGTATATGATGTCGTTGTTCAGGTTGAAATTATTATTATTAATAATAATCAAAACACCATAACATGTAGGCCAGGTCATGGTGACAATACATCACAAATGAACAATTAACAATAGATATGCATTATTATGCATTCTGGCCCAGATTTACAACTTGCAGCTTTGACCTGTTCGAATCAATTAGACAATACATCGTTAGGAAATTACAGTCAAGGTAAGGTCACATCTTGTTGACGGACTAGGAGGGACTGTCATTTACTGACTAAAAATCCATGGTATCCTTCAATAGCCCTTTCCGTTCCGGGGTCACGGTAATTCGTAAGACCCGCGACCCCGGCAGGCTTTGGCCCTGTAAGGCCCCGTCATTGCGCATCTTCGTGGCGCGTGGAACACAACGCGCCATAACCCGGGCATGGTCCATGTTCGGACAGCTAGTCGCCCATTACTCGCCGCCCGCATGCCCGAGAACTCCAGCTCTTGGAGAAGCAAGCGAGAGACTACTATCTAAGCAGAATACCGTGACCCTGCAACTCAATAGTTACTGAAGGAGCAGTGACGAGGGGTGCTAAAGACGGGAAACCTCCACGAGTGCCCGAGGACTGGAAGTTCCTTTCCGGATACGTCCGGGGGGAAGCCCAGTTTCTCGGAACGGTGCGGCCCGGGGTACGGGCAAGAACTCCCCGTAAGGGGTTTTCTTGCCCGTATGCCAATGTCCCGTCACACCGCTCCACCACGTGTACCTCTGTTTAGCAGAGGGCACAGTGGTTGGAGTAAGAGCGGGCCCGGCGTGCACTAACCCTGCCGCCGGGCAGGCAAGAGGAGCGTCAGCATAATGACGGGGCCCCCCTATAGAGGGCCACAGTCCTGCCGGGGTTGCGGGACATACGTATACCGCGACTCCGGCACATGAGGGGTTGCCGAGGGATACCGTGGATTTTAGTCAGTACCAGTCTGACAGTCCCTCCCGCCCTGCCCGGGGTGGGAGGACTCATTTGATGATGTTACCATGTAAAAAAAAAAAAAGGAGCAGTGACGAACTTCGAGCTAAGTCTTCGCTCGACCAGCCAGGCTCTAACTGGAGGTGCACGTCTTCAAGGAGAATGTGCGGTTCTGGACAAATCGCACTTGGAGATAGGGACCGCTGTGTAATAGCGGGCCGATACCAGTTGAGGGTGCGCGCGAGTGTATTCATATATATCCCGGGCATCCAACCAATGGTACTTGAAGCAATACAAAAGGAAGAAAATAAAGAGAGAAAATTGAGTTTTAAGAAAAAAAACTTTTCTATGGCAAGTATTGCTGAAATTGGATCAGCAGTTTTGGAAATTACCCACATTCAAAACCTTCCAATCCATTCCAACAAAAATAAACCTAACAAAGTCATCATTTTAAAAACAACTGCTTATTTCTCTCCTTTTATTTTACACGTGGTTTAAAAATTAAACTATTTATATACAACTACCCTACCATAGCTTTCACCCCCACCAGCGAAAAAGAAACAAAATGACAACTATTTTACAGAAAAGAAAAACCATAATACATCAAAATCCGACCACACAATAATATCACGGATACACAAAAAATTCCCGAACGTAAATCACTTGAAAACGCATTCCCGTTCAGAAAATGGTTGGACCACCAACTCACACGCACACTGCACTCGCGACGAGCACGCGGTGAGTAGCATCTCACTCGACTGAGTGACTTACTACTAATGTGTAATACGGAGCTCTACTTATTATTGTGTAGGTTAGTGATGAGAGGAGCGATTGGCGGGAGCGAGCGCGATTTCATCTCAATTCTTCATCATCTGTCCAGTCTTTTCAGAATGTTTGTGTTGGCTTTTAGTTTAACCGAATGCTGCTAAATAACAGTCTTTTTTAAGGAACGACTACTTATCTGAGTTAGTAAGCACTTTATGGTAACCAAAAGTCAGAAAAGTTACTGAATAAATAAGATGCCTTTGGAAAAACTTTAAATCTTATTTGCTCATTCACAAAGACATTGTGAAGGATGCGCTCTTACGCAACTTTCAATGTGCAAAAAAACATATATCCAATCCAGTGCCTCCATTCCAAATCAGTACTTTAAAATTCTCATACAACAAGATCAATCTAAACCATTTTTGTCAATAAGACAAATAACATTCAAATTAAAATAAGTGGAAAGTAAGTAAATAAGTTCTAGAAGTCGCTCACTTTTCTTTGTTTCATTCACTCTTTTTACCAACAACTACTAGGTAAATTGGCAAAGGTTAACCCCCGAACTTTGCAAAATCTAGTCACTCTAGAGCAACTGTAACAGCTGTCAAGATCGAGTTCAAAGGCTTGAGACGTCTAGCAATGGATTGCTGAAGCCTTACCATTAGGCTGTGAGAAAGAGATGGCGCTAGACGACTTGTATAGCTCTGTCTCTTTCCCACAGCCTAAACTGGATCGCGTTAAGAGCTCGTGGTCAAGCCTCTGAAGGTAGAAAACAACTTCAACTGCACTGTTTATCTTGGTCACCTATATCTCCGCTCCGCTCATCACCATGCGAACACCCTTATCAGTGCAACAGACCCACTTACTTATGGCTGCTTTCTTTGCAGTATACAATTATGTTTTTATTTGCACTCCGACGGGTTTCCTTAAACAATCCGTTATTTTTCTATATGAGGAAATGATTGCATTAACTGATCTTTAATTGAAATTACCTACCGGCAATTGAATTAAGAGATAATGTTGGGTGATGTAAATAATTTTTATTTTATAGAATGAATCTCAGATCAAAGAAATAGGCAGATAGAACGCTCAGAACACGCGAGTGGATCCACCAAAGTTAATACAAAATCAAAATCGAATACAAAGTCCCGACAGTACCAAGCTACGCGTCGTACCAAGCTGCGCGTCGTTGTTGTTGTTTGCCAAAATATGCCGTCACGTGTCTTTAACCATTGTAAAAGTTGTTCTCAAAAACAAAGAAAACACTATGGAATGTAATTCGATTTGATTTTGGATTAACTTTGGTGGAACCACTCGCGTGTTCTGAGCGTTCTATCTGGCTATTTCTTTGATCTGAGGAATGAATATTATCTGATGAAGATCACACACTGGATGGAAGTAGCTTCCCTTCGGTCCTATTAGAAATCTATAAGAAAGGACTATATTCAACAGCGGTCTGAATACGGCTGTTATGATGATGATGATAATGATGATATACGTAATTATTAAACTATATTTTTTCACTTGATATGCGTCATATTGCCACATTGAAACCCGGTAAATGTCCAAACTCATAAAGAAATTCCAAAATGTAACAGTCATTTTCATATTTTTAAATCCATTGTAAGAATGTGCAAGCCGAGCCTATGGTTTTGCTAGTACTAAGAAATTCGTGATGGAAAATCCAAACGAGCCTGCCCAACTTGGTGTTCGAACCCAAGATTTCATCCTCAAATACTTCATGCGGCTACTGGACCAATACAGCAGTACGAGTATCTAGTGAAGTTGAACAACACACTGCTTTTTTTGTTGTAATCTGGTTGGAGCTTTCAGACTGACTAAAATCTATCCTGTTTCTTAACATGCCACAAAATTAAAATATCACCACGACCCTGGCAGGCTCTGGCTCTATCAATTTACTGACACTTTCATGGAGCCGATAGATTCCCCAGCAAAACATCGCTACATTATTTCTTATGTGTTGAAGAAGGAATGTAGCCTCTACACCCAATTACCAAACAGCGTATAATCGCTTTAAAAAATTCTTTTCATTACAGGCCTCGGTCCGGAAACTTCGTGGCATGCGACTTGCTCAACGGAACCACGATACTTTGTACTACGAGCTACAAATTGCCCATAATTGTGATATGCCTTACGACATTATCGCTTATAGTGGCGGACATATTAACTTATATGCCTGTTTCGCGAGTTTCTTAATGGTAAATGGCCTTAATGTGTACTGGCACTAAGTATTACACTTGCGAGATAAGTTATTTACGCTTGCGTGTTATTTTTGCTGTTGCAAAAGTAAAAGCACTTTTTAGGGTCATTGTACTTTGAATAAATTCATTTGAATTTCATTTGAATAATTATTCAAAGTACAGCTAACACGTCAACAGGGGCCTTATCACGAGTTTTCACGTTTCTATAGCGTAAACGGGAAATTTAATGTTAATTTGATGGAAAAAAATTGCTCCCCATTTGTAGAACTACTAGTGAGGTGCTTTTTAATTTCCCATACTATATTTAATAATGATATACATCATACTTCAAGTAAGCCCAATTCGTGGAATTCGTGGTAGGTCCTCAATCACAAACTTTAAAAAAAATCCAATCTAACTGAGACCATCTTGTTTTGTAATAAAGTTGAAAACCTCTAAATAAAATTAATTAGTTATAAAGTTAAGTCACAGCTTGGGACCCGCACAAGCTAGACTTCTGCTCTTACTGTCTAAATGTAAACTAAATACATCGTTTATAGAAGAAAAGAGTTTATATTTATAGCCTACGGACCGTTGAGGAGAAGCACCGTTCCTTCGCTCTAGCAACTTTCTTTAACATTCATACGTATTACTTAGTATTGCAAAATGATGATTGTGATTATTGTGTCAGGACATTACAATGTGAATACTGTGAATCCTTGTTTCCATTGCTGAACATCCTACAACACGCCCACGTTATGGCGCCACCAAAGGTGCCTCTAGAGCCCTGACGTTTAGTTTTATCGTTCATTTATCTTTGGAATAGGATTTAATGTTTTTCAACAGCGATAACCAATGGGTTTCCGGTCCAATCCGACCCTGGCAAGGTCCTTTTCACCAAAACAAAGGGCTTTGAGCCTTTCTACAATTTCCACCCAAGCAGGGCCCATGTCTTATCGAAAAAAAAAATAAAGGATGAAGTTAACCCTTTTTTATTTACGTGTTAAAATCATCAGATGAGTCCTCCCAACCAGGGCAGGACGTGAGGTACTGGTTAAAATCCACGGTTTACGTTCCGGGGCCACGGTTACTAGGGATAGCCTAGTGACCCTGCCAGGAAGACGCTAACCCTGAAGATTAGAAAACGCGGTTACATGTAAATCCGAGGTTTCCGTTCACAATAATTTCTATAATTAGAAACGTAGGTGCAGTTCCAACTTATAAAACCAATTGCTTATCGGTTTCACTTAGAATAAAAACATTAATATCGCTGTTATAATTATGTCGTTTACTGCTGTTACGGTTATAAATGGCGGTATGAATGGCTGGTTCTCATGATAATCTTGTCGGGAAAAATATCATCCGACTTAAAGCTAATAGCTATACAAAAACGTCACATACCTATCTAATATCTTTAAACGAGTAATTCTTGTATATTTATATATAATCAGGATCTCGGAAACGGCTCCAAGGATTTTCATGAAAGTTTCAGATTAGGGGTTTTTCGGCTCTAGGAATCGATTTATCAAGTCCCAGGTTCGAGAAAAGCTCGGTTCCCAAGATATAGACATTTAAAAACCGAGCGATGCTCGGTCAACCAGATATTTTTTACTTAATATTTCATAGAGCTTTCATCATTTCATTTCAGCAATGCTAAAAGTACAATAAAGCTGTACCCTTCGCACGAATTTTCAGTATTTGAGACGTAAAGTAAATTGGAACTTTGACAATTTTCAAGGAAAAAAATAGTTCTTTCTTCGCACACCAGAGGCGCTATTCCATGTTTTCATACAAAAACGCTGTAAATACTGGAAAGACGCTGTAAAGTAAAAGAGTGAAAATTCGTGGAAAGGGTACTGAATAGTTTTTTTTTTTTTCATTTATTTGAATTCTCATCTGTCGTAATTCCAGTATGATTTGAAAAACTATGTGTAGTTCCAAATGTGATCGCCGAATTTTTGAGGCTTTTAAAAGCTTCAAGATTTGATTACTTAGATACTGGGTTAAATTAGAGGGCACTGTTTTCTATACTTGATAAATTATAAACTTGAAGATTTCGTTCTCATAAAATAGGAGAAGAGCATCGTGGATAAAACCATAACGAACAGTACACATACTTTTATCAAACCGCCTTTTCCACATATCCTATTGCAAAACCAGCGAGTATTTACCCAAGTATTTTCATTGGCAACATAAATGTGTCACAGGACGGCTGCGCCGGCGCAGGCGTGAAGATCGCAGATGAGCGCGCTAGATCGCGATAACAGCAATTAAGTTGGTAACGCTTTCTCTACTCGTCGCACTGGACATACGTTGTGGATTTTTCTTTTATTTGTTAAGGTGATAAATTGTCTATTATACAGTCAAAAATTTTAATAATAGACAGTTTTTAGTGATCTTTATTACATAGTCGCTTTCCGCGTCTATGCGCTTAGATTTTTCAAACTACGCAACAAATTTTAGAACGGTTTTTGATAGAGTTTTGAATTTTAAATTGTTAACAGCCACACGGTTCGATTAAAGGGTTAAACAACGCTTCCCGAGGTTGGTTAATGGATCGGTGATCGTCCAATAAATACAACGTGTAACGTTAAATGCGCAAAACCTCTCGTGGGGTAACTCATCCCATGTTACTGAACAATGTTTATTCTAAAACTTTTGGAAAGTCGCAAAAAAATAGATTATCCATACTGATGTGCTCGATCAATTTCTCATTTTGTATGAAAAAGCAATTTTTTTTTGCGAATGGTCTGAGTTACCCCACGAGAGTGTTTGCGGTATTAACGTTATACGTTGCATAGCTTGCCCGCGGCTCCAAATTTTGTTTCCAATCATCATGTTTTTGTCTAAATTTCTACATTTTTTATGTCATTGTCAAGTATTTTATGCCACCAAATAAGCACTTTTGAACGTCGATTTTTAATATTAAAGGAAACGGGATGGGATTGATTCTACACCCACTCGCAAGGGTAAGATCGTATAGAGAAGAATGAACAAGAAAATGATTTTTTAAATGTCACTATAATCTCTCGTCCGCTCTACTAACTACCCTACCCACCATCATACATGACCTAGCCAACACAAAACAGATTGCATCTCGCTGCGCGTACGCACCTGAACACTAACAGTTGTTCGCACCGTTAGCTCCCGTGACTGGCCAGTTACGGCCAGAAGATCAGCTAGCAAAAAATCCTTACATGAACTGATTAGTTGGAAACGGGGTTCCGTATTAGAAACTTGGCTGGGTGAACACACAAAAACAGTCATCAAGTTTAATCCAATATGTCTACCGTACAAGTCTTGTTAATTAAGTCGCTGCAAGGTTTTTTGTGTTTATTTTAGAGTTTCTGTTGAGTATGAGGTTCTGAATTCGATTATCAGGTCGTTGAAAAGTGTTATACAACATTATTTTTAGTATAGGCGAAACCTGAATATAGTTTGTTCAGAATCAGTAACTGATTCGATTCCAATATTTTTTACTCCATGTTTTTTTTTTACATTTTAATGATATTTTATTACCACTTAATTACAATACAATCACCGTACGGTTAGGTACCTATTGCCAAACTATTATCACGATTGTATAACACAGGAGACGCGGTTTACGCGGGTGTACCGCGAAATGAGCATGTTTTTGAACGGATAACCAAACAAAACATATAATAACATTATAATAACAGTGACTACTCTAATACATGTATATGTATGTATGTTATACATACATACAGACAAAATGATGACACAGAAGAAGAATTTATATAAGTCAATCTCCTCAAAGTGACTCCTAACATGTCTGTTACCGATAAGTTTCGCTCAGTCGCCCCGATCTCCCAGACATGCGCGTACGCAATGATGTGTGACCGCTTAATGAGACGCGCGCATGATTTATTGCCAACCTAATAGATTATGTCTTTACATCCATCTTATTGCTATGATAAATCTCATGTCGTTTGTGAGTAATGGCACAGTTTTCACCATGTGATTGACACCATTTACCACCCGGTAAAGAGGTCTACCGATGGTTATGCACACGTAGCTTGTCCGTTTACTCGTATGACTAACTTCTTCCTAACTATCTCATATTATATATATAATTATATAATTATATTTTTTTTTTATTTATACGAAGAATAGGCAAAGTTATTTCTATATGCATAGTATGCATACTATGATTTTTTTGCCCCAATATAGCTCGAGCCGTAGACGATTGAAATAGAAACATTACTTTTTCACATTTTCAACATGTTTACATTACAAATCCCGGTTCTATGGTGTGGTGCTACGTTTGCTGGACAACCTGAACTGAATATGAAAGCTAACTCACCAATTAATTGACATTCTTTTTATGATATTTTTAAACAATTTGTTTGGCGACGTCTATGACGTCAGTAACTTGATAACTCTGAATGTGTTTATATCTATAATCCTAAACAGCGAACAGAAATAAAGACTGCGATCCAGACCGCGACCCAACGACGATATAGTACTAGACTCCTAATAACAGGCGACCGATGTCTGCCAACACATTAGGCAAAAAAGTCTTATATTCGTCTCATTTCGACCAATCCTGTGAGCCGTAAACATACGTTGAGACAGCACAGACCTTGAGGTAGCCAATCACAACGCAGTACCCCGTCCCCCTCGCTTACGTAGTACCTCAGCAAGTTGGCAGAATAGTTTTTGTTCTTTAGATCGTGTATGCGGAGTCTAGTATTATATCGTCGTTACCGCGACCGCTACTGAGTTTCATGCTGTGATCGTTCTTCTAAATAGGAACTAATATTAGCACCTTTTTACTTTTTTAAATAAATGGTAGAAGTAAATATATCAAGCTGTAGGTATATAAATCACTCCGCCAGGCCCTCTAGGACGATTGTACAACCCAAAAAAAAAAACATGATTTGCATCAATATCTCATATGCCTTATCTGTGTGCTGTCAAATGTTTCACTTTGAGGAAAAAAAATCATTGTTTAGCCTTACGTTTCTTTTTTGTCTTGTGGCGTGTGCCAATAAACGTTGTTTCTTTCTTGAAGAAGCCTATGCCCAGATGTGGGACAGTAATAGACTGGTACAATTAATATACTCACGACACATCAGGCGTGGTGTTGGTCAGCAGCCGCACGCAGTCGAGGCAGCCTCGTGCGGCCGCGTAGTGCAGCGCCAGGGCGCCGTTGTTGGCGCGCCCCCCCGCCCCCGGCATCGCGCGCCCGCACCACCACCCCTCGACCGCTAGACGACCGCTCCTGGAGTTAAGAAATAACCTAGAATTAGAGCCCTGGAACGCAAAGGACATTTGAAAAAGAGTAGGGGCTTCATTTGACTAACCATAATTCTAACCAACCTAGAGTGACAATAAGTCATCTGATGATTTCCCAGCCCCAGAAAAAATAACTAGGATGGTGATTCAAAAGTGACGAGATTATTTTACTGAGCCTATAAAATTTTTTTTTCTTAAAACTTTTATTAGGGACAGTATGAATAGTTTATTTGAATAAAACGAAATAACGATTCTTTGATAAAAATCTTCATTATTATTGACTACGAAAGTAAGCTGAACAAAAGACATCAACGCGTTTACTCTTTTGTAACGCCATCTAGTGGCCGATAGTTGTACTATTCAATCGACACGCTCGCGCTCACGCGCAAATAAATGCGCGGACGTTCAAACGCCTCTAGCCACGGAGAAGTTCACATCTAGTTTCTGCTATTCCATAACAGATGGCGTTGTTTGAAACAAAGAAGAAACGTGGCTAAATTTTAAGAATGATAATTATTCTAATCATCGGACATTGTCTAAAATAATGAAAAATACTTATAGAAGCCTGTAAACATATCACTAAAATCTAGATTAAAAAGATTTATGATACAATTATGATTTTTTACAAACTTTTAATTAAGTGAACATTAATCACAGCGTGACAACGGATTCAGATTGACCTTTCAAGATTTTTAATTTTAAGTAAGACTGAAAGTTTTTGAATCGAAATTGCAAAATTAGATCAAATATTAACTAATTGACTTATGAAGTTCCCTCCAAAAGTCTAATTGTTGTACTAACATGATAATAGAGCTTTTAATTTATTTCTTGATGTTTTATGTGATAATACGTATACTTTTGTAGTAATTAATTGAAATGCCAAAAGCGCTATTTCGCAGCTGTAAACTTTTTAAAAATAATTATTTCATAACATCATAATTACGGATTAATACCTTCCAAGGCCGCTATTTGTAAAGGTAACGTACCTTTCTATAATATAGGCTTTATTTAACAATAACTTGATATCAATTTGATAGCTTGACATTATTTTGAATTTATTTATATTTTGCCTCACCAAGCAATCAAGGTCTCATCACCATCATAATACAATCATTCCATTAATTAAAACATCTATTATTATTATTTCGTTATGATGAAGAAGACGGGATCGCTCTACATACAAGCCGCTTACAACCGGTCCTTTTTTTTAATCAAGATTTTGTTTACATAAGGGCTTCTATCAAAGATAATGTCAGCCCCTTTGTAATAGAATTAGTTTATAATCTACTTTATAAAAATAAGTCGGGTTTTCCTTCCTGACGCTATAACTCCAGAACGTACGAACCGATTTCCACGGTTTTGCATCCGTTGGAAAGGTCTCGGGCTCCGTGAGGTTTATAGCAAAGAGAATTCAGAAAAAATTTCGGTGGCGAAACGGAGTTCGCAGGGTTTGCTAGTATTACATAAAAGCTAATTTCAACCGGTCCTATTGAAATCTATGGCCCGCCCTTTATTTAGCAGTGGACGTCAGACGGCTGATATGATGATAATGATGAATAAGTAAGTTATGATGAGTCTGACAATGTCTACCACTCATAGCTACCACTCCCCAGTGGGAGGACTCATTTGGTAATTCGACCTAAGAAAAACCAAAACTAACTTACCTGGAAGTCGAAGAGGGGTTGAATGTGAAACAAATACATTTAAGAAATAAAATTCGTTTAGGGGTCGAACGCGGAAAAGGGTAGAAAATCTTAGGAGTTGAACCCGGAACAAACCGATCTCAACATAGGGGACTGTCAGGACTGTCTAATGGTCGTATTTGTAACCCTGGAACTTAGTGGGCTATTCAAGAAACACCAAAGATTTCAGTCAGTACGAGTCTGACAGTCCCTTCCGCTCTACCTTGGGCGTATTTAATTCATGATTTTATAACGATAAAAAAAAACATAGGTGAGAAAAGTCTAAGATAAGATGATGATGATGAGTGACGAGTTGATGAAAGTCACGATTTAAAATTAGCTGAAACAGATAGAAAAAGTAAAATCGGAAATGATTTAAATCAATCAAAACCTTTTGGAGTCGATTAAAAATAAAACAAAACGTAGCACAATAGTGCTGTATCATTTTGTAAAATGATCTCCTCGCATCCATTTCAGTAGGTAATTTTATATGTGAATCACGGATTCATGATTTAAAAGAAGTGTAATTACGATATTGTGCACCGTCATATACAAAATACATCTTATCACTGAAAGAAAGGTATATTGTATTTCTTTTTGTCGAAAAATAAAACTTGTCATCTTTATTTTTGTCTCGTGTTTTTTTACTATTTACTTTGGTATACTTATAAAACTTTTTTAATGAAATGTTACACAATTATTTATCGTTATTATAGTTTAAGTATAATCTGTCGGTCTGTCGGTTTTCTACAGATTGTACTTCGGAGAGTGTGCCCAAGAACTCCACGATCTCATCCCACCAGCCCCTTTCTATCATCGAACATCTAGACGCACGGCAAATTACCATCCTTACCTTATTGCTATACCGCCAATTCGCACTAAGCGTTTCCAGACGTCTTTTATAATGCGGACAGCGAAGGAGTGGAACTCTCTGCCTGCGTCTGTTTTTCCGAACGCATACAACCCAAATCTCTTCAAAGTTAGAGTGAACAGGCTTCTTCTGGGTAAGCTCGCTCCATCGTCGACCTTGTCTTAGTCTTTCCTGACCTAGACTAAGGTCAAGAGCAAACCCATAACACATAAAAAAAAAAAAAAAAATCTTTTTGAATATTTGAAAAATAAGATTTTCGAAATCGAATCAGTACATATTTCTGACATTCAAACTTATTTTTAACCAAAAAAAGGGAGAGGTTCTCGAATCAATTCGACATGACGTATTATGTGTTTTGTTTATGAACGACCTCGCTTAATTTTGATTAGATTACATAAAGGCATTTATTCTATTATCTTATTGTTACGGCAAAACACTTCAACAAAACAGACAAAATGTGAGTGATCGAATGATACACCTCTGCTTAGCCCTTTGGGAACTACACGCGTCATGTTACGTCACCAATTTTTATTACAGTTATATCACAAAATTAAATTAAACTCTATCATGTTAATCAACAATATAGTACTAGTTAAATGACTAGAAAACACATTCTAGTGACGAAGTCGAAATATTAACGAAGTTGAACAAACTGTGTGCCGAGTCATTGACTTTGAAATGCACACTATTAATGAAGAATTTTAATAATACTATACTTTATTTACTTGTTTGATAATGTTACGTAAGCTTTTAAATATTTTGTTTTTAATGCATTAATGACTGTGTCGCGTATTGCAAAGCTGAATGAAAAGGCACCCGAGGCTAAGCCCCTTTAAGTGTATCATCATCATCAACAGCCTATTATATGTTCCCACTGCTGGGACATGGCCATGATCCACCACGCGGGCCCAGTGCGGGTTGGTATTAAGTGCATGGCCGGGGCTAGTTTATATGAAAATTAAAACTACCAAAACAGTACATTATTTTCATAGAACATTCACTTCATAAAGAAGTCGGTTAACAACCGTGTTACTCTCATTCAGCTACATTAATTCAGTTCTAGCTGTTTCCATACGTTTATGTAATCTTTTAAGTAGTCTAAGAATGTCTCTTACAAAAAAGGCTTATTCTTTAGCATTGTTGTAAGAAATAGTTGGCATTCATAACAGGTAAACAGTAAGCCAGTAAGCTTTGTGCCAAAATAACCAGTTTGTGGAGCCCTAACACAGCCAGAGGGCGTCGCGGCAGACCTCGTAGAACATGGCGGGATGAGCTGGACAAAACCAACCATCAGTGGTTCACTTTGGTCCTGGATCGTGAAAACTCGAGATCATGGGAAGAGGCTTTTGCCCAGCCGTGGGATGAAGTAGGCTAGCAGTATCCGTATTAGTAAACATCATGAGAATTCCGGCAGTCTGTGTGCAATAACAGTGCCTCTTACTAACCACGATATTGTGGTTCAAGCGTTTTTGCCATACCTATTATTGGAATCAAATATAGCAGCTCACAATTTAGGACCCATTTTTACGTGTAGTGCTAGACAAACGGACTTCTCCCAGTTGTAATGTCCCTTTGGGCCTATTGGCCTTGTTTTGTCTCCTGCTTGCATGGAGGGAAGTGGAAACATATTTTTCCTAGTCCTCCACTATATTTTTTTCTGATTGATTTCGTTGCAGGATCCAAGACAGGTTCATTCTCCGGGACACGTCGAGCTTCATTGTCTCGGCGCTTTTCTGGTGGTTGCAACTGTTGATTCTGGCTCTCAGGAGTTGCAGTGGTTTGGGAATAGAATGGTGGGTTTGTCCCATTAAAAAAAAACACAATATTGAAGACATGAAATCTGCAAATTATTGCCAATTAGATATTTATTTACCGCTTGTTTTTCATTATGATTGAGTACTCTTCATTCTACAGTGTCTCTAATTTTATTCTCATTTCTGTCACATCAGTCTGTACTTCTGTGGTCAGTCTCACCACCTACTCCAAAGCATACCTTTTGTCAGGCCACATTCTAGCTTACAGAATTTGGCGATTTTTGTTTCTAGCTATGACTAGTACCATTTTATTACACCTTCAACGGTAGGCGTGATGTTAATTTTGTTTAGAAACATCCGCCAAAATATATTATTCATCTTCAGGCCGGTTTATTCCGCGTTCAACCCCTAAATGTTTCCACATTCAACCCCTGAGGGTTGAACGTGGAACTCATTACATTGGTAATGTTTTTTTGTCCGGATTCAACCCCTACTTTTTATGTAAATCAAAATGACATTCATTTGTCAATTATGGCCGTTTATTTATGACCCTAACGAACAAAAAGCATAAAATAGAACAAATAATCGTTACTTTTGGTTCAACAATTTCGCATGGGCGGTGACCGCTTCATATTTAGTCACAATGGTTGTCAATAACGATGCTAGTATCGTCAGCATCAAAAACATGTTTATATTGACAAGAATATCGTTTGGTTGTAACTAATAGTAGTCCATGTTAAATTTTAAGCTACAGTGAAGCTATTAATGTAAAATTTGTGTTTGCTACATTTTCAGGCCTAAACGGCTGTGCGATTTTTGATGTTTTAATGAACAGAGATAGACGGGATGACCTTTTTTTTACTGGGGTGATAAAAAAGCAGTAGGCTGATAATGAGATGATGATAAAATTATTAAGTGAGCTGTGTAGCGTGGTTGGGACTTTCATACATTAACAGAATTAAAAGTTCATCACACACACAATTTATTTTTTTTTATGATTGTTCCGCGAACCTTATGTAAATATTTTGGACTAGCGACTTCACCGGGTTCGTACAAATGCTAATATAAGTATAATAATTATATTATAGGTATGTAGAAATATAAACCTTCCTCAAAAATCACTCTTTTCATTGATAAAAACTGTATTAAAATCCGTTACGTTTGAAAAATCTAAGCTCACAACTTCGGCGGGAAGCGATTTTTTTAAGTGTCTATGTTGAGATGATAAAATGAATTCCTATCGTATAATACATGTTTTTGAATCCGTCAGTACACTGTATGCCAGAATTAGTCACCCAGTAATAAATGTAGGGGACAGAACTACAATAGTGTAACGGTAGGCTGCTCACATATCCGGAGGTTAGTGCACAATTTCTAAATTGTGACCTTTGATACGGATGACCTCAAATACGGAATTTGGTTTAATATTTTTCTTTGTGTGTTTTTTGGTGGTCACGTTGATGGTCTAGTTAAAGAAAAAATTACTGCTAAGATAGAAGGTTGCGGATTTGATAAAAAAATCGAATGTTTTGTAAAATTGTGTTTCACAAGATAAATAATTATAATTCATAGTGCTCAAACTCGCACATTGCTCTTTGTGTACAAGTGCAACATTACAAATGTTATAAATATTTAGTATCCCTAACATTTAAATGCACTGAAATAATCTAAAAAATGTAAAATGTAGTCAGTCAGTATATAGGGTGACTGGTAATTGGTGCACGATACTTAAACACGTGATTGTGCTCATGATAACAAACAACTTTTACTACGGGAACAAACCTGAAAACGCAGAAAAAAATCAGCTGTTCAGTACATTTATGTTTGTTTAATGTACTGAACAGCTGATATTTTTTTCACGATTTCGGCTTTGCTCCCGTAATAAAAGTTGTTTGTTATCATGAGCACAATCACGTGTTTAAGTATCGTGCACTAATTACCAGTCACCCTTTATAATATTAGTCTTAAAAAATGTATGATAGCAAGAAAAAAAAGCATTTTAGGGGCACACTTCACAAAACAATTGAGGTTAAAACGGGTTGGTAATTGGTATTCCTAATTAATCAAAAGCTTAATCATAAAAATATCTACAAAAAATACGTCTCGTATCTTGATTTTCGAATTATGCATTCTGAATGGATGCTAATAGATATATTTAATGAAGATAAATACGTTTCTTTATACCTGCTTAACTATACAAATAAAATCACACACAATAAGAATACTAATACAGTTGTATTTACCATTACTTAGCAACAAGCAAACATCACGCAGCTAATGACTAATTTATTCCCGCGACGAGCCACAACTTTACTTTCACTCTCAAATCTTACGAACATCTAAAAAACATGTAAAAAGCCAACGACGATATAATACTAGACTCCTAATAACAGGCGACCGATGTCTGCCAACACATTAGGCAAAAAAGTCTAATATTCGTCTCATTTCGACCAATCCTGTGAGCCGTAAACATACGTTGAGACAGAACAGCAATGATATACTTATAATATCATTGCAGAACAGACCTTGAGTTAGCCAATCACAACGCAGTACCCCGTCCCCCTCGCTTACGTAGTACCTCAGCGAGTTGGCAGAACAATTTTTGTTCCTTAGATCGTGCATGCGGAGTCTAGTATTATATCGTCGTTGTAAAAAGCATTTACCTAAAATTACCGGCGCGTAACGCAATCTGTAGCGTATCGAGGTCCTCCTCATAATCGTGGCACAACTCCATGGTGGAATTCCTTGCTTCATGGATATCAAACACCACCGCACCATCCCCTAGTTTGTCCGTCATTACACTCCTATAAGACCGAGTTCCAAAGCTGGACGTCACTGAAGCTCCTCTTATGAACCTCCTCGGAGGAACATTCACATTCTGGGAAGGAAGACCAGGTTTCTTCATTCTCCGCTTCATATATCTCCTCATACGCAAAGACAACATCACACGAATCCGTATATGCCTCTTTATATTCCTATCGTATCGTAATTGCTCTTTCATTTTCTTATTTCGCTTTTTCCGATGGGGGATCTCGTCTATTCGTTCGAGTTGGGTGTGGTTCCGCTCAATTAGCCGATGAGAATCGAGGGTAGGGGAACAGTTGAAGAAATCTGTGTTGTTGTTTCGCCACGCTTTGCTGAGAGACCAGTTCTCGCCGCACGTTGGGGTTTTAACTTGGATGGGTTTCTCGTAAATGTCCTCCTCTAAGGCGAACATCCTTCGGGAGAGGAGAAAGTTGTCGATGTTCCGTCTGAGGGTACTGTTTTGAGAACTGATCGTCGTGTTGACTAAGTTTGAAGTAAGAGTTTCGGAGCTTTTCTGGAACGTGTTGCCGTAGGTCAGTTTCGGAGGCTCGGGAGCCTCTCTCGTTTTTCTCTTCGCGATTGATATGATTCTTCGGCGCATTGCGGACATGTTAGTCAGTTCGCTCTTTAACAGTGGTCCTTTACGCTTGTCTGAAGTCATATCTGGCGACCAGGTGCCGTTCTCCGAGCAACTGCAGAAGTCCTTAATGAGCCGTGCTATAGCATTACAGTCACCATCTTCTGACCGTTCCCTAGGCATTGTTCATCGCTCACAATAGTTCTTGTTCGTTATTTATCTGTCACTATTAAAGTAAGAGCACAGAAAATCACTGTTACCTACGAGTCAAGGGTTAATTTGGTTACACGGTCGTCGTATTCTGTAACACTTCCGTATTCTCATCTTATTGTTATGATTAAGTTGCGTAATCGGTAAACTCGACCGTTTCTTTCGGAACAGGTCGCATTTTTGTATGTTATATGTACGCGCAAATTTCAATAATTATCTCTTATATTACTCGTTGATCATATAGCTTTTTAATGGTGAAAGAATAATTAAAATCGGTTTAGTAGTTTTTGAGTTTTATCCATTACAAGCAAACAAAAAAAATCTTTCCTCTTTATAATATGAGTTTAGATAATTATGAGTTGTGGCCAAATCGATTAAGATGAATCTCTACTAACGATGTGATCGATTACTCAATCGATATGTATTGTGAATCTACTCTTAACTATGTAGGTTAAACGGTAGAAAACTTGTTAACGAAAGCCGAAATATTTAAATCGAATAATTTCACTAAACAGGTAGATTTATGAATTGTGAGAAGATTTATATGAATGATTACAGTTACATAATAAGAATCTATTTTTAAATTTTGCATAGTTGAGATTATTATTTTTGACATACACAAGTCGGCTTACTTTAACTTTAAACATAACCGTGGTAAATAATAGATACTATCTAAGCAAAATTTTCGGGCCAATACTCTGAAGTTAATAAGGAATACTGGGTCTGAATTCAGTTAGGTCAGAGGATAATTAAATTATTATTAAGGCTTTTCTGGCACAGTTAAGGAGAGGCATAATAATAATTTATTTTATTTTATTTTAATTACAATTGTTTAAAAAAAAAAAAAAATTAATTTCTAATTTTTTCCTTGAAAATTGTCAATTTGGAATTGTCAAAGTTCCAGTTTACGTCTCAAATACTGAAAATTCGTGCTAAGGGTACCGAAAACAAACAAACCGAGCAATAGGATCGCCCCCTATAACGAATTAAATATAAGTGTCTGATTGTCTTATTGCCTTTTTGTACTTTATTTTAATAATAATGTATCTAATTTTCATTTTAATTTTAGTATCTTAGTTCTGCATACATTTTAATAACTGAAAATGGTAATAAACGATGATTTTATGTTGATTACTCTTTTCCACAAATAAAAAAAAGGAATGCAATAATAACACCACCACTAAACACTCCAATTAAAATACTACAAAACAAACTAATTCAATTAATCATCAAATTAATGTCTTAAAAAGTTAACAAATTACTTCGTTCACAAACTACCTAGTACCTGTCACCACAATATTGCACGAATCGTGTTAAATATCGCTTCCTACATATTTAACCGATTATTGTTAACGATTATTTTTATCGATTAATTATAGGAACTTCACTAGTGTAGTGGCTATCTGGATTTTAATTGGACGTGGTTCTACCATAATGAACCAAAACACAATTTGTTGTTACTTCATTTTCTTATTATAAATGCTGGATTTCTTGATGGATGGATGTTTGTTTTGATGAAATTTGGCACAGAGGTATTTACAGAGGTATTAAGATATCTTTTATCCATCCACGTATTAAGCATCCACGGAGTAATTTTGGGCATAGGCGAATGCGGGTGAAGTCCGTGGCAATAGCTAGTCATTTTAAAAACGTCAAATTATTCCAATATTGGAAATTAGTATTCAGCATAATCAATCTTATATTATTACGCATGCGAAAGTTTGTGAGGATGGATGGATCTCGTAAATTTTCAAACTGTAACTTGCAATATAATTTAAAATTATATTTAAGAAGGGACTCATATATTTACCATCTTAAAAACGACACGTTTAAAAAAAAATTGTTTATTTAAGGGCGTGTTAGTGATAGGAAGAACGTACACGAGGTCGCAAAATGGCTCTATTACAGATTCTTCCTTAGAGTGGTCTCGCAGAACTAATAATAATAGTGGCGGTTTACTTTCTTTTTGGTAATCCTGTTGTTTATGGGTTTTATATGTTAGTTTACGGTTATATATTGTTTGTATACATTGTTATTGTCTGTTTAATTCTTACTGTAATAACCATCTCGTTGTGTTATTGCTTTCATAAAATAAGTAAGATAAAATTATGATAAGGAAACTTCTAATTTTAAGAGTTTTTGGTATAATAAAAAAAAATCAGAGTCATTTTTCCAACCTTTAAAAATGTCATGAAATATATAGAAAAAGACGCAACCAATCGACGGACTGGATTAATAACAATTACATTATAGAAGTGATATTTATGCATTATCACCTTTACCAATGTATCACATTCTAATAGCTTACCTACATTGATTTTTAAATAGTTTTATTTTACAAAAAAAAAGCAAAAATAAATTTTTTATGGCTTTTTTTTCTCATATAACTATCGTTTTAAAAACATATCAATTGATACTCCCGCCACAATTTATGATTACGCTTTATAATATGCGCTGCGTTTCGCTCTACAGCGCAAAGCGCTTTCTTTGTCATGTTGCATGCAAATGCAATAATATACTTATTATGAGTTCTTTTATGAAATGCCGGCGAACTCGTGAAGAAATTATTATGTAAAATATTTTGTTTTTTACCACAATTATCACTAGCATTCCTATTTTTCATAGCAATGGCAATACTTCGAGTATTATTAATATGTATTTTTATACGTATTATTAAATAATATGTAGTTGACCGAGCTTCGCTCGAACCTGGGACCTTGATAAATCGATTCCTTGAGCCGAAAAACCCCTAATCTGTAACTTTCATGAAAATCCTTGGAGTCGTTTCCGAGATCCTGATTATATATATATAAATATACAAGAATTGCTCGTTTAAAGATATTAGATTAAAGTAGGTAATACACAGAACTTTCCAGAATAAATTCTCTAAATATCTACTGAAACAACATCAAGGTAAAACCGATCAGAAAATTATAACTACAAAATAGCTACAAGAAAAATTTTTGTCACTGTACACACATAAGCCTAATTTTGACGAAGCAAACATCTTGTCCCTCTCACAGAGAGGAGGCCTGTGTCCCAGCAGTGGGAACATTATAGGCTGATGATGATGATGAAGCATCTTGTTGACTAACACCGCGATCGAAAGAATCAGCTGAGCTGATAACGGTCGGACCGTTATGTGACTTTGAAATATCAATAATTATGTCAACATTTATGTTTATTACACATTATTATGCATAAATTGGAGTTTTATTGATCAAAATTAATTAAATTGAAAGCAATATCCCTTGCACATAAATTAGGAATTAAATACAACTTAAAAAAATAATTTAGTAATGTGATAATTAAAAGCAACGGCCAATTTTAATTTTTTGAACTAAAATTCATGAACGTAATTCAGCAGTTTTATTACCTAAAATGCTATAAAGTACAGCACTAAAAATTTTCGAATTTCTCCAAAATGGCGGCAAATGTCCGCCATAATGTTTGCAGAATATAGTACCTACTCATTATGCAGTCCGCGTCCAACAAATTAAGTAATTATCGCAGAAACGAAAGGTAACAATTACTATGCACATACGCTCATGATGTTACGATTTGATTGAGTTCCCAACTTTTTCTATACATTTTCTAACCATGTTTCTACATGTTTTCCCAGCTAACTATTGTTGCATTGATTCCTGTAAGAAAACATGTTTACGTAAACAAATACAATGAAAACAGTTTGGGAAACAGGCCACAACTTACAAATTTTACAGTTTTCATTTCATGTATTTTTTACCGATAAGTGTTACAGAATACGCCGGCAAAACATCGTTGAAAATAACCAAAAAATACATTTTTGAACATCCAAAAACTGATTAAAATTAATTAATCGTTTTGAATGAATTAAAAAAAGTCATTACAAAACACAAGAATTCTACAAAAATTCATCTCGTGAACACCGAAGATTTTTTAACGCTTACGCAATAGTTAGTTTCACATTCACTTCATCACGATACGATTAATAAAAATGTTAATTCACTTTCGTTCACGAAACACGTTCCTATAAATCTTGATGTGTATACGTATAGTCTATGGTACCGAAAAGCGCGCGAAAATTTGACGTTTAACTTTTTTTTTCGAGTGACGCGTCGCGTTCAGATACGCGCAATTGTGTTTTGATCACATTACGCTCAGTGCACGTAATTATGTACAGTTGACCATGTCGAATTGAGCGTGTGGAGCGACTGCCGCCGCGGGCACCGGCCTCGCTCTTTCTCCCATTCCTACATAAGTGATATGATGATCCACTATGCTGATGGAATTTAACGTGCGCCCGTGTTTTACATTGTCACTGATTTTGACAGCTGTTAGTGCATCGCACCATGACACGTTTCCGAACCGGTTTCCTGTTTAAACAAACGAGGTTTTACCTACTCGCTAAAATAAGTGAAAATGGCTAGAAACTTGTTATGTTGCATAATTATGGTAATTTCTGTGATTTACACGCTACATTAGAGTTGAACTTGTGATTTGTTAGCGCATTAGTTAAGTAAAACATGCATGAACTTTATCGATAAATACGTATTTTCTTATGAAAAGTAAAAGTTCTATTTTTCTTTAAGATTTTTTCGGTTAGAATTGAATATTATAATTGATGCAAATGATACTAATAGGTAAATCATTACTACCGATGTTAAATGAATCGAAATTAATTTATCTTACGACTACGTAATTTTCACTTTCCCTGGAATTTCTTGTCACCATAATTACAACCATTTTACATAAACGCATAATAAAATTATCCCACGTTAATTTAATTAAAAAAATTGGATCTAGTAGTTGCGATCATGGCTATAAAATGTACCATAACAAAATAATTAATCCGGAAGCCATTCGCTGGTCTTTACATCAATTTGTAATTATTTAAAACATAACACTAGCACACCGTCACAATGGCTGTTTAGATCATAGACAAGCAACTTGTAGCTGTCAAAATCATGTGGCGCTAGTTTCGCAAAGATGGCGTAAGATTTTTAAACACGTAACGATTACCTATATTATGCAGAGATGCGTTTCAGAGCGGAAAGACAGGTGTAAGGAAAATTCCAAAATGTTGTCTGATTTGGCTTAGTCGTCATGGCTCTTAAACGCCGAAGCCAGACGTGTATTGTCACACACTCATAATTCGCTAATGGTGTTTCAAGTTGTTAACACTTAAATTCAATATTTTTCATGTGAAGCTGATCTTTCCATCGTTCAGTGCTGTATAAAGCTGTCAACAAGATAAAAAAATGTATACAGCAAGTAAATTATAGTAATATTCTCCACGTGTTCCCTATAATAAAAGGGAACAAACGATTAATTAGCTCCTTAATCGTCAGAATTGGCAAACAGTTTGGCAAACCCTGAATCTACAATGAAATCGTGCTCAATCCTTTTACGGTTTTAAGTAAGTAAACATATATTTTTATTCAGGTTAGCTATTATAACTATTGGTAGCGGAAAATAAACCATGATACGCCACTTTACGCCATATTTCATGTCATCAAGTCATATTAAGAGAGGGTATTTCCATTCCAGCCTGTGATAATAATATGGATAATTTAATAAGAACTTGTCTACCACACTTAGATCTACACCAATTTATTGCCCCCAATCAATTATTAAGACATCAAGAACACTGACAAAAGAAGTTTATCTTTTCTACTAAATCAATAAATATGTCAAAATCTACACCGAACTTGTGGCAGCCACCAATTTAGTTTGTTCGTGTTCACGTGCAAATATTCAACGTCTTTTTGCCACGGAGCATAGACTAATTTATAGAAAAAGTGCTTTTTCACTTGAAGTGACGTAGTGACAGAAAAAATGTTACGCAATTAGGTTTTGTTCTTGAATGTTAATTATGTAATTGTTTGAAGAATTTTTTAGTTAAATAAATATAATAATATTAGTTAAACGGTTTCTTACGTTATTGTTTAATAGAGAATGTTTCGAATCTTGAATTGAAATCTTAGGAATGATTTTTTAAATAGCCGAGTTAATTATGTTTGTATTTAGACGTAGGTAAATAACAAAGACATTTTTGAGAAAGTAGTAAATGATAAGTTAATTAAGGAAAAGAATACATGGGGTTTCACAGGAGAGACTGAAAGAAGAAAATCTTTTTGTGCGGACCCTAAGTAGAATGAGTTAAGGGCAGGAATATGACGATGACATCTGTCACAGTTTTCTCCAGAGCCCGGTCCATTCGGTCCGGATGTTGTTCGCCATAATACATCATCATCATCAGCCTATTATTGTTCCCATTGCACACGCCTCCTCTAAGAATGGGAAAGAGCCATAAACCACCGGCCCAGTCGGGTTGGGAGATGTCACATGTCTTCGAATTTTTAAGTCTGGTACATGCCGGTTTCCTCACGATTTTTTACTCCACCGGAAGCTACAAATTATAGCGTAATTGTAACAGCAATTATTTTTTATGATCTGTTAGACATTTGTATGTCGAATTTCTGATTGAATTTCACTCCGTCATTTTTCTTAAAGTCATCGTGTTAAACAATTCAGGTTGGTGCCACACCCACGTTAAAAATCACTATGAACTGTACATTATGTTATTTTCGTATTGGCATTCCAACTCGGATGGGCAGCGTTTGGGAAGCTACGTGATATCTTCTCAGTTGCCAGTGATGATGTATGGTTCTGAAACGTGGTCTTTGACTGCTGGCCTTTTAGAGATACTAAGAATCACTCAACGAGCAATGAAAAGAGCTATGCTCGGAGTTTCTTTGCGGGATAAAATCTGGAACATGCGGATTTTCGGCGAAGAACCAGTTTCACCGAAATAGCAAGTTGAAGTGGCAATAGGCCTGCCCATATCGATCGTAGAACTGACAACCGATGGGGAATAAAAGTTCTCGAGTGGAGACCATAAACCGGAAGACGCAGCGTAGGCCTCCCACTAGGTGGACCGACGACATCGTGAGGGTCGTGGGCAGCCGATGGATGCAAGTCGCGAATTGTCGTTCGGCGTAGCGGTCTAAGAGGGAGGCGTATGTTCAACAGCGTTTTCAGGTTGATGATAATGATGATGATGATTAAACTCTTGTATTTCTTATGTATGACGAAGGCGAGCTTAAAGACCATTTTTAAACCACAAAAAATAATTGTGGATGTACAATTTTTGTTTTGATCAATCAATATGGTTCGCAATTAATTTCCCTAGCTATATACAAGTATGTAGAAATAGAAAACCAGAAGCGCAAGCGCCAGTACATTACATGTAACATCACAAGTTTCCTCACAGCTCTAATCTGTAACACTTCCTCGACTGATGTTTATCGCACCGTGTCTGATAATTGACATGATATCCTATTTAAATATCTATGGTAATTTTTAAATAGACCTTTTTAAAAGGGAAGAAAATTACTCCTGTCGAAAAGGAAAACTCGAAATTTTTCCGAGTTTTTATGTTTTTACGTTTCAGTTCAGTTTTTACGTCTTTACATCTTCACTTCACCTTAACGTAGTAAAGACAATGTAACGCAAGTCTTTGTGCTCCCTTATAACTTAAAAACTACAGAATAATTATTTCAGGGCAATGACTGTAAACAAAATTTTCAGTAAATGCGCCTTACTTGGCGGATCTACTATCGACATTTTGAAATCATGTGAGGCTGAAGCGGGCCACTATTTATAAACATTACATTTATATAACACACGCAATAGTACAATAAATACCTTACAACTACGTAATGCCATTTATATTTAAGTCCTATTTCTTGGAGCGAGGATCCCACTTTTTACTGAAAAAAAAACTTGGAATACACTACCCGACCTGCCAATCGAACCTCAAACTCAGCACTAAAGCTTGCGACCGCTAAAACAACGAGACAGTTTGCTTCATACTGTTACGTCGGTCGGATTGCGAGACCAATCTATAAGGTTCTCGAAGGTTCCACAAGGTTCTCGACTATTCTAGTGAAGATTGGTCTGGAAGATTCTAGAAAGTTCTACCCTGTTCTAGATGTTTCGAGATGGTTCTGGAATGTTCCAGAAGGTATGGGACTATGTCGAAGTCCATGGATGTTTCCAGAACATTCGACTACCTTCTAGAAACATCTAGTGGGTCCGGCCGGGGTATAAAAAGGGCGTCGAACGTCGACCTGAGTCAGTCTGGTTTTGACTACGATCGAGGCAACTCGAAGCGAACTACAAGCGATATCTAAGTGAGTTCTACGTGTGATTAAGAGTGTGTATAAGTGTTAAAGTAGTGTTTTGTGATTGTTTTAATTTGTGATTTGTCTGTGAATAAAGTTGTATTTGGTTTTAATTGGTGTAATTAATTTATCCCAATACCCAGCTCGTAACATTTGGTGTCAGAAGTGAGGGATAAAATGCCGATTTTACCAAAGGACGACACAGACGGTATTCGTACCAGGAGTCAGCGCCAGCAAGACATGGACCAGAGGCGGTTTGGAGGTTCCCCGATACAGACAACCGAAGACAGACCGGGTGGTGCTCAGCCTACGACGGAACCAGCCGCCGGTTCATCTGCAGTCTCTTCAGCACCGGCGGGTCCAGACCTGTCTGCGCTTATGGCGCTGCTGCAGGAGCAGGGTCGACCCTTGGAAGAGCAGCTACAAAAGGATAAGGAGGAACAGGCCCGCCGCCAGGAGGAGCAGGCCCGCCGCCAGGAGGAGCAGGCTCGCCGCCTGGAAGAACAGCTACAAAAGGATAAGGAGGAGCAGGCCCGACGCCAAGAGGAGCAGGCCCGCCGCCTGGAAGAACAGTTACAAAAGAATAAGGAGGAGCAGGCCCGCCGCCAGGAGGAGCAAATGTTCCTGATAAAGGATCTGCACTCGACATTTGCTAAGGAGCTCAAGATGATGAAGGAACAATTTCACCAGCTAGAGAGTCGTATCTCAGAAGCTGAAGTTCAGATTGCTGAGATGAAGAAGACTTTGGGTGAACTAAGGAATGGAGACGGGGTTGTGTGTCCAGTGGTTGCGGTACCTTCAGCACGAGGATTTAAGGTGCCGCTATTCGACGGAACAGCATCATGGTCGGCTTATAGGATGCAGTTTGAGGCTGTTATGAAGGCGAATGGGTGGACCAAGGAGCAAGCTACGACCGCGCTCATCTTGGGTCTGCGAGACCAGGCTCTGACTGTACTTGAGGTTCTTGGCAAGCATGTGACATATGAGCAGCTGCTGGAAGCGTTGGAATCCAGGTACGGCGACGCGCACCTGGAGTACGTATTTCGTGCTAAGCTGAAGGATCGGGTTCAACGTAGTGCTGAGAACCTGCAACAGTGGGCCCTAGAAATTGAGAAGATGGTCCGGAAAGCATATCGGTCCGTCCCGGCTCTCATCGATTGCCATCTAGTACAGGCTTTCATCGACGGGATACGTGACTTGGAAGTTAGAGCAGCTGTAAGACTTGGGCATCACGAGACCTTGAAGGGCGCCTTGGCCCATGCTTTGGAAGTGGAGGCAGTGAGGCAAGACCATCGAACTCAGCGTAGTAGAGAGGTTGTGCCATCTTCTGTACGCGACCGTTCGAGAGGGTATAGCCCTAGGTGCTATACTTGCGGAGAAAAGGGTCATCTTCGCTCGAGCTGTCCAAAGCGAAGGGCAGCTGATATGACTGCCCAGCATCGCAATTGGAGATCGCATGGTAACGCTGATACACCGTCTAGAAGACCTTGTCCTGAAGACAGTAAGCAAAGCATCAAGCAAGAGCCTAATGAAGTAGTGCTCGTGAGGACGCTAATAGGAAAAACAGATATCGCTAATGAACGGAAGGAAACCCTACGGCCTGCGCAGGAAAATGACCGGGACAACTGTGTGAAAAGACCCCAGACAAACGGTAGTGGTTTTGACGTAGCGTCACTTGTTGTGCATAAACCAGTGCGCCGTACACGGAAGTCCCGTAAATCGAAAGTTAAACGGGATAGACTATGCCGAGTTGCGATCAGAAGCGATGAGGAGGAGGATGATGTTTCCTACCGCATACAGAGTGGTCAAGGTGGTGCGCCTAAGTTTGACTACGTTAAATGGTTGGCGCGATACAACGACGACTACGACGGACTGTGCATGCTCGGGAGTGATCGGGATTAACGATGCTCGGGACGAGCATGTCTAAGGAGGGGGCAGTGTTACGTCGGTCGGATTGCGAGACCAATCTATAAGGTTCTCGAAGGTTCCACAAGGTTCTCGACTATTCTAGTGAAGATTGGTCTGGAAGATTCTAGAAAGTTCTACCCTGTTCTAGATGTTTCGAGATGGTTCTGGAATGTTCCAGAAGGTATGGGACTATGTCGAAGTCCATGGATGTTTCCAGAACATTCGACTACCTTCTAGAAACATCTAGTGGGTCCGGCCGGGGTATAAAAAGGGCGTCGAACGTCGACGTCCGTCAACGTCAACGTCAACGTCAGTCTGGTTTTGACTACGATCGAGGCAACTCGAAGCGAACTACAAGCGATATCTAAGTGAGTTCTACGTGTGATTAAGAGTGTGTATAAGTGTTAAAGTGTTGAGTAGTGTTTTGTGATTGTTTTAATTTGTGATTTGTCTGTGAATAAAGTTGTATTTGGTTTTAATTGGTGTAATTAATTTATCCCAATACCCAGCTCGTAACAATACATACCTACATAAAAGAACATAGATCAACGTAAGTAATTTTGGATAAGGCAAGCCAAATCCATCAATATTTCAAGAGAAATACTCACACGTGACGTAAACGTGCCTACAATCACAAATAGTTCAACACATCATGTTGAACAAATATTCATTAATTCAAATTCATTTAAAACCTGTCTCAACTGATTAATTAATTAATATTCGCAAATTGACAAAGCAGTCGCTGAAACGTGAGGAAAATCTGAATACTTTTTGAAAAGTACTAGAGGAAAGTACACGTAAATTAAATACACAAATGTGGTTCATGAATCATGAAACGTTATCTAATAGTGCTCTGACACCTTATTTCCACGCGTGGACCAATTTTTCGGGCCGGTGCACCCTGGGATGCGGACAAAAACTCTTCCTTAGGCACTGTGTGCCTTAGTGGTCTCTTTGCCTTAGTGGACGCTGCTACGTGTGTCCCTCTGAATAGCAGAGGGCACAGCAGCGGAGCGGGCTTGCGGAGGGCGAGTAACGGGTAAGCTCGCCGTCAGACCAAGGACCAAGCCCGGGTCGGTGGCGCGTTGTGTTTCACGCGGGGTCGCGGAATTTTCTCTAATCCAGGACCCGTTGCCCCGGAACACGGGTGGATTTTAATCAGTGATATTTTGACAGTCCCTTCTGCTCGGCCCAGGGCGGGAGGACTTATATGATGATTATGCCATCCAAAAAAAATAAATAAAACAAAATACTTTGTGTGGCAATGTTTGTAAAACAAAAAAAAAATGCGCCATTTTTGTTTATCAAAGAAGAAAAGAAAAGGAGATACACTTAAGCGAAACATATATGCTAATAGCCCGACTCCGACTGACGATAAGTCACGCTTTGGCGAATGTTCCAAGAAACGACGTTAAATTAACATCGATGCGCAGACGCATACAAAAAGCGTGCTGATTACTTTTTAGAGTTCCGTCAGTGTCAAACTACCTATCTATTCCAATTAAATCACTATGCAATGACAAAATGTACATACCTACTTCTTCATCATCATCATCATCGACTTAGGGTGCTTGTACACGGCGCATGTAACCCGCGCAAGGAAAGGTGCGGGTTACCTGCGCTAGTAACATGCGCAAGCTACTTGATCAAGCTACCCGCGGGGAGCTTTTACACGGTGCATGTAGCTTGAGCATGTTGAAGCACTTGCGCGGGTTACATGCGCCGTGTACAAGCACCCTCATAATTATCCCACTGCTGGGATACAATGTCTACTGCCTGTGAAAGAGAGTGGGCCATCATTCACAACGCGGGCCCAGTTTGTTTTGGTGGATGTCACATGCCTTAAAATTTGTGGTTCTAGTACAAATGCCGGTTTTATTACGATGTTTTCCTTCACCGTTTGCGAGCAGTGGTGATAAAATAAATTACACAAAGTTATGCCAGGCTGGGTTCGAAACTGACGACCTACGGCGTAGTTTAATACTCACAGTAACACTGCCCCTATACGTACATAAAGTTAAATATTATATGGAACCCTTTGTGTGCAAGTTCGACTCGCACTTCACCGATTTTTTTTATTTGCTAGAACGTCGGCTAACTTGGTAGTTTCAGATTGATGATAAGTTAATAACATTTTGTTTTGCTTTTTATTTCTGTCTGTGGCCAATTTTCACCCGTGTTGAATTATCTAATTGGATTTTACAAATTTGTAAATTACTCTTAATGTCATTTGGTTTATTATTTACTAGCTGTTGCCAGCGGCTTTAACCGCTACTACTCGAAAATTATTCCACGGGAACTTAAAATCGGGATAAAAATATATCCTATGTGTTAATCCAGGTTATAAACTATCTGTGTTCCAAATTTTAGCCAAATCCCTGCAGTGGTTTTTGCGTGAAAGAGTAACAAACAAATACACATACTCGTACATACATCCTCACAAACTTTCGCATTTGTAATGTTACTAGGATAACAATTTTCCGTATCTTGGTAAATCAAATTAGGTTGTGGCTATTTTTAAATACCTGAAAATCATGTTCGCCATTTGTATTGTGTTTTTAGTTTTTACTTTAGAACATTTTTATTAACACCTAGTTTGACGAGAGAACAGTAACAAGTTCATTTAAACTACTCGTATTATTAATGCAAATCTAAAAAGAGTAAAAGATTTTAATTTTACTCTTTTTAGTGAGGATGGAAGGAGGAAAACACGTGTCGAATATAGGCTTGATTGCATGGCATGTTTTTCTATTTCTTGCACTTGTGCATATTATGCATGTGGGCGGGAGGGTGGGTCCTTTGCTGCATGTGCATGCATGATTGCATAGGGTGGGAGTGGGATTGCATCCTGCCACAAGCCTGGATTTTTGTCGCGGAATTAAAACTACATATTTTTCATAATATTTAATGTCATGGATTTCCGCAAACGCCTGATTTCATAATTTATCTTTTTAGTGAGTACAGACGAGATAATATATTATGTGATTGCGTAAACCATGCGTAAGCGGTGTGATAGCAACGATTGCGGTTGACTTGCTTTTATTTTTTTAAAGAATTCTCTCTATTTCTGCAAGTTCTCACAGATCCCGACTTGATGATCTTGGGACCTCCTCGAAAGAATTTTCTGCATCGGTCCAGGCGTCTTGAGAAATAAAGTAACAAACGTACAAATACACAACCTCAAGAGCTTTGCAAGTAATAAACGAGTCAGACAACACACACACGATAACATTCAACTGATTACGGTCGAGAAGGCCGGTCAAAGCTAATTGTAGATGGCGCCACCATACCTAAGTCCTAATCCGACCGATGACGTAGTACTATTTAACTATATGAACCAATGACGATGCTTGGAACTAGCTATGCTAGCGCCATTAGTTTCCCACTTGCCATCCCCATTTACTATCACTTCATGAATACCGACTTTTACAACTCACGAAGATTTATACATACTCGTACATAAACATTACACACAATACTATACGACAACAATAACGGTACAGTTATGACAGCGCCATAATTGTGACGTCATGCACACTTTTCTAAAACTTGCACTCTCTCAGAAATAAATTATAATTATCATTTATTTCAACCAACTAGGATCACATCACAATTAAGGCTGCGCTACAAGCGAAATCTTCAATTTTGGATTGGATTTTTAGAGTACTAAATCGTGTTTAATTCGGAACAAAAGTATATGTTGGGAAACTTCATTATATTTGCGAGGGCAGAGTCAAACAGAAAACATAAAAAGACAATTTTTTCTCGATAGAAAATGATCACAAAGTTGCCTCTGATTTTCACGTTTTTTTTATTTCATTCTATTTTGGTTCGTCCTACAGAAATATAAATTAGATCAATATGAACACAATTACGTAGCCGAGGGCAGTGTCTGGTACTTTTTTGAAATATTGTTTATAATAAAAGTTATCATTGTTCTTAGCATTCGGCGCTTACGACGTTTTTAAACCGTGTAGAATGCTATTTTCCATTTCGCGGCACACTAGAATCTGCGTCACGAGTGAAGGTCTGCGGAAAATTCGTGGTACTACATTTTTTTAATACAATTTGATGTAATGACATAGACACTAGCGCCGAGTCAAAACGACTTTTGTCGCGGCGCGGGTTCTAGCTTCAGGCATCATTTTGTTTCACCTGCCAGTCGGCGCCGCTCTATTGAGACGGGAGGACTATGACAGTTTGCACCGCGCCCGGCGGCTATTAAAATAATAATGTTTTTGTTGATATAATCAGAGAAACAACACATAATACAACAAAAATACGAGAGCTAAAATATTTTAAGACTGAAATAATTTCAAATAGCCGAAGACCATTTTTTTGAAATTTCTTTTGCCACATGCGCGCTAAATAAGCAGTATGTCAATTGTTCTGCTGGTCGAGTATTTTTTATTACTGTATAATGAGGTCGGCTTAAAATAAATGATGATTTGTTTTTGTATAGATTTATTCATGTTACATACTTATACATACAAACACATTTATTTCAAACATCGCCATGCTAAGTCTAGTACGACACAAATATTTTAACGTTACAATATTTTTTTTTTTAGGCTGGCCACACTGGTAGCCGGTTGTCAAAAGTAAACGGTCTCTTTAGATAATTTATTAAAAATAGTAAAAAGTGTTAAAATAAAGTTAAATAAGTGTTATTTAGTTTAATCTAGTTATAAGATACATGAAACAGTAGTTATACAGTGTTTTTTATCGCGAAATCTTCGTAAAATCAGTGACTACAAAACCAGCTGTCAACAGACATCTCAACGGTGACGGATTTCAAACAATCATCGAACCTGGGGAGTATTTTTATATGTTTTTGTAATTGTATATTTTATTTACATTACACGGAACATAACACAATACTGCTCCGGTCTCTGAGCAACGTCCATCACACACCGGCACTGGTTTATGACTCCTTTTGCTTGACAATTGGTGGAAGCAGAATCGAAGAGGTAAACGTTCGCCCAGACAACAAACACTACAATAATATACTACACAAAATAGGGCTCATCAGCTACGTTATTTGCTATAATAATTAAAAAATAAACCCTGTAATGTGACCAAACCTTAACTGTCAAACTTCAAATAATAAAATTCAGAATTAGAGCAGTTTAATTTCCTGTAAATCTCTTTAAATTTGCTTATTACTTTAGTTTCTAATCATTGTTAACTTTTGTAACTAAGAATAACTTTCAATTTAATTTCTTTTCTTTTCCATTTTTATATTTTATTTTTCCCCAATCTACCTCCCTTTTTCTAAAATATCACATCTTTATTTTTCAAAAAAGATTTATTTATTTCTTTTTGAACTTTATGGTCTTAAGAAACACATTATGAATGATACCTTTCATCAGTATGTTGCTAAATATTCTAAAACTTTTAAAAATGGATGCAAAACAGCTAAAGCTATTCATATTAGTAATAAAATTAAATCAGCCGTTGATAAAATTAAAACAACTTGGAAAATTATAAATAATGAAACAGGTAGGAATAAACAGCGCAATAACGAATTTAATTTAGAAACTGCACATGACCCTATAAGCACAGACTATGTATTAGATTCACTTTACCAAATGTTAGAAGAAGCGAATATGAAATTTTATTGAACGGAAAAAGATAAGAATTTATTAATCAGACAGTATTTCTAGGAATCACGTTAGACGATAAATTGCAATGGGGCCCCCATATAGCATTTCTAGCAGGGGACTAAGCTCAGCCGCTTATGCTGTTAGAAAGATAAGGCAGTTAACCGACGTCGAAACTGCGCGTTTGGTTTACTTCAGCTACTTTCACAGCATTATGTCATATGGCATCCTATTGTGGGGCCGGGTAGCTGACATTGAATCTATTTTTATTTTGCAAAAGAGAGCTGTCAGAGCAATTTACAATCTACGTCGTCGCGAATCTCTTAGGGAATTATTCAAAAAAATTAATATAATGACAGTGCCTTGTCAATTTATTTATGAAAATATAATGCATCTTAGGAAAAATCTTCATCTTTTTAATAAAATAAGCGACAGACATAATTTTAATACGAGAAATAAAGATAAAATTGATCAACCATATTTTAGATTGTCTAAAGTACAAAAATCTTTTACGGGGTTCTGTGTTAAATGTTACAATAAAATACCGAGTGAAATCTTAAATCTAAATGAAAAAAAAATTAAAAGTTACATAAAAAACACCCTTAGTAAACAAGCATATTATAAATTAGAAGATTATATTCAAGATAAAAATGTTTGGAAACATGCTGGTCCTGCTCCATAGTACAATGCTTAAACAAAGTCAAGCTGGTTGAAATTTGAATGCTCACACACTTAAATGATATTTGTAAATTGTGTAATTTCAATATTTTGTTAAAATGTTGACTTTTTTTTAAAAATTTCATAGTCTTTTTTGCCACCGACTTCCGAAAGAAAAGTTTTGTAGGATATTTTACCCTTTTTTGTGATTGTTTTTGAAGACGGTTAAATTTTTTTTGAAAAAGTTTTTAGTTTAAATATTCAACTACAATTCTTGTAAAATATGTATATCATTTTTGTGCACTAGAATTTTGTAATCCGTAACACCGGTAATAACATCGTTAACATCTCTTTCATTCATTCCCTATCTCGAAAACTACTGAACCGATTTTGTTGAAACTTGGAGTATTCCCTAAGTTGAACGATACCAAGTAAAACTAAAAAAGGATTACTTAAATCGGACTTGTAGTTCCGGAGATATACGAACACAAACATAATTTACTAAATCAGTCGATGCCAAGTCCTTACTAGAGGAGTTGTACCTTCCATCATCAGCTCAACTACATGAAATGATGATCACCATACGCAAATACCTAAATTACTTCATAAAATTTGCGGAAAACGATGTGTAGGCCTTCAAAATTTGTGGGTTGCCCTCGATTTCTCCAGTATCCAATCATCATATCCTGACATGGTGACAATGGAACCACTTCGGAAGTATCTCCTTTCGAACAAAAAAAGAATTTTGAAAATCGGTCCACAATATTGGCGGAGTAATCGCGTAACAAACACACAAAAAAAAACATACCGTCGAATTGATAACCTACTTCTTTTTGAAGTCAGTTAAATCAACTAAAAATAATTTCCACTAAATTAAAATACTGTAAGCAGGCAGCCCTACCGCGTCCGTGTGTACCCCGCCTGTGAAGCCGAGTCGTACCTACTGTCATAATGTTAGACTGTGGCACTGTAGTTGTTTTGTTTTTTCAAAGAAGTTTTGCAGAGCGCGTCGTCACAGCGCCCGTGGTTGTTATTGGTACTAGAGCAGAGGCACAGTATAGAAATCATACAGTAGGACGACGCCTTTGATCTCGGGTAAAATGCCGACATCGTCTAGACAGTTATGCATCGGCCAGGGTTGTCGCAAGTAAAGAATATTTATGAAATTATTTATTTATTGCAGATCAACATGGATGGCAGAATTATAATGAAAACAATATTAAACACTTATATAATAATGAAAACAAGTTTTAACCCCCTCTTTACTGCATGTATTATTAAGAAGTTGAATGAAAATAAAAAATGCAGATAAGACGTATACTAAGAGATTTAAAAATTGAACTGATGCATTTGATAAATAGTTACTATGTGACACTGACGACGTGGACTGCGATTTTTTTTAATTTTAACTTCCAAATAATATTAATAAATAATAAGTATATTCTAACCGAAAGGGTACTTACATACATGTGAAAAAAAAATTGCTACAGACTACCAATGAACAACTTTTACTATAGAACCAACTCGTGACAGATTTAAGTTATTTAAATGGCATTTCGTAACCAGCACCCCAATTTATCACGGAATTGGCGTAATACATTTAAATTGACGCCCGCCATCTTCGATTTCAAAAAGAATGACTTTTTCGTTACAAGCACCCCAATTAACCTCGAAATTGACACCCATATCAAATTCTAAAGAAAAAATGACGTCCGCCATCTTGGATTTCAAAAAGAATAGCTTTTTCGTAACAAGCACCCCAATTAACCTCGAAATTGACACCCATATCAAATTCTAAGAAAAAAACGGCGTCCGCCATCTTGGATTTCAAAAAGAATGGCTTTTTCTTTACAAGCACCCCAATTAACCTCGAAATTGACACCCGTATCAAATTCTAAAGAAAAAATGATGTCCGCCATCTTGGATTTCAAAAAGAATAACTTTTTCGTAACAAGCACCCCAATTAACCTCGAAATTGACACCCATATCAAATTCTAAGAAAAAAAACGGCGTCCGCCATCTTGGATTTCAAAAAGAATGGCTTTTTCGTTACAAGCACCCCAATTAACCTCGAAATTGACACCCATATCAAATTTTAAGAAAAAAACGGCGTCCGCCATCTTGGATTTCAAAAAGAATGGCTTTTTCGTTACAAGCACCCCAATTAACCTCGAAATTGACACCCATATCAAATTCTAAGGAAAAAATGACGTCCGCCATCTTGGATTACAAAAAGAATGGCTTTTTCGTTACAAGCACCCCAATTAACCTCGAAATTGACACCCATATCAAATTTTAAGAAAAAAACGGCGTCCGCCATCTTGGATTTCAAAAAGAATGGCTTTTTCGTTACAAGCACCCCAATTAACCTCGAAATTGACACCCATATCAAATTCTAAGGAAAAAATGACGTCCGCCATCTTGGATTACAAAAAGAATGGCTTTTTCGTGACAAGCACCCCAAATAACCTCGAAATTGACACACATATCAAATTATAAGAAAATGACCTCCGCCATCTTGGATTTCAAAAAGGATGGCTTTTTTGTAACAAGGATCCCTAATAAACTCAAAATTGATACCCGTACTTGGTAAATTAAAATACGTCCGCCATCTCGAAATTCACCCTTGGTAATTAATAAAAAAAGTCCACCATCTTGTCATGGGACATACAAATTATAACAGTCATATAAATATAATATTAGTAGAATTTCCAAACAGATGCCCTGTGCAATAACCTATTAAATAAAAGGCGTGCGCGGGTCGGCCATTTTAAATAAACAAATAAAAATAAAGACGCACGTCACACGCGATAGCCCTGAATGATAGAGCCCGACATAGTAACATCGTTTTGTTCCCAAGTCGGGCTCGGCTTACCCGCGTCTCACCTCTCACACCCCGCACGATTGCCCTGTCTAGACGTCTTCGTCGGACGACTGTAGGATTATTAGACTGTGGCAGAGGCATGTGAGACGCGAGGGTGAAATCTGATTTTTTCCTGGCATAATACCCACTCTTAAACAATAAAATAGAATACATAATATAAAAAAAGAAAAAGAACGTAATATAATGAAGTAAAAATGTTTTTGAAAAATACGTTTTTTTTAAGTCGTTTTCAAGTGACTATTGAAAGGTAGGGGTAATTGACGTGTTCACTCTCATCGTTGTCGATTTTTTATTAGGCATCCCTTAAAGGAAGTCGTAAAATATTTAAAAGAAAACGAAAATTTTAAAATTAAATTAAAAACACACAAGCTTTATTACACACAGTTAAAACTTCTTAAAATTAAAGTCAGTTCACATGGACCTTATCGGGCACAACAATTCAATAAAATGTCAAAAATAGCATTAAAATAATCAATAATAATAAATTTAATTTAAATAACAGGATAATGTCACAGGCAAAAAAGGAACGAAATTAAAGTAAAAAAAAAAACGTCAAATGCATGTCATATAGGTACATAATAATAGATCAATAATTGTTGGTAAGTAAAATAATAATTACAATTTAAAATAGTTAATATTATTCTAATTCAAAATGTCAATCAACTAAAAATAAAACAAAATTTAATGAATAAGTGGGTAGTAAAAGTCAATCCATTATGTAATCATCATGAAAAATTTCATTCAATGAGTAATAACACTTTTGGATTAATAAGCTTCTGACTCGTTTTGTAAATATTTTGTCATTTTCTTCTATTCTTATTTTGTTAGGAATTCTGTTATGAGGGCTAGTACTGTGTAGTTTTAATATTATTAAACACTCACGTTATAAACATGTGAGCCTAAATTATAATTTACATAATTTATATTATACAATGACACTAATCATCCATTAATTTTGTACCGGAAATCATTCTAAAAACTTATTAAGACATCAATTTTTTTTCTGACAACTCCATCTTTTATATCTTCTCAAAATGCGTGGAAGTAAAATTAATCAGCTTAATATAATAATTAAGATTTATAATTCTTCATTTTGCTATAACATGTACGATGTTATGTCAGACATTATAATTATTATGTTCTCAGAAGCCCGAGATTAGCACACAATTGAAAGACAATGAATTAGAAACGATGGCAACCCAGTTTGTATTTCTTACTACCTACTTTCATGTAAAAGTTGGTTTGCACGAGTCAGCTGAATTGACAGCTGTCAAAATTGACAAACAGTGGCGAGATAACTTGTCAAATTGCATTTTATTTCGAACTGCCGTTTAATACGTCGTATTTCTATTGGAGCTTACACGACATTGAATAACCTTCCTTCTGGCGCAGACGGGTAAAAAAGGGCGCCGTTGGTGAACATTTTGTGACTATGACTAAGTATCCAGATACTTACTGGCCACTGTAGTAGCCCCGCCAACGACGAGCCAAGCAAAGCGCAAGAACACTACCTACATGTTACATGACTATGTAACATGTAGGTAGTGTTCTTGCGCTTGCAACATTAATAGGCTGATGATGATGATGATGACAGACTTGTCATCATCATCATCATCAGCCTATTAATGTTCCCACTGCTGGGACACAGGCCTCCTCTCTGTGAGAGGGGGTGGGCCTTATATAATCGCATATTGGTGGATGTCACACATGTCTTCGAATTTTTGGTTCTAGGACATGCCGGTTTCCTCACGAAGTTTTCCTTCACCGTTTTGAGAGTAGTGGTGATGAAACAAATTACACAAAGTAATGCGCCTGCCTGAATTCGAACTCACGACCAACCGACGACCGACTCGTAAGTCGGCGCCGATACCGTTGGGCCACCACTGCTCTAGGCAAAGTTAAAGGTGCGTACATAGTCTGTACGCACCTTTAACTTTGCCCTTTGAAAAAGATATCAGATCTCATGTAGAACCAAGCTTCTGAATCTACACGGCCTAACTCTATAGACCTTAACTTCACAAATTCTACATATCACATAAAAACCTTTTTTATTTATCACCAGTTACCAGGTAAAAAAAAATTGTTAGCAGTTGATTTGGTTACCTCAAATTGTAAAGATGTGAAAATATTTATCTATGTATGTATTAACTAATACATTTTGATAAATAGATAATATGTAATGCAATTTAGACATGCTTGAGCTTCCAAGTAATAAAACGATAATCAAAGTTTTCAAAACGGTAACTAAATCATTACAACGAGGAGGCGCGCCGCGAGCGAGGAGGCGCGCCGCGAGCGAGAGAGGACAGAGTCCTCCCTCCGCCCCAACCGCGGTGTAGGACGCCCACGGCGACGGACGTCGCGCGACGATCTCCGGCCACCGTAGGCGCGGGCATGCGGGCAGCGAGTAAAGGGCAACTCGCTGCCCGACCAAGGACCATGCCCGGGTCGACGGCGCGTTGTGTCCCACGCGCGCCTCAAAGAGCGTCAGCATAATGACGGGGCCCCCCTCTCAGAGGGCCAAAGCCTGCCGGGGTCGCGGGATTATTCCCTTACCGTAACCCCGGAACGTAACAGGCTATGAAGGACAACGTGGATTTTAGTCAGTAGAAGTCTGACAGTCCCTCCCGCCCTGCCCGGGGTTGGAGGACTCATTTGATGATTTTACCACGCTAAAAAAAAAAAAAAAAAAAAAAAAAAAATCATTACAACACTAGGTCACCTACTTATACATATATACCCAAATCCGTCAAATTATAGCAATCGAACGTTGGCCTTCTAAAGTCTGACTATTGTGGTAAGGTTGAAAATCTATTAATGAAAATATAGATTATAGTAGCTTCTTGATGTGCTGGCGCCTGCACTTCAATAAGGAAAAACAACCTAATAGGCAGATAGCAAAGAAATAGGCAGATAGAACGCTCAGAACATGCGAGTGTCTCCACCAAAGTTAATACAAAATCAAATAGAATTACATTCCATAATGTTTTCTTTGTTTTTGAGAAGACACGAAGATATTTTGGCAAAAAACAACAACGACGCGCGAAACTTGGTACGACGCGTAGCTTGGTACTGTCGCGACTTTGGGTTCGATTTTGATTTTGTATTAACTTTGGTGGACACCCACTCGCGTGTTCTGAGGGCTCTATCTGGCTATTTCTTTGATCTGAGTTAATAAGTATTTCCCACGATTTTAACTTTAATTACCCTAATTACTTATCTAAACAAAATAAAAAACAAAAAATGTACGAACATTTTGACGCAAGCGTGCGACACAGACGCGTGTTTCCGCCGGAAGTGGTCGAGCAGCCATATTGAAAACAATAGTATTAACATAAACCACATCACTGCACTAGTTTTTGTATTTCGAACTGTCCAAAATCACAGCGTAACTCACGTTGACAGAAACTGCATTTTTTTCCAAAAGTTTTTTTTTTGTTTTTTTTTTTAATTTTAACGGATTTTTTTTTTGTTTATTTATTTTGAGGTTTATTTTTTTTGTTTATTTATTTTGAGGTTTTTTTTTTACTTTTATGGTTTTTTTTTTGTATATTTTGTACGTAATTTTTTATTGTGGTTTTTTTTCTCTAGTTAAATATATGTAGTGCATGTAATACACATGGAACCTGTCCGTTCACTAAACATTACAATAATAGAATCGATGTAAACAAGTATGCGTGTGAAAGCAAGATACATAGACAAGTAATGTGCGCAAGAGTCGTTCACGCAAACACCTAAGTGGCGGCGCTAGCATCGCGAGAAAGCATAGTGTGTAATGAAATTGAGTTTTCACATTATATTGTTTATTTTTCTCATGGAACCTGTTATTTATTGGTTATTATTTGTTTTTGTAGGTTAATACTTGTGTCATTTGGTTCAGTATGTGTAAAAATTGTAATTGATATTATCGAAATAGCTACTAGACATGCAAAAAAACAATCAAACACATCTAAACGCTTGAAGTTAAAACGCGCATTATCTGAAAACACATTACATACAAACCTGTTTTAATATTTACACACTAATTTAATTTGTATTCACAATTATTTAGACAAGTTAAACAACTGGTATTAAATTATGTGCCTAAGTCAACATAGGAAGTTTAAAACCGGATATTTACCATGTTTATTATTTAATTATTATTAATAAACATGGTAAATATCCCGTTTTAAACCCTTATTTTATAATAGTGACCATGTCAGTTTAAAAACTTATAACATAGGATTTTTTTTTATACTTTCCTAGGCGTCTATTTCAAAAATTAACCTGCTACTGGCTCGTAGGAAGGGGATAAAAATATCCTATGGAATTAATCCAGGTTATAAACTATTTGTCCTAAACATGCAAATCCTTCCAAGACTGAAATCTCTACGTTTAAATTACTCTACACTAATGACTCAAGCGCAGAAATTGAACAAAAAATCAACAATCTTTTGCGCATTCATCCTTTCATAATTATTTATTTTGGTCCCAACATAAAAATTACAACTGCGTAGTAGCAAGGCAAGTGCTTAGCAAGAGTTCGCCTCTACTGCATTATTATGACTTTAAAAAATCATAACATGCCGAAGACATTATTATAAAAAATATACGAGCAATAGTCGGGACATCACGAAGAAAGTTGTGATCCAAAACTTTTTACCAATAGGTAAAAAGTCGCTCAGTCTAGTAGTCGCGTTGCTATGCAACGCTAGATAGTGCTACTGACGCACGGCATCAACAATTTTGTATGACAATTTTCCCAATGCCCGCTCTATAGGTTCTTTTAAATTTCTTTGTAACCTGCTAATTTTATGATAACTATTTCATTCACTGCTAACTATTCGGGGGATTAGAAGCGTGATAATATGTTAATTATATTTACGAACGATCAGTGTATCAGCCTCTTTCTAATTGATTGTTTTAATGAATTCATAATTAAATTATTTCGAAACAGGTTCACCATATGACAACGTCAATGTATGGACACTTTCACAGACAACTTTTACTTTTTTGTAAAGTCTACTGTCTTTTAAATGAATATCGATTAAATTCGCCGGCTGTTTCAAAGGGAACGAGTTACTGTTTATGGAGTTAAGTCCCTTTACTTTTTTTTTGGTGTTATTTAAATTGAACTGTCGAATTATGTATGTGAAATTGCAACAGGATAACTGGTTGCGTAAGATTTTTTATAATTATTTTTTTCAACATGTTGTAAGACTTAAAAATAACAATATTTTTCAAGCTCAAAATAACTTCAAATGAAGAGGTTGTTTCATAAATAAATTATTTATTTAATATTTTTTTACTTTAACACGAAAGAAGAATTTTTAAGTTACATTTGCGCCGGGCGGCGTGTGAACAATAAAATTATACATATTCAGTAAACATGTTTTTTTTTTAAGATTTTTATTTTGTCCTGTTTCGCATGATCTATACAACATGAGCTATCTAAAATATTTTCAAACTCAAAACTTAGGATATTTATTTCTAATAATAATTGTGAAACTGTATCGGTAGGTAACACATTTCAGAAGGAAGCGACCAAATTAACAAAATGTAAAAGCGACTTTAATTTAGAATAAATACTTTTTCCCTTGAGATTTTTAGGTCAAAAATTAAGTTACTTATGGGCAAGCGTGTTTAAAAAAAATATTGTAGAAAAATATGCAAAGAAACTAAAATAAAAAAAAAATGTGAAGCAAAATAAATATATCGACAAACTAACGCCACCAAGCGGCTAGACGCGTAAACGCGATACTTATAATTTCCAGTAGCGTGAAACCGTGAACACATAACCGGCGCACGCGCATTACAATGCCTCGTTTGTTACAACTGTTAGCTACTTACGATAGATGGCATATACATACTTACTAAGCCATTTGCACGCGATAGTTCTGTGATTAAATGCGCGGATGTCGAATAGAAACTATGGGTTTGATTTTAAAGTCTGTCATTGTCAAAAAGGTGTTTAGATTTTGAAGTCAGTTTTTTAAGAATCAGTCATTTAAAATGTCTTTTTTACACGGCAAACTTTAATACATGGCAAATAGAATTGATCAAATACATAATGAGAAATTGATCGGGCCCATCACTATGAAAAATCATATATGTTTTTTTTGAATTTCCAAAAGTCTTAGAACAAACATTGTTCAGTAACATTATGGGCTGAGTTACCCCACGAGAGGTTTTGCGCATTTAACGTTACACGTTGTATATTATATCCATCCATCCAAACTTCCACACACTTTTTTATGAAACGATAGACAGTTTCTGTCTCTCAATAGAGAATTACTTTTTCTCTCACAATACAAAAGAAAAACTAAACCGCCTTCTAACTGCCATATAAAATTAGAAAGATGGATCTAGATTAGAAAACTACAAGACTGTATTAACACTCCAGTTTACGAACATAGTCATAGAAATAGTTTTCCGTGTAACTGACAGTGTAGTTATAAACAACATGGTTTTACTTTTTTTTTTTTTTTTTTTTTTTTTAGGTGGTAAAATCATCAAATGAGTCCTCCCGCCCTGGGTGGGGCGGAAGGGACTGTCAGACTCTTACTGACTAAAATCCACCCGTGTTCCTTCCTATGCCCTTTATGTTCCGGGGCCACGGTAACCTGGGTTAAGAAAAAACCCGCGACCCCAGCAGGCATTTGGCGCGAAACACGACGCGCCACCGACCCGGGCTTGGTCCTTGGTCGGACGGCGAGCTACCTATCACTCACCGTCCGCAAGCCCGCTCCGCCGCTGTGCCCTCTGCTGATCAGAGGGACACGCGTTGGAGCATCCACACGACAGGCTATTTGCATACGGGCAAAGAGACCACTTGGGCACACAGTGCCCAAGGAAGAGTTTTTGCCCGCATCCCAGGGTGCACCGGCCCGAAAAACTGGTCTTCCCCCTGGACGTATCCGAGAGGGAACTCCAGTCCACGGGCGCACGTGGAGGTTTCCTGTCATAGCACCCCAACATGGTTTTACTTGGAAAGTAACCGCGCTTAGGCATTGGTCCGACGGCAGGCGATTAACGAGTAACGAGTAGAACTACACTTTAAATAAAGTTGGAGGTCGGTGGGAAGCGAGTTTAGTTTCGATAGTTTTATCGCCGGGCGACAGCGAGTGTTCATGTACGACGAGCGATACTCGCGCTACTCGCCCGCAGTCGCTTTATGTGACATTTCATTCACTGTACCGAACGCAAGGCAATCGACGAGCGAGCATCGCTGAACGAGTATCGCTGAGCGAGTTAATTTTTGAAAGCTCGTCGCTCAGCGACAGAACGAAATAAACAAGTCGTCGCCGGCAGTGTGAACAGTCAGAGAGCAACTATTAATTTATGCATCTCTTTTGTTTACACGGAATGTACATTTGTTGCGTGTTTCTTGAGAGAGAAAATCGCCGAGAGTTACTCGTTCTCCCGCCGTTGGTCGGACCACTGCCTTAGCATGCCTTCTTTTAGGGTGCCTTTCCACCAGAGGTGTGCTATGTTGCTGTGCTGCGAGACTGTAAAAGCTGAGCTACGAAACTCTGTTATACTGTTTCCACTGATACTAGGCTATGTAGCGGTGCGAGTAAGACGTGCTATTTAGATGCGCCGCCGCTGCAAAGTAGCTGCGCTAAGGCCCGGTATCCACCAAAGCGGAGAGGAGAGGAGATGTGTTTGAATAACCAATCAAATGTCAACAGAGGTCAACTGAAGCTAAGCGGAGAGGAGATGTGGACACCATGGTAAAGGTTTATGTTTGCCATTTAAAAATAAACTCCTCCATACAAGCGGAACATATAAGGCATGGAAAGTAATGTTGTCCTGCGACTTTTTCTTACTAGGTACGCCCACTTGTTGTATGTCGCATGCACTCTCTCGTAGTAAATGCGTGGGCGCAACACACGTGGTCAAACAAGACGTAAGAAGAATTAATTAAATGTTGACGTAAGAATAGAGGTCCAGCCTATACATATTGAAATTAGCTTTATTTAAAGGGCTGATATTTCAATAGTCTAGAATTCTAGATAACTTTTATCTGACAAATTAAAATAACGGTTTGACATATTTTACATACATAAACTGTCAAACCGCCATTTTTATTTCTCAGATAAAAGTTATCAGTACCATTAGCACGAATTTTCACTCTTTTACTTTACAGCGTCTTTCCAGTACATATTTATATTGTTTCTTGTATGAAAAACCGGCCAAGTGCGTGTCGGGCCACGCACAGTGTAGGGTTCCGTAGCTGCCCATCAAAATACTTATGCGAACTAACTAAACTGATTCGCTGAATTTAATTTTAAAAAGAAGAATTTTCAAAATCGGTCCAGGAGTCTTTGAGTAATCGGGGAAAATACGAATTTAGAACCTCCTCCTTTTTTTGAAATTTGTTAAAAATAGTTGACGATAAAAACCTACCTATCCCCAAAAAACATACCGTAAAACATACCTATCAAAGCTGTAAAAATAAAGTTGACAAACTTACATTTGCAGTTGAATCCGATACATTTTGTTTAAGAAAATATGTAATTCAAGTACATTTTATAAGTTGGTCGACTATTACTCGTAAAGTTGTAAAGCCTACTTAGTCATGACAATTTTCTTTTAAACTTCGTTATATATACTACTATAGTGAATTTTTTCACACCCCCAAACATAACCGTTTAGCTGGTAGAGGGGGGGGGGACACTCGAGTCGAGCAAAATTTAACACTTTAAAGCTTAATATTTCACAAACTAATTTTTTTATGAAAAAATTGTTAATGAAAACTATCAATATTTTTTAAAGACCTATTTAATGATACCCCACACTAAGGAGTACGTGAGAAAAAAAAATAACATCCCCACTTTACATGTACAGGAGGTACCCTAAAAAAAAATATTTTTCGAGATTTTATTTTACCACTTTTTCGGCACAACAAATCCGTATATTTTTGCCAAATTACAGCTCTCTAGTACTGTGCGTCTCTGAGCTAAACTGCGGACAGACGGACGGACGGACGGACATGGCGAAACTATAAGGGTTCCTTGTTGACTACGGAACCCTAAAAACGGAACAGCGCCTCTGGTGTGCGAAGAAGGAACTAAATTTTTCCTTGAAAGTTTTCAATTTGAAATTGTCAAAGTTCCAGTTTACTTACATCTCAAATACTGAAAACTCGTGCTAAGGGTACTGACTATTGAAAAATCAGCCCTAAGAACACAGTAATTAACACTAAAACTGCCTGACCTGGGTTTTGAGTAAGATTTAAGAGGATAGAATAGCTGCTGCCATTTCAAAAAATAGGTATTTAGAAAAACTCCTACTGTCCCTCTCACGCTTTGAAAAAACCCTGATCGTGCGATAGAGAGCGTTGCAGCTCGCGACTGACTGTAAGAATTTTTTATATGAAATTTGTCTCTCGGGAGAAAACGTTTTTCACATACTAAATCACGACCAATCTCTTAGATTCTGGTGTCAATCGTTTCAGCATATTATAATCTAGGTTTGTAAGTCTTGCTTTTTTTCTTAAACTTCTTTGTTTTTTAAACACAAATGTTTTATTTCAATGAAGATTTTGTCATAAAAATAGTAACTTTTAGGCGCCTGTAACTTTCAAACTATTATAAATTTTGAAAAAAAGAAAACCTGCAAACCTAGTTTTTTACTGTGTCAGATGCATTCTAAAAAATCATTGGGATAGGATAACATCTAGGGAGAGAAAAACGTTTTCTTTTTATGTATGGACGAGCGCTAGGTAGACGATCGTCTTAAGACAAGACTTCATCATCATTATCATCAAGCAAACTGGACAATCGCCAGCTGCGCTGCAGGACGCAGGTTCGATTCCCAAACGGAACCAATTAATATTCGTACGACCTACAAATAGGTCCTCCGGATTGTGTGTGTTCAATGCCATACAGGAGAAATTACTTGTGACGAATATTTTGGAAAAACATGTATTAATTATACAACTGCTTTTAAAAGACAGAAACTTATCTATTTTAATCAATTTGGTTATTTAGTCGTTTTCGTGGCTCTTTGGTCGTTTGACCGCGCTCTGGCGGGGCCCGCGGGTACAAAAGACCAAATTATGCATTTTTGAATCACCGTGGACTGGGAGGAGCAGGTCGCTGATGTTAGGACTTAACTTATTATGAGATATTGACATTCATTGAAGAAACAGCGTCTTATAACCGCTAGATATTATGTAAATGAGCATTTTAAGAATGTTGATGAAGGCAAAAAAACTAAAGAGTTATTTTTAGTTCTTAATGGATAGGCTAGACTTCAAGAACATCTTTCTCTTTTATTCATTAATTGGAATACTTTGTCTCGCTTGTGATTTTATTAAGTAATTTATATGCGATGACTGGTAATTAGTGTACGCTACTTAAACACGTGATTGTGCTCATGATAACAAACAATTTTTATTGTGGGAGCAAAGCCGAAATCGTGAAAAAATATCAGCTGTTCATGAAGCAAAACATAAATTGTAACGAACAGCTGATTTTTTTTTCAAGTTTTCAGGTTTTTTCCCATATTAAAAGTTGTTTGTTATCATGAGCACAATCACGTGTTTAAGTGTCGTACACTAATTACCAGTCACCCTATATAGTTTGAAACTGGATATGAGATAAGGAGGGATGAAACGAACGTGACTAAAGAGAGAGAAAAGTCATGAAAAAAAAAAGGTTGCACTCCAGGAGTGCCGGTAGAAGTGAAAACTTTTTTGTTACTATGTTTTATTTTTAATTTGAATGACGTCTTACTCATTTTCGATCAGGGTCACGTGACCCTGACGCGAGTTTTAAATTTTTTACCCATTACAGAAAAAGTGTACAACGCCGCTAAAGAAGTTTTCACTTCAATAATTGATGATGAATAATGATGAAGATGATCAAGCATCGCTGGTTTATTGGTATGTGTCGGGTTTAAAAAAAAACGTTATTATTATAAAACCATAACGTTAGGCGCTATCAGCGAAACCCCGCTGAGCGGGGCTCCTATTTCAGAGTAGCTTAAAACAAATAACCATTCTGTTTAATGAATCTAGTCTAACCAAGTAGTTAAAGCAGCTTGTTCAAAACTATCACCATCATCATCATCATTATCATCAGCCTATAATGTTCCCAATGTGCTGGGACACAGGCCTCCTCTCTGTGAGAGGGAGTGGGCCATAATCCTCTACGCGGGCCCAGTACGGGTTGGTAGGTGTAACATGTCTTCGAATTTTTGGTTCTAGGACATGCCGGTTTCCTCACGATGTTTTCCTTCACCGTTTTGAGAGCAGTGGTCATGAAATAAATTACACAAAGTAATGCGCCTGGTGGGGTTCGAACCCACGACCTAAAACCTGTAAGTGGGGACCGATACCACTGGGCCACCACTGCTCTCAGCTCAGAACTATAATTTGAGACAAATTCACCAAAACAACAGCTTTTTTTTTTAAAGGGGTTAAATCATCAAATGATTCCTCCCGCCCTGCCCGGGGTGTCAGACTTTTACTGACTAAAATCCACAGTGTCCTTCAGTAGCCCTTTATGTTCCGGGGTCACGGTAAGGAAATATTCCCGCGACCCCGGCAAGCTTTGGCCCTCTAAGAGGCCCCCGTCAGAATACCGACGCTCTTTGAGGCGTGCGTGGGACACAACACGCCGTCGACCCGGGCATGGTCCATGTTCGGGCAGCGAATTGCCCTTTACTTGCTGTCCGCATGCCCGCGCCTATGGTGGCCGGAGATCATCTGCTGACACCAAAACAACAGCTAGGACATAATATTCGTAACACACAGGAGAAAGGCATCAAGTGACCGGTAGACTCAGACTAGCGTCGATCACTGACCGACACTACACTCATTACAATGATGATGCAACACATTACAGGCCAGCCAGTATTTAGTATGCCTGTAGAGCAGCGTTTCCCAACCTTTTTCGGCCATGGACCCCTAGGAAATCAAGCACAGTTTTCACGGACCCCCTTAATAAACAGGGAAATTCATTCTCCGGGACACGTCGAGACTTCATTGTCTCGGCGCTTTTCTGGTGGTTGCCACTGTTGATTCTGGCTTTCAGGAGTTGCAGTGGTTTGAGAATAGTGTGGTGGGTTTGGACCCCCTTAATAAAATAATAATTCAATTGTAATCTCAAATCAGATTCCACTTATAATCTGACTCTGTATTTGTTTTTTGTGTATACGCACGCACTTATTTCACTCACATCATTCATTCAGTCTCGCTCACCGGCGTGCTAACTGAGCGTAAGCGATTACTAGACGTTAGCATTTAAGTATGGTCCAGAGATGACACCGCGGACCCCCATACATATACTCGCGGACCCCCAGGGGTCCGCGGACCACGCATTTGGTTGGGAAACACTGCTGCAGAGTGTTACCTAAGGTATTGTGCGGATACTTGTATGATAGTCTAGATAGGGAAGTAGTATTGATAGTATCAAACAGTTATTAACATGTAAGGTGAATGTGTCGAGTTATGACTAGATAAGCTTGCGAGCGGCGAGTAAAGGGCAACTCGCTGTCCGACCATGGACCATGCCCGGGTCGACGGCGACGGCGCGTTGTATTCCACGCACGCCTCAAGGAGCGTCAGCATAATGACGGGGCCCCCCTATAGAGGGCCACAGCCCTGCCGGGGTTGCGGGACATACGTATAGCACGACTCCGGTATTCAAAGGGCTATCGAAGGACACATCTTAAGATCATCATTTATATTTCGATAAACATCTTAATATATCTCAACACATTTCCGTATGTGTCTCTTCGAAAAGGATGTTATGAAATGAAGGCAAATATATGGATTTTAGTCAGTACAAGTCTGGAAGCTTTTTCCATCATTACCAGCTTTTAAATGTTCCCACACACACAGACTTCACACACAGGACACAGGCAGACTTCCTTTTAGTTGAAAGAGTTTGACATAATCCACCACACGGGCCCAGTGCGGATTGGTGAATGTCACATGTCTCCGAATTTTTGGTTCTAGGACATGCCGGTTTCCTCACGATGTTTTCCTTCACCGTTTGGGAGCAGTGGTTATGAAATAAATTACACAAAGTAATACGCCCGGCGGGGTTCGAACCCCGACCTACAAGTACAACTCGTAAGTCGGGACCGATAACACTGAGCCACCACTGCTCCTTATAATGTTTGATCGTAAACAAATAATTTTAAAATCACATAGTACAATTCACACACGAGCAAACACAAAACTATTAACGATCTCTAACAGCTTAATAGCTACATTATTAGCTAAATAACTAGTTATTTGTAACGTTAACATGTAATTTGTAACGATACCCAGTTATTTGAATCGTTATTCGCAATGTTTTGTAGGCCAGTGAAAATCGTCGCTATAATAATTGACACAATTTGTACTTTCATTGTGGTGTCTTCTGTGTTTCTATTGTTTTCTGTTGCATTAACGTCTCGTATCGTGTATCGTGACCTGTGGCCTTATCACGAGCTCTTAATGCGATCCAGTTTAGGTTGTGGGAAAGAGATGGCGCCAGTCAACTTGTATAGCTCTGTCTCTTTCCCACAGCCTAAACTGAATCGCGTTAAGAGCTCGTGGTAAGGCCTCAGAAGAGACTTGCAGGTCATAAGGTTACGAACGACGAGTAAAGGGCTTCGCACACAGCAGCTATAAAAAGATGTACATTATAGCACGATACATCTCATTACATCCTTCCATAGAAATCGTCAGGAGACCACACACGACAGCTATAATGTATATTTTTACATCTTCGAATCTTAAGATCATCATTTATTATTTCGATATACATCTTAACATATCTCAATACATTTCCGTATATGTCTCTTTGAAAAGGATGTTATGAAATGAAGGCAAAGATACATTACATTACCTTTTGTGTGTGTGATACATTAAGATAATTTAAAGCTATAAAGCCCCTCTTAATAGCAGTCTTATTCAAAATAGCTTAAGAAAAGAAAAATATTCAAAAAATGCATGAAAGTCAAATGGATGTCTTTACCACGACACCGGGATGTGTTGCGGTCAGTTAATGGTGCAATTTGAACCAATATGGCCGCTATTATAGAGAAATGTGGAATTTCAGTAAAGAAAACATTGCTAGACATGTGAATCTTAAATTGCGAGAATGTGAGGAGTTATCGCGACTCTGGAACTCATTAGGCGGTTAAAGGAAATGGATGAGTCTTAGACAATGTTTGTCTCACAGTCCCCACTTCATCAACCAAATCTATCCCGCTCTAATTTGATGGTGTGCTACCCAATAAACATCTTAATTAAGTTCATTATCATTACAACCCTGGTTTATTGCACTGCCCAACTGGCAAAGAGATCCTATGGCACAGCCGTGAGGCACACGGTACCTACATTCAGTGTATTCTAGTAATTTTAACTGTAATTGTGTGCTTAAGACTTGCCAAATAAACTTATTTTCTTTCTTGCTTCTTTCTTTCACTGTTGAAATACTAACGTTCCGCGCTGAACCAAAGGTTGAAAAGTGAGGATAGGTCGCCGCCTGATCAAAGACCAGAAATAAGAAAAGGGCTATCAGAGATTTAACTAGGCCTGATAAAGCCAAATGCCTACCAAGGTCGCGAAAACGCCTTGTAGGTTATAACAATCCTGCAATGCAAAGGGCAATTAAAATTCATGGATGATTACCCATGAATTTTAATTGCCCTTGCCCAAAAAAGGCTGAAAAGTGAAAACTCAACATGGCGTTTTTAAAACACAGGTTCTGTTTTTGCATTTTGCATCATTTACGTAGCTAACGATACCACTGACTAATTCCAAAGTTACTCAACATTTACAATAATGATAAATCGAAGAGAAAACTTTAATATGACACACGATGGCACCATAATTGACCCGTCAAGAACACCGAATGATTTCCGTGAATTTATTTATAGTAAAGTTATGTAACTAAAGTTATTTATATCTTGATGATCCGTGATTTTTAGGCTGCCCACATACAAACTGCTCGAGCATTCAGTGATTTTAATTTGATTTGGTAAATTATCAAATGAGTCCTGAACCCTTAGTGGAAAGACTATCAAACTCGTCCTGACTCCTTCAATATGTCCCAGGTCCACTGTTAGAGCGGTTTCGCACTACGTTCGATCCGAATGCAATCCGAAACCTTAAAAAAAAATTCACGGACCGAATTCGGATATTGCTTACGCACTACTCCCATCTCTTACAACCAGCCGCATACCCCCCACCCGCCCCGCTGCCTCTCTGCTCGTACGCAGCTCGGATTCAACTCGGACGTAGTGCGCGAATATACATACAAATAGTACTAATATGGCTACTTCAGTCCGTCATTTTTTCTCCGAAACGGAGATTCTCGGTTGACGGAAAGATATCATAAATTATGACGGAAATCGGATCTAGTACGTAAAATACCATATAAATAGTTCTACGGCTACGACGAACTGTATTTTCACTGATTCGGATCGGATGCGGATCGGACGCAGTGCGAAAACGCCCTTACCCGTTTGGACAGATACCTGGTAGGCGTTTGGCTTTTCATGGGAACTCCGTCAGATTGCTGTCAGCAATCACAGCCATAAGACGCGCTGTCGACCCAGGTATGGCCCCTGATCAGATGGCGAGCCACTCATTAATGTACCACCTGAATGATGTAACAAAGGTTCTGTAATAATTCTGGCAATCTAAAAAGAGTGTCCATGGAGTTTCTTGCCCGTTCTTCTCTATAGAGATCTACTTCTTGGAACGGGCATCTACGGTACTTTCACAGTTTTCATGTCTTGTGACTGGGACTGCAGCACCATAACTTTTTAGTGTTTACTAATATGCCAAAAGTGCCTGTAACTGGCCTACTTGAAATAAATGCTTTGATTTGATTTGATTTGAATCGGTAATTCGATATATGCCTGGCGACTGTAACAAGTAGTACGACCGCCCGAAGTCGCAGTTGAAGCAGAATATCTACTGCTTCAAACTGCGACTGAATCGCAAAAAGTCTCTACGGAACCGCTTGAGCGATTGAAATCTAGGAGCAGTTGATATCAAATGCTGAAGCAGTAAGCAATGGCAGCTTCAAGCGCTTGAATTTGACTGCACGAGCAGTCCGTGTATAAGCCGCCTTATGGGTAGAAAATGAACGTTATTTAAATTTATTATTATGGTTAACACCTATCGCATGCCTTTCTTTGACCTTAGGTTCCTCTAAGGCCTGAATAATAGTATGATTGAGGAATGCCGTGAGGAAAGTGTTGTGGAGCCGGTGAATATCATGCTAAAAACACCATTCCTCATCGACAAATACGAAAGATGAACAGTGTGAAATATGATCTAAAAACTGTCAGAACACATAATTACATGATAATTAAGAGGGCAGACATATTAAATGTGCAGACCCCAAATAAATTTGGGACATCAAGACCTTAGGTTCCTCTAAGGCCTGAATAATAGTATGATTGAGGAATGCCGTGAGGAAAGTGTTGTGGAGCCGGTGAATATCATGCTAAAAACACCATTCCTCATCGACAAATACGAAGGATGAACTGTGTGAAATATGATCTAAAAACTGTCAGGACACACAATTACATGGTAATTAAGAGGGCAGACATACTGTATGTGTAGATCTCTTTTGGGACATTAAGATCTAAAAAAATGTAAGTATTTAAATATGATAATAAATCTGAGGGCCAAGTCACTATAATTATAATATAAAGAAAACTATTGATATAATTACTAAATGTTGATTTATAACTACAAAATAATTTGAATAGGACTTGGCTTCTATGAGATCTCAAAACTTTTTACGATGGAAAGACTGCATCGAGAGACTTGGCATTTTGTAATGATTTTGGTGGGTTAAGTCTTTGCAGGGTTTTCAGATCAAAAATCTAAAACCAGTACAATAATTATAATGTCAAAACCCATTGCAGGTCTTAGGTGGTACTCAACGGTAATATCTCAAAAAATGTAGGGTACATAGCAGTAAATACAGCGTTTTCATCAGCAGATATGAATAAAGAGCTCTCAGAAAATGTCATAATAACTCACCATCACATTTCACATCATAATCTACACACAAATCCGATCAGCCGTATTATATGGAAGCCATTATAAACGCGCACAATCTCATCATCGCACGCGCAGCTCCAGAATGCGCGCGCGCACTGTCACAACACAACGTATTAGCGTCCGTTATGGTGAAATTGGCGTGGCAACGTATGCGCGAGGTAATAATGCTATGAAGGTAAAAACAGAAGATTCACTTTGATTCAACCTTGTTCCATAGAAATTCGTCAAAGAGAACATCTTTTTTTTTAACGTGTGTGGTAAAATCATCAAATGAGTCCTCCCACCCTGGGCAGGGCGGGAGGGACTATCAGACTTGTACTGACTAAAATCCACGATGTCCTTCAATAGCTGTTTATGTTCCGGGGACACAGTGATGGAATAAGTCCCGCGACCCCGGCAGGCTTTGGCCCTGTAAAGGGGCAGTCAGTCAAAGAGAACATAGATTTCGAAAAGGATCCGAAGCCTTGTATTTTATAATATAAGATTCAACAAACGAAGATTCATAAAGCAAGAATTAAAACGATTGGAAGAATGAAAGGCCTCCCCACATGGGAGGCCTTTGCCTAGCAGTGTGACAGAAAAAATAATCAGATGGTTTGATAGACAAATAGTATGGTATCATTGAAAGAACACTGGATAAAACTGGCACAAAAGAACGTGGAGATTAGCATAAGCAATTACTAATCCAGTAGTAAATATAGTCCAACTAGGTTTTCGGCCTTGGTTTCAACAGTCGTTCGTAGATCTTGGAGAGGCAGTCTTGCCATGGCGTATCTTAAAATGTAAAGTCCAGAGGCCTAGGAAAACGAAAAAAACTCTGGTGTTCAAATGAAGAACTACCTAATTTTATCCATCATAATCTCAGTTTACTTTACACCACAATAAGGCTGTGTTTCCACTGAGGCGGAGCGGAGCGGTTAGCGATTCACCAATCACGTGTCTTGAAATCCAACTATCTTCTCCACTGAAGCCGTGTGATTGGTGAATATCTCTCCGCGCCGCTCCGCTCAGCCTCAGTGGAAACGAGCCTAACGAGATTACGAAATGACTACTCAGATGTTGTTACATGCAATGCCTGAGTAGCCTGTTGGTCTAATGGTAGTGACCCGTGACTGCTATGCCGGAGATCGTGGGTTCGATTCCCACCCAGGGCAAATGTTTGTGTGATGAGCATGATCATTTGTTCTGTGTCTGGGTATAATTTATCTATAATTGTATGTATTTAGAAATATATAAGTATGTTTATCAGTTGTCTAGTACCCTACCCATACGCGTCCCATATTGCTTAGCTTGGGACTAGATGCATTGTGTGATAGTTGTGGAATATTATATTATAATTATTATTTTGAACTGGGCTTTCTGATCCGCCTACATTGATTGGATGTAGAAGTACAAGTGGCAATAAATCTTAAGCTAGAGAGCTTTTACTTGACAAGTTGATACAACAGGATGTATGTATACGTTTCACTTATAGTTATGCAAAATCCTCATGCAAATATTATGTCAATTTGTAGATAAGAAATATTGATTCATTTATTCAACCACAAATATTATTAATTGTAGGCTTACATGTTTTTGTATTTCTAATCAAACGCGAACCTTACTATTGGTCAGAAGCTCTAAAAGCCTGACAACCAGTCTTACCGTGGGGTATCGTATTATCCAGTTACTGGGTTGTGGACCAGAATGCTGGACTGTTATAATGCTGGACTAAGTTAAACTTAACTTTTCGAAAAATTTATACGAAAACAAACTTTCAGCTATTTTTTCTTCTTTTTTTATGATAAAATGATCAAATTAGTCTTCCCCCTAGGTGGAGCGGAAGAGATTGCCAGTCTCGTACCTACTTTATCCATATTCCTTCATATAGCCTTTGACGTTACAGGCTCACGGACATGTGACGTCAGAAATCCATACAAACACACACTTAGTTCAATCCACGGCGTAATTTATGGATGGCCCCTTGTGCTGACTTTATTATATTGCTCCACAGATTGCCTATTATGAAGCAACAAATGTTCAAATACGCAATTGCATACAAAAGTTAATCCAAACATTATCTATGATATTTAAACCTACATTTAACATTAAACAGTAGCCTATCGCGATAATTAGTGTTTTATTAACATTATTACGAATTTAGCAATACTCGTATAATGCTCATAGTATACTCATTGCTACTTTTAAATGCAATAACGATGGTCAAACAGTAAGAGAAGGTTTACCAAAGAGAATGTATAATTTAAAGCATTAAAACAATAACATAAGGCCACACTTATTATCCTCGAAAACTTAGACAATTAGTCAGTACAAGTCAGACAGTCCCTCCTGTCCCGCCCGGGATGTTTTCTATGAACTCTTAACGCGATCCAGTTTAAGCTGTGGGAAAGAGATGGCGCTAGACGACTTGTATAGCTCTGTCTCTTTCCCTCAGTCTAAACTGGATCGCGTTAAGAGCTCTTGGTAAGGCTCCTGGGCGGGAGGACTCATTTGATGATTTTGCCACGCTAAAAAAAAAGGTGTAGGTACGTAAAACAACTACTTTTCAAAAGTTATGTTTTAAGACATTTTGTTATAGGTATGTTAGCCTATTTCAGCATTGCCTTATTGAACCGGCCATAAATAATTTATCTTAACTTCGAGGCTTCTACTCAAAAATTCTAAATGGAAAAATACAAAAACACTTTCCCCGAACCGAAAATCGAACCAACGCCAACATTATTACAATGCAATCAAAAACATTGCATAATGCTGTCAAATGATAATAATATTACTTCTTAATCCAACTCGTATCAATAAAATGGCAGATATACTATATCGAACAAAAAAAGAATCATCGAAATCGAACCAGAAACCTCGGACAATTACTCCGAGGCTCGGAGTAATTGGTGTAGACAAAGTTGAAAACGTTTTAGGTTTTTGTTGATTTTTCAAAAAGTGCTAGTCTGATTTCGATAAAAATTTTATGGGACCATTTTGGAAGTACACACTATCTAACAAAAAAGAATTTTTCAAATCGGTCGTTAAACGACGGAGTTATGCCCGAACAAACATAAAAAAATACAAACATCCGAATTCAGAACCTCCTACTTTTGGAAGTCGGTTAAAAAGAATATCCGATACGATAGTAATTTCATTGATAGAAGCTTCCGTCCAAACCTAACAATACCAACACATTATGTCATACATAAAAACATCAGTCAAACTTGTCAATAAATACTGACAATAACATCAAGCATTATCTACAATGATTGGCATACGATTATCTTGTTTAGATTAGTGATGCACGATCTGCTACTTTATAATATCGATAAAATCTCACGGTAATCTCATCGTTCATAATGAACGAATACAGAATTACAGAATACTGCATTGGTATCGAAATAAATGTATCGTATCGTACTAATTTGTCTTATACTGGTGGCCATGAGGCTTAGGGTGCTCCCACATCTATCGACGCGGATTCGGCTTTTTCCGTCGCTATTAGAACTGCCATTTGCAACGGAGAAAATAAATTGATCACTGTTAACTAAATCAAATAAAAGCGATTTTTAATGTATAAGACTACCAAATAATTAGCTTAATTATCTACAATCAAACATTATTATTAGAGCGAAAAAATTACATATTTTAGGAGATAAGTACACAAATATTAGGATCGTTTTCAGATGCAGTTACCAAGTAAAACAATTAAATCAAAAACACTTAATTTTTTCGGCCTAGTATCAAATCTTTGGCCCTTTTTTTTAAGTGGTGAATGTCAGACTAGTAATGATTTAAATCCACCGCGTCCCTTCAACTGCCCTTTACATTCCAGGGTCACTTTTACCTATTTAGACACTTAGACAGTCACTTGACCCTTTTGGGCCCTCAAATCTGTAACCCTTTTTTTAACGTGGTAAAATCATCAAATAGGTCCTCCCACCCCGGGCAGGGCGGGAGGGTCTGTCAGACTTGTATACTGACTAAAATTCACGGTGTCCTTCAATAGCCCTTTATGTTCAAGGGTCACGGTTACCTATTTAGACAGTCCCGTGACCCTCTTTAGCCCTCAAATCTGTGACCCTTAGCGTGAAATCCCATCGCTCAAACACCAAGCTAACAGGAAGTTCAGGTTCTTCAACAAAATCGATCAGACAAGATTGAATAGTGGTCAGGTTCAGTATTTACCGACAGTTGACCATCTGACCGACATGTCGGACAGTCGGATAGACGAAGGAGTTCCGATCTAGGCCTCCTTGCGGTTTCAGCGGTAATACTTAATCGATCCGCCATTATGCGGTAGATACGAGGTACAATTTACTTGGATATTCAGGTTTGTACAGTCAGCAACTTTAGAGAAATATTTTTGGTTTTAATTATGCTTTTCTCAACAATGTTTAGATTGAGTTCAAGTCTCAGTTTATTTTGACGTTTGTTGACGCTGAGGTTAATCGATTATCATAGCACAAATCAGTATATTTTGAGACGTAAACTGTAACTATGACAATTTTTTTACTTAATTTCTGCAACTGAGTCTTGATAAGATTTGAAACAATGAGAGGTTTCACGCAAAGCTCGGCTCAGATGGCGCTACCAGCGCATGATGTCATTTACTTTACTACACACTCGAAGCTACATTGGACGTTATTTCGTTATGGGGTTGTAGCGCCACTTACGGCAAAAAATCTCAGTGAAACTTCCTATTGTCAAAAAAAGAACAAAAAATATTGAAAATGGACCATTATCTGCCTAGAATAGCCATTAGAATGAGAGAAAAACAATTAGAGGACCATCTACTTCTTTCCTGCATAACAATGTAAAAGAAAGAGCCCCACGACTGACATAATATATTGCTAAATTAAATGACAAAATCATTAATAAATGACCTCTGTCAACACGACAGATCAATGACCGCATAAAAGTATCAAGAAAACTCCCATTTGACACGCGTTCTATACGATACAACGTCTAATAGCGAAAGTGACATTTTAAAATGACATGTCACGCGACACAGCACCCATGACATAAAGTTTACACCATAGACAAGAAAAAACTAACGATTTCTTAATCCAATAGAGACTAATTGCATTGAATTGTGAGCTGTTGATTTTATTATTGCATCTTGTGTTATTTTTATGACTATTTTTCATGTGACTTTTGTTGATAAGTGTAACTCTGTTTCGAAGGCAGGTTTTCTATAGATACACTAGCAAATTGTCCCGTCTTCGCGCAGATAGTATCGAAATATTCTGCCATTATTGTTTTGTCATTTCCAAAAGAAATGGACAGCGTTTTCTTTAAAAGCTTCCAAGCGGCTGGATGCCCTTAGCACGTGGTCACTTAGTTTTCAAGTTTAGTTTGTAAGCCTCTGCCTGGAGGCCTTAAGATTCATGGCAAAATTATCCGATGAAGCAGCTCACATCAAAATCAATCAAAATCAAAGCATTTATTCCAAATGGGCCAGTTACAGGCACTTTTGAATTATCATAGACAATCAAAGGAATATTATTAAACACTACAAAAGTTCCTAAAGTTCTACAGTCCCAGTCACAAGACATAAAAACTTTGAAAGTACCGTAGATGCTCGTTCCAAGAAGTAGATTTCTATGGAGAAAGAAGAACGTGCAAGAAACTCCATGGACACTCTTTTTAGATCGCCAGAATAATTACAGAACCTGTTACATCATTCATCCTCTAGGTTAACCTTTGATATGACATTTAAAAAAATACTAATTAGAACATTTTAATTAAACACTCAAACCTTCCTCATGAATCACTTTGTCATTTGAAAATCCGTTCAGTAGTTTTTGAGATTTCGCTAACAGACATACAGTCGCGTTGGGGGTGATAGTGAACCTCACTTAAATTCCTTCAACGATTACAATTTTCATGCCTAACATACAAATTATATTAATGCCAAAATCACACTTTTTCGGTTTCAAAGTTTTGACTATGATATTGACATTGAGAATATCATATGAAAACGAGTTTTTTAAATCAGAATATTATTCGTATTTCGTCATGTAAATTTTTATTTCTTTTACATAATATAGAAAGTTTATACAACGAATTAAGTGTTGTATATTAATTTTGAAACTTCCACAATATATTATACATGCTAGCTGATGTTTCGTTTTCGTTTCGCCACCAGATGTTTTTCTTTGCTATAAACCTCACGGAGCCCGAGATCTTTCCAACGAATGCAAAACCGTGGAAATCGGTTCGTGCGGTCTGGAGTTATAGCGTCAGGAAGGAAAACCCGACTTATTTTTATATAGTAGATTCCAAAGGAGGGAAAGAGACCTGAGATGATCCGAACAGTATCAGACCTTGCTTCAAGGTATAAAACAAAAAGAGGTTCTGATCCTGTTTATAACTGTGGGTAATTTAAAGGTGACCAAAAAAAACCATTGGTGCGCCATCGCTCGGTGCGATTCCCAGTTTTTCTGACTGAGTTCACTCCATATTAGGTCAGATCTTTGCTTCTAGGCTAGATTGAGGTTGATAGTACAACAAATATACTTACTGCATAGAACAAAAAAAGAATAACACAGCAGAATTCTTAAAAAAAGACTGAATTGAGCCACCTCCTTTTCAAAGTCGGTTAAAAGCAAAAACATTTATTTTTGCTTTTAACCAAAAAAGCAAAAATAAATGACATACCAATTGGTAATGAATGCGATTCAGCTACTATTGATTACAATTACCAAACAAAAATACGCTATTGATCAACAAAATCAAAAATAATGAGCCTACCGTAACAAATACTTCCATACTCTTTCGAAATACGAGTAATATTGCAAGCGGTTGAAATACTTACACGTGGGTAATTACAACAGTCATGACATGAACACGTAAAAATGGCTAATTATTAATTAACACACATGTTCTCACCATAATATTTCACATAATAACTGTAACGCGGTGTCTTTTGTAAAATAAGCCAAACAAGTTGATCTTTAAAGTTAAGCAACGTTTGGCGAGGTCTGCTTATGGATGGATGACTACGCATTACGCATCAAGATCTCTTTGTGGGCCATTAGATGATGCCTCCTAGCTCTGGGTTGAGGAGGTTGGTCTGTGGATGGGTGACCATCTGTAATAGCGACTTAGCGAGTTTCCTCCGTGTCTCGGCAGCATATAAAGCAGTTGGTCCCGGCTCTCATTTGCAGATCTTTGATAGTCGTTACTTTAGTCAGAAGCTCATAAGTCTGACAACCAGTCTATATATATAAAATTCAAAACTGACTGACTGATCTGACAACGCACAGCCCAAACCGCTGGGCCTAGAAACTTGAAATTTGGCATAAACCCTCCTTATACCACGTAGGTGAGCACTAAGAACGGATTTTGCGAAATTCGGCCCCTAAGGGGTTGTTTTTGGGGTTGTAAGTTTGTATGAAACTTCGTTATAACAGGTGCTAGGAATGCCAAATTTTGCATGGGGTGTCTTTTTAGAACGTAGATGCTCACTATGACGGGATTTTGCGAAATCCGACCCCTGAGGGGTTTGTTTTTGGGGTCGATAGTTTTTATGAAACTTTGTTACTACAAGTGCTAGGCGTCTCAAATCTTGCATGGCGGTTCTATTTAAGACGTTAATGCTCACCAACGTGGAAATTTTGTGAAATTCGACCCCTAAGGGGTTGTTTTTGGGGTTGAAAGTTTTGAGACTCAAAATTTACATAGGGGTTCTTTTTTGAGCGTAAGTGACACCTAAGTCGGGATTTTGCGAAATTCGACCCCTTAGGGTTTGTTTTTGGGGTTGATAATTTGTATGACACTTTGTTACTACAAGTGCAAGGAGCTTCAAATTTTGCACCGGTTTCTTTTATAAGACTTGGATGCACAACATGGCGAGATTTTGCGAAATTCGACACCAAAGGGGTTTGTTTTTATGTTTGATAGTTTTTATGAAACTTTGTTACTACAAAGTGCTAGGCGTCTAGAATATTGCAAGGGGTTCTTTTTAGGACCTGAATGTTCACTAAGACGGTTTTGCGAAATTCGACCCCTAAGGGGCTGTTTCGGGGTTGATAGTTTGGAGACCCAAATTTTGCAAAGAGATTAATTTTTGGTTGATAATATTTTGTGTGACTTCGTTTCTACAAATGCTAGGAGTATTCAATTTTGCAAGGTTGTTCTTTTATGACGTAAATGCACACCAAGGCACTATTTTCTGAAATTCTACCCCTAAGGGGTTGTTTATGGGGTTGACAGTTTGTATGAAAATTTGTTGCTACAAATGCTAAGAGTTTCAGCATGGGGGTTGTTTTAGGACCTAGGTTCTCACAAAGACGGAATTTTTAAAAATTCGACCCCTTAGCGGTTGTCTTTGGTGTTTGTATTTAGAGAGCTCAACATTGCAGGGGGGTTCTATTTAGTATACATACAGGTTCTCACTAAGAGAGGATGATACGAAATGCGACTCCTAAAAGTTTGTATTGGTTGTTGTTGATAGTTAGGAGTCTTTTTGCATTGGGATTATTTTTAGGACCTAGGACTAGACTTATGACGGAATGTTGCGGGTCGATAGAATTTTTGTTGAATATTTATTTAGTTTTTCCAACAGTATCCCATATAGAGGGTGGCCGGGACTAGAAACTCACAACGGCAACGTTCGAAGATCACGCGGACGAAGTCGCGGGCGTAGTGCTAGTCTTACCATAGGGTTTCGTATTGCCCAGTTACTGGGTTGTAAAGGTCCGATAAGCAGTCGCTACGTGTAAAATCCAGATATTCAGCTGCATCTGGTTTAACTGAAAACCAACCCCAATACAGTTGGGAAAAGGCTAGGCAGATGATGAATTTCTCAGTAGCAAAACTCAAAGTTTAGAATTGTGTCCTATTCAACCCTGTCAAAAAGTCTCAGCACATCGTGAAAATAAAATAAAAAAGCTTTAAGTGTTGTATTTTGTTGAAACTGGTAGCCGCGCAAAACCGGGGCTTGGTGCTAGTATATTTATATAAGTTTAACGGTTAATGTTATGCTCTAGAAAGGAATCTCGCACCATCAAGGTTCTTCAGTCATTATGCATAATGTGTAAAAAGTGCGTGAATCTGTAAAACTTTCAATGTCGTCGCTCTATCCGGTCGATTGCGTAAGCTTTGTTTTGTTTCTTTATTTTTTGGTTAATGTAAGTTGGAAGTTAATTAAAATTTTAATTGAAAAATTTAAATTGGGAAATGAATGGTTTCCGGAAAAATGTTGATATTTTTTATGTGATGAAATCATCAAAATGAGTACTGAACCCAAAGAGATTTAAAAGAACCTATAGAGCGGGCATTGGGAAAATTTTCATACAAAATCGTTGATGTCGTGCGTCAGTAGCACTATCTAAGCGTTGCATAGCAACGCGACTACTAGACTGAGGGACTTATTACCTATTGGTAAAAAGTTTTGGATCAGTTTCTTCGTGATGTCCCGTCTACTGCTCGTAATAGTATAATGTCTTTGATACCTTTATTTTTCTAGTTTAGTAAGTAATATGGGATGGGCACAGACAACCCTCCCCCTTCATATGCCCATGCCACACGTAGAACAACAACAGCTATACAAATTAAAAACAAAACACTAGCACAGACATAACCAAGCAGAATTTCATCGCAATTAAACAAAGTACGGAGTAGCTAAAAAGCGTGCATGCTCCAGTTACTGGGCATGCGCCGGAGCAGACATGTTTAGATCCAACTGTAGAGCTGTGCGCACACGTCTTTTGTTTTTGTACTACTGCAATTATTGAGCAGTTTTATTTACAAGTGGTGTTGTGGAATTATTGATGAACTGAGTGCTATTGACATAATAGTATATTGACACATCACTTTTTTTTTTGTTTTTTTTTATGTCATTTATTAGCTTGGTAAAATCATCAAATGAGTCCTCCCGCCCAGAGTAGGGCAGGAGAGACTGTCAGACTTGTACAGACTAAAATCAACGGTGTTCTTCAATAGCCCTTTACGTTCGGAGGATAGCTCGTTAGTCCCGCGACCACGAATTTTTATATCAGGACTTTTTTTTTTTCAATTGTGTTCCCTGTTCTGTCCATCTCTTAAAATAAATTAAACCATTTTTTAAACTCTTTTCTTTTGTTTCGTATACACTCTATCCGTTTTCTCAAAACTCCCATTAATTATACAATTTAATTCACTTAAGTCGTTGTGTTATGAAAATATCTTAGAATAAAATTAATTTTATAATACGAGTATGTCAACATTTTTACACGTCTTTTCAAATTAACAGAGGCCGGAGTTTCGTACCTGACTACTCTGAGAAGAAACAGCCGAAACAAACTCAGAGGCTCTGTCTTTAAAGTCCAGACATTGTATAGATCAGGTTAATTATTTGTCCAGTGATCATGAAAACAATTAAAAAGTAAACAATTTTTAAACTGACATTCAGCCTGTCATTGTTTCGATATTCATGTTATAAAGTTTATAAGTAGGGAAAGGTGTACGAGATGATTCGTTGAGGCAAGATGATCCTTTGTAATTGCAACGAACCCAGTAGCGTTATCTAGTTGTTTTTAATGGTAAAACGTAGTCCCCGATATTCCCCCGCCTCAGTCAAAAGTAGTGGTGTCGAGAGTGACAATTAAATTTTTTGAGAAAAAAAACAAATATTCCGTGACTTTGATCTAAGGTAAGGGTGAGTTGAAGTTTATATCTAATTTGTTCTAGGTACATTATTACTAGGCTAGGGTATTAGTTAGCTTTGAATATTGCTCTATTTTGTTTTTTTAATAGCATGGTAACAGTTGAAAGCACATAGTTTAATTTATAGAACATTGAATAAAAAAGTTTATGTTGGGGCAAGATGATTATGTTACCGGTGTACAAGATGATCCCCACGGATCTTCTTGTACACCGGTAACATACCTACTATTACGGGGATACTTTAACCATTTGTATGTTATTATGTTTAAGTTTATATATTTTTGGTTTATGACTATGCCTAGTAATTATAAAAAAAACTAAACGCGGATTGTGGTCGGAAGACTCCATGATCAAAGCACCGGATGCTGTTAAAAATGGCATTCCATATAGCACAGCAAGTAAACAGTTTGGGTTGCCTGTATTATCACTAAAAACGCGGGCTAAAGTAATAAATAAGGTGGCTGTCAGTACAATCAAATATAGGTGAAAAAATAAACCCAGATTATGGTTTTATTTAGGTTATTCTCTTCCTGGATCCTGGGATCATCTTGCCCCTACCGCAAGGATCATCTTGGACACCGGGGTGTACAAGATGATCCTTTGACAACGTTTTAAAAATGTGTTTTTTTAATAGTAAAGCATCTAAAAAATTAAAATGTTGAGTATGCCAACAATAAGATAGATACATTTACTATGTTTATACGTATTTACATTCGCGCTAAGTAGAATATCATTTGATCTACAAGCAATCTCCCTTAAGGGAATCATCTCGTACACCTTTCCCCTATATCTAGAGAAAAATTAGGGGTGGCACGATTTATAAGTTGAGTATCCTTCATTTTAAACCATAGAGACGGTAACGGTAGGTTTAACCTTAAATTGTAGACAAAAAGCCAACAATTAAGACATCAAAATTAACATTTGTTCACTAATGACGAACTCTCAACACCCAGTTAACCAACTGACCGAGCAAAGTGGGAGACGCTTCAAAATCTTACGTTTTCGCGGAATAATTCGTTGAATTTTAAGAATAGAATAGAACTGCATATAAGAACATGCAATTTTAAAATTAACTAAATAATTAAACGACACGGTTTGTTTTTGTCTTCAGTTTGTTTAATGCATTTAATTAGTTTATGGTCACATTGTTTAATAACGCACGTAAATGTCAAATGAAATTGACAACTGTCAACATTTAGACTTTAGACACTCAGAACAGCCTTCTGCCCATAATAAGAATGATTGAGCTTAAAATTAACCGAAAATAACAGATTTTATAGATATGTATGTAAAGCTCCAACACAAAAATGGAAATATTTTCATTTATTAAAAATTATTGTTATAGATTGGTGCAATCTTCTCCACATCCCAACTTTCACAATTATCACAAAAACATTATAGTATTGTTGGGTTATTTATGATCTATGTTACATTACCCTGTCAGCTTATCCGTTCTTACGGGAGCTAAAACAAGTGATACGCTCTATAATTCCGATCGATACCTGGATCAACAGTAACGATACATTGAACACGTCAAACTTTTGATATATTGATTGGCAATACTACTGTTTGAATGTGTACCAATTTTTGCTGGCAACTGGTAACACTTCGATGATGCATTCGATTAGGAATGGCACAAAAACCTTTTTTTTTATGAAGGCATTCCAGAAATATTAATTAAAAAACGATAAGGTTTTTTTTTGTTCTGTCTTCGAAATATCGCATCAGTGAAAAAATTGAATCCGCTTAAATTCTCTAATTTTACTGTAATTGTCTGCCAGGGTGAAAGTGAATATGTTTAAAATCCTTCCTCAATATTTCAATTATTTCATAAAGGATTCATAAGGATTTACATAATTATGCAAAAATTAAACTAAAACGCTTTATTTAAAAAAAAAATCGTGGAATTCGTTACGCTTTCAATATTAACTCATAAAATCCAAACAAAATTAACATACACACTAATTAACTGTTATTTTTTTTAGAAACGGACCATAAGTGCTACTGAAAACGGTTATAAATTTGCGTTTAAAATAACGAGTAACTGTTACGTTGCAACTTTACGTTATTTATGTAACGTGCATGTCTGCATTGTTTATGGATGACATTGATGGCCTGTCGTGTGTCGCCAGGTGTGAACTTTGACACATTTAGGTATCTAGTCTAAAGTACTACCTATCACAGTTATTTTTCCTCTGAAAATGCTTAATCATGCTAGCGCGAAGTGCTAGCGAGAATATAAGTTACTGTAAATAGGTATACTGCAAAATCAAGGTTTTATAAAAAAAATATAATCATAACTTTGCAAGCCTAGGTTAATTTCTAATATTTTGATTAAGGTACTTAATAATTAAAAATCTACGCATGATATATCGAACAACAAAACCAAAAAGAGACATACCTATCAACTACTTACTGAAAAAGTGAAAAGCTCATGTCAATTTCATTGATATTTCTAAACTTTTTTCATTTGTTTAGTCTGCAGGAAGCTAATGGTAGCCATACACCATACTGCCTATTTGTCAAATCGGCATGATACTGTTAATTTGATCAGTTAGAACTGACCGTGTGTGGGCGTGGAATCCATCAAATTGGCTCCTCCTCGGATTTTCCGCCAATTTGATAGGTGTATGGTGTTTAAGGACGAACTGCCAATTTGAAACAATTGCCAGCGTCAAATCGATCGTACGATCGGCAGTATGGTATATGGCTACTTTAAAACAGACAACACATCAGCCACCTCAATCTGTCTTTCATTAATAGACCAACCTTATCACAATAGTGGAAGGTATGTTCGATTAATAAAATTTGACAGATTCGGGTTGGTTGACCTGTTGGCGTCTGTACCTTTATACCTGCTATCCTTCTATAGTCATTTGGTGTGTTTAGCCGATACAAAATTTGGACAGAAATCGAAAATGCCGAACAGCATTCAACTATGCTGACTAAATTATCGGCTGAAACCCTGCTGAGTTCAGACGAGAGTGAAGCATTTTGACAGCTGTCTCAGCCTATGCTACTCAGCAATCGCCATTTTTCTGCCGTCACTGCTCGACGGCATCCATACTATCCATAGTCGCAGACTGTTGCCAAAAGGGCGGGAAAAAAAAAATCGCCATTTTGTGCTGTCAAGATTTTGTATCGGCTAAACGCATCCATTGATCCTGACAAACGCTAAAAACATTGAAGTTTATTTTCCTCTTACAAAATGAAAGTAAAGCATAAAACTTATAGCATGTCATTGACATAATAGTAATAGCAGACCGGGGAAATGCATTACCATGCAATAAACTCTTCAATGATATTGCTATTTAAGATCAACACCGATGAAAATAGCGCTTTTAGAAATTTTATGATGTTTCTAGTATAGAAGTACTGTGACTCAACGGTATATAGTTTTTCAATTTATCATGTCAAGGACGCGAAAAACTGTCTTTGACCCCAAAACGTCATTATGTAGGTAACATGCCTTTTAGATAGGTCGAGCCCCGCGGAAAATGTTTTCCCACAAAATACTGACCGATTTAAGACTTATTTTTCCAAAAATAAGGCTTTATATCGGTCGGGGTTTGGTGGCACAAAAACGTGCCATTGGGGAGCATTGGGGATCGGGCGGTTAATGGTTATCTAAATCTGGATACAGTTATAGAAATGATCGATTTTGCTTTATGTAATTTCCTTATAATAATTCACATAGATTTTGATAAGAAAATTAAAATATATTGAGTAATAAAAGCTGTTACGGCAGGAACGGTATAGGTACTATTTATGTATAGTATGTGTGTCCCATCCTACTTTAAGTAAGTAAATTAAAACACTTAAAATTGAAGCACTAAAAAAACAATAACTGCAAGTGCTATTGCAGCTTTAGCACATAAACCGCTAATTAGAATAATTAAAAAACACAGTTATACCCAAAAAAGTATTCAACAAATTACTTACAAGGCCAAAGTCAAATCCAAAACAATATAAAATCGATTAAAACTTTATCACAGCACTAAAAAGTATTCAAGCACTGGCACTACTCATAAAAAAAAATACAAAAACAATCATGGCGGATCAATTTGCGCGGGAGACGCGTGTTCGCGCCGTCAGACGATGTTCGAATGCGTGCACATGCGCGAATGGAGATTATCTCGCGGTAGTATCGTGCGCTATTACGTAGCAGTTACCGTACGTCTTCACATTGTACCAGAGACACGAAGTTACGGTAATATTTGATTTTTGATACACATTATTATAGGTCATTCTCATGATGACTAACAGCCAGTTTCTCATTTAAAAGTGAAGTAAAAGTTTCTAGGTTTCTTAATTATTATTTAACAGTGTTTAAGTGGGTCTGTGGATCTGCATAATTTTGGATTTGTATGTTTTTGCAATGACAAAATCTAATGGGAATTCGGGTATTTGAATTGAAACTGTTCTAAAACGGGCGGACTGCTAAATTTTGAAAATTATTAACAAAATTAGATTAATAGAATTATAGCAAAAATATTTCTTGCATGCAAGTTACAGCATGATTATTAAAAGCCACAATATAGGTATTTACCAGAAACACAAAAATCACAATACCTCCAAAAAATGGTTTTTCACAAGTTCATAGTTCAGTCACTTTAGCGTTATTTTTTGTTAATATAAGTATAATAGCTTTTAGCTCATAATAGCTTTAGAAATTGATATCTGAAATTTGGAGCATCTTACTCAGGTCAATGATGAAGCTTTTTTCGAAGAATTAAAGAATAAATCATCAATTCAAATAATTCGGTTCTAAAAAGACGTGATACCTAATTACACAGAATAAGGAAAAAAAGAAATAAAATAGTTTTTTTTATTAAGTAAGCTATATCCGGTTAGACTGGAAGTTGACCCCAACATATAGTTGGAGAAAAGCTAAGCATGATGTTGATATAACGTAACATATTGTTGATATGCATAAAATACTCATCATTGAAGAATATAAACGCCATTAAATAAATACTTTCTCTCGATTCCTAGCAGGCAATAAAATACTACAGCAGTTAACAGCGTCAAAGATAATAAATAACTATGAAATCGATGTATTGTCTATGGTCTATATTTTTTAGAGTCCTTGCCATGTTGTAATTGGGATAACTAAATTACAGTGATGTCCTACTATTTATGTTGTTTTCACTTTTTTAGTAATTTTTTTAACACGGCAGACGTGTTTTTTTATAAAGTCTAGAGCTGTTATTTTAGTCACTCAGATCAAAGAAATATACATATTTCTTTGATCTGAGGTGTAAAATTAAACACAATATTTTGTCATCCAAGAGGAATTAATTAAAAACATAAAAATAATCTTTGCCTCAAACTAGCCCAGAGGCAAAGATGAGGCCTAAAGAGAGGCAAGCTCACCCAGAAGAAACTTGAGGTCTGGCTAGCAGGCCCTGGTGACCCTACCATCGCCATTGGGATCAGTCGTATAAGTAAAGTAGCAGTTCAGGTCATATAACGTATTAGTACGGGAGAACTTAATCTAATCAAAGCCTGTCTTTAATTAGGACAAGTTTTCCCATACAAATGGCAGTTTCTGTAAAGAAAATCCAGCACTAGCAGTCAGTTTATAATGCACACAGCAAAGGAGTGGAACTCCCTGCCTGTGTTCGTATTTTCAAACGTATACATCCCAAATTTTATCAAATGTAAAGAGGCTTCTTCTGGGTAAGCTTGCTACACGTAGAGAATTAATGTAAACGAGAACTTCTGGTTGCAACCGTGACAGCAAGACTCACTAGTTAACTTTACAAAATTTCTATGAATAAATACTAAGTCCTTGTTATCTCTACTAGTTACTTATTACTAATTCCTAGTTATCTCTACTACTTACTTAGTATTTATTACTAGAAATGTTGTAAAGTCAACTAGTGAGTCTTGCTGTCACGGTTGCAACCAGAAGTTCTCTTACAGGTAGCTAGACATTTCTCTGCGTTTACATCGCTGTGTCTGAGTCACCCTTGACCTAAACGAGGGTCAAGAGCAAAAAAATTTAAATAAGAAATAAAACTCATGAATTAATCTCACCTGCACGGAAAATACTTGTTTTGAACATAAAATTCAAGTAAAAGCTATCTACCTAGTAAAAGTAATTTAAATACACACACAACCACTCCATCGACTTACTAACCTGTTTATGACTTGCAAACCGTGAAAATAATTACATATGGTAACCCATGCATAGCATAGTGTATGATTATTGCAATTAAAAATCTAATTATGTATTAGAACCCAATGGTCTAGTGACTGTAAGCTAGGTTGTTGATTACACACCCTGTGTTTGATTCTCATGAGTGAGAAAGTCTTCATTTACCTAAATAAAGTAAATCTTACAGACGGATGGAAGAACTATTTTGATGATTTTACAAAAAAAGCGCAAAGAAAAATTCTGGTGGATCATAAAGTTCTGATGAAACACACACTGATGGCACACTCATACATTTTGTATTGGATCAAAATTTAGCTATCACATTCTTGAGCATCTAAATTTTTCTGACAGTTTAAATTTTTCGGTCGGTAAACCCAACGGATGCTCCGATATAATTTCATGTTGTTGTTATGAAATAAGTATCTATAAATAAACAAAATACCTACCCTATCACCAAGAATGATATTTACAAACTATCAATGTCCAAGAATTTAAATACAAACAAACAACGACAATACCGATTGTCACAATGTGACAACATGGCGGTTTTCAGAACAATAGACTGATGAGCGGAAAACTGGGTTTATGTTCACACAGCAGATATTGGTGGCCATTTTGGTCGAAGGGCCAATAATTGTAGCTAATGAGAGTGAGGAAGCAGACGGCAAGTTGGGTATACGGACGGCAATAAAGGGTATCAGGGACCGTGCCCGGGTCGATGACCCGTTGTTCTACGGACGGCAAGAAAGGGTAGCTCGCCGTCCCGTCCGATCAGGGACCGTAGCCGGGTCGATTGCGTGTCATGTTCTACGGACGGCAAGAAAAGGGTAGCTCGCCGCCCCGTCTGATCAGGGACCGTGCCCGGGTCGATGGCCCGTTATTCTACGGACGGCAAGAAAGGGTAGCTCGCCGTCCCGTCTGATTAAAGACCGTGGTCGGGTCGATGGCGCGTCGTGTTCTAAGGACGGCAAGGAAAGGGTAGCTCGCCGTCCCGTCCGATCAGGGACCGTGCCCGGGTCGATGGCGCGTCATGTTCTACGGACGGCAGGAAAGGGTAGCAGGGTCCCGTCCGATCCCCCCACAAAAGAAATTGACAGATTGGTGTAATTTGAAGTGCTGGCGTCTGTACAAGAAATCGATCGTTATTTAACTTATTCATACCAAAAAATAAACAAGATTATGTAGATAACCTTGGACCGCGGGTAAAGTATGGCAATTCATCTTGTCACAGCAAAAGTAAAAGTCCCTTGACACGACGAAAGTTTGCTTTTACATCTGAATAAATATCTTAAAATTCACAGTCGAAACTGCTAGGCATCTAAGATCATGATTGGGGAGAGTTTCTTGTAGAATTCACATGAGAATAATTAAAAACAAAATCCAAATAATTTGATTTTTTTTAAACATGTACTTGTCTACGTTATTGATGTTTTAATTAAAGCTGTGAGAGACTTTATTTAGACCTGCCTAAATCATTTTATTCCTTAATGTTAAAATATCGTGTTACAATAATAATATTTCTTACCTTTTTTTGTCAGACTCAGGTTTTCTTTTTTTTCAAAATTTATAATAGTTTCAAAGTTACAGGCGCCTAAGAGTTACTTTTGAAAAAAACAAACTTATAAACCTAGTTTTTTACTGTGTCAAAAGCATTCTAAAAAATCACTGAGATAGGATAACATTTAGGGGTAGGAAAACGTTTTCTCTTTTAGTATGGACGAGCGCTCGGTAGACGATTGTCTTAACAAATCGTTTTATTGTTATCTTTGATTCTGCAACCATTCACCGATGACCACTTTTCACGTCGTTATCAAAATCCTGGCCATAGTTCGATTTATTTGTGGAAGGCGGCGGCGCGGCGCTGGCGCAGCAAGTTTTATTCTTTCATACTTCTCTATGGATCAATCTATAACACAATCCTTAAGGGGGATGCTCCAACCAGCCCGCGAAATTCAATTTTTTTTACGTTTTTTGCAATATGCAGGCCAGTGACATGTTGTAGCTTTATAAATATATGAGTTGCGGTAATAACAAGTATAATTTTAAATATAAAAATTATCAAAAAACTCGCTCCATCAGCTCTCACATAGAAAAGGTGCATCATGTTAAAATCTCCGAAATCTAACTACGATGCACCTTTTCTATGTGAGAGCTGATGGAGCGAATTTTTTGATAATTTTTATATTTAAAATTATACTTGTTATTACCGCAACACAAATATTTATAAAGTTACAACATGTCACTGGCCTGTAAATTGCAAAAAACGTAAAAAAAATTGAATTTCGCGGGCTACATCGAAGCAATCACCTTAAGGACGTAAATACGTTTGAAAGAACACAATTTCTGTCAATTTGACAGCGTGATGCCCCACGAATAAAAACAAAACACTAACGAAACATCTATGCCTCGTATACCAGAAAGACAACTACAAGAGCATTTGCAATTTTTTTACGAAAATTTAAACAGAGTGAGATCCCGTGACGAATGGATAATACGTTATGTATTTGTAAAATACTGCGTTCTTGCCGCAGTTGGATAATTGACCCATTCACAAATATCAGACTAACCATGGCCGGTTGCTCAGACCAAGGCGTGAGTTTCTCCGGAAAAAGGAGCCAAATCCACCCGGTTCTATCTTTTTGAGGTGTAACAGTAAAAATTACGGACCATCGTGGCCATGATTACTCGTTAGTCCCGCGATCCCGGCAGGCTTTGGTCCTTTTGGTAATTTATTCAGCAGGTTGGTAGAAATTTTAGTACTTATCTATCTGATGTTTATGAAGTCTACAGAGGTGTTGATGCAAAAACAGATTCACACTTGTGTATTCGAAGCCGCCGCGCCGTAAATTAGCATGTGGCGTAGCGTAGCCATATCTACTTATAACTAGATACTGAATCCGTGAATTCTCGGCACAATACCGACACTGATCGGGGAACAGGCACGAATGCGCGTGAACCCCGCAAAAACCATCCACATTCTCGTTCGCGCCTGGTCAGGGGGTTTACGGCACTAATGTGAAGCCGCCATCACAGTGTAAAGCCGGGTCCAGACTCAAGACTGTTGTAATGTAACGCGAATCCAACGTGTAATGTAACGCGAATTCTAGGTGTGGACGGCACCGCCAGCATTACATGTAACGCTCGCGGCTGATCCATCAGCTGTCGGTTTTCGCGCGAACACAAAGGCGCACGCAGTATTCGTGTTCTCAATTTGCTTTGAGTTCGTGTGCCGTCCACACTTTTCATGCAGATTACACGTAATCGTAAGATTCAGGCTACACCAGTCTGGATCCGGCTTTAGTAACCATACTCTCCCGAAACGTCGTTTATTGCCCGTGGTCCACCTGCTTGGTTCACCTAGGTGTACCTCGGGAAATTATTTTTGCCCGTGGTTCACCTGGGTGTACCATGGGAAATTATTTTTGCCCGTGGTTCACCTGGGTGTACCACGGGTAATTATTTTTTCTCGTGGTTCACCTTGGTGTGCCACGTCAAATTATTTTCTCTAGGTACGATTCTCGACTAATATTTATGCCACATTCAAGAAGGTTCATGGGTAGCTCACCGTCTGCACAGAATTCCAGCTACAAGCTTAGAAACTGAAAGAATTGTATTAACCAGAGTAAGTGCCAGGCTTACATAGGTTCAAGGTGGTATGTTTTTAAATACTTGCACCTGACTGGTTTTGTACTTTGCTAGACTGTATAAATGATTAAAATAATTACCATATTAGGTATTAAAAAAAGACCACCTTGAACTCATGCCAGCCTAGTAATTTTGCTGGTTAGCAACATTCTTTCATTTTCTAACTGGAATTCACGGACTTAAAAAGAAACGGTGGCACTATGGTCCCCATGCAACGAAGTGGACGAGCGACGGTAGTAGCACCATTTCTTTCATTTTCACTGGTTTGTCCCTGGGCCCAGTTTTGAAGTGGATGAGTTGCATGGGGCTCCAATTCTACTCCGTGTTAAAGTACTTCTTTTAAACTTTTTTTATTTTATTTCATTATTATTTTGACGGCTTAAGTATTATTTAATTAATTTAGTTAACATTTTAACGTATCTCTACCTCTACGTAGGTAAACATAAATATAAGTAGGTAAGTGGGTAAGGGGGTAAAATTTAGTATAAAGTGGCAGGCGGAGGAGGGAAAAGAGGACCCCTTTTCCCACACCCCTGGGGGCACCACACCCATGATGCGGAAATGTGGTCTTGTAACCTAACCTCAAAACTCGTTAAAGTCACATAATAGGCGTATTCCAAAAAATTGGTTTCGTTTAGCATAAGGATTAGGTGCCTCATGTATCCTGGCACCACTGTCATGTTAAGGCAACTCCTAGACCCTAAACCCCGACACGGAAAGGTACTCCAAGGGTGCTCCAAGTCTCGGGACTTGCTCGCTCTTGCATCCTAGGTCAAATAACTCCCTACTACCTACCAAGGTGGCTCGACGGAACCCTGCTTCGTAGGGCTCCTAATTCTGCGTTCAAGGTCTAAAATAATAATCTAACACAAAGGCGATGGCGAGGTCTGGCATTGGCACAGACACCCTGCCATGCCTTCAAACCTGTCCATGTCGGGGTGCCCCAATTCCCGAGCTCGCTTCGCTCGCTCTTGGATCCGAGGCTTTTCTGATAAAATTGACAAACAATGACAGATGACATTCAGTTTTACGTATGCAATCGCTTGATTTTGCGCCATAGAAAATAAGTGGCAAAGATATGGTTGTCAATCGCCCATTTTTACGTTCCGTTTTCGGTTTTTATCTGGTTTGAGGTTGTAAATACTTTTCTTCTTTAATGTCTGGAAAAATAAATTTCCGCGTAAAAATAGTGGTAGCATTACAACCGAGGACTTAAACCTTACCCCTTTTAAGCCTCTGTTACCGTAACCGACTACCAATTATTACTAAACCCAACCCTGTAATATCACTATTTTTCTTTCGTTATACTACGATGAAAACATGTGGACATTCAGGTGAACCACGGGCAAAAATAATTTCCCGTGGTACACCTAGGTGAACCAAGCGGGTGGACCACGGGCAATAAACGGAAATTTTATAGGCATATGGAATAGGTCTGAGAATCGGCAACTATTTATTTCAAACCTTTAGGTGATAAAGGTTATCCACACCTAAAATTCTACTTTTATTTTAGGACTTTTTTAACATGATATTGATCCTTATCCAAGTAAATACGTTATTCATTAGAAACATTTGAGTTTGAACAAAATTGCCCTTGACTTCAATTCATTTGAATGAATATCTTAGGAGATATCACAGTATCAAAATACTATCATAAAATATATTTATATAATAACCGTAAATATAACCATAATATATAACCGTAAAATATATGTGGGATAAACATTGTACTTATTTAAAAGAACGCAGATTATCTAGTGTTAAAACGGAACGCAGCGGATGAAAGAAAGAGAGAAGTATGTGTGCGAGTGAGAGAGCAGAGTAATGGCGACACAGAGTGTACGACGAACAGCCACGGTGTAACGCTGATTTTTTATAACGTGTTTCTACAAATAAAAGTTTAAAGTCTCAGTGCTCGTTTATTTTGCCATACAATCCCACAAAATTGGGGGCTCGTCCGGGATTGGCAAAAATAACGACACGGGTTCGAGTTTGAAGACGACGGACGACGGAGACCGGCGGCGGCGCGTGGCGTGGTGCAACGCGGCGGATATTATTCAAAAACTCAACGTACGACGGCATCGGCAACTAAAACATGACGAAAGACGAATCACGTTCGGGCCAAAGCTCGATGTTGTATCTCACGACGGATCTGATACCTAAATTCACCGGTCAAGATAAAACTTATCCAGTTACGCGATGGATTCAAGACGTGGAAGAAAACGGAGAAATATGTGGTTGGACACCGTTACAACAGCTGCTGATGGCACGGAGGTCCCTATCAGGCACCGCACAGCTATGGATGGAAGCTGAACGCCCTCACAAATCATGGGAAGAACTTAAAGCGGCCCTGAGTAAAGAATTCCCTGATACAGTCGACATCAAAGCAATCCACGAGCTTATGAGCCAGCGGAAGAAAAAACGTGACGAGAGTTGTATCGACTATATGATGGTCATGAAGGCGTTAGGGAAAAGAGGAAAGATTCCCGATTACGTGGCCATTAAATACATTGTTGATGGCATAGTGGACCACGAAACCAATAAAATCATGCTTTACGGTGTTACGTCGTATCCTGAACTTAAAGAGAAGTTTAAAATCTACGAGACGATTAAGGAAAAGATGAAACTGGAACATTCTAGAAGTACCTACAGAAACGAAAAACGCGGCAACGTACGGCATGAGAAAACGTCGAAAAGGTGTTATAACTGTGGTGAAGGTGATCATGTGTCGGAAGATTGTCCGCAGAAGGCACAAGGTCCAAAGTGCTTTAACTGCAACGAATATGGCCATATTTCATCGAAATGTTCGCATAAAAATAACAAGGAGGTAGGCGGCCGCAAGGAAGATTCGAGTTCATCAAAATGGTGGCGTAGTTCCGGCACTTCCGGCGATAGAAAAGGACAAAACAACGAAGCATCGACGAGTGGGAGCGGGAGCGGCGAACGAGTGAGCAAACAAGCAATGTTCGGCCAATCATCGTTCAACGCGGATGATACGTCACACTCACAGAATGACATTGACAAGATGACAGATGACAGAAGTAGCAAATGTCAAAGTCAAACCGAGTATGACATCTACGATGTAAACAAACAATCACAACGGGAAAAACCTTTGAAGATCGTAGAATTATGTGGAAAAACGACAAGTGCGCTTATTGATTCGGGCAGTGACGTGAACTTGGTATCTTCTGAGTTTTGTGCTAATGTCAGTAAAGTGATGAACAATAACATAACACTATCTGGACTGGGTTCCGCTAAAGTGGAGCCATTAGGTTGTTTAACAACAAATGTTGTGATCGACGGTACGAAATACGACGATGTGTTATTCTACGTGGTACCTAAAGACTGTATGCCTTTTAATGTAATCATAGGTCACGAATTTCTTAAGAATGTTATAACGGTTATGAATGGTAGTGCTGTGTGGATGAAACCTGTGGAATGGGTGAATGAAATCAATTGTTTCAGTTGCAGTGTTGAGGTTGGTCATGTGAGTAATACTAACCTTAAAGAAGAGGTTGTTCAGATGGTTGAGAGCTATCAACCATGCCAAATCAAAGAAGCTCCTATCCAGCTGAAAATAATTGTGAAAGATGACGTCCCGGTGGTGCAACGTCCACGACGCATATCACTAAAGGAACAGGTGGTAGTTGAAGAACAAGTTGCGGAGTGGCTGGAGCAAGGAATTGTACGCGTAAGTTACTCTGAATATGCCAGTCCATTAGTTCTAGTTCGCAAAAAAGATGGTGCTATAAGGGTGTGTGTTGACTATAGAAAGTTAAATAGTAAAATCATAAAGGATGAGTTTCCATTGCCGATTATCGAGGATTACATTGACAAGTTGGCTGAGGCAAAAGTATTTAGTGTACTGGACTTAAAGAATGGATTTTTCCACCTGAGTGTCAGCAGTGAGTCTGTGAAGTACACTGCATTTGTTACACACCACGGTCAGTTTGAGTTTTTGAAAGCCCCATTTGGCTTGTCTGTTTGCCCAAATTATTTTATGCGATTTGTGACCATTATCTTCAGAGAATTAATATCTAAAGGGGTTGTTCTAATATTCGTCGATGATATTCTTATTCCAGCCAAAGACGAACAGGAAGCGGTGGATAGATTAAGAGAAGTTTTAAGAGTGGCATCTGAATATGGCTTACAAATAAACTGGAAGAAAGCACAGCTGATATGTCGAAGCATAACTTATTTAGGTCATACCATTGAGAATGGACAAGTAAGGCCTGCCAGCGAAAAGATTGATGCTGTAACGAAGTTTCCAGAACCCAAAACAACTAAGCAATTGCAAAGTTTTATCGGATTGGCATCGTACTTCAGGAAGTATATTCAGAATTTTGCATCAATAGCACAGCCACTTACAGATTTACTTAAGAAGGATGTTGATTTCAAGTTTAATGATGAGCAACGGTGTGCATTCAATTGTTTGAAGGAACGTTTGACTACTAAACCGGTTTTACGAATATTTAATCCAAGATTAGAGACAGAAATGCATACAGACGCATCACTTCTGGCTTATGCTGCTATACTCATGCAGCGATCTGATGATGACGGCGGACTACATCCCGTATATTTCATGAGTCGTAAAACGAATGATGCAGAAAAAAAGTACACCAGTTATGAGCTCGAAAGTTTGGCTATTATTGAAGGGGTAAAAAAATTTAGACACTACTTGTATGGTGTAAAGTTTAAAATTGTCACTGATTGTCAAGCATTCCAGATGACACTTAAGAAAAAAGATTTGAGTACGAGGGTTGCAAGATGGGCATTGCTTCTGCAGGAGTTTGAGTTTGAGGTTGAACATCGGCCAGGAACGAGGATGAAGCATACTGATGCATTAAGCCGTAACCCATATGTAGCGGTAGTGACTCTGCACGATGAGATCAGACGAGCACAACAGTTGGACGATGGTCTAAAAGCTATATTAGAGATTTTACAGGAGAGAACTTACGGTGACTATTATGTTGATAATGGATTGCTGTACAAAGGAATGGAAAAGCATTTGGTGGTCCCAAAGTCCATGGAAAATGAAATCATCAAAAGGGCTCATGCAAATGGACATTTTTCAAAAAGGAAGATGATTGAATTAATAAGTAAAGATTATTTTATTAAGAACCTTGATAAGAAAATAGAAGAGTTTGTTACAAGTTGCATTCCATGTCTATTAGCTACGCGTAAAGAGGGAAAGCAAGAAGGATTCCTAACTCCGATTGAAAAGGAGGATTCACCATTGCACACACTTCATTTGGATCACATTGGTCCAATGACTGAGACGAAGAAGCAGTATAACCATATTCTCACGATTGTAGACGCATTTACTAAGTTTACGTGGATATTTCCCACTAAAAGTACCACCAGTAAAGAAACCATAGAAAAGTTGAAAATCCACCAACAACATTTTGGTAATCCTAGCAGGTTTATCACGGATCGGGGAACAGCGTACACAAGCAACGACTTCCAAGAGTATTGCAAAGAAGAGAACATACAACACATCAAAATTACGACGGGAGTGCCAAGAGGAAATGGGCAAGTGGAAAGGGTTCATCGTACTATAATTTCTGTTCTTACAAAGATGTGTATTGAAAACCCTTCTCTGTGGTACCGGCATGTAAGTAAACTACAGCGTGCTCTAAATAGTACTTTTCAGCGAAGCATAAATACTACACCTTATCAACTATTGATTGGGACTAAGATGAGAATGAAGGAAGACACTGAGATTTACAATTTGCTTTTAGAAGAAGGAAGAGAAAGCTATTCAGAGGAGAGAGAAAAACTCAGAGAAAAAGCCAAAGAACAAATTTTACAAGTTCAAGAAGAAAACATAAGAAATTTCAATAGGAAGAGAAAAGAAAGTATGAAATATAATGAAGGAGACTTAGTGGCAATTAAACGCACGCAGTTTGGCACGGGAATGAAGCTGAAAGCCAAATATCTAGGGCCCTATCAGGTTGTAAAAGTAAAGAGGAACGACAGATATGATGTGAAGAAGCTAGACCCTAACACTGAAGGCCCTGGAGTAACCTCTAGTTCGGCAGACTACATGAAGGCGTGGCCAGGTTTCAACTCCAAAACCTAACAGGTGAGAGTCGCTCGACTTAACTTTTTGTTTGTGTTGTACGTATGAAAGGGTATGTGCAAAGTCTTGTTGACACCATGTATTCTTTTCTTTATCTGATTACTAAAATGTGTTTGTAATGTTACGATGTTAAGTTAGTTATAAGGAGATCTGTACTATGCCTACTGCTGTGTTAATTATCAGTTTGTAAACCTGTCTATTTAAGAATAATGTTAAGTTGAAGCAAAATATTGTATTAGTAGTTAAGTTGAATTTAAGTTGAAAGCAAGGGATGAATGTTTGTGTGGATGTCTGAGGACAGACATGGATCAGGATGGCCGACTGTGGGATAAACATTGTACTTATTTAAAAGAACGCAGATTATCTAGTGTTAAAACGGAACGCAGCGGATGAAAGAAAGAGAGAAGTATGTGTGCGAGTGAGAGAGCAGAGTAATGGCGACACAGAGTGTACGACGAACAGCCACGGTGTAACGCTGATTTTTTATAACGTGTTTCTACAAATAAAAGTTTAAAGTCTCAGTGCTCGTTTATTTTGCCATACAATCCCACATATATTTATTTTTATGCGCGTTTAATAGTATAGGATAAGATACAGTTATATCCGTATTCAACACATTGATACATTTACATTACAATCAGATCAGAATTAAAATAATTCAAAATATTAATTTGTATCAAGAAAGGTTGGTTACGCTGTACTCTTTGCGATTGGAAAAATTCCTGGCCACCATTCATGACCTACGGAAAATTCGAGTTACTACATTTTTCAAATGCAATTTCATGTTATGGCGAAGGCACTAGCGCCGCGTCTAAAGGTCATGAATGGTGGCGTATATTTTTAATTTTAATGATTACGTGACTAATGTCAAAATGGTTGCGAGCGGTACGTCCTCCCTCAATAGGCGCCCCGCGCCGTCTAAATCAAAGAACAAAATGGTCTTGGTTTTATATTGAATTTTGTCATTTCATAAAATAATTGTTTACACTATTATTTTACTTTTAAATGAACTCATTATTTTTTTGATGCAAGGTAAGATAGTAACCTTAGTTATTCAGTACTTTCTAATTAAATACCCATTAAATATTGATAGATAAAAAAATATAATTTCTGACGAAAATTTGTCAATATCTTCCTGTTTTGCGGAATTACTTTTGGTGTATTTCTGAATGAAAAAATAAAGAAATATTGTCTATGTCTTAAAATAGACTATACTTGCCTACTTTCAGTAGTATTAGGAATATTAAAATATGTTATTTGTAGAACAAAATATGTTCGCAAACACAACACGATATGGTAAACATGGCAACGGCAGATCGATTTTAAAGTATTTAAACCTATCATTTTCAAGAAAAGCTTGTCTATCCTGGGAAGATAAAGAACCAATCTGTTTGTATTCGTTATTACTTTTATTCGATTTGATTTAGTTTAGTAAGAATCGCTACCGAAAAAAGGCATAATTTTGCGTCAATTGTAAACGCGTCCTTAAGCCGTTTAATAGTTTTGTCATTTATTTTTACAGCTGATAGCTGTCGATATAAAACAGAATTAAAATAATAAACGTTTAAAAATAAAACATAATTCGTTTTCTTTATGTTATTTATGTCCTTTTTTATTTGCAAATCAAAAGAAATTCCGCTTTTTCCATAGACTCACGCATGCAAAAAAATATTTAAAAAAGCAAATTATACCCAAAACCGAATAAATTAAGTATAGAAAACGAATCATATTATATTTATATTTACAAACATTTCTCTCGTTAAAGAAATTCAAGATGTTTTAGTTAAAACAGCTGTGGCGGCCATTTTGTGAAATAAATTCAAATGAGGCGGTTATTACGTTTGGTTGAAAGCGAAAATGTGCTGGTTGACGGTTTTCTAATATTTCTCTCAAGATCATAAATATCGAACTGTACTGCTGTACAGGCACGGTGAAACTTGCTGACCCTACGCTTTTGGTTTTATTTGATTCTGTAATTAGAATATTTTAGAAGACACTTTATACAGCGACTTTTGGAAGTAACTAAAGGGGTATAACAAGAATCGGCCTGATTCATGTTGTGTCCAACAGAATTTCTAAATTAAAAATAATTCGTAACGTAAAACATTGAAACATAACATAATAATGTGAGAATAATATGCAAAATGACGGTTAAAACATGTTTAAAATTTTATTTAAGCACAAAAGTCAATAGAATTTTGTGCTTAAATAAAATTTTACACATGTTTAACCGTTGGTAAAAGTCGCCCTTAATTAAGTAAATAGGTATTGTATTGAGTCAAATTGAGTGTCAACTCCATACAAACATTTTTATCGGTGCTAATTATACCATTAAATTATATAATTGTTTTCTTTTTTAATAATAATGACGATTCTTTATTGTTCATCTTTGTATATCTTTTCTATTCTGCCTATGTATGTCGTAAAGGTCAGGAGGATGAGAGACCGAATGTGGCCAAGAGATCCGCCTCTCATGCCCAAGAATGTGAATTTAAACCCAGGCAAGTACCAGAGTATTTTTTCAGATTATCTGTACCTTCTAAGTAAGTTTATCTTGGACAGCATATAAAAATTTAGTGTAAAATATAATTTTTAATACGTTAGAACTTCCACATGTCAAACTTGTCAGGCACCGTACGACGCACTACTTAAATCAGTAGCCACTAGAAACCATACCAATCACACCTTATTACCCCACCCACTTCACCACCATAATCCAACAACACCACTTAACAACCCAGCAACCACATCGTTTAGCAGCGTTTATTAGAAAACCGAAGCGTTACGAACCACTTCTGTGCACGAATGTGCCTCTGAAGAAAGCGACCCTGTGCAACCGGTTGCGCGGGATGCGCAAGAGCATGCGCGGTAGACGCTTGTGATTGTGAATGTACGACATCCGTTATAGAGTTTAGTTTTTTGTATCTTATTTTATTTAAAGAAACAGCTGTTAGGAAGTGAACGACCTTGACTTTCTAGTATCGTGTCAAATGAAAATGAAATTATTTTATTGGGATGTGACGAGTTTGACGCATACCGCCGTACACGCATGTTCTATAACAGGGGTTCCCAAACTTTTTCAGTTCGCGAAGCACATAAAGCTTGGCAAACTAGAGTAGAAAACCTGAAGTCTCCAGCACTTTGAATGTTTTGCTTTTACTTATTACCTACTTTAGTTTTATGGCCATAATAGGGTTTTATTAGCCAAATCCGTTAAGTGGTTTTTGCGTGAAAGAGTAAAAAACATACCTACATAAACATACACATACATACACCCTCACAAACTTTCGCATTATAATATTAAAGTAGGATTATATGCATAATATTAGCTTTACAGTAAATATCTTCTGCCAGTAATTGTATAGGCTGGCGTTCAGTTAGCGGCGGCTGTCAAGTAATTAGACCATAGAGCCGATACCTCTACTATTAGACATGCCAACGGGATGCTGAAATGGAGCCGAGAATATTTACAATGTGTAATTATCTTAAAATAAAAATTGTATGTCGAGTGTCGACTAAAGGATGGCTTGTGGTCGTAAGTACTAACTACCACTGAACACTAGTACCTGGAGTTTATTCTCAGGATGTAAAAAAGTCCATTTTAACAGAAATATAAATTGCGATAAAAATTTAGCACGAATTTTCAGTAATTGAGACGTGAAGTAAACTGCAACCAAAGAGATTTAAAAGAACATAAAGAGCGGGCATTGGGAAAATTGTCATACAAAATTGTGATGCTGTGCGTCAGTAGTACTATCTAAGCGTTGCATAGCAACGCGACTCTACTAGACTGAGGGACTTTTTACCTATTGGTAAAAAAATTGGATCACTTTCTTCGTGATGTCCCGTCTACTGCTCGTATATAGTTTTTATGTCTTTGACTGCAACTTTGACAATTTCAAATTGACAATTTTCAAAGAAAAAATTAGTTCCTTCTTCGCACACCAGAGGCGCTGTTCCATTTTTTCATACAGAAACGCTATAAATACTGTACACTAAAAGAGTGAAAATTCGTGCTAAGGGTACTGCTCTGTTTGAGCAAGAGAACACTTTTATTTTTGTTGCCCACCCAACCCCACACTGGGATTTTTTCCTGGTTCGTGAGTGTGTTTACAGACATAAAAACTCACATACACAAATCTGTTTGGTCCAACTTTGTAGGTACTGTGCTGCCTTAATCTTCAGCATTCTAAGTAACTCTGTAACTTTCAAATATATCTTAATCTTAATGCCTAGACACATTGTGAAACGCTGGCATTTCATGATATGCCCAGAAAAAAGTTCACAGTAAAGTAAAGATCGACGTTATTTTCTCATTTGAAAAATAGGAAACCAAGTCAAAAAAGTGTAAAATAACTTTTAAGTCGGTGACTTTGTTACTTAATTTTTTGGTGTTACCGACTTTCTTTAAAATAACTTTACATTAAAAGTTACAGTGATTTGTGTTTTATTAGAATTTAGCTTTTTTGAAAAAGTTTTTTATTTACTCCTTCAGTGCAAGCCTGTTCTGTTATGAGTTTGGATTGCTTCAGACATGCTAAGATTATGCGATGGCAGCAGTCTCCGTTAATTTGCTGTAATTTATTGAAGATTTTTTTTGATTTCTCTAAGGTCTTGTCATTAGACCCTGTCCACTATGAGACCATTTCTGTGTGTAGTATATATATTGAAACGAAATAAGAATTTTACAAATCATTTAAGGTGTCATCGAGAAAGAAAATACATAAAAGAAAGGACGAATTGAGAACGTCCTCTTTTTTCGAAGTCGGTTAAAAACAAGTTGTTCTCTTCGATCAACTCAACTTTTTACTGGACACGTCATCTTGAAGTCACGGGCGTGGCATATTACGGTATACCTAGGCAAATCACGATATGGCTAATTCAACGAACAGCCGACGACACGTATAATTCGTTAATTAAAATATAAGCATGAAATGTAAGCAACATTATAAAATATTACTTAACCGGTTCGCAACTAAATCATATAAATATTTATAGCCGGTTCAATTTCTAATTATATTACGTGCTCTTGAAGTATGTTTAAAGCACTTTTATTTTTACTATCACATCGTAATATTAAATGTAGTAAGCGGATATAATCCGCGATGAAAGAATTTGGTATAAGATTGTTATTACTAAGTATTATTTGTACAGAATTATTATTTCTTTTTTAACTCTTTCTTCTTTTTGTCGTGATATATGGGGTGACTGGTAATTAGTGTACGATAATTAAACACGTGATTGTGCTCATGATAACAAACAATTTTTATTATGGGAGCAAAGCCGGAATCGTGAAAAAAATATCAGCTGTTCAGAACATTAAGCAAACATAAATGTACTGAACAGCTGATTTTTTTCGAGTTTTCAGGTTTGTTCCCATAGTAAAAGTTGTTTGTTATCATTACCAATCACCGTATTTAATAATTCGATGGCCGGCTGCACGCATGAAAAAAAGATGACGGCATGCGGCGTTACCTCGCTCTGTAGCGTTCCATAGCAACGGCGCGTGTCAATTGTTTGTTTATAGCAACGTAAGTGCAGTATGTTGTCAACTTGTCATGTTCAACTAGCGTCAGTAAACCGACTTTACGTTTACAGACAACCTTTTTTTTATTTCTTCTGTATCATGGGTGCTTTTACAAACATTTGAACTGACATACGCCCAGACCCGAAACAATTAAATATAGAAATATTTAGGTGCGGGAATCGAACATGCGATACGTAGCGCAGTAGAATGCTGCGGCTGCGCTACTGGGCTATCCGTGCCGTCATTAGAACTAAGAACATTCACCGCTACGTTATAACACTCTAGCAAGTGCTATACTCGTAACATACAAAGAGTGCCGAAATATCGGAATTTCAATAATAAATGTGGTCAGTTCAAAAAATTTTACCATTCACTCTGAGGAAGTTGAAGTCAAATTCGAACTCATGTTGCAGAGCAATGCAATGCAATGCACGCAGAGAAATGTCTAGGTACCTGTACGAGAACTTCTGGTTGCAACCGTGACAGCAAGACTCACTAGTTGACTTTACAACATTTCTATTAATAAATACTAAGTAAATAGTAGTGATAACAAAGACTTAATAATAAATACTAAGTAAGTAGTAGTGATAACAAGGACTCAGTTTTTACTACTAGTTTGTAAAGTCAACTACTAAGTCTTGCTGTCACGGTTGCAACCAGAAGTTCTCGTATACATTTCTCTGCGTGTTGCTTCTAAACAAGGTGATAATTATAATACTCGTATATCAAAACTTACGACGTAGGTAAGACTCGCTTCTTTAATTTTTATAAACCAACACAGTTGCATAATGCATAATATCAAAACATCTATGTCTCATGGAGCAAAACTAAATACAATTTAATGACCGTTCTTTCAAACAAAGAAAGAGTTAAGATTATATTTCAATTAGATAGATAGGTACAGCTTAAGAATTCGCATGATACGAGTATGAACACTCGATTAACTTAGAACAATAACTTATTATGGTGAAGATATCGCATTCTGCATGTAGGCATTATGTACAAGTACAATTTATAATTTCAACTAATTGATCACCCTGAATGGTTTCACAAGTGACCACGTGTGGTAGGTACACCCTGACCAACTTGCCTTTTTTTATCGTGGTAAAATCATCACGTGAGTCCTCCCACCCCGGGCAGGGCGGGAGGAACTGTCAGACTTGTACTGACTAAAATCCACGGTGTCCTTCAATAGCCCTCGTTCCGGGGTCACGGTAAAGAGATAAGTCCCGCAACCCCGGCAAGCTTGACGCTCTTTGAGGCAGGCGTGGAGCGCAACGCGCCGTCGACCCGGGCATGATGCTGACACATACAGGAGATTGTCCAAAAAAATGCTTTGAAGACGTCGGGTTAGTATGACGTTATTAGTTTTTAGACTGACATGGTCACAACAACTATTATTTAGATTTAAAACGGGATATTTACAATGTTTACTATTTGTTTAGAGTTTCCGATATTTCGGCACCGTTGCAAGCGCCATGATCACGGATGAACTGAAGAAATTGCAGGTGGATGTTTAAGAGCAGACAAAACGGTCTAGGTTATTATGACGTGTTTGTTATTTTCCTTCTATTTCATTATAAACGGATTCTACTTAGACACGAGTTCCTCAGTCGCTTCATGTCATAGCATGTTATAATCACCTAGCAAACAAGAACATTTATCTAGCCAGCCGTTAGTAGCGACCGTTGATAAAATAAACAAATTATAATGAAATTACGTATGATTCTGGAACGCACCGGCTCCTCCGACTACAGTTAGGGCGAACGGGACCCCAAGTGTGTGGCCATCTCAACATATACTTAGCTGTAAGATATATATAACTATAATATCACGCCTCGCTTCACATTTCTTCTTTTCGTTGGGTGAGTAGACCAAGGCCTCGTGAAATAGTTTTTTTTAAAGCAATTGTCGATGATCCAATTGATGGAAAGTGATTGGACCTATAAAGTTGTTATAGCGACTATACTGTTATGGTAAAATTATAAAACTGTGTAGATAACTGGATTTCAAGATTTAATTTGGTGCTAAATTTTCACTTTTAACACCTTTCAAAAATCTGTATCGAAAAAAAAATCAAAATTTATTTTTGAAAAATCCACGTAAACACTACTTCAGAAATCAAATTGTTACAATTTTAACACTAACTAATTGTGTTTTTTTCGATATTTCTTCTCACAAATAAAATTAAACAATAATTTAGTCTTTTCTTACGATCCGACTTAATAACAATATTCACCAACTCACTCCAAGCGCCATCTGTCGCAACACGTTATAACTACGTAACATACTACTTCAGCTACTCGATAACAGATGGCGCTATACACTTTCTTTTGTCGACGAAGGTTGATGCAATTTATAGTAATTTGGTTAAATAATAAAACTAGAAAGTGGTTGAGTAATATAAAATAATAAAAACAAATTGCCTTGATCGATAATAATATTGGTTAACTCGCCGCTTTTCCATGTTGGAGGAGGTAATTGAAAACCGAGTGAAAAGCGATTTCGTTATGGTCTAGCGAGTGAACAAACTAGCACTTTCGTCGGGCAGCTGCCCTTAACATTATGGGCTATTATCCAGGTGATATTAGCCATAAACCAGTCCACTAGTCAACTGTAAATGCTCTAAATGTTCTTTTACTTGTTTAATGGGCTTGTTTCTCAAAAGGTGGCTATTAAAGCAGTTTGTAGCAATTTTTGCGCGTGTTTTGCTCAATTTTATGTATAAACTAGGCGTTTGGTTATTATTATTTCAGGTTTCAAGCCAACAAGACAGCTCAGCGTTTTCACAATTTTCATTGTGTCCAACAAACAAATAATCAACAGGCCATGATAATCCCCGAAGAATTCGGCAGAGGTTTTACATTACATACATACACATCCACATTTCCTCATCTTTATTTAAGTCCCATAATAAGTATACCTAAAAAGGAATGACAAATTGCCATCAATTGGTCTAAAATCAAGACTCTATGGCTGCTTCTGATTGACCAACCCATGAAAACATTGCGCAACACAGGAATAAAACCCGAGATCTTATACTCAACAGTTTCGCTTGCAACCACTAGACCATCGAGACAGTTGCCAATGATTTAGGTACCCTTGAAGGAAACACATGTTAATTACAATTAATCAACAGTTAAGTGCGTACTACGAAACATTATTATCAACTACAATAGTTTTTATCATTCCACAAGCTGGTACCGGCTATATAGCACTTTGTAACACTCATTTGTATGTGGTATGTACTTAATAGTGATGCGCCATCCAATTTGAAACTAGGTATCGATTCAAAAGGATGTGATCGATACTATGCTATTTTGAATCAATATTAAAGTACTTTGACAATGGTGGCCCAGTGGTATGGTCGATACCACTGGGCCACCATTGTCAAAATACTTTACCGACACACGAGTTGTAGGTCGTGGGTTCGAACCCAATCTACCCAATACTTGTTGTAATTTATTTCACCAGTTCACCACATTCACCACTGATGAATTTGACCACTGGTGAAGGAAAATATTGTAAAAAACAATTTAAATAAAAAGGTTTTTTTACAATGTTATGTAAGTAATTAATGTTTCTATTGCTAGGATACAGGCACGATACAGGCCTCCTACTTTGTGAGAGGGAGTGGGCCATAATCCACTAAGGACTACGACTACTAGTGTAGTGTTCCTCTCACAAAGAGGAGGCCTGTATTCTAGCAATAGGAACATTAATTATAGGATGATGATGATGATTTAAATACTCAAAATAAAGTACCGGTATAGGAATTTAGTAAGTATATCATAGGATATAATCATAAATTAAAAAATGATATGCTTCAAAAATCGTATCGCATAGTTTCGTTCCGAATCAATCCGTAATATCGATATACAGGTCTATGTCAATACTCGTAGTATTATGAAAACCCTATGAAATATTTGTCGACACACTTGTATGTTTCAGACAGCCGTTATTTATGATTTACAAGCTTGCATGTTTTAGCATTGTAGTTAAGTATTATATCGGCGTAAAACACCTTTTTCTAGCAAGGAAGCAACAAAAACAAGTCAGTCGATGCTGATATCACATTCATGAATCTGATTTACCTACCCATCAGGAAATATTAAACCTCTAGGTATTTTCCGGAGGGATTATATACGACACGATTTTTATTTCTGACGTGGATAAATCGTCAAGTGAGTTCTCCCACCCAAGGTCAGCCTAGACTTGTACTGACGAAAATCTACGGTGTCATTCAATAGCTCTTTACGTTCCGGGGCCACGGTTACTCGATAGTCACGCAATCCCGGTAGGCTTTGGTCCTATAAAGGACCCCCAAGAGAGGCCCTGAAATACGATATCGTTGGCGCAGTGCCTGAACGATTTGGGGTCAATTCCTGCACGGAACAAAGATTTGTTTGATCAAAATGTTTGTTGCCGGGATCTTACCGTAGACTATACAGGTACTAAGCAGTACCTACCTACATCCCACGATTTAGGAGCAATTCCTAGTGTGGGGTGGGACAAACTAGCGTCTGGGAGACATTCTTCGAGATAAAATTCGGGTAGAAATTCCGATGTTCCAACAGGTAAATTGTACAAATAATTAAGGGTGCTTGTACGCGGCGCATGTATAACCCGCGTTAGTAAAGGTGCGGGTTACCCGCGCGAGTAACATGATTGTGCAAGCTACTTGATCAAGCTACCCGCGGGGTGCTTGTACATGCAGTGGCGGATTATCCTTAAGGCAAACTAGGCATCTGCCTAGGGGCGCGCGAAGGTACAAAGGGGCGCGCGGGCGGAGTTGTAAAATAAAGAAAAAAATATACAATATAGCATAAAATTAATTGTGTCAATATGTGAGCCACCACTTAGACAATAAAACTATTATTTTTGCATACAATCTCAATTTGCTTCAATTTATAACAAAAGATACACTTTGTCGATGGTACATGATCTCTGATTGAAGTTGAAAAGATACGACTGTAATGTTCGTTGCGTCGACTGCGAGCACACGGCGACTTTAGAGCTGACTGCGTTCGTTTTTCTATTAAATATTATCATAATATAACCTTGTCCTATTCCAAAAACCTAAAAAATTTCGCGCTCGCTTCGCTCGCGCTTTAAATAAGGTTGACATTCGCTTTTCTTGACCTCTTTTTGATAGTTCATAGTTCAATAATAAATGCTTGTTATGCTAGTTTAATTTTGTTGTGGTCTACCTAATTTTAAGTTTATCTTCTCTAAGATGGTATCGCACTCTGGGTGTGAAGTTTGAGTAGCACTTGATGATTTCTTTTGTATTTAAGTTCCAAGGCGGCAAGCTTTTCAGCCCAAGGGCGCTGAACTTTAAAAAGACACCACTGACCTACCTACCATAAAAAGATAGGTAATTCAAATTGCTTTAAGGAGTGCCAAAACGCTTTTTTGCACACAGGCGCCAGTAGCCCTTACGGGGGCCCTGAATGGCTGCTTCTTCAGTGTTAGAACAACGTGTTACAGTCTCCTATTTATTTTAGTCGCATTATAAAAATGACCCTGTTCTAATAAATGGAGTCGATTTTTTTTAAAGATCTGTTCGACAGATATCGATCTCATGTAAACTGATACTCTTTTTCTCTTGGCCCCCATCTCACCGCGTTTTCCTAAGGTACATCGGTCAAACTATACTATCTACGAGTTATTTTTAATATAGGGGCGCCGATGAGATGCTTGCCTACAGCGCTCTCAACGTTTAATCCGCCACTGTGTACATGGTGCATGTAGCTTGAACATTCTGAGGCACTTGCGCGGGTCTACATGCGCTGTGTACAAGCACTATAAGTGAGCTCACCAAAAAATTATTAAAATACAAAATGACAGCGCAAATAAGTCAAAAATGAAAGCAGCACGTTTTCGTTGCGTTACAATCGTAATTTTCTCGCTGTTTGATTTTCTTCGATAGTTGTTGTTTTAGTTACGGTTAAACGGTAACAAACCAACAATGCTGTTCTTTAAAACTTTTAATGTCCGTATACTTTATTTATATCATTTAAAAAAACTAATCAAATGATTAATAAATGATGTTTTTCTTCTAAATACACATTACTGAGCAACTGTTTTCAAACAGGCATTTAGCTGAAACTTTTTGACAAATGCACGTTTATTTTATGTAAGGTAGCAAAGAAAAGGCGTAAGGGAACAGTGTATACCGGGGGTATGATGGGAAATCACACACTTAAGGCAAACTTAACACAATACTAACGTACGTAGCGCAAGCGCCAACAGTGGCCACTTGCAGTTGCAAATGACATCCAGATGGCGCTTGAGCTACGTTTGTGTTGTGTTAAGATGCCTAAAGAGTGTATGTCCCGATTATACCCCTCGTCCCCGTATTATACACTGTTCCCCTAATTGTCTCCCTACGCTACGCCTTTTCCTTTTGCACGAGGTAGTTAGGCTACGTGAGCCAACCCAGCTTCTTCCAGTAGCTCAGAAGTCTACTGTAGCGTTCTCATGCTTCTTGGAGCGATCTTGGAAGGCCTAGGTTTTGTGCCAGTTGATCAGCAAACGTCAACCCAAGTAATCCTGGAATGCGAGGGGCATTCCAGGATTACTTGGGTTGACGTTTCATCAGCGTTAAGGCAGCTCCTGCACAGCGAGCTATCTGCAATTCACTCATGTCACCAACTTTCGTTCACGTCGTAATAACCACACACCTATTACTTGAAACAAGACATGTAATATATTGCTTTACAGAAAGAAGTAGAGTAGCTAATTCAAAGTAATAAGTTCTATTACCTACTTCTAAAATATATCAATAAATCGTGTCTCCGTACCGTGTCGTTCGTACAAAAATTAATAAAAAGAAAAGTTGGCCGACTTTAGCGTCGGGATCGAATTGATTTTAGACGATTATATAATGCTGTTAACAGAATCAAGTCATTTGGCGCTCCGTCGTATTCGTTATAACTTGGGCCCGTTTATTTTTGTTCTAATTTGAATTGAGTTTTGTTTATGATTGGCCGAGGCGTCTGATAACTCAAGCAAATGAATCTATGGATAACTAAAATGCCTTTTCTGGTCCCCGAATGGTTAATCTAATATATCTTTTAAAACACACAGATTATGCAGAGATCGGGATTTCGGGATATTGGACAATTAACATGCTCCGCTTTGAAACTGGGACTAGGGCTTGGTAGGGAATTCGTGGAGAACTTGGTCCCAGTTGCCCATTATCAAATCAGAGAAGGTGGAATCGGTCCATTCCCTAGTCTCAGTTACGAAGTGGGACGAGTTGCCTCCGAAACCCAGATTTCCCTAGTTATTGCCATTAACAGACCGGTAGCAAACTATTATTAATTTACTATATCATTTATAACAGTCGAACCCAGTATCTTATGATCATGATCAACAGGCGGACTTGCGATCATATAAAGGAGCATTCATTCAGACAGTATTTATAGTATCTACGTAGCCTATTTGGCAGCTGTGAAGCACAAACAACAGGATTATTGCCTGGGCTGAAAGTAAACAGATTTACATAAAAAGTCACTCACTGGAAAGACATGAAATGAAATAATGAAATGATATTTATTTTTGCAAATAGGTTTTTATCATCACTTTTACACGTCGTCTTTTTACAAACCAGATGAAGCCGGTGTTTCGTAGCTATCTATGAGAAGAAACAGCCGACACAAACTTAGAGATCACTGTCTCTTTTAAAGTCCAGACATTAAATTGGTAGTCATACGAGGGCCTTATAGGTTAACGTCTGAGATGGTCTTTTGAAGAAAGAACCACACAGATTTGAGTGGACCTGTCCACTCAAGTCTGCAAAATTACTAAACTGCCAAAAGTGCATTAAGAAAGACAAAGAGACAAAGACATTTATTCGTAGAATATGGTAGGTTTACAGGTTACATTTCGCTTATAACTTTTTTCTTGTATTCCAATCTAAATATGGGGAAGGCAAAAAAAATCATAAAATTGCAACCTACGTCTTAAAATATGACATATTACATTTATGGTATTGTACAATGAAACCAACCGATATATCGATTTTTTTATATACGTATTTTTACATTGTCTGCAGTCATTTCACGTGTCAAATCAATGTATTTTCTTTGTTAAGTAAAAAAAAATCCATCAATCTGCCACGGAACCCGCGCATCACATTACAAAGCAATATATTCCGCTGCGTGGATGAACGGCTGTTTTCCCCGGAAAAACTTATGATAAAAAGATACAGCGGTGAGCAGCGGGTGTAACGCACTGTTGCCATTGTTGCCATTCCATCCACGATGACGTTATTGACAGCATGTCTCGCTGACACGCGAAATAATTACGATTAGCTGTCATGTTATGAGACACATCTGCGTTTTAATTTTTTTTTTATTCGGCTGGCTGTTTTTTCTAAATGGTATGGCATTAACAGAGGACAAAGAAACACCAGCTGTTCCTGATCCCCGATTCCCGATTTCGATTACACCCTGTATTTATGTCCGTTTAAACGTGCTGTAGAATAGCGACATTAAAGGAATGGTAAAAATAAATTCAACGCATTCTTAGTATAACGGACGGTAATGGACGATAACTACCGTACTCATCGCAATAACGATAATTATCGTATCGCGTTATAACACATCGTTTAAGATTAAAGCGATAAACAATCAGCTAAAACTATGTATTATGCATGTCGTACTCTTTATTAAAGCTGGAGTAGACTGACTCATTAATTCTTAAGCGGCGTTCACACTACTATTAGGGTTCTGTAGCAAAAACAGGAACCCTTATGGATTCGTCATGTCTGTTTGTTTGTGTTTCCGTCTGCATGTCACAGTCACTTTTATTCCCTCCTATAATTTGTTTGGCACTATTAGCCTGTTTAATTTGGGAACTCTATAGATCAATTATTTATTAACTTTAAAGCAACCAAAAATCTAATTTTACAGTTAATATAAAATTAATAAGATTGCTTAAAATACAGTGATGCTTTTAAAGAAATAGCACCTTGGAATTATTGGTCAATGGTGAGAAATTTCTACCCATTGCTACAATTTTCTTTATTGGTAATAAGTAGTAGGCTAAATAATTACAGCCGCAAAGGTCGATCTTTCGGGTTAAGCCGCGCTTGCCGAGGATGGTCTGTGGATGGGTGACCATCTATCATAGCGAGTGTGCGTATCATGAGGAGAGCACGTAAAACCGTTGGTACCGGCTGTCATTTGTAGATCTTTGTCAGTCGTTACTGTTAGTCAGAAGCTCTAAAGTCTGACAACCAGTCTTACTATGGAGTATCGTATTTTTATTTATTTATACCTTTATTTCAGGCGATTATGGCCCATAACATATAATACATACCTTTAATAAAATAATTATAACTAACTAATACATATGAATCACCTACAAACTAAACTTATTGACTATTGCACGCGAAGAGGCGGCGTCGTGTTTCGCTGACTGGTGCCGCGCAGCTGGCCTCGAAAACGCCGGTACACGACACCTTTCGGCCAGAACTCATCCTTGAAAAATCTCTCGAGACAATGAGTCGGTACCCGCACCACGAAAGACTTGAAGTTGGTTTCATGGCGCGACTCCAGCCTCTCGACCCTCAAATTCCATGAGGTCTTCAGTCGCAAATACTCCATGACCTCCTCAACCTTCGTGGAGTAATGTAGCCGGGACACATACAAAAGCGTCGTAGGTATTGCAGGACGCAACAGCATGTTTGGCCCAGCCAGCGCGGAACCACACTGGTTCTGACTCTTCTGAGGCTTCTTCTTCATCTTCTTCTCCACCTTGATGAACCCATCCTCATCCGTTTGCCGCTGATTCAATTCCTTATTGGAAACTGAGCGGCTCTGCTTATCGGAGTATCGTATTACCCAGTTACTAGGTTGTGGAAGTCCGACAGGAAGTCGCTCCACGTAAAATACTGATATTCAGCTGCATCTGATTGGACTGGAAGCCGACCCCAATATATTTGGGAGAAGGCTAGGCATATGATGGCAGATGGTAATAAGTAGTAGACTTTTTTGAATTCTCCGAACTAAAATAATACACAAATACACGCTAATCTCAGAAACTACTAAGCTGTGATTTTACCCCCGCTGCATAGTCCACAGTAGTAGCCTAATGTTTTACAGCCTTCATTGATAAATGGACCATCAAACATTAAAATTAATCTGTCTTCAGACTATACAGCATTATTTTGTTACGTTTTTTTTTTAGTTTTTATTTGTTGTATAAAAACTAAAATAATACGTAACAAAAATAGTCCAGTGCAACAAACCGAGTCTTACAACCTCGCTTCTGTGTACAGTCACGAGCAATAGTATGTATACATTACACAATAAGCAGCATTCAAAAGCGCTGTTCTGCTACCATACCAGTCTTATATTATTTGGTGGGAGCATTAGAACTAAAAAAAGGATTAATAAATTATTCCCATTCGTCCCCTCAAAAATTTAGTGGGACCATCGGGAAAATAAATAACCGTTCCCGTTCTAAGTTGTACGAAGTCGAGGGGACGAACGGGAATACACGATTTATTAAACTTTTGTCTTTTCATTAGACTTGTATTTTGGATGCCTTACTATTACGATATCTGGGGGCACGGTAGTGCCCCCGCCAAGACGAGCCAAGCGAAGCGCAAGGGCACTACCTACCTTTTCTCGAAGTGTTTCGTCGTTTTTTTGAACCCTCATAGAGTTGGTTTCCGATGTACCAGAAAGTTCATATTCGCAGAATATGATACCAATAATAGACTTATTAGGCATACAAAGTATCAATAGAATAGCTATAATACTTTAGATTTTCTTGATATCTAAAATACACGGATTTCGTCACTGACACACTGACACACTGACACATTGACACACTGACACACTGATGATCATCAAAATGTTTGGCTACTTCCTGAAGTGCTAGAGAGCTGAAATTCGGTATGTAGCTTAAGCTTAGTATACAACCAACAAAAAAATTGATAAACTTATAACTTTCGCCCCCCATCCCCCTAAAATGGGGGGTGGAAGTTAGTATGAGACCTTAAAATGTTGGGGTACTTCCTGAAGGGCTAGAAAGCCGAAATTCGGTATATAAACAAAGTTCAGTATACAGAAAACGTCCCCCATCCCCCCATCCCCTAAAATTGGGTGGGGGGGGGTGGTAGTTATTTCTAATGCACTTCTACAATATGGGTATCAAATGAAAGGGCTCGTTGAGAGCAACTGCAACACGATGAATATTGTGACGTCATTCTAAATCCAAGATGGCGGAAAAGTTATTTTTAATGCACTTTTGCAATATGGGTATCAATTGAAAGGGCTTGTTGAGAGCAACTCGATGAATAATGTGACGTCATTCTTTATCCAAGATGGCGGAAAAGTTATTTTTAATGCACTTTTGCAATATGGGTATCAAATGAAAGGGCTCGTTGAGAGCAACTCGATGAATACTGTGACGTCATTCTAAATCCAAGATGGCGGAAAAGTTATTTTTAATGCACTTCTACAATATGGGTATCAAATGAAAGGGCTCGTTGAGAGCAACTCGATGAATATTGTGACGTCATTCTAAATCCAAGATGGCGGAAAAGTTATTTTCAATGCACTTCTACAATATGGATACCAAATGAAAGGGCTCGTTGAGATTAACGCCGTCCCGCTCGATGCGATAGAATTGTCGTCGAAATAGTCCTTTATTGAGTTTTATTAGTTAATGTGTATTTTGCATTTTTATTAGTCAAAATCCTAAATAGTTGTTTGAATTTGTCCAGATTAAAATTTTAATGTTTTCGGGTAGTTTATTATAATAAATATATTTTTTAGCCAAACAGAATGTACTTTTATTCATTAGTGCAATTTTGCCATAACTCACTTCGAGTTCTGAATTAATTATATCGCGTAAAGGCGCTCCCTCACCAGCATTCGCGTGTAATGTAGCATTTATTTATTTATTTATTTATTTATTTATTTAAACTTCATGTACAAACAGTGGTACATAGGCGGACTTAATGCCACAAGGCATTCTCTGCCAGTCAACCTTTGGGTTAAATAAGAGAGCGTTGTGGTAGGGTGCAAAAAAATAAAAAATAAAATAACCGAAATAAATAATAATTAGCAAACAGAAGAAAAAGAAAAAAAAATGCTTTCATTATATTTACGTAGATTCTAATACATATATACAGATAAAATAAACTAAACAATATTATAGTAACAATAAACATAAAAATAACTCAATAATAACTATTATGACTTGACTTGACAAAGAGAGCTATTGATTGTGACTAAAATAGAAATCACGCAGTTTTCTTTTAAAAAGTGAAATCGCTTTCAGCTTTTTTAATGTTAATGGGAAGCGCGTTCCAGAGTTTTATAGATGATATTGCGAAAGAATTAGACATAAAACCAGTGCGGTGAGGAGGAATTTGGAGAAGTAGTTTTTTGGAAGCTCGAAGGTTGCATCTATGAGAACTGCCCAACACTTTAAAATGAGATTTTAAATATTCAGGAGCACGTGGATCGTTCAAAATTTTGAAAAGCAAGCAGAGAGATCTGAGGGATCTTCTGAGTCGGATAGGCAACCATTTAAGCTGAGAACGAAAAGAAGAAATGTGATCGTATTTACGAAGGCCAAAAACGAAGCGAATACAATTATTGAGAAGACGATCTAATTTGTTGAGAAGTTCTTGGGATAGATCAGAATAACAAACATCAGCATAGTCAATAATGGGAAGCACAAGAGACTGGACCAAAATGAGTTTGGTGCTAGATGGGAGGAAATGCTTGAACCTATAGAGAGACCGCAGCGAGGACGTGACTTTCTGACTCACTTGAGCAACGTGTTTATTCCAACTCATGCTGTTATCAATGTACAGTCCCAAGTCTTTGACATGAGGTGAAAGAGGGATGACAGAGTTCTCGTACAACAGAGGCATAAGTTGGGTAGTGTCCACGTTTCTCAAATAGTATGAACTACCAATGAGGATTGCCTGACATTTCCCGACGTTGACAGAAACCCCAAATTTGCCAGACCATTCTTCGATAGCTCGAAGATCGGCATTCAATGATGCAATGCAATTGTTGAGGTTAGCAATATTCGAATGAGCGTATAATTGCAAGTCATCAGCGTAGAGATGGTAAGAACATTTGAGGATGGTAGTAATGGAATTTATGAATAAAGAAAATAACATAGGAGAGAGTATACCGCCTTGTGGAACTCCAGTTGCCAGGTCGCACCAATCAGAGCAATCCCGATCAGCACGCACCGCCTGCTGGCGACCACGAAGATATGATGAAAACCAATCCCGTGACGACGAAGAGACTCCAATTTGAGACAGGATGGCCAGGAGGATATCGTGATCAACGGTGTTGAAAGCATTGGAAAAATCTATTAAAACTAAAACCGTTAACATCGAATTCTCCAAGCCATCCCTGATGTCTTCAGTAACCTTAAGAAGAGCTGTGGCTGTGCTGTGGCCAGGCCGAAAACCAGATTGGTAATTGGACAACAGATTATTTTTAAAAACATAGGAGGATATTTGCTTAAGGGCAACTGCTTCTAAGATTTTGGAAAGGAAAGGGAGAATGGAGATCGGCCTGAAGTGATTAGGTAAACTAGGGTTGGGGATTTTGGGAAGAGGGATAATGTAAGCTTTACGCCACACTGCAGGAAACACACCAGTCTGCAAAGATGTATTAACAATATGCGTAAAAACTGGAATAATGTTCTCAATCAAAAAAGATAACATAGTTCGACTGACCCCATCACAGCCAACAGCCTTAGACTTCATTGAGGTGAAACATTTAAAGACCTCAAGGTTTGTCACGGGAGTGAAAGAAAATGAGTCAGGAGGAAACATCGGCTTGGAAGTAATATCAAGGATAGTTTTATCCTTGACATCAACTGCAAGTGTAGCAGTAGTTGAAAAATGTTTATTAAGATCATTTAAAGAAAGATTGAGAGAGACTATACTAGAAGGGGATTTAGTTATCCCAAGAGATTTGAGGAACTTCCAAATATCAGCCGGTGAAGAATTGAGGACATTCTCACAAATGTATCGGCGTTTAGATGTTCTTACCACCTGGTTGCAGCGGTTCCTAGCCATCTTGTACAGGTTCCAGTACTCCTCACTGCGGTCCCGCCTATATTTACTAAAAGCCCGGTCACGTCGTCTCATTGCCAACCTAACTTCAGTGGTTATCCATGGAGCCGGGGGGCGCTTGACACGAACAGCCCTCAACGGTGCATGAGTGTCAATGAGCTGGAGTAAATACCTATTAAAAATCTCTACTTTCTGGTCATTATAATATATATTCGACTTTGAGAATTACATTACAATACTACCTCCCTGACTCATAGTCATAGTCATGGTCATTTATTTCATAACAAAATACATTGTGTAGAAAAAAATTAATTACAATATTATAATAAATAAAATACGAAGCGGTCGCGAGCCGTGTCGCGGTCTCGCGCGAGTTAAATTTGTGAGAAGTAAAATTGACTTTTTTAAAAAGAAAGTCTTTAATGTAAGTACACAGGCGTATACAATGAGAGATACATGTAAAGAGGCACTTAATACTACGTGACATCAACTTATATACTATCGCTGTTCGGGATGCGGGGCATTCGGTCCATCATGTTATTATGATAATTATGTTTGCTTCTTAATGATGTTTGTTTCTTAATGATGTTTGTTTCTAAATGTGTTGTTGGTTCCAGTTTTACTGATAACAATGTTATACTATCATTTCTGGACGTGATCGGGTAATAATACACAGTCCTGGTCTCTAGGGTCTCTGAGGGGTGTGCAGGGTTGCGCGGGGATGGTCTGGAGTTCGGTGGCTGGGTTGCGTACCGTAACTCTCCTCCTCCTAAGCTTTTGATATATCTGGAATATTTTATAGATTATCAAAAGCGTTACTACGCCGACGATGCCGTACAAGATGAGCTGCGTCGTCGAAGTTTCCTTTAGTCCTGCTGTTGCGAGCTGGTCCATATGTTCTAATCTTTTGATTTCGTCATCTAAGTTATCGGGATCGAAAGTTTTCACAGGGATGAGGTTCTTCGGTGGTTGATAAGTATACCACTCGGTGAAGTCTTGTGCCGCTACTAGAGAACAGTTCTGGATGTTCTGTAGGTGGTTCCCATGAATATACTGGAGTGTTTCATTGCAGGGGTTGTTGATCCATATTTCGTCACGACTATATATGTAACGATAGTTGAAGAAGTCTTCTTCATATTTGCTGGGGCAACTAATGAGGGTTAAGTTGCAGAGATATTCTTTCTTCATGATGGTTTCCCTCTGGCATTCTGTGACTGGTTTAGTTATTACAATGTTGGCTTCTATTACGTCAACTGCTAACACATCGTCCATATAAGACAAAAACTGTCTAGGGATGCTGGGATAGGTACAGGATTCGAATTGGTTGTAAGGGTGAATTAAGGGTAATAAATAACTCAAGTCATATGTATGGGATTTAACTAAAGGTATAGTCAATACTAGGGCTAATGCTCCATTTTCTCTATGTAAATCTACTTTAACTACTTGTAATAGGGTGTCTAAGTCAGTAGGATAATGAAACTGTAAGGGGATCTTCATTAAAGCATCGTATAGGTTACTAAGTGGGATTATGCAACATGGAGTGTCTAGCAAAAGTTAATGTGGTTTCGACCTCTTGACAGATGTCATAGAGCGTTTCGAGTTGATCAGTTGTATCTATTTGTCTAATGAAGATATTAATAGTTTCGATAGCTTTTAATGAGGAGTAATTAGTGAAATCCTTCAATGATTTAATCTTTTCATTTAGTTCCTTCAATATCTGAGTCGAGGCACTCAATCTATTATTTAAATCAATAACATCGTTATTATCAGCGTTTCCTGTTAGAGCTTTAATCAGGGTCCCTAATCCATTGATGAGACCACGTTTCTGTCTATGTTGTTTTACATTATTTAAACAAGCATATATTTCGTTATTTAGGAATTTAATACGTGGGATGTTGGCATGTTGTTGCTGTAAATAGGGCTGGAGGTTATTATGAGCGTTGGTGAGCTTTTCTATGTCTATGATCGCAATCATTCTCCATTCTCCTTCTTTCACGAGGACTTTTCCTTGTTGGAGAAACAAGAGTCTTCCAGTCAGGTTGTATCCTGTCCCGGGGGAGATATTGATACTGAAATAGAAGGAATACGCATTTGTTTTAAATGGATTTTCCTTTCTTTACCTAATCTATCGTATGCTACTCTATTTCTAGTTAGTACTTTCTTAACAGTATAGGGTCCTATAAAGACAGGTTTATTCTTAGATCTATCGTGTTGAGTTATAAAAAATTTAAGTCCTACTCTAAGTTCTTTAGGTAATAGTTGCCTATGGGCATTTATCTTATCGATCAACTTATTTTTATTCGTATCTAATAGGTTCTTAATCTCAGCTAAATATTCAGTACGGAGTTCTGGGGTCATTTCTATATTTAATTCGCGTAGAAAATGTAAGTTATTAGGAGTTTTATTAGTAGCGGAATGAATAGTTGAGTTATAACCTAACGTAACTAAATTAACGTTTTTATTTCCCATCTCTAAATTAATTCTAAGCTTTTCAATTATAGTAGAGTGAAATCGTTCTATGTCAGCTTGACTTTCATGATGACCAGGCGTAGTTATATGTTGTTCTATATTTAAGCTTTTAAAGAATTCTTTCATTGTTTCTGATATAAAGATGGTATCGTTATCTGTTGAGATTTGCTTAGGGTTACCTACTATAGAGAATAAATCTAATAATATATCTATTATCCTTAATGAGCTAAGTTCGTTCAGGGGGCGCATGAATGCCCATTTAGAATATACATCTATTCCAGTGAGATACCTTTGATCCTTAAAGTGAAACGTGTCGATCATCCATTTTTCCATTGGTGCTTGTGGAGTGACAGTTTTCTCCAGGGGTGGTTTGGGAGGATTCCGATCGTATTTATTTTTTATACAAATGTTGCAGTTATTGAGGAATTTAGTTGTATGTTGACGTAAATTTTCAATGTAATATTCTAATGCTATTTCTTTATCTAATGCTGGATGTCCTATGTGTCTATTCATCTTTTCATGAGTTGTTCTAATAATGTAGAGGATCTGTTCTGGATCTTCTATTTCTTTTTTATTTTAGTAAACCAAACTATTTGTAATGCGTTAGTATCAAAGTTCTTTCTGTAAACTTCGGATAGTTGTTGTAACAGCGTATAATCTTTGCCGTATATAGCATAGCGTTTATCACCTAAATATTCTTTACAAAATTTAACGAAATCGTTAGGGTTGTCTATGGTTAACGTGTAATCAGTAGTTGTGTTATTTTTCGACTTCTGTTTTACATGATAGGGACCTTTGATAATTTCTATGCGCCACATGCGTCTAGGTGGGTGTGATTGTCTTATCTCGAAACCTCGGGTCGAGTCGTCGTAATTAGAATGTACTGTCGCGTTATCTGAGTTATGATTCATGCTTATCTCCACTCTTGATAATGCGTCGGCTACTTTATTTAACGATCCTTTTTTATGTTTTATTTCGTAGTCATATTCTTGAAGCTTTAATCTCCATCGGCTGACTCTAGCGTTTGGTTCTTTTAATTTCGCGAGCCATACTAGTGCTTGGTGGTCTGTTTCTAAAGTGAAGCGTCTACCATAAATATAGGGTCTAAATTGATTACAAGCGTATATTATACCTAACAGTTCTTTCTCTGTGGTATTATATTTTTGTTCGCATTCGGTTAATGTTTTTGAAGCGTATGCTATGGGGTGATTATCTTGAGAGAGTACTGCGCCTAATGCTAAATTACTGGCATCGGTGGTGATGGTGAATGGTTTCTCAAAATCCGGATAAGCTAGTACCGGAGGATTGATTATTAGGTCTTTAACTCTTTTAAACGCATCCAGAAAGTTACTGGTATGTTCTATTTTTGCATTTTTCTTTGTACAGTCGGTTAGTGGTTTGACTATTCTGGACAGATTAGGAATAAACTTGCGGTAATATGATACCATACCAAGGAATGAGCGAAGTGTTTTTAAATTAGTTGGTGGCGGATATTTCTTTATGGCTTCCACTTTACGCGGATCTGGTTTTAGTCCGTTATTGGTTAATACGTGTCCGAGGAATGTAACTTCTTGTTGGAAGAATTTACATTTTCCCTTGTTGACCTTTAGGTTATTTATTCTTAATGTTTCGAGGACTTCACGCAAGCGTTCATGGTGTTCTTGCGGGGTTTTTCCGTATACGATTACGTCATCTAAATATACCAAACATATTCCTGCTTCCAAACATGGTGCAAGGATATTATTTATAGCGCGTTGAAATGTAGCTGGTGCGTTCTTTAATCCGAAGGGCATTCGTGTAAATTCGTAATGTCCATTAGGGGTGCTGAAGGCGGTTAATGGGATAGAGTGTTCCTCCATTTGTATCTGATGGTAGCCTGCCGTGAGGTCTATTGTACTAAAATATTTAGAACCATTTAAGCGAGTGAAAATATCTTCTATGTTAGGCAAAGGATATTTGTCTGACACAGTTTGTTCGTTGAGTTTACGATAATCTATCACTAAACGCCATTTTTTATTTTCTGGTTTCTCATATGGGGTTTTATCGACTAAATGAACTGGGGATGACCAAGGGGAAACTGAAGGTCTAATTATTCCATTAGCTAACATCTCTCTGACTTGTCTATTTACTTCGTTGCGTTGGGTTTCGGGGAGTCGATAGGCTCTCTGGTAGACAGGATCTTCTTTGTTTAAAATGATAGTATGTTTAACTTGATCAAAGAAAGTTTTTGAAACATCGTCAGTGAATATATCATCGTAATATTCTAGCAGCTGTGCTACATCTAGGTCTTCTGGTGTATCTATTAAATTTAGAGGGATTATTTTATCAGGAGTTTCTAGTTGTTGTTCGGCTGGTTGAACACTAATGTTATTCTCCTTTAGCATATCCCATCCTATGAGATAATCATATTCATTACTGAATTTCATTATGTAAAAATGGAAGGGTTTAGTTACTGTATGTCCAAATATTTTATTCCAAGGGGGTGTTATTATTTTTCCTTCGTGTTGAGAAACGGAATGAGCGGTTTTTACGGCGAATGGAGTTGGTACATATTTTATTTTGGGATCACGTAGTAGTTTATGGGCTACTTCTGGTGATACAAACGATCTAGTACTACCGGTGTCTATTAGTACCTTACGGCCTGGGGTTAGCTGTATATAGGGGAGATTTATACTGACGTTATTTAATTTTATTCTTTCGATTCGTTTGGTGGACTGTCGTCGAAAAAAGAATCATAATTATCACCGTAATATTCTTCTTCAGAATGAGGGGGGTTTGTTCTTTCTCTTCGTACTGCGGGTCGTTAGCGAAGGTTTGTTCTTCTACTAAATTCATTTCCTGACGGGTGCGTTTGAACGGAATTTGGTTCGAAGCGGTACGCATGGTTACATCATTATTTGCCTGAGGGGCTTGTTGTTGAGGGCACGGAGCTTGAATCCATTGGGTATTACGCGGAGTGAAGTTAGGCGGGCGATTTGTTTGTATGGGACCGCGCGTTTGGGCGAGTCGTTGATCATAATTGGTAGGTCTTGGATATCCATGGTTATTATACATTGGACGCGGTGGATACGTATGTTGATTACTACTAGTACCCGGTTTCGGAACTGGTTTCTTTTGAAAGTTGTTTTTATCTACAGGAAGATCACGAAGTTTTAAGTCGTACATTTCTTGTTCCTGAAGGGCACATTTAAATTCTGTCCACGGAAGGTGGTTGATCCTTAAATTCTTAGGGAGATATTTTAATATGTTTAATTTTGCCATCATTTCAAAAGAGCTAATATGTTCTGGGTGTCCAATAGCATGTTTATATATAGCTATATCTAACTTATGAATAAACTCACTAATATTATTATTCGAGGGTTTTAATTCTTGTACCTCTATCAATGTTTGAACAAATGGTTTTATTCCACCATGTAAATTTATTAATTTCGTTTTAATCGAATTCCATGAATTATTATTACTAGGCAATATGATATCTGCCGCGAGGCCACGTAACTTGGTTAGAACACGTATTTTTAATAGGTCTTCGCTTACATGTGGATTTAATAATCTGTATTGTTCCACTGAAGCTATGAAACGGTGGAGCGTTTCTGAATTACCATCGTATTCATGAATTAATTCGTGGTAATCACGGGGATTGTCATTAGCCATGTTAAAGATTTTCTACGGGACTGGAACAATTAATACAGGAGTTAAAAGTCAGTCACTGAGGGAAATCGTCAGTTGTGTCGTCCTTAGAGTCTGTCACACTTTTAGGGAGAATCAGAGGTAAGGAGTAGACAGTTTATGTACTTACAGGATTATTGCAGCAGCGAGGAACATGCTCAGCATATCTGCGTTGAACTCTTCTCTGGTGGGCAGCGAAGCGGAGAGGCAGCGATGATACAGGAGTCGTCGGAGCTCGAAGGTTCGTGCCGGAGCTGATGGTGATCTTCTCGATGTACAGGAGCAGCGGAAGATTTTGTTTTCAGCCCCACGTTGGGCGCCAGTTAAATTTGTGAGAAGTAAAATTGACTTTTTTAAAAAGAAAGTCTTTAATGTAAGTACACAGGCGTATACAATGAGAGATACATGTAAAGAGGCACTTAATACTACGTGACATCAACTTATATACTATCGCTGTTCGGGATGCGGGGCATTCGGTCCATCATGTTATTATGATAATTATGTTTGCTTCTTAATGATGTTTGTTTCTTAATGATGTTTGTTTCTAAATGTGTTGTTGGTTCCAGTTTTACTGATAACAATGTTATACTATCATTTCTGGACGTGATCGGGTAATAATACACAGTCCTGGTCTCTAGGGTCTCTGAGGGGTGTGCAGGGTTGCGCGGGGATGGTCTGGAGTTCGGTGGCTGGGTTGCGTACCGTAACTCGCGCGATAGGCACCTTAACGTTACATCACAGGGGAATGCTCACGGTGAAGGAGCGTGTTAACAGCCTAGCAACTTACAAAAAGAACTGAAATCCCACCAAAAACATTTCATGAAAAATGTTGCCAAGACGACCAAATAAGGTTTGCTCTGTGAAAAAGATATCAGATCTCATGTAAAGCCAAGCTTCTGAATCTACACAGCCTAACTCTACCGACCCTAACTTCACATATTCTACACATCAGTAAAAATGTATGGCTTGGCTGTTTCGTTACTTATTTCAGAAACTAAATATTAGCATCACCTCCACGGCAGTAGCGAAACGGTGAAGCCATACATTTTTACTGATGTGTAGAATTTGTGAAGTTAGGGTCGGTAGAGTTAGGCTGTGTAGATTCAGAAGCTTGGCTTTACATGAGATCTGATATCTTTTTCACAGAGCAAACCTTATTTGGTCGTCTTGGCAACATTTTTCATGAAATGTTTTTGGTGGGATAGGTCTTATTTCAAAGTGGACACCAGGATTTCACGAGTAAATTGCATTTGAATTTTAGTAAGTGTATACATGTTATTGCTCGTGACTGTACCCTACTATTATCGTAATTTGAACGAGGGCTACATTTTCTTCATTCTTTACTCTCACATTTTAAATACATATTATTATGTTACATATCGTAATGAGATAATTATAAGACACGCACTATTACAATGTTACCATTCCAATCATGACAGACGAATAATTACGTCCCAGTGTTACCAACATTTATCTGCACACACGTATAAAAGTGGTAATAGACGTCTTGGTATGGCAACACCGTTATTTAAAGTTTATTTACAGCTTTCTAGTTTATATATGTTTAAAAAAAACTGTTGATGGTGTTGTTTTCGTGAATTGCATAGTTTTAAATTGTTTTTGGTACCACAATGCGGATGTCATTCTTAGAAAACATCGTGAGGAAACCGACATGTCCACGTAGAACCACACATTCGGAAACGTGACATCTACCAACCCGCACTGGGCCCGCGTGGTGGATTATGGCCCACTGCCTCTCACAGAGAGAAGGCCTGTGTCCCAGCAGTGGGAACATTATAGACTAATGATGATGATGATAAATTAGCCACAGACAGCAGACTACTTAGAGATACTAGTTGCCAGCGGTTTCACCCGCAACAACTCGAAAATCATCCCGTGGATACATAAAGTTGGGATAAAAACTATTCTATGAACACATAGAATAGTTTTTACATAAAATTTGGTACAAAGATAGTTTATAATATAACCTGGATCAACAAATCCAGGTTATAAACTATCTGTGTACCAAATTTTAGCCAAATCCGTTCAGTGGTTTTTGCGTGAAAGAGTAACAAACATACCTATATACACATACATACATCCTCACAAACTTTCGCATTAATTCGCATTTTCGCATTAATAATATTTAAATAGATTTAAAAAATATATATATAATATTAGTAGAATAATAGGATAGTAGGATTATCTACTACATCTTTGTCACCAACTTTTACATAAATGTCTAAACTGGAACACTTCAGTTCAGTTACAATATCGTCAGAGGTAATTTTTTTATATCTTTAATGCTCGGAGTATTTCGGCCAAAGTAGAATAGTCTTGTCACTGCTTGTAGAGCAACTGGTCAAAAATCTCCTGTTTACCAACATTGCCATAAAAAAATGCGTGAAATGAACATTCATATTATGCTATTGCCGTACGGTTCTCGAGTGGAGACTACGCACCGGCAAGCGCAGCGTGGAACGTCCACCCACTAGGTGGGCAGACGATCTGATGAAAGTACAGGATCGCGCTGGATGCAAGCCGCTTCTAACCGGTCCTATTGGAAACCTATGGGGGAGGCCTATGTTCAGCAGTGGACGTCTTACGGCTGATATGATGATGATGAATGATGATTACTGTGACGCTTTTAGAACCGCTGATGTACGAATGTGGATAAGTTGAAAACAGTATGTAAGGATCGTTGCAAGTGGCACTCTGTTTTTGCCTACACCCTTTTGTTTTTAGCGTGATAAACATCAAATGAGTCCTCCCACAGCCCCACCAAGGGGAGGGCGGGTGGGACTGTCAGACTCGTACTGACTAAAATCCATGGTGTCCTTCAATAGCCCTTTGATTGTCACGGTGATGAGATAAGTCTCGCGACCCCGACAGTGGGGGGCCCCTTCATCGTGCAGACGCCATAGTTGGACAGCGAGTTTACTCGCCGTGCGCATGCCCGCGTCTATACCTACGGTGCCCGGAGATCGTCTTGCGACGTCTGTTGCCGTGGGTTGCCTACACACTTGCTAGTACTATTATATGTTCTGTGCCCTTGCAAAAAAAGAAGAGAGATATATGTTCGAGTAGCCTATAACCCTATTAATTAAAGATGGCAGTTACTGTGTGTGTCTGAAATGATGGCCTAAAACACAAAAAAAAAGTATGTAGGCAAAAAACTGTAAGCTAGAAAAGAAATATCGAATCATGTATTGATAGTCTAATTAATAGCTTATTTGTTAGCTGTTTCATATGGTAATTAGTAATTAATCAAGCGTTAATGCAAGTAGGGTTAGCACTTTTTCATATTCTTCATTTTTCGTGTATACCAAACTGTAACAACATTGTAAAAGCAAATATTTCAAAAGAGTAACCATGGAGTTTCTTGCCGGTTCTTCTCCATGGAAACGACCAACCCGAACCGTGCCATTTTTTTTTCTCTTTTCAACGTTTTATAAGTGCCCCTGAGGCCCAAGTAAAATAAAAATATTTTGATTTTGATTATCATAGTTAAAATCAAGATTTCTTAGACCTTTTAAGAACGTGACAAACGAGGGCCCAACACATTCCCTTGTGAAACACCAACATCTACGTATTATTCAGATGGATCTGGCACCTTCCTGCTATTTTCAATAATCATTGTGACTTTTAATAGGTAACTAAAATATCTCGCTAGGTACCTGAATTTTAGTCAAAGATTTTATAAAAATAAAAATTTTAGAATTTTTTTGAGTCAAAAGCCAATTAAACATCAAAATCGAAAGGTAACATTTAATTCCTAAAACTGTAAATCCTTTTACAAAAAAGTTTTATGAATTAAATGTTACCTACTGCTAAAATTTGTGGCGACGCTTTTGTTGGTTATCCACGTTCTAAGCGTCTTTTTGAAGTGAAAACTTCTTTAGCGGCGTTGTACACTTTTTCTGTAATGGGTAAAAAATTTAAAACTCGCGTCAGGGTCACGTGACCAAAACTCGCGTCAGGGTCACGTGACCCTGATCGAAAATGAGTAAGACGTCATTCAAATTAAAAATAAAACATAGTAACAAAAAAGTTTTCACTTCTACCGGCACTCCTGGAGTGCAACCTTTTTTTTTTTCATTATCAATGGTTCGGATTTCTGGCCAGGATAATTAATTCTTGTACAAAATTGTTTTAGTTTTTATTAAAATCGTTTTGAATTCAGCCATTTACGCCCAGCTTGATTTAAACCAACTCTATTTGGCTTCTACTAATTTGTATTTGTTTAATTTTGCTAAATATTCGAAGAGCACCAGTAGCTTGGCAGGCGATCTCCAGCCACCGTAGGTGCGGCATGCAGACAGCGAGTAAAGGGCAACTCGCTGTCCTACCACGCGCGCCTTAAAGAGGGTCAGCGAAATGACAGGGTCCCCTCTTAGAGGGCCAAAGCCTGCTGGGGTCGCGGGACTTATTTCCTTACCGTGACCCGGAACATAAGGGGGGGCTATTGAATTGAAGGACACCGTGGGTTTTAGTCAGTACAAGTCTGAGAGTAGAGGTGGGAGGACTCATTTCATGATTTTACCACGCTAAAAAAAAGAGCTAACCCTAAACAAGTCCTACCAATTAATCTTAATTTCATAATATCATAGGATATTAACCTTTTGCAAGAAGCATTCAGTGCATTTGCTGTTCAACAGAGCGTGCATACGCAATAAGTAAAGGCGACGGTTGTTTCACGCGAACAATGTTTGTCTTAGCTAATTCAGGCAAGTTTTCTGTATACAATGTTGGATTTGTCACGAACGGTCCTAATCTTTGCATGGGTGGTTAACCAGAGATGTGTGTCGTTTCAGTTAGAGTAGATGTTAAAGAGGAATCCAGGAAAAGGTGTGTTTTCACTAAAACATTGGATTTATTTACGTCAAGATGGTAGTGGGCACCCCCACCACTGTCAACGTCTAGGTACTGTCAATAAAGTTAGGAGAGATGGCTTAGATTCGATATCTACTATGTATATAAAAATAAGTCGGGTTTCCCAGAACGCATGAACCGATTTCCACGGTTTTGCATTCCTTGGAAAGGTCTCGGGCTCCGTGAGGTTATAGCAAAGAAAACGAAGCCATCTGGTGGCGAAACGGAGTTCGCCGGGTTGGCTAGTTTTATTGTAATTAAAGTAGGTCTATGTTCAACAAACAAACCAAAGTGCCTTTGTTTCAGAATAGAATATTTTATATTACCAAGTAAAGACAAAAAAATAATTGGTACCTATTATAAGAGAAAACACTTACTGAAAAAAAAAAAAAAGTGACACAATGGGCAGTGCTTGACCTCTTCCTGGAGCCTTACCACGAGCTCTTAACGCGATCCAGTTTAGGCTGTGGGAAAGAGACAGAGCTATACAAGTCGTATAGCGCCATCTCTTTCCAACAGCCACCAGATCACATTTGGATGGAATCAAAGTAAGTACCTATTATATAATTTAATGTCTTTGGATGGTATATAGGGAGATGGGCAAAAATGTCTAATCATACACACTGAAGAAAGCAACTTATAAAGGTAGAATAATACGTACGATTCTCAAAGAAAAAGGCTTGTCAAGATTTGAATCTTAATTACCGTCCCAGCTGATCCGGTTCTAATTGACGTCTCTTTCACTTCATAATACTACGTAAATACACGTGCAAACTAGTCGTAGATACTTATATTACAACACAACAATAAAAACATACATTTAGCTGCAAAACATTAAGGGGAAAATGTCCAAATGACGTAAATAATGGAGAGGCAAGCAAGTGCGCTTTTGATTTGGTTATAAGAAGGTTTATACTCCGTATAATCGTATATAGTCACAATTTAGTCACACTTCGAAACTTTTCAAGTGAATATTAGATAAAAGCGTAATGTCAATTCGTATTTAATGATAATGTCAATCAGTATAGCGTAGAAGAAACTATTCACTCTTGATTTATAGACCCCCAAAGTTGTAGCTATATTGTCATAACGTGGGATTCAACGGGAATTAAAAATGGGATTCATCGGGCTTATCTAAAAAATGGAATCCAAAAGTGGGATTCAACGGGAATATAAATTATTTAACGAAATCGCAAAAACAAAACAAGATTGACAAACGCAAAACAACATTTGATGTTGATATAAAAGTCGTTTTGCAGTTAAATTTTTTAGACAAGTGTTCAACACGTAAAAGCTTACCACAAAAAAAACTTTAAAAAAAAAATTTAACCGACTTCAAAAACAACCACAAAAAAGGGTAAAATAACCTACAAAATAACTTTTCTTTCGGAAGTCGGTGGCTTTATTTTTTTATTTCGTTGTGTTTTTGCCACCGACTTCCGAAAGAAAAGTTATTTTGTAGGTTATTTTACCCTTTTTTGTGGTTGTTTTTGAAGTCGGTTATTTTTTTTTTAAGTTTTTTATTTTACTCTTTTTAGTTTGAATATTCAATCCAAATTCTTGTCAAATACATCATTTCCTTACAAGTGCACTAGAATTTGTAATCCGTGGCACCGGTATTAACATCGCTCATGTACTTTTTTTTGGATACGGGCATCTCGCAGGTCAACCTATAAGCATGGACCTAAAAAAAAGCCGGACGGAACTTCACTAAGAAAGAATTGAAGCACCCATAGTAAGTCAGTGCGCTTGTCCACACAAGCCGGCACACACACATTCACACCATAGTAAGTCAGCCGTCGGCCATTACGCTTCGAACGACACTCGCGGTTTCATACGGTGTTATTTTGTCTAATAAAAATCAAAGTATGCCGTCATGTGTTGCAAAAAGTTGTCTAAACTATAGTAGTTCAATTAAAAAAGCCAGGGGATCACTTTTCATAGTTAAACATGTCATTTTGAAGCTTATTTCTCGATTTTACGTCAATAAATTTTATAAACATCTCGAAATCAATCAGTGTTGCAACTATTTCAAGGTTCAAATTATTTTAAAATTGGGAGATTTATATTTTGTTACTATTTATCGTTATTGTATTCTTCTGTATTTTTACCCGACTGCGCGACGCAAAGGAGGGTAATGTGTTTATCAGTCTATGTATGTATGTATATATGTATGTTTGTTTCTATGTGGCGTTCTAGAGACCAAATGCGTTGGCCGATTTTGATAATTTTTACGTTAATCGATTCGTCTTGACCTTGCGAGTGTCACTAAAGACATGACAGTAATCAAAATTCACCACAGCGACAACCAGACGCCATATTGTCAAAATGAAAAAAAAAAATGTCGATGAACTATGTCATGTGGGGTATCGTTGAATAGGTATTTTAAAATCATCTTTAGGTTCCCTCTATCATTTTTCATTTTAAATAATAGTTTAGGAAATATAACGATTTAAAGTTGTTTAGCAAAACAATAATTTCTGAATAGTAACTAAAAAGTATGAAATAAAAAAAATATTTAACGAAAAACAAAAAACCCGACTGCTTAAAAAAAAAACTAAAAAGAAAGAAACAAGCCCAGTAGTTAAGAATTCACTCATTCACACTCACAGTCGGGGCCCGTTGGGAAGATTTGATTGGTATAATTTGAATGGGCCCCGACTGTGAGTGTGAATGAGTGAATTCTTAACTACTGGGCTTGTTTCTTTCTTTTTAGTTTTTTTTAAAGCAGTCGGGTTTTTTGTTTTTCGTTAAATATTTTTTTTTTACAAGTTTCCCCACGGCAAATGATGCATGGAAAAATGATTATATAAAAATAATAAGGGAGTGTAGACATGGAATAGGAATGTAGACGTGTAGGAATGAAACATAAAATAGCTTTAATTAAATATTTATAGGCGAAAAATACTTAAACATTCGTTTTCACCATTTAAGTAAATTAGAAGGGATTTCTAGATGTGTCAATAGCAAAAGACAAGTCTACAAAAATTTGAATAACCAAAAGGGATTGTAAAACTTTATTAATATTAAACGAGTTGTAAATATTTTATATCCAATGTGCTTAAATTATTTTACCTTTATTTTAAAAATAGGTATCTGTCACAAAAAAAATGTAATTAAACTTAAGTTCAAGGGAGATCTTAATTAAATATTGTTTAAAAATGGGTAATTTTTTCCTTCATCTGGCATCCCTATACAAACTCACACATATAAACACGGTCGCCATTTTGGTGCTTCAATCGTTTCTTAGTGAAGTTCCGTCCGCCTTTTTTTTAGGTCCATGCCTATAAGAGGTTGTGTGCTGCTTAACCGGACTTTCCTGTGGTTGCCATAGATGACTCTAGGGCCTCCAGCCAGGGGCTTACAAACTAAAAGTTAAAAACTAAGTGACCACACGCTAAGGGCACCCCCTGTGGGGTACGGACCTCGGCTTAGGGCGTCACTGACAGAGGACATCAAGGGACAGGCTGGATAGCTAAATATTTCATTATTTAGGGGCTAATTTATGTGTTTTCGAAGCGTACTGGTTTCCCTACGGCTCTCCTGGAGGAGGGTGATGGGGTCGTCGGGGGAGATGAGGGTATGCCTTGGTCGGCGAACGGAGCTAATACGCGATGGATCGTATCGAGCGGACGATGCGATTAACGGATTGGATCGCTCATGTACACATGCTAATAAAATTCCCTATCTCAAAAACTGCTGAACAGATTTTGATGAAACTTGCAGTATTCCCTGAGGTGAACGATCCCTATTACAACAAAAAAAGAATTTTGAAAATCGGTCCACAATTGGCGTAGTAATCGCGTAACAAACACGCAAAAAGTAATGTCATCCAAGTAGCCGAAATCAATAAAAATGCTCACAAAATAAAAAGTACTGAACCAAATTGGATGAAATTTTATGGGACCACACTGCAAGTATACTGCATCGAACAAAAAAAGAATGACACTAATCGGACTAGAAACCTCGGAGTAATCGATGTACATACACAAAAAAAAATAAAAAAAAAAACATACCGACCGAATTGAGAACCTCCTCCTTTTTTTGAAGTCGGTTAAAAGTGTAACTGCAAAACGACCCTTATATCAAGGAGAAATTACATTTTTTTTAAACAAGTGTTCAACGGGTGTTTAATTTTTTTGTGGTAATACGATAAAGGTTTATTTTTTGTGTAAATGAAGGAAAAGTTTTAAAAAACTGACATTCTCAAAACAACTTAACTAAAATCTTGAAATTCAAGTAGGTATATCCGTTTATTATTATAACGAAATCTTCTGATTCATGCCCATTTATTCGTATTCAACAACAGCTACCTTTATCAGACCATGTGCAATAAGATGCACAATGCACGCTTTCCGAGTTAGCAATTAACAGTTCATTAATATTCCTTACCACGAGTTACTTTTATAATTATCTTTATACACAGATGCCATATACAAATTACTGTTTTAGACGAGAAAAGTATTTAAGAGAACAGTTTAGGTACCGAATAGTCGACATGAACGTCATTGCCAAAGATCAAAAAAAATATTTTGGTCGATTTAAATATCAAAATTCCTATTGGTTATAATCCCTGTCTATAAAAGGGCAGGCGAAGTATCTGGCAAAATACACACATCAAAAGTGTCTAGGGATCAACATAATATTTTTGCAATAACTTTTCTCCTGATTGATATTAATTAAAATGTTCTTTAAGGATTCATCAAATAAAGTGTTATCGTTTGTCACAGTAACGTTAAACCAAGTCACCTTTGCATTCATAAAGAAATTTGCCATTTTCCTAATAAAGGGATTTTTGACATTTGAACCACTAACATTAAAGTTCGAAAAAAAGACTGAAATAACAGTTTTCTTTAAAATTTTATTGGGTAACTTAAACAATTAATAATCCGTGTTTCTACCGCGAACACTAAGAACACAAGAACATCGGTTTGGCATACTCAAAATGAGTTCATCCAAATCACGCTGTGGAATGGCCGCCCATGTTCGTTGCAACAACAAAAAAAGGTCTTCTTGCGACTGGATACCCTCCATATTCGGCAGAGCTCTTCTCTGTGGCATATCCCATGCATGCTCAATCGGGTTCAAGTCTGGCGACTGAGCAGGCCAGGGCAGGACATTGATGTTAGCTGCGGCGAGAGTCTGTCTTACAACTCTTGCGGTGTGCGGTCGTGCATTATCATGCATTAACTGAAATAAGGGACCGATTTGCACTTGTAGAGGAACGATGACGTCTGATACAATCGTCTCAGCATAAATTTGAGCGTTGAGGTTGCCTCTGATCCAAATCAACTCAGTTCTTCCGCCGATCCAAATACCCGCCCATACCATGATGGTTCCACCACTATAAGGATGGACTTCCTGGCAGGATTTTAATCGCTGTTGGCGTCCAGGGGTTCTCCAGTGTCGTATACGTCTTGTATCCGGTCTCATACCAAAACGAGACTCATCAGAAAAGCACACGAAACGCCATTGTTCTTCTGCCCAATTTCTGTGTTCAAGAGCCCATTGATATCGAATCCTACGATTGTGCATTGCTATAGGTGGTACCCGTAGCGGTCTTCGGGAATGAAGGTTCACTTCATGCAAGCGGTTTCTGACTGTTTGGTCGCTAATTAAGTTCCCTGAAGAGTGATGAAGCCTCACGGCTAACATCATGGCGGTTATTGTTGGAGCTCTTCGAGTTAAGATTTGAATGTATCGGTCTTGTCTCCGTGTGGTGCAGCGATACCGTCCTCCATGGCGCTCAGCCACGGTACCAGTGCTTCGGTAACGTGTCCAAAGTCGACTGATAACACTCTGACTTGTATTCAGAGCTAAAGCCACAGTACGTTGCCGGGAACCAGCTTCTATCATTCCCACGGCTCTGAGCATTTCTTCCCTGCTTAAATGACGTCGCCGCTCCATAATAACGTTGGTTTTAATCAGTAGTAGGGAAACAGTAGCACTAATAATGTCTTCAATGCGTTGTATGTTTTTATAGGGAAAATATTGACAGCTGATTTTCATCTTTTACTCGAATTTGATTTACAGTTTCTGATTCAAATTATGAAATGCACCAAAAAGGATCCATATAAATTTATAAAATCATAAATTTATTACAAAACCACATCTCAATCTCAAGAAATCCGCATAAAAATGCTTGATCCCTAGACACTTTTGATGTGTGTAGTTCTAATATCATTTGCCTAGCCCTTTCGCGTGCTGTTGTAGGCAATATTATTTTACATAGAACGACTAGTATCTAGCTGCCCTCCACAACCCAGTAATTGGGTAAAACCATAGGTAAAACAGTACATCTTGTCTAGAGATCGGGAAAAATCCTCAGGAATTTAGCTTAAAATTCCATAAATATTTTACTGTAGGTACGTAAAGGAACACAGGTACCATGTTTCATGTATGAGTTTGACACCTCAAGTTCTATTGTGACTTGAAAAGTAACAAAAAGAGACAATAATCATGAGTGTTTCCCATAGATTCTATTCTCCATAACTTGCGATAAGACTACAATTACTTACTTTTTAATTACAGTACGTGTACCGTAAGGTTGTAGATTTATTTATAACAGGCTATGAGTAAAAACTATAAACAATGTCCCTAGCTTTGCATTTAATTTTATGAATATGATGATAACGAGAGCAGATTGTTACAAGACAACTAGATTAATTAAAAACATGAGATAGTAACATTTTATGAGCTATAGATTATTATTATCATTTAGAATCTACACAGTATACTAGCAATCTGCCCCGAGTTTGCACAGTTAAATCTATAGATGTTATGAACCTAATATTACTCTTGAATCACTCTGTATATTCAAAATTACACTAAAATCCGTTGCATACCTAGTTTAAAACATCTAAAGCGTACACAGGCGGGAAGCGACGTTGTTTTAAATTACCTGGTCTACTCTTTAAAGATATGTAGATGACTAAGTTAGACGCAAGACACAATCATTCGTCAAAAATAGAAATTTCAAATCAGAAATTGAAAAGAAAATACTCACCCAAAGTTTCCAGGATAGCAGACAGGATGACAAACATGCATATTCGGTGTTCTCTTCCCGCTGAAATGGTGTCCACCATTGAAGATCACTTCAGAACAGCAAGGAGACGAGCACCTCCCGCTGTCAGTGCACTCCGAGCCACAGCAGGATCGGGAGCCTTCGGTGCTGCACCAGTGGTCCTCACACGGCAGGGAGTACCGCCACTCCGGAGACGGGACTCTGTAGCTGTACCTCCGATCCCAGTGCATCGAGCTCAAGTCCGTGCACCTCTCGACGTAAGCCCCCGCCAGCTGCTCCATATACTGCTTGTACAACCGCTTCTGCCTCTGGTTCTGCGACACGTGCAGTCGGAGCACGTTCAGGAAGCACATCTTGACAGCGCGCAGGATTCGGGGGAGCACGCCCGCACTCTCCACCAATCTGTACGTCGGCATATGCTCGACTACCAGAAACGCACGAGAACACGCTCGCGGAATCTCAGAGAAAACAGATTTTACTGTCGCTATTAGACCGCATTGCAAACGCGTTGTTAGCAAAGAATTCAACCGTGATTTATTAATTTCCCGTTTGCTTTTGTAATCTGTTTGATGTTTGTTTCAGTTAACTCGATTGGTAACTATGATCATTTGCTATCTTTTGGTCCAAAAGTTAACAAAGACGTTTTTAGGTGTCGAAAGTTCTGTTACATTTTTTAAATTTCGCGCCAAACGTTACGGTTCCATTTGAATGGGCGCGAGTGCGCGGGAGCACGGTTCGAGTCTGATGGCGTACTGCGCCTGCGCGGACTGCGCGACCGCCATAATCGCTTTACGTCAAATTAACTCGCATTTCCCCGAGAGGTGAAAAAACGGAACAGTTTATGGAGAAAATACGGCACCGCTGAAAATAATTGGGGTTATAAGCCGTAGCCAAATGCGACCTACAGTGCTGTAATTGAACGAAGTCGCAGTTTAAATATTGTTTTGAGAAGAGCTTCGTAAAAGGGAATGGTATAAATTTTAATGTGAATAAAATGGTTAGATATAATATTTTTTTTAATTTATTGAGTTCTTAATTGAAACGTTACAGCATTTATACGTAAAATTAATTTAAATAACTGTATTGAGAATAACTTAGTACATACTATCAAAATAGCTGAATTTTATTAAGTTTATAAACAATTAACTGATTAGCGTCATCAAGTTTTGGAACGTTCACAATTCATTGATAAAGTTTCTGTTAAAACAATAATTTACTACATAAGCTATTCAAATCTGCATTAATATAAATAATTATAAATTAACTTTAATGTCAAGAACTTAGCATTGCATATTAATATTATCAAGACGATATTACAAAAGAATCATTAGAACATATGGTCCTAAGTCTGACAACCTGAGAAATTTTAACAGGTTCATTTTGAACAACATTTTCCTTTTCACTTGTGACACTATTTTTATCTCCATTCGGATTATTAGGAAGAAGAACTACATTCATATTTAGATCCAAAGAATCAGTCTCGACAATATTATTAGTTTTTGCAAATACTTTGGCTACTGATAAACAGTTCTCAAAAGCAGCAACAATGTTTTTAAATATATCCAAACATTTAGACCCGCTATCGCTAAATCTATGTCCCAAATATTCCATCAAATCATTTTTATTATCCACAAATAAAAATGTATTGTAAATAAACGTAGCATTAAAAGTATCATGATAAACAGTACAAGGAATCTTTTCACCACACAATTTATTTAAATAATTCATATGTTGAAGGCAATGTTGGAATTCTGACAGATTATGAACAATTGGAGGATTGTACTTGAGACGTAGATCAACTTTATCAAATAAAAACTTCAAGCTATTGTAAAAAAAAATTGCGTCCTTTGCAGTACTTGAAATTGTTATACTCTGGCCATTCGTTTTTAAATTTTCTACTATCCTTGAAACCGGACCGAGCATTAAATACGATAGAAGAACACAGTAGGCGCCTTTGATAAAGTCCTTATTTTTCTTTAAAACATAATACACGAGAGTTATAATAAGAATCTTACATTCTTCAGATACAGTATCAAGTGGTTTCTTATAATCATATCCAGGTAGAACTTCTTCAAGAAACTGTTCGAAAGCATTAAACTCTTTCGTTAATAACTTTATTTTTTTACTAACACGGTGTTTCGTAAATATATCTCTATTCGATATTTCTTTGTCCCAATGTGTAACGATTTCTTTTACTGAAGATTTCTTGGCCTCCCTCCCAAGAAATGTTATCGTGGAATCTCGAGAGTTCTTTAAAAGACAATGGCTGTAACTGATTATTTCAACAGCTGCTAGTAAAGCATCGGGTTGCTTGCAGTCGTTCATTATCAGAGATCCACATATTACTCCGTTCTTCTTCAGATTGATGTACGGTACTGCTATCCTGCTGTTAGAAACACCTTTGGCAAACCATTTCTTGTCATCTTTGAATAAGCCATGAGCTCTGTCTCTCTGAAAATATTTTACAGCAAGATTGGTCAATGGAAACGTGTATATGTGATGAATTTTCTCATAAACTTCTTTAAAAACTTTATTTTCATTTTCGTTATCAATGCTGCTTGACACGGTGCTGACGATACTTGCTTCTTTTTGTCGTTTGACCCATCGTATTACTGGCCATATAACGTCACAATCTTCTTTTTCAATTATTTCTCCAAGATTTTCCAAGTAGTCGCCACTTTCGTTCAATAAAGCCAGTAATATTGGCATTTTACTATAAACACCAATGGTAGTTTTTACTTTCTCATGCTCATAGATTGTGCAGTTTAAGTTTGTTGGATCATTGTCAAGGTCCACTGAATTCAGTTCGATGCAGGAGACACCGTAACAACTGTACTCTACGTTATTGGTTAAAACTGGACACTTTAGTTTTTTGGCTACCCCCACGATGGCTCCTAAAGAATCATATTCGCAAACAAAATACTTTATACCCATTTGTTCTAGTACTTGTTTTTGTACGTCGTTGATGAGAAGGGGTTGAAAGTATCCTGCCATGTCTATCCGAGCAATATCATTTCTGTTATCGATGATGTGTTGATGTAATTCTTTTAGTTTGGATATATCGTGTTTTGTAGTGCCGCTGAAGATTACATAGCATTTAACTTCCTTGTCGAGAAACTTACGAAGCTTCTTAATGATGAATTCTGCGTACTGATTGCAGTCTGGTCCTAAGACGAATTGGCAGCCGCTTTTCTTATAGGTGTCTCTGAAGAAGCTGTCCCCATCGATTACGAGTTCGCAGTTTTCCAAAACGTGGTGTGACGACATACTTTTGTTGCTTTTGATGAACCGTCGCAACCCTGCGAACTTCATCTTGAGTTTTCTGGAATGATGATAATATTCGTGTAAATATGGTGCATATAATATTATAAATTCGAAAGTTTGTGAGGATGAACGGATGGATGAATGGATTTATGGTGACGCTAGTAAGAAATGAGTTTAAACTATGACACTTCAAATAGTACTAAAACTGGAGTAGGACCGTCTTGTGTCGAAAAGACAGAGATCGAAAATCCAGGCTTATTCCGGCAAGTGAACGGCAATGGCTAAATAAGAGAAAATTCTAGATTCTCCCCAAAACACAGTGAAAGAAACATCGCGATAACGCATGACCAAGCATGGTGGTCAATGGTCCATCTAACTATGTATTACTGAGGGGATACATTCAACATGACGATGGTATTCGCTTGGAATTATACACACCTGCTTATTTAGTACATGCTTCATTTGTTTTTTTTTAATGTGAATTTATAAGTTTACTAGCTGTTGCCAGCGGCTTCACCCGCTACTACTCGAAAGTTATCCCACGGGAACATAAAATCGGTATAAAAACTATCCTTTGTGTTAATCCAGATTATAAACTATGTGTGTACCAAATTTTAGCCAAATCCGTTCAGTGGTTTTTGCGTGAAAGAGTAACAAACATCCATACATCCATACTTACAAACTTTCGCCTTTATAATAGTAGTAGGATAAACACGCTTACGACACTAGTAGCTTGACGCGGGTTCGATCCCCGCATGGAACAAATGTTTTTATGATCTGCAAGTATTTGTTTGTTGTTTGTTAACGCACCCACGATACAAGTAGAAATATTCGTAGTGAGGGGAAAAAGTTATTTTTTTTAAGGAAGTAGAAGTTACTAGATTGGTGTAGAAAAGAATAATTTCAAAAAGGCTAATTCTAAAATAAGTATCCCACGGGAAGGCAACACTAGTGGGATAAAGGGTACATTATGTTTTATTCCAAACTATGACATAACTCTGAGCCAAATTTCATCAAGTTTTGTGCAGCCGTTCTGACGTGATTGAAAGATTAGATACTTACAGGTAATAGTTTGATTCTACCTCCTAAGATTTCTTACTATAGAGTACGTATACTTGAAGATAAGTATATTATGATTATTCTAATAGGTATAGGTACTGAAATAATTATAAATAATACATTGACTCATTAATTCTAACAAAGAGATAAAAAAGGAGTTTAATAATAAAAACCACAAGAGACAGACAGACGTCAATAAATGTATTGTTATAAATATACAACATGTAACATAATTAACGCACATCCAGAATCGTTTACTGAATTGATTTCTATCATTTTTAATATAGGTAATTTTTTTATCAAAAAAATTATTAAAACTACGGAAATTATAGTCACATCACCCCCGTACAGTTAAAACAAACTAAGGTAGACCGTAAATCACGTCAACAAGACTTCTACGTGCAATTTTATTTGTATTAATACAAATTCCGTCATTCAATACAAAATAAAGAAAAATAAACCTTACTGCAAAATAACTAATTTAGTTAATAACAATGCATTTACATGTTAAATTAAAAATTCAGTATTATGTGATTATAACATAATATTCTAATTGGGATTTCTGGGGTGTGCGTTAATTACGTTACATGTTGTATAGTCGCAGTCGCACGTTAACTGCCAAGGTATATTTTATAGATCCTGCAAATTTAATTTCCCGAGTATTAATTCCAAATGGTATATAATGTCTCTGGCATCGGGGTATGTGATTCCATACTTTTGCTCGATAGTTTATATTCTCTACTAGCTGTTGCCAGCGGCTTCACCCGCTACTACTCGAAAGTTATCCCACGGGAACATAAAATCGGGATAAAAACTATCCTATGTGTTAATCCAGATTATAAACTATGTGTGTACCAAATTTTAGCCAAATCCGTTCAGTGGTTTTTACGTGAAAGAGTAACAAACATCCATACATCCATACTTACAAACTTTCGCCTTTATAATAGTAGTAGGACTTATCCCCATTTCACAAACATAGAAAATCACATACACAAACACCCAAGCCCGGAACAATCGCTAAGCCACTGCGCTAACCGTGCCGTCATACTAAAGAGTTTTAAAACAATTAACTTTATCATTCATCATTAATTTCTCGATTCCTTGTGATCCCTTGTCTTCTTCAATTTATTTTTTACCTCACGCGCTCGGAAAGATTCTATTTCTCATTCAAAATCTGAGTGCAAAACTCTATTTTGTGCTCTAGAAGCACAAAGTGTTGTTCAAAATTCGAACATGTCTTGTATTCAATTGTTTTCTACACTGGCAGGCAAATGTACTCTATGCTGGCAGGCGAGCCGCCCCCACTGCATTTCTTCGCTGTGTGAGGTGAAAAGTTGTGTGTTGCACTCGGCAGCAAAGTTTTTCTGCGTCTCGTACTTTTGAATCCTTCGCTCGCTCTGTTCTCAAAGTATTCGCGCCAAAAATCAACTTTGCAGCCTTGCACAAATAACTATCGGCGCATGTCTCTACATGTCTGTTTCTAACCTTCCACACTTTTCTATTACTCGTTCTATAAACATTCAAAATCCTTTCATACAATATCAACCTCCACGCAGCTATAACACAAAAACAATAAACAGAAATATTTATTTACGGAAATGAATGTTTTATCTTACCTTGATAGTAGATGTTGCCACTCGAAAGATAACTTTAAAAACGTTCCACAATATTGAACTGATTAATCAGTAAACTGTCGGCTAGTCCCAATTAAACACACGTCCTGCGCTCACGAAACAGAGAACAACATTGAGTCAGAATAATATGACGCAATGAACTTATAAATGTTCGTCATCCTGCTCTTGGTATATAGCCATGGCCATGTATAATTTATATTATGTATCTGTAGGACACATCATGCTCATAATAACAAGTCCCGACCATAGACTACGGCACATAGTCAGACAGAAAATACATAGACTTAAAGAATGGACTGAGCAATAGCTCTTTAAAATTGACTATACTCTCTACTAAAGAGACAAAAACAATTATTTGCTGAAAAGCCCATGCAAGTAATGGGAGGTTTTCTTTTTGGAGTTTAAAAAAAAAGTAGTTTCCAAGAACTCGATAAATGGCATTGAACTGACGGCGTGACTCTAGGAAAAAGATGTATGCCTTCATTTTTGCACAAATCCACGAGGCACAGACTTCGCTTCTTTTTCTCTTCGGACATTTTCTTTTTTGCGTGGAAAACTCATTAATTAAAAAGTCTGGTAAATGAATATTTTTTTCTTTTTCCTTGTTGTTATTTATTTTCAAAATGCCATTTGTGTGATGTCATGTGACCACAGATGTGACTGACAATGACATGACATGTACTTTTTGTTTTACGATCTCAACATTACATACAAGTGAAAAAAACAAAAAATGACGTGACGTTCCGTTGATTGCAGTAACATATCAAGTTCAGCGCCATCTATTCATTGACAGGGAAAACATAAAAAGAAAATCCTCATTTTCCTCTCCTTCTCAGTCAGCTACGTAGTCGCAGTCCATCCATTGTTTTTAATATAAGACAATTTGTAGAAATGTTTATTATTCTGCCATTTCAACACTATTATATCTAGAAAAATGTGATCTCATTTTACAAAGCAAGTTACTTTTTTTATAACATATTTTAAACAAAAAAAAATTATTTAACAAAATTCGTTATATCTGAACGTAGCGTTCAATGACATCTGGTGACATCTCACGTCCCTGATTAATGTCCTACTGTCATTTAACTGTCATCGAAAATTTTTAACAATCTCTGTTTTTGTTTTGATTGGTTGATTCCGCCAAATTTTAAATATTTGTTCCGATTTATCTACGAAAAAATATGTCATCAATCTGACATTATCATGTTATTTGATTCACACAAAAATATTGGTACAATTATAAATGGACCAAGAGAAGAGAGGTGAGCAGGGTGCTGTAGAAAAATTTGATATAAAATTAAAATCAAAGCCAAAGGATGGTGTCATACTACAGCTGCATCATACAGTTCGCGGCACTAATGGCGAATGTCGCAGAATACGATTCTCCAGCGGTGTGTTTGACGACAACAATGACAAACTCGCGTGTGCAGACAACGCCGGTAACATTTTTATTCTGGACTTTTCCGACCTAAAATTCTGGAAATTAACCGGAACGGGTCCGTGCACTGCCTTACAGTTCGTGCCTAACAAACAGGACATCGTAATCGTCGCCATGTCGAAGAAATATGAGATGAACTTCTTGGACACCGAGACTGGACAAACCTCCCTCACACTAGCGGGGCACACAGCACCAGTAAGACACATTTCCTTCTCTAACCATGTAAAAACGAACAATCTTCTAACGGCAAGCCCTGTAGAAGCTATTCTGTGGGAGCTACGGAACTATACCAAATATTTCACCTTGAACACATACTTGGGTGCTCAAATCCAACAAATAATGTTTTCTCCCGCTGGGGAGTACCTTGTGGCTTGTTTTCAAAATGACACTGTACAGATTTGGAGACATGAGAACATGAAATCTGTGAAGCAGATAATACCAAGTGAATTGAAACACATGAAAAGTATTGCTTTCACCATGAATGGTCGTGCTATGGCCATGGCGGGTCTTGCCAACATGTTAATTCTATTTAGTATGGATACTTGGAAGGCCCTAAACTCAATAAACTTGTCTAAATACAACATAAGTGGTGCTCATCAAATAGCATTTATTCCACAGTTATTTGATGGTGGAGCAAACAAAATCCTTGCCATATTGAGCAGTGATTGTATACTTTATTTACTAGATGTAGAATCTTTAAATATAGTTCATATTATACATCCTGAATCATCAGGTATTCGCAGGTTTGTTGTCAGTCCTACAGGAAAATACTTCTTATGCATACTGCAACTCGGTGAAGTCAATATCTACAATTGTTCATATGTTATGGATTTAGTTCAAAACTGTCAGAACTGTGTAGTAGAAACTATGACTAAGGCCACCCCAGGCACCTCGGCATTTAAAGCTCCTTCCCAGAAACAAACACATTCAAAATACAAAATTGAAGAAAAGATGCGCATTTGTATGGATAGCGCTAGATTAAGGAGAATATTGATGCAATATGGTGAATATCCTGATAAGTTCCGCTCAATTATATGGAGATCATTGTTGGATACTCCACGAAATAAGGCTGCATATGCCACACTCCTTGAAAAAGGCATTCATCCTGCCTACAAAGATATTGAGAAGCAGTTTACTATCCACAGTGCAGTGACACTGAAAAGCTTAAAACGTCTGTTGTCCTGTCTATCTCACTGGTGTTCATTATTTGGTGTGATGAAGTTCTTGCCTGGTTTTGTTTTTCCTTTTGTGAAGGTACTTCAAAAGGATCCTCTTTTGCTATTTGAATCTGTGGCTAGTGTATTGTGTAATTATTGTCAGCTATGGTTTGAATATGCTCCATTCCCTCCAATAAGTGTGTTGGCCATTGTTGAAAACATTCTGGCTGAGCATGATCAACCACTGTTGACCCATTTCTGTGAAGTTGGCATCACAAGTCAAACATATGCTCTTAAGATTCTAGAAACGGCTTTTAGTGAGGTACTAACATGCTCCGAGTGGCTGATACTGTGGGACCACATACTGAGTAATGAGCCAGCATTCATTCTCATGGCTGTAGTTTCATACAACATTGTTCAAAGAAATGCATTGAAAAGGCTAAAATCTCATGAACAACTTGATCATTTCTTCCACATGCAGAACCCTATTGATAAAAAAACTTTTCTCAAGAAGGCCTACATGCTATTAAATGAGACACCAGAAGATATTCACCCTAGAAGATTTTTCAAACCCTTTGTGTCACTGGAAAAAGGAGGATGCTATCAGCAATTCATTGGATACCCAAAAGCTACAATTTGCCTCAAATTGGCGAAAAATGACAGGAAAAAAGAAACAAGAACTGAAAAATACACTTTGAAAGAATTAACTACCAAGGTTCTACAAAAGGAAATTAATAATAGAGCAAAACATGAACAGTCAGAACTAAAATCAGTAAATACTGATGAAGAAAGTACAGAAGAGATCCATGTTGAAAAAAATAGGAAGGTAAAAAAGTCCAGCCGAGATGCCATACAAAACAAAGGGGATAGTTGCGTGAAGGGAGCAAGAGACGAATTAATTGAAAGTATCATTTATCCTGTTGCAATTAATCTACAGAGAAAAAAAAGTTCTGAAGAAAAAGCACATAAAAAAGACAACGAAGCCACACATTCAAGACCAAAAACAAAAAGAAAAGAATACAAAACTGATTCTTTAGAAAAAGAAGTAGAAAAATTAATAAGGACTTATTCATATTCTGATTTATCTGATACTTGACGGTGTTGCAAATATATAAATGTTATTATAGGATGATAACTAAATAATATAGTATATTTAAAATATTAGTTTAATTTAGCGTCCGACCAAAATATTTTCTGCCGAAATAGAATCTAAACCTTAGGCCCTGACTCCAATATCGGCCCAAACGAATCGTTATTTGGACATATAATAAGAAAATGTTTTTCTAATCAATAAAGCTTGTTTATCTAGCTTTTAACAAAAACTCATATTTTAAACAGACAATTAACTCGTTTAAAAACAAAAGCTAAAGTATGCAACAGAATTATTTATTTATCAATATGTTAGACTTACGTTAGGTAAGAGAACTTTTTCAAAATTGACATTAAATTGCATTCACTTTGCGTATCCTCTATTCAACGCGATCGCACCGGACTACTAGCACCTATGCTATTCCCTATAACAAATCATATCGCTGAACTCTACGATGTGTGCTCTTCGAAGCGACAGCGATAACCGTTCAGGCCCCGCAGATTGGTTAGTTTCAGTCGCTTAGAGCACAGCAAACGGTTGCGTAAGCACTGCGGCCGCACGGTCACAAAGCTGTGTTTATCTTATTTACCCCAAACAACCCGACCAAAACGAAAAATTCACGAATAATTTCGATGGGGCCGCAACTGAACCCGCAGTATCTCTAAAAACACAGCCTTGTGACTGTGACTGCGCGGCCGCAGCCCCTCGTCACCCTGGGGGGACTAAAGTTTACCATTCGCTAAGCTATCGACAGTGACACTAACAACCTAAAAAAGTGTCACCGCCCGCGCTGCACGATCTCAAAGCCGTTAGTCGAACAGCGTAGAGTCCAGGGATGAGACTTCATATGGGGAATAGCTTAGCTGGTCAAACTAGTTATGATCTGCATTTAACACTTACATCCTTACTACAAAATACATAAACATCTGTTAAACACTTGCCTAAAAAGTGTGACTGCATAACGGACCTTATTTCAACGTCATAGTCTGACGTTGAAATTCGGATTTTTTTGTTAGACAGGTGTCCAACAGACGTTTAAAAGTTTTTGTGGTACCACAGTAAATTTTTACTAAAATGATGAGTTTCTATTCTTTCTTCGAAGAAGGTCTTGGTATAGTCGATTTGATATGACTGAATTTCTTTCTTGATGAACTGAGATTAGGGCTCGCTTCCATGTTTGATCTTGGGGTACGCACTGGTGTTACTATTTTTGGCTTGAACAGACCTGCAAAGATGTCAAGAAAAATATAGTTATTGAAAGATACTGTCAACTTAAGCTTTATAATCTAGCAGTTCTAGAATACAGGCCTCGCTCTTATGAGATGGATTGGGCTATAGTCCATCTAAGTACCTATACCTACGGTTTTCAGTGCGTTCGGTATGATGGATGACACGCATTTTTGAATGTGTGGTTAATGGCACGGCGGTTTCCACACCAACACCATACGAGTGAAGTGCCATCAACAACAAAAAGTCGGAACTGCTACCGACACATCACTTTGTCACAAATCAATATTAGATTAGTTTTCACTAGTTTTGAAGAATCTTAAAAAAACTTACTGTTAAGTTTACTTCTTGCGTCTTGCACTTTAGTTTTATCAATATTCGTACTCGGGGAATCTTTCTTTCCTTTAAAAATATTGGGTGAAATTCGTCGCAGTCGGGAGGTGATCGTCTTGTCTTTTGCAGTTATTGATCTAGGCGCTAGATTAGATGTTGAGGCGCTTTCAAATCGCTTCAAGTGGCTTTTTGTTAGTTCTTCCTTGGGCATGCCTAAGCCGGATAGATTTGGGCTTGATGCAAATTGAGCTTTGGAGGCTTCAGGACACTGTAAACAAAAATTAATGTTCTAATTCAGTAACAACAGTAGGAGACCAAGGGGTGTATTACAACGTCTTAAAACCAGGCTTGTTCCAGTGAGTGAACGAGATGGCGCTAGACGACTTGTATAGCTTTGTCACTTTCAGTCGCCGGAATAAACCTGATTTTAAGACGTTGTAATACTCCCCCAGGTGGCCTACCATGACGTCCTCTCGAGCCCCCGAGGAAATATCGGTCTATTTTTTGGTGGCACAAAAACGTGCCATTGGGGATCGGGCGGTTATAGCGAGAGTAATTTCACTGTGGGAACGAGAAGGGGCTAGACGACTTGCATAGCTCTGTCTCTTTCGCACCTCATGCGGTAGGTCACCAGAGGGTAGATATTTGCCTTCTAGACTTTTACTTTCATTTCGGTTTCTTACCTTTAGCAACGAAATTTTGGAGACGTCCAGCGTCAGCGAAGACATTGAAGAGTCATGTTTGCCGTCTTCCATAAACTCTCTGATGACGTATGTCAGTTTATTATGAAGCTCTTCGGCGGCTTTCTCCGCTGCTATCAAACTTTCCAGTAGGGTATTTTGTGATGCTTGTATGGGACTGTAAATATGAAGCCATAGATACTTATTGATTTTATGTGAGCGAGGAAATCTATTCACTTAATTTAGTTTTGTTACTAACAGATCGGGATCGATATCTTACGAATAATCTGGCAGTAAAGATAGTAAGTAATCAAAATGATGTAGTAGATGAAATGTATTGAACGATGTGAAAGAAGGGAGTAAATGATACCGTAAATGCAGATTCTCTTGAGGAATACAACAAAACTACCAAAGACACATTGGTACCTAGAACCGTGCCAAGCCGATGGTGGTTGGATTGCTAAGACATGAAACCTCCACGTGCGCCCGTGGACTGAGTTCCCTCTCGGATACGTCCGGGGGGAAGATCAGTTTTTCGGGCCGGTGCACCCTGGGATGCGGGCAAAACCTCTTCCTTAGGCACTGTGTGTCTACGGGGTCTCTTTGCCCGTATGCGAATAGCCTGTCGTGTGGACGCTCCAACGCGTGTCCCTCTGATCAGCAGAGGGCACAGCGGCGGAGTGGGCTCGCGGACGGTGAGTGATGGGTAGCTCGCCGTCCGACCAAGGACCAAGCCCGGGTCGGTGGCGCGCCAAATGCCTGCTGGGGTCGCGGGTTTTTTCTTAACCCAGGATACCGTCGCCCCGGAACGTAAAGGGTATAGGAAGGAACACGGGTGGATTTTAGTCAGTAAGAGTCTGACAGTCCCTTCCGCGCCACCCAGGGCGGGAGGACCCATTCGATGATTTAACCACCTTAAAAAAAAAGCCGATGGTGGTATATAATGAAGTACAAAAAAGAGGTGAAATTAACTGATTAGCAAAAGTGTAAGTTTATATTGTGTAATTACCTTGATGTTTTATTTCTTATCCTGGCACTGCCAGGAGTGGACGATAGCGTGTATGTGCTCTGTCTGCGACACATAATCTGCTGGAAATCAAATAAGTAGGTACCGTAAGGTGAATGTCGAATATGCAAAAATGGGTAGGGAACGTAATTAGTAGGGAAAAGAAAAAACGTTATCCCACCAAAAACATTTCATGTAAAATGTTGCCAATACGAGCACGAGGTTTGCCTTACCAAAAAGATATCAGATCTCATGTAGAACCAAGCTTCTGAATCTACGCGGCCTAACTCTACCAACTCTAACTTCATAAATTAAAGGTCTTCGCACATTATAACAACTCACCGGCGACTCGACTCTATGCTAGACATTGAAATTTAAGCCCTGTATCATATGTTCAAGGTTCAATTTCAAAAAATGATTATAAAGTAGTGTACAACGAGTGGCCTACGCATCGTACACTAGAGGTCAACCCCGACACGTTTGTCACGCAATGACCATACGTCGTCCACGCAACGACCACACGTTGTCCACGTAACGACTATGCGTTTGCGACTGACGCGTGACGGGCAACCATTTGCCAGCCCACCCGTCCGCACGAGTTGCCTGTTGAATAACCCACTCGTTGGCACCGCGTTGGCCACTCCTTGACACCGCGTTGTCCACTAGTGACCATTGGGTGGATCAACTAGTTGACTACTCATCGAGAGTGTGAGTAGAGTTGCTGCCGCGTTGGCGTGGAGTTGTTATAATGTGCGAAGACCTTAACACATCAGTAAAAATCGACTCGACTCTATGCTAGACATTGAAATTTAAGCCCTGTATCATATGTTCAAGGTTCAATTTCAAAAAATGATTATAAAGTAGTGTACAACGAGTGGCCTACGCATCGTACACTAGAGGTCAACCCCGACACGTTTGTCACGCAATGACCATACGTCGTCCACGCAACGACCACACGTTGTCCACGTAACGACTATGCGTTTGCGACTGACGCGTGACGGGCAACCATTTGCCAGCCCACCCGTCCGCCCCGTGCCTTCCCCCCGCCCGCCATCATCATCATCATCATCATCGCCAGTTCACTGAATGTAAAGTTCGACATTTCATAAGCAACACGACTTCTTTGGACAAAATTTAACCGAAAACTGAGGTTAGACGAGTTGTCTGTTGAATAACCCACTCGTTGGCACCGCGTTGGCCATTCCTTGACACCGCGTTGTCCACTAGTGACCATTGGGTGGATCAACTAGTTGACTACTCATCGAGAGTGTGAGTAGAGTTGCTGCCGCGTTGGCGTGGAGTTGTTATAATGTGCGAAGACCTTTATTCTACTAGTTGATCTCAACGAGCCCTTTCATATTTTGATACCCATATTGTAGAAGTGCATTAAAAATAACTTTCCCGCCATCTTGGATTTAGAATGACGTCACGTTATTCACCGAGTTGCTCTCAACGAGCCCTTTCATTTGATACCCACATTGTAGAAGTGCATTAAAAATAACTATTCCGACATCTTAGATGGTCCGCCATATTGGATTTATAATGACGTCACAATATTTTAAGTTGCTCTCAATGAGCCCTTTTATTTGATACCCATAAATATTGTAGAAGTGCATTAGAAATAACTACCCCCCCCCCACCCCAGTTTAGGAGATGGAGGGATGGGGGATGTTTTTTTATATTGAACTTTGTTTACATACCGAATTTCGGCTTTCTAGCACTTCAGGAAATACCCCAACATTTTAAGGTCTCATACTAACTTCCAACCCCCATTTTAGGGGGATGGGGGGCGAAAGTTATAAGTTTATGAATTTTTTTGAAGGTTGTATACTAAACTTAAACTACATACCGAATTTCAGCTCTCTAGCACTTCAGGAAGTAGTCAAACATTTTGATGATCATCAGTGTGTCAGTGTGTCAGTGTATCAGTGACGAAATTCGTGTATTTTAGATATCAAGAAAATCTAAAGTATTACAGCTATTCTATTGATACTTTGTATGCCTAATAAGTCTTTTATTGGTATCTTATCCTACGAATATGGACTTTCTGGTACATCGGAAACCAACTCTATGAGGGTTCAAAAAACGACGAAACACTTCGAGAAAAGGTAGGTAGTGCCCTTGCGCTTCGCTTGGCTCGTCTTGGCGGGGGCACTACCGTGCCCCCAGATGTATAACTGCGAGCCCAAATTAATGTCGCATACGATTTCTTGCGTTAAAGAATTTAATTTCCTTTTTCTGTATAGAAATGATCTAGGTACTTAACGAACATTTTTCCAGTGTAACATGTAGATTAGGTGACGCAAGAAATACTCCACCAAGTTTAAAAGAAAACATCTGATGCTAGGAATTAATAAATAATATAATCTCAGGCGCAATCTTGACTCGGATATTAGAATTTGTAATTTCTAAAGATGTACCCAAATCAAAAGTAGCCATCAAAGAACTGGGATCAATCAGGACTTTGATTGCCATACAATATTAATTTAAGGCGTATACACTCGGCTTCACAAAATTTACCCCTTTTGCTAGTGATTTCTAACGAAGGAGGTGAGTTTTCTCTGAAGCTTAAATACCGTACCAGTTAAGTCAGCAGGTCTCGGCTCCAAATTTTAAGTAAGAACTAGGACGCATTAACGTAATACCTTTTTATCTGTACTCTCTTCGGCAGATGCATCGGCGACATCCACTTTCTGTAAGGGCCCGGGCTCAGGTAGAGGTTGTTCACACTCCCTTTTAGGTGCAGTGAGGGTATCGAGAGAGCGGTACCGTGTAGGCGTCTCATTTTTGACCGGGAATTCCCTGAAAACGTAGAACAAATTGGACACCATTGTATGTTTATAAACTTTCTTGTTTGTAGCATTTGGCAAGCGTTCCGGAAATATTTTAAACAAGAGTTTCGAATAATGGCGAAACGGGAACTATGGCGAAACTGCATAGCACTGCCTAATAATTTAAACAATGAAGGCACACCGCATCTGCGAGGGAACCACTTTATCAGTTCAATCTTTTACTATCGTGTCGAAATCCTAGAAAACTTTAGTTAAATATAGACCTTTTTTTTTAAACACGACGTTGTTTTTCGGTTCTTAGATTACCTACAGTAAAACGGGGTGAATAGGGATGCAGGGGTTAATAGGGACAAAACTTTAACAGCGATTTTAATATTGTATCGATTTGATAGGTTACCAACAACTACTCAATTTAATTTATTGAATAATACTTCATTATTTCGAGACCTTGTTGGCAACATACCATTATTATACGAGTATATCCCTAAAATCCCTTTCGAAGTTTTGTCCCGATTCACCCAATTATAATAGGTAGCAAATATTAACGAGGCCTGAGCAGTGGTGGCCCAGTGGTATCGGCCCCGACTTACGAGTTGTAGGTCGTGGGTTCTAATCCAGGCAGGCACATTACTTTGTGTAGGTAATTTATTTCATCACCACTGCTCTCAAAACGGTGAAGGAAAACATCGTGAGGAAACCGGCATGTCCTAGAACCAAAAATTCGAAAACATGTGACATCTACCAACCCGCACTGGGCCCGCGTGGTGGATTATGGCCCACTCCTTCTCACAGAGAGGAGGCCTGTGTCCCAGCAGTGGGAACATTAATAGGCTGATGATGATTAACGAGGGTTCAAAAAAACGACGAAACACTTCGACAAAAGGTAGATAGTGGCTTTTGCGCTTCGCTTGGCTCGTCTTGGCGGGGGAACTACCGTGCCCCCAAATATAGCTGTACCAAATTATATCTTACATTTTCTCAGGAGTTTTCAGCTCAATCATGCTGGTAGACTTATTTTCTATGGCATCCATTGGCACGTCAGCATCCGATTCATTATGTTGCTTTATACATCTGATCATCTCATGGAGCTCCTTAGACAGACGTTCGCGGTGACTCTTCGGAAGAGAACCAAGTAGGGAACATCCGAATTCCTGGAATAAGAAATTGTTGTACCTACACAAAATAACTTCGTACTTATGTACCCAAAGTACAGATAAGCAGGTCAACTACTACCCTAAACAAACTAAACTACCCGAATCTGCCAAATACCAATCGAACATTAACCTTCCACTACTGTGATAAGATTGAAAATCTATTAAAGAAGATAGATTGTGGTCTTCATGCAAGCATGGCTTCCAGCCAGGGCAGGACGGGAGGGACTGTCAGACTTCACTGACTAAAATCCACGATGTTCTTCAATAGCCCTTTACGTTCCGGGGTCACGGTAACCTAAAAAGACACTCCCGAGTCTGCGGTGGGTGCGTTTACAAACATTGAAACTCACCCTCATACAAATATTTGTTACATGCGAGGGAACCGAACTCAAAGACACAACGTAGCAGTCAAATCGCTGATCCACCGATCTTACCGGTCTGTCGTAATTAAATTAATTGCGTCCTAAAATAACGGATCTGGTTCAACAGCGAACATACCTTACCACAAACAATTGTAGATCTATCAAAAAGGTACTTTCCCCTGCGACCAGAGCGAATGCTGGTATTCGGGAGATTCCCGGGCTCTAGTCTATGGTCTAGTTGACCGCCGCTATCTAATTACACCATAACGGACGAGGACGGGTTTATCTTAAACTATGAATAGGCCACTCATTAATTTATTTTTTTATCAGTCACTCGAATTTCTGATAATAATATCATAATATCGCACACCTAGCAGTATAATGGCACAATTGCAAAAAAAGCGAAATTGAGTTTTTGCGGCCTAAGTGTTTAAAAGTGCATAATTTATAAAGTGGTAAAACGACACGGTGATAGTTTTACTACTTGTCGAGAGAGGGCGTTTAGTGTCATTGTACTACTTGGTATGTTTCCCCCGCTTCCGAGTATAACAACGGCTTATTTGTCAGATGTGCCGAACTATGACATTTTATTAACTTAGTAAATAAGTAGAAATGGCACATTTGACATCGCAAGAGTCAATTTGACCGCTCTACCATGGCCTCTCTCAAGAAAAAACTTCATCTCCTGTGGTTTTTGCAGTGAACAAGTATCTCTCTGAAATCGTACTGTTATCTGCATACGCAACAATACCAGATTGAAGTAGGTTATTGATGTGCAACAGGAAAATAGTTGCAGAGAGAACAGCCCCCTGAGGAACACGAAACGGCATCAATAGCCATGAGATCAGAGAAGCAGCCATATAGCCGACCAGGAAGTCTGATATCCAGCTACAAAAGTCACTTGGCGTGCCATAAGCAGAAAGCTTGCTGAGTAGACCAGCGTGCCAGACCCTATCAAATGCCTTCGAGGTATCAAGCGAAACCGCAAGTGCTTCATCGTGTTTCTCGATGATTTCGCCCCAGCCAGCAGTCCGTGACATACACAAGAAGATCATTAGTTGACCGTATCCGACGAAAGCCAAATTGACGGCCACTGAGAAAATCATTGTCTTCGAGATAGGTCAGCAGCTTACTGTTCAGTACCCTTTCCATGCCTTGCAGAGAATGGAGGTGATGGCAATCAGACGGTAACGAGCAGGGTCTGCACTGTCGCCCTTTTCTGGCACAGGTGCTACATTGACAGCATCCGGACGGCGAGTAATGGGCTATTCACTTACCATGCCGAAAGAGCTCCCAGCATAATGACGGGGCATTCTTAGTGAGCCAAAGCCTGCCGAGGAATGGGGCTATTAAAGGACACCGTGGAATTTAGTCAATACAAGTCTGACAGTCCCTTCTACTCTGCCCTGGGAGGGACGACCCATTTTATGATTTTACAACGTTTAAAAAAATGTGGTACATTCGCAAGATTCCAGGATTTTGGCACCATTTTTTTATCAAGAGAGAGGCTGAACCGGTAGGTTAACACAGGAGACAGTTCAGTCACACACTGCCTCAACACTCTTGCTGGTATGCAGGCCCGCTGGCCTTGTTCACGTCTAGACTGACTCTTTTAATATAAACTGTGACTTCCGACACCGAAGAGTTACATCGAGGTATAGTCAGTGGTTGCTTGGAGCCAGTGTGTCAGTTAGTAGACGTAAATTGCCTGCAAAGAGAAATGCAAATAAATTTGCTTTCTCACATGCAGATGGACCAGCGACAGCGACCCATCAGGTTTAAGCATTTGAGGCAAAGTGGGGCGACCGAAATTTGTTTCGACCGTCTTTTTTGGCAGGAACCAAAACTGTTTACTACCCGAAGGGTATACTAGTTTTACCCCAATACATCCGACGTGGTCATAACGAGCCCTACGCAGAACCCTCTTGCAGAACTTGGCCGCAGAATTAAATGCGCTTTTCCTCGTGCGAACTTACGTGCTTTAGCTTTTCAGTTACGGGCCTTGACTCATGCTTGGTAGGCAGATTCTCTTTACGGACCTCATTCCATTCTGCATTGTACCATATTTGAGATTTATGACCAAGCTGGATGTCCGAAAATGGAATAAAATACTCCATCCTCCGCCGAATCACGTTCGAAGGCACGTCAGCACAGCACGAGGTATACAGTTGATAATTATAATGTTCAAGTAAGGGTTGTCCGTGGACAACATTTAAGGGTTGTACATAGACGAGGCTAGAAATTATAAGAACTGAAATGGTTTAAACCAGAAAAGATACGTGATTTTACTTTATTTTAGTTTTGACATAGTTAAATGATGTCCATTTCTCAACGATTATGAGCCAAATATCAGGTTATCATAATTTGTTACAGTTTAACTTTTTCAGGTATGTTAGTTTCATACATTTTCTATTAACTAATTGCCTCTATTTCTTGGTTTTCACATCCTGTATAATTATGGCTTTAGGGGCATAAATGTCATTTTTGGAAAATTTCAAAAGTATAACGGCACAATTGCATGACTCTTCTTCTTCTTTGACCTTTATGAAGCAATTCCTGGAGACCTGAAGTGGATTTTTTTTCCTTAAGTATCTATTAGGGTCTATACTAGTTGCCAAAACCATAAAATCCATGACAAAATGTAAAATAAACCCATAACTTCGTTTCAAACATTTGTAAAATCTTTAATCCTCATTTCTGTAAAATTAGAAAAATGTAATTGTGTCATTATACTGCTAGGTGTGCGATATTATAACGCGCTTTTATTTACGTGCAACTTAGTGAGGTAAAAATAAAAATAGATATACATATTTGCAATTTACGTTTTTAAAGATGTATTTTAAAAGTATGTAAATCTCATGTAATTAAATCTCATTTTATATTGATGACACGGAATTGGCGCAGTGGTTGCGAGCACAGACTACTAAGAGATACTACGTATCAGACTGCCAACTCCAGAACAAAAATTTTCGGCGTAGCGCCATTTTGAGTTTTAATGTCGTATGACGTTTCTTTTTTTTTTAATCAGTGTTGCTCGCGCAAAAAAAACGCCGTAGTCGATATTGCTATACTACTGAAACTTTTCAAAGTTAATTTTGGGAAAAAATCAAATAAAAAAAAACTATTACATATTAAAACATTTATTTTTCAATTTCCTTTTAAATAATGCTTATTTTTGCATCGCAGGCAAATGGCGAAAATCGAATTTTTATTGTAATATTATCAAATTGCACCAGTTCATTATTGTAAACTATTTGACGCAACATTATTTTTATGAGCATTGTGTTCCAATATTATGCATTTGTTATTTATATCACTGTACCGAAACACGTCACTGCACCTTTGGATGGGTAATTTAGTCTTTTTTTTTGCTGCCGTATATTCTCGATGGTTTATCATTCGCCTCTTTCCAAAACGATGGTGAGGTGATTTTTCTACATCTGCTATCCTCAGGATTTTCACAGGTCTTCATTCATCTGCATAATGAGCTGGAAAAGAAGAAACATTATGTTTAGTATAAAGAAATATTGTGAACCTCGGAGTCGGTGGATGAGGGAGCTTTATGTAGTCAGGTAGTGCAAACCAGTTGAGTTTTAAGCAAACATTATGTTATTATGTATGTGGTAAAACATAATTATTATTTTAGCATGTAACTGTACAATGATTTCTCTTCAAAAGATCTATTAAACTAAAGGAAAAATATATCTCTGCCTCCTACCACACGATCAAAATTTAGCAGCCCCCATAATATATAACAATTTGCATACTAGCCATTGCCAGCGGCTTCGCCCGCGTTAATAACAAATAATTAACAGGAATTTAAGCCTGGGATAAAAGGTATCCTATTATTTTAAAATAATCTGAGTACTGTTACTCCGTTACTGTAATGGAATGGATGTGTGTACATCCATCTTGTCTCCTCCTTTGGTATTTTATAATATTAGTTAAAGTAAGGTTAAGAAAGCAAGAAGTAATGATAGCTGATGTTTCATCATAATACTTACCGGTATACTGCCAAGTTGTGTTGTTCCCCTCAAAATCTCATCTTCAGTAAACAGGGAAGGATAGGTAATGCCAATGAGACGAGATTTAGACGTAATGAACTTCTTTTCGTGCTTTGACAAACAAAAAGCTTCGAAAGTTGTTCAGGTTACGAGGATTGCAGTCTTGCAGATCATCACGGTTTAGTTTAGACACTCTAACCACACAGCGAGTCTTTTCTACACGGGAAATGATGCCAAATCCACTCGTAATACATTTTGAAAGTATCAAAAGTAATAGTAGAGACACTGGGGCTTTAATAATACAGAAAAAGCGGACAGGATAAACAATAAAGATCAATAGTAGCAACAGCAGTAATGTCAGACATAGACATACGTCATATGACGCAAAAACAAATGGCGGCCTGCCAGCGTCTGCGACGGCCAATCACAGACGACCAGAAACGTCTGTCGACATTAAAACAATATGGCGCTACGTCGAGCGTTTCGTTGTACGAAGATTATCGCCCGTGGTTGCGAGCGCACGAAGCTTGCGTTGTTCCGGGTCTGGGATGTTTGTGTCTGTGAGATTACCTATATGTTTTTAAATGCACTCACGATACAGGAGAAAATTAGCGTGGCGAACAAAGAGATTTAAAAGAACTATAGAGCGGGCATTGGGAATATTGTCATACAAAAGTGTTGACGCCGTGCGTTAGTAGCGCTTTCTAGCGGTGTATAACAAAACCACGTATTAAAATAATTCATCAGAATATATTTCAGCTATTGCGCAATAGGTGGCACTGCCGAGCACCTTATGATAGGGGTGCAACATTAAAGAATGACATAAATTATCGATACATTAACATCGATAAAGTTAACTAGGATTTCAATATTTTAATCTTATATCTTTAAACGAGCAATTCTTGTATATTTATATATAATCAGGATCTCGGAAACGGCTCCAAGGATTTTCATGAAAGTTACAGATTAGGGGTTTTTCGGCTCAAGGAATCGATTAATCAAGGTCCCAAGTTCGAGAAAAGCTCGGTTCCCAAGATATAGACATTTTAAAAACCGAGCAAAGCTCATTTTATTTTTCCCCATATTATAATGAGCCGTACATGAACCGAAAACCGAAGACGCAGCGTAGGCACGCCGATGACATCGTGAGGGTCGCGGGCAACCGATGGATGCAAGTGGCAAATTGTCGTTCGGCGTGGCGGTATAAGGGGGAGGCCTATGTTCAGCAGTGGACGTCTTCCGGCTGATGATGATGATGAAATAGTTATTTCAAAGGCGTCTAGGTTCCTAAAAAATGTAGGTTATTTAACCCTTTTTTGTGGTTGTTTTTGAAGGCGGTCACATTTTTTTTGAAAAAGTTTTTATTTTACTCTTTTTAGTTTAAATATTCAACCACAATTCTTGTCAAATACATCATTTTCTTGCACGTGCACTAGAATTTTGTTATCCGTAGCACTGGTAATAACATCGTTAACATCTCATTAATTCATTCCCTATCTCAAAAACGACTGAACCGATTTTGACGAAATTTGCAGTATTCTCTAAGTTGAACGATACCTAGTACAACAAAAAAAGAATTACTTAAATCGGACTTGTAGTTCCGGAGATATGCGAACACAAAAAAAAATTCTTATTTGAGGAGTTGTACCTTCCATCATCAGCTCAGCTACATGAGGTGATGATTTCCATACGCAAGTACTTGAACTACTTCATAAGATTTGCGAAAAACTATGTATCAGCCAATAAAATTTGAGGGTTGCCCTCGATTTCTCCAAGATCCAATCATCAGATCCTAAAATGGTGACAATGGGACCACACGGGAAGCACCAGCTTTCGAATAAAAAAAGAATCATGAAAATCGGTTCACCCAGTCGCAAGTTATGAGGTAACAAACATAAAAAAAAAAAAAATACAGTCGAATTGATAACCTCCTCCTTTTTTTGAAGTCGGTTAAAAAAGCTTTTCAGTAAGTATCTTATATATGGATGCGGTAGTGTTGTTAGACATTTTTATTTACAAAAGTGGATGGCTATGTGGCTGCTCCTGAGTAGTTTAAGAATTAGCAGTGGATTTATAAACAAGTGGAAATTTTTAATTACTCTTCGACAAGAGTCTTTGACTTAATAAATATCGATAGTACATATCGATAAACAGACAACTCTAATTCCTTAGCAAAATACGCATAGCTACTGAGCAACAGATGGCGTTTATTTTAAAAATGCAAATGTTCTAGAATAATATCAGAAAATATTGAAAAACATCATAAATACTAGGTAAAAATAAAAAATATTGACGAAAACAAATTGATTTCAAGTCCACTTGTTTTCCCGTACCTAGATTTGCAGTGTGGCAAAGCGAAACTAGGCAAATTTTCTTATAATCGTCTATCGAAGTTTACATTTTGACGCACGGTCACACGATCTGTCAGGCGGACGTCTCGAACTGGACTGAGTGACTTTTTACCTATTAGTAAAAATTTTTGGATCACAAATTTCTTCGTGATGTCCCGTCTATTGCTCATTATATAGTTTAATGTCTTTGGTGGCGAAACGTCTTAAAAAAAACTAAGTTTTGTAGGTATGTATAGTTGGGCCTGCGGTCTAAGGCCCTCTATGGATTTGTATTGCTATAGTCGCCTGGATACCAAAGTCGGAAGGTAAGGACTTGCCTTGCATAGCGTACGAAATGGCTAAAGGGGAGAAATCTGTCCAGCAGTGGACGTTTCCAGATGATGTAGGTCTTACCTTGTCCAGTTGTTTTCCCCCTGCGATGCCCGACACCTGCCAAACGCCGCTGTTCTGCTGGGTGGTGGCAGTCGGACAGGAACACGACAAGCTCGGGCTTTCCAACACCACGTGGAGACCAGATGACTGAAAATATGGTGTTGGTATACTGACTGGTAATTCTTATAACATAAATGTTGACAATATCGATGAATTGCAAAACTAAGTAGTTCGTCGCAGTTAGAGTTTAGAAAAGTTATGGACACATATTTTTCTTTTGATAAAACAACTAATATTTACGAAGATAAAATGCATCAAAATACGAGAGTGGATATTAATGACATCACAAGCAAGTAAAAAATGTACCTACTTGCTTGTGACGTATTTCCAATTTTAAAATTTTCGTCAGTTTGGTTTTTCTACCTACAAAATGAAAAAAATATAGATGTCAAATATTTTTGAATAATTATTTACTTGACGAACTAATTATAGGTATATTTTTTCAGCGAAATAGGTGTACTGTACTCAACTATTCTATGGTTGGCATTTATCATGATAGATATTGCATTCAAGGTCGAATGGTATATGAACTGCAATTAATGTTGGTTACAAATTCATGTCTTGCAGCTGTCATGCACCAATGATTTAACCAATCAACGTAAACTTCTAGTGGATTTGCATAATTAGAAGTTTTATTACAAGCATCTCATTATATGCATGAGATGAGCATAGAAGGCATACATACATTGATTGTAACATGCTGCTATCCGATTCTTTATTCCGTAATTATACCCACTCAAAAAGGCATGTAAAGAAAACGCAACAAACGGCACTTGAGTATGAATATCTGTAGGTACAATCGGCAAAATTGAATCATGACCCATTTTGACAACAAATCGTTCGAATCTGCCAAAATTGATAAGGTCAAAGTCGTTACCAGGGATATGTTTGTTTACGCGCAAGCAGACCTAATTTTATTAGAATGTCTGTAAGAAAAACAACCACAAAAAAGGGTAAAATAACCTACAAAACTTTTCTTTCGGAAGTCGGTGACTTTTTTTATTAATTTCATTGTCTCATTTGCCACCGACTTCCGAAAGAAAAGTTTTTTAGGTTATTTTACCCTTTTTTGTGGTTGTTTTTGAAGCCGGTCACATTTTTTTAGAAAAAGTTTTTATTTTATTCTTTTTAGTTTAAATATTCAACTAAAATTCTTGTCAAATACATCATTTTCTTACATGTGCACTAGAATTTTGTAATACGTAGCACCGGTAATAACATCGTAAACATTTCTTTTAATTCCCTATCTCAAAAATTACTGAACCGAATTTGACGAAACTTGCAGTATTCCCTAAGTTGAACGATATCCAATACAACAAAAAAAAGAATTACTTAAATCGGACTTGTAGTTCCGGAGATATGCGAACACAAACAAAATTTTCTTACTTGAGGAGTTGTACCTTCCATCATCAGCTCAGCTACATGAGATGATGATTTCCATACAAGTACTTGAATTACTTCATAAGATTTGCGAAAAACTATGTGTCAGCCAATAAAATTTGAGGGTTGCCCTCGATTTCTCCAAGATCCAATCATCAGATCCTGAAATGGTGACAATGGGACCACACGGGAAGCACCAGCTTTCGAATAAAAAAAGAATCATGAAAATCGGTTCACCTAGTCGCAAGTTATGAGGTAACAAACATAAAAAAAAAATACAGTCGAATTGATAACCTCCTCCTTTTTTTGAAGTCGGTTAAAAATAATCTTATGGTGGGTCATGATTCAACTTTGTCGATTGTACATTGTCATAGGAGTCATGAAATTCAATGAGTATTCTTTCGATTGCGTATTCATTGGTTGTTTGGCCCAGCTAGCTTGGCTGACAATTTGGGTAGGTTCTTGAGGCACATTGAAAACTTCACCCAAACTCCCAAAATATCTAAAAACAAAATCTTTGAGCGAGGAACATTGGTTGTGTTATTCGCCAAAAAATAGAATTATTTGGCCTATGCAATTTTCGTTTAGGTACGGCAAACCCTTGTGCTAGCCTCTGATGATAGTTTTTACCTGACAGTTGATAACTACACTCCTCATCCCCCCATCTTGGCTGATGTTGCCGTCGCTGGAGTCCAGGGACTTGACACTGAACCCCAGACATTGCAGCAGGGCACACAACTCCACCACATCCGTGTATGCTTCCTGGAAATTGTCGTAACATATTGAACTTATCTGAGACGACGACTAAAAGTCTAAGTACTACATAAATTTATACATTGTGTAACGTTAACGCAAAACCTCTCGTGGGGTAACTCAGCCCATGTTACTGAACAATGTTTGTTCCAAAAGTTTTGGAAATTCGCAAATTGATCGGGCCCATCAGTATGAAAAATCTTTTTTTTTTTTTGCGAATTTTCAAGTCTTAGAACAAACTTTGTTCAGTAACATGGGCTGAGTTGCCCCACGAAAGGATTTGCGTTAGGTACACGTTGTTATATTATATTCTGCGAGGCGATTTCCGGCCATAGGATGGCGTACTGCGTGTAGGTAAAGGGTAGCTCACCGTCTAAACAAGGACCTGCTATGCTATTTTTAACACTACGACGAATTCGTCGACGAGCTTAAAATCCACTAGAGACAAACCGCTTCACGGCTGCCGCGACGCTGGTTTATAGTACTTATTCTAGCACTACAGGTGTAGGAGTTCATGGCGCGCCGTGTGCCACGCACTTCTCAAATTAATTTTGAAATTACATTGAGAATCTACAGCAGTGTTCAGTCCACTTGGTCGTCATTTTGAACACATACAAGAAGTCGATATAAGTTTTTAAACTGACATGGTCACTATCACAAATATTAGGGTTTAAAACGGGATATTTACCATGTTTATTATTTGTTTTGAGTTTCCGATATTTCGGCACTGTTGCAAGCACTATGATCAGTTCATTCGTGATAAAACCGTTTTAAACCCTAATATTTGTAACAAGAAGTCGGTTATAAGCATAATGCAAACTGTCCGACTGTAGGTACGCAGTTAAATCAGAATCTTCTATACCTCTAACGTCCAATAATTACTCATCTGAGCGTTATTTGATAATTACTAGGTTACGATTTTAAAGCTCTTCAAATCAAACAAAAGCTCAAAAATCTTACGGAATACTTTGATGTTGGTGAATATGTATTTCCTACAATAATAAAATTACTTACGTTTTCAATCACTGCCTGCGACATTTTGTGTAAAATAAACCACTGAAAAACAACTAATATTAATTAGTCGAAAATACCGTTTTGCCTTATGTTTCGGTTACATTAAAAGTGATTGAATACCGCCTTTTTCATTTAAATATCTGTCATCAATAATTTGACAAGCATTTATTTTATTCAGCTACCCACATAAAGTGGTTTTTTGTTACGTTCATTTGTGAAGCAAGTAAGATCTAACAGCTGGACACCTATTATTATTTTATTATTATCGAACCTATAACCATTTTATGAACGTGATATATTTTTTAAATTTCAAGTATTGGCAGGTCAGAGTAAAAAAATTACGGCCTAAATAATACGAATATCTTGTTACTACTTGAGATGGCAAAAGGGCCACATCTTTAGTTACTTGCTACATAACAAATATTAGGCACAAAAATATTCTGCTCAAGGCATTCGAGTAGGTAACTTTTAACTTAATTATTTATTTACTTCAAAGTGAAAGAGTAAAAAAAGTTTTGTGGAGGTCCGACAGGCAGTCGCTCCATTTAAAATACTGATAACCAGCTGCATGTGGTTCGACTGGAAGCCGACCCCAATATAGTTGGGAAAAGGCAGGCAGATGATGATGTGAAAGAGTAAAAAAAACGAACAGTAGATATTATTTTACAATAAACTTTTATTAGAAATTATTCAAATACAATATCTAAGTTATTTTTTTTTGGGACTGCATTTATTACGCACAAAATATTCAGTTTTGAGACCATAATAAATACATATCCCATTATCTGAGCGTCATAATCATTGCAAAGATGAAACGGTAACAAAACAAAAGTTCATTTGAAAACAGCATAACACCAACAATCAGTACAATGAAAAAAGCACCCAGATGGAATACAAATAAGGCATTTAGTTGTAAGTCATGTAGCGAGGCGTTGCTGAGAACTTGGCGTATGACTTGATGACTTTGTTGACGGCCTCCAAGAAGTCTTTTTCAGTTGCTACCTTACGGCGGGCGCGGATTGCGAACATACCCGCTTCCGTGCACACGGATCTGAGGGAAAAAGAAAGTTTTAGCGAGTTTGCTCATAATGCGAGTCGTGCTCTTTTCAATTTCTACTAACTAATAATAAAATAATTAATAGATTTAAAAAAATCTAAAAACCCACGTTTTTAAATGTCTTAAAAATAAGAAAATAACCCTACGGGGTTGAGACTCTTCAATAAATTACAACAAATCAACTTCGATTGCTGCTATTTCATATAATTATGTACGTATTGGGTAACGTAATCATACAACAAAATTTAACGAATGTACCCACTCAAAAGCACTCTGAAACATAACTCCGACGAACGTTTCTCCGCTGAACGATTCACCGACACAAGGATTCATTCATAGGCGATTCGACGACAAATCTTTCACCGAAGAATAATTCGTCGACAAAGACATGTTTTAACATTATAATACTAGTAACTAAATCCGCCATCAGGGGCACCCCGAGGTTCGGTTAGTTAGGTTCCTTTAAACCCTGAACACAGAAATAGAAGCCCCGCGAAGCAGGGCTTCGTCTTAATGACTTCATATAAACAATACTTCATGAAAAACAATACTCATGACTTAATCGTTCTGTTGGCGAAACGATCGTCGTGGAAAGGTTCTGTCGTCGAACCGTCTAGGAATGAATCGTTGTGTCGGCGAATCGTTCAGCGGAGAAACGTTTGTCGGAGTTATGTTTCACAATCCTAAAAAGCAGTATTACTTGGGTCATTTCACGCAGGCTCAATTTTGACTAATTTCGGTGTATTTTTTTATTTGTAGGTTTTTGGATGAAAAAATAAACTTGTTTTATTCTGGAACACATTAGTATTCTTAGTAGGAAATAAACAACTGTAGTTGTTTTGAAAATAAGACAGTCACCGAAATTGCCATCCCACCGAAATTAGTAAAGGAAATGCCTGCGTGAAATGACCAACTTGAATGTGTCAGTTAAATTATACATACCTAATCTCAGCTCCAGTAGAATTGGGACACAATCTAGCCAGCAGATCGAATCTAATGTCCCGCTCCACGCTCATGGACCTCGCGTGGATCCTGAAGATATGCGCCCGACCTTCCAGGTCTGGTAGACCGAACTCCACCTTACGGTCCAGACGACCGGGACGCATCAGCGCAGGGTCCAGAGTATCGGGCCTGTTTGTGGCCATCAACACCTGGGGAAGAAGATATACACAGCTCGACATAAAAATGTAGAAAACCGGAAGTCGCCACTGTCTTCGCGCTACCAGCACTTTGAATGATTTTATTTTATTTGTTTTCACTTATTACGTTAGTTTTATGGCACAATAATAAATCTAACAAACCTGCGGTCTTTGTTTACATCAAATATCAAAGATTTTAAAACGCTGTCAGAAATAAAAATTTTAGTTCCGTTTAAACCCATTCTGGCCAAGCTATAAGTGAAGTTATTTTTAAGCCAAGCAAAGAAGTTATCAGCCAATGATCAACAGCAACTTTGAGGCAAGAAAGAGATAAAACATCCACAGGAAGTATTAATAATAATATTCCACAACTATCACACAACGCCATCTAGTCCCAAGCTAAGCAGAGCTTGTGTTATGGGTACTGGACAACAGACTGATAAACTTACTAACATATTTCTATTATAATAAATTATAGATAAATTACACCCAGACACAGAACAAATGATCGTGCTCATCACACAAACATTTTTCCTGGGTGGGAATCGAACCCACAACCTCCGGCATTTGAGTCAGGGTCACTAACCACTAGACCAACGGGCCTGTTAAAAAATATTGTTTGCAAGTAAAAGTGTGTTTTTACAACCAATTTTTTTATTGTGGTAAAATCGTCTCACTAGGGCAGAGCGAGGGGACTGTCAGACTCGTTCTGACTAAAATCCGCGGTGTCCTTCAATAACCCTTTACGTTCAACGGTCGAACAATTTGCGAAATAAATATAATTTATCATTTAAAGCTACTTATCTGAGAAGAAACAGCCGAAACAAACTCAGAGGTCAGTGTCTTTTAAAGTCCAGATATTATATTGGTCAAGTCATACGAGGACCATGTAGGTGTCTGATTTTCATAGTATCATCCTAAATACTGATACCAATGACGATAACTCCTTATAACAGGGGACCGATTTCTGTCAGCACATTAGGCAAAAAAGTCTTATATTCGTCTCATTTCGACCAATCCTGTGAGTCCCCCGTCCCCCTCGCATAAGTACCCAACTAGCAAAGAGATCCTATGAGCAATTTCTCTTACGACTATAGATCGAAAGACAGCCGTATGAAAGATCCTAGAATTCAAAAAGCCGTTCAAAAGCAGCTCTCTCGACTTTTTAGCCTTCAGCGCTTTTTAGCTCTATGAGCAACCAACCGTAAGTCCTATGAAAGCTCTTTGAAAGCAACTGAATCGCTAATTTGTCGTAAGAGTAGCTTTCGTGACGCTATCTTTCGACATGTATTTCTTACAGCATATTTATCGAGAGAACGCTGTTCGTTCGACAAAATAGCACCTCATTTGCTATACCGACACTTAATGTCCTAAGATAGCTTCTCACACGGCTTTCATTCCGCATAATTTTTGAAGTTGAGAAAACGCTTTCAAATTATCAATTCAGCGCCAAAAGGTGCTCAAAACATCATTTGAAAGCCTTCTTACAACATAATTGTGGTATGGAACCCCATTTTGTTGTAAAAACATAATATCTGTACGTACCGTATTGCGTTATGTCAAAAATGGATTACAATTGGTGGAAAAAAAATTAAAAGAAGCGGAGGGTTCTGACGAAAAGTGAACATGATTTATAAAAGTTTAAAACAATCGACATTGCATTGGCAGCTACCACAGAAGATGAGCAAACAAAATTAAATATAAATGCGGGTTCTGTAGGAAATATTTTTAATATTTGCCAACCGTCAACTACTTAGTAGTTGAAGTCAAACCAAATTACTTAACATAATGAAAAAGTTAGACATAGAGGAATTTGAAAGTTAATTAAACATAAACAAAATAAAATCAATAAAATATTTTATTGATTTTTATTATAATAATTAATAAAAAAAATCAAATAGGTATTTTATTATAATAAAAAACAATAAAATATTTTGTTTATGTTTAATTATCTCTGCAGTATTATTAATTTGACAGTATTTTGATCTAATATTAAGGATTTAACATCTTGCGCTAAGGAACCCCAATCTAACTGCAATGGCGGTCCTAGAAGTCGTAAGATTGAATCCACAATTCCATCTCTCGGCTAAAAAGCCGAGTGAATGCTTTGTGATGACAAGTGAATTGCTAATAATGGCGAATTGGATAAATGATTAAATTAATATTATTTTTAATTCATAATTTATTAAGAAATGTTACGGCCCATGAAAATATTACCTAAAATGTAAGGAATATAGACGAAAAATTTAATTCCGCATATGAAAGTAGCACCTTTTAGCTAACTTTAGGTCACGAATTGTCATATGACTTTAAAATTGTATGGCACAAATAATAATGAAAAATTTAATACTGAACTATTAATTTTCTTTTCACAAACATCCACGCGCAGATCGAGAGCCGATCGAGATGTCGTAAGAATGTCAGTTGGATGCATTCACTCGATCAAAAAGTCGAGAGATTGCAACCGCACTGCTATCTTACGATAAATTTGTCGAATGAAAGCGCTTCATCCGATTAATATGATACTAAATAGCTTTCGAGTTGCGAATATTTCTACATTCTTTCGACAATTCGGCCATTCAAAGATGATCTTACGATGTTCACAGCACTAAATAGCTGAGAGAAGTGCGCCCAAATCGCGTCGAGAGAACGTGGTCGGATCCATCTCTCGACTTTTTCTTTCGATCAATAGCCGAATGAGAAACGTGCCGCTGGCCTTCTTACGACATCTTTTGCTAGTTGGGTAGTACCTCAGCGAGTTGACAGAATAGTTTTTGTTCCTTAGATCGTGTATGCGGAGTCTAGTATTATATTTTATCGTCGTTGACTGATACTACTACGTCAAGCATGCATCCCAATATAAAATGGTTTTTTGACGTAAGGTTATTTGTAGATAGATAGTAAACCACGCGCTTACGACGTAAATCAGTTGAATTACATCTTTATGTCGTAGTAATAAAGATGATATTTACAATTCAGAAGTTGTAAGTAAATGCAAATTGGCAATGACTTCACAGTCCACATACCTTGATGTTACCACGAGGATCGAAACCATCAAGCTGGTTGATCAACTCCAACATAGTTCTCTGGACTTCGTTGTCACCACCAGCGCCGTCGTCGAATCTAAATGAAGAAAAGAAGAAAAAACATTTATTTGGTTAACCGGTACACACACAGGGTTCACACAATATAGACAAAAAAAAGAAGATAAAAAAATTAACAAAGTAAAACACAAATAGAATATTGTGTGTCCCACGGCTACGCCAAATGGGTCCAGTTCAGCGAATTGTCGAGCAGCTAGTACTCGACACTGGTTTTCCACTGGACCTGGACAATGACGTGACGCAAAGCAGTCCTAAAACATCGTGGTTTGTATAAATGAAACGTTAAATATAATTTAGTTAAATCAAATGTTAATCTATTTTTTTGTGTTAGATAGTTCATTTATCGAGGATGGCTATTAGTTACTCGTATATAACATCAAGCTACGATTAAAAGCAGCTAATAACCAGGGTTGAACTACGGGGAACAGTAATTTATCATATTTTAAGACGCTAAAAAAAAAAAAAAAAAAAAAAAAAAGTCGTCACGCCAGCGTTTTCAGTCAGTGATGACCCCATCTTCTACCGTCTTCTTGTTCCTTAAATGTTTAGTAAAATAAAACATTTTCACTTTATAAAACCGCCATTATATGTAGTTACTATTTTTGTGTCAAGTTAACAAATAATAACCTACAATTGCTGTTCGCACCTCGCGGCTAGAGTATGAAAGTAAATAGAATTTATAAAATTAATCACCTGGCACCACCAATGGCGTCAATTTCATCAAAGAAGATGAGACAGGCCTTCTTGCTGCGCGCCATCTCGAACAGCTCCCTCACCATCCTGGCACCCTCACCGACGTACTTCTGGACCAGCTCGGAACCTAAGATCGAAGGCATATTTAAATAAAAGAAAGATGACCGGTTTATTCTAACGGGGGCTAACGGGAAATGATGTTTATTATCGCGATAATAGACTTTAACTTCAACCGAGCCGCCGCTGCCGCAAAATCAAACATAATTGTAATCAATAGCGGCGCGATGGCGGTGGCAGAGCGGTGTCGGCGCGGCGAGACGGCGACCGTGTAAAGAAGCCCTTAATTTTCATTTAAAAATGGGGGTACCTATACCTACACTATTCGTAATTGACTTCGTCTGACTTTTGTTTAACCGAGCATTTTGTAATGACATCATACAAGTTTAAAGAACAATCACCTCTGGTTATATTATAGGCCTTCACAATGATCTCACGTCGTTACCTGTTATGTTTGTGTGGTTTCCTAAAACATGCCTAGGGCTAGAACGCAGACGAGTTTATATTATAAGTACTTTAAATAATCACAAGTTGTTTGTTTCTGCAACATGCTGCAATGTCAATAGAGCTCAAACTGACAAAATGGCACATTAGATAACTTTACTGTAGGGGAGGCGTATCAGAAATCTGTCTAAGCTTATGGACAGGCTTCTTTCTTAACTACCCATAAAAAAGATCAGAGGTCTCACCACGAGTTCTTAACGCTATCCAGTTCCATGCCATGAACTCTTAAAGCGTCAGTCTTTAGGCTGTGGGAAAGATATGGGGCTAGAATTTTTTTTTCCGCTTTCGCTTCGCACGAGAGTGAGTATAGACGGCACTAGTGTGCGAGCGAGAGAACACGATAAGCGCCGCCATTTAAGAAACTTTTCTTCAATGAACCGGTTCGGGTTATACAACGTGTAAAAAAAATATTTTTATACTGATGGGCCCGATCAATTTCTAATTTTGTATGAAAAAGTAACATGGGATGAGTTACCCCACGAGATGTTTTGCGCTGTTAACGTTACACGTTGTATATTGGTGTACTATCAAGTCAATTCGAGCAGCTACTCACCAATGACCCTAATAAAGCAGGCATCAGTTCTGTTGGCCACTGCTCTCGCGCACAGAGTCTTGCCAGTACCGGGGGGTCCGAACAGCAACACTCCCTTGGGAGGCTCGATACCGAGCTTCACGAACTTCTCAGGCTGTTGGGAAATATTGAAATTATTAATACTAAAAGTATAACTTGATATGACGCCTTTAATTCTCGAAAGACTCGGCTGAGGTATACACGTCGGTTTAGAGGGAATAGTCAATAAGTCGATAAACCCCAGAAGGTTTCAACATAGCAACATAGCTCGAATTTCAACATGGTTATAATTGCCATATTAAATGATCTAGATAGTAGCTCGTAGTCGATCAACATTCACAATCTTCTAGCTCTCTTCTAAATTCTCTTAATTAGCAAGGTGGTATTTTCTTTATTCTGCAAAACTATACACTAGTCGAGACGTGTTTTGAACAACCAATGGAATTGCGTTGCCGGAGTGGAGCTGTGTCAATAACGCAATTCTATTGGTTGTTCAAAACACGTCTCGACTCGCACAGCTTTGGTGGAGTCTCGGCCTTAGATATGTACTTAGATTAGAAGAACGTGTCCATCGAGTTTCTTGGCCGTTCCTCTCCATAGAGATCTACGCTTTGGAGTAGGCATCTACAATACTTTCACAGTTTTCATGTCTTGTGACTGGGACTGTAGCACCGTAACTATTTTTAAACTATTTTATTTTTCTTTTGTCTTTTGACAATTCAAAAGTGCCTGTAACTGGCCTACTTGAAATAAATTATTTGATTTTAGAGCCCTTAACAAGTTTTGATATCCTTCCCTTCTGGCCTAGCTACTCCACTGGAAGGAAGATTGAAATGCTCAGTGTGACTTCAAGGAATAGCGACTATGTATGGATGGTAGTTAACAGTTCGACTAGATGTCCATTGACGTAGGAATTTTATAGAAACTCTGCTGATACACAATTTGGGGAATGGGGAAGGCCGGTCAAAGCTAATTGTAGATGGCGCCACCGTAGCTAAGTCCTAATCCGACCAATGAGGTAGTACTATTTTGAAATACCTATAAGATTTGAACCGATGACGATGCTTGGAACAAGCTATACTAGCGCCAATAGTTCCCCAGTTGCCATCCTCATTGTAAAGTATTTAAATAAAGTACCCGGCACGTAAGTTGGCAAGATTATGGTGTAGTGGGGGTAATAGTTTGCGTATAGTATTTAGCGGCACACGAGTAAGCGAGAGCGCGTATACTGGGTGCGAGGGGCAAAGACGACTGACGCACCAATCGCGTGCTCGGATCGGCACTACCTCATAACCCGCGACCCGCATGACCACCAAAGAGATCTACAAAATGACTTCTGTTTATCTAACGACTCTTGCCAACTTACGTGCCGGCCACTGTAACCAAGTTTAAAACAACTCACATGTAAAAGTGGAGTTTCCACAACTTCCCTGAGTTTCTCAATCTGCTCCTTGCATCCTCCGACGTCGGAGTAGGTCACATCTGGCTTCTCTTCCACCTGCATCATGGTTACAGTGGGGTCGATCTTCGGAGGCAGGGGAATGTGGATCTGGTACTTGTTGCGGTCCACACTGAAGGAGAGTAGAGTGAGTTTATTTTTTTTTGCGAATTTCCAGAAGTCTTAGAACAAACATGGTTCAGTAATATGGGCTGAGTTACCCCACGAGAAGTTTTGCGCATTTAACGTAACACGTTGTATAAACTTTACTGTGAAGCGATGACAAGCACTTTCTGAGTAATTTACTTTCCTTGTTGTAAGTTAGTTTTTAAGAAAATTTAAAAAGATATATTTTAATGTAAAAGGGTATGATGGGGTTGTCATATCATAGATAAAAACCCCTAACTAAAAATAGAATAAAAAAAAAAAAAAACTTTACTACAACACTAGACCAACAGGTCAGTCAGTCAGTGTTTATCTACCTCTGGCCTTAAAAATGGCCTCTTGTAACATAGGCACGATTATTCTATGAAAAAACTACTGGACTTTGACTGACTGCGGAAGTCAAGGTACGGGTTACCCGTGCGAGTAACATGCGGAAGCTACATGATCAAGTTACCCGCGGGGTGCATGTAACTCGCGCAAGTAATGGTGCGGGTTTGCGGTTTACCCGCGCGAGTAACATACGCAAGCTACCCGCTTGGTGCTTGTACACAACGCATGTAGCTTGAGCATGTTGAGGCACTTGCGCGGGTTACATGCGCCGTGTACAAGCACCCTTAACAACAATTCTACAATTCCTTCTAACAAAACAATAAATGTACATTTGTGGTTCAAGGTATAATCTGATATGTAGCTCGATCATACTAGACTTTTGCAATGAACCTGGGTATGATCTTAGGAGAGGGGTAAAGAAGTTGCCGACGCTTATAACAACCACTGTCAACTCTCCTTAATAATAGGACAGCGAAAATATCTGTGGTCTTGTCTTTTACATTTTATGAAGTCGCTGGGCGTTTATTCACTAGACGGCACGGCACCGGCATCGGCGACGGCGCCGGCGTAGTGCCGGTGCGGGGAAGCAAAAATGTATGAATGCCGGGCCGGTGCCGGTAAGTGCTCAACGAGCCATGCGTTTTCAACATTTTTGCTTCCCCGTCACCGGCACGGCGTCGTTGCCGTTCCGTCTAATGGAAAAACGCCCATTCTATTAAGTTATTATGTTAGCCAACAGGGGAAAAATCTAAATTCATAAAATATTGGAAAAGTTTTTTGGAAAACTTTATTCCATTTCCATTTTTAATTTTATCATACTTTTTTTGGTCAAGCGCGAGTTGTCCATAAAAAAAATATGAAATAGGAAACAATAAATTAAAGCGTTCGACGCTATTTGGAATGTTTAATCCAATGGCAATTAAAACTATAAATTGAGAAATGAATTACTGAAAAAATATCTTTGTAATTGTTACTCATTTTTAGATAAGTAAACACGATGAAATCTGAATCTCTTCTACATCATATTACCACATAAAAGACTAGTCCACAAAATATTTTCACCACATTAATTAAATATTTAAAAAAGCGGCTAAAAAGCTTTCAAGGCATGTCTACTTGAAAAGCATTGGCAACTTAAATACCTAAAAGCGAAACAATAACCTGATTTTTAATCCTAGTTAATCTATAATTAGAATTACCTAGATAAGTTGAACCCCACTTGATAACGTAATGCTTACTCGATTAAAAACGCAGTATTACGTATTAAAATTAAACGCGCCAGTCCGCAAGACTTTGAAAGTTTCGAGTTTGATAACTACTTAAATAATTATAATACCAATTTATGTCAATAAATAAAAAGAGTTCGTTTGGTTGAACTCGCTAATCTCAGGAACTACGGGTCCGTATTGAACAATTATTTTTGTGTTGGATAATAGTCCATTTATCCAGGAAGGTTATAGGTTATACAAAGTGTAACGTTAAATGCGCAAAACCTCTCGTGGAGTAACTCAGCCCATGTTGCTGAACAATGTTTGTTCTGACTTTTGGGAATTCGCAAAATAAAAAAAAATATTTTTCATACTGATGAATGAGCCCGATCAATTTCGTATGTATCCGTATTATGCATGATAAACCATATTTTTTTTTTTTTGAGAATTTCCAAGAGTCTTAGAACAAACATAGTTCAGTAACATGGGCTGAGGTACCCCACGAGAGGTTTTGCGCATTTAACGTTACACGTTGTATAGCATTACGCTACGAACAATACGAGCAGAGCAGCGCGGGTAGCTGGGCACATCAGCCTACCTCAGTCAAATTCTTTAATAGATTTACAACCTTATTAAAATAGCAGAAGGTTAATGATCGTTTAAAAAAAATTTTTTTTTTAAATTTATTTTTCTAATTGTAAATCTTGTGCATGGAATTAATAAAGCTATTTTGATTTGATTTGAATGTTCGTTTGGTAAATTTTTACTGATTCGGGTAGGTTGACCTGCTAGCGTCAGTACAATTAAAAAAAAAACTGAATTATTAAATGTTATGAAAAATATTTAGTTTTAATTCCGCGACAAAATATTTTTCTACTGAATATTTTTCATGGATTTCCGCAAAGTAACGCCTGATTCCATAATTTATCTTAACTGAATTAATCAATAATTAATATGAAAAGTCTTACCCAACCCTCATCCCTTCTTCTATGTCCGTGGGAGCGACAGAGTCAGCGAGGTCCACGACGAACTTAGCAAACTGCTTCACATTGATTATGTATTTCGGGTCATTCGAGTCTGCATTGATGATCTTTGTACATCTCGCTACCTGTGACAAACATTTTCATGAGCAAATAATTTTGTACTTTATTAGATTTAGTTAACGTGTATTTTACTTTACTCGTGTAGACTAAGAATCGGTGTGAATTGATTGATTTTACAAATTAATTATTGCAGTAAATTAATTTGTAAAACCATTGTATCGTGACGAGAAAATAACCTATTTAATTATTTACACAAAACAGTTAAATTGGCTACAAAAAAAAATCAAATCAAATCAAAATCAAAAATCAATATTTCTCTTTTTTTTGACCTTCCTCCGATCCTATTCCGATCCTTCTCATTTATGACTACAGTGCTTTCTCATGAAATTAATAGTACAAATTAATTTACTATGGAATAAATAAATTAATAAATGTGGCTCACAGTCAAAAACTAACACAAAGCTTAGTGTGTTAGTCCAGACGTCAATGAACCTTAGTTTCTTCTAGGAGCCTGCTTTACTGATTGCTAAGTTTGAAAACAATCAGATAATTTTAGTAGAACATACTTCTTTTTTCATTCTCTGCAGTCAGACATCACGTCATTCACTCCTTTATCTTTCATATCATTTCTCACACCCTTCACCCTTCTTTTTTTTTTACCTTCCTCTCCGTCACTATCTCACCTTTACTGCGTTCAGGACTCCATCTTACTTATACTTAACCTATTAAAATACTGTAAAAAATCTGTTGAGTACCATTTTTCCCAGGGAAAATATAAGTACACTATACTATAGAATTAACTACAAAATAAGTGTGGTTCACAGTAAATAACTAACACAAATCTTAGAATGTTAGCCCGCAACATCAATGAACCTTAGTTTCCTCTAGGAGCCTGCTTTACTGATTGCTACGTTTTCAAACAATTAGATAACCCATTTCACACCAATGGGATAACCCATTATACTTGAGGTCAGCACAACATTCTTCTTTTTTCATTCTCTGCAGTCAGACTTCACATCATTCACTCATTTATCTTTAATATCATTCCTCACACCCTCAACATTTCTTTTTTTTTTACCTTCATCTCCGTCACTATCTCACCTTTACTGCGTTCAGGACTCCATGTTACTTATACTTAACCTATAACCTATTAAAATTCTGTTGAGTACCATTTTCCCCCAGGAATAAAAGTAAACTATACTACTTAATTACCTAACTACAGAATAACTGTGGCTCACAGTAAATAACTAACACAAAGCTTAATATGTTAGTCTGGACGTCAATGAACCTTAGTTTCCTCTTGGAGCCTGCTTTACTGACTGCTAAGTTTTAAAACAATCAGCAATTTTTAAAGTCTACATTTGTTCTTTCCCCACTGTTATCTGCTTATCAAACAACTCCTTTCAGTCACACACATTTCATTCCTCATTATCACATGTCCATAGCCGTACCACGACAATTCCCTTTATCCATCCTTGTCACTCCTAACATCCATCTCAGTCATTCTCACCTCTGTCATGAGCAGAACTCCATTTTGTTAACTTTGCTTAAGGTGAATGCTCCAACCAGCCCGCAAAATTCAAATTTTCTTACGTTTTTTGCAATTTTCAGGCCAGTGTAAATTGTTAAAATCTCCGAAATGTAACTTACATGCACTTTTTCTATGTGAGAGATTAGGCGAATGTTTTGATCATTCTTGTATTTAAAATTATACTTGTTATTGCCACAAATCATATTTTGATAAAGTTGCAACATGACACTTGCCTTCAAATTGCAAAAAACATAAGAAAATTTGAATTTCACAGGCTGGTTGGAGCATTCACCTTAAGACCATGCTTTACCATACCTATATTTGGATCTATGTGAAGTTGTACAAAATAAATAAAGGTTTTGTCACTAAGAATTGTCTATGTTGAGAAGAATTTGTTAATTTATCCTCTACCAGCAAACACTTCACTCTATTCATTGATGAAACCAATTATAAATTCTTTACTTAATTTGAAAGATACAAATGTATTATAGAAAGATCTAAGTTTATTGATGAGAAGGCACTTTTATATAGGCACATTTTATACTTTGAAAGGATGTCAAAGTTTGATAAGACATCAGTAAGTATCAGCAAAACATAAGTCAACATAGCAGATATAAGGAGGCCCGGTGACATGGTGGCTTGATCCAAATAATTAGAATTATTCATTTGATAGATCTGAACAAATCTTCCTCAGACTAAATCTATACACTATTATTGGGAAGTTTTTCAAACAATAAGTAATATTATTGATATACTTATGAGAGAAACATACATGAATAAGAATAAATACCTGCAGTGGCTGCTCATTTTGGAGGGTCTGCTTGTCAGCTGCAAGATCCCACAAGGCAGGAGGGGCCAAGCCCGTATCGGACTCCTTAATCCCTGTTAACTCATTAACCCTCTTCATCACAGTTTGTATACCATCTTCGACCTCTTTGATGATCTTCGTGTATTGTCCTTGGCCCTGCAATTCGATTAGATAGTTTTAAAAAAGAACTGAAAAAATGCCAGTCATCAACATCCTTTCTCCACTTGTAAAATACTTGCATATTTACTTACGTATGACTTTAGAAGTGCTATATCACCCTCATCCAGAGCTGAAATACATAATGTATGATTATTTCTTCTGAAAATACAGCGGTAACTGATGGGTTACAGAGTGGATTACTCTATGTGAATGATGCAGCAATTCTTACTTACATTTGATTTCTTTTTCCGGCTCCTCTGTAGCATCTTTTATTTTACGCATATCATCTCCTAAGTGGTCAGGCATTTTCAAGTTTTTCTAACAAATAAACTAATATTTTGTAAAATCAGCACAAAAGACGAACGCTCATCCGTCACCAAATCAATAATTTCTATGACATTCGATTTTACGCATGCCTCAAAGATAAAACCAGCAATCAAACAATTTTATGAACAAGTGTCTAACATAGTCTAAGGGTTAACAAATTATACGTGTAGCGAAACGTGCAATTACAATTTTACGATACACGCAGCTGTTTTTAAATTTAATTCTGTTAAATTGTGTTCATTGTCTTTTAGTTCTAAATCTTAAGTTAAGCAAAGATATGGATTGGTATAATTTTATCGCAATTATTACATACCCAGCTTTTTAATATTTCTTGCTACTTTTAATTGTTCATAATAAGATCAAAATGTGAAACGAACCGCATTTAGCGATGACAAGCAAAATAAAAAGTGCGTTCACATTATTACAAGTTTTGGACATATATTTTTTATTTTCAAGAAATTACCATGCCCGTTAATGAACTATCAAATATAATCAATGTTTAACTCATCAATTTATCTTACTGATTGATTTTATTGAAATACAAAATTATTTTAAAATTCCAATAAAATCAAACGCATGAATGCATTGACAATGTTATGTACCGTACGCCACCTGACAGCTAATTTCAGTACTAAAATTTTGTATTCGTAGTGCTGAATGGAGAATCACATTTTTTCGTGTTTTTCATGAACATATTCTTCTGAATTAGCGAATATTTTGTTTTAGGTAAGTCTGAAAATCTATGAAATAGAACTTTGTTTGGTATAACTATAATTTATATGAAAAGTAATGGCTGCTTCAATCTGTCCCTCTGGTTATGACCCACAACGTAATGTCAAAGCCCGGTTTGATTTAACATTTTCATTGTATTACGCACTGTTTTACATTTAATGAAATGCGGTTATTATGCATTGGATAATTGCCCAACTGAGTTGAACGAGCGTTTGAAATATAGGCGGTAAGTAAGTATGACTGATGCGCGATGTCCCCGGTATGCGATTGGTATTCCATTCTAGTTTTTCAACGTAAAAATCTTGCGTTTTTATCTTAACCTTATCTTTTATGTTATCGATCAATCGTGGATCATCTTCTTTCAAAAATAATGTGTGAATTCAATGCCACACCATTGCCATGTTTTGCATTTTTAGAAAAGTGAGTAATGTAATGTTCTTTGTTTAAAATTATTTATTAATTTGCACCACATGCCTTTGTGTTCTCGTTCTGCCTTTTAGAAAACAATACACATTGTTTATTACATCAGTTTTGGTTTAAATTGTATGGTCAACTCTTATCAGAAATGTGTAATGATAACCTTATTTGTTTAACCTTTTGTTAGGAATATTTATTAGTTTCATTGAGGCCTCTGTTCCATATACCTCTAATTCCCTGGTACTGGTATGTATTTTTTGATTTATTGCTATGAGAATTTCTGAACGAAAAGCACTAATCATGCTGTATGTTTATAGTGATTATCTCCAATCTAAGATATAAAATCACTGACTGTGATTGATTGATCTTTATTTTATTTATAAATCCCTACATATTTTTGAATTATTGTAAAAATGTGTAACTCAAAGTGTCAATTCTATCTGAATTAATTCTACAATATCAAAATATTCAAGGATCATTTATTATGTCTACCTTTTGGTTTTTTTTAGCATAAATTAGTTTTTTTTATTATTTTAGTTTAATTGAGGGAGGCCTTTGCTCAGCAGTGGGACAGTATAGGCTAACTAAAAAAAAAAAAAAAAAATTAGTTTCAGTCATGCTGATCCAAACTATTAATTTCTGAAGTAAATAATAAGTAAACCAAGATCTTTACAAAAAATACCAACACATGAATTAAACACTTGTTTATTTATGGATATATGTCATTATATACATATATTATAAAAATATAGATATTATTAAGATGTTGCTCAAAATTTACTATAGCTGCATACATCACAAATGTTTGTAGGTATGTACATAACACTTCACGTGGGATGCTTTCTATAAATAACCATTGACAACGTAGACTAATGAAAGTACACACAGTTTTTGTGCATAGAGGTTTTATATGCAATGAAATAATTACTTGTTTTTCTTTATTTATTAGTTTTGTGTTCAAAAATACAGAAGAGTGATAGTTTTTTTTATGCTATAGTGGAGTGTAAGAATGATGTTCATAAATATTTTTGGATGTACTGTGAACTTGTGTTTTTTGCATTGTAATGTTTGGGTTTAGGAACTTTTTCATCAAGGTAACTAGGTAACAACAATGTGCACATACATAATATTATATATTTTGTTTTACACTAATTTAGTCATTAATACAGACATTATTTTGCCTTATGAATTTAAACTATTGCCTAACTTCTTTATTATTGTGTTAAGAAAATTAATGAATGCATTGATGATGATGATTCAAATAATCAAATGTAATTGAATAAAGAGCTTACTTTTTCTTATTTCATGAACAAAAACTAAAAATAAACTTACATTAAACTTGCTATTTGGCACAATATACACATTAGTCTATGGTTAATTGAGCAAATAGGTTTATCAACAAGTGCAATAATCAGCATTACTCACTGATATGAAACTACTTTCATTTTCTAACAATGGGCATTTGATAGGCTTGTTTTACGATAATATTAGTAACTAACTCAATATTTCAACCTTGGAAATTATTGAAGAAATCTAGGTAGAAAAAAGAATTGAAAAACAAGAGCAATGTTGACAAATTATCCTGAATACTGTCATCTAATGTTTAGTGATCATGTTACATTCATCATCATTCACTGACCTTTGTTGAAATAGAAGCTTTGAGATTTTGGATCAGTCCAATATCTCTTCTTATGTACTTCTCAATAACTGCATCAACTGACCAGTCATCCCCTTTCTACCCATATAGACATTCATATGGGACAAATTCTTATCATGGAATCATGACCCTATATAATGTAAAGGGTTTGCATAATTTTATCACATTAAAAAAAAAACCTTTCTAGCCTATATACCCTGTACTTCATACAGTTCGTTCATTGGCATCGTCGTAAATATAAAACAAATATACATGTCGAATTGAGAACCTCCTCCTTTATTTTCGTGGGTAAAAAATTACATTTTTATCAGTAAAATCATTCAAAATTACCCAAATTTCTGCATATTTCAACACCAAGCTCTTTACCAAAACAAGCTGCATGGAAACCTTTCGTGTAATTTCGGCGGGAATTTTACGACTCAGCCGAACGCGCGACTCGATCGTAAAATTCTCGCCAATCTTTACCCGCCCTTGTTTGTGAAAGGGATGACTTACGTTAATTAAATTATTGTAAACATTCATTAAGATGTTCAGAAATCCAATATATTGTCAGGAATGACGTCAAATAAATCAGTTCTTTCCTCCAAATCATACACCAGGTCCCGGGACTTATCTCATTACCGTGACCCTGAAACGTAAAGAGCTATTGAAAGACATCGTGGATTTTAGTCAGTAGGAGTCTGACAGTCATTACCGCCCTGCCCTAGGTGGGACTAATTTGAGGATTTTACAACGATAAAAAAAAAAAAAACTAACACCAAGTTGATGAAGGAAAACATCATGAGGGAACAAGCATGTTCTTAATCCAAAAGTTTGAAGATACTTAAGTGACTACGAATTCGCACTGCACACGCGTGGTAATTACAGGCCTAATCTTTCCCACGAAGAGAAGGCCTGTGTCCCAAAAGTGTGAACATTAGGCTGATTATGATGAGGCGTAAATCGACTTTTTACTCGATGACGTCTCAAGCGGGGCTTCCATAGTCCACGCCATGGCTGAAGTCCTTTTGTCGCGGCGGCGCATCGAATAAGATTTCTTAAAATGTAGCTCGAAATTTCCGCAGGTCATGAGTTGTGGGGCGGAGTCTAAAACACCGCTATTGGCTGTCATAACCAAATGTTTCCAGCAAAAAAAATATTTATCTTCTTCTAATTAAAGTCTAAAATTCATTGTTATCTAGTGCTGCTGGCGAGTCGGCGAGATGCACACAGCCACTGCAGATGGACAGTTCCGGAGTACCAACGGTGCCACACACGGACGTGACAAGGTCGCCATATTGGATGCTGGATCTCAATATGGGAAGGTAATTGATGTGACTTGGAATTTTGTGAAGGACTTGTGCAAGGCATGTTTTGCGCCTGAAACTAAACATGTATCTCAATCCTGATCTTGTCAATCAAAGTTTACTAAGATGTGCAATCATAAGCAGGCTTCAATGAAAATAGATCAGGATTTGAATTGAGATGCAATTCGTGCATACACTTGTTCGAGTCCTATATCGTACTAACGTCGGAACAAACGTGCTTTCAACTTATAGGCAATAGAAGCATCGTCCAATAGAAACGTATCTCATTTACACAAAATATTCAATGACAGACTTGACTTTCCTGAATAATTGCATTTTTTTTATGTTGTACGTAAGCTGTTAATTTTTGCTTACGTGAGATTGATACTCGGCGACGATATTCGATTCCGCAGTATTTCAATAACAAAGTAATCCGATGCCGAGCTGAAAACATGTCAACCCACAATGCTTTTTAACTAAGTTTTATTTTTTTCTAATCTAGTCAGAGTAAAGGGCTTCACACATAGCAGCTATAATGTAAAAAGATGTACATTATAGCACGATACATCTCATTACATCTTTCCATAGAAATCGTCAGGAGACCACACACTGCAGCTATAATGTATAATATCTGGTCGACCGAGCTTTGCTCGGTTTTAAAATGTCTATATCTTGGGAAACGAGCTTTTCTCGAACCTGGGACCTTGATAAATCGATTCCTTGAGCCGAAAAACCCCTAGTCTGTAACTTTCATGAAAATCCTTGGAGCCGTTTCCGAGAACCTGATTATATATAAATATACAAGAATTGCTCGTTTAAAGATATTAGATTTTTACATCTTCGAATTTCTATGGAAAGATGTAATGAGATGTATCGTGCTATAATGTACATCTTTACATCATAGCTGCTGTGTGTGAACCCCTCAAAAGTCTGACAAAATCGGAATAATGAAATAAATCAATCAATATTACCCCCTACACGTTATCTAGTTTTGTAAGGTCAATGCCACCTAATCAATTGTCTCAAGTCACATTTCATAACTTTACTACCACGCGATAAGATCTCCCCGAATAAAACTTCCGTTTGCATAATTATTTCAAGTTGTTTCGTAACAATTAGAAGAAGTTTCGCTTATAAATAGAATCAAGTAAAGATAACAAATCAAAGTTTTCTAATTTGATCTAGTTACTTTTGACTGTTTCGTAATTAACTATTCCGGGGTCGTGTAATAATGTCTTAAATGTTAAAATGTGATGGGCCAATGATAGGCCTTTATGGTCCGTTCAAGACTTATGGTTTTAGGGCGGCCACATACATCAGTTTTTTTAGTTCGTTCGGAATTCGAAGTGCACTTGTATGAATTCACTGTGTTCGGATAGAAAACGGATCAGGATTCCTGATCAGAAAAACTGATGTTTGGCCGGCCTTAGCGGTAGGATGTGGGGCGGGCGGCGCGGATAAGACATTAATTACTCGAATTGGGCTCTGGCGGCGCTTCGTGGCGTCTTCCAAACATTTCTATACATTTGATCACCGCTCGGTGCCCCGCGCTAATTTCATTTTCGAAGCCGAGCTTTTTATTCCTGCGTTCAAAAAAATAAGAAAACATAAATTAAAAACCGATGTAGTTTCAGCAAACTCAAACTCATTCGTAATCGTAAGATATTTTACGTCGACACTTCAACGGTTTCACATTATTAAGTTTCGTCCATGAAACATACGATCTACTTGCACCACAAACCACTAAATTGTAATTTTAAACGCTATTCTGTTGCTTTCAATATTCATAGATATTAATAATGATATAGATTAAATCGGTAATTGTTTCATAGAGCTTTTACGTCCTCCATGAGTCCTTCATACCATGATCATTATTCTCTTGCCCCAAACCCATTAAAAAAAAACCGGCCAAGTGCATGTCGGGCCACGCACAGTGCAGGGTTCCGTAGTTGTCCATCAAAATACATAAGCGAACTAACTAAACTGATTCGCTGAATTTAAATTTAAAAAGAAGGATTTTCAAAATCGGTCCAGGAGTCTTTGAGAAATCGGGGAAAATACATAAATAAAAAGATTACGGCGAATTTAGAACCTCCTCCTTTTTTGAAGATACTTAAAAATAGTTGACGATAAAAACCTACCTATCCCCAAAAAACATACCTATTAAAGCTGTAAAAATAAAGTTGACAAACTTACATTTGCAGTTGAAGAACAAGTTCTCCGATACATTTTGTTTAAGAAAAATGTTATACAAGTACATTTTATAAGTTGGTCGACTATTACTCGTAAAGTTGTAAACCCTACTTAGTCATGATAATTTTCTTTTAAAATTCGTTATATATACTACTGTTGAGAATTTTTTCACACCCCCAAACACAACTGTTTAGCTAGTAGAGGGGGGGGACACTCGAGTCGAGCAAAATTTAGCACTTTAAAGCTTAATATTTCACAAACGAATTTTTTTATCAAAAAATTGTTAATGGAAACTCTCAATATTTTTTAAAGACCTATTTAATGATACCCCACACTAAGGGGTACACGAGAAAAAAAAAACACATCCCCACTTTATGTGTACAGGAGGTACCCTAAAAAAAAATATTTTTCGAGATTTTATTCTACCACTTTCTTGGCACAACAAATCCGTATATTTACACCAAATTACAGCTCTCTAGTACAGTGCGTCTCTGAGCTAAACTGCGGACAGACGGACGGACGGACGGACGGACATGGCGAAACTATAAGGGTTCCATGTTGACTACGGAACCCTAAAAAGAAGGATTTTCAAAATCGGTCCAGGAGTCTTTGAGAAATCGGGGAAAATACATAAATAAAAAGATTACGGCGAATTTAGAACCTCCTCCTTTTTTGAAGATACTTAAAAATAGTTGACGATAAAAACCTACCTATCCCCAAAAAACATACCTATTAAAGCTGTAAAAATAAAGTTGACAAACTTACATTTGCAGTTGAAGAACAAGTTCTCCGATACATTTTGTTTAAGAAAAATGTTATACAAGTACATTTTATAAGTTGGTCGACTATTACTCGTAAAGTTGTAAACCCTACTTAGTCATGATAATTTTCTTTTAAAATTCGTTATATACAGGGTGAATTTTTCAACTGGGCGTGGATGGCTATTTCCGAAACTATGAGGAATATCAAAAAACGTTAAAAGGAGTCTCGAGGCTGATTTTGACGAAAACTAAAACTGCATCATTGGATTTTAGAAAAATCAATCATCTTAGCCAGGAATCGAACCCGCTGATTTTGGAAAAAAAACACACCCTGTATTATTACACCATTTGATAGTGTTGCTGGTAAGGATAAAATTCTGTGAAGTAATCATAAACGGCAAACTTAAGGAAAAGGTATAATTAAAAAAAAACTGATCAATCTTCAAAGCAATGACTTTAATTCGAAACATAAGTTAACCGTTTCTTCTTTGAAACATTTCTATTTTTTATTCAACTCAATCATTTATTATTGCAGAATGCAGTGGGATTATTGAGACGACAAATCTAGTTTAACATTGAAAACAATGAAATTTTATAATTTTGAATGAATATGGCTCAGTAGGAGTAAAGTGACACAGAAAAACGCAATTTTATAAAAAAATAACTATTCCCTTAAGTTTGTCGTATATGGTTACTTCCCAGAATTTGATCCTTGTTAGCAACACTATCAAATGGTGTAATAATACAGGGTGTGATTTTTTTTTCCAAAATCAGCGGGTTCGATTCTTGGCCAGGATTATCGATTTTTCGAAAATCTAATAATGCAGTTTTAGTTTTCGTCAAAATCGGCCTCGAAACTCCTTTCACCGTTTTTCGATATTCCTCATAGTTTCGGAAATAGCCATCCACGCCCAGTTGAAAAATTCACCCTGTATACTACTGTTGAGAATTTTTTCACACCCCCAAACACAACTGTTTAGCTAGTAGAGGGGGGGGACACTCGAGTCGAGCAAAATTTAGCACTTTAAAGCTTAATATTTCACAAACGAATTTTTTTATCAAAAAATTGTTAATGGAAACTCTTAATATTTTTTAAAGACCTATTTAATGATACCCCACACTAAGGGGTACACGAGAAAAAAAAAACACATCCCCACTTTACGTGTACAGGAGGTACCCTAAAAAAAAATATTTTTCGAGATTTTATTCTACCACTTTCTTGGCACAACAAATCCGTATATTTACACCAAATTACAGCTCTCTAGTACAGTGCGTCTCTGAGCTAAACTGCGGACAGACGGACGGACGGACGGACGGACATGGCGAAACTGTAAGGGTTCCATGTTGACTACGGAACCCTAAAAAACTAAAGAATATTATCGTCTACCGAGCGCTCGTCCATACTAAAAGAGAAAACGTTTTCCTACCCCTAAATGTTATCCTATCTCAATGATTTTTTGGAACTAAACTAGGTTTATAGGTTTTCTTTTTTCACAAAATTTATAATAGTTTGAAAGTTACAGGCGCCTAAGAGTTACTTTTGAAAAAAAGAAAACCTATAAACCTAGTTTTTCACTGTGCCAGAAGCATTCTAAAAAATCATTGAGATAGGATAACATTTAGGGGTAGGAAAACGTTTTCTCTTTTAGTATGGACGAGCGCTCGGTAGACGATCCTATTAACCATAAAATTAAATCCCGCAGGTAATAGACCGTCGCATCCGGGAGCTATGCGTGGAGTCGGATATCCTGCCGCTGGACACGCCAGCCTACCATCTGAAGGAGGCCGGGTACCGCGCCATCGTCATCTCTGGCGGACCCAACTCCGTGTACGCTGAGGACGCGCCGAGATACGACTCCGATATATTCAAGATTGGCCTGCCTGTGTTAGGTGAGTAGGAGTTTTATGGTTACAATTTTAATTATTATTTTTGAAAATGGATAAATGCTCACCAAATCTGCAACTAGCTCTAGCAATGTTTCAGGGACACCCCGAAGTTCGGTTTGCTTAGGTTCCTTTTATAGTAGACCCTGCAAACAGAAATAGAAGCCCCGCGAAGCGGTGCTATAGGTACTTTTTAACCGACTTCAAAAAAAGGAGGAGGTTCTCAATTCGTCGGAATCTTTTTTTTTTTTTTTTATGTATGTTCCCCGATTTCTCGAAGACGCCTGGACCGATTTGGAAAATTTTTCTTTTGTTTGAAAGGGTATGCTTTCCAATTGGTCCCATTGTCATCAGGTCAGGATCTGATGATGGGATCCCAGGGAAATCGAGGGCAACCTTCAAATTTTATAGGCACATAGTACCATTTTCATATATTTTCTAAAGCTGTTCAAGTATTTGCATCTGATAATCATCATCTCAGGTGGATGAGCTGATGATGGAAGGTACAACTCCTCATTTAGTGAAAAATTATGTTTGTGTTCGCATATCTCCGGAACTACAAGTCCGATTTAAGTAATTCTTTTTATGTTGAACTAGATACCGTTCAACTAAAAGAATACTGCAAGTTTCATCAAAATCGGTTCAGTAGTTTTTGAGATAGGGAAGAAATGAAAGAGATGTTAACGATGTTATTACCAGTGCTACGGATTTCTTACATATGTAAGAAAATGATGTATATGACAAGAATTAGGTTGAATATTTAAACTAAAAAGAGTGAAATAAAAACTTTTTATAAAAAAATGTAACCGCCTTCAAAAACAACCACAAAAAAGGGTAAAATAACCAACAAAACTTTTCTTTCGGAAGTCGGTGGCAAAAAAGCAATGAAATTAATAAAAAAAACCACCGACTTCCGAAAGAAAGGTTTTGTTGGTTATTTTAACCTTTTTTGTGGTTGTTTTTGAAGGCGGTTACATTTTTTTATAAAAAGTTTTTCTGGTAGGCGTTTAAAGACACGCCTATTTTTACCCGACTGCGCGACGCAAAGGAGGGTAATGTGTTTATCAGTCTATGTATGTATGTATGTATGTTTGTTTCTATGTGGCGTTCTAGAGACCAAATGCGTAGGCCGATTTTGATAATTTTTTCGTCAATCGATTCGTCTTAACCTTGCGAGTGTCACTAAAGACATGCCAGTAATCAAAATTCACCACAGCGACAACCAGACGCCTTATTGTCAAAATGAAAAAAAAAAATGTCGATGAACTATGTCATGTGGGGTATCGTTGAATAGGTATTTTAAAATCAACTTTAGGTTCCCTTTATCATTTTTCATTTTAAATAATAGTTTAGGATATATAACGATTTATTTATTATTAGATTCTAAGACAGGGCGCAAATGTTGAACACATCCAGTGTAGAAGTACCCATTTTTTGTGTCCAGCTGCTTCCACTTAATAAAACACATACCTACTCATGAACTACGGTTCCCTGTGATGGTGTACCGCATTGGCAACAAAGTGCCTACGTTTGCGCAGCGCCTAAGCTAAACAGAAACATTGAAACCCTTTTCAAGGTTCCTCAGCCTAATGGCAAAAATTTGAACCCTTTTAGATTAATCTTGTCTGTTCGTCTGTATGACCGCCCGTTCGTATGTCACAGCTACTTTATTCCGCAACGGCTTTACAATTTTTTTATTAAATAAATAATTAAGGGAAAATCTTAGATAGGTTACGATACTGATTAATCAGGTCACCGCGATCCTGGAACGCAAGGATGTCCTTTGGAGGAACAGGGTAGATTTTAGTCGTCGACGGTTCCTTCGGGAAATAAAAAAAAAGAAATGTAAATGGTCATAGAATAAAACGTAATCAAATAATTATCAACATGAAATTAACTAAGTACAAGTTTAGTTTTCCTATTGTAATAATTTCACGTAATTTCGTCGTGTTGGCTACAAATTACATTCGCGTGTTAACAGGAATCCGGTTCCAATTAAATATTAGTCGCTTCGCGTGGCCACGGTCGCGGGGTAATGATTGTTGTTTTGTTAGTATTTTTTATTTTGTACAATTATTTAGCTTTGGAACTTTGAAAGACCGTCACTGTTGTTTGATTAATTTAAACTTGAAATTGATGATAACATTTAGTGTAATGTAGCTCATAAGTCTAACAACCAGTCTTACCATGGGGTGTCGTATTACCCAGTTACTGGGTTGTGGAGGTCCGACAGGCAGTCGCTCCATGTAAAAAACTGATATCCAGCTGCATCTGGTTTGACTGGAAGCCGACCCCAACACATATAATGTAGTTGGGATAAGGCAGGCAGATGATGATGATTTAGTGTCAGGCTGAGCGCAGATTTGAGTCACAACTGTTTTAAGACAGTCTTGTCTCACATAGACAAGTCTGTCTTAAAACATAAACAGAACTGTTTTGTCCACGGCACGCCGCTCACCTGAAACAAAACTGTTCAGTGTCAGACTTGTCGCTGTGCAGTTCTTGTGTCTATTAGACAATATTGTCTATGAGACGTTTTGTTTTAAGTGTGCGCATCTTCATGGTTTTTGTAAAGCAATAGTCTGTCTTAAAACTGTTTTGACTCAAGTCTGCGGTCAGCCTAATGTACTCGGGGGAAAACCACATCAAAATAACAGAAGTATGTTATACTTTTCATAGTTCTATTAATTTCATACACATCTTGTTTTAAAACTTTGCCCCTCATTATGAATTTCTTGTGTGTCATGAGGAAAATAGAAGCATATTCGCGAGCATCCAGATCCTGAAAAACTACTTGTAAGTCATAGAAATATTTGTTCCATGTCTTGCAGGAATATGCTACGGCATGCAGATGTTGAACAAGGAGTTTGGCGGCTCCGTGCTACGGAAGGAGGCCCGCGAGGACGGACAGTACGAGGTCGAGGTTGAAACCACATGCCCGTTGTTCAAGTGAGTTGGTAAACCTAAGGAATAAATGCAAAAAATTGGAGGACCATCAACCTGCCCGGGTCAACGGCGCGTCGTGTTCCACGCGCGCCTCAAAGAGTGTCAGCAAAAAACAAAAGCCCATTATCACCGTCCGCAAGCCCGCTCCGACGCTGTGTCCTCTGCTGATCAGAGGGACACGCGTTGGAGCGTCCACACGACAGGCTATTCGCATACGGGTGAAGAGATCTATTAGGCACACAATACCTAAGAGAGAAGAATTTTTGCCCGCATCCCAGGGTGCACCGGCCCGAAAAACTGGTCTTCCCCTCAGACGTATCCGAGAGGGAACTCCAGTCCACGGGCGCACGTGGAGGTTTCCTGTCTTAGCACCCCTATTTTTACTACCTTAAAAAAATGTACATTTAGTTTACGTGCGTTTCCAGTTTTTCCGACAAATATCTACGAAGATGTGCAGGCCCGGGATTAGGGTAAAACTATTGTTATTTTGCCTAATGGGTTAACTAGCTTTTAAGCCCGGCTTGTTTTTAGTGGGACACGAAGAAGCAGTGTGAAAATCGCCAGGCCACAAAAAAAATGTTTTGGAAGCATTGTTTAGTGTGTATGAAAACTTTCGACAAATTCCTCCGGCGCTGAAATTTGGCATATAATGAGAGTAGGTGATACAGATTACAGATGCACAATAATCCAAACGGACCACGTATGCCTCATTGACTGGACTAGTAGTTTATCAAACAAATCCAGAAAACATTGACTTCCAAATCAATGTTTCACAGGTAATTCTGAAACCCCATAACCCCATTGTTTCTCCATCAGTCGTCTAGAGAAACTGCAGCCGGTACTGCTGACCCACGGCGACAGCGTGCAGAAGGTCGGCGAGAGGTTCCGTGTGGGCGCGCAGTCTTCCAACCATCTCATTGCTGCGATATACAACGAGCAGATGCGGCTGTATGGTGTGCAGTTCCACCCTGAGGTAATCATCATCATCTTCCTGCCGTTTTTTTCTTCCATTCTCCTCTATCACACGTCATAGTATCATCTACTCCTTTTTCTTTCATATCATTCATTAGACAATCCATCCATCTTTTCTTTGGCCTTCCGCTTCCTCTCCATCCATCAACATTCATACTCATCACTCTCTTAGTCATATGATTGTCATCCCTCCTCATCACATGCCCATACCAAGATAAACGATTCCCTTTCATTTTTTCTGTAACAGGCGCCACTTTCAAACTGCCCCTTATAAACTCATTCCATTCTTGTTACTCCACACATCCATCTTAACATCCACCCTGAGGTAATAATGAAAGTAATGGAAGGGATTCTTCTATTGAGCTTTGCAAGTTACGTTTTCACTTGATAGCCGTTTATGGTAATTTATAAAAACTGAGGCAGCTACATAGCTCCAGAGCCTTGAACATCGAGGCCGAGTTGCCAGCCTGTTGGTTTTTTTGTTTTCACAACTTGATTCCGCCTGGCCCTTTCCATCATCGCACTACAAGACGTACGGTAATGCACCATCGATGGGTGGGCATCCCTCCGGTACATACGAAGCGTTTTGCCAATACTTTACCGTGCGCACAGCTAAGGAGTGGAACTCCTTGGCGTGGTCTGTATTTCCGAACCTATAACCTAAGGTAAGATTCCCACCAATCGGCCGGAATCGGCGGCATTTTACAATGCGGTAAAGAACATTGAAATCTATCAACAGTAAATAGATTTCATGTTTGCTTGCAAAGTTATCGTCGTCGGCATTCCGCGACACGTAGCGACGTGTCCCTCATGTTGCTTGCAAATATGAACTGTATTTACTGTTAATAGATTTCAATGTTCTTCACCGCATTGTAAAATGCCGCCGATTCCGGCCGGTTCGTGGGAATCTTACCTAAGGGTCTTCAAGAGCGAATAGGCTACATCTAGGCATGCGTGCTTCACCGTCTACAACATCTTCGCTTATCGTCAGGCATGATAGCGGTCAAACGAAAATTTACGATGTTTTTTTTCCCAGGTGGATCTAACACCCAAAGGCAAGCAGATGTTGTCGAACTTTCTGTTCGACATCGCGGGCCTGTCGCGCTCCTTCACGCTGCGCTCGCGACGCGACGCCTGCATACACTATATACGGGAGACTGTGGGCGATAACAAAGTGCTGGTGAGTACACAGTAACTTAGGTTGATTTTCACTAAATGTTTCCAAAAGCCTTTTTATACGACTTTGAAATGAGGAGATGCTCAATTTTTTTTTTACGTATGTTGCCCTCTTTCTCGAAGATAACTGAAAGGAAGCCTTTTGGAAAATTCTGCTTTTGTTTGAAAGGGTTAGATAATCCTATTTTAATCAGGTCGGGATCTAATTATATGATCTTGGTAAAATCAAGGGAAGGAAGTCTTATATCAATGAAAGCAAATCATCGGCGATAGCTGTTATCGCATATCGCTTAGTACAGCGTACAACCCCAATCTCTTCAAAGGCTTAAGGGTAAGCTCGCAACATCGTCAATTTTGTCTGTCATCTCTGACGTAGACTAAAGTCAAAAGCAAACCCTATTCAAATAAAAAGATGTCTTGAAATACGCGGAATTAAGCAGTCATATAAAGATGCCCGAATTCCGGCTCTAAAGAAACTGACTGCATTTCACTGCTGTCAGACTGCAAACCATCCTTGCTGCCCAATTTCAATCAGTACGCAGTCCCGACTGCACGCTAACTGCAACCTAGCTGCATAGTCGAGCAGTTCAAAAGCAACTAGACCAACTTAAGTTCCAGGGATGCAGTAACCTTGTACAGAGATTCCCGCAACCCATTTCTGGCATGCCTCAAGTTCAAATCTCAGATCAAAGAAATAAGCAGATAGAACGCTCAGAACAAGCGTGTGTCTCCACCAAAGTTAAAACAAAATCAAATAGAATTACATTTCTTATTTTTTTTGAGAACAACTTTTACGATGGTTAAAGACACGAGACGGCATAATTTGGCAAAAAGCAACAACGACGCGCAGCTTGGTACGACGCGTAGCTTGTTGGTACGACTTTATATTCGATTTTGATTTTGTATTAACTTTGGTGGAACCACTCGCGTGTTCTGAGCGCTCTATCTGCCTATTTCTTTGATCTGAGGTTCAAATAATATGTTTCTACAGGTGTTAGTAAGCGGAGGAGTGGACTCCACCGTGTGCGCGGCGTTACTTAGAACCGCTCTCCGTGAAGATCAAGTCATCGCCTTACACATTGATAATGGTAAGTGCCTGAAGCAACGACGATATAATACTAGACTCCGCATACACGATCTAAGGAACAAAAACTATTCTGTCAACTCGCTGAGGTAGGGGTCGCCGAGGGGGACGGGGTACTGCGTTGTGATTGGCTAACTCAAGGTCTGTTCTGTCTCAACGTATGTTTACGGCTCACAGGATTGGTCGAAATGAGACGGATATTAGACTTTATTGCCTAATGTGTTGACAGGCATCGGTCCCCTGTTATTACGAGTCTCGTCGTTGGCCTGAAGATATCAGATTGGGCAGAGGTACCCAAACTTTTTCAGTTCACAGCACACAGGCTTTACATTATGTCTCGATGCCTTAGCTATTGAACACCAGGTGACAATTAAAACTCCTGATTGATAACTTACAAATCTGAGTTCGAAGGTGTGCGTCCACAGGTCGGCATCGGACGTGTCGTACGTAACGGATTTTAGTTTGCCTTGTATGAAAACTCATACAACTGCGTCCACTGATCCGCATCGTACGGACGGCTCATCGGCAATGCCTTAATGCGATGTGTACCGATGACGTCATACGGAATGCCGATCAGTGGAAACGAGGAATGGCATCGGCAATCCGACTGCTGATACTCGCGTCGGCAATCCGATCGCTGCCGACACAGTAATCCGATTAATGCGATGCGTCCGATACGTACGATGCCGACCTGTGGACGCTTACCATAATAAGACTATCGTCTTCTTTCTAGGGGATTTTATTCTAAAAATAATATTCACGTTAATTCGATTTCGAATTGTCAACATTAGCCTCTCACGGCGTCTGTCTATGCACTCAGTTTCGGAACCTCGAAAATGGGGACGAATGAAAAAAAAAAGATGTCCTTAAATTATGACGCAGGTAAAACGAGACGTTTTCAACATGACAAAGAAACACAACGAAAACAAAGAGTCATTCAAGTCATGAAATATTTCTTCTCGTGTATTTTATAAGATGGAGAAATTAATACAAGAATTCCATGAATGATGCCCTTTGTGTGTCAATGCCATGCTTTCTTTTACAAATATACGCTTTGTTTTCGTAACTCCACTTGGCGTATATCCAAAATGTTGCCGTTAATCAATCTACGGTCACATTGAATGAAATTATTTCGTTTCAACGTAACTGCCTAAACGTGGGTGTACTATACTACTCCGTAGAAAATGCTCAATAAATATCAGATTAAAATAGTGTGTTGTCCTTATTAAGTACATATTTGACAATCATCCAAAAACACTGTTTACACTGAAGTTGTATTGTCAGCCGGGATATATTCCATGATTCTTCATAATTTTTAAGTCCTTTCATTTGACGAATAGCAAAATGAACAATCACGGAAGATATTCCGTAAGTGGCAGTAAAGTTTAACCTTCCAAAAGTTTTAATAGTTACGATCAGTCAGACTTGGTCGGGGTGATTAAAAGTAGAGAGTCCACTTCGATAGCAACACTATTTTTACCCGACTGCGCGACGCAAAGGAGGGTAATGTGTTTATCAGTCTATGTATGTATGTATGTTTGTTTCTATGTGGCGTTCTAGAGACCAGATGCGTTGGCCGATTTTGATAATTTTTACGTCAATCGATTCGTCTTAACCTTGCGAGTGTCACTAAAGACATAAAAGTAATCAAAATTCACCACAGCGACAATCAGACGCCATATTGTCAAAATGAAAATTAAATGTCGATGAACTATGTCATGTGGGGTATCGTTGAAAAGGTATTTTAAAATCATCTTTAGGTTCCCTTTATCATTTTTAACCGACTTCAAAAAAAGGAGGAGGTTCTCAATTCGTCGGAATCTTTTTTTTTTTTTTTTTTTTTTTATGTATGTTCCCCGATTTCTCGAAGACGCCTGGACCGATTTGGAATTTTTTTCTTTTGTTTGAAAGGGTATACTTTCCAATTGGTCCCATGATCACCAGGTCAGGATCTGATGATGGGATCCTAGGGAAATCGAGGGCAACCTTCAAATTTTATAGGCACATAGTACCATTTTCATATATTTTCTAAAGCTGTTCAAGTATTTGCATCTGATAATCATCATCTCAGGTGAATGACCTGATGATGGAAGGTACAACTCCTTAACAGTAAGGAGTAGGCATCGATTGATTTACTTTGTGTTCGCATATCTCCGGAACTACAAGTCCGATTTAAGTAATTCTTTTTTTGTTGTACTAGGTATCATTTAACTTAGAGAATACTGCAAGTTTCATCAAAATCGGTTTAGTAATTTTTGAGATATGGAATTTTATTAGCTTAATGTGTACATGAGTGATGTAAGTACTGGTGCGAAGGATTACAAAATTATAGTGCACATGTAAGAGAATAATGTTCTTGACAAGAATTCGGGTTGAATATTTAAACTAAAAAGAGTAAAATAAAAACTTTTTCAAAAAAAATGTAACCGCCTTCAAAAACAACCACAAAATAGTGTAAAATAATCTACAAAATAACTTTTTTTTCGGAAGTCGGTGGCTAAAAAGACAATGAAAAGAAAAAAAACAAAGGCACCGACTTCCGAAAGAAAAGTTATTTTGTAGATTATTTTACACTTTTTTGTGGTTGTTTTTGAAGGCGGTTATTCATTTTAAATAATAGTTTTTTACACATAAGTACTTTAAATCCCTCGCTAAGTTCTGGATTCAATTTAGAATCCATCACTACTCTCGCAACTCGGCTCTAGAATCCTTCGCTCCGCTCGGGTACAAAAAGCACTCTCGCCTTTTAAATAGTTACTTGCTATTGGTCAGCAATCCACTATTTCTGACCTATATTGGTAACGTTTCTGATATGATCGTCTGGAAAAGTAATAATCGGCGTGTTTCATCTTAGTGTTATCTCTGTCGCACTAAGTAGCGTATGGTACCTTTATTAAGTACAGGGGGGGTATTACAACGTCTTAAAATCAGGCTTGTTTCAGTGAGTGAACGAGATGGCACTAGACGACTTGTATAGCTCTGTCACTTTCGCTCGCAGGAATAAGCCTGGTTTTTAAGACGTTATAATACCCCCCCAGGTCTGTCGTTCAGGGAATTTAAGTGTGATGTTATTGTTTTTTTTGCAGGTTTCATGCGTAAGAATGAGAGTGCTAAAGTGGAGAGATGTCTCAGAGAGCTTGGAGTGCGTCTACATGTAGTTAATGCGGCTCATCAGGTATTTTTATTTTTAAATAACATTGTAGAAATATGTAACAAAAACGTTGGAAGACTACACTTTCAATTCCTCCCAAAAGAAATAACAGTATTTTTAAAGAAAGATGAAGACAGGGAAACAGCAAAAAAAATGAATGTGCAAAATTGTCTAAATATTGGAAACTCAAATAAAAATATTTTTAGAGATGAATTTTATTATTCCTCATATTCAAATGAACTTTTCGTAATTTGTATTTCATTTGTGGAATGACGAGGATTGATGATAAATGATGTTAGACTTATTGAGATTATTACGTTTTTAAAAATTGTTAGCGCATCATGACACGGACGCGGGTTTTTGTCGAGCGGTGAGGTGCGCGGCGGAGGGCGCGCGCAGCTGTCAAAACCATAGACTACTGCAAAACTGCCTCTGTGATATGCCATGTGCATGAGTGTCTATGGTAGCGCATCATGCTAAGCGTCAACAAATCTACTGAATCATAAAGAGTGCTTCTTCTGAAAGTTGGCAACGTCGCAAATAGTTGTCAAATATCAACAAGTTTTGATTTATTTTACACAGTTTCTGTATGAAAATAAGAAATATCGCTCTGAAGTGCACTAAAAAATTGATTAGGAAATGCATTCATTAATACCGTAACACCGAATTTATAGTTTTAGACGTAAAAAAAGACAATTGGGAACTTTCCAAATGCCTTACACCTAAAACGGTTACATTACAACATCAAATTCAGTGCTTTAATTGTATTCCTGTATCAGTTTTCTAGTGCACTACAGAGCCATACTTCTCATTTCCACACAGTAACATTACCAAATTAATTTTTTGTTGAGGTCAATAAAACTGCCTCATTCTGTTGTAAAATGTGTGTAACATACAAAATGCTACATCGCTTCAAAAACTAGGTAATTTAGATGTGCTGAAAAATATGTACATAAAGAAGCGTATCACATGATAATAATGGTTAAACAGTGAAATAAATAAAATAACTTACTATATACATTACTGGATTTGCCAGTGTTCATACATAATTTCATAAATAATAACGATCAAAGTCTGGATAAAAATTTGCAAAAACTATGTTGCAACATGACTCTTTTTAGTGCTGACCGTAAACCCAATATTCACAAAACGATTAAAAACCTTCATTCAGCCTAATCGATAATCGCAACATAATCGAATATGAAAAAAAAGTAAAACAAGACATAGAGCATGGACTGATTTATCTGCTTTTTGACTATAAAAAGCTCAGTCCATGCAATAAGTCTATGAAACTAAATCTGAATCATTTTATAATATTTCAAATTTTCAAGTATTATTTCGTTTACGCAATAATTTATTTATCGTTGTTTCATTGGAGGCTAAACATACCTGTGTCTTCTAAACTTAAATTCAATCATATGGTTTTACTTATACCCATTTTGTGTTTTCGTTAATTAATTTCAATTTATCTTTTTAAAACGGATCTAAAAAACGTGAAAAGACAAACACCGGGTTCGGATCTAATGCTGAGAGATGGGAGTATGTACTTCTAAATGATTCCTTGCAGTAACGAACAATTAGAATTTCCAACAGGGCGTGTTTGGCTAAATTTTAAACTATGAGGAATAGCGAAAAATCCTTAAGGAAGTCTCGAGGCCGATTTGATAAAAATTAAATAACATCATAAAAATTAAATTTTTGAAATATAAATTCAGCAATCAAACTATCAATATTCTGTGAAGTAGAAACATGCGACAAACTTGAGGTATAAGGATTTTTTTCCATTAAATAATGTTTCGCTACATGTTCACAACATAGTGTTCTTATTTCAAATTTTTATTATCACTTCGTGGTGTAAATACATTAACGATTTTTTTGAAATTCGAACTTTAAGTGAGTTTGCGCGAATTTTGATTTTATTCTGCTGTACAATGACTAAATTATTGTTTGTATATTAGTTCATATTTTACCAAAATATCATTACTTCACCGAATTTGATCCTCAGCGACATCGAATAGTGTAAAAAAATATAATACCTAGCATTTTCTTTTTTTATTTCAAAAGCTCGATTTCTGACGTGTAATACTTACATGACCAAACCAATCTCACGAAACAAATTTGTACAATAAAATAATTAATTTGGCTATCTTTTGTTTGGAGCCGCGAGAGGGAGAGGACAGCGTCCTCCCTCCGCCCCAACCATAGTGGTAGGCGCCCGCAGCGTCGGAAGTCGGCAGACGATGTCCGGCCACCGTAGGCACAGCGAGTAAAGGGCAACTCGCTGTCCGACCATGGACCATGCCCGAGTCGACAGCGCGTCGTGTTCCACGTGCGCCTCAAAGAGCGTCAGCATAATGAGAACTTAGAGGGCCAAAGCCTACCGGGGTCGCGGGCGTTATTTCATGACCCCGGAACATAAAGGGCTATTGAAGGACACCGTGGATTTTAGTCAGTACAAGTCTGACAGTCCCTCCCGCCCTGCCCGGGGTGGAAGGACTCATTTGATGATTTTACCACGATAAAAAAAAACTTTTATTTGGTAGGAAACAAATTCATTTATAATAAGCCTATCAAAATCCAAGGCATTCTATATTCATTCAACATTAAAAATTATAATATGATTGTACAAAATAAAATGTACAGTAAAAATTAGCTAATAAATTAAAAGTTATTACATAATTTTGATTATCGAGTACCACAGCGAGTGCATTCCTAATTCAAAATTTTTGAATTAAATAATTGCCGCGCATTCAAACATTTATTATCTGACATTGTTCCTTTGTCTATTATTGTTTTTTGGGAATGACAATGTACGTAATATTATTATAAAAGCTTTAAACTATATTATAATAGATAATAATTGCATTCTAAGCATAAAACAAATTTATTTTAATTTTTATTAATCGATTTCCTAATTTCCTTATTTTTTTCACTCGAGTTGACAAAAAAATCAATTATGGAATCGATTAGAATACTCGCTTTCACACATCATTACGATTAAAAAAAATAACATGGTTGTCGATTACGAATACAAATTGAGTAGTGGTAATGAAAAATACGTGTTATTGGCCCTGTATTAGAGAATTACGCCAAGACCTGGTCTTTTTTACGTTATTTATAATATTTGGCATGATATTTATCTTTATTATTATGGAGTTAAAGCTCGCGTGTGTGATCCAAGTGCAAAATAAAAATGTAAACAAACAAAAGTGGCGCGAAAGTTCGAGTTCAGATATCAAATTTTTCATTACCACTGCTAATTTATGTTGAAATACGTGTGAATTCGTTACAATACTAAATGACGAGTTATTCATTCCTCCTAAATGATCCGTTGGATGTCCGAAAACCACGTTTTTTATGATTTTTAGCCCCACCCAGCACTGCCATCAAAATGGCGAAGATCGTATTTACGCTTTTGGATTTTGTTACGGTAAATAATGAAAATAGGCGCTAAACGTAGAAGTTATAATTTCGTGAATAAATCAGATTTTTATTTAACATTCACTCATAGGATTTTACGCAGAGAATATTATATTTTTTTAATTTATAATGAGGATGTCGTATGACTACAACGTCTGCCCCTTTTGGACCCACTATTGAGCCAGCGTAGGTTTACTTGTCGCGCCCCTTTCGGGGGCGCTACCGAACTATACGGTTAAGTTGATAGTTAATTTTCCCCCCCCTTCCCCTCAGTTCCGACAAGGCAGCACGGTGGTCCGCGAGGCCGGCGGTCGCGCTCGTCACACGCCGCTGCTGTGTCACACGGCCGCGCCCGAGGACAAGCGGAAGATCATAGGAGACGTCTTCATACGGATCGCGGAACAGGCCGTGCATGATCTGAACTTGCAGTGAGTTACATACACTAGTATAAAAGTTTTTTGACTGGCCCGTTGGTCTAGTGGTTAGTGACCCTGACTGCTATGCCGGGGGTGGTAGGTTCGATTCCCACCCAGGACAAATGTTTGTGTGATGAGCATAATCATTTGTTCTGTGTCTGGGTGTAATTTATCTATAATATGTATTTAGAAATATATGTATAAGTATGTTTATCAGTTGTCTAGTACCCATAACACAAGCTCTGCTCAGCTTGGGACTAGATGGCGTTGTGTGATAGTTGTGGAATATTATACACTTCTCATCAAAAAAATCGAAACACCTCGCAGTTTATGATTTGATAAGGATTATCAGAAAAATGTGTATATTTAGGAATAAATGTAAAATGTCATTTAATAGTGAGTAGTATGAGGTTTTTAAATCCTAATGTTAATGTTCTAAATTCAAATTAAGTCTTCATAGGTTTCGTATTTTGTATAATGAGTAATTTTTACCCTGTATGGAATATGAAGGAAATGGGTAAAACAACACGCGTAAATGAAAAAAAAAATGTAAGAAACGTTTATTTAATAACTTGTATTCCCTCCGCGAGCTCTTATTACTGCTTCCATACGGTTCTTCATCGATCGGATGAGAGTCACGATCACATGTTGTGGTATATTATCCCATTCCTCTTGGATTGCATTTTGCAGCTGGCTAAGTGTTTCTGGGGCTGGATCTCTTGCTCGAATTCGTCTCTTTAATTCATCCCATAGATGTTCAATGGGATTCATGTCCGGGCTTCTTGCTGGCCATACCATAATGGAGATACCGACTTCGGTAAGATAATCTCGTACGACGCCCGCGGTGTGAGCTCTAGCATTGTCGTGCATGAATATGAAGTCGTTGCCAATAAAATGTGCATAGGGCATCACATGAGGTTCAAGACACTGTTCGATGTACCGATGAGAATTTAGTGCAGGCAGCCGTGGCCCAGACACAAAGGCAAGTTCTGTCTTACCGTCGGCGCTGATTCCTCCCCAAACCGTCCACGAACCGCCACCATAGCTGACCTTTTCTTCAATGCAGCATTGTGCAAAGCGTTCTCCATCTCTTCTGTAGACCTTGTTCCTTCCGTCGTTACCATACAGCATAATTTTACACTCATCAGAAAACAGTACTTTGCTCCACTGAAGGTATGACCAAGTTAGGTGCTCGCGTGCAAAGTTAAGGCGCGCTCTTCGATGGTCTGCAGTTAATTTCGGCCCATTCGCTGGCTTATGCGGTGCCAATCCGCGTTCCTTCAACCTTCTTCTTATTGTAGAGTCACTTACAGCTACTCTTCGTACAACGCGAAGCTGCTGCTGCAGTTGAAAAGCGTTAAGGCGTCGATTTCGTAAAGAAGTTGTTACAATAAATCGATCATCTCGCTCAGAAGTGACCCGATTCCTGCCAGATCCTGAACGGCGCGTGAACGAACCAGTCTCCCGATAGCGTTTGTAGACTCTATGAACAGATGATAAGCTTAGATGCAATCTTGCAGCCACAACACGCTGACTAAGTCCAGAATCCAGCAATGCCACCACTTGGGCGGCTTCTGCGGGCGAAGTATCCATATGTTTTAGAAAAAAAAGTTTTTTCAGACGTCCCAAAGTCACAGTAAATGAAATAAGAAACAGAAAGTTTAAAGACAAGCGCTAATTTTTAGTTTTTAAACGAGAAACGTACTCCAACCCTAAATACACATTTGTCTCAAAACAGTGATTAATTTCATTTATAGGATAAACAAATGAAATTAATTCGAATTTTAATTTTTTTCTTCTTACTGTAATGACCAAACTGCCAGCTACACAGTAATGTTTTTTTTTCATGGAATTAATTCTCTTTTGTAAAAAATTAGGACAAAAACAATAAAAACGAAAGTGTTTCGATTTTTTTGATGAAAAGTGTATTAGTTATTTTGCTAAAAAAATAGGTTAAAAGTCGTTTAGTCAAAATCTGGAATGAATCTGGACGTTTTGGACGTAAAGAACAGTACCCTTAGCACGAATTTTCACTCTTTTACTTTACAGCGTCTTTCCAGTATTTACAGCGTTCCTTGTATGAAAAAATCAACGACGATATAATAGTAGACTCCGCATGCACGATCTAAGGAACAAAAATTATTCGGTCAACTCGCTGAGGTACTACGTAAGCGAAAGGGACGGGGTACTGCGTTGTGATTGGCTAACTTAAGGTCTGTGCTGTCTCAGCGTATGTTTACGGCTCACAGGATTGGTCGAAATGAGACGAATATAAGACTTTTTTGCCTAATGTGTTGGCAGACATCGGTCGCTTGTTATTAGGAGTCTAGTATTATATCGTCGTTGAAAGAACAGTACCCTTAACACGAGTTTTCACTCTTTTACTTTACAGCGTCTTCCCAGTATTTACAGTGTTTCTTGTATGAAAAAATGGAACAGCGCCTCTGGTGTGCGAAGAAGGAACTAATTTTTTCTTGAAAATTGACAATTTGAAATTATTGTCAAAATTGCAGTTTAATTTATGTCTCAAATACTGGAAACTCGTGCTAAGGGTACAGATCAGTTTTTGGAATCAATGAATTGAAAATCTACTTAGTCTTTCAATACAGACAGACACGTATTTTTAGTTTTTTTTTATTCAATGAATATTGACAGATAAAACGGATCAGTACTCGTGAAGTCAAAACGCACTACAAACTATACAAGTCATGACGTATTATGAATTTTAAAAGTGCAAAATCTTCGTCAATAGGGAAGTCCGGTCAAAGCTAATTGTAGATGGCGCCACCATAGCTAGGTCCTAATCCGACCAATGAGGTAGTACTATTTTGAAGTATCTATAAGATTTGAACCAATGACGATGCTGGGAACTAGCTATGCTATGCTAGCGCCATTCGTTTCCCAGTTGCCATCCCCATTGAAAACAAATGTTTTGGTAGTTTGACTAACTAAAGATTTAGTCATTAGATTTTTTCAGTAGACAAGCCTATTAGTATACATGTGACTGTTCATAAAATACCCTAGCCTAGGCTGATAAAATTTTCGTTTTTCTCAAATTACATTAATATAGTGGAAAATATGAAAGATGGGGCCCAGATTTTCCCCTAAACCATTTCACAACTTCCTAGCTATTTTAGCTGAAGAAGCGAAATGTTATAACACAACAATCTTATTCTCACCTTAATATTCAATCAAAAATCATAACTCTCCTCTCCAGGGAAGACCAAGTCCTCCTCGGCCAAGGCACACTAAGGCCGGACCTGATCGAGTCCGCGTCCTCTCTGTGCTCCAACAACGCAGCCACGATCAAGACTCACCACAACGACACGGAGCTGGTGCGAGCGCTGCGGCAGAGAGGCCGGGTCGTCGAGCCGCTGAGGGACTTTCATAAGGATGAGGTAAACTTATTGTTGGTTTCATGTTTTACTATACCGACATTGCTCTCATCATGAAATATTTGCACCAGTCCTGTACTGCGATTTCCGGCCACCGTAAGCGCGGCATGCGGATGGCGAATAATACGGTGATTCGCTGTGCCATCAAAGTCAAAGTAAAATCATTTATTTTAAATAGGCCATCAAAGAGGCACTTTTAAACGTCGAATATTAAAATTAAGGAAAAGGGATGGGATGGGATTGATTCTACACCCATTCGCAAAGGTAGGTTGATGGTAGAAAACCGGCCAAGTGCGTGTCGGGCCACGCACAGTGTAGGGTTCCGTAGTTGCCCATCAAAATACTTATGCGAACTAACTAAACTGATTCGCTGAATTTAATTTTAAAAAGAAGAATTTTCAAAATCGGTCCAGGAGTCTTTGAGAAATCGGGGAAAATACATAAGAAAAAAGATTACGACGAATTTAGAACTTCCTCCTTTTTTTGAATTTAGTTAAAAATATTTGACGATAAAAACCTACCTATCCCCAAAAAACATACCTATAAAAGCTGTAAAATAAAGTTGACAAACTTACATTTGCAGATGTCTCCGATACATTTTATTTAAGAAAATATGATATCCAAGTACATTTTATAAGTTGGTCGTTTATTACTCGTAAAGTTGTCAAGCCTACTTAGTCATGATAATTTTCTTTTAAACTTCGTTATATATACTACTATTGTGAATTTTTTCACACCTCCAAACATAAACGTTTAGCTGGTAGAGGGGGGGGGACACTCGAATCGAGCAAAATTTAGCACTTTAAAGCTTAATATTTCCCAAACGAATTTTTTAATCAAAAACTTGTTAATGGAAACTATCATTATTTTTTAAAGGCCTATTTAATGATACCCCACACTAAGGGGTACGCGAGAAAAAAAAAATCCTCACTTTACGTGTAAGTCCTGGAGGTACCCTAAAAAAAAATATTTTACGAGATTTTATTTTACCACTTTTTCGGCACAACAAATCCGTATATTTACACCAAATTACAGCTCTCTAGTACTGTGCGTCTCTGAGCTAAACTGCGGACAGACGGACGGACGGACGGACGGACGGACGGACGAACGGACATGGCGAAACTATAAGGGTTCCTTGTTGACTACGGAACCCTAAAAATGGGCAAGAAACTCCAAGCAAAGATACGCCCCACGTTTTGAGTGGCCCCTCTCTCAGCCCCGTAGAGTTATTTTCTTATTTTTAGTAAATTTAAAAACGTGGGTTTTTAGATTTTTTTAATATATTAATTATTTTATTCTTTTTTCGTATCCCATTCAGCAAACCCTTTCGTTGAATACCCATATCATGGGGGCGCATTTCAAATAGACAATCAACCATCTTGGATGTCCGCCATTTTGGATTTAAGACACGTGACTATTTTTTTTCATATTCCTGACAGCAAACCCTCTCATTTGATACCCATATCATGAGGGTGCATTTCAAATAGCTTGTCCGCCATCTTGGGGAGGCCGCCATATTGAATTTGTTATGACGTTTCTCATCTAGTCATATATTGTCATCTAAACTCAGTGCGTGTGCAAAATTTCAGCCTGCTAGCTTATCGGGAAGTGCCTCAAAATTGAGTTGTAAAAGTCCAACTGGAACGACAAACAAACACATAAACAAACAAGAAAAGTGAGTTTATAAAAACGTGGGAAAATATATAAGAAGTGTGTGAGCATTCAAATATCAACCAGCTTGATTCTGGATCATCATGGACCATGCCCTCGTGTTCCACTGTTGTCAGCAATATGACGAGGCCTCACTTAAATGGCCAAAGTCTGCCGCTGGCTGTCTTGTCAGATAACCGTGGCCTCGAAACGTGAAGCTCCGTAGATTTTTGTCAGTACAAGTCTGACAGTCGCTGAAGACTCATTTAATGATTTTACCAGGGAGGTAAGTAAAAGCTCTGGTCTGGAGTCAGGATGTTAGTCAAGGCTTATTATTTAAATCCCAAATGAGTTATATCCACCTGTTAGAAAGCGCCACGCGGAGTAGGCTGTCCTGTAAAGCCGAATAATGGTCGGAAGGATATAAATATAACCACAAAATCCCCAGAAACGGTCCATAAAAACGAGTGAATTTGTCATTGGTAAGGATGTTAATCACCCTATTCTTCAGCGCCTAAAGTAATGTTTTCGCCTTAGGTACGTGCGCTGGGCATGGAGCTGGGTCTCCCTCCGGCGCTGGTGGAGCGGCAGCCGTTCCCGGGCCCCGGGCTGGCCGTGCGCGTGCTGTGCCAGGACGAGCCGTACGCGGAGCGAGACTTCGCGGAGACACAGGCTAGTACATACACTTATAATCATCGGCTTCTAATGTTCCCACTGCTGGGACACAAGTCTCCTCTCTGTGGGAGGGGAGCGGGCTTTAATTCATCACGCGGGCCCACATCGGGTGACATCTACCAAATCGCATTTGGTAGATGTCACATGTCTTCGAATTTTAGATTCTAAGACATGCCGGTTTCTTCACTATGTTTTCTTTCACCGTTTGAGAGCGTCTGTCTGGCTTCCCACTACCAACTACTCGTAAGTCGGGGCCGATACCACTGGGCCACACTACTCAAATAATATGCGCTTCGTAAATATTTGTTTCCAAGTCGCCTCTTTGAGCTATCCTCTAACTCTTCAAGTTCTCACCCGCCATATCCCCTTATCGTTACAGATGCTTTAATGATACAATTTTATCATTATAATTAAAAAATAAATGAATGTATCTTATATCTTTAAACAAGCAATTCGCTTACCATCAGGCGAGATAGTGGTCAAACGCGAAGTATCATTAATAAAAAAAAAAATCTTGTATAATTATTTATTTATATACATATAATCAGGATCTCGGAAACGGCTCCAAGGATGTTCATGAAAGTTACAGATTAGGGGTTTTTCGGCTCAAGGAATCGATTTATCAAGTCGTCAATCCCACGTTCGAGAAAAGCTCGGTTCCCAAGATATAGACATTTTAAAAACCGAGCCAAGCTCGGTCAACCAGATATTTAGATATTAATTAGCCATAACTCCCACAGGTCATAGTAAAGATAATGGTGGAATACGCGTCGATGTGCGTGAAGTCCCACGCGCTGCTGGGTCGCGTGGCCAACGCCAGCACTCCCGCCGAGCAGGCCGAGCTCAAGCGCATCTCGTCCAAGTCGCCCGTCGCCGCCACGCTGCTGCCAGTCAGATCTGTTGGAGTACAAGGTAACACCACCGAAAATACTTGACAATCAAAATAACCCACCACAGCCCACCTCGGGACACCCAGGACTTACACAGATGTTCTCCACAGACCAAAGAACCTGATCAACTTCTGGAGGGAGGTGGGCTGGTTGGAATAAGCCACCAAGGCCACTATGGCCCACGCACAATGGTCCACATGAAGGACTAAGTGCGGAAACCAAAACCCCTAACATAGAACCCACCATTTCTAAGCACTAGTTAAAAAAATCTCATCAAAAACATCATCAACCGTAATCCCAATGGCGATGGCAACTGGGAAACTAATGGCGCTAGTATAGCTTGTTCCAAGCATCGTCATTGGTTCAAATCTTTTAAGTACTTCAAAATAGTACTACCTTATTGGTCGGATTAGGACTTAGCTATGGTGGCGCCATCTACAATTAGCTTTGACCGACCTTCTCCATTATAATGAATAAACAGTTTGGGTTTTAGCCATCATGTGGAATCCAGGCTACCTTCAAATATCCGTACTCATCGTGATGATGGACGTTTCTACCAACATACACTACAGCATTATTACAAAAAAATATGTTGAACACTTCTTTGTTACAAAAAATGTGTAACTACAAAGCTATTCTTATATCAACGTCAAATGCCGTTTTGCAATTGACACTTTTTAGTAAGTTTAACTTTATCGTAGTAAGTCTCTACTATCGCGAATAATAACGGCATTTCCCGTTAGTGTGGCCATTACGATATTTTGATACCGATAGCTCTTGATCGCGTTTAGATTGTACAATGAAATCGGTCGAACGTGTCTAAGGGTGTTTGTACACGGCACATGTAACCCGCGCAAGTGCCTCAACATGGTCAAGCTACATGCGCCGTGTACAAGCTCCCTAACCATGATGTTCTGTTCTAGGCGATGGCAGAACGTACAGTTACGCGGTGGCTCTGTCGACGGAGCGCTACCCGCCGGACTGGAAGGACATGCACTACCTCGCCAAACTCATACCGCGTGTCTGTCATAACGTGAACAGGTAACATAAAAAAAAATGTATTCATTTAGTTAAAATTTTGAGTAAATAATAAATGAATTCATGTAGTCAATAGAATAATTTATTCAAAAACGTGTTATGTTTTTGTCTATATCTCACTTATTTCTCTTTACTTATTCTTAAATAATGACCCTAACATGTTTTAATACATAACATGTGGAATACAAATAGACAAAACAGCTTCAAAATCAAACAAAGAAAAAATGCATGAAGTGGTATGAAAAATGCCAAAGATACATTAGGCCCGGAATCCACCAGAGCGGAGAGGAGATGTGTTTGAATAACCAATCAGATGTCAACTGAAGCTAAGAGGAGAGGAAATGTGGACATCTGATTGGTTATTCAAACACATCTCCTCTCCTGCTTTGGTGGATATCGGGCCTTACTCAACACAGGATAAGTCACTGCCGAGGCTACCTTAACTCGCTTGGCCTGATTAAGTTGATGTAAGAAATTGCGTGACAATTCAATGCAAGTTTGACTACATTTCAGTGTTTGTTCTATCAAATGAATTCATTGTCTATAACAGTACCCGGCACGTAAGTTGGCAAGATTATGGTGTAGTGGGGGTAAGTGTGTGCATGGCATTTAGCGGCACACAAGTGTAAGCGAGAGCGCGTATACTGGGTGCGAGCGGCAAACACGAGTGACACACCAATCTCGTGCTGGGATCGGCACTACCTCATACCCCGCGACCCTCATGACCAGCAAAGAGATCTACAAAATGTCTTCTGCGCATCTAACGACTCTTGCCAACTTACGTGCCAGTGGCCGGCACGTAATAGTCTGCAAAATACTCCATCTTACATGCAACTCACATTCAATTTGTTGTGTTGTGTTCGTTTCCTATATAAACTGTGTGCTAAATAGCTAATATCTTCGTATTCTCAGGGTTTGCTACGCTTTCGGAGGCTTAATCAAGGAGCAAGTGACAGACATTACGCCCACCTTCCTCACACAACAAGTTATCTCAACTCTACGCCAGGCAGATGATCTTGCCACACAGGTAACATCTTTAATATTGAAGAAAATTAAATGGCAACACTGGCAACACACACTGGTAGAACCTGACATGGTAGCGTTTATATACAAACACTTCAACACTTCGATATACCTATAGTCGATACGACATCGTTGGAGGGACTGCAATACTGCCCAGGTTTCGATTGAATCGAAGGCTTTTTCATAGTTCACAAACGCTAAACACAATGGCCGATTATACTCCTCTGTCTTCTGTATAATCTGGCGGAGCGTGTGTATGTGGTCTATAGTACTAAAACCTTTTCGGAAACCGGCTTGTTCGGGGCTTGATAGGACCTGTTTTACTAAAAATACAACTGGCACATGTGTCTCTGCCCAACGGATTTTATTGGCGTGATCTATTTCAGGATATTTTTATATTAGTTACTGACCTCTATTTAATTGTAGTCTGTTGAATTCTAATAACGGCTTTAAAATCGTGAGCTAGACACGTTTATGAGCATTTCCTCAGGCACTCAATCTTACCCAAGTCTATTTTCCCCAGGTGTTAATATCCAGCGGCTGCGCGTCCCGCATCGCCCAGATGCCAGTGGTGATGATCCCGATCCACTTCGACCGCGACGCGGCCGTGCGCGCGGCCTCCTGCCAGCGCTCGCTGGTGCTGCGGCCCTTCATCACGTCGGACTTCATGACCGGCATCGCCGCGCTGCCTGGATCTGATGCTATGCCGCAGGATGTGAGTAGCTTTTTAGAATTGGTAATTCTAATTTATCAAACTATTGGGTATACATTGTGCATGTTGTCCCTGGCCTAGAGGCCCGGCAACCCGCTGAAACTCCTTTGATTGGAAATTGGTTTTAATTTGACACGGTGTAATCCGTTTAGGGCTCAAAAGTGGCTCCAAATGGTTTGTGTAATATTACACACGGTGAGCACAGGTCTTTGCTGACACGCGGCCGCGTGTCTAGATCCAGGTAATTAACCGCGATACGTTGCGGATCATCACTTTTTTTGCGTGTGGCGTTAGACACGCATGTGTGTCATTTTAAAATCGATGGTAACTCCTTATTTTTGTTCGACGCCACAGCTAGAAATTAGCGAAATTAGACATCGCAACGAATCGGTTAAGATGAATGCACGTCGTCTGTCCATTCGACTTACAAAATGTCTCTCTGTCAACTCTAAATAAGTACTCTTTAACCGACTTCAAAAAAAGGAGGAGGTTCTCAAATCGTCGGAATCTTTTTTTTTTTTTTTTTTTTTTATGTATGTTCCCCGATTTCTCGAAGACGCCTGGACCGATTTGGAATTTTTTTCTTTTGTTTGAAAGGGTATACTTTCCAATTGGTCCCATGATCACCAGGTCAGGATCTGATGATGGGATCCTAGGGAAATCGAGGGCAACCTTCAAATTTTATAGGCACATAGTACCATTTTCATATATTTTCTAAAGCTGTTCAAGTATTTGCATCTGATAATCATCATCTCAGGTGGATGACCTGATGATGGAAGGTACAACTCCTTAACAGTAAGGAGTAGGCATCGATTGATTTACTTTGTGTTCGCATATCTCCGGAACTACAAGTCCGATTTAAGTAATTCTTTTTTTGTTGTACTAGGTATCATTTAACTTAGAGAATACTGCAAGTTTCATCAAAATCGGTTTAGTAATTTTTGAGATATGGAATTTTATTAGCTTAATGTGTACATGAGTGATGTAAGTACTGGTGCGAAGGATTACAATATTATAGTGCACATGTAAGAGAATAATGTTCTTGACAAGAATTCGGGTTGAATATTTAAACTAAAAAGAGTATTATAAAAACTTTTTCAAAAAAAATGTAACCGCCTTCAAAAACAACCACAAAAAAGTGTAAAATAATCTACAAAATAACTTTTTTTTCGGAAGTCGGTGGCTAAATGGACAATGAAAAGAAAAAAAACAAAGGCACCGACTTCCGAAAGAAAAGTTATTTTGTAGATTATTTTACACTTTTTTGTGGTTGTTTTTGAAGGCGGTTACATTTTTTTTGAAAAAGTTTTTCGGTCCCTCAGTTTTCTGTATAAAGACATCAGAATTGATCTCATTTTTATTCAAAACTAAGAATTGTCTCTAGGCTGATTAGTGTGACTATTGTAATTAACCCTTTTTATATTGTTCGGCAGGTTTTAGACAGAATGCGCAAGGAGCTGCTGAGCGTGCCGGGTATCTCCCGCGTGCTGTACGACCTGACGCCGAAGCCTCCCGCCACCACCGAGTGGGAATGATCGCCGCGGCTCTCACACTTTTATATATTTTTTTACTGAACGAACGCACCCACGGGCAGTGGTCGCCGTCATTTTGTTTTATTTGATGGAAGGCATCCCGGACGCGACGTAGTGAAGGCAACGAACTCGACTAACAAACACTATCGTTATAGTATATGAATTATGGGAACATTCTTGACTTACACTATCGTTAATCAAGTGCCTAATCAGTGCAGTATGAATTCGAAAATGACCATTTCCGTTTCGCAATACATACTACCCACAAATTCTTCCTCAAGAAATGGAATTAACGAGATCGACGCACTGCACAGCTGCTGTTAATTTATAACTTTTTAAACTGTTATTACTGTCGGGCATTCATCCCATAAATGACTATTTTTTACGAATTTTCGGTATAACATAACGTTGATTTTATTTTGTTATTAGTGTTTTAGCTATATAGTTTTTTGAAGTGAAAACTTCTTTAGCGGCGTTGTACACTTTTTCTGTAATGGGTAAAAAATTTAAAACTCGCGTCAGGGTCACGTGACCAAAACTCGCGTCAGGGTCACGTGACCCTGATCGAAAATGAGTAAGACGTCATTCAAATTTTTATCATTTGTAAGTTTCAATGGTTGCACCACTGCCCGATATAAAGAAGTTTTTGTAAATACATTGGTGTCACATGTTATAATATTAGCTCCACTGATCAGTTTTGTAACATGTAGTAATTTATTGTCAAAGGCTGTGTAAAAATTTATAAAAAAGCCCATAATTATTCCGCGCGACAAGATTGTTATAAATGGATCTTGTATGAAATCGAAGACACATTGTGTTTTATGGAATGGTTCAGTGTTATTGACTGGAAGTTTCATAATAAAAATTATATTATGCTTTATTTTCATATTGGATTTTATTTCAAAACCTTTATCACAATTTTGTATAAATATTATAAAATAACACAAATAAAATTCAGTCAGAGTTAAAGTTAGTCATACACATTAAAAAGCCTCAACTATCAGGCACTAATAAATTGATATTCTTGCCAGAAGAAACTTGTCCACCTATGAAAGTTTCCTCTTCACCTCTAATAGACAGACCCTCAGAAAGTGCCACTTTCTTTTCCCTCATCATCGGAGCTTTCACCCAGCGCGAACTACGGCAGTTACTGCAAGGATGTAGAGGTATAAGTTCTAAGGAAACAGTTCTGTTATTACAATCAGCACATTTGAAGAACCTCTTGAAGGAATCCAAGACTTTCAGAGGATGCCTTTCATCCTTGCATATCTGTGCTGCTGAAAATGCAGTATACTTGCATTTCACACATCTCACAGCTTTGCAAGCCAACTTGAATGTATTCAACATTTTCTCTTCCATTTGTTCTTTCTTCTCTAATTTGTGGAAATACTTCTCTTGTTCATCATCTTCATGCTCCTTGATTAAGTTCTGGTGAGCTGATGTTGCTTCTAGAATTTTCTTGAATCTCTCTGACATTACAGACTTTGGTTTCATTAGTTGAGATCTCTGTGTACCATCATCTTCAGATTTAGACTTTTTGCTTTCATTCTCATCACTGCTGGAGCCATTTAGCTTTTCCAATGCTCTCTTCTTGCCTGTTGGTGTACCTTTTATATTATTTGGATCTGCCTTTGCTAGACCACCATTTTGTTGGATCAATCTGAAGGCATTTGCTTTGGCGCGTTCTGCAGATTTTTGTCCATATGTCATACTTAAATCAATGGTGCCACTGCCTTTTAGACCGAAAGTGCCTCCTCTGCTGAGTTTGGGGGAGGCTCCCACTCTTTCAGCTAAGCTTAAAGTTTTTGACTTTGAATTTGAGGGACTGGAAGTGAGTTTGTTAAGTCTTTCAGTGTCACTTGTTCTTGGACCTGCAGGGCTATGCAATATTGAGTTGGTCTTCATGGGGCCCGCCCCCTGTGGTGCCCTGTTCATCATAAACTTGTCTCCTTCAGAGTTATGGTACTCACTCAGAGACATTAATCTATTGTTGTCCCTCTCTTTCACTTTGGCAGTGTTGCCAGAGGGTAAAGCAGAGTAGGCTTTACCTCCATAAATGACTGTGCTTTTACCAAGAACTTTGTTTTGTAAGCTAACAAGTCCTTTACCCATAGTGGAAGACTGCAGTTCTTGTCTTCTGGAGTAATGCTGATACTCCTGTTTCACATGATAAATGCACACATCACATTGGCTTAAATTAACAAATGCTGTACATTTCTCTCCATTCTTCTTTTTACTCTTGCACACACCAAGATCCTTGGATTGTCCCAAAATCATCACTCGGTCAGGATTCTCTACACTCAGACTGGCCTGTTCAGTACTATTTTGAGATCTATCCAAAACATTTGGATTTAGGACTGCCACTACAGTACCTTCTGGTGTTTTCCATAAATCGTTATAAGCTTTTCTAAATAAGAACATGGATACTGTCTTGAAATCATCTTTTAAGTCGCAGAGAGTCCATATCATGAATTGGTTACCCTTTGCTGACTTTTTGGGTGCACTTTTCCTAACAATCACACCACCAATCACCCAGTCTTTGGAAAGATCTTCATTTTCAACATGTCTCTTCACTCGCAGCATGTTGATAGCCTCTCTACCTTGCATGCGGTCCAATAGAGCTGTACTTGATATCAATGGCTTGGTAATTCTAATCCCGAATACTGGATCAGTATAAATATCATGTGACTCTTTGCTTTTCTTTATTTCTGGTGCACAAAATGTATTTTTGTTAACCTGTTCAGTTGGCTTTTTGGTTTTGAAGTTATTTCTAGCGATTTTAGCATCCATATTGGTTTGTCGTAACCTCGTTTCAAAGTCCAGCCTCTTATCCCTCTGTTCATGTTCCTGGTTATCCAATATCTTCTTAACCTCAGAACCATAGTTACTGTACTTGCGTTCAGTGTAGTTTCTTTGTTCTTCGTCATCTGATGAATCTGTATCGCCATTATGAATAGCAGAGCTCTTAACAGGCTTACTTTCTGCGGGTTTCTCTTCAACTTCTACGTTACTGCTACTTGGTTGAAAGATATCAACCTCACGGATTGAAGTCGTCTTCGTGTCCTCATTTTCAGCATCGTTCAGGTCCGCACACAGTAGTTCTTCTAACTGTGCTAGTTCATCGTTCTCATCCATTGTTTCCAAAGCTAAAATTAGTACTTCCAGTCACAAAAAAATGAATTGGCTAAATAAAAAACGATTTGTTTGCAAAATTGGCGCGTAACTTTTATGATTAATGATGACACTGACAGCAAACTTTGTCAATGTCACATTGCAGAAAACGTTTCGTTCGGAAATACAAAATGTGTTATATTGTGACAGACCAAAAATCTTTTTTTAAAAAAGAGAACCGACTTCAAAACCAAACACAAAAAATGGGGATGGCAACTCAAAGCTAATCGTAGATGGCGCTGCGATAGTTGGTCCCCACGTCTACCTTGTACAAAAAAACAAACAAGATTATTTGTTATAAAAATTGAGTATAAATACAAAACAAATATGGAAAATTATTCGTCCATGCAAGTACTATATACTAAAAGAAGAATTAAGACGCCGCGGCGCATCTACAAGAGGAAAAAAGTGATTTAATTGAGTGGTTATACATTTGATTTTACCGTAATAAATGCACAATTACTTGTAGTTGAGGTTTCAATTTGTGAGTTTAGGTATGTTTTACCTGTCCTCTCCTTTATCAAGAATATAATGCTGGTTTTGACTTTCTATTTTGATAAAATATCATAATGTTTTAAGTCAGTAATTTTAACCTTTTTTTCTATTTAGATTCGAGAAATATCACAATATATTTAATTTCTTAACACCACAACTATTACAAAACTCGTTCCAGGTGATAATTCTTCGATTTTCGAGCGATGCAATACTGGTACATAACCTCCAAAAGAAAAGTAGATATTATTTTGAAAAGTGTATTCCATCATTTTTACAGCTTATTACACAACATCCAGTCATTTTACATCAATAAATGGTTTTTTTTCTGAAAATTCCTTTGATTTTACAGTTCTTTGGGGACCAAACTGTCATTTTCACTTTGACACTTGCCTTCCCCATTGTAAAATAACTTTTCTTTCGAAAGTCGGTGGCTTTGTTTTTTATTTCATTGACTGTGCCACCGACTTCCGAAAGAAAAGTTATTCTCTTTTTTAAAAAAAGATTTTTATTTTTCCCTTTTTAGTTTAGATATTCAACAAAAAAAATCATATAATCGGCGTCTTTGAAAATCTTCGACCCTTGTAAGCAATAAAAACGGATCTATGCGAGCAACTTCACGAGGTATCCATTATTATTATATACTATAACTTTCTCCAGAATGTAATGAACAGTTTTCTGAAAATCGCATCAAAATCGGTTCAGCCAAACGCGAGATAATCGCGGACAAACATGCAATCGTCTCTGAAAATCTACGATCCAAGTAAGCAAAACGGTTCCACGCGGGCAACGTCACAGGATATCTATTAGTGTTATATACTAAAACCTTCTCCAGAATATAATGAACACTTGCCTGAAAACCGCATCATAATCCGTTCAGCCAAACGCGAGATAATCTCGGACAAACATACATACATACAGGTCGAACTGAGAACCTACTTTTTTTTTTGAAGTCGGTTAAAAATAATAATTGGCACAAAAGCCATGAAGCCATGCCAGAAATATTACCAAAATAATAATTATTATATTGGCTGTCAAGTTTTAAGATTTCCAAGATTTCTCAAAAGGAGTCGTGCTGGATTTCTATGAGGAAAAATTGATTTAATGAAACAATTTGTACATTAAACAACCTATCCATTGCCAAATAAACATAAAAACATTGCAGCGTTATAAATCATAATGGCGGGTATGTAGTTGTGCTTGACCGGTTGTTGTTGCAATAATTCTATTATTCTTCGATAATAACTGAGTTTCTATGTTCAGACAAGCAAGAGGCAGCGGCAGCTAGCAATCCGGAAGGTGCCAAAGAGGATGGTGTTGTGGCGGAAGTAATGAAGGCAGAATCACCTCAACCCGAGGCGACACCTCCACCTACCGATGAAGAGTGTCAAGAGATCATTATAGTTAACGAGCAGACTCAGGAACTAGATCTAAACCACGGCAGGATCGGAAAAATTGAGAATCTTGAGCCTTTGAAGAACCTTGAGCGGTGAGTCATATTTATAACCTGATTTTTTGAGTAGTTTTGGGTTCATTGCACTTTCTTAGTCATATTTTTAAGCAGTTGTTACCCAATAATTCAAGTTTTGAACATCATTATCATAGACCTGCCTTTTTTACTTAGTTAACTGATGTGGTGGGCTCCTTGTTTCCTTCTTCCATGATCCATGTTCTGCTGTCAAATGTCACTATCACTACATGATTCGCTTTCATAATCAATAACCACAATATCTCATCTATCATCTTTTGATAAGCCTTTATCTGATTCTCCATCATCCACTATTTGCAAACAAGTCTTCCATCACAAAAACTCAGTCAATGTGTAAATATTTTATAAATAGTGTAGTTCGGATGAATCGGAGGACAAAGGCCCCATCTCATACAGAGACGTGATAACAAACCTAGGTTTTTCAGAAAGTTAGGTATGTTATGTTTTGTAAATGAGAAAGTTTGTGGGCTAGAAAAATTCAATCCGCAGACAGGATTCGAACCTGTGGCCTTCGGATTCAATACATCCGACGCTCTTTTCCAACTGAATTCTTCCTTCCATTTCTAACGTCTCATGGTGACGTTGACGCTCGGTCAACGTCACCATTTTGCTCGGCGTTTAATATTTAAATATATTGGATTGATGTTTTTTACTCTTTCGTACAAAAACAACATAATCTATTTGGATTTGGTGTCATACATAGATATTTTTATCCTGGTACTGCAATCCGTTGGGAGTATTTTTTCAAGTTACATGCAAGTGAAGCCACTGACAATAGAAAGTTTTACTGATAAGGTAAAAGTTTGTGATGATGGATGTTTTTTAATCTGACACACAAAAACTACTGAATTAATAAACATGAAACTTAGTATGTCGATAGTTTATTATCTGGATTAACACATAGGATACCTAATATCCTGGTATGATATTCCCATTACTAAACTTCATGCAAGCAATGCCGACAGCCATAATTAACCTAGCTATCTATAAGTCACTGTCATCACAATGTTTTCTTTCAAAATGTGTTTGTAAAATGCCAATCCTTATCAATGTTTGATATTGAAAGAAGAATGTTCTCAAGAACAGTTTTAGCTATTGTTCTTGATCTTATCAGTCATATTCCATTGAGTGGATAGATTATGAATTTGAGCTTGAGGAGGTCAACAATATCTTGAATATTATTTTTTATAAAGGCCTCGTATTTGTTATTGGATTTATTTGTCATTGGTTTGTTCTTGACTCTAGTCAGCCAAGGTCGAAGCTAAAACCTAGACAGAGCCTATGATGGAGTGAGCTTAACGCCACTAGCGCTAGTGTTGCGTGAGGTCCCTGAAATGCCAAATATCTCTGTGAATGGGCTAGATTTTTTTTATTGTTGGTTGTTGTGTATAGTTTACAAAACCTCTGATTAACATACATAAACTCACGCCTTTTCCCCATGAGAGTAGGCAGAAACCACAGTGCCAAGCCCCAGCTGCTATGATCCTTACATACCTACCCTATATATCTGGACATACAAGCACGCTGATCGCGAATATTACGTGCCTGACCCTTCTGTAGCTCTCCACTAATAACGTCAGTGTAGGTCTTCCTAGGCCTCCTAGTTAATTATGGTAAATGAGTTATGGCGAAACTATGAATTGAAACACCTAAAACCATAGACATATTAGTGAAAAAAAATCTCCCCAAAAAAATTGTAAAGAAAAAAACATGTGAACACTTGTAACACAGTCCTCAGTGGTTACTATTATGTGTTTGATCTTCCAATTACCTATACCTCTAGGTGTAAGCCTTGTTGTTATTGTTCAAGTAAAAGAAACATACAAAGTGAAATACCTACAAGTAAGTGCAAATTAAATATAGTAGAATGATACATTGTCATGTGCCCACAATAAATGAATGACATCATTCATCAGTGTCACAAGATAATCAATAAGAAGGTCATTGAGCTGCTCCCACTTAATAAATAAAATGTTCAATGAATTGTGTCTCCCATGGGATCTAAGGCTGATTATACACTGGCTTACACGAACAAGCATTCTTCTTAACCGCGTATTTTTCCGAATCTGTCAATCTGTCTGTCCAAATTCTTGCAAAAATTCCGCACCCAATTCTGTCAAAATATTAGAGTTAAAAAAACTATATAATATTTTTACCAGGCATTGCTAATTCCATGCTAACTGTTTATTATTTAAGAGACACGACTGTTCAGTGGTTGCCCCTGATTTGACTAATTAAAGGCCTATCCGCACACAACAGTGCCGTACCGTGCCGTTCTGTGACGTGCTATATATGAGTAAACGAACATCACTGGACGGCACTGACACTAATGAGTACGCATAGCGTCGTGCAAAATGTATGGTACAATATCATATTTCACTGACACTAAACTGACTGGTATGGAACGTGTCGGCACTGTTGTGTGCGGATAGGCCTTAAGAGCCCACAAACCATTCAAAGCCAGGATGGAATGCTAGTTTGAGATAGACGCAAATATAATTAAGATCTTATTAGTAATTCAAAGACGCACAACGGTCTCACTACGTTTATACAATGTGAAAAGTTAATAGCGCAAAGCCCATGTTACTGATCAATGTTTGTTATAAAACTATTGGAAAAAAAAAAATTTTTTTCATACAAAATGAGAAATTGATCGAGCCCGTCAGTATGAACAATCATTTTTTTTCCAAAACTTTTAGAACACACATTTCAGTAACATAGGCTGAGTTACCCCACGAGAGGTTTTGCGCTATTAACGTTACACGTTGTATAAGAGAAATTAACATCCCCTACTAATGGAGGAAAGCAATTCCATTATTGACAATGAATGAGCGCCTGACTAGCTACTTGTGTCCAGGTGGTAATTTATTGCAATGTTTTCATTTGCTGATAAGACAGTATTTTTTTTGTTCCGTTTTATTTTTTAATTCTTAAGAAATTGTGTCCATTTTTTTTTGGGTCAGCGTCGTGATTTGTATTCTCAATTTATTCTATGTTCTTCAATAAAATACGAAAAAGGACAAACAGAAAGCAAGCGTTTAAGCTGAAAACCAGCGCTTAGCAACCTATCTACACTTCAACAATTCCCAATAAATTATAACTTCAGTGTGACGACTTAATTTAGATTAAATCGATACCCTAAAAAAAAACCGGCCAAGTGCGTGTTGGGCCACGCACAGTGTAGGGTTCCGTAGTTGCCCATCAAAATACTTATGCGAACTAACTAAACTGATTCGCTGAATTTAATTTTAAAAAGAAGAATTTTCAAAATCGGTCCAGGAGTCTGAGAAAACGGGAATAATACATAAAAAAAAAGATTACGACGAATTTAGAACCTCCTCCTTTTTTTGAAGTTAGTTAAAAATAGTTGACGATTAAAACCTACCTATTCCTAAAAAACATACCTTTAAAAGCTGTAAAAATAAAGTTGACAAACTTACATTTATTTTGCAGTTGTCTCCGATACATTTTGTTTAAGAAAATATGATATCCAAGTACATTTTATAAGTTGGTCGACTATTACTCGTAAAGTTGTAAAGCCTACTTAGTCATGATAATTTTCTTTTAAATTTCGTTATATATACTACTATTGTGAATTTTTTCACACCCCCAAACATAACCGTTTAGCTGGTAGAGGGGGGGGACACTCGAGTCGAGCAAAATTTAGCACTTTAAAGCTTAATATTCCAAAAACGATTTTTTTTTACAAAAAATTGTTAATGGAAACTCACATTATTTTTTAAAGACCTATTTAATGATACCCCACACTAAGGGGTACGCGAGAAATAAAAAAAACATTCCCACTTAACGTGTACTGGAGGTACCCTAAAAAAAATTTTTTTTCGAGATTTTATTTTACCACTTTTTCGGCACAACAAATCCGTATATTTACACCAAATTACAGCTCTCTAGTACTGTGCGTCTCTGAGCTAAACTGCGGACAGACGGACGGACGGACGGACGGACATAGCGAAACTATAAGGGTTCCTTGTTGACTACGGAACCCTAAAAAGATCAAATCCACGCGATCCTTAGCCCCGCGACCGCGACAGACTTTGGCCTTCTAAGGGACCCCGGAAAGGCAACTGGGGAACTAATGGCGCTAGCATAGCTAGTTCCCAGTATCGTCATTGGTTCAAATCTTATAGGTACTTCAAAATAGTACTACCTCATTGGTCGGATTGGGACCTAGCTATGGTGGCGCCATCTACAATTAGCTTTGACCGGCCTTCCCCATTTGCTGACAGTTCTTTGAGGTGCGCGTGGAACACGACACGCCGAACACTGCCTGACCTGGGAATCGTGATAGAGATATAATGAATTTATACCTGTTGGTCTAGTTGGTAGTGACCCTGGCTGCTATGCCGGAGGTCGTGGTTTCGATTCCCACCCAGGACAAATGTTTGTGTGATGAGCACGATTATTTGTTCTGTGTCTGGGTGTCATTTATCTATAATATGTATGTATTTAGAAATATATATGTATGTTTATCAGTTGTCTAGTACCCATAACACAAGCTCTGCTTAGCTTGGGACTAGATGGCGTTGTGTGATAGTTGTGGAATATTATTATTTCGTTTATTCATTTACTGTATTTACTATACTCATATTATTACATTTTTAAATATTTTTAAAAACAAAACCGTAAAAAAAAAACATTTAAACATTTATTATTATATTATTATACAAATGTATTTACTTTATATAAAAATCTCTTATTTCCAGACTATATCTGAGATGGAACCTGATCAAGAAAATCGAGGGTCTAAGCACACTGAGCACACTGGTGGAACTGGAGCTGTATGACAACCAGATTGTGGTCATGGAGGGATTGGATGGTCTTGTTAATTTAGAGTGAGTTCTTACTTCTTTTAAGACTTTCCTCGTCCGGGGTCGCGGAACTTAGGTATTCCTTTACCGTGACCCCGGAACATAAAAGGCTATTGAAGAACACCGTGGATTTTAGTCAGTACAAGTCTGACAGGCCCTCCCGCCCTGCCCGGGGTGGGAGGACTCATTTGATGATTTTACCACGATAGGCGCTACAAAAAAAAAAGAATCGTGTTTAAAATGAGAAATTTCGGTATCAATTTTTCAAAATTCAATGTAGATGGCGTTACATTCGCTAGGTCCCAAACTGATAAATTAAATCAAGCTGTTTTTTATTATAAAGTTACATGAACAGATCTTCAACCAATGACGAATTAAAAAGGACATTAGGAATATTACTATATGGCTGTTTTAGACCCCCCGGACACAATATGTCAAAGTCTTTTATACTTTATTATTGCCAATATATATAAGTACTAGCGACCCGCCCCGGCTTCGCACGGGTGCAATGCTGATATTAAATACACTACAGAAAACCTGTGAACGTTGTATAAAACATAGCGGCCCGCTCCAGCTTCGCACGGGTATAAAATATATAGCATAAGTGATTAAAATCGATCCAGTAGTTTTGATTTATTCATTAATGCCCGTGGCCCGCACGCGTTAAATTTGGAGTGAAACAATCCTCCTTTCCCTATACCATGAAGATTTCCTGCTATCTTTGGAATATCTAAATTCATACACTACATTTTTACTTATTTACTTTTTACATTTTTAACTATTTATTTTATTATTACAACATATTACAGAATCACTACATAGTATAAAACAAAGTCGCTCTTGCCGCACCGGGCGGCCGGCCGGTACCGCCGCAAACGCTACGTCCCACATTTTTTTTAAATCTGTAATATCTTTGAAAATATTCACTTAAATCATACGGTGTAAAGAGCCATATAGATCTATATTAAATGAACAATGTATTCAAGGTATTTAATTGGTTATGGATTAATGCTATATTGGTTAAAATCGCTTCGAAAATTAGCCATTATTTGTCGTAAAAAGTAAATGAAAAAAAAAAGTTATTGTGGGTTATCCATAAGAGATAGACATATACCATCGCCGACTTTTCTGTAGACCTTTTCAATGTGTACAATACTTAGTACATTATTTTGATAAAACTCGTAGGGTTCAGCCTGCGTTTGCAATGTAAGCGGAAAAAATGTAATTATTTACGACATCACATTAGAAACCTCAAAAATAACAGTACTTCTCCACTATTTAATGGATGTTATTATACATATAAACCTTCCTCTTGAATCACTCTATCTATTAAAAAAAACCGCATCAAAATCCGTTGCGTAGTTTCAAAGATTTAAGCGTACAAAGGGACATAGGGACATAGGGACGGAGAAAGCGACTTTGTTTTATACTATGTAGTGATAACTCATGTTTTCAATGGATGAAAGTGACATTATCTAGGGTCTAAATGAGGGAAAGTTTAAAACCCATATTGAACGTGTCCTTATTAAAAAAGCATATTACAAAATCAAGGACTACGTTGAAGACAAGGATGTGTGGCAATAGTTCGTTTAAAACCCATATTAAATGTGTCCTTATTAAAAAAGCATATTACAAAATCAAGGACTACGTTGAAGACAAGGATGTGTGGCAATAGTTCCTTTTGCACATGTGGCTTCCCTGGCAGCTCAGCAGCAGTACCTAATTTCTGTTCTTACTTATACTCCACGTGTTAGGATAATATTATTCATCTATTTTATTTTATTCTTGTACATAGTTTTTTATATATTTTTTCTCTTTATTTTATTTGTTTTGCAATATTATATTGCCTTGATTTTACTCTTTTGCACAGACTTTTTAGTTTGTAAGATAATATAGAAGTAACGCAGCTTTATATAGCTTTCTTTTTTTATATAGATTCTTACAAACTTCTTTTTTGTGAATGTGAGAACATTGTAGGTCGTGTGTATAATTATATTTTTATTTTTTTGTAGTACTTTTCTCGTAAGGACTTCTCGCTTGTTACTAGGCCTACGTTTTTCTCACATATCCAATTACTTATTCAAAATTGTTACAATAAGTTTGTGAAACTATAGGTACCACATTTTAAAAGAGTAACCATGGAGTTTCTTGCCGGTTCTTCTCCATGGAATCGACCAACCCGAACCGAGCACTTGTTGTCGAAGTTTTATAAGTGCCCTCATGGGCCTATGTGAAATAAAAATATTTGATTTTGATTTTTGATTTAAATCTAAAGTAGGTATATTTTACACTCGTAAGTAATACACTATTTTTCTTATTTCCAGAATGCTAGACTTATCATTCAACAGAATCAAAGAAATCGACGGCTTATCGAAGCTACTGAACTTGAAAAAACTGTTCATCAGCTCCAACAAGATATCGGAGATCAAGAACGTCAATCATTTACCTAAATTAGAGCTTCTCGAGCTGGGAGATAATCGATTGCGGGTGAGTTTTAAAACCCTTAATTTATAAACAAGAATGAAAACATATAAATAAGGTATTGTAGCTAATTTTCTTTGTGTATTAAATAAATAATAAAAAAAAAGGTATCACCCATTTTTTCTAAATCTCGTTAATATTCGTCATCATCAGCCTAAGCCTATAATGTCCCCACTGTTGGGACACAGGCCTCCTCTCTGTGAGAGGGAGTGGGCCATAACCCACCACGCGGACCCAGTGCGAGTTGTTAGATGTCACAGGTCTTCGAATTTTTGGTTCTAGGACATGCCAGGTTCCTCACGATGTTTTCCTTCACCGTTTTGCGAGCAATGGTGATGAAATAAATTACACAGATTAATGCGCCTGGCGGGGTTCGAACCCACGACCTACAACTCGTAAGTCGGGACCGATACCACTGGGCCACCACTGCTCTAATATTATCTTGCTGAATCCCTACTCTTTCTGCACGAAATCTCGAAATTGCCAGCCAAAATCTCGCGAAATCAACGAGCAGAGTTGCGATGACCTATTTGGCTCGCAGCCGAATTTTCATTCCTCTAAAAAGCTTAAAGTCTGCTAATAATCTACACAACTGAGATATTAATTAGTCATCACACATCTTACAGGAAATCAAAAACCTAGGAGGCCTGACAACACTCAAGCAGCTATACCTGGGCAAAAATAAAATATCGAAAATACAAAACCTGGAAGAGTTAACAGCTCTCGAAATACTAGTTCTACAGAGTAATCGTATAACTAAAATAGAGAATCTGGAGGAACTGACGAACTTGGAACAGCTGTATATCTCAGAGAATGGTATCTCTGTTATTGAGAACTTGGGTAGCCAGGTCAAACTACAGACCTTAGACCTGGCTTCTAACAGAATCACTGCCATCGAAAATGTAAGGCATATGACCAACTTGGAGGAACTATGGGTGAGTTTATTGTTCACCTATCTACTGGAACATAAATCTAATAAAACCTAACTTGCAGTTATTTCGATGCGGGATTAAAGGACTGATGGTCAGTGGTCATGTGTGGCTCTATATTTGATCTTATAAACAGAGGTAATGATAGCTAAACCAAAAGAAGATCCAGTTTTCACAACGGAAAAATAATAATAATAATATTCCACAACTATCACACAACGCCATCTAGCCCAAAGCTAAGAAGAGCTTGTGTTATGGGTACTAGACAACTGATAAACATACTTATATATTTCTAAATACATACATAGTATAGATAAATTACACCCAGACACAGAACAAATGATCATGCTCATCACACATTTGTCCTGGGTGGGAATCGAACCCACAACCTCCGGCATAGCAGTCAAGGTCACTAACCTCAGTCAGGGTTTCTGGTTTGATATCATTCTAATTTGATCATTATTATATTGATTAAATATTTCTCTCAGAAGAAGTAACGTAAATGTAAAATGGAAAATTATATGAATTTAGAATGACGACAACAATTATTATCATCAGCAAAACAAAATGCTCTTCTGTGTAAAAAGGGAATCAGCCTTACATGCATTTCCAGTGAGGCTTGGGTGTTTCATGTGTTCGAATTTGCCAAGAATTCCCGGTTTCATAATTTTTTCATCACACCGTAATATAATTTTTTGCTATCGCATTTTCAGCTAAACGACAACCAAATCACAGAGTGGTCATCGGTGGACTACTTGAAGGAAAACAAGAAGATTTCCACGATATACCTGGAACGTAACCCCCTAGCCGTCGACCCTGCGTACAGGAGGAAACTGAAGCTAACCCTGCCGTCACTGCAGCAGATCGACGCCACATTGTGTAGATAAGAATTTGTGTTTTTTTTTTTCTTTTTGTAGATTATGGGGTGGTGTTGAAATGGAGAAGTTGGTTTTAAGGGTTAATATTTTGGAATTCGTTACAATAAGAGATAGCTACCCTCATCGTCTTCGCGCGGGTTTAATTACAATAATGATGAAAATACGATTAGAAAAAATAAAAACACACTTTGATATGTTTTGGCAACTACCAAGACTATGGAGAAAAAACCGGCCAAGTGCGAGTCGGTCTCGCCCATAATGGGTTCCGTAGCAGCAAGTAACATAATATAACAGTTCTTATAAAAAAAATCTTATTATTCGGATACCGTCATCGGTGGCTACATTTTTTTATTTTTTGTGTTGGAAACGGATCACGGTATCGGTGGATACAAGTCGCCGTGATCCGTGGCTAATTCAATCTGATACCGAGATCCGTGGAGACAAACCCAAAAAACTTACTCTCCTTCTTCGCATTCGCGTAAAAACGTGATGTCACTCTTTCGGTTAAAAAAACACTGCGCGTCGATATCTTAATTTGTATAGATTTTTAAATAAGATAATGTCTTTAAATGAAAGCATTTGTTTAAAAAATATATTTGAATAATGTTCATCATTTAAAAAAAGGCAAATTGTCGGCTGGTTCCGCGCTCTCGCTATAAAAAAAATGGATTAGATGTTTTAGTAATACATACACTCATTTAGTCAACTTTTAGAATAAAACATCACCCCAAAATATTAAACTTGGTATGTAGCAGAGATGTTTGCGTTAACGCGTAAGATCTGTAATTATTACTGTGGTGCCACGTCCTAACCAAAGCATTCGATTGAGCGAATACACTGCCATCGCGTTCGTATGTCACTCTTTCAAAACGCTGATATTCAGATGCATCTGGTTAAGCCCGGTATACACGACAACGATTTATCGTAGCGATCTAACTACGCAGTTGACAACGATTTATCGAATAGATTTTAATCCTTGCTCCGATGGCTTACACCAACCAAAAATCTGCGCCGCTTTTTGTACATACTATCGATAAAACTACGCAAATGAACTGTGCAGTTCGTTTGCGCAGTTTTATCGTTGCCGTGTATACCGGCCATTAGACTGGAAGCCGATCTCAACAAAGTTGGGAAAAGGCCAGTCAGAAAATGAGAATCAGTCATTAGTTTTCAAAACTGGAAAGTGTTCTCTGTCGTTACAAACACGAGATCGTGTTCGCCGAACAAAATGCTGCCGAATGCGTTCGCGTGACGTTTGCTTTAATTAGTACGTGGCTGTAGAATGTATGTTGTGTACGATTTGTGTAATTAGTTTTACGCTGAGATCTATAGACTTAGCTCAAGCTAAGTACAGTTGCTTCATCCGAAAATGAACCTTACTTTCATAACGTTAATGTTTTTATGGGAATGATAGGCTTGATAGCAGACGCTTGTTGCAATATGCACCTTACGTTTATAAATAAAAGGATTATTTCCGGTTGAAGCGGCCTCTATAGATCTTGCTTTAGATGTAGAAGTAGTATTGTGATCAGTTGTAACTGTGTTGTATTGATTAACTTGTATGTTTAGAGAAAACTTTTTTATCCCTTTTTACGGAGGAAAATAAAAGCTATTTTAATTGATTTATGGTCGCAATTACGACTAATAGGCAACCACGCTAGTATTATTTAATAAAAATCTAGTTCATAACAAATATACAAATATGTTTAAAAAAATGTGTATTTGCAGTGATTTAAAATGAATGGCATAATTGTGTTACCTATTTTAATTAGAGTGAATAAAAAAAAATGTAGTACCCTTTTTAACAAAAAGAAAAAGTAATGTGGTCTTAGTAGCAAAAAATAATAAATATTTAAATGTTGAATAAAAACATTTACCTGTAGTGTCATGAACTTTGGCGTATAATTTGTTTGAATTTTTTAACAGAAATAAAATGCCAAATAAATGTAAGTGCCTATTTCAAATTGTCCAAATTCTAGTTGAATATTGTAGTGTTATGTCCTTTATATCAAAGTTAACATTTCAAAAATTAAGTACTAATCTAATTGGAACCTTCTAGAAAGTCTAACATATCTATGATCGAAATAAACTATTCGCGTTCGCCCAAAATTAATCTCCCAAATACATATTTACTTGATCGCCTCAATAAAGTTCGCTGTTAGATTTGAAGCTCTAAGCGCTGAACAGAACGTTGAAATTCCTACAGTGCATTCATATTTAAGGTTTATTTAGTTTTAATTCATATACTAACGGAAAATGCCGTTAATCTCGTTAATGGAAGTTATACTGGTATGAAAATATAAGTATATTCTCGCGAAAATCAACGGGAAATCTCGTTAGTGTGGCCCGGCTATTTAATAAGTAATTATAAAATCTTTTAGTAAATTATTTCGTCTGGCAACTATTAACAATAAATAATTAAAAGATAAAAAAATATTCTTATGACAAAACTAATTATGAAAGGTATCTAATTCTATATCAAATAATCCTAAGCATTTATACTATACATATTATATCAACCGTACCAATAAACAAGGATTTGACCATAGATTTTATACTGATGTAGAGTATTTTTTATCTATGTATGTAGAAGGTGTCCACGGTTCTTTTGGCGCGTAACTATAATAAAAAAAAAAACACTGTTCAGCCATATTGTTTTAAATAATTTCTACAGGGTGGAATTTTGTAATGCCACCTGGAAGGAAAGTACTCTTAATACTGCAGGTAGAAAATTTTACTCAAAGGAAACATTCCTTTATTTTTGAATAGAAAGCAAACTGCATTAAAGATTTTCGAAAATTCTCTTCTCCCACACCCGGAAATTGAACCGGCTCAAGTTGAAAAAAAATATACCCTGTACTTTTATTGCATCGATCGTTAGGGTCAATTATAAGGATAAAATCTCTCTAACAAGCATGATAAATTAAATGAAAGGAAAACCATATTTTACCATTTTTTGTAAATAATTAAATAACTTAATTTAAGATTTCCTGGTTTTCCTTTGAATTTTCGAAAATCTTTGAATGCAGTTTGCTTTCTATTCAAAAATAAAGGAATGTTTCCTTTGAGTAAAATTTTCTATCTGCAGTATTAAGAGTACTTTCCCTCCAGGTGGCATTACAAAATTCCACCATGTATAGAAAATTCAAAGAGCCAAGGGAACTATAACAGAATAATATTATAATTTAAATTTCAATTGTTGTGGTAGACGTCAATGTATTTGTTTTTGTATTTATCTAAGTAACATAATTTTTGTAACATAGACAGTGTTAAATAGAAAATGGTGGGGTATTAAAGAGAGAGACAAATATTAGAAAATACGTACATATTAGCTGTGAAATGCGAGAGTCAAATGTATCGGGAAAAAACAAGTATAAATTATTTAATTAAACTCAATAGTGGTCGTATTCGATATTCAATCATGAAGATACAAGAAATTAATTAAAGTAGACTGACACCGTTTTTTTCTTTTTGTTTCTAAAAATCTAAATGAAAGTGCCTAATAAAAGTCGAATTTTGAAATAAATGCTTTGAGTCAGATTTAGAAATATAAATTAATCGTGTTAATGGGAATGGCAACTGGGGAACTAATGGCGCTAGTATAGCTTGTTCCAATCATCGTCATTGGTTCAAATCTTAAAGGTACTTCAAAATAGTTACACGTCATTGGTCGGATTAGGACTAAGCTATAGTGGCGCCATCTACATTTAGCTTTGACTTGCCTTCCCCATTAAATCACACGAATTCAAATACATCGTGTTCACAAAGTACTAGAAACAAATTAATTTCAAGTTTCTCTTAAAAACCACGCCTTTCGTTAAACACTTCACTAATTCAATTTCTGTATGTTTGTAGTTTGTATGGTATAATTTATTATTTACATTCTGAATTGTCAAGTAATGTCGTAGCAGCCTTATGTTGGATGTTAAACAATAAATATGTTAAAAACTATTGTTTGGATTTCAAATGCCATTCCGAATGGTCCGTCTTTTCCATCCGTCCGTTTTTTCCTATCTCTGATGTTTTTATTATTGTTTTTATTTGTTGGAACGAAGTTCCTTATCGCGCGTTGTGAAAGGGGGCTAGACGGAAAAAATTCTTACGAAAAGTTAACACGACACTTTTTTGTCTCGCCCCTCACCTCGCGCCTGCACTCCGCGCCCCGTACCCCTCACTCAACCCCGTTCCTCGTGACTCTTGTCGTATTGCGGCGTGCACATGTTTCTCTGTCTCTCTCTCTCTAATAGGAAGCAAGCCGGATATTTTCGTTTCGTCTTTCTATTTCCCATTGAACAGTGTGGTGTTGCGACGATTATTTTTGTTAACTTCGTTCCACCGGGTGTCCCTTGACACCTCTCAAGTTTTTGTAATACTGTGTTCCACACGAGATTGTCTTTTAGAAATCCCGAGAACATCCATATTAATATCAACATTTCGATGCAAGTACTAAAATAGCTGTAACTTATTCCGACTTCTGGTCATATACAGTGTGTCCGGGCACGAGTTAGCGATATTTGAATAGGATATTCTAGGATCATTTTCATCGACAAAAATGCTTTAAAAAAATTCTTACTCCAATACTTCGCGAATGGCAGCTTTTTAAATTTTTTGATCTGTCGAACTGGGGTGTGTACAATAAAATGCAAATATCTTTGAATCCAAGAGACCTACATTCATGCAAATGACTTTATTGCAAAGTTAAACGTTGAGGCTTATCAAAAACTTACGAAAGTTTTTTAAATAATATGTAAAATTAACCAAAAAACATGGGCAAACACGAAGTTGTACACAAAAATGACTGAAAAATTTCACATTTTTAACTCTAGCTCGATGAGCACCCCTGAATTTTGATAGGGTTTTTGCATTAAATTAAAAGTATTTGAGTCAGGCTATAAAATGATATCAAAATTATCACTCTACGTTAAGTATCTTAGGAGTTATTCTCATTTGAACATCACCCTTCCGTCTCGCCCCACAGCAATAAATCCAAGAAATTGTACTATTTCAGTTTAAGGATGGTTACTTGGGGATCATTTACATGGTGGTCAATAATGCCAGCTCATAAATATTAGTTGGAACGATTTAGCTCACCCAAAGAATGCGACACCTGTAATGTTGGGGTACATGCGCTAAGGAAAGGTGATGTTCAAGTGAGAATAACTCCTAAGATACTTAATGTAGAGTGATAATTTTGATATCATTTTATAGCCTGACTCAAACACTTTTAATTTAATGCAAAAACCCTAGCAAAATTCAGGGGTACTTTTCGAGCTAGAGTTAAAAATGTGAAATTACTTAGTAATTTTTGTGTACAGTTTCGTGTTAGTCCATGTTTTTTGGTTATTTTACATATTATTTAAAAAACTTTCGTAATTTTTTGATAAGCCTCAACGTTTAACTTTGCAATAAAGTCATTTGCATGAATGTAGGTCTCTTGGATTCAAAGATATTTGTATTTCCCCAGTTCGACAGATCAAAAAATTAAAATGGCTGCCATTCGCGAAGTTTTGGAGTAAGAATTTTTTTTAAAGCATTTTTGTCGATGAAAAAGAGCCTAGAATATTCCCTTCAAATATCGCTAACCCGTGCCCGGACACACTGTATAACACAACTGGTTCCTTACCCCATATTTGACCTTAAGGGTTGCTTTATTCCTCTTTCCTCAACTTATGGTTTGCTGTCATCACTCGACCGCAACGTGAGGCTGCAATGTCTCATCTATGGAACATTTTCATAGAGGTGTGTGCTCAGATCAAAGAAATAGGCAGATTAAACTCCCAGAACACGCGAGTGGTTCCACCAAAGTTAATACAAAATCAAAATCGAATACAAAGTCGCGACAGTACCAACTTCGCGTCGTACCAAGCTGCGCGTCGTTGTTATTGTTTGCCAAAATATGCCGTCACGTGTCTTTAACCATTGTTAAAGTTGTTCTCAAAAACAAAGAAAACACTATGGAATGTGATGTGATTTTGTATTAACTTTGGTGGACCCACTCGCGTGTTCTGAGCGCTCTATTTCCTATTTCTTTGATCTGAGGGTGTATGCATAAAAACCACAACCACAGTCGTGTTGCCGCAGTCTGCCGTAAGATCTATTGCGGCATTGTCGCTGCGGTTTGCGTCTACAGTTGTCTTTGGATGTGTGGCTGAGCTATTATACTGCTGCGCTACGTGTTGCGGGTTCGATTCCCGCACAGAGCTTATATTTATATGATAATAATAATAATGTAATAATATTCCACAACTAACACACAACGCCATCTAGTCCAAAGCTAAGCAGAGCTTGTGTTATGGGTACTAGACAACTGATAAACATACTTATATATTTCTAAATACATAAATGTTATAGATTTTAATATTATTATCTACAAGTAGTTGTTCCGGGTCTGGGCGTTTGTGTATGTGAGTTTATTATGTTTGTAAACCACGGTACAGGAGAAATTCCTAGTGCGTGTTCCTTGGCAAAGTTATTATTTACTTAAGGCGGGCTTTCAGTAATTTTTAAGATTTTCAAACGTCTGAAAGTCTCATTAACAATGATATTTTTAATAAATAAAAATCATAATATTAAAGTTGAACATATCCTCGAGTGAATGGTAAAGATAGAAACACGAATTGGAATAATTGGCTCGATAGAAAAAAATCTCAAACATGACACTAAATCACAATTTTCAAACATCCACTGCTTAAAGATTTCACAATGAATTTATATGAAACTTATATAAATAAAAACAGCTCATTATTTAGAAGTGCATGGTAAAAGCAGATTTTAAAATTTCGTTATAATTTTTCTCCAAGAAATAAAATACCCAAAATATTGGCATTATTTCGCTCGCCGGGCGCTCGCCAGTGCCCGCCGAGGCGTGATAGAGGATGGACGTACGTCGTTGCTGCGCAAAAATTCCCCCCGCGCGGTTACGTAAGCAGGCATAGAACTGAACTACTACATGGAAACAAAGTCACACACACAAGCGATTACGTGTTAGTTGCGGGAATAGAATAAAATAGTCAAGTGATCTAATTTTGAAACGATGTAATTTTTTTTTTATGGACCACTTATTTTTTAGCTAGGATGCGAACTTGATGGAGTGACCTGAAGGTCTACATCGGTCACTGCCACTGGAACTCGGCGACGGATTGAACTAGATGTGCCGAGTTTGGGCTCTTTTTGTTAGTTATGATGAGACCTTACCTCCGGACTTGATGGAGTGACCTGGAGGTCTACATCGGTGACTGCAACTGGAACTCGGCGACGGATTGAAATAGATGTGCCGAGTTTGGGCTCGTTTTGTAAGTTACGATGGGATCTTACCTCCGGACTTGAGGGAGTGACCTGAAGGTCTACATCGGTGACTGTCACTGGAACTCGGCGACGGATTGAAATAGATGTGCCGAGTTTGGGCTCGTTTTGTTAGTTACGATGAGATCTTACCTCCGGACTTGATGGAGAGACCTGAAGGTCTACATCGGTGACTGCAACTGGAACTCGGCGACGGATTGAAATAGATGTGCCGAGTTTGGGCTCGTTTTGTTAGTTACGATGAGATCTTACCTCCGGACTTGAGGGAGTGACCTGAAGGTCTACATCGGTGACTGTCACTGGAACTCGGCGACGGATTGAAATAGATGTGCCGAGTTTGGGCTCGTTTTGTTAGTTACGATGAGATCTTACCTCCGGACATGATGGAGAGACCTGAAGGTCTACATCGGTGTCTGCCACTGGAACTCGGCGACGGATCGAACTAGATGTGCCGAGTTTGGGCTCGTTTTGTTAGTTACGATGAGATCTTACCTCCGGACTTGATGGAGAGACCTGAAGGTCTACATCGGTGTCTGCCACTGGAACTCGGCGACGGATCGAACTAGATGTGCCGAGTTTGGGCTCGTTTTGTTAGTTACGATGAGATCTTGTTCGATCCGTCGCCGAGTTCCAGTGGCAGTCACCGATGTAGACCTTCAGGTCACTCCCTCAAGTCCGGAGGTAAGATCTCATCGTAACTAACAAAACGAGCCTAAACTCAGCACATCAATTTCAATCCGTCGCCGAGTTCCAGTGACAGTCACCGATGTAGACCTTCAGTACCTCTATCATGAGTTAGTACACGTAACGTGTGGAAACGGATTTGACGTAACTAATCTCGTTACGTAAAATCCGTTTCCACAATAGTAAACGTTAAATCGGTACCATGGGTTTCACTTGGTTTTACGTTTACCTACTGTCACCACAGAATATATAATAGTATCTAAAGGCACAGAAGGCTTACTCCCAAAAAGAAAACAAACAAATGTAAAATATATGCACGAAAGAATAGAGTCCATTTTTACTTCCACCCGCATCACCCACCTACTTTTATAATAGCCTAAACTTCCCGTGCGCAAGCAAAAATGAACTGAATAGTGACGCGCGAGAGTTCATTTTAGTTTATCTGACGCCAACGACATTAAAAGGTTACTGTCGGTCAAGCTCAATAGGGTTGCGACTCGCGAGTTTGGGCACAGTTAGGTAGGAATACGTATTTTATGCATTGTTTAATTACATATACAGTGTGTCCGGGCACGAGTTAGCGATATTTGAAGGGGATATTCTAGGCTCATTTTCATCGACAAAAATGCTTTAAAAAAATTCTTACTCCAAAACTTCGCGAATGGCAGCCATTTTAATTTTTTGATCTGTGTGTACAATAAAATGCAAATATCTTTGAATCCAAGAGACCTACATTCAAGCAAATGACTTTACTGTAAAGTTAAATGTTGAGGCTTGTCAAAAACTTACGAAAGTTTTCTAAATAACATGTAAAAATAGCCAAAAAACATGGGCAAACATGAAATTGTACACAAAAATTACTGAATAATTTTACATTTTTAACTGTAGCTCGATGAGTACCCCTGAATTTTGGTAAGGTTTTTGCATTAATTTAAAAGTGTTTGAGTCAGGCTATAAAATGATATCAAAATTATCACTCTACGTTAAGTATCTGAGGAGCTATTCTCATTTGAACATCACCCTTCCGTCTCGCCCCGCAGCAATAAATCCAAGAAACTGTACCTTTTCAGTTTATGGATGGTTACTTGCGGATCATTTACGCGGTGGTCAATAATGCCAGCTCATAAATATTCGTTGGAGCGATTTAGCTCACCCAAAGAATGCGACACCTGTAATATTGAGGTACATGCGCTAAGGAAGGGTGATGTTCAAGTGAGAATAACTCCTAAGATACTTAATGTAGAGTGAAAATTTTGATATCATTTTATAGCCTGACTCAAATACTTTTAATTTAATGCAAAAACTCTACCAAAATTCAGGGGTACTTATCGAGCTAGAGTTAAAATTGTGAAATCATTCAGTAATTTTTGTGTACTTTTTCGTGTTTGCCCATGTATTTTGGTTAATTTTACATATTATTTAAAAAACTTTCGTAAGTTTTTGATAAGCCCCAACGTTTAACTTTGCAATAAAGTCATTTGCATGAATGTAAGTCTCTTGGATTCATAGATATTTGCATTTTATTGTACACACAGATCAAAAAATTAAAATGGCTGCCATTCGCGAAGTTTTGGAGTAAGAATTTTTATTAAAGCATTTTTGTCGATGAAAATGAGCCTAGAATATCCCCTTCAAATATCGCTAACTCGTGCCCGGACACACTGTATATTTATGTTAATTAATATTAACATAAATATATATCACTCCTCATTACCTCCTTATAAATCTAACAAACCTGCGGTCTTTGTTTACATCAAATATCAAAATTTTTAAAACGTTGTCAGAAACAAAAAGATTAGTTCCGTTTCAATCGGTTCTGGCCAAGCTGTAGTCATAACTTTAAAGATCGATTGTTATCGTTTACGGCAAAATAGGTAACTAGTCCTTATCATTTTCATTTCATTCATTTCATTGTCACAGGCCCCGTGTTGCGTGTCTTTGTAGGTAAGTAGGTAAAAAAGTCGCGAAGAGAATTACGATCGCTGACCCTGAATGCGTAGTGTAGCCATTTTCTGAGTTTGAACGTGTCTAAACAATAACGTAAACATCTACCTACTTTCTACCGATCATAATTCGACCTACCCGTATTCAGCTTAGGTGAGTGAGAGTGATGTCAGGTTTGATAATCGTCTATTTTATTTATCTTGGTCGTCTTGTAGGCCAAATTTGTAACCTACCTAATCATGCTTAACTGATCATGATTACTAGCCGGTACTTGAATGACATTAATAAGCACGCCACAAGCAGGTAGATAGTTTTTTGATCATTATTAAATGTGTACTACATAGATAAATATTCACTTTTTTTCTTACCTTTCGAAATCACGCGGTAGTGTGTGAAACGTGAGGCTCCTATCACTGTCATTATTATAAACAACCAAACGTTATACAGTATTTTTTTTCCCTCATCATATATTTTTTTTTTAAACTCATGCGTAAATTCAACCAAACACCAAACTTAAATATTATATAAGTAAAGTCTATTCTGTTCATTTTTGCTTGCGCACGGGAAGTTTAGGCTATTATAAAAGTAGGTAGGTGATGCGGGTGCAAGTAAAAATGGACTCTATTCTCTCGTGCATAGATTTTACATTTGTCTGTTTTCTTTTTGAGAGTAATGCTTCTGTACCTTTAGGTACTATTATATATTCTGTGGCCGGACAAACGTCACCGGTTGTTTGAAAAGGGAAATTGTAAATAATTTAGAATTTCTTCAATAATTACGTAAGTTGAAAAGTGACTTTTTTGTTTATGGTTATTTTTCAATTAAATTATTTAAAAGGGGTGTGTTTCATTATAAAAGTGATTGCACAAGTTGTTTCATGTAAATCGGATCAGTAGTTTTTAAGTTATTGTACTTTTTGTATAATCAAACTTTTGTTCCTGTGTAATTTTTGTAGTTTATGTTCTAGGATTTTTTGTATTTAGACATAGGTACATTTTGTTTGTTTTATATACAAATAGACTTAATAAGGAATCTAGAAAGGTACAATACATAGTTTTAAGGTTTAAATTAATAAGAAAATAAAGGCTACGAAGGCCTCGGTTTTAGTAAAAATCACAAGGAAAAACGGGCTCAAAATACGTGTCTCTTTAAGGTTAGGACGGGCGGTATAAAAGGCGGTACGACCGCCGGCACTGCGTTCAATCGCAGCCGAGCCACCGAAGAAGAAACATCACTAAAAGAAGACCGAAGCCTTCAAAGTGAACTCTTCAAATTGGTGTTTTTTATTATTTCCGTTGTCCGTGGTCCCCCTATTGTATTTCCGTAATTTTCCAAAAACGTACGCATTCAGGGGTGCGTGGGTGCATGCGTCACCAGCGAAGGCAAGGCACGTGTGCACAACAATACGTCCCTGTAGTGGACGCGCTGTCGGAATCCCGGTCCGTCCATTACAACTTGTTTTTGCATATTTGAATCGTGTCCTCTATAAAATCTGTTTTCATCTGCCGCTTGGCCTTCGGCAAACATCCTCCAAGTGAAATATTGTCGCTCAGACATTTTTAATAAACGAAAAACAATAAAAAAATACTTCTCACAATAAAAATATCGGTGAGAGAAGTAACCACAGTAGTTACAGTAATTTACTGTGACATCTATCAAATCAGTGACTCATGGTACCGATTTGTATGCAAAACGCTACGTAAACTAAACTCTCTACGGTAAACTGAAACAAATGTGGTAATGTAAATTTTAGTTTTCAACTCATGGTACGGATTTTAGTTCCGCTACTACTCAATAGAGGCGCTGTACAGATTCTCATACAAATTGTTTTACGTTTACTGCACCGTAAACTTAAAAAAAAAACTCATGGTAGAGGTACAGTACCTCTACTCCATCAAGTCCGGAGGTAAGATGTCATCATAACAAAACGAGCCCAAACTCGGCACATATCAAATATACTGCTGCCTAAGAAAGTACTCCATTGTATGCACTTTGTAAAATCAAAACTATCTCGACTATCATTTTACGAAAATCTAATCCAGACACACTCGAACGTAATTGACTAACTGCATTACGCTACGCTGTGGCATATACACACACGGTCCCTCCCGCCCGCACCGCTGTCGACTTGCCCCGCCCCTTTGCGGGGGCTGAGGTAGTGCGCTCATAGCTGCGGACTGTACTGGAACCTGGCCTTAATTATAGTTCCAACCTCTGAAAACGGTGAAGGAAAACATCGTGAGGAAACCAACATGTGCTAGAACAAAAATTCGATGACATGTGACATCTATCAACCCGCACGTGGTAGCTTATCGACGATGAAGTGACAAGAACCTCTATCTACCAGAACATGACATTAAATTTTTTTGTACGACTAGTGTACCTATATTTATACACTAGTCGCACATAGCCCCCTATACCCGCTTCTTATTTAATGTATATCCAATTTCAGTATTTTTCATACCTTGCGTAATAAATAAAACGTTTTTATCGTTTCCTGTAAAATCATGTTCTGGTAAATAGAGGTTCTTGTCACTTCATCGTCGTTATGGCTCACTCCCTCTCACAGACATGAGGCCTGTGTCCCAGCAGTGGGAACATTTATAGGCTGATGATGATGATGATGATGAGTTTCACCAGACAGTACTGCAGATACCTTGTTTCCAGGCAGTCGCGGACTCTCTCAACAATCTGTCAAGACGCAAGGAGAACACTCGCGGCGTACTACGTAGCCCCACCACTATACTGTCTAAGGTCAATTTCAACATGTAAATAGAAACTCATTCATTGTTATAAATATACGAAGTTTTTTTAATGTTTTTTTTCTTTCGTAAGGTATTTTGGAACTTAGGACCTATATAAACTTCAGGTAGCCTTATTGATTCAATTGTTTGTCTATAACTTTGACGCGTTTGACAAACTGTTCACGTGTTTGTATGTATGTTCTGTTTTTACGGCTAAACGGCTATACCGATCTTTATAAATTTTTGGTTCGGGGATAGATGGGACCTTAGAGTTAAGGCAACTGCTACAAAGTAATTCATAGAGGCTGGACTCGAACCCAGTCAAACGCGTTACTAATTGAATTTACACGCATTTGAGACGCAAATTTCGCATAAGTACCCAACTAGCATTTTGGTAATAAGAATTGGTGATAACAGAGTTATTTAAAAGTGCATTTGGCAAGCAAGAGTCATACAATGGTTTTAGCAATTGGAGTTAGAGCACGCTCTAACCCCTTACAAACTCTCGATTGGGCCCACGTCTTATAGCGCTATAAGTAATATAATGATTTTAATGCTCACTCTTTTAACACTGAGAGTTACATAATAGTTATAGGGTGGCGTTAGTGGCAAACAATTTCTTGTATCTATAATGGTGGTATAATATAAATCTAGCTACCTCAAGCACTTTAAAGTCTGTATTATGGTTATAATAAAAACTATAGGTGGTACACAAGTTCTGAAATCTACTGGTATAAAATATGTAGTAACATATTAGTTCTTTTATAGGTCCATTTTTTTCTTGGATTTGCTTTATGTATCTTGATCAGAGTTGACTAGCAACTCAGGGCTGTAGCGTGTTTTCTTTTTCTATTGTTTTGCATATACATTAGTTCCAAAAGTGTTACTTTATTTCTCAAAAATGATGGTAATAAGGAGGTGAAATTAAGTGAACTTCAAGTTACGGATTGTCAATAACTCGGTGAATCAAGTTTGATTTCTTTATCACATGGCTAAAATTTATTGCGAGGGTTACTTTATTGAGAAAATAATATATGTTTTGCATCTCAATTTTGCAGGGCCTTAAAAATAAGTGATATTTAAAGTAAAAATAAATTGCATTTTATCATGCGGGGCATACACTCAATCTAAATTTAGATAAAAACAGGATATTGGCTGTGTCTTTTACATTCATTGTGTATTGTAGTAAATATGTTGCGTTTTAAAATGAGAAAATTAAACAAAGTATGGGTTTTAAACAATTTATTTTTTATTTATTTTTAGGTTATGTTTGATTTAGAATGGTGTCTACTCCTTATTATCCTAGGTTCCTATTATTACTATTAATGAACAAGAAGTACTGGATGGGCTGTAGTTAGAACTATTGTAGCACTTGTTATACCAGAATAGGGTTTTAAAGGTAATAAGAGTACAAGTTTAAGAGGTTTGGTTCTATAATGGTTCGACTTAGATGCAAAAGTAGTGGTATTTTAGGGTTACGTTTTTCAATCGATAAAACCCTTCCATCAAAAAAGGGAATAAATATGTAAAATTGAGATTAAATGCTAAAGAGTTACAATGTTTAAATTCCGTGTTATTATGGCTTAGAATAACATAAAAGTAAATTTGAACCCCACTGTAACGATTAGGGCTCTAAAAATAACTCCATAATACCAATTGCTATCATAAATAGGGGTTTCTGATTACTCAATTAAGTAGCTGTAAATAAGTTGCAATTAATACTTTTATAGCAACGTAGGTGGTAAAAATATTTTGCTAACTATTTTCAAGAGCTCTTGTCGGTAGGAAGAGTTATAACAAACTATAATAATACTTTTAGTCATTTCTGTTACTTGAATTTATAAAAGCAGGTGCTATGATGGTTGCGACTGTACCGTTTATACTTCCTTAAGTAATAATACGTTTCCTAGGCAAGTTAGGTGGTATAAAACATTTACTTAGCACTCTTTAAGAACACTTGAAAATAGTGAGACTTATTAGAAATCTAACTATTACCTTAGGTACTTATTGTTACTTGAAGTTACTACCCCTAGTGTTACTGTGGTTCAGCTTTTATCTTTTATACCTACCCTAGTCATATTATGTATTCTTGTTACTGTTACTCATCTTGATGAGTTATTTAGATAAAGTCATAACCATTGAATAAACAAAAGTTTTACTGGGCGCTTTTATACACCCGTTAAACCAATACAAACTATAACAGAGGTGGAAATTAGCGTCAAAATGTTGGTTGGGTAATAAATAGATTATATTAGGACTTGTAAGTCACCTATTTTATAGGTTGCTACACAAAGACGCACCCCTCCATTATTTAAATCGGTCCAAAGAAACAGACATCCAAGTCTACAATACTGCAAATCTCTCATTTTATTTAAAGATACACCTCTCATACTGCTAACATAAACATTATTATCACAATTCATATTTAAACAAAGATTTATTTTATTTGATAACACATTCACATACTTAACCTAAAAACATCCGATACCCTTTCATTTTCATCCAATCATTCTATTACTTACCTTAAAAAAAAACGTAAAAATACTTTCCCCGGTTCATCGTTTCAAAGACCTTACAATATTTTGACCTTGACAACTAGTAGGTATCACTAGTCTACTGGCTCGCCGGCCGGCGAGTAAACCGGCCAGTACAGTGGTTTAGTATCTGTAGCTACATTTCCATAACAAGTTGGACTTGAAAACACATTCCGATTGCCACCCGACGTGTAAAGACGTATCAAGATGAAATCTTTTATTGAATACTCTCCCATTACAGATTTTCCTATTGAAAATCTTCCCTATGGAGTATTTACTTCGCCAAACAATGTAAGTACAATTTTTGTCTTTGTCATACGACTATTTTTGCAGTAACTTTAAATAGGTTATTTGATATTGGCTTTTAAAGTGTAAAGAATAAGGTTCATTTAAGTGCGTATTTTGTTCGTATTTATTGAACGTAATCAATTTCTTCTTTTTGACATTGCTGTACTCGTATAATACTACCAAATTGAGAACACTGCCACTTAAATTTTGAAAGTGAAGAATGTAGATACTTTTTAATTTAGCAGGGTTGTCACAATTTTATCTTGTTGTCGAGGGAAGTTTGTTTTGCACTTATTTTATGATGTTCTTTTTTATGTTTTTAGATCGAGAAACACATTGGAGTGGCAATCGGCGAATTTATCTTGGATCTGAACGTAATCTCACATTTATTTGATGGGCCCCTTCTGAAATCTAAGCAGAATGTTTTTAAGGTAAACAAGAATTACAAAGTTATTTTTTAGCTACGCACATAATATCTACTTTATGTATTTATGCTGCATAATTAATGCACCTATAATAAAGATTTGTAGTTTAAACCACAACAACATTCATAATAATAATATGATAATGAGACTTTGAGATTTGCAATAATAAATAAGACGTTAACAGACCCATTTGCACTTAACTTCCTAGGAAGGACTACAGTAATTTGTATTTTTGTTTTTTATTTTAGTCAGTACAATCTGAATGTATGGATTGACTCATTAATTTGATGATTTTACCACGATAAAAAAGTGTTATTGTAATAACTTGTTACAGAGAAACATAACGTAAAACCAGCGTGTAATTAATGGATCACATTTATGCATAAAGTGTAAACAAGTCTTTATGAGCTTATAGACTTGTTTACACTTTTTTTATTCAGTTGAGCAACTAGTAAGTTCTAAATACCTGCAAAACTCAAACAGAACTTTAAATATAACATTATGTCTGTAATTCTTGATTTTTTCGGATTTCAAGTTTAAGCAGTACTCAAATGACCAGACGAAAAACTAAACTCTGGGTTGCTAAATTCTTAACAGAGAAAACTGCCCGACCTGGTAATCAAACCCAACACCTCATTCTTAGTAGTTAGCGATGTTAGACACATATGCAATCATTAATTAACCAGATATGATGATAGAGAGAACGAGGCAATGATTTTATCAGAGACTAATGACAACCCGAAAATATTGGGTTGACGGACGTTCGCCACAAAAATAGTTCCCCACGAAAAAAGTTTTGATCCTGTTCTAGTACTTTCTGTTCAGATTCCGCATTGTGTCCTCGTTTTCGGTATTTTTGTGGTGGATTGTATGTATTATTTAATTATTATTCATACTTTTTTCGTAGGGAATTAATTTTGTGGCGAACTTACAACAACGCAAAATATTTAATCTCAATCCGAATCCCCTTCATTTGTTTTTGACGAGGCTGCTTCTGAATGAACATCGGTTTCAGACAAAGATTCAACCGAGATAGATTATTAAATAATCTACTCGTATCATCCATACATTTTATAGATGTCCAACGTTAAGCTTAATAATTGTTATTTCGATTTTTAACAGAGATAATACTAACACAGACACACCTCCAACTCCATGTTATCTTAATATTTCTGATACAATAAAACAAGTTTTAAAAACTTCCGCGAGACTTGAGCATAATTTACATTAGAACGGCGACGTCAACTTGTTTACGATTTAAATAGATTTCTAGTTTTGTTATAAACAAGTTTGAAGTTACATATTATTTTGCAATATTAATAAGTTGGTAGATAAGTAGTTATAACTATAAGGTCTGATTAAGAATAAAGATTTGATTGGGACAATTTTTTGAAAGGTTTATGAATAACAGATTGTTTATATTAAGAATCAACTACTTAATTATTGGTATCGGCACCCACACACGAGTTTTATATCATGGGTTCGAACCTAGATAGGCGCATTAGTACATTGTGTCATTTATTTCATCACCACTGCTCTCAAAACGGTGAAGGAAAGCATCGTGAGAAAACCGGCACGTCCTAGAACCAAAAATTCGAAAACATGTAACATCAACGAATCCGCACTGGGGCCGCGTTTTGTATTATGACACACCGCTCACAGAGAGGAGGCCTGTGTCCCAGCAGTGGGAACATTATAGGCTGATCGATAATTAAGTACCTAAGTAACCAGCGGCCCGCCTCGGTTATATATATTATTCAAATTTTCGACCCACCTGGTGGATTTTTCGAAAACGTTTTGTCTTTCCTGAATTTTCTGAAAATGACGAACACAACAAAAAAGAAAAATCCAACTTGGTACAGTCTGGTGGACTTTAGTGACTTAAGTTTTAACAATAAAGAAGACATGTGACAAGAGAATAATGGTGAACATTATACACTTTTCACAGTACCTAATATAAAAATGATCTAAGTTTATCTATATTAAAATCGCCACGGTTATGTCTGCATTTCAGGAACAAACACTCAACGGATTCATGGGGCTCACGAGACCCCATTGGCTGGAAGCAAGAGCTACGCTACAGAAACTTCTAGATGCTGGTAACCCCACTCTACAGAATGACAGTGAACTTAGACAAAGGTACAGTCTTTTTTTTTTTAACGTGGTAAAATCATCAAATGAGTCCTCCAACCCCGGGCAGGGCGGGAGGGACTGTCAGACTTTTATTGACTAAAATCCACGGTGTCCTTCAATAGCCCTTTCTGTTCCGGGGCCACGGTAAGGAAATAATCTCGCGACCCCGGCAGGCTTTGGCCCTCTGAGAGGGGGCCCCGTCAGTATGCTGACGCTCTTTGAGGCGCGCGTGGGACACAACGCGCCGTCGACCCGGGCATGGTCCCTGGTCGGGCAGCGAGTTGCCCTTTACTCGCTGCCCGCATACCCGCGCCTACGGTGGCCGGAGATCATCTGCTGACGTCCGACGCCGCGGGCGCCTACCACTGCGGTTGGGGCGGAGGGAGGACGCTGTCCTCTCTCCCAAGCGGCCCGCCTCCTCCTTCACGAGCATTACTGCTTCGCAGAAGGAGGAGAACGCTTCCCACTCCGTCTCGCCCCGCACCATGGCCGGAACCAATGCCGGGCGCGAGAGGTCTCCGCCTAAAAGGTACAGTCTTAATTATTTTTGAGACTAGTTATACCCCGTGGTTCACTTGCTGCTCAGATCCTATTGGACGAAGCGAGATGTGAGCCCTTTCTTGATAAATGGACTAAGTATCTATAACAAAAATTTTTCAATTCGAACTAGTAGCTCCTGAGATTAGCGCGTACCACCAAACAAAACTTTCACCTTTCCGTCATTAGTATATATTCAACTGGGTGTGAATGGCTATATCCGAAACTATGAGTAATATCGAAAAACACTGAAAGGAGTCTCTTGGCCGATTTTGACGATAACTAAAGCCGCATCAATGTATTTAAAAAAAAATTAATTTTCCTGGTCAGGAATCTCTCTGATTTTGTTAAAAAAAAAACACATTCTGTATTATTATACTATTCGATAGTGTTGCTAATAAAAGTCAAATTATGGGAAATAATGATTATGGACTAAACAGATCTCAACGTATTTATGCAATAAACTACCCTATTGATTAGCTTATAAAGGCGTTCCCTCACCGCGAGCATTCACCAGTAATAGTAACGTTACAGATACGAACATTTCATCAGTGACGGAAGACAATCGAGCATCACAATTATGCGCACTTTGTATCAAATCTATACTAAATGCACGCGAATGCTCGTCGGTCTGGGAGGTAGTATTGTAATGTAATGCTCAAAATCGAATCTATAATGTTACATTACTGACTGGCCTATTGGTCTAGTGGTTAGTGACACCGACTGCTATGCCGGGGGTCGTGGGTTCAATTCCCACCCAGGACAAATGTTTGTGTGATGAGCACGATCATTTGTTCTGTGTCTGAGTGTAATTTATCTATAATTTATGTACAGTCAGGTTCCAAAATCGTTTATAAATTATTCAAAGCAATAGACTGACGCTTCGCTTTGACTTAAGACCTTTTGTTTTAAGTTGTTTAAATACTATCTAAATCAAATTAACTTATGATATAGTTCATAATTTCAACCATCATTCTATGTGTTGTAATGGCGCAGTGGTGTTAGCCACTGCTCTAAAGTTGCGATCGCTGGCGAGTCGTGGGATCGAATCACCTTTATCCTTATTTTTAATACACTTCTCATCAAAAAAATCGAAACACTTTCGTTTTTATTGTTTTTGTCCTAATTTTTTACAAAAGAGAATTAATTCCATGAAAAAAAAACATTACTGTGTAGCTGGCAGTTTGGTCATTACAGTAAGAAGAAAAAAATTAAAATTCGAATTAATTTCATTTGTTTATCCTATAAATGAAATTAATCACTGTTTTGAGACAAATGTGTATTTAGGGTTGGAGTACGTTTCTCGTTTAAAAACTAAAAATTAGCGCTTGTCTTTAAACTTTCTGTTTCTTATTTCATTTACTGTGACTTTGGGACGTCTGAAAAAACTTTTTTTTCTAAAACATATGGATACTTCGCCCGCAGAAGCCGCCCAAGTGGTGGCATTGCTGGATTCTGGACTTAGTCAGCGTGTTGTGGCTGCAAGATTGCATCTAAGCTTATCATCTGTTCATAGAGTCTACAAACGCTATCGGGAGACTGGTTCGTTCACGCGCCGTTCAGGATCTGGCAGGAATCGGGTCACTTCTGAGCGAGATGATCGATTTATTGTAACAACTTCTTTACGAAATCGACGCCTTAACGCTTTTCAACTGCAGCAGCAGCTTCGCGTTGTACGAAGAGTAGCTGTAAGTGACTCTACAATAAGAAGAAGGTTGAAGGAACGCGGATTGGCACCGCATAAGCCAGCGAATGGGCCGAAATTAACTGCAGACCATCGAAGAGCGCGCCTTAACTTTGCACGCGAGCACCTAACTTGGTCATACCTTCAGTGGAGCAAAGTACTGTTTTCTGATGAGTGTAAAATTATGCTGTATGGTAACGACGGAAGGAACAAGGTCTACAGAAGAGATGGAGAACGCTTTGCACAATGCTGCATTGAAGAAAAGGTCAGCTATGGTGGCGGTTCGTGGACGGTTTGGGGAGGAATCAGCGCCGACGGTAAGACAGAACTTGCCTTTGTGTCTGGGCCACGGCTGCCTGCACTAAATTCTCATCGGTACATCGAACAGTGTCTTGAACCTCATGTGATGCCCTATGCACATTTTATTGGCAACGACTTCATATTCATGCACGACAATGCTAGAGCTCACACCGCGGGCGTCGTACGAGATTATCTTACCGATGTCGGTATCTCCATTATGGTATGGCCAGCAAGAAGCCCGGACATGAATCCCATTGAACATCTATGGGATGAATTAAAGAGACGAATTCGAGCAAGAGATCCAGCCCCAGAAACACTTAGCCAGCTGCAAAATGCAATCCAAGAGGAATGGGATAATATACCACAACATGTGATCGTGACTCTCATCCGATCGATGAAGAACCGTATGGAAGCAGTAATAAGAGCTCGCGGAGGGAATACAAGTTATTAAATAAACGTTTCTTACATTTTTTTTTTCATTTACGCGTGTTGTTTTACCCATTTCCTTCATATTCCATACAGGGTAAAAATTACTCATTATACAAAATACGAAACCTATGAAGACTTAATTTGAATTTAGAACATTAACATTAGGATTTAAAAACCTCATACTACTCACTATTAAATGACATTTTACATTTATTCCTAAATATACACATTTTTCTGATAATCCTTATCAAATCATAAACTGCGAGGTGTTTCGATTTTTTTGATGAGAAGTGTAATTACTTTCATTCCCCCTAATCTTTTTGTTGTTTTTAATTCATTTTTTAGTAGAAATTTGATAATTAAAATTGTTTTTTTTTTTATAATTTCTGATATTAGTTTGATGTGTGTTGAGTGTTGTGTGCCGTTCGTTAGTTGGTAGATCACAGAAAACGAAACAAAGTAAATTATTTCGTATTGTGAGGTAGACACAATTATGTGTTAGTTCGTTTCGAGCACAGGGGTGCGTTTAAATCTTCCGGCGGTATTTCGCCGGAAAAAAATTAAACTAGCGAGGGTTCGCTGAACGGAGTCGATAACTTTCTGTCAATGTAAGCTGTCAAATTCAATTGACAGCTCAGTTTTTGAAACAAATAATCCATTTTACGGTGTAATATTAATTAAATCCATAATCCACAAATAATATTCATTCTCTAAAATAAAAATATTCGTTTTACGGCGCGAATGCAGCAAAACAACAAAACTTAATGTCAATCTGACAGCAGGATAAAATTTTGCGTGGTAAAAAGGTCGCAAATATTTATTCCTTTCAGTAAAAACTTATGCCAGCGGACGACCGTAAACGGGGCAGATTAAATTTTAGTTAGCATCATTTTTCACCTCGCGGTTTACTTAAACGGGGTGTTTGACATTTAGTCAGTATAAATTTAAACTGGATAAAGGATTTAAACGCAGCCCTGGGGTGCGTTTAAATCCTTCTGCGGTATTTCGCCGGAAAAAAATTAAACCGGCGAGGGTTCGTTGAACGGAGTCTTATGTTTCTGTCAATGTTAGTTGTCAAATTCAATTGACAGCTCAGTTTATTGAACAAATAATCAATTTGCCGGTTTAATACAAATCCATAGTCCACAAATAATATTTACTCTCTAAAATAAAAATAATATTCGTTTTTACGGCGAGAATCTAGCAAAACAACAAAACTTAATGTCAATCTGACAGCAGGATAAAATTTTGCGTGGTAAAAAGGTCGCAAAAATTTATTCCTTTCAGCAAAAACATACACCAGCGGACGACCGTAAACGGGGCAGATTAAATTTTAATTGGTATAATTTTTCACCTCTCGGTGTACTTAAACGGGCTGTTTGACATTTAGTCAGTATAAAATTAAACTGGATAAAGGATTTAAACGCAGCCCTGGTTTCAAGTAACCAGATAATAGAACGTTCTTGTTTCCTGGTAATTGTGTGTGACGATTGTTTAAATCTACGTATTACATTTGATAATGGTTATCCATTTGCAGTGAAATATAAACAGTGGGAATTATCATTGAGGGCGAATATTATAGCCCTGCATAAATGTGGATGAAACATAACGCAAATATCAAATGAAACCAGACTAAGTGTGAGTATTTTCATTTAAATTCTAATTATTTCACGTGTTAATATTCTTTTGTTCCCTATTCAAAAGTGTTTAAATCGTTAAAAGGTTTGTTTAAAAGAACAACAAACTTAATGTGATTCATACTTATTAGTTTTTTCTTAACAGTAAAATAAACAGCTGTTTTTGCATAAAGATAATAAAAGTATTTCATGTTTTGTTCTAGTGATGAAATACTGTGAGTCTGTGGGATATGAAATAAGAGAAGAATAGCGCTTGTCCAGGGGTGCGTTTAAATCCTTCTCCGGTATTTCGCCGGAAAAAAATTAAACTGGCGAGGGTTCGCTGAACGGAGTCATAAGTTTCTGTCAATGTTAGTTGTCAAATTCAATTGACAGCTCAGTTTATTGAACAAATAATCAATTTGCCGGTAAAATCCATAATCCAAAAGTAATATTTACTCTCTAAAATAAAAATAATATTCGTTTTTACGGCGAGAATCTAGCAAAACAACAAAACTTAATGTCAATCTGACAGCAGGATAAAATTTTGCGTGGTAAAAAGGTCGCAAAAATTTATTCCATTTAGTAAAAACTTATACCAACGGACGACCGTAAACGGGGCAGATTAAATTTTAGTTCGCTTCATTTTTCACCTCGCGGTGTACTTAAACGGGGTGTTTGACATTTAGTCAGTATAAATTTAAACTGGATAAAGGATTTAAACGCAGCCCTGGGCTGCGTTTAAATCCTTTATCCAGTTTACGGTCGTCCGCTGGTATAAGTTTTTACTAAATGAAATAAATTTTTGCGACCTTTTTACCACGCAAAATTTTATCCTGCTGTCAGATTGACATTAAGTTTTGTTGTTTTGCTCGATTCTTGCCGTAAAAACGAATAATTATTTTTATTTTAGAGAGTGAATATTATTTTTGGATTATGGATTTTTAATACACCGGCAAATTGATTATTTGTTCAATAAACTGAGCTGTCAATTGAATTTGACAGCTAACATTGACATAAAGATATGACTCCGTTCAGCGAACCCTCGCTAGTTTAATTTTTTTCCGGCGAAACGTCGCTGGAAGATTTAAACGCACCCCAGAGCGAACAGGCAGGCCGATGTTAAAGACTTCAGAGACGTCAGGGAATGGTGAATTAATACGAAGGAAGTGGTTTCCCCCAATGAGTAACTAATTCGACACGAATTACATAACCGTTCACCGTGCACTCAACACTGAATGTTTACACCAAATATCAGCTAAAAGCCGTTTGTTTTACAAGAATAAAAAAAAACATTTAAGATTACCACGAGCATATTTTTTTGGTTTTTGTTGTATTTATTGATTAGACTATAAACGTAAATATAATTTTATTCATAGTTATTATTTTATTTAAGGACATTGAGGCCATTAGTTTCAAACCTCTTTTCGTAAAGAAAACGAATATTATTTTATTTTATTTTTTTTTTAAACTTTATGCACAAAATCGTACAGAGGCGGACTTAATGCCATAAGGCATTCTCTAACAGTCTACCTTAGGGTGATGCAGAGAAAGGAATAAGTAGGTGTAGCATAAAAACTGTATTTGATAATAATAACAATAAAATAATAAAATACATACTTAAATACATACATACAATATATATATATATATATATAAAGAAGTGAAGAGAAATAAAATCAGATGGGGAAACTCCCAAGCCGAATCCGCTAACTCCCTGAGTAAATGTTCCCGAACTTTGCCCTTAAAAGTGAACCGATTTGTTACCGTCCTGATATCCAGAGGGAGCGCATTCCAAAGAAAGACTGCCTGTACCAAAAATGAGGATTTTAGAAATCCAGAGCGGTGGGAGGGACAACGAAGAAGACGATTATGGGAGGATCGAAGATTTTTGGTGTGCGCAGAGCATAAATACTGAAAATGACAAGTCAAGTAAGTAGGAGAGGTGGGTTTATCCAGTAGAGAAAACAAAGTCAACAAGGCCCTTAATGCTCTGCGCTGCCGGATGGGTAACCATTTTAATAGGTAAGGTAAAATATTAAACTATGACCTCAATAGGATATTTTTTATGGAGTGCGGTTATTTTTTCCATGGTTTTATTTCAGTAATAGATCATATTTCCATATTATTTTTTGCTACATAGCACATGGTGGAGCGTAAAAAACTTGATTTGCTAAAAAAAAAAACAACTTTTAGGCACCGCGGCCGTGGAACGCAAAGAGCAACCTGGCCATTTGCGTTCCGGGCCCGCGGTGCCTAAAAAGTCTCAGCCATAGTAGTATTTTTATGCACTTATGCAGTGCTAATAATTATTATTTCCGTGGTTCTTTTTCAGATATAGAACAAATCCTTAAATAACTTTTTTTTCTCACTCGCATTTGGTGGAGCGCAAAAATAGTTTTGACGAAACAACCTTTTTCGGCACTACGGTCCTGGAACGCAAAGTGGTAATTGCCCTTTGCGTTCCTGGGCAGCGGTGCCATAAGACTTTTGTTTTGAAACATTAACACCGCGGCCCTGGAACGCAAAGAGAAACTGGCCTGTTAAACTATTACTATACCAAATTATAAAATGGCTTTAATATTGATAACACTGATATTTTCGTTTAAAATAAAGATATATTTTTTTCAACACATTTGCTCGAAAAATGCATTTACGAAGCCTGTATACATTGTTCGAAAGTTAAAAATTACGCACCATACAACGGAGCGTGCGGTAAAATAGGTACTCTCACCTAAGTACCTACTTTACCGCACGCTCCGTTGTATAGCACCGTGCGTTTTCTTTACGGTTTTTTTTTTAATTTCCATTAAAAATAAAAAGAATTCCACCAAAGAGTTTCACGTTCTGAGAATAAACAGCCTGACTGATCGAACCTCCTTGGAAGTGCTTTTGATCAATACGTTGTCTCACTTTAATACTAATGAGTAAATGAGACGAAGGATGTAGTTCTAATTTCCACCACGTGCATGTGGCGCCATTTGCAAATTCACGCCATTTTCATAATAGGAACTTCAAAAATTGTTGCGACTTTTCTACTGTTACATAAAGTTGGTTTAATTACATATTGTACTGTTTTCTCGCAAATGTGTTGAAAAACGTTGTATGACACACGTGCGGAAATTGGTGTTTACAAACTCGTGACTATGGTAAGCCCTCGGCTTCGCCTCGGGCTTACATTCGTCTACTCGTTTGTAAAAACCAACTTACCGCACTAGTATCATAAATAACTATTAATTTTCTCAAGGGATAACATACTAAAATGGCCGCACTTTATAAAAAAATACCCTGTATTTTCTTAAAAATTAAACGTAAGTTAGTTTATTCACTTATTTAATTAATGTATTAATTTCGAATTGTTTAATTTGCTTATTTATTGCTGATAGCTGTTGGGCTAAGTGGAGCTACAATCAATGAGGTCTGGAGTTCAAATGTTATTATGTGTTTGGCTATTGTTTGTTTCTTTGAAATCATGATACGTATTATTAATCAATAACTTTTTATCCATAAACTCGTTCACTGTAACATTCCATTCACATCAGCCACATTGTATTTACCTAAAATTAGAACAAATTACGGCAAAAATAATTTTACGTATGGTGGCGCATGGCGCCGAGATTTTAAATAAACTTCCAAAATCTATTAAAGAAGCGACTAAACTTGTTATTTTTTTAATAAATTATTGAATTACGTATATTAATAACAATGAAGCACTTTACTGATTTACGCTATAAATGTAACATCTTTTAACTTGGGTCGCCGCGCCGCCGCCTTAAAATTGAAATGCCGTGAAGTCGCTCCTTGATAATTATGATGATAACTTAACTTATTTTACCAATTACCCGCACTATTTACAATTAGTTTTAAATTTATTTGTTTATTTATTTACACTTTCATGTACAATTGTGGTACATAAGGCGGACTTAATGCCGCAAGGCATTATCTACCAGTCAACCTTTGGGTCAAAAGGAGAAGCAGTTGGAATAGGTACAACAACTATAATGAAACAATTAAAACGACTACATCTAAGTAATTATAGCTATTTATAAATAATATACTAATACATATGAAAATATATACCTAATATAATATACATAATACCAATAAATAATATTTGATAAATAAAGTATACTTATAAACCTACATAAATAAAATACATAAATTAAATGAATACATAACATGACGACGACCATAGCAATAAATGGAAACTTAAGGATCGAGTGATTTTAGCAAGTATTCCCGAACTTGGCGTTTAAAAGAAAATTTACTAGGAGCTTTTTTAATGTTAAGGGGAAGCGCATTCCAGAGTTTAATTGCCGTTACCACGAAGGAATTGGAAATAAAACCAGTACGGTGAGAAGGTATCTGAAGGAGTAAGTTTTCAGCAGCACGAAGATTTCGATCGTGGGAACTACCCAGGATCTGAAAAGAAGTTTTTAAATAATTAGGTGCACAAGGATCGTTAATAATAGAGAAAAGCAAGCAGAGTGATCTGAGGGATCTTCTCTGGCGGATAGGCAGCCATTTAAGCTGAGAACGGTAACTAGAAATGTGATCAAATTTACGAAGTCCAAATACAAAGCGAATACAATTGTTGAGAAGTCGATCCAATTTGTTAAGAAGATTTTGGGATACATCAGAGTAACAAACATCTGCATAATCAATAATAGGGAGCACAAGAGCCTGGACAAGCAGTAGTTTAGTGCTAGATGGAAGAAAATGCTTAAATCTATAGAGAGATCGCAGTGTGGCAGAAACGTTTCGACTCACCAAATTGACCTGCTTCTCCCAACTAAGCCGATCATCAATATGCAACCCCAAATCCTTAACATGAGCTGATAAAGGAATAACAGTGTCATTAAATTTAATAGGTACAAGACCATGAATATTAAGGCTACGCATATGATACACGCTACCTATTACAATGGCTTGACATTTGCTCACGTTGACTGACACCCCGAACTGCCTGGACCAGTCACTAATACTACGCAGGTCATCGTTTAGGGCGGCAATGCAGTCATCTAAACTGTCAACATCGGCTTGAGCGTAAAGTTGCAAGTCATCAGCATAAAGATGGTAAGAGCATTTGAGGACATCAGTAATGAAATTTATAAAAAGTGAAAACAATAAAGGAGAAAGTATACCGCCTTGTGGAACACCAGTTAGCAGATCATACCAGTCAGAACATGCGTGCTTGACACGAACCGCCTGCTGGCGACCACGAAGATAAGAGGAGAACCAATCCCGTGATGAATTCGAAATCCCAATCTGCGACAAAATGGCGAGAAGAATGTCATGGTCAACGGTGTTAAATGCGTTGGAAAAGTCAATTAAAATTAAAACCGTCAACTTTGAATTCTCCATGCCAGACCTGATGTCATCAGTGACTTTGAGCAAAGCAGTAGAAGTACTGTGTCCAGACCGAAAACCCGATTGGAATTGGGAAAGTAAGTTACCTTTACAAATGAAATTGGAAATTTGCTTATGAACAACAGCTTCAAGGATTTTTGAAAGGAATGGGAGAATGGAGATAGGCCTAAAGTGATTAACTAAACTGGGGTTACTAATTTTTGGAAGAGGAATAATATAAGCTTTACGCCAGATTACGGGAAAAACCCCAGAAAACAAAGAAAAGTTAATAATGTGTGTGACAATGGGAATCAAACTACTAAGAATTAAACTTAACATCTTCCTGCTCACCCCGTCACATCCGACTGCATTTGTTTTAATGGACTTAAAGATGTTGAGAATTTCAATTTCAGACACGGGAGAAAACGAGAAGGAGTTTGAGGATAGTAACGGCATGGAAGATATTTTTTGAATTGTGTCTCTTTTAACATCATCTGCCAGACTGGTTGTTGACGAAAAATGTAAATTTAGGCTATTCAAAGACAAATTCGTTGGTAAAACATTTGATGGTGACGTTGATATACCAAGTGATTTTAAAAACTTCCATATGTTAGCCGGCTAAGAGTTTAGAACATTCTCACAAATGTATCGGCGTTTAGAGACTCTCACCATCTGATTACACCGATTTCTAGCCAACTTGTATGAGCACCAGTTTTCTTCACTGCGATCTCTTCTATACCTATGGAAAGCCCTATCACGCCGCCTCATTGCCATCCGAACCTCAAGGGTCATCCAGGGTGCTGGCGGACGCTTGAGTCTAACAGTTTTCAAAGGTGCATGAGAATCAAAAAGTTGTAAAATGGATGAATTAAGCAGCGCAACCTTATCATCCACTGTTGGAGCATCAAGAACGTCAGACCAATTTATGGACTGAGCATCCCTGTTAAGTTGCTCCCCATCCACACTCGCAAAGTTCCGAATAACAACTGTAGCAGGCCGCTGCTTGGGGGGTTTAATTTTGTACATGAGGAAAATGATATCATGTCGTGAAAGCCCCGGAGCTGCAACCTGACCATGGTTAGCCACTAGATCCGCAGAAGCGGTGAGCATGAGGTCAAGCCAGGAATCGTTCTCATTATGTGATAATGTAAATTGTCATAATGAGAAATAAAGATCTTTAAACCGAACAACTTATTAGTTATTCATGTTTATTTACAATTAATTCACGTATTGTATTGAGATTTATATTTTTATGTTATTTGTTTTGGTCTTGGTGGAAATAAAAAAGTTAAGCTGTTTTTTTTTTTGTTTTATTTATTTATAGAATTAACAAACATATGTTTGTGATATCACATGTGAAATGTGTGTAAGATATTAGATAGATAGGCAAATATAATATACTATATAATAGCGATATCTTCCAATCAACCTATGGATGGACACAAAAATAAAAAGGTGGAGGTAGGTGGCGCACTATATTTTTAAAGATTTAATACTCGTATGTATTGAAGTCATACAAAGAACAATACATAAATAAATAAATATATGTAGTATCTTATTTCCTATTAATGTTTTGTATAACCTCCATTATTATCAATACAGTCCAGCAGACGTTTGCGCATGGACCTAACAATGTTACCACATAATGTCAGTTCCTCTCAAATTTTCCCAGACCTCCATACAATGAGTTTTTAATTCCTCCGTCAATCTCTCATTCCGTGACTGCCACCTCTGCACCATCAAACCCCATAGATTTTCTATAGGGTTGAAGTCAGGTGATCTCGCAGGCCAGGGAATAACAATGACCTCCGGGTGATTCTGAAACCACTCACGCACAGGGCTAGCCCGGTGAATGGGACAGTTGTCCTGGACAAATGTGAATTGGGCCAACTCATCACTTGGGTAAGTGTTGCGCACTGTAGGAAGCATCACATCTTCCAATACTTCTACATAAGTAGAACTGTTAGCGCGTGGAGGAATAAAAGTTAGTTCGCCTGGCCCTGCTGCACTCATCCATCCCCACATATTGATGGTTATTCGACCCGATTCTGTATTAGGGATAACGTTTCTTTCACACCAGCGACTGTTATCCCTGCGCCATAAATGAAGCCTACCCTTTTGACTTGATTTAAATGTCTTTTCATCCGAAAACACAGTTGTGTTCCAGTCAAAATCTAAATAATCTCTTGCAAAACGTAACCTTTCTCGTCTGTGGCTTTCTGTCAAAAAGGGCTTTTTAGCTGGTCTTCTATGATGCAAGCCTTCAGCATGGAGGACACGACGAACCGTTAGCAATGAGGTGTCGAACAATTGCGCAAAGTGTCTGGTAGGTGTGAAACCATTTGTTTCATACTCGGTCACCATATGTTGTCGCTGCTCCGCGCTAATCAGCCTTGGCCTTCCACTTCGCTGTCGACTAGCAAGGCTTCCCTCTTCCTCATACCTTTTGATCCAGAGACCTACAGTATTCCTCTAAAACAAAAAAACAGGAATATAAGACAGCTATAAGTAACAAAATAAATAATTGAGTTATTTTTTTGAATACTCTAATTCTGCATTTATACCTAAACTAATTAGCGAACTAGTGTATTATTTTCACCTTAATTCACTAAATTTTCATAAACAATAATTATTTATCTTTTAGGGATCATGATGGATTTTAAATACAGGAATGGAATAAATTTATATCTCTGCAAATAATCTAAAGTTTAGATATCAATAAAAAGTTTAAGTTACAAATTCATAATAATACTCACACTCAGTCCAGTTTCATCAGATATTTGTGTTCTATTAAGACCACTTTTATATAATGCAATAATATTCGTTCTTGCTTCAATATTAATATTTGCCGGCATTTTGAGAATACTTGAATACTATATCGCTATCTATAAAATCACACGTCACTAACCAACAACCACAACCGAACGACGATTTGGTTTCGATCAAGTTAAATATTCCTAAAACTTATTTCTACCCCACAGAAATTGTTAACAAGTAAGTACTTATAATATTTCTGTATCATTACAATATTTAACAATTGAGTAAAACTTACAAAAAGAAATTCCCTGCGTGTAACAATTGAGTAAAACTTACAAAAAGAAATCCCCTGCGTGAGGCTCGAACTTGCACCTCGTAGATTAACGCATATTTGTGGTGTATACGCTTAACCACTACGTCAACTGAACACACATGCTATCGTTGAAATTATGAATCCTATGCAATCAGTAGTCGATGATGCATGTGTCTCTCCAAAATAAAAGGTCGTAAGTCGAACTAAACGTCAAGCTATTTCCTTGTAAATGCTCGAAAAGACTTTTGAGCGTGACTGTATGTATTTAGAAATATATAAGTATGTTTATGAACCTATAACAGTTGTCTAGTACCCATAACCAAGCTCTGCTTAGCTTGGGACTAGATGGCGTTGTGTGATAGTTGTGGAATATTATTATTATTACACGCGAATGCTCCCGGTGAGGGAGCGCCTTAAGGAACAGGTTCGGTGCAAAATCGATGTTTGATAATTTTAATTTATTTTCTTAAATTTATTTCTTCAGAGCCTTCATAAAACAAAGCGATGCACAGATGCACGTGCCGGCTGACATCGGCGACTACACAGACTTCTACTCGTCGCTACACCATGCGACCAATGTCGGGATCATGTTTAGAGGCAAAGACAATGCGCTGTTTGATAACTGGTATGTCATCATTCCGGTTTCTCAATCTTTAGGTCGGCGCACTATGCTTTCTTATTCTATAACTTAATAATATTATAAAAGCTATCATTTATCAGATTTAATTAAGAAAATAGGCTAGTTGCCTAAAAAAATGTAATTAGTCCGTCTTTTAGATTATTCAAAAATAAGGGACACGTATTTTTTTATTTGTAAATTAGACCAAAAATGACAAAGATATAGCCTATTAAAGTTACGTGTGACGTCACGATGCGTGGCAATTTTCGCGCAGAGTGACGTCACAGGTAACTTAAATGGGCTCTTATCTTTGTTCTTTTTTGTTTAATCGAAAAAAGAAAAAATACGTGTCCAATATTTTTTTATAATCTAAAATACGGACTAAATAGAATGTAATTATTTTAACCCTGAAAACTACCCTATTATAACGATAACGATCAAACCAGATCACACAGTCAAATCATTACAACGGTTTTGTGGGTCTTAATTTATAAGTTTGTATTAGAGAAAATAAATAAATAATAAATCGCTTTACCATCAGGATAGTGGTTAAAAGCGAACATTCCATGAAGTTAATAAAATACCTCTTTCTTTTCCACTACATTCCTATAATGCCCGACGATTGCTTAATCCGTCCCGCCCGAAGTAATTTGACTGCTGGTGTACGTGAAAATCTAGTTTGCTATGTAGTCGCAGCCTGAAGCAGTCGATACAGACTTACACATACATACATCCTCACAAACTTTCGCATTTATAATAATATTAGTAGGATTCCCATTCTCACACGATTATGTGTACAGGAAGCAGCTTCCAGTTGGCTACCACGGTCGCAGCAGTTCTATCGTCATATCTGGAACACCAATCACGAGACCGTATGGACAGACTTTACCTGTTGAAGGTACGTAAAGCTTTTTTTCAACCAATAATTTAAATAAAAAAAATGTAAATGGGAATAACATAATTATTACGGTTATTGTAGTTATTGCATCACGGTTAGCCGCCTATTTTTATTATTTATGCTAAAGTTAAAAGCCTTTTTTTAGCGTGGTGTAATCGTCAAATGAGTCCTCCCACCCCGTGCAGGACGGGAGGGACTGTCAGACTCGTACTGACTAAAATCCACGAGTCTATACAGGGTGATTTTTTAGTCACCATCCAAATTTTAATATATTAGTTTTTGGCGAAAATCATTGAATACGTGTTTTTTCTTTTTGTATCACTCAATACAAAAATATCGAGATATCACGTCTCAATGTTATCTATAAAAAGTTGATGAATGTGGATACCGCGCTGTGATGTGTCGCTCAGGTGTAGCGGGGCGGGGCGGGGGGTCAGCGGGGTGCGCTCTGTCCGTTTCATGCGTCGGCAAGTGTATTATTAATGTTTAGCTTGGTGACCACACAGAGCGGATTTTTTTTTCAAAAATGGCGTTAGTGATTGATATCTAATTATCATCATCATCTCAGCCATAAGACGTCCACTGCTTAACATAGGCCTCCCCTTTTGATCTCCACATATACCGGTTGGAAGCTGATATCTAATGCTTAGAAAATTTTTAGACGGTGGTAAAAAAGTCACGCTGTATAATATCAATAGCCCTTTACGTTCCGGGGTCAGGGTAATTCGTGAGACCAAGATAAAAAGCCTTACCTACTTTGCCAAAACGTTTTACAAAAGTCCATATTTCTCAGGAGCCGCTCCACACTTCGGTCCTTGCCGTCTGATGGACTTCGAGCTGGAAGTAGCAGCGTTCGTTGGAGGTCCACCGACTGCCCTCGGACAGAGGATCACTGCTAAGGAAGCTGAGGACCGCATCTTCGGACTTGTGCTTATGAATGATTGGAGTGGTATGTACATTATCTTACTATTAAATGTTATGAAAAATATCTAGCTTTAATTCCGCGACAAAAAATCCAGGCCCTTTGCAGGATTCAATCCCATCCTATGAAATCATGCATATGCACATGCAGCAAAGGACCCTCCCGCCCTCATGCATATGCACACGTGCAACAAACGAAAAACATGCCTTGCAATCAAACCTAGTTTGTTTGCATGGCATGTTTTTTCCGGTAAGAGCCAGGGTAGCGAGCTCGAAAAATTTTGACCTCCTTCATAAAATTTTTCGAGCTCGCTATCGCTTTTTCGTGGTTAGAAAAGCTAATCTTTTAAGTTCACTTTTAAATGAAAATTTATATGATCTTAGTGCCCAAATGGTCAATTTACCAAGCTCGCTCTTCATAAAAAACTTTACTTATTTCATTTCGCTTTTGGATTAAAACTTGTCCTGAAGTATGGAAACGTTTACCTTTTAGTACTCACTGCGTTCGCTCTTTTATTAAGAATTGGCTTGTCCTAATCCAAAAGCTTAAAAATTTTGCGCTCGCTTCGCTCGCGCTACAAGTAGACCTGCAACTTGCTTTTCGTGACGTCGATTTTTAATAGCTCATTTTTCAATAGCAAATTCTTCTTGTAATAGTAACTGTTACTTTTGTCGTGGTCTAGAAAACTCACAAGTTTGTCTTCGACAAGGTGGTATGGAACTCGGGGTGCGAAGTTTGAGTACCACTTGACTTTTTTTTAAGTTTCGGGGCGGCCAGCTTTACAGGCCCGGCCCAGGGCGCTGAATGTTAAAATACGCCACATGTGTACCAAACTTTATCCAAATCCGTTCAGTAGTTTTTGCGTGAAAGAGTAACAAACATACTAGTCCAGTCATTAAAGCCTAAACCCGAAAATAATTAGTAACACGCTGAAATTTTTAGGGGTTCTTAAGGAAGGTAAAATAACATACCGGGTGATTTTGCAGCGTTCTGGGGTTTACGGAAAGGGTTGAAAAGGGGTGAAAAGGGGTGAAAATGGTTTTTCGTTAATAACATTGCCAAGAAAATTAGTAACACGCTGCAAATTTGGAATTAGGTTGTTCTTACCGTTTTTTGACGTGTATTAAATTTTCAGCGTTTTGCGACATACGGAACATTGTTTTTTTTTAAAAAACAGTGCAATTAGTTAAAAACAGGGGTAAGAAAATTAGTAACACGCTGCAAATTTGGAATTAGGTTGTTCTTACCGGTTTGTAACGTGTATCAAGTTTGCAGCGTTTTGCAACATACGGAACATTGTCTATTATTAAAAAAACAATGAAATTATTTAATCACACAGGTGAAAGAAATTTGTAACTCGCTGTAAATTTGTAATTAAGTTGTTTTTACCGTTTCGTAACGTATATCAAATTTGCAGCGTTTTACAACAAATTGAACATTGTTTATTATTAAAAAAACAGTGCGATTTGTTAGTAACAAGGGTAAAAAAGTAGGAACACGCAGCAATTTTAGAATTAGGTTGTTCTTACCGGTTTGTAACGTTTTGCAAAAAACTGAACTTTTTTCATTCATTACCATAAAAACAAATATTTCAGTTAGTAACAATAGTGAAAAAGTTAATGAAGAGTTGCAATCTGGAGAAAATGTTTTCAAAACCTTTTTGAAACATTTTTCAAAGGACATCATTTTTTTTGGGCCATTTCTGAAAGTGCCAACGAAAAAAATTGGTACCTTTAGTATTATTGGTTGGTATAGGTAGTACTAGTCATTTGGAGCAATAGTTACTATGGCACAAAAGTTGTAGGATTGCTCTCGGCCAAGTTATACAAGTTCGAAGATTCGTAATTTTCATACATTTTTTAATTTTTGAAAGTGCCGATATTCACCAAATATTCCAAATAATGATAAGAATTGCTAGAACTAGCGACCTCAAGTAATTTAACATAACGCCTGTAATCCCTGAGGGGTTGGGCAGAGGAGTACCGAATAAAAATGAATAATAATCTGTTTCTTTTTGTGAAAAGTAACAAAAATATTTTAAAATATACAAATCTGCTGGTAGGACCAGTATCGGGAACAGTTTCGAGGTTGCCTGTGGTTAGGGGTCTTGGGAGAGGAATCTCCTAACAATACGAAACGTGATCAGCACTGCTGCTTGAATCAGCCCTTTTTAGGGGGAAATATAATCATTAAATGAGTTATCTCGCTCTGGGCTGATCTGTAGAGTCTGTCAGACTCCTAGACGCCCTTTGCGTTCCAGATACTAAGATAGTCGACGAGCTGGTACCTACATTTCATTCATACATTTGTTGTTTTCTCAAAGAGCCTCATAGCTTTGGAACACGATACTTGTATGTTAGCGGTGAGACGGGTTTGCCTCACCGCCCGCCCAATCAACGAGACTCGACTGAAACTCGTCCTTGCCATCCCGTGGAACTTCAAGGAGCAAACGGAACATTGTCTACTATTAAAAAAAGAATGAAATTATTTAATCACACGGGTAAAAAAAATTTGTAACTCGCTGTAAATTTGTAATTAATTTGTTTTACCGTTTCGTAAAGTATATCAAATTTGCAGCGTTTTACAACAAATTGAACATTGTTTATTATTAAAAAAAAAAAAAAAAAAGTACCGACTTCAAAATAAATACAAAAAAGTTTAAAATAACCTTTCTTTCGGAAGTCGGTGGCTTTGATTTATTAATATTTCATTGACTATTGCCACCGACTTCCGAAAGAAAGGTTATTTTAAACTTTTTTGTATTTATTTTGAAGTCGGTACTTTTTTTTAAAAAGTTTTTATTTTACCCTTTTTAGTTTATTTATTAAATATTCAACCCAAATTCTTGTAAAATACAAAGTTTTCTTACATGATGTGCACTAATCTTGTAATCCGTCACAACTAAAACAATCCATATCTCTAAAACTACTGAACCGATTTTGATGAAACTTGCAGTGTACCCTAAGTTGAACAATACCTAGTACAACAAAAAAAGAATTAATTAAATCAGACTTGTAGTTTTAGAGATATGCGTGCACAAACATAAAAACATACATACATACACTTATGAAATTTGGTACATTTGTTCAGACGCTGATATAGACTAACATATGCGAAAACTGGGCAGTTCTGATAATATTACATACATACGGGTCGAATTGATAACCTCCTTTTTTTTGAAGTCGGTAAAAACAGTGCGATTTGTTAGTAACAAGAGTAAAAAAAGTAGGAACACGCTGCAATTTTAGAATTAGGTGGTTCTTACCGGTTTGTAACGTTTTGCAAAAAACTGAACTTTTTTCATTCATTACCATAATTATAAACAAATATTTCAGTTAGTAACAATAGTGAAAAAGTTAGTGAATAGTTGCAATCTGGTGAAAATGTTGTAAACACCTTTTTGAAACATTTTTCAAAGGAGAACATTCACGCTCCATACATTTTGATTGGCCTGTTGGTCTAGTGGTTAGTGACCCTGACTGCTATGCTGGGGGTCGTGGGTTCGATTCCCACCCAGGACAAATGTTTGTGTGAAGAGCACGTTCATTTGTTCTGTGTCTGAGTGTAATTTGTCTATTAAATTATGATGTATGTATTTAGAAATATATAAGTATGCTTATCAGTTGTCTAGTACCCCTATCACAAGCTCTGCTTAGCTTGGCTTGGGACTAGATGGCGTTGTGTGATAGTTGTGGAATAATATTTTTTTTTTGGGCCTTTTCTGAAAGGAACGAAAAAAATTGTCACCTATGGGTAGTACTAGTCATTGGGAAAAATAGTTACTATAGCACAACAGTTGTAGGATTGCTCTCGCGGCCAAGTTATACAAGATCGAAGATTCGTAATTTACATACATTTTTTAATTTCTGAAAGTGCCAATAAGCAAATAATGATAAAAACTAGCGACTTCAAGCAATTTAACATAAAATATCATTACACCTGTTATTCCTGAAGGGTTGGGTAGAGGTGTACCCAATAAAAATGAATAATAATTAATCACATTATTTTTGTGGTTTTTTTTTTTAAATATATAAATCTACTGGTGGGGCCAGAATCGAGAACAGAATCGAAGTTGTCTGTATTAGGGGTCCTGGGAGAGCGACCTCCTAAGAGTACGAATCGTGACCAAAAGTATTGCTTTTTGAATCAACCCGTTTTTTGGGTAATAAAATCGTCAAGTCAGACTCCTGCTGACTAACAGTCCACCTCCTTCATTAGGTTGCAATATGCGTTCCAGATCTAAGATAGTCGACGACCCGATACATTTCATTCATACATTTGTTGTTTTCTGAAAGAGTCTCATAGCCTTCAGTACGCGGAACTGTCAGATCCCAATTATCGGTGGGACGGGTTTGCATCGCCGTCGAATCAACGAAGCTCGACTGATACTCGTCCTTGAAATCCCGTGGAACTTCAAGAAGCAGTCCCGGGGCTGACTTCAAGCTAGTTACCCAATATTGCAAGGCAACCGCCTCTTTTTGGAGACTACGTGGAAGTGGTGTGGTTAAAGTCCATCTATGGGAACTCTGTGTCCGTTGTCTCCATAAGAAAGAGACCGGATAAGCTGATCGCACCAGGGAATCATGGCTTTTTGGGTGATCCACTCATATATGCTTGGGGGGCTTCTGTATCCAGATCACACCGTGGCAATCCGGTAAGGAGGCAACCGCTTCTTCTGCAGTAGCAATGACAGCGAAGTAGGAAACAGAACTCGTGAAGGAGAGGACGCCCTCGAAATCTCAATCCAGCTGCATACGGCGAGTAATGAGGAGCTAGTCGTCTTATGCCTGCCAGGTCGCAGGACTATCTTAGCAGGATACCGTAGCACAATTTTGATGATTTTATTAGCCAAACAAACGTGGTTGATTCAGAAAGCAGTTCTGTTAGTCAGGATTTAAATTGTTAAGAGATTTCTCTCCCAAGATCCCTACCACAGGCAACTTCGATTCTGTTCCGGATTCTGGCCCCACCAGCGGATTTATATATTATTTTAACATGTTTTAACTTCTTTTCACAAAAAATAAATAGATTTTCATTCATTTTAATTGGGTACACCTCTACCTAACCCTTTTTTTTTAACTAGGTAAAATCATCAAATGAGTCCTCCGACCCCGGGCAGGGCAGGAGGGACTGTCAGACTTTTACTGACTAAAATCCACGGTGTCCTTCAATAGCCCTTTCTGTTCCGGGGTCACGGTAAGGAAATAATCCTTTGGCCCTCTGAGAGGGGGCCCCGTCAGTATGCTGACGCTCTTTGACGCGCGCGTGGGACTCAACGAGCCGTCGACCCGGGCATGGTCCATGGTCGGGCAGCGAGTTGCCCTTTACTCGCTGCCCGCATGGCCGCGCCTACGGTGGCCGGAGATCATCTGCTGACGTCCGACGCCGCGGGCGCCTACCACTGCGGTTGGGGCGGAGGGAGGACGCTGTCCTCTCTCTCTCTCGGCCCACCTCCTCCTTCGCGAGCATGACTGCTTCGCAGAAAGGCGACCGCTTCCCACTCCGTCTCGCCTCGCTGCATGGCCGCGACCAATGCCGGGCGCGAGAGGTCTCCGCCTATTGCCGCCGTGAGGTCACGGCGGTTTTCCGCCCAAGCAGGGCAGTCCTGCACCGAATGCTCCACCGTGTCCTCCGGGCGGCCACAGCAGCCATGTCCGCTAAGGACCTGTGTCATGCGATAACTGAGGACGCCGTGGGTACTATCCAGCCACTCCTCAAAAAGGGGTCTGACAGCCGCGATTGCGGTTAGCCCGTGCCTCGGTTGCGACAGTCGTTCTCTCCAAACTGCCTTGAGATCGCGCCGGAGCTCTTCTCGTTGCGCCTCGACTTCTCGAGGCAGCGGGGATACGCTCATAGACGCGCCGGAGGGCAGTCACCCCCAGATCCCAGGGCAGCGATCCGGCAAGAACGTTGGCCGATTCGCAGCAATCGTGCGGTACCCTCAGATCATTCTGATATCCATGACCCTCTGGCATGCGACCAGCTTTGCCGGCCGCGTTCGAATGCTCAAGGCACACACGGGGGCCCCGTAGAGGGCCATGGAGCGCACGACAGTGCGCGTGCAACCTCCTGCAGGGGGCGTTTGGCCAGCCGATATTGAGGAGCCGCCTGAGGGCGGCTGATGCCCGGTTCAGGCTTGGGGCCAAACGCAGGAATCATCATCATCGACCGTGCTACGGTACCTTTCCCGCTGAAATGGTCCCGCAAGCCGGTAAGCGTTTGGGTTCTTTAGACGAGGGTGGAACACGATATGCTGTCGTCCTGGGCCTGATCCTTGATAAGACACCTAGCTCCGCATTACTTGCCGTACGCGACTGGATTGAGATTTCGAGGGCGTCCTTTCGCGTGTTCTGCCTCTTCCTTCGCTGTCATTACTGCTGCTGAAGTAGTGGCAACCTCCTTTCCGGATTGCCAACGTGTGATCTGGAAGCAGATCCTCCAGCATCTTTGTGTATGAGTGGATCGCCCGAATAGCCATGATCCCCTGGTGCGATTGGCTTGTGTGTTTGCTTCCGTATGGAAACGACAGACACAGGGTTCCCGTATAGGGGCTTTAACAGTACCACTTCCTCGTAGAGCCTTCAGAAAGCGGCGTTTGCTTACAAGGTTGGGTAACAGCTTGATGGCAGCCCCGGCTCGATCCTGTTTTTGATCCAAACGTCGGAAATGCTCCTTAAAGTTCCACGGGATGGCAAGGACGAGTTTCAGTCGAGTCTCGTTGATTGGGCGGGCGGTGAGGCAAACCCGTCTCACCGCTAACATACAAGTATCGTGTTCCAAAGCTATGAGGCTCTTTGAGAAAACAACAAATGTATGAATGAAATGTAGGTACCAGCTCGTCGACTATCTTAGTATCTGGAACGCAAAGGGCGTCTAGGAGTCTGACAGACTCTACAGATCAGCCCAGAGCGACATAACTCATTTGATGATTTTATTTCCCCCTAAAAAGGGCTGATTCAAGCAGCAGTGCTGATCACTTTTCGTATTGTTAGGAGATTCCTCTCCCAAGACCCCTAACCACAGGCAACCCCGATACTGTTCCCGATGCTGGTTCTACCAGCAGATTTGTATATTTTAAAATGTTTTTGTTACTTTTCACAAAAAGAAACAGATTATTATTCATTTTTATTCGGTACTCCTCTGCCCAACCCCTCAGGGATTACAGGCGTTATGTTAAATTACTTGAGGTCGCTAGTTCTAGCAATTCTTATCATTATTTGGAATATTTGGTGAATATCGGCACTTTCAAAAATTAAAAAATGTATGAAAATTACGAATCTTCGAACTTGTATAACTTGGCCGAGAGCAATCCTACAACTTTTGTGCCATAGTAACTATTGCTCCAAATGACTAGTACTACCTATACCAACTAGATATGAGCGCCGCGCCGGCGCGCCGCCGCCGCCGTGATTTTCCCCGCGCCGCCGCCGCCGTCGACAGGCGTCGGCGCGCCGACCCCGAGTGGGCGGCGTTCAGTTTAATGTAACACACTGATCAAACCGACCGCACGATAATAAATGCTGGCAAAATGGCGGCACTAGACGTAGACGTTTATAAAACGATACTCTTTGACATTACAATTTCTGTGTTGTCCAAGTTATCAGCAAACAAATACAGTTTTTGTAGAACCTATTTTGGTCAGTTGGTTGTTAATATTAGGGAAAAAAACGAACAGATGATGAGCACTCATCAAGGCTTCTTTTTTTTTAGCGTGGTAAAATCATCAAATGAGTCTTCTCACCCCGGGCAGAGTGGGAGGGACTCTCAGACTCATACTGACTTCCACGGTGCCCTTCAATAGCCCTTTATATCCCGGCAGGCTTTGGCCTTCTAGAGGGGGGCCCCGTCATCATACTGATGCTCTTTGAGACGCGCGTGGAACACAACGCACCGACGACCCGGGCATGGTCCGTGGTCGGACAGCGAGTTGCCCTGTACTCGCCGCCCTCGCCTGCGGTGGCCGAAGATCGTCTTGCGATGTCCGTTGCCGTGGGCGTCCACCGCTGCGGCTGGGACGGAGAGGACGCTGTCTTCTCCCTCACGCGGCCCGCCTCCGCTTTCGCGAGCATGACTGCCTCGCAGATGCAGCATTGCCGCGACCAATGCCGGGGTGCGAGAGGTCTCCGCCTATCGCCGCCGTGAGGACACGTCGGTGCTCTGCCCAAGCGAGGTAGTTTTGCACCGTATGCTCTACAGTGTCTTCCGGGCGATCCTCGCAGCGGTGACACCCAGGCGTTTCCTCCTTCCTCATCAGACACAGGTTCCTCCCGAAACTTCCGTTTCCGGTGAGGACCTGCGTCTGCGGTAGGTCAGGACCCCGTGACGCCTATCCAGCCACTCCCCCAAGAGGGGTCTTACTGCCACGATTGCGGCGTGCCCGGACGCGTATTTCCAAAACCTATACTATTTCAGTCACGAGTCGGACTCTACTCGATTAGCTTTTGTTTGTGCATATTTCTCAACAAAACCTAATCTATCTCAGTAAAAAACTTGACTCAAATAGATTAGCTTTTGTTTGTGCATATTTCTCAACAAAACCTAATCTATCTCAGTAAAAAACTTGACTCAAATAGATTAGCTTTTGGTTTTGATATTTTCACAGAAAATGCACGGACAAAATCTAGTACCATTTTAGTAACGCACGAGTCAAACTCTAAAAAAAGACGATGTTTTGTTTATGCATGTCGCAGTGAAATGAGGAAATCAGGGATTTCACGAAATCCAATTATCAAGAAAAGTATCTAGTGATAATTATGACAAAAATACTAATATAAAGTCAGAGATCATGTCATTTCACTAAACTAAGTAAAATGTTGAAAACGTCGACGGAGCACCGCTTCGCGGTGCTCCTACTTCCGGGTGGCTTAAAAAAAAATAACCACGAAGGGGATGGCGGGGTCTTTCAGACCCCGCCATCCCCTTCTAACCTAACCTGTCCGAGTCGGGGTGCCCACAGTCGTATTTGCGATATTCAAGTACTACAAAATTTAAGAAAAGTTAAATTCCGAGGTAAATCTACTCATATAGCTAGTGAGCCTCTACTCGACAAGGTTTTGCTCGTACGTAATGTTTAAAAATAACTCGCCGAAAGTCTAGCTATTCGAGCGACATGAATTATATAGAACTAGGTTTTGTACGTGCATTTTCTTTGAAAATATCAAAACAAAAAGCTAATCTATTTGAGTCAAGTTTTTTACTGAGACAGATTAGGTTTTGTTGAGAAATATGCACAAACAAAAGCTAATCTATTTGAGTCAAGTTTTTTACTGAGATAGATTAGGTTTTGTTGAGAAATATGCACAAACAAAAGCTAATCGAGTAGAGTCCGACTCGTGACTGAAATAGTATAGGCTTTGGAAATAGGCTGCCCGGACGTCGGTTCCGACAGTCGTCCCTCCATACTGCCTTGAGATCGCGCCGGAGCTCTTTCCTCCGCGCCTCGACTTCTCGAGCCAGGGGGGTTACGACCCGGCGCTGCGCCACCAGGCGCCATTCTAAAGGCGCTAAAAGGTAGTCGCCTCCAGATCGGAGAGGAGATTGACCGATTCGCCGGCGATCATGCGGTATCCCCGAATCATACGGACAGTCATGACCCTCTGGCATACTCATCCAGGCTTACAGTAAAAATATAGCCACCGGCAATTTTTAACGTTAATTTGTTTTTTTTTTTTTAGTTTATCTTGCCAATTCAATTTGTCTCGTCAAAATTATAATAAATCTTTAATTATACGTAAAACATTGTTCTATTTCTTCTCTTAAATTAATTAATTATAGTAGTTAAATAAAAGTCACGCCGCGCCGCCGACGCCGCCGCCGCCGACTCCAAAAAGTCGGCGCGCCGCCGCCGACTGATTGACCATCGGCGCTCATATCTAATACCAACCAATAATACTAAAGGTACCAATTTTTTTCGTTGGCACTTTCAGAAATGGCCCAAAAAAAATGATGTCCTTTGAAAAATGTTTCAAAAAGGTTTTGAAAACATTTTCTCCAGATTGCAACTCTTCATTAACTTTTGCACTATTGTTACTAACTGAAATATTTGTTTTTATGGTAATGAATGAAAAAAGTTCAGTTTTTTGCAAAACGTTACAAACCGGTAAGAACAACCTAATTCTAAAATTGCAGCGTGTTCCTACTTTTTTACCCTTGTTACTAACAAATCGCACTGTTTTTTTAAGGGAAATTATATGTGCGGCAACAAAAGTTTTCTTTAGCACCTGCAACCTAGCGTCTTTTTTTATATGTGAGCGACGAGTTAATAGAACAGCTTCAATTATATTAATTCATCATCTTTACTATTCCAACAAAATATCAAGAAACCAGCGTCAATTTACGAGCGTAAAAGAAGCTGGCAATGAGTGGACTTGGGGCACCCCGACACGGACAGGTTAGGTTCGAAGGGGATGGCGGGGTCTGAAAGACCCCGCCATCCCCTTCGTGTTAGGTTACTTTAAACCCTGTACGCAAAAATAGGAGCCCCGCGAAGCGGGGCTCCGTCAAAGATTCACGGCAGGTGGTACTATTACTAGGTACATCAGTGTTAGATTACTTGCCAGGAAGAAAAAAAAGCTGGCAATGAGTAGACATATCACAAATTTAGTTGCTTAAGAATTATCACCATGTTGCGTCATATTAACAGTAGCTTGTTTTACAATATATGGTCGCTTATAAACCATTTATTAGACGCTAAAAGTTTGTCGCTGACCTATTAATTCATTAGACAACTAAATATATTTGCAGACGAGAATGACATTTTAAAGAAGCTGCCTTAATTAGCACCCTTTTTTTAATAATAAACAATGTTCAATTTGTTGTAAAACGCTGCAAATTTGATATACGTTACGAAACGGTAAAAACAACTTAATTACAAATTTACAGCGAGTTACAAATTTCTTTCACCTGTGTGATTAAATAATTTCATTGTTTTTTTAATAATAGACAATGTTCCGTATGTTGCAAAACGCTGCAAACTTGATACACGTTACAAACCGGTAAGAACAACCTAATTCCAAATTTGCAGCGTGTTACTAATTTTCTTACCCCTGTTTTTAACTAATTGCACTGTTTTTTAAAAAAAAAACAATGTTCCGTATGTCGCAAAACGCTGCAAATTTAATACACGTTAAAAAACGGTAAGAACAACCTAATTCCAAATTTGCAGCGTGTTACTAATTTTCTTGGCAATGTTATTAACGAAAAACCATTTTCACCCCTTTTCACCCCTTTTCAACCCTTTCCGTACACCCCAGAACGCTGCAAAATCACCCGGTATGTTATTTTACCTTCCTTAAGAACCCCTAAAAATTTCAGCGTGTTACTAATTATTTTCGGGTTTAGGCTTTAATGACTGGACTATACTTACATACACATGCACAAACATACCTCCCCACAAACTTTCGACATATATAATATTAGTAGGATAATTAACCGACTTCAAAAAAAGGAGGAGGTTATCAATTCGACTGTATTTTTTTTTTTAATGTTTGTTACCTCATAACTTGCGACTGGGTGAACCGATTTTCATGATTCTTTTTTTATTCGAAAGCTGGTGCTTCCCGTGTGGTCCCATTGTCACCATTTCAGGATCAGATGATTGGATCTTGGAGAAATCGAGGGCAACCCTCAAATTTTATTAGCTGACACATAGTTTTTCGCAAATCTTATGAAGTAATTCAAGTATTTGCGTATGGAAATCATCATCTCATGTAGCTGAGCTGATGATGGAAGGTACAACTCCTCAAGTAAGAAAATTATGTTTGTGTTCGCATATCTCCGGAACTATAAGTTCGATTTAAGTAATTCTTTTTTTTGTTGTACTAGGTATCGTTCAACTTAGGGAATACTGCAAATTTCATCAAAATCGGTTCAGCAGTTTTTGAGATAGGGAATAAATGAAAGAGATGTTAACGATGTTATTACCGGTGCTACGGATTACAAAATTCTAGTGCACATGTAAGAAAATGATGTATTTGACAAGAATTTTGGTTGAATATTTAAACTAAAAAGAGTAAAATAAAAACTTTTTCAAAAAAAATGTGACCGCCTTCAAAAACAACCACAAAAAAGAGTAAAATAACCTACAAAACTTTTCTTTCGGAAGTCGGTGTGGCAAAAGAGACAATGAATTAATAACAAAGTCACCGACTTCCGAAAGAAAAGTTTTGTAGGTTATTTTACTCTTTTTTGTGGTTGTTTTTGAAGGCGGTCACATTTTTTTTTTTGTAAGCACATTTTTGCCTGCAAAATTAGAACATTTTCTCCATCTAAATCATATAAAAAATGTAATTTTCATAATTTTCCAGCTCGCGACATCCAGAAATGGGAGTACATTCCCCTGGGCCCCTTCACAGCCAAGAACCTGGGCACCAGCATATCACCCTGGATCGTCACCATCGAAGCCCTGAGACCGTATGTGACGGACAACTTTCCACAAGACCCCACACCCTTCGCATACCTGAGACATGATGATAAATTCAACTTTGATATCAAGCTGGAAGTGGATCTCAAGTGTGAGTGTTTTGTTTATTTTTTTGCTATCCTGTGTTTAGCCTGCCGGGGTCGCGGGACTTATTCCATCACCGTGACTCCGGAACGTAAAGGGTTACTGAAGGACACCGTCGATTTAAGTCAGTACAAGTCTGACAGTCCCTCCCGCCCTGCCCGGGGTGGGAGGAATTATTTGTTGATTTTGCCACGTTAAAAAAAAACCTGTGTCTTAAGATCGGGCGGCGAGTAATGGGCGACTCGCTGTCCGATCATGGACCATGCCCGGGTCGGCACGTTGTGTTCTACGCGCGCCTCGAAGAATGTCAGCAGCATGATGACGGCCCCAACCGTGGTTAATTCTGGACAATCTTCTGTTACCAATGTTGTATAGAAGCAGTGGTGGCCCAGTGGTGTCGTGTCCGTTATTTCATCACCATTGCTCTCAAAACGGTGAAGGAAAACATCGTGAGAAAACCGGCGTGTCCTAGAACCAAAAATTCGAAGACATGACGTGACATTCACCAATCCGCACTGGGCCCGCGTGGTAGATTAAGGCCCACTCTCTCTCACAGAGAGGAGGCCTGTGTCCCAGCAGTGGGAACAAAATAGGCTGATGATGAATGTTGTATTGTTTTGTTTTTACAGCGGAGAAGTCTCCTGTGACCACAACGATCTGCCGGTCGAACTACCGCTATTTGTACTGGACAGTGAAGCAGCAACTAGCTCAGCAGACCGTCACGGGCTGCAACCTAAGACCTGGCGATCTGCTGGGATCTGGAACTATTAGTGGAGAGGTGAGACTCGTCTACTATATCTAAAGAGGAGGGAAGGCGATCTTATCCTTAATAGGGTAGTTTCCAGGGTCAAAATAATTACATTCTATTTAGTCCGTATTTTAGATTAAAAAAAAAATATTGGACACGTATTTTTTCTTTTTTCGATTAAACAAAAAATAACAAAGATAATAGCCTATTTAAGTTACCTGTGACGTCACTCTGCGCGAAAAATGCCACGCATCGTGACGTCACACGTAACTTTAATAGGCTATATCTTTGTCATTTTTGGTCTAATTTACAAATAAAAAAATACGTGTCCCTTATTTTTGAATAATCTAAAAGACGGACTAATTACATTTTTTTTAGGCAACTAGCCTATTTACGAGGAGGTATCCTCCCTTAGAGCAGTGGTGGCCCGTTGAGCTCCTTGTGTTCTGAGTCGAGCTACACGATAACCGACAAATGCTTGCACTGACTGGACAGGTCCACTCAAATCTCTGTGCTTCTTTCCTCAAAAGACCATCCCAGACACCCGCAATGTCCTCGTATGACCTGAACAAAACAATGTCTGGACTTTAAAAGAGACTGTGACCTCTGAGTTTGTTTCGGCTGTTTCTTCTCAGAGTAGTCAGGTACGAAAAACCGGCCTCATCAAGCTTTAAAAAATATTGGTTGTGACGTGTAAAAGTGTTTTTTTTATAACCAACTTACGAAATAAATACACATACACATACATAGGCAACAAAGTTCCAATATCGATGTGATTTTTTTATGTGATTCTTCATGTATGGCCGGTGCTGATTTTATTTTTCGTGGATAGTGAATGACCCTAGCTATCATATACTCACGCCATACAATTGAAGAAAAAAAATGAAACAAAATTATAGTTGGTGCCAGTTAAGATGGCAATAGCGGTCGTTGACCTTTACCTAATAAGTCCTCGTATAATGACATAAGATCAGAGTTAGCATTTTTCTGTGATATGATAATGTTTACTTGTGAGTCTTAAATATAAAAATAATACACAATCTTAGGTATAGATGAAATGTTTTAACCATTTTGATATCTTATGAATACTTAGATACTTATATCCTTACAATATACACTTCTCATCAAAAAAATCGAAACACTTTCGTTTTTATTGTTTTTGTCCTAATTTTTTACAAAAGAGAATTAATTCCATGAAAAAAAAACATTACTGTGTAGCTGGCAGTTTGGTCATTACAGTAAGAAGAAAAAAATTAAAATTCGAATTAATTTCATTTGTTTATCCTATAAATGAAATTAATCACTGTTTTGAGACAAATGTGTATTTAGGGTTGGAGTACGTTTCTCGTTTAAAAACTAAAAATTAGCGCTTGTCTTTAAACTTTCTGTTTCTTATTTCATTTACTGTGACTTTGGGACGTCTGAAAAAACTTTTTTTTCTAAAACATATGGATACTTCGCCCGCAGAAGCCGCCCAAGTGGTGGCATTGCTGGATTCTGGACTTAGTCAGCGTGTTGTGGCTGCAAGATTGCATCTAAGCTTATCATCTGTTCATAGAGTCTACAAACGCTATCGGGAGACTGGTTCGTTCACGCGCCGTTCAGGATCTGGCAGGAATCGGGTCACTTCTGAGCGAGATGATCGATTTATTGTAACAACTTCTTTACGAAATCGACGCCTTAACGCTTTTCAACTGCAGCAGCAGCTTCGCGTTGTACGAAGAGTAGCTGTAAGTGACTCTACAATAAGAAGAAGGTTGAAGGAACGCGGATTGGCACCGCATAAGCCAGCGAATGGGCCGAAATTAACTGCAGACCATCGAAGAGCGCGCCTTAACTTTGCACGCGAGCACCTAACTTGGTCATACCTTCAGTGGAGCAAAGTACTGTTTTCTGATGAGTGTAAAATTATGCTGTATGGTAACTACGGAAGGAACAAGGTCTACAGAAGAGATGGAGAACGCTTTGCACAATGCTGCATTGAAGAAAAGGTCAGCTATGGTGGCGGTTCGTGGACGGTTTGGGGAGGAATTAGCGCCGACGGTAAGACAGAACTTGCCTTTGTGTCTGGGCCACGGCTGCCTGCACTAAATTCTCATCGGTACATCGAACAGTGTCTTGAACCTCATGTGATGCCCTATGCACATTTTATTGGCAACGACTTCATATTCATGCACGACAATGCTAGAGCTCACACCGCGGGCGTCGTACGAGATTATCTTACCGAAGTCGGTATCTCCATTATGGTATTGCCAGCAAGAAGCCCGGACATGAATCCCATTGAACATCTATGGGATGAATTAAAGAGACGAATTCGAGCAAGAGATCCAGCCCCAGAAACACTTAGCCAGCTGCAAAATGCAATCCAAGAGGAATGGGATAATATACCACAACATGTGATCGTGACTCTCATCTGATCGATGAAGAACCGTATGGAAGCAGTAATAAGAGCTCGCGGAGGGAATACAAGTTATTAAATAAACGTTTCTTACATTTTTTTTTCATTTACGCGTGTTGTTTTACCCATTTCCTTCATATTCCATACAGGGTAAAAATTACTCATTATACAAAATACGAAACCTATGAAGACTTAATTTGAATTTAGAACATTAACATTAGGATTTAAAAACCTCATACTACTCACTATTAAATGACATTTTACATTTATTCCTAAATATACACATTTTTCTGATAATCCTTATCAAATCATAAACTGCGAGGTGTTTCGATTTTTTTGATGAGAAGTGTATTTACTAATTTATTCAGTGTTTTATAAAAATGCTAATTCTGAGCTTTTGTCATTATACGAGGACTTATTAAGTAAAGGTGAAGTGAAGGCAATGACCGCTATTGCCATCTTAACTGGCACCAACTATAGTTAGATTTTTTGTATGGAGCAAATCACGTATCATTTTTTTTGAAAAAATGAATTAGCGCCGGCAATCCGCAGCCAAGTAATCATTCGGTAAAAAATAATATTTTGTATGATTTTATTTTGCCATTTAACATAAATTCAAAGAATGTTTTTGTCTCATTTGTTTTCACCTTCTAGTGATTCGAAACGAGTCACCGAAAAATAATGGTCTCTGATTGGCTGACAGTGGCGGCCTTAGGGGGGGGCGAACCGGGCAACCGCCCGGGGCCTCGCACTTGCAGGGGGCCTCGCGCAACAAATCCAAGCAAAGGAAAAAACTAGTAATTTTTAATTAAAAACTTTTGATTTTGATTAATTAATTATGTAACAGCTAAATGAGAAGTTAGGCTACTCATTAAAGCTATAACAAAAAGGCAAAATTAAATAATATTTTAGTTATAGAAAAAATCAAACCATATTTTTTTTTTAATTATCATCTCAGAGTTGGTTAATTTTGTAAATCTTTTATTTAATACAATAATTTTGTCGCCTGAACGTACGGCTAGTTTAGTTTAAATCTGGTAGTTCAGACTTGTTTATGACGTTAGCCCAATCAGTGACGTAGCGAGACCGAATGTTGGAGGGGGCAAGACGCATCTGCGAGGCCCTTTTCTTTGATGGAGGATGAAAAATATCGCGCACGCGCAGATTTGTGATTTTTTTAAACCCGTCGTGTGGGTCTCCGCTTGCGAGGCCTCCTTTTTTTGATGACTTGATGATAAGATCGCTTTAAGAGGCCCCTTAGCCTCTTTCTGTTCACAGTTAGAAATAACAAGTAATCAACCAAGTTATCATGCATCTACGGGGCCTCGCGCGAGAAGCGGTATTGCTAGACCTAAATATGGGGCGCGCCAAAGTTCACCTAAAATTGTAACTCCGATCATTGGAAACCCGAAAATTGTATTCCTAACATTTTTAATCCTAATGATCACAACTCCTAATTGCTCTTTCTTCTTTCTAAAAGTATGAATGAAAACTTTAGGATGAAAAATTTTAGGAAGAGATCATTCGGATTACAAATCGTTAGGAAGAACAATTTTGGGTAAACAACTTTAGGTGAGCCAATATGGACCCCTGAATATGATCGTCAGCGTCATCAGTTTTGGCTCTATCAGTTCTCAGTTAGAAATAGAAGTAGAAGTTAAATTATACTGCTTTACTGAATGGTAACAAAGTTGAGATTGCCGTTGCAAATTGTATTTTATTTTACTAAATCTCTAAGCGCGAGGCCCCGTCATTTGCGATGCTAGCTAGGGTCCGCTAAGCCTCCGCCTAGCTACGCCACTGACTCCGATGAATAATCAAAGTTTGAGGCCTCAAACACCGAACACTCCTTTGTAAAAAATTAAAAAACCTCGTTCTTTTTTTTAAATTTCGTTCTTTTTTGAAAATTTTGCGTTTATTTTTGATAATAACTTCTCAGAACGGTTTCATAGATGCCTTTTGCTACAATTTGAGAACTGATTTATATCTGTAAAACCAGTATTTTCAGAGTTGAGCTTTTCAAATTAATTGTATTTTTCTCAAACTGCAATTTCTTGCAGTAATTAAGACACCACTTGAGTAACTCTGGCGGTATCTCGAATAAAAAACAAGTATGGAAGAGGCAAAACATCAGAGTTGGGATGTCTCAGAACTTTGAACTTTTTTCAAAAATGAAAAATGTTGGGAGGCTTTATCTCGGAGACTCTTAGGTCTACTGAGGTATTTATATTCATTCTTCATCAGCCTATAATGTTCCCATTGCTGTGACACAGGCTTCCTTTCTTTAAGAGGGGTCCATAATCCACGACGCTGGCCCCGTGCTGGTTGGTGATGTCACATGTCTTAAAATTTTTGGTTTATTGACATGCCGATTCTCTGACGATGTATTCCTTCATCGTTTTGAGAGCAATGGTGATAAAATAAATATACAAAGTAATCTGAGCTGTGTTCGATTCCGCGACCTACAACTCGTCAGTCGGGTCGATTAATCGCTATCACCGCGAAATCACTTGAGACGCACCCACCACACTCGCAGTTTGAATATGGATTTCAAGATAGCAGTGTATGTTGTTGCTCTGATAATAAGAAATAGAAGAAAAGAAGACGTCAACGCAAATTTCGAAAATATTGGATCCATCCACTTACTGGGCGTAGACCTGGGAAAGGTTTCTTTCATAAGAATCATCAAAACTTAAGAGCCCATCCTAATAAATTTGTATTCTGGTTCGTTTAAAACAAACTCCAACTCGGTGTAAGACATGGTTGAAATTGTGCGCCAGCGCTCTGCTCTGCAAGACGATCTACCGAAAAACCACCCGCGGTTATCGCCAGTTCGTACGCGTGAACTAAATTCTATTGATTAGTTTTGCCGCGGCTTTTACCCGCGAGCATTTTTCAATTGCGGAAAAAAAAACGGTGCGGCGGCTTGTATTAGTTTCAACAAATGTTGAAATTGGCAAAAATTCACGCCATTAAAAACCACAGCGGTTTAACAGTAGTGCGGCCTAGGCCTAAACTCCATCAAATTTATTTTTCGAAAAAGTTATAAAGTTGAAAACATTCCAACTGAAGACATGATATCAGATGCCTCTTCCACATTTGTTGTAAAAAAACGTTGATTTGAGATACTTTTGAAAAGCGCTAACTCGGAAGCTTTTGAGTCTACAGAAACCATTTTAGTTCTACTTTCAAAACGTCGTGCTTAAGTTTCATCAAAGTAGTTAACTATTTCTTTATGGTAATAATCGCCAATAAGGCAAACAAAGTCTGCAAAAATTAGAACTACTCAATTTTACGCAAACACGGATGTTCAAAGTTCCTGTATGAACTGTTAAAATAATGTTTTTAAACTCAAATTACATTTATTTAATTGTATAACTTTAGCATATTTTGTCCTCAATCATGACAACGAAACCTACTTTCGCATCACATACTTTTTATGAAGGGCAAGGGGCCTCGCAAAGACTTGCCGCCCGGGGCCTCGCAATGGGTAAGGCCGCCTCTGTTGGCTGATATTTTTTAACTACCTGCACCTTAGCTATTGTTATCGGTAGCACCTGCATTGATGCATACTCGGCTGAGCGCATAACAAATGAGTCATCGGAAAATACTCGTCTCTGATTGGCTGAATAATTTTCAATCACTGTTATGTCCACTACTTATACAAAAACATTCATTGAGTCCATCTAGTTTCGCTCTTGTCGCTTATTTGTGAACACAGTGAAATACTTTTATTTTTTATCTTTTACATTAGAACTATGGCCGGTTTTTGTACCAACCTAGATCTTTTTGTGAAATTAAGAAGTGGCGGTGATCTGAAAAATTATATATTTCTATATGAAAGTATAATTTCTGTGTTGAATACCGCAGTTTCTGAAGAAGACAAGAACTTAATCAAGGAATTCTGTCGACTTTTTTGTGTAAATCTTAATAAAAAGTGGATAGAGTCAAGTAGAAATCAAAAAACTTTTATGAATCGTATAAATAATCGCAAGTGGTTGGAAAAAAGCATCGACTGGCCTGTATGTGATAGTGTTGACCTGAGAAGTGAGTTGGGCTTTTTGGACGCAGCCATATCTGAGCCAGTGGATATGGATTCCCATGTTCCTGATCTTACAGTATGTACTGCGGAAGCGGGAACATCTACAGAAAAGGAGTACAAAAAACCGTTCGAAGACTTAAGTAATAAGCAAAACAAAAGACGTTCTGCTTCCATAGTAGAAGAAAGTTCCGAGGAAGAGTTGCTGTACTGGTACTTAAGAAAATTGAAAGACAACGGCAAAACGAATCTGGCAAAACTGGTCGGATAACTTTCCAGTAATCCAGAAACGATATCCGAAGTACACGAGCGACTATTTAAGAAGCAATGCAGGTGCTACCGATAGCAATAGCTAAGGTGCAGGTAGTTAAAAAATAACAGCTAATCAGAGACAATTATTTTTCGGAGACTTGTTTGTTATGCGCTCAGCCGAGCGCACAAACAAATAAGTCATCAATCACAAGAAGGTGAAAACAAATGAGACAAAAACATACTTTGAATTTATTTTAAATGGCAAAATAAAATCATAAAAAATATTCTTTTTTACCGAATGATTACTTGGCTGCGGATGGCCGGTGGTAATTTACTTTTAAAAAAAAAATGATACGTGATTCGCTCCATACAAAAAATCTAACTAATTTTGTTTCATTATTTTCTTCAATTGTACTAATATGTTGCATGTATGGCGTGAGTATATCGAGGGGTGAAAGGCTATTTGCTTTAAGCGACATCTTGGGCGATATTGAGTTATATACATATTCGGAATCAGCAAATTTTTCTCCGTCGTTTGATGCCGGTTTCATCAAAATCAGAGCACTTTATTGGCGTTTGAAACAACACTATTTTTGGGTTGTTCCCAAATTGGCAGTGTATTATACGACGTCGAATTTGCATTTTATTTTCAGTGATGTACTTGAACGATACAATAATTAAAGAACTGAGACATAAACCAGTTACCCTTTCTCAGATAAATGATTCTAATTCGGTTAAAGCATTTTTCATGTTTCTATTTCTTATTAGCATGTTACTTAAGTCATTTGGAATTCCACCATTTACGCGTTGTGGTGTCGCTTAAATCATTTGTCCGTCAACCAAATACGACAATAAGTGTCGCTTAAGCTCTTTCAGCTGCATCTCTTTTCTATCTAGGATGCTTCTTGAACCAAATAGACGTTTTGTTTCAGTTATTTTGCATATTAGAAAACATTTTTTAAGTATTGATAAAAAGAAAAGTTGTCCTTTAAATCATTCAATTATAAAATGATACATTTAATTCATGTCATATAATACATTCTTTATTCCATCTCCCGGGAGTTAACAATCGTGATTATTCAACCAGGCTGCAGCGCTCGGTCGCTTCAGTCGAACTCCAAAGTGGTTCAAGGAGTACGAGTGGTTGAAAGATAAAAATTTTATAAATAAATGTATATGCGGGATGTATGTGCATGGATGGATCCGGGTTCGTCCTTACACTATGACCAACCATCGAAGGTCGGGCAGGGAAACCCCTCCCCCTCATTATGATTGACAACCTTTGCGCATGGACCCTAGTCTTTGACATCTCCGTTATTCCTGACGAACTTTTGCCACGACATGACGCAACATCTGTACATTGAGCGATGACCGATTGTCGAACTGGAGGAAGAATTGAGCAAAATACGCTGGGATATCTTGGGATTATCTAAATTCTAACCCTTTCGGTTAGGATACAATAGTCCTAGATTCATGCAACATTCTCTTTTTCCGGGAAGAAGATCGTAACTACAAGGGTGGTGTTGGATTTCTCGTCCACGGGTCCCTCATTAATAACTTTGTGAAAGTCGACAGTGTGTCGAGTAGGGTAGCATACCTTATACTCAGAATAACCAACCGGTCTTTGTAGAAAGTCATACAGCTACATGCACTGACCTTGGCATGGTCTGATGATGAGAAGATATCCGAAGCCATACATACCTCCGAACCATACTTTTATAGGGGAATTCAATTCAAAGGTCGTGGTCCACGGAATGGCAATGAGTTAAGAGGCCCCAGCCTTATGGTCAGCAAATCCACAGCAACCAGCGGCTGGCCGACTTAGTGAAAAAGGAAGAACTCCATTTGCTGAACTCCTATTTATATAAAGATGGACGAGGATAAACCCCGAATCTTAAAAATCAAATTGAATATCAATGTAAAGATTGTTGGAAGTCTACCGTCCGATCTGGTAGTGCTCACATACAGAACACCGAAGGTTCCCAACTTGAAACGCATGATCTTTTCCGTTAGGCACTGAATGCAAAACTGTAGACGCGATCAACAGCCGGTTGGTGGAAACTGTCCAAGCTGTGAAGTCCAATTTCTTTAAGACCCCGGAAGAAGCCTCAAAAGCACCCGAACGGATCCATCTAATTGATCAAAGAGCGGATTGAGATGGCTGCAATCTTCAGCTGATAAGGTCGGAATATGTCGGAATATGGCAAACTCAATAGACGAATCCCTAAATCAATGCGACGTGACCTGCGTGCCTATAATGCTGCACGAATCAGAGATTCAATCGAGCAGAACCAGAGTTCAAAAGTCTTCCCAAAGAATTCAGTTATTGGGCAAATGACAATGCTAAAGATTGACGACGGCAGTATCATTTCAATGAAACTGGAGATCATGAAAGAGCTTGACAAATTATACGGAAAGTTATACACATGCTCTGCCAGATTTTACAGAAGACAGAAGAGTTTAGTGTATACATATCTTCTCATTGAGGATCCCACGGTGTCTTAAGATGGTTAAGGTTTTTAACCAGTGTGTATTGCCAGTGATGAAATTAAGCAATGTAACGTAGTCGTAGACTGCTAGCTTTTTGGAGAGACTAAGAGTCACTCGAACAGCAATGGAAAGAGTTATGCTTCGAGTTTCTTTGCGGGATGAAATCTAGAACAAGGATATTCGCCGAAGATCCAGAGTCACCTACATGGCTCGTAGAATTTGCAAGTTGAGGTACGGACGCAGGGTAGGCAGGCCACTCACTAGGTGGAATTGTTGTTCAGCGTGGTGGTCTAAGGGGGAGGCCTATGTTCAGCAGTGGACGTCTTCTCCAGCTGATGATGAAGCGGATAATTCTTTAACTAATGTTGTTGTTGATAAAAAATATTGATGTTCCTAAATTGAGACAGTTCTACTTTATTAGTATTCTAAATGAATCTAACTTCAACTGAAATTGCGTCGTCTATATTTCTTTATTTACTACTATAATCACCTGAGATTTTGGGTGATGGCGATAAGTCAGGTTGTTTCAACAGCCATTGATAATATTAGACGTAAAAAAATGTTACATCAAACGTTAAATTTTCAATACAATATGTTACATATGTCTATTAGCCTGCCATTCAAATTAATATCAATTGTCAGTTGAGATAAATAGCTTGCTACTGTTCATTATGGGCTGCGTCACTTCATGCTGTTTGGCTTCTTCTGAAAATATACAGCAGAGCCACTTAAATCTTTTTTCCTTTCCCAAAAAAATAGGGATTTAAGCTAATTTGTATTAAGCGACATTTATCTTTGTAATTAAAGGTCCGTTTTATTTAGTGTAAGCATCAACAATTCAACGCTTTTAAATGAAATTTAATTTAGTTTACCCCATTCAAATATTTGCAGAAGTTTTTTTGTTATGATTTTTTTTCAATTTTTTAAAACTTTAAATGGCTCTCCTGTAAAGTTGCAAAAATGTCGCTTAAAGCAAATAGCCTTTCACCCCTCGATATGATAGCTAGGGTCATTCACTATCCACGAAAAATAAAATCAGCACCGGCCATACATGAAGAATCACATTTAAAAAAACCGGCCAAGTGCGTGTCGGGCCACTCACAGTGTAGGGTTCCGTAGTTGCCCATCAAACTAATTATGTAAACTTACTAAACTGATTCGCTGAATTTAATTTTTTTAAAAGAATTTTCGAAAAGGAGTCTTTGAGAGATCGGGGAAAATACATTAAAAAAAAGATTACGACGAATTTAGAACCTCCTCCTTTTTTTGAAGTTAGTTAAAAATAATTGACGATAAAAACCTACCTATCCCCAAAAAACATACCGTAAAAACATACCTATTAAAGCTGTAAAAATAAAGTTGACAAACTTACATTTGCAGTTGAATAACATGTTCTCCGATACATTTTGTTTAAGAAAACATATTATCCAAGTACATTTTATAAGTTGGTCGACTATTACTCGTAAAGTTGTAAAGCCTACTTAGTCATGATAATTTTCTTTTAAACTTCGTTATATATACTACTATTGTGAATTTTTTCACACCCCCAAACATAACCGTTTAGCTGGTAGAGGGGGGGGACACTCGAGTCGAGCAAAATTTAGCACTTTAAAGCTTAATATTTCACAAACGAATTTTGTTTATCAAAAAATTGTTAATGGAAACTATCAATATTTTTTAAAGACTTATTTAATGATACCCCACACTAAGGGGTACGCGAGAAATAAAAAAAACATCCCCACTTTACGTGTACAGGAGGTACCCTAAAAAAAAATATTTTACGAGATTTTATTTTACCACTTTTTCGACACAACAAATCCGTATATTTACACCAAATTACAGCTCTCTAGTACTGTGCGTCTCTGAGCTAAACTGCGGACAGACGGACGGACGGACGGACGGACATGGCAATACTATAAGGGTTCCTTGTTGACTACGGAACCCTAAAAATCGCATCGATATTGGAACTTTGTTGCCTATGTCCACTAATTTTCGATATGGGACCACTGCGGCGTGTCCTAGAACTAAAAATTCGAAAACATGTGACGTCCACCAATCCTCACTGGGCCCGCGTGGTGGTTTATGATATTATATTTCACAGAGAAGAGGGATGTGTCCCAGTAGTGGAAACATGGCTGATGATGATTATTCTCCCCTCCGGATTTAGAACACGGTAGCTGATCAAAACTGGAGTTTTCATACGGATAACTTAGACTTAGACTGGCCTGTTGGTCTAGTGGTTAGTGACCCTGACTGCTATGCCGGAGGTCGTGGGTTCGATTCCCACTCAGGACAAATGTTTGTGTGATGAGCACGATCATTTGTTCTGTGTCTGGGTGTTATTTATCTATAATATGTATGTATTTAGAAATATATAAGTATGTTTATCAGTTGTCTAGTACCCATAACACAAGCTCTGCTTAGCTTGGGACTAGATGACGTTGTGTGATAGTTGTGGAATAAAAAATAAAAAAAGTACGTTTTAACGCCGAAAAGAAGCGCTTGTTCGAATGGCGTCTTATATCTTCTTCCTCCATCTGTACTTCTCCATTACTCGACATTGTAGATGTCGCCATTTTAGCTATTTCGTCCATTTGTCATACTTTCCATCCATCGTTTCTTTAATTTTAGACGACAATGCCCACTTAAAATATTTTTTTAAATATTTTTTATCTTCTGTCTTTCAAAATCCTACTTCAATAAATAAAACTATTTAATTTTCCACTCTACAGGTAGCAGACTCCTTCGGAAGCATGCTAGAGCTGTCCTGGAAGGGTACTAAGCCGCTCCGTCTTCTATCAGGCGAGGAGAGGAAGTTCATCCAAGATGGAGACACCATCACTCTTCGTGGCTTCTGTGTTGATGATAACGGTAAAAGGATCGGCTTCGGAAAGTGCGAGGGCAAACTGTTGCCGGCCATACCTTTCGAAGAATGAATTTGAAATGTAAACTCTACCTAATCTGCCTATGTATAACCGTTTTTAATATTGAATATTAAAAGATTGATATTATTTTTGTTGTTTTTTTTCTCTTTCGTTCAATTTAAACTGTTTTACTAAGAGCCTATGCACACCAGGTTTTTTTAAACGCGCCGGTGCAGCGCGTATGCCGCGATACGCACACAAGTCAGCCTAAACAAACTGCTTTGATGAAAGCGTGCCGTCGACGTTTAAAAAACGTATGCAAAGGCTCACATAATAGGACGCCTGCATTCCTCGCAAGCAAAGATTACTACTACTTTCGTTTATGGCTTCGGCCACATACCTAAATGTAGTTTGTGGCCACATTGCAAGTGGCCCGCTTAGCGGCAAGATGTTACCTAGATGACTCATCCTGGTGAACCACACACTGGTTACTTATGTGCAAGCTAACACACACTCTAAGTAAAAATAAGTCATATGCCGCAGTGCGAAGTGTTTTCTGCAGCCCGCGTTGCTACCCTCGGCATTTGAATAGATGAGACGCGTACAAAATCTGGGAAGTTTGATTCAACAGATTTTATGCTGAACAATATCCGTAAGTCTTTCAAAATAAATATTAATCACTTTTTGAATTGGATTACTAGTTCCATGTCCTATTTCAAATTGATCGATTGTATTGGCATAAAGACCATGAAGGCATGGCAGAATTATTTAAAAAAAAAGATTGTGACACTGACAGAAAAAGTTTTTGACTGTCAATGTCAAACTCTAAACAACAATATTTTGGTCGGCGAGAAAATTGATATTGGTTGTAAAATTAAATAAATCGGCTTAAATATCGTTAAATATTACCTCTAACAGTGTAAAATCAATCAAGGTGCTTTTACTAAAATTATTTCACGTGTCAATGCAATTTACCCACATTATGGCTATTATTTTCTGGAATTAACTTTGTGTGTACCTTTCATTTCTTTAAAAATAACAGAAAAAGTGAAATAAAACATACGCTGAGCATACGCTGTAAAAGTAAGGGGTTTGTACCTAAAATGCTACTTACTTAAACTTTTTCATGAATTGGCGATTATCTAACCATTTATTTTTCAACTACATCGAGCCTATAACAATACATAAAATAAATACCCCACGTTCTATTATTTCTTTTTTCTAAATACTTATCAAAGTTGTGAATCACATTGGTCAGTGGGTTGTCTTAGGATTGCATTTTTTGTTACGATTTCACTCCTCAATTGCTGAACAGATTTTGGTGAATTCTGCTACATAGATAGATATTTTTTGGCAAAAATTTCAAAGATGAAGATACTCATGGGGGTGAGGTGTACATGCCAGCCAATTCAGTTAGTAAAATATTGTTTTAGAGCTTCAAAATGGCTGATGCAGCTGAAAAGACTAAAGACTTAAAAGCAAGTGGCTTGGAGGTTTGCAGGATATGTATGGCTACAGAAGTAAAGCTCCACAGTCTACAAAATACACACTTGGGCACTTGTATGGAAACTATTGGTGGCTTTGCTGTAAGTATTGTTATGTATTTTAAGTGTTTATAGTTAGGGCTGATTATACAGCATTTGCATAACACTAGATTTTAGGAATTCTTTGTTTTTCGTGATAAAATCAGCAATTGACCACCACACCCAGGGCAGAGGGGGGGGGGGGGCTGTCAGACTCGTAATAACTAAAATCCATGGTGTCCTTCAATAACCCTTTAAGTTATGGAGTTGTGCTAATTTGTGAGTTCCGCAACCAAGATTTTTTATAACAACAATGAACACCATCCTAATTTCATTGTTATCATTGGTACCAAGTGTAAGTGGACCATTTCATAAAGTCCAAAATATACATGCCTACATTCCAAACAAAAGGTAAAGGTCTCCACAGTTGCTGACCATCTGTGTGGATGTTAACAAACAAAAGATTATGAAAGCTCTTTGTTTTTTTGTTGGTTGACTTTTGTTACAACATCTGTGAGGGATTTCTAGGAATTGGATACAAATGATTCATTAAAAACTGTTTGTAGGAACAAGCAGTTTTAACTAGCAAGCCCAAACTCTATGTTATATCCGAAGTTGCTATACCCACTTGAATTTTGTATAACAGTATGCCCCTTATGTCCCTTCTAGGGACTTATATTTTATGTTGTTATAGTCAAATGGTCGCTACAAAGTCAGAAATCCACTATATTTGAAGATTTAAAAGGTGTTTTTCTCTTTCAGAAATGCTATGAAGGTCTTCCAAATTATGTCTGTTATCAATGTGCACCAACTTTGATCAAATGTCATAAACTAATAGAAAAAAGTAAAGCAACGGAATCAGTTCTACAAGATTTATTTGCATTGCATGGAGAGGTAAATATTTGCTACAAAAATTAAACCTTATTTTAATCAAAATTGAAATCTAGGAAATGGGTTTTGGTCCCCAGTTCAATGAGTTCAATGCTTCATGTTTTCATTAGTAATTTAAGAGAATCAATCTTAGCGGCTTGCAATACTAAATACAAGTTTACTAATTAAATAAATTGAAAATCTTTTTAGACCATCAGTTTTCTTTAATAACCAACACAAATGTTTAAGTTTTTTTTAAACCGCAGAATATTGACAAAGTTAAAACGCTTCAAAATTCAGGAAGTCGAGTTGTTGAAGGATCATTTTTTAATAAAAACAGACTTGTAATGGTTGTTGTAAGCATGCTCGTTTTTTCTACAGCTTCAAAAACCTCACATAGAAGCCTACAAAAATTCTAAACCAGACATGCAATCGTCCCTAGACAGTTATTTACTAGAAAATTATTTCTACATCCGTTACGATGATGATAACAAAACATCGGACATTATGAAGGTAGAAACAGATTCCGATGGTATTATAAAAAAAGAAGAGCCTGCTGAAGAGTCGACTGAAGATGATAATATGTTTGTAATTGACTCCGTATTGGACCATATAATTCAAGCAAGTAAAGAAGAATATGATGACAGTGAAAGTGACGTGGAGGCCATAGAAGTACCCGTTCCTGTGGTTGAATTGTCCGATGATGAAACGATGGATGATAACTTCATCAGCTTAAAATCTGAAGTTGGTAATCCTGTAAGTATTTTATTTTCTGTTGTTCACATCATGTTATTGTTGAAAATCTCAATGCATAACATATTAGAATTTCTTATTGAATGGTTTTATTTATGATTTTTTTACATGCGATGAGGAGGGATTACACTTGTGTGACTAAAAGAGTGATGAGTATGTTACCTATATATGTAAGAATGTTGATGGATAGAGAGGAAAAGGCCAAAGAAAAGATGGATGGATTGTCTAAGGAATGATTTGAAAGAAAAAGGAGAAAATGATACTATGACGTCTGATAAGGCAGAATGGAAGAAAAAAACGTGATGCGCCAACCCCAAGTAGAATGGGATAAAGGCAGGAAGATGATGGTTTCATTTTTGATATTAAACATACACAGACAAAAACCGTAGTCTCAATTGGTAGATAAGATACATTATTTCTGACCTGGAATCGAACCCTGGACCACATGCTCAGCAGACGCTCTCACGACGACCACTAGAGTGGCAATTATATTATTTTATTTCTTTTTTTCAGTTGCAATCGGTCAAAGGATTATTAGCTGACCCCGATGAAGTTCCTCTCTATCGTTTACCAAAATTGAGGGAAGGACTAGGCAGACCAAAGAAGAACAAACCAAAAAAAGCAAAGAAAAAAAAGGGATTGGCAGCCATGAACTGCGGGCCTTACGAAATAGATGACAGTTTTGTGAGGCGATACTTCAATATTACAAGAAAGGTGAGGTAGTCGAAGAATAAAAGAAATATACCGGATATATTTACTAGTTTTTTTTTTTTTTGGAAAATTATTATATTTGGCGGACAGGAAAGGACTTGAATGCAATGATATTATAAATAAAAAGAGGTAGATATCGCACTGGCACGCACAAAATGTTGAGGAGAATGTAACACAATTGTTGCACCCTTGATTTAGTCGGATTACAACAGCGAGCGAGGTAACGTGAGTGCGCGGCGTAACAAAAACGCCAAGTTGTTCTTCAGAAAGTGCAAAAACTATGGTGCCAAGAAAAATAAGAGTTGTGGAGTGACATACCATAAGCAAGTCTAATAAAAATATATCAATTTTGTATTTTTTTTACGAGTTATTCCTCATTTTCAAATAAATTTCGTATTATTGACGTAATGGTTCGAAAAGGATAGATAATAGGATGGCAATCTGCTGCGTGACAGAGACAAATAGCATCCGTCATGTCAATCTATGATACTCTAGTGTAGTGTGGACTGTACTTCAAGCGCAACACACTAAAACTAGCTATCTCTTTCTATCTTATACGTTCCGTATTATCTATCGCTGTCGTAGTTTTAAATTACTGTATACATTTAAGTTAGTACTTATAATAACAACGCAACGAAATCTGAACGCCATTTATTATGAACATGGCGTATCTTTCTTTATAATATCATTGCTTGAATGGCTAAAAGCCATACTATACCTTTAGTTCTCTTTTTCATTCCAGAATTCCAGCTATAAATATTGTTAAACCTGATAATAATTAGTTATTTTTTGTATCTATTATTAATAAATTAAATCGAATTCATAAATAAACCCTTACCCTTTAACCCGTGCCCTTTTAAGACCTCGGCGATCTTTAGTGTCAGTCGCAAATAGTCGCAATCGAGGTAAAAAGCCTCCTCCTTTTTCTGAAGTTGGTTAAAAAATGTGTAAATATCTTTAACAAAAATATAAACTCAGGGCATTTTAAAGGACTTGTGGATTTTACTCAAAGCTTTTTTTTTTCTGTTACAAGTCTGACCCGCCCCCCTCTAGGTAGGAGGACTCATTTGATGATTTAACACGAAATAGTATTTGTGGAAAAATACGATTATAAAAATGACATGTATTTAATAAAATACTGTTTTTCAGCTGCAGTTGCTAAGACTGAAAGTATGTCGGGTCAGATTTACCCCTACTTTACAATTTTTACACTGGCTAAACCAGTTTTCAGATCTAACTCCATCAATTTTGTTACAGCAATGCAGTACGAAATACCGCTGCAAACACTGTCCAGATAAATTTGAATTTATGTAAGTTTAAAGTTTTTCGGCAATATTAACTATATAGTATTCAATGATATTATAAAGTCATAGATGCGTTATACACGTACAAAGCGACGGAAAAAACTGTGCCGCGCCGAGCGGCAACACAGATACACACTTTTTTATTCACACATTACATTTCACTACAAGTAAAAAGGATAGCTTGATACAACGCAATAAGAAAAAAAGTGACAGCTAGATAAACAAACAGCGCCACGCGTCATCAATCCCCCCGCACGTCAGCGTCTCCTCTCGCTCGCACCCGTGCTCGCACTCTTTCTTTTACGACGCCATATTTATAGAAACGTTATGTTTTATTTGTGAAAATATTAAAGATAAATAGTATATTTACGAATGTTATGTGATTCTTTGACTTTTAGAAGTCTTGCATGTTTAATTTGTACAATATCTCATCATACACGACAGCATTTTCGGTATTTTTGAGTCACTTTTACTTTTAATTCAGTCTGTGGTACGTGAAGTGCCGCTGGCAACGTCGCACTGAGATCAAGATGTGTGAATCAGCCTCATTTGAGCACATACGTTATTGAGCGCGTATGACGTATCTACACCTTTTTACTTATAATATCATTGATAGTATTACAGAATCATCGACAACATCGTGAGGGTCGCGGGCAGCCGATGGATGCAAGTGGCGAATTGTCGTTCGGCGTGGCGGTCTAAGGGGGAGGCCTATGTTCAGCAGTGGACGTCCTCCGGCTGTTGATGATGATGATGATGATTACAGAAATCTAACGCATTGCCAAACATGAATTCCTGTGTTCGATTTTTTGGTAGGCAAAGAGCTATTGGATTTTTCCATCAATATTTCGTTGTAGAACCCATTGCGTCTGGACTTGTGCACCTTTGATGGCAATAGAGTCACCCCAAAAATGGGATTTTGATTGATTAACTGTTAGTATAATTATATACACCGTGACTTTTTAGTCGTCTTACAAAAGCAGCCCAATTCATGTACCCAATGACTAGATCACGTTTATAATAAAAAAATGGTATATAAGAGATTTGAAAATTTTAATAATAAAACTTTGAATAGTTATTATGACGCAAGGCGTAGTTAGAAACACCCTTGTCTCATAGAAAATTGGAATGGAATGATCTGCCCGACTATTGCCCTGGGTAGGTATACTCTACAGCTTGATATGTTAACATTTTAACAGGGTGTTTCATATTTCTAATGTACCTAAATATTTACAATAAAAATATTATTACGATTAAAAAAAAAACTCGCCTAGATCATCAACCCACTAGGTGGGCCACAGGATCACGCTGGATGCAGGCCACTTACAACCGGTCCTATTGGAAGTCTATAGGGGAGGCCTATGTTCAGCAGTGGACGTCCTAGGGTTGATTGTGGCCATATTTCTTATTTTAATACAGTTTTAACAAATTAATTTAAATAAGTAAATATTTGACTACTATTTGCAACGTAGTGGCCAACTTTCTGGTTAGGTACGCGCTCTTTAGTTTGAATAAACATAACTTTGTCACCAATTTTCAAGAGATTTTTTTCGTTTTTTTATTTGATTACAGACGTGAAATTTAATGTTTATTTCAATTCCAGGGATCAGGCGAGGGACCACGTTATACTCGGCTGCCAAAAGGGTCCTAGTATACCTCAAACTGGATTCCCGGGATCATCTTCCACCGACCTACCTTTTTACGTTGATACCAACCCAATACCATGAGAGCTGGTTCCAAGCGGCCCATGAAAAGAATTCCTGGAAGGAATTGGGGGAGGCCTTTGCAGTGGTATACTGTCCCACTGCTGAGCAAAGGCCTGCCCCAATTCCTAATAAAAAAAAAACAACCCAACATAGTTTTAGTTTGAATCAACTATTATGTATATATAGGGTGTTTGGTAAAAGGGTCGACACATTTTTATAGATGGGAGCATTTGGAGTGCGGGCGCAGGAAATCGAAAAAATATTGGTGTATTTTATATACCCCACAGCAGATAAGTGTTTCTGTACGATTAACAAAAAAGAAAGGTGCATACAGCATTTTCTAGAAGAAATGTTCAAAAATGATTTTAATGACGTCCCACTAAATGCTCTATAGTTAAAGGAAATTATTTAAGACTGTTTTTAATGGTGCTATATTGTGTATCTGTTACATAATTGTGTCGGTCCGTAATCCAAACACTGTAATCTGTATACAGCATGTGTTAGAAAGGTATGGTCTTATTTAAGGGTGTTAAATAAAATAAACTTGGTTGAGTAGTTTATTAGGGGTATGGGAAATCCAATACAGACAGTGCGCAAGCCGTGCCAGCTGGGGCGTGAAGGAGATGATTAACTCCTTCACGCGCTCGATCTCCTCCTTCACGCGCTCGGTCACCTTCTTCGCTAGCATTAATGCAGTACAGAAGGAGGTAGCGAGGGGCTGAAATAAAATTAAGAACATATTCACCAGTTCCAAAGAAAAAACAGTTTCAAAATCCTGTTCCAAAAAAAACATTATGTTACATTGTAGCCAATGACTCTTTGATGCTATCTCTTTTTATTACAATTAGAGGAGAAAATAGCTTGTTCCAGAGAACAGATACCATCTCTTTCTATCACAATAAGTAGGAAAAGAAAAGAGCTAGCATCTGTTCTCTCGAACAATCAAGAGAGCAGATGCTATCTCTTTCTATTACAGTAATTTAGAGGAGAAAAGACCTTCTTCCAAAGAATGGATACTATCTCTTTCTATTACGATAAAACAGAGGAGAAAGGAGCATGTTTCAACTTTCAAATGATAGAGTGTCTGCTGTCGATTGTTTGTGGAACAGACGTAAAAACAGAAGCTGCTATTTCGGTTTTTTAACTATTTGGATAAATACGCGTCACTTCTTTATGGAGATCATGTTTCCCATTCCCCGTCGTTCGTTATCAGATAATAATATAGTAATTATAAGCTAGAGGTAGCCACCGCCTATCGCCTCCTTATTAAATAAGACCACATCTTTTAATACACGTTGGTATACAGGGTGATTTTTTAGTCACCATCCAAATTATAATATATTAATCTTTGGCGAAAACCATTGAATACGTGTTTTTTCTTTTTGTATCACTCAATACAAAAATACCTAGATATCACGTCAGTGTTATCTATAAAAAGTTGATAAATCTGGACACCGCGCTGTAATGTGTCGCTCAGGTGCAGCGGGGCGGGGCGGGGGGTGAGAACGGTGTGTGCTCTGCCCATGCGCCGGCAAGTTTAGTATTATTAACGTTTAGCTTAGTGCCCACGCAGAGCGGATAATTCTTATGAGAAAAATCAAAATCAGAAGTATCGTTTTTTTTTTTCAAAAATGGGATTAGTGATTGATACCTAATGCCTTGTAAATTTTGGACGGTGGTGAAAAAGTCACCTTGTATAGATTATGTACTTATAACAAATACTCTCGCGGTTATATTAGCTGCAATATTTTAAGGAAAAGTGTTAAACTACTTTTTAACTATGTACCAGTATTTGAGGTATTGTCATTTTGTACTTACTTACCATTACTGCCTGTTTCTAGTTATCAGTTACCAATGTATCTGGTCAGTTGATTAAAGTTTTATTATTAGGTATAAGTATTTTATATTATATATTGTTATGTTAGAAACGGACAGCGGAATCGGAATTTTGAAATGAAATCTCTAGGGTTGTTTTTAAACCATCTTGTATTTGGAGCCCCGCCAGGCGGGGCTTCTTTAAGCGCGTATGATTCTTTGTGAATTTATTATTTTGATTTTGTGGTATTTTCTAGTGTCCTTTTTGAGTGTGGCATTTCGCTGAGTGGCTTAATGAGAAGTGACATTTGCGAATGTGGCATTGTATCCCTAATTCATTTCAGGCATTCGTTACTTTTTTTTAACAATCGTGGCTCAATCTTCAATTTTGCAACAAAAATAGAAATTATTTCATTTAGGTTAAATGTAATTAAAATAATTTATATTTTTGGTTTTTGTCCATGGATGGTTGCACTAGCAGTAAAATTATCGGCGTCATTATCCTCAACGGAAAACCCAAGATTGAGCCGCTTATTTTATTTAACAGTCTTTAGTTATAAACGTAGAAATCACAAAACCGTATTGATATGTGTCTGATAATGTGTTTGTGTTTTCTAGTCTCAAACAAAGATTTAAATTGTTAGTTTTCGCAATCTTACGATTCGGTTCTTTGTTTTCTGCGTATAGTTTTACGATAAAATTTAGATAATTATATTTCATATTTTCATACCAAATAAATTAAAACTTGTAAATATTCCAGAATACACGCTCTTAAAATAAGACACTGTTACGCATCTTATTTGTATCAAACGCATCATACCATAACTTAATAAAACACTCAGTCAGACACACAAATAGTTTCATTATGCGGACCGAAGGGTCAATCTTCAATTTTTGGACTTCCGTTGAGTTAAACGTAAAATAATGAGAGGTTTTCTTTTTGGAGTTTAAAAAAAAAGTAGTTTCCAAGGACTCTATAGATGGCGTTGAACTGACGGTGTTACTCTAGGAAAAAGATGTATGCCTTCATTTTTGCACAAATCCACGAGGCACAGACTTCTCTTCTTTTTCTTTTGGGACATTTTTTTTCTGGCGTGGAAAACTTATAAATTAAAAAGACTGAAATTTAATTATATATAATTTAATTGAATATTTTTTTTCTTTTTCCTTGTTGTTATTTATTTTCAAAATGCCATTTGTGTGATGTGATGTGACTGACAATGACATGACATGTACTTTTTGTTTTACGATCTCAAAATTACATCCAAGTGAAAAAAAAAAAATGACGTGACGTTCTTTCATTGCAGTAACATATCAAGTTCAGCGCCATCTATCCATTGACTAGGGAAATCATAAAAAGAAAATCCCTCATTTATTTTTGTTTTTTGTCAATGGATGGCTGCACTAGCAGTAAAAGTAACGGGCGTCATTATCCTCAACGGAAGTCCGAAAATTGAAGATTGACCCTAGCACGACTTTTCACTCTTTTTTGACGTAAAGTTAAATTAATTGAAGTTTGACGTTAATTTGATGAAAATTACTTCCGTTCGTATAAACTATAGGCGCATTTTTCGTACAATAAACGCCGTAAATATTTACAGCTTGGCCAGAACGGATTGAAACGGAAATAATTTTTTTAATTCTGACAGCGTTTTAAAAACTTTGATATTTGATGTAAACAAAGACCGCAGGTTTGTTAGATTTATTGTTGTGCCATAAAACTAACGTAATAAGTGAAAAAAAATTAAATAAAATCATTCAGTGCTGGTAGCGCGAAGACAGTGGCGACTTCCGGTTTTCTACATTTTTATATCAAGCTGTATTTACGTGATTCGTGCGATATCGAGTCGATTGCCGATTTAAGTCGCACGTATTTATGCGATGCATTTACCCTCAATCACCCTCAATAGTATCATGTGATAGACCGTTGGATAGGGCTCTTTATGTAATGTGGACCCTTGCCGTGGCACGGCAAATGGGTGAAGTTACGTTATTAAGGGATCGGCTGTATTACAACCCTTCACATAGCTGGTGTTTCCCCATTTCTATTCTATGAATCGAAAAGGAATAATTTTATAATCAAAAGTTATAAAACAGGAGACCATAGTTTTTTCTATTGGTCACTTTTTGATTTCCAGACAAATGAAGATAAACATCGCAGAGCGGAGAAAATATTTTTAGGCACATATTCAGCGAAACTGGAAAATAAGCCCCTTTAGCCAAAAAATCCAATTAAAAAGGCCTGAATTTGCACTTTATTGTAAAATCGTGTAAATTCTGACCAACAAAATTGTCAACTCAAAAGACATGTATCCAAAACTACTGCAAGTTTCTATTTTGTTTTGCATAATCTGTGCGCAGAATTGTCATTTGTTTGTCATTTTGCTGGGGATAATCGTTTCACGACTTTTGTTTTCTTGTCTCTCAAAATAATCCCGAATAACTTCACGTGTTCCATTAATAAACTACGTAAAAACCTCGTTTCGGGATCGATATACACTATAACATATATTAAGTTAACAATTCGGTTGTGGTACATGTGTGTACGGTCACAACAATGGAGAACCTTGATCTCAGCAATAACAAAAACGTGTCTCTTAGTTTGATAGCGGAGTACGGCGGCTCAGATTCTGATTCGGACGATACGGAGACTCGTTCGAATGACAATACGACAGATTCTGATGCCGCTGATTTAACGGAGATGGTGTTGAAGAATAATATAATAAATGCGTGTGCTCACGGGCCATTGTCGAGGCCGAGTGCCCGTGACGAAGCGGATGTGAGTAGACACATGATCATCGACAGTGCGGAGAGTGGTGTGGTGGAGTACGAGGTGACGGAGTACCGCGATGCTGACAGCGACTCCGACAGCGACTCCACCAGCGCCTCCAGTGATAGTGATGTAGAGTCCGTGAAGGACATTGAAGAAATTTCCAGTGGGTAAGTACTTCGTATTGTAACAAAGCATTTGCCATCAAGCAATAGTAAACTGTTGATACTCAGCTTATTATAATTATTACACAATGTCTATGTACCTACAACTTTTACCAATTCTTATGGTAGAAGAAAATCCTATTTGAATAAATGAAAGTGGGAGGTATTATGAAATTTATGTTTATGCATTTCTATTGCTTTAGAAATTAGAGATAAGAAGTTATTTTTTTAGCAAATATCTCACTTTTTACAGTATTTATTATATTTTATTATATAAAGCTGTATTACTTGAAACAATAGTTGATAATAGTTAGCTAAAGTACATTGTAGAAGAGATTGTGAAGAGAAAGTTATTTTGATTACCTTGTTGGTTCATTAAAATAATTACTAAATGTGTAGATGACAGCTTTTTATGAAACATTAGATTTTTTTTTTTAAGTATGAAGTAAATAAAATTAGCAACATTGTTCAAAATTTCAGAAATCAGAATTTCAGTCCCTGAAAAATACCCACACTTTATAATGTCCTTGTATTTTTGCTGGGAAGAAGCTTGTTTAACCGATTCTGCCAACTTCTAGCTGTGGCATGGAACAAAAATAAGGAGTTACCATCGATTTTAAAATAACACACATTGGTGCCTAATGCCACATGCAAAAGAAAGTGATGGCACTAAAATGTGCCATCCGTAACGAATCAGTTAAATTCTCCAGTTTTTCTAGAAAAATATTATAATTATCACTTAACACCTCTAAGTAAGGATGAGTTTAGTGATTTTTAATAATATTAGAAAACCTTCAAGTTTCATCTTATGTAATCTGTGTCTATGTATTTTAAAACAGTCATTGCTAAACCTCTGTTTATATTCGTATTGAAGCCATAAATGAGTAAAAGAGAAGTTTCGTGGAAGAAACATTTGTCCAGCAGTGGGCTATTCAATATTTTTCCGAGCCCCAAGTGCGTGACATACTGTAAATTGTAATCTTACTTTTTGAGTTCTTGTTTATAAATGTTAGTTTACGAGAAGGGATGGATGGATGTTTGTTTGTTAATCTTTCTCACTAAATCAGAATTTTCTATATGGTCTTAATTCACAGAGAAGTTCAATAGTTTGTGTTTTTTTTAATTTGTGTCTGGTTTGCTCAGACGTACTAAGCTTATGATGGAGCGTGCTTACCCAGGAAAGTCTGTAATTTGCTTTTTAATTCTTATTGTGGTGCATTTCTCTGTTTTACAACAATAATAAGTCCAATACACATTATTTTACAAGTGCAAAAAAATAACTTTCACATGTTCTCATTAATTAATACAAATAATAACAAAGCTTACATCATATTCTGTTAAAAATAAATCAAATTCTATAGTACCTTTTAGTGTTCTGTTTATGAATTGATTTGATAAGTAATCCGTCACTTTAATTCATTGTCATTGTTTTAATTGCAAATATTAAAACCGGAGATAAGAGTAAATTGCATGTTTAGATCATGTTTGTTTATCACTAGTATGTTGAATGTCATTGTTATTGCCTAGACTAGATTGGTTTACCACACTAAATAAAAATTAAGGGTACCACCCACTAGTGCTGAGGGCCGTAGCAGTTTTATATACCTCAGATAGTTTGCTTTTTAAATATTTGTCTGAAAACATTGTCCTCTACCTATCCCAGTAATTTTGATGTAAAGATAATGATGTACGGGCACGCCGCAATTGCGGCGGTAAGACCCCTCTTTGAGGAGTGGCTGGAGTGACGTCACGGCATCCTGACCTATCGGATGACGCAGGTCCTCACCGGACACGGAAGATTCGGGAGGTACCTGTGCCTGATGGGGAAGGAGGAAACGCCCGGGTGCCACCACTGCGAAGATCGCCCGGAGGACACAGTAGAGCATACGGTGCAAGACTGCCCAGCTTGGGCGGTGCACCGACGTGTCCTCACGGCGGCGATAGGCGGAGACCTCTCGCGCCCGGCATTGGTTGCGGCCATGCTGCGGGGCGAGACGGAGTGGGAAGCGGTCAGCTCCTTCTGCGAGGCAGTAATGCTCGTGAAGGAGGAGGCGGGCCGCGAGCGAGAGAGGACAGCGTCCTCCCTCCGCCCCAACCGCAGTGGTAGGCGCCCGCGGCGTCGGACGTCAGCAGATGATCTCCGGCCACCGTAGGCGCGGGCATGCGGGCAGCGAGTAAAGGGCAACTCGCTGCCCGACCAAGGAGCATGCCCGACCAAGGAGCATGCCCGGGTCGACGGCGCGTTGTGTCCCACGCGCGCCTCAAAGAGCGTCAGCACACTGACGGGGCCCCCCTCTCAGAGAGCCAAAGCCTGCCGGGGTCGCGGGATTATTTCCTTACCGTGACCCCGGAACGTAACAGGCTATGAAGGACACCGTGGATTTTAGTCAGTAAAAGTCTGACAGTCCCTCCCGCCCTGCCCGGGGCCGGAGGACTCATTTGATGATTTTACCACGCTAAAAAAAAAAAAAAAGATAATGATGTAATTTTCTGTCTTCTAAGAACTACTTTATCAACCTTATCAACAAAACATGTTTAACAAAAAAACAGTAACTCTTTTGTCAAAATAAACAAGGTTGTTTTCTGATGCAACAATCTATACACTGTGACTTCCCCTTAAATAATTAGATCACAATATAACTTATTGTGCATTGGCCTTTACCCAGAAGTGCAGCAATACTGCTAACAAATAAAAAAAACAACAATAATCAATAGCCTGGTCAAGTTAGCCCAAAAATAAGGATACATTAAATTAAATATTATTTTTTGCTAAACTGGAATGGGAATTACTTTTTACATATGGGGATGATTGGTGGGAAATTTGGATATACCTTTGATATTGTTAGTATAAACCAAGCTTCAGCTTTATGCATATGTTAAATGCTAGCTTAATCCAGCTATAATTCAAGTACAATTTATTTCCAGAGATGAAAATGAAGGTCGTGCAAGAACTACAAAAGATGCTCCAAAGGTCACAGGAGAAATGGGCCTAGATGACTTGCCTCCAATAGAAGACCTTGCCATCAGTCTACCTGCCCAGGAAACCACTAAAATTGGAACCATTGCCAGCATAGTTGATAGATTAGGTAAGTTATCCATTTTGTAATACATATTATTGAATTTTCAAATGGAATTTTTTTAGCACCTTGAATTCTGTTACCGTAGTCTGGTACACGGCTATAGAGGGCGAGTCTTGTAAAATATATGATTTAGGTACAGACAGGAGCAAAAGTAGAACTTGAATAGTTATTTTTCCAAAGTAAGGAAAGCTGGAATTTATATTTCCACAACTAAACAGAAATACAGAATTCCTAAATTTTATAGGGACATGTGGAATCAAATTCCTTTACCCTGCAGATAAAAGACTCCCTCACTTTAAAAAAATAAGTTAATTTAACTTTATTAAATTATTGTACGTTTTGCTTTAAAAAATGTATAAGTAATTATTTGAGTTACCTATTTCATTAAAATGCAAGGTAAAAACACCAAATCGCGCTAGTTTCAGGAATTTCGGTAAATTGCGCCTAGTGATGTGCCTGATGGCAATATTCCCACTGCCGGCAATATTCCCAATATTGCCACTGCCGGTAAAATACCAAAATTGCCGGCAACTTTGGCAATATTGCCAATGTTGCCAGTCAAATAACACCAGTATATTTTATTATTTACTGCAGGTACAGTTTATATAACTGTAGATAATGCGTTGCGGCATCAAGTCCGCCTTATAAAACTACTATGTTGTTACTCTAAACGGTGATTTACTAATTATGTAAGAATTACCGAAACAAGTGTATTATAGTAATGTTATTTTTGTTGATTATTTGTAGTTTTGACATAGATTTAGACTTTTTTATTTCCATATTGTATAGGTTCTTATACTCGTTGTTTTTGCTATGTGATTTTACATGAAAAACTAGTAGCCCAAGCCCACTCAACGAACAGTTATAGAGGGAAATTGTTAAAACACGATTTTGGACTACGTTACTTTGTTTGAGCTAGTTAGGAGGTGAATATAATTATCAAAAGTCGCCGCCACTAACCCTTGAGCTGTGGGGTAGGGGGGTTTAAAGGTTCCATTTTTTGGTTTTTCGCTTCATCTTGGACTTGGACCGGAGGGCTTTTGATATGTTCACCTCTAACTAGTCCAAACAAAAAACAAAGTTACGTAGTAAAAAATGAGTTCCTAGAATTACCCTCTATACTTTGAGCATTCGTTGACTAGATTAAACTTCAACATAAAAGAAATTATTCGAATTTATGCCGTTTTGTTCAATATTTATTAAATATACAATGATCGTCATCGTCTTATCTTAAAATGTATGTGTAATTTCTTATATTCACTGACGTGTGCGGCAATAATGGGCAATATTGCCGGTAAAATACCGGGAATATTGCCAAAAATTGCCGGCAATTTTGGCAATTTTTCCCAAAACAATGTTTTTTTTGTATATAATGTAGGTCATGGTCCGTAAATGCTAATTTTAAGTGTATTAAATAGTTTTCGCACTCACTTTGACTTAAAATTAAGCAATATTCCCAAATATTTCCACTCGCGGCAATATTGCCGGCAATATTTCCACCTATATTCCCACCTTGGGCAATATTCCCGGCAACGGCACATCTCTAATTGCGCCACACTTTGCCATCGTTAACTTTGTGCCCGACACTGATTGTGTGTGACCAATTTGAGTACTTTATAAACCTAGAGCTCGCATCAAAATCCAAACTGATATTATAAAATGCTAAAAGTCAGATTGTTTGTTACGCTTTAACGTCTTAACCGCTGGATGGATATTGAAAAATTATTGCACAAGGAATGGGGTAGAGAAGCCACTACGAAAAAGCTACATAAAATTTTGAGATTCTAGTTGAAGACAATGGTCACATCTTTCAAAATTCTTGTACCCAAAATAAAAACCATTTCATTCGTAGTGCGTCTTTGGCAATTTGACCTTGACCAGGCACCGCGATGTGTGAAATTTTAATAGGATTAGAGACCAGCTTTTATTGGTCTTGTTTTGCCTACCGTGCTATAGTAGTACTTGCTTCAGCAGTACATATACTAAAATTGGAACGCTACAGAGAAGATTAGCATGGCCCCTGCGCAAGGATGACACGCAAAATCGTGAAGCGTTCCACATTTTTGAGTCCTCCCTCCGCCCCATCCGCGGTAGTAGACGCCCACGGCGACGGACGTCGCTAGATGATCTCCGGCCACCGTAGGCGCGGGCATGCGGGCAGCGAGTAAAGGGCAACTCGCTGCCCGACCATGGACCATGCCCGGGTCGACGGCGCGTTGTGTCCCACGCGCGCCTCAAAGAGCGTCAGCATAATGACGGGGCCCCCCTCCAAAGGCCAAAGCCTGCCGGGGTCGCGGGACTATTTCCTTACCGTGACCCCGGAACAGAAAGGGCTATTGAAGGACACCGTGGATTTTAGTCAGTAGACGTCTGACAGTCCCTCCCGCCCTGCCCGGGGTTGGAGGACTCATTTGATAATTTTACCACGCTAAAAAAAAAAACCGTACTATAGTAGCTAAATACTAGTCTACTAGACAGAGGCGTTGAAAATCATCAGATGAATGCTCCCAAGGTGGAACTGTGTGGACTAAAACCTACTGAACCCTGTTCCTTTCAATTATCCTTAGCCTTCTACGGCCATTGCAGCGTGATTCTCGAAAACTCATCCGACCTCTAAAGCTATGTTGCGAAAATTCTCACTCCACTTAGCCTGAGATCTGCCTTTCCTCACGTTTACCAAATTGCTGAAGTTTATCGCCCTTGTAGAGAGGCGCAGCCATCCTTGGGGAATGGTCATACATGACCGTAATCAGGAATTTAGTCCGATGGCGTAGCATAGGAGCCGCAGCACTGTCCTCAAAGGACACTGCAGCTCTGGAACGCTAAGGCATCTGAAGGAACAGAGCCTGTAGCCAAACGGCAAGCGACAATCGCTAACGTTCAGCAGTCGCTAATACATTTTCAACTTTATACCCCATTGGATAAAGTTGACAATCTATCAAAGATTACAGATCGTTTTCGTTTGTTTCGTACGCTATCGCTCAGCAGTCTTTACTAGATTTTCAATTTTATGCGCAGACGGGGTATAAAGTTGAAAAGGAGATGGAAAGTTCAAGTATGTGGAAAAATTCAGACAGGTATAGAAATGGGACCTAGCACTGTATAACGCTGAATAACTCAATATTCATATTTCACATAAAAAAAGTTTCTAAAACTTGTTATATCTTCATAATCATGATAAAAAAAACGTGAACACCTACCATTAAAAGTACCACAAAAATTGCAAATATTGACATTGCTATAAACTTTTACGTAGGCGTTTAGTTTTATGTATCTACGATTGTATTTATTTATTGATGACCACATTTGTGACCCACTCAGATTAATTAAATATCTTCAAACTACTTACCAAATAATGTGATACGCGCTTAAACTTAAAATAAAGACAGTTTTCACGGACGATATAAGTAGGTAAGTAGTTGTAATGATAAACAAACGATATCTTGATAAATCCTTTTGTTGAACCCTCTAATTAACTAAGGATACATTTAACAATTTCGAAATGAAACAAGAAAAATAGGAAATAGTATATTTATTCGATAATCTGTGATTCTTATAAATAAAGTCTGAAAGAATACGAAGCGACGGACTGTGTTTAAATGTCATTTTATTACGTGATGATGGAAATCTGGATGTGATGTTGTTAATTTCTGCAACTTTGAACTGTTTCTTTCCACTACATGGCGATGGCTTTGCAATATTCTCACAGAACGACCACAAGCACTCCGTCGAATAGCCGAATAAACGAATTTCACCAGTTGCTCCTGAATGCAGCAGTTCAAAACAAGGATGACAATGTTGGCTGAAAGATCGGCCTGTGCGGTTATAATTATTTAGCCACGAGCTCCTCTCGAATAGCAAAAGAAAGAATCACAACGAACAATATTAATAAGCAGAGCGCAGAGCGTTCAAATGACATCTGACGTTTGTTTTTTTCTTAAAGATGGGATTGGACTCAAATAGTCACAGAACCGATAAAAGAATCGATTGAAATCGTTAGAAAATAGTATCGATCATACTTCAGTTTTTTTTTTCTCTCCCACTCCAGCAGGTGTAGCATGGCGCCGTAGAAAGAGGTTTTCTCGACGCAAGAATAGACAAATGACAGAACGTAGAAATATTTTTAGCGTTTTAAGCGTGGTAATGCAATAAATATGGAAAATAAACGTTCTTTTCTTCAATAGTGTACGAATGGTGTCATATTTGTACAAAAAAACAGCCGATTTGTGTAGAAATAACGATGAAATAACCTTGTCTTTTCTTGGTAGAGTAGAGATAGAATCGCCATGCTACGCGTGCTGGGCAATATTCTCTTTCCACTCGTACCTTTCACGATGTTGGGCGTCTTCCTTCCAGTTCAGACGGAACCTGTCCAGTTAATATTATTCTGCACAAAATATGAACTAAGATTAAACTAAGAAGCTCATTCCCAAGCTTTTAACGAAAATAATGAAGTTGAGTTTGGTGGACGAATCACTTTAAAACAATCCGATTTTCCGAATCAAAACGCATGAAAACACAATAAAAAGCAACGAAACGACTCTGAATCTATCGATTCCCGCCAAATACTGTTTCAACGCCAATTTTTAATTTCAGCAAACAAATCGTTTTAAATCACATTAGTAAAAATCGATTCAATACAGTTTCATTTTAACAATCTGGAAAAGCGTTATTACCCTTCCCTAGTTTTCATTATTTCATCGTGACCAAGTCATGTCAATAAAAAATGAGCGAAAAGCAATTCAGATACTTTTTTATGTTTAACATTTTATATAAGTCTTAGGAAATTATTAAACATTAAACAATTCATTAATTAATTTTCAAATACTAAGAGTTAAAATGAAATTCTTATAGGCGACTGGGGCACTCATTTAGCCATCTCCTTTATTAGCGACTGCTGAACGTTAACGATTATCGCTTGCCGTTTGGCCACAGGCTCAGGACCGTTTAGGAAACATGGGAGTACGTATAGATTACACCTCGAATAAACTTGAGGTTCCACACTAAACAAAGTTATACCTACTTCGATTTAACGTTTAGATTTCAATATTTGATATGTACGGTTCCCCCCCTTCCCCCAGAGGTCATTACTCCTATGACCTCCCTAAGACCGTGCCTGATCGTAAAACCTTATGTTCAGAGAACCATCGTAACATCGATTTGATCGCAGCCATCGTGTACAAGTCACGGAGTCTGCCCTTGACTGTCGTAAGCTTTTTTCTGTGACCTCCATTGGTTTCCGCATCGTTTGTAATCGATAGTTATACGACCTTTCTCTGTACGAGTTGTGTTTCCGATTAATTCCTTTTTTGTCTAATGCCCGTATAAGCAGTGTAAACGATGTTATAGGGTATTTGACGGAAAAAATTTAACGAGTTAGATTTATCAAAAAATATTTGACACGTATTTTTTCTACGTAAACCAAAATTGACGGAGATACGACACTTTTTAACCGACTTCAAAAAAAGGAGGTTCTCATAAAATGCCCATACGTCACAAGCAAGTACAGTTTTTACTTATGACGTCACGAGACCCCACTCTTGAATTTTAATGCGTTAGGCATATCTTTGGAAATATGCAATGATGTAAAAAAAAAACAAAAAATACTTGACCATTATTTTTAAAAACTCTTTTTGACGAAATAATTAAATTTGCAATAGGATATGATACTTTCAACGTTTCAACATGTCTATTGTGCATTAAGACGTTTACGCTTATAAGCATCAATTTCTAAGATCTTATAAGTTAGAAAGTACCAACTGCATGCACTGTTGGTGTTGTAATCTGTGGTGTTGTGTCTGAGTTACGAATTACTTAGCTGTTATGAATTATGCAGTTTTAGTTTTCGTCGAATTTGGCCTCGAGATTTTTTCCCATAATATTCCTCATAGTTTCGGATAAAGCCATACGCGCCCATTCTCTAAACAATTATTCTTCAAGTCAAGTCAATTAACATCTAAATAAAAAAGTTTATGATCTAAAACTATTACTAATAATTAATACTTTTATTAATTAGCCTATACTGCCCCACTGCTGGGCAGAGGCCTGCCTCCATTCCTTCCAAAGTTCACGACTGTGCGCCAACTCTTTCCAATTCCCAAGGAAGACATCCAGGCATGCGGGCAGCGAGTAAAGGGCAACTCGCTGCCCGACCATGGACCATGCCCGGGTCGACGGCGCGTTGTGTCCCACGCGCACCTTTTTCACATTTCCTTACCGTGACCCTGGAACAAAGGGCTATTGAAGGACACCGTGGATTTTAGTCAGTAAAAACCTGACAGTAATGGGTGGGAGGACTCATTTGATGAGCTCGCCCCGCGATGAGTTCGTCCCGCCATCTCCTACGAGGTCTAAACTAATTTCCGTGATCTTAAACTAACATATTTTCATTTTTATTTGCAGTTATAGTTCGTGCACTCCCCGAGACACCGGCAGTGGACTTAGACAGCGTACTGTTTTTAGAAAATGGCTCCAAAGCATTAGGAAAAGTATTCGATGTTTTTGGACCCGTAAGTATTAACTAATATTAATAGGCTGTACGTTATAAAAGGTACCCTCGAGATCCAATTTCTAAACACTATGTTTTTATCGTTGTGACTTGTGAGATCATCAAATGAGTCCTCCCACTCAGGGCAAGACTGCTAAAAAACTAAAGAAAAATCCTTGTCCATAAGAAAATCTATTATTTGACGTAAATAACAAAAAATCTTGTCAGTGAAAATGTGGATTGGTTTGCCTAAAATAACGCTTCAACAGTGAGTTTTTGAGTGTATCTCTAAAACGTTACTGGCGGCAAGTCTTTTTTAGGGTTCCGTAGTCAACAAGGAACCCTTATAGTTTCGCCATGTCCGTCCGTCCGTCCGTCCGCAGTTTAGCTCAGAGACGCACAGTACTAGAGAGCTGTAATTTGGTGTAAATATACAGATTTGTTGTGCTGAAAAAGTGGTAAAATAAAATCTCGTAAAATATTTTCTTTTAGGGTACCTCCAGTACTTACACGTAAAGTGAGGATTTTTTTTTTCTCGCGTACCCCTTAGTGTGGGGTATCATTAAATAGGCCTTTAAAAAAGAATGATAGTTTCCATTAACAATTTTTTGATAAAAAATTTCGTTTGTGAAATATTAAGCTTTAAAGTGCTAAATTTTGCTCGACTCGAGTGTCCCCCCCCTCTACCAGCTAAACGGTTATGTTTAGGGGTGTGAAAAAATTCACAATAGTAGCATATATAACGAAATTTAAAAGAAAATTACCATGACTAAGTAGGCTTTACAACTTTACGAGTAATAGTCGACCAACTTATAAAATGTACTTGATATCATATTTTCTTAAACAAAATGTATCGGAGGCAACTGCAAATGTAAGTTTGTCAACTTTATTTTTACAGCTTTTATAGGTATGTTTTTTGGGGATAGGTAGGTTTTAATCGTCAACTATTTTTAACTAACTTCAAAAAAAGGAGGAGTTTCTAAATTCGTCGTAATCTTTTTTTTATGTATTATCCCCGATTTCTCAGACTCCTGGACCGATTTTGAAAATTCTTCTTTTTAAAATTAAATTCAGCAAATCAGTTTAGTTAGTTCGCATAAGTATTTTGATGGGCAACTACGGAACCCTACACTGTGCGTGGCCCGACACGCACTTGGCCGGTTTATTTTTTCATGCGACGCTTAAAATAATAATCAATAGAAATAAGTTCTGCGTGATAAGTCTGACCCACTATACATTTTTTTTTGTCCTTCAAGCATCTTAAAATACACTTTAACTTGGCTTAATTTCAAACTCAGTTTGACACAAATATAACCAATATTTTACACCGAAATCGGGGTCAAAGAACTGATTAGGACGTCAGCCAATTTGCTAGCCTTTTTAAAAGTGTTCCACTCAAACTAGGGTAGATAAAATGGCTTGGCTAACATCCAGAGGGTATTCTGTCTTTAATTTCACCCTTATTTTAACGGTATTTTTATGTCTACAATTAAGATTATGACAATTAATAACTCTATAGGGCTTGAAATATCCCAAAAATGAATGTTGTGTAAAAAGTACTTCTGTTCGGTTCGGCACATTCGTGAATAAGAAAGCCGACCCGTTTTAATTACTACGGCTGAAACCAGTTGTGAGTCGCGGAACTTTTCGTTGGTTTCATATCAAAGTCTTTCGCTAAGCAAAATATACTGTGTGTAAGTCTGCATTATACCAGAACCCGAAATTACGCGACCCACAACTCAAAAATTTACGCGCGTTTGTATTTAGTCTACACGTATGTATTTGATATTCGACTTTGGTTGAATAATTTTCAGCACAAGAATTCTGTTGGGCATGGTGTATTCGGGTCGGCTTATAATACCAATCATTTAAGATGATTTCTATGAGCTGTCAAAACGGGTTTACTTCCATGGATTATGTTTGTCAATATATTAATCTGTGACGCAATATAAACACCGAATTTGATAGACCCGAGCGGTTATTTATGGTGTTTTTAATTTTGTATGCCGCTCGGTTGTGCCGAACCGACAGACATTTTGCAGCTAAGTTGTAAAAAAAATATTGACTTTGAACACAGCTCCGCCCTTGAGGCTTCATAAGTAATCAGATATTTATTTATGAGTATGTATGAGATTTGTTTTTATGGCTATCTATTACCACTTAAATGGTCTTTAATGTTAGCTATTGTAATAATTATGGGCATTAACGTTGCTATTTTAAATAATGTACAACATTTTGTACGGATAATGAGATTGGGAGGTTCCCAAGCCTATTTTGCGAAGGAATATCAACCTTATTTTAAAATCGTAGGGTACATTTTGTATTGACGATATTACTATTTGTTTTTTATTGTTTAACTAGTGTATATTGTATAAAAGAATTTCGTTTTTCTGTTTCATATGGCCATCTTCTAAGACAATATTCTAATCGCAGTTTCCAAAATAAAGATCAGATTTTTATGGGTATTCCCAAAAATGTAACGCTATACTAGCTATTGCTACCGGTTTCGCTGGCGTGTAACTCGAAATCATAATAGACAGGCCTGTTGGTCTAGTGGTTAGTGATCGTGACTGTCGTTGGTTCGATTCCCACCCAGGACAAATGTTTGTGTGATGAGCACGATCATTTGTTCTGTGTCTGGGTGTAATTAATCTATATTTATGTATTTAGAAATATACAAGTATGTTTATCATCAGTTGCCTAGTACCCATAACACTTTTTCACAGCCCTGCTTAGCTTGGGACTAGATGGCGTTGTGTGATAGAACCCACGACCTCTGGCATAGCAGTCAGGGTTACTAACCACTAAACCAACAGGCCAGTCTAATTTTTAGTAAAATGATGTCAATACCTGTCATATGTGCAAGATTTCTCTAACTAGTTCTGTTAATCCCCTAGCATCCTGCTATAGCAATTTGAACTCTATGCCACAGATAACAGAGCCGCACTACTGCGTGCGCTTCAACTCTGTCGAGCACGTGCGCGAGCGCGGCGCGGCGCCCGGCATGGACGTGTACATAGCGCCACAGAGCCGACACACCAACTATGTCTTCCTCAGCGAACTTATGAAGTAAGTACACCATTTTATCAGTCGAAATAATGGCCGAATGCTTTAAGGGGGGGGGCGGGGGGTATACAACATCTTAAGACCAGACTTATTCCGGCGAGTGAAAGTGACAGAGCTATACAAGTCGTCTAGCGCCATCTCGTTCACTCACTCACACACGGGAGTCGAAACAACTGTCTAATCATGTTGTCACCAATTTTTAGTTCATACCTTTAATGTGTCCGTAAATGATATAATATTAAACCCGAAACTTTGGTCGAAGAGACGGGTTTCGTGGTTAGATAGTAGTACCTCCGGCGAATTAGTAGCCCGACGCGAGCTTATTCTTCAAAAAACCGTTTATCCCCATGTAATAATAATTTTAAGCTAACATTTTTGTGGGTGTACGGTCTTTTCAAATGTGTCCTTACCTGCTTCTCTGGTCTCGCGGTTGCAAGCGCTACTGCGGAGAGTGGGGTCCTGGGTTCGAATCCCGGGTCGTGAAAATCTTTAAGCATTTTCCCTGCGCCAAATCTTTGTAATCGATTGATTGTTGGCTAATAATAAATTATTTCTTATTTGGGGAGAAAAGAAAGAAACCTGTCCATAAGCTTTGATAGATTTCTGATACGCCTCCCCTACAGTAAAGTCATCTGCGATGAACATCCTTGTCTGATTAAGTCTATGGACAAAGCTACACGTTGCAGAACAAAGTTCTTTTTCTCTTTAAAGGCGCATCCACACATGTCGCCGGCTTATGCCGCCGGGTTTCAGACCGCCTTGAAAACATAAACAAACTAAACATGAGATAATGTTTCATTGCCGGCGGCACGGCCGCCGGCCATGCCCACCGGCCGTGCCGCCGGGCATGTGTGGATGCGCCTTTAAACTTAAAACAAATACTAAATACACACCTTCTTTTGTTAGTAACCCTACTACTGCTAGTTACACGCAAGCAAACGTGTTTTTTTTTTTGCTAGAAAATTCAGAAAGGTACCTGCTACTCTTGCATACCCCTTTTCCTCATGTTGGTACAATCGACAAAGTTGAATCATGACCCCTTTTGACAAAAAATCGATTGAATCCGTCAAATGGGGATGGCAACTGGGGAACTAATGGCGCTAGTATAGATTGTTCCAATCATCGTCTTAAATCCGCACACAACAGTGCCGACACGTACCGTTCCGTGACATACTGTTCATATATACGAGTGAACGAAAATCACTAAACGACACTGACACTGATGAGTACGGATAGCGTCGTACAAAATGTATGGTACAATATCATATTTCACTGACGCTGATCGATACGGCACTGATCACGTCACGGAACGGAACGCGGATAGGCGTTTACTGTTGCGAATACGAAGTTCCCATCTTTTCGACAACTATACACCTGCAGAAATCTTCTTTATTGGACTAAAGAATACTAATCCTTTTTATTTTTATTAAATTTCAGAATAAAAGGCTCCGACGCATCGTGGCTGCACGACGTGGAGCCTCCGCCACATCAGGTTGATTACTCCGACGATGAACAAGAGCGGAAAGCCCAAAAAGCCAAGAAAGAGCAGTGGAGAAGTAATCATGTGCAAGCAGAGGAGTCAGAGGACGGGGAAACCTCCAAGAACGCGAGGAAGGTCCCCGAACGACGCAACCAAAGACCCTCAGAGTCGAGCAGTAGGTTCGGCAGCGGGCCCAGCCGGGGACGGAACCCATTCTCAGCTGGTTCTAGGAGAAACAATAACCCCAATGCGTTCCCGCGCGTCGGCCGGCCCTGGCCGCACCACGTGGGGCTGCGGACCCCTCCCCCGCACCCCGCGGGTGACGCCCACGGTCCCTTCAGCGCGCCCCCTAACTTCACAGGCCCCCCGATGTTCCCGCCTCCTTTCAACCCTAGTACGCCCCCTCCTTTCATGGGCAACATGTTCCAGTTTGGCGCGACCCGAATGTCAGGTAGTCCAGTGCCACTGATGGCGCCGCTGCCTCCCTTCCGGCACTCCATGCCGGGTCACGTGTTCGGTTCCAACTTCTGCTCTGTCCCAGGTCCGCACCCACAGTGGGTCAACAACGCCCCCCCACCCCCTCCAGGAACTTAATGCGCAACATTTTTATATCAATAAGATCTATCTCATAATAATTAGTCGATAGTTAGTGCAGTAACATGTCTAACAATACTAAAGTGTGGTTATCCAAAAATAAATTTATATTTATATGGAATAAACAATGATTATTACAGTATTTTGTGATTGATTTGCTTCTCGAATACTCTACCATAAGGCCGAAATAATTCGCCCCCTGGCGTGTACATAATAAATTGTATATCCTTAAATATAAAAATCAAACCCAATTGTAATTTTGTGATTTCTTTATTAAATATTTCATGTTAGAAATTAACTAACGATCGAATTTCATAATGTTAAAATAAAAAAAGTTTTTATAATAATAAAGATTACATCTAAAAAATACTGCTCTCGGACTATGCAAACATAAACGTATACATCTGCTGCCCTAACTGACAAATCGTCAAAGTAAACTGGTTAAACATATAATAATTTTGCACTCAAATGATCACAACGTAAAATGATGAACATTTCACAAAATACAGGAATAAAACGTTCATTAAAACTAAACATAATATACTATGTGTCTAAAAACTATCCGGTCGTAAATATTATAGGATTTACGACAAAATTATGGATACATGCATAATGCTGATTTGAGGACAAAGAACTACACATAGCACAATTTGCGACACTTTGAATTCAAAGTTGTTAGTAAATAGCAATGGCTCCGACTTTGATGGGAACATTACGTTCTCTAAAAATGTACCAACCCACTTGAATATTGTACAGATTGTATTTATGTAGTCAATAACTGATTAGAGTTGCAATTCTAAGCATAAGTTTTAAATGTTTATGGAGATGATTTAACTCGAATAGCAATATATGGAATAAAGTGGATTCACAAGAAATTGTGGGTTGGTTCTTTAGCAGATCTAAGTGCATTTACCGGAAGTGTGTATGAAAATCAGAGCTAACCAACATGAGAATAGATCGGTTTTATATGTTGTTAGTACAACTAATACTTAAAATTACTGTCAAATAGCTGCTTAATAATTGCACTTCTCATTGAACACATTAAAGAGATTGGTGGTAGCACTGTCTTAAAATGCAGAGATATTCATAAAATGCGGTTATTGTGGGTTTTATTACGAAATATATTTCTGTGCTATGTGTAGTTTAGAAAAACAATTATGCTGAAGTAAATTATTACAATTTTGGAGGATTTTTGGAGAATCTCATTCTTGTACCCTTAAAATAATAGAATTAAGGTACAGCATACATTTTTTTGTGATACACAAATAGAATTGGAAGTCCAATATAAGTTCCCAATGATGGTCAGTTCAGGTATAACTTGTGTGTGGTGGTGGATGTACCAAGTGTATGGTGACAAATTTTATGAAGCTATTTATATAGTTAGTCTAGTAATAAGATAAAACTTGGTATCGAAGCCACTTAGCAAACGGCTGAATTGTCAGAATGTGAAAAAGCTAAACTGATCCACCAATAGAACTGATATGAAATCTCCCGTTTTTGTATAAAGTTTTGCATTTCCATAATCAATAACTAATATTTTAGACAGCGTATACTTGTAACACAATACAATTTCTTCAAATATCAATTTTGCAACAAAACGCACCAATACAAAATAAATATAAATGCAATTCTTGCTCTCGATTCAAACGTCCGATTATAACCATTGTTTTGCCAAAACTAAACCAATCAGTATCTACATATATTAGGTAAAACCTTCATAAATCTTGAGACTGAACTCCAGCACTTGAAATATCTTCATTTTGAGACAAAAGTCTTTTAGAAGAACAAAGTGATTTTAATAGAACAGAGTATTTTGAACTCTATGATTAAAAATTGATTTAAAATTTAAAGCAATCGAAACAGGCTATATTATTATGCCTTTACTTAAACTAGACATTTTCTAGATTAAATGCCTTTATTTTCAAAGCCAAATATCTTGATTACCAACACGACCTAATTACACACACTTAACAATCTTTCTAATATTGCTTTTCTGTTAAAACAGTACCAAATGCAGATATATGTAGATAGTGACCGTCTTTCTTGAGGGGAACACAAAAACTTAACGACAACGGAGCCAATAGGCGCTTGTAAACACAACTTAGAACACAGCTTACTATACTATTATATGTGACAGGAGTAACTGATTACTGACAACTTATCTTAGTTTCGTTATAAAAATACAGATTCCTATATTAAAATAATTCTCAATAAGCTTAGCTTGCCGTCTGAGACTCATGATTACATGCCTCTTCGGGGCTTCATTTATGTCAAAATGTTCACAATAATAATGGCAAGACTCGTTGGTAAGACATTTCGTAAACTGCGATTGGAGCTAACTTCCACTTTATACGACGCAGAAGCTAAGCATAAGTACGCGCAACTATGTTGTTACACTGGTTGCGTTTAGTCGTAAACGAGTTGTCGCACCAACGAACCCAAACCACAAACGATACACATCAACAGAAAACGAATCCGAGCAGTCTTCCATTAAATACGTAAAAACATATCGCAATGATACTTAAACAAATCGACGACTATCACTAATAGTGAATACTAAAAAAGATATACTCAAAGTTTGATCATAATATAAACTTAATTCTAAACGATTAAAGAAATATTACGTCTCAACTACTTCATTAATTCAAGGGTTATAGTTTTGTATCGATTACAAGTTAGGAACTATATCTACTTCTGTACAGAATAAAAGAAAATAATGATTATGATTTTTCATAATAGTGAGTTTAATACTTTTATTATTACACCGACATTATAATATGTATGCAGACTTCTACGTTAGTCTCTATCGAACATAATGAGGAACTAAAATGTGTTTGTTCGAAAAATATCATATTATGAGTCGGCGTCGACCGTCTCACGGCCCGCGCCGCCGACATACAGCTGTCTTTAAAATATGTGGTTATATATATTGCGTACTATCATCATTATACATAGAACTACGATATCCATTGCTTTTACAGACAAAACTATTTAAAGAAATATATTGTTAATATGTCAATACAATATGTTTCTGCTAAAAATATGTAGCTTATTCGTATCACTTGTTCGTGTGGTGTTGTCGAGTTAATATTTAGAATATTAAGTTTTATATTCATCTAAGACACTACGTACTACATTCTAATATTCACAGAGATTGATACAGTTAAGAATATGGAAAAGGCGAAACAGCGTGTGCCCTGCTACACAACGACTAACTATAAAATTAAAATAGAAAATAAACGTAAAATAGACAGCCAATCAGAAGCTACGTCCGCACGCACACTGCTCAAAAATATTTCTTGATCACGTATATGGAAGTCAGTCCCTCGTTACATTAAAAAAAAATCAGATCAATCGAGAGATTTCGCGTGTTACAAAAATAGAAATACTTTTGAGGAGTGTCAAATAAAGTCGATGTACACACCGTCGCGACTACTATGGGTTTAGTCAACTTCTGTTTCCGCGACGCGACGGTATGCATACCATTCCTAAACGATTAAAACAGTGAAGGCAACGTTAAGTGCACATTATCATAAACATCGCGTATCTAAATAGTGTCACTGTTACAAATTACTCAGTAAATATGCTGCCTCTATGTAGATATTCGCAAAATACACATCTATACGTAAAACTTTTGTTTTGTTATGTACTGCGAGGGTGTCTGGCCTATTTACGAACACTGAAGTAATTATTCCCTTTATTAATGTTACTTCACATCGTGTAGACTTGTAGGCTGCATACAGAAGAGAGGAAAGCGTCAAAGCTCCGACGCGTTGTCGGCTCATGTCGACACTTTACCGGTCATCTAAATGAGTCCTTATTTGAGTTGTATATAAATTATAAGAAGTATTAATACAGTCTTCTGAAAATTATTCGGAGAGAGCACCCAGCAACATTATTTTTTGTAAAATGCACAATATGTAATACCTAATACAAATTTTGCCGCCATAGGTACTGAATATGTATTACCCCTCGCAGTACATACCAAGACAACATTGTGACAATTAATATTTGTTCTGATAAGTATACAAATCGTCTAATTGAGTATCACGATTAAAATTATGTAAAGCTTATGGCATTATGGTACATTAGTTGACCAATAAAATAAATATTTCATCACCACCAATTCTAAATGCATTTTTGACAGTCACTTGAATTTTTTAAAGATATAAATGAGTATCATTGTAGTAGCATTACTGTGTTTAGGAAGACATTTTTAAGTAAAACTTAGAAGTTAAAGATTTAATGACAGTTTTGCCTATTTTTATGGAAAAGTTTAAGATATCTTCTGATAAGTCAATAATATTCTTTTGCCTTTCATCAGAAATGATTGATCGTCACTCTTAATGCTTTTGAGATAAAGCACCGTCATTAGGTTTAAGACTGGTCTTATATAATTGTGATTATGACGGAAAGTTGACAATTTTTATATTAAGCTGTTCCTCAAATGAAGTCAGCCTAATATTTAATTTTGAAAACCGCCATGAATCTGATCTTAGACCACATAATTCCGAAGTGAATGCTACCACAATAATAAAAATTACTATAATGTCTACCCCATATTGTTTAGCATCTTTCCTACGACACCACTAAAAAGCTGCAATTTAGAATTTCCCAAACGCAGATACACATATTTGTAATGAAAAAAACACTTTAACACAATAGGGTGTTACGTAAAATAATATAAACCGCACATAATCTGATTTATCATCAAAAAATTGCAACATATAACTATAAACTTGCATTGACTCTCAATCTGAGATCTCGCAACATATAAAAATCATAGAACTTTCAATTACTCACTCACAATCGTCGCTAAATAACAGTCTGCAGCAATAGGCTCATATCTTCAATCCCGTACATCACCGAAGTATACAGGGTAGACGAAAATTGGTGTGAAATCTTATGTGTTCTCGACGGGCCTGATGGTACAGTCACCCACCGTGGTGATAGGCGTGATGGTGACCGAGGACGGCGTGGACGACGACACGGTGCTCGTCTCGACTATCTGCTCCATCTTTTCGTCCTTTTCATCGTTATTAGGGGGTAGTTTGACAATCTGGCAGTCTCCTACGGTCATGATCTGCGTTTCCATGGCGACGGATGGGACGTTGTCGTCTTGTTCGACGCGGGAGTCGTCGTCGTCTGAGGAGGAGTCGGAGACGTCAATGGTTCTGTCGTGCGATTGGTCGGTGTTGAGGCTCTGGTCGGTGTCCACGTTGCGGTCCGGGTCGACGCTGGTGACGCCGTACTGACCGTACGCCAGCGGGTTGTATATCATCTCGGTAAGGTAGGAGAAGTCGCCGAAGGGAAGGTTGGTCGCGTTGTAGTTTTCGTTGGGTCGTCCGTCTGGAAGATTTTGGATTTTGTTAATAATTTCTGAATGAGCACTACTATTTTATATTAGTTTTGGGTGCATCGATATTTCTAAAGCTCGGATATTTTTCACAGTCAGTGTTTTGTGAGTTTTTAGAATACATGCGAAAGCAAAATATATGTACATACATATTATAATATCCTGATATAAATATGTACCTACCTGCTATGTATTACATAAATAAACAAGTTAGTAACGGTTAGTTTTGTTAGTCATTAAAATACATTGAATTTATGCAGTCCGAGCTTTGTATGGTATTATTATAATGTTATTAAGATTTTAATCTTTTGGCGAGGGTTTTACAAATCCTAAGAATAATCTTTACTTATATTTAACTGACACGGAAAATAATACAAGTCTTATAACTTTATGTGACGAATAAACGTGACAGGAAAAATACTAGGTTCTGTGCTTATAATCTTGATTTAGGTACTAGCCAAAAATACTTTAATAATAATCTCCGCTTTAGTTATACTTTGATGATAATCTTAATTGAGCCTGCCCAGGATTTGACTTCTAGGCAATAATACAGTGGAATAAAATTATTTGTATTTGGTTCTAAAATTAAAGTCCCAAAGTTCGACGTCACTCAGCTATTAGACACTTTTTCCCAACTGCGCGACGCAATTGGGAACAGTGTTTATTACGGTTAAAAAACATGATTTTACACTCATCTATTTACCAATATGGTTTTCAGGAAAGTTAGGTTGTTATCCATATCTCTGTCAGGCTATTTTACTGCAAGCGCGCTTGCTCATGACGGGAGACGATAAAATTCGACTGATTTGCGTCGTCGACTAAAAACTACAAATGAAAATCATTTTGACTACTACCGCATAAAAGCACTGCCAATTTTAAATCTGCAGTTTTCTATAATTTTCGTTTAATTTTCTAAAATTTCGTCTAAATGCATCATTATGATTATAAGGAACGATTTTCACTTCTGTTAATCGGCGTCAAAAAAAACACTCGAATCGAGCAAATGTGCTTTTTTAACGATTACTCCCTTTGTGAGATTTTACTAAACATAATACTTTTTCTTGGAATTAAAACTAAAAATTTTGCAGAATTTGAATTCCCGAAAACTAACATCAATTCTACAATTTTGTCACCACTAAGTAAAACCCAAGCCAATTATAAACTAATACCGATTAGTACCGTCGTATTCATCCCAATTTTGTCAAGTTACAAATATCATGCCTCAAAAGTGTTGGTACTAACAAACTTTGTTGATCGCGAGACCGTACTGCATCGTATCCATATACATACCTAAAGAGAGATATGCGTTAGTTGGCAGCTGCGTTGGACTTAAACTCTGGTGCTTGGGTACATGTGCGTAGACACGGTGGGGCAGGGTGGGGTGCTTGCCCCACCATGAATCCGACTTGTTAGGTGTCTTTTAAAAAAACTAGAATTTTGCCCCACCCTGAGCACATATCTTGAATTTTGCCCCACCCTGTGCACGTGGCTGGCTACACCCATGCTTGGGTACTTAGTTTGAACGGCCCAAACTGAGGCCCGGAATCCACCAAAGCGGAGAGGAAAGGAGATGTGTTTGAATAACCAATCAGATGTCAACTGAATCTATAAGCGGAGAGATTTGTGGACATCTGATTGGTTATTCAAACACATCTTCTCTCCTCTCCGCTTTGGTGGATATCGGGCGTGAATGAGCTAAGGGCCGTTTGACTAAACAAAAATCGTCTACGTTCCAAAGGACCGGGTGTCAAATAAACAAATTCAATGTCATTATTTATTAAGTAAATTCAGTTGCAAAAATGAAAGAATTGAAATAAAAGAATTACAAATGGCACCGAATTCTATTTACAAGCAAGGAAAGTGAAAGAATTTTACAAAGTATTAGATGTAGTTTATAAAACTTTTTTCAAATTGTCACCGGTACTTTGGAACGTTTTAAAACAATCGGAAAATTAAAAAAGAGATTAGGTCCAACGCAATAAAAGAAGCATAATGCTTATAGGCAATGTTGTGTGGTCGTATCTAGCATAACAAATATGATTTTTACATCATCATCATCAGCCCGGGATCACCCACTGCTGGGTATAGGCCTCCCCCTTTTGTTGCCATATCTCCCGGTTCTGTGCGTCTGTCATACATTTATTCCACGCGATCTTGACGATATCGTCAACCCAACCCAACTCAACTAGCTTTTGGGCGACCTTGGTTTCTTTAGCCGAACCTTGGCCACCATTTTTTACATTACAGCGTTAAAAAATTGCAACAATTATTCTACAATAATGTTATGTGAATACTACTGTTACTGTCAGCCTGTATCATCCCACTGCAGGGCAAATGCCCCATGACTTCCAGCTATTTCGACCAAGGCTAGTGTGAGCCACTAATGTGAATACTAATTAATCTTTTTATCAGAATCAATGATCAAATAAATGAGTCAATTCTATGCAGTTGCATGAAAAACATAAATATCTTGATTTGCCTAGCAATATATTATAAATATTATAACGCTAGCCAGATGCAACAAAAATACAACTGCAATGTTTTATGATAACTGTCGGACTATTACTAAATTCTTTCAGTAGATTTGGACAGGTCCACTCAAATCTGTGTAGTTCTTTTTTCAAAATACCACCTCAGACGTCCTGCATGGTTCTCATATAACTTTACCAATACAAAATTATCTGGACTTTAAATTAGACTGTGACCTTGTCTGTGACCTGACTGTGACTGTGAGTTTGTTTCAGATGTTTCTTCTCAGAGTAGTCAGATAAGAAACACCTCATCTAGTTTAAAAATATTGTCATTTCACGTGTAAAAGAGTTTGCCAAAACCAATTTACTGACTAAAGATCATTTATCATTTAAGAATTTAAAAATAACATAGTTAATAAAACAAGATGCAATTTTTTCGCAAACTAGACACGTCCACACAACACACACATACGCAAAATTGCAATAAAACACACATAGACACAAATTTAAAACAAAAACACGTGTAAGTGAGTAACACTATAATAGTCAGATATTATTCATGACAAAAACATTCCATCTGTGACTCAGGACCAATTGTGACTTAAGTACTTAAATAGTGTAATCAAAAATAGTTGGGGACATTATAAAATATGTCAGACCTAGAGGAGAGCAAAATATAAGGAGTGAGGAACGTTGGAACACAAACTTTTACCATGAATGATTCCTAATCCAAAACGCAGAACATTTCGGAAGGTTATTCGAAAAATCATAGTTGCTACAAATAAAATTTTAAAACTACAAAAAATGATGGATATTTTTATTTTATTTCGAATCTTGCTAACCATAGAGGTTAAAGTTGAAAAAGATGGGGGATAATCCTATTCTGTTGGTTTAAAAAAAAACAAATTGTTTTATTTATTTATATAGCTGACAGTAAAACTATATTTAAATACAGCTGATGATGATTACCTAGCCATGGGAGATAATTGATGTAACAAAGGTATTGCAATAATTTTCTGATTGAAAAAGAGTGTCTATGAATCTTTCAATTCTTTTTTTTTCAAATCTTTGAATTCTTCTCCATAGAGATCTACTCATTGGAATGGGCAACAATACTTTCACAGTTATTATGTCCTGTGACTGGGATTGTAGCACCATTTATTTTGAAACTAGCTACCCGACCCAGTTCCGCACGGGTGCAATCTCTACTATTTTATGCATGTCATATACAACGTGTAACGTTAATAGCGCAAAAACCTCTCGTGGGGTAACTCAGCCCATGTTACTGAACAATGTTTGTACTAAAATTTTTGGAAAAAAATATGTTTTTTCATACATAATGAGAAATTGATCAGAAACGTGGGCTGAGTTACCAAACGAGAGGTTTTGCGCTATTAAGGTGGCTCTTTGTGCGAACACGAACTCACTGACAGGCGGGGCCATAAAGCATGTTGTTTCACCTGTCATCGTGCCCGAAAGAGATAGTATCAGTGATGAGCAGTTAGACGCTAGTCCTTACGCACGTCTGCTTTGCACCCACACATAAAGCGCTCCGATCCATTCCGAATAAAAACGAAGTTACACGATGCATACACCGTCCGCCTCGCCGTCATCACATGACATTGTGACATATGACATGTGTGTCATGAAACGTTTTTTTTAACATGTTTATAAAACGTAGAGCGAGTAATGCAGATTGCTACAAGGGTTGTACCTAAGTTGATTACTGAAAGTTCTTTGCATTACTTATTTTTATTTACAGAAACAGAAGAAAATTAGTACCTGGATCGCTATTACCGGATACGGCTAAGATAACTATATTTATTGAATAAAACAAATAAAATAAACTGTTTCGTAAATATTTGTTGATTATTTATTAAACTGAAAATAAAAAGTATGAACACATTTTTGGGCTTTGAATTATATTTTATTCTTTAAATTTTTAAACAGTTTTATTAAACTATGTATAAAAACAAAGAAAAATAGCTATCCCATCAACATCGGAGACAGACAAACCTTCTAACAATACGCGCTGTGACCAGGAGAACTGCCTTCTGAATCTATGGCTTGATTCAGCTGACTACAGACTTCCTCCAGCTTTCGTGAAATTAAACTGTTCTTCGTTTACATTAACATGTCAATCATCAATCGATGTCAATGCGTTTCGTGTTGATCTAAACATGGATTCAGGGTTAAATTATCAAGCAAAACTACGCACCAACAAAATCATTTTTTTTTTAATATAAACTCAAAATAATCCTTACGGTGGAGACTTATTTATATCGCCTTGGTGTTCCTACAGCCGAACTCGGCTTCGCTGCCCCGCCCCCGCGGGACAGTCTTATTAGGTAACAGTGACCCCGGAACGTAAAGTGCTATTGAAGGACATCGTGGATTTTGTTTTTTTTTTTTTTTTTAGCGTAGTAAAATCATCAAATGAGTCCTCCAACCCCGGGCAGGGCGGGAGGGACTGTCAGACTTCTACTGACTAAAATCCACGGTGTCCTTCATAGCCTGTTATGTTCCGGGGTTACGGTAAGGGAATAATCCCGCGACCCCGGCAGGCTTTGGCCCTCTGAGAGGGGGGCCCCGTCATTATGCTGACGCTCTTTGAGGCGCGCGTGGGACACAACCCCGGGCATGGTCCTTGGTCGGGCAGCGAGTTGCCCTTTACTCGCTGCTCGCATGCCCGCGCCTACGGTGGCCGGAGATCATCGAGCGACGTTCGTCGCCGTGGGCGCCTTCCACTGCGGCTGGGGCGGAGGGAGGACGCTGTCCTCTCTCGCTCGCGGCCTGCCTCCTCCTTTACGAGCATTACTGCCTTGCAGAAGGAGCTGACCGCTTCCCACTCCGTCTCGCCCCGCAGCATGGCCGCAACCAATGCCGGGCGCGAGAGGTCTCCGCCTATCGCAGCCGTGAGGACACGTCGGTGCTTCGCCCAAGCTGGGCAGTCTTGCACCGTATGCTCCACCGTGTCCTCCGGGCGATCTTCGCAGTATCGTGGATTTTGATTAGTAAAAGACTGTCAGTCCCTGCCCGGGGTGGTAGATCTCACTTGATGATTTTATACCCATTGAACTATATTACTAGATTTTACCATGTCATAAAAGATCATCAAATACGAGTATGTAAGTACCTAGAGATTAGTTGTAACAAATTTTAAGACTTACCCAATGTTGATTTTAATTTGTTTACAAGTGTTCTACAATGAACCAACACAATCTTACTGGCACTAAAATCCATTCAAAGCTATTCCAATATTTCCAATTTATAATAATTCAGAGTCCAAACAATTTCAAGTCAAACAGATAAAGTAAGTCTAAAGGCGGTATTACACGGTTCAATTAAATTGACAGCAATTCCGTTGAAAAGCATTGAACTTGAACATTGCACATATTTCCTATTTACAAACAAAACAGTCAACAAGACATTCAATGTTCATTTGCCTAGCGATGTCGCGTCGTCAAGTCGTGCGTGCAGGTGTTTCCCTTATTTGTATTTAATCATCATCAGCCTATTAATGTTCCCACTGCTGGGACACAGGCCTCCTCTCTGTAAGAGGGGGTGGGCCATAATCCACCATGCGGGCCCAGTGCGGATTGGTGGATGTCACATGTCTTCGAGTTTTTGGTTCTAGGACATGCCGGTTTCCTCACGATGTTTTCCTTCACCGTTTTGAGAGCAGTGGTGATGAAATAAATTACACAAAGTAATGCGCCTGCCGGGATTCGAACCCACGACCTACAACTCGTAAGTCGGGGCCGATACCACTGGGCCACCACTGCTCTGTGTGTCAGTGTATTTAATGAATGAGCTAAACTGCTAAATAAAAAAAACTCGGCGTTGGTGGGTACGTCCGTGGATTTAGCGAAGAGCGACCATAGGAGCGTCACAAGTATTATAGTTGGATTTTGTATTCCACAAACACTCATATTTAAAAATTATAGAAAAAGTTCCAGAAAATGAGGAACATGATTGTCACGCCACTCAAAAACCATTTTTAAAACTATAAACATTAGCGCACGCTAGAAACTACACAATCCTATACGTCCGATTCCTTCGCTGCCGTTCGCGGATTGGTCATTGTTCAATGTTCGTGTTTACATGTTTTAACCGACATTTCGATTGATCAATATTGGTTCCATTCCATTGAAAGGCAATTAACAATCTAAACTTTCAATGATATTAGACAATCAAATCGAAATGTGTTTAGATGCGTCAATGCCATTGAAGCAATGGAATGGAAAGCAATATTGAACCGAAATTGACCTGTGTAATATCGGCTTAATCAAAATCCAAAATTCAAGCCAGGTTCAAAAGAGTATTATCGTAAACCATAGATATTATAGGTTGTCAACGTACACGTCATACGGAGACAGCCGGGCGCGGCGCCATGTCTATTCATAGTATGCATGTGTGCGTGCGCGTCACCCTCCCGCACCGCACCGAAGGCAACTATTCAGTGAGATGCACGATATTTCACGAGTAAAAGGCGCACGTGATAAAATACAAAAAGGCCTTTGGAATTTGGGGTTTTATGAAACAACCACTGCATCAATCAATTTCAAGAAACATTTACTAAATTCTTCGATAAATTTGCTGTGTCGGTACAGGCTTCGTTTTGGAAATTGATGCTTCTTTTATTTCAAATTTACGCCCAAAGTTGTGTTAAAATTAGCAAAAAATAATGAATCTTTAGGAGCTCGTAACTTTTTAATGGTTTCATATTTTACAATTCTGCTTCCGTACCGACAAAATTTATAAGGAGACAAAACGATACCATGTTTAACTTTGGATATACTTTGTCAAATAGTGGAGTAAAACCCCAAACAAGTTTCTATGGAAAAAATGTTGACTTGTTTGCTCTTAAAGTTACACGTTGTATATTTAAACCTTCCTCTTGAATCACTCTATTAAAAAAAAACACATCATTTTGATGTTTTTTTCTGTTGCGTGGTTTTAAAGATCTAAGCATACATAGGAGGACAGCGGGTAGTGACTTTGTTTTATACTATGTAGTGATAAATTATTTTGATTTTGGGACAGTTAAGGGCTTCACACACAGCAGCTATAATGTAAAGATGTACATTATAGCACGATACATCTCATTACATCTTTCCATAGAAATCGTCAGGAGACCACACACTGCAGCTATAATGTATATTTTTACATCTTCGAATTTCTATGAAAAGATGTAATGAGATGTATCGTGCTATAATGTACATCTTTACATTACAGCTGCTGTGTGTGAAGCCCTTTATATGCTAGTAAATTTTTTGTATCATTTATACTTGAGCATGGTGCGAATACAGTACATACCTTGCCTAGGCAGCATGTAGTTCTTGGGCGGACGGCCTCTCTTACGCTTGAGCAGAAGCTGTTGTCCCGACGGTGTCAGCTGAGACATGGCCGCGCCGCCCAGCACTGTACCACCGGTCAACACGCAGCCTTCCATATCTGGAAAGTAGCGAGGAAACTTCAGCAAAAGATGACCATGAATCTATGAATCCTAGGCTAGATTTCCACCAGAAATGTGTGAGGTAGCTAGGATGTGTAAAAGGCAGCGACGATATAATACTAGACTCCGCATGCACAATCTAAGGAACGAAAATTATTTTGTCAACTCGCTGAGGTACTACGTAAGCGAGGGGGACGGGGCACTGCGTTGTGATTGGCTAACTCAAGGTCTGTTCTGTCCCAACGTATGTTTACGGCTCACAGGATTGGTCGACATGAGACGAATATAAGACTTTTTTGCCTAATGTGTTGACAGACATCGGTCGCCTGTTATTACGAGTCTAGTATTATATCGTCGTTGGTAAAAGGTTTCTTTTTTATGGACAATTTTATCGTATTATTCTCTTTACAGCAACTTCCGAAAGTCGGAACAATCAACGGCGGCTATCAGAAAAAGGCAAGCACGACGAAATACCGGTGAATTTAACATTCTTGATTCCGGCGAAGAAAATAATCAGAAAAGAATAGCGGAGTAGGAGAATACGTTATTTTTACATCAAATAGGAGACAGAAAAAGACCAAAACGCGAAAAAGACGTTTTTAAAAATGTGTCCCGGAAGTCGAGAAGAGTTTAGAGTGTGAAATTCTGACAGAACCCCGCGGGTAGCTTGATCAAGTAGCTTGCGCATGTTACTCGCGCGGGTAACTCGCATCTTTAGTTGCGCAGGTTACATGCGCCGTGTACAAGCACCCTTAGTTTTAATGCCAGATGATAAATAAATTAAAAACAACACTCACCCATCGAAGTCTTAGGCGGGCGTCCTCGCTTCTTCTTGATCTTAGGCGTCAGCGGCAGAGGGGTCTTCCGTGGTCTACCACGTCCCCTTCTGGGGGGGTCCAGAAGGTTATCAGGATTGATCTCATTGCGCACAGGTTCCAAAGTAGAGTTGAGGACCACGGGGTTCGCGGTCGCACTGCGGGGAGGTAGCATTACGTCCCCAGAAGGGGTGAATACTAGATGCCCTGATTCGCGATGTGTTGTGCGGACCATTCCAGACATCACTTCCGAATTGTTCTCGCGTTTCGTTGAGGGGGTATCGTTTGCCATGTCTACTGTTGGGTCTTCCTGTAATTTGAGAAGTGATTGGTTAAACACTGTTTTAGGCTATCACGGTTATTTTCACAATTTAAAATGTCACTTACGGGATGTCTTCCGTGATTGTATTTTCAGTTCCCGATATTTCGACGCTGTAGCAAGCGCCATGATCGCGGGATGACTGGAGAGTGCGGGTAGATGGAAATAAATTGATAAGAGCAGACAAAACTGTTTACCCTCTTTCTCTGTCTCTTGCTACGCGCACTATTAGTGTCGAGTTCCTATAATCCCGCGATCATGGCGCTTGCAACAGCGTCGAAATATCAGGAACTCAAAATAATATACAATCACGGAAGATATCCCGTAAGTGACATTTTAAAAAGTGGTTGGTTAGGAACGGACTGACACAATAAATGAGTGGACCAACATAGGGGACTACATTTAACTCCCGCTGCGCCATTACGGTCTGTGAGGACACACGAGCGGAATTAATACCCCCTAAGTGCTCGCCATACGGAGGGCCAAGCATGCTTAAGATGTTTCCTGTGTCCTTAGAGTGTGATGAAAAAGAGATATGGTTTTCCGTTGTAGCTGCTACGCCATAGTCTTGGTAATAACGGCCATTTTTGCTGATCAAATGATGCATCACGTGGTAGCAGTATTACACATAAAGTTACCTCTCTGGGTCGAAAAATATATGGGGGCAACCTCTAAAATTACTTTTATTTTTGTGTAAAAATCTTAATGCGGTTTACATAGTACATCTTCTTACCAAGTTTCAACAGAATAGCTCTTAAACTTTCGAAGAAAAGTGGCTGTGACATACGGACAGACAGACAGACATGACGAATCTATAAGGGTTCCGTTTTTTGCCATTTGGCTACAGAACCCTAAAAAGGAGCCGATATGGACGATAGTAGTAATTACCTTCTCGCAGATCTTGGTGTGCACGCGCAGCTTGTCGGACCGTGCGAAGGATCGTCCGCAGCCGCCGCACGTGAAGGGACGCTCGCCCGTGTGCGTCAGCTTGTGGCGGGACAGGTGCGACGAGCGCTGGAACCTGGGGGGGGGCGGAAGGGACTTTAGGGCCACGCGACGCCATTCGTGCGATATCGATACCCGAGCTCGCTTCGCTCGCTCTTGGAAACTAAATTTTTCTAATAACAATAGCAATTGTGTAGGCAAACAATCAAAAATCAAAGATAAGCCTAAGGGTGCTCCCACATCTATCGACGCGGAATCGGATTTTTCCGTCGCCCTTTCTCTTTCTGTCGCTTAGAACTGCCATTTGCTAGACCGAGACAATGCGATAGCACGCGGCCGCGTCGAGGATTCCGCCACGTGCTATCGCATTATGCTTTCTGTCGCGGTCTAGCAAATGGTAAGTCATCAGAGAAAATAGTTTAAACGTTAAATTAATTATGTTTCAAACGTGAAACGTAATGATTTTCGCTTCATTACACATTATATCAAATAAAATTATATGAAATGAGTTTTAAAGTAACACAAACATTACGTGTAGAGAAAATATTATATCAACCGTTGGTATATCTCACGTTGATTATATCCTGTGAACCTTATTGAAATGAAAATATTTCAAATAACTTTATATGAAATGAGACGCATCCAATCTATATAAATAAAAATGAATTGTTGTTCGTTATTCTGATTAAAACTCGACAACGGCTGGGCCGATTTGGCTGATTTTGGTTTTGAATTATTTTGGAAAGTCCAGGGAAGGTTTAAAAGGTTTTTTTTTTAATCGTTTCTCAGGCGGTACGGAGTTCCCCGGGTCAGCTAGTGGGGTATAAAGTTGAAAATGTGTGCCGTTTGGCTATAGGGCCAGGACATTTACCTGAGATCACAAACGTCACAGACGTGTGGACGTCCCTCCTGCGCGTCGTTGGTCGCCGAGTCCGACACAGAGCCGCTGGAGTCTGTCTCCTCATCATCATCCAAGTTCTTGTTGCCGCCTTTGTCTGTGGAAAGATATTATGGTGTGTTAGTTTTAGTATTTATGGTATATTGAAGAAAGGATTCTAAAATGGCGGCTTTTATTTGCGTTGACAGATAGTACAGTCAGCATATAAGATTTCAAATATAAGTTTTTTCAAATAAAAAACAAGACTGGAGCACAATAATTTCTCAAACTTAACCTAAATATAAAACAAAATTAAAACAACAGTAATCAACAGGTGACAACGGTAAAATATCAGAAAACTATAGTAAATATTCTTAAAAAAGATCACTGAGCGCGTCAAGACATCAAGACTAATTTGTTTTCTGCTTACGCTACGCGTGAGAGTGAGTATAGACGGCACTAGTGTGCGAGCGAGAGAACACGATAAGAGCCACCATTTAAGAATCCTTTCTTTAATGAACCGAGTTATAGGATATAATTATGTGTGATGAATGAGTGTGAATTATGTTGGTTTTATTTTGTTTTATTTTACTTTATTGTAGTAGTTATATTTTGATACGACAGGCTAACAGGTACACTCGGCTACACATTAAGCTATACAAAACCAGCTTAGCGTGGTCTCGCACTGTATTATCTTTCTGCACATTCAACAGTTAGCTTATACTGGTTTTGCATAGCTTGCCGTGTATACAGTTTTATTTTATAAACTAGGTTTATCTTATTTCATATCTACAGTGTTAAGCTTTAAAAAATTGCAGTGTAAGAAAAAATCCTTGAAAAATACTCTACTATTTAATAAACAATTTTTAAAACTTGTTAATTGTAATAGAAGCTTCTATTATAAGACATGTCCTTTCTTATCATACTTCCTAACCGAAACGATTGCCGAGTCTGTCATGCTAATAATTTTTTCGGAAAATCTATCGGCCCTACAAAGTATACATACGTCCGTCGTGTAAAAAAAAAATACTAAAGCCAGTGCAATAAACATTACCCCCCTTTCTTATAAACATTGATTAGACGTTACTTATCTTAAATTGCTCATAAGTCACTTGCCATCTCTATTCATTGAAATAGAAATGACAAGGACAGGTGATATCTAAGGTAAGCGTCCATTATCTGAAGGTGGTATCAGCAATGGATTGCCGATGCCACCTTCATTTGTTTTTTTTTTAGTGATCGTACGTTCGGAAAGTGTTTCTGAGAAAGGAGGAAAGCGATGAAGAAGTTTTTATTTTTGTTTTTTTAGCAGAAAAGGAATGTAAGAAAGAAAAAGAACAATGATTCAGTAAGCGTGCGGGGCGCGTCCACTGATCGGCATTCCGTGTGACGTCATCGGTACGCATCGCATGTAGGCATTGCCGATGAGCCGTCCGTACGATGCGGATCAGTGGACGCAGTTGTATGAGTTTTAATTAGTGACCGACCGAAATTTCGGTTTCGGTTTCGGTTTCGGCCGGTTTCGGCCAAAATATCTAGTTTCGGCCTTAGTTTCGGTTTCGGCCAAATTATAGCCGAAACTTTCGGCCCCGCCGAAACTTAAGTGTTCCCGCATTTTCGTGCGTCGTTCGGTAAAATTCGTAGCTAACACGTACTTGCTCGCCGGCGGGGCCCCGGCTCAGTTTGCCACCGTTTGTTTATTCGTGAGACGAGGTTATGTTTTTGAGTTTACTGCCAAGAGTACCTAAGTCTTGTATATTCATGTCATAATAAAAAAATATTTGTTACGTACGTTATTGATGAAAAACTTATCAATCGTCAAGGCGATTAGAATTAGGATAAGGCGGTATTCGAAACATAATTAAGTTAACGGTTTCTTTTTTGAAATAATGCATTTTTTTTAGTCTATTGTCTCAGTTATTTCGTGTTGCTAAATTAATATAGTCCGATTGTTGAGACTTCAAATCTAGTGAAACATTGATTTTTTTTTATAATTTCGAATAGATTATGGACTCAGTAGAAGTTAAATAACATAGAAAAATAGCAATTCTTAAGATCGTCTATCTTTCTATCCATAAGTTTGCCGTATTTCATTATTACCCAGAATTTGATCCTTACTATTAACACTATCAAATGGTGTAATAATACAGGTTGTGATTTTTTTTTCAAAATTAGCGGGTTTGATTTTTGGCCACGATAATTGATTTTTCTAAAATCCAATGATACAGTTTTAGTTTTCGGCAAAATCGGTCTCGAGACTCTATTCAAAGTTTTTCAATATTCCTCATAGTTAAAAATATAGCCGTCCACGCCCAGTTGAAAAGTTCGCTCTGTGTATTTGACACTTTTTCTTGTGCCAATAAATGCAAAAAAAAAAACAAAAAAAAAAACAGAAAAATATCTAAATGTTAAAAGTTTTAAAAAGTTTCGGTTTCGGTTTCGGCCGAAACTGAGAGCAAGGCCGAAGGTTCGGTTTCGGTTTCGGTTTCGGCTGAAAAATCAGTTTCGGTCGGACACTAGTTTTAATACGAGGCAAACTAAAATCCGTTACGTACGATACGTGCGATGCGGACCTGTGGACGCTTACCTTTAATCGGTAGCTAAGCAACACACGTTTTTATAAGTAAGGGGTTGGATAAAGACTTAACTTTGCAACTAACGCTGGATGATGAAGATGATGATGATAATGGCGAAATAAAGAAATAAAAAAATTCGCTATACCTATATAGAGCTCACCGTCTGAGTCATCCTGGTCGTTATTGGTTGGTTTCTGCAGCACTGCCAACTGCACCACTTTGATACCACCGTGTTTTGTGTCCTCGTGTTTGATTGACTCGTTGTTGGTAGCGCCTGGGAACAAAAATATAAACTGGATAAGTTTTTTTTAAATAGCGTTGTGGTTCCCGGTTCTCGTAAAATACCTCAAAGCGGTCTACAACGTGTAAAGTTAAATGCGCAAAATCTGTCGTGGGGTTACTCAGCCCATGTTACTAAACAATGTTTGTTCTAAGACTTTTGGAAATTCACAAAAAAAATGGTTTTTCATACAAAATGAGAAATTGATCGGGTCCATCAGTAGGAAAAATCTTTTTTTTTTTAAGGGAACGTGAAATTCAGCGTTCTGAGTAGTGGTTGCGATGGCCTAGTGGTTAAGGCGTCTGAAGTACCTATCCAGAAGACGTAGGATCGTACCCTGCTCGCAACAGAATTTTTCGTTTCTTTAAAAACATCTTTACGAGAATTATGTATAAGGAACTGTTAAATACTGAATAGTTTTAAAACCATAGAAGCCTTAGAAGGGCCCAAATCTAGATAAAACAAGTTTCAGCAAGAATTCACAACTAGGTACGTCACGTAAACGCATATTACGGTAAAAACCTTTTTATTTCGATCTGAAGGATGTTGAAGGAAATTCCTTATTATTCCATTCGTTCTGCTCCCAATATTTTTGTAATACAATGAGTATTTTGATAACTCTTTCAATAAATCGCATCGACTGCTATTTGTATACTTTGGCCCTTAAAAATAACATCAACAGGAAGACATTTCCAAGTAAATTATAGGCTAGTTGTCAACATAATTAAAACTGCAAAACCGTCAAATTTTTGAATAATAATGTTATTTTATGTTTTTTGAATCTATTGGTTGGGATCGTAACGTCATCGTCCGTCAACGCCCAAAAATTATAACATGTAATGACGTATATGAATTTTAAAAGTGGTGATACTTTATCAATTTTGTTGTATGTAGCAAAATAAAAATCTTTTTCCTGTACAGGGTTAAATATTTGTTGAAAATAATATATGATTGACCGACTAATTGTTGGTCTAGTGATTAGTGACCCTGACTGCTATGCCGGGGGTCGTGGGTTCGATTCCATAGAACAAATGATGAGCCCGAGCTGTGTCTGGGTGTAATTATTTATCTATAATATGTATGTATTTAGAAATATATAAGTATGTTTCTCAGTTGTCTAGTACCCCTAACACAAGCTCTGCTTAGCTTGGGACTAGATGGCGTTGTGTGATAGTTGTGGAATATTATTATTATAATTAGATTTTTTCAGTGGACTTATTGTATCTGTAGCTTATTGTATTTCAAATAACAAAATGGCGACGAAAATTCCACCCTCCAAAACTCCTCGTACATCTAAAACTTTGCAACACTACTACCCCGCCCACTACGACCTACACAGAACAAACTTTGAGCAATTAATAACAACGCAGAACCTCAAAACCGTCAAAACTCGGTTAGTTTCAAATTCCAGGAAAATTCATCCGGTTTTGCTGGGAAAACGTTTTGTCTTTTTACGTTGCAGGTGCGGCATCGATTTTACACGAAATGCATAGCGCTTTGTATTCCACGAATTGTGGGGGAGGATAGAGGTAAACAAATATATGAGAGTTAATTAAAAGACGATGCAAAAGAGTATGTGATGGTGATAAATTAAATAATCATAATTATTCTGTAGTTAATTTTATGGTAAAAAGGCGTAGGAGGTTTTATGTAATCAATGGACTGTCTGAACAGCCTGAACAGGGGGTGTCTTACAACTTCTTAAAACCAGGCTTGTTCCAGTTCCAGTGAGTGAACGAAATGGCGCTAGACGACTTGCATAGCTCTGTCACTTTCACTCGCCGGAATAAGCCTGGTCTTAAGACGTTGTAATACCCCCCAGAGTTGTCAAAAGGCAGCCAAAGGAATTGCAAGGTTTATAACAAGTAAATCTGACAGTCCGCGAACTAACCTAGAGCGGGAGGACTCGGCTGATGGTTTTAACACAAAAAAAGAGAAGATTTAGGTATGAAACGTAACAGGAAAGTTTATTCGCAGTACAGAGGTAAAAATTTGAAAATAAACCTGAATGCAGTAGCAGCGATGTTGTCAGTGCATGTTTTGCCACTGATGAAATAAATAAGCTTAAAAGAAGTGAGCATGTTCCACTCGTGATATTACCGCTAAAGTTCGGTATCGAAATGTGATTAGGAGGGAGGAAATACTGGCGATTCAAAAAAGGGATGGAGAGGGCAAGAAAGATAAATTTAAAAAAAGGGAGATAGAATCATAAGGGTATCGATTTACTAAGGAGAAAAGGAGAAGAAAACACGATGCTTTGGCAAGAAAATTTAAACAAGATGGTGAAGTGAGACAACTTTAAGAGGAAACAGCAAGGGCTGGAGAATTGAAAAATAGGTATTTGTAAAATCTATTGCTGTCGCGCAGTGCCCACAACAGAGTTACAGAGCGCGATAGAGACAACAGCAGCTTGGACCGAAAATACCTTATTAAATGCCACAAAATCAACGATTCGTAGTCCCCTGATTACTCCTCCAAAACTTAACCGATTTCACTACTTTTTTCTTTAAAAAATAAAGAAAGGCATTGACCGTGTTCCTATGTTTTCCTTTTTTTATATAATCCCGTCAAATTTGTTTTCTGGATATTTAGTATAAAATTTAGTACACAGCGGAAAATCTAGCTATTTTTTTAGGATTTTGAATGTTCATATCTCTTTTAATAATTAATTTATGGAAAAAAGGAAAACATAGAGACATGCCAATAGTGGTCATAGATTTTGTAAAAAAATGATTACTCTACTGGCATTATCCAGGAAGAAAACAGGGGACTACGTTTGTATGGAAAAACGACGGTGCTGTTTCCTCTTAATGACAAATCATACACGTGTCGCAACGAAAAAAGTTAATTAATCATGCAGTGTCTATACACCCACGTTTTATCCCGAAATAAATTGACTTAAACAATTAATCATACAATGATCTACATCAAAAACACCAAACCTATCATAAATCTAAGTTTTTTTAAACTCAGCACGTGCAGTAAAGCTCTTCAAGACAAATAAAACCAGTTTACAGCCATTATGCTTACGATTTTAATCTACCATCTACAACTAGACTCGAGAATTAATTATGATGTAATTCATGATATGAATGAAACAGGAAGTTGAATTGTCTCGAGTTTATGTATGTGGAGCATTTTGGCAAACAGGTTTCTGAGTTGGTTCAGTTTTGAGGAAAATTGTTGGAAATCAATTATTGGCGGTGACGCATCCTCTGCCTGAACTTTCTTGACAAGATTTTAAAGGATAGTTAAATTTTAGATAGGTTTTTGTAATCTAATATCTTTAAACGAGCAATTCTTGTATATTTATTTATATAATCAGGATCTCGGAAACGGCTCCAAGGATTTTCATGAAAGTTACAGATTAGGGGTTTTTCGGCTCAAGGAATCGATTTATCTATATATATATATATCATCAGGTCCCAGGTTCTAGAAAAGCTCTGTTCCCAAGATATAGACATTTTAAAAACCGAGCGAAGTTCTATCAACCAGATATTTTATGATATATCCATATATAGTAAAGACAGCAGCTTTCAAGTTAATGGCAACAAAATGTTGGCCACGATTTTCCACCGTGGTCGAAAGCGAATTACCAGGATAAAATATATTATCATCCATGTCATAAACTAAAGGCGATTACTTGCGTTATGACAGATGACAGGATATTTTTAAACAGACCCTGGTTTACCTGTAGGTATGCCATAGAAACCTGTTTAGAAGTTCAAGCGTAAAACTGTAACGGACGGACAAAGTAATATGAAATGAAAGTATGAATACTCAAGTTTTAAACTTTTGCTACACACAATGCAGTGGATCGATTACAAACCGGGTGATATATAAAAAAAGATAAATTATAATAAATAAATGGAGTTTGACTTTCCTCTTACATCGAATGAACAAGGAAATAAAGTTTATTCACAACAAAAAATATAAGAAGTTAATAACACAAGACATTGTGTCATCATTAAAAGGTTTAATTACTTTTCATCAACTCGAATATAATTCATTGTATTAAGTGAAACAGATGGTTCCTGTATAGCATTGGTCAGTTCAAAAAGCAAATTTTAAATGATGTTGTAGTCTCCGCTCAATAGGTGCCAGAAAATGGAGTCTCGTGACCTCCAGTCCTGGCTAGAAAGAGATGGCGAGACATCTTGGATGCCTACAGCTATGGAACGCGTTTCATGACACCGCAGAAACGAGTTTTGGCCACGGAATAATAGACAAAAAGAGAAAATATAGAAATATTATGTGTTTTTCAGTTGTCTACGGTTCGTGCCATAGTCGGGAATTTTTCTTTTTATTTTCTCTATGCTATGTGGGCGATGTGAATCAATGGGCGCGCCGACTTCAATACTCGTATACGTGTCAAGTTTACAACACAACCTTTTAAAATACTTTTTTTTAGATTTTACTAAGTTTTTAAAAACAAGCCGAAAATATTTTTCAAAACATCTACTTACTAGGGAAGAGTCGCCAGATTTTATGGCGCCCAATAATTTGGTTAGAAAGAGACGCTGTCATCAGCACAAAGCGTATAAAAATAAATATAATTTAATATTATATCAAATTTTTTAATCTAATATTTCTTGAGAAATCCGTCTTAGAAAGCTCTAGTCTCATCGATCAAATAGACTGTGACACTTGCAAAATCTATACGTATACAGGAACTGGTTTTATTCTAATCTAGATAAAAATATACATATTTTACAATACAATAGATATCTAGCTAGAAAAGTTTTATATCAAACGGAGCCATCAGCCGATACTGTAGTAAGAAACTCGACAATAGATCGGGGAGGCAAGACAATAATTTAGTATAATTTCCTTTCACAACATTTTGCACAATCACGGGCCTGTTATAATGTATAAACCATTGTGGTATATGTTTATTTGTTTTAACTCTGCCATTGTTCACATTTACATGCCTTCATTATTTTATAGACTAGCTTTTTATTCGACTCCACCCGCGCATTTTGATGTATTTTTTTCTAATTCTAATCATTATCTCGAACAAGTTTTTTTTTGCCATTAAAATGTTAGTAATTACAACAATATTTTAAACGTTTTCGTTACCTTTAGAAACATCTACTTGTCTATTATTTTATCTATGACTCATTTTGTAAAACCCGACCATTGCAAGTATTATTATAATATGTATTATTATTTAGTACGTATAAAATAGACAATAAAAAATGTCGGCTTCGTGTGAACGTACGGATGCAAACAAAGAAGTTTTTTATCTTTACGAAATTATGATGACTCGAACAAAGTTCTATGTGATTAATTTCCTATGAAAATTACTTGGTACGGTCTACTTAGCACGGTGGAAAAAATATGTTTGGGCCGTATTTTGTTCGCAGGACTGTCTAAACAATGTACCACGGCCTTGGAACGTAAAGGACAACTCCAGGAACAGTTTGACTGTCCCTTCAAAAACGGGATAAGTCACTTGATTTTACACCAATAAAAGGGCTACATTTTGTAGCTAGCATAAAACAAAATGGCGAAATGAAAGTTTTTTTTTCTTTTGGCGACGGATACCGCGACGACCTAGAGTAGAGCGCCTGTCTCGCGTTCTAAATTAAAATGATTATAGTACTCGAAACAGGTAGTTAGACCATTAACAATGAGCGTCATAATAATCTGTATCCTTCTTATGATCTGACTTGTACAAATTGCGCGGGAAAACAAACATTCTATAAAACCATAGACGTTTTATTAAACTTTTTAATTTGACTATGGAAATATACAGGTATTAAAATATGTTTAGAAAAACAAAACAAAATGACGGCGAATTAAAAAGTAGCATGAAACGGTACTTGGACAAAAAAGTCCAGATGTTAAAAAAATATGGTCTTTGTCTTCATAAAATTATGGTGATTACGTTTTGAAGAATGTTGCAAATATATTTTAATATTTGAAATTAATTGAAGGAAACCGCTTATTTGTGATCTTGGTATCCTTTTATTTAGTTTCAAACTGGATTGGTATTTTAGAGTTGGTAATTTTATTTGAAGTGACCGCCATAGATTAAAATTTTTGATATTTGACCTATTTCATAATACGAGTTGTAACATGAGTTATAAAATAATGCAAAACCATTTAAGCTCTACTTCCAAAACACTATTACGTACATCCGTTGTTGTAAACAGTCTAAATTAAACGATTTTTGCCTATTTTTATCATTTATTTTTAATTGTGATAATAAAAAAATAGGCAAAAATAGTTAGGTTCGGATTAAAACTTGGAGAGGCCTTTGCGCCAGAGTGGGTAGGAAAAAATATATATTTAGCTCAATGTTGCCAATGGGCATTGTTCATTTTTTTTAATATGCTGTAATTGAAAAACCATTTCGAGGAATAGCGTTACTGATCATTATGTACTAATTAAAAATGAAAAATATCCATATCTCATTGATATTTTTAATAAAATACGTTTGACCTTCCTTGCCCTTCAAATGTTTAACACCTTCTTCAAACCTTTGGCTGTACACAGTTTTGTATCTTTGCCTCAGAAAACAGAAAATATAAAAAATATAAAACCGGCCAAGTGCGAGTCGGACTCGCCCATAAAGGGTTCCGTAGCAGCAAGTAAAGTTCTTGTAGTTGGATGTAACTTTGCAAGGTAAATTGCAGTTTACGATTTATAAAAAAAAAAAAACTAATAGCTCGATCTCGTTCAAAACAATTTTCAATTGAAGTTTGCATGGTAATGCACATCAAATATTTTTTTTTGTTTTATCATTCTCTTAGTTTAGAAGTTACAGAGGGGGGGGGGGGGGGACATTTTACCACTTTGGAAGTTTCTCTCGAGCAAACTGTTCAGTTTAGAAAAAAATAATTATGTTTGTAACCTCAATCAGAATAATAGTACTACTTACCTCAATATAATTTTTCAAGACCTATTCATAGATATCCTATAGTCCTACACGAATGGGTAAGGCGAAAAAAAAATATTTTGAGTTTCAATTGTTACTTTCTACCCCCAAAATTCTTTTTTGTTTTATTTTTGTGTGAAAGTCCGCGGTTCACATAATACATCTACCTCCAAAGTTTCAACTTTTTGTCGAAATTATAAGAGCTATCTCTTATAATTTCGACAAAAAGTGGCTGTGACATACGGACGAACAGACAGACAGACAGACATGTCGAATCTATAAGGGTTCCGTTTTCTGCCATTGGCTGCGGAACCCTAAAAAATAAGTGACAAGTATTTTCCAGGGTTGTCAGGCATAAGTACCAATGTCTTGGTATACATACCAGTTTTCAGTGTCACGTACCATGTACCAAGAAACTCGAGTACTCGAGAAAAAAAAACCAAGATTGGACGTTGACCAACAATACAGAATAAACGACAAATTTTAGGGTGCAATCGAGTATTATTATTATTATAGCCTACAATCTTACAAAACAAAAATATTAAAACTAAGTTTACGTTTTTTCCCTCTCTTTTATATATCTATATATTATGTATTATTAGACACCGATATTAAGATTGTCTTTCGATTTCGCAAAGGCCTCCCCTGTAGCTTGCCACTCCTTCCGATTATGGGTCATCCTCCTCCAAGTAGCACCAGCCATCTTTCGAAAGTCGTCTTCCCATCTTAGGCGTTGCCTTCCTTTCTTTTGTTATATCTTGGACACCATTTGGTTACGTCCTTAGCCTATTTATTATTAGTACTCCTCAACATATGACCTGCCCATCTCCATTTCAATTTCCTTATGCAATGTGTGATTTCGTTGATTTTAGTTTGGTTTAGTAATGTCTCTAGTTTGATTTTGTCTTTTAACTTGTCGTTGAGCATGCTACGCTCCATGCTATGTTGACAGGGCTCTAGATTTCGCATAATTTGTTTAGTAATGCTCCAAGTTTGACATCCAACGTCAATATAGGTAAAATGAAGAAACCTGTGTATTTTTGACAACCTTGTGTGACCAATATCTCTTCCACGCTAGCTGTACTCTGTTATCTATTTCTTTAGTTACAATCGAGTATTGCTTACTAAAAAATCTCTTTTTTTTGCCCTCTATTAACAGCAAAAGATAAAAAAATGATATTTCATTCGTATTTGATTTTCGATACATTTTACCGATGTACCAATATTTCATATTGGTACATCACAGTGGTCGTCTGACATCCCTGATGAGAAAATCAGGGATGTCAGAGGGCCACTGACAAGTGTCAATTTGTAAATGTCAAAGATGTAAACAAACAACTTTTTATTGTAACTGCAAATTTCTTCATTATCTCGGTTAAATCTATTAAATCGGCATCGGCAATATAACATAAACTACAAGTAAAATAGAATATAGGAAGTGCTTTGTCCCAACTAGCAACAATAATACTAATAATAATCCAATCAACATTTTGTTCGTACTAAAGAAGATTTGAGCGAAAAGTGGTGTTTGATGACGGTGTGGAATGTTGAAAGGTTTATACAATGTACTGTTGCGAAGATCACTTTGATGTTAGTATTGCAGAAGCCTTAGATTCCTTTGTATTTTCATCTAGGAGCTAATTTTGTTTTGTAAATAATAACCTAGTGGGATGTAAGTGACGTTTAGACAGTTGACGTTGTGTTGACAGTTTTTTAATTTTGCTCTAGTAAGGAAACGGCACAACTTTTAGGCCAATGGTGACGTCACCTACCTCAAAAATTAAAATATTAAAAATAAAAAAAGTATTGAGCCAATCATTAAAATATTCAAATTAGTTTCTCAAAATGCTCTATATTTGCAGAAAATAAAATAAAATCGAATGTTTAAAAAATTAAGACAATCCCCATTTCGATTCAGTTGAAGTGGTTGAAAAACTTTCTCAAGATTTGAAACAAATATACCTACACTAACACTATACAGGGGTCAAGCGGAGGACGGTACGGGTCAACAGAGGTCATAAAAAACCGTTTAAATATACTTTCAAGAAACCACGGGCGTAAATCGTGCTCATTCATACCCATATGGGTATATGCATATGAAAACCATCGATAAAATGATTAAACAATGTACAGAATAACATGGTCACATTACACGGTAATGCATACAGGAACCATAACATTTACAAAAAAGACTTTTTATTTTATTTTTCTTCCTCAATTTATGTTAATGTATTCTGACTTACTTTTTTTCATCGACCAATCACAGCATGACCCTAAATAAGAGTATAATAAAGATATCGTTATATTTTTTTTAAATATAATATTCCGATGCTAATTTAAAATTAATTCCCTCGAATAAATTATAAAGATCAGCGTTCTAGTTTTTATTTTGTATTCCAACATAAAAAAAAAAATATAATTCGGTTTGAAGGAAATGGCAATGACGTCTTTATTAAGGCTTTTCTTGAATAAAAAACTGGCAAATATATTGTCGTAAAATGTGAAACATTTAATGAAGTAGGTACAACAGTTGACCGGTTTTATTAATTAAACGTATTAAAATATGTATTGATAAGCAAACGAGATCAATCAAACAGCAGACAATAAAAAACAAGAAATATTTGCATAATAAAATCAGCCGACAAATGAAACCTCTTTACACTTTCAACAAAAAAAGAAAACAAAATAATTATTTCAAGTGACATTTCAAAATAATAAAAGTTAAACAATAAAACAATTTTTATTTTTCTTCAATATTTCTCAAAATATCAAGGTTTTAATTTCGCAAGTGGATTCACCACATTTTTTTAAGAATCCGTGCTTTTACAACTTAAATGTCAACATAAAAAGAAATCGGATGACTAAGGGCAAGAGAATTCATTTTATATAATTTTTGGAACGTGTTTCTGCTTAAAATAATTTTATGTTACCATATTTCGGAATTTCGAGCTACGCCCCTATTCTCAAATAAAAACAAGAATTTGTTCGAGAGCGTGTATTTGGCATTCGAAAATGGCGGCCAACAAAAAAGAAGTATAATACTTATTGTAAAAAGTAGCATTTTGCTTTAAATACGCAGGTGCATTCGCCCACATTGTTAATGTTTTCATTATATGTGGCCTCTGAATGAATAACAAACATTGTTATAATATACATAGTTTCACTTTATAAATCGTATTGTTATTCGACGGAAAACATTATTAACAATCCAATCTAAAACATCGGCCCGATGTTGCACAGGGCACATTCCTTAGAGAAATCAATATTTAATAACTCCAAGGAATTTATGAACAGTATAAATATTTTTGCACAAAACTTTAACAAGAAAATATTTCTACATCCTTTGTTAAAAAAAAAAAAAAAACTAATTTAAAACAAGCTAGATCACTTTAATGAGCGGAAATGTAATTTTGATGATAATTTGGGTTAGAATGATATTATTTTGAATGGAATAAATTAAAAGTAACACATAATATCTATGGTATAGACTTATTTGTTTTAAAATAGACAAAAAGATCATAATTTATTTAAAAATGACATCATCCCGTTTATCATTATGAACACAGACATAATCAAAGGTTACTTTATTTTAAATATATTTGGTAATAAATGATCACATGTTTTAACGCGAATTTTTGCTTTGCAACATACCAAAAAAGGCAATATATACTACAATAAAATCAAATAAAATTTTACAAGTTTGGAATTTTTAATAACTTTAAAAAGCATTCATGAATATTTATTAGCTTATGCAGTTATAAAAGCTGCAGAAATGATTTTTAACACAATAATATATTATTATAATTTAGGGTTCCATACCATTCGTAATTTTTAATTATTTGTTAAATAGGCAAGTACGCGCAAGCCGTGCTTGCGCAGGCAAAACTGTGGTGAAACTTGTGCGTGTGGTAGGCCCATGAGACCTCCAGCCAGAGCGGAAAATGGGGTTCTTGAATTTTTGCTTGAAGTATTAAAATATTGAGTGCCGAAGGGTCTTTGAAAATACGATCTCATTCAACTATCCGCTCTAAGCAAGACAATTAATAATGTCTATGAAATTCGCTTTATGAAAACTTTCACCTTTCGTCAGATTTTCGTTACACAATAGATCTGTCCACGTTAGTCATTATTTCTTTAGATATAGGAGCAATAACAGCCTGCGGGCAGCGAGTAAAGGGCAACTCGCTGCCCGACCATGGACTATGCCCGGGTCGACGGCGCGTTGTGTCCCACCCGCGGCTCATAGAGCGTCAGCATAATGACGGGGCCCCCTCTCAGAGGGCCAAAGCCTGGCGGGGTCGCGGGATTATTTCCTTACCGTGACCCCGGAACATAACAGGCTACTGAAGGACACCGTGGATTTTAGTCAGTTGAAGTCTGACAGTCCCTCCCATGCTTTCAGGAGTTGCAGTGGTTTGGGAATAGTGTGGTGGGTTTGTCCCAATAAAAAAAAAAAAAAAAAAGTCCCTCCCATGCCCGGGGTGGGAGGACTCATTTGATGATTTTACCACGCTAAAAAAAAGAAAAGATAGGAGCAATACGGATATCCGTGATTAAAACTAGGTAACTAATTATGCTACAGAACCGTAAAATTATTAGCACATAGCATAAAAAAATGCTATGTGTAAGATAATTTAGGTTGTTTGTAGAATATCTCTGTATCAAAATCCGTTCAGTAGTTTTGTGTGAAAGAGTAAAAAACATCCATCCATCCTTCCTTACAAACTTTTGCATTTGTAAGATAGAAAATGGCCAACACGAACCGTACCTTATCTTTTGACGTCATGTGAAATAATTTAAATTGATGTTCATCATAGGCCGTACATAATGAAACTAATTAGAGTAATTATATACCACGCATCAAGGGTTTGAAAACTTTTATTATAGAAGTTAGTGGTTATTTTTTTAAACCATTATAATATATTTAAAAAAACTTGAATCCAAAAATGGAATTTTGATTTAAATAAAATATAATAAACTTTTTTTACAAAACCAGCATGTCGTTACGAGTATAAAGCGCAAAAAATAATGAACCCATATTCTGAGAATCTCGTTTTGGTTTTTTATTTTTTATAAAGTGAAGGGAAATATAAATCACGATTTTTTATTACTTTGTCGGGCTAACTTCAGACATTTGGTCGTTCGACATTCAAAATTAATTTAAAATATAATAAAAATACCTACATCATTAATGTTAAAACAAAATTAGTATTTTTTACAATAAAAATAATTGGAAATATATTTAATGGTACCGCGCCACGCTTTGTTAATTTCCAGTCGTATAAAAATGAAAAAATGTGGTATTTTTTTATACTAAACCGACCTAATTTGACTTTAATGACAAAGACGAAGGTCGGACACAACATTTTAGGTACCTAAACAGTCATAAAACAAATATGAAAAAGGAGAAAAAAAGCTTTTGTTATTTAGATATTATCGTCTACCCTATTTGTACCTGTATTGCAGCTTATTGTGAAACTATCCAGTAACCGTATTCAAGTTATTTTTTTTTATAAAAAGTGTGTTCGTCCGACGAATCCGTCAACCAAAGATTTTTTTATTGACAAATAAAAAAAACGTGATGACGGAATGGTCGCGTGTATTTAGGCTTTGTTTTGGGTCATTGGCGCCATTATCATCTTAAAAATATATCCCACTTTCTTGTTGATTTCAGGGGAAAAAATGAGTATTTCTGACATGATCAGTATAAAAAAACTAAGATTGGTAGAACAAAAAAAAAATTTAAAAGATATTTTTTGTGTTTTTGCTTAATATTATAAATCAAAGTAAATGTCATTAAATTGGTAAATGCAGTCGATTTCAAAGCAAAATAAATACCTATGGGTAATAAATGGGGTGCAGTTTTATGCCGACACGACTTCCGCATTTTTAAGCTTATACGAGTAGCTTCTAGCCCTTCGTTTGTAGGCGTCTTGTATGACAACGAAAGGAAAAACGAAACAAAAAGGCCATCGACATTTATATTATTTAAGTAAAAAGTTTGAACCTATTTTTTTCTAGTTTTTAATTTGATTTTTTGTCCATGTTATACTGTCAGTTTGTAATTTTTTTGAATTGTCAGTCAAGTCCGACAGTCCTTCCCAGGGCGGGAGGACTTATTTGATGATTTCTGCACCAAAAAAAGCGGAATAAATCATGTATAAAAATCAAGACTTACCAGGAGAAGTAAGAACCTTGTGGCGCTCATCAGTCTTATTATCATCTTGGAAGCGTACAGTCATGGGCTTCTTCTTGGCCCGGAGCCTGTCATCTTCTGGAGACAGGATGGAAGTCCGCTTCTTGGGACGCTCCTCTTCCACATTCAGCTTCACATCTGTTGTTGATGATGTAGCCACTGTTGGGAGAAAAGTATTTAGGATATCTGTAAGGTCTTCAAAATTATAATCGCAGTTATTGGGGTTCGGCAGGACAGTTAGGCAAATCGGGCTTCATTGCTGCCAAACTGCTGCTGATTCATTTATCAACACCAAGTCGTTTATTTCAGGACAATTACCATATAACCTAAAGGTTTCATTAATAAAAAACACACGCAAAAATGAACACGTGGTCATTTTCGGTAACAAAAGCTACGGTGTATCTGTCTTATACAGTTGCTTAAAAGCAGGTGGGGGAATGGATTTGCAGCAATTAGTCTCACGATCCAGTATCGGATGGCAAGGATTAATTATGTGTTTCTTAAGTTTCAAACTACTAATAAAAGACACACTGGCAGGCAAAAATGTGGGAGGTCAAACATTCTCCAAAATCAGGCAGTTGGCCTGGTTTTTTTTTTCTCAAAATTAGGAACGGTGGCTGGAACAGAGATCCTGACCGGGCGCCTCATTTCCGGGTCATAGGCTAACCCAGACAGGTGTAATGTATGGTGTAATTTGTATAATTTTTTTTATTGTTAAAACGGAAAAGGAATAGTAAAACAAAAATTTGAAAAACAAGTTCCTTAAATTTTTGGAGCTAGAGCCGAAAATTTGAAGACAGGCCTTCAAATTTTTACATCCACTAATTTAATTTGGACGTGTAGTTGATTTATAAGGCCCAGTCTCTTTCACAGGGGAGGCCCATTGTCGAAAGGAACTTTATAAGCTAGATAAGGTGTACGCTCTCCAACCCACCTTGATCATGCTCCGTCTGTATACTGGCCACGACCCTATCTCCAACGACTCCACGATTCGCGTGCATAGCTTCTTCCATCTCCCTGGCAGCTGCCGCCAAGATATTGTTGACTGCAGTATGTGTGGTGGGAGGATCCTCGCGACGTCGCCGGCGTATCTCTTCAGCGCGCATCATGGATTGCTGGTACATGTGTATCTAGGAATTATTTGTGATGTCAGGTAATGTTTGGATGATGGTTAGTCAAGCTTTGGTAGGGTTTTTCAAGCATTAGGTTAGGTGGCAGTGGAGGGTTCTTCTTTTTGGAAGGGTGATCCCAGATTTCGCCCGATGGTTTTTTGGTGTGGGTTGTGGGGTGTGAACTTTTATGATGATTTTTAGCAATAAATATTGAATTAAGCAATATGTGACAAATAAAGTAGATACAAATAGTGTTTTTTATTATAATTATGTCATAATAACATTAGAAATATGTAAAACTTGCTCACAATTCAACACATAAATTACAAAAAAAACTAGTAGTACCAACTAGTTAGGATTCAAATCAAACTATATTTGACTAATTATCTTATCAATCGCATTGGACACCTAAATAATTAATAAATTATTTTTTAAAACCTCCGAGTGACACTGATTAAAAATAATGTCTTTTCTGTCATGATTACTACAAAATATATCCAGACAAAAGAGTCAATATTCTCACATAATTTAAAAACTGAAACGGGAAATGTTTATATCAGTTTTTCAAATGAATCATTAATAGATACGTAATAGTCTATGTCTATACTTCGACATTGTTCTAGGAAAATGGAAAGGCAACGTGTTAGCAACGTTATCATACCCGCATGTAATAAAAAGTAGACGGGAGGAGAGGTTACTGCCCTCGCCCCTCAGGTTAACGCCAGACATGAGGTAGGAAAAACGAAGTGAGGTGGTAACAAAATGTCGATGGTCTTGCCTATACTCTCACGACAGTTTTGCATTTTACAGGGTAACAACTTGTTGACGTTATTACAATATTTTAAGTATTAATAAATTATTTTGTGCAGCATAATTGCCTAGAGTCGCGGAACTGTCTTAAAAGGCATAACTTACCGTAGTCCTGGAAACGAAAGGATAATTTGCTTTTTACTCAGTCACGTCTAACAGTACCTTCCGCTCCATGCAGAAGGGGATCCATTTGATGGCATTTCGTATTTCAAACAGTACCGATAATTTAATATTTGTATTTATGTGGCCCTTAGAAAATAACAGAGGAAGAAGATATGCTGCCCCTGCCTTAAATAAATTGTGATAAGGGCAGAAGATGTATGCGTTGTTTTAATGTACTTTGTAGCTTTTTTTGAAGTGAAAACTTCTTTAGCGGCGTTGTACACTTTTTCTGTAATGGGTAAAAAATTTAAAACTCGCGTCAGGGTCACGTGACCCTGATCGAAAATGAGTAAGACGTCATTCAAATTAAAAATAAAACATAGTAACAAAAAAGTTTTCACTTCTACCGGCACTCCTGGAGTGCAACCTTTTTTTTTTTTTTTTAGCGTGGTAAAGTCATCAAATGAGTCCTCCAACCCCGGGCAGGGCGGGAGGGACTGTCAGACTTCTACTGACTAAAATCCACGGTGTCCTTCATAGCCTGTTAAGTTCCGGGGTTACGGTAAGGGAATAATCCCGCGACCCCGGCATGTACTTTGTAGCTTGAGAAAAAAAGGTGTGCTAGGACTGTAAACGGATAACATGTTATGGGTTACTATAGACAAAAAAATGTTGAGGCTCTATTTACATAGTTCCGGATCAGGGCCTTCCTGGATCTGGATTGGGATCAGAAGTTTTCTACTCTAAGGGCCCTGTCGCGCCGGGCGGTCGTGACCCGGAAGCGGAAATGTGGAAGCAAAACCTATAAGATTTGTAAGAAACCTTTTATTTCTCATAGTTTCAGACAAAATCAAAGTAATTTTAAAGTGTATAAAAAATAATAATAGCCAATTTTGTTAATGAATATTTTCCAACTTAATAATTCTACAAAAATTCTGCTACATTGTAGATGATATAAAGATATGGCGTTCAAAATAGACTTTTTATCGCGAAATTATTATAAATTTTTACTTCCATAACCCAAAGTTATCTGAAAACAATATATTTATCTTGAATTTTAATATTGTTGAATATTATTAAATGGTGATAATATAATGATTAATATAAATAGCCTACAGTCACATATTTTGTAAACCAATTTTATGACGTTTTATAAAAATTTTAGACACATAATGAAAATTTACCTACCTATTATTTTCTACTTTACTACCAGGTTTTCTGATGAATAATTTAAGTCTTGCTTATAAATGATTGTAAATAACTGTACAACCAAATTATAAAATTAAAATTACAATTAAAACAAAAATACCGTCAGGTTTTTTTCCGAAAACTTTTAAAAACATCCATTATTTTTTTGCGACGTACACATTTCAAATGAACAGTACGTAATGGCATGAAATAGAATAACTGTTTATGAATGTACCTCTCATATAATGTACAGTCACCGTCAATGACGGCGCAGCCAAATAATAAATGACTAAGATTTCTCGTTATTACAATTGCATGTTAATTTAATCATTTAAATTGTGTTTTAGACACGTATAAGAACAGCAAACTTAATTGGCATATATTAACAAATGACCATGTTAGTATTTATGTTTGCGGTAATCTTGAGAACTACTAGACCTGTTTTGGTGTGTTTGACGCCTGTGGAAAGTCTATTGTTAACACAGAAGAAACCAATGATGAGTCACTGTAATTTGGGGGTACTCTGTCAAGCGTGTATATTTTATAATATTTTTTACTATGTATATAAATAATTTAATAATAATTAAGCCTAGCTCTCTTAACTTGAAAATCTCACGTGGGTTGGTAATTCGTAAAATGGATTAATGTATTCTATTGCGTAAGTTATAGAATAGATAATAAGATAAGTAGAAAAATAATATAAAATGATAGTAATAAGATTTATAATCATTTTATCGCAAATCATTTATTATGATACTCTCAGATCAAAAAATCCTATTTCTTTGATCTGAGATGATTCTGCTAAAGTAGCCTTTTTAGAGTCTCAGTATTATACCTATTTGTTGCAAACTTATTTTTCCTTATCTCAACGTTTCATCACAATGATGAAATAACATTTTCCATTTTGTAAAATTCGTTATAAATTATTAATAGGTACCCGGAGTTTACATGTTTTTGCCTTTTAACTACCTACGTCAAACAGATCCAAAAAAAGTATTACGCAAACAAAATTATTTTTGCATAAACAATATTTATTCTTTTTGATTCGAATTTTAAATAACTATTGACTGTAATCGAATAATGCTCAAGGCAACTTTTTTTTAAGAAAAATAATAATGTTCAATCTAAAATAGGCAAAGGAAATACCGAAATAGTCAGCACTTGGTAAATAAAAAAAGTTGAATTACCATGACTCAACGAGTTAACTCTAAATTACGTCATAATATATTTATTTAATGATAAATTATCTGATTATCAAGTATCCACTTGTAACAGGTACCTACACAGTATAGTCATATTGTGTTTTTTTAATTAGTATTTTTTATGCCACTACTGGACTACTTGTGTAATTATTTTACAATGTTAAAAAAAAAACTGATAGAATGTAAAACTAAATAATAACCATACAAGCTTCTTTAATTTTGTCTGAACATAATAATTATGGTGGGCCCAATTAAGGTAATTATTCTAAATTGTTCTAAAGTGGCCTGTGGAACCTTCTTTAAACATAAATAAAATACATCACATTCATGGAATCAATCTATACATTTAAAATATAAGAAATATCAGTTCAGCTGAATTCGGGAAAATTATATTTTTTTCTGAGATTCTATTATCAACATAGGTCAGAATTAGGTAGTTATTTCAGTACTTGCATCAATGTTGACATTAAAATGGGTGTTCCTGGGATATCTAACAGAACTATTAATTTGCAACATGTTCAAATTTTTTAATTAAAGTATAAAATTTAATTTAAAAAGCATTTTATTACACATTAAAATAAAGCCCTGGGCCTCATACAACAATGTGTGTGAATTACAAATATTTACTTATTCCATATTAATGAATAACAACTTTTATCTTAATACCGTTAACCAACGTCAGATACATAAAAATCTATGGAAAATATTTTATTTTGACCAATTAGCACCTAAAAGAATTAACAAGATGATGAGAAACAGTCTGATTTTAAAACCTTGAGGTATTTTTAAAGTTTTTTTTTCTGTTAGAGAAATCTAGCCTATTAGGTAAATATTAAAATCATGTTTGTACACACATTTTATATAAAAGAGTTTCTTATGCAAAACAGTATATTGTCTATTCGTAGTATTTGGATAAGACACTAGATAATGATAGATAGACTAGGTAATGATATGCAAATTAATACTTTTTTCATATAGGTATGTAGGAATTAAGTATAGCTTAAGTAAGACAATGCCTAGCACAGTTAGACCTAGGTTTACAATATACACTTTTATAACTTTACATGAATATTTAGCTAGACCACCTGTTATCTAATTTTTAATATGAAAACATGCCATAAAACTCACAGTATTAAGTTTTCTCTCAACTTAATTGCCCTCATTTGAATATAAATAATATTAATGCAGAATTTCATTATGATTTCATTCAGAACTATGAGAACTATGAGCGTCACGGACATTCAATGTTTACTGCTAAATGTAAGCTTTAATGAAAGAAACCAACCACCATTCAGGAATCATGTTAGCCCTATTGATGAATAAAAATGTAAATAGATAAATGAAACTCACCTGTTTCAGCCTCTCCACGTCAGTCCTAGCTTGTGAATATGCTGGCTGTGCAGACACTGAAGTCGCAGGATATGAAGGATACTCCAAGTTTACATTCAACATCTGTGCAGCGTTATCTCTAGCCTCATACGCAAGCCCCCGGATCTCTAGCTCTGACGCAGTGTGCATCAGAGACTGCAAGTCCAGTTCTTGGACATCCACTGAACCCTTGTACATAAACTCTACAAGGAGGTTGATCTCCGAGAAGGGGATCCCCTTCAGGATCACTATTGGATGTTGACATGGGTTGTCCCTAGCAAAAAACAAACATTTTTATCATACTTACATGCTCTGTCATTTAAATATAGTACACTATCTCATTATTTATTAACAAGACATATTTTTTCTTTTGTTATCACAAGATAATAAAAGTAATTATTGTATATATTCGACTCCTATGACATTTATGTAACATTTCTTATGTAAATACTCTCAGTTTATATAAAGAAATATATTTAAAATTCTTCAATAAATCCCTAGCTGAGTGCAAAATATACTTTGCTCATGTCTGTATACATTACATGGTATTAAAAATAACTTCACTAGAAAAAATAATGATGTCATAATGACCAAATGGAACAGATTTAAAACTGATGTGTAATAAATACATAATTTAGTAAATGGAAACCTAGTACGAATGCGTTGTACAATGCATAATGCGAGCACTTACTTGAATATCTGTTCGAAATACGGACTGCATGCTGAGAGCACGAGCTTGTGCGCCTTGAGGGTGCCGTCGCGGCAGGAGAGCGTCACGTCCGCGAGCGCCGACGACGAGTAGATGGTCGTGAACAGCTGGCTCAGGTTCTGCAGGTGGTTGTTCCACTTCAAGTGGAACGTCTTATCGCTCACCAGCCCCTGCATCTGCACCACCACATACACTTTTCAATCACAAATCACACTTCTTCGCGACTTATGGTTCATCGACAGAAAACCGACTCTGCTGCGACCGCTACATAAAATTATAATTATTACAACTTATTTTTAGAACGATGCCCGTAAAAAACACTATACGTACGCGGTATGACAGTGTAATATACCGTAGGTACGCGCTGCCGACGGAATTTAGAGCTATAAAATTTTATTTATATTTTATTCGGTAAAACGAATTTCGTCAAAAATCATGCCGGTGAGAATTTCTTACCTCTCAAATCTCTTTACCGACTTCTCGATTTTTCACAAATAACACCGAAACATTTCACAAAATTTAATACAATAATTATGTTACACAGAAAGCCGTGTCGTAAAAAACAGAGTGGGGCACGCCGTGGCCCCCTCCTTGCCCCGGCCCCCTCGCACACAATCAATATACGGAATATGAGAGCGCGGCGCGCCCCCTCGCCCCCCGCATGCTTTATTATACTGTAATTAATATACAACTTTATAAATTGTATTACAGGCAAGCCGCATATCTTTTGAATAAGAATGTGTATAATTTTATGGATTCTCCTTTATTAATAATTACATAGGTGCGTACGTACACAGACAAAACGCTAAAATAACAATACATGAATAAATCGGAAATACACAAGCACGTACCGTGGTGTTTTATTGACATAAACATTGAAGCAAAAATTAAATTGACTGACTTTTTATTTCTCTTTGGCTTTAAATTAAACAAGTGCAATTTTAAAATGAATACGTTTTAAGATTTTTTTTTCAGTTTTCAACCCAATTTTGTGCCCCTTCCTTTAAATAAATTAGATGGAGTAGGTAGGTAGTACATTATTAGTTAGTAGAGGTAAGAATGTGTGCGTGAGTACTTCAATCTCTTTCACATCGTCATGCGGTAGTGTGTAGTATACACAGGTAGATTGTTTAAATTGTATACATACACAACCACTACATGCGCACACGGGAGAATAGAGGCTGACGGATTCGATAGTTTTGTTTTTATTAGATTCCATCCTTCCGTCTGCATGTTGGAATGAGTAATGTATTTTTATCATTTTGTATGACATTATGATGAACCAGAAATAAAAAAGGAAGCACAGAAAAATGTACTGTTGTTTTATGCCTTGCTTGCACGAATAAAATTACCATTTGAATATGAACAAACATGTAACTACCTAGTTAGTGTTAGGTAGGTATATAATTTCACACAAGGTTCTGAAGGTTCTTCTACCTTTGGTACTTTCTATGTAGGTATACGTATGAAGTAGGTAGATGCGAGTGTGGGCGAGGTTTGATAAATTAATAATGTAGGTACAATATAGGTGTACTTTGCGTATTTTGAGAAAGTGGTAAGCTGTGGTGGTAAGGGAAGGTATGGTGTGAAAATAAGAAGTCATGGATGGATGTGTGGTGTTTTCTGAGGCAGCTCGGTTTGTTCAATATTTTCATTTCAAAAATCTCAAAAAAATTGTATCATAAACTAAATGCAGGATAGGAAATTAGGAATAGGTATACTTTTTTTTAAATACAGGTTGTTGTTTATAAAGTTCAGATAACTTATCTTTTTTTCTGTTGTGAAATGTTTATAATTTCACGTAATTAACTGCTATGCATAGGGTCTTCGGGGCCTCTGAAAGCCTTCATGGCCTAGCAGTGCAATTTGAACACTATATGTATAGCATTAGTGGTATTATTCTACAAGTAAAACAACATATAAACTAATTAATACCTAATTATCTGTGACGAATGTTCCAAGTTAGATACATGGTTAGATATATGAAATAATTTAAGCATGAATGCTAACATGAATTTTAATTTTCGAGAATGTCTTCCTTGGGCCTATGCAGGCTTATGTCATGCAAGTATGGACGGCTTATCGAACGTCAACGATTGCTCGTTAGCGTTTGCAGGTGATCCAAAGCGTAGCAGTAACATCAAAGGAATTGTCTTTGCTATTGAACCATTTGATTGAACTCGATCGAACAACGCTAACGACACGTTGACGTTCGGTAAGCCGTCTGTACCTGCATGAAAAGAATACCAACAGGATCCACTCACTGGTCTGTACGCGGCATTATAGTGTAAAAGTTTTATATCACGGTGTCGATTCGTTTTTGGGTGTTCTCAAGAATGAAGCCTATAAATATTTTTACTTAAATTGTATACTCCCAGAAAGTTATATAGATAACTCCAATAATTTTAAAGTGCAATTATTATTTTCCCATTAGATGGCTTATTCGAATTTTCCGTATGTATTATTCGATTTCCTGAGAAATTGTTGCTGAGTGCGTCATGGTGCAACACTATTGCTCCATTGCGTCGTTTGTCAACGTCAAATATGAATATGACAGATGTTGACACTTGACAGGTTGTCACTGTCACGTCGTTTTCATTTTCACATTGTGTTGCCGGAATACGAATCGCTCGCTCGTATCTTCGTCGATATTTGTTAGTGTCGGCGTCCCTGCAATTAATTAAATATTGAAACTGTAAACTACGGCCACGTATTAATTAGATCCTTCTAGACTTTACAAGGATTTACTGCAATCGCAGTTGTTCGTGATCTATAACAAAACTGAAACAATAAACACGGTGGAGATGGAAAAATCACCGTCTTTGGTTATTTCAAGCCCTAACATAAAATATACTGATGATTTTATTTATGCGGACTATGAATATGAAGAGACCCTGGTCACTAGAGACGGCGATGAAGTGACGGTAAGCATGTTTTTGTTGATATTCAATTGATTGCGTTTCGCGGCATTTGCTTTCCTGGCCGTATCGATTTCTGTGCATATTCCAGAAGGAGCAGGTTACTGCTTTATTTTTCCAGAGACATATCTGTAGAGTGAACTAGAATCACTTTAAAAACAATTTTGCAATGATCTAATAAGAATCTTATTCATCATTTTATTTGTTGAGATAGTGACTGTATTTCATTACACACTATTCTAAAATTCCTTTATAAACGTGTGTTTGTAATATCTCAATGTAGGCAAATTATAAACTGCTGATCTTATCATTTTTTGTTAATCCGTAAGAGTACAAAACTAAGCCAAAGCTGACTGACTACGAAAATGGTTTTGGCAATGGATGTAATGTATGAGTTGAAATGAAGTAAATGTAACAGTGTAACTCTTTCATTTGAGACATATTTTCATGTAGTGCTAAATAAACCAACAACTATTTACTTCAATAGGAATTGCAGTACTAGTCTAAACCATCATCTTTTTCTTGACTATAGCCCAGTTTATTTACAGTTGACATGCAGGCATACACAGCAATCATCATCTTAATAATTTTACTTCAATACCTCGAATATTAGTCAAGATTTTTGAGAAAAGAAAAATTTGGCTGAGAGTGGGACTCAAACCCGTTCTCTATTATATAACACTGTGGTGACTCTTTTCGTGCTATATCAGGACGGACCATTATCATTTTGTTTTTTTGACAGATGTGGCTGAGTAAGCTATTCACAAATTTTTTCACCTTGTGGAAATATATTTGACTGATTTCATTCAACTTTTCAACTCAGCCTATTGTTTGACAAGCTCTCCTAGGCTGTGCCAGATCACACTATTCTCCACTTTCAGCATCCATACCTACCTATTTTATCAAGTATAAGAAGTCTTTTTAAAATATGATGCCTCTCTCTACAAATTACTCCTTGCCACACTACCTGTGCCAAAATTTCAGAGCAATAATTATCTGATCAAAGATAAAATTATTATTGTTTGTTTAACCTACATTGTCCCATTGCTCCGCAAAAATCTCCCCCATAATTTTCCACTCTTCCCATTAACAATTTTCTCATGAATGTTTCATAAGTTGTCACACCAACATTGTCCGATGCCTATCCAGCTCCCACTGCATTATAACTTGGGCCTGTAAATCCTGAACCATTCTTTACACAAGGTCTGCCCAATCTGGGTGTAATTTATCTATAATATGTTTGTATTTAAAAATATATAAGTATGTTTATCAGTTGTCTAGTACCCATAACACAAGCTCTGCTTAGCTTGGGACTAGATGGCGTTGTGTGATAGTTGTGGAATATTATTATTATTTAAAAATCCCATTTTAATTTAGCAGTTGTATTACCCACATCAGCAATTCCAGTTTTAGGTGCTTGAATACTCTGGAAATTCAACCAGCAAAAGTCACAACAAAACTGCACTTTGATCACATGCAATTTAATAAAACTGCAACTGTATGCTACATAAATCTTTATTCATTAGAAGATCCATTATGTAAATTGCCTGGTTGCTAATATTGAAATCTTATAGTCACACGGCAAAAGAAATTATTGTGTGTCCGTTATCTCTTCTTTAGGGCAGTATTTTTTTTTATTTTCCTTTAAACATTTCAATTGTGGCATGTTAGACCTAAATTAAACACTTATCTCTTAAAACTCATCTCGCATTCTATTAATTTGTTAATTAAAACTTTGAAAACCAATTAATTTTCAGACTCAGTTAGTTATCATCTACAAATAATCCTGCATCGCGAAATAACCTTTAATCTATATCTTTCTTAGAAATACTTTTGATATGACTCTGGTCTGTATCACAAAAAAAAAAAATTGGAAACAATATAAATGCGAGTGTGAACCACTGAATCAAAAGTTTTAACCAAGCTATCCAAATCCATCAAAGCTTCAAATTCTCTAGTAATTGTGTAGGAGCCTTTAGCTTTAAACTAATTTCAATCGATCAAATGGCTTGATGACAATGTATGTTTTGAGTGACACACTGTAATATGGGTCATAGAATAAATCCCATGCGGATGATGTACAGACTACTACTATGTACTAACTGCCCAAATATCCCCAGGCGCGTCCGATTCGCAAATCCCTGGGCATTCGCACAGATCGTCGTGTCGGCAGAGTGGGTGTGATGCTGGTGGGCTGGGGCGGCAACAATGGCTCCACATTCACTGCCGCAGTACTGGCTAACAAACATCAGCTGTCGTGGAACACTAAGAATGGGAAGATGGATTCTAACTGGTGAGTTTTCGAATACATTTACGACATAAATTGGCATGTTTTCCCCATGGCCAACAGGCCAAGCATGTGGAATGCCACTTCCGATACTTCTCTACTCTTACCTCCGCTACTCTTTACCTTGTCCATAATCTTAGATCTCGTCACACTCGTTTATCGTCACACCTAGGTCACTGGTTGCAAGGAATACGCCCTACAACAGCGTTGAACTGGGCGGGAACGGCCAAAATGTGCCCACAAGCCACAAACAAGTGGGCCATCTGTATATTATGCTGAGGTTCAAGAATAGTGTTTCATTTCTGTATAATTATATGAGCGAACTGCCTGATCTGTTTTACATTTAAATCTCCTAGCGTGACAGATGCGCATAATTAGGTTTGGTCAAGAGGAGAAAGATTTTTTTCCATTTTACTTCACGCAATTAAAACTAGGTGCTCGAACGTTCAACAATCCGTAATTAAAAGGGACGAAGCCACATAACTTCTAATGGGATTTAAAACTTCCATTGAAGGTTGATAATCTTCAGTTAAAAACGGGAAATTGTGTCCCATTATGTTTACATTGTTTAAAATGTATCTGTCGTCAGCTTCTGCATGCGGCTTCGCCTCTACGCAGCCCGCAGTTTTCCTAAATTGTACGCAAATTCACTCAGAAAAAGTTGCAGCTGGTTCTAGTCCCTAAAGGTGTGCGTCCACAGGTCGATCGCACGTATCGGACGTATCGTACGTAACGGATTTTAGTTTGCCTTGTATTGAAAGTCATTCAACTGCGTCCACTGATCCGCATCGTACGGACGGCTCATAAGCAATGCCTACATGCGTTACTTATAGATTACGTCATACGGAATGCCGATCAGTGGACGCGATGAAGGCATCGCGTCCGATTGCTGATACCCGCGTCGGCAATCCGCGATGTCGATACAGAAATCCGTTTGATGCGATGCGTCCGATACGTACGATGCCGACCTGTGGACGCTTACCTTTACCAAAAATCTACTTATTGAAAGAGATTATAAACTCAGTTTGCAACCATCGTGAACCCAAATTTACTAGTACTTGGTATGCGTAACATATAGTAATACAATAACATTAAAGTACCCTCCCATAATAAAGATGGAAAGTAATACAACACCCTCCAAAGTTAGTCCTGAAAATAACAGTAGAGTACTTTAAATAAGATCAAATTAAGCATCGTGTATTAATTCTCCCTTTGGGGTGTTATTAACTCATGTATACTAACGCATACGCAAATAATACCATAGTATTTATTTACATCTTGTCTTTGAAATGAAAGAAAACATTAATTTGGGGGTGTTTACTCCGAAAATGTAGAGTTAAATTAGTTGCTTCTGTAGTTTGCAAACAATTTTCTTATGTAAACAGCCCCCCTAGACAAGTCGCAAACGATAATCGTTAACGCTCGGTTCTCCCCAATAGATTTTCAACCTTATTCCTTCGAGTCTTTAGTTGAAAATCGATTGAAGATTTCATGGCGTTGTCGTTCGTTCCAGTCGCTAACGCTTAGAAATCCTAAATAGATTTTCAACAAAGGCTCGAAGGAATAAGGTTGAAAATCTATTGGAGAGAACCGAGCGTTAACGATTATCGTTTGCGACTTGTCTAGGGGGGCTGATTCCATACGTACTGTAAGTTGTTTTGTAGTTTGATTGAAATAGAGCTTAATTATCTGGCATATGATGTCTTGTCCTGTTATCTAGAAGATAGAGGAACTAAGGAAAAATAAAAAAAGAAACTAAAATTATTACAGAGATTTTACAGTATTATTAATTTTAAGGGTACAATGGCGGTCTCTTGTCGTTGAAGGTGTCGAACGCCGTTTAACTTCTGAACCGACAGTGCTTAAATTTAAATTGCCCTCAAACGCCTTAGATGAAAATCTATCAACTGTTGGCAGGTTTTTACAACTTTCCATGAAGCGGACCTGGGGCACTACTATCTAAGCACGAAACCCGTCGAAGTTTCTGGGGCGTCCCAATCTTTCGACGTAAGATAGTTGGTGGTACGAACTAAAAATTAATGACAACATGATTGGACTAAACGGTTTAAACGACTCTCGATATGTTATCGGAATTTCTGCGAGCATGGCTTCTTACATACTTCTCTAATTCATTGTGAGAAAATAGGTGTGAATCTACTTATAACTATCTCCTACAAACTACAATTTGTAATACCAATAACCTATCCCTAATACAGAAATTCTATTGCTCATTGGATCAGGTGGGGCTCGATCACACAGGCGTCGACAGTCCGCCTCGGCATCGACGAGAAAGGCAACGATGTACACGTGCCTATGTGTCATCTGTTGCCCATGGTACACCCTGATGATCTGGGTAAGTTTCTACAGTGATTTTCATTATTTCTTGCGTATGCTGGTGCATTTGTGGGTCATGAAAAATCCTGCAAGGTTACATAATGGATGGGTAGTTCGATATTGCACGAAAAACATGTTTAGTTTTGTGTTTTTAAGGCAACCCTCTATAAAATTATTTGGCGAGAAGACTGAAAGACGAAAATCAGGACGTCATCATCCAGGGCATGAAATCTATTTCTGTTCTGCACTCTGTACTTTTAAAGGCCGCGTTCTCCTTTCTAACCTCCCTGTGTAAATCCTATTAGGGTACATCCTTAGAGAATCTGTGAATGGACTTCCCTTGAGCCACGGTAAGCCAAAGCACATCTACAGGAACACTGGAAGTCTTTGTGGCGATGATTAGGGACTGGGGCAGGCCAATATAAAAAAGGGCCATTATTTGTTTGATTGCCATTCCAAAGACCAGGTCATATGCCTTGCAATAACTGTGCACTAACCATTTAAGGGTAGATCGACCGGTCTGGATGTACTGGGTCCAATTCTACCCATTAATTCGACCAAAATATTTTTTTTATCGTAAAATCTCCGTTCCTTAGTGATTGATGGCTGGGACATAAGCCCCCTCAACCTGGCGGAGTCCATGGTCCGCGCTAAGGTGATAGACTTCGACCTGCAGCAGAAACTCAAGAAGGAGATGTCGACCATGAAGCCACGACCAGCCATATACGATCCTGACTTCATTGCTGCCAACCAGGTATGTGGAGAACCGATTTATCTTTACACTAACAGGCTGTAAGGGTCCAAATTTTTTATCTTCCCGGTTTATTTTCCGTTTTTTTTTAAAGTAAATTTAGTCTTTATGACATAGCTCATAAAAACAAGTTGAAGTGGCAATGGGCAGGCCACATCGCTCGTAGAACTGCCGACCGATGGGGAAGAAAAGTTCTCGATTGGCGACCACGGACGGGAAGACGCAGCGTAGGCAGGCCTCCCACTAGGTGAACCGACGACATCGTGGGGGTCGCGGGCAACCGATGGATGCAAGTGACGCATTGTCGTTCGGCGTGGCGGTCTAAGGGGGAGGCCTAAGTTCAGCAGTGCACGTCTTCCGGCTGATGATGATGATGAGTCTTTATGATAGCAGTCACAACCAAAAGAGAATTATACTATTTGACATAGCCATTCAAAAATTAGGCGCGGTCAGACAGATATACCTAGCTCCTTTGTTTTAAATGTAAAGATCTAGCAAATTAGCTGCGCCTACGCTCGCGGCATGGCCGCGGTGAATCTCGTATATAATGTATTATTTTTTCAAACTATTTAAATCATACGGTGAAGTAATTCGATGCCAGTTTGAAACAATTCAGCTATTAGAGTAATGTACCAAGTCAGCGATTCACTGACTATCGAACGATCGCATGAATGAGTGCGCGCACGCAGGATTTTGATAAAGGCGATTGGTCAGCAAACACCTTGAAACAACACATGTTTAGATGGTTTTAACATTTAAGATGTTCAGTGAACTGGACAGAAAAAGCTTTATGTACAGTAAACAAGAGTCTATACAGGCATAAATTTTTTGGTTTTTTTTTGTGTTGTGTAGAGCAGCTATACTCAAAGAATGCTTCGCGGAGCCCCGGGGCTCCGTTAAGTGTTTACTAATTCAATATTTAAATAGAAAAAACTTTAAATGAATTGATTAGTTATTTAGGTATAGGTAAATGTCTCTTTTATGGATATTTTTTTTTAAAGGGTAAAATTTTGTCTCGAACAACTCGTCTCGACTGCGTTGACGTAAAGCGATTCTAACGGCAAAAATAGTGATAGATTATCAAATTAATGCCAGATGAAATTAAGTCGTATACCGTAGTGTTAGGAATGTAGACTATATTCATCGTTGCTATGTGAACTCCTTTAGTTCATTGACTAGCTGATATAAACCGTTGTACATGCATAATTCGGCGACACTTTTTCGTGGCCATTTAATAATAAAAATTGGCGATAAAGTAGGGCTGTCACGTCAATCCATAAGTCAAGTAATTATTTTATCCGTGATTTTAGAAGATCATTGTTTTTTTTTTGATCATTAAGAGCTGTTACTGAGTCTAAAAATTTTTTGAGTTGAAAAAATCATCAAATGTGTCCTTCCGACATTCCCGCTCATCTAGGGACAAAGTCGTAATATTTTATAATAAATTGTTGTAGTTGTATACCTTGAACTTAGAACGCTTACGGTGTCTTAAACGTTATAGTTTTCCTTAGGAGCTGTTTACTTTTTTACATGCACACTTATTATATTAAATTAAACAAGTGTATAATTACATAAATTATAAGTAACTGCGCTATATACAACAACACACACTGTTGTATTTTTTTATAATCTCAGACAGAGCTCCGTATCAGAAAACTATTGAACTAAGAACCTCCTGGTTTTTAATGTCGGTTAAAACTCCTTTGGTCGCGCTGTTGTTACTAAATTCTGCCTTTGTTAAACCTTACTCTACACTAGGTGCGTTTAAAAACATTAAATTCACGTACACAAAAAGCCAATTCAGGAACAACTATATGGGGTGACTGGTAATTAGTGTACGATACTTAAACACGTGATTTTGCTCATGATATCAAACAATTTTTATATGGGAGCAAAGCCGAAATCGCGAAAAAAATATCAGCTGTTCAGTACTTTAAGCAAACATAAATGTATTGAACAGCTGATTTTTTTTCGCGTTTTCAAGTTTGTTCCCATAGTAAAAGTTGTTGGTCATCATGAGCACAATCACGTGTTCAAGTATCGTACACTAATTACCAGTCACCCTATATGTAGGTGAAGGCCGTATTTATTCTAAACTATAATACATATGTATTTTCGTAGAAATATCCTCACTTTGAGGGGATTTCCATATCGTACAATTCGTTTTTCAGAACACGTGTTACCAGAAATAATAAAGTTCCTTCCTCTTGATATTAATTTAATTGGCACACTCAGCAATCTACGAAGTTATTTCTGTTCCAGATGTGCGCTTACGCATCCCTAAACATTTCCTCAACGTTAATTATATTAATAGCACTATTTGCATAGCGTAGTGCGAACAAGTATTTAAGTATTTTGTACCTACTGTAATACCTATAATGTTAGCGATTTCGTAGTGAAACATGTAAACAATCCATTCAACTCTAGACAGAAAAGCGTAAACAAATTACCTATTCTGCCGCCGTAAGTAAAAAAGGCACAACTGGACAAAAGGGAATAGGAAAAAATAAGCCGTAACAGGACTAGCAGGTACGCCTTTTTTAGTTAGTAAGGCTTATTTTTCTTTGCATTTATTTGCGCATATGTGCCTTTTTTGCTTAAAGAAGCAGTATTTATTTCCACTCATGAAAGGTCTGGAACGCAAAGGGCAACTGAAGGAACTGGTTGCTTTATAGTCAGTAAATTTCGAGGTCTCTCCCGCTCTAACCAGGACGGGAATTGACGGGCAGACAATATTTAGTTAAACCGCATTTTTTTTGTAATAAAACGAAAAGTACAATTCCGCTACAATTTCAATTTATGATTTATACAGCACTAGTAATTCCCCCCGTCTTGGCTAATGACCAATTTATATAATAAACCCTCCTTCGAAAACCAATCTATACAGTGGTGAAAACCGCATGAAAATCGGTGCAGTAGTTTTGATTCTGTCGCGAGACAGAGAGACGCGGTAGAGGACTTGTTTTATATGTGTAAGTGATGTAGTCATTGTGAAATCAATTTAACTATTGATAAAATAGAATTTCTATTCTTTTAACGAGAACTAACATCAAAGGCGAATAAACAATTGAATACACACTACAAACGGACGTCGGACAGCCCTGTAGAATCGCACGAACGTTGATTCTTTGAAATAGACCACACTTACATAAGGTGACGTCGCGTCGGTCTGCGTCATGTATGTGTGACGTGCAGTGACGTCAGAGCGGCGTGTATGGCATGATTATGGTGTGATGTTTGTTGGATGAATGTCTCTAGAACTTAGTTCATGGATATAAGATGGAACTGTTTTTTTTAGTGATTCTTGACTTGCAGTAGACAGTTATGGATATGGAATCGACCTGTTGGTCATAAAAGGCCAAACTTTAGTAGAATTATGATACGAAATCGGTTAAATTCGTAAAATAGTATATTCTAGAACGATTTTTTTTTCAATTTGTTTTATGATTATTTTCATTAATTCCTGTTTGAAGCATGGTTTCCCTTTATGCCAGGGGCGTTGTTCTCAATCCCATAGGAACGCCAACGGGATAAAAAAACCTAATCCAGACTAACTTGTCCGTATATCAATTCATCAAAATTTTATCAAATCTAAACATCCAAATCCGTCCACCAGTTTAAGAGCGAAAGAGTAACAAACATTCATTCATATACTTACTGTATCCAGTTTTTCTCTAGCTTTGTTGTATTTCAGGTATATTTTGATGAGAAGAAAAGCTTATTTTATTCTATTTTATCCAACCTCTCAAACTTCGCATTTATAATATCCAGAATTTTCTGGACACACCTCTTAATCCATTTGAAATCCGTAAACGTATAACTACGTTTCCATAATCCAATAAACTATTACATAGCACAGTAGATTCACTTTACTGCCATATAATTTCGCTGTGCGTAAGACCTTGCGAATAATTACGGCTCTATGTACACTGAGAATTATCGAAGCTAATATGTACCTATAAATGCACTCGCGTTCGCCATTGTCAAGGTCACTACGCGGTACAGTAGGGCGCCGGGTCGGCCGTAGTACTAAAATAGTTCTCTAACGTACGAAAGACGAAATAGAATAAAATCAATGGAAGGGACTATTTTTAACATGCATTCCTATCGGCTCGGTGATGATAACCAATAAAACTGCTGTGCAAGATCGCTATATTTTATATATTTATTTTTTCTTTTTAAAAAACTTGCCCTATTCTAGGAAATTCCCCTGTATCATGGGCACGTTTACAAACAGAAACTGGCATAAAGGAATACCCGGAACAACTACTCATACAAATATTTGTTAGACACGCTGTCACGCTGCTCAGCAGTCGATCTGAAAATCTAGGAATACGTTACATAAACTTGGGAGATTTTTTTTGCGATTCTCCATGGTATTTCTGAATTTTAGGTTTTTTTTTAGCATATTAGATCCTAAATGTGAAAGTTTCTTGGGGTAGAGATATATCGATGATTGAATAATCAACCACGCTACTGAAGGAATTTGGATTTGATTTGAAACACTGATAGCTCATTACCTAGATTAACGTAAATGATACTTTTAATCCCAAAGTAAAATCCTGTTGGACAGTAACGGAATTACACGCGGACGAAGTCGCAATTTTTGCACATGATCATCATCATCAACCGGAAGATATGTCCACTGCTGAACATAGACCTCCCCCTTAGCCCGCTGCTCCGAACGACAATTCGATACTAGCATCCATCGATGATGATGGACAGTAACGGAATTCCACGTGGAAGAAGTCGCAATTTTTGCACATGCGACATTCAAATAACAACGCATGAAATAATTTGACATACCTAAAACAGAAGATTTCTAGGTACACGATAAATTATGATCAAATCTCAATACCACAGGAAAACGTAATGACAGGGGTTGAGAAAGGTACCTTTACTTGCTCCCCTAGGCCCAAATAGGTTTCAATGAAAAGCATTTTAGCTGAAAGGATTTGTCACGCGAATGAAAAGGGGAGAGAGGGAACGTCAGGGGCATAGGGGACGGTGCCCTTGACACGATTCGCCTTGAGTTTATTGGTGCCACCAAAAATAGGGTCAGGTGGGAATTGTGGCAGCGCATTAACAGAGTCTTTATGGAAAGACTAGCTGATCCCCGCAGTTTCGCTCGCTGCTCGGCTAGTTTTGGTTGTAGCGTGGTGTTATATAGCCTTATAGCCTTCCTCGATAAATGAGCTATCCAAACAGAAAAATATTTTTTCAATTTTAATCAGGAGTTCCAAACAAACAAACTCCTTAGCTTTATAAGTGTAACACAAAGTAATGCGCATGGCTGGGTTCGATTCCATAACTCGTTAGTCGGAGTCGGTACCACTGCGATACCACTGCTCCATGGGTATATTAAGTATAGAATATCTGGTTGACCGAGCTTTGCTCGGATTTTAAAATGTCTATATCTTGGGAACCGAGCTTTTCACGAACCTGGAACCTTGATAAATCGATTCTTTGACCCAAAAAACCCCTAATCTGTAACTTTCATGAAAATCCTTGGAGCCGTTTCCGAGATCCTGATTATATGTAAATAAATATACAAGAATGCTCGTTTATAGATATTAGATAATGATACAGAAATCTTTATGGAATGATAAAGATTTTTTATGGGTTCGATCTTCCTCAATCTAGCCCAGAAGCAAATAGTACACCTAAAACCGAGCTCACCCAGAAAAAACTGGAACTATTGCGCACCGATGGACCCACAGTAAAAACTTTTTGACTGATTGACGGACTCCAACTGGATGGTGGTCGCGATCTAGGCGTCCTGGTGAAGCCTTCCACCGTCAATGGGATAATTAAGCCGTCACCGCAAGTTACAGGTGTGGTGCTGTTGCTCGAGGTTCTAAATTCCAAATAAAAATAGGGTCAGGTTGATATGGACTACCTGGATTCAAGGGCAGTCTTATCGAGTAACCGTGACCGTAACGTAAAGAGCTATTGAAGGATACCTTAGATTTTAGTCAGTACGAGTTTGCCAGTCCCTGGCGGAGGGGGGAGGACTCATTTTATGATTTAACCAAGTAAAAACAAAGGTGGATATGGAATAATGAGCAAGGATGAACTGTATTGAAGAGTCTTATCATGTAATTTTCTATAGTAGTGACTGTCGGTTTTAATCGAAGTGCCGTCTTGTCTAGTCATTTTCTTTGGCAAGGTTTGATCCTACTATAACAATATTTTATGCGGAAACAGAGGGTGATTTATTTTGTGATTCTTGAAGTGTAGTTAGATGAAAAAAAAGGTATTTTTTCAAAATCGAGCTTTGTCCTTTGGTTTTTAACCGATTTCAAAAAAGAGGAGGTTTTCAATTGATTTTTTGAAACACTTTAAATTTAAACACATTAATAAATTGTCTATTATTAATGCAGTTTTCCTGGTTCCTAATTAAAATATTAACAAATATGTCGCTTAGTCATCGTCGCCTTATAGACCTAAGATTTCCTCTAGTTTTGCATTTATGTCAAATTGGACCAGTGTGTCTAATTTCAAAGGATGGGGTTTTTAGTATTGATAACTGAAAATGGAAGCTTCCAAGAAGTATAATAATAATAATATTCCACAAATTAAAACGTTGCAAATTATTGATACATTGAGTGTTTTACGGTTTGTATATTTGTTGTCTTACTGAGGCGTATCGTATTATTCACTTACTGGATTGTGGAGGTCAGATAGCCATGTAAAATACTGATATTCAGCTGCACTAGGCAGACCCCAACAAACTTAGTTGCCTCAAGGAGCGTCAGCATAATGACGGGGCCCCCCTATAGAGAGTCATAGTCCTGCCGGGGTTAGGGACATACATATACCGCGAATCCGGTACACAAAGGGCTACCGAAGGACACCGTGGATTTTAGTCAGTACAAGTCTGACAGTTCCTCCCGCCCTGCCCGGGGTGAGAGGGCTCATTTGATGATTTTACCACGAAAAAAAAAATTAGACATACCTAGTTAGAAAAAGGCAAGCAGGTGATGAAGAGTAGTACTAGTAAACTGATTTAGGTGCTGTATGTTGTTGTAGTATATGATTGGATGTATGTTATCGATTTATTATGTTGACTCGCTGATAACGGTGCTATACTTATGTTAGAAATAAAAAATATCATGTACGTATCGGTAAAACTTACTACAAGCTTATTCGGTATTAATCTCAATGGATAAATAGACGGATAGATGTTTGTTAAACAGTCACGCCAGAGCGATAGTTCTTCAACACACAAAAAAATCTTTTTGTATGGAATGCTGGTGTGAATGTGAGTGTAGAGTTCTCTCCCAAATTTTAACTTTTAGCGATTTTCTTACAGCAGATTTTGCTATTTGTTGCCAATCATTGCATGAATAAACTGTTCTACTTTGGTTAAATATAAGCTGCCTAAGAGAGAAATAAAATACTAAGTTTTTTCGTCGGTAATACAGCAATCTCTGGCAATAGTCCAGAAACAATAATCCTAAGATTATGAAGAATATGCATGTTGCCAGTATGATTTATGTCGATAATTAATTCTTTTAAATGGCAACACTTTTATTGTCTGTCAAATTCAATGAGCTAAACACTTACTATAAAATTTACACTTTTTTAACCAATGAAAGACACAGTCATATTATTTTTTATTGTGCCTAGTTAACGTTTATAATCGCTGCATAATTTAATAGTGGCAACATTTTTATGTCTCTTGAAGACTACTTTTAAGTCATAAACATCTTTAAAATTCTTGTAAACGATATTATGCTGTCATTCGACACTTCCTTATTTCCGATCATGCTTCGGGCTGTTTGCCAAAATTCGTTTTCAGAGAAAATATTATAAGTAACACTAGTTGTTTCCCGCGGTTTCACCCTCTGCGCGGCTCCTATTAGACCCCGTTGGCATTCGCGTTTTAAAAGCGCTGACGTGTGTACAGATAAATGGGAATTCATTTGCTCTATATCCGGCGCTTTTTTAACGCCTAGACATAAACGCTCGTGCGAATGGGCACTTCGTCGTAGCGTGCGGTTGTATTACAGCCTTTAGTTAGGGCTTTTTTAGCTTCTTTGACAAGTGGGCTTTCGAAAATATTTTCTATTCGCTCCTGAGATTGGTTTGGACGTCTTTAGTTCGAAATGTTTTGATCAAATAATTGTCTTTTGACTTACACGTGCCAATTTTCCAAACCAACAAATTAGTCATTGTGTTAGTCATTTTAGAGCTTGCTAAAGCAATAGGCGTGTTTATACTCGTAAATTAAGTTATGGCTATTATTCAAAGGAGCTTTTACATAAGCTCAATATTTATAAACAGTACACACCGTTGATAGATTATTTTATTACTAATTATATTCCAAGACATGTGTCAAGCTTGAGACACGTGTAAGTCCTTTCAAAGTTATTTTCGCCTGCGATATAAACCTTATGTCAACCAAAATATAGGTCATCTATAACAACAATTAAAGGACAGTAGTGAACGCCATTGTCTAGAAACTTTTTTTTTTCCAAAACACGTGGCGTTTGAAGCGCCTGTTGATCATAAATGGCCAGTATGTTTACAAAGATCGATTGTCTATGAATGGCCCACAGAGGAATAATAAAATGTTCCATTGCCTTCGACGTTCTGTTTATAAAACAGTGTCAGTTCGCGGGTTCTGATTATTCGATATTTGAAAAATACCCCGCCTAGTATTGTTTTAGTTTCAAAATATAGGTTACTAGAAATTATAACAATGAGGCAACTAGGTCTTCGCCTAACTACATTGCTGGACAGAATACAGGGTGGAATTTTGTAATGCCACCTGGAAGGAAAGTACTCTTAATACTGCAGATAGAAAATTTTACTCAAAGGAAAAATTCCTTTATTTTTGGATAGAAAGCAAACTGCATTCAAAGATTTTCGAAAATGCTCTTCTCCCAACCCGGGAATAGAACCATTTTTTGTAATAATTAAATTAATTTAAGATTTCCTGGTTTTCTTTTGTTTGTTAGAGAGATTTCATCCTTATAATTGACCCTAACGATCGATGCAATAAAAGTCCAGGGTATAATTTTTTCAGATTTTAGCCGGTTCGATTCCCGGGTGTGGGAGAAGAGCATTTTCGAAATTCTTTGAATGCTGCTTTCTATCCAAAAATAAAGGAATTTTTCCTTTGAATAAAATTAATAGCAATTGTATGTGTATGTGTTAATGAAATTAATTTTCTGCAGTATTAAGAGTACTTTTCCTCCAGGTGGCATTACAAAATTCCACCCTGTATATGCCTCTCCCGAATCGCGACACAATGCCCTACCTACTACCTACTTTCAATAAATAATATACCTACATAATTACTAGATAATGAATTAATGTCGCCAACTATAACCCAGAAATTGGCACCACGGCAGTAAGGGATTGCCAAAAATCCCATGTTACTATGGACACTCGGTTTATTGCGATAGAAAGTGCCAAAAATAGTATCTGATCGATAATTAGGCTTGAATATATAGTCTCTTGTAGTCTTGTATGTGGATAATTTGATAGACGACGCGTGCAATAGATTTTATGCTTACAATGTATTACAAAATATCAGGTTTTTTTGGCTATGGTTCATAATTTTGCTTTTTCATATTGTGATACTTTCATTTCATTTTTTGTTGCCATTTTAGAGTGCGGACAACGTATCTATAGTTTATATAATTATCATTGGCTTTAAATATATTTTTCCTACGCCTCCACTATTCTTTTCTGATTAATTTCGTTGCAGGATCCAAGATAGGTAAATTCATTCTCCGGGACACGTCGAGGTTCATTGTCTCGGCGCTTTTCTGGTGGTTGCCACTGTTGATTCTGGCTTTCAGGAGTTGCAGTGGTTGGGAATAGTGTGGTGGATTTGTCCCAAAAAATATATCATTGGCTTTCTGTAGTTCGTATTGATAATCTGATACGATAGACGTTTTAAACTGAGTCGCGGCCTATCTCACATAGGTATTTCTAATCATGCTGAATTAATTTACACGGTGTAATAATACTAAATTATAATTTACGATGAATCCGGCATTGATAGAATTTTTAGTCGGTTGTTACAGTGTAAGCAATTTGCGACCGTAACTATCCTGCAAAAAGTCCCTTTTAACGCGTCATCTTTATACAAATATCAACCAGAATTGAATCAAGTATAAATGTTAAGCGGTAAGTTCGATAGATTCCTTATCAATACATAGTACCTACGTATGAGGAAAATGATTGACTGTTCACAATATTACACGTAGTAAAGTTATCGCGACGGGAAATTGTAACGTGAATTATGCGGCCACCATAATTTGTCCTTGGCTCTGAACTTCAGATTTTATAGTCATAAAACTGGTTAAGAAATTTGTAGTAGACTGTCTGAATGATCTAGTGGCTGCAAGGATAACTGCTGAGCAATGAAATGGTAGGCTCTTTTCCAGCTCGGAAAAAATCGTATTGGATTTTTCTATCAGAAACTTCTTGGTAGCAGGCACGTGGACTGGATTTGTTGACGGTTGATTGGCTTACCCTATATTAAATGAACGTTAAACATAATTGCTACGCAAAACTTTTTCCAGAGGGAGGGGAAGTTAGAAATTTGAAACGGGTATTCCTCCTTTTGGAATTAAGAAGCTTTTTTGGGATGTAAAAATCATCAAATGAGTCCCCGCTCTCAGGATCGGAAACGAATGTCCAAAACTGGCTAAAAATCTACCTTGATCTCTCAGTAGCCCTTGATCCAGGGTCACAGTAACCTTTAGAGCGCACCACATTTTTTAACCGCGCCGGTGCAGCGCGTTTTAGAAACACGCGTCGGCAGCGTAACCCGCGCAAGTGCCTTAACATGCTCAAGCTACATGCGCCGTGTACAAGCACCCCGCGGGTAGCTTGATCGAGTAGCTTGCGCATATTACTCTCGCGGGTAGCTTGCGCATATTACTCTCGCGGGTAACCCGCACCTTTACTTGCGCGGGTTACATGCGCCGTGTACAAGCTCCCTTAAATTCTCAGCACATGCCAAAACTGGCGTGCCCTAAAAATGAAAAAAAGGAAGATTGTGAGGAAAGTTTTACAAATATTTTTTTGAGAGGTCATCTCGACGGCCTATTTACTGAAAATTCATTGCCAGACTAAGGTGTTTGTTTTGTTTTCAGGCTGACAGAGCTACCAACCTGATCCGTGGCACTAGATACGAGCAGTACCTGCAAGTGCGCGCCGACATCAAAGACTTCCGTGATAAGAACAAACTGGACAAAGTCATCGTGCTTTGGACTGCTAATACTGAGAGGTAATTGTTCATTGAATCTATCAAATATCTGGTTGAACGAGCTTCGCTCGGTTTTTAAAATGTCTATATCTTGGGAACCGAGCTTTTCTCGAACCTGGGACCTAAAACCCCTAATTAGTACAGTCAAATTAGGTCATTTTTTAATAAAGATTGGAATAAATTCTCTGGAGAGACAAAAACATTTCTGATGATTTCGTATGAGTCAGAGATCAAGTTTAAAAAACAAATTTCATTAACCCCCCCTACGGAAGGGGGTGAAATCTGATTTTTTTTTTGTTTGGTCATAACTTACCAGAGAATACAGGTGTACTCAGCGTAATTTTTTACATGCTTTAGAACACCTCAATCTACATGATTACATTTTATTTATTTTAATCGGACCAACGCAGTGCCAGAAAAAAAAGAAAAACTAAGAAAAATTTTTTTTGGTCATTGCGGCCTCGGGGAAAACTGTGTAGTTTTGTAAACTGAGGAAAGGGATATACATTTAGACCTAAATACATTATTGATTTTGAACCCTAGTGTGACATTTACGGAAATTAGTTTTTCACGTTTTTCTGCCACTGTACTTCGGGGGAAATTTTGATTGCTTCAAAATCATCACAATCATATTAATTTGGTTTCCTTTATATTTGCACCCTATAAAAAATTAGCATTTTTTTAAGGAACATACATTTTTAGTGATAGTCAAAGAGCAATTATGATATGGAAATTCCACGTTAACTCTACATAAACTTCCAGTTATATATTTGTTATTTTTATTAGGTGCGAATGTAGTATATTTAGAATACATTGTTTATTAAAAAAAAACATGACTACAATAATTTACCCCGAAGTACATTTACAAATATTGTAAAATGCCGGTTTCCTAGGGGTGCAAAAGGGTGCTAATGTAACTAGGTGGGTGCAAAAAAAAAAGAGTGCTTATTATGAGTTTGCACCATCAGACTAATTTCCCTTGAGGCGCAAATTAAAAATAATAATTTATTAGTGTTTCTTACACCTTACACTTTTTTAGTGAAAAGTAATTATCCACCAACGGGGTATCTACATATATCTAAACATACCAAAAAAAGTTATTAATGAAATTTCAAAATTTTGGGACTTTTATGATAATACCTAATATTAAACGATGTTCCGTACATAACAGGAATAGTGCAAACTAAGAGAAAACTTATATTCATGTCTTCTAATGATTCCACAAAAAATTACAACTACACGAGTTCCTTCCAATCTTTTTGCTAATTTGACTGTACTAAATCTGTAACTTTCATGAAAATCCTTGGAACCGTTTCCGAGTTCCTGATTATATATAAATAAATATACAAGAATTGCTCGTTTAAAGATATTAGATACCCTTCTTATTACTACAGAAGTCGTACGCGTGGGGAATTCTGATCGGTAAAAGTAATGAAAATTAATAAAAATTAGAATTAATGATAAACTGTATCACATAATTAATTAAACAACATTAATTTAGCTAGCACTTTTTGACCCCATCGGTCATCTGTTCTGCGAGCAATATGGCCTGCCCATTGCCACAGCTTGCTAATCCGGTGGGATATATCGGTGACTAGTTCGTCTACGGATCCCCACATTTCGGATTCGATCACGCAGTGTGCTAGAGTGGAGATCACGGACTAGCAAGCGCAGCGTAGGATGTCCACCAACAAGGTGGACAGACGACCTTATAAAAGGTCGCCGGAAGACGCTGGATGCAGGTCTCTTCCAACCGGTATATGTGGAGATCAAAAGGGGAGGCCTATGGTTCAGCAGTGGACGTCCTATGGCTGAGGTGTTGATGATGATGATGAATTTAGTAACTTATTATAAGGTAAATTTCCAAAATCGTCTTGTTCGTTGTTGTGTTGTCCTGTCTGCCAATGAATGAATAAAAAAAAATTGTAAACGTTGTATCAAGTAGTTGAAAAAAAGTTTTCATCCCACCTATTCGAAAAGGACGACTTGGTTCGCCTATAAGTGCGCCCAAAACTGGTGTTTTCTATAGGGAACGTTTAGCGGGCAGAAATGAGTTTTTAATCCTCTTTATAAGTGCGCCGCAAAGAACATTGCCGCGCACTTTTTGAATTTGGAACATCTTAGTGCTCGGCACCAAAGAAATCGAACGCAAATAGTGTTTGAATGAAGACTGGCTGGAATGACGGCCCATAGTCACGCCGCGTCCCTGGCTGAATAAAAATTGTAAATTGTTTTTATTTTTCGGACAGTGGCATGGATGTATTAACTGTAGGTTGTAATTTAATGTTTTCCACGATGCGTTCACATTGTCATGTTTTCGCCTCGTTCTCAATGGAATCTTCTATATAATTTTCATAATTGCGAAAATGTCTCAAATGTAAATATAAGTTTTTAGTTGTTTTAATATTAGATAATTTCAGGTTAGTTGTTGCATTTTTTTTTAACCCGTATAATAATATTACAAAAAATTACGAGGCGCTTTTTATTTTCTCATAGTGGGTGATGAAAAGTAGAGTGTATCACTCGGGCGCAAAATATATTTTTGGCTCGGGCGGCGTACTTTGAATCCCTCGCTACGTTCGGGATTCTACCAAAGAATCCCTCGCTACGCTCAGGATTCTACAGTAGAATCCCTCACTTCGCTCTGGATTCAAAAAAGCGCCCTCGCCGTAAAAATATTACTTTGCTCCCTTGTCATACAATCTACTATTATCCACTTTGTATACTTACTCGTATGTTACTGCTAAACCTTTCGACATGTCCGCATTGTATTAATGAATCGAAGTTCAATAGCATGTTATGCGAAGCGTTATTGACCGACCGAGCGCAAAAACGCATGTCTCGGCGACTTATATTTTTTTGTAAGAGAGATGTCTTAAAATAGACAAAGTTCAATGTTCTACTTGATATGAAGATATAGTAACTATAGTTTGTTTTTTAATCTCGTAGACCAAATTGACAAATGATAACATTAAAACTGACATAAATACTATTGAAATTTATGTCAGTTTGCCATTTGCACCTGTCAATTCAGTCTACGAGATTAAAAAACCGACTTTAGTAGTGCAAAATATGACATTAAACATTTTCAAAAAAACGATATGTTTAAAAATACCTTTATTTGGTCTAAACTACGAGTTAGTAAGATACATAACTGATGTACAAGTGGTCCTGCCCTAAATTCTTTCCAGCGTTTTTTTTATCCCTGTGTTTAACCTTGATCGTGTACGTTTAATAAAAAGGGAGGAAGGTCTAAGGCACACTTTTTCTTGAATTTTAGTACACAATGACTCGATAGATGGTGCTGTGCAATTTGTGATCTCGGTATTAAAATACGCCACCGAGTAGTATATAAGGACCAATGTAAATGCCATCATTCTCTAAAGTCCGGTTAAGCAGCTCACAACCTCTTCTAGGTTGACTTAGGTGCGAGATGCCAGTATCAAAAAAAAAAAAGCCATCATTCTCTTTCTGCGAAAACACCGTTGGAGCTGTCATTTCATTCTCTGATTCCATCCGAAGCCCTACAAAGACACTGACTGACATCATCGGATCGATCACCCTGACTGCAATCCAAGAAGAAACCCTCTACAAGCTTTATAACAACCAGATTCAGATCATACAAAATTACCTGAAAACCTTATAATTTCTTTGGGATTTACGCCAAAAACACGTTTATCCATTACCTTTTCATTGTTAAATTCTGCTTTTATGACATTTGCGTACGTCGCAGCATTTTCTTCTATTTTGAACTAAATTATGGTCGACTTCGGTAGATTTACGGACGAAAGTCGAGACGGCTATGTCTAATCAATGTAGTTTCTCTCTTACGTTTTTAACTAAAATTTATTTTTTTTATTTGGTAAAATCATCAAATGAGTCCTCCCGCCCTGGATGAGGCGGAAGGGACTGTCAGACTCTTACTGACTAAAATCCACCCGTGTCTTCCCTTCCTATGTATATTTACGTTCCGGGGCCACAGTATCCTGGGTTAAGAAAAAACCCGCGACCCCAGCAGGCATTTGGCGCGAAACACGACGCGCCACCGACACGGGCTTGGTCCCTGGTCTGACGGCGAGCTACCCATCACTCACCATCCGCAAGCCCGCTCCGCCGCTGTGCTCTCTGCTAGTCAGAGGGATACGCGTTGGAGCGTCCACACGACAGACTATTCGCATACGGGCAAAGAGACCACTTAGGCACACAGTGCCTAAGGAAGAGTTTTTGCCCGCATCCCAGGGTGCACCGGCCCGAAAAACTGGTCTTCCCCCCGTACGTATCCGAGAGGGAACTCCAGTCCACGGGCGCACGTGGAGGTTTCCTGTCATAGCACCCCTTTAACTAACCATATTCTAATTTCTTCTATTTCAGGTTCTGCGAGTTGCTCCCGGGCGTGCACGACACCTCAGAGAACTTGGAGCGAGCTCTGAGGGACAACAATACCGAGATATCACCCTCCACCATCTTCGCGCTCGCCGCCGTTGATGAGAACGTGAGTATTATTGGATTTGGTTATCGTGTCGCGGTAATCTACAACGCAGCGGTCTGCCTGGTGTGTCCTGTCTTATACAGTTCAATACATTACAACTCAGTGATACGCGCCCGATTACGCCTACGGCTACGCATACGCATTGGGTCTGCTCCAGCCTTTAATCAGCTTTATCAGGAAATGTATACATCATTATATCATTTGAACACTTGTCTAAAAGAACTGTCAACTTCAAAACGGCATTTGACATTGATATAAGGGTCTTTTTGCAGTTACACTTTTTTTAGACAACTGTACAACAGAATGATGTTTATCATTTCGTAGTATGACGGAATAATTATGTTTTCTTCCACTTCCAGTGCATATACATAAACGGTTCGCCACAAAATACTCTGGTAGCCGGTGTGGTGGAGCGAGCGGAGCTGCGAGGCGTGTTTGTAGCAGGAGACGACTTCAAGTCCGGACAGACCAAGCTCAAGTCAGTGCTGGTGGACTTCCTCGTATCTGCTGGTGAGTCATTATCATCAGCTTATAATGTACCCACTGCAGGGACACATAATCCACCATTCGGGCCCAGTGCGGGTTGGTATATGTCATATGTCTTCGAATTTTTGGTTCTAGGACATGCCGGTTTCCTCACAATTTTTCCCTTCACTGTTTTGGCATTGGTGATAATGTGGTGGGGTTCGAACCCACGACCTACAATTCGTAAGTCGGCACCGATACCACTGGGCTACCACTGCTCTGCAGTGGTGCTCTGAGTACGGGATAGTAATATTATCACAATTAAGTTCATCATCATCATCAGCCGGAAGAAGTCCCTTGCTGAACAAAATTCTTTCTTTTTTTGTTTGGTAAATCAGCAAATGAGTCCTTCCGCCCTGTGTGGAGCGGAAGGGCACTGTCAGACTCGTATTAACTAAAATCCACAGTGTTCCTTTAATAGCCCTTTACGTTTCAGGGTCACGGTTACTTGTTTAAACAGTCCCGTGACCCTGGCAGGCGTTTGGCCCGCTATTGCCCGTCAGATTTCTGACAGCTTTTAGAGGCGCGTATGGTAAACGACGCGCCGTCGTTCCGAACCGGACATGGTTCATGATCGGACGGCAAGTCACCCATTCCTCGTTGTCCGTATGTCCGCACAAACGATCTTATACCGCCACGCCGAAAGATAATTTGTCGCTTGCATCTATCAGTTGCCCACGATTGTCACCATGTCATCGCCAATCGAACGCTCAATCTTCCTCTCTCCAACCATATCCAAACTTTGCTGTGCCCGACAGGGTCCATAACCACCTGCACGCGTAGCATGGCGATTCTATCTCTATTCTACCAAGAAAAGACAAAGTTATTTAATTTTCATCGTTATTAATATATAAATTGACTGTTTTTTTTGCACAAATATAACACCATTCGTACACTATTGAAGAATAGAACGTTTATTTTGTATATTTTTTACATTACCATGCTTAAGACGCCAAAATTATTTCTACGTTCTGTCATTTTGTCTGTTCTTCCGTCGACAAAACCCCTTTCTACGGCTCCATGCTTCGCCTGCAATATATGTACATTATGGATTGCAATAAATCATTTGAATTGAATTGAAAACTTTCCTTCCCCATCAGCCACCAGTATCAAAAACTTTGCTGATAAATAAACTGTTTTATTATAGGTTTGAAGCCGGTATCCATCGTGAGCTACAATCATCTGGGTAACAATGACGGCAAGAATCTCTCAGCCCCGAAACAGTTCCGCTCCAAGGAGGTTAGTATAACAGCAAATAATTATTTTGTACAAGAAATTGTCATTTACCAGTTTTAACAAAGAAAATCATTTTAATCCCGCCCGCCAACGTGTTCGTCCCGCCGACTAGGGTACCCTTAAGACCAGTTTCTATAGAAGGCATTGATACATTTGCAGATATCAAAGAGCAACGTGGTGGATGACATGGTGGAGTCCAACCAGATCCTGTACAAGCCGGGAGAGAAGCCCGACCACGTGGTCGTCATCAAATATGTGCCCTATGTTGGTGAGTAGTCTTTTAACAAACTTTTAATTATGTTCACTTATCCCGTTGTCTGTCTGTAATCGAATCTTGTAAGTCAAATCTGACACTTCCCGGATACCGATTGAGCTTAAACTTTGCATGCTTAGAAAACATCGTGTGACAGTACAATAGTGGCGTAGGGTAACAATTTTTGAAGGGGAACCCGGACCAAAACGTGAATTCTAGTAACTATAGCTTTGGTTTAATTTTAGCCTTTTTAGTTTAAATATTCAACACAAATTCTTGTCAAATACATACTTTTCTTACATATGCACTAGAATTGTAAAATTCATTGATACTAATATTGCTATATTTCGAAAGTAAACCCGATAGGAATCGGCATGTTAGGTAGCTTCGCTGCTGCAATACAATATTATGATGACATGGAGCTGATCAGGTGTTGGAGCTGGAAGGTGGCCATAGGATATCTGTAATGTTATTGTGCAACCCCCATCGAGTTTGGAATCTTTTGAATCTTCTTGATGAGTACTTTGTTTTTAGATAGTAGTTTATCGTGGTAAAATCATCAAATGAGTCCTCCCACCCACGGGCGGGACGAGAGGGATTGTCAGACTTGTACTTTTTTGATTGGGACAAACCCACCATACTATTCCCAAACCACTGCAACTCCTGAAAGCCAGAATGAAGAGAAGCAAACACCAGAAAAGCGCCGAGACAATGAAGCTCGACATGTCCCGGAGAATGAATTTACCTGTCTTGGATCCTGCAACGAAATTAATCATTTAATAGTGGAGGAGTAGGAAAAAGAAATCAGTCTCTACTGAATAAAATCCACGGTGATCCTTCGTTCCAGGGTTACGGGTTCACGCTTTGACCCTCTAAGGCCCCCCTTAGAGGGTCAAAGCGTGAACCCATAACCCTGTCAGATTACAATAGCCCTTTTTTTTTTAGCGTGGTAAAGTCATCAAATGAGTCCTCCCACCCCGGGTGGGGCGGGAGGGACTATCAGACTTCTACTGACTAAAATCCACGGTGTCCATGGTCGGGCAGTGAGTTAGATTACAACAGCCCTTAACCAATAAATTTGAATTTCGCTAAATTCATAAACCCTTATTTCTTTCCAGGTGACTCCAAGCGCGCCATGGACGAGTACACGTCAGAGATCCTGCTGCACGGCACCAACACCATCGTGGTCCACAACACGTGCGAGGACTCCCTGCTGGCGGTGCCTCTGATCCTGGACCTGGTGCTGCTGGCCGAGCTGTTCGCCAGGCTCGCCTTCCGCGACGCTGACCGTTGTGAGTATTAGTAGCAGGGACCGAAACCGGTATGATCAATACGTATATTTTTTCGGTAACAACCTTTTTTCTTTTACAGGTAATTTTAAAGGTTACCTTTATTATTAAAGTGAATACATAACCAGTATTAATACCGGTTACCGAAATAAAAATTACCGCTATCTTACACGTGCCGTCGGCAATAGTCAAAAGGCGCGCATCGCCTGTGTGTGTGACAAAGAGTCGTCATCTTTGGGTAGCCGGTATTAAAACGGTAACCTGAATAGAGGTTACATTTTTCTGCGGTCTGGTTACCCGGTAACCTAAGTCTGAAAAATAACCAAAATTCTTCAATACCTGTACCGTAATTTATAAAGGTTTTCGGTCCCTGATTAGTAGACCAGCACTGGCCCAGCCAGGCGCATTACTTTGTGTAATTTATTTCATCACCACACTCTCAAAACGGTGAAGGAAAACAAATTGAGGAAACCGGCATGTTTTAGAACCAAAAATTCGAAGACATGTGACACTACCAACACGCACTTGGCCCGCTTGGTGGAATATGGCCCACTCCCAGCAGTGGGAACATTTATAGGCTGACTAGCTGTGCCCGCGACTTCGTTCACGTGGATGTCGGAACTTAACAATGTATTTTTGAATCAAATTGACAAAGTTTCATACAAACTTTCATCCCCTATTTTATCCCCTTGGGGATAGAATTGATCAAAATCATTTCTTAGCGGAAGCCTACGTCATAACATCTACCTGCATGCCAAATTTCAGCCCGATCGATCCAGTGGTTTGGGCTGTGCGTTGATAGATCACTATGTCAGTCAGTCACTCTTGAGTTATATATATTTAGATGATGATGTGAGTTTTAATGTTGTAAATGTTTGTAAATCGCACCAATGAAAAGAAAAAACTCAATAATATCTTCCTTCGCAGCCTACCAGAGCCTGCACTGCGTCCTATCCAGCCTGGCCTACCTCCTGAAGGCCCCGGTTGTCCCGGCCGGGTCTCCCGTAGTGAACGCTCTGTTCAAACAGCGCGCCGCCATCGAGAACATCATGCGAGCTGCGCTTGCGCTGCCACCTAACAACTATCTGGGACTTGAGCATAAGGTATAGTCTCTTGACCAGCATTTTATTTATTTATTTTATCAATTACAACGGCTGTGTGAACAGCCAATTACAGTAATTTAAACACAATTATGCAAACAATATACATAGTATTAATTAAAATATGAGAACGTAAATAAAACAATCTTCATAAAAATAAAAACTCTAAAACACTTTCATAAAATCACCTCACAGTACTTCTGGCATACCAATACAATCTTCGGCCATCCATCCTCGAACAGATCTTCTGTTGGATTGGCATCCAAGAGATCATTAAGTGCGGCAAGCGTGCGAGGGATTGGCGACTTAGCACGTGCAACCGTACGACATGCAGGAACGGCAAACAGCCCCTTTCTGCCCCGGCAGTAGTTCACACAACTATCACACAACGCCATCTAGTCCCAAGCTAAGCAGAGCTTGTGTTATGGGTACTAGGCAACTGATAAACATACTTATATATTTCTAAATACATACATATTATAGATAAATGACACCCAGACACAGAACAAATGATCATGCTCATCACACAAACATTTGTCCTGGGTGGGAATCGAACCCACGACCTCCGGCATAGCAATCAGGGTCACTAACCACTAGACCAACAGGCCTGACATGAAAGCGCGCCAGCACATGAAGCAGATCAGGAGCGTCGGTAGTACCACTGAGCGTCTTACAGGCTATTGTGAGCTGATCTCGTGCTCGCCTTACCTCTAGCGAGTTGTATTAGCATTTGTCTTTAATCTTCCCACCGCTGGGACACAAGCTTCTTGAATTGTGGAAGACGGTGGAAATCCACCATGCAGTCCTAGTACGTGTGGGTGAACGGCTTCATTATTTATCATCGATTAAATTTTAAGAAATGATGCTTTTCCCACGATAGTTTCCTTCACTGCATTGAAAATACGATACGAATCGGACTTATACCCCTTTCACTAGAGGCACAGAATTATGTTCCAAATTTGAATTTAGGTGTATAACTTCTAATTTCACTTTTATTTCTTCAGGTACCCTTCCTAATGAAGGACCTCCACAATGGCGCCCTCTTCAACTCACCACCGAACAAGAAGCAGAAGTTAACACACGAGAACGGTGACCAGTGAGCGCCAGCACCCACCATCATTCACCATTCATCACCATTATGCACCTTTCACCATCATACACCATCATGTACACTCGCACCACGGCACAAAACTATTCACGAGCAATCTTCATCACTTCTGTATAATGTTAGAATTGGTTTCAGAATCTTAGATTGTTATAAAGTATGGAACTATAAACTTAATATCATACACGACAGGGTTCAAATTTCTTTACAATCTTAATTTATTTAGAATCTACGAATCGTCGGAAAAAAATAAACTTAGAGTTCACTAAGCTAAAGTAGATAATAGCATAATTTTCTCTGATTCTGAAATCAAATTGAATTACATCGTTCATAATTTATTATGAGAAAAGAGATCTATAATTGTGAAGTATTTATGTAAAAAAAAAGTATTCTCGTTACGAATTTTAGGAAAAATTAAGATCTAAATAAATTATATTATATCGCGGTTCCACCATTGTGCGGCACAAATGTTCGCTCACTCAAGTGAACACGAATAAATTGTGCGAAAATTCTAAAAATGTACGCGCACAATTGGGTATTTTTCTACGCGCTCACGTGAGCAGTGGACTCCTAAACTGCTAGACTTAGTTCAGTGAAAATGTTCATGCACAAATGTGCTACACCACACCTTGCCGGTGTATACAGAGGGTAAACGCGATACCAGTTTAGTACGCGCACTTTTAAAGTCCGCGAACAAATGTGCCGCAAACTATTTTGGTGGAATCGTACAATTACATAATTATATAAATGTTTAAAAAATAGTGCTTTTGGTGCTTTTATTATTTATTTATTAGAAAAAGTTTACATTTTATTTATTTTTCTCTGCTCTGAATAGTATTATTTAGTTATTGTACTTAGCACATGCACACTATTTAGTTTCAATTATTTTGGTTAAGTTCTGTGATAATGTGTGATCAACGTTCGTACTGTTAAAGTAGGACGGTAAACTAGACAAATTATTATTTTATTTATATACGGATGTATATGATACATCTATATTTCTAAAACAGTAACTTTCCTGTACCAGAGATTTCAAAAAAAAAAAACATTATTTCGTATAGACGACCTCGGTAATTCACATTTAAAAGTTAAGTTTAAAAATAAACAGGTTATGACTTTTTGGAGGTTGTAACTCTGTCGAATAGACAAATAAGGGCAAGTGAAAATTGCTTTCAAAGCTTTTTTTTTCACAAAGACCTGAGTAATGTAATCTTTCGGTAACTTATGCGAATCAAAAATATTCAAGTTTCCAACATTTTTATTGATTGAAGAATGTCATTGCGCTTTTTAATTTTAATTATTAGAACGCCTTTACTTTCCTTTATAATCCCAAATAATTTCCTTACATTTAGAAGTACTTAAACGTATATTTAAAATGTATAATATTTATATTATCACAACCAAGATTCGTCTCACCATGTCCTGTATGGATTACCAAAAAATATGTGTCAAAGTTATTCATTTATTTCATCGTGTAACTATGACATTCCATTGCGTCGTAGAATCTCGCATTTCAGTATTATAGAGGCGTAAAAAGATCATTAATTTATTGAGCACCGGTATTATACTGCTACAAAGTTGTTTTGGCGCGTGAATGACAGGGATTGTTGGTTAATAATATTTGTATGAAAATTGTCTATTGGCAAAAACAAGATGGCGGCGTTACTTTAGACCATAGACTTAGAATATGGCCTGAGCGTTTGCGCATAGAGGCAGATAAGTTTGAAAGATATAAAGCGATTTGATCGCTTTTATTCTTTCTAGAGAAAAAGTCGATTTTTAAATCTATGGTTACGAAGAAGGTAACGCGCCAAAATATCAGTGCAGCATTAAATTATAATATTTATTTATGAATTTCATTGATATAATCTCAGTATTTTTGCTAAGTTTACGAATGTAATGTACGGAAGCATTTAATTAGTTATGTGATTACAGATTTTAAGCACACACTTCATTTTAGGGTACATTATACTTTTGTAAGGCAGTTTAATTAAATATCCTTTAATTAAAGAGATCAATGTTCAATATTTTGCTTTCGTAATTTGAAATTGTTTCAAATGAGGAGATCGTATTGAGTTATTGTATCCAGTGTGCGAATATGTTGAAATAAAATAATTTTGTAATGGATTTTGGTTTTTTATTCTTGCGCATCTTAAAACCCGAAATATGTATGTGAAACTTGTGGTTATCTGTGTGCAATGGTGGATCCTGCCCTTAAAAGGTTGTGGACACAGTCAAACGAAAATTGACTATGTTGGATCACAGCTACGCGAATCGCTCAGAGGACACTGAAGACGTGCCCCGACGTGTCCTCACGGGACACGGCGCCGCCTAGGTAATTCAATCGCCTATTGCGAAGCAAGAGCTTGGACGCGGAAGGAATAGAACCATCCACCCAGCCACCGCAGGGTTTTCTCAAACCGCGGTATACTACTTAGCCAGTCCCGCGACCCCGGCTTGTGTTTGGTCCTAAGTATAGACTATAGGACCAAACACAAGCCGGGTTCGCGGCTGGACAGCTTTTTGTGATCCGCGTAAAACACGACGTGCCGCCGTCCCAGGCGTGGTCCATGGTCTGACGGCGAGTCACACGTTACTCGCCGTCCGCATGTTTGCGCCTACGCATACGGTGGCCGGAAATCGCCCCACGACGGTCGTTGGTATAGGCGTCGCCTGCGGCGGATGGGTCGTGAGGTGGACGCTGTCCTCACCCTCATGCGGCTCGCCTCCTCCTTCACTAGCATGACTGCTTCGCAGAAGGAGGCGACCGTTTCCCATTCCGTCTTGCCCCGCAGCATGGCCTAGACCAAATGTCAGGCGCGAGAGGTCACCGCATATCGCCTCTGTGAGGACACCGACGGTGATCTCCCCAAAGTATGCTCCATGGCATGCAGACGGCGAGTAATGGGTGACTCGCCGTCCGATAATGGGCCATGCCCGGGTCGACGGCGCGTCGTGTTCTACGCGCGCCTCACGGAGCTGTCAGCAATCTGACCGTGCCCCCTTAGAGCGCCAAAGACTACCGGGGTCGCGACCCCGGCAGGCTTTGCCGCTCTTCCTGTCTCATCAGGTAACCGACCTGACCTTAGAACGTAAAGGGCTATTGAGGATCACCGTGGATTTTAGTCAGTAGAAATCTTGACAGTCTCTGAGGACCCATTTGATGATTTTACAACGATAAAAAAAATACCGTGTCCTCCGGACAATACTCACATTAGTGACACCCAGGCGTTTCCCCGCTCAATCCAACACAGGAACCTCCTGAAATAGTCGTTTCCGACCCGCATCTACTTCAGCGGAAGGTGCGGTCGTCGCCGTGGCGCCTCTCCAGTCACTCCTCAAAGAGGGGACGGGTCTTACCGTGACCTGCTTTGCCACTCTTAGGTTTAATGGAAATTGTTCATGCACTACAATAATATCAAAACCTATCGGGCTCGTGACAAAATTTTAAGACTGGAATGAATGACAGCACATAGAGAGCTTTGTGATCTTTAGGACTCCGTCCGCGCCATGTTTGCTACCACGTCTTGCGTTCCCATCGCTACGTTTCCATCGCTTACGTATCCCACGTTTTCTGGCAACGTTTGTTCCCTGCCGACGCCCTATAACGTATCAAGAAACATGATCTTACGATGCAGATGATTTACACTTTTATTACGTAGGGCGGTCGGTTTGTTTTCCCACGTATTGCTGCCAACGTGTTCGTTTCAGCGAGTTGTTTAACAGCGTTTTTGTTTCCGACGTGGTAGCAAATGTTACAAACATAGTTATTGTGAGTCTAAGATTGATCTTCGTTGTTTACGTTACGTTCGTAAAATACGCGAGTCTAAACTCGACATTCGAGTACGTATTCGTGATGAAAAGCACAGAGTTTTCCTCAAATAAAATACTTATTTAGTCCCTCATTACGTTACGAGCACCAAACCCCGTCTCGGGCCTAAATAAATAGCTTTCACCCCTTGGATAACAATGTACTATTATGTGCTGCCATTCAACCTTCGTGCTGGGTGAGTCATGAAGTGAGCCTGGGTCAGTCATGAAATAACATCAACAATTTCCAATCTTTCTCTTTCAAAACCGATGTATCTGCGATTAACAATGACGGGAATACACGCGTAGATCTCAAGGAGTTAAAGCAACTTGGTGATCGGCAGTGTTCCTCAAACATGCTTATTATACGAGGCAAGTAAAAATAATGAGATCTCCGTACGGGAATCGAACCCGCGATACGGCAGTCCAATCGCTCAACCACTGCGCTAAGCGTGCCGTAAACAACTCCTTTTTGTGAAATAGATACTTTTTTTTGATGTCATTCAACTTTATTGTTTTGTAAGGATCATATTTTCAATGTTTTTATTCTTTTGCGAAGTATGTTTTCATACAATTTGAAGGAACGAAAACGAAAACATTATAAATTCTTATGACACACATTTTTATGAATTAGTATCTTATGTAAGGATGCTTAAATAATTCATTGTATCGGAAGAAAAATATCAGGACAGAGAAGTTGGTTAAAAAGTTAAGTAATGTTTCTTCGAATAGCCTAGAGTCGTATTGGTACTCGAATGTAGTCAATTGTTATTTTCCTTCTCATACAATGAAAATATGCGGGCATGTCGAACAATATATTTTTTCAAGTTTTGATGATTTTTCCCTCAAGGACTGAAGTACTCTGTACTTATTGATATAATTTATCTTCCTAGAATGTTTTTTAAGATTACTAATTTGCTACAATATGATGAGCTGAGAATTGTCTCTGCAGGCCTGTAAAAATTTCTAAGATAAAGCTTTTTGTACCTAATTCATATTTTTTCGAACTTCTCAATTTCTTGCAATATTTTAGATGCCACCCGAATCGATCGGTTCTAGCGATATCTCAAACCAATGTGTTTTTTTTTTCAAAACTAATGTGGAAGAGGGGAAGAGGCAATGCATCAGATGGCGTATGTTACTCAAAAAAAGAAAAAGATTCAGCTCGTGAAGTAACACAATGTACACACGGCTACGAATCAAGGCTACACAAAACCAATTTATCGTGATTTCGCTTTGTAGGTATGTTCTTTCCGTAGGTACATTAAACGGTCAGATTATATTGGTTTTGTATAGCTTGGTGTGTATCTGTGTGTACACACAGAACAGTTATGAGATGCTAGACCATTTTGAGGGTTTTTTTTTCGGAATTCACCTATAGCTTCCGCCTGATAAGCGTGGAATAAAATTCGTTAGTTACCCATTCGTGTATCAATGTATTTCAATATTTCAAAACCATTCGAAAAAATGTGTAGTGTCGTCACGAATAAAAACAAACATAATTTTTATCGTCTCACGTCCCACGAGGCGACCGTGATTTTATTTTGAAATTCGAACGATGACGATGCATTATAAGGATCAATGACCTTTATTCCAGACTTATTTGGCGGGAACATAGTAATGTAATATCGTAAAAGTTAAAGACTGATAACAAAATTATATCGATATACCTACCCTTATTGATGAAAAATTATTATTATCGATATGCCTAGCTGAAGACATTTCATCTACTATATAAAAATAAGTAGGATTTTCCTTCCTGACGATATAACTCCAGAACGCACGAACCGATTTCTACGGTTTTGTATTCGTTGGAAAGGTCTCGGGCTCCGTGAGGTTTATAGCAAAGAAAATTCAAGAAATTCACAAAGGCAAAGTTCGAAAATCACGCGGACGAAGTCGCGGGCGTAGGGCTAGTATGGTATAATATAGTACATAATTATGAAGTATTTTGGAATAATAGTTAAAAAAAATCACTTACATTTTAATGTCCAAAGTACCTACCTACCGATATTGATTCCAGACAAACCATTTTAAATTCCAATGTTGGCAGGTGCACTGGGATGATTTAAATACTTAGTAAAGTTCACAAGCACTAGTTATTATTCATTATTTAAACAACTAAAACTAGCTTGCTACATATAAGTAATCTGTGACTAAAACAGACGAAAGAAAAAGTCAGATTGAATTTGTTCGCGCCAACCACTGCGACCATAGAGCTTCTGTCACACACAGAGTTATTTTGTTTGTGGTCGTGTTATATTAAATAGTCGAGATATTGACTATCGAATATTGTCTTTTTAAAATTAAAATAATTGTTACTATTAATTTAGTAATGTTATTTAAACAAATGATTACTTTAATAATGTAGATGAAGTTTGCAAATAGATACTTATATATAAAAAAAGAAATATGTTGTTGAAGAGTTATTTTTATAAGTTGGCCAACATGGTGAAATTAGAATTCGGGGATACGGAAAAACTTTCATGGAAAATTTTAGCTCCTTATTTTGTTAATAATTTCATTTTTTATGGACAACTCACGGTCAAGTGAGCGAAAAATATTTTTTGGACACGTTCCTAAATAGTTCAACTCTTTTTTCATTAAAGTTGGATCACAGGTTTGAAGAGCGAGTGCGCGAGCTCTAAGAACTACCACGACGAAGAATTAAAGCTCAATCAGTATGGAACAATTTTGAAGCCTCCATCGAAGAAAGAGCGTAGCGAGCTTTAAATTTTTTATAGTTTTGTGGACAGCAAACAGTTTAGTATTAATTAAAGATGAGTGAATCAATACATCATGAAAAATTAATGTTACAAATCTAGTTGTGTTGTGGGAATACCCATCGTGCCCACGACGGTGGATCCTCGCTTGAGTGTGTAGATAGTAAAAAATACAGGCTAGCCACGACGACGTAAGTAAGTCGAATTACATCATTATGTAGGCTCAGTTGAGAACCAGCGTCGGGCACTAGTTGTCCGACATTTGCTGAACTAGGTCTATTTGGCGCAGCCGTGAGTCACACAATAGTTTAGCGTTTTTTCTTTTTCTTTTATATATTTTCTTTATGTTTATGTTGTGTGTACTTATGGCATGTGTCAATAAACGTTTTTTCTTTCTTTCTTTAAGTCGTAGTACTAGGAATGTTTTTTCCTTTTAGCTGGTCGGCGTTGCCAATCAGTCGAATCGCGTCGCCGCGTCGTGAGGAAGGATGCTTATAGTTGCTAGGTGTTCTGTAAAGCAAAAACTTGTTGACATGCTAAGTTGGTAGCCAATAAAACACTTTATCTGATTAATCTTCTTTATTTTCAGTTAAGCATAGAATAGTTACAGTATCCCAATTTCTCCAGTCTAATTTGACAGTATGTCTCAATCACGCACCAAGTAATTCACAATGAAACCTTTAAGTAACGTACATTTTTATTGGTGTTTCACAATACAAGTATATACGGCCGAAATTAAATACAAATAAATCAACATAACTTATGTAGAACATATGTTTTATCATTCCTTACCACAAACGGGGAATATTACATGCGTAAACTAAAAAATACTTAAAAACTAAGATACATTTTGTTCTAATTTGCGAAATGTAACCGTTTAACAATTCCTCTTATGAACTAATATAATTGTTAAAATGTCACTTGTCATGCAGTTAGTAAGATTTTATACATATTACAAAATTTTTGGTAATAAAACATTTATCATAAAGAGTTCAAACTAAACGTTTGACAATACAACGTGCCGTTATAATCAAAAACATGAGAACATAATGAAACTATTCGCTGTGATGTCCAGAGGCAACAACAGTCCTCAGATACATGGAATGTTAACTAATTACATCTAAAGCGTTAATAGTACCACAATACTGTCTTACCAATAATTAAATACTTAACAATATAAATTATACAAAAGAACCTATACAGCGAGACCGCCGCGACAAAACAACAGCACGATGTTTATAATCATTTAATATCGGCAACACATTGATAAAATACAATATAATGGGCAACGACAACACAGATATACGTAAGTATGGCCATAGAGTGCTCCAAGACCGCGACACTGACACTCGCTTGTGATGATGTTCTAGACTCTAGATCGCTCGCTACGCTCTAGAATCCTGAGCGTAGCGAGCGATCGGCGGAACACGTCGCGAAGTACGAGCGGAGACCGACGCGTGTCTACTATCATAATTATAATATCGGTGCAAAATGTCTAATAGATAGGTACTACGCACTATTTAGAATAGTTTGTGGACACTTGAGCTCTCCTGCGACGCGCACCGACACGACACATTACCATACGATAATATTTTTTTATATAATAAGTCTTTTCTTCTACATTAACAATAATTTGTTATAATATAACCGATTGTAATTTATTATATTACGAGTTTTTTTTTCAATGTTAATTTGTTTATAATGTACACGATTTTAAATTTGTTTCAGTGCTCAATATTATATATTATTATATATATTTTTATATTTTAAAATTCGTTGGCTACCTAAACGAGTGGTGATAGCTATGTAGGACAACAGAATCTACAATAGGGATTGGAATATATCTTACATTTAGTGGCACGGCAGGTTAACAGTTTGAGGAATGATTGTACAGCAAATAATCGAAGAGTTTGGTAACTTTCTGTGCCATTAATTGCATTATTATAGCATTGAGATGGCGCGCAGTATACTGTTTGTTTTTATTTTTATGTACACGCTGTTTTAATCTATATTACAACTGCAAGAATTTTTAACAGATATTTCAATTAAATCATATTTTTCAGCTGTACAAGTTATAGGAGGATTTTAAAATAAATATATAAATATAAACAAAAAAACAAATAGTATATGTAAAATATCAGATGCCACGCGCCAGACCAAGCATATCGTATCATAGCTACGAATCTAGCTTATTTCTAGATATCTAGGGAATACACTAACTTTTGATAAGGGCTATTAAAACGTTCCTGAGACCTGTCGGTCATCAAAACTTCAACTACTTTTAATTCCTTACGTGCCTTCATTGAGCAGTTGACCTGTCTCGCATAATTACAATATAATATTACTACTTATATATTTTATTGCTCAAAAAACATAATGATTTGATAGAAAGCACGGTCGTCGACAAGGCTGGCTATGGAAGACGGCTCGGCGATGTCCCACGACCGCACAACCTCTCTTAGAAAGGTATATAGAATAGACTACTACAATAGTTTCAAAAATATTAAGTCTTATAATATTTTCACGTATAGTATGAATAATTTGTTTTTTAATTTATGTACAGAAGCGTATGTCCCGTCGCTAGACGGGTTTTTTATTTTAATAAGTGATCTAATTTTTTTAATAATAGGAAATGGTGTGTTTTGCTGCTCCCTACCTAAGTATCCAAGCATTTTCACTGACGCGCGCTTTATATTACGAGCACCAACATTGGCTATTTTACACATGCATTCTTAGCCCTCATTTTATCAAATCATGTATATTTTTAAGCTGTAGAAGAATATTTTATCTATTTTATGGTGGTAATGCAACAATCAATTCCTTTAAGCAATAAATAAATCAGATCTATGTGTTTAATGACTTGGAATTAAATCATTAGATTCACACTCCCGCATCAAAAACTTGTTCTGTTTACAATGACAATAAATCGTGTATTATATTTTATTTACTAAGTATGTTGAGAGCTCATTCTTTTCCATGTAAACACGTTTTCATGCAGAAAGAGTACATCTAAAGGTTTAAATTCTTGGTCAGTAATATATACGGTGGAATGTTTACATAATAATACTTAAAAAGGAAAATAGATGATTGCCATAATTATATACATACATATATTTTTATCTGATTTTTTGGTATACACTATACACAAATAATACTTTCAAATACTCAAAATCGTGTTCCGTTAATTTTTAATTTTGGAGCAACTACAGGAATGTGTTTTTAACTGTTTTCATAAATTTCTTTATATTTTATACTCGTAAAGTTGTCTGTGTGTGTATTTTTTAATAATTATAACATTTATAATTTCAACGGTAGATACGGTATAACGAATTAGGTATCAATGCCACAAAATGTCCATATTTCAAGCAACAGTGCTTTGTAAGCGATTCTGATCAATTATTTTTATATTTCTTCACAATTTTTACATTATAATGCGAATATTTTTAGTACATAAGCCATTGACACCTAACATACTTGTGCTACAATAAATTGGCACTTTATGTGCGTTATATTTTTTACATTTACAATATACCCAGATATATACTAATTTTATATTCTAATTTAGTAATGCCACAAAAAGGGTAATTTATTTTATATTTGTGATCTACTCGTTTCGACTGATTTTACGAGTATCAATTTAAGCAAGCTTAGTATGCCGAGTTTAGATCTCCCATACATTTTTTTACATAATATTTTATTTACACTTTTTTTTACAAATGGAGAACAGACAGGATTTTTTTTCTCTTTCTCTTATCGTCTGATTGTTTCTCTACCTAGCCTCAAGTTATAGAGGCATGATGATATTGATCATTATAAAAAGTTTTTTAATGTCTCTTCGAACTCAACCAACAATTTTCCGCCTTACCACAGTAAGATAAACATCTGTTGATAACTTGTCAAAAAAAAGTGTAACTGCAAAACGACCCTTTTTGGTAAGCGTCCACAGGTCCGCATCGTACGTATCGGACGCATCGCATCAAACGGATTTCTGTGTCGGCAGAGATCGGATTGCCGACGCGAGTATCAGCAATCGGATTGCCGATGCCACCTTCATCGCTTCCACTGATCGGCACTCCGTATGACGTCATCGGTACGCATCGCATTAAGGCATTGCTGATGAGTCGTCCGTACGATGCGGATCAGTGGACGCAGTTGTATGAGTTTTCATACAAGGCAAACTAAAATCCGTTACGTACGATACGTCCGATACGTTCGATGCCGACCTGTGGACGCACACCTTTAATCGACGTCAAATGCCGACACTTTTTTTTGACAAGTGCTCAACAGCTGTCTAACTTTTGTGGTAAGACTGTTAAGATCTATCTCACCAAGATTAGACAAGGACCAATCAACTTCCTGGCTACTCAAATTCCTGCCCGCTGCCAGAACATGCAAGAAGGTTCTGATAGACCCAGGGTCGAAAAGCTCTTAGGTCTTAAAGACGATGAGCCTAAAAGACCCATTATCCGAAAGACTCAGGGTCCTGGAAACTCCTTTGTCTAAAAGACCCTAGTCTTTTAGGACACCGAGTTTTTCAGACAAAGAGGTATAGACCCTTTATCAGAAAAACTCAGTGTCCTGTTCAGAGATAGCTTTGTCTGAAAGACCCAGGGTTTTAGATACCCCTTTGTCTATAAGACCCAGTGTCCTAGAGACCCACTTAGAGAGAAATCGAGAAGCTTGAGAGGCCATGTCTCAAATAATTATGTAGATAGAACTTAAAATATTTTCTGGTGAGTCCAAAGGACATTTCAATAGTGTGCTATCAATACTTTTAAGATTTTTGAGGGAAAGTTTTTAGGAGAACACAAAAATTGAAGATTTATAAAAATGCAGGTAGCAAAAATCAAAGTAATTGCCATACGATGAGGTAATGCCAGTCTTTTGGGTACATTACCATCATAAAGCACTGAGGTATTGTTTTTCGGTGCTTTGTTATAGTTTTGTTTTATTATATTTAATAATTTAATGTATTTTATATACCTACTGTTTTGAGCAAAAAAAAAAAGCAATCAAATTGTAAATTACTTGAGAAAAGGTTTGGGTCTGTCAAATGAATGCAAATTGCATTTTGGGTTTGTCAATACCAACTACATTTCTATAAACATTCAATTCAAATATTTTCTTGTAAAACATCTCCTCAAAAAACTAAAAACAACTGGCAACATTAACAATTTGAAAAAGTCCAAATATTCTCTATGGTCAATGGCTTACGTACTCCTAAGTGATGATGATCAGTGTCGCTAGTCCGTGTGCCGCTTGTGTCAGTTGAGCGGCAGACAGAACATGTGCTGCAGCAGCGTGGGCTTGCGGGGAGGCAGCTCCGAGCACACGCTGTCGTAGTCCGAGGACGACGATTCTGCACCGTAGCCGTATGTCTGGGGAATAAAGAAAGGTTTTATTACTGATATGTTTCTTGTGTGGGTAATTGACTTACACGACTGTAGTTCTTTAAACTATTTATTCATCAGACTTATTACAAAACATATTAGTGAGACATACGGGGACGCTACCGATATTTTTCACATGGCCTCTGACACAGGATTCTGACACTCGATAGTGTTGCCATTCAACAATATATTATTACAACATTATGAAAATACACATCAATTACTGAAGCGGAATCAATTTTTTTCCAACTCCTCCACTATTCTTTTCTGATTAATTTCGTTGCAGGATCCAAGACAGGTAAATTCATTCTCCGGGACACGTCGAGCTTCATTGTCTCGGCGCTTTTCTGGTGGTTGCCACTGTTGATTCTGGCTTTCAAGAGTTGCAGTGGTTTGGAAACAGTGTGGTGGGCATGTCTGTCGCATGCGACAAACTGTGGGTCAAAACCGCCCTAAGACAGTGAGACGGGGTCATGGAAGGCCACGTAGGAGATGGCGGGAGGACCTAGACAGGTTCTGTACGAATTGAAAGGAGGATGCTCAGCATCGCAAAAAATGGAAGGAGTGGAGGGGAGGCCTTTACCCCGGAGTGGGACAGAGAAGGCTACAAAAAAATAAAAAATTACAGCTGGGGGGGTATTACAACGTTTTAAAACCAGGCTTGTTCCAGTGAGTGAACGAGATCTCGCTAGACGACTTGTATAGCTCTGTCACTTTCACTCGTCGGAAAAAGCCTGGTTTTAAGACGTTATATTTTCTTTCGATGGGATACACATAAATTCGTTTCTGTCATCTTGGTTCTCAGAGGACCGTTTTGCAAGATTTTGTAGGGGATAATGTATGGCGTTGTATGAGCGAGTTTCGTGACACAACAGTATAATGGATCCAGTAAAAAATAAGGACGACGCTGATCAACAATGAATGGAATAATGTAGAATTTGTCCAAATTGTGGATAATTAAAGGCTGTCGTAAAAGATATTTAGTGAAAGATTTTAAACGTTAAGACGTGAGTCGAAGGTTTATAATCGTGTGTTACCTGCGCGGGGTCGTGGTAAGGATGCAGCAGACAGGCGTGCTGTCACACGCAGTCCTCCAGCGACATCAGCAGCGGGTTCACGTACTCGAAGCCCTCGAACTCCGACTGGTCGATGTCTGCGATCACCGTGCTGGAAATATTAACAAAATGTGTATTAGAACTTTATAAGAAAATATTTTCCGAAGGAAATTTCAATTGTGTGCTACCAAAACTATTTAAGATTTTTCAGGGCAAGACTTGCCCTCAAAAATCTTAATAAAGTAATAGGAAAACACAAAACCTAATAAAATGACATAAAGTATGCATCAGAATCACTTAAAACAAGTTTTAAAAAAGTGGGAACATTATTTGTATTTATTTACTCTGGCAACAAATTAGTAACTGTCAAATAATTTTTAAAAGCACAAAGAACCGGGGTCGCACAGGTAACAGTGACCCTGAAACGTAAAGGGCTATTGAAGGAGCACCGTGGATTTTAGTCAGTATGAGTCCGACAGTACGTTCCAGTCCACCTAAGGGTGTGGGAACTCATTCTATGAAAGGCATAATGGCCCAGAAGACATGCAAAAAGTGTAACAAAAAAAATTGTTCTAGCATTTCTGTTGTATTTCACATTGAACGAAATAGTTTCCGTATAAATCAATTCATTAAAATAAATTGTAATACAAGTATTATTTTTCTTATTTATATTTCATTCAGTGTGTCAAGCAAAAATTTCCTTTCAACATCTACTCTCGCTCAATCAATGTTTGGGTCGAATAAGATAACTTATTTTGTTCGGCTACATTTCAATATTGATCTGAATATGTATGCCTATGCACCATCATTTGATCATTTATGCCATAATATCACTAATGGTCCAGGTAATAGAGTATAGTATTCTATGTACTATGTAATACTAACTCGTTATCAGGTGTGAGGTGTACAGGTTCGTCGGTGAACTCCGGAGGGAAGTTGGCGAGGTCCCTCTCGCCCTCCAGTCGCGGCTTGAATGGAGGTACCACTTGCTTTTGTTCCAGCTGAAAGGAAATAAACATTTTGTTGAGAACTTATTTACGTTCCAAATGGTTAAGCTTAAAACAGTCCACTGACGGACACAGGCTCATACAACTGCACGACACTTTTGAAGTGAAAACTTCTTTAGCGGCGTTGTACACTTTTTCTGTAATGGGTAAAAAATTTAAAACTCGCGTCAGGGTCACGTGACCAAAACTCGCGTCAGGGTCACGTGACCCTGATCGAAAATGAGTAAGACGTCATTCAAATTAAAAATAAAACATAGTAACAAAAAAGTTTTCACTTCTACCGGCACTCCTGGAGTGCAACCTTTTTTTTTAAATAGTAGGGTTTTTTTTTTTTTTTTTTTTTTAGGTAGTAAAATCATCAAATGAGTCCTCCGCCCTGGGTGGCAAACCAAATTAAAATTGCATTAGGGGAACAGAGTATGGGGTGCTATGACAGGAAACCTCCACGTGCGCCCGTGGAACTGGAGTTCCCTCTCGGATACGTCCGGGGGGAAGACCAGTTTTTCGGGCCGGTGCACCCTGGGATGCGGGCAAAAACTCTTCCTTAGGCACTGTGTGCCCAAGTGGTCTCTTTGCCCGTATGCGAAATAGTAGGGTTACGAAAAAAGTTAGCTGAGGTAGGGTAAAATTTACCAATAACTTTTATTTTTATTTTATTTTATTTATTTATCACTTACAAATGTCCTTACAGGCTAGACCCAATGCGATATTGTAGCATGCTTAAAACTATTTAACCATAACAAAGTATATACAAAGCTGTTCTTGTAAATTCACCCAAAGAGCAACAGAAAATGTCAATGTCATCAGCAATGAGATTGAGAGTGCGGATCGCGATGGTGAGCGGCGCCTCTCGCAGTAAGTTAGTACGCGCGCGCGGTTCCGCCAGGAGTCGTGGTTGACGACGACGTCCCACATACCCGTCTAGCGCGACTAGCTCCATCCTTCGTAAAATATCCGCATTGTGTATCTTCCCTCTAATTATCTTAACTAATTAAGATACACCTTCAAGTGCTTAATTAAAAAAAATGATTCTTCACAGTGCAGTAATTTATACAGAGGACATTTTATGTGGTACAATGTAGAAAGAACTTAAATAAATAAATCGCAAATCTACCTGATTCGGCAGTAAAAAGATGAATCAATATCAATCATGTAGAAAAGGTATTGTTATCATTTTCTGATTGTAAAAGAGTGTCCATGGAGCAACGACGATATAATACTAGACTACGCATGCACGATCTAAGGAACGAAAATTATTCTGCCAACTCGCTGAGGTACTACGTAAGCGAGGGGGACGGGGTACTGCGTTGTGATTGGCTAACTCAAGGTCTGTTCTGTCTCAACGTATGTTTACGGCTCACAGGATTGGTCGAAATGAGACGAATATAAGACTTTTTTGCCTAATGTGTTGGCAGACATCGATCGCCTGTTATTAGGAGTCTAGTATTATATCGTCGTTGCCATGGAGTTTCTTACCCGTTCTTCTCCACAGAGATCAACGCTTTGGAATGGGCACCTACGGTACTTGCAATATTAATTGTTTTAGACACCATATTTTTGCAGTATTTATACTTTTTGTCTTTTGAATATTTCTATGAATTGACACAGCCGGGCGATAAATTAGCCAGAACTTAGCGTAGTAAAACCAAGCCTGGTGCACCGCGGTGTAGCCACGTCAACGGGGCCGCCGCGTGTGCTTGTAGTATGAAACTGCATAACACGCGGGCGCACCGTGGGTGTTTTTCACAGTCGGTTGCCGCCCGCCGCCCGTTTCTCACGCTTTCCGTAAATATTTTTACTTTATTCTCACGAGCAAAGATTTTACATTTGCTTGTTTGTGTGTGTAAGTGACACTTCTGTACGTAGTACTTTTAAGTATTCTGTGGTAAAACTGTCAAAATGTAAGAGCTTCTAAAACCGTTAAAGGTTGCTCACCATCTCCCACTCGATGCTCTTGAAGAAGGGATGGCTGACGATGTCCAGGAAGCCACTCTCGCCGCAGCCGAGCCGCTCCACCGGGTTCTTGTTCAGGAAGCCTTTCAGCACTGACGCCGCCTTCACCGACAGCGAGCGAGGGATACGGATCGTCTTCTCTAGGATCACCTGAAATTACACGCATGATTATTAAAGCATTATTTTGTATAGTTAAATAAATAGAAACGCGGTTTGGAAATACTAGAAGAACTGAAACTTGAAGACTTCACGAAAATCTATTCTTAAGCTTCCATATTATTGGGCATACGGGCAGCGAGTTAAGGGCAACTCGCTGCCCGACCATGGACCATGCCCGGGTCGACGGCGCGTTGAGTCCCACGCGCGCCTCAAAGAGCGTCAGCATACTGACGAGGCGGTCTCAGAGGGCCAAAGCCTGCCGGGGTCGCGGGATTATTTCCTTACCGTGACCCCGGAACATAAAGGGCTATTGAAGGACACCGTGGATTTAAGTCAGTACAAGTCTGACAGTCTCTACCGCCCGGGGTGGGAGGACTTATTTGATGATTTTACCACGTTAAAAAAAAAAAAACTTCCATATTATTAAACATTTGGAAAGAAAAAGTTGTTGCTCAGTCCAGTGAGATTTCGTTCAAAACTTTTACCAATAACACAAATCGTATTTTCCATCATTTAAAATTAGTATAATTTGAATCATAATTTAAATGATCTGTCTCGCTATCCCAAGAGGCTCGGATTCCAATTGGTTGCAGCAAGATCGAAGGCCAACATAATTATCAATAACTATTTTATCGTACCTGGAACAAATAATCCTCAGTATTCTGATCCGGGTTGTCGGCAGCCTGCGCGATGTCGAAGGGTGACCTTCCGGCCAGCATCTCATACGTCAGCACCCCGAGCGCCCACCAGTCCACACTGAAGCCGTACTCCTCGCCGCGTAGAATCTCCGGCGCGATGTAGTTCGGCGTACCGCAGAACGTCGACGTCGTGTCGCCCGGTCGTACACCCTCCTGGAATAAGAACAAAGAGAAATTAGGTATTAGGTCCACCTTGAAGTCTTTTTAATGCTTAAAAATTAAAATAAATAACAGTTGAATAAGCCTAAATTTATTGAACAGTGAAGGACCGAGATGTATTCCTTGCAGAATCCCCTAAAATTACACAATTACCCGCAAACAGATTTGTCATTCACTTCCGAGTCAATAAAAATAAAGTATTTTACGACTTATATGAAACTATTCAGCTTACACACCTATTAATTTTAGGAATATTTTAAGAACATTTAATTAAATGTTATGATTAATTGTGTCGAATGCTTTCCTAAAGTCATTATGAACATGTAGATACTCATCACATTTATTAGCAAAAAATAAAAACCGGCCAAGTGCGTGTCGGGCCACGCACAGTGTAGGGTTCCGTAGTTGCCCATCAAAATACTTATGCGAACTAACTAAACTGATTCGCTGAATTTTATTTTTAAAAAAGAAGAATTAAAATCGGTCCAGGAGTCTTTGAGAAATCGGGGAAAATACATAAGAAAAAAGATTACAACGAATTTAGAACCTCCTCCTTTTTTTGAATTTTGTTAAAATAGTTGACGATAAAAACCTACCTATCCCCAAAAAACATACCTATAAAAGCTGTAAAAATAAAGTTGACAAACTTACATTTGCAGTTGAAGGGCATGTTCTCCGATACATTTTGTTTAAGAAAACATTTATCCAAGTACATTTTATAAGTTGGTCGACTATTACTCGTAAAGTTGTAAAGCCTACTTAGTCATGATAATTTTCTTTTAAACTTCGTTATATATACTACTACTGTGAATTTTTTCACACCACAAACATAACCGTTTAGCTGGTAGAGGGGGGGACACTCGAATCGAGCAAAATTTAGCACTTTAAAGCTTAATATTTCACAAACGAATTTTTTTATCAAAAAACTGTTAATGGAAACTATTTACATTATTTTTTACATATATACATTATTTTTTAAAGACCTATTTAATGATACCCCACACTAAGGGGTACGCGAGAAAAAAAAAATCCTCACTTTACGTGTAAGTACAGGAGGTACCCTAAAAAAAAATATTTTACGAGATTTTATTTTACCACTTTTTCGGCACAACAAATCCGTATATTTACACCAAATTACAGCTCTCTAGTACTGTGCGTCTCTGAGCTAAACTGCGGACAGACGGACGGACGGACGGACGGACATGGCGAAACTATAAGGGTTCCTTGTTGACTACGGAACCCTAACAACAATGTTCAAGATGGATTTTCAGAATGTTGTGGTTTCTATGTTACCTTGCACATGCCGTAGTCAGTGAGCTTGATGTGTCCCTCGTGGTCCAGCAGCACGTTATCCAGCTTCAAGTCGCGGTAGATGACGCCGCGCTCGTGCAGGAAGTGCAGCGCGAGTGATATCTCGGCCGCGTAGAACCGTGCGTGCTCCTCCGGCAACCGTCGCTGACGTTGCATGTGGAACCTGGAATCGTAGAATAAGAAATATTAGATATTTTTGCAAAAAATCAAGGACTGAAAAATCTTAAGAAATGTAGATAATAGTCAGTTCAGGAGATATAATTATAGTTCGTAAAGATGCCGTTTCGATCATTTGGTGTTTTTTTTTCGTCACTCTCCAGCCTGTTGTTGTTGTGTTAACAATTCTAACTACCTCTAGTACCTACTTCTGATTTTTAATCAACGTAGGTGTCTGATTCATTTTTTTTAAACCAAATCCAGTTAATTTCACTGTAGTTACGGTTGCACACTTTCCAAAAAGTTAATTATGATTCTAGTGTCAAAACATTAATTTATAAACAATATTTCTTGACAATCTATTAGACTGCTGTGACTTAATATAACAGAGTAAAGAAGTCAAAGTTAAATTTAAGAATAAAATCTCTCTCCTTCTTCTACCTTTCTTCAAAAGATTATTTTTCTGATAAACATTGTTAATCGATGGTCCCTGCGCACAAACAGACATGTCAAAAACCGAGGCGTTTTTAATGTTCAAACCATAGAAATAATTTTATGTACACATATAATTATTTCACAGAGGTTTGATTCTATGTAAACTCACATGAGATCCCCTCCCCTAACAAACTCAATGACAAAGAACAGTCTGCTCGGGGTCTGGAAGCAAGAATGCAGCCCTACGAGGAAGGGATGGTTGGAGGCCGTCTCGAACACGTGCTTCTCCGTCTGCACCCAGTCGATGTCCTCGTCGTCCGTCACCAGCGCCTTCTTGATCACCTTCATTGCGTACACGCGTTTTGTGCGCTTCAGTTCTACCATCAGGACCTAGGGAGAGACAGAAGTCAGTTAAAGAAGAAGTGAATGTTGAAAAGTCGTCGATCATCTGTTTAAATTGATCTGAATAGATTTTAAGTGTGCTTTCATCTTGAGAAATGATTGGTGAAATATGTTATTGGATGAATTGGTTTTGAACAAACTCTCGATATTATAAAAGATGTAAATAATGATGATTCTTTTTCGTTCTGTTTGTATTTTCTGATTTGTGTAACTATGTAGTCTTTAAAAGAGACTGTGACTTCTGAGTTTCTTTCTGCTGTTTCTTCTCAGTGTAGTACGAGACACCTAAAGCCGTCTAAAAGTGTTTTTAAAACCTACTTGCATTAATAAATACAATTTCATTTCATCATCATTTTACGAGTATATCATATAAGTTGTCGTCTTCTAAACATATTGTACTTGTAATGACTTGTCAATATTCTCCCATACATAAAGCCATATCATACAAATACACATTCAGTCAAAACTTTCCACACACGTCTTACCACAGTATTGTCATAACGAATATCTATGACAGGCAGCGGTATTACAACCAACCATTGTATGTAATGTATGTATGTATATGTATGTATGTAGGTATTACAGTTACAGACATGTTTTGGCACCTGTCACCGTTGACGAGCGAGAAGTGAGTAGAATTAGTAACTCGAAATAAGTCGTTTTCCTAGATGGGACAAGTGCCATTATAAGGAATATCATCATTAGGCTGAAGACGTCCACTGCTGACCAAAGGCCTCCTACGCCACACCGAACAAAAATCTGCCATTTTCATTCATCGGTTGCCCGCGACTCTCACGATGTCGTCGGTGCAACTAGTGGGAGGTCTACCTACGTTGTCACTTTCGGTTCGTGGTCGGTACTACAGAACTTTTCTTCGAGATCAGTTATTAGTTCTACGAGCAATGAGGCCTCCGCACAGTTAACCTCATCTAAATTTCGCATACTAGGCAACCTATAAGCGACCTATGTTTGCATTTGTCTTTGCATAAAAAAAAATACCCAACAGTGACTTTAAATAAGTTTCTTTAGTCTTTGACTTGATATCTAATATCTTTAAACGAGCAATTCTTGTATATTTATATATAATCAGGATCTCGGAAACGGCTCCAAGGATTTTCATGAAAGTTACAGATTAGGGGTTTTTCGGCTTCTTCCTAGGTTCGAGAAAAGCTCGGTTCCCATCAAGATATAGACATTTAAAAAACCGAGCGAAGCTCGGTCAACCAGATATTTTATTTGATAGAAGACGTTATATGTACACATAGACAGCACGAAAAGAACAAAAGTAATATTGGAAAAAGATTGCCGGGGTCGCGGGACTGTCTTATCAGGTAAACGTGACCCTGGATCGTAAAGGGCTATTCAAGGATCACCGTAGATTTTTGTCAACTCAGTACGAGTCTGAGAATCCCTCCCGTAAAAGTAACATTGGCAAATGCACTAACGTGTACCGTGCATAGCTCGATAAAAGAGAACGTTTATAGTTTAATATTTGACCGCACATACCTTAGCATAAGATCCTCGTCCAATAACCCTGATGAGTTCGAAGTCGTCGAGGGAGTACTGTCTCTGGGAGCCGGGCTCCAGCTCGTCAGGCCGCGGGGGCGCCGGCGCAGGCGCGGGCGGAGTCTCCGGCAGCGGGGGCTCCACCTCCGCACGAGATCTGCATGGCACCACACAGTTTGTAAACAGTTCTCGAAATTTCTTGAAATGCTTTTGTTTTAGCACTCGTAGAAAACGAATTATGTCCTTAATTTTTGAATTAAGAGTTTTTAGAAGATGATACATTTCGCATCCATTTATTGTCCTGTATTCGCAATGTTTTTTTTTTATTTTGAGCTAGTTATACATGGTTTTTCTTTCAACATAAACACTATACATAACGTTAGAAATATCATAATGCACAGCACAGTTTAGAAAAATAACACAGGCACAAATACACACGATATATTTATAGAAACAACTTATAAAAGGACACTATTCAATCAGTCCCAAAATTCTCACGAATTTTTATATTAAATTCTACAGACACAATATTTCGTTTATAATCTAAGTACGTGGTATTCCCGAAGCGCTTCGATTCTATACTGTGCTTTATGCTTAAAATATTCCCAAAAATATTTTGTTTAAATAAACGAATTTATTCTGTGGACGCTGTACTGTAAGTCCGTATCGCCCGGAAGGTTAAGGTGACGAAAAAAAAAACAGATAAGAGAAGCGTAAATATATTTGTGTAAAAACCCCGATATTATAACTTTGTTGTTATGTTATTTTAGGTAAATAGTTGATTTTTATTTTTGGATTATCAGTGTGAGCAAACTTTTGAGTTTATGAGAGATCTAGGTATCTTTTAAAAAGAGTATCAAAATGTCTAAAAATAAAGAGAAAAGATAAGTATTTTGTATGTATGTTTGTTTGTAATGAATAAGCTGTAAAACTATTTAACCATTTAAAAAATATTTTATTCATAAAAGGCTACACTACCAGCGAGTTGGGCTGGCATAGCCTGTACCTATTTTATTTTCAGGTTGTTACTCAAATTGAGTGATGTAAAAGATTTGACCAACATCATATCAGCCGTGAGACATCCACTGCTAAACATAGGTCTCCCCCTTAAATTTACAATAGGACCGGTTGTAAGCGGCCTGCTTCCAGCGTGATCCCGTGGCCTTCATAAGATCGTCTGCCCACCTAGTGGGTGGACGTCCTATGTTGCGCTTGCCGTTGCGTGGTCTCCATTCGAGAACCTTACGGCCCCATCAGCCAACAGTTCTGCGTTATATGGCCTGCCCACTGCCATTTCATTTCAAGATTTTATCAAGTTTAGTTTGTACCTATTAGGCGGTAAGGTAAACTATTATTAAAGGTATTAAGAATAGATATGATTATTGTTTTCCACCTATATGTTGCCTATTATTGAACTTGTTCGGGACTTATTCCATCACCGTGACCCCCGAACATAAAGGGCTATTGAAGGATACCGTGGATTTTAGTCAGTACAAGTCTGACAGTCCCTCTCGCCCTGCCCGGGGTGGGAGGACTCAAATGATGATTTCACCACGTTAACGTTACAAAAAAAACATTGAACTTGTTCCCCACAGTAGGCGCCTAAGGTAGGTATAGAATTAACCAGGAATTTTTATTTTTATCTTACTGATTAAAAGTAAATTCTGGGAATGATTGAGATACTTTTGCAATTTTGAAGAAAAGATTGAAAAGATGAAAATATCTTAAAAAAGTGTCCACATTTTCTTTTTAAGTAAACATTGCCCCATTGCACTATGATTTTCTCCAGTATCGTGGGTGCTTTTTATTACATACATTGAAATTCACATACAAAAACATTCAGAACTTTACGTTCATACAAAACTGTGAACATAATTTTGAACCGACCTGGCGAATCCAGCGATTTCAATCTTTTATATTGACCTAAATACTGATATAGTACTTGTATTACATAATATTTAATAGATTAGCCTGTTATTCCTATACTTATATCTTATCACAATCAATACAAAGGTAAACATGATGCATGGCGCTATCTCTCCATGGATTTGATACCGAATTATTGCAGTGGCAAAAATGTGGGTACAATAATACCATGTCTGTAAATCGAAAGGGTATAAGCAAGATCCAATAAGACACACATTAACGAGTTTAAGATTACTATAAACCGTTACATCTAAAGACTCCAAAACCTAACAGCTAGCCTTCGCAGTGGGTCCAAAACCTTCTGCGAAATTCCTGATGGAGAAACCAATTAATATTTTGCTCAAACCGAGAATTGAACCCAGGACCTACGGCAAGAGAGCTGTTGGGGCTTAACTCCTAACAGTGAATAATTATGTTATGTTGATCTTGATGCTTTATCGAATGTTGAATGAGTAGACAGCGGATTGGTATAAAGGTTTAATTACTACTAGGTTATATTAAAATGAGTTTACATAATGATGTAAACTCGTTTTATTACGTAACACGTTAAATTTTGTAACGTAAAAAACCTAACGAAAATAAACCTAACACCGTCAAACGTAACATCGTCTAACGTCGTTTTAGTTCGGTAGAGTGTTAGGTTTATTTTCGTTAGGTTTTTTACGTTACAAAATTTCTTGATTCGGTTGCCGCGCTCAGAGATCGTGATAAAAGCTATGCGATAGCTTATAAGTGTAAAACTCACCTGACAGAAGACGCTCGTCCCAAGGTGCTTTCTCCATTAGCATCATCCTTAACCTCGATGGGGTCCACGTGTTCGTTGGAGCATGGCTTCTGCACGAGCTTGTGGCATTTCTTGTGCACCAGCAACTTGCACTGGATGCACTTGAAGCCTTGCCGGCCCAGGCCCCAGATGCGGTCCTGGCAGAAGGCACAGAAGGCGCGCTGGAAGAGGAAGATTCGAAGGTTAAGAAAATAAAATAAAAGCTTTGATATCCAAATGATGATGCAGATTTTGTCTGTGAGAACCGGTAAACTCAAATTCAGATAAATAACTTAAATTGCTCTAAATCAAGGTAATTCCGCATATTTCCAAACTACTACTACTCCTGTAAGCTATAAAAATCAACACTGACTACCACCAGAAACGCACCGAGGCAATGAACCCTGTATAGGATGCAGCAAAGAAATTAATTAGAAAATAACAGCGAAGAAGTATGAAAGACAAATCATATGACCCGGCTACACGCTCCGTCTTACCTGCGCAGTCCGGACCTATGCAATCATAACTGTACAAGAAGATGGAACATTTCGGGACTGCGCAAGCTACCGTCTTGCAGTCCACAGGCTTGCTTCCGCAAACTGGATTGTACAGGCATGCTCGCAGGAAAGACGGAGCGTGTGTGCGGGCCATTACGGAAAGCTTTCTTATTGACAGGGACAAGTAAACTCTACCAGAAAATTAAATAATATTATGCCATCTAAATTAATAAGTAGTACAAACAGGATCATTTGATAAGTCAAAAACTACCATGCCGATTTTAAAAACTGACAGCTTTAAAATAACTTCATCAGCAGGCGTAGCATGGCGCCATCGAAAGGGGTTTTGTGGACGGAAGAATAGACAAAATGACAGAACCTAGAAATATTTTTATCGTTTTAGTCATTGCAATGTAAAAAACATCTAAAATAAACGTGTTATTCTTCATAAGCGTACGAATGGTGTCATATTTGTGCAAAAAAACAGTCGATTTGTATAGAAATAATGATGAAATAATTTTGTCTTTTCTTGGTAGAATTGAGATAGAATCGCCATGCTACGCGTGCAGCAAATGAAATTGACCCTTTTTGCACGAACGAAGTCGCTTACGGAGTGCTAGTACAACAGCCAAGAGGTTGATGAATTGATGATACTCACTCTGTTAAATCTCTTAGCCTGGAAGATGTGTCCATTGACGCGGTATAGCTTCCGCCACCGCCGTGCGCCTCTCCTGTATATGCTTCCTGGAAAGAAAATAAATTCATTATGAGTATCGAACAAAATGTATTTGAATAACTTGTGCCAGCGGCTTTGGCCACGTGGAGTTTAGTAACTCTCTCACGGAATTTAGATCACTATTTTATTTCATCATCATCATCATCATATCACCCGTAGGAAGTCCACTGCTTAAGAGGATAGTATAGCGGCTGCCATTTCAAAAAATAGGTATTTAGAAAAACTCGTGCTGTTCCTTACGCGTGTTAAAAAAACCCCGATCGTGCGATAGAGAGCGTTGCAGCTCGAGATTGACTGTAAGTATTTTTTATATGAAATTTGTCTCTAGGGAAAAAACGTTTTTCACATACTAAATCACGACCAATCTCTTAGATTCTGTATAGCCCCAAAAGATTTACAATAAGAACGATTGGTAGCGGCTTGCATCCAGCGCAACCCTTTTGTCTTCCTCAGATCTTTTGTCAACCTTGTACCTGGACGTCCTACGCTGCGCTTACTGGTGCGTGGTCACCTTACGGTTCCAACGCCCTATTGTATTTATGATTAACTATCTGTGAGACAAACGCCTTATCCGTTCGTTCTTACAAACTAATTCATATAACAGTAGTTGGATGCAACTGTAACAATTTTCTAGGTATCCCTGCTATTCCCTGAGGATTGCAATGAGTTGACATTTTATTTCTTTAATTTTTAAAATCCATGTATTGTATACAACGTGTAACGTTAATAGCGCAAAACCTATCGGTGGGTAACTCAGCCCATATCACTGAACAATGTTTGATCAAAATTTTTTTTCCTTCTTGTGGGGCTCGATCAATTTCTCATTTTGTATGAATTTTTTTTTTTAATCAAACATTGTTCAGTAACATGGGCTGAGTTACCCCATGAGAGGTTTTGCGCTATTTACGTTACACGTTGTATTTATCCTATAAGATCAAAACGTTTTCAGAGGAACAATTAAACAATTACAATAAAAAAAAAACCATGAAACATCGTTGACAGACAAGCGATGTGAAAAATGATCATGCATTCCAACGACACCTCATTTTATCAAAAAGTGCTTTATTAAAAACCCTTACAAAAGGTGTATTCAAAATTGATAGTGTATCTAGTGGCATTCAGCGCAAAATGGGCCAAACCTATGTCACTTCAGGAAGCCATTAATCTTTGAACACGCGATCTAATTGCGATTTAGGGGATGGCCACGAAAATAGCGTGTTTTGGGAACCAAAAGGGTACTAACGGGACCGTGTTATTAAGGGGCCACTGTCTCTGTAAGAAAAAGGACTTTATCTTTAGAACTGTAATAGGTAGTAAGAGTGAGACGCATAGAACCAAATAGAGTGGTAGAAAAAAAAGGTTGCACTCCAGGAGTGCCGGTAGAAGTGAAAACTTTTTTGTTACTATGTTTTATTTTTAATTTGAATGACGTCTTACTCATTTTCGATCAGGGTCACGTGACCCTGACGCGAGTTTTAAATTTTTTACCCATTACAGAAAAAGTGTACAACGCCGCTAAAGAAGTTTTCACTTCAAAAATTGGGACCTGTGCCCAGAAAAGGGATCATCCATTGCTGGGTACGTGATGAAATTACGAATATTGGTGCGATAGACTTGTGAAATATTTACAGACTGTGTATCACTATTTCCAATAAAATACCAAATAGTAAAAATAACATAAAGACTAGATCCTTTCATTCTTAACTTTAATTATTTATCATAGATACTTGTTTTTTTTTTCACGGAAACCTCGTGTACAATTTTATTACCATTAGCTAGTAGTTTTTCTCAATAATAGAAGATAAAGTAGGGATGAGAGCTAATGGACTGTTTATTGCAGGTTTCAAAAAAATGTTATTGCCGATCGCAGGTCAATGACCCCAATCCAACGTCACTATCATTCACTTTCCACAAATCGCACTTTAGTTCACTCACTCTTTCATTCACACTTTCATTGGAGAAAATTGGTTTCTTACTGTTATTATCTTTATTTTAAATTAAAATGGGATAATCATTGTTATATTCGCGACCGCTGTCTTCGTGGCCACACAACAACTGGGTAGACGACCCGATTATCGATTATTACCAAAAATATATTCGAATATACCTTTTAACAGGTACTTGGCAACTTCGAGAGAGCAGGACATTTATTTAGTGTATCATATTAGCAATTTTAGATACTGCTCGAGTGGCGGTCGAAGCGATACTGAACCGTATCTCCTTATCACAAGCTATCTTATCGAGTATCAAGAAATTATTGAATCACACTACTAGTACAGCGATTTCATTGAATTTTTGAGCAAATAACTGCAATTCTGATTCTTCTGATATTTCGAAACGTTAAGTTGTTAATCGCGTTCAGATTAGTGTTATCATTTTTGTTTTTAAACATGGTTTTTATAGTTATGTTTGTTTGAGGAAAACGAAAAGATTATTTGGTGAACTTTACGAAATTCGTGTTTGATGTCGAAAAATCTTTGTATTTATTTACTTGTAAAAAAAATTATATTATAGTATGTAATAAATTGCCTTAATGTGCAACATATTGAATCCCCTATATGTATAACCGAAAAAAGGTTGAAAAAAAAAAAAGGTTGCACTCCAGGAGTGCCGGTAGAAGTGAAAACTTTTTTGTTACTATGTTTTATTTTTAATTTGAATGACGTCTTACTCATTTTCGATCAGGGTCACGTGACCCTGACGCGAGTTTTGGTCACGTGACCCTGACGCGAGTTTTAAATTTTTTACCCATTACAGAAAAAGTGTACAACGCCGCTAAAGAAGTTTTCACTTCAAAAATTAGTATAATTAAAATAGTATTGAAGCTTGCACTTCCATTAGGTAAAAAACGAACCGGACTAGACCGACCTTGTTTGACCGAAAATTAGACATAGTTTGAACAATATTCGATAACTTGTCCAAGTTTTACAACAGTTGATGTGTGATAAAACCATTTGATATTGAAGATAATCTTAAAATATCCAAGTGAATCATTGATTCTACACGAATATTGAACAAGAAGAATTTCCGAGATAACATTTTAAAGTAAAATAACTGATAAACTATCAAGTACACAGAAATTATATTTATAATAAGTTATGTATCCGGTATTATATAAATCTTAAACTAGCTTACTGCTCCGTTTCACACAAGTACAAAGTAAATAATTATGAAACTATTTTTTTATTTCGAAAGTTTGTAAGGACGTATGTATGTTTGCTACTCTTTCACGCAAAAACCACTGAACTGAATTCGCTAAAATTTATGGTAATTTGGTATACCTACAGATAGTTTATAACCTGGATTAACACATAGTATAGTTTTAATCCCGATTGTCTGTTCCTGTGGGAAAATTTTCGAGTTATAGCGGGTGAAGCCGCTGGCAACAGCTAGTATGAAATAAAAACTAAATAAGAATAAAATTTTTACAAAAAAGGCATTACACACAAAAACTCTTCTTTAAACCACAAAATCCTATTTAAAAAGAACTGCATGTCCAATTTAATCGTGGTATTCGTAATGCAAGTCGGACATGGGTATGCAAATGTGGGAACAGAGGACGCCTGTCCGGACGGGCACCGGACGGTGTCAGCATGGTGTCCGCGGAGAGATTTTAGCAAATATTACCTCACTGTGGTATCTAGCGGACAGTTGTATGTGTTGGACATTTACACTTTCTGGTTATACGACTTGGAATTTAAAAAATTTAATGTGTTTGCTAACTGCAAAGCGGCGTTAGAGAGAATAAAGTGAGATTTTTTATAGGAATACTAGCAAACCCGGCGAACTCCGTTTCGCTACCAGATGTTTTTCTTTGCTATAAACCTCACGGAGCCCGAGACCTTTCCAACGAATGCAAAACCGTGGAAATCGGTTCGTGCGTTCTGGAGTTATAGCGTCAGGAAGGAAAACCCGACTTATTTTTATACAGTAAGAAGATTTTGAAGCAAGTTTTGAAAAAATGTAAACGCAATGAAACGAATGTGGTGTGAAACGGACACTAGATATCATTATTATTCATTACTCATACTCTGAAAGTAGGTCATTACATGCCTGATGAGCGGTTTGAAAGTTACCCATTGCAGCCCTAGGGAGGATCGCTTTGAACTCGTAATGAAAAGCATAGTGTTAACTCGATAACAATGTACTATTTTACGAAAATATTCATAAGCTGCTGGTATTATAGTATCGTTACTGCGGGTTTGTCTATGGTCATCAGTACAGTCAGTACAGTCAACCATCAATTGACATAATAATTTATTTCATAAAAAAATCCGTATTTGTGGTGTTGTTCCTTTTACTCTGCGTTTGTTTAGTACGAGCTAAGTACAAGAACATTTGTTTAAACAGACGTATTTTTTTCGTAACAGGCGATGAATAATATAGATTAATGGAATTAATGAGGATTTTACTATGTTTTCATTCTTTTATGAACGATACTGGGGTAAAGGATGAAAGTTGAGATGATAAAAAGTGCAGTCAGTCATAGTGCAAAAATTTATACGAAACGAAATCAGGATGAAGATTGATAAACCTTGCAGCCTCTATTCGGACGCCAATTAATACCAAATCTAGTTACCAAACACACCACAACTTCCACAAAATAAACAAGAATATCCGAAATAATTTGCAACGGACAGAAGCATATTCGACCGTCAAAACATCACATGATTAGACGGCAAATATGGCGATTGCAACTTTATTTACAGAAAATAGCACAGTACCCTTAGCATGAATTTTCACTCTTTTACTTTACAGCTTCTTTCCAGTATTTACAGCGTTTTGTATGAAGAAATGGAACAGAGCCTCTGGTGTGCGAAGAAAGAACTTATTTTTTACTTGAAAATTGTCAATTTGAAATTGTCAAAGTTCCAGTTTACTTACGTCTCAAATACTAAAAATAAGGGTACAGAGTGGTGAAATTACAGACATCTGGACTGTGTTAATTGGATATTTGCTGGGGCCTGAGGGACCGCTGATGTGCACTGTTGACATACTGCATCAACGTTTGAGACTTCAGCAAATAGCGGGATTTGTGGAATCATGGAGTGTTCGGGAGTATTTACAGTTTTCTACATTTAATGTATTCTTTTTATTAAGAGGATAGAATAGCTGCTGCCATTTCAAAAAATAGGTACTTAGAAAAACTTAAGCGTTAAACGTTTTCTCTTTTTGTATGGACGAGCGCTCGGTAGACGATCGTCTTAATTAGTCAAGAGCCAGTCACGTTATCCAATGGCTAGAATAAGTGCTACTCTTGAATAAGTGTGGGTGCGATGTTCAGCTCTGAGTTCATCAAGTTTTTCCATCCGGAATTTCTCTGAAGGCAAAATGGTGGAGGAGACCATCGTGAGGAATAGATGTGGAGTATGTGGCCCACTGGAGCAGTGGTGGCCCAGTGGTATCGGCCCCGACTTACGAGTTGTAGGTCGTGGGTTCGAATCCCGGCAGGCGCATTACTTTGTGTAATTTATTTCATCACCACTGCTCTCAAAACGGTGAAGGAAAACATCGTCAGGAAACCGGCATGTCCTAGAACCAAAAATTCGAAGACATGTGACGTCCACCAATCCGCACTGGGCCCGCGTGGTGGATTATGGCCCACCCCCTCTCACAGAGAGGAGGCCTGTGTCCCAGCAGTGGGAACATTAATAGGCTGATGATGATATGGCCCACTAGGTGGACCGACGACATCATGAGGGTCGCGGGCAGCCGATGGATGCAAGTGGCCAATTGTCGTTCGGCGTGGCGGTCTAAGGGGGAGGCCTATGTTCAGCAGTGGACGTCTTCTGGCTGATGATGATATGGCCCACTCCCACTTACAGAGAGGCCTGTGTCTTAGCAGTGGGAATATTATAGGCTGATGATGATGATGTCTCAGAAGTCAGTTGTGAGCAGTTGATGGCATCTGCAACTTTGTTTATAACAAACTACAGACATCTGGACTGTGTAAACTGGACATTTAGTGGGGCCTGTATATAGGACCCCTGATAAGCACTGTTGACATGCTTCATCAACGTTAGAGACTTCAGCAAATAGCGGGTCGGTATTTGTGAAAACATGGAGTGCTCGCGAATGGTAGCGTATTTACAGCTTTCTACACTAAGGGCAGATTTTTCAACAGTCGGATAGCTTTTATCTGAGGAATTAAAATAACGGTTTGACATTTTTTCCATAGATAAGGTGTCACCCCGTTAAGGGCATCCAAATACACGGGTGGATTTTAGTCAGTAAGAGTCTGACAGTCCCTTCCGCCCCACCCAGGGCGTGAGGTCTCATTTGATGATTTTACCACCTAAAAAAAAGATAAGCTGTCAAACCGCCATTTTTATTCCTCAGATAAAAGTTATCTGACTCCGAAATAAATATTTATAATAATATAAAATCAGCCCTTAATGTATTATTTTTGATTAGATGTGAGCAAAATATGTAGTCTGAACTAGTAAATTCTCCTGATTTAGTAGTGCATTGAGATAATCCCAGCTGTCATTTGGGGATCTTTGACAGTAGCTGATTTTCAGTGACTGTTCGATCTTTATCAGATAGGTCTAGTAAAATCTCACAACCAGTCTTACCAATGAGTATTGTATTAAGTACTGGGTTATGATGTTCAGGTAGGCAGCCGCTTTTTTTATCGTGGTAAAATCATCAAATGAATCCTTTCACTCAGGGCAGGGAAGGGACTGTTAGACTCGTACTAACCAAAATCCACGGTGTCCTTCAATAGCCCTTTATGTTCCGGGGTCACGGTAATGAGATAAGTCCAGCGACCTCGGCAAGCATACCTATGTAGGCAGTCGCTTCATATAAAATACTGATATTTATTTCCATTCGGTTTAGGAAACCAATCACCCCGTAGTTGCGAAAAGGTTACACAAGTGATGATGAAGAGAGTATCACTTTTCAGACTCTATTGTGTTGCGGGTTCGATTCCCATTTCACGACATTCCGAGTAGTATTTACGATAAGTATTTTGGATTATATTCGTGTGGCTTATTTTTTTATTTCAACGTATATTCTTATATAAAAAAATAATTAAATATTACAGTTTTTTCAGTATCTAAATATTATATTCTACGTTACAATTTCAGTCTTCTAAAGCGCTGAAAGCAGCCAAAAGCGCACGTGTTCCACGTACAAATATTATGGTGATTGTACGAAACACGGTTGAATAGTATAGCAGCCGTCGGCACTTCGTCGGCATCCGTAATGCGCGTCATCTCACCGTATTCACATGCTAATGCCGCGCTATAGCGCTGCGGCTGCTGACAAATATCGCTTTTGAGCTTTTATGTACGATTTGTGAGTTGTGTGTTTGGTAGTTTGAATGTTTTCATGTAAATAGGACGGTTTGTGGCAACATTCGTCCAAGTGTTAAATTGTCCACATGTCATAATAACCTGATGTTATATTTCTATTTTGTTAGAATGTCATTTTGCAAAAATCAACAATTGTTAGAATGTCCAAATGTCATATTGTACGTGATTCAAAATGCTTGTATTGTGATAAAACGACGCCTGAATTTTTTTTGTCGTTAGATAATAGAACAAACTTACTTTTTTTGTTTTCATTGCCCTTTACGTTCCAATGTCGTTAAACAATTTTATTTGTTGATACGAAATCATTTTTACTTTATGTCATATAGACATTTTGGCACTTGTCTTGATCTTTATAACAAAATTTTTGACTTTTTAACATAATGACATGTGGACAATTTAACACTTGGACGAATTTTACCATAATTCAATATTTTATTTTTTATTTTTATTTTATAGGACATGTTTACACTTGGAGTTTCGATTGGTGCCTAGTTGAAGGTAAAACGCTCGTCCTGCGTGTAGAGAACGGGAGTGTTATACTTTTTGTTATTTAAAAAATCAACTGACCAAAGGAATTTGTTGCCTTTTACGTTCTAGGGCCACGGTGCCCCTTTAAAACAGAGCTACGAATGTAGTTTGCTCTTATGATTATTTGTTTTATGATACTACTGCATCCAGGTTCGTGAGACCTAGTAAACAGGTCACTGTGACCCTGGAACGTAAAGGGCTATTGAAGGAACCGTGAATTTAAGTCAGTTCGAGTAAAAGTACGCAAAAAAAGCTAAAATATCAGTGCATCTTTATGCCTTCTTTAAACCAACACGCGTTCACGTAAACCTACAACTGACTAGAGCCAACTAGAGGCGAGTAATGAGCTAGTCAGTGACCTGGCAAGTAGCAGACCTAGTAGTTTAAGTAAGTACTTACTGTCTTCGCCGGCGCACGGCATGCCAGGCGCGGCGGGAACATTGGGGAAAACTGAAACAAACAGACAATACCATTAGAATACACCATGAAATTACACGAAAATAAAAAAGGAAAATCCTTTTCCCATTTCTGTTTTACGTTTATTTATTTTTTAAACGAAATTGCTTTGCTTTAGGCACATGTCATACTGTTGACGGTTAGCGGTAAGCAGTAAGTTTAGGCTAGTAGCTAGAACAGACTGTTGAATGCTTGTCTAAAATAAGTGTAACTGCAAAACGACCCTTACATCAACGTGAAATGACGTTTTGACGTTGACAATTTTTTTATACAAGTGTTTAACTTTTTTATTATATTATTGTGTGCATTAATGTAATTTAATTGTTTTATGGGTTAATACCTGAAAAGAAACTGTTTATTATTATTATTAACAGATGTTTAAATTTTTTATGTTAACACGGTATAATGTTTGTTATTGTATTTGTGGCATTAGTTCGCTGAGAGACACCTTGTGAGTATAACTCATCAGTGATAAACATTACGGGTTTTTTTTTTTTAAGGTGATATGAAATCGATACAAACTGATTTTAGGACGGTCCCCGCATTTATCAGACCTTGTTTAATTTTTAGTATTTAATGACTATCTTTACAGGGTATGATTTACAATCCCAATTTCTGCAAAGACAATCCGACGTTTTTTAGCAAACGGTAACTAACTCAGAATCAATACTTTATCGCGTCCTCGTAAGCGTACAAATATTTATATATTAAGTCGCTCCCTCGCATCGGCGGTAGAACTAAAGCCTTATAGAGAAGTAAGCTACAGTGGACGTTGGTAACAACTATAGATGTTGACAGCAACATTTCGACTTGCGACACTGCGACATTGCAACAACGCGACAAAGATGCGACATTTTGATTCCCTGCAGACACAATTGCGCCTAACTGCATTATTTGCTGAATTCTGTCAAGTCTAGATGTTTGTTCGCTGGCTATTTATTTGATGTTTCTTACGTACTGAACTTGAAGTAAGTTGTCTTGAAGACGAGTTGTTATCTATCTATCTAATATCTTTAAACGAGCAATTCTTGTATATTTATTTATATATTATCAGGATCTCGGAAACGGCTCCAAGGATTTTCATGTAAGTTACAGATTAGGGGTTTTTCGGCTCAAGGAATCGATTTATCAAGCAACCAGATATTGTTACGTAATCACGCCAGAATGATTGAACATATTTTCACGAAACTTAGCACATAAGAACATAAACAAATAAATTATGTGGGTTTTACTTCTACGTAGTTGTAAGCTCGAATAGTTTCTAGCATAAAGTTTTAATTAAGTACCGAAATGATTTTGAATATTTTTCGCTGTTTCTCGTAGCTCCAGAGTTCTCTTAGGCCTCGCCTGAAGGACTCATCATGTATACCAGGCAGACACGTAAATCTTTAATTCAAAAACTAATCTAATAAACTGACCACTAACAAGCAAGCCAGCCCTCAGGTCATTTCCCAAGTCAAGTCTACTCGGCCATTGTCTGCTCGACAAGATAGACCTTAGATTTATGGCAACATAAAGTGACTTGTTGTCTGGCACTTACATTTTATCGCACATACGAGCGGCGAGTTGAGGCAATAAAATAGAATATTAACACAAGCTGAGATATTGTGTGTAGTTTTTCTAGTTGCCGTTGTGAGTAATGTGGGAATAACCGTAAAGAGAGTAGTCTGTGTTCAGTAAAACATGGCTTGTAAATAAACAACTAAGTATCCCTTTTTTGGGGTGTGAAAATCATCCAATGAATCCTTTCGGATAAACCGATATTGAGGAAGATTTAAAACTCCCCATGCAAAATACGCGCATATGACGTGGAGTTGCTGATACCAGCCCGTTATATAATACGTCATAATCTAGTATAAATTTTACTATATTCAGTCGTTACTAGCTACAATTCTATTTTCTTTGTTATCACAAATTTAACAAAAGAAAAAAAAAATATGTTCATTTTTCAAAACAACTGATAGATTTGTGAGTGTTGTTGTTGTAGCTGTCAACATTTCTTTTTATCAGCATTCGTCTGCCACTTATTCACACCAAAGTAAACCGTAAAAGTAAAACTCTTCTAAAGGCTTCTAAATATCTATTGCATTCGCGAAGTAATAAATGATGAGTAAAATTTTGTAATAAATGAAATAAAGTTTTGTAATACGCCCAAAAATTATTACAAAGCTCATACTGCCATAAAAAATCTTTCATATCCGCAATCGGCCCAAACCGGCATTATCGATGGAGTTCCAATATTGTCGTCATAAAAGAGAGGCTACCCGAGCGATCCGACAATAGGCCTCTTTGTTTTCAGCCAAGTAAAGAGTTGAAAAACCCGATGGCACCAAACAGGTTCGGCTTTATTCAAACTCCGAAAAAAAAGACAGGAAAGTTCGTTTTGGACTTGTCCACGAAGGGTTCTGTACCTACCATAGTAAAATATTTTACGGTAACCCCAACAACACTACTATTTGTATTTGTAGCAGTATAGTGTAATGTTAAAAAAGACGAGAAAAGACGAAAAAAATGTGGTGCATCAACTCCAAAATACATTGGTAGTAGGTATAGTGAGTCATCACAGGTAGGTAATCAGTTGGTGATATTTTCAAGTGTCTACCTTTCATAAAAGACTAGCTGTTGCCAGCGGCTTCACCCGCTACAACTCGAAAACTATCCCACGGGAACATAAAATCGGGATAAAAACTATCCTATGTGTTAATCCAGGTTATAAACTATCTGTGTACCAAATTTTAGCCGAATCGGTTTAGTGGTTTTTGCGTGAAAGAGTAACAAACATCCATACATCCATACTTACAAACTTTCGCCTTTATAATATAGTAGTAGGATAAAGCCCTGTTACAGACGGACGGACAGACAGCCTTACTAATAGGGTCCCATTTCACTTTGCTTACCCCAAAAACCAACGGTACCAAACAGCCTTTATTAGATTTCCCTATTCGGTACTGGCTGGTTCGAAAATCAGACACCTCGTTCGAAAACCCGAAGTCTAATGTTTTTGAAATTCGAAGTGTGGCGTGAAAGCTAGAGAGGGTTATTCGAATGTTTTTGTGTTTCGATGGTCGTCAAAACGGCTCTTTGGTCGTTTGACCCCGCTCTGATGGGACCCGCGGGTCCAAACGACCAAATGCATTTTTGAATTGGTCGTTTGGACCCACTTTCAAAATTTGAGAATTGTACTAGCAAATAGAAAAGTGTCCTACCCCTACCAGTCTGTTCCGACTTTAGGTATGCCGCTTGTCCAAGGAGATGGTGATGTAGACCGGGACAAAACACACACCGGATCAACTAGGGATGGATGAAGTGGCGGCAGTTTACCTGAAGGGGCCCATATCTTAGAGCGCAGCGGGCATTTACAGTTATTTCACCCCCCCCCCCCCCTTGTCACGTGGCGTCACAGCGCTTTTCAAATGAACTTCGCTGACCCCGTTGAAAAACGTACCACCTTGAACTTATGCTAGCCTAGTACTTTGACAGGCCATTTAGAGTTACCTTACCCCCGCGCTGCGTGTCACGTGGCGCCAGAGTGCAAAACATACCACCTTGATCTTATACTAACCTAGTACTTTTGCTGGTTAGTAACATTCTATCAGTTTTTAAGCTTAGCTGGAATATAAAGTTTTAACTTTTGAAAAATGCGCAGTACAAAGCGTCTCTAGGAGATATCGACACGGGTATATTATTGCATACCTTTATGCATTTTTATTTCGAGACATTCTTTGAAACATGTTGAAAATTCATCTCTTTAATTCATAGAAGTAAAGTTCGAAATAATCGCAGACAAAGTCGCGGGCAAAATGCTAGTATATGTTTAACTAAGGGCTAAACCTGTTGCACCACGTGCATTCCGCGTTACGTTTTTCTACACGTCTGTACTGAAACTTGAAATTAAATGTCATTTCGAACAGTAGGTCCAATCGACCAATGAAAAAATAATCAAAATCATGAATTGGTTCATTCATCCCGCGGGTCCCATCTGAGCGGGGTCAATCGACCAAAGAGCCGTCAAAACTCCGTACATCGAGGACTTACCAGCGAAGTACAAATTGGACACGTCTGACGTTCGATTGGTCTTTGTTTTTGTTTTTTTTTCACAGCCAGGCTTTTCATTTCTATGGTCTATATTTAAACGAAATATTTTGAAGAAGCTTATGGTAAATTATAACAGCTGAACGGGCTGATCTTTAAGGTTAAGTCGCGTTTGCTTAAGTCAGTCTGTGGATGGGTGGGTGACCATTAATTACATGGCGAATTTTCTAAATGTCTCGGAAATTACGTTAAGTCGGCTGTGTTTGTAGATCTTTGACAGCCGTTGCGGTTAATCATTGGCCTGAAAGTCTGAAAACCAGTCTTACTAAGGGATATCGTATACCCCAGTACTAATTGGCTTGTGGAGGTCAGGTAGGAAGTAGTTCTATGTAAACTACTAATATTTAGGTTAGACTGAAAGTCATCCCAAATATTTAGGTTAAGTTAGGAAAACGCTAGACAGATGATAAATCAGACACATAATTATATATTTTTTTTCATGTCCAGCAATTCATATTTGTATGACATGTATTCTGTATGACAGTATCCGGATATGGAAGGCGTATCCGCAGCGGACACGACACTGAGAGTAAAGTTAGTGACAGTGTGCGGACAACACCGGAAGTTACGTCACGTGTACATCCGGTCATAATGTGGACTGCTTACAAGAGATAAAAGGGGGATATGTGATATTCTAATGGTGTCATCGTCGATCCAAAGACATTTAGTTTGTTGATTAAAAAAAGGTTTAAAATCATTCATTCACTGCCAGTCATCAAACAGTTGCATAGAGGCCTGTGTCCCAGCAGTGGGAACAATATAGATTGATGATGACTGTCATCGCGCCGTGTCCAGGCGTGTCACTCAAGGTTATGAAATATGTAACGCTTCTTGGGCTAAAGTTGGTTCTAATCGTATAGAGAGAAATGACGAACAAGAAACATTTTAAACCAACTAATAACATACAGAAATAGCTAAAGATTTTGTTTGTTTGGTTGAACGTGCTAATCTTCAAAACTACTGCTTTGAATGTCAAAATATTTTTGTAGTTGTTGGTAGTCTATTAATTATCGAGGAAGGCTGTAATCTGTATAACATCACGCTACAACCAATAGCAGCCGAGCAGCGGCGATGAAACCACGTGGAAAAAGATTTGATTTAGAAGAATAAATTGAAGTTAAAAACGGTTTTAGAAGTTTAGAAATACTCCAGTTAATAAAAGATAAGATAATGTTTCTAGTATTGACATTACATGTTATCGATGATTCAATGTTTATAAAGATTAATGTACAGACGCCAGCACAGCAACCTACCCTATTCTAACAAAATTTCCCGATCGAATATGAACCTTACGCTTATTGTGATGAAGTTGACAATATTAAAAAAAAATTGACTCACGGTGATAAGATCTATTACCACAGAGAGACACCTTTAGAGGGTCAAACCCTGCCGGGGTCGCGGGACGAAACAGCTACTATGTCCCCGGAACATAAACGGCTACTGAAGGACACCGTGGATTTTAGTCAGTACAACTCTGACAGTCCCTCCTGCTCTGCCCTGGGTGGGAGGACTCATTTGATGATTTTACCATTGCACGCAAAAAAAAAACAAACGCTTTCAAATCTGAAGGCAAAATCCTCTGGGAGTAGCAACGCGCATTCATTTTGGGCCTAGTCCTTGATCGGACGGTGAGACATAAACAAAAAAAAACATACCGACCGAATTGAGAACCTTTTCCTTTTTTTGAAGTCGGTTAATATTTTACATCTAACAAGAGTCTCAACAACCACACAAGCGTCGTCGCAACAACTAAATATTCAAACAACACCGCCACAGTCCTCATAAATTACGGCGGTAACTTTGAAGACAAGTTAACACTAGTTTATTATTAAAGTTCGCATCTCACTACACACTTGAAACTTTGGAAATACTGCACTAAGTTTTAGTAAGCGAGAACGGGTACTTTATATATTATTGGGGATAGGAGAAAAACAAGGAATGGTTTAGGTTAATTTAAGATGGTTCACCAATGGTGATGGCTGACAACCAAATTAAAAGAAAATATTTATAATACTTTACGAATTCTTCTTTCTAACACTTTAAGTGTTCCTGAGAGTGGCGGTACAACGGCTCAAAGACAAAAATACCGCCCCAGGACCCGACGGCCTGCCAGGAAAAGCCTGGGTCCTGGCCTTCGGGACTCTCGGGCCTCGACTGGGGGGGCTCTTAAGCGCGTGCCTGGAGAGGGGCCGGTTCCCGCTTCGTTGGAAGACGGGGAAACTGGTCCTGATCCAGAAGTCCGGGCGCCCTGCGGACTCTCCGTCCGCATTCCGGCCCATCGTGCTGCTCGACGAGGTGGGCAAGCTCTTTGAGAGAGTTATTGCAGACCGCCTCGCCGGGCACCTGAATCGGGTGGGTCCGAACCTGTCGGAGAGCCAGTTCGGCTTCCGCAGGGGGCGCTCGACGGTGGACGCAATTATGCGCTTGAGAGCCCTCACGACGGGGGATGCAGTGGCCCGGGGCAGGGTCGTCTTGGCGGTGTCTTTGGACATCACCAATGCCTTCAACACCCTGCCCTGGAGTTGCATCAGGGAGGCACTCCGGTATCACCGGGTGCCGACCTACCTCCGCCGAATAGTCGAGGACTACCTGACGGACAGAGCCGTCATCTACCCCGGTCACCGGGGAGAGTGGAACCGGCGAGAGATGTCGTGCGGTGTTCCACAGGGTTCGGTCCTGGGACCGCCCTTGTGGAACATCGGATACGACTGGGTGCTGCGCAGCGACCTCCCTGACGGCGTCAGCGTAATTTGTTACGCTGACGACACGCTCGTCCTTGCACAGGGAGAGTCGCACCAGGCGGCGGCCGACGTGGCGACGGAAGCGGTCGCGACAGTTGTCGACAGGATCCGGCGGTTGGGACTCGAGGTGGCGCTGCACAAGACGGAGGCCATGTGTTTTCATGGCCGCCGTAACGCGCCACCGTCGAGTTACAGCATTACGGTGGAAGGAGTTCCAATCGGCGTACAGGGGACGATGAAGTACCTGGGACTCGTCCTCGACAGCCGGTGGAACTTCAGGGAGCATTTCCTGAGTTTGGCCCCAAGGCTGAACCGTGCAGCGGCCGCCCTCAGGCGACTGCTGCCCAATCTCAGCGGGCCAAACGCTTCCTGCCGTAGGCTGTACGCTGGCGTCGTGCGGTCCATGGCCCTCTACGGGGCCCCTGTGTGGGCCCTAAGCATCCGGACGCGACCACAGAAGCTGGTCGCATGCCAGAGGGTCATGGCTATCCGAATGATCCGGGGATACCGCACGATTGCCGGCGAATCGGCCAACCTGCTTGCCGGATTGCTGCCTTGGGATCTGGAGGCGACTGCCCTCCAGCGCGTCTATGAGTGGCGCGTGGAGGCGCAGCGCCGGGGCGTGACCCCGCTGCCTCGTGAAGTCGAGGCGCGGCGCGAAGACCTCCGGCGCGATCTCAGGGCAGTATGGAAGGAACGACTGTCGCGACCGACGGCCGGGCACGCCGCAATTGCGGCGGTAAGACCCCTCTTTGAGGAGTGGTTGGAGAGAAGTCATGGCGTCCTTACCTTCCGCCTGACGCAGGTCCTCACCGGGCACGGGTGCTTCGGGAGGTACCTGTGTCTAATGCGGAAGGAGGAAACGTCTGGGTGTCATCACTGCGAAGATCGCCCGGAGGACACGGTGGAGCATACGGTGCAGGACTGCCCAGCTTGGGCGGCGCACCGACGTGTCCTCACGGCTGCGATAGGCGGAGACCTCTCGCGCCCGGCATTGGTTTCGGCCATGCTGCGGGGCGAGACGGAGTGGGAAGCGGTCGCCTCCTTCTGCGAAGCAGTAATGCTCGCTAAGGAGGAGGCGCGCCGCGAGCGAGAGAGGACAGAGTCCTCCCTCCGCCCCAACCGCAGTGTAGGACGCCCACGGCGACGGACGTCGCGCGACGATCTCCGGCCACCGTAGGCGCGGGCATGCGGGCAGCGAGTAAAGGGCAACTCGCTGCCCGACCAGGGACCATGCCCGGGTCGACGGCGCGTTGTGTCCCACGCGCGCCTCAAAAAGCGTCAGCATAATGACGGGGCCCCCCTCTCAGAGGGCCAAAGCCTGCCGGGGTCGCGGGATTATTCCCTTACCGCAACCCCGGAACGTAACAGGCTATGAAGGACACCGTGGATTTTAGTCAGTAGAAGTCTGACAGTCCCTCCCGCCCTGCCCGGGGTTGGAGGACTCATTTGATGATTTTACCACGCTAAAAAAAAAAAAAAAAAAAAAAAAAAAAAAAAAAAAAAAAAAAAAAAAAAAAAAAAACACTTTAAGTGTTAAATTGTCCACATGTCATAATAACCTGATGTTATATTTCTATTTTGTTAGAACGAAGTTTTGCAAAAATCAACAATCTATTAGATAACCGTCATTTTAGAAGAGCAATATAGAATGGATGGTATTTAATACTTTAACTGTAAATCCCCTTTTTTCAATCAAAATATTCGAAATTATCACCAAAAATACTGAATTGCACACTAAAGCTCATCAATTATACTATAATAACAAGTGTAATAAAAAAAATCTACCTAAGCAGGGTCGACGAGGGCTTCTATTTCTGTGTACAAGGTTTAAAGGAACCTAACCAAACCGAACTTCGGGATGTCCCTGAAATCTTGCTAAAGCGAGTTTTAGATTTGGTGCACATTCAGTATATTTGGTATACAAAAAGAATTATTGATGCGCATTTAAATTTTATCCATATAGAATTTTCTAAACACATACCTATACTGTAACACAAACGTCCGTACACCCTGTATGTGTTTTCTAAACACATACAGGGTGTACGGACGTCAACGAGCGATATTCTTCATATTTTCATTTATAATTATATATATTTACAAGTATAAGTCGTCATCCTTTCAAAAAAATAATTTCATCCCTTATCAAGTTTCTTTAAGTGTAGGTATGTTTTCTCTGATGACAAAAAGCTTGTTTACCTTAAAAAAACATCTACACAAAATAATTTAATTAAAAACATTTCTCGATTTCAGTTTTAATTAAAATACTTGTTAATATTATCTGTTCTATGTTTTATTGTAACTTCCTCTTAATTAACTTATTTCAGATACTTTTTTTGCTTTCAAATTCGACACTTTGAAGTATTTAAACAAGATGTACTTATATAAAAGAAATTTTAATTAGGTAGCAGCTAATAAGGAAGTACAAAAATCTAATGTATTTTATTTTTCTCTCTAAAATAAACTATGTAGTTGAAATACACTAGGAATTTGTTCCGTGTGGGAATCAAACACGACACCCACGACACGTAGCACAGCAGTCAATAGCGTAGCCGAACAAATTCAATGCTTATCATTTTTATAACATCAACCGACAAAGCTCCGAAAATAAACTCAACCTTACCAAATAAAAAACGGAAATAAATTCAACGAACAAAATGTACTTATTACAATTTAATTTAAGTAAATAATTGAGCTCGCAAAGTGAAATAAAAAAACCGAGCCAAAGGCGAGGGTGTCTGGCCGGCGTCAAAACCAATCTCGTTGGTTAAAGAAAGAAAGAAAGAATGAAAACCACCCTCAATACTGGACCCACTTGACAAGGCTCGTATTGTGGTGTTTTCACTTCAATTCGATTTCTTTGTACAGGACAATTACTGCTGGCGTTTCATTGTTTTACTCGGACAATAGATATAGGGGCGAAATTGCTGTGTTTAAAGCTAGTGACTTATTGCCGTGGACGTGGAAGCTGGAGTTTGTCACTGCAATAAGATAAAAGTGTGTTCGTTACACTAGGGCTTTACGAACGGGACATGCCGAGTTCACTACGAAAATTTAAAGACTTATCGCGAAAATCGACGGGATATGCCGTAAAGCTATTGTTAAACAGACAGGGTGAAGCGAATGCGATTCGAATCCTGTCTTATAAAAAAGCAAAAGCGGTCCGATAGTCTGTGTCCGACAGGCTTCAAACAATTCCATACATTACAAACAAAATGCTACGGCACGCTTTTCAGTTTGACAAAGGCATAAGTGTGCCCGGCTATAAAAAAAAAGTAAATTACTTAAATAATAAAATAGAACTAAATTACAAAATTGTCGGTTCCCAAAAATTTAAAATAATATTAAAACAAGTATTAAATAAAAATAAAATAAAATAATTCAATTGAAAAATAATGAAAGCTATAAAATAATGAAAGGATATGTTCTGAAATTGGGGCGTACTATCACTAAAACCTTCAATAGTTAAGAGGAAACAGCAAGGGCAGGAGAATTGAAGAATAGGTATTTGTAAAATCTATTGCTGTCGCACAGTGCCCACAACAGAGTTACAGAGCGCGAAGGAGACAACTGCAGCTTGGACCGAAAATACCTTAAAAATGGCACAAAATCAACGATTCGTAGTCCCCTGATTACTCCTCCAAAACTTAACCGATTTCACTACTTTTTCCTTTAAAAAATAAAGAAAGGCATTGGCCGTGTTCCTATGTTTTCCTTTTTTTATATAATCTCGTCAAAGTTTACTGATTCTGTTCTACTGGCATTATCCAGGGAGAAAACAGGGGACTACGCTTGTATGGAAAAACGGCCGTGCTGTTTCCTCTTAACAGTAAACATATATATGGGTATGTTTGCATCGAAGTTTTTAAAATTTTTCACTGGATCGCCTGAAAGTTTTGAGGCTTTAGTAAAGATTTCTGGAATTTACATTCTGAAAACTACATCTCTAAGTACGACCGAGGAAGATTTTTTTTTCCATCAAAATAGCTTATTACTTCCCGTTTAATTTACGTCAGAAAACATGAAAACTCGCAGGCAACGCAGAAGCGATAAAATCATTCTTAATTCTATTTTTGATCCCTCTCAACATAGTCAATGCGTAAGTAAAAAAAAACGTAACCTTTCACGTTAAAACTATAAGCCCCTACTTTTTACTTAAGTTAGAAACACGGCTTAAACTTGGACCGGAAAACTAAGTCACAACTCAACGGAAATATCTTTCTAAAACTATGCTTAAGCGCCTCGCACTTGGCTAACGCGGTGAGATTTATGAGAAGTTGGAAAATATTTATATCACATAGGATTATTTCTATTAAAATCCTCACAACAAGCCTTTTTTAGGGATCCGTATCTAAAGGATAAAATGGAAATCCATTAGTATAACTCCGCTGTTCTTCTGTCACCAGGCTCTTTCATATGCACTGTGATAATTAGACGGTTGAAGTTTTCACAGACGATATATTTCTGTTGCCGCTATGACAAAAAATACAAAAAAAAAAAGAATAAAATAAATATTTAAGAGGTTCCAATACAACATACCTACATGATTTTTTGCCGTTTTTAGGTTTAAATCTGAAGAAATTACACTTAACTAGCAAACCCGGCGAACTCCGTTTCGCCACCAGATGGCTTCGTTTTCTTTGCTATAAACCTCACGGAGACCGAGACCTTTCCAACGAATGCAAAACCGTGGAAATCGGTTCGTGCGTTTTGGAGTTATATCGTCAGGAAGAAAAACTCGACTTATTTTTTTGTAGTAGTTTTTTTTTTTTGCTAGTTCAATTGAACTTGTCACCTTTTCGATCTCACTTCTTTTTGACGTTGAAGTCAATAACCACCAAAAATTATTGTACTTGGCTCTCATTAAACATTCATGTTTTGATGGGATCTCTCAAACAGTAACATTATCATAGCTTCATAAAAACAAAGCTAATAAATACAGCTCCGCTCATTTCAACAGCCAAGTTCAGAATTCCACGCTCGTATATACGAGATGAATAAATGAGAGCAAAGCAGCCACAAGACAAGGCTATCAAATATTCACGCTATTGCTCCTGCAACTTACATATGCTATGTTTCAGGCCATTTTCAGCCGTGTACAGTCAAGGTCGAGCTAAGGGCGGGAGTATGTGTATCTGAATATTTTTGTACGCCATTTTGAGCGTAATTTTCATATGCAAATTGATGAAATAGTAAAAGGTATTGTATAGTAGGTAAAATAGTCGCTTTAGCGGGAATGTACGTAAAGCTAACTTTGGCCCTGGAACCCAAATGGCAATTGAAGGAACAAGGTTCAAATTAGGCTGATTTATCAGCACTTTTTGATGGTCAATTTTTCCCCCCTTCAACACTTCCTAGTGTTTTGGCTGGGAAGAAGAAGTAGCGGAACAAACTCCCCACCAACACATCTGTCTATACGGTTAGAAGAACCAAGATTTACACAATTTAATATAACATTCACATTATACATCAATCCGAGATTACATCTCAATCGTGACTAGAAGGCGCATAAAGATAAACTAGGACCATCCATCATGTTTGTATACGCACCCAAGATACAAGAGAACTTCCTAGTGTGGGGCTAAGATTTAAAAAATACTGTTTTTGGTCGTCGTGATTGACTCTTCTGGACTTATTTACTCTATGGCTAGTGTAGGGGCTTCCAAGCCATTTCCGCTACACACCTCGTTACGCTAACTTCGCCGTACATTGTCATAGCATAAGTTTGTTACTTTAAACTTGCGAAGCCTTTAACATGATTATTATTACTATGAGGTATTATTTTACGAGCTGAAAGAGGTTTCTGTTTTGATTTTATAGATAGATTTGGTAGATACATATTTTAGTAAAAAAAGCAGAATAATATCCTGGTTATCGACACGGGATACTTTTTATTCCAGTAAGTTTTTAGGATATTTGTTGGATTTTAAAACTCGCTGGAGCTTTAGATAGATTTGATACATTAGCCTCATGAAACTCTTAGGAAAAAAATGAACCATTCCAATAATACGTAAAAGTACAAATAAACATACATATTTCGCTTCCCATTTAAATAAAACAATAAACAGAGCGAATGTAAACAATAAATAAATGAAATAAAAAGAAACGGGCACAACGGAAGAGCGTGTGCGTCCACTGAAACACTGAAACAAGCTGAAATTAAAGCTTTCAGTGGCAGCCTGTCTGTTATTACTGAATCTGTTGTTGCTACTGCAAATACTTGTTCGGAAAAAGGATTGAGAGAAAAATATATTTGTTTCAAGTAAGGATGTAACATTTGGTGTTTTTCAATGTATTCAAATCCAACCGTTTAATATACAATATTTATTTGTTTAATATGTATAAATATATGAAAAAAAAAACATTTGCTGTTCGATAGTCTCGCTAAAACTCGAAAATAGCTGGACTGATTTGGCTAATTTTTGTTCTGAATTATTTTTGGAAGTCCAGGAAAGATTTAAAAGATGATTTTGAGGCGGTACAAAGTTACCGGGTCAGCTAGTAATAAAATAAATATAGCCATAATATTGTATGTTATCGAGAAATTCTGGGAAAAATCTGAGTATGTAATAATGTAAATGTGAAAGTTTTGCTGGAACACATCTGTCCAGCGTCCATCATTTCCCAATCACGTCAGAAGATCTGAAGGGATCTTGATGAAATTGGTGGCTCTGAGACAGTTTAGTTTGGCAAACAAACAGGATATCGTATATTCCAGTATTCTGTTCGAATTTTCGAGTTACATGGGGGCGCAACTGTTGTCAATAGCTAGTTATGTTTTAAATGTTAGCAAATATACAACATTAAAAAAAAACCGGCCAAGTGCGAGTCGGACTCGCCCATGAAGGGTTCCGTAGCAGCGAGTAACATAATATTATGAAGGTTCTTGTAGTTGGTTGTAACTTTGAACGGTAAATTGCGGATTACGGTTTATGACGTATTAAAATAAAACTAATTGATCTTAATCTTGTTCAAACCAATACATCTACTTACCAAGTTTCAATAGGATAGCTCTTATAGTTTCGAAGAAAAGTGGCTGTGACATACGGACAGACAGACAGACATGACAAATCTATAAGGGTTCCGTTTTTTGCCATTTAGCTACGGAACGATCTTCGAGCTAGATTTGTGTCTCTGAATATACAAATTCTGTATAAACTGGATATGTTTTGTTCCTCTAGATATACATACCACAACTTCTTGTATGCTTGGGTTCTCTACAAGACTAAAGACAACACAGTGTAACCTGTTTTTATGTTTGTTTCTTACTAATTGGAGTATCTAAGGTTGATTGTGGCATACAAAGGTATTGTATTGACTATGATGTCTGTCTTCTCTGTACCTTTTGTCGGCCCACAATTTCTTGTGAGCTTACAAAATCAAAGGTACTAAGGTTACCCGTTTTCGGAGTCGGGGCGTATCCCTGATGCCTCGAGAAGTCGAGACGAGGCGGGAAGAACTCCGGCGCGATCTCAGGGCAGTCTGTCGGGAACGACTATCGCAACCGAGGTACGGGCTAGCCGCAGTCACGGCTGTAAGACCCCTCTTTGAGGAGTGGCTGGATAGGTCCCACGGCGTCCTCACCTACCGCATGACACAGGTCCTCACCGGACATGGCAGCTTCGGGAGGTACCTGTGCATGATAAAAAAGGAGGAAACGCCCGGGTGTCACCACTGCGAGGTTCGGCCGGAGGACACGGTGGACATACGGTGCAGGAATGCCCAGCTTGGGCGGAGCACCGCCGTGTCCTCACCGCGGCGATAGGCGGAGACCTCTCGCGCCCGGCATTGGTTGCGGCCATGCTGCGGGGCGAGACGGAGTGGGAGGCGGTCGCCTCCTTCTGCGAAGCAGTCATGCTCGCGAAGGAGGAGGCGGGCCGCTTGAGGGAGAGGATACCGTCCTCCCTCCGCCCGAGACGCAGTGGTAGACGCCCACGGCGACGGATGTCGCGGGACGATCTCCGGCCACCGTAGGCGCGGGCATGCGGGCGGCGAGTAAAGGGCAACTCGCTGCCCGACCAAGGACCATGCCCGGGTCGACGGCGCGTTGTGTCCCACGCGCGCCTCAAGGAGCGTCAGCATAGTGACGGGGCCCCCCTATAGAGGGCCACAGTCCTGCCGGGGTTGCGGGACATACGTATACCGCGACTCCGGCACACAAAGGGCTACCGAAGGACACCGTGTATTTTAGTCAGTACAAGTCTGACAGTCCCTCCCGCCCTGCCCGGGGTTGGAGGACTCATTTGATGATTTTACCACGTAAAAAAAAAAAAAAGGTTACCCGTTTTTATGGACTTAACCTCACTGAAGTCCTACATAAAAGCGCCCTTGGAATTTCATTGTTCAGTTTAACAATTAAAGTTCAAATTACTACTATGATATTTAGTGATTCATTTAGGGTGCAAGTAAACGTGCGGGTTACCCGCGCGAGTAACATGCGCAAGCTACTTGATCAAGCTACATGCGGGGTGCTTGTACACGGTGCATGCAGCTTGAGCATGTTGAGGCACTTGCGCGGGTTACATGCGCCGCGTACAAGCACCCTTAGGGTTCTCAACATAATCAGCCTCCAATGATCCCACAGCTGGGACACAGACCTCCTCTCTTTGAGAGAGACTGGGTTGTAATCTACCACGCCGGCCGAGTACTAGTTGGGTCTCGTAGTTAGTAAAAGCTGGTATTTAAAATAGCATTCATTTAAAAGTCCCTAAGTGAAAACTGGTATAAATAGGTACTGCTGGAAATATTCCTTCGCTGTGCAGAAATTAATTAACTTAGAACCAAGACATCTCCCTTTGACAGAATTAACTAAGAAATTATAATATTATTTACTTTATGCAGTTTTGTTCAGTGTTCATTTCAAAGGACTGTCTTTTTCCTTGAAAGTAAAATAATTAGATTTCTTAAGGGGGATGCTCCAACCAGCCCGCGAAATTCAATTTTTTTTACGTTTTTTGCAATTTGCAGGCCAGTGACATGTTGTAACTTTATAAATATTTGTGTTGCGCAAATAACAAGTATAATTTTAAATATAAAAAATATCAAAAAACTCGCTCCATCAGCTCTCACATAGAAAAGGTGCATCATGTTAAAATCTCCGAAATCTAACTACGATGCACCTTTTCTATGTGAGAGCTGATGGAGCGAATTTTTTGACAATTTTTGTATTTAAAATTATACTTGTTATTTGCGCAACACAAATATTTATAAAGTTACAACATGTCACTGGCCTGCAAATTGCAAAAAACGTAAAAAAATTTGAATTTCGCGGGCTACATCGAAGCAATCACCTTAAACATTTTTGCTTTTATCTGACTTAGATTTAAACAGGTTTTTATAACTTTCTTATAGGAAACTTAGGTGAATTTATTAAAGAGTGCGATTATTGATTGCATGTATTTAAAAGTACAGTTTAAAAAAGTGTTTCTACATTTTAATTTCTAATTCTTTGGAGGATATTAATACTAATTTTCAACGAGGGCGCGAGCAAAAGCTAGTAAAAGAAAAGATTATTTTAGGAGGACAGACAATATTTTCTTTAGTTACTTATACAAGTATTTATAGTCATAGTTTTCCCAGTGTTAAATAAATCCCGGAACAGTCCCCAACAATATAAACTTTCATACGAGATAAGAAAACTGCTACGTTATTATTATTTTTACCGTCAGAAAAACAAGGTAGCTAAGACTTCGTTCCTACGTTGATAACATCAGGAGTGATGGAGTTAGCAGTAAATAGATCTATTATTTTGGTGACTACAAAGGTAATATAAAATAAAATAAAAACTGCCAAGTGCGAGTCGGACTCGCCCATGAAGGGTTCCGTAGCAGCAAGTAACATAATATAAACGTTCTTGTAGTTGGTTGACTTCGAAAAGTAAATTGGGGATTACGGTTAATGACCTACTAAAAAAAAACGAATTGTTTGATCTTGTTCAAACCAATTTTCAATTGAAGTTTGCGTGGTAATGGACATCATATATATTTTTTTAGTTTTATAATTCTCTTATTGTAGAAGTAACAGGGGGGGACACTCTATGAAAGTTTTGCGCTATTAAGGTAAATGATTTTTCATACAAAATGAGAAATTGATCGAGCCCATCAGTATGAAAAATCTTTTTTTTTTTCAAAAGTTTTAGTACAAACATTGTTCAGTAACATGGGCTGGGTTATCCCACGAGAGGTTTTGCGCTATTAACGTTACACGTTGTATAAATTGACAGTAAAAAAAACTTTCATAATCAATAAAAACCATTTCCGTAAACAAACCCTCAAATCACACGTAAAGAACCAATAACATCAGCTCCGGGTAGCCATAACAAAAAAAAAACTTTTCAATAAAAACAGAACGATTCCGTTTTCGTGTGTGGCAACACTTAGGGGTATCTAAATACTCTTTGAGTTAATAGATTTACTTTTAACAAGTTTTCTTTGGGTAACTCTTGGTTAGTGGTTATCGCTAAGGACGATAGTGTATAATTAAGTACTTTGGGTATTGGGGAATTATATCCTCTATATATTGGTTTTGAATTTGTGTTTTTTTTTTTTTAACGTGGTAAAATCATCAAATGAGTCCTCCCACCTCGACTGTCAGACTTGTACTGACTAAAATCCACGGTGTCCTTCAGTAGCCTGTTATGTTCCGGGGTCACGGTAAGGAAATAATCCCGCGATCCCGGCAGGCTTTGGCCCTCTGAGAGGGGGCCCCGTCATTATGCTGACGCTCTTTGAGGCGCGCGTGGGACACAACGCGCCGTCAACCCGGGCATGGTCCATGGTCGGGCAGCGAGTTGCCCTTTACTCGCTGCCCGTATTTGAATTTGTGGTAGAAAAAAAAACCGGCCAAGTGCGTGTCGGGCCACGCACAGTGTAGGGTTCCGTAGTTGCCCATCAAAATACTTATGAGAACTAACTAAACTGATTCGCTGAATTTAATTATAAAAAGAAGAATTTTCAAAATCGGTCCAGGAGTCTTTGAGAAATCAGGGAAAATACATAAGAGAAAAGATTACGACGAATTTAAAACCTCTTCCTTTTTTTGAAGTTAGTTAAAAATAGTTGACGATAAAAACCTACCTATCCCCAAAAAACATGCCGTAAAACATACATATTAAAGCTGTAAAAAGAAAGTTGACAAACTTACATTTGCAGTTGAAGAGCATGTTCTCCGATACATTTCAAGTACATTTTATAAGTTGGTCGACTATTACTCGAAAAGTTGTAAAGCCTACTTAGTCATGATAATTTTCTTTTAAACTTCGTTATATATACTACTATTGTGAATTTTTTCACACCCCTAAACATAACCGTTTAGCTGGTAGAGGGGGGGGACACTCGAATCGAGCAAAATTTAGCACTTTAAAGCTTAATATTTCACAAACGAAATTTTTTATCAAAAAACTGTTAATGGAAACTATCATTATTTTTTAAAGGCCTATTTAATGATACCCCACACTAAGGGGTACGCGAGAAAAAAAAAATCCTCACTTTACGTGTAAGTACTGGAGGTACCTGAGATTTTATTTTACCACTTTTTTGGCACAACAAATCCGCATATTTACACCAAATTTCAGCTCTCTAGTACTGTGCGTCTCTGAGCTAAACTGCGGACAGACGGACGGACGGACGGACGGACGGACGGACGGACGGACGGACGGACGGACGGACGGACGGACATGGCGAAACTATAAGGGTTCCTTGTTGACTACGGAACCCTAAAAATGGGTGATGGAGACGGCAGTTTTGTTGAAGATTGTTCTTGTTTTCTATCGGAATGAGTGAGCGTAGTACAGTCACGAGCAATAACATGTAAACACACCAAAATTCAAACGCATATTGCTCGTGAAATACTGATTTCCACTTTGAAATAAGACCTAGTTTGTAATAGTATGGCTTCCGAAATATAGAAGTCTAACTAAAAGACAAACGTTTTATCAATATGATAGCAGAACATCGCTTTTGAATACTGCTTAGTGTATACATACTATTGCTCCTGACTGTACGTGGTATCTATAGCAGCAGCCTTCACTTATAAACAGCTTAGTTAATAAAATATATATCGCACTAGGGGCCTGGTAGGTGCTTGCCTACATTAAAAAAATGTGATTTTAGAACCGCTCGACCGATTTTTTGCAAACTTCAAATAAACCATGTAATAAATAGTCTGAACAAAGCCAAAACATTTGATTTGGATAGGTGAGCCCGTTCTTGAGTTATATTTAGAAAATTACAACAAAAAGTGGCATTGATTTTTATATAACATTGATTTAGGTATTGAGCATTTTTTCAGGGAGTATCGAGACTTTCTCCAAAATAAAATATCTTGAAAAAAAATAAGTATTATTCATGGAAATAAAAATAAAGATTTCACTGTTATATCTCTGACTAGCGAACTCCGTTTCGCCACCAGATGGCTTCGTTTTCTTTGCTATAAACCTCACGGAGCCCGAGACCTTTCCAACGAATGCAAAACCGTGGAAATCGGTTCGAGCGTTCTGGAGTTATAGCGTCAGGAAGGAAAACCCGACTTTTTATATTGTAGAAATATGTGCACTAATATCAACTACCAAAAGGGGATAGAGTGTTGCGATAAAAAAAAAACTCATTTTGTTTGTTCTCTCCTAAAAATAAGCAGATATGCATGGCGAGGGATGTGCGTCAAACAATGATAATATCGCTTGCTAAGAAAATTAAGCAAAATTGATTACGGCCTTTCTTTATGCAACAAACCACAAAAGAAAAAAATAAACTAAATAGTGAAATAAGTCCAAAAACAGTGTGCAAGCCGTTCTCAAAATCACGTTATTATCAAAGTTAGTGCGACGGCCGGCAATTTGGCAAGCTCCCTGCGCAGCCGTCGTGATGTATCGCCAATACTTTGAATAGTTAGGAAAAACGGTTCTGGAACGAAGCCTATAGGAGTTCAGCGAGTACTATTTTGTATTTACGTGCCTTTATTGGTTGCACCGTTTCCGTGTACCGTCATCTTGCTGACGCTCTTTGAGGCGCGCGTGGAACACAACGCGCCGTCAACCCAGGCATGGTCCATGTTCGGGCGGCGAGTTGCCCATTACTCGCCGCCCGCATGCCCGCGCCTACGGTGGCCGGAGATCGTCTTGCGACGTCTGACGCTGTGAGGTCGCCGCCTATCACCGACACAGGTAATATTATGTTTCATTGGGACAGTTATTGAAAACCATGCGGCAGAAGCTGCAGGCAAATTCTAGTAATAAATAACTCACTTAGTTATCAACTGATAGACTATTGTTAAAGATATTATCACTAAGTATGAAATTCACTAAAACACTAATTTCAACTCCAATTTATTCTAATTCCCTGCTACACTAACAACATGCGAAAAATATGTAATATAGCTTGAATAATAAACAAGAATGTCATTTTAATAAAACAGACAACCAATAAAACACCTCATAACTCACAAAATTAAACAGACCCAAACTATTTCGTAGCAACTGCTACGAAATATCGTAGCCGTAGCGTTCGTAGGCGTCTACGAGAAGTGCTACGAGCTACGACAATTCTAACTATGCGAAATTCCTTGCCGGTATTGTATCTATGTTTAGAATTTAGTAGATATTGTGATAAATTAGATATGGAGTAGTAGACTCACTTTTAAATGTGCGATAACGGTATCTATTCAATTACTTCAAACAAAGCCGAAACATAAAATCTGGAGTACTTTGTTTTAAATGCGTTTTATTTGAATGTAAATCAATAGTATCTACATAAATGATCAATTTTATTATTTTTTTCTTTATTTTTATAGGCAGTTAAAATATCAAAAACTATAGAAGACAGAAATTGATGATATTAAGCTTAGTTTTTACAGATTTTATGACCACAAGAAAAATAAACTTTCTATATTTTTTTTCGTAATATTACAATAACCAATCAATAACTTTATTACTTACATTTCTGTGTAAATATCTTCAGAAATTAAGTCATTTCTTGGCAAGGAAATTGGTAGATTTAATAAGGATAAAACTCATCAAGAGCCGATCGTCATAATCCGTTTAAAAACGACATTTTGACGCAAAACTTGTTATTGGAAGGCTTATAATTTAATGGGAGATGATTGAAGATTTTTTAATACCATTTTACAGTTTATTTACTGGATAAGTTGATTAGGGACTTTGAGATCTAAAGGTGCTCCGACACCGCAAGCATTCACCTGTAATGTAACGTTACGGATTCGAGCATTTCATCAGTGAGGGAAGAGAACCGATCATTTTAATGCGCACCTTGTATTAAAATCTATACTAAATCGATTAGAGCAGGAATTACTGTCAGACTTGGACTGAATGAAATCCACCGTGTCCTTCACTAGCCCTTTACGTTCCGGGGTTACGGTAGCTCTTTAGTCCCGCGATCCTAGCAGGCTTCCCCCGGTCAAACTGTTTATTTTAAGGTAAATTGAGCCATACTGCACTGGCAGCAAGTTTTACTGTTGCAAAACAAGCAACAATGAAAAAACTCAAGCTCTGAAACCATTAATTTACAGAACACCAATAATTAACACGCCTCCCCGTAATTAAAGTTGCAATTAACACCAATTCACTTAAATCAAACTGAAATATCTTTTAAACCAACAATCGCTTCATACAATTAAACAGTTAAATAAACCGGTTAATTTTTAACCGGATAAAAAGCAGTTTAACCGTCCGTGTATTTAACAAATGAGGCAGAATTCTGTTGTTAAAACTAACGACGCGACACGTAATCGAAAATGTTGACAATTTAAATTAATTTTAAATGAGATTAACCTGTTAATATTTGGTTGTGTTCTGGGTTGGGTGACAATTGAAACTTTTTAAAAGTTAATTGAGTTATTTTATGCCATTTTATTTAAAGGTAAAGGTGTTGGTCAATTTGGCCAAAATGAGCTTGTCTATCAAATTTTAATAAATAAAAAAACTACTATATTAGGATCGTACAGACTAAACCTACCCTGCTTAAAGCCTTATTTAGGCGGAGCTAGAACTCGTATGCGAGTTTCGCTACATTGCTGTATTTGTTTGATCAACTGAATTCGTTGTATCTTTACAGTCCGCAATATTACGCAACTCGCGTGCGAGTTCTTGCATTGTCTAAGTGAGGCTTAAGTCTCAGGGCCGTGGTACCTTGTGAATACAGTCTCGTGAACTAATACATTAATCTTAGGAAGTTTTTTAACGCTACTTGACCTGTAACGACTGTCAAAGACCTACAAATAGCACCAAGGATTCACGGCTTTACGTGGTTTCTGAAGCACGGAGGATACAGGGTATGTTTTTGATGGTCACCAATCCACAGTTGACCTTGGCAATTCCGACTTAACCTTGAAAATTGACTCGTGCGTATAATTATGATAAAATAATAAACTTCAGATAACATTATAAATCCTATGTTTACCTACACGTGAAGTTTTAAAATTAATCACTAAAGTTTGTTCGCACATACCTTTTCCTTAATTGTTCACACCCTGTGATATACATACATAAACACCTGGATTTACCTCGACTGTTTCACTGAAAACGTAGCTTGAATATAAATGTTATGTTATCGCCTTTATTTCAAGCTTCTGGAGTAATAAATTAAAAAGTTTCTCTGAATATGTTCACAGTAACCAAGGAAATATGGACGGTTGGAGTTTTCAAAGTCAGAGAGATGGAATGTGAATAGATAATATAGAGATTATTTACTTCTAGTAATCTATACTAATATTATGAATACGTAAAACCTGTTTGTTTGTTTTTGAAATTTTTGAACTGATTTAAAAAAAAACATTCAGCATAAGTAAGCTACATTGGTTCTGAATGACATAGGCTATGAGCCTAAAATTACCTTAGTTAGTACCTATTAATATAATAAAAAGATAAAAGTTTGTTTGTAGCAAGCAATCTCTGGAACTACTGTACCGATTTTGAAAATCAAATTAATGGTAGACTGCTACATTATTCCTGAGTTCATATAAAGGCTATAATAACATATCATTATTTCTTTTAAAACGCGCGAACTACATCGCGAGCATAGTGCTAGTTAATAGATACAGAAAGAAAGAAAAAACATTTATTTGAGACAAAACACAAAGCATAAACCAAATTAAAATACATGGATAAGCGCCAAATAGGCTTAGTTCAGTAAAATGTCGAGCAGCTAATGCTCTTCATTAGTTTTCATAATCATAATATGATAAGAGTATTATATTTATAAAGTGGCGAGCACTCACTGTTCTATATAAGTAATTTATAATTCAACGCCACTTTTATCAGTAAAACTGAAGAGTTTGTTTGAATTTTCCAATATCTGGAACTTCATATCGAATTTGCTTTTGATAGCCCAATTCTTGGGGTAGGTTACTGACGATAGCCCAATTCTTGAGGAAGGTTATAGATGGTTGGGTCGTTTCGTGGGACAGTGTAAACCGGTTTACCTTGATCCTGGAACGTAAAGGGCTATTGAAGGATCAATGTAGATTTTAGTAAGTACGAGTCTGACAGTTCATCCCGCTTCACCATAGTGGCAGGACTTATTTGATTTTAACGACAAAGAAAAGGTAGGATTAATCTAGATTTTTAATTACTAAAATCCACCGTGTTCCTTTAATTGTCCTTTATGTTTCAAGGTTACGGTAACATGCTTAGACAGTTACGCGACTAGCACCTTCGTACACTAGGCGACGCAAGAGTCCGATACCTTACGACTTCGGTATCCATTGACGCGTGACTGTGAATGAACTGCTATGGATTTGTATTGCGACAGTCACTTGGATACCAAAGTCGCCGAGTAAAAGTCAGTAACGTGGGGTGACACCGAGAGACACAACTAGTAGTTTTTATATCTGTGTTCAACACAATTGAAAATAATCAATCAAAGAGCATAATAGTGATGTACACACACCAAAAGCCATAAATATATAACTCGACTAAATCAAAACACATAGTTCGGTTTTGAATAATAGCATATAGTAATAAAACTACCGGCATTTCTGTTTTGTCAACCCTGATGCGGTGTAACAATTACAATGCTGCACATTAATATTCACAATTTTGCGGTGCCCGTCATTTGTTGCAGCACAATAAAGTTATGCAGATGAATCGCACTGATATCGGCTTTGGTATCGAAATCACAATTATATCTGTGAACAAAGCATTTCAATTGAAATTTCTATGTAACTGTAATCGAAAAGGTACTAACGTTGTGCGGCGTATGAAGGAGCTGATATCACAACGTCTAAACTTGGGTACGGGAGGGTTAACACGTTCTGAGCCGCGGCAATTCTCTCGCATACACTCAAACCGCAATATAAAGTCTGCCACGCGCACTCACGCACACACTCCACAGTCTGAGTCCACGACACTGAAGGCATCCTCATATCGACTAACTACACACAATAAAACCAGGTCACTTTACAAACACACCACACTAAAACACAAAACATTATCACATTATTATTTACAAATTCAAATGAAACACTGAAACACGTTCGATTCGTACCGATAGTATTGTAATAACTACATTTAGATTAGATAAGGTACATCACTATCCAATAGAAAATGTTCATTGACGCGCGTGATTTCGCTGAAGGTAACGATATTTCTTGTGTTTCGATAAGATAGAAACGGTGCGAGACAAGAGGAGTTGAGTGTGTTCATCTATGTGGAAAACAGCACTGATATATGGTGTTGCTTGTTGTGAAGATCAGGTGCGCTGCGTAGGCGTCACGGCGTCTATTATCTCGCATTCAAAGATAAAGGCAATCGGAGCGATAGCGTTCGCGATAACTCATCGAGTTTGCGCAACGGTTTATTACCTATATGGGGAATAAAAAAGGAATATATTTCGAGCGAAGGACGCGTCCTTTTGTTACAGTCATAAAAAACAATGAAAGCACTCGTGCATGCCGATTTAGTAATATACCGGGTGGGGCTTTTGTGTTTAAAATATAGATTTAATTAAGAAATTCTAAGGTTGAGCGATCAAAGAGATTTGATTGGGAAATTGGATAAACGTTTTTAAAGACTCAGCACTTTTTAGGTTAAAAGATTGCTACAACGAAAGTTAATTATAAATCGAAATTCTTACCCAAATGCCTTTAAATTTAATTAAAAACGTTGTTAATTAGACTGTTATTTTATTATCTCTTTATTCACATTTAATGAGTATTTTTGTTATTTTCCTTCGTCCTAAAAACCAACCTATTTAACTTGGCACACGCAACTCCAAGAAAACACGAAAATTACCAGTTTTAATTAAAAAACACAAATAACTTGGCAACATTATAGAACCGTCTCTGTCCGTAATTAGGGATGGGAAACATTCTTGTTGCGAACAACAGTTTGTTTAGGACACTTTTGCTCGTTGTTGTGCTCCTTTGGTCAAAGAGCATACACGATCTTTGCAAACTTACTGTGCTTACGAATACGAGTTTGTCATTAATTTGAGGATAGACTGCTTTAATTTGCTTGAAAACTTTGAGTTAGAACACTCCTTTAAAGTAATTAAAATGTTCTAGGTGTCTAAGGATGTTAGGGATGGGACATCATGTATTGAACAAACTTATCGATAGTTGAGAAATGTGTACGCAAGAGATTCTAATAGGTTTCAAGGTTTTTACCTTACCTAGTTTACAAAATAGCGGAAGAGATGTATGGATTTGGGAAAAGATGTTTTTTTTTATCACAGATCATTTCCAAAGTTTGCTATCTGCTATCAAACTTCGTTCTATTTGCTGTCGGTTTTTGTTATGATTGCTATAAGTTAAACAGAAAAATATTATCTCCACATATTTGGTTTTTGAAATTGGATTAATACGACGGTTGCGTTAATCTTTATTGATAAAATACTCTTTAAATAATATATTAAATGAAGCTTTACATAATATATTTGTGTACAAAAACAAACAAAGCCAGTTCAGTGTTTGTTCATTTTAATTAACATCCGTCAGTCGTCAGATGAATCAAATTTCATAAACGCTGACCAAATTGATTGCGGAATTTATTTTTCACAAATTCAATTTGTAAATTGAATTGTTTTGTGTAAAATTGTTTAAGTGCTACGCTTGAAACTGTGCATTTCAATCTATCAATAAATACGCCTAGCTTTTTTGCAACATGTTGAGGTCAGCTTCCAGTCAATTCAGTTCGACTGGAAGCAGCTGAATATCAGTATTTTATTTTTTTTTCTATCTATTTTAGGGTAAGACTGGTTGCGCGGGCATGCGAGCGCCGAGTAAGGGTGCTTGTACACGGCGTATGTAACCCGCGCGAGTAACATGCGCAAGCTATTTGATCAAGCTACCCGCGGGGTGCTTGTACACGGCGCATGTAGCTTGAGTATGTTAAGGCACTTGCGCGGATTACATGTGCCGTATACAAGCACCCTTAAGGGTACCTCGCTGTCTTACCATGGACCATGCCCGGGTCGACGCAGCGTTGTGTTCCACGCGCGCTTCAAAGAGTGTCAGCATTGTGACGGGGCCCCCCTCTAGAGAACCAAAGTCTTACGGGGTCGCGGGACATATCTCATTACCGTGACCCCGGAACGTAAAGGGCTATTGAAGGACACCATGGATTTTAGTCAGTACGAGTCTGACAGTCCCTCGCGCCCAGCCCTGAGTGGGAGGACTCATTTGATGATTTTAACACGATAAACAAAAAAGGGTAGGACTGGTTGTCAGGCTTTCTGGCTTTGAAATTACGCATAAAAATATAATAATATTGGTCTGTTTGTATGTATTTACACAAATACCAAGCCCTTTCCTAAATAGTTTTGGGTCGTTGTGCAGATTAACCAGATGCAACTAAGTAGCAGTACCTATTTTACTTGGAAAACTCGAAAACGGCAATTCTCCAACACTCTCTTCAGGGGTTCAATTAGAGCTTCATTGACATTGTCAAAGGGACGCCGTTAGAATTTTTTGTGAAATGTATTGAAATAATATAATGGCGATGTCAGCTCCAGTATTCCACACGCCAATACATACTTATGCAGCTATACTGGGCAATCGGATACTGAATGGAGGGTTTTCACTTTAGCGACACGACATCGGAAGTTTCATTCATTTATAGGTAAAACGAGCGAGAGAGAACGATATGTCAGTGTCGTGTCGTTACCGTTATCGTCTAATGTAAAAGCGCCTATTGTATTGAGTATATCTATGTAAATACCCACGTACTTTGCTTTGAAATATTTAATAACAAAACACTTGAATAATAATTCTAGTAATTGAATTAGTCAGAAGAATGATACGTCTTTATCGAAATTGTTAACTTTCTATTTTAATTGTTGATCTGTTATTTTCGTGTCATTCTTTACGGAAACATTGCTTAATATACAGCTTGACAAAAAACTGTAGAAAACCGGAAGTCGCCACTGTCTTCGCACTACCAGCACTTTGAATGATCTTTTTTTTTCACTTAATAAGTTAGTTTTATGGCACAATAATAAATCTAACAAACCCGCGGTCTTTGTTTACATCAAATATCAAGGATTTTAAAACGTTGTCAGAAACAAAAAGATTAGTTCTGTTTCAATCCGTTCTGACCAAGCTGTACACATTATGTAATGTAAATCCATAAACTATGGAGGTAGGCAGTAACAACAGGAAGACTTGGATTAGAACACCTGCTACAATCTTTACATACTACATTGCTAAATTTCAATCATATTTATGATTATTATCTTGATACAAATTATTATTAGTCAGTAAATTCACATATTAGATTTGTAGCCAACCCCAACATAGTTGGCGAAAACGATTTTCTTTTTATTAGCCTGTTCTCTGTGTCTCACTGCTGGGCAAAGGCCTCCCCTTTCTCTTTCCAAAGCTCTCTATTTTGGGCAATTCCTGGCCATATCTGCCCTGCGAACATGATCAGATCGTCACACCACCTCTGCCGCGGTCGACCTCGATGGCGTTGAAAACGATACAGAAAAAAAAAAGAAACACAAAATATAAAATGTCAGGTATCCTGTATTAGGGAGGTACTAGTATATTCTACCTACACGCATTTTATCGATAAACCTCACAACAACACTATCTATTTGGCCAACTAGGTTCTTAAATACCAAACAAAGTAACAAACAGTACAAACAAATACTAAATTCTAATTTGGCAATGTCGGGAACATCTAAATTGGATTACACAATTACACATGCATTTCACGGATACGTGCACATTTGCACAAGTGAAATGTTTATTTGCACAACACTAGCGTAAGAGGATTTAGAACAGGGTGATTTATTCACAGGATTGATTCAGTTCAAGTTATTTTAATTGGGGAATTACACTAATTTGAATTGTTTGAGCTTGATGGTCGATTATGATAGCTGCGATTGATTATTTTGTTTTGTTTGTTATAATGAAAGGGAACGGATATACAGGGTGTAATCGAAATCATGGGCAATATTTTAATCTAAGGCTCTACGATCACGATGCTGATTGCATTACGGCTAAAAATCGCAAATCAAAAATATTATTAATGCAATTATGGACACCTTTAAAAATGAAGTAGGTCGCATTGCAAAGGCAAATAAGCACTAAAAGTAATAAAAATAAATCATTAGCCCCAAAAATCTTAAAGTATCAAAATTTTAAGCACATTACACCGCGCGCGGAACGAAAAGTAAACAAACATCAAATAATATTAAATGAAGATACTTGCATTAATAATGTTTTTGAGTTCCGTAATACGATTAGTATCGTTAGTAATGCTCAAGTTTAAAATATTGCTCATTAATAAAATTTCACCCTGTAAAATGTCGTATAAGTGTTAGCAGACCAACTGACAGACAGACATACATCGTGGGTAAGACTTCGTTGAGATAGAACACTGAAATGCTACAAAAGAGAGGAGGAATTTACTCATAAGTATTTAGATTAAAGCTGTCATTGACGTAAGATGTGATTTATTTCATCAAATACTTTGCTATAGGCTGTTAACACGGCCTTAATAAAAAAGGATGTATGGGGGCCCTTATGGGGACCCTCAAAAGACGGCACAGAAGCCTCTGTCCCAAGTATATAGACTGATGATGATGGGTCTCCTAAATAGACCCCTATCTAAAGCCTCCCTTCAGGAAAATATAGGCGTGATGTCATGTCACTTTAAAAACGAGTGCATCTGTGTTTTTGACACAAAATCAAGACAGTATACAATACAATTTATGTCAACAACAATCGATTAAATTAGATAACAATTTATTGAAAACAGTGGTTGTCAAAAGACGGAAAAATACAAAGTTTCCATTTAAATATTCGTCACGAATTAATCTTTTTAGTGCAGCGGTCATGCAACTATTCGCATACATTGTGAAAGTACAGCTTTATCAAACAAAGGTTTCTCTCGCTATCGTGCAATGGACACAGAAGTAAAACTAAACGTATAATATAAAATACTAACACTCTTCATTTGATTGTAGATCAAAAGGCGACAGCAAATCAATAGGCATCGACGGGAAAGGGTGATTCGCCGCCGCAGTCAAAAAATCACTCCAAAACGTGTTCATTTTCATCGTTATGTCAATTCATCGATATAATCAATTGACATCGTCACATCACTAGCGTTCCGTTTAAATATTGTTCCAATTTCGAAAGTTGTGTTGCCGTTTAGGTGCGTATTTGGCATGTAAATATTTTTTTACGGGTTATTTGTTTTTTTTTCGAAACCGGCGAGTAGATACACTCGCGGACGCGCGGCCGGCGACTGTATAGCTGTTATCAAGTCAGCGGCGTCTCGCCTATCGCAGTGATAAGCCTCACCCACAACAATTAGGTGAAACAGCTGATAGTACCTGTCGGTTGGCCATGTATTAAAAAAGTGATTATTTTCGCAACGCTGTTTATCTGTGGTATCAACGGAATCGCTATTTTGGTTAAATCTCAAATAAACGTTAGTCATACAAAACCGTCGAATTTATGATATATGGCAAGGGAATTCACTTGCAAATTATGTTAACTCTGTGAATAAATATGAAAAATATTTTACATGTCTCAGACCACAGGTACATAAAACTGAAATCTCGTAATTTATTTAAATGAAAAAGATTTCAGATTTTTGTTTTAAAACAACGCAGTCAGTTGCGTCGAGTAAATAAATGCACTTTACGTATTTCCGAGTATAAATACTCGTCGGTTATTTTAATACCGTGGGTTCTCAGAGAAATGCCAATATTATACGTAAATATATCGTGATAAGCTGTTAATGTACTTACAGAAAGTAGGTCACACATGATATATCGGTACTTGTGTCGTATAATATTTACTAATTTGTGTACTTCTACACCTGACACTGAAAGATAATGATGTTGATTAGAAATTAACACGCACTGAATCCTAATATTAACTTAGTACATGTTAAGTCATCTTAATATTAACATAAACCTTGCTACTGCATGCGTTGGCACGATTTTCATAGAAATATTGGCAAAAATCCTTCAATTTACGACATAGAAAGTAGAATAAAGAAGGGAATAAGGAAATCCCGTGCCCATTTTCGCCACGATAATACGGAATCGTATGAAATATGTGATAATATCAGCACCCGTCGAATCGGAGCGTCGGACGGGATGGCACGTGCCCGATGCGTTGTCATTCCTAATTTGAATGTAACATGACATTTGAGACCAGCACGACTTCAATTAACCTACGAATTTACAAATTTCATGCTAACATATAGATACTCGGAACTCATCATCGTAATAACTCGATATAAACTTTCACAACACTACGTTTATGCATGTCCGGAAATTCGAACTATAAATTCAAAATAAGAACTTGAAAACTTCCATAACAATAAATATGTTCGTGTAAGATCGTAAATCCGAAAGTTTCCGAAATAGAAATTCGAAAATGGAATCATCTTACCTTGTTTTATTTTCTTCGTCCTATTTTGCACTGGGCCCTTTTGCGCACACAATAAACTAAAGAGTTCTAATAAACAGTCTTGGTCTTTTTGGTGCACCATGTTTTTTTTAATTTTTAAAAGATTTTAAACTAATTACATATATGGGCCACCATTTTATTCCGTTAGTAATTCTATATCTGTTTTAGGGCTGGTTTTTCAATAGTCAGATAACCGTTAACTGAGAAATAAAAATGGCGGTTTGACACCTAATCTATGGAAAATATGTCATACACCGTTATTTTTATTCCTCAGGTAACGGTTAACTGACTATTGAAAAACCAGCCCTTAAAAAGGAAGATTAAAAGAGGTTACACACAAGTAAAAGGTAACAATGTAGTTCGTGTTACAGTACAAACAAAACAATGCGGATGGGATAAAGTTCCGGTTAGAACCTCCTTTAGATAAGCACGTAAAGTCAGGTGTAATAACGGCCAAACAGTAATAATGGCTTATCAGAGAATTTTGCGGGACCCCAAAACGGACTGTAGTTCCTATAAAGGAGGACTTTTGATACGGGTTTTATTAGACACTAGCACTTTGCCCGCGACTTCATCTGCGCGTGTTTCTAATTTCGAACTCAGTGAATTTAATTCCCGCTCACCCTCCTTATAAGAAAATCTAAAAACTCAATACAAACAAACAATCAATCGTAGTAGACAAACTGATTTTTCGATTTTCACCCCGTTAGTTGTTGATTTGTGAAATATAAATAAAAATACGCATCATTTATTCGATTGAGAGATAATTAATATGTCAAGTTTTGAGTTTCTCGAAGCAAGCAGTAAAATCCTTCCCTTAAAACTTTATCAGACCTTTTCACCAATTTAGGGAGTGATTTTCGGAAAACCTAAAAATCAAGGGTAGTTTTTAAAAAAGTAATAATGCCCATCTTTTTTATTTACTTATACTCATATTCGTACCAAGTTTCAAGTTTATAAACCCAAGAAATAAGATTTTACATACAAAGGTTTTCACCCCTTTTCACCCCCTGGAGGTAGATTTTCGCAAAATGCTTTCATAATGCTCATCTACATTATAAATTGTAACTACCATCCAAAATTCAGGTTTCTACGTTCAGTGGTTTAATTTCCTCCCCTTAAAACTTGAATACCCCTTTTTACCAACTTGGAGGGTGATTTTCGAAAAATCCAAAAACACGTGTTTGATTAATTCTTATCTAGTGTATAAATACTGATTTTCACATTAATCAACTCACGCGTTATGATTTTCCCATACAAACTTTAACAACCCCTAGATTACCAACGGAGGGTAGTTTTAAGAAACTAATAATGCTCATCTTTTTGATATACTTATACTCATATTTGTACTAAGTTTCAAGTTTATAAACCCAAGGAATACGATTTTTCATACAAACGTTTTCACCCCTTTTCACCCCCTTAGAGGAGGATTTTCGCAAAATCCCGTCTTATTGCCAATCTACATGGTAGACTGCAAATGCTGTCCAAAATTCAAGTTTCTGCGTTTAGCGGTTTCGGCTGTAGTCGTGTCAAAAGAAAAACCCCTGTTCTTTTATATATATAGATTAAAGGAGGTAGACCCGAACAGTCAAATATTTAATTTAATTTAATGAAAACCACAATTGGAATGATTTTGGAGTTTTCCATGTGATTGATAAAGGTGGGACATATCTTTTGTAAAGGGAGACATTTAATTTCCTAATTAATTCTTGTTTGGTAACTTCAAATGGTATCAAGATTTGAAAATATCGATACAAAATTATATCAACATTGAGGAGATTTTCAAGTCTTGCAAGATATAAGCACAGACAGAATCAATCATTTTTGTGAAGACAAACGTACACAATAGGCTGATGGATGGAGAGGATTTGGAATGTCAAAGAACGGAGGTGACAGAGGTGTGAGGAATGATATGAAAGAAAGAGTAAATGATGCTGTGACGTCATAGGCGCGGGCCACATAGAAAAGACGTAAGACGAGGACGCATCGCGGACGTGCTAAAATTTACGAGAATCCGCGCCCCGTCTCTTCTGTGTGTTTTACGTCGCGACGCTTCTATACATTTTCTATAAGAGACGCCGAAGAGACGTTATGTCTCCGCCCTGTCTGCGTCTTACGTCTTTTCTATGTGGCCCGCGCCTTACAGCGGAGAATGAAAGACAAAAACGTGTTGCACTGACCCCAAAATTGGATAAGGGTAGGAAAATAACTGGTGAAATGTGATGGTACTAATAGTGACACATCTTCAGCGATTACAAGCGTGTTATGTACAGACGCCAGCACATCAAGCTACCACAATCTATCAGATTTCTTTATTAGAATTTCAACCTTATCACAAGAGTAGAAGGTTAATGTTTGAGTGGTAAAATCTGACAGATTCGGATAGGTTGACGTGCTGGCGTCTGTACTATAATAAGTTGTGTATTTTTGGAAACTTTGTTTTTCTGGCCAAATAAAAGCATATTTTGCAAACAGCAACACCACAGCACTCAAAATAGTTCGTTTTTTAGTTAACTTTGTTTTTTCCGCAAACTACACACTACTATATTTTGCAAACAGAAACATAGCACAACTCTAAAAATAGTTCGTTTTTATTTAGACCATACAGAACAACACACAAACGCTTTCTATTTCCATGCAAACAAACCACGGAGGCCATATTGTTACCCATATCAAACATGCAACAAAAACGTGTAATAGAATTTTATTTAAAAGCGGAGGGTAGTTGGATAAAAATAGCTCGGTTTTGCACGGTAAGTCAGACGGTTGTGAGCAATCCGCTCGGTCACCCACTGCCTATCTGATTTGTGCTTCTGCCAAATACTGCTATACTATAAACCATCTATGGTTTATATGTTCTAGTTTTATTTAAAAAAATCTCAGATCAAAGAAATAGGCAGATAGAGCACTCAGAACACGCGAGTGTGTCCACCAAAGTTAATACAAAATCAAATCGAATACAAAGTCGCGACAGTACCAAGCTACGCGTCGTACTAAGCTGCGCGTCGTTGTTGTTTTTTGCCAAAATATGCCGTCTCGTGTCTTTAACCATCGTAAAAGTTGTTCTCAAAAACAAAGAATACATTATGGAATGTAATTTTATTTGATTTTGTATTAACTTTGGTGGAGACTCTCGCGTTCTATCTGCCTATTTCTTTGATCTGAGAAAAAAATATTGTTGATGCCATTTGAAGTTATGGATATTGGAGAATGACAGGAGAAATAGGGTTATTTTTCATTTAGCGATATGATCGCGTTGGACCAGTATATCGCCTGATGGTAAGTGATAATGTGGTGGACGGTGAAGCATGCTTGCCTCAAAGTAACCTTAAACAGGTTTCTCATAACTTGAAGACTCCAAGGTCAGCATTTGAAGTTAAGGATATTAGGGAATAGAACTTATCACTCTTATTACTTATACACAATGTGACTATTAGGAGAAGTATAACGGGTTTTACATTGGAAGTACATATTGCTCTACTCCTCGAGATAAAGACAACACTTGTCTAAAAAAGTGTGACTGCAAAACGGACCTTATTTCAACGTCATAATCTGACATTTTTTAGACAAGTGTTCAACAGACGTTTAAAAGTTTTTGTGGTACCACCGATGATGTTTTTTTTCTCAAAAAAAGGGAAGTTGGTTATGGAATAATCTCATGACAAGAGATTTAAAAGAACGCCCGTTTTCATGATATTCTGATAAAAAGGATAATTAAAAAGGTTAAAAACAACAAAACCACGATCAAAATATAAATAAAGATGATTAAGCTAATCTTTCAAAACACACAAGAGATAAAAATTACGTCAATATTTGCTTTCACATACGACCGCAGATAAGTCAAACAGCTTAAAAATATACCAATTTAAACTTGGAAACTCGGAACATCACTATTATCGATACACTCGAAGGAGCAAACCTTGACACATCACTAGAGTCCACAATAAATTCAATTTCCGAACGCAAACACCGGGTGGCATAGAGCAGAAAAATAAACAAGAAAAAAAAGATGTGCAAAACTACTTGACCGAACAAAAATAAAACAGCAAATGATAGTGATCGCGAAATATTGGGCGAGATCTAGGTGCTATACTAGCTTCTGCCCGTCGCTTTGCTTGGGGTAATATAGTAAGTATCTGTCAATTATTGCAAATTGTCGATCTGTAAACCTTATTTCTGCAAAAAATGAAGTAAATCGGAAGAGATTATAAGAAAACACAAGGTCTGCCTAAGGCTGAGCGCAGACTTGAGTCACAACTGTCTTAAGACAGTCTTGTCTCACATAGACAAGTCTGACTTAAAACATAAACTGAACCATAACTGAAACGCCGCTCACCTGAAACAAGTCAGTCACTGTTCAGTGTCAGACTTGTCGCTGTGCAGTTCTTGTGTCTATTAGACAATATTGTCTGTGAGACGTTTTGTTTTAAGTGTGCGCATCTTCATGGTTTTTGTAAAGCAATAGTCTGTTTTAAAACTGTTTTGACTCAAGTCTGCGGTCAGCCTAACTTGGGACTAGATGGCGTTGTGTGATAGTAATGGAATATTATTATTTATTATTATCCTCTATTTTACTCCTTCAAGTTAAGCGAGAATAAAAGTAACGTATGACCATCTCCAGAGTTTTATCTATGGGCGGCGGGAATGTATTCGAAGAGCTATCGCGGCCTTAGAACGCAAAGGACAATTGAAGAAACAGAGTGGGCTTTTTCCATCCAGAGCTGGATGATTTCCCAACCTTCAAAATAGAAAGATAACACTCCTTTTTTAAGTTGTCGAGTAAAAATATATCGATCTATTTTTGTACCAAAGTTCACCATAATCACTTCAGCGGTTTAAGCAGAAAAGCAACTCAAACAAACAGACTCACTTCTAACAATGTTAATATGTATATGTGGGACATATCAGTGGCCTAGTTCCATCGATATCTGTTCAAGGCCACGGTGGGCCAGCCTGGCTTGACTTATCAATGATCGGGCACCTGCAATCTGATTTGTGAGGTGGAGATAGGAAGTGTCAGAATGCGCGATGAACTGGAAGTTGATTTGGAGTAGGGGTTGAAAGTCGAATGGGTAACTGAGGGTGATGTTGCACTGTTTCTTTATAAATATAGGGCGACTGGTAATTAGTGTACGATACTTAAACACGTGACTGTGCTCATGATAACAAACAACTTTTATTATGGGAGCAAAGTCGAAATCGTGAACAGCTGATTTTTGTTTCGCACTTTTAGGTTTGTATTGTATACTAATAACCAGTCACCCTATATATCTTGGAGATCTCGATTTGAATAGCGACTAGCTGACCAAGGCATTTTTGTACCGTCTCAGATTTATTTTATTATCAGTTTTCTCGCCTTTTAAATCTACTCTGAACGACACCAAAAAAAAAAATTGCCAAATCGTTCCAGCCGTTCTCGAGTTTTAGCAAGTTTATAGAACAACAATATTTACGAGTACATTTATTTTTCGACCATCATCATCATCATTATCCGCCGCAAGACTTCCAGTATGATCGGTTGGAAGTGGTTCTCATACATCTATTCGATCATTGGATTTTAAATCCCAAAAGTTTATGTAGTTTTGGTTTGCACGCTTCGTACAAAACGACTAAAAAAATATACAAAAATGGCTACCATTCAGGAGAGGTTGGTTTCCGAATCTACATGACGTGTTATAATTTTTTTTATTGATAGAATTGAACAAGCTACCTCCCCTATAAGTTAGTACAGACCGAAACTGGAGAATTTGAATAAACTGGAACATTAGATATGTTTACTTATTTTCACCTCTTAAACATAGATTTACTAATTAAGGAGCTAGCAGAGATAAGGAAAACAATAAAAAAATATCTATGTTTTATCTATACCAGATAATTATCTATAACAGAAGTAGTTTGCCTTCTGGTGCAGTTTAAGTGCTAAATAAACTCTATCATAAAGATAAAAAAATCTAGGCCAACTACAAAATGATTGAACACGTCTTTAATAAAAGCCGCTATTTGCAAAGGCAGCTACCTCAACTTTAGGCAACTCCACAAAGAACTGTCAGCAAAATAATGCGGTATGGTTTACAGGGGTCGCGGGACTATATTAAACGGTACCGTGGCCCTGGAACGTAAAACACAACCGAAGGAACAGGTTGATTTTTTATTCAGTCATAGTCTGACTGTTGCAAAACTGTCAGATTGTAACACTGACAGACAGTCATAAATATGAAAGAAAAAGAAAATTAATATACGAACACGTCTTCGCCATTTTCAATCTTCTAAACTAAACCACTTACACAACATAGCATCACAGAATAGGAACCCCATATCGTTTCCCATTACCCTATTTACATAATACCCCATGGGGGGGCGTAAATTAAAACCATAAAGCTCGTAGTCAAATCACCAACGCTATGGTGATGGCCATAACCGTTTACTGGTGTTGCCAATGTTTATAGGCTCCGTTTGTTTATTGTTTGTTATATTAAATTCTTTTTATTGTTTATCGTGTAATCTTTAAAGATGGCGTGGGGGTAATGGGGTTACGGCGTCGTGGAAGATTTTTTGGAACGAAGTTCCTTATCGTGCGTTGCGAAAGGATTCTAGAGCTCAAAGAATGGAGTGGACTGGAGCAGAGCTGAGCGGAGCGGAGTGGAGTGGAGTGGAGTGGAGCGGAGCGGAGTGCAGTCGCGACGATTATTTCTGTTGAGTGTATACAGTAACTTCGTTCCATCAGGGTGTCCCCTGACACCTCTCAAGTATTTTTGAAGAATTGGGTGCAATATTGAGACCATTTATTAATTCTTCCATTTGCAAAGGGCATGTAAGGATCAAGGGTCATATCCACTCCTTTCTACAAAGAGGAAGCCTGTTTCTGCAGTGAAACAGTGAATTAGTATAAAGTGTTATCCAGGGGCGTTTTTCTTCAGCTTTAGTTTGAGTGATAGCAACTATGTTAGATAAAGGTTTCCCTGGATATTCGACTGAATGAGTTACATCAGAACAGTGACCGGAAACAGCCATTTATTTTAATTATTTCTGCGTTAAATATTTTTAGTAGAGCCGATGCCACTACGAACTTTTAGGTTACGAACTTCGCCTCACCAGAGGGACGGCTTGGAAGGGCAAAATGGAATACCTAATTCAGTAAATTCAACACTGCATTTCAACATCTTAAACCAGGTTAATCGTCTGACTATCCTAAATACTGAAAAGCGACCTTATTTCATATCAAAAGGGTAATTTAATAACAAAAGTCCCAAAAAACCGCATTACAATTCCTCAACCCCGATTCGAAGGCAGCCATTCGTAGCAGACGTTCAGTCTAACAAATCGGCAAATAAAGAATCGGCAACTTCTATCCGGCGACGATAATCTCAGTCAGCTGTAGGGTTGTCACCTGGCGGGGTGAATTGTGAGAGTTGCGCGGTAAGGGTTGTGGAATACGGTAGAGTTTTGAAAGTGCAGGAATTTGAAATGTTTTCCAAAAGTATTTTATAACGTGAATCTCGAAGGAGTGGAACTCTCTGCCTGCGACTGTATTTCCGAACGCATACAACTCTAATCTCTTCAAAGTTAGAGTGAACAGCTTCTGGGTAAGCTAGCTGCATCGTCGACTTTGTTTTTGTCACTCCTGACCTAACCTATGGTCAAGAGCAAACCCATCGTAGATAACAAAGGGTTTTAGACCACTTCCTCCAACAGAAAGACTTATTTCCCAGTAGTGCAGGCTGATTAAGTTACGCCGCAAGAAGAAACAAGAGGCAGAAATTATAAACATTTTGTCGTTGCTTTAAAAAAATCAGGAATTTGTAATTTTTTTAGGACCAAGATTTTGATGCATTATTTTTTATTTCTATAACCAATAAAGTCCCACTGTTGGGAAAAGCCTTCCCTATATCTTTCAAAGATTGTTTTTAAGTCGGAAAATAAATCTACTATATAAAAATAAGTCGGGTTTTCCTTCTTGACGCTATAAATCCAGAATGCACGAACCAACGACGATATAATACTAGACTACGCATGCACGATCTAAGGAACGAAAATTATTCTGCCAACTCGCTGAGGTACTACGTAAGCGAGGGGGACGGGGTACTGCGTTGTGATTGGCTAACTCAAGGTCTGTTCTGTCTCAACGTATGTTTATGGATCACAGGATTGGTCGAAATGAGACGAATATAAGACTTTTTTGCCTAATGTGTTGGCAGACATCGGTCGCCTGTTATTACGAGTCTAGTATTATATCGTCGTTGGCACGAACCGATTTCCACGGTTTTGCATTCGTTGGAAAGGTCTCGGGCTCCGTGAGGTTTATAGCAAAGAAAAACATCTGGTGGCGAAACGGAGTTCGCCGGGTTTGCTAGTTATTTATAAAAAAATATGTAGCTAAATCTTTTCACAGAAAAGGCTCAACTTCTTTATAAGTGACATCCCTAATCCCTGATTCCGGATTCCCCCGCACCCTACAGAGCGCAGGTGAGATAAAAGTACAGTTCAATAGGGAGACACTCTTAAACACTTTCTTATACGAGTACCTTATAAATTACCGTTACGACTCGGATAAGGGTTCTTGAACTGAGTCACCAGTGGATGAAGGAAGAAACAGTGCATTTTATTGTAGAAAAAAAAATTGGGTAAGAGAACTAGGTGATCCCATCATTAATCATCTTCCTCAAATTCCCTTACGTTTGCTGGAATTAATTTTCTTTGAAAAAAGTATTGTCTTTGTACTTTTCATTTCTATTTTTTGTTTATGTGTGTGTGACAATTACAACATACAATTTTTTAGACCATATACCATAGACCATATACCACATACTTTAACTAATACACTTACACCACTATTGAATATTGCTTTATCTACAATTTTCTATTCCCAGTCATCATCTGCCTAGCCTTTCCCAACTATGTTGGGGTCAGCTTCCAGTCGAACCACATTGAGCTGAATATCAGTATTTTACATGGAGCGACTGCCTATCGGACCTCCACAACCCAGTAACTGGGTAATACGATACTCCAAAATAAGACTGGTTGTCAGACTTTACAGCTTCTAACAGTAACGACTGTCAAAGATCTACAAATGACAGCCGGGACCAATTCTCTATTCCCAATAAACCAGGTAAATGAGCGAGCGCTCCCGAGAGCAACTATTTAATATCGCCGTCCCCCGAGAGCAATGTGTCATTATTATTGCACTGGCAACACTGATCTATCTCAAATAATAGGCGATTTTTTCATGCTGCATTTAAAAATTGATTTCTGACCTAAAAATCAAACTCGGTATGCTCTACTCTTCTTGTCTAAATAGTAGTGAAATTGATTGATTTACTAATAGTTTTGCTTGTAACGAAATCATATGACACTCATTCTTTAGGCCCTACTAACATTGCCGGGGTCACGGGACTAACTAGCTACCGTAACTCCGGAACGTAAAGGGCTATTGAAGGACACCGTGGATTTTAGTCAGTACAAAGACCGTCCCGCCTGCCCTGGGTGGGAGGACTCATTTGATGATTTTACCACGCTATCAAAAAAATACCGAACCAATACAACGTACACCTCCGTTGAAAATCGCTTCATCTACAATTCTCTATTCCCAATAAACCAGGTAAATGAGCGAGCGCTCCCGAGAGCAACTATTTAATATCGTCGTCCCCCGAGAGCAATGTGTTATTATTATTGCACTGGCAACACAGCCGTCCGCGGCTCTGCGGCGTGAATTATGAAATGAGAAGCTTTGTTTATGTGGCTTATTAGTTTTCAGAGTGAATTATGGCAACACCTGCGAGGGAAATCGTGTGTTTGATTTGGAGTGGTTTGTTTCTCTACTGCTTCATTATCAGCCTATAAATGTTCCCCCTGCTGGGACACAGGCCTCCTATCTGTGAGAGGGAGTGAGCTATTGTCTGCCACACGGTCTCAGTGCGGGTTGGTGGATGTCACATGTTTTCGAATTTTTGGTTCTAGGATATGACGGTTTGCTCACGATGTTTTCTTTAACGTTTTGTATTCACTACTATTGCTTTATGTTAAAGTGTTTTTGAAGGTATCAGAGAATTTGAATTTTACAGAAATATAGCACGGCATGTATTGCTTTATTACTTTGATTGAAAAAACACTAGACTCCAGAACGAAAATCGTCGTCGGAGTAAAATACTGTCAAAGATCTACAAATGACAGCCGAGACCAACGGCTTTACGTGCTTTCCGAGCCACGGAGGAAACTCGCTATAACGATGGTCACCCATCCACAGATCGTCGGCAAGCGTGGCTTAACCCGGAAGATCGGCCTGTGCGGCTGTTATTATTTAGCCACGAGCTCCTCTCCGGAGCTATTGCATGTTGCTAATCCAATTTATGGTAGCTCGCATTGGCATGAGGAATGACCTTCCAAGACATAGATAATGTTATCACGATTGAGAGATAAAGTAACGGTAACGATGTTGATAAAATCATAGTAGATCAGTTCAGTGTTATCAATAACCGTTGTCTCAGATAAACTTGTTGCTTATGAATTTTGTGCATCTAAAAATTTAAATTCGAAGAAGATTCGTGGGGTATATCAATTTCTCATACAAAATGAGAAATTGATCGAGCCCATCAGTACGAAAAATCATTTTTTTTCCAAAAGTTTTAGAACAAACATTGTTCAGTACTATGGGCTGAGTTACCCCACGAGAGGTTTTGCGCTATTAACGTTACATATTGTAGATTTACTTTTACTTTTTTCGTTAAGAGGCACTTAAAGAGGCACTTACTGGCACTGCATACTAGTTTTTTGGTAGAAGATTTCCTTACCTGAAAGAAAAAAGAAAATAATTAGTTAACCACTTCCCTGTCCGATGAATCACATGTGACTCACGACTATTGTTTAGGTATTGTGTCTGCTGCGCGGACAGTGAAAGTGTTAAAATTAATGTCCGTTACATCTTACATTCATTTAAGTAACGTAAAGTTAATTTGTACAGTTCAAATGACTTCGTAATATCTATTTCCTCAATTTTTCATTCGTCGAAAAATAAATTAAAAACATCATCAGCGCCCAACACTAACAATTAAAAATGCATCAACAATAAATCTACCAGATACAGATCAAATCGAAAACAGAAACTTTATCGAATCGAAACAACCTCTTTTCGAATCAAACGCTGTGTACTTTGGAACCAGCACGACATTTTGAGCTGATTTGCAATTCCAATTCGACCAATAGCACCACAGAACGCTAATGCCGAAGCAGAGTCAAAGAAGCCGCATTTCCGGAAACTGCCGAACATAGCCGATGGTGACCGAACGCTTGGCCATGCGGCTAATGAGCAAATAAAGGAGGCGAGGTGATTAGCGCAGCTGATGGATGCCCAGCTACCGGAATTACCTTTAGATTGTTCGAGACCTAATTCCGTGTATTTATAAGGGTTTTTGTTAGTAATGGTTGTTGGAACGAATGAAATAACGTGTTTCTTTGATTCTATTGCTGTTCTTTTCAGTACGAAACATAAAATCAATGATAGGTGTTCCAGTCATCTTTTTTTTATGTGGTAAAATCATCAAATGGGTCCTCCCGCCCTGGGTCGGAAGGGGCTGTCAGACTCTTACTGACTAAAATCCACCCGTGATCCTTCGGATGCGCTTTACGTTCCGGGGCCACGCTATCCTGGTTTAAGAAAAAACCCGCGACCCCAGTAGAAATATTTGTCGCGAAACACGACGCACCACCGACCCGGGCTTGGTCCCTGGTCGGACGGCGAGCTACCCATCACTCACCGTCCGCAAGCCCGCTCTGCCGCTGTGGCCTCTGCTGATCAGAGGGACACGCGTTGGAGCGTCCACACGACAGGCTATTCGATAGACAGGAAGGGTGGGAAGACTCATTTGCTGATTTTAACACGATAAAAAAAACAGATATACACTAACTTCAACTAAACCTTATGCAATATCGTGCACTTTACTACTCGAAGAGCTAAATGTTCAATAAGAACACGCAACGCACATCGATTGCTTGCGAATGTTCAACACGCAAGTCGACGTGTGATGACTAATGGGCTTGCTTATAGTGCACTGTCACTATTACTAACGAGGTGATTGGTCATTGATTTTAGATAAGGATTGGGCAAGATGACAACTAATCTGTGTCTTACTGCTAGTTTTTCAATATACAGCTAAAGCTCGTGTCTGTAACCATTTTAAAACACACGAGACTGGAATGTAATTCGATTTGATTTTGTATTAACTTTGGTGGACACACTCGCGTGTTCTGAGTGTTCTATCTGCCTATATTTCTTTGATCTGAGAAAGCTTATAAACAGACAGTTTTACAAAGCTGTAATAAAAACGAACTTATCAGCAATGCACTATTACTACAATACTAATAATAGCGTCGTATATTAATAGCTTACAAAGCAGTGTATTTACATGTCATTACGTAGATACTATTTACGGCTGTTCGTCGCGTGCCACCTCAGTTATGGACAGTTGATGATAATAACACTGATTTATGTGGGACAACAGACAGCTGATACTATATTTAAAGTATCTTTAATTAATAAGGTACAACTGAGATAATTATATGTTTGATAACCTTTTTTTCTTGGTGTTGTTTTAGTCCATCCGGTTTTTTCCCCCTTTGCCAATAGTCCTCCCACTTTGGGTAGAGGGGCAGAAACTGTCCGACTCTTACTAACTAAACGTCCCAAAGCGAGGGGGGTCGCTTTGTAATTGTAACATTACCTGAACTACGGGGTCTCTTACTGACAAAATTAAACATCCCATTCCCTCTCGCTTCGTAACATGGCCTGTACCTGGGGGTCTAATCTCTAAATACGAAACCCGTTCTTCGGCCTAAGTTATAGGCGTTTTAATAACGAGCCCTAACTAAGAATGAATGATATTACGATTTGAAATAACTATAGCTTCTTCTTCTTATTGCTTCTTTTGAGTCCGCGCCACAATTCATAATCTGCGCGAAAATTCGTGATACTACTTATATTTTTCTATGCAATTTGATGTCATGACATGAACACAAGCGCTGCTTCAAAAGGACTTCAGTCATAGCGGTATTATATGTCCACAATTTTGATTTTAAAAGTATTTTGAAAAGTACTAGAGTGGAGACCACGGACTAGCAAGCGCAGCGTAGGACGTCCACCAGCAAGGTGGACAGACGACCTTATAAAGGTCGCCGGAAGACGCTGGATGCAGGTCGCTTCCAACCGGTATATGTGGAGATCGAAAGGGGAGGCCTATGTTCAGCAGTGGACGTCCTACGGCTGAGATGATTTTGATTTTGTCGTTAGTTACGTTCGTACATCTGCATCCGTAATGTCTTCATCAATGGACTTAGAAAGTAGAACTCCAAGGACGTACGCGAGAAGTCACCGCCGTCTATGGCCTCCGTGAAGACACGGCGGTGCTCTGCCAAGCTCCGACCTCTATAAGCTCCACCGTGTCCTATCTTTTATAAGTTACGATATTATTTGCGTTGTGTTTTAAATATCTGAGAGTCAAGTTTACTTTCTAGGGAATAAGATTCTGTTTAAAAATTTAAATCTGCTGAAAAAAGAATAGTTTTTAAACAAAGGACAAGGCTCCCCTAAGAGCTTCGTTCTGTTCTAAGAAAGTTTGAAAAGGTATATTTTTATTTACTATTCTTATGGGACTATCTAGATGTTATCTATCTGAGACTTTTAATAGGAATCTCTATCAAATTTTCAAATCATTAAGATTTCTTCAAAAGTTCCTTATGGAAATCTGTATCAAATGAATACAGATTTCCTTAAGGAATGACTATTCCTTTCAAATCAACTTAAACAAGATAAAATATTTATTCTCTAATGTACAATATTTTGCATATTGCCCTTACCGAAAGTACTCATAAATGTTAAACAGGGAAAAACGAAAAGGGGTTTCCATGGCAATCGCACTTCGGGGCAAACATTCCATTTCTATTTAATGCATAATTGAAATATTCTGTAAGGCCACGCGACTCAATAACTATTTAAACTAAGGGTTCTGTTTACCCATAAGATGGGGAAACTGGGAGATAATATTATCATGTTATATTAAACCACATAATTTCCATTGGTGGCTAAGAGATCGTATCCAACGACTATTAGTATTAAGAAGTGACTGTCCAGATATTAAGGAGCAAAGGATCATTGTATTTTTTCTAAACTCGCGTACAGTTCGACAAAACAGACAAAACTGTACGCAGATGGATTCCGGGAAAACGTTTGCCACTATTTAGGGGAGCACATTTTGATAAAATGTACTGAAATATATGGGATTGAATTTGTCCACATTTCATTTATTTTTCGGTGATACCATCATCAAATTTCCCTGCACAGTTTGGAACAGACGGGACTGACGGATTCGTACTGACTAAAAGTCCCCCCGTACCTTCGACTGCCCTTTGCATTTCAGAGCCACGGGAACCTGGCTTAGAGAGTCTCACGACTCCTTAAGTTTACTTGGTTCTTGATCGGACGGCAAGTTACCCATTATTCGCCGCCCGCAAGTCCGCGCCTACGGTGTCCGTAAGTCGCAATGACCAAGGCCCTGGGCGTCTCCTGCGGCGGCTGGGTCGCCGTGATATCGCTTAAATTTAACCATCAGGTCGCCTACCATGGACTCTTTAAGCGTGAGTCTTTAGGCTGTGGAAAAGAGATGGCGCTAGACGACTTTTATAGCTCTGTCTCTTTCCCACAACCTAAAACTGGATCGCGTTAAGGGGCAGGTCTTGTAAAATTCACGCGCGCCGAATTATTTGCGTAACTTTGTTTGTGATTTTTGAACAAAATAGTGCAATAGCTTGAAATATTATTATTGCACATAAATAACCATAATATAAGTAACAGCTAGTTATTTTTTTAAAGTTGATTTAAGTAGATTATATTAGGTAAATCAAGCGTTCAAAACAGCTCTTTCCTGCCCAACGTCATTCCGAGTTACGTTGGTGCACTCAATCTGAGACAATGAAGAATTCATTTAAAAATCTGATCAGCGCATAATGACCGCAATATCCTCGTCTTCAAACTGCGCTGATTAGTTTTTTATATTTATCTTCCATTTTCTTAATTAAGATGGCAGAATATCATCAAAATTCTCGGATTTCATCTCTTAATAAATGGTTTTTTTTCATAGGAACTATGCATCGTAGGTATGTAACATTACATTATCTTGATGTCAACAGATCAATAAAGCAAATTCAAAAAAAAAATTGTACCTAAAGCGCTTTTTTTTAACAATAAAAAATATCTCAAATAACCTCTCAAAAAGTGTTTATAAACGAGAATTGCAAGAGAAATTCCTTAGTGGCCGGTGGACGGCCGGAGCGATTGGACGTGAGGTCCACGACGAATTTTTGTTGGTCCCTCTCGCTCGCACTTTCTCTCGCTCTAACGGTGATGACGCGCAGTTACGCATCTCAGGTTGCTCTACTTTATTATGTTAAAATATATTTTTTAACCGACGGAAAAAAAGGAGGAGGTTCTCAATTCGACATGTATATATTTTTTATATTTTTTTATTTATGACCATTCTTTACTTTCTCTAAGGTGGTCCAATATCAAAAAATCTTTTTTTTTGTCGGACAAAAAAAAGTGGAAAGTTGGTCCCATTTAAATATCAAAATTAAACTCGGCCTATAGGGGTAGAAAAAGAGGAATTAATTGTCAAATTTCGTACAGAATTTTCAGTTGTGAACCGATTGTTGTTAAAAGATATGGAGAAGTAACTAAACAAGTTGGAGCGAATTCCGACCTTATTGACATTTAAAATTTAGTTTGTTTTTTCTCACTTTCACGATCGCTAACATTGCTCCTTCATTAAAATCCGGTGTTTGCATAAATGTCAGTAACGTCGAAAATAGTTTGAACATGTTTTTTAAATTGCTTAACGATAGCAAGTTAAAAAACAGCTTCAAGCGATTTTCGCCCTTATTGACATTTAAAATTTAGTTTGTTTTTTCTCACTTTCACGTTCGCTAACATTGCTCCTTCATTAAAATCCGGTTTTTGCATAATTGTCAATAAGGTCGAAAATCGCTTGAAGCTGTTTTTTTAACTTGCTATCGTTAAGCAATTTAAAAAACATGTTCAAACTATTTTCGACCTTATTGACATTTAAAATTTAGTTTGTTTTTTCTCACTTTCACGTTTGCTAACATTGCTCCTTCAATAAAATCCGGTTTTTGCATAAATGTCAATAAGGTCGAAAATCGCTTGAAGCCGTTTTTTTAACTTGCTATCGTTAAGCAATTTAAAAAACATGTTCAAACTATTTTCGACCTTATTGACATTTAAAATTTAGTTTGTTTTTTCTCACTTTCACGTTTGCTAACATTGCTCCTTCGTTAAAATCCGGTTTTTGCATAAATGTCAATAAGGTCGAAAATCGCTTGAAGCTGTTTTTTTAACTTGCTATCGTTAAGCAATTTAAAAAACATGTTCAAACTATTTTCGACCTTATTGACATTTAAAATTTAGTTTGTTTTTTCTCACTTTCACGTTCGCTAACATTGCTCTTTCATTAAAATCCAGCAAGTAACAAAACCGTTGGTTTCTCGGTCTCCCGGTGGTAATGGACTGTGCCTATGACAAGGAGTGCAGTCCTTGGATGGGACTGTCACATTTGTACTGACTAAAATCCACGGTGTCCTTCAAATAGCCCTTAATGTTCCGGGGTCACGGTAATGAGTACCGCGACGACAGCAGGCTTTAGCCCCCTAGAGGGGGACACCGTCATCATGCTGACGCTATTTGAGGCGCTCGTAGGACACAACGTGCTGTCGACCCGGGCATGGCCCATGACTTTTTTTTCATGATAAAATCATCAAATGAGTCCTCCCCAGGCCAAGCGGGAGATACTTTCAGACTTGTACTGACTTAAATTCACGGCGTTCTTTAAACACGATTGTGTTTAACAAATTAAACCTAACAGAATTTAACCTATGAGAATATTTAAATAGCATTAAAACACTTGTGTGATACTCGTATTATTACAAACCAAACAGGGTTGGCATGATGAAAACAAGTTGTTTTAAAACACCTGTTTAAAACAGTTTGAAATTAAACAGTGTTTTTTATTACCCGTTTCAACTACTTTTTAAGGCAGATGAATGCATATAAAATGAAAACAAATTAATATTCAGGAGTCTAAATAGTTTGACATAAAACCTTTTGAGTTTAATGCCATTGTTATGTCATATTTTTAACTTTTATTGACACTAATGAAAGAATAATAAATTAATTCCACCTTCAAATTTTAAATTAGTTGTGGAATATTATTATTATAAATTTAAAAAAAACTGTATTTTTTTTCCAACCCTGAAACCAAGTCATATTAAAACTCCTTATTAAGTAAAAATTCTATAACTCCATTTAAATAATCCTTAGTAGAGCAATGTTCATACCGCATCAAAATTGTTTTATAATAATTCAGTGGGCAGGATGTATGCGGGGGATTGCGGGAAGGGAGCCCGAAATTTGACGTACGATCGACTGGCCGAACGCGATTCAATTTTGTGCAAAAGAAGACGGCAGCCTTAAGAGCTCGTGGTAAGGCCTCAGGTCGTGAAAAGGGCGAATCTCATTGATAGCTCATTTATCAATCCACGAAACAAATAGTTTGCTGCAACTTTACGAACTATTCATAGAATGATTGATCAGTTTCAATTTCAATACTAACTTCCACTGATTAATGGCAAACTATTTCAGTTTTCAAACAGATAGATAACAATTTAGAATTAACGAGAACTGTTCGCGGTTTGGTTGGCGATATTTAAATAGATAGAGAGATAGCCGGCAGACCACTAATAATGAATTGATTTGACTCGCCATGGTTTATTTATAGTAAAATTCTATCCGCTTCGCAGCAGGACGTCAAAAAATGCTTCTTTGTGTAATTATTTTAACACTACTGCTCCCAATACGGGGAAGACATCGTGAGGAAACTGGCAAGTCCTAAAACCAAAATAATCATGGAAATGTGACATTTACCAACCAGCAGAGATGATGTGGACTTTATTCAATCTTACAGGCCCAATCCTGTAAGATTGAATAAAGTCCACATCCTCTCACAAAGAGGATGCCTGTGCCCTAGCAGTATGAGTATTAGGCCAATTAGATGCAAGCATTCGTCTTGCATAGAAACAATGAAATCTGTGCCCACGAAGCGGCAACGTCGCGTCATCCGCTCGTGTTGCGTTCGTCATGCATTTTTACAACAAAAGTCGTCCTTTCTCGATACTAGTTGAAAGAAAACTAAGACCTATTGTAGCGTGACTGACTATTGCATGAAGCAGCGTGGACATAACAAATTAGCAAAATACGCCTATCTTCATTTGTAGATTACATGCATCCTACGAAAGACGACTGTGTGGACAGTAGGCCTTACTCGTATAAGCAGATTATGATGATCTCCACTCGTGGAAGCAATTTAGAACCTTAATAACGAAGAACATATAAATGATAATGCAAGAATGCCATGTCAAACTGGCATCATAATTCTCAGCCCCACCCTTTAGCCTAATCTTCAAATACGGCTATCATATGAATGACCCTACTACATCAATAACACTAGTATTTATTAAATACGCACAAATGAGCTAAATAATGTTAAAAGTTAGTGGTGTACAAAGAGTCCATTTGTTTTCGTCTAAACAAATATTTTGACAGAGGAGTAATGAATCTGTCAAGAGGGAGCGAACTGAGTACGCTCAATTTTTGGTGATAATTTCGGAGTTTTTGAAATAGAGTATTGTACAGTCATGAGAAATAGTATGTATACACTAAGCCGTATTTAAAAGCGATGTTCTGCTACCATAATGATTGAACTTTTGCCTTTTCATTAGACTTCTATTTTGGAAGCTACACTATTAGTCCGGTCAATTTAGACCAAAAAATGTGAGTGAAGTTACATAAAGTCCCAGCAAGCTGAATTTCTGTGAAGTTGTTCAAAACATAATTATAAACAATGTCTAGAAGTTCCCCATCATTCCCCTGTAAGGAAAAAAAAATTCAAGGTCAAAGGTAAAAAAAATGAGTTTTTCGCGATTTTCAGCAAAACGGTAAGTTTTATCATAAAAGTACCTCAGACAAAAATTGTAGATCATAAAATTATCTACAAAATTGTGTTAATACTTTTTTTCTTACGAGCCACCGTTTCAGAGATATAACGATTCAAAAAGTTATAAAAGTTGTTATCGTCATATGCATCTAATGAGGTAGTGTACTTAGCGCGTTTTTTTTAACGTGGTTTCCCCACTAGGCCTACTCCACGGGTCAGTTGTGATCCTGTTTATTGTGAAACTATTGCAAAATAACGGAAATTTTCAAAGATTGGGAAAGATAAAAGCGATGTAAATGAAAAAAAAGTGTTGAAGTTTATTCGTCTCATTCGTAAGTTTCAAATTCTTGTTCTTCTTCTTGATCTTCTTCTCCTGCTTCTTCTTCATCTTCATTTTGGATGCAAGTAAATTGAACACAGGGACAGGCACGCTTTTTTCAAAGTGGAAACCAGTATTTGACAAGTAAATTGCGTTTGAATTTTGTTAAGTGTATACATGTTATTGCTCGTGACTGTACTACGGCTTGTGGGGTCCGAGTGCGCGTCTTCTTGTTTTTTTAGCATGGTAAAATCATTGAATGAGTCCTCCCGTCCCGGGTTGGGCGGGAGGTACTGTCAGACTCGTACTGACTAAAACCGCTACCGACCCGGGCTTGGTCTTTGGTCGGACGGCGAGCTACCCATTACTCACCGTACACTCATGACACACCTTAGGCGGGAGATAAACTATTTTATGATTTTACCAACATAAAAATTGTTTAACAGAGCTTAGACTTTCTGAAAGCGCCTAGAACCTCCCGCTTGCCCAAAATCTCCTAAAAATACGTTCTAGTAAAACTTTTCATCTATTTATACCAGCGAGGTTTGAGTGATAGCCCAAACTTGGGCAAGCGATGATGGATGGCATCCGTCTCTTATTACACGATTATTTGTTAAAATTCGATATTTGACAGCCTGATGGATACTATAAATCTTGGCTTTTTAGGGCAGTGACGTCATGAAAAAAATCGGTGAAAATTGAAACTTGGACTCGAAAAGAAGGGTTCTGTACATAAATGGAAATGTAAAAACTGGCCCGTTGGTCTAGTGGTTAGTGACCCTGACTGTTATGCCGGGGGTGGGTTCGATTCCCACCCAGGACAAATGTTTGTGTGATGAGCATGATCATTTGTTCTGTGTCTGGGTGTGATTTATCTATACGTATGATATGTATGTATTTAGAAATATATAAGTATGTTTATCAGTTGTCTAGTACCCATAACACAAGCTCTGTTTAGCTTGGGACTAGATGGCGTTGTGTGATAGTTGTGGAATATGATTACTGCGGATGCTGCTGCTGATTGACTGCGGAACCCTAAAACGAAGGCGGGATGTTTTAAAAGGGTAAATAATATGTTTTACGATCATTATGCCGCATGTTAACTCATGTAGGCGATGTGTCATTAAGTATATTTCTAGAAAAAACACGCTTTTATTTTGTGTTCAATAATTATAGGGGTTTAAAAAGGACATCAGTTATACATTGGCTTTTAAAAGCCTAAGTAATTAAAGACTATAATCGTTCAGCAATTACCAGTCTTACCATGGGGTATCGTATTACCCAGTTACTGGGTTGTGGAGGTCCGATAGGCAGTCGCTCTATGTAAAATACTGATATTCAGCTGAATCTGGTTTGACTGGAAGCCGACCCCAATATAATTGGGAAAAGGCTAGGCAGATGATGATGATGTATCGTTCAGCAATTAATGGTCAACTTGCGTACGAGTATAAACAGTTGCGATTGATTGACTGAATGAAATACAAACAAAAAACAATAAAATGTTGCAGTTGATTTCGCCTGTTTCCGATGTTCTGAACCTCTGCTTTGTCCAAAATTTGTTACAAAATACACAATAATATTACAGTAATTCTGATACAAGACTATTTACTTTTAATCTATACCATATTATAAAGCAGAATAGTATGTTTGGTTGAACGCGCAAATCTCAGGAACTACTGATTCGAATTGAAATAATCCTTTTGTGTTGGATAGTTCATTTATCGAGGAAGGCTATAGGCTATAATAATATTACGCTAGGACCAAAGGGAGCTGAGCAGCGGGAGTGATACCATATTTTGCATATTTTTTGAGGTGATAAAATCATCAAATGAGTCTCTCAGCCTTGAGTGGAGCGGAAGGAATTTCAACAAATATACTAATTAAAATCCACCGTGTCCCTTTCCTGCCAGGGTCGCGGGATTATTTCCTTGCCGTGACCCCGGAACATAACAGGCTACTGAAGGACACCGTGGATTTTAGTCAGTAGAAGTCTGACAGTCCCTCCCGCCCTGCCCGGGGTGGGAGGACTCATTTGATGATTTTACCACGTTAAAAAAAATGCCCAGTATATTCCAGGGTCACGGTGATCTCTTTGGTACGTTCCGTGACCTACGTAGCAAAATACATTTCTAAAATAATACACAAACACACATGAATCGAAACGAAGATGGAAGCGTTCTCTGCAGACATCACGAAATGATGCGTTAACATTTATCATGAGTTACATAAGCGCTAGGCCGTACATACAAAGCTCTGGCTAAATTGTTGCGAATCCCGCACGGGAAACGGGATCACGTTTGCCTCCCTGTTTTTATTAGGGAAAGGCACGCTACTACTCGATCCTGTTTTTTTTTTTGTTTTATTGTTTAATGATAGCCTAGCGTTTGACCACTATCTCGAGATCCGTGACAAAATCGGACCAAAAATTCGAAGACATGAGACATCTACCAACCCACTCTGGGCCAGTGGATTCCTGCCCTATCCAGGAAGGCAGTTTTTTAGTAGTGGGGACATATGTAGGCTGATTATGACGATCTATCTCTCTCTATCTCTCCAGGGAGAAGGCAGACTTATTCATCTAGCATTTTACTTCACTTAAGACATCTGCCAAAAAAAATATAGGTGCCGTATGTGGAATAGCTTAGGTGCCATTTCAGAGGGTTCCCTATGTGAAATACCTCGTTTATATACGCTTGGGGATTAGCTTCAGTTTGGCCAGAGCTTAACATGATCGTTGGCTCATATAAACATGACGTATTGCTGTTTCTGTGCTAATTATACATCTTTGCTCTAAGACTCAAGATATGAATGGTTTTAATTATTATGTCTAAGATTACACGTGTCTTGTTTCATATACTTATATTTAGAGCAAGCTGAGGTGTCCTAATTAGAAGTTTGAGGAAAATTTTGCCAAGAGTTTTAATTAGAGCCACGCTAATGAGGCTCAAAATTAAAATTACGTTTTTGAAGAAGTGCCTGTGCATTGAGCGTAAATAATTTCTGTCAAAAATATGCAGCAAAAAAGGTTACTACAGGTGTTGTTCAAATATTTAAAAAAAAACACAATTAAATGTGAAGTCATTGCAAGTACCTATTCAATTTTTTTGCCGTAATATATCCAGCTCCGCAGTTAAAATAAAAATCCGTAGAAAAAAATCTTTTAAATATTTGACCCCCATAACACTGTCACTTTCACCCTTTCTCAACGTCAAAAGTTAATTGTTTAACAATTTTAAAAACTCCACAATACTCCCGCATCGAGAGTTTATCTCTAAAAGTGATCCCGATCGGTTAATAAATAACGCAGTCAATTTGCCGATACAAAGGCCCCGCGAAATTGTTTTCATGTCGCCGCGTCACCGCGTCAGTTATACCAAAAAAGCTGTTTGAATTACCCCCGCTTCTGTTTATTTAAGGGACCTAGATATTGGTGATTTTTAACTTTCGGTATCGAACGTTTGTTTTTGACGTACATACGACAAATTTGAATCATGGCCCACTTAGATCGAAACCATGGAAATGTATGTTTATGCGAATATCCGACTAATTGTATCTGAATGTATGTAAGAATATAAGCTTATGGTAGTTCATAGTTAGAGTCTTTCCTTTTTGTGTTTATATTGTAAGTTTCCGTAAGATATAATTAGTTTAAAGAAACGAAAAAATTCAGATTGCGAGCAGAGCTCGAACCTAAAACATCTTTGCGAAGACGCGACGCAGGCGTTATTGCGTATAAAAATGTAACTTTTCCGTAGAATGTTTTCCTTCAACATTTTGAGAGCAATGGTAATACAACAATTTACAGAAAGAAAAATGCCTGCCTAGTTCAAAATACATAACATTAGCTTCTAACATTAGAGGAAAACTGAACTGGATTTTATAACGCAAATAAAGATGCGGCCTAACCGAGCCGAATGCAGTATACGTGGACGCCTTTAAAGTATACTTCAGCATTTTATCTGCCCAAATCCGGTATTCACAGTCTATCTTACTTTCCAGTACGCGCAGTTACATCGCACTTTTAGTAAAACTGCTCGAAAATGCTTACACTGTAACACTAGGTAACATACAAAAGGTAACTTAACCCACACTTATCACAAACTTATCTCAAGTGCAGTTGTGAGAAAATCCACAAGAAGTAGGCTTAGCCTGGAGCCGGTCTTTATCTAAAGGCAGTAAGTTTGAGAGCTCTAAGCTAGCACTAAGTTACAAGCCGGGTTTGCGGCTTCCGCCATGCACGAAAGCGCAGGATGCTAGGGGTATTTTAAAAACAACTAGGGGGCCCGATACTTGCTTCGTTATTCTGACAGCAAAATCCACATCAACAAAAAAAAAAAAAAATATACATGTCGAATACCTCCTGCTTTTTTTTCGTCGGTTAAGAATTACCCGCCATTTATTGAATTCATTTGTTACAAAAATGGGATAAGTAAATGAAAAACTGATCGAATGATTTTGTGCAAACTATACATAAACCATCCACGAAATAGTTCAAACAAAACCTCAACATTAAGTGGCATTGTTTTTTATTTGCCTGGCAACAGTAGTAGAACAATTAATTTTTTTGCGAATATATGTACTTATTTCGGCAATATTTCTCAAAATGTGATTTCTTGTTTATTAATTGCCTTCGTAGAACTGACGTGACCACCTTTTAGTAATTCTACTGGGACTAATTAATAACTTATTTACATTCCGCATCATAATTTCTATTATAATGTGGAATATTAATAGGTTATTGGGGATAGTAAAATCACAGCACTAGTAAAGTTTAGCCACCAGAATTAATCAGAAGAAAAATGATCCCGTCTTAAACCGTTATCAAATCTATTTTTATCCTAGTTCAACTGTCCACAAACAAAAAAACCAAACAGCAGATTAAATTGAGTACAAAAATAATGAAATACATTAATTTAACTATCCAAGTTTTTAGAACTTGGATAGAAGAACCCCAACTTAGTAAAAGAAGCAATTAATATCTTTCTGCTCATAAAATAGTTTCAAGAAGTTCCCTTTCGTATTAAAGGCAGTCAAAGTCGCCTAGATCCCGAAGACTTACAGTGGGGTGATATTTAAAAAGTTTCCCGCTAAAGTTAGCCGGGAGAGCTCAAAGATGGACCTAAGTTATAGTGCATATTATGGATGGAATTAACTTTTGTCTCTTATTTTTTATTTCAAAAGGGGAAGTAGAAGTGAGGAATTTGAGTTTTTAGTGGTTGCATTTATATTCGGACTGTCTAAATATGTAATCTTGAGCCTGGAACGTAAGGGGCAATTGAAAGATCACAGTGATTTTAGTCATTGCGAGTCGTGACAATCCCCTCCGCACCATAATCTCTTTTTTAAGGTGGCATCATCAAAGGCCTCCTTTGATGATGCCACCTTAAAAAAGAGATTTCATTTATGGCAATGTGAAGTGAATTGAGAATCAAGAATGGTTATGCACCGTGCGAAAGTTGCCTGACGGGGTCGCGGGATTTATTTCCTCACCGTGACCCCGGAACATAAAGGGCTATTGAAGGATCCCGTGGATTTTAGTCAGTATAAGTCTGACAGTCCCTCCCGCCCTGCAAGGGGTGGGAGGACTCATATAATGATTTTACCACGCTAAAAAAAAACCGTGCGAAAGCTGAGATGGGTAGATGTTTGTTATTCAATCCCGTAACGACGACGGCTGAACGGATTTTAATCAAACTTGGCATAGATGTAGACTATATTATACACATATTGAAAACTTTTTATCCCAGCAATACAATACTCTGGGACAACTAACGAACTACCCGGATGTAGTTCGTAGGCGAAGGTAGAAAATATTAAGTGGATATTTAAATGACTACGAAACCCTTCAAAAGTCCAAAAACATTGGTTTCCAATCACTTTCAAAACTCAAAATATTCCAAAAAACGTCGCTACAATTTAAATTCAACATCAAAGTCATGGAGTTTCCAGTTTAAACTAAAAACAAATTCATAAGTCCTCAGAACTTTACAAACTGTACACACGGGCGGTTGTGCTTCAAACAAGTTCGAGAAACGAACAATATTTATGTTTCCACTTTTGTGAAGTTTTTCAGACCGAAAAAGGGGTTTGAATTTAAAATTTTTGGCATTCCTGGAAAGCGTGACGCTTTGGAAAGTTCATAACACTTGTAACTGGCGTGTGTATATAAACGATTTTAACATGTAATAAATTAAGATTTCTGCGAATTGAAAACCTCGAATCGAATCGAAGTCGGTTTATAAAAGGAGAATTATATCAAAGGAGTCTAGTAGGAGTTATGGCGTTATTAAGTTTTTGTCTAGCTCTAGGGACAAAACATGTTTATCTTGATTTATATCTCTGACTTCAGACTAAAAGCCATCCTGTTCCTTAAAATGTCCTTTACGTTCCAGGGCTATAGTGCCTTGTAAGTTAGTCTCATGACATGGCAAGCGTTTGAGTCTAAAAGGGCCCAACCGACTACCTAAATACCTTAGTTTAGTTCGTTCGAGCTTTGCAATTCTACCCAGTCTGATCTTAAATTCTGTTTTCAGTGTGAAATCCAAAGTTCATCAGTTTGAAAGTACAAATATTATCATTTACTAACTATGATTGCATAAACGCTCTGGAGGCCAATTCTCAATTTTCGCCATTTTTCTCGAGTTCGAGATTGTAAGTCGATCTCTATGTCTATCAAAAATATCTCTATCTCTACCAAAAAATGTCGAATTGAGCAGAAATCCGTATTCTCAGTCAAAATAGAAATAAATGCCACGAAAATGTCGAGTCGAGTGAACATAATGTTACCATTATGAAGAAACGCACGTTCCGTTTTAGGTAACTATAGGTGAATGAATGATTTTGTTTTAAAACGCTGACATGCGCTGACTAAATCTAATTATTTTAGTATGAAACGAAACGTTTTACGTAAAAATAATCAGTTTGACAGTTGATTGTCTGTCAGTGTCAGAATTTGCGTCTTTTGTTATGTTTACATGGACTCTGTGTTTATAAATCACTAGTGGGCTGTGCTGTTTTACATTTATTTTAATGTTTTTTTTTTATTTTAACATGGAGGAGAATTATTTTAATGACTTCTGTTTCGCTCAAACCGTAAATATCGATGGCGGGATAAGTGCAGTGCGCTGTTGTCGCCGTGTATTGGCCAGTTGCTCGCCACTTTCCAACTACTCCGAGATAAAATGCTAATAAACTCGTCCATCTTTCAGTGGTTTCTAGTGCAATCGTGGATACACAAATTACAGAGTTTGTTAATTGTGCGAAGGTCGTCGTTTCAAGAAAACACGATGCAAAAATCAAGAGTATAAATCGAATTTCCAGTAGGTATGACATGCCAAGCCGTATTTTATTTAAAAATTAAAGAAAAGAAAACAGTGTACAATCCAAAACTCAACAAATTCACCCAGAAATGACGTATCTCTACAATCGACATTACATCTCTACTGCTCAGAAGCACTCGTCATGAACTCTAACGTTAGCCTTCGACAAATGTCGAATTCGACATCCCCAGAATAGCAACTTTTAAAATTTGTCGAAAAAATGACGTCATTAGAAATTTTTGTCGTTTTAGACACCATCTCTAAAGCCGAGAATTGGCCCCCTGGTGTACACAACGGCGATTCAACGACTTATTAATTTATGTTACATTTCAATAGATCAAGGCCTTTAGCGGTACAGCAAAACTTTTTGGTCACAGAGTGTAGTATGTACAGAAGAACCAGATGACATAAATAGCCGTCGGTAAAAAAAATATTGCTTCTTCGCACCACAACACAAAAAGCGTATGGAAACTAAGTTTTTGAAGGCAGTCCGTGAAAGAAGTGCGCTCAAAGCTCTTTTAGATTTAATATTATTGCTAAGGCTACTTATCTATCCCAGGCAAGTTTTAATATATTCAAAAGTGGTCTTGGTAAGTTTTTTCACAATACGTGATCTGTTCAACAAATAGCAAAATTCACAAAACGCAATTTCGCTAATGCTCGGATCTGTGTCATGTGTGTGCCGCAGCCGGCGCAAAAGGGTATAACATGTCTTAAATGACTAAAACATTAAATAAGCACAAAAATGCTAGAAGACCCTGCAAAAACTAAAAAAAATCTGAAGTAGAGAGATAAGGATGCTATTTTCTTTTTTAAAGTTTTTTTTTTAAACGGGAGTAAGGTGAAGTGTTCCTTCTGTACATTCCTGCTCCATGACCCAACCAGCAGTAGCTTGCAATCGATTCGACGTTTTATTTAAATTGAATTACTTATTCTGCAAACAAAATGGTGATGGCGGGTTGTTTGTTTCCACAGGGGTTTTAACAATAGGGATGAAACGTTAAGACGTTCTGTTAACGTTTGATTTTTGGTAAGTAAATTTAATAATGGACGGCAATGGAGAGGGTGGAATAGAATGGAAATACATGGAAAATTAGGCTACGTAATATGACAAATCTGTTTGCAATTTCACGATACAGGAGAAATTCCTAGTGACCTTGGCCAAAGTTAAGTTGCCCTACAACTTAACTTTGGCCAAGGTAACCTTTTAACACTTATTCACGACCCCATTAATATTTTAAAAAAGCTGTGATTTCAAGTCTAAAAAAAATCTAAAAATAAAGGATGTGGCGATGATAAATATAATTTAAAAAAATCCTATTCAGCTGAAATCATTTCTACTGGAAACCAATTATACAGATGGTGATGTCGATATTTATTGCATTATGTTTTAAAATAAATTAATAAACATCGCTCATTAGAAACAAAACACATTAAAATATTAAATCTAACCCCGTGATAAAAAGCGTGCAGCAGTAATTTCAATAATTACAATCAGCAACCCGAATAACCGGGTACCGGGTAACTGTTACGGATTTAATATTAAATTTAGAACAAATGGAACAGTACAAATCGACGTCAAAGCTAATTAGGAGTCGTTTATTAATGAGGAGCATTTAACATGGAACTCAAACGTAATAACAACAAATTTTGAGCCTCATTTTGCGCTAATGAGACAAAATAGTGTTACCGATTTGAAATATGTTCCAAGCTTTTAGAGTGGTAGGTCTACTTTGGCAGAGGTAGGGTTAATGATAAAAATACCAATTCAATAACAGCTGTGATCATGCTGAATTTAACTTAAAAGAAACATGGCGTACAAATATTTGTATGACCTACTTGTAGTTGTTCTGGGGGGTACACTACGATAATACGAAAAACTTTATTCCGAAATTCATAAATACGAATTACAAAATACCGATTTTCAGAATTCCGAATGGTTCAAATTTCCTAATATAACAACTCCGATGGATGAATGTTCCTTTTTTAATAATTCCGAAATTTCAAAATTCCTAACGTTTATAATTACTATTTTCAAAATACCGAATTTCAATAGACCGAATATCATAAATTCCCACTTAATATATTTTCCGAAACATCAAAAACGCGAATACCGAATATTAAAATTCCGATTATTGGAATTCCGATTCGGGTCCGTCAGGTCGAAAAGTCCGAGTCGGGGTGTCCCAAGACACATTTTGCTCGCTATTGCATCCTGAGTTATAGCACCAGTAAGGTAGTTCAACGGAGCCCCGGCCTATTTCTGTGAGCAAGGTTTAAAGTAACCTAACACGAAGGGGATGGCGGGGTCTTTCAGACCCCGCCATCCCCTTCGAACCTAACCTGTCCGTGTCGGGGTGTCCCCAGTCCCGAGCTCGCTTCGCTCGCTCTTGCATCCATGGTCAATTTGTTGACTGCCACCTTCCAAGGTAAGTCGACGGAGCCCCGCTTCGCGGGGCTCCTATTTCTGTGAGCAAGGTTTAAAGTAACCTAACACGAAGGGGATGGCGGGGTCTTTCAGACCCCGCCATCCCCTTCGAACCTAACCTGTCCGAGGGTACCCAAGTCCCGAGCTCGCTTCGCTCGCTCTTGGATCCTAAGTTCTCCTAAAAACAATAAAAATCCTGAAGGCAAACAGTGAAAGTTAAGAGGATACGCCTCGCCACTCCGTGCCTACACAGGCTTAAATAACACTCAGGGAGTACGGTAGACAAAATTACGTGGAACCGGTTTTGCACCAATTCGTTTCTGTCACTGACTTTGTGGAATGTAAACGAAATTCCGATTTTCAATATTCCGAAAAAATCAGTTTATTCGGAATACTGAAAATCGGAATTTCGTTTTTCGGAATGAGAACTCATCGAGCATTACATTTTTCGAATATGTGAAAATCGGAAAAGAAGAAATCGGACATACGACTTTCGGTCAAATAAATTTCAAGATTCTTAATAATAGATATTGTAATGTTTAGGTATTATGATATTCGGAGTTTTGAAAATCGGAATATCGAAATTCGGAATAAAATATTTCGGAGTATTTGGGTGTTCCCTGTTCTGGGCCTGGGTGTTTGTGTATGCGACTTTAAACTCTAAATTCTAAACGTACCCACGACACAGGAGAAATTCCTTAGGGCAATGCTTGTTTTAAAGAAATAAAAAAAGTTGTGTGTTTCAATAAATAAATCATCATCTTCCTGCCCTAAAGGCATCCCATTTTAATTGTTGTCGGCGCAACACGTTTTCTTCTTCCATTCTCCCCTATCAGACGTCATAGTATCATTTACTCCTTTTTCTTTCATATCATTCCTTAGACAACCCATCCATCTTTTCTTTGGCCTTCCTCTTCCTCTCCATCGATCAACATTCATACTCATCACTCTCTTAGTCACATGATTGTCATCCCTTAAAATAAATAAAAGTGATATATTGGTGGTCATGGTAAGATAATGATGCAAAGAAAAGTTTAAAGTACAGACTGATGTGGACTATAACAGGGGAAGACCAAAGAAACGATGTGGTCCCGGCTAGAACCACCGTCTAGCAGCACGATTTACAGTCACAAAAATAAAGAAAGCCTACCCACTTCAATTTTAAGACTACGGTACAAAGAACAAGGTTTCAATTAAGCATAAAATGCTGAAAAGACAAGAGCAACGTCGCGAACGAAACTTGTTTTTAATATGATATAAAAACAAACAGTGAAAAGCCAGAGGAAATTCAGTGAAGCGGGCCCAGGGCGCGGATTTATACGAACCGGAGGTCCCACAGAATAGGGTTCGGTAAGCCTGACAGCGATTGAGGGATCTACAAAGAAATATGTGCCAGAATGCGTTTGATTTAGAGTCTGCTGTTCATTGTACATTTTTATTTCGGTTGTCTATTTTCTTGCCGGTGAATAATATTGGATTTCATATTTATTTATTGATTTTTTCAACACGTGTTTAACGCGGTTTTTTAAAAGGATACAAAATTATATTACAGTTTGATTTTCATTACAAATGAACAAATTTAATGGCAGTCTGAATGACAGCATCATCGTCATCTTCAGCCTATAGCAGTTCACTGCTAGACATAGTCCTCTCACTTGCCATTTAACTCCATCACCGGCGATGTGATGATTACCAAAACTAAAAAGACATAACCCTTCTTCTAACGCAGTCGGGTACAAAAGGGCCAGACGGCCTAATTTAAAAGAAACTTCAAGCTACAATCTTTTCATGTCAATTCCAATCGCAGCCACTCGCTTATACAGCGACTCCACATAATTCCTGAGACCGGCGTCGAGTCGCCGGCGGTACTGTGTCGTTGCATTTGCATAATAATGCAACTTGCAGCTCCCAGCTATTTAATGAAATCGCTGTGCTTGCTAGTACTGGCCACAGTAAGCCACTGCATCGCAACATTGCATCCAACATTGATTGCATCTTTTACAAAAATTAAAAGGTCTTTGTAATTTAGAATGTAATTTAACGTAGAAGATGGCGGGACGAGCTTGACAAAACCGATGACCAATAGTCCACTATGACCCTGGATCCTGAAAACTGGAAGTCATGGGGAGAGGCCTTGCCCAGCAGTGGGATGATGTAGGCTAGCAGGGTCAGTGTGTGTCAGTTTTGTAATTTATTTGGACTGATATATGTATCTTTAAGAAATTGAGAATAAACCGAAACTGCGGTCGGAATTCTACAGATTGTCATCTAGAACTAACTTCAAAGGATAATTGACACTGAAAATCTCAACCCTCAACAATGTGACAACCAAAAAAAACTAAAAAGGCTCTTCACCAATAAAATATGTCACAAATCACATTAAAACACAATGAAACTTAACCTTCAAATGTCGCGGCCGGGTCTCAGAGACCCCGGTCCCAATTTATGAGCTCATTAGCCAGGTTACCCCACACCTGGTCGCTGGTAATGCCACCCGATTCGCCGGTAATACCGCCCGGGTAATTACCACCGCACATTCTTTGTTCCATATTATTAATTATTAAAGGGTATTTCGTATCTAACTGCGTGTAAACAAAATACAATAAAGTTTAATTACGACTTTAATGTTGGACCTCGACGAGATTATCATTTTTTCGGGATTAGCGCTGAGCCGGGAGAGATTGATGAGAATTTTCTATTATTTTTTGTTGTTTTTAATTAAAATACCTGTTAAGTGTTTTATTTTTAATTATACTAAGACGAAAATACAATACGATTCTGGCACGATTAATGAGTAAATACTGAAAAAAATGCCCATTAATTTTGCTTTTAACAAAAGAGCTATAGGGTTGTTGACTCGAAAAACCTATTAACCCTGAAATATTAGAAAAAAAATGTATCATAAATATTCAGAGCAGCAATATTTATTGTTGTTTTCAACGCACAATTGTTAAAATCTATTTATTTCTCGTGTTTGGTACAACGTCGGGTAATTCCGGATGATTTACAGTTAATACCGCCAAAAACTTGAAATAAACTTTTGAGTGGTATTAAATTACTTTTTGATTAGTCTCGTAGTGCTGTTTGTTTGTAGCTATGTTATTAGATTTGATCACTAATTTATTTAAATGTTTGTAAAAATATCTTAGTAATTTATAAGTGATGGCCATTGCAGGAAACAACATTATTTTGCCATCAAACAAACCGAGACAAAGTCTAAATAAATCGAGATAGGTGATCCCGATTTATTTTCACTTCTTTTTTTATTAAACTGAAAATACTATCAATCAAAATAGTTTCTACACCATCTATTCAATGACATCCATGCGATGAAAGATACTCTACAAAACAGATCTACTTACCCCACTGGGAATTCAGCATCGAACTTCGAATACCCAACTTCGGTATAAGATCGCGTGCACCAAAACAATATGCTTAGATCGAATACGTAAACTACAAGTAATTTAGTTATTGAAAATTCTCTCTAGGGGCCTGATCGACCCAGCCTGGATTCTCTAGGGTCATAAAGCATTGTTTTCTAGGCCAAATAAAAACTGCTAAAATACATCAAAAGAGCGGAGGTACAAACAATTTTTATTAGAAAAATTCCATTTCCATTGTTTGAATATGAAAAGCGTCCGCGAAATAGCTTCAGCATTCTTCGTGTTCCATTACGAATATCGAGTAATATGTTGGATCTGTAGTTGGTAATACGTTTGGTGTGGACTTTAAGGGTTCACTACCCAAAAAGTGCAATTATGGGAGTTCTCCTCTACCTATATTCAGTGGGCAATGCTAAAGTAACTAAGTTTTGGGGCAATGCTATTTTACCTACTGATATAATAAACGTGAAAGTTTGTGAGGATGCATGTATGGATGTTTGTTACTCTTTTATACACAAACTACTAAACGGGATTGGATAGTATTTGTTCCATAGATAGTTTATAACCTGGATTGACATATTAATTTAAATGTTTATAAAAATTCAGCATTTTGGTTGGCGCTGATTAATTTCGTTGCAGGGTCCAAGACAGGTAAATTCATTCTCCGGGACACGTCGAGCTTCATTGTCGCGGCGCTTTTCTGGTGGTTGCCACTGTTGATTCTGGCTTCAAGAGTGGATGTAGTTGGAAATAGTGACCCAATAAAAAAAAATGGTTGGCGCAGAGGCTTAATCAATCAACTGCTACGCAGTGTTTCGTGATGTCGATCTCCGCACAGGTGTTTATGCATATGAGTTTCTATGTTATTAAACGCACCCACGACACAGGAGAAATTCGTAGTGTGCGGCAAGGTTTTTTTTTAAGCTCCATAAATAGTAGTGCATCATTTCAACTTGTAGTGCTTTACTTGAAAATGACATAACACGTTAGCATAAATTTTCCTTTTAGAATCCAAGAATTTAAGAGATGTATGTACAAAGCTACGGAACCCTCACTACGGTCCTCGGAAGCGCACATACCCAGTTTTTTATTTCCCCATCCGTTTTCGTTTCGTACGAACTGCATACCCGGGGTATGTTCGCTCGTCGTCGTTCAGAAATGATTTATGCGCAATGCTTTTAGTCAGAACTTCTGTTCCGTTATTTAATTTTCCTAATGTATTGTGCTCTCGTTGTGAATTTGTGAACTAATATTTTAGAAATGTTGTTTGAATTTTGTTTTGATGACGTTGTTTTTTGTGATTTCGTCTTAATGATTTATCGTATAACCTTGTACTAACTGGGTTACGGAGGTCAGAAAAACAGACATCATCATCATCATCAGCCGGAAGACGTCCACTGCTGAACATAGGCGGGAGGCCTTAAAGGCCTTAGACCGAAACGCCGAACGACAATTCGCCACTTGCATCCATCGGTTGCTCGCGACCCTCACGATGTCGTCGGTCCACCAGACAGAGAAAAACAGACTCTCCAAATAAAATGCTGGTATTAAGCTGTATCTGATTATACTGGAAGCCGACCCCAATATAATTAGGAACAGGCTAGGCGGATGATAAAGATATCTAATATTTTGTTTGATTTTTAGTTTGCTAGGAATTTAAGTTTTTTAAGTTGTTAGTTAGGAATGGTTTCCTATGGGATTAATTGATGTATTTGGTATCCACCATAAGACATAAAGAAACATGTTAAGTTACTGTAATTTATGTAGGATCAGTGCTTTCAGAGAAGCAATCTCGAAAAGAATCAAACCACTTGACTTATTTAAGAAATAAGTGTAGATGGACACGTACAAATAAGAACCTATAAACTATGGAAAATCATAACAGTATATAAATATAAAGTTGTCATGATACAAGAACCAATATTTAAAACAGCTTCCAAAATAGAGGAATGAAATATCCCTCAATTAACCTACCCTAAATTAAAAATTACACTGTATAACCTACCCTACACAATAATAATATAATATAAGTCACTAGACGTCTAGCTAAGCCTGTCCGGTTATCCGACTGTTCGAGTGTCCTTACAACTTTGGGTACAACTACCGGTCTTCTGAAGTAAACCAGAGTTGATACAAAGTTTTGTTTCTCTGTTTAGAAATCCTGTTTATTTATGTTAAAATCCTGGAGTTTTATTTTAAGTACTTTCACGATAACTGACAAATGCTTGCACTGACTGGACAATGGACAGGAACGCTCAAATCTGTATCGTTCTTTTTTCAAAACACCATCTCAGATACGAACCTGTATGGTGCTCGTGTGACTTGACCAATATAATATCAGGAATTTATAAGAGACAGATGACCTCTGAGTTCGTTTCGGCTGTGAACGAAACACAAGCTTCATATAGTGTTAAAAATATTATATTTTATTTAATGGGCGTTATTAGACCTCAAGAGATCATTTGGGGGTTAGAATGCAAATAATATGGCATACATTACTCAAATATAAAATTACACTTTATAAACTTCTTTACACAATAATATAAGTTACGATCCGTCTGTTATGCACGCTTGTACGGTTCTCTGGCTCTCCAAGTGTCCGGTTGTCAGAATCCGGACGTATTTGATTCATAATGTTTGATGTTTGACTAGCGACGCGTTACCCGGATTCCGGAGTAACAAACAACGTCGATACAAAGGCTATGTCGGGTATATTTTGAGATGTCGATACAAAGGCTATGTCGGGTACATTTTGAGATGTCGATACAAAGGCTATGTCGGGTATATTTTGGGTTCCTATTTGTCCATGTGAGTGTATAGAATTTGGCCATTATCAATTAATTGATTGGGCGGTATTAGACCCTAAGGGGTCAATTGAGAGTTAGAATGTTATGTATAGCTTTTTGATGGATGTATGGGGTAGCTTTACTAGCTATTATAAGAGCCCATTTCTCGATCTACAATGGTTTTACAAAAACTTTTATAGGATCCCAGGGTTATCTGTGTTTGGCCGGCTCACCAAAGTTATGCAACACTTTGCTGAGGTCTGACTGTGGTGTAGATAAGACTATTGTTTGTCAAAATGGAAGCCGAAGCTGAAGTCGAATTCGTATTACTTGTTACCAAGGCTAGATGTGAGATGTTACACATCACAAGTGATTACAGTAGTAGCATATGATGTGATTACTCACTCGTTTTATTTTATTTAGTTGTATCTGAAGTGTTATTAATTTCTGAAACCAGACATCATCTTCCTGCCATTTCTTTCGATTCCCCCCTATCAGAGGTCACAGCATCATTTACTCTTATTTCTTTCATATCATTCTTTAGACAATCCATCCATCTTTTCTTTGGCCTTCTTCTTCTTCCTACCATCAACATTCATACTCATCACACATGTCCATGCCAAGACAGACGGTTCCCTTTTACAAAGCAAATGCAACTACTGTAAGAGTGCTTGAACACGGCGCATGTTACTCGCGCGGGTAACCCGCACCTTTACTTGCACGGGTTACATGCGCCGTGTACAACCACCCTAAGATTCGCTTGTTTTTTTATTCGATCACTTAAATGTCCTGAAGTATTCTTATTTATTTCTAAATTATTCAATTAACCCTGACATATCTATGCTTGTATCTCCTAGATCGAATGGCGTCTTCACATACATGTATATCTCCCCTCGAACATCCGATGTTATCAGCGAAATATCTCCTAGAGAGCTGTTCCGCATGGCCAGTGGCTACGTGTATTGTTTACTGATGGCGACATCTGATACTGGACCGACGTCATTTGGACGGCCAGTGGGGTGGGGGAGGATGTTCATTATGTTAAGGTTTTGTTTTAAAAGGTTGTAAGAGCAGTTCTTGTATTTTGATGCCATAGCTTGCTCCAAGCATCGTCATTGGTTCAAATCTTATAGGTACTTCAAAATAGTACTACCTCATTGGTCGGATTAGGACTTAGCTATGGTGGCGCCATCTACAACTAGCTTTGACTTGCCTTCTCCATTGATCGTTTAAAAGACAAACAATTAAAAACAATTAAAGAATACTTTCAAGATAACCATAAAACTCCACTTTATAGAAGACCAAATTACTTCATTAAGGCTGAACCAAATTAACCTCATTCTGGAAGTAGAACGTCAATTTGGCTTGTGACCAAATCAGTCCATGCAATGACAAAAAATAAACACGTTGTGTACACTTATTCCAGTCCATTAGTCCGCAATGTGTACAGTCCGCAAAAGAGACATATAAATAAGTCGGCAGCATTTTTTTTTTAATGTTTCTGCGTATCAAACTCAATGGCAATATGTAAGTAACATTATGATGCACTTACAGAATATTATAGCATACAGAAAAAACTTTCAAAACTCACTGTCTGCATACGTAATTCTTTTGTTGACCGTACACAAACAAACTCCTACGTAAGACAGACGCTATGCTATATTCAACCTTATTGTATTGGCGACAATCTTCCTATGCTCACAACCTTTGTCTTGTCCGAGCCTAGCCAAATGTCTTGTGTCTCGTTTGTTGCAAAGGACCTGTAGAGATAATCTATTCTCTTGCTAGGCTGGCTTGACAAACAATGTGTATACTGGACTGTAGATATGTTTTGAGAATCTCCATTTGAGTATAGAATTGTTGGATTTGGATATTGGCATAACTTTATTTGTGTAATTGTCTTTCAAATTCTGCTCTATGTGCATTATTGCGGTCGCGGGACTTATCTCATCACCGTGATCCCGGAACATAAAGGGCTATTGAAGGATATCCTGGATTTTAGTCAGTACAAGTCTGACAGTCCCTCCCGCCCTGGCCGGGGTGGGAGGACTCATTTGATAATTTTACCACGTTAAACAAAAATAAAAAGTGCATTATTGCGTGTTAATTGCTTTTTTGAAACGTTGCCCCTCACTAGGTATTTTTCTTGTATTGTTGGACACACTAATTGAGATCTGGAACAACTACTTGCAAATATTTGTTGCGCGGATCGAAGCCGTGACATGCAGCGCGGCAATCCAATCGCACGCAACCGTACAGTCAAGATTGTTACCGGTATCTTTTATACATAAATCTTTTTACTTTCATTATCATGATTTATCCAAAGAAACCGGAATCGTATCGGTGGGTGAAGCAGCATATCTCCTCTTTCATACTTTTCTATTAGCCATCTTCTCCACACAGGCCGCGCTTGCCAAGGTTGGTCTGTGGATGTGTGACCATCTGTCATAGCGAGATTCCTCCGTGCCTCGGAAAGCACGTAAAGCCGTTGGTCCCGGCTGTCATTTATAGATCTTTGACAGTCGTTACTGTTAGTAAGAAGCTCTAAATTCTGACAACCAGTCTTACCATGGAGTCGTATTACCCAGTTACTAGGTTGTGGAGGTCCGATAGGCAGTCGCTCCATGTAAAATACTGATATTCAGCTGCATCTGGTTCGACTGGAAGCCGACCCCAATATAGTTGGGAAAAGGCTGGGCAGATGATGATGATGATGTTTCTTTTCTGTAGCGTTATTTGAACAAACCGGGAACGTTCCCAAAAAATCCATGATGCTTTATGAACAAATATATCTATTCCTCCGATCCTTATTTCCCTCTTATTCTTATTTACGTAACAACACGATGTAAACTAACACAATGTATCAATACTTGAGCTCATACAATAGTTCAGTAATGCCTCGTTTGATTGATGAGAGCACAGCAGCCGCGCCAACTCGAGAACTTGGAACAAATCAATCTTGTAGAAAGGGTTCAACTGTTCGCTCACGGCACTTTGTTATAACAAACATAATATCCTGTTTGTGACAACGTGGGAGATAGATACATTATTGTTGTTTAGTGTTATGTGAGACAATTGGGTATTTGACTGAAAAAATCTAACTAGTCCTTCACTTTTTTTAACGTGGTCAAATCAACAAAATTAAATGAGTTCTCGCAACCAGGGCAGGGCAGGAGGAACTGTCAGACTTGTACTGACTAAAATCCACGGTGTCTTTCAGTAGCCTTTTACGTTTCGGTGCTCCGGTTACTCGTCAGTCCCGCAACCCTGTCAGGCTTTGGCCCTCCAAATTAGTCCTTCACTTAGATTGTCTAATAAAAGTATTAGGACAGGAAATTTTTCTTTTGTTACGTAAGCCAAAATTGATGGCGATACGACGCGACGTTTTTAAAACTGTTATTATACGTCACAAGGTAGTACAGTTTTTACTTGCTTTTGATGTCATGAGCTTTACACTAAAACTTATATCTTTGTAAATAAGCATTGAAAAAAGCTCTGTACACTTCCAATACAATGGAATGTTCCGTTCGCCAATTAACAGCTTGGTATTTTTACAACTAAAACCCGAGCTATTCTAAAAGCTTTTAGGCGTTACGTTTTTTTAGTTTGTTTTGTTATAGTTTTAGTATTTTTGAACGGTTTTTGTTAGAGCTTTTTTTTTGTGGAATTTCTACCAGGTTTGTTATGTTTAAGTTTCAACAAGGAACAGTTCCTTGTTGAAACTTAAACATAACTGCAAACCTCGGTCCTGGAAAGCAAAGAGTAATGTTGTATTTAGTTTATAAAAGTCCCTTCCTCTCCACCCGGAGAGGTCATTTAGTGATTAACCGATAACAAAGAAGCAGGAATAATTTGTCAAGCAGTTCCATATTCGTATCCTTTTTTAGAATTACCTAAACACATCCAGTTTTACATTCCCATTTTGTCTTGGTATCACTTTGTATGAGTTTTCCGCAAAATTAAAGGTCAGCTTATACAGGTTTTCGTAGCTACATACATTTTTTTTAGCGTGGTGAAATTATCAAATGAGTTCTTCCATCCTGGGCAGGGCGGGAGGGACTGTCAAACTCGTACTGACTAAAATCCACGGTGTCCTTCAATAGCCCTTTATGTTACGGGGTCACGGTGATGGAATAAGTCTCGCGACCCCGACAGGCTTTGGCCCTCTATAGAGGGGCCCCGTGCACGCGTGGAACACAACGCGCCGTCGACCCGGGCATGGTTCATGGTCGGATAGCGAGTCGCCCATTACACAGCATTTATACAAAACAGTTTTACAACTAATTCGGTTATAAACATCTGCCTTCATTACTACACTTTCCAGTTATAACCCTCGTGTCCAACACACATTAGCTGCACATAATGTCCACTGGACATGGTTAACAGTCATAATGTCACGGAATGATTCCCTCAGCCGAAAAGTTCAGCTTTGATTAATGTCATGTTCAAGGTTATTGGCTGATGGTTATTCCAGATGAAGATCGAAATATAACTAGATAAAGATAAGATAAAGATAATTTATTGACAAAAACTTTTACAGATAGTGATGAGACTCTGACTGTAGAGCTAGTCTAGGATGCCTGTGTTTCAGGACTCAGTGATTTCTTCCAGTATTTAGTGTTACAATTTTTCAAGTTTCACAACACAAAAGAACTATTATTCTCAATTTAAAACAAACTGGGACACTGATTGGTATTTTTTCTTAAAATCAGTGTTGGTGCTATAGACATTTGACGCAGTGGGAACGGTTTTTCAAAACGCCTCGTTTTTCTTCAACCAGTTTTTTTAGATTGTAAAATCGTGTAATGAGTCATCCCGCCAAAAGGAAGAGCGGAAGGAAGAGCGGGGCGTGCTACGGTCACAGTAATCTGCTTAGACACCATCGAACTGGGCAAGGTTCTTGGTCGAACGGCGAGCTAACCACTACTTGCCGTCCGAAGGCTACGAATTTTCGGTAGAATTTTACACACTCATTTTTATGACTGATAAACTGTACATTAGTGTAGGTTCTTAGGATCTCAGAAATGTAGTAAGTACCTAATTGCTTTTTTTAAGTGATAAAAAAATATCATCTTAAGTGCCATTTTAGAATTTTTGCAGCCTTTATAAAAATGTCATTTTATTAAGTTTTCGCTACGAATTAATATTAAGAACGCTACACTTTATTACTGTTCAAAACTTCTGAAAGCACCTCAAGGGTTGAGCGAAATCATAGCAGGCGATGTTCACACGAAAAAACAATCTTTATAAATCTTTTATATTCCATAGGCTGGGTCCACACTGAAAGCTTAGCGACAGCTATTGACTAAACAGCTGAACATTCTGGGCAAGCGTTGCTTAAGGATTGAAAACCTGTAATGAGACCATTGTTAGTACTCCTAATTAAGAACAATTTTTACTTTGGGACGACATTTCTCTGAATTTTGCCAATTTGGAGAATACCAACAATCAAATACGTAGAATAGATTTGAGCCGATCAATAAGAGAAATATTTCGTCAGATTTTGCTTCGGACAACGCGACTCTGAGGTCTATTTCACTTTTTTTACATTTTTGGCAAAGCAATGATAAAACCTTATTTTAAATCGCGCCCGCCGTTCGTTTAAGCAACCGCGTTAAGCTCGCACTGTGGCCCCAGCCTTAGGCGCGGGTTGCGTAGAAAAGACGTACGACGCAGACGGGGCGGAGACGTATGTCTCTTCGGCGTCTCTTTCATACAAAATGTATCGAAGTGTCGCGACGTAAAACACACAGAAGAGACGGGGCGAGGACGCGACTCTCATACATTTTCGCACGTCCGCGACGCGTCCTCGTCTTACGTCTTTTCTATGGGGCCCGCGCCTAACGCTCGCACTGTGGCCCCAGCCCTATAGGGGGCCTGTCTTATAGGAGCTTCTTATCGGCTCCGATAAAACGTGGCACAATTTACGATTACATTCGAGAACAAAACTCTTATTTATCGTACTGTACTCTGCCTAAAAACGAAGTATTATTGCCGTATAAAGTTTGCAAATATCGATGTGGGTGAAAGGGGTAGCTCATTTGCAATGGCAGTGAAATATTTTATTTGACTTTGTTATGTTTGTTCTTTTATTATTCCGTGAGAAGAAAAACAGAATGTTTTGCGAAAGAAATCGTAAGATTCAGGTTTAACGTATTTATGCGATGCATCAAAAGTTTACTTTTATGTTTTGTTATGCTTATGTTTCTTTATTTTTGATCCAGAGTGTAAAGCTTTTTTCAGCATGGTAAAATCATTAAATGAGTCCTCCCACCCCGGGTAGGGCGGGAGAGACTGTCAGACTCGTACTGACTAAAATCCACGGTGTCCTTCAATAGCCCTTTATGTTCCGGGGTCACGGTAATCAGATAAGTCCCCCGACCAAAGTTTAACCCTTGAGTGATGTCAGTCTTAGAATGTGACGTTAACTCTTCGTTATTTCTATGATTTCATCCGGCTCGAAGGACAATGTTGCCGTGAGTATAACTCAAGTACTAACTGTATTATTTAGTGTATTTGGCTCAAAAATATCTCCTAATCAGGGTAGCTTTACCTATATTTCTACTACATTATTTTAAAATCATATCAATGTGACTTAAACTCTTCGTTGTGATTGTGAAAATTTCTATGATTTCATCCGGCTCCAAGGACAATGTTTACGTGTGTATAATTCAGGTACTAACTGTATTATTTAGTGTATTTAGCTCAAAAATATCTCCTAATCAGGATAGCTTTACCTATATTCCTACTATTTTAATATTATATCCCCAGAATATCACAATAGCCTACTATATGCACATACTTTATTCGAGCAAACTTTTGACTGCCGACTCTTAACTATAAAGAGCACAAAAGATAGTTCCCATTAAAAGTGAATCGGGCGACATTTTCAGGTATTCAGTGGACTGTCGCGGTCGTAGCAATTTATTCCGCCCAGCTTTTCTGATTAAGCGTAAATATTTATTCGTATTTGTGCTATAATGCGATTTACTTTGTATTTTCGATTGAATGTTTACAACTGATAATTTTTAGGAGATATTTAAAAAGTTTCTGTCAATAATACTTTAAGGGCTGATTTTTCAATAATCAGATAACTTTTATATACTAACTTTTATCTGCTAACTTTTATCTGAGGAATAAAAATAGCAGTTTGACATATTTTCTATAGATGAGCTGTCAAACCGCCATTTTTATTCCTCAGATAAAAGATATCTGACTGTTGAAAAATCAGCCCTAAAAGGCATATTTTGTACTTTTGATAGATTTGTCCGAACTCTCATTTTATCTCAAATCATCATTATTATATCTCAAATCGTTTTACTCAATTATTTATCTTGATTACATTTGTCCATATGGGGTCACTCAAAATTCGAGTAGGCGACACATAAAAAAAATGTCTCCAGAATGCTTTGTTAGATTCTAAAATTTCATCAGAGCGCCTAGAGTTGAAATTCAAACAATACTTTAAAACTTAGAATTTATTTAGGGATGTGGAATATGAAACCAAAAAAATATTTCGTCTTGTCAGGGTTACCCTTTTAGAAATTACTTAAGTTATTATTTTCAACCTTTTTTTATAAATTTGATATTTGTAGTATTTTTTCACTCTGGGATCCAGTAAGTTGAACGGGACTATAATAAATATCTTTCAGCCCTACAGAAGTGTTTTCTTCGTACACAAGTACCACTATTATAACGTATTTCCTTTCCATCACTGCATTAAAACAAACCCTTTTAAAGCTTTATTACATTTTCTAAGAAAATCACTTTTGTTATCGTGTGTACATCTAGCGAAAGTGTTATTGTGTTTACTGCGAGGTTTAAAGGCCATCGCACACTGTGACATCTTATAAGGACATAATGCAGCGACCCGCGATACTAATCTCGAGGCTGCCACTGGCCGCTAATATTACATTAATGTCGTTCTCGTTTACGATTTAACAGCAAATCAGCATTCTCAATTCTTAAGTGTTTGATAATATTTTTTTTTGTTATTTTCGACAGATAAGCCCCTTTTTAGATTAGCGATTACGGATTAGCAAGCTGAAGTGGCAATGGGCAGGCCATATTGCTCGCAGAGCAGATGGCCGATGGGGTCGAAAAGTGCTAGAGTGGAGACCACGGACTAGCAAGCGCAGCGTAGGACGTCCACCAGCAAGGTGGACAGACGACCTTATAAAGGTCGCCGGAAGACGCTGGATACAGGTCGCTTCCAACCGGTATCTGTGGAGGTCCAAGGGGGATGCCTATGTTCAGCAGTGGACGTCCTATGGCTGAGATGATGATGAAGCCCCTTTTTCGCACGCTTCGTTATCTTGATGTCATAAGTAATAGTCAAGCATTTGCATTAATAAAGTACCGCATGCAGTGTTTGTATCGCTTCAGTCGTGTTGATATTTAGGTTGAAATAAAATAAACGGAACTAGAAAATTGCGTAAATTGTAGTGCCGATTAAAAGCTTACAAAAAGAACGTGTTATAGACAGAAAAAAATTCCAACCTATTACAAATTACATTGAGTTCTAACTTGCGAAGAAGTCGCTCGATGAATATCTTAATACACGCGATAACAACGCGCGGCGGCATCGCTACAACGGGTCACAGTGGACGGAGAGCCGTAATCCCTTTCTATCATGTACATTCACGCACAGTATGAAACAAAGCCTGGCTTTGAAACCAGGTCACACTATTACTAAGAGTTTATTACTAACGCGTACCGACAATGCACATGTTATTTATTTAATTGTGAATGGAAGTCGGTGAACTAAAATGGCGGAATGACAGCAGGTAAAAGAACACAATGAAAATAGGTTTATATTTCACTTGTAGTGCAATTATACAAACGATGGCGAAAATTTAATAAAGCCTTTTACTGCATAAATAAATTGAAAATAACAAATATTTATTGTTTCTTTTTTTATCAATGCATATTGACAAAGATAAAACGCTTCCAAATTCGGGAGTGGAGGCTTATGACGTCATAACGCCTGTAAAGTTATACCGACCCACAGACGTTTTGTGATTTTTAGAAGCGTTGTTTCTGAGTCAATTTTGGGTTACCTACGTAACAAAAAAAATACTGGTCTGATATTTTTTTGAGTATCTATTTTTATGGATACTAATTGATTTTATGGAGTTAAATACCCTGTTGTGAATGGATGTCGAGCGTTGGTAAACTAAAATGCGGAAATCAGGAAAAGACTCAATAAATTCTTTGTTTAAAACTGTTAAAGTAGCTTAAGTAGCCTTAGTAACCTACGTTGATAAATTGAAAATGCAAGCAAGAAAATTAATATTCACTTTCAAGTTTGTTAGTATTTTATCTTTGCATTAATAAAACCATTAATTCTTGATAAATTACTGTTGGCTCTTGTACCAACTTTCAGAAAAGTTGTTACGTTCAGACCATTTGTCTGCCTTATATATAAGAAAAGGCTTGTTCTTATATTTTAATCTGTTTACAATTTCTAGAGCACTTTGTTTGTTGTTGTGAGATGTAATCAATTTCCATCTTACAGTTTTAATATCAAATATCTGATTGACCGAGATCCGCTCGGTTTTTAAAATGTCTATATCTTGGGAACCAAGCTTTTCTAGAACCGACCTTAATAAATCGATTCCTTGAGCCGAAAAACCTCTAATCTGTAACTTTCATGAAAATCCTTGAAGCCGTTTCCGAGATCCTGATTATATATAAATAAACATACAAGAATTGCTCGTTTAAAGATATTAATATCTGGTTGACCGAGCTTCGCTCGGTTTTTAAAATGTCTATATCTTGGGAACCAAGCTTTTCTAGAACCGACCTTAATAAATCGATTCCTTGAGCCGAAAAACCTCTAATCTGTAACTTTCATGAAAATCCTTGGAGCCGTTTCCGAGATCCTGATTATATATAAATATACAAGAATTGCTCGTTTAAAGATATTAGATAGATATATTATAAATAATGTTAAATTGTCTGTCATTTCAGGGGTTCAATATGTTTCACAGATGCAAGACACTGCCGTTCCCAAAGTTTTCATTCATTTCATTCATCAAAGCAACAAAATTTCGGTAGTTTTGTTATATTGGGCAACCTGATTGCCATTAACAGGACAAAAAACCAGACTCCGCGGCTACTATTGAGAAATTTCTAGTAAGCCGAGTCATAGTTTGTTCTGAAAATGAACTCATGCTCAAAACGGACGCTTGCGTCAAGAACAAAGGCATTATCACAAGTTTTCACGATTTGGTGACGTAAAGGAAACGGGGACTTTGAAGTTAATTTGACGGAAAAAATTAGTTAATAGTTTGTACACTAGAAGCCCTTTTTTATTTTCCATAAAATTTATGTCATAATACTCCAGGTACGGTTAAATATGGACATTTTGTACCCAGGAAGATTTACTTTTACAAAATCGTCAAATTAAGATAAATATTCATATTTTTTTTTGCTCTTTCGTAAATGGGTCTCTTTAGATACACAGCGCCAGTTTCCACGTCATTACCGGAGTACAATTCTCCAAAAACTTGACGGAATTGCGCGGTGGCAAAAATTACATTCAACGCAAAATTTCATTTTCCTGTCTCCGTAATTCTCCTGACACCTAAGGCAAGTGTCCCACCGAAATAGAAAGCGAAATGGTTGTAGCGATTTTGGAAGAACAAATACTGTAAGTTCCTTTGCAAAACAAAACGGTTAATTGCAATTCGAACTTGGAAGAGTGCCCTAAAGAAATAAGCCTCTGGGAAAAATAAGTACCTATCTACCTATTACGAGTCAAAAGACAAACACACGGACAGAAAATTTAGACTAGGTAGGTAATAGTATCTACCTAATTCCATTGGCACTCTTTTGATATGCAAACCTATAAAGATACAATAATGTTAAGAGTTGATCGTGCTGATTGCGGTGGCGATGGCGGTGGCGAGAATTCTTTCAACCACACAACGCGATTTTACTTGCTATCTAAGTACTACTACTAATCGCTACTCGCTAATCGCCAGCAGTAGCACAGGTCCCTAAACGGAGCTCTTTTACGCAGCGTGCGACAATTCCCACCCCGTCATTACGTGAAGGCTTTATCTATTTCTGCACTGCAGTGTACACAACTGCCATATTAATTAACGCAAACACATTCGCGCGTAATCACATTAGCAACTGGAAGTGTAAATATGAAAGGCCGTTTACACTTCGCCGGGTTAAGTGTAGATGTAAATTTAAACGGAGATGTGGTATTTTCGGAACTCATTTCAATTCCGACTTTGACGTGAGGTTAAAGCTGTCGTCCGGATTCAGATTTCCTTTTGGATAGGTAGTTTGATTGATCTCAAAATAGGGTTTTATACGTCGGATTTATTCGATGGATTTTTATAACAGAAAATCTTGAAATGTCAAGTTCAGAAAGGTCAGATGCGTGGTACTCGCCATCGGTCTGCTTGTATGTCCAGATGTTAATACCTCGATTAGGTGAACGGAGTATGTATGTCTCGTATCATGTGGCGTTCTGTATTTTGCGAATATGTCAATATCAGATCTTGGCATTTTGCGACACGGCATTATGCGTTTATGACAAATCGCTTATCTGTCATTTTGCGTTGCTGACATTCTGCACCCAAACCGTTTAGAACTCTATGAGAAAAAGGCTTGAAGTTATAATTAATCGACATTAAAAGCAGATGAATATTGGCAGAACAATTTAATTGCAGTGTACAAACAGTAAGGCTTCTCAAAGGAATGCTCTCAATTCTCTATTCTACGCTGCAAATTGAATTTTCTCACTCCCCAGTCGTTTCAACACCGCCAAATCCAGTATTAATACCGAAAGCCAATAACTGCATTCCAAAACAAAGTTCAATATCTCAAGCTCTTAAGAGGAAACAGCACGGTCGTTTTTCCATACAAACGTAGTCCCCTGTTTTCTTCCAGGATAATGCCAGTAGAGCAATATTTTTTTTACAAAAAATCTATGACCACTATTGGCATGTCTCTATGTTTTCCTTTTTTCCATAAATTAATTTTTAAAAGAGATCTGAACATTCAAAATAGCCAGATTTTCCGCTGTGTTCAAATATCCAGAAAACAAATTTGACGGGATTATATAAAAAAAGGAAAACGTAGGAACACGGTCAATGCCATTTTTTATTGTTTAAAGAAAAAAGTAGTGAAATCGGTTAAGTTTTGGAGGAGTAATGAAAACGAATCGTTGATTTTGTGCCATTTAATAAGGTATTTTCGGTCCAAGCTGCTGTTGTCTCTATCGCGCTCTGTAACTCTGTTGTGGGCACTGCGCGACAGCAATAGATTTACAAATACCTATTTTTCAATTCTCCAGCCCTTGCTGTTTCCTCTTAACAGGTATAACACAATTTCGGTATCGTAAGCCACGCCCCTTGCATAGATTGCAATGTTCCGAACTTTGTCGAAGATAGTTCGAAGAATACGAGTTATGAGGGTAGTCTGAAACTTCGATAGGAACTTAGCGGTAATTGGGGACTCACAACAAGTTTACAAGACACAAAACTTTACAATACATGCGATACGTTGAGAATTTAAGACTATTGATTGAATAATACTGAGAAAATTGACAACGCAAGTGATAAATATCAAAATTACAATATTTTTTATATATAAAACGCATTAACGCATGCGTAGCGAATTTCAAAGATTTTCTTAGGAATGAAATCGTCGGATGTACTGAATCCGAAGGCCGCAGGTTCGAATCCTGCCCGCGGATTGAATTTTTCTTTCCTAAGAAAATCATCAAAATTACAAGTTGTAGAAAGTAGTTTCAGCAGTCTTTCAGGCTATTCAGCAGTAGAGACTTTCAGGGATAATTATTATGTTTATTTGTTCTACTTACTTTAATTTAGATTGACGGCTGAATGGAATGGAGACTTACCTGAAAAAGACAAAATTTTATTAGTACATAAAAGTAATTAAGCTTATTCGAATAACTGGTAGAATTCATAATTTAACTTAAATTAGTTTAGACAAGTAGAAGTAGACGTATAAATTAGAACCTAGGCATCAGAATAATTCCAGGCCCAGATAAGGTCACATAAAATATTCTGTAGTTTTCACCTTGTGTTTCTGAAAGAAAAAAGCGTATGTCTAGGTAGATATGTCAAAAAACACTACAATTCCTCTTTTTTGTAACCTGGGTAAATCCTCAAATGAATCCTCCCACCCAAAGCAGGACGAAAAGGACTTTCAGACTTGTACTGAAAATCCACAGTGCCCTTCAATAGCCTTTTTCTTTCCGGGGCCACGGTTACTCGATAGTCCCGCGAAAATCACAATATCTATATTTTATTATCACTTTGGAGTCATACATTTTTTAACCCGTTTCAATGCCTACCGAGTATCCTCCATACCTTTGTAAAAAGAGTCAGAAAAGAGTGAAAAGCAAATGAAATAAGGGCCAGTATCGCTCGGCTCGCAAGTCAAGGGAACTAGTTGAGGATTACAGGCAGTACTGGCGCACAATAGCAGTATTGTGATCGGAGTGTCGCTCGTTATCGGCACGTGACGACTGTACCGATGCACCCTGTAGATACAAACGACATTACTAGTTTAGTAAGGAAGTTGTATGGAGAATTGTAGGGAATTCATGTTTTTTTGTAAGAATGTATACACGCAGAGAAATGTATACGAGAACTTCTGTACCCTTAGCACGAATTTTCACTCTTTTACTTTACAGTATTTACAGCGTTTCTTGTATGAAAAAATGGAACAGCGCCTCTGGTGTGCGGAGAAGGAACTAATTTTTTCCTTGAAAAATGTCAATTTGAAATTGTCAAGTTTCAGAATACCTTGTGAGAACTAGAGGAAAAGATTGCGGGATCAAGAAAAATGAAAGGAGTAGAAGGAACCTTTGGCCTGGTGTGGGATAGACCAAGCTAGAAACTCAAGGTTTTTTCAGTGTAAGCAGACAACAGAAGACCACCTGCTATGGCTCGTGCTATAGGAAACTACCAAACCTCAACACTTTTATGCTCCACTCTAGGAATTTATCTTATATTATGGATGCGTTTAAAAACATTTAAAGTAACATGTAAAATGTACAAAAACAAACCAAGACTCGGAACAGCTACTCATATAAATATTTTATTTGTTTCATGGGGAATCGAGCCTGAAACACGCAGCGCAATTATCAACCGGAAGTGGGCCGGCCACGTCTGTAGACGGACAGATGGAAGATGGAGCAGACAATATGTGCTAGAGCGGTCTCTACGAACGCGAGGGAACAACCGTAGTGTAGGACGCCCTGCGGCAAGATGGGTCGATGGGATGGATGCTAACTGCCCAGGACCAGGACCGGAGTTCTTTGAGGGAGGCTTACGTTCGAGCAGTGGACTGCAATAGGCTGATTAGTGTAGGTCGCCCTGCGGCAAGATGGGTCGATGATTTGAAGAATGTGGCTGACAGCGGATGGATTCTGACTGCCCAGGACCAGCACCGGCGTTCTTTGAGGGAGGCTTACGTTCGAGCAGTGGACGGCAATAGGCTGATTAGTGTAGGACGCCCTGCGGGCAAAATGGGTGGATGATTTGAAAAATGTAGCTGACAGCGGATCGATGCTGACTGCCCAGGACCAGCACCGGCGTTCTTTGAGGGAGGCTTACGTTCGAGCAGTGGACGGCAATAGGCTGAGTAGTGTAGGTCGCCGTGCGGCAAAATGGGTCGATAATTTCAAGAATGTGGCTGACAGCGGATGGATGCTGACTGCCCAGGACCAGGACCGGCGTTCTTTGAGGGGAGGCTTACGTTCGAGCAGTGGACACGGACGGCCAATAGGCTGATAAATATAACAGTCAATCACTCAGCTCTGTCGCCAACCGTGCCGACAAAGACATGACAGCCGAAGCTGCGCACACGCCAAAATCCAAACCAACTTAATAGTACGAGTAAAACACCTCCACCAATAACAAACCATCAAACAAAACCATAATACCGACCTACATCGACCGCAATATAGGCGACGAACGATAATGCAGTGTTTTGCATTGGAATCCGCAGTGCGCATTACATTGGCGGCGCAGTCGGCCGGGCTCGACACCACTTACATGTTAGGGAGGCGATGCGGCCGTAAATTACCTATTTGCTCGCTCGCCCGATGTGTCCGTGGTGCGCGGGGAACTATGCTGCAGGGATTTCGTTATTTTTTTGGGGAGAATAAGGTTTTGAGAGGCCATCACCGCTTTTAATAGATCTTGAGCCTAGTTTAAACAGCCATCACAAATTCTGCTTCTTAGCGTGTCGATGACAATCAATAGATTCGGCCCAGTATTGTCCCACGAGTTTAGCGCTCTCAGAAACGTCCATCAACTCCTGTAACGACCAGTCGGGAGACACAGGGCACGATATTAATATAAATAAATAAATAAATAAAAAATAAATAAATTAAGTGCCTCATCGGTTGTGGAGCAGCACCACACACTAGAGAGCACAGATTAAAATAAAACAGTTTGTTTAGAAGCGAAAATTATAGATCGCAGATCGATTGTGCTAACTGTATTCCTTCAAATAAAATGTACAAAACTCAGTGCTTGTATATGTATTCGCCATTCTTCTTTCACCGAAACAGCTTGACCCATTTTGATATTTTTTGTTTTTTTACCTGGAGAAAAGCCAAGCAGGTTTTTGGCTCCAGCTGGACTTTTTTGGCTGTTGCCGGTATCTCTGGGTCGGCTACTTTATAAATAAAACATAACTACAGCGTTTTGTAGCCACAGCAAGTGTCATTCCAGACATTTCGATAACACACCACTGTCCCGATATTACGGGGACCCTTCTCGCTCAGATCGTAAAGCAAAGAGTTACGGTCGCTACTCGTAAAAACTCCAATCGCCTACGGGTTTATGTTCACCGATGTACTGCGCTATATCGAGGAAAAAACTGAAAATTTTCCATTTCCGTTTTATAAATCTCCGCGATTTAGGGCAGTAAAGGGGAAAGTTTTAAGCCGAGGATTTTAACACTCTTGTTTTAGGTTAAGGCTCTCATATTTTGCAAAATCGACGTCCGATGAGCGGGGAAAGTTTGACGATTTCCCCGCCACCAGCGCCACTGTCGCGAAATTATTGAAAACCTAAGTTTTATGTATTTCATTTCTAAAACTTCAATATTTCATACAGTGTTCCCTTCACGCAAAATACATTTATTACTCTAGTAGAAATATTTTATCACAAGGATGTCAATGCATTTACGAATACAAAATGATATAAATACCTGTTGATGCAAACAAATATTTTATAAATATATTCGTCCATTCACAGACCTAAATATATTTTATAACATTTTGACACAGATTTTGATGTCCCCAGATAACAAAAAAAAAAACTACTATTTTTTAGAAAATTTATGAGCATTGGCATACTGTGCCAAAATGACAATACCCAATTATCTATAATGCCCCAAACACACGAGCGGAGCGTTTTATTATCATGCGTTCACATTTTCACAAAGCGGGACGCCCTTCACCATCTGGTGGTGTGTACCAGTACACATTTTACGAATAAAACATTTACTGATTTGAATTTAAAAACATATTTTTTTATCATCAATTCATCATCATCATGACCATACGATGTTTTGTGTATAATTTAAGAACAATTTTTTCACTGATGCATGGAAAAACATTATCAAAATTAGAACTTCGATAAATAAATGTTTATTAAAAAAAACTACAAAGAATATGGAATTTATATTATTCTAATTCTATTATGCATTTAAATTACAACACCAAATTATTCATAAAATGTGTTTAAAATATAAATTTTAAACACATTTTATTTTATTTTGTTGTTTATTTATACAACAAAATTGCAGGTTTTTTGTCCGATCGCCATAAAAAGACTTCTTAACGTTTCTGGCGGGAAATCAGAACAAGATGGAGAACTTTTGTTACTGCTGCACTTTAGCAGCTGGCTAAATGAAGTAAATGATGGTAGTGTCATCTCTATTCGTTCTATTAGAGCAACCAAAATTATAAATTTCCCGCGAACGTGCCTTTCCCATTTTTTGTAGGATGAAATATCACACTTCATGTAAAAATAAAATTGCTATTATTTAGAAAAACTATTACTAAATACAATATTAAAAAGAGTAATTTCTATGAAACTAATGCAGTGTCGTTTAGGCGATGCTAATTCCTAGTAAAACAGATTGTGGACGCGCCACAAAACTTGAATCACGATCACTATTTTTTTTAATTTACTAATTATTCTTTATATTCTAGACAAGTACGTCTAAATTCTTAAAAAAAAAACAATATTGTACATTTGGTCTTAGATAATTATGATTTTCAACCACGTCGCAAAAAAAAATTAAATAGAGCGACAAACAACTTGTACTGAACACATGGTGAGACTGAGCAACAACCACCGATTTTTCATCGCATTCACAGTACTTTGTGGCCAATCGCACAAGTGTTTTTTTCTGGGCATGGGAAATAGAAAAAAATGTATTCCCATATTGTATCTGTTCAAACGTCAACGATTATAAAACGCGGCGTTTTTGTTCAAACTCCATTTGATTTTAAATGCTAGGCGGTGACAGTTAAGTTCAATTTTATGTACCTTTTTGTTAAAACTCTGCGTTTTTTTACGTCCAAAAAACAGCGCTAGTGAGAATGGAGCTTTATGCGATATTTAACAGCGTTGTGGGTGTTACTCCTTATTTGTAGGTGACATGGGTGACATGTAATCTTGAAGTATTCAAAATATTGACAATACAGTAATTTTCATTTAATTATTTTAATCCTGTTTCTTCGAAATTGTTATAAATCTTTGACGAAATGAAATAAATAATAATAAAAGTGAAGTGCATCTTATCCTATACTAGCACTTCGCCCGCGACTTCGTCCGCGCTTACTTCGAACTTTGCTTCAGTGAATTTCTTCTCCGGCCACCCTGCTTATGGAATCTTTTACAAAATCTAAATCAATATGCAACTAAAATTCTATCAACCACCAAACAACCCTTTATCAGTCGGTTTTCGCAACATCTCATCTTAATAGTCATCTACATCCTAAAGACATACCCCAGGGAAAATAAGAGACTCGTAGCACTTGTAGTACCGAAGTTTCATACAAACTATGAAGGTATTAACGACCACTTTTTTTATCGTGGCAAAATCATCAAATGAGTCCTCCCGCCCAGGGCGAGACAGGAGGGACTGTCAGACTTGTACTGACTAAAATCCGCGGTGTTCCTTCAATAGCCCTTTATGTACCAGGGTCACTGTTATCGAGTGAGACAGTCCCGCGATCTCGACAGGCTCTGGCCCTCTTAGGGGGGCCCCGTCCGATTGCTGACAGGACAGCTCTTTGAGGCGTGCGTGGAACACAACTCGCCGTCGACCCGGACATGGTCCATGATCAGTCGGCGAGTCACCCATTACTCGCCGTCCACATGCCCGCGCCTACGGTGGCCGGAGATCGTTTTGCGACGTCTCCCGCGGCGCTTGGTTCATGAGGTGGACGCTGTCCTCTCCCTCACGTGTTCAGCCTCCTCCTTTGCAAGCTTGTATCAGCATCGCAGAAGGAAGCGACCGCTTCCCATTCCGTCTCACCCCGCAGTATGAGGACACGGTGGTGATCTGCCCAAGCGGGGCAACCCTGCACCTAAGCTTCACCGTATCCTCCGGGCGATCCTCGCAGTGGTGACACCCAGGCGTTTCTTCCTTCCCCATACGAAACAGGAACCTCCAGAAACATCCGTGCCCGGTGAGGACCAGCGTCAGACGGAAGATAAGGACGCCGTGACGCTTCTCCAGCCACTCCTCAATGAGGGGTCTTACCGCCAGGATTGCGGCGTGCCCAAAGCTACTAAACTACCCCTTCGGGGGAGAATTTCCCGTCAAAATCCTGTCTTAAGAAGCACCTACGTGCCAAAAGAACCCTCCTGTGAAACATTTAAAGCTCCTAGTTCTTGCTTGTAGTTATGAAAATTCATGAACTATTAACCCCAGAAGCATCCTCTTTGGGGTCCAATTTCATAACCCCGTTTGAATGAGCATATTCTGTATCCTAAAAATAGCTCCCGCGCAAAATTTGAGACTCCCAGCGTTTGTCTTAAGGAAGTTTCATAGAAACTACCAACACCTAAAACAACCCTATAGGGCTTGATTTATCCGAAACTCGTCTGAGGTGGAACAAAATTTTAAATATTAGCAAAATTTTAAGAATCTTACTATCAAGAACAAAGTCCCGCATCTTATTTTGACACTCTTCTTACTCCCACACAAACTAACAACCCCAAAAACATTCCCTTAGGTGTCGAATTTCGCACAACCCCATCTAAGTGAGCACCAAAGTTCTAAAAAACCAAATGCAAAACTTGAAATTCCTAGCAATTATAGTAACGAAAGTTTCATACAAACTATCAACACCAGAAACAACCCTTAGGGCATTCAAAGAATCCCCATGCAAAATTTGAGACCTCACATGTACATGTAGTAACGAAAGTTTCATACAAACTATCAACACCAAAAACAACACATTAGGGGGCGAATTCCGCGAAACCCCGTCTTAGGTAGCACGTACGTCCTAAAAAGAACCCGTATGTAAAATTTGAAACCTGAATCCATGAACATCAAAAACAACCCCATAGGGTTCGAATTTCGAATCACCCCGTCATAGTAAGCATCTAAGTCCTAAAAATAAACCCTATGCAAAATTTGAAACTTCTAACACTTGTAGTAACGAAAGTTTCATACAAATTAGCAACACCAAAAACCACCCCTTAGGGGAGAAATTTCGAAAAATCCTGTCTTAGTGAGCACCTACGTCATTAAAAGAATCCCCATGCAAAGTTTGAGACCTCTATCTATCAACACCTAAAAGAACCCCTTAGGGGTTGAATTTTGAAAAACTCCGTTGAGGGTAGTGCGTACGTCTTAAAAACAACCCCCATGAAAAATTTGAGACTCCGAGCACGTGTAATAACGAAATTTCAAACAAACTTTCAACACCAAAAACAACCCCTTAGGGGTCGAATTTCGAAAAACCCTTTTCTAAAGTAGCACCTACGTCTTAAAAAGAACCCGCATGCAAAATTTGAAACTCCTAGTACTTGTAGCAAAAAAGTTTCATACAAACTGTCAACCCCAAAAACAACCCTTTAGGGGCGTAATATCGCAAAATCGGTTCTTAGCGGGTACCTACGTCCTAAAAAGAACCCCTGTGCAAAATTTTGAACCCTTAGCACTGGTAGTTTCCGAGCTTTCGTGTCCTATGAGTGAGTGACCTTTTGCTTTTATATATATAGATTGCAATTCGATACCATTAGTGGTTGTTTTCAGTTACATAATTATTGTTGACTGAAATTCAGTACTAATAAGAATAGTTCACGTGAAATGTTATATAGATCCAAAAGTATTGGACGATGGAGAATGCAAAATATTGCAGAACGATGAACAAGAACCGTACTACGATATCACGATAACATTGATATAGGTACCTGTGAGTAATTTATTATATTGATAGAAACAATTCGTAATGTATATTATACGTATTCTAAAATTCTCATTCTCTCAAATCCCTTATTTGCTCCGTACATCAAGAATGTCTGTGCGTCAGAAATTTCCTGCAATTAAATTCAGTAAGTTCGGTTTCTTTTCAATATTTATTAATGAAAATAATATGTTATTGAAAATAGAAAGTTTATAGGTCTATTTTACAGCCATGTCCGTTTAATCAGGTCCCATTAAAAACAGCGTATATATGCCTAAACATATTTTGAATAATCAATAAGCCTACGCTATCTTTTTCTCAATTTCCAATTTTTCTATTACGAAAATCTGACAGCCCCGATCAGAAAAAAAGTGTCATAGGTCTAGTCTGTAAGAGCCACGCTGGCTGACTGATTCGTCAACGAGCGACAGTGATGACACTACTTTTGAAAGGCAAAAGATGAGAGGACGATAGTGAATGTGTGCTTAGAATAAAACGGCGTATGTGCCCAAACACATTGACGTCTTTTTATAAATTAAAATTGTTATTAAATGAAAAAGTAACCTGATAAAGTTCTGACAAACATCATTACCTATTTATTGATATATTCTTCAGGACCAAAAGTTTGATCTAATTCAAGTACCACTCAAAAAACGTTAAAAAAATCTCTATTTTCGCGATTTTTTTTGATCGAGTCAAGTTATAAATATCGCGTTTTCAACTGGAAAATAACATAGACAGTTTATTGAACTATAACATACATTTTTTTCAGATCGAAAAACGAGTATTTGATTGTTTGCCGTTGAATCAAAAATAGGTTGATTCCCAATTACGTGGCCTTAAAGTTATGGATATTGTGTTAAAAAATGGTTGTTTTTTGATATCTTATTAAACTAAACTACGAAAGAATGAACTTTTATACGATGAAACTGCTGCTGTACTTATAAGAATGTTTCAACTCTGTATTTAAATCACGTTTTTATCATTACTTCCCTTGTCTTAATCTCGAGTTATTAGGGTTCAGCACAGCATGTCTTCGCTGCTTAAATCCAATTTTAACTGTCATGTTGGAAGTGACCACATATCTATTGAAACTAGCTCTTTACTAGTGGCTTCGCTCGCGTGTAATTCGATAAGTATCCCATTTGAATGTAATACCGTGATAAAAATGTCCTATCTCCAGTCCATCCAGGTTATAAGCTATCTGTGCATCAGAATACATCCAAAGAATAACAAACATCCGTCCATCCTCATTACAAAAGAAATATACGTGTCGAATTGAGAACCTCCGCCTTTTTTTTTCGTCGGTTAAATATGGAGAAATAAGCAAACGCACATCTAAATTAGCCTTTTTTATTAGCACCAGTAATTTAAATGCACACCATATAAATCTACCCTCAGGATTGTTCACCATGTCAACATTTAAGCCAGGTTTAAACACGTTTTTCATTTAAAAAAGGCCGTTTATACATTAAATGAACACGTGAACATGCATAGCATTAAATCACGAACATAGCGAGGTCCTGATTGATGATACTGTAGTAATTACGTAGCATGAATACCACGTAATTATGGTTTAAATCGGTTCCGTTTTTAGGGTACCGTAACTAAAAGGGAATTTCATTACGAGAGATGTACTGTTTATATATTATTGCGCTTCTTAATTTGCCGTAATACACGTATATTAACTAATAATTTAATGCAAAAGTGCCACCGGCGCTTTCGAAAGACATTTTTTTTTGTGGTGGTTTTTGAGTTGAAATATTCAACCCAAATTCTCCTCAAATACATAATTTTCTTAAAATTATGTGCACTAGAATTTTGTTATACGTTATCCGGTTTTTGAGATCGGTTAAATTGAAAAGAAAAGGATTTTTTTTTGGGACAAACCCACTATTCCCAAACCACTGCAACTCCTGAAAGCCAGAATAAACAGTGGCAACCACCAGAAAAGCGCCGAGACAATGAATCTCGACGTATCCCGGAGAATGAATTTACCTGTCTTGGATGCTGCAACGAAATTAATAAGAAAATAATGGTGGAGGAGTAGTAAGAAAATATTGACTGGCATTTCTGCTCAGTTTCAAAAATATCACTTGCGTGATAAATATTTTACAGGTTGTACGGAACTCTTCCAGTGAGACCCAGACATGCACTTAGCCGGTTTTTTTTACTTAATAACCCCTACACTTTACCTTGTAAAGTGGGAGGGGTGGAAAGCTCCAAAGGAGGGGGTTATAAAAATTGAATTTTGTTCATAACGGGATGATGGACTTACGGGGTATTACTACCCGGTTATTATAAAAGTTATGGGCTGTTACAAGGTAGACTATTAGATGTTATTAAATACCCGGTTTAGAAGGGGTATTAAGGTATATTCTAGTTTTGTTTGATTGAGAAGAAATGGATCAGTATGCATGTTTTGATTATGTTTCTGGCAATTTCCTATTACAAGAAGATTTGATTATGTTTGATAGATAAATAATAGTACATTACTGCCGCGGCCTATAATGGCTACTTTGCTGGTCGCGCTGATGATGGCCGACAGCGCAGCCTAGCGCAGCTCCAGGCCGACACAGCGCGGTCAGCATGCACCACTTGATGGACGAGCTGAGATAAAGGCCGAGGCCGGAGGCCGAGGCCTTTACAGTGAGGACAGCAAGGGCTGCATGATGGCCAAGCTGGAAGGCCTAGAGCGTAGCTAGGCTAGCTCGAGGCAATCATAGCGTGACCAGCGAAGAGTCATAATGGGCCAAGGCTTGTATAGTGCTTTACTCAAAAATGCAAGTACCTAACCTAAATAAAACCAGCAAGTGATTTAAATAATAGTAGATTGTATGACAAGGGAGCAAAGTAATATTTTTACGGCGAGGGCGCTTTTTTGAATCCAGAGCGAAGTGAGGGATTCTACTGTAGAATCCTGAGCGTAGCGAGGGATTCTTTGGTAGAATCCCGAACGTAGCGAGGGATTCAAAGTACGCCGCCCGAGCCAAAAATATATTTTGCGCCCGAGTGATACACTCTACTTTTCATCACCCACTACGAGAAAATAAAAAGCGCCTCGTATTTTATTGTAATATTATTATACGGGTTAAAAAAAATGCAACAACTAACTTGAAATTATCTAATATTAAAACAACTAAAAACTTATACATATTTACATTTGAGACATTTTCGCAATTATGAAAATTATATAGAAGATTCCATTGAGAACGAGGCGAAAACATGTGAACGCATCGTGGAAAACATTAAATTACAACCTACAGTTAATACATCCATGCCACTGTCCGAAAAAGAAAACAATCTATAATTTTTATTCAGCCAGCGACGCGGCATGACTATGGGCCGTCATTCCAGCCAGTCTTTATTCAAACACTATTTGCGTTTGATTTCTTTGGTGCAGAGCACTAAGATGTTCCAAATTCAAAAAGTGCGCGGCAATGTTCTTTGCGGCGCACTTAGATGTTCCAAATTCAAAAAGTGCGCGGCAATGTTCTTTCCGGCGCACTTATAAAGAGGATTAAAAACTCATTTCTGCCCGCTAAACGTTCCCTATAGAAAACACCAGTTTTGGGCGCACTTAAAGGCGAACCAAGTCGTCCTTTTCGAATAGGTGGGATGAAAAATACATAAAGGTATTAACTAGAAAATTAATTAAAATAACAATATGAAAAGTACAGTTACTAAAATTCAAAGTTTGCGATAATTTTAATGCGGTGTTTGACTGTTAGGTATATTTTCTTCACTTACTTAAAGCAAAAAAAAAGTCACTAAATAAAAATTAAAATTTCGCTGAACCGCGCTTTTGTTACTTCTTTGTATTTTTTTTTTTAATATGGAATACAATCTTTTTGTGCCTACCTCTTTATATACAAACAGCTGTGTTTTAAATAAAATCTTTTTGCATTTGTTTTTTTAAAACGTTGAAACGTCAAAATAGCGGCCGGCAATGTATTACCGACCTGTAGAGCGGCCAGCAAAAACATTACTGGCCGCTCCTTGAAACACTCCGGCAAAGGCGACTTTGCTCAAACAAGGTTGTCAAAATAATGACCACATTACATGCATTTTTGAGTAAAAGATTTATTCAGTGCAATGGAGACACAATAAGAAATCCTACTAATATTAAAAATGCGAAAGTTTGTGAGGATATAGGTATGTTTGTTACTTTTTCACGCAAAAACTACTGAACGGATTTGGATCTTTGGTACACATATAGTTTATAACCACATAGGATAGTTTTTATCCCGATTTTATGTTCCAGTGTGATAATTTTCGAGTTGTAGTGGGTGAAGCCGCTGGCAACAGCTAGTAGTTACATCAAAGGAAACACAAAAAAATCAACAGATAAAAAGAAGTTACATATCAACATCATTTTGACGTGACAATAAAATAGTACGGTGTGTGTCTGAGGGTATCACTAAATGAGAATCCAGCTCAGCACGTGTTAGGTTGATACCTGATGCTGTTCTGTGTAGCAATAGTCAGAAGTGTGCTGCTAAATAAAATTACTAACAGCAACTAAGGCCGGACATACGCGGAGTGCTTGAAGCAATCTGGACCAACTTATAATAATATTCCACAACTATCACACAACGCCATCTAGTCCCAAGCTAAGCAGAGCTTGAGTTATGGGTACTAGACAACTGATAAACATACTTATATATTTCTAAATACATACATATTATAGATAAATTACACCCAGACACAGAACTAATGATCGCGCTCATCGCACAAACATTTGTCCTGGGTGGGAATCGAACCCACGACCTAAGGCATAGTAGTCAGAATCACTAACCACACACAAACTACTGTCTTCTTCGTACACATATAGACAGACTACTCAAGCAGTCGAACTGCTCTAGTAACAACGCTAGCTTCAAGTAGTCGAATTTGACGTCGTCAAGCAGTCGGACTACCCGAAGCTTTTCGTCCGCTCCTTTAAGCAGGATCATTCAGTTACACGTGCCACCTATAAAAGAAGCAACAATTAAACGCGATTATACTTTACTACCTTTAAAAGTTAATATTTTGAACGGTACTTGTGAGCTGTTTGAGAGACACTCCTGGTTAAGGGGCGACTTACGCGACTCTGCCGAGCACCACTTAAATTAAGAAGTCGTTGTAAAGTTTGCTCTTGGTAATAAATCTTTTTTTTTAATGTTTTATTTTTTTTGTGATCTTGTTAAACTGGTATTGGTTTTATATTTTTTCATTGTTACTAAGTCGTGAAGATTTTTTTTATAGTCGGAGCGTCAGATGTAACGGAATTACGTTTAAAGTATATCTACACTTGCTAATGTATTTCGCAAAAATGTTAGTATACGAGTATATTATAAGTTTTCATTTATTTAAGCTAGAAATAGAACTTTGATCTTCTACTTTCGCTTGAACTATCACTTAGACGGTACTATGCCAAGCAATGCCCAAAGAAACGTTTATTTATCCCGAATCAGATGCTTGGCTTCGCTTAGCCGAAGTAGTACTTTTCGAAGTTATACTTTTGACAGATGTTTTGCAACGACGACTATTTATCTCGGCCTTATACATTTATCACAAATACCCTTCGAACACGAACTCTCAACTTAAGTCACAGACTCTCATAAACTAGGCAACCAGCTGTCTCCCTAGCTCCACATAATGCCTATAGATTTCATATCAAGTGCCTGAAAAAGCTTAACAAAAACCGGTTGGCCGAATCAGACGGGAAACCCGAACTTTTTGCGAACGTACACCAAAGAGGCGTTCCCTAATAGCTGATGACTTAGGGATCGATGAATCGATCTCAATAGGGTTTGTAGGGTTTAGGGATACCAAAAGGATTATTTAAAAAAAAAACGGCTAAGCGCGAGTTGGACTTGCGCACGGACGGTTCTGTACTTACCAAGAAAATCTGGTGTGTCTATTGACATCGGTAGAATATTCCATTGTGTAAGAAACGCCTGTTTTTATCTTCCAAAGTTGATTTCATAGTAAAAGTTGTTAAAAGCATAAGTACTTTCAGCCCATGAAAGGTTGTTAATGTTTTTCAAGTAACTCTGTATAAAATACGGCAAAAAATCAAGTCTGTACCCGTATCACGAGGTTTCACAATTTTTCTTTACAGCGTCTTTCCAGTATTTACAGCGTATCTTTTATGGAAAAGTGGAACAGCGCCTCTGGTTCACGAAGAAAGAACTAATTTTTTCCTTGACATTTGACAATATGAAAATGTCAAAGTTCTAGTATAATTCATTTCAGAATTACTCATGATAAGACCTCTGTTGTATGAGCCACCTTAAATATTTATTTAATGCTTTTTTTTTGTATTTGTTGTTGTATATCTAACTGTCACGAATTATGAGATAAAGTCTGGTGACAGACAGACACATACAGACTGACAGGGGAGTCTTAGTAATGTAATCTCGTTTTACGTTTTCGGTTACGGAACCCTAAAAAAAGGTTTAGAGTTTGCCGATTTGTTTGATGTATGAATTATTATAAAGTGAATAATATAAGGCAGGATTTGAGCGACCTTTTGAAAGGTTATGGAAATATGACATAAATTGTTTACAGATGGTCTATTGCATAGGAAAGATATGAAAAGGATAAATGTAACTTTACATGACAGTTATTTTATGGTAGAAATATTTTACTTATTCAATTTGAATAAATAATGTCAATGAATAAGAACGGAAAGAATAAGAATGAATAAGAATTTTGTCAACTGTACCTTTTGAAGTACTTGTAATTTGATACGAAGCACAACTTTAATAACGTTAAGGGGCAAACCAGGTTTTTTTTTTAATGTGTGGCAATACGGTATGTATGTATCTTTGTATGGTTTTACAAATATTCAATGAGAAAGGCGCATGATTGGGTTTAATTTCGCAGTGGCGTATGACATCAGTGGACTGTTATAGGCTGATTTGACTTTAATTTTTCTATATCTTTTTTTTACACTTCTTCATAGTTTGACTTTCAACGCGAAAAAGCTTGGGTTTACCTGAGTGTACACACATCAAAAAGTTTTGCGATCACATTGAAATATCGAAATCTTTTTGCTATCATAGATTTAATATGATTTCTTTTTCTTTTAGAATCTCAATTTAAAAATATAGATTTCTAAAAAACAATTCAATTATTGTGCCTTCCAGAAAATTAAAAAAAATATCAGCATCCCTTTCATCAAACTTTTTTTGATGTGTGTATGTATGTAGTTGAAAACCAGCGTCGAGCACTAGTTGCTCGACATTTTGCTGAACTGGACCTTTTTGGCGCAGCCGTGAGACACACAAAAATGATTCTATTATTTTTTCTTTTGTTAGGTTTTCTCTTTTTTTTTTCTGTGTTTATTTTTATTTTGAATGTGTGTCCATCGTAGTCCCTCTGCGCCAAATAAATGTTTTTCTTTCTTCCTTTCCTTTCTATGTAATATCTTTCAATTTTCCCTAATACAATATAACTCAAGTGCATCAAATAATACGTATTGGAATCAACCAAATATCATTGCACTTAGTGGCAGCTTTTAGCAGCTGTCGTAAGAGAACAATACGGTGACATACGAAACTTGTCTCATATTAGAACCAACGAAGTTAAGGCCCCTGTCCATCAACGCGATTCGAGCGAACTCGAGTATTACATTATCGAGACAAATGTCTTAGTATTGTTTTAAAGACTTACGGCCGTACCAAATGTTCAATCTAACTTTGGGTTTTCCTTACTAGAGATAGAATTAAGTCGGTTTAAAGCATATTTATTGCGTGGGAAGGGTCACCGTCTAATCAAGGACCAGGCTCAAGTCAACACGGTTCGTTGTGTTATACGCTTTAAGGGGCAGGTCTTCTAAAATTCACGCGCGCCGAATTATTTGCGTAACTTTGTTTGTGATTTTTGAACAAAATAGTGCAATAGCTTGAAATATTATTATTGCACATAAATAACCATAATATAAATAACAGTTAGTTATTTTTTTAAAGTTGATTTAAGTAGATTATATTAGGTAAATCAAGCGTTCAAAACAGCTCTTTCCTGCCCAACGTCATTTCGAGTTACGTTGGTGCACTCAATCTGAGACAATGAAGAATTCATTTAAAAATCTGATCAGCGCATAATGACCACAATATCCTCGTCTTCAAACTGCGCTGATTAGTTTTTTATATTTATCTTCCATTTTCTAAATTAAGATGGCAGAATATCATCAAAATTCTCGGATTTCATCTCTTAATAAATGGTTTTTTTTCATAGGAACTATGCATCGTAGGTATGTAATATTACATTATCTTGATGTCAACAGATCAATAAAGCAAATTCAAAAAGAAAATTGTACCTAAAGCGCTTTTTTTTAACAATAAAAAATTTCTCAAATAACCTCTCAAAAAGTGTTTATAAACGAGAATTGCAAGAGAAATTCCTTAGTGGCCGGTGGACGGCCGGAGCGATTGGACGTGAGGTCCACGACGAATTTTTGTTGGTCCCTCTCGCTCGCACCTTCTCTCGCTCTAACGGTGATGACGCGCAGTTACGCATCCCAGGTTGCTCTACTTTATTATGTTAAAATATATTTTTTAACCGACGGAAAAAAAGGAGGAGGTTCTCAATTCGACATGTATATATTTTTTATATTTTTTTATTTATGACCATTCTTTACTTTCTCTAAGGTGGTCCAGTATCAAAAAATCTTTTTTTTTGTTGGACAGAGTTTATCAGAAAGTTGGACCCATTTCAAAATTAAACTTGGCCTGTAGGGGTAGAAAAAGAGGAATTAATTGTCAAATTTCCTACAGAATTTTCAGTTGTGAACCGATTATTGTTAAAAGATATGGAGAAGTAATTAGTTACTTCTCCATATCTTTTAACATTCGGAATTCGCTCCAACTTGTTTAGACAAGTTGGAGCGAATTCCGACCTTATTGACATTTAAAATTTAGTTTGTTTTTTCTCACTTTCACGATCGCTAACATTGCTCCTTCATTAAAATCCGGTGTTTGCATAAATGTCAATAAGGTCGAAAATCGCTTGAAGCTGTTTTTTTAACTTGCTATCATTATGCAATTTAAAAAACATGTTCAAACTATTTTCGACCTTATTGACATTTAAAATTTCGTTTGTTTTTTCTCACTTTCACGTTCGCTAACATTGCTCCTTCATTAAAATCCGGTTTTTGCATAAATGTCAATAAGGTCGAAAATCGCTTGAAGCTGTTTTTTTAACTTGCTATCATTATGCAATTTAAAAAACATGTTCAAACTATTTTCGACCTTATTGACATTTAAAATTTAGTTTGTTTTTTCTCACTTTCACGTTCGCTAACATTGCTCCTTCATTAAAATCCGGTTTTTGCATAAATGTCCATAAGGTCGAAAATCGCTTGAAGCTGTTTTTTTAACTTGCTATCGTTAAGCAATTTAAAAAACATGTTCAAACTATTTTCGACCTTATTGATATTTAAAATTTAGTTTGTTTTTCTCACTTTCACGTTCGCTAACATTGCTCCTTCATTAAAATCCAGCAAGTAACAAAACCGTTGGTTTCTCTGTCTCCCGGTGGTAATGGACTGTGCCTATGACAAGGAGTGCAGTCCTTGGATGGGACTGTCAGATTTGTACTGACTAAAATCCACGGTGTCCTTCGAATAGCCCTTAATGTTCCGTCACGGTAATGAGTACCGCGACGCCAGCAGGCTTTAGCCCTCTAGAGGGGGACCCCGTCATCATGCTGACGCTATTTGAGGCGCTCGTAGAACACAACGCGCTGTCGACCCGGGCATGGCCCATGACTTTTTTTTCATGATAAAATCATCAAATGAGTCCTCCCCAGGCCAAGCGGGAGATACTGTCAGACTTGTACTGACTTAAATTCACGGCGTTCTTTAATAGCCTTTTATGTTCTGGGTCTACCACTGCGGCTGGGATGTAAGGTTTACGCTGTCCTCTCTCTCACGCGTCCCGCCTCTTCCTTTGCCAACATGACTGCTGCACTGACCTTTTTTTAGGTTTAATTAGTTAAACACGATTGTGTTTAACAAATTAAACCTAACAGAATTTAACCTATGAGAATATTTAAATAGTATTAAAACACCTGTGTGATACTCGTATTATTACAAACCAAGCAGGGTTGGCATGATTAGTGATGTGCCTGATGGCAATATTCCCACTGCCGGCAATATTCCCAATATTGCCACTGCCGGTAAAATACCAAAATTGCCGGCAACTTTGGCAATATTGCCAATGTTGCCAGTCAAATAACACCAGTATATTTTATTATTTACTGCAGGTACAGTTTGTATAACTGTAGATAATGCGTTGCGGCATCAAGTCCGCCTTATAAAACTACTAAGTTGTTACTATAAACGGTGATTTACTAATTATGTAAGAATTAACGAAACAAGTGTATTAAAATAATGTTATTTTTGTTGATTATTTGTAGTTTTGATATAGATTTAGCCTTTTTTATTTCCATATTGTATAGGTTCTTATACTCGTTGTTTTTGTTGTGTGATTTTACATGAAAAACTAGTAGCCCACGCAACGAACAGTTATAGAGGGAAATTGTTAAAACACGATTTTGGACTACGTTACTTTGTTTGAGCTAGTTAGGAGGAGAATATAATTATCAAAAGTCGCCGCCACTAGCCCTTGAGCTGTGGGGTACCCGGGTTTAAAGGTTCAATTTTTTGGTTTTTCGCTTACATCTTGGACTTGGACCGGAGGGCTTTTGATATGTTCGCCTCTAACTAGTCCAAACAAAAAACAAAGTTACGTAGTAAAAAATGAGTTCCTAGAATTACCCTCTATGGTTTGAGCATTCGTTGACTAGATTAAACTTCAACATAAAAGAAATTATTCGAATTTATGCCTTTTTGTTCAATATTTATTAAATATACAATGATCGTCATCGTCTTATCTTAAAATGTTTGTGTAATTTCTTATATTCACTGACGTGTGCGGCAACAATGGGCAATATTGCCGGTAAAGTACCGGGAATATTGCCAAAAATTGCCGGCAATTTTGGCAATTTTTCCCAAAACAATGTTTTTTTTGTATATAATGTAGGTCATGGTCCGTAAATGCTAATTTTAAGTGTGTTAAATAGTTTTCGCACTCACTTTGACTTAAAATTAAGCAATATTCCCAAATATTTCCACTCGCGGCAATATTGCCGGCAATATTTCCACCTATATTCCCACCTTGGGCAATATTCCCGGCAACGGCACATCTCTAGGCATGATTAAAACAAGTTGTTTTAAAACACCTGTTTACAACAGTTTGAAATTAAACAGTGTTTTTTATTTCCCGTTTCAACTACTTTTTAAGGCAGATGAATGCATATAAAATGAAAACAAGTTAATATTCAGGAGTCTAAATAGTTTGACATAAAACCTTTTGAGTTTAATGCCATTGTTATGTCATATTTTTAACTTTTATTGACACTGTAATGAAATAATGCTTAAAATTTTTAGAAAAAAAACATCACATGTTTTTATTCCATTGATAATTTTTCGTAAAAAATTCATTACAAAGGGTGAATTTGAAAAGATGTAGTCTAGAAATGAAACATAATTGATATATATACGTTTAGACATCAACAAACAAGGTGGAATTAATTTAAAAAAAGAACCAGAAACTAAAAAAAAACACTTTTTTAAAACATTTTGAACTGTTACTGTTTGTTTTATAAATTAAAAAAAAAACTGTTTTTTTTTTTTAACCCTGAAACCAAGTCATATTAAAACTCCTTAATAAGCAAAAATTCTCTAACTCCTTTTAAATAATCCTTAGTAGAGCAATGTTCATACCGCATCAAAATTGTTTTATAATAATTCAGTGGGCAGGATGTATGCGGGGGATTGCGGGAAGGGAGGCCGAAATTTGACGTACAATCGACTGGCCGAACGCGATTCATTGTTTTGCAAAAGAAGACGGCAGCCTTAAGAGGATAGTATAGCGGCTGCCATTCCAAAAAAAAGTATTTAGAAAAACACGTGCTGTCCCTCTCACGCGTTGAAAAACCCCCGATCGTGCGATAGAGAGCGTTGCAGCCCGCGACTGACTGTAAGTATTTTTTTATATGAAATTTGTCTCTCGGGAGAAAACGTTTGTCACATACTAAAACACGACCAATCTCTTAGATTCTGGTGTCAATCGTTTCAGCATATTATATTCTAAGTTTGTAGGTTTGTTTTTTTTTTTCTAAAACTTCGTTGTTTTTAAAATACAAAGGTTTTACTTCAATGAAGATTTTGTCATAAAAATAGTAAGTAACAGCGGCCTTACTACAAAAACTTAAAAATCTGTTGAACAGTTGTCTAAAAAAAGTGTGACTGCAAAACGGACCTTATTTCAACGTAAATATCTGACATTTTTTTTAAACAAGCCTGTAACAGACGTTTAAATGTGTGGTACCCACGGTAATTTATCTAATACATTTTAAGCACGTGGTATTGTGTTAAAATTCGTAGCGAAATATTTCCGGACCATTGCCTACACTAGAGCCAGCTCGAGCAAAGTTAAACACTTTAATTTAAATGACTGCATAAGGCAGTTTTAAACTCGAGAGCAAATTACGAAATACATGTAATTTATAATATCTTTACTTTAAATATCTGCTCGTGAAATGTGTAAAAGCAATTTCAACCAGTGGTAGTTTAAAGTGAGAGCTTAATTATTGTGAATTTATAAAGCTTGTTAAAGTATTTACAATAACAATAAAATAATACAGCAGTTGATTTTAACGTGGTTTATTTTTTTTCAGGAATACATCACTGTAGTAAATATAGGCGGCACAAAGTGACAATGCGACAGCAATTTTATTATTAAAAAATGAATTTACATCATAACGTAATTTAACGTTGTCAAAAACGAATAAAATGCATATAAAGTATAATCTTCAGCGTAATGCGAATATTTTACGATTCATAATGTTCTATTACACATCGTAAAACTTGAGAATACAAAGCGAAGTGTACATTCATGTATTCACATATCTTTGTAATTGTAGTTTATAAATGTTAGGCAATGGACATATTTAAGGGAAAGGTACAGATTACCTAAAATTCTCTTAGGGAGCAACCCCAGAATCATGGGACTGTCTTTTAGGGTAACCCGGAACGTAAAGGGGTATTGAAGGATCAAAGCGGATTTTAGTCAGTACGAGTCTGACAGTCTCTCCCGCCCTGGTCGGGCTGGGAGGACTCATTTGATGATTTTACCACGATAAAAAGGAACAACATCGCTGATGCTGAATTTTCATTCAAATCGGTTTAGTAATTTCGAGGAATAAGGGACTTGAAAATTTGTATCGAAGATCATTCGGCATACGCTCTTAATATGCTCAGGATGCTCCTCTTTTGTATTAAACACCACGCTGTTCCTGCAGGTACCTATTGCGTTCCAGGGGCATAGTGCCCTTTTTAGCCAGTCCCGAGACTTAGTGAACGATGAGGCATTATTGTTTTCTGCGTATCGTAACTAAAAGTGATGGACGCTTCCAATGACGGCGCTAGCTGTAGTTAGACTCGATTAAGATTCATCATCATCATCATCAGCCTATAAGGTGCCCACTGCTGGGACGCAGGCCTCCTCTCTGTGAGAGGGAGCGGGCCATAATCCATCACGCGGGCCTAGAGATGTGCCGTTGCCGGGAATATTGCCCAAGGTGGGAATATAGGTGGAAATATTGCCGGCAATATTGCCGCGAGTGGAAATATTTGGGAATATTGCTTAATTTTAAGTCAAAGTGAGTGCGAAAACTATTTAACACACTTAAAATTAGCATTTACGGACCATGACCTACATTATATACAAAAAAAACATTGTTTTGGGAAAAATTGCCAAAATTGCCGGCAATTTTTGGCAATATTCCCGGTACTTTACCGGCAATATTGCCCATTGTTGCCGCACACGTCAGTGAATATAAGAAATTACACAAACATTTTAAGATAAGACGATGACGATCATTGTATATTTAATAAATATTGAACAAAAAGGCATAAATTCGAATAATTTCTTTTATGTTGAAGTTTAATCTAGTCAACGAATGCTCAAACCATAGAGGGTAATTCTAGGAACTCATTTTTTACTACGTAACTTTGTTTTTTGTTTGGACTAGTTAGAGGCGAACATATCAAAAGCCCTCCGGTCCAAGTCCAAGATGTAAGCGAAAAACCAAAAAATTGAACCTTTAAACCCGGGTACCCCACAGCTCAAGGGCTAGTGGCGGCGACTTTTGATAATTATATTCTCCTCCTAACTAGCTCAAACAAAGTAACGTAGTCCAAAATCGTGTTTTAACAATTTCCCTCTATAACTGTTCGTTGCGTGGGCTACTAGTTTTTCATGTAAAATCACACAACAAAAACAACGAGTATAAGAACCTATACAATATGGAAATAAAAAAGGCTAAATCTATATCAAAACTACAAATAATCAACAAAAATAACATTATTTTAATACACTTGTTTCGTTAATTCTTACATAATTAGTAAATCACCGTTTATAGTAACAACTTAGTAGTTTTATAAGGCGGACTTGATGCCGCAACGCATTATCTACAGTTATACAAACTGTACCTGCAGTAAATAATAAAATATACTGGTGTTATTTGACTGGCAACATTGGCAATATTGCCAAAGTTGCCGGCAATTTTGGTATTTTACCGGCAGTGGCAATATTGGGAATATTGCCGGCAGTGGGAATATTGCCATCAGGCACATCACTACGCGGGCCCATGCGGATTGGTGGATGTCACACGTCTTCGAATTTTCCGGTTCTAGGACATGCCGGTTTCCTCTCGATGTTTTCCTTCACCGTTTTGAGAGCAGTGGTGATGAAATAAATTACACAAAGTAATGCACCTGGCGGGGTTCCAACCCACGACCTACAACTCGTAAGTCGGGACCGATACCAATGGGCCACCACTGCTCCATACCACTGGGCCAACATGCTCCACAGAGTACCACACACAGACGTAAAAATATGACACAAATTTCCGCTACAAGCTGTATAAGAGTGGTGTAAAAGGTTCTAGAATGCTCCACCTGCTCTAATGCTCAAACAAAGCGTGCTCATAATCTCGGCACATACTGATGAATGGAGTCTAGTGGGAGTAAGCCTTAATGTAATGTGAAACTTTATATTGTGTGAGCGTGGAATCATCCCGCGATATATAGAGTGCTGAGCTTGTATTATTGCTATAATATACGAGTCGGTGATAATTAAGCTTTACTAAGTGAAAATGGAGGGAGATACGTATGTTTTTAGCTGAATAGGTCAATTTGTTTTCCTCAGTAAGTACTGTCAAAAAGTGGATAAGTTTTAGAGGTGAAAGAAAGCTGTATACTTACCTAAAAACTTTGAAAAGAAAATGGTAACATCATGTTTTTAGGGTTCCGTAGCTAAATGTCAAAAAACGGAACCCTTATTCTAAACTGACTAGTTGCACGAGAGACACTTCCAAAGTGGTAAGACGTGTCATTTCGTTATGAGAGAATGTTATAACTAAAAAAATATATATGATTTATGTAAACTTCCAGCGAAAATTGGTTTGAACGAGATCAAATAATAAGTTTTTGCACCAACTACAACAACTTTTGTATTATGTAACCTCCACTGCTACAGAACCCTTTATGAGCGAGTTCGATTCGCACTTGGCCGGTTTTTTTAACGTTATAAAATCAAATATGTCCTTCCGCTCAGGGTGGGAACGGAGTGTGTTCTTTCAAAAGACCCCAGGGTACAAAAATGTATACATTCTCACAAAATAATACAAAAAAAAACATCAGAAAGTTAAATTGACAGAATATTGTTTTGGTAACAGTAAGACTGTGAGATTTTGGTAGCATTATGCTGAACATAAACTATCTACACACGGTAAATGATGCACAACAACAATCTCTGAAAAGAAAAGTACCCCAATTACTTACCAGAAAAATAACTAAAAATGAAACGAGTAACTACAATAAACATTTAACAAACCATACGCGAACAAAATGTTATGATTAGGACATATAAAGAACAAAACTTAGACAAGAAGAAACAGTAAAGCTTCATTCACGACCTCAAGTGATACGACGTGCAATGGGGAAAGCAAATCAAAGCTAATTGTAGATGACACCACCATAGAGTAGTCCTAATCCGACCAATGAGGTAGTACTATTTTGAAGTACCTTTAAGATTTGAACTGATTTGAACCAATGACGATGCTTGGAACAAGCTATACTAGCGCCATTAGTTCCCCAGTTGGCATCCCAATTGCTATACGTGTGTATCTCGTTTCGCGTGAGTAGTCAGTATGAGTCACGTCGCAAGTCGCAATGACTTTTTATGTGGTCCTACAGTTCTATCATAGACATTTGGCAAACATAATATTGTAACCAAGTGGGGTTGCAGTAAATTACATATCTGTCAAAGTGAATTGTCATTTTGACAGATGTGGATCTTTATTTTCGTTTAGGAGCGATTGGTACAATTCGCGATTAATTACAGCAAATTGCTTTTAGATTATGCAAGGTTCAGATAATCATAATCAGAGTTATATTTACTGCTGTATAAGAAATGTTAGTATTTTATTTGGTTTTTGCAGTCGCTAAACGCGTGGTTGTCATTTGAGTCGGTCTGTGGCCAAGCACTAATACTATTTGCGAAACTTTCAAAGGAGTTTCATCTTCGAAGAAAACGTTTGGGGAAAATTAAAAAACTTGTATCCAACTCACATTTAAGCTAGAACAAACGGATAGACAAAGTTAAGAAGAAAATAAACGTAGCCGGACAGTAGATAAAGATCTTTGAAATTGTTTACAGAAAACTGTACGTATTTGTGAGGATGGAATTAAAAAAGTTAGTTGTGCGGATCGCAATATGGAGGATATGTGTCTTCTGGATAAAATAAAAGTTTCAACATAAAGAAACTTAATAAGAACTTGTCATAAACGGAGCCTTTGAAAAACAAAGAAAAGTAAAGACAGGAATAATCTTCCTTAACGTTAAATATGGACGTGCATGCTTTTATGATCCATGGTGGATCATAAAAGCATGCATGTCCATTCTGGAAGAAAGAGGTGTATTCATGTTACACCCACATATTAACGTCAGTTAGGAGTCTATTGTTACTACTGTGCTGCTATTGAGAAATCACTTACACAGTCCGACTTGGAAATCAAGTGCAAAATTTCACAAAATAGCAGTGACACTCTAGATTAAAGACTGATTTACACTGATCCAGTAGTTGAATCCACGCTGGATTCCGCTAGACGAACAGACACACACCCAAACACACACATACACTCACACTGACCAAATCTACAATGCAGTGGTGTACAATCAGGATTGAAAAACAGGAACGTGCTCTATTCCGATCTAGCGCTGGATTCTGGACGCTGTAAACTGAATTAAAACATTAATGTTCATCAAACCATGATCCAGTGCCAAATCATTGACATTGGATCTATGAAATTCATCACCATCATCATCATCATCTCAGCCATAGGACGTCCACTGCTGAACATAGGCCTCCCCTTTTGATCTCCACAGATACCGGTTGGAAGCGACCTGCATCCAGCGTCTTCCGGCGACCTTTATAAGGTCGTCTGTCCACCTTGCTGGTGGACGTCCTACGCTGCGCTTGCTAGTCCGTGGTCTCCACTCTAGCACTTTTCGACCCCATCGACCATCTGCTCTGCGAGCAATATGGCCTGCCCATGAAATTCAGCCTAACATTTTTTTAAAATAAAGATTAAGAAAAACAACACAAAACTCAGATCAACAACTAAACTGTCATAAAAAATGATTGATTACAAATTATGATAAAAGAACAACAATACTATCATTACAACATCTAATCATCTTGAGATTCCAATGGATTCCCGGAATGACGTCATTTCCTCTTACAAAATCCCATCGTATTCTTTATTTGGGTCAATCTTGTACCTCTATAGATTGTCAATGTCTTAAAAGGATTTCCCTCAAAAAGTTCTTCTTTAGGTAGTAGTCCCACTGACGGCGAAGAAGCGATTAATTTATCGGCTTTTATCTCACTCAAGAAACGTACAACAAGATATTAAATTCTGTGTTAATAAAAGAGATGAATGCAATAAAATGGTTGGTGTTTATTCACACTGTATGCGTGGGGTCGCTTCATTGTTTTATCGCTAAGCGACAAGAGCTTCAAATATAATACTCGCTCAGCGATGCTTGCTTGGCGGGTTGAGCAGGTTTGCGGCCGCCACGAGTGAATGGTGCGAGTAATCGCCAGTTGCACTCGGACGCTCGAAGATAGTCCAGCGACAAAACTACCCGAACTGCTGGTCGTTTTCAGTTGCTTGTTCTAATCGCTCTCGCTAATCGCTGGCAGTGGGGCAACTGCCTTAGGGGAAATTTTCTTAGACCTTAGTGAATAGGGAATAAATGTCATAAATGCTTTTGGTGAGTAAGAACCATTTGAGCGGATTATTTTATTTAGAATTCAATGGACGAGTTTTGGGTCCCGTTTTCTTTTGGATAAAGACATCTCATAATATGATGTATTCATTCTGGTCTTTTCAGTTAGGCTTTTCTTCTTAATCATTGAAAGAAACAAATTAATACATACTATTTTTGGTTTCTTAGTGAGGTTTTTCAGAAAGGTCGTATCCATACATTCATCCTCTCAAACTATCACACAAAATAGTAGAATAATGTACTCTACAAAAATATAAAACAACAAATTCAAAATGCCCTTGATAGTTATCAATATTTTCCATCGGTTTATCGGCTTTCAGCGTGAAAAACACGGCCATTAGAGGACGGGCGCTGAAGAGCTATAACCACTTGATGGGTGGCATTCGAGGGCTATCGAACACCAGTTTTTGCCAAAGGGTAGGGCGTGCCGATAACGGCGCGTGAACGCACTTTGCTGCACCGGTTTTTAATTATAACATGAACGATGTAGTTTTTAACACGTTTAAAAAGAACGAACTTAATTTTTATGGAAAAATGGTTGACACATTTAATCTTCCATTTTTACCGACTTCAAAAAAAAGGAGGTTATCAATTCGACCCGTATGTACGAGTATGTAACATTTCCAGAACTGCCCAGTTTTCGTATATGTTAGTCTATAACAGCGTCTGAACAAATGTGCCAAATTTCAAAATCGTATGTATGTTTTTATGTTTGTGTCGCATATCTCCGGAACTAGAAATCCGATTTAAGTAATTCCTTTTTTTGTTGTACTATTCAACTTAGCAATAGTCAATTAAATAAATTACAAAGCCACCGACTTCCGAAAGAAAAGTTATTTTTAACTTTTTTGTTTTCGTTTTTGGAGCCGGTACTTTCTTTTTTAAGTTTTTTTTTTTGTCCTTCGTTTTCAAAAAGACATAGACGTATATTTCACCATCACCTATACCTTTTTAAGGTGGGACTGTCCCATCAGTTAACCGTGACCAATGACCATGTAAAGTTATGGAACCCCGTGGATTTTCGTCAGTACAAGTCTGACAGTCACTCCTGTCCCGCTCAGGGTGGGGGAGGACTCACTTGATGATTTTTTGCAATAAATGGATTTGAATTTGAATTTTACCAGGTTAAAAAAGGCTGTATCTTTTGAACCGAAGTAGGCATTTAAAAATTTCCCAGTATTTCTATGGCTGCTTTCTACACAGGGCGACGTAGTTCTCCGATACCTTATGACTTTGGTATCCAGGTGACTATCGCAATACAAATCCATAGAGGTTCGTACACATCGCGTCAATGGATACCGGATAGTCGTAAGGTATCGGATACTTGTGTCGCCAAGTGTACGAAGGGGCAAACTCATAAGAAACGTCTTTGTTTAAGTATTTTTTCACAGAACCCATCATGCGCGAATCTGACTTTTACCTTCCTGGTTTTATTAATTAAACATGAAAGGTGCATTTTTTAATTCATTTTAAAAAGTAAATTACTTTTTTCAGTTAACAAAAAAGGTTGATACACAGCCTTCCGTTTTTTGTTTACTGCCTAACATTGACCGAGCAAACAATTCCGACGAGCAATACTAGGCAGTTTAACCTATTGGACAATACACATTTTAATTACGTTCACAACAGCGTCGTTTACGTCGGCAGTATTTAAATTTAACAGCTCACAAGGTGCTCCTTAAACGTTTCCATTACGTTATGGGGTTCAACCCTTTGCCCTTCGTAATTGGGTCGATTATCGCCCGCTAATTAGGTATCCCATTCCGTGCCAATAAGGGTCGGATTTAACTCACATCTCCTTGCAATCCTGCAGAATGCTGCCTCATTAATTCTTCAGTCAATTCCTTCGATTTCAGTCAGCATTTTACGATCTTCGGGTTCTCAAATTTCTAGGTAAGCATTTTATAATTTTTTCAGGAATTTTAACTGGTTGTATTCACGGCGTTATTTTATTGTTACTCGTGAATTCTTGGAATGCTTTTATTTGGTTTGGAAAGGATTTGGTTTTGCAGAATTCATTCTGAAACTTCCTAGAATTTTCTTGTGGGCGATGAGGTAGTAGCTTTCAATAATATACCTTTTCTGCATGGATACATAATTATGTGTACATAAACTCACGCGTTCTTGCCATGGGGGTAGGTAGAAATAACAGTGCGCTACCTGCTATGATCGCCTTACCCACATTCATACATCTGGTTATACATACACGCACGCGGATTGCGAGTACTACGCACTATGTATACCTTTTTTAAAAGCCTTTTATTGTGACATTGCTGGGCAAAGATCTTACATTCCAAACCTGTCTTGGGCGATCTCTGGACAGGTTCACCCCAAAAAAATATATTCTTCATATAAACTTATGTTTATGGATAAAAAAATTTGATGCTTTTAAAATGTGAATGGTTGCAGTCCTCTTCATTAAACTTTATAATTTTGCATGCTATGTTATTATCGTAGCTAAACATGTGTGTGCCATATTTTGTATTTAACACCTTTTCATGACATGTTTTACGCAAATAAATATTTTATCTTACCTTAGGTGAGGATGACATATTCTATGTGCAAACTTACAGTGATTGGTATTTCTTTAAGTTCATGTAAAACATTTCACCATAAAAGGTGGAACGTAAAGGGCTGTTTAAGGATCACCGATGGATTTTACTCAGTACAAGTCAGACAGCCTCTCCCGTCCTGCCCTGGGTGGTAGGACTCACCTGATTATTTTACCACTATAAAAAAGGTAGACTAGTATTTAAAACTTAAAGCAGGCGACACTTATGAAAAAAAAATTGCGCTTTTGTCGTTTGTCACCAAAAATAATTATACTTTTAAAAGACACTTTTATCAAAGTGTCCCCAGGTATTTCACTTAGGTTTGAACATGAAATTTTCACGTTATTTTGCGCTGAAAATCAAGGTTCAAATGTGGCATGTATTATGCTTGAATCGTCCGTTCCGAGCCTCAGAGGGAAGTAACAGTTTAAAATTTAATCACATTTCTGCTTCTAAATTTATTTTCGTTGTGTGATGAGTGTGACTATGTTTTAGAGTCTAAAGTAGGATTTTGAACACTTGGGAAAACGTGTTCGTATTTTTGAGGACGTAGTTTTAGTAGAAACAGACCTTGAAGCATAACTGGTTTCTTTATCATAGGGTCATAGGGTTTCATAACAATTGATATTGCGTTTTTCAGTTCAGATATTATTATTGATTTGGTACTTTATCAAAGTAAGAATTGTATGCAGTCTTTGAAATTGAATAGTATAGTTATATACGTATACTTTAACAATTAAATATTGTTATTAAACAATTACAATTTTAACAAGTTTAATATTCGTTAACGAAAAATTTAATTATTACTAATTTCGTATTTATACCTTATTTCAAATTATAATTATAAACAATAATCATGGATGAATTATTAAAAATAAAAAAAATAAAAAAAAAATATCCGGGACACATAATTAAATGTCTCTTTCAAGCTGAAAATGAGCCCTTCTCGCAAAAAGGACAGTCCCAAAAAATCCGTCTCTCGTGGCCACATGACTTGTGACGTAGTTGTGTAGGTCCCTCGCTTCTGTGTAACGGACGAGAAAAGCTTTTATATTTATACTGTTTTAAAAATATTACACAGAGAGAGCACTTTTTTAATATGAGAGTAAGGTCAGGCACAGGTCGACTGTACTGCTGGCTGTATTTGTAAGATGTGGACTTGACAAGGCGTGGAAAAAAGAGGTTGCTTATAAATGGAGTGAGGAAGCTGGTAATAGAACAAAGACGTAATTTTTGCGATATGTTTTGTGGGTTTCATTAATTTTAAGATGCAAATTCAAATGTACCTACATACCTACTTTATTTTTTTTAACGTGGTAAAAATATCAAACGAGTCCTCCCACTCAGGGCGGGGTGGGAAGGATTGTCAGATCTGTACTGATTAAAATCCACGGTGAGCCTTTAATAGCCCCTTTACGTTCCAGGATCACGGTTGTTGTTGTTGTTGAGATAGTCACACAACCAAATCTATATACTATAACGTTTGTAATTTCAGAAGGGTTTGGGTACGTTTTACGAGAGAAGTGTTCTTCTTGTACATTATTTTTCGTCATTTATGTCCTACGTTAAAAAAGGTAAGGGCAACGAACCTTTTTGAGAGCAAAACAAACAATTTACATTTATGAAACACAAACATATATTTTCATTAAGTCCACCCCAATTTTATTATCTCAGTAAGCAAATACGCAAATATCAACAGTCGAAACGCGTTAATGATTCGGAATAAAACACCAAAATACGAAATGAAAATAATTGATTCAACAATAAATAAAGTATTGAAATAATAATAATTTGGACATCACACTTTATTGGGAGCTATACGAACGGTCGGCGAGCCGTTTAGCGCATTTATAATATGAATTTATTGTCTATAATAGAGTCATAAATTGCCTCGTCCTCTCCACTCTCTATTATTAATTTCAGCGGAGAGCGGCCGACGCAAATTTATATTCTTTTACCAAATAATGAAGAGCTATCTTGGGGAAAAAAAAAAAAGAATTAACGAGAACGGTGGTAGACAAAGGCGGGGCCGGAGGGGCGACAATTAGACCCACCGCGGATGGATACGGGCAATTTGCAAACTCATTTGGGCTATTAATAAGTCGCTTCCGAAGTGTTCTGGTGTCAACTGTGATAGGAGTGGTCTGTCAAGTGGTAGGCCTTTAGTAAGTGTGAATATATCAAAAGAACGTTGTCCTATCCTAGAAAAATATAAGAAGAATCACATTAAACAATTAGGCCCTACTTCAATTAATTTTAGTCAATATCACTACATTAGTTTATCTGTGATCATGGCGCTTGCATCAGTGTCGAAATATCAGAAACTAAAAAAAAACTTATCCAATTAACTTTTTTTTTCTTTACATATGCAACTGTAAAAAAGATGAAAGTCGTGATTTGAATAAACAGACAATTTTAGTGTGTATTCAGATTTTAGTTGTACTTTAAAACAACAAAATGGGGATGGCAACTGGGGAACTAATGGCGCTAGTATAGGTAGTTCCAAGCATCGTCATTAGCTCAAATCTAATAGGTACTTCAAAATAGTACTACCTCATTGGTCGGATTAGGACTTAGCTATGGTGGCGCCATCTACAATTAGCTTTGACCGGCCTTCCCCATTCATGAAAATCAAGAGATACAAAGGTTAATTTTTAAAAGCAGCTGACTGAATATCGCTGGCTTCTTTTGATATCCACATTTACTTTCAATTTTCATTAGGATTATAATCCGCATCTGAGGGCTTTTCGGGCATCACAGCCAACTTCCTGTCATGATTCATTTCGTATCAAGAGACGGGTCCTTTGGGACTGTTAAAAGAGGCTTCGTACTTGGATTAAATAAAACATTCTCTTACTTTACTAAGGCTTCGTTTCCATTGAAATGCAGTAAGTAGGTATGCTAAAGGTATCAAATAAATTGCCACTAAATAAAAGAAGCCATTTATGTTTTAAGGCCGTATTTGATTGACGGGGCCCCCTCTCAGAGGGCCAAAGCCTGCCGGGGTCGCGGGATTATGCCCTTACCGTGACCCCGGAGCATAACAGGCTATTGAAGGACACCGTGGATATTAGTCAGTAGAAGTCTGAAAGTAAGGGTTGGAGGGACTCATTTGATGATTTTTTTTGATATGCCTAAATTACCTTTGATTTGTAACACAAAATGTAATTTAATAATTGGTATCAATTTTTTTACATTTTTTTTATTGTTTTTCATTGACATCAGACTAAACAAATCGTATCTCTTAAAAAAATATCTCTTAAAATATCTCATTTTATCATTGAGCAAATCAATCATTTTTTAAACAAATATTTTCCTAACTTTTTACAAATCACCATATCTATAGACAAGTCAACGTCAAGTAAAAAAAAAAGCCAATTACCAAAGGCACTTTAGCCGTGAAGTGCCCCCACACAGCCGGTACAAGAGCGAGCCTCCGACTTTCCCCGTTTACGTTATCAGACTTTTAAGTGGAGTTCACAACAGCGTTACTGCCTCAATGCTCTCAGATAAGGCCGTGTATACATCGTCAACAGGTGTCGCTGGCCCGATAAATGTTTGAATAGTTCTTGCAGCTGTACCGAGGTACCACAATGGTACAGATAACAGATGAAACCTCTGTCGTCAACCTTCTCACAATTCTTAACGTAAACAAGAGAGGGCTCTTTAGAAGGTTTTCCGTGTAATGTCCTTAATATTTCGTAAATGATCCCATTGTTCGGTAGGTCGCTGGGTGAATAATGCCGGCAGTCGGACTTGAATGCTGACTACCTTTTGTAAATGGGAACGCTTTGGTTGTTACGTAAGTTGATATCAAGGTCTCATTAATATTTTTCGCGGAAATTCTGGATTCTGTAAAAAAAACAAAGCAGAGTTCGCAAAGTTTGCTTTATTTTTTACTAGCTGTTGTAGCTTCGCTACAACTAGAAAATTATACCAAGGCAACATCAAATCGGGATAAAAATTATCCTATGTCTTCATCCAGGTTATAAACTGTCTGTGTACCAATTCCATCCAAATCCGTTCAGTAGTTTTTACCTGAAAGAGTAACAAACAAACATCCATCTATCCATCCTCACAAACTTTCGCATTTATGCTTTAAGAAAAATACTTTAATACAGTGCTCTCTTCATAAGGCATTAATTAATGTGTCGCTAAAACACGAAAATGGACATTACAGTAATAAGTAGTAGGAAAGTAAATATCCTTTCGAAAGACACAAATTTTCCACCTATAATAAAGTGCTACGCGCTACGCGAGAAGCTACGACTGCACGTAGCGCTACGCCATCACGTAGCAGCGTAGCCAGTATAAAGTTCCGTAGACTGTCGTTTATACCGAAATATTTTTATGGAATAATTTATGTGAAGATTTTACGCGTATTTTATATTTTTCTTCTTTGTCATTTTGGTAGGTCAATTTTGACGCTAGAGATGTTGTGGCCTTGGGTAAGATTTTATGATTTTAGAATTGAATAGAATTTTAGCAGAGATTTGGATTATTTTTTTGACACAAAAGGCTTGGCAAGCGCATTTTTGGCACTTATGAAACCGCATTGTCTATGCATTGCCAGTTACTGCGGTTAGATAAGGTCACACAAAAAATACGAATTCATTTTACAGATAAAAATGGCTTTCACAAAATGTTCTCTCTATTTCTTTTGAAGTTATATTTAAATAACCGACAACACAAACATTGAAAGGCTTTGCAAACAAAAGTACTTTCTCTCGGAGAGCGCTTGCAACATTAAAAGTGAAATAAGTAACATGATTTCAAGTTGTTATTTTTCTGTGACAACGTCGCATTTTTTTTCTCTTTCTTTTCAAGCTATGAAAAGAAAGAGAGAAAAAATGCGACGTTTTCATAATTGCGGACGAACCAAAAGTCTTAGTGGAATAACAGTTTTTTTTTTACAACTGGTATCTGTACTTTTATTGAATAATTCTGATTTTTATCGTATAAAGGTTTGTTTCTGACATTGTGGGCCATCGAAGAACTTGAGATTTAAGACAGTGGGACATTTTCCTATTTGCAAAGTAGGGTTGGCAGAATGATGCTTATTTTTGGCGATTTGTAGGTAATGAATGCTAAATGATTTGACTTTTTTATAGAAAAAAAAAGTTACGTTTCCTCAAAATATTCTTTTTTTCATAAGTTAAGTTGAAACATCTACCCACGGCGTTTTCGGGGTAACATGCATTTGAATGTAAGTATAACGTTTAATGAAACAATTATATTATTTTACAACAATACCATACGATCTAAGTGAAGCAATCGGTTACGGGAAAGCGTAAATTCATCACTTATTTTTTCGGACAAGCGCAATCATTTTTGCTCAGTTTCGACGAACAAAGCAAACGTTTACATGTTCCCAAAAAGATCGCTTTGATTAGAACGCAGCTGTTCCACGAAGGACCTCGATTTAAAAAAAAATATTTTTTTATCAGTAAAATACTAGAAAAGTTGTAATAAACATAAAGTACTGGTCAAATACAACATTGAAAAGGGTGCGGTTCCCAGAAAGTATTCCGTTATCGTTCACAATCAGAAACTTGGGCCAAGTTGGTAAACACGAAACCACAACAACTGGACAGTTCCCAGAATTCGTTGCTTTAAATCTTTTTTAACTCAGACTATTCGAAAACTCCAGTCATACTTTAAATACTTATTAATAACATACAGCATTTTCTGCCTCAGAAAAAGTTTTAGAAACCCTTTTTTTTAATCCTTTAAAATATAAAACCCGATTGATCCACCGTCGACACCTTCCCATATAAGCACCCGTTTAATTATTTTTTTGATGAGATGCGAATAAACCTAAAACATTCGAAAGGGTTCAAAAAAAGAAAATTCGTGAACTATGGATTCCTAAAAGAAATCCCAAAAAATATAAAATGCCTTTTCTGATTCCCATCAGATTACTATAAAATTGATGATTTGATTATTTTAAAATTTGTCCTCTTACGTATTGTGTGTGCGTTTAAAAAACATTGAAACTTGAGATACACAAACACAATCAAAGGCGAGCAAAAGGAAATCTTATGTTTTTGCGCTAGGCTCACTTTTGACATGACGGGGTGGCTCTAGGGCCAAAGCCTGTCGTGGTCGCGGGAATTATCTCATTACGGTGACCCCGGAACATAAAGGACTAATGAAGGACACCGTGGATTTTAGTCAGTACGAGTCTGATAGTATGGGTGGGAGGACTCATTTGATGAATTTAAAAAAAAAAACAAAGGCTCACTTTTGACCCCCTATCTAGACTGATAGTAAGTGATGATGTAGTCGACGTTGAAGTACGTTTGCCTAGAAGATACATATTCACTCTTGACTCAAAGACCACAAGACTAAGGCAGGAAATTCCACTCCTTAGCTGCGCGCAAGATATCAATCAAAAGCGGATCTTTCTCTTTCTCCATGCGGACATACGTCCACATGCCTCTTAGTTGCCCTACTTTCATTTTTATCGCAAAACTGAAAAACAGAACAACAAGGTTATTTCAGTGAAAAGTTGTGAAACTAGCTCAGTGCAACGTTGCACCGTTCTATTTCCGGTCTATTGAGCGAACTTCGCTCCGAACGCTCCGATCGCTCGCAACTTAAACGTCACGAACCATTGCAGGTAGCTTACGGAATGTTTGAAAACTGATGGCTTGGAATGCTTTTTGTGTTGGGCAATTGATTTTATCATAGAAAGTTTAAGTTGCCATCTATAGATATGTGGCTTTTTTTATTTACGTCGGTATAGCGACAAACACGCATACGGTCCACTTTATGTAAAGCGGTCACTGTAGCCTATGGACGCCTGCAACACCAGATAAAATAATTAAAATCAAACCAGTACAATAATCTACACTTATCAATCTACGAATATCAATAATTCGACACGTTTGGCGCAGTGGCTGCGAGATCGACTGCTGCTGCTCGCGGGTTCGATCCTGTTGGAAGTGTAACGCTGGCCATCTAGAACATGACAGCGGATTCAAATGTAATAGCTGGTGTTCGTTCCTTAAGTCACTCGGCAACTATTTTTTCCTATGTAAACATGTCATGTGTGATTTTTATAATAATATATTAAATATTTCACTTATTTCCAACTGTGTTTACCTCGCTACTCTGCAATAAAAATAGCAGGTTATGTGCTACATGTGTGAAGTGTAAATATTTTGTGAAAATATTATTATTTTACTCGAAATATGGATGAGTATACTAATTCGAAAGTTACGATGGAAAAGCTAAAAGGTACCATCAACTATCGCGATTGGGCATTTCAAATGCAAAATATACTAGTATTCGAGGATTTGTGGCAATGTATTACTGGAAAATGCGAAACCTCAGGTGAGAAGACTGACAAATTAGCTCGTAGAGAGGAGAAAGCTCGAGCGAGGCTATGTTTGAGTGTTGAAAAATCGTGCTATTCTCACATTCTGCAGGCGAAAACTGCGAAGGATGTATGGGATGCCTTGCAGAAGGCTTACGATGATACCGGGTTGCAAAGGAGATTGTCGTGTCTGCGAACTTTATGCTCGATTAAGCTAGAACAGTTCGGTAGCATGGAGATTTATGTCAACGAGATCTTGACACTTGCTGAACAACTCAATAACATGAAGAAACCACTTGATGATGAGTTTGTGGCTACTATTATGCTCCAAGGGTTACCTCAAGATTATGACCCAATGATAATGGCTCTGGAGCATTCTAGGATAGACATAACTACAGATATGGTAAAAACGAAACTTCTCCAAGATAAGAGATGGAAAGGGAGCGCCACTGATAATGGCGATGGCTGCTTATTTACACGGAATCGTAGTAATGAAAAGGCTAGCTCTCGAGGCGAGAAGAAGAATGCCTCAAGTACATCAAAACACGCTAGTACCTCGTCAAGTACGAACAAGTTGTGGTGTTGGAAGTGTCGATCTAAAGGACATGTCAAGAAGGATTGTCCTCAATTGGATCGTAATGGAGCAACATCGACTTCCATGGTGTTGTCTGCACTTAACACTAACAGTTCGTGGATTATTGATTCTGGAGCGACAGATAATATGTCAGGACGCCAAGAATGGTTTCAAGCTCTTGATGAGTCGACGACAAAGGAGGTTTGTGTTGCTAACGGAAAGAAGTTAGGTGTGAATGGGAAAGGTGAAGTGCATTTTACGGTTAACTCTTGTGGACATACAATAGATACTACTTTAAAAGATGTAATGTTTGTACCTGACCTTACTGTTAATTTAATATCTGTGTCTACTCTAGCTGAAAAGGGATTTAAATTTATTTTTGATAAAAATGGATGTGACATACTTAAAGCTGGTAAAGTAGTTTTACATGCTAGTAAAGTTGGGAGAGTTTACATGCTTCATTCTGTGGGTAAAGTCAATCTGACAACGTCATCTACGTCTAAGGATATGATGTTATGGCATCAACGTTTAGCTCATCTGAATTTTGACAGCTTAGCATCACTTAGGAAGGTAGCTAATGACATTGACTTTCAGGTTAATTCGCAGAAGAAATTTTGTGATGTGTGTCTTAAGGGTAAGCAATCCCGCGCTCCTTTTGTGACCAATCATAACAAAAAAGTAGCCGAGGCGCGGCTGGCACTCATTCACAGTGACGTCATGGGGCCGATGCCGACTACTTCTCTCGGAGGCAAGAACTACGTCCTCACGTTTCTAGACGACTACTCCAGGAAGGTGTTCGTCTATCCCATTGCAAAGAAGAGTGAAGTGTGTAAGTACACTAAAGAATTTATTAGACTGGTTGAAAATCAGTGTAGTGCTAAAGTCAAGGTAATGAGAACAGATAATGGCTCTGAGTACGTTAATACTGAGTTGACGGATTTTCTTAAAAAGAAAGGCATTGTACATCAGCTGACGGTACCCTATTCTAGTCAGCAGAATGGATCCGCGGAGCGTGTGAATCGTTCTTTACTTGATAAGGTCAGATGTCTACTGTATAATGCAAATCTCGATGACAAGATGTGAGCAGAGGCTGTAAACACTGCGGCATTTCTGATCAACAGATCGCCAAGCTCGAGACTTTCTGGTAAATTACCAGAGGAAGTGTGGAGTGGTAATAAAGTGAGCCTTAAAAATCTGCGTGTCTTTGGTTGCGAGGCATTTGCTCATGTAGATGACTGTAAACGTAAAAAGTTAGACCCCAAAAGTAGAAGGGTAATTTTTTTAGGTTACTGTGATAACGTCAAAGGATATCGTTTGTTCAACCCTGATGACAATAAGATCGTAATATCACGTGATGTGGTGTTCAATGAATCTGTGTTTCCAGGGAGAAATTCTAAAATAGGGCCAAAACGTTTGTTTGAACCTATTTATCTTACAGGAGGTGATGATGAGAGGGAGATGCTTGAGACTACGTCGGTTGAGGCGGAGTCAGAGTACCTGTTGCCTGAGTCGTCAGATTATCCACCACTTGAGGCGGAGCCAGATGCAGTTCCTGCAGAATCACCAGATCATCCTGTTGAGTTGGAGTGTGAACGCGAGGCTAGTAAAGATTCGGTAACGTCACCTGAATTGGCGCAAGACTCTACTAGTAGACGATATAACCTACGTCCACGTATGCCTAAGACAACTTGTAACATAACTAATGTGTGTAATGTGAGAGAGCCCATAGAGCCACGTACTGTCAAAGAAGCTTTGAAATGTGAAGATAAAGAGTTATGGCAGAAGGCCATGAAAGAGGAAATTGATTCTTTTATCTTACACGGAGCTTGGGAGCTTACTGATAAACCGGTTGACAAGAACATTGTTAAAAATAAGTGGATTTTTACCCTTAAACGAGACTCGGAGGGGAACATTACACGTTATAAGGCAAGATTGGTAGCTAAGGGCTATACTCAAAGATATGGTGAAGATTTCCAAGAAACTTTTTCACCGGTCGTTCGTCATTGTTCTATACGATTGTTGCTATCTCTGGCAGTAGAAATGAACCTTAAGATTGATCATTTAGACGTGCAAACAGCATTCCTGAATGGAAATTTACAGGAGGAGATCTTTATGCAACAACCAGAAGGTTTCATATGCCCTGGGAGTGAGAACAAAGTCTATAGATTACGAAAGGCTGTTTATGGGTTGAAGCAAGCATCACGATCGTGGTACCAAAAGGTAAAAGATGTTTTATTATCTTTGGGATACAGACAGTGTAAACAAGAGGACTGCATCTTCACTAAGAGATCAGGTCAGTTGATTGTTTTTATCGCTCTGTATGTCGACGATTTTTTCGTGTTCTATAATGACAAACATCTGGCTGAGACATTAAAAAGTTCTTTGTCAAATGTTTTTAAACTCAAAGACTTAGGCCCGGTACGAAACATGTTAGGTATAAAGGTAGAACGTGATGCAACTTCCATCAAACTTAGTCAAGAAAAGCGGATTGATAATTTGTTAGATCGTTTTGGCATGACAGACTGTAAGCCTGTAAAGTCTCCCATGATAACTAATGTTAGTTCGGTAATTGAGAGTTCTAATAATGCTACAAATAACGTTATAACGAAGTTTCCGTATCAAGAGTTGATTGGTAGTCTTATGTATTTATGTGTAACTACACGACCTGACATTTCGTTTGCCGTGTCATATTTAAGTAAATTTAACAATTGTTATACGGAATTCCATTGGAATCTAGCTAAGCGTGTACTGCGATACCTTAAAGGTACTAAGCAAAAGGCCTTGGTATTTAAGAAGTCGAATGTAGATCACGTTCTTGAGGGTTATTCTGACGCAGATTGGGCGGCAGATCCTGACCGTAAGTCGTACACGGGGTATGTGTTTAAATATGGCGGTAATTCTGTATCTTGGGCTACCTACAAACAGTCCTGCATATCGCTTTCGTCCACCGAGGCGGAGTATTGCAGCTTGAGCGAAGCGAGTAGAGAAGCGGTGTTCCTACAAGCTTTAATTAAGGAATTGCTAATGATGACTAGTTGTAAAATAGTAATGTATTGTGACAATCAATCTGCTATACAGCTTGCTATCAATCATACTCATCACAGACGGAGCAAGCATATAGAAATAAGATTTCATTACGTTAGAGATATGATAGATAGGTTTAACGTAGAAATTGTATACATCCCTACGGATGAGATGTTAGCAGATATATTCACTAAGCCCCTGGGCTGTGTCAAGCACGATGTGTTCACTCGTCAGCTTGGTGTGGCATGAAGCCACATGATGCCCACGTTATGGGGGGGTGTTGGAAGTGTAACGCTGGCCATCTAGAACATGACAGCGGATTCAAATGTAATAGCTGGTGTTCGTTCCTTAAGTCACTCGGCAACTATTTTTTCCTATGTAAACATGTCATGTGTGATTTTTATAATAATATATTAAATATTTCACTTATTTCCAACTGTGTTTACCTCGCTACTCTGCAATAAAAATAGCAGATCCCCGCACGGAACAAATGTTTGTATGATTTACAAGTAGTTGTTTCGGGTCTTTTTATTTGTGTATGTGAGTTTTTATGTTTATAAACGCACCTACGACACAGGACAAATTTTAAGTGCAACGTACTTTTATAAACAAAAAATATCTTCTTTGATTGTGACGATAATGACGATCTGTTCTGAACACTTCAATGTTTTTATAAGCGCTTACGCATAGTGAGCATAACATATAATTTAATACGAATATCGATTATTTCTCAGAGTACTGATATCATATTGAGGACTTTTAATTAACTGGAAGTCACAGTTTCACAAGTTACAAAACTAGTAATGCGAGTTGCAGACCCAGCAACACTAATTTGACTTAGCTCTTGGTCTACAATATGTATCATCGTAAATTACAGCGTGAACTAAAGTAAAAATCTAACTTTTTTTAATGTCACTTAAATTACAATTAATATCGTTAGTGGAAGTACCCGGTACGGTAAGTATGTATTCTTATTCTTATTCTTTATTGCACACACATATAATTAAAATAACATTTCACATAAGGGTAAGTTATGTACAAAGGCGAGCTTAACCCAGAATTGGGTTTTCTAACAGCAAACCTTAGAGCGATAGAGTGATTATTATTTTAGTGAGGATATACGGTGTACAAACATTTAACAATAATATTTAATGCATACTTAGATAAACAAATACGTGTATAAACATAATACATACAATATAATGTATAAAATAATACATACTTACATACCTATAAGTCATGTTGATAGGAAATGCTCTCTAATTCTTCTCCTGAAAACTTCCAACGACGGGCTATCGCGTAAGGAGTGAGGAAGAGAATTCCAAAGGCGAACAGCACGCACAGTAAAAGATCCATCATAACGACTCGAAGTATGAGAATTGGGACACTTTAGCACAACTGGCAAAAAGTCAACTTTTGAGCTACCAAGCTTTGACAATGGTTCTATACACTTTTACAGAAGTTTAATTCTATTTTGTTTCAGAATTTTAATATTTAGATTCTTCATCGGCTATGACATTTTCCTTTAGCTAATTGAACATGCTAATCTAAACTATTATGATGGGGGTGCTGTGTTCCATTTATTTTATTGATATAAGATACCTATATTTGTAATAAAGCACATCGAAATGAAATCCCAACATCAACTAAAACGCCTTTACTTTCTATCTAGGCTGCAAAGCACAACACTATCTCCCCCTACCGGTTCCAACCGCCGCTTTATTTCCGCCCTATTGTGCGAGTTTCACACATAAACGTTTTTAACTTAGACTTAGACGATCGAAGCGTATGTAGGCCAGTACAATATTGTTACCGTTTGAGTACGAGACTTGTACTTCTGTTGTTAAGATAACAAGTGATTTCTGTAGGGATTCGTTATTTTGTACTATTGTTGTTTTGTTTGTCACTAAATATATCTTCAGGGATCCATTGCGTAGACTGATATTCTTTTCCACGGCACGAGCGCTTTAGCCAAGTGTCTAAGCGAGTTCGATTCGATTCGAGAGGGTTCGATTCCCCTTCACTTTCGCTTTTGCCAGGTGTGGGTGTTTGTGTATGTGAGTTTCTATGTTTGTAAACGCAGCCCCGATACAGGAGACATCCCTAGTGTGGTTCAAAGTTAAAAAAGAAGAAAAAAATATCTGTTATCTGTAAATACAGTATTGTGTTAGTTAATAACGTTTACTTGATACGATACCTCAAAAATACTAACACTTTGTCCAGCACAATATTAATTTCAGCAAAGGAATTTCATAAAGGCCATTTACCCGTAAAAAGTGAAGTAAATAAAATTTTACACTGCGAAAATTGCAGAATAGTTCTTGAAAATGCGAAACTAATTTAAGAGCTCACATTTCTTTACTAGCCGTACTTTTTAATAAAGGGCTTCACACACAGCAGCTATAATGTAAAGATGTACATTATAGCAAGACCACACACTGCTACTATAATGTATATTTTTACATCTTCGAATCTCTATGGAAAGATGTAATGAGATGTATCGTGCTATAATGTACATCTTTACATTATAGCTGCTGTGTGTGAAGCCCTTAAGAGGTCTTTAATTAACAACTTTGTGAAATATTTAGAAATATTATCTCGTACCGAAACTACGGAAGTTTTATAATTAGACGAAAAAGCTCCCCTAACCTTTAAGTACCGACGTGTGGTCTGACAGACACTTTGGGTATCCGATTTGTCTAGTTACCTGTGTTAGCAAAGACATACAACCCCGCGCCTTTGTCTACCCCTCGAGTAGTCGCCCCGCAGCGTTTAAGAAAAGTGGTTGTGTTGGCAACTGCAAATCCGGGGAGTTTTAGCTTTTATAAGATCGCGAGTGGTCTCCCAGACCACTCGTCGTTACTTGTGTAATACTTTTGAATAAGACTTGTTTGAGGTTTTATCGTTTTTTATAATATTTTCACTCACATACGAAAATAGATCAACCAAGTACTTCAGGAGTAAAACGTAAAACAAAAAATACCTTGCAAGGCCTCAAAATAAATACCATGCGGACATTATAGAGGAATAGCTAAATGAGAGCTCGGAGACCGACTGTGATGACATCGGTCCAAATTTTATTCCTATGGAGAGTGATCATCATTCATCAAGCGCAAGATTGCTTATAAATGTGACACTTGCATGAAAAATGTGTGCTTACAATGCAGCAAAGACTGTTTGTAAAATTTGATTGTTTCGAAAATTTTGTGCGTTGCGATTTCCAAGAAATCACTTATTTTTTTATTTCTTTTTAATTTTCATTATTTCCTTAGTTATTAAACTTTAAGAAAACAAAATTTTGTGAAGAAAAAAATTGTTTAGTTTATAAATGTTATTTACTAAGTAAAAAGTTGATTTTTCATCTCAAAAAAGTTGAGACTGACATCTAAATGCTTATAATTAGTACTAAAATGAAAACTTTTACATTTTGTTTTACTCGTACGATAACTAGATATATCAATAACATATACTAAAAATTATTTGTTTAAATAATACAGAAACATAAAATGTTTTGGTCAGTTAAGCGACCGTGGTCTGCCAGACCTCACGTCGGTACTTATGTAACTAGAAGCTCACGTCGGTACTTAAAGGTTAAGCTAATTAGCAAATTTTTGACTGAATCGTTGAGGGACGAAATAAAAAGGTATGCCAGATATGGCTCTAACTTAGAAAGTTACTGTATTCTTTTTGGAAAATTATAATTGAAGGATGCTTGTTTTAGCCAAGAAATGTTTATCGCAACATTTTGTACAACACTAATGTTTCGCCCCAGTTTTAGACTGATTTATAAAACGAAGATATCTTTATATTAAACTTATTATACAAACATAAAACTTCAGGAATAAAGTAACTAAATAATAGTGAGAACGGCATCAAATTCGAATAAATCATGCACATGTAGTTAAATCTTCTGAGAGGCAAGCAAGACTGGCAGGGATTCGCCTTGATGGCCATAATCCCTTTGTATTCAGTCTAGAGCCCCAAAATGTCAGTTGTCTAGCCATATGACTTAGCCAGTGGCAAATGCAAGCAGGTTTTAGTTTATAAAGCAATATTTTTTTTCTTTTGTCACCTTAAAACTAAAAAAAAACGTCTATAGACAAACGTAAAGTTGGTTTTAATATCTATTGTGTTAACAGGAGACCAACAAATCGTAAACTGATATTTAACTTCAGTACGACATTTGAGAGGGTAGTGTTTCAAAAGGTCTCGCCGTCAGATCATGATCCATGCAGGGGTGGACGGCGCGTCGTGTTCCAAGCGCGTCTCTAAGAGCGTCCATTAGAGGGCCAAAGCCTGCTGGTGTCGCGGGACAGTCTCATTGGGTAACCGTGACTTTGGAACCTTAAGGGCTATTGAACGATCTCCGTGGATTTTAGTCACTACAAGCCTGACAGTCCCTCCCGTCCCACCCCGGGCGGGAGGACCCATTCGATGATTTTACCATAGATTTTAACTTCACTCTGTCTAACATACTTCTCCGTTCGCTAAATTTTCATAAAAGGTAGGTACGAAGTTTCCGCTTCACGTAATATTTAGATTATTATGTTACACGTGTAAATATTTACGTATGAGACATAGGCCTGAAAACAAGTGGGTTAATTACTTACTAGCACTTTAGAAAAGGGTTAATTCAAAGGCGAAAATTCAAGCAACCTTGTGAAATTCTTTGTCACAATTTCATGAACCAATTAAGATATATTCTTGTCTGAAAAAAATGAAGGCAGCTACGTTCAGGACAAATGTTTCATGGTAAATTCACTTCTTTGTGAAGCTTACCCCAGTTCACTAAATGAAGCACCTCATTTTATGCCTACCTCCTTTTGTTTCGTTTTTCTTACAATTTGGAATGCTCGCGGCAATAAAAATGAATTTATTGGATATTATTTTTTCTTCTTATAAGTTCGGGAAAGGCGGAAATCGGAGTGTGGGGTTTGTGAATCTATGTAACTGTTATTATATTTTGCTGAGTTAAAGAGAATGTATGTTTTTGCCCTTTACTAGGAATTTCTCTTGTGTCATGGGTGCGTTTACAAACAAAAACCCAGACCTGGAACAACTACTTCTGGGACATACAAATATTTGCTCCGTGCGGGAATCGAACCCGTGACATGCTGCGCTGCAGTCCAATTGTTCAGCCACTGCGCTAACCGTGCTGTCAAAGTTAGTGGTAGCATACTGCCGAGGTCGCGGGACTGTCTCATTAGGTAACCGTGGTCCTGAAACGTAAAAGCCTATTGAAGAATTAACGTGTATATGAGTCTGATAGTCCCTCCCGTCCCGCCCTGAGCGGGAGAACTCATGAGTCAGGCGGGACTTGTAAGGATTACCACCGCCAGTAAGATTTTTCAGGTAGGCTGTGGTGCCTGAGGTGGTATACTAAGATGTGGACACGCACACTTTATTTATTGTGGTAAAATCATCAAATGAGTCCTCCCACCTCGGGCAGGGCGGGAGAGACTGTCAGACTTGTACCGACTAAAATCCACGGTGTCCTTCAATAGTCCTTTACATTCCGGGGTCACGGTAATGAGATAAGACACCCACACTAAAGAAAGTTCTGCTTCAAACTACTTTACTTTAAAATATAATCGACAGAAATAGACTTTTCAACGCCTAAGACAACAAACTGCCAAACCGAACGGGTTTCTGACAAAACAATCCAAAATACAAACACTAAAACCTAAACTACAACTACTTATACCTTCTTGAACTAAACAAGTTATCACTTAGCTAAGTCTAAACAACTAACTTTAGGTAAGTCGAGCTAATACCGAATGTTCCCGAAAGTTCTCGAAGAGTTTTATGAGTAATTCGTTTGTACCTGAGTGGTTTGGTATAAGTGTGTTATCGGTAATTCCTGATGGATTGGTGTGTCGTAAATGGGTTTATGAGAGGCCGTTTTTATGTTAGAGTTATGGGGTTATATGTTAATGGGTTGTGTACGTTATAAAAGCATATATTATGGATGTAAAGACAATTCATAATACTTACTTCATGAGTCCTGTCAACTTTCTAGGTAGAAACTGTCAGTTTTGACTGACTAAAAATCACCCTGTTTCTGAAATTGCCCTTTTTGTACAGGGCCACGGTAAGTCCTTATTTTAAGGTTTTTCCCATACAGAGCACCCAGCGTTACCAAATATTTAAAATCATTTTGCACAAAAAGCCAAACTCAGAAATCAGTTACTTGGCAATTTGATACAAATGTTTTTTCTGTCGAGAAACGAACCTGCTACACTAGCAAATAAAATTGTTTCGCGCGGGAAACGAATCCGTTACACGCAGCAAACCACCCAATAACTCAGCCACTACGCCACTCGTGTCTCAAAGTAAGTGAAAGAAAATGAATTAGTATTTTATGACTACTATGCCAAAGAGAATACACACAGACAAAGGTATAGGCCTCATCTGGTGTATCTATAGATTTATATAATTTGGCATATGGGTCACACGTACAAACTCAAGTTGGAAGACATTTGCTGTAACAAGAAACAGACGCTCTCGGCAATTTTCTTGTAAGTAATTGATGTAGGTATTTAATCTTTATTTTTTTACTTTCATCATCATCAGCCGGAGGACGTCCACTGCTGAACATAGGCCTCCCCCTTAGACCGCCACGCCGAACGACTATTCGCCACTTGCATCCATCGGCTGCCCGCGACCCTCACCATGTCGTCGGTCCACCTAGTGGGAGGCCTGCCTACGCTGCGTTTTCCGGTCTGTGGTCGCCCCTCGAGAACTTTTCTTCCCCATCGGTTGTCAGTTCTACGAGCGATATGGCCTGCCCATTGCTATTTCAACTTGCAAATTTACTTTAATAACTTACTGTTTTTACTTTAATAAATCTAAAAAGAATATTAGATGAACCAATGTTTTCTTAATACCTATCTGTTTCCTCAATCAATTGAAAAATCGCCAGTTACGTCATCACAAACAACAAACCACATGAACAGAAGAATTAAAATACAAATAATTACAGTAATATTCATCAGACAATTTAAGCTTTAAAAACACCAGTAGCAATAAATCAGATGCAACCATCACACCTTTTCATTCATAAGCTCACAAACTAAATTATTTATTCAACTCTTTTCATACGACATGGAAAAATTTAATCGAGCAATTGAGTGTAAAATAATATTAAATTAACCGGAATGATAGCCCGAACGGAAATAATACTGAATATTGGAAAATAGGATAAATTCAGCGTTTTTCAGAAAATGAGAAAAGTGGAAATGTATTATGATGTCAAAGAAGTCTTAAATGGGTTGAAAATGTATTCCAACTTAAGGTACATACGAGAAAAGAATCAATTTCAATAAGCTGGTTTTATGAGCTAAGAAAATAGTTGATGAAATCGTTATTACTGATTGAAAATAGATTGATTTTGGAGCATAAATAGAGCAGATTTGAGCAGCGGTTACTCTAACTAACATGCGAAACTGGCTTTCGATTCTCTTAGTAATTATAAAACAAAGCGAAGCGAAGCATCTAGTACTAAGACTACTGTCTTACTTTTAATACCCATTATTATTGCACTGTTGAATTTTATTTTTCTTATCAACCTTTAGTAATTTAAGGAAAAATAGAAACGGTTCTATTTGCTTCCCAACACTCAGCAGGTTTTTAAGAAACATTTAAAATCTCTCACTTATCATATACATACCTTTTTGGCATAATCTACTCAAAGGCACCTCAAAAGAGCCATGAACTGTCACAATCTAGTTTCCATAAAAAGTAACATAGATCAGATAGCAGCAAGTCCCATATAAAACGAGCAGAAGCCATATTCATCCAGTTTAATGTCCTTTTTGGCTAACGATAAAAACTCGCGTAGTTTTTCCACCAGCCACAAACTAATGGTCAATGAAAACTCCATTAGTGAAGGCATTAAAATACACTCTCTCATAATAAAATTCATAATAATTATCATAAATACATATGCACGAGCAAAATGGCATAATGAAGATATTTACGGGGTATTTTTTGCCAATTTATGCTGAAAATTCGGAGAGTGAAATTTTAATGCGCCTTTTTTATATGAACAAGTGTTGTAGTCTTTTAGTTGAATAATATGATGATTGAGCATAAAAAATAAAGATTCTATTAATCAAAAACCGATAAATGAGTGCACCAAGGACGCACAAATGGAGTTTTAACTTTGTTCTCCTCTCCTCCCGAGGTTAAACGTCAAATCTAACATAACCTTTCAGATCATGATTTACTTTATTTTTAACACCTCTGAGAGAAGTATTGCATCAAACAAGCGCGTTTTTTGCACCATAGGACCTTCTTAACAAGTCACATTATTACAATTTAGATAAATCTAACGACAATTATGATCTTGAGTAAAAACTTGAGAAAAAAAAATCCTATACCAAAATACAACTCATATCAAAACTTGGAACCCTTCGAAGCTGCTACAATTTCTCAAACAAGATATCCTCCAATATAACACCAAATATCTAGGAAAATTCTAGAAAGAATTTTCTCGACACGTGTCGGTAAATAAGTAGGTGTGAGTCTACGAGTCGGTGTCGAGACTCGAGTGCTCGATCTCTCTTCAGGTAAGAGTATCGATTCACGAGAATTGGCACCGAGCTCGCTTCTGCACGATTCTGTTTACTTTAAATTGAACGAAGGGTTAAATTGAAGAAGGGGTTTGGTAATTATAGAATTATTTTTCGCTTAAGGGTTTTACGAGTTCTCGCGGTACCACCTATTAAGGGTAACAGTGACCCTGGAAAGCAAAGTTAGCTGAAGGAGCAGGGTGAATTTTTATACTGACTGTCTCGTCAGCTGCGCCCAGGACTGATTTGATGATTGTGATTCTAAACAAAAATGTATCTATGTTCCGTTCCACGTGAAAACGGCTAAGCCGACGTTGATATCGTACAGGCTTTGAAGTGATTTTAGATACGGGTTAGTTTAAGGGGTAGGGGGGGAGGGAATAACTAAAGCGCCATTTAGACGGAGAAAGAACTCGTATGCGAGTTTCACTACATTGCGGCATTTGTTTCATTAACTGAATTTGTTTTACCTGTAAATTCCGCAATGTAACGCAACTCGCGTTCGAGTTCTTGCATCGTCTAAATGAGGCTTAACTCTGCCTAATACAGAACACAGTCGTCGTTTAGTTTTTCCCACTTTAATCTTTAAATCTAATTAAATGCTGCCGTCACTACTACACGTCATGGCAGGTGTTGTTCTGACGTGTTGATAATAAATGCTTTACATCCATATTGGTATATGAATAATGTCTAGTTTTCAAGGATTTGAAGCATCTCAAGAATTGCTATAATTGCAAACACCTGCAACTTTGTAGTGCGTCTCTCGGCGTGATTTGATTGAAAGCCGGAAATTCGTTGAGTCACCTTACCTATTACTAGGTTGTTGGGGACGAACACATACATACATTTAAACCATTAGGTTGCGGGAAAATGTGTTTGTACTTATATCAGTGAGTTTGCATGGGATAATGATGGTGAATGTGATTTTCAGCATAAGTGAGCGAAACAGAAATGTAAATATTTTCTGTTAAGGTTGGGTAAACCTTACGTTTTAGATCTTAGTTTAAGTAAACATTCAATTAATATCACTATAGATAGGGCTCATCCTCGAAGCTTTAATGGTTTCATTATTTATTTTACCACAAAACGTTGTCAAATTAGATTTTAAAGTATAATTTTTTGCTGCTATTTTTTGTTCACATAAGAATTCACCTTAAGCATCAAAGCATCGAAATTCTTAAATATCTAAACATACCTCCAACCCAATTTTATATAAAAGTAATTCCGTTCACAAAATATCGGCTCATAACCGTTAACCATCTATTGTCATCCATTTTGTCCATAGGACATGTCCAATACAACATTGCAACGAATGGACGCCATCGGCGATATTGCCATGTTTGGCAGGCAAATTGGTCATAGCAATATTTTGTACCCTTGGGCAGTTAAAATTTTGGGGAGCTCTGTTTCTACTTTGTTGACTGTTCTTTTATTTAGTCGCTGTTAGCTGTAATTTTTCATGGGATCAAAAACTAAAAGAATTTATGAGCGCAAATTAATTCAAAACTCACTCACTTTACCCATTGACTTAGGCCCTACGCTTCCATTGTGGACACACACTTAGTGAGACATCTGAGCGTAAAATGAATTGAAACTGTAAATATGAATCAGTAAACCAATTCAATGATGGTTGTGTTAAAAGAAAACAAAATATTTTTTGAAATTACAGACCCTGTAATCAAAATCAAAGTTTTAATACTCAAGTTGGCTTATGTTGAAAATATCATTTTACATACATTTATTGGTATGTCTGTTGAACTTGTAAAGCGCCATTTAGACGAAGCAAGAACTCGTATGCGAGTTTCACTACATTGCGGCATTTGTTTCATTAACTGAATTTGTTTTACCTATAAATTCCGCAATGTAACGCAACTCGCGTTCGAGTTCTTGCATCGTCTAAATGAGGCTTAACTGAGTAAAAACTGTGTTAACTATAGTTTTTATGTCTTATTTTAAGTTGTAGGATTGCGGGTGGCGTCCATATTGCCGAGTGACACAAAATCCGAGGCTGTAGCTGCAATTTGGCAAAGGGTGCCGTCCACTTGTCCAAAGTCTTGTAAACGCAGCTTGGCATGCGGTCGAGCCTTCTTTTTACTTGTTTTTGCAGTTGCGAGGTTATGATAGTAATATTTTGAGAAAAGAATAATTAAAGAACAAGTTTTTTTTTTGTTTTGATGTATCTTTGTAAGAGTACGAATAGATAACTAGTAGTCACAAGCAGTGTGCGTGTATGGCCATAATGAGGCGAAACGAAGGGCTATAGGGTTACCGACATGAAACAAAAAGTAGGTTCTCAGTTCGACTTGTATGTTTAACCGCGATTTTGATGCGACATGCAGGAAAGTGTCAAAACCGCTATTAAAATAATTAATTAAAGTGTAATTGAATTGATTTATAACGTTAATCAGAATGGTTATTAATTTATTAGCATGTGTAATTCCTGTGAACTACTAATGAATTTTTAATTCAATATTGGATTCCGGAACAAAATGAAATAGGTTATTGCAACAAATGAAACCACACAACTAAATAGTGGAACTAATAGTATGCGGAACCACAAATGTGGTCCGGCCGATCATTTAGCGAGATACACCAATATTCAGTGTGGAAATAAAGCCACATTCAGGCAGTGGTCCGACCGCTGACGATGTACGAGTAACGAACTATACACTCTAAAAAGAGTTGGCGATCGGCGGGTGCTCCAGGTGGCATTACAAAAATCCACCCTGTATAACTCAGAGGTGACTGCCTGACATAGTGATCTATCAACGCACAGCCCAAACGGACGGATCGGACTGAAATTTGGCATGCAGGTAGATTTTATGACGTAGGCATCCGCTATAGGGGATGAAAGTTTGTATGAAACTTTGTCAATTTTATAAAAAATACATTGCTAAGTTCCGACATCCACGCGAACGAAGTCGCGGGCACAGCTAGTTCGATATAAAACATCACCATTTGATACAAATTTCTGGGATGGCGATAGAGAAATATCCATTCACAAAATTCAAGTGTTATATTCGAAGAATGAAATCGAATCCCCTTCGAATGTAATCAGAGACTTACTGGGCAAACTGCCAGGAACGGATACTAGCCAGAATGCCAGCTCCAAAGACTTAGGGAGCTTACACATGATGCGATTCCTGCGATCTTCAATTATTATTATTATAAAACCGTTTCGTCCCACTGCAGGGCAAAGGCCTCCCTTCCCTCCTTCCACTTTTCGCAATCTAGCACGATTGTTGACCAATCCCTTAAAATAAATCCACAATATCCCGCCATCTCCTTCTGGGCCCGCCGCGTTGTCGTTTACCGCCATTTGGGATTTACTGAGTAGTTATTTTTGCCCACTGCTCATCCGACATATGGCAGTTTGTCCGCAGTCTGTTTGTAGCGATACAGACGCGATGTGCACGCAAGACAGACGCAGCCTATCTGCTCTGTTTGTAAAAACGCGCCATCGACACACTTTACAGAAACGCGCGTCGAAGGAGCGTTTGGAAAACGTGGTGTGCATAGGCTCTTACTGGCACAGAACACAAACTTAACGGTAAAAAAAAAAGAAAACCGAAACAACGGAACAAACCCGCCAGCGCGGAAAATGCGATTTAAATAAACGAAGAACTGAATTAGTCGATTCATATTTTAGTGGGGAAAATGGAATTTGTTTGTTAGGAAGTTCAACTAACTAAATTGGAACAGTCATTATGTTACTAACGTCGACTAAAATGGGGTTAAAATTTTACTTATGCTAACTTAACCAAGAGAGAGGGCAGCATTTCCGGTTACCGTACGAGCGGCGGACGGCGGGTATTGTGGGGCCAAGCGTTTACCAAAGTCGTGAGTCTGCCTAAATAGTATGTTTTAGTCTGATAGTCTCTTCCACGTTATCTAGGGCGGGATGACTTATTTGTAGATTATACCATCCCCAAAACAACGAACCTACGTGATCACTACGACTAGCTTACATCCTTCCACTGCTCGGACAATAGTCTTCTTATGGTAACAGATAAAAGCCGAAAGCAAGTCTGCATTAGCGAGATACCTTGGATTAAAATCGGGATTAGATTTTAACTAGTAGGTAATAAAGTGTAAAAATTGATTTAGCGCATCTGCAGTAAAGATACAGAATCAGCTCAATTATGCAGACCCATCACTTCCATCACTATGATGGATGAACCACGTTCACGGGTGCGTATTGAAAAAAAGGGGCAACATTTTCATTATTTCGAGGAGAGCATTTTTAGATGATAAACGACTTACCTTTTTTGCTGTCTATCTATTTTGGTTTCCGCACGCACGGATTTTTCCGGAAGTAATTTCTTTGTGGACTTACCTAGAACAAAAAAAAAAGGTTGCACTCCAGGAGTGCCGGTAGAAGTGAAAACTTTTTTGTTACTATGTTTTATTTTTAATTTGAATGACGTCTTACTCATTTTCGATCAGGGTCACGTGACCCTGACGCGAGTTTTGGTCACGTGACCCTGACGCGAGTTTTAAATTTTTTACCCATTACAGAAAAAGTGTACAACGCCGCTAAAGAAGTTTTCACTTCAACAAGAGAAATATAAATTATGATTATGTCTAACTTCTAAAATAATGTCCTACGGCGGAAATTATTTTAATCTATCTCAGCCGTAATCTTGATTCCGATCTTTAAGAGGATAGTATAGCGGCTGCCATTTCAAAAAATAGGTATTTAGAAAAACTCATGCTGTCCCTCTCACGCGTTGTAAAACCCCCGATCGTGCGAAAGAGAGCGGTGCAACTCGCGGCTGGCTGTAAGTATTTTTAATATGAAATTTGTCTCTCGGGAGAAAACGTTTATAACCGACGAAAAAAAAAGGAGGTTCTCAATTCGACATGTATATTTTTTTTTCACATACTAAATCACAACCAATCTCTTAGATTCTGGCGTCAATCGGTTCAGCATATTATATTCTAGGTTTGTAGGTTTTGCTTTTTTTTTAAACTTCTTTGTTTTTCAAATACAAAGGTTTTATTTCAATGAAGATTTTGTCATGGAAATAGTAACTTTTAGGCGCCTGTTACTTTCAAAATATTATAAATTTTGAAAAAAAGAAAACCTATAAACCTAGTTTTTTACAGTGTCAGAAGCATTCTAAAATATCATTGAGATAGGATAACATTAAGGCCCTTCGTACATTAGGAAACTATCGTATCCGATACTCGAGTCGCATACCTAAGTCGCGCGACTCCAGTCGCGCACGGTCCGTACACAGCGGCGACTCGAGTCGTAAGACTCAAATCGTCTATTCGGCCACCATTCTATATTCAACCTTAATAATACATTGTACAAAACACAAAATGTACATCTCATAACATAAATTAAAATGCTTCTATTTTAAAAATGACGAGCGCATTCCTATTTCAAATTTTTGGAATTAAAAATTGGCGCGTATAAGAAAAAATCAATCTAGAAAGAATATGGTTCATAATTTCGCCGCGCCAACCGGCTACAAGGTAGCTCTATTTGTTCAAGCTTAGACTTTCAAGGTGGTGACCATGGGTTCAAACCCCAGGTAAACATAGAATTTTTCTTTTTTCGTGTTTCAATTGTTTTTTAGAGGTTTATTCAATTTTTTTCTAGGTTTTTTTTTTATAGTTTTCTTTTATTTGCACCGGAACGCTGACGCCCTTACTGCTATGATGATGACCGTGGTTTCAAATTTCAGATTTGAATAGGTTTTTTTTTAATGTTTTCGTTTTCTTAATTACTTTATTTTTGTCGTATGTGCAAGAAAGTAGTAATGTTTGTAACGAAACCATAATAATTTATAAAAAAAGGTTGCACTCCAGGAGTGCCGGTAGAAGTGAAAACTTTTTTGTTACTATGTTTTATTTTTAATTTGAATGACGTCTTACTCATTTTCGATCAGGGTCACGTGACCCTGACGCGAGTTTTGGTCACGTGACCCTGACGCGAGTTTTAAATTTTTTACCCATTACAGAAAAAGTGTACAACGCCGCTAAAGAAGTTTTCACTTCAAAAGTGCAAAAAGTTTGACACCATGCTCGGTGGTTCTATTGAAGGACACCGTGGTTTTTAGTTAGTACGAGTCTGACAGTCCCTCCCGGGCTCCCGCCCTGCCCGGGGTGGAAGGACTCATTTAATATGATGATTTTACCACTTAAAAAAAAGCTTATTCCATGCTAATTATCTATTAGAATATTCTTTTGAATTTGACAAGCCTGTTGGTCTAGTCGTTAGTGACCCTGACTGCTATGCCGGAGGACGTGGGTTCGATTCCCACCCAGGACAAATGTTTGTTTGATGAGCACGATCATTTGTTCTGTGTCTGGGTGTAATTTATCTATTATATTTATGTATTTAGAAATATATAAGTATGTTTATCAGTTGTTTAGTACCCATAACACAAGCTCTGCTTAGCTTGGGACGAGATGGCGTTGTGTGATAGTTGTGGAATAAAACCAGCGTTTACTTGTTTGAACGAAGAAAATTTAATCAATGAATTTTAGGTCCTTATATACTTTTGGTGGTAACGAAACCATATCGTGATTCAGAAAAACTAACAACGCCATCTAGTTACACATATGGTACTAAAATAGGTAAATATTATCAAAATACATAAACGTAAGATTGTACAATTATTATTATTAATTGTAATGATACAAACAAGGATATTTTTCTACCTCAGATACTTTAATAATACATTTTAAAATAATAGATACAAATTTTTCGTCGGTTAAAAATCGCGAAGACTTGGATATCGGCGATCTTGATAGTTAAGTAGCGAGCGACTAGAGTCGGCGACGCATGTCGGCGACGCGACCTGTGTACGAGCCTCTATGGATTTGTATTGCGATAGTCGCCTGGAAACCAAAATCGTAAGGTATCGGAAACTTGCGTCGCCTCGTGTACGAGCCTTCGTACACGAGGCAACGCAAGTTTCCGATACTGGAGTTTCGCCACTACTCATGACCTGCGGAAAATTCGAGGTACTAAATTTTTATAATGCAATTTGATGTAACGACATAGACACTAGCGCCGCGTCAAAAGGTCATGATGGGTGGTCAAGAATATGAATTTATAAAATGGCTGACACATGACTGTCACAATCAAAGTATATTTTTTAGGGTTCCGAAGGTTCAAAAAAAAAACGGAATCTTTATAAGATCAGTCGTGTGACAGTCCGTCCTTCACAGTTAATTTCCTGGGAACCTAAAATTAATCCAAATCCAAGTACTATAACATAATTTAAAATTTTTATTCAATAAAATAGAAAAAAAACCATCTCTCCCAACTTTTTAATAAAACTGCATACAAAATTATGATTTGATAGAGGATTGTAAATATTTTTCTATCGTTTTAAAATAATTACTTTCCAAAAATGATTCAAGAATATGCTACGGAACCCTTTATTCTGTGAATAAAATTAAAAATGGTAAATAAATTGTTCCGCCATCTTGAAAATCGCGGAAACTCAAGTCGCCGCGATGTCAGCAGATAGGTAGCGCGCGATTGGCGTCGCGCGTCGCGTGCATGTGTACGAACGTATATGCATTTCTATTGCGAGAGTCGCCTGGATACTGAAGTCGTAAGGTATCGGAAACTTGAGTCTTATAGTGGACGAAGGGCCTTAGGGGCAGAAAACGTTTTCTCTTTTAGTATGGACGAGCGCACGGTAGACGATCCTCTTCAAAGTAGATAGGTAATCATTTAATGATAGACTTGGCCTCATTAAATTTTAAAGATGTACATCATAACCAGCCGTAAAAGAAAACGAATCAAGACATGGATTAAGATAGAATATTAATTCCAGCGTTAATTAACACACAAAAAAATATGCTTCTGTTATTAAAAAAAGCAGGTGGATTTCAATAAACGCTGAAACAAGCTTTTATATGGTGATTAAGGGAAAGTGAGCATGAAAATATGCAATATTTTTCCAAAATTAGATAGCTCTTATACTTTCGAAGAAAAGTGGCTGTGACATACGGACGGACAGACAGGCAGACATGACGAATCTATAAGGGTTCCGTTATTTTGCCATTTGGCTACGGAACCCTAAAAAGGCTCCTTATTAGTATTATTAAATAAAATACATAAAAAATGTAAGACAAGAACACACCTAACGTCAGCAAAAAATTAAGTGTTCCGCATAACCATGCGTGCGTGTTCACGTCGAAAAGGTCCCCGTCTAATATTTTAAGATGATTAAAACGACAATTCAGGGTTAATCTCTCAGGGTTCCAAGTAGTAAACGTGGGGTAAAACATTGACTTTGTTTGCACCTCTAATGTGCAGTACCGAGTTTATAGGTAAAAAGTCAGCGGGACTGTCTCATTACGTAAGCGTGACCCTGGAACGATAAAGGCTATTGAACACCGTGAAATTCGCTACGATAAAAAAAGTACCAAAACCCTTTTTACGTGGTACAATCATAAACTTAGTTTTTTCGTCCTGAGTGGAGCGGATGGACTGTCAGAGAATTGTACTGACTAAAATCTAGGGTATCCTTCAATAGCCGTTCACGTTCCGGGGTCACGGCTACGTGTTAAGGTCCCGCGACCAAAGGTTTTTAGGTGAGAGTGGTAGGTTTCATGGAAATCTGACCGACTTGGTAGATAATGAAGATTTTTAGTGCAGGAGCGTGGAGCGGTTAAATGCTTCATGTTCAACTCAGCCCATGTTACTGAACGTTACTGAACAATACTGATGGGCTCGATCAATTTCTCATTTTGTATGAAAAATCTTTTTTTTTCCCAAAAGTTTTAGAAAAATATTGTTCAGTAACATGGGCTGAGTTACCCCACGAGACGTTTTGCGCTATTAACGTTACACGTTGTATACATTTTTGATTGTTGACATTTTTAGCCGATAAATCAAACTGATTTACTTCATAGAAATGTCATTTTGAAATAAACTTCCTATGAGCATGACACAGTTCACCAAAAATTCATACAAGCGATAGCATTTCCTCTGATAAACAACTACAATGTAGTTTCTGTAGAAATTCTAAAATCTAATCCAATTTAAAGTCCAATTTGCAGCACATCTAGCAGGCAACTGCTATTAAAACCCATACAATTTCGCGAATGTACCAGGCGAACTACAAAGTGTGTTACAACAAAATTTGTTATACTTACCCGACAATTACCGTTAAAACTAGCACTTGGGAGGGTAGCGTGTGGCCGCTTCTACGAAACTCCGACCTACTCAAATTATCCGTATGCAGTTCCCCGACTTTCAACCATCATGCGATTTTTTTCACTTCCGACTTTTTTAACAACGTTCGTGGTATCGTGCTTACGGAGCTGTTCCAAAAATTTGCTCTTTTTTCGTCCAACTTTGAAGAGTTTTTTTTCGGGTTATTTGTCAAAGCATACTTAGAAAGTCTGTTGTTTTGCGTGTAAATGTTTTAAAACCTCTGTAGGTAAGGGAATGTTGAAGTATTTCCTTACTTTATGCTATCTGAAACTTAAACCTTTTGGAATTGCGTTAAGGAAATTTCACCTTTAGTTGTGTGCAGTGTTTGAAGCTAAAATAAACGCAACACTGCATTTTTTGTAAGGGTGTGCCTCGTTTACTGTGTGCAGTTCACCACGTTTAATAGCGCACGAAGAAAAAAAAAATTATGTTTTCAGGTATCTTTAGAAAACAGTCTTTAAAATATATAACAACTTACATTATCATCATCTGCCTAGTCTAAATATGACTATTGGGGTTTGATTTCAGTTCAATAAAATACAGCTGAATACCAGTACCTATTGTACAGACGCTTAATAAATTATCAACCTTAACACAATAGTGAAAGGTTTAATGTTTTATTGGTAAAATTAGTTTGGGGTAGGTTAACCTGCTGGCGTCTGTACATGAAGCTAGTTCCTTATCTGTCAATTCAGTTATTACTGCATAATACTGATAGTGAGCACAAATCATCCAAATACACTAAAATAAAAGAGCATTTGAAGAAATGCTTTCAAAGAATTCATCGGCATTCAAATGGAAGCGACTTATTTCTTTATTTCACAAAGCATTCAGCCGTTGCCAGGACATTCCTTGGCAAGCCGGTCGAGCTTCAGCGCTCGAGGAACCCGCTATTAAAGATTTTACTTTTTTAGGGTTCCGTACACAAATGATAAAAAGGGCTGTCTCTCCGTCTGTAACCAGGACATCTCTCACTAAACTACGAATTATGTATTACAATACAACAAATACTAAAAAACAGAATAAAATAAATGCTCCCATAAAACAGACCTGATTTTTTCTTTTGCTCGATATTGATAACGGTATCAGTAAAAATCCAATCAGTTCAGTTCATTTTATTCAGAAATATTCACAGAATATTTAGTCATTCACTTTAAAAACAAATAAAACATAATAAAAATTTAAAAGTGTTCCCATAGAAAAAATGTGATTTCTTTTGCAGCTTTTATAGATAATGGTACGGATTCCTTCATGCGTTAAGCCGACTCGCACTTGGCCGGTTTTTTTTAAACGTACCGCCCGATCCCCAACGGCACGTTTTTGTGCCACCAAAACACAAACCGATATTAATCCTTTTTTTTGGAAAAATAAGTCATAAAATCGATTAGTATTTAGTGGAAAAACATTTTCCTCGGAGGCTCGAGAGGTTAAGTGTGTAACTTTGCTACAAGAGTTGAATTTTATACCCGCTAGGGTGTAAAATTCAACTCTTGTAGCAAAGTGGACGCTACCATTCCGACCAAGTCTTGGATTCAAATTCAAGTTAAATGCTGTCTTCTGGAGATAAATTGGTTTAAGTCACGGATTTCGATTCGTTTTATTTGGTGGGAAGATGGACGTTTATATTTTACACCGTTTTAGAGTTTACTTTGCTAATGTTTATGGGAATGTTAGAATTTAATGAAGCCAAGGTACTCGTTTTCTAGTTTTATGCCAGTTTGGTATTGTTACCAATCAGAATATTTAGAACACCAGTATACTTTTCTCTTTTTTTCTTCCATCGGTCAATTGTGGCGCAACAAACAATGTTTGTTCAAAGACATTTGGAAATTCGCAAAAAAAATTGCTTTTTCATACAAAATGAGAAATTGATCGAGCCCATCAGTATGAAAAATGTTTTTTATTTTTTTTAATTCTTCAGTAACATGGGCTTAGTTACCCCACGAGATGTTTTGCGCTATTAACGTTACACGTTGTACTATAGGTAGTGCATTGTCTATCAGTGAATTCAAAATTGGTAATCTGTAAATTAAAATGAATCAAGAAAACATTTAAAACTCAAAAAAACAGTTGCGAAGAAAATAAAATAAAAATCTCCATATATCCTGCATAATTTTCCTCAAAACACCAAAATTGATTCAGATATAAGCGTCGACAGATGACGAATCCAAGATGGCCGGAGATCCGAACGCAAAATTATCTTAATTCTTCCCTTGAGATTAAACTCAGATCTCTTTTAAAAATTACCATGAGAAGCCTTACAAGTTCTTAGTTAAAAATTAAATTATACTTGTCTTCTTCAAAATTATTAGCCCACTCAAGTCCCGAGAGGATATTGTATTAAGGGAGCTGAATGAATTTGCATGTTAAAACCTGGCTAATAGCACTACAGTCTCAAGTTGGGCGAAGTTGACTGAAGTTGTGGGTACATAGATTTGGTTTTAAGTCTTATGTAAAATGGTGTTAAGAGTTAATATTTCTATTCTTACTTTATGAGTCGTAGGGATAGTAAAGTTTTGTTTTGTATTGTGTGAATCTGTAATAGTATTGAGGTTGTAATGATAACATTGTGTGAGTTATCACAGAGTTGAATTGTGTTAGTAGACTTTCAGTTTCATTAAATGTTACATCATTATCATAAAACAATGGTTTTCTTATCTGACGGTAGCAAGCAATACTCTGAATGTTTTAGTCTTTGCCTAGGTACTTCTTTTGATTTGTCAACGTTCATACACCTAGTCTTAAGCCACTCCAACCTGGTCTTACCTAACTCTCAAAAAAATTATCGGATAACAATGTCTAGCCAATATGCATATTTCGTGCTTTTGCCCGTTTTATGACCCACGCTGCTCAGTTCCTATTGATGTATAAGCCTTAAGCCTCCTTTGACAAAAAAGGAATAAACACAAACATATTTTTTCTATTCGAATCAGTAGCTCCTGAAATTAGTGCAGTCAATCTCTTCTGCTCTATAATATTAGTGCAGATAATAATTTATGGAAGACTTAGAAAAAATAAGTACGTGAGACTGAAACCCTACAGTAAGTCTTCACTTGTAAACCGACCTAAGATTGGTAGCTTCATCGCATCATCCTACATAGGAAAATACTTTTGCCATACCAGCCAAACTTTCCCGTACACACTCAATAAAAACCTGACATAGTATCAATACCCCATGTTTGCAAATCCTCATACCGAATTCAAGTTATATTAACTTGTTTGAGTTTACGAACATTTTTCTTGAAACGCTTAGATATAAAGGAACATTTTCAGTACACTTTCAGCCTCTTTGTGCTAATCAAAAGACTTTGAAAGTGATGTTTTGTATTGAGCTCCCGTTCCTTTTAAGTTCTGTTTGCTATTTGTTTTTTATTGATGTGTTTGATGTTAAATTGTTTGGGGGGTTATTAACAGGTGGCAATTTAATTTTAATGGTTCGTTGGGGCTACTGAATTTTTTTTATGTTTTTAATTGGAAGAATCTTCTCTTTAATATTCTCTTCCATTCCATGGATGGGTTTTTGGCAATATCTCGTTTGAATCAGTCATAATGACAAATAGTCAATCAAGTACAACTATAACAAAGAATGAGGACTAAATTGTATTTGAAGGTCTGTAAGAAAATTAGCTTATGGTGGATCAGAATTCAACTTAGTCGATTGAAAATTATTAAAGTACAGGAGCCTAACCATGAGCTCTTAACGATTCTGTATAGGCTGTGGGAAAGAGACAGAGCTATACAAGTCGTCTAGCACCATCTCTTTCCCTCAGCCTAAACTGGATCGCGTTAAGAGTTCATGTTAGGCCACCAGGAGGGTTTTTACAACGTCTAAAAACCAGGCTAGTTCCAGTGAGTGAACGAGATGGCGCTAGACGACTTGTATAGCTCTGTCACTTTCACTCACCGGAACAAACCTGTTTTGAAGATATTGTAATACCCCCCAGGTCATTTTCTAATTCTTTCCGTGCATACAATACTAGTAGCATCGTACCAAGTTAGTTAAACAACTAACTGCGAGGTAGCTAACATCTATTATACAGCCATACATCGCCCATACCACCAGTTAACAGGGTCTAAGTGGCGAACGACGTGGACCGATCGTTCCCGGTATCTCTAGTGTTGGGACACAACAAATTACCCGCCTATTAACTGCGGGTCTCGTACGCTATATGTAAACAGGACTGGCCCTTGTTCCATTTGAATAACGGGACCTAGCGTATGGAGAAGGCTTTATTGAAATTGAGTGGTGCAGTTGGCTTTAAACTTATGAGTTGAGGGTAAGTATTTTGAACGTCCATTTGGGAAAGGATAATGATTATGGCAATGGTTTTGATGTTTCCTTTGATAAATCAGGATGTAATTAATTTAATGCACGTTTACGCAGAGAAATGTAGAGAGAATTTCTTTTTGCAACGGTGACAGCAAGACATGCTAGTTGATTTTACAACATTTCTAGTAATAAATACTAAGTTCTTAATTGTTATCTCTACTACTTACTTAGTATTGTTACTAGAAATGTTATAAAGTCAACTAGTGAGTCTTGCTGTCACGGTTGCAACCAGAAGTTCTCGTATAGGTAGCCAGACATTTCTCTGCGTGTTGGTTTATCACACAACTAGCAATGCGCTGCGACTTAAAAAGGGTTCAAATTTTCGACTTACCAAAGAAAATCCACCCATTTTCTTAAAACTTTCTTCCATGTAAACCTTGTCCAAACACAAAAATAAAGATAACCCGATTTTGTGTAGTCGTTTTTAAGTTATGCGCTTACAGAAATAAACTTTGTTTTATGCTGTGTTAATTTAAAGATTGGGTAGTTAAATATTTAGAAACAATTTCAAATTCTGTCTATTGTCATCTCTACCACAAAGTACCAATTTTTTTGGAGAAGAATACGTTACGAAGGAATAGGTACCACGATACGTAGAGTTTTTCAAATGCTAAGATGTGATACGACCAGCCTGCGTTACCGTAGTAGCAGTAAACTGAAAGCTTTCTTCATCATCATCTGCCTAGCCTTTTCCGAACTATATTGGGGTCGGCTTCCAGTCGAACCAGATGCAGCTGAATATCAGTATTTTACATGGAGCGACTGACTATCCAATCTCCACAACCCAGTAACTGGGCTATATGATACCCCACGGTAAGACTGGTTATCTGTCTTATGAGCTTCTGACTAACAGTAACGAGTATCAGAGATTTAGAAATGGCAGCCGGGACCAACGTCACGTTTAAGTGCTTTGGTTATGGTCATTGGTCACCCATCCATAGACCAACGGAAGAACACAACGAACTCGAACGAAAAGCTTTCATATCACAACTAAATAGATTTTTAAAAGACTAGGCATACTTGCTAGTGACCACTTACAAGCGGTCACTATTTTGTTTTTTAAAGCGCCCAGAGAACACACTAATATAAAACCATCTTTAAAATTACTGCTCAAAAGCATCATATAAAAAATATTCAAACGATATTCTGCATCACCTACCTTTCCCAAGTCCCCAACGTATCTCAACATCATTAATGATGGACGGATATGACGTCAGGTGTTGAACACGGGTACCGTAATCTACGGCGTTATCTCGATGTGTGAGGACAGCAGGAATACACGGGTAATGCTCGCCAACCTGGGATACGGAGCTTATATTTGATGGATGGAATCTCTAATGAGATTTGGCTGTGATTTGTAGTTGCTTGGTTTATAGATGGGTTGATAGAAATGGGCTTGTCTTTTACGCTAAAGAATTTATCAAGTATTTACCGTTACCAATTAATTATTGCATCTACTTTCAGGGAAGCCTGAAAACTGTACTAGGAATAGTACAGAGAGCCACGCTTTTTAAACGCGCCGTCGACACGCGTTTGTAGCGATACAGACACGATGCGCACGCAAGTCAGACGCAGCCTGTCTGCGCTGTTTGATAAAAACGCGCCGTTGACGCGCGTTTCATAAACTGAAACGCGTTTGAAAAACGTGTTGTGCAGGCCTTTAGCTGACCGACTTTAAACTACAAATTGCTAATAACTGGTTTATCAAAATATGTTCGTTAACGTATTTCTCAAAACATAGTTTTTTTTTAAGTTTCCCGGCGTCTCTTTTACAGAGGTTGCCCACCTCTGCAAGCAGCGTATTCATCGATAGCCCCTTTTTTTGAGGTGTATCAAATGGGTCCTCGTGCTCTAATCGGAGCGGAAGATACTATCTCACTCTTACTGACTGAAAGTACGTCTTGTTCCATCGATTCTTAGCGCATATCCTGCTAAGAAAGTCCCGCGACCCCGGTAGTCGTTTGGCCCTTTAAAGGCCCCATTAGTTTGCTGACAGCTCCACGCCGTCTACCCTACAATAGATGGTATTTTGGAGCTGGATTATAATAATTTTGTAATGAAATGAAATGATGTTTATTTATGCAAGTAGGTTATATCAACACTTTTACACGTCTTTTCATAAAACTAGGAGGGGCCGGTGTTTCGTACCTGACTACTCTGCGAAGAAACATCCGAAACAAACTCAGTTCACAGTCTCTTTTAAAGTCCAGACATCATAAATGTAGAACAGTTTATACGAGGACCATGCAGGCAATGTCTGAAATGGTCAATGAAGTAAGTAGTAGTACAGAAATTACAGTTTAAATAATAGCATTGATATCGGTTGCATTTTCGAACCCAACCTCAACTTAGTTGCAAAATTAGAGTTCTGTGAAAAGTTTAAATTACAACATTAAAATTTTATACACTTTTCATCGCTGCATAATACACTTCAAGTTCCAAACTCCGTAATAAAGTTTGCGTTAATTTGCGAAACTACTTTAAAATAAAACTTTAATGACTGCCTGTCAGGTGCAAAGTAGGTTTAAACTAATTTACTTAAAAGAAACTTTGCTAATGATAAGTTTAAATAAAATTCTAGCCGCAATAAAGTTAGTCACGTTATAGTAGCCTGGTTCAACGTTAAGTTTAATATTGTAGCAGTTGAGTTCAAGTTAAATTTTTAAAATCAATTTGTTCACCAGTTTAGAGCTTGTATACCTTTATATTATAGTAAAAGAGTAAAGGAAAATTTCACGATGATTAAAACTTTGAGAGCATTGATATCATTGTATTGATGAATTTGCTTATTATAATTCTGTAACTACATACGTCTTACAGCCGCGAATGATATTTTAAAACATACAGCCTAGCACTAGCCTGCAAATTGCAAAAAACGTTAGAAAATTTGAATTTCGCGGGCTGGTTTGAGCATTCACCTTAACTACCCTCGCTCCAGGAATCCCTTGCACCGCCATTGTGGAAAACTATCTCAGCTCCGCTTAAAAATAAATGTCTATGTTTCAAGGAAATTGGAGGCGAACTGTTTTCTGAGCTCGGACGACGACGATGTTATAATGCTATCTTTGTCTTGAGTGCTTTCAAACGGAGGGTAGTTTAGCTTCCAAGTGTGTTGTCTCTTTTTTATTTATTAAAATGTTTGATGGTCAATGGATACAGGATAGTGGATTTTTAGTCGTCCGTGAGTACCTACTTCATATTTTCTCATTTATGATTTTCAAACACCTCATTTATTTAACGTTGTGAAATCATCAAATAAGTCTGTAAGTATGCTCCACCGTATCGTCCAGGCGTTCTACACAGTTTAATCACCCCGGGGAGTAGGTAGTAATTTTTAAAAACCTTGAAACACGTGTTTAATGAATTTGGTCGAAAAATCTAAATTCGAAGTTTCAAGACAATCGGATTTTAGATTCATATTCATACAAAAGTTTATTCCATTTTAAACCCCCTAATAGGCGAGCTACACTTATTTTTGCGATAAAAGTATTTGAGTGATCATTTTAAACTTCCATTAACGCGAAATAATTAACAGTATTTCCCGAAAGTGTGGCCCTAGCATCAGGGAATGAATTTCCTGACCTCTAGTCCTAGTGCACTAAAACTGACCCACATGACGAATTTTCCCTGTAACCTGGGTGTGTTTACAAACATTTAAACTCACATACACAAACACCCAGACCAAGAAAAACCAAACGAAATCATTGGTATACCAATATTCCATGCAAGCCAGCTCCGTATACCACATTATGCAAACTGCGTCTAATTCAATGATGCCCTACTTCCCCTTTCTACGAACATAATAATAACATAGGGAAAACCGAAGTAAACAGATGTACGCCAATCTCTATTATTTTAGGCAAATAGTTCAAAGGGTTTTTCTATTTGTTTACTGATCTTTTTGAAGAATAAAGACATACAGTATGTTCAAGGAAAAATGTTTTGCAAATATGGTCACTGCGTTTGCGTCATCATCTGCCTAGCCTTTTCCCAACTAAAAAGAAAAAGAAAGTTCCGAGCTTCCGGTTTTTCCGATGGTTTTTGAAAAACTAATTAAATAACATGTAAATATTGCTTCATTTTAAATACTTCAATAATTTTAAGATGAATTAATATAAATAACATAATTCATAAAAGTTTTCAGTTTCATATAATTTACGCTAATAGGTACAGTTTTGATTTTATTGATTGCATTTCCCGGGCGAATTGTCTACTATATTGGGGTCGGCTTCCAGTCAAACCGGATGGAGCTGAATATCAGTATTTTACATGGAGCGACTGCCTATCGAACCTCCACAACCCAGTAACTTGGTAATAGGATACCCCATGGTAAGACTGGTTGTCAGACTTTAGAGCACTACAAATGACAGCCGGGACCAACGGCTTTACGTTATTTCCGAGCGACGGAGGAAACTCGCTATGACAGATGGTCACCCATCCACAAACCGACCTCGGCAAGCGTGGCTTAACCTGGAAGATCTGCCTGTGCGGCTGTAATTATTTAGTCACGAGCTCCTTCACTGCGTTCGCGTACAACTCGAAAATTATCCCGCGTGAACATAAAATTGGAATGAAAACTCCGATTCAGTTAATTTTAAAAATAGCTTATAGCCCTTTATGCCATTTTACCTAGTCTTAAGGTCGGCCCTACATGTTTTTGCCATATTGACGCCATTTAAGTTTCACGATTAAACTTGTAAGTAAGTAACGGTACCTGAACTCTAAACACATTTTCAGGTCGATACAAAGTCTACTTATCTCCCTGAATAACTAAACAGGATCGTGATAATCTGCTTTCACTTAGCCACCTTTAATGTACGGGATTTACAACCTATTTTGTTAGTCATAGCAGCTTTATTTTGCTCTAAGATGCGAGAGTGAGTCCTGTGGATTTAACATTTAGAATTTAATTAATTTCTTCTGTTAGGTTCTGACTTATAAAATAACTCATTTGATGTATTATTAAGAGTTTAACTTTTGTTTTATATATTTACAATTTATTTAATAAGTATAATGCAATCCATCAAATGACCTGGCAACATAATAACTATTCAAGTTTATATTTATCGTCTGTAGAAATGCTGGCTGTGAACAGTGAAGTGTTCTTAAAAAAAAAAAAACAAAGGAATGTTGTCGTTGATTTTTGGCGGAAAATAGAATTTTGTTGGGTGGCATTTTTTCCATGAATAACGAATTTTAGAATAATAATTGTGCCTTTGTTAAAGCGTAAAATAAGTGAGATAATTATATTGTAGAAGTAATAACTTCCGTTGTGTTTTGAGACTAGTTATTGGAACGTTATAAAAATTAAACACTGTTACTGGAGAGAAGTTGTTTTATTACACTTCGAAACAGAGTTGTACGAGTACTATACTTTGCTGGCTGCTATTTGAATCGCGCTTGGAACAAGATGCGCCGTCGACCCGAGCATGGTCCATAATCGGACAGCGAGTCGCCCATTACGCGCCGTCCGCATGCCCGCGCCTACGGTTGCCACAAATCGCTCGCTGTCCTCTCCCATACACGTTCCGCCTCCTCCTTCGCTAGCATGACTGCTTCGCAGGAGGCGCCCACATCCCATTCCTTCTCGCCCCGCAGCATGGCCTCGACCAATGCCGGGCGCGAGAAGTCGCTGTCTATCACCTCCATGAGGACATGGCGGTGCTTCAATAAATATTATAGGAAACACAAAACGTACGTCAATAAGTGACAGCAGTATACAAAAACGAGAGAGGGAAAACTGAATCAAAGGATGTGTGTGTCAAAGGAATTGACATTTGAATTTAGATGAAATATGTCGACAGGAGTTTTCAAGATACAAACTACAAATACAACAAATACTGAAAATTCATGCTAAGGGTACTGATACGAGGGCGGAGTGATAAGTCTGGTAAAAATGAAATAAGGAAACAACTTTTTTAAAAAATTATGATTTATTTTTCAACGTAATTTCCATCTAACTCAATGCACTTCATCCAGCGTTTCTCAAACTTTTCGATCCCTTCCGTAAAGTATGACTTAGGCAACCCTTCGAAATAGGCATTGGTTTCGAGTATGATCTTCTCGTTGGAGCTAAATCTTTTTCCGCCGAACCATTTTTTTAAATTCGGAAACAGAAAATAGTCGCAAGGGGCCAAATCTGGCGAATATGGTGGGTGAGATAGCAACTCATATCGCAACTCATGTAATTTGGCCATGGCAATCGCGCAAGTGTGCACTCGTGCGTTGTCTTGGTGGAAGAGGATTTTCTTCTTAGCCAAATGCGGTCGTTTTTCAAGTAAAATTTGGTTAAATTGGTCCAATAAATTGGCATAATATTCGCCATTGATCGTTTTACCCTTCTCTAGGTAGTCAATATGGATTACCCCACGTGCGTCCCAGAAAACTGTAGCCATCACCATAATGGCCGATAAAACTGCTTTGGCCTTCTTCAGAGCTGGTTCGCCCCTAGCAATCCATTGTTTCGATTGTTCCTCGGTTTTTGGTGTATGGTGGTGGATCCACGTTTCGTCTACCGTTATAAAACGCGCAAAAAATCAGGTTTATTCCGTTGTAACAACGCCAAACCTGCCTTTGAAGTGGTAACTCACATGCGTTTTTGATCAATAGTCAGTAAACGCGGCAACCATCGCGCGGAGACCTTTTTCAAATCTAAATGTTGGTGTAAGATAGGTATTGCGCACACGTTTGTCTGAGATGCCTACTATCTCGACTATCTCGCTCACTTTTACTCTTCGGTCATTAAACACTATGTCATGGATTTTAGCGATCATCTCTGGAGAAGTGACCTCAACTGGGCGTCCTGGGCGTTCAGCATCACTTGTGCTTGTACGACCACACCGAAAATCCGTAAACCATTTATAATCATTTTAATCGATGGAGCAGAGTCCCCATAATATTTATCAAGCCTTTGTTTAGTTTCCGTAATAGTTTTTTTGCGCAAAAAATAATGTTTATTCAACACTCGAAATTCACTTTTCTCCATCTTTGCGAAAATGCATTATATTGTTTTTATTTAATGGCTTTAAAAAAAAAACTAACCAGCGGTACTGGCTGAAAATTTAAATATAATCCCTCAAAAGAGTTGTGAACAAGGAGGTTACATTCAATTTACGATAATTTTATTCCGAAATAGATTTTTACCAGACTTATCACTCCGCCCTCGTATTTCTCACTACAATCACTGAAACAGACATTCGAATCATATTCGAAGTCGATTTCAATTACTGACGAGAATTGAGCCTACGATATTCATAGCTAGCAATCATCAAAAGCTAATGAATAAACACGTAAACAATTATGGCGTTGGTACGGCATGGATTGACTAACTTTTTGCTTTGAGTTTCTGTATGTTAACGTAATTTTAAGTTTGGCTTTCATTGTAAATATTGTGCACAATAAAGAATATATATATGTGAAGGGTGCAAAATGAACCCTAATACTAAGGTTATTCCAATTAAAATTTATTCGGACAACAATCCTTATTTTAGTATCATTACAAAACAGTTTAGGTACCAATGCACACATCATGCCGAAGTTGATCAGTTTCAGAAAACATGTTTCCAATATTAAAAGCCTTCACAATGAGATCATAGTGTGATGATGTCCACCACAGCTTTAAGGATATAATTGTGGCTATTCCGCACTACAGGTATAATAGTAAAACTCGCACTTGACCGGTCTTTGTTTGATGTTCCAAACAAATGGCCAGTAGTACACCGAAAAGGCAAGAATAATGCCGAAGCGAATCCTATAGAGATGTCAACTACAATACTGGTTAGGAGTCGCGGGTGTTGATTCGATTGTTTCTTATCAATGGCTGGAAAAAGCGAACCGGTGTTTTGTTATTACTTTGTTCGTTTTTGTTGACTGTTGTGACTCATTCTTATTTTTGGCTTAGTTCGGTTTGTTTGGTGACGAATTTCGCTTAGTTGTCTCAAATTGTATATATTATCTAGTTCTCTACCGCATATGTTATATGCCATTAATTTGTCACTTCGCAGCTAGAGCAAATTCCACAAGTTTTGATCAAATCTGGCAACTATACACATATGACCAACCAACTATATAACTAACACTTTTTTTTTTGTGGGAAAATCCTCACGGATACCCTCCGACTAGGGCAGGCGGAGGGTTATGTCGGACTCAAACCTACTAAAAACCCACTATTCCTTCTTGTACCATTGGTCGGGGGCCCGGGATATAATATATCAAACATTCGCGCGCACCCCCAACTAGTATCGGCCCGCTATTCACGGCAGACCTATCTCCAAGTACAATGTGTTCATCGCACGTTCTCCTTAAAAACACTAGTTTCCCCTTAACATTTCAACTGACCAACATAGAGCTGGTTCTGCAAGTTCCACATTCGGTTAACAGTACGAATACGAAACTTTGTACCAGAATTCCATTTTAGTAGATAAACATAATCATTCATTTATTTTTGCTTACTCTATTTCATCTCAAGTTATCTTTAAGTTACTTGAAATCTCTTTAGTAACTGGGTCCGTATCATCGCTATCTCGCAGTAATCTAACTACTGTGATCCCGGTTAAATTCAGCAAATTGGTTCTCCCATTAGAAGCGTGCGACCAATTTAAAACGTGAGCGTTTAATGAGTTCCTAATTATATCAATTGGCTTGAAATCTTCTGGGTTTTTCTTCTTCGTATCTTTTAAAAGATTTTCTTTTCTTTCAAAAATTGTAATGGGAGTTCTTCAGAAGCTTCTCAAACATAATAAATCTACTTGTGAAAGAAGTTCTTTGGATTTCGATATCTAGTCTTTGTTCTCGATATTTTCTGCTTAAATATTGTTTCAGATTAACGTTTTGAAAATTACCTGATTTCGAACAGAAGTATGAACTTGAATGTTAACGTATGTAAAGTCGGAGGTATAAAATGGATGAATTTTATGAATGACTAGTTGACCCGGCAACTTTGTACCACCTCAAAATCAACTTTTAAACCTTTTCTGGACTTCCAAAAGTAATTCAAAACTAGCAATTGATTTTTATATTATAGAAGACGTGATCGAAAAAGGAGTAAATAATACCATGAAGTCTGACATGAAAAAATTAAGAAGCACGCTGTTACAGTTTAAACATGTTGCTGGTCTTATTTGCATGCCTGAATTGGTAATACACAGTGAATTGTGCATTTACTTGAGATCTAGAAATATATGATTTTGAACTGTGTTGAGTAATAAACATTTGAACCTAATCAAAATGAGATAAGTAATTATAGGAATGCAATGAAATGCAGATCAAAAAAGTTTCTTGAACTACATTATCACCTACGTCTGTCTCCTTTGTTCTTAATATTAATGTCTTAACTCCAGCTTTCAATCTTGAAGCCTCTCAATCTTACCTGCCATAACCAGTAACCTCCACGTTTGGAAGCCAGCCAGGCATTCGTTAATATAACCGGAATGTCCTACACAATGCGCATACAATAGTCATCGACATGTACGTTAGTGGCTCTAATATCCCACCGGCCATTTCGCATCGTAATCACAGCCCTGAATTATTGTTCCTGTGGATTGTTCGTGTGTGTGTGTGTTGTGTTTGATTGTTTCAGTGAATAATTAGGGTTGCCTGTATTGTGTTTGTTCGAGGACTTTTATTACGTTTTAAGTGCCGCCCTTTAATGGATTAGTCGATAACTGTTGTTAGATTTGCATCTTTGTCATACGATTTCATTTCATCTTCATTTTAGTCATGGTGATCAGTGTGAAAGCCGTGTCATGTACCCATAGTACATGATACAGAAGAATGTAGAAACATTTCGTGAGAAGAGGTTCCAGTATTTGTGGAGAAAAGAGAAGAAGTCGACAAAAATAAATATAACCCAGTTCATTAAAGAAAGGAATGTTTAATGGCGGCTTGTACTTGATCTGGTTTAATTTAAAACGCGTAACAAAATGTTGGAAACGACAAAATTTCCAACCACACGAAATTCCCAGCGATACACCGTATACGTTTGAAACTGGTCGTATTAGCACCAAATTAGGTTAGTTTGGGCAGTTTTCGGACCGCGTTAACGATGGACATTCGTTATCGAGTGTACCTGTACTGTACTGTAGTTGTATTTTGTAAAATAAGGGCTTTAGGAATAGCTAACAATTGAATTGATTTTATAAGGGACAATTATGTTGTCACCTGAGGCCTTACCACGAGCTCTTAACGGGATCCAGTTTAGGCTGTGAGAAAGAGACAGAGCTATACAAGTCGTCTAGCGCCATCTCCAGAGGCGTCTTTACCTATAGTGCAGGGTGTGCGGTGCACGCGGGCGCCGTGTTTCAGGGGGCGCCGAGCGCCTTCTAATGGTACACCGCCAGAGATGCGTCGATGCCAGCGCTCCCAAAGACCCTGCGCTCGTGATATGGCCACCGCCGAGCGCGTGGTAGCAAAGCATAAAAATCTGTTATTTCCTTAAGTTTCCGTAAATGATTACTTTCCAGAATTTGTTTCTTATTAGCAAACACTATCGAATAGCACTCCGTTAGTCGCTCGTTCTACTGTTGTAGAACACACATGCATTTCGTAGAATTTTAAAGTGAATTATATGTTTCTAGAGCCCCCACTCATAGTATTCTTCTAATAGTAACTATTTATCATTTCTAGCATCTCAGCAGCGACCTGCACGACCGCGTTTGTTGGAAATTTCACACCGAAACTAAAATTCTACAATAGAGCAGACAGGGCAAGAACTCGCGCGACAGTTTTTTCCGAAGTTTTCTCTTTATCTGTATTTTTTGTAAATGTTCATTTTATGTATAAACCAATGTTTATATGGTTTTTATTTCACTTTGATATTTACATACAATATTTGCGACGTCTCCAGAAACTGAAGCGATAGCCTCAAATATTTTTTTTCTTATCATTGGAAATTAATGGGAAAATACTTTGAGTATAAATAAGCCATCTGAATTACAACTATGCCAAGCGTAACCCCCCAATTATTGATTTTTCTTAAATACAATGATGCAGTTTTAGTTTTCTCTAAATCGGCCTCGAGACTCCTTTCAACGTTTTTCGATATTCCTAATAGTTTCGGATATAGCCATCCACGCCCAGTTGAAAAATTCAACCTGTAAAGCGGCAATTACATTATCCAATTTCAGGACGTCCTAAATTCAGGAAAGTGTAATCGCAGTTAGGGTGATTAGCATCCTAATTAGGACACGATTTGGTCCTAAATTGCATCCTGAATATCGGATCCTGAAATCGGACAATGTAATTGCCGCTTAACCCCTTCCTGAAAAAAAAAACTTTTTGCCTTCCGACATTATTTAAAAATTGCACCATTTGCATCCGAATAATTTCCATTTGAAAATATAACGGGAGGAAAAACCTGCTAGACTAGAGGGCGCCAGGGTACTGGTTGCACACGGGCGCCACAAGGGCTAGAGACGCCTCTGGCCATCTCTTTCCCACAGCCTAAACTGGATGGCGGTAAGAGCTCGTGGTAAGGCCTCTGGTTTAAAACTTAAGCCTTAGCACGAGTTTTCACTCTTTTACTTTACAGCGTCTTTCCAGTATTTACAGCGTTTCTTGTATGAAAAAATGGAACAGCGCCTCTGGTGTGCGAAGAAGGAACTAATTTTTTCCTTGAAAATTATCAAAGTTCCAGTTTACTTTACGTCTCAAATACTGAAAATTCGTGCTAAGGGTACTGAGGTCGTAATCACTGCCCATTACTACTAAAGAATTCAAAAAAAAAACATCAATCACGCATCATTCAGGTCCTGTAATAACTTAGGTATATTACTGAAGTTGTATACCCAATCATATCAGAAGCATACATAATATACTACTAGAGTGTACTCAGTGATTGAACGTAATTTAGACGATTGGTTTACTCGTTTCCTAAAGTACATAATTTCAAAGCCATCTGTGTAATTATACCCTTATATATATACCCTTACTATACTGTAGTTGAATCAATTTAGCTATCAACCTAATGCAAACTAGTAATCAATTAGATTTGTAGTGATTTGATGGCCGCGGGGCGTTGTATACAACATATAGGTTATAGAAGAAGGTCTACTCCACATAATAAAAGAAAACGCTCGCACACATATAGACACTGTACGTACATACAAGTATACTCGTGACTTACATTGATTCGAAATTGCGATTTTAAACAAATGACTGTCGCGTGTGAGCTTGCACTTAGGGTGCCTGTACACGGCGCATGTAAACCGCGCCTCAACATGCTCAAGCTACATGCGCCGTATACAAGCACCCCGCGGGTAGCATGATCGAGTAGCTTGCGCATGTTACTCGCGCGGGAAAACTGCAAACACGTACCATTACTTGCGCAAGTAGCATTCGCCGTGTACAAGCACCACGCTGGCAACTTGATCAAGTAGCTTGCGCATGTTAATCGCGCGGCTAACCCGCACCTTTACTTGCGCGGGTTACATGCGCCGTGTACAAGCACCCTTACTGTATGCAAAGGCGGGATCACAATTTATAGTTAACCGTAATCGGGTGCTACGAAATCTTCGAGCACTAAGTGCATTAAGTCGGTAGCCCGTATTATAGTGCTACTAATTTTCAACGCGCTGGAATGCGGGCTATCGACTAAGATTACGTTTTATGATATACAGTACTCATTGTATCGACTGGCAATGCATTGATAAATAGAAAGGAAAACTGTCAAAAAAGAAGCATAGACTAGATTAAAAACATGCCCCTTTCATTGATATTGACGATTTCGTATGGAATTCGGGCAATCGACCAAGTACAATACCACCATTTAATGTGCACACATTTTCGCTTGCTATTTGGAACCGGTCTTCTCTACCTATCTATTTCGTGGTAATACAGTCCAGGTTTTCGTTGCTAATGGCCGATGCATCGGTTCACCAATCACGTGGATGGCTGAACTTTAATTTGGTAATTAGCAGGTAATCTGACGTACGGGGCTTGTTAGTGGAGGTTTCGCTATGATTGGTGGTTATTTAACAGGTACCGGTTTTGTAATTTTGGGTTGCTAATTTTGGAAGATGAAATTGATTTGTGTAGGCAAGCTTAATATGATGATGACTAGATGATATTGAATAAATTTGAAAAAAAGTTCAAAAATCGATCGTATAGCTCTATAGTTTCTGACTCGCCCCATAAGAAGAAGGCGTAAGTTTATGTATGTACGAGTCCAAAAATATACAACGTGTAACGTTAATAGCGCAAACGTTAATAGTGGGGTAACTCAGCCCATGCTACTGAATAATGTTTGTTATAAAACTTTTGGAAAAAAAAAAAAAAGATTTTTCGTACTGATGGGCTCGATCAATTTCTCATTTTGTATACAACTTTTTTTTTTTCAAAATTTAAGAACAAACATTGTTCAGTAACATGGCTGAGTTACCCCACGAGAGGTTTTGCGCTATTAACGTTACACGTTGTATATTTTTTACGATCTTTTAACTTGTTTCGGCTCTCAAACTCTACAAAATTAATGTTTTCAAAAGACAATAAAAGCCCTACTACTAAAAGACTAAAATTATAAAGCAATCCAATAATAAACGACGTTTAACACAAAATAAACCTATTACCCCACACAATAAAGTTATTAAACCAATGATTAAACAGAGCATATATCCACATAAATACATTATTGATAACATTTAATCACCCTGAGAACAGTGACGTACAGTTTCACCTGACAAATTGGATATGAATTTCCAATGTGTTTCACGTAACCTGGTATATACGGATACGACAAGACGCGTACAGTCACGAGCAACAACATGTAAACACTTAACAAAAAACGCAATTTTGGAACGAAGTTCCTTATCGCGCGTTGTGAAAGGGGGCTAGACGGAAAAAATTCTTACGAAAAGTTGTCACGACACTTTTTTGCCTCGCCCCGCACCTCGCGCCTGCACCCCGCGCCCCGTACCCCTCACTCAATCCCCGTTCCTCGTGACTCTTGTCGTATTGCGGCTTGCACATGTTTCTCTGTCTCTCTCTCTCTCTCTCTCTCTCTAATAGGAAGCAAGCCATATATTTTCGTTTCGTCTTTCTATTTCGCATTGAACAGTGTGGTGTTGCGACAATTATTTTTGTTAACTTCGTTCCATCCGGGTGTCCCTTGACACCTCTCAAGTTTTTTCTCGTAAATTACTGGTCTCCACTTTGAAATAAGACCTATTTCGTTACAGTATGGCTTACAAAATAGAAGTCAAATGAAAAAGTCAGAAGTTTAATCAATATGGTAGCAGAACATCGGTTGTAACTGGCTTATTTGAAATAAATGATTTTGATTTGATTTGATTTTTGAATACTGTTTACATACTATTGCTCGTGACTGTACATATACCGCAATTGTTTTGAGAGACTCGGCTTACAAGTGGAGCATACCATCTTCGTAATGAAAGTCTCCTTGATACGAGTATACGTAGTTGTTATTGCCAGTGAACTAGACACATTTATGAACATAACATCGGGCCTGTAATCCCAGAAAGACTGTAAACACACATCCCTGTTGTTACCCACACCCACATTGACTAGCCTGTTGGTCTAGTGGTTAGTGACCCTGACTGCTATGGGTCGTGGGTTCGATTCCCACTCAGGACAAAATGTTTTTGTGATGAGCACGATCATTTGTTCTGTATCTGGGTGCAATTTATTTATAATATGTATGTATTTAGAAATATAATATCTGGTTGACCGAGCTTTGCTCGGTTTCTTAAATGTCTATATCTTGTGAACCGAGCTTTTCTCGAACCTGGGACTTGATAAATCGATTCCTTGAGCCAAAAAACCGCTAATCTGTAACTTTCATGGAAATCCTTGGAGCCGTTTCCGAGATCCTAATTATATATAAATAAATATACAAGAACTGCTCGTTTAAAGATATTAGATAAGTATGTTTATCAGTTGTCTAGTACCCATAACACAAGCTCTGCTTAGCTTGGGACTAGATGACGTTGTGTGATAGTTGTGGAATATTATTATTACATTGAGCTAACTAGCAGCATTTTGCTGTTGTATTTAAGTCCCTCGTTGTATGGGGGGCGAGCCTATTGTTATCAACCGTACATATCCTGATTTTTGGCTAGTTCTGAGATAATGGCAAACCCAATAACTCTTTGCCCGAGCTGGGAATCGAACCTGAGTCCTCATTGCTCGGCAGTCTTATTTGCATAGACCAACGTGGCAGTAGGTTTAGCATGTTTTTTTTTAACGTGGTAAAATCATCAAATGAGTCTTCCCAACCAGAGCATGGGCAGACTTGTACTGACTTAAATCCACGGTGTCCTTCAATAGGCCTTTACGTTCTCAGGTCACGGTAATTAATTCGTTACTCTTGCGACCAAGGTTTTGTATGCTAGTTCAGGAATTCTAGCAGATATTCTACAATGTAAAAGTAGATGTAGGAAAGGGTTTCCATCAGTTGTGTATTAATAGTAATTAAATACGTGTACCTAATGTGAAGCTAGTTTACACATGTCAGTTACTTATCTACTGTGTTTGTTTCGTATATTTCAAAGAACATTTCCAAAATTGCATTATATTAAAGTAATAATCTCATTTTGGCAAGAAAGTTAAAATTTGTATATCTAGATGATCTTCTTAATACTTCGTTTTTACATGATATTGTAATTATTGATTACAAATATTGTAGGCAAACACTTTGTTCTTACTTTCTTAACAAAAGTAATCGTTACATTTGGAACGAAGTTCCTTATCGCGCGTTGTGAAAGGGGGCTAGACGGAAAAAAATCTTACGAAAAGTTGGAACGACACTTTTTTGCACTTTACACTTTTTACCCCTCACTCAACGCCCGTTCCTCGTGAGTCTTGTCATATTGCGGCGTGCACATGTTTCTCTGTCTCTCTCTCTCTCTAATAGAAAGCAAGCTAGATATTTTCGTTTCGTCTTTCTATTTCGCATTGAACAGTGTGGTGTTGCGACGATTATTTTTGTTAACTTCGTTCCACCGGGTGTCCCTTGGCACCTCTCAAGTTTTTTTTTTTAAATAGGTGTGATCAATCAAGAGCAAGACAACGTTACATCAAAAGGCTTTGATTGTATACCTATGTCCTAAATTCTCACACGAAACATAATTCTATATTGATAACCCATCAGCTTGTCATCCATCACTTAGTTTCTGTATGCCATCGAAGCGGGAAACAAACATAGGTACTATTTGCGAGTCAACATGGGAGCGGTAAAGTTAGGCGTACGCTACAAGTGCTACAGTTTGCATTGAATTTGGTTCAGGTTTGTGTTTATTTAACTGAGTGATGCTGAGAAAAATATCAATAGTCAGAAATCTAGGTATATGTCGATAGATACACATATCAGTGTGTAATTATTTTTTTTACTGTCAAGAAAGCTGGGAAAAGATTCTATTAATTGATTGATTTCATATCAAAAGAGTTGAAAGCAAGAATAAAATTGTTGATGAAAACACTGACTCAAAATGACTCAAGACAGGAAAATTCAATCTACATGCAAAGATAAAAAAAAAGTATATTACAGAGACTTCATCAATTCGAATTATAACATAGACAGCTAGCCCATCAATCTTTAATACACATTTCCTTTTCGATTTGACGTCAACGTAATGACGTTTCATTTCTCAAGTCACACCGAAAAAAACCTCATGTAAATCTTATTCCCTCGACATCTCTCCAGCGATGTCGACATAAAAATTCGCCAACACGGAGGGGCACCCTCGCATCGAGAGGGTTTGAATATGCAAATTGTAAGGTGGCACTCTTAAAGCCCTCCGACAGAAATGGCGGACTTCCATCTCCAGAGAAAATATTATCATTGGAAATTCTTTTAAAGCAAGTTATTTGCTGAAAGAAGATTATCGGTGAAAGGTAGGAATTCCGATGTTAATGTGAAAACGTTTTCAGAGGACGATCAAAGGCAAATAGGAGGTGCTTACTCGTAATTTGTAAGACGTATGCCTTTATTTGAAGAATTCAGTACACAAGAATTTTTGGGAGATACTTTTCAGGTTCCGTACTACGCGAGGTATCTTGTATACCAATGTTTTGAGTGTATAAAATATTTGACATACAAAATTGGGCAAGGTTGTCCTACATAAACCAAAAAAATACTACAAAGGCAAAGAAAAAAGAAACAAATACAAACATCAACCCGGGGCCTGTTGAATATCCCAAAACGTTTCCGAATCCGGATTCCAGCCGTCTTCGCACTTTACTACCCACAAAAGTAAAAATATTTCACCTTAACCCCGCGGTTATTTAAAAGGGAAAAATGCTAAAGGTAACAGAGGTCGGTATAAGGTGAGGTTTGCTTGAATTCAGTGCACGTACACTCCGGGGAATTGGGCGGAGAGATTGGCTCGTAAAGACACAACGTGGCCACCCCTCCTTAATTATAATCCGTTAATTGTGAAAAATCACAACCCTTCCCACTCGGTATTTAAGGGGAGGAACTCGGTAAAAGTTGAATAAAGGCTAGGGTTGATCCACAATTATGATGTTCTGTTTTAAACTTTTTTGGTTTAGTACTTTTTTCTACGTGAAAAATATCACCACTAAGCTTTTTCATTGCTGTCATCATGAAACGTTTGCCAGGAAAAGTAATGGAATATGAAATTAATCTCGACATGTTGTATTTCATATTTCTTTAATTTCTTCTTCCTAGTCGCCAAGATGAAAATCTTGTATTATGTGCCGAGTATTGTCAGCACAAAATTATTGAAAACGTATAGCGTACGTGACTTGAAAATATGTGAAATATGATACCAACTTATTTAAGTACCGTTACGTCATATAAAAAATATCTCAAACCAATCATAATTATGACTGGGATCACCCACTTCTGGGTATGGGCCTCTCCTTTTTGCCATATCTTTCCGTTCTATGCGTCTCTTATCCATCTTTTCTTATCACCTCCAATCACCAAAAGTCTAACACCTTGTTAAAGTAATCATCACACATCATCATCTGCCCAGCCTTTTCCCAACTATATTGGGGTCGGCTTCCATTCAAACCAGATGCAGCTGAATATCAGTATTTTACATCGAGCGACTGCTTATCGAACCTCCACAACCCAGTAACTGGGCAATACGATACCCCATGGTAAAACTTGTTGTCAGATTTTACAGCTTCTGACTAACAGTAACGACTGTAAAAGATAGTCTTGTGTAGTTCGCGAACGAACTAGTTCGAAAGAACTGCTCCCACAGATGAACTAGTGATCTAGCTCCCACATTTTCCGCTCCGTAGTTCAGTAGTTCGAACAGAATGAAAGAGATCGACTGATCTAAGATCGTTGCACGGGAGCGGGACAGCACTACTCTATAATACTCCCGTTCGCTCACCGATCATGCGCGCATTCCATTTCGTACATTTTACACAAATTGTCGCATGCAGCAGGAACCGTATTAAAACGAGCGAACAAAGACAAACTAAATCTGACATCTCTTTGCGAGCGAACGATTTGATCGCTCTTGGTCGGTCGGTCTCTATTACGAGCTAGGAACTAACGAACTAGAAGAACGAACTAGTTCGTTTTAGAGAGCCGAACTAGATTGAGCGCTCTTAGTAGTGAACTAGAATGCCCAAGACTAGTAAAAGATTTACAAATGACAGCCCGGACCAACGGCTATACGTGCTTTCCGAGGCAGGTAGGACCGACCAACCTCGGCAAGCACGGCTTAACCCGAAAGATCGGCCTGTGCTGCTTTAATTATTTAGCCACAAGCTAAAGTAATAATCACACGAGTAAAACTAAATACTAACTTCAAATTTTAGTTCATGAACAATTACATTACCATAATTGTAATGCGTTTTATGGCCATAGCCGACGAAACGAATATTGGATATGAACGTTCCAACTCCTCCGTATATCTACGAACGGTAATGATTCGATCGCTAGGCTCAACGTATTATCGGAAAAGGTATAAACTTTTATTATACCTAACCTTTGGAAAACTATAACCCTAAATGTTATTATAGAAATAAAAAGCATTTTAAATGACGTAGGTATGGAATGTTTTAGCGAATAAGTATTGGTGTTGGAATGGCTAAGTGAATGTGAAAAGAGAAGAAAATATGTTCTTTTATATCTACTTGTATTGCTTTTTCCTTTCTACATCTGGCGTCATTTACTATACGACGACCCTGAAACTTGAACAAACCGTGCGACCAAGCGTCTTTGCCATACCTATTATAGAAATTAAATAAAACAGCACTCAATATAGTACCCATCATTATTAGTAGACATTTTTACGGCTTGTGCTAAGCAACGGGGCTTCTCTCAGTCGTATTGTCCTTTTATGCCTATTGGCCTTGTTTTGTTGTGTCTTTTGCATGACATGGAGGGAAAGGAAAACATATTTTTCCGACTTTTCCATTCTTACTTCCTTATTGCCTGCATGGTCCTCGTATAAACTGTCCTACATTTATAATGTCTAGACTTTAAAAGAGACTGTGACCTCTGAGTTTGTTTCGGATGTTTCTTCTTAGAGTAGTCAGGTACGAAACACCGGCCTCATATAGTTTTATGAAAAGACGTGGTAAAGTGTTAACATAACCTACTTGCATAAATAAACATCATTTCATTTCATCATTTCTTTCCCGATAATTTCTGTTTTTTAATTCTTCTTCTTTTCTGACTATTTTCTTTTCTTCATCTACTCTATTATTGAGTGTCACTTGCCCCACAACATCACATTTCCATATCATGACAATCAATTACCACACAACTTTTCATTAACCAGTGCCGCTTCCCAATAAACCTACATATTACATACCGAATTGTAAAAACATGTCAAAGTATATTGACTATCTTCTTTATCTTTACATATAATAAAATCGTAGAGCTGTCATTCCTGTACATTGAATATTTTTTTCTTTTTGTATTTTTTTCGAGATAAGGGATCGATTCTGATGCCAAATCAACTTTTTTTTTCTTTCGAAATTTTTTATGTTTTTTTGATTTGATCTATCTCTTAAACTACTGTAAAGTTGTTGATCAAATTTTCCTCAAATATTCCTAATAATATGCTTCTGTTGATATGCTATGTATCATTACGCTATTTTTCCTGGGAGATAAGCAATTTTAAATTTTGTTGTTTTAATCTGTTTGTTTTTAGTTGGAAGCTAAACCACTGGATATTATTTAGTCAATTTTTCCCCAAATATTCCTTAAACTGCTCTTCTATTAATAGGATATGTATAATTACGCTATTCCCTTTGGGGGATTAGCAATTTTATAATATGTTGATTTTCAGTCATTGTTGACATTTGTATAAGAACCGCTATTTGAAAACACTGTCAGCGTACTAGCCAGTCCGGTTGGTATCCTGCTTGACTTTCGTGCAAGGGGTCTCTGGATCAAATCTCGCTGTTTCTTTTTTCACTTTTTGAGTTTTCTTATATTTGTCCTGAGAGTTTCAAATAATTAAAAAAAATGTGTATACTTTTATTTCAATATTATTTGCGATTTTAAATTATTACTATTCTTTTTCAATAGTTTTCTAGGATATAAATATACACTGATTTAAATTGTAGGTAGTAAGATGGATATTTTTTTTAAATTGTAATTGTTTCGAGGTGTGGAATTTTAAAGATTAGAAAAAAATGTGTTTATTTAGGTTTTGAATTGGTGTTCAAACCAGTGCATAGATTCTGTTTTAAACGACGACAAGTTGTACTCATCGAGTCAGATAATTAGTAATTTTTTAGGTATCACGCGGAATGCAAGGGAGAAGAGCAATGCTATCGTACGTTCAATTTGCAGCAATACTGTAAATCAACCCAAAAATGATAGTCTAATGTTTAAAATAAACACGGTTCTTTGAAATTAATGTCGCTCAAATAAGGACGTTTCCTATGCAAACTATGTACTTAGATTATTAGATAGAACATTATTGATCTAAACTAATAATAAAAATGCAAGTATGTTTGTTTTTTACCTTTTCACGCATTACTACCTACTGAATCGATCGTCCCAAAATTTAGCATATACGTTGTCAGGAGTATAGACACGGATATTTAAGGTACCTTACATCCCGAATAACAGAAGAGAGCTGTTGCCGAGAAAACAATTACGTTCATATTCCAGATGGCGCCACACGATCCTTATTGTTTCTCAAATTCTAAAATAACGCAAGCGAAGCCGCGGGCAAACACTAGTAGTAAAATAAATGTCAATGAAGCCTATAAAAACAGGTACAACCCTCATGTGAGTTAGTACACCGACTTGAAAAGGTCACAGTGAACCATTCAAGGTCAAACCTAACAAATTGCCGACTACCCTCGGAATACGAAATATCATCAAGTCTAAGAGATTATTCTCCCAGTTACCGGGTTTTCCTAACTCGTTTAAAGTAATAGCCAGCTTCGGGGATTAAATTAAAGAGTTTTAGATTACCTTCTATTCTGTGGTTGTATCTTTTAAGTCTAATTGCTTTTCTATAGTTTCTTGTTTAATTTCTTTTGGTAACAATTAAGTTACCTAGTTGTTGGATATCTAAATAATAGATCGACTGAATGGAACCTGATGTAATTTTGTTCAGAGATAAGTTACAGTCTCTAATAACAGTACCTTTAGCACGAGTTTTCAATATTTGAGACGTAAAGTAAACTGGAACTTTGACAATTTCAAATTAAAAATTAATTCCTTCTTTGCACACCAGAAGCGCTGTTCCATTTTTTCATACAAAAAACGCTGTAAATACTGGAAAGATGCTGTAAAGTAAAAGAGTGAAAACTCGTGCTAAAGGTACTATATGACACTGTTTACCCCGAAATCACTTTTCCGTGGGATCTTTTTCGATTTTACGCGAGCAAAGCCACTGGTAATAGCTAGTAAAGTATAAATACGTTACAGAAATTACTCACAATCGAGAAAAAACTCAGTAACAGGGTCAAGCAGGGAGTTTTAACTAAGTTTGAAGCAGAAATACTTTTCGAAAGCAAAATATTCTTCACCAAAGCTTGTTTCCGAGTACAACCCACTCAATGCTCGCTCTAAATACTAAACAAGTTTAAAAGTTACAAAACCCAATGGAAAATGCAGTTCACAAACCAACCCATAAGTTCCAAATTAGATTTTCCGAAGTTAGGTAGCCTTTAACACAGTTCACAATTAAATTCCAACCCTAAGCAAAAGTCAGAAGGTTGGAAATAGTATGAGGAAGTTCCGTTCGGGTCAATCAGTTGGACATTTTACGGTCGGAAATAATAATTACTTGGAAATTCAACAATTTTGTTGCAAAATTTGTGAGTTTTTCCGTCGATGTTTCAATAATGGACTTAATGCCGAATTGTTATGAGAATCTTTTGCGAGACTTGGCAGCTTATTGGTGGCCTAATTGAGCCAATTGTCATTCGCTAAATTGCCTATATATTATCCTCATTGGCTCCAATCGACCTCAATAGCCACAAATTAGCAATAGAAGCTGATGATCCATATTGTTTTACATATTGATGAGGATTATATATTGTTTAAGAATGATGGGAAACTCATGGGACTTTCTTGCCCGTTCCTCTCCCAGAGAGAGATCTACTTCTTGGAACGGGCACCTACGGTACTTTCACAGTTTTTATGTCTTGTGACTGGGACTGTAGCACCATAACTTTTTAGTGTTTAATTACATTTTTATTTTTCTACGACCATTCAATAGTGCCTGCAAACTGGCCTACTTGAAATAAATGCTTTGATTTTGTACAATGCATAAAACCGATCAGGTTTGAGACATAAAATATGCTACCAAAAATATAAAGAGTCAAATAAAATTTTATTATTAAATATTTTACACAAAATAACTAAAACTTATAGGTAATTATTTTCTCTATATATCAGAAATCAGAATCATTTATTTAATCATTCATTTGGACAGTCGCGATAAAAATCGTTTAGCACGATTAATACACAATAAAAATGTCCTTGTAAACATGTCACGATCACAAAACACAAAGCCAATGGGAAACTATTAACCATAGTTCATTACAGTACAACATTGAACGATAAATGTTTATGCTAATTAAAAACATAAAGATCGCCCATGGGGAATGGCCGCGAACACGCCATAGGCATTGTTATTACTATGTACATGTTTTTGTAAGTAAAAACCGTCTCTTTATGAAAAATAACTATTTTTATTCTAATGAGAAGGCACAAAAGGCTTTCAGTTTTCAGTTCAAGGTTGGGCGCGTATGTTGAGGGCACTTTAGTGAAATGGTAAACAAGGTGTGCTCGACTGTACTGTATATAGGGTGTATATTTAGAGGCAGGCAAGCGTGAACGAGGTTATTGTATAACTGATTCTGAACCTGAAACAATAAAAAGCCTCTCGACCTTGACCGGGTTCTTCGTGTGATATGTGGAGGGTTGAAAAGTGGGGTTGAATAAGGGACAGGCCGGGTGATTGGTGTCTGGAGCTTGATTATTTGGAAATACTTCTAGAGGTAGTAAGTATGACAAAAACTGGCGCATGACAACGTTCAACTTCAAAAATCTTACTGTTATCAATGCGAAAATTTGTGGTGATGGATGTATGGAGATTTCTTACTCTTTCTTGCAAAAGCGGATCGGATGTAGATGAACTTTGGTAAACATATACTTTATAATCTAGATTTATACTTAGTTTTATCTCGGTATTACATTCCCATTTTATAGATTTCGATATTTACAAGCAGGTGACGCCGAAGCAAGAGCTCGTCTTGTTTCCATATAAAAACATTGCGACATGTTAAAAAGATAGGACAAAAAAAAAAAACATATTTTTATGCGGAAAATTCTAGAGAATCTTCAACAACAAAACCCTCAGTTCTCTTCAGGCATGAAAAAAAAAATAATGCATGCATTCCGCTTAAGTACGCACACACTTTATTTTCCCGTAATTTGTGCGTAGTTGAACGAATGAATGAACCCAAGAGTGAATGTAGGTCGTACTCTGCTCGTTTGTTCAGTTACATTCGTCGCCAGGTGAATGGGACGTTTAATTACATTCGCTGTAAAGCATTCTCGACGTTTTCATTCAGTCAGTCGCTCTTTCGTTCATATCTCGGCTCGCAAATGCATCAGGCTTGGCTGTTTATATGCGATTGCGAATATATTTTTGCTTGACGAATGGGAGCCATTATTTTTAGTTTTATGTGACATTTACAGCCATTGGTGCAAGTTGATAAGAGTCTTTAATAAAACATTGATGTTAATATTTCGCGATTTTTGACATTTCACTAATTTGACTACCTAACTCGATTTGGCTATCGTAGAGTTGAATCTCAAAGTCGTATTTGTTGAGCCTTTGTAGAAGATAAGATGGAAAGAGGTACGCTTACGAAGTAAGGCCGACGATGCGTAGGTATTTTATCAATTTTGAACACGGGCAAGCACCAATTTAGTACTAGGTTTTTTTTTTCCCTCCTTTGATGAAATGTGGCTTACAAAAAATTAACGATTCGAAACTCGTAACAAGACACAAAATTAAATACGTAACTCTCAGTAAATACATTAATAGTATGTTTTTTATGTGGACAGGCATCTTCCAGGTCAAGACGCGCTTGCCGAGGTTAGTTTGTGGAGTGTTGGCCATCTGTCATAGCGAGTTTCCTCCGTGCCTCGGAAAGCACGTAAAGCCGTTGGTCCCGGCTGTCATTTGTAGATCTTTGACAGTCGTTAATCACAGTGAAAGACTGACAGCCAGTCTTATCATAGATTTTCGTTTTTCGTGTTTCTGGGTTGTGGAGGTCCGATAGGTAGTCGCTCCATGTAGAATATTGTTATTCAGCTGCATCTGGTTCGACTGGAAGCCGACCCCAATATACACATAGTTAAGAAAAGGCTAGGCAGATGATGAAATATACATTATTAGTATGTATTTTATGTATCTCGTATACTGATATTCCTGGTTACAGCGCTGATAGCAAGCTGACAAAGGAATAGTTGTGTATGTTTGTTGAACAAGTTGTCTATAATATTGTTTTGTTAGAGATACATAGTTACGATTCATTTCAATTGTATTGTTTCAATATTGATCTGAAATTGTTTTGTGTGGCCTCACTGTTAAATGCTACAATTTATTCGTTATGAAAGGTTTGTTTTGTTGCTTTCTGTCAATGTTTTGTTATTGTTTTGAAGTTGAATTTCATAATCGTGTTGTGTCAGTTGAATTGTTTTCGATTTTAGAAAGGATACGAATTTTCGACGTTTTCCTCAACAGAATTTACAGTCAACTTTCACAGTTTTAAAACATGATCCTAATTGCAAAATACGCTACTCGTACGTTCTAGCAATATTTTCTTGAAGAAATAATTTTAGAAATGGAAGAATTGAATGTCAAAATTAAACAAATACCTACATTTGACAGTTCACATCGATGAATACGGAGAGATCATATAATGCCTACGGAGCCGAAAGGTGGATCTTGTCAGTCAAGCTGGCCCACCGACTTCATGTCACGCAGCGTGCTATGGAAAGATGAGTCTGAGAATGAGGTCTTACGGTATAAGACCAAAGTTATAGATATTGTCGAAAACTGTAGCAAGCTAAAGTGGCAGAACCGACGAAAGGTGGAGTAGGAAGGTCCTCAAATAGAGACAGCGTGTAAAATTAGGGTGGGCTGGGTGAGACGCCCCGCTGCAAGATGACCTGAAGAAGGTAGCTGGCAGTGGCTGGATGAAAAAAGCGAGAGATCGTGCGCTGTAGAACTTCCTGGAAGATGCTGATGTCCATCAGAGGATTGCAATAGGGTGAAATAAATGCTAATGCTATTCAAAGCAAAACATCGATTAACAAATCAAGTAACAACCTCGAAAATACCTAAACGCCACATATTTATTTTTCTTTAGTATTTTATTTTTCTTTAGTATTATGTAATAATTGTCTTTCCTTCCTTTTCTAGTGATCAATGTTTATAATTTTAAAATTTTACAATTTTATTTTTTAATTCAATTTAAAATTTAACCCACTGTGCTGTGTCACACTGAACGTTCGCCTACCTGCTTAATCTGCTTTACCTACTGCTACTATTGGGCCACCAAGACACAGGCTGAGCCTAGTTTGGGGCCCACGGGTATTTCTTTCTGTATTCTAAATCATTGTCTCTTCTATTGTTGTTTGCATGTAACCTAACTTGTGTGTGTATAAATAAATAAATTAAAAACATAAAAAAAAACATATCCAAAACACATACAACACACATACACACTCAGCAAGGTTTTAATGTAAAACACTCACTCTGAATGTACACGGTTAATCTACCCACATGGTACTGATTAGCATCAGTAAGAGCGAGTCGAAGTTAGGGGAAAGCTACATTTTCGGGCGATGCGACTTGCGACACGATTATATTTAGCAACACGTTTTATTGCGCGAAGTAATGCGCATCATCATCAGCCTATAATGTTCCCACTGCTGGAACAGAGGCCTCCTCTCTGTGAGAGGGATTGGCCCATAATCCACCACGCGCGCCCAGGGCAGATTAGATGTCACGTCTTCGAATTTTTGGTTCTAGGACATGCCGGTTTCCTCACGATTTTTTCCTTTACCGTTTTGAGAGCAGTGGTGATGAAATAAATTACACAAAGTAATGTGCCTCGTTCGAACCCACGACCTTCAATTCGTCAATCGGGGCCGATACCACTGGGCCACCACTGCATTTAACGGATGGCATGCTTCAAGCAACTTTCTGCATGCGAGTCGCTTAACGCTAACATTTTTTCGAAGAATCTTCGTCTTTATGATCCACAATCTTGATCCCAATCTTCGTCTGTAACCAATCAATGGCTTATGCCTATCCAAAGTCAAAGAAAATGGACCAGGATTTTAATTGAGATATTATATATTAACTACGAGTGTGAAGTGTTGGCAACAAATGATGGTTCAAGTATGAATGTTGAAACAGAATTGCTTTGCGACGCAATGTACTATGCAACCACGGATACGGTTGTGATAACCCCATATTGAAACGTTTTTCTAACACAAATGCTGTTTCAATATGGTTGCTAACAACTGAGTATTAAAAACATAACATTTGAAATGAATGGTCATTTGCTGAAAGAGTGAAGATTTAGAATAGAGATAACGTACAAAGGAAAAGCCCCACAATTCTTCAGTCTATAGAGAAAGCCAATGTTGCATATAACTTTCCCAGTTTTCAACCCAATTGTGCTGAAAAACTGGGAAAGTTCCAGCAACATATTATAGTTGGATATCCCTCCCCAACTGAAACGTGTAAGTAATGTTACGAAGTTGCAAACACTGACCGGCCGCGATGAACGCTCACAGAAAAGTAGGTCACCACCAGAGCTACAAATACATTAACGAAATAAGACGGCAAAACTTTTATAATTAATGTAATACAATGCCAGAGCTGTGGGGAATTAATGACTAACTCCCTCCCAGATAATATTTCGTATTTTGATTGCTGGCAACACAATACAAAGTTCGAACAGATGAGATCGGTTATCGATTTTAATTGAGGCTTTGGAGATGGAAAAATTAAACTGAACGGCTTACGGTCTTTTACAATCGAATGCGAATAAAATATTGAAGGCTATAAAACTGTCAATGTTGCCACGCGATGCGAATGTAATAGATACAGTTTTACGATCGTGACGAGTTGATCTGTTGCAGTATAGGAAGTTACACTAAAATAAAATACAAAGGTAACATAACGAAGAGCTACCTTACTGTAAACGAGCAATGAAAGGGAAGAGGAATTCACATTATCAAGCTTCAAGAGGTTTCCAACGTCATATACGGTGTATGTCTGAGCAGTTTGGACTTAGTATATATTCGAGTACAACTTATCGGAAGTTTGTGCTTTAAGGGGCTAAACTATACGACTATATTACATACCTGTAGCATAGGCCGGTTCGAGGTCATCTTCATCGTCGGTGTGGTGTCTGCTGGAGGCGTGCGAGTGCGAGTGATGAGCCACGCCCACATGCACCGGCTGTATCGGCTGCTCGTAGTGCTTGTGATGATCCACATACACGCGGTGGTGGTGCGGACACGGCGTCGGTGGCAAGTAGTCCGCCAGCGTACCACCGCGCGTCAACGTCGAACCCGCACTTAGTGTCCCACCACCAGAACATGACGCTAACGCACTCCGCACTGATCCAAGGTCTAGAGATGGACGTCTAGATAGTTCGCCATAACTCTCGCCAAAGAGCGCACTGGCCGGCACCGCGTGGCGCACTTCGTGTTGATGGTGTGAGTGGCCGCCGTTCGACGACGAGTGCGGAGACGCTGAGTGGTCGCGACTGTCGCGTGACGTAGACGCCGTGTGGATGATACTCTCGTCGTGCGACTCCATCACCTCTCTCGCGGTCGGAGGGTTCGGGTGCACGTGAACCGCAGACGTGCCCGCGCGGCGAGGACTCCGCCCACGGTCCGGTAGCACCGATGAAGCCGACCAGTAACCCCACGCCATTTTCATAATCGAATTTCATAATCGTGTTGTGTCAGTTGAATTGTTTTGGATAGATTTTAGAAAGGATACGAATTTTCGACGTTTTCCTCAAAAGAATTTACAGTCAACTTAGACATGTTTAAAACATGATCCTAGTTGCTAAATACGCTACTCGTACGTTCTAGCAATATTTTCATGAAGAAATAATTTTAGATAACTAGCGACATCCGTTGAGCAATGGAAGAACTAAACGTCAAAATTAAACAAATACATTTGACAGTTCACACGGTTGACATTGATGAATACGGAGAGACCATTTATGCCTACGAAGCCGAAAGGTGGATCTTGTCAGTCAAGCTGGCCCACCGACTTCATGTCACGCAGCGTGCTATGGACAGATGAGTCTGAGAATGAGGTCTTACGGCATAGGACCAAAGTTATAGATGTTGTCGGAAACTGTAGCAAGCTGAAGTGGTAGAACCGACGAAAAGTGGAGTAGGAAGGTTCTCAAATGGAGACAGCGTGTAAACTTCAGATGGACTTGGTGAGACGCCTCGCGGCAAGATGGACCGATGACCTGAGGAAGGTGGCTGGCAGTGGCTGGATGAAAAAAGCGAGAGAACGTGCGCTGTGGAGCTTCCTGGAAGACGCCTATGTCCAGAGGACTGCAATAAGATGAAATGAAAGCTACTTCTATTGAAAGCAAGCAAAAAGATTCACAAATCAAATAACAACCTCAAAAATACCTAAACGCCACATATCCGAAACACATACAACACACATACACACTCAGCAAGGTTTTAATGTAAAACACTCACTCTGAATGTACACGGTTAATCTACCACATGGTACTGATTAGCATCAGTAAGAGCGAGTAGAAGTTAGGGGAAAGCTACATTTTCAGGCGATGAGACTTGCGACACGACTGTAGTAAGCGACACGTTTTATTGCGCGATTTAATGCATCATTATAATGTTGCCTTATTATAATGTTGCATTATAATCTTATAATGTTGCCACAGCTGGGACACAGACCTCCTCTCTGTGAGAGGGAGTGGCCCGTAATCCACCACGCGGCCCAGTGCGAATTGATGGATGTCACGTCTTCGAATTTTTGGTTCTAGGATATGCCGGTTTCCTCTCGATTTTCCTTTACCGTTTTGAGAGCAGTGGTGATGAAATAAATTACGCAAAGTAATGCGCCTGGATAACACGTTAAGGATATGGTGGTGTGACGTTTTTCTAACACAAAAGCTGTTTCAATATGGTTGCTAACAAGTGAGTATTAAAACATAACATTTCAAATGAATGGTCATTTGCTGAAAGAGTTTAGAATAGAGATAACGTACAAAGGAAAAGCCCCACAATTCTTCAGTCTATAGAGAAAGGCAATGTTGCATATAACTTTCCCAGTTTTTCAACCCAATTGTGCTGAAAAACTGGGTAAGTTCCAGCAACATATTATAGTTGGATATCCCTCCCCAACTCAAACGTGTAAGTAATGTTACGAAGTTGCAAACACTGACCGGCCGCGATGAACGCTCACAGAAAAGTAGGTCACCATCAGAGCTACAAATACATTAACGAAATAAGACGGCAAAACTTTTATAATTAATGTAATACAATGCCAGAGCTGTGGGGAATTAATGACTAACTCCCTCCCAGATAATATTTCGTATTTTGATTGCTGGCAACACAATACAAAGTTCGAACAGATGAGATCGGTTATCGATTTTAATTGAGGCTTTGGAGATGGAAAAATTAAACTGAACGGCTTACGGTCTTTTACAATCGAATGTGAATAAAATATTGAAGGCTATAAAACTGTCAATGTTGCCACGCGATGCGGAGGTAATAGATACAGTTTTACGATCGTGACGAGTTGATCTGTTGCAGTATAGGAAGTTACACTAAAATAAAAAATACAAAGGTAACATAACGAAGAGTTACCTTACTGTAAACGAGCAATGAAAGGGAAGAGGAATTCACATATCATGCTTCAAGAGGTTTCAAACGTCATCTACGGCGTATGTCTTAGCAGTTTGGACTCTTAGTATATGTACTCTCTACGAGTACAACTTACTACACGACTATATTACATACCTGTAGCATAGGCCGGTTCGAGGTCATCTTCATCGTCGGTGTGGTGTCTGCTGGAGGCGTGCGAGTGCGAGTGATGAGCCACGCCCACGTGCACTGGCTGTATCGGCTGCTCGTAGTGCTTGTGATGATCCACATACACGCGGTGGTGGTGCGGACACGGCGTCGGTGGCAAGTAGTCCGCCAGCGTACCACCGCGCGTCAACGTCGAACCCGCACTTAGTGTCCCACCACCCGAACATGACGCTAACGCACTCCGCACTGATCCAAGGTCTAGAGATGGACGTCTAGATAGTTCGCCATAACTCTCGCCAAAAAGCGCACTGGCTGGCACCGCGTGGCGCACTTCGTGTTGATGGTGTGAGTGGCCACCGTTCGACGACGAGTGCGGAGACGCCGAGTGGTCGCGGCTGTCGCGTGACGTAGACGCCGTGTGGATGATACTCTCGTCGTGCGACTCCATCACCTCTCTTGCGGTCGGAGGGTTCGGGTGCACGTGAACCGCGGACGTGCCCGCGCGGCGAGGACTCCGCCCACGGTCCGGTAGCACCGATGAAGCCGACCAGTAACCCCACGCCATTTTCGTTCACTATTTTCACACTTTTATTAATCAAACGCTAGCCATAAACACGGAAACGAAGAACCTACAGAAGGTGTATGTGCACAGTTTGAGTGTCCACGTCAGCACACGAAGGCATTAGAGTCGGGGTCGCGTAATCCGAGCGTGTGGCGGGCGAGGTCGCGCGGCGAGCTGGTCGCCGGCGCCCGGTCGAGGGGACGCGACAATTGTGTAAACGAACCTAATCTCCTTTGACGTCGCCGCCCGGGGCCCACCGAGACAAAGCTTCGTGACCGCACACAACCGCGCACGTGATACGTCCCTAAATATTGTGACAAGCAACTTGCTCTACTGACAGTCACGTCAGCGTCAACGTCGGATAGGTAATCGTGTAATCCTGTTTATATTGTAACCAGTGAGTTTCATTTCATATCTCATTGCGCCGATAGGATCGGGCGTGGTGACGAGGCTCGGCGGGCTCTTCTAATTCGGGTTGATTCAACTCGGGCCAGTTTCGGGGTCTACTAAATGAGATGGAAACTCCGCTGATATATAACGATAAACAACGGACGCCTAAAGCGGTGAACTTGCATTGATGGCTGTGAATTTATAGGCAAATGTGTCTGGCGAATGATTTATGTTTGTTTGATTTGCTTTAAAAGGACGGAGTCGGTAATTAGTGAAACATTCCGATAGACCGGAAAAGAGCAAGTCATTTTGGAACATTAAAAGCTTCGCTAGTGAAAAATGGCTTTAAATAATTTCTTAACCTGAGCTGGCCTTTAGCACGCCTCATTAAACGCTAACCTATTTAAAGTGCAGTAGTGACGTCAGAGCAGTCGCTGGGTGTCGAGGTGTATTGCTCCATGGGTCGGAAACCGCTGCGATACAGTCTGACAGTGTGAGCCCCTTCAGACGAGGGGTGCGTTCATGCGGTTCCGCTGCGCCACTTTTAAACAACTCACTATAAATTAAGCAGGAGCCAGATCATTGGCAACATAACAAACAGAGTATACAATAAATTCGCTCCTTGTTATCTTTGCACATAAAACACTGTCACATTGTTTGTGCTGACATTTATAACTCGAAAACGGTGGATGTAATTCTGATATGCTTATTTCGTTATACAAAAGTTAAATGTCGCTGAGTTTATGTTAAAAGGGTTTTGTATTTTTGGTACATAGTTAGCATTTTGAGCTTGAATTTAATTTGTTAGCTGGGAGTTAGCATGCAAATGTATGCATTATCTTCGTTCAGCTGATACATAGTTGTTATGCTACATTGTATTTAAATGCATGGTGGAGCTTCTGGCGCCGTAAGCTGCATATGCTTACTAACTTTGCTTATGTATACAAATGTTGACGTAAGTCGGCATTATATTATGTGAGGTGCTTGCGACATGTAAGCATTAAGACCAGACATGATGTCATCTATAAAGCTTAACATATTCGGAGCTGCGAACATACTGAATAGGACTTGGGGATGAGAGAAAATTAGATCTGAATCTGCCCTCCCGTAGTTACACAGTCAGCAGAGATTTTTTAGTAAGGTAAACGTTTTTTCCAAATGCAACCACAAAAGTGCTAATAACCGTTTTATTCAGCAACGTGGTTACCTATCTGCATTGCTAATGTCGCCACGTCGTATTTCGTTTTTATTTTCTAACACAAGCTTTTTATCCGACTTAAAATCTGAACGCAAATAAAAAATAGCATTTTGCAAACGAAAATATTATGTAAAGCATACAAAAATACGAAGAATAAAAAATACAGTACACGCCATATAATCAGAATCAGACAGTCTATAAAGGCATCTTTACACATTAGCGCTAAAAAAAGACCGCAAAAACTGTTGTGAAATTACGCGTTAAGAGCGAAGTAAACTTATTCCATATTCCATTATGAGTGAGTTCTTTGACGTATTCAAAGTACGCACTTTTACGCCCCGGGATATATTGGAGGAGATACATATCTTACGTGTTCGGTAATTAAATGCTGAGTCTCGACTTACAACGCCGCTTTTAGAACATTAAACTTTCCGTAAGCGTATATTTTCGTATGAAAACTCGCAGATTACTCGTAGTTTTACTTCGTTAATATCTCGCTTTTCAACTTTTTCGTCGGCTCTGTTTTTTAATTAAATAATTTTCCAAGAATATGTTCCGAACATGATTAATTAATGAAGACAAGTACGTACCGAGCTGTCTACATCGATATCTTTTTAATTATACCTAAAATAAATGATTCGTGTTTGTGCGTGTAACCCGGTTGTTTTGTATTGTCTTAGGTAGTACAGTTACGACCAAAATGTATTTTTAATTTTACCAATGAATGACATTATATTGTCTCAAAAACCAAGCCCAAAAACTCAATAAATACTGAATTTCTACCAGCAATTTGATTTACGTGCCGATACTATCACAGTACTTAAAATTTCAAAATACGCCAATAAACCCGAGTCCTGACTCAAACTACACACTTGAACCCGAGTAACGAAGCGTTTCCGTAAATATGTCGCGATGCCGTGCGGATCGCAAACTTTATGTGTATACAGTCCCTAAGGCGAAATGCGGCGTTCCTCCAATTTTATTTTCTGGTAACTGACAGATAGAGAATAATACCGGTATTTTATATTATTTTGGAAATCAAATGTATATTTTTTTTGTTTTTGTAATATCCCACCGGTATTTCATTTTAGCTTTTCGAGGAGGAGTTGGATAAAAGAGGCTTCACAATTTCAGAAGGCCTGTAGTGAGTATTTTGGGCATTTATTAGTGAAACCCGACATCCTTTTATACTTTGCACTGAGTTCAGCCGTTGGATTTATGGACGTCCAACACAGAGAGGCTTGTAAAGTGTGGAATGACATTACAAAGCGGATCGCCGTGTATTTCACGTACAAAAAGCCTTGTTAGTGTTATAAGATATTAATATGGCAAAAATGTAATATAGATTCACTAGTTGTGCCCGCTACTACGTTCGCGTGGATGTCGGAACTCAACATTTTTTTTTTTACAAAGGATTTTTTTCTTTTATAAAAGTAAGCCTAAGTTACATCAGCTACCTGCCAATAGAAGTCCCGTCAACATCGGCCCAGCCATTCCAGATATTTGCCATTACAAACAGACGGACACATATTGTAAATAATGTTATGTTACGAGTATAACTCGGTGACATCACAGAAAAAACCGTTAGCATGAACCGGAATAGACAGTAACGCCGTTAAACAAAAAAACCTCCCGATCAAATGCAATATAATCACATTTACATTCATAAACGTGGATAGTATTCCCACGGGAGAAGCAAAGCAATTTAATTTAAAAAAAAAAATCTACGGTCATAGCCCAAAAATATTTTCGTACGTAAAGTTTTAACAACTCACATTCGTATTGGATAACGAACATGCAAGTAATAAAATCGGTTGAGATATTTTATTACCGACAAAATGGATGGTTTTCACATGTTTTTCACAAACATGCATTCAGGGCTTTTTGATATGAATTCGTTTATTAGTTAATGTTTGAGCCTGATGTATGGTGGCGCAGTTTATTTTTGAACCAGTAAATAAACATATTAAACGAAAAATGTTTTTGCTTTTTAATTCCTTCGAAAGGTGATTAAAATATTCATTTCAATTTTCCACTGTTACTATGCAAAAGTTAAGTTACAACTTTAAAGAAAAGGTGCATCTATTTGTAAAATTAAACGAATTATAAGATAGATACGTCATTTTATCTATGTTAACGTTCAAATAAAAGTCACTGTACATTATCTTGATAATCATAAAAAGAGAAAGCTTTCACAAGTTGACTTATTGTCATTTCTGATCTTCGATTTATCCCGGATTATGACAAGGTTCACCTTTTGTCTCAATCTTGTGACATTTGTCTGATCTACAAAATGTTGAGTAGACAGTCTATTGACACGCACACATAGGTACGAGTATATGTTAGCTTTGATGAATAAAACCTCAATTTATATTATTATTATCCATACATAACATCAACATTTCCCCGCAGAACTATAGTATAGTACTTTTGTTTCAATTCCAAGTAAAACAGGGCTACTGCTAGCAACCGGCTATAAATCTAGACTCTGCCTTAAAATTCTGTACAGAAATAACCTGGGTACCAAAAAAGTTAAACCACCTAATTGTATAGAGTACGGAGCACTTATTTATGGATTGTGTTCGATTTGAGTCTCTAAGAAACGATTTGTTTAGGGTCTTGAGGTCATAGACTTATGTCTCAACCAAATGGCGATGAAGCGAAAAGTCTGTTGAAATTCATGGCTCAAATACAATCTTAGATTGGTACCTAGTTCGAATTTAGGTTATGATAGGACTGTGATATGCATGGTGATTTTAAAAGTCCCTAATTAATAAAGAATAAAAAAATAAAAAACTGGGTACATGGACCTAATACTCAGCAGCTTAACGACATTGTCACAACAATTTAAGTAACAAATAAAACCTCAATTCCTAAGATTAAAAGTATTAAAACGCACACAACCTTGCCTTAATATAAGGGCGAGTCTCCTCGCAAAGCCGTAGAAATAAAGTGACGGAAGCTTTTAGAGTAGTTTACGATCCGAATTGTACCATAAAACTGTTGAATTAGTTACCTCCCCCACTCACCCCGCACCTGTCGAAACTGTATGACAGTTATATTTCCTAAGGATTTGTCGTGTCCCCCCTCTATTTATTAAGCCAGGCGGCTTCCTACGTAATCTGTATGGGAAGGCTGCGTAATTCTATTTGTATCGAGTTTATGTTGGTCTTTGTTTGTTCATTCAGGGATTGTTTTGGTTTAGTTAGTGGTTGTAAACTTTTCTGATAATTACGGTTACTGTATAATTTTGAGTATGTTTACTTCCTGTTTACGTGATTTCATTAACTAAAAAAAACTTTTGAACGGGAAAGTGTATTCAAAATGATACATTGTGAAGTGTATGAACATGGTCGATGCAAAAAAAAATATGTAAAGTCCTAAGCAGGTGACGTTTTGCATGTTTTGCCTACACTACAAAATATTATAAATACACACATTATATTACCTGTCTAAGACCAGTTTAAAATTTCCCAACTCAAAATATAACTTTATACACTAGCGCTGCGTTGGCACAGGTTAAAGGCAATATAAGCGATTAATTGCAGAGTTAAACGACTGCTATAGCGCATAAATAATGTCAAGCAAGCCTACCCCCTGCTGCCACCATAAGTAACAGAAAAGTAACGGAACGCGTTACGCTCAGTTGATTCTTTATGACTTGTGCGCCAGTAGCTTTCCTTTCACATTTTTGGGAAGATAAAAGAAAGACATTATGTTTATCTTTAAAAAAGTGTTCTTGCAAAAATTGAGAAAATGAAGCTTGATTTTTTTTTTCATTTCATTTTCAAAATTCAACTCCATGCTTTTCTCACTCAAACCAAATAAAGCAGTGTTAGAGGTTAATTTAAAGTGTTAAATCAAACCATGCCTGTGAAATACTATTTCCTGATACAAAAAACGCTCATTATTATTGGCGCCCAGTGTGGGACTGATCGGGCGCCAATTTGCCCCACGATGGGCGCCAATATGCCCCACGATGGGCGCCAATATTCCCAACGATGGGCGCCAATATGCCAGACAGTGGGCGCCACTATGCCCCTTAATGGGCACCAATATGCCCCATACTGGGTGCCAATAGTACCATAAACGATTCATCTCTCACAACTACTCTTCAGAAAAGTATATGAAATAGAAACAAACAAGACAGTTCTAAGGCACTCAATCTTTGTCGTAATTTAGGAAAACAAAATGTCTATCACTGTTTACCTTTTGATCTGAGGAAAAAACCGAAAATGCTTACTGTCTTGGTTCAGGCGTTTTACAAGTGGTCACTTGCTTAGGACTTTAGTAAATGTTTTCCAACCAAAAGTATTTTTCAGAAATCAGAGCTTTATGTTTAGAGTCAAAACCTGAAGTGAAAACCACAATATCAATGTCATTTCATAAAACAGCACGCCTGAAAAATGATATCAGGAACACAAATTACCCGAAACGTAATATGTTAGAGTGGACTACAATTTACTGTGACTACGGTTAGTCCTGGGTAATTTTGGAGAAATAATCATTATTATGAATGGATGTAGCCGAAATAATCCCAACAAATTACAAAAAGGTTAGTAATAAAAGCACTCGAAATAAAGTTTTGTGCTCGTTATTCAAAGTAATATTTAAATATTTTATGAAAAATGGTCGTAAATATTTTTCAGAAGTACAATGGAGCGAGTTAAATAAATTTTGCATGCATAATAATATTTTGAAGAAGAAAGGTGTGCAAGATTTATATCAGTCCCTAACAGTAAATGCTCGATGTTAAATGTTGCAAGATAAAATTAGATTTACGAATTATTTTTTGAATGCAGCGAAAATGAGGTTTTTGTCCAAAAGTATGGCAGAAAAGACTTGAAAAATACGTCTGCCAAAAATCTAATTTAAAAAAACGTAATAAATCTTGAAACTTAATTACATATTTCAGCCACAGAGAAATGTTTAACCATTAAAAACAAACGATGTTTAAAAACAATAAAAACAAAGTCAATTAAAACATTCACAGGCAATTAGCCCTTAATTAGAGACGTTCCTAAATAAAAGCCGTTGTACAAAACTCTAACCAGAACGTTAAAGGACGTTTCAAGTCCTGATGAAAGCCAACACAACTTTTAATGTGAAAGGTCACTTACAAAAGGTATATCGTGGTAAGTGTTGGGAACTATTAAGTCTAGTTGGAACTTTGTTGAAAGACTAAAACTGACACTTTTATACCAGAAAAGTAGTTTAATGAAGACTAACACAGAAAATTGCTACTTTCGATACATACATTAGTATACATACTTTCGATGATACAATTGAGAGATACTGAATACTTATTTATTCAAACCTGTATTTATACTCGTATCTGCACTATATTTCATTCAGAAATTTCAGGGAGACCAAATATATGGCATGATATTTAAGCACAATTGTTTAAAAAAAAATGTTTATTCCTTTTTTGTATTTACTCCGAAAACAAGTAGAATAAAGGCATAAAAAAATGTGGTCTCAAAGACTTCTTTTCTTTGCAATTGTCTGCTTGAGCAGTCAATTTAAGATGTTAAAATCTTTTCCGCCATCTTAATTAAATACCAACGTTTCTCGTGCAATTTATTCTGTTTTCCGGTTACAGCAGGCTTAATTTTGTGCGGGACTAAATCCATTCACTTCAATGGCCCGGGATCTGGCACACATCAACGACTGAACGCCTCCCGCGGTTTCTCTAATCTTACCACTCTTGTTTAATCCACTCTTAACGTTTAAATACGTCAATTTGTAGACTTCAGTCCCCTCAGTAATGTCAATTGTGACAGCTGTCAGAAAGCTGCAGTGCATTTGCAATCTTGTGGATGTGGTATTAAAGATCATGTATCTTTGACCAGAGGCCTTATCATGAGTTTTCAGTTATTCTGACGTAAAGTATGTAAGTAAGTCGATCCTGACCTAGACTAAGGTCAAGAGCAAACCCATCACACATAAAAAAAAAGTAAACTGGAACTTTGACATTTTGAAATTGTCAAATTTCAAGAAAAGAATTAGTTCCTTTTTCGCACACCAGAGGCGCTGTTCCATTTTTCCATAAAAGAAACCCTGTAAAGTAAAATAGTGAAAACTCGTGTTAAGGGTACAGCCATGTGAGTGATAACAAGCAATGATCTACGAGTAAATAGCTTTGCTTTAAAACCATTTATTTAATACTGAATGTAAGGGATATCAACACGCATAGTTCTGTTATGAAATTAGAGCACTTGACACTTTCTTCTAAACCTAAAGGTTTGAACATTTTCTACGTTTTGTATGTTATTTTTTAAAATTAGGATTATGTCGCATTGAGTAACTGAGAAACTGCACATTATGGGAATCCACAAATGATTTACTGAAGACTTAGTAATGTGTTAGGCGTACTTATTATTTCGCTAGCTAGAGCAAAGTAATGCTTTGTTATTCTAATAAATAACAGTAGAGCCAACTACAAGATTTCTTTAAAGTGATTAAACTAGTAATCTAAAGTGCCTATCTGCGTTATTCCGTTATTAAAAGTTGTCGTGACCGCAGTTCATATTAAGTGAACCGTTTGTTTCTTATTCCTTAGTCTACAAGTTGGCCTACTTAAGAAATATTCAAATGATAAGGTATTACTTGGTAATGGCCTCCTTATAGGAAACCTGAGGATAAAAAGAATGAACGGTCTAAGGACATTTTCTACATTGGGCACCCGGTAAATGGCACCTGAGAAAAACCACATACGGCACCTATCAATTTATTTTCGTGGTGCCCTAAGTGTACCCATAAAAAATTCTAGGTGCCGTATGTGGTATACCTCAGGTTCCATTTCAGCGGGTGCCCAATGTCGAATACCTCTACTCTATACGTATAGATGCCGAGTTGAAAAACGTTAAAAAATTCAGCACAAATTATTATTTATCGTCAGTCATAAAACTGGACTGGTCTAGATTAAGTGTTGAAATAAAACGGTGCTAGACTCCCGTTAAAATTAAGTTACAAGAACATTAAATTTTTCAACGAGGCACAGTTAGTAACTGCGAATATATGACTTACTGGTTTTATTTATAACATGATTTTTAACTCAGGTCTACTAAGCACATACATTAACCTTCTTGGGAAATCATTATGCCGGGGGAATAAGCTAAAACTACAGAATACCACCTACTACGATCCTTACTCCTTTCACCTCGTCAACATTAATACATCTGTACCCTTAGCACGAATTTTCAGTATTTGAGACGTAAAGTAAACTGGAACTTTGACGATTTCAAATTGACAATTTTCAAGGAAAAAAATAGTTCTTTCTTCGCACACTAGAGGCGCTGTTCCGTTTTTTTCATAAAAGAAACGATGTAAATACTGTAAAGTAAAAGAGTGAAAATTCGTGCTAAGGGTACTGAACTTGGATGGCTTGAGACCTCTATATTTTATCGACTGTTATGAGGCTAAGATGAGGAGTGCCTCAAGAGCGTCAGAAAAGTAGACTTTAGGGAACATTTGCATTTATGAGTTTCATTGCTAATGTAAAAGTCAATACGAAAATTTTTGACAGCTATTTGATGGTTACCAGAGCAAGTGATCATCATATCAAGTGTCACTGGTCACAAGTCACACTGGTGATACTATCATGCCAGTTCCAATACTAAGGACCTGACCTTTCTTAGGAACGTCACCAACAAAACAAAGACAAAAGCATTAATCATCATCTGCCTAGCCTTTTCCCAACTATGTATATTGGGGTCGGCTTCCAGTCGAACCAGATTCAGCTGGATATCAGTATTTTACATAGAGCGGCTGCCTGTCGGACCACCACAACTCAGTAACTGGGTAGTACGATAACCCATGGTCAGATTGGTTGTCAGACTTTAGAGCTTCTGACTAACAGTAACGACTGTCAAAGATCTACAAATGACAGCCGGGACCAACGGCTTTACGTGCTTTCCTAGGCACGGAGGAAACTCGCTATGATAGATGTCAGACCCATCCACAGACCAACCTCGGCAAGCGCAGCTTAACCCAGAAGATCGGCCTGTGCGGCTGTGATTATTTAGACAAAAGCATACATTCAGACATAATTTAGAAGGGAGGACGAAAGTAATTCAAATGAACCCTACGTAATTTTCAACTTTCGACCCTAAAGTTTTACCTTGACGATTGTTGCTACTTAGTTAAGTTTTCTAGGTTATCCAGAGCCTCTATAGGACGTAAAAGGATGGTAGTTTTAAAGTCAGAAGTTAATTTAGTACATTAACATTGCGGCCGTCTCAAAATAGAAGTGGTTCTCAAGGAAGTTGCTGTTAGAATACTCGAGACTTCGAAAATTGAAGTGGTTTTCTGATCGTTGACTGTTTTAGATATATTTGGGATGACCTTATGTTGTGGATTCTAAGAATGCTTTAGAAACTTTATTCAATTGTTGTTCAGTTGATACAAAATAAGCCAACTCCGTAGGAAAGTCTAAGATAAGAAAGGGCAAGTTCGGGCAAGTCCAAACTGTTCAGATATGAGCAATGATGACATGTTGGTTTTTCCTACAACTTGTCTTCTTACTAATAAATTGAAAAGATGACTAAGCCAGACCAGTTTCGAAACTTACGAAGCTATTTTGTGCTCCGCTAGATATAAATAAGAGAAGCACATACCTACAAATTGAGTCTAGAATATATTTTATGAATTTATGTAAACTACAACTTATTAATAACTAGGTGACGCAGAGAAAAAAATAAAGTAGAAATAAATTAGGTGTAACGTGATACACAATTTACCAGAAAATATAACACATCGATACATACAAACAATATACACTGAATATAAACTATCAACATAAATAATTCTTTTTGAATTCACAATTATTAAATGTCAATGATGTTAAACAAGTCAAAAAATGGTTGTATAATTGTCACGAATATATAATCTGTGATATTTGGTTCTGTATAATTATGATACTTGAAGTTTAAACATAAATATTAGTTTTCATTGAAAATATATTTTGGGTGGCGTGATTGACCTTTGCTGACCATGAATTTATTTTACGCTTCGTGACATTATAGTTATAATAATGTTAATATTTTAGTAGAACTACCTATATTATTTGTTACTTGGTCTTTTGTGTCATAAAGTATTATTTAACGTTATAATAAGTAAGTACATCCTTTTACAATTCAAATGATAAATGTATTTTCGAAAATTCTAAAAGCAAGCACGATTTTTTCCGGAAAATTCTAATTTGTGACCTGTCAAAGGTCATTAATTAGGGGAAGAAGTCATTAGAGGCGATTAAAAAAAAGTTGAGAGCCTGAGTGGAATGTAAATTCGAAAAAACAAAGCAACAGCGCAAATACTACGTTAGCCTGCGAATCTATATATATAAAATTCAAAACTGACTGACTGATCTGACAACGCACAGCCCAAACCGCTGGGCCTAGGAACTTGAAATTTGGCATAAGCCCTCCTTATACCGCGTAGGTGAGCACTAAGAACGGATTTTGCGTAATTCGGCCCCTAAGGGGTTGTTTTTGAGGTTGATAGTTTGTATGAAACTTCGTTATTACAGGTGCTAGGAATTTCAAGGTTTGCATGAGGTTTCCTTTTAGGACGTAGATGGTCACCATGACGGGATTTTGCGAAATTCGACCCCTAAGGGGTTTGTTTTTGGGGTTGATAGTTTGTATGAAACTTTTTTAGTACAAGTGCTAGGCGTCTCAAATCTTGCATGGTGGTACTTTTTAAGATGTAAATGCACACCGAGGTGGAAATTTTGAGAAATTCGACCCCTAAGGGGTTGTTTTTGGGGTTGATAGCTTTGATATTCAAATTTTTACAAAGGGGTTCTTTTTTGGAAGTAGATGGTCACCATAACGGGATTTTGCGAAATTTGACCCCTAAAGGGTCTGTTTTCGGGGTTGATAGTTTATGAAACTTTTTTAGTACAAGTGCTAGGCGTCTCAAATCTTGCATGGTGGTAATGTTTAAGATGTTAATGCTCACCAAGGAGGAAATTTTGCGAAATTCTATCCCTAAGAGGTTTTACATATTTTGCGTCTGATAGTTTGTACGAAACTTTTTACTACAAGTGCTAGGCGTCTCGAATTTTGCAAGGGGTTCTTTTAAGACGTAAATTCTCACTAAGACGGTTTTGCGAAATTCGACCCCTAAGGGGCATTTTCGGGGTTGATAGTTTGGAGACCCAAATTTTGCATAGAGATTCGTTTTTGGACGTAGTTGCGGGTGTTTTGTGGAAATGGACCCAAGGGGTTGATATTTTGTATGACTTCGTTTCTACAAAATTAAATGCTAGGAGTATTAAATTTTGCAAGGTTGTTTTTATATGACGTAAATGCACACCAAGGCACTATTTTCTGAAATTCAACACCTAAGGGGTTGTTTATGCCCATAATACTGTGTGTACTTGTGGCATGTGCCAATAAACGTTTTTTCTTTCTTTCTTTTTTTCTTTCTTACAGTGACAGTTTTTTTGAAACTTTGTTGCTACAAATATGCTAGGAATTTCAGGATGGGGGTTGTTTTAGGACCTAAGTTCTCACTAAGACGGAATTTTACAAAATCCGACCCCGTAGGGGTTGTCTTTGGTGTTTGTAATTAGAGAACTCAACATTCCAGAGGGGTTCTATTTAGGATACAGGTTCTCACTAAGAGAGGATGATACGAAATTCGACCGATAAAAGTTTGTATTGGTGTTGATAGTTAGGAGTCTTTTTGCAATAGGATTATTTTTAAGACCTAGGTGTTACTTATGACGGAATATTGCGGGTCGATAGAATTTTTGTTGAATATTGATTTAGTTTTTCTAACGGTATCCCATATAGAGGGTGGCGGGGACTAGAAATTCACAAAGGCAACGTTCGAAAATCACGCGGACGAAGTCGCGGGCGTAGTGCTAGTAAAATATAAGTATTAGGGGCACAGCCAACGTTTGAAATATTTATGCGTTGTAACCACGATTACTAGAGAAATAAATTATGTGGCATGCTACTGTGGAACGAAACACACCGCCATTTGAGTAATGTTGCAAATTCTACACATGAACGTGAGCCAACAGAATTATTCTAAGATATGCCTAAACAAAGTTCTTTTTGGTTCAGATGGTTATCTCCTGTGAGATCTTCATCATAGTAACATTAATACAGCAGTTTTATGGCTACATAAACAAACAAGCTATCACGTTGAAACTTTCGTCCCCCAGCCGCGGTTTTAAGGTCAACCAGCACTTGCGTACTATAGGGTTAAAAGACCGCGGGCGCGGTCCGGATTACCCCATTAAAAAAGAAAGCCACTTCTAACCTCGCCGACACATCCAATACGATACAGTATTTACTTCGGGCGCGGTATAAACACACATGGAGTGCGCCCCGTATTCGCACGCCATGGCAATGATAAACACGGTGTGATCGATATTCAAGTACGTTTGTTTTTCTCGCGTGTCAATAAGAGAAGAGGTTCGTTTTCGGCGAGTTTTCGCTTTCCCGACTTACGCAACGGGATGGGCACGTGGATGACCTTCGCGGCTCGACAGTGGACACTCGGCGGGTTCGATCCGGCGTCGGCGGCGGTGACAACCGATAGGCGTACAACACTCGTATTTGTAGGGGTCGTAGAACAGGCAGCGGGCGAGTCGCCGCCGGGTCGAGCGCCCGCGAGAGCGAAGTGCGGCGGGCAGCGCGGCCGGAGCGGGACTGGGCCGACCGCGGCCGCGCCTGCGTGCCAGGCGCTCTCCTCCCCCGATTGATGTAATATTTATCTTGGATTAAGAACTAGATAAGGAGCCGTGGCGAGACACGCGCCGAAAGCGCTCCTCGCTCCATGTTTTACCTTGCAGAAAAATATGTTTTTGGGAGAATGTAAGAGCTTCGTAGTCAAATAAGTTTCTGGATAGGTAGGGGTAGTATAAGTTGGCGTATTTTCGTACAAACAGCGATTGGCTCATTTGATTAGCGGGTCGCGGAGGCTCGCTCGGATCAATCCGTTGCGGTCCGCGGGTCGGCGGCGCTCGTGCGAGCCCGGCGGCGCTCGGGCGGGTTCGCGGCGTGACGTCACCGCGGGACGCACGCGCGGCGACAGGTGGGCGCAATGCGCCGCACCTATCATATGATTATGACGTTTCCTATTGGATTTGGTGCCGGGACGTTTGGCTGGAAATTGGTTGCGGCAAGTTTGCACACAGCGATCGCCGAGTGGGGGTTGGGTGTCTATGCAATTGAGCCCGGAGAAGTTTTCAATTATGAGACAATCTTTCTTTCAGATCAGAGAAACAATTCTACTTCAAACTCTGGAGATTTTGTTTATAGCTTCCCTAACTAGGCACGGTTACTATAAAAGTAAATTCTTAGTTCATAAAAAATTCAAACCAATCAGTTAAAGATAACGCTGAGGCAGCCCGGGAAATTCCCATTTCGCGGTATAATCTGACACTTTTGCTTTAAACGGTTTATGACGAGACTGTCATACAATCAGAGCCTGAATAATCGCCACGACGATAATCGAGTTTCCACTGAAACGAATGGAATTCACACAAAATTCGCAATCTCGTAGAAGCTATGGCAGTCACCCTGCCAGCCTGCCTATAAAGTTTTATTGCTACGACACATAAGCACGCTACAAGACTGACTTAAGTATTTGTTTTTTAAAGCTTCGGTTTTGACGAATCGCGTCTCGTTTAGAAAACCGAGGCCTTATCACAAGTTATATATACATTTTATTCAAGTACACCGTACATTAAGTATTTACTGCGTTTATTGTAAGGAGAATTAAAAAAGCGCCTCTAACGAACGATAAACTAAATTTTTCTTTCAAATTAAAAGTCAAAATTCCAGTTTAGGTCACATAAACTGGAATTCATGATTGGGCCTCTGTTATCATTAACCAGTATTACCCAGTTACTGGGTTGTGGAGGTCGGATAGACAACCGCTTCAGGTTAACTACTTATATTAATCTGCATCTAGTTAGACTGGAAGCCAACCCAAACAAAATTGGGAAAAAGCTAGATAGATGATGAATGTGTTTAATTGGTTGGACCGATGAGCTGAAGAAGGTAGCTGACAATGGCTGAATGAAGAACGCCGGAAGTCTTGCGCTATGGTGCTCCTTGGGGGAAGTCTATGACTAGCAGTGGACTGCAATAAGCTGAGTTCACTTAAGCCATCTACAAAGCGTATGTGTTTCAAATTGATTATAAGGTTAAATCTTTGAAAAGTCCCCAAACCTGCATTATGTACTTGACAAACGACTTCCTAAAAACGACAAAATTAGAAAAGTTTCCTAGTTTTTAATTACAATCTACATAATGAAACGCATACATAATGATATGATTAAAACTTTATCCTCAAAACGTTACCACAACGTAAACATGCCATGTCGACAACAATTAAAACTATAAACATTAAAACTAGGTACACGCGGCTACACATTAAGCTATGCAAACTAGTATAAGCTGACCGTTCAATGTGTGGAAAGATCACATAAAGGGAGTCCAAGACAAACTGGTTTTGTATAGCTTATGTGTAGCCGTGTGTACTCATTTAAAACAACATAATTTGGAAAACTCGTAAAAAGTTCACCATAGATCATAACGGGACTGATAGTACCAACTTTCATTGACAATTTCCGGGTCCCAGATGGGGGATGGGGGACAATCAAAAAGTTTTAATTTAAATCGCAGTTTTAAAATTAATCGTAGATTTAATTTCAAATCTATATATTTAAAAGAACAGGGGTTTTTCTTTTGACACGACTACAGCCGAAACCGCTTAACGTAGAAACTTGAATTTTGGACAACATTTGCAGTCTACCATGTAGATTGGCAATAAGACGGGATTTTGCGAAAATCCTCCTCTAAGGGGGTGAAAAGGGGTGAAAACTTTTGTATGAAAAATCTTATTCCTTGGGTTTATAAACTTGAAACTTACCACGAATAAGAACATTAGTAAATAAATAAGATTAGCAACACTATTTTTTTAAAACTACCCTGCATTGGTATTCTAGGGGTTGTTAAAGTTTGTATGGGAAAATCATAACGCGTGAGCTGATGAATTTGAAAATCAGTATTTATATACTACATAAGAATTAATCAAACACGTGTTTTTGGATTTTTCGAAAATCACCCCCCAAGTTGGTGAAAAGGGGTATTCAAGTTTTAAGGGGAGGATATTAAACCACTGAACGTAGAAACCTGAATTTTGGATGGTAGTTACAATTTATAATGTAGATGAGTATTATGAAAGGATTTTGCGAAAATCCTCCTCTAAGGGGGTGAAAAGGGGTGAAAACTTTTGTATGAAAAATCTTATTCCTTGGGTTTATAAACTTCAAACTTACCACGAATAAGAACATTAGTAAATAAATAAGATTAGCAACACTATTTTTTTAAAACTACCCTCCATTGGTATTCTAGGGGTTGTTAAAGTTTGTATGGGAAAATCATAACGCGTAAGCTGATGAATTTGAAAATCAGTATTTATATACCACATAAGAATTAATCAAACACGTGTTTTTGGATTTTTCGAAAATCACCCCCCAAGTTGGTGAAAAGGGGTATTCAAGTTTTAAGGGGAGGATATTAAACCACTGAACGTAGAAACCTGAATTTTGGATGGTAGTTACAATTTATAATGTAGATGAGTATTATGAAAGGATTTTGCGAAAATCTCCCTCTAAGGGGGTGAAAACCTTTGTATGTAAAATCCTATTTCTTGGGTTTATAAACTTGAAACTTGGTACGAATATCAGTATAAGTAAATAAAAAAGATGGGCATTATAACTTTTTTCAAAACTACCCTTCGTTTTTAGGTTTTCCGAAAATCACTCCCTAAATTGGTGAAAAGGGATGATAAAGTTTTGGGGGAAGGATTTTATTGCTTGCTTCGATAAACTCAAAACTTGACTTATTAATTATCTCTCAATCGAATAAAGAATACGTATTTTTATTTATATTTCATATATCAACCCCTAACGGGGTGAAAATCGGAAAATCAGTTTGTCTAATATGATTGATTGTTTGTTTGTATTGAGTTTTTAGATTTCCTTATAAGAAGGGTGAGCGGGAATTAAATTCACTGAGTTCGAAATTAGAAACACGCGCAGACGAAGTCGCGGGCAAAGTGCTAGTTATCATACATTCCTTTTGTTCTTTGATGTGTCCAAATAAGAGGAACAACCATTAAAGGCTTTACACACAGCAGCTATAATGTAAAGATGTACGTTATAGCACGATACATCTCATTACATCTTTCCATAGAAATCGTCAGGAGACCACACACTGCAGCTATAATGTATATTTTTACATCTTCGAATATCTATCAAGAATTTTTCCCAAATTGCTGTCCTACCCCGGGTCGACGGCGCGTCGTGTCCCACGCGCGCTTCTAAGAGCGTCAGCATAATGACGGGGCCCCCCTCTCAGAGGGCCAAAGCCTGCCGGGGTCGCGGGATTATTTCCTTACCATGACCCCGGAACAGAAAGTGCTATTGAAGGACACCGTGGATTTTAGTCAGTAGAAGTCTGACAGTCCCTCCCGCCCTGCCCGGGGTGGGAGGACTCATTTGATGATTTTACCATGCCAAAAAAAAATATTGCTGTTCTAATTATAAAATTTCTAAATCAAAAATAGACGTACCAAAATAAACTTTATTACATTTCTAAAACAACGCAGGCGCGTCACAACACGACGCATTTATACAAACAGGTTTCAGGAGTAGCTATTTTCAGAAAGATATTTTTCGCACAGGTTTGAAAATAATACCACAAACAGAATGTCCTATTTTCAGATCGGAAACGTACCTTTTTCCTTACTTGTTTTTTCAGTAATACTATTTCGGACTGTGAAGTTTATTTCTGTTATTTTACATTTTTTTTTTCTTTCAATTGATTGAGGCTTTTCGTTCGAGATTGGCTTTTGCGTTCCAAGGCAAGTTACCCTGTTTAGACAGTCGTGCGATTCGGGTCTTCTACCTACCATTTTGGCACGGAGTTTCAGATATGGAACTGTTTTGTAATCATAGTTCCAGAACCTAGAGGGTATAGAGGGTGCCTACAAAATCAGCACTAAGTTTTACCCGCGGTTTCGACCCCGCTGCTCAGCTAATTTTGGTCGTAGCGTGGTGTTATATAGCCTTCCTAGAAAAATGGACTATCCAATAGAAAACTATTAAAAAAAAATTCGATCCAGTAGTTCCTGAGATTAGCGCACTCAACCAAACAAATTCTTCAGCTTTATAATAGTAACAGCTGTCTGACAGTGACTTTAACAGTTCTGTTATTTTCAAGTAACGATACTGATGAAAATGATGTTATTAAACCGGTATTTTTTACCAAAACTAATAACTCAAGAAATCGACTATTTTCTTCTGCAAACCCCTCCAGTTAGTTCTACAAAAGAGTAAGTTCTAATAAAATACTCTAACATCTTACTAAAACTCTGAAACTAAATAAATCGAGCACTTATTATTTAGTAAAAGCACTTACAGTATTAGCATATAAAATGCAAGCAGAACGTTAATCTTTAGACTAACTGAAGTGCAGTGTAAACCTTGTTACGTATATTCTCCGGAGTATTCGTTCATGGAGATACCTTTAACAATATGTTTTGTGCTTAGTGCACCTTAAGTTATAGTTTATTTTTGAGGGGCTTGTTTTTGATGACTTTCAAAATTAAAGTAAAATGTCTGAGGGACTTTTTTATTGGGATAAGCCCACCACACTATTCCCAAACCACTGCTACTTCTGAAAGCCAGAATCAACAGTGGCAACCATCAGAAAAGCGCCGAGACAATGAAGCTCGAAATGTCCCGGATTATGAATTTACCTGTCTTTGGATCCTACAACGATAATTTAGTTGCAGGATCCAAGACAGAAAAGAATAGTGGAGAAGTAGGAAAAATACGTAGTTTCCCCTTCCCTCCATGTCAAGTTGGAGACAGAACATAACGAGGCCAATGATAATAATAAGCTCGTCTTCTTCAACATCGAACTAACACAACATTTCAGTTGATCGTTTTGATTGATTTTGTCAACACCACATGCGACTTGCGCGCCGTATTTTAGAATTAGATGCATGAAATCATAATGCTGATGACGTCATAATGTCATACAAAGGGTGCGTGATATGTACATGTGCGACCACCTTAACATTGAACAAACGTAGCAAACTTCTGTGGTTGCTTACTAAAAGCATTTAAAATCGCCAGAACGTTAACAACTGATGTGCAGTGTAAACCTTGTTACGTATATTCCCCTGGAGAATTCGATAAGCTTTGTGCTTAGTGCACTTTAAATAATAAGTTGTTTAATTTTTATTGCTGGCTGTACATGTGATACAATAAGGTTTACCCCCTTTAGTATTGACAACACTACTTTTGTTTTCGTTATCTCTGAAGCTGAATTTACTTTTCCGAATTTGAAATTTTTTGACACAATCACGTTCGATAAAAACGCGGGCAAAGCCGCTGGCCAAATCTATATTATAATAATATAATAATAATAATTCTTTATTTTCGGACAAATTAATCCATTTGGTTAGTATACAAACAACTTATAAACTATTGTTAGTACTTAAAAACTACCAGAATAATATTATACGCTGTCTTGACTTCAAAATTCTGTCTAAAATTAAATTCTTAAATTAAAATTAAATTCTTAAATTAAAATTAAATTCTTAAATTAAAATTAATTTCTTAAAATAATGATTTTATCAATTTTTATTTGCGTATCTTCGTTATATTATTTTCGGCAGATGGCGCTGTTGACAATATCCTGAAATAACAGGACATCGTCTGTCGGGACAGCTAGTAAGCATATAAAATGCAAACACTAGAGCGTTAATCTATAATATAATATAATAATCCACAACTATCACACAACTCCATCTAGTCCCAAGCTAAGCAGAGCTTGTGTTATGGGTATGTGTTATCTATCTTCATAGTGAACAGCAATGTATATCTTGTTACCTGTTTTACTCTAGAGGTTTCACTCATGGAGATTTGCTACAACGAATTTATGCTTTTTGCATAGTGGAGTAAAGTTGATGCATTTAAATTGCAACTAACGATGGTCGCGGGATTTACCGAATTACCGTGACCCTGGAACGTAAAGGGCTTTGCCCTAGGCTGGACGACTCATTAATGATTTTACCACGATAAAAAATGTGCCACTAACTATGTATTCATACACACATCAAAAAAAGTTTGCGATCACTTTGCAAGTTCGAAACCATAATTGTTACGGAAAATTATGTTATGGTCTCTTCGTCTTTTAAGATTATAATAACAGAGTATTTCTATCTAAATAAAATACACAACAAAGGATTTTATTTGATTAAGTTAAATTAAAAAAAAACCACTTAATGCTAGTGACCCTTAGCACAAATTTTCAGTATTTGAGACGTAAAGTAAACTCGAATTTTGACAATTTTCAAGGGAAAACATAGTTCTTTCTGCCGCCTTTAGGCTTCATGCCCTGGGAACCCTAAACAAAGACTCCAGAATTAAACACACACGAATTAAGAATGATGCGATCGAACAACAACCAATGATGGCATCACCATGCGACAAAGCCCCAAGACAATACCACTTTGAAAAGCACTACAATGTCACACTTGCGGAAGAGCAGTGTGACTACTCAGGCCCGAAAGAGCTGAGGATATACACAGATGGATCAAAGAATGATTCCGGAACCGGGGCTGGAGTCTTCTCACACGACCTTAACATAAATATATCCAGCCCGCTGGGAATGTACAACACCGTCTACCAGGCGGAATGCATGGGCATTATACAAGCAGCATATGCGATAGAGGCCAGAAGAGTTACGGATGCCCATATACGTATACTCTCTGATAGTGCCTCAGTCCTTCAATCGTTGGAGAAACAATATACCACTTCAAGCTTAACACTAGAATGTCACAATGCACTAGAACGTCTAACGGTATCTAAACGCAACAAAGTGACACTACAATGGATTAAAGGACATAGCGGATCATTGGGCAACGACGCGGCTGATGAACTAGCTAGGAGAGCATCCAGCGCATCAGTCTGCGGACCTGAACCCATTATACCCATCCCCTTCAACCAGATACGTAGATGGCTGCAGGAGCGCACCCTCACACAAGCAGAGAGATGGTGGACCTCGACACCAGGCTGCAGGCAATCCAAGGAAGCCCTGCCATCTCTAGATGGCAGGCTAACCAGACGTCTTTTACGCCTGGACAGGACCGGCATGCGCCTGCTGACAGGGACCATAACGGGACACTGCTCCCTAAACAAACACTTCCACACAATAGGCATAACGGACAGCCCCCTGTGCAGGGCTTGCATGGAGACTGAGGAAACCGTCGCGCATGTGCTCTTCGAGTGCACAGGTGTCACACAGATCAGGACAGAAACCCTCGGGACACCCAGGACTTACACAGATGTTCTCCACAGACCAAAGAACCTGATCAACTTCTGGAGGGAGGTGGGCTGGTTGGAATAAGCCACCAAAGGCCACTATGGCTCACGCACAATGGTCCACATGAAGGACTAAGTGCGGAAACCAAAACCCCTAACATAGAACATAGAACATAGTTCTTTCTTCGCACACCAGAGGCGCTGTTCCATTTTTTCATACAAAAACGCTGTAAATACTGGAAAGACGCTCTAAAGTAATACAGAGTGAAAATTCGTGCTAAGGGTACAGTTTAGAATACCATCTCCCCCAGTTAACACAATAATCCCTGTATTAACAGTCATAAAACACACACTAAATCCCGCTTACCCACAAAACACCCGAATCAACAAATCCACTAACAAACTCATCGCCATCAACATTCCTATCAACCAACAACCCATTAAACTATCAAAAAGATTCAAATAAGCGACGTTTAACAAAAACGGGTATTAAGGCAAGCGAGCCCAAGCGTTGTACGCAAGCGATGACGGCAAATGTTCGAGAATTTGTTTTTTGTTTGTTCCAGTTTCAGATCGCATCGTGATTAAATGGCGCCTGTTGCGCGATTTAAATGTGTACCGTTTGATTTATTTTGCAGAGGATTTTGTGATAATGTGACTGTGTTTACAAGTCGAAGATTTTTTGGAGATATCTTAAATTGAGGATGGACTGTAAAATTGGCAAGATTTTTTCATAACGATGGTGCACAAAAAAATGAAAGAAAATTTTTCGTTAGTTTAGCCCGACAACGTGAACATTACTGTTATGTGAATGAAATTAAAACTGTTATTGTTTCAGTCACTCGTATTAAAAGTCTATCGCTTTATGCAGGATATGTTCTCATGTTGCACCTACTATGTTTTTTCTTTGCATCACTCTACGGTCGACTGGAAAGTCATTCGGTCGTTAAACAGTCCACAATGGGGATGGCAACTGGGAAACGAATGGCGCTAGTATAGCTTGTTCCAAGCATCGTCATTGGTTCAAATCTTATAGGTACTTCAAAATAGTACTACCTCATTGATCGGATTAGGACTTAACTATGGTCGCGCCATCTACAATTAGCTTTGAAAGAAATTAACCAAACCGGGGTGTCCCTGAAATCTTGCTAAAGCGATTTTTTGATTTGGGGAGCCTTTATCCATTTATTTTTAAAAATCCTTAAAGTTTTGATAAATAAATAAGTGAGCTTACCTTTCGATCTGTTAGCTCTTACGTTTGCTCCAATTTTAGATGGTATCGAGATAATTAAACGTCGCCTGTTGCGCGATTTAAATGTGTACCGTTTGATTTATCGCGAGAAAGATTCGCGCGATAATGTGCCTGTGTTTACGATTCGAAGATTTTGAGGCGGTGAAATTGGTGAAATTTTTGTTGGAAAGATCTGACAGTCAAGCAGAAAGAAAAAAGATTAATTGGTACAGTACTGTGTGAAAGAAACACATTGATTTAACATAAATATGTAAACCAGTGAAAAATTTGAAAATTTTCTTTTATTTGTTAATCGGTATGGTACTAAATCGTCAGCTTCGCCTAATTTCCTCAAAATAGTTTCTGTTCTATTCGCCACTTTTTAATTGTGGATTGTATGAAGATATCTCCATAGGTAGTTTTATGATAAATCCGTTGAAACGCCGACAGAGTTGAAAAATCTTCCTTGCCAACTGGCTAGTCTATTCAAATATCTCGTACTCAGTCTTAATATTAAATATTTAACAAAATCTAGCCTTCCACGTAAACAGCTTGACCGAAACCACTTAATAAAAATAACATACACAAACATAAATACATATTAAACGTAATCTATTCCAAGTGAAATTCCGTAACGATTGCCCAGTCTAAGCGCTCGTAGACGTGCTACGAATGCTACGCGCTACGCGCCTACGTGCTACGGTCGCTACGAGTGTGCTGTTTACTCCTACATTTTATTTCAAGGAGTATTTTCTTGAGCTGCGAAGCGTAGTGATGTGTTTTAGAGTACCTGTTAGTGAGTCGAGTATTGAGACTCGATATTGCAAAGCTGCTGGTATTATTGTGTTTGCTTTCAGATATTGTATCGTTGATATTGGTTTTGCTGAAAATGGTGTAGTCGCCAGATATACTCGTATAAAAGAGTTTTTCATTATACCTTGGAATTTAAGGTTTTAGAAATTTCAGATAGTTTTTTGATGTATAAATAAGAGGAACGACATTATAAGAAAGAGAGAAGAGTCTTCTGAAATTATATTAAATTACTTTTTGGTCAACATTTTTGACTGTATGTGCGCCACTGTATAGCAACTTTATCATTTGCGAAACTTGTGCAGCATCGAATAACACTCGACAATTTTGTCGAGTTTTAAGAAAAAAATGTGGTGTCTAATTTCTCCGACGACTGATCAAAAAAAGACTTCTCCAATTCCTTCTTCTTCTCCAAGCTGTACTCTGCTCAAATGTAACTATCCCGAGATCAACCATCAGCCAAACCAATCAAATTTCACATGTAAAAACCACACGAAACAAATAATTTCTGCCCAAAGCCACCTCACACAATCCACCACACAACATGAAATAATCCTCATATCTCGGCCGATAATATAATTACAGAACAATTGCGGTCTCAAAGCGCATTTGCAGCATTTGAGCGGCACTTTTGCGCTCATTTGGCGGGTTGAGCATTGAGCATAAACGGGATATGCTCAGTTGAGTGGCTCGCCCACTGGCCATTGTGATGGGATTATGAATGTCATAATGATATTTGTGCGCCGTTCTCGGTTGGATTGTGAGCAGTGGAGCTTGTAATGTGGCTAGTGTGAATTTGATTTGGTGATATTATACTGTTTGTTTTTGACGGGATTTTCTTCTTAAGCTGCTGTGGTTATCACTAAGCTGTGAATTGGTTTAAAGGTCATCATCAAAGGTCACAGTTATAATAGAGGAAGGCTTACAGGCTTTAAAAGCACGGTAAGGCCAATTGGACACGAGAACCTTGTGTGGGTTTTAAAAAAAGTTTAAAAAAAAATCTGCTTAATTTTAATTTTACTAGCGTAATAAGAGTGCTACTACAACTTAGCCTAACCTTTCAGAGATTATAATCCTATCATAATACTTTTGTGCCATGATCATCACCAAAATAATTATCACTGCTAACAAGCTAATTAAAAACCCTAAGCAAACACTATAAATCAGAAAACCACTTCTAAATAACAAACATACTTAAAATATAATCCTAAATACCGAAAAGTTTATTAGGTGTCTAGACCAAAACTACATGTGTCTACTCATAATATAACAGTCATTTGTATATGAGATTGGCCCACGCCTCAAGGAGGTCTTAATGAACGGCTTTAATGAAAGTCTGGGGCTTCATAATTATGAGGAGAGGGGTTCACCTGGTGCTAAGATGGTAGGGGGGGCTTGTGTATGTACTGAGTTTGGGGAGGGGAGTGTAAAAGTGTGATTGGTCATGTAGTGTACTTTAGAAATAAGCAGATGCAAACTGGTGAGCCCCTATATGGCCAAACGCCTGCTGGGTTCGTGAGACTGCCTTAAACCACAACATGGCCCTGGAACGCAAAGGTAAGCAAGGGAACAGGGTGGGATCTTACTCGGTAAGCTTCTAACAATCCCTTGTGCTCCCAGTCAGCCTTTCTACATGTTTGTAATTGTCTTAAACTTAATGTGTTCCCAATTTAAAGCAGAAATTGCTATTTAGAATCCATGTTTATTACTAAAAATACATCATTGGTTTTTTACTACACTGTGTACTTTACGATAGTTCAAAACTCTTTTTGGACGGATCGTTTCTTCATTTGCTACAGCTCTCTTCAATTAAAAACAAAAAACTTGAGAGGTGTCAAGGGACACCCGGATGGAACGCTCCACTCCACTCCGCTCCGCTCCCCTCCACTCCACTCCACTCGACTACACTCCACTCCACTCCACTCCACTCCACTCCACTCCACTCCACTCCACTCCAGTCCAATCCAGTCCAGTCCAGTTCAGTCCAGTCCATTAACTTCCATGTTAATAAACACATTACCCTCCTTTGCGTCGCGCAGTCAGATAAAAGTGTCGTGACAAGTTTTCGTAAGATTTTTTTCCGTCCAGCCCCCTTCACAACGCGCGATAAGGAACTTCGTTCCAAAAGACGTAAGCTAATGTGTGTTTCACGATTTTGCTTTGTCACCTTAACCGAAGCTCACGCATCTTTTATGCCCTCACTCAAACACCTTAACTATCACCTAAAGTCCATATAAGCACGGTTATTCAATGGTTAACTGCCTCATGCCCACCATTACGCCTCCGGGCGAGTTAAATGAGGCGCGAGTGACCAGCCGTCGAGCGTCGCAGTAACTATCTTTAACTTTTCAACTATTCGCATTTATCTTCACTACTTTTAGTGAATAAGTTAAGGTTATTTAAGGGTGTTTTTAAAGAGCTTTGAATAAAAATATAGATTGATTAAGTTGTATTTCAAATTTGGATTTGTATGTGGAAGTATCATATACATTTTTACTGATATGTAAAATTTGTGAAGGGTCGGTAGAGTTAGGCCGTGTAGAATCAGAAGCTTGGCTTTACATGAGATCTGTACCCATAGCACGAATTTTCAGTATTTGAGACGTAAAGTAAACTGGAACTTTGATAATTTTTTCTGAAAAATTTAGTTCCTTCTCCGCACACCAGAGGCGCTGTTCCATTTTTTCATACAGAATCGCTGTAAATACTGGAAAGACGCTGTAAAGTAAAAGAGTGAAAATTCGTGCTAAGGGTACTGATGTCTTTTTCACAGAGCAAACCATATGTGATCATCTTGGCAACATTTTACATGACATGTTTTTGGCGGGATAGGTATTTGGGTATACAATACAATTTGATTTGTTTGATTATTTCTTATAATTCAAAATAATGTCATCCCTGTTTCGTGGGTGAACAACTGTACAAATATTGAAACTCATTATACTCGTACACTAACACCCAGACCCGGATTAACTACCTGCTAATTTGGGTGCGGGAATCGAACAGGCGTCAGAATCGCAGCAGTCGATAATTCAACCACTGCACCAACTGTGCTTTTGATAAAATCATTTATTTATGACATAAAAAAACAACCCATAATTTCTAGTATTGCTATTGCGACAATAAAACGTCTTGAGAAATAGTTTTCAAGAAACAATCCCTGTTTTACCCGTATAACATAATATACAAGGAAATCTAATTTAGCATGGTAAAATTATCAAATGAGCCCTCCCACCCCGGGCAGGGCGGTAGGGACTGTCAGACTTCTACTAACTAAAATCCACGGTTTCCTTCAATAGCCCTTTATGTTCCGGGGTCACGGTAAGGAAATAATCCCGCGACCCCGGCAAAGGAAATCTAACTAGCATGGACAATAATAGGAAATTGAGGTGCATAAACAATAGACAGACTATTAATAACTAAATTGTCGTAGTCCATACATTTCCCCGTACACTGCCGAGCAAGTTAAATGAGTTGCAGTTGACCAGTCCCCAAGTGCGGGCACAACTATTGTTAACTTTGTGTCCGACGCACACAGTTTGTGACACGCATTGTTTTAGAAGGCCTCCCGCCCAGCCCGGGGTGGGAGGACTCGTTTGATGATTTTAATAATGAACAATGTCAGTAATAAATGTTTGAATGCGCGGCAATTGCCGATTTTAGAGTTAAATAATTATTTAACTCTAAAATTTTAAATTAGGAATACGCTCGCTGTGGTACTCGCTTTTCAAAATAATAACATTTTAAATTATTAGCTAATTTTTATTGTATATTTTATTTTGTACAATAATATAATTTTTAACGTTGAATGAATATAAAATGCCTTGGATTTTGATAGGCTTATTAGAAATGATTTTGTTTCCCACCAAATAAAAGCCTAGCCCAACATTAGGAATTTCTCCTGGGTCGTAGGTGCTTTTACAAACATACACAAACAGACTAGACCCGGAACAACTACTTGTAGGTCATACAAATAACTGTTCCTACGGAGGATCGAACCTTTGACACGCTGCACGCTGTGCAGCAGTCTATCGCTCAACTACTGCGCCAATCGTGCCGTCATCATTATAACTTTAATTATAAGACCGGTTCCTGAAATTGTCAAAACATGATAAAATGCAATTCCGTTGAGCCCTTTAACCGATTACTTACAATTTATTTCTATTATTTTGCTCGATTTTAACTCTATATCTATCAGTAGTTTCGTGTGAAAATAATCTGTTCTCGTGCAAAATACTAAACAAATGTAATTAAGCGGTTTTTATTTTGAACCATTGTGATAATTTCAGATTCATTTTGAGGAGTGCTCAATTTGAGAAGTGCACAATTTGCGAAGTGCAAATTTTGCGAATTACTATTTTGAGTAATGCACAATTTGCGAAGTGCATATTTTGCGTCAAGTGCACAAATTGCGAAGTGCACAACTGCGTCAAACCCATCACAACATCCATATTTTCTGTGGCCTTCCTCTTCCTCTCCATCCATAAACATTCATGTCCATTACTTTCTTAGTCACTGCTTGATCCTTCCTCATCACATGTTCGTAAAATTCAATTATAAAAAGACAACAAAAATCGCTTCTCTGTCTCTTTTTTGTTCGTGCAAAAGTTAGACACTCTGTTCCAAAGCACTAGAATTTTAACAACTTGTTGAAACGAAACAAAGATATACTCCAACTTACATCTGAAGCCGGAAAAGCATTTTAAAATCTCCTCGTATAGTGCACTACATCGTACATTTCTCATTTCACAACCCTGGATATGAACTGGCGACGTTTCACTCGTAAAACCGAGTTTAAAGCCGCCGTGCTAGTATGCAGTGAAGTTATAAAATAAAAGACACAGAATAAATAGATAATGGAAGGTCTACTCTATGGAAGAAAAGAAAAAAGACGCACGCACGCACACACGCGCGTACAGCAACAACAAACAAAAGACGTGTAAATGAAGCGTTTCTATATATAACAAGAAGCATTTTTTGGCACTCGAATGACGTTGTAAAGGAGCCTCTATACTTATTGAGAAAGCACAATATGGCGGCGCTAAATCCTATTTTTGCTCATGCGCTACATGAGATTGTACTTCTATGTGTGTGTGCGTTCTCTCTTATTGCATAGAGCCTGCTTTCTGAAGGCTTATCATTAAGATTTCTGTAATTTACTTATTACAACCTACTTTCTTGATTTGCATTTACAGCGTTTATTGTATGGAAAATTAAAAAAATGGGGTCGCGGGATTACCGTGATCCCAGAACATTAAGGGCTATTGAAGGACAGCGTGGATTTTAGTCAGTACGAGTCTGACAGACCCTCCTGCTTTGCCCTGGGTGGGAGGACTCATTTGACGCTTTTACCACGCTAAGAAAAAAGTGTAAGAATCAGGAACTATTTTTTTCCATCAATTTAACGTCAAAATTTGTTTATTTTACGTCACATAAACGTCATCCTAGGGCTTTTGTACCTGAGTTGAGCTTCTGCCTCTGTAACTATATATTCTGTGGCCACAGGTTTCAGTTGCAATTAACGGTACGAAGCGTAGAGCACGTCTCGTTAAAACTTGTTCATTGGGCGGGATTGTGTTCGCGTTTTAATTTTTAATGTTATGGTCCGTTTGTTGATTATATTGAGAAAATGATATGTTTCGCTTCTTCAGTTTTACTGTTATTATATCACAGGGCAGTATAAGAAGGTGTTTAAAGGATCCAAGATCTTCGTCTTAGGTACGTGCTAATGTTTTTTGAGATGCTTTATTTTATGCGTAATTAAACGTCATATTTGCCTAGCTTTTCCCATCTAAATTACAATCAGTTTTAAGACTAATACAGTACATAACATCACGCCTGGAATACTTATACGATGATGTGTAACAAAAAAAAGATGTTTACGGTAAAATCGTCAGCAAAACCAAAATCTGATACCTATGCTGCAGCATTTCAAACAGATCAAAGAACCATTGTATGTATTGTATAACGGGCACGGTATCCGCAACTCCACGTCATATGCGCGTATTTTGCGTGACGTAATTATTTACATTCATCCATCCGTCTTCACAATTTTTTGCATTTACATTGCTGTAGAATAGGACCTAGTAAGATTTACTATTTGTCGAATCGTCAACAGCTTATTATGCCTATACCTATACTAATTAACTTTCAATCTTTTTAAACATCCACATACACGCACACTTATTTTTCGAATCCACTGACGTTATTGGCCGCATAGAGTTGCCACATACCAAAATAGAATAGAATCTCTTTAGTCACAACCAATTCTGTCGGCCAATAATAAAATCCAAAGATTAATTTACAAAATATTAGGTAAACAATTACAAGCTACAACATTATCTACAATACAATCTTCATATATTGCATGTTATTCTCAGTCGTGATCAAAATTAACTGAAATGTATCATCCGAGAAATAAATAGCTGACGATAAATCATAGATAAACACATTTAGCGGAGGCCGAATATTGCCGAGATGATATATTTTTACTATATCTTAGTGGTTTACTATTTGTAAACAACTGGCTTCATTTTCCTTTTGTTTTTGAAGTGAAAACTTCTTTAGCGGCGTTGTACACTTTTTCTGTAATGGGTAAAAAATTTAAAACTCGCGTCAGGGTCACGTGACCAAAACTCGCGTCAGGGTCACGTGACCCTGATCGAAAATGAGTAAGACGTCATTCAAATTAAAAATAAAACATAGTAACAAAAAAGTTTTCACTTCTACCGGCACTCCTGGAGTGCAACCTTTTTTTTTTCTATGGTGTGTAGTGTTTTTTCAGATTTCTGCTGGATATTAATTTATTTGAAGGGATTGGTTGTATTTCCGTTGTTAAAACATATGTATAGATGGTCAGATCAAAGAAATAGAAATAGGCAGATAAATAACGCTCAGAACACGCGAGTGTCTCCACCAAAGTTAATACAAAATCAAATAGAATTACAATCTATAATGTTTTCTTTGTTTTTGAGGACAACTTTTACGATGGTTAAAGGCACGAGACGTCATATTTTGGCAAAAAACAACAACGACGCGCAGCTTGGTACGACGCGTAGCTTGGTACTGTCGCGACTTTTGTGTGTTTCTGTTTGTAGTTCGATTTTGATTTTGTTAACTTTGGTGGACCCACTCGCGTGTTCTGAGCGCTCTATTTGCCTATTTCTTTGATCTGAGTATAGAGGCCTGTCTTACCTAGTAACTGACTTACCTAGTACATATGGGTATTTTGGGAGGTCAGGTTTGCAGTCGCTTTATGTAAATTATAAAATACTATTTTTGTTACAATTAGCGCATGTACCTACTTTGATCTTCCTGACAAAAGCTGCCATGACTCCAATTTAAATCTTCGATATTCAACCCAGCTAACTTTATCCATTACAGACTTATAAAAAGTTTATCGCCAAATAAGCTAACGACGAAAATATCTCTAAAAATTAATAATCCCAATTGGTAAAAACTGAAGAGTTGAAATTTCTGGAGGGAATATGAAATTAAAGAAAATAAAAACGAACGGCTCATCTCGAAAGTTCTTCGAGTTGAAGTTTTGAAACTTTACTTTCCGAAATGGATTTAGAAGACCCCGGAGGGCTTTAAAGTGTCTGAGATTACTCGCCACTGAAAAAATGTATGATAAAAATATGCCTTCTACCTGTTATTTTATGTGCTAGGCTTTTATGTTCCTATCAAATCATAAAAGATTGGTATGGCAGCAGTGCCTACACAATGAAACCTTAGTCCCACAGAAACGTAGAAATACTTATTTTATATTTATTTAAACTTCCATGTACAATAGGGCAAATTACTGCATGAATAAATAGGAAATCTTTATAATTCGTCAGTATTGAAAAATAATGCACACGTATTTTTTTTCTTTTTTTTTTAAATCAATTAATATTAAATATTCATAATGACGGGGCCCCCTCTCAGAGGGCCAAAGCCTGCCGGGGTCGCGGGATTATTTCCTTACCGTGACCCCGGTACATAAAGGGCTATTGAAGGACACCGTGGATTTTAGTCAGTACAAGTCTGACAGTCCCTCCCGCCCTGCCCGGGGTGGGAGGACTCATTTGATGATTTTACCACGTTAAAAAAAAAAAAAAAAATCAATTAATATTGACAAGTAAAAACGCTTTGGGATCCGGGAGTAGGGGCACATGGTAAGGGCTTGTGAATTCATAAAGCTTGTAAAATTATATCGACCGAGTTGATTATATCGACGTTTTGTGATTTTTAGAAGCGTTGTATCTTCATCAATTCTAATTTACATTTTTTTTAAATAAGAAAAAAAATTGGTACCTATCAATTTTTTTTTGCTAGTATAATCTTTCGGACTAATTTTTTTTAGTAAAATAGCCTTTCTGATACACAAGGCGGATTTAATGCCGTAAGGCATTACCTACCAGTCAAACTTTGGGTGCATTAGTATACATTAGTTTATTAAAAGACGTGTAAAAGTGTTGATACAACCTACTTGCATTAATAAACATCATTTCATTAGTCTCTAGTGGACAGAATATTCTTAAACCCTATTCTGTTGAATCTATTTTGAAGTTTATTCAGAGGAAAAAAGGCTTACCTCAGACTTACCTTTCGTATCTGATCCGTGTTACAGGCAGTAGAATAGAAGTAGGTATGTTACCAGTGAGGTGCTTACCTGAAAATATAAAAAAAAAAAAAAGGTTGCACTCCAGGAGTGCCGGTAGAAGTGAAAACTTTTTTGTTACTATGTTTTATTTTTAATTTGAATGACGTCTTACTCATTTTCGATCAGGGTCACGTGACCCTGACGCGAGTTTTGGTCACGTGACCCTGACGCGAGTTTTAAATTTTTTACCCATTACAGAAAAAGTGTACAACGCCGCTAAAGAAGTTTTCACTTCAAAAACTATTAGACTCACGTATAGACAATGTTTGGATTGGAGATTTTATTTATGAAACTGTTTTTGTAGGAAAATATGTGATAAATCGAGGACTTTTACAGCTGATAGAAAAGGACAAAAAACGATTTATTGACTTTCTTATGCGTCTAATGCAAAATGATCAATCAAGACGAGTGTTACTGTTCGATTTTCGATTCTCGCAGCTAAAACACAAGAAAATGAAGTGTTTTTGAGACAAAAAGTTCTGATCGTCATAAACCAAATTACTTTTGATCCCTTGATGCGTATTTTAATGCTGAAAGCATTATTCCCACACAAGTAAAGGATAGGATTTATGAACAACTAGATGTAGCTGCGGCTTTATTCGTGTTAATTAAGAATTTGAAAGTCAATTCGGATCGAAGGGCGCCACATGCGCCACATTTTGTCGTATGAACGTTATTGTTTTTCCGTGAACAGTACTTTTTCAGGATTGAAGGTATCTATTTCCGTCTTTGTACACCTTGCAACGAAAATGCAATATTCATGATGGTTTAGGGTGCGAAAAGGTAACAGACAGACTTACTTTCGCATTTATAGCATTAGTTAAAATGTTGAAAGTTTCTGTTCTAAATAATTATTACCAAACGAATATTTATCATCAGCAGAACTATATTACAACCACTTCAAAAGTACATCAGCGTTGACCCTTAACAACATTTTGTTCTATTTTCAAAAACCACTAAACCCTTTTCCAACATTCTAAAACTCCAAATTCAAATTCAAAGCTGCCAATACCCGTACACCACAACACGCCAAACGCGTTTCACACCGACGTTCGATGCGCCAATTAAACTGATTGTGAATAGCCGCCTTTTGCCAGCCGCTGCATGAACAGCGCGCTTTAGTCACGCGAGGCCTGATTGTGTGAACCCTGCTTAACATAAACGTCACGTCGTCTATTGTAGGAGAATACTGTAATACGAGGGATAGATCTATCATTGTCTATAGTGTGTGACGGTGTCAAAGTTTTAAATCGTTAGATGTGCTCTCACTGAATTAAGGTCGCGCGGAAAAATGTCCATATTGAGAACGAGGGTTATATCGTGCGTGGCACAAAAGATGCACATTTTCAGAATGAATGAGAGAGACAGCATTATCAAGATTTTGTTCTTAACACTCATTTCAGTTGGTGTAAGTAAAGCATGTCATGACGGCAACAATACTTATTATTTAAATATCAATCAACTCAAATAGAAATCTAAATAGCCATTTCAATTGTTGGGTTTGTCTCCCAGTCAAACAGGATTCGGCTGAATATCAGTATTTACATGGAGCATCTGCTTATCTGACCTCCACAACCCAATAAGAGGATAATTCTTAACATCTTGGTAAGATGTCAGAATTTACAGCTTCTGACTAATAGTAACAACAATCAGTGATCTACAAATGACCGCCAGGACCAACGGCTTTACCGAGATACGGCGGAAACTACACTCGGTTCCAAAAATAACGGGTCAGTCACATAAACCCGAATATCTCCCGAACCACGTATGCCATCCTAATGAAACGAAGACTGTTCAATTGAGAATTTAATTATACAGATAAAAAATAAAATAAAACTTAGTTGCACCCACAATATCAATCTCTAAATTAAAAAAAACGAAAGTAGTCATATTTTTCTTAAGATTAATTTTTTTTATGATTGTTTTTTTGGTGTTTTTCATCACTTTCTTCATATTTTAATACTTTGTATTGCTTCCACGAGCTCTTCTGACAGCTTTCAGGCGATTAGGCATGCTGTACACCAAATTTCGGAGCCGGTGCTGAGGAATACCTTCCCATTCCTTGTTTGAGCTCGGGAAGCGTGATTGGTGGGGGGTTTCGACCTTTCACGCATCTCTGAAGCTCGTCCCAGGCGTGCTCGATGGGGTTTAAGTCCGGGCTTCGCGCTGGCCACTGCATGAGTTCTATACCGACCTCTTCAAGGTAGTCATGTACAATTCTGGCGGTATGGGGACGCGCATTATCATGAATTAATATGCCAAGCCAGTCCATCCTGGCCATGAAAGGACCTACATGTTCATTGAGGATCTCTTCCACGTACCTCTCTGCATTTAGAGTTCCATTTTGAATGAGTACCAGCTCGGTGCGGGCCTTAGCAGAAATCCCAGCTCAAACTTGTACGAAGCCCCCACCGTACGCCACTTTTTACTTCACACACGCTTGATGGAAGCGCTCCCTAGGTCTTCTGTACACCAACTGCTTACCATCATGCTTATAAAGCATGAATTTAGACTCGTCCGTGAACATTACCCTACCAATCGTCTAGTGTCCAGTTTAGGTGCTCGCGCACGTTTCTCTGTCTTGCAATTCGATGTCCCCGTTCCAGTTTGAGGCCATTTGCGTGCCTCAATGGTTTCAAATTTGCTTCAGTAAGACGTCTTCTTACTGTTTCAGCGCTTAAATTGCCACCTCTAAAGCGAATAAAGTGAGTTTTTAGACCAACAGCAGTTTGAAAACGATTTCGGAGCATTGTAGCCACCAGTTGTCTATCTTCCCTACAGCATGCCTAATCGCCTGGAAGCTGTCAGAAGAGCTCGTGGAGGCAATGCAAAGTATTAAATGAAGAAAGTGATGAAAAAAAGCAAAAAAAAAACAATCATAACAAAATGTAATCTTAAGAAAAATATGACTACTTTCGTTTTTTTTTAATTTAGAGATTGATATTGTGGGTGCAACTAAGTTTTATTTTATTTTTTATCTGTATAATTAAATTCTCAATTAAACAGTTTTCGTTTCATTAGGATGGCATACGTAGTTCGGGAGATATTCGGGTTTGAGTGACTGACCCGTTATTTTTGGAACCGAGTGTAGTTACGAAGAGGTATACCAGGAAGGGCACCCGCTAAAATGGAAGCTATGTGGTCAAATAACCTCAAAAATCTTGGCTTAACATCAAAGATCGGCTTGTGCCGCTGTTATTGTTTATCCAAATGTCTAGAGAGATGAGTCTAACGATTTAAATCTTAGAAATATATGTGTGGAACTTCATTTAACATCTTCACGCTTGTCGGCTTGAATAGGAATGATGGTCAGCCATTTCCTTCCGTATGATTTGAACAACATACTACTCGTATTTTCGGAATAAAACACTAATTTAACAAGAAATGAAGCTTAAAAACGAAGTTTATTTCTTACTCTTACTATCTTACTTCCTGCTAATATTATAATCGAAAAGCTTGTTTGGATGGGTGGATGTTTGTTACTCTTTCACGAAAAGCCTATTGTATGAATTAACACAGATATTTTATAACCTGGATTAACACATTTAATAGTTTTTGTCCCGATTTTGCTTCTCGATTTTTTTGTAGCGGTGAAGTCGCTGACAACAGCTAGTACTCTATATTTGACTTTACTATTTAGTAAATATCAGAGCTCAGTACCCTTAGCACGAGTTTTCACTCTTTTACTGTACAGTATTTACAGCGTATGAAAAAATGGAACAGCGCCTCTGGTGTGCGAAGAAGGAACTATATTTTTCCTTGAAAATTGACAATTTGAAATTGTCAAAGTTCCAGTTTACTTTACGCCTCAAATACTGAAAATTCGTGCTAAGGGTACTGGACTTACTAAAATGTCACTTGTCTAAAAGATCGTCTACGTATTGCGCTGTTTACGGTAAAAGTGCTCAGAACACTGCTAACATTACTGCCACGTTGTTAGGCAATGTTACCACACTGAAATAATATACTTCCTATTTAGACATTACTAGTTAAAACTATTGGTTAAACTGACTATTTTACAGCGAATAAACTTATTTGTGCCAAATGAAATGGAGTAGGGCGATGCGGTCATGTGAGTTGTAAGCTATTGAGGTTGTAATATTGTTGTGACACTAACTATTACATTACTTGCTAGTCTTGTGAATGTAGTGTAGTGATGATATTGTTGTTACTGATGCCCACAGCAACAGACCTCGAGAAATGTTTTCCGGCCACCGTAGACGCGGGTATTACTTGCTACTCGTGTGAATGTAGTGATGATATTGTTGTTACTGATACCCACAGCAACAGACGTCGAGAGATGATTTCCGGCCACCGTAGACTTGGGTATTACTTGCTACTCGTGTGAATGTAGTGATGATATTGTTGTTACTGATGCCCATAGCAACAGACGTCGAGAGATGATTTCCGGCCTTCGTAGACACGGGTATTCGGACAGCGAGTTGCCAGGGTCGCGGAATTGTCTTATCCGGTAATCGTGACCCCGGAATGTAAAGGGTTATTGAAGGACACCGTGGATTTTAGTCAGTGCGAATCTGCCATTTTCTCCTGTCCCGCCCTAGTTGGGAGGACTCATTTAATGATTTAACCACGTAAAAAAAATGACTCTATTCAGATTTAAAATTAAAAGTACCATTTATGGCCCTTCCCTTTTCCCAGACTACCTATTGTATACAGAACGTTTCAGTAACTTATGTGGGCAAAAACAGTAAACTGTGATCAAATAATTTGTTGCACAGAATCTTAAAAAATGGAATAGATTCCTATATCGTGGCAATATTTTTAAAAAGAGTTTGTTACGGAAAACGCCCGTTCGAGAATCAAAGTAAACTGTCCAAACTTCCCAGGACAAAGATATAATGGTATTAAATATGTAATACTACGTAACTCAATATACTTGAATTATCCACAAAACTGTAATTAAATATTTCACCGCAAATTCATTAAAGCTTTTCCACATTTTCCAATTAAAATAAATGCACCTATTCAATCTCTCAACAACGAATCAATAACGCGGCGAAATGAATATGGGTTTCCGCAAAAAACCGCCGAAATTGAACCGAACTCGTATTTCCCTGAAAATAATTACTTCCCCAGTATCGACATGCGAGAAAACAAGACCATACACACACTGAAGGAAACTATTATGTGAAGCAAGTTTTGAAAATATTTGGTGTCAAAATTATGGCTGCCACAGTGGATGGTTTATTTTGTTTAATTTTACAACTGCTTTGATAAATTACTCTGATCATCAGGAAAAGTAATTGATAAATATAATTATTGACATCCTACGTCAGTTAGCCGTGTACCTATCAAAATATGGATTAAAATGATAAGGAGAAATAAAAATAGATTAATATAAGTAAAACAAAAAACGCACATCGTCATTATCAAATCAGGCAGTAGGATATCCACTATGCTGAAGATAGATAGGGCTCCTCTATAGTTTAAAAAGCGCTCAGAGGCCTTACCACGAGCTATTATCGCGATCCAGTTTAGGCTGTGGAAAAGAGACAGAGCTATGCAAGTCGTCTAGCGCCATCTCTTTCCCACAGCCTAAGCTGGATCGCGTTAAGAGCTCGTGGTAAGGCCTCAGATGCATGTAGTTGTAGGACATGTCTAGCAAAATGCGTATCAGCAATTCATATAATCTACTTCATCCCATCACACAACAATAGTAAGCACCAATCCTAATAGTGTTATTTGATGTCAGACAAAAACAAAAGACGTAACTTTCAATTTGGCCAACAGTAATTTTGTTGATGTAATTTTAACGGCGCGGGCGCGACGGCTGAAACGCAATGTGTCGTAATAAAGGACGAATACATTTGTAAAGAGAGCGACCAAACTACCGTATATTTACGCGTTATAGACGTGACTGTTGTAAAACTGGATATGTTTTTTGTTTGTGTTGGTACGGAGTTGAAATGTTGACTTATGTGAGTAGGGGTTCAAAAATCGATGAGCATGACTAAAAAATAAAACAACATTATCTGACCATCGACATCAGCTGTCAACTGATCCCATTGCTATTATTGTTTTTCCTATAAGACAGGGTTCATTTCTGTGAAACGAAACAAGCAAGTTAACCACGCGAGATCAGTGCAAGTAGGCGAATATCTTCGAATGGCCTCACAAGAGAAGCAATTTATTGCGAATAAAATAAATAAACATTTTGCAAAAACCTAGTACAGATCTCAAAACAGACTAACAATACAGCATAAATTCAATAAACACCTCATATAAGATTCCGCATCGCTTTAAGACCCAACACCCAAGACAGAGGATTGCGGTAAATAAAGATCTTCCCTAGTTAACGCTCCCGTGCGCAACATCTCAACGAAAGGCGAAAACAGACAGATACAGCCGAAACAAACATATGGCTTAGAAACAAAACCTCATACGTTATCAGCTCAACACAAACAACCAGATCTCTACGATTTATCTACGTTCCTATCACAAGGCAATAAGAACCAGATTCGAACGTGATGACATCCAATTCGGATTTGATGAATGCCCTCGGCGGCGATGCGAAATAATTTCTTCTATTCATCCGCTAAAATATTACGGCCGACTCTCTGACTAATGAATTCATTTCAATGGAGGCTCTTCAATCCCGTCTGAAGGCATTGATAAAGATGACGAATAGAGAAATGGCTGGTTTCATTCTGACGGTAGATTAGTGTTTGAATTTGAGCTGGGGACTAATAGATTTAATCAATTATATTTAATCTGGGACAAATTTGTGGGTGCGAAAGCGTGGCCATTGCGGGTTCGACATAGTTGGTGCTGTTTGGGTCAGATTAACGGACGCAATTTGATATTTGACTTATTGGAATTCGAAACTAATGAGAAATAGTGCAGAACAGTCTGTATGTATTAATGTAAAAGCAGAATACCAGACGGACGATACAAAAGGAGCATGTGGCGGTGTTAACAGAAAAATACGTGTGTAATTGTATGATCGCGGAGCCCTTATTAACCAACTTACAGCCGAATCATCTACTAAACCATCTACTAAATGGCATCCGACTGCCATTTAGTAGATGGCAGGTAAATCTGGGAGGACCTTTATTAAGCAAAAACACTGATAAAAAATGATAATGATGATGTTGACGTTACTGATTATTTTGTTTGTCAAAATTCTTTGTCAACACAAAATATTTGGACCATACATGAAAGTAGAAGCCAAAAGAAGCCGTACAACAAAACCCACGTTAATATCAGCGATTTATTGTCAGGTTGCCAAGCAACGCCTATTTTCTGCACCAAACGTACCACCAATGATCTACCGTCATAATATGTCGCGAGTGTCGAGCGATATTTTACCACTCTCGAGTACCATTATCTCCGAAACTGGAGCCAAGAAAATTTCGGAACATTCCCCCTCGCCTCGCGATTAATATCACCGCAGAGGTAATTATTAAGCCAAATGGATAGTAGCAACACCTAATTGCTGCAAATAAATCCCTACAGTGCATAAGAAAATGTACTCAAGTATTAGGTGGTAAATGGCGAAGAGGGGTTTAAGGGTGATTAAAGACAGAGGCACTCCCTCCAATACAGACGAGTGCAACTATTCTTAGTAAATTACAGGAAAACGGAAAAACTGCAGCGATAAATTTATCTGTCTTGGGAGTAAATAAAGTAAGAAATAATTAAGTGCCGGCTGCTTCACATCTCATGCAGTAGAACCGAGGAGCCTTCTTGCTATTTCCGAAGTTCACAGACGGGGAACTTAAACAAATGCGGTCCGAGCGACCCTCGTGGCCAACCGAGCGTTAACGTCTTCGATACGACATGTCCAAGTCTTACTCGCGCAGTAACGACCCGAAATGTGAACACGAATAAATATCGCTAGGTGAAATGTGGGCAGATTTTCCTCTAAGTTTCCAAACGAAAATTTACGATACGATCAAAACGTTATGTCACGGATTTACATACGTCACGGATACGAAACTCTGGTGCTATCGGATAAGCTCGTAAAAGTAACATTGTTACACTATATTAAAGAGAACAAAAGCGCTGCGAATCTGCGCTGTTACATAACTTACGATCTTCAATATAAGTTAATATTGCCTCGCGAAAGGTGCGCATAAAGAATAATGGTTTTTGAATATCAAACTAGGTATTTCCGAAGCACCTAAAGTACATGTTCCGATGCTCCCCTCGAACGTAACATTTTTCTTTTCGACGAGGAAATATACGTTTTCAGTTGATTTACGAATTGTTTGTGAATGCGGCAACGGGGATAAAATACCGAGTTTCTTAGTCCGATGTTATCTTAGTACAGTTACTGTTGATTGGATGACTTCTTTGTACTTGTGTTGGACAAGATTACGCTAATAAATTGCTGTTGGCTCTAATTACGGATGATTTTGTGCGATTGTTTTCGCTGATTTTGGATTTGTTGCCTTCGCAGGTTTGTTTGTCATTGGATGTGACTTTGATATTTTGTACCAAGTAAAATAATAAACATTTCTATACTGGCACGCATTGAGGAACATGGTTTTTGACAACGCTCAAAAAAAAGACTCTGAAACTTCTCAACGGTTTTTTCTTCGAAATACCATAAGGTCAAGGAACTAAGTACAACATCCAATTCACACCATTTTAAAACATAATTTACGTGTAACGATTTCGACTCACACATTGTGCTTGCAATTCAATTCAATTCATAAAAAATCGAACAAAATGCCGCGTCCAAACCAAAACTCTTCCAACATGAAACCACTCCGTCGTTAGACTACCAACTAGCGCCGGCTAAATGTAGGTGAATACGGAATTCACGGCACTACGTAGTGGGGATGCGACCACTCGTGAGCCGTGCGTGCTAAGAATATTGTAGCGCGCACTTTATATTTGTGCGCTGTATTGAATTACTGCTGCTTTTTGCCGGAAAATATGAATGGGTTTGTGGTTTTGTGATGCAACTGCAAAAGTGAGGAAACTTTCTTGATTTATGACGGAAGCGTGTAGATTAGGGGTCAAATCAGAAGATGAAGGAGATGTGAGCACTTGGTGGAGGAGGCGAAAGTTGGTGACGGAGACAAGGTGCCTTTAAAAGCTGTTTTCTTTAATTAGTGCCGGCTAAATGTAGGTTAATACGGAATTCACGGCACTACGTAGTGGGGATGCGACCACTCCGTGAGTCGTGCGTGTTAAGAATATTGTAGCACGCACTTTATATTTGTGCGCTGTATTGAATTCCTGCTGCTTTCTGACGGAAGATATGAATGGGTTTGTGGTTTTGTGATGCAATGCAACTGCAGCACTGAGGAAACTTTCTTGACTTATGACGGAAGCGTGTAGATTAGGGGTCAAAACAGAAGATGAAGGAGATGTGAACACTTGGTGGAGGAGGCAAAAATTGGTGAAGGAGACAAGGCGCCTTTAAAAGCTGTTTTCTTTAATTAGTGCCGGCTAAATGTAGGTGAATACGGAATTAATGCACGTAGTGGGGATGCGACCACTCGTGAGTCGTGCGTGCTAAGAATATTGTAGCGCGCACTTTATATATCTGTGCGCTGTATTGAATTAATGCTGCTTTCTGACGGAAGATATGAATGGGTTTTGTGGTTTTGTGGTGCAACTGCAGAAGTGAGGAAACTTTTTTGATTTATGAAGGAAGCGTGTAGATTAGGGGTCAAATCAGAAGACGAAGGAGGTGTGAGCACTTGGTGGAGGAGGCAAATGAAAATAGAGAAGGAGACAAAAAAAAAAAGTAACAAAGCCCCTTTTCAACTAAAGTACGTTAATGAGCTGTTTTATTTAATTAGAACCAGCTATCAATAATTTTTGATTTATGAAGGAACTGTGTAGTTTAAGAGATAAAACAGAAGACGAAGGAGATATAACTTAAAGGTAGGAGACGAAGTAACATCGTAAAGGAAACTAAAGAATTAAAAGCAACAAAAAACTTTGCTTTTATAAAACTTAAGACATGTTAGAGGCCTTTTTATCGAGGTAAAATTATCAAATGAGTTACCTCCTACTCAGGGCCGGACGGGAGTTTTTATCTTATACTGTCTTAAATTCATGGTGATCCTTCAATAGGCATTTACGTTCCGTTCCAACTCAATTCGTACCTAGTGGTATACTCTTTTTTTTTTTGGTGGTATAATCATCAAATGAGTCCATCCGCCCTGGGTGGGACCGTGTTCCTTCCTATGCCCTTTTGACCCGTTTTTGCCCGCATCCCAGGGTGCACCGGCCCCAAAAACTGGTCTTCCAACCGGACGTATCCGAGAGGGAACTCCAGTTCACGGGCGCACGTGGAGGTTTCCTGTCATAGCACCCCAGTGGTATACTCTTAGCAATTTCTTTCATTAGTTTTCTCCACACTTACTGTCGCAACAGGAGTGTCGTTTGACGCCAAGCGGTCATGTCATAATTAACCCCATTGTCTTAATAAGTTTTAATTGCCCTGTCGGCCTATTGGGATAAATACTGTATTGCACATCTATTTAGGTTAAGTGTTACAACTGAAGTAATTACCATTATTTTGTCTAAGTGGTATAAATGTTTGCTTTTGCGCTAAATTTGCTCCATTTATATTTAAGCAGAAACTGGGTTTATTTACATTATTGAGCAAATAAGAGAAAAGCTATACAGTATGCATAAGCTACGTTCTAGTCTAAATTAGAGCTTCAATTACTATAAAGTGCTAAAACTAGGACATCCTTAAAAAATTAATGAACAATGCAAACAGATTATTAATACTAATACTCTTCCACATTACGTTGAACTTACCGAATAACAACCACGAATATGATATGGTCGTGTGCCACCTGCGGTTGTTTTAGACAATTTTCATTAGGTAGTTGGCACACGACCACGGCTAGCACAATATCGGTAAAATGAATATTGTTCTTGTTTAATACTTTTCTGTGCGCGTTTTTTTTTTCGTAGTCGGTTTTTAGTTATTTTTAACTTCTTGTACCTCAAATTCTCCTCTCTCAGGTCTACTGGAAGATATTCCTTTGAGAAATAAGTAGTGCCTTTATACAGACACCAGCAGGTCAACCTCCCGAAACTGTCAAATTTTACCAATCGAATCTTAATCTTCCACTATTGTGATAAGGTTGAAAATCTATTAAAGAAAGAAAGATTGAGGAAGGTTGTCTGTACTTTTCTTTTAGTTTAAAATGTTTCCCTGTTTGTACCTCCGTGTGTCCATAAACTAATTTAAAAAAAAGGTGGAAGAAAACAATGAAAACCGTGGACAAAACTGGAACATGTAATTTCTTGGAATAAAAGTATGATGACTTGACGTCATCCAAAACAAATAGGTTATCAGCTCATGAATGCAACATGATGAATCATTTTGCTATAACAAAGCAAGCGATTTTATCGAAAACGCAGTGAAATCCAGTAATATGTGTGTTTATGCGCACTTACTTGATGACTAGTCGACTAGTAAGCCAATGTAGGTTATCACATGCATAAAGCAATTCCAATTTTCACTTGTTTTATGTTATGTTTTTAGTTCCAAAAAAACCTTGGTCCTTGGGGTCAGCTTCCCCTCTAACCAGACGCAGCTAAATATCAATCTGACTTCCACAACCCTGTAACTGGTAATACAATACCCTTAGTAGTAATAGCTCAAACTTGAGATTTTTACGCACAATAACGACTGTCAAAAATATACCTGCACAAGTGACAGCCGTGGCTAACGGCTTTACGTGCTTTCCGAGAAACGCAGAAAACTCGTTATGATAGATGTTCACCCATTCACAACCCAACCTAGGAAAGTGGGGCTTAATCTTGAAGACACGTTTCAAAAACGATGTAACGTTAAAAAAGGTTGATTGAAAACACCAAAAACAATTACCGATTAAAGGTAAACCCTTTCAACAAAACTAGATTCCTAAAACCTTTCATCGCAAAAAAAAACTACCAAAAAACACTCGTCCATTCGAGGAATTCAAAACATTAGTCCCATTCACGTCTGCCTTCATTTTAAAAAACTTCCAATAGACTGCTATGAGAGAGAATAGGCACCATTTCTCCCATTGGCATTCTTTTTTCAGTCGGTCGGAATTCTGGTACAGATCCAAATAGGTCGGATCGTCGGATCGCCGGATCGCCGGATCGTTTGGATCAGTCCTTTGTGAAGGGGCGTACGTCCGATGTGAGAATCGCGATCGCTATGCATTGGAGTGATTTATGTACACGAAGCCTTATGTGAATGAATGTTATATGATTATGGACGGTTATGCTGTTCAAATGGTTTTGTTTGATGCTTTATGCGTTATTTTTTATGTCAGTTGGGTTGATAAAGGGGTGAAATTGGGTCGATCTTTGGAACACATTTTTTTGTAGTCCTCAAAAGACCAGATATGGTTTTTTAGGAAGATCGTGACAGTCTTTCAGTCATGCTGAAGTGTTAAACATCATATAGCTCTTGGCTTAGCGTTTCCACTGCAATTGTTCGAGAGATTTGGGATACCACATCTGTCAAACAATTCGTAGCAGCAAGACAGAGACGGGAATGTGTCTAAGCATTACTTCTTTCTCTTTGAGAAGGTTAAAAGAAGAACCTACAGATAAGTCAATCACAATATAAAAATAACAGAAATACGTCAAACTAAATATTCTCATAAATACATACATCGAGCATGACTACGATGGCTTAGTTATTAATAAGGCGTCACGTGCATTGAATAAGAAGGCAGTAGGATCAAGTCAAGATGAGGAAGAAAAGTTTTCGATTGGCGACCATGGACCGGAAAACGCAGCGTAGGCAGGCCTCCCACTAGGTCGACGACATCGTGAGAGTTGCGGGCAACCGATGGATGCATGTTGTTCGGTATGGTGGTCTGAGTGCGAGACCTATCTTCAGCAGTGGACGTCTTCCAGCTGATGAAGATGAGAATGACGGTCTCTCATTTTTTTTTATTTCTATAAAACTTCATACTTAGAATCTCAGATCAAAAAAATAGGCACATGGAGCGCTCAGAACACGCGAGTGGTTCCACCAAAGTTAATACAAAATCAAAATCGAATACAAAGTCGTGACAGTACCAAGCTACGCGTCGTACCAAGCTGCGCGTCGTTGTTGCTGTTTGCCAAAATTGCCGTCACGTGTCTTTAACCATTGTAAAAGTTGTTCTCAAAAACAAAGAAAACATTATGGAATGTAATTCGATTTGCTTTGCTGCTTTGCTGCCTATTTCTTTGATCTGAGCTTACAATAAAATTTTCTCTCTACAGTACCCTTTTAATAGAATTTTAAGCATGCAATATAAGCTATATAGTACTAGTCTCCAAGTTAGGAACGCAGTTGGTGCGAGAACTTGGTCAGTCGTAGAATGTTGATGTTTTTCTTGTCTGTTGGCGCAGCGCCTCACCGAAAGAAACTTGCTTTGCTTGCAATATTGTTAGTTGTGTGCATGGTTTAATAAGAGTTGTTTTTGTTATTTGTGAATGGAATTGTAATTAGATTTGTTGAGTGAATTACTTTTAACGAATCATTTTGAAGCAAGCGTATGAGATATTATTTTGGTGATATCCAAAAAATCAAGGACTTTTCGTATGTTGAGCATGAGTTAAGTAAGTAATTCTTTTTTTTAACATATTATTAGGTAAATTAACTGTTTGGGATTATTTGGATACGCACTGTGATGGATGACACAAAGTGGCGCTCGAAAAGAGCACTTGAAAATGTAGAATTTAGACCAAAAAACTTCGGTTAGTCTGATTAATAAGAAAGAATTAGAAACATCCCTATTTTATAAAATGGTATTCCTATAGATGTCTGACTGCAAGAAGTTTGAAATAAATCCTCTTACAGAAAAATAAGTACATGGTACTTTTTCAGATGGAGATTCAGATCATGCAATATGTCATTTATTTAAAATCCAAAGAAGACATATTACTCTCTGAGGTGTCATAAATAAGGTACACATTGCAGCATCATTACGATTTATTCCCGCAACCTTTGGGAATAAGGAAACGCATATATCAATTGAACATCCTACCCACGCACATGTAAGAGAAAACCGGGAAATGGGTATGTATGTGGTTAAACATTTCGTTTGCTAAAATTATATTTTAAATCTACTTTGTTTACGTCTATTCACTGTGCCTTGGCCTTGATAAAACTGGGCACGCGGCCGACGAGTAATTTGTGACTCGCCGTCTGATCATGGACGATGCCCGTGTCGTGTTCCACGCGCGCCTCAAAGAACTGTCAGCTATCCGACGGGATCATCAGACGGGGCTTAATGCCTGCCGGGGTCGTTACTGCCTACACAAGTAACGGTGATCTTGGAACGCAAACGTTACTGAAGAAACACCATGAATTTAGTCAGTGCGAGTTTGATAGTATCTTCCGATCCATCTAGGCATACTACACACATATTAATATGTCCTACAAGAAGTTGTTCCAGGTTTGGGTGTTTGTATTTATATGATTTTAAATGTTTGTAAACACCCTTAGTATAGGAATAAGCAGTCTAAGAAAATACACTAAAGAAGCACAACCAAGTAAGCATAAGTTATTTGCCTATTTTATAAACCATTTAAAATAATTTAGCAAGCCACAACTCCATGTGAAACGAACTAACATGTCCGCAACAGAAAGTTACTCAAATTGTAAGGGAGCGATACAAAGTTGCTCCCTATACGGTTGTCCGATAGTTTGGTCACTAACTTTACGCGATACGTTTTAAACTAAAATGTATCGCACAAAGTTAGTGACCAAACTATTGGAACGACTGGGCTGGCATTTGAATATGACATTGTTGTGAATGAATAGGTACGATTATTTCCACAACAGTAGTAACGGTGATCCAGTGGTCCACTTTGGCCCTGGAAGTCATGGGGATACCTTTGGCCAGCAGTGGGCTGATATAAACTATTTAGCTGTATCAGTAATAGTGATGGAATACTGTAGCTGTTTCTGTCTGTGAAATAATCCTACTACTATTATAAAGGCGAAAGTTTGTAAGTATGGATGTATGGATGTTTGTTACTCTTTCACGCAAAAACCACTGAACGGATTTGGCTAAAATTTGGTACACAGATAGTTTATAACCTGGATTAACACATAGGATAGTTTTTATCCCGATTTTATGTTCCCGTGGGATAATTTTCGAGTTTTAGCGGGTGAAGCCGCTGGCAACAAACAGCTAGTGCGTTTATAAACACATCTACGATACACGACTAAAACGTATTATAAAACAATTTACCTAATCAGTTTCCTATCATTATTAAAATGAAATTGATATAAAATCAATGAATTGCTCTACAATTGACATTCGCAACCGAAATATTTTCTCAATAAAGTCGACAATCGTTGTAAAAATAAGTTTAAGATTTGACCGGGATCAACATTCATCAGGCACCATATTGTGACATCCTCTCGCTACTCTCTGACATTTACCACTTTTTTAAAACGGAGAAAAAGTAGTGTTGACAAAGAACAGTGCATATTATAAAAAAACATAATGAGTTTATCATTTCCCCCCCATTTTTTCTACGTGGAAGTTATGACGGCCTGCTATTGTTTAAGACTATTGTAATTCTTTACCGTGGCTTATCTTGTAACGTTTCATTTTATATCAACTTAAAACAATTGTTCTGTTTCCTTGTTAATTATAAAAAACTTGCATCTTGATGATGAGTGTGCTGTTATGAAAGCTGGTTTGGTTTCGACCCCATTATTTTTTGTGAACCAGTCACCGACATAGCTCATAAAATTTACAAGTTGAAGTGGCAATGGGCAGGCCACATCGCTCGTAGAACTGACAACCGATGGGGATGAAAAGTTCTCTCATGGCGACCATGGACCGGAAAACGCAGCGTAGGCAGGCCTCCCACCACAGTTCGCTTTGCCATACAGAATCTATGAGAGAATAGCATTTTGAAATTTCCTTTAGTGCCCAGCTTGCCCAACCACCTGCACCTTTCAGGAATTCAACAAAGCGTACATCTGAACGGCTACTAGTTGGATACTTTGCGAGTCCATTGACGATCAAAACGTAGAAGAAGACCAAAAACATACTTTTTGTTCGATTCGATTGATTAGCGGTTCAAAGACCATTATACATACAACGAGTAACGTTAGTAGCGCAAAACCTCTCGTGGGGTAACTCAGCCCATGTTACTGAACAATTTTTGTTCCAAGAATTTGGAAATTCACAATAAAAAGTTTGCTTTTTTTATACAAAATGAGAAATTGATCGGGCCCATCAGTATGAAAAATCTTTTTTATTTTTGCGAATTTGCAAAAGTCTTAGAACAAACATTGTTCAGTAACATGGGCTGAGTTACCTCACGAGAGGTTTTTGCGCTATTAACGTTACACGTTGTATATTTTCAGGAGCACGTCACCGTTTCATCCTGTTCCTAATCTAAGCACTAAATCCAACGATGACACATCTAAAATCATTGACACATGTTCGGTCGTTAATTTTCATCGTAAAATTTAATGCGTCAAATAACTGACGCGCGGTATACCGGCAGTTACGACTTTATTTACGGTACTACGTTATTGTTCAAACGCGTTTTATATAACAGTTAACGATGGTGCAACTTTATATATTGTTATTATGTAAAGTTAATTACTGCAGTGGATACAAAATATATACTGTTTAAAGCTTCAATGAAATATGTAATAAAGTCCAGTCAAAACACTTCTGAATGAGAGATTATAAGCTGGAAACTCATGAATACGCCTTTATTTTGGTATTATGTAGTACTACAAACATTTTAAATAAATTATATTCTCCTTATGTGTTCGCGGTAGGCGAGTAATTATTTGATTTTTAACTTTTTGGGGTCAAATTCAGGGACAGTAGTACATTCCATTTTCACCCGAGGTAATCGTATTTGTCCGTCACATTCCAATGGTTTTTTTTTTTGCGTAACTAAAATGCAAGCACTTACCCCCAGTCCAGTAACGACGAAAGAAATAAAAACCAAACCTGGATCTTTAAATCTGGCCGACAATGGCGCGTAGCGATCCCGCTTCCGATTTGTTAGCTCGTTCGATAAGTAAAAGTCCACAATCATTATTATTATAATTTTATTTCACTTCAACAACAATTACTTTACACTTTTACGGATTATACAATTTTGTTCGCGACTACCAGGGATTAATTCGACCTGCTCGGTTTGAGGCACAAACTAGACTGACTGTCGGACCTAAAATTCACAATTAGCTCAACTTTGACAATAATCAAATGGAGTGAGGGTAACGTAAAAAAATCATATTAAGATCGAATTAATCCTTTTGAATCGATATCGTTTCAACCAAAATGTTTTAACACTTTTAAAATAAACCATTAATTATTCCATAATTATTTTTACTAATTATGGTTACAAAAACAAACGATAAAATTTAACATAAATGTTACCATAAACAAAAAATTATACCAGTCTAAAATTAATTTTAAGTAAGTCACATTTAATTATTTTGTAGTATGGTAACACCGTTCTAACATACACAATAAATAAATTGCCCTACAATTGACATTCGCAACCGAAATGTTTTGTCAATAAAGTCGACAATCGTTGTAATATAAATAAGTTGAAGATTTGACCGTGAATAAACGTTTATCAGGCGCCATATTGTGACATCCTCTCACTACTCTCTGACTTTACCCCTTTTTTAAAAAGGAGAAAAAGTACTGTAGACAAAGAACAGTGCATAGTATAAAAAAATATAATGAGTTTATCTTTTCTCCCCCATGTTTCTACGTGGAAGTTATGACGGCCAGCTATTGTTTAAGACTATTGTAATTCTTTACCGTGGCTTATCTTGTAACGTTTCATTTTATATCAACTTGAAACAATTGTTATATTTCCTTGTTAATTATAAAACTTGCATCTTGATGATGAGTGTGCTGTTATGTAAGCTGGTTTGGTTTCGATCCCATGATGTTTGTGAACCAGAGTCACCGACATAGCTCATAAAATTTGCAAGTTGAAGTGGCAATGGGCAGGCCACATCACTCGTAGAACTGACAACCGATTGGGAAGAAAAGTTCTCGAGTGGCGACCACGGACCGGAAAACGCAGCGTAGGCAGGCCTCCCACCACAGTTCGCTTTGCCATACAGAATCTATGAGAGAATAGCATTTTGAAATTTCCTTTAGTGCCCAGCTTGCCCAACCACCTGCACCTTTCAGGAATTCAACAAAGCGTACATCTGAACGGCTACTAGTTGGATACTTTGCGAGTCCATTGACGATCAAAACGTAGAAGAAGACCAAAAACATACTTTTTGTTCGATTCGATTGATTAGCGGTTCAAAGACCATTATACATACAACGAGTAACGTTAGTAGCGCAAAACCTCTCGTGGGGTAACTCAGCCCATGTTACTGAACAATTTTTGTTCCAAGAATTTGGAAATTCACAATAAAAAGTTTGCTTTTTTTATACAAAATGAGAAATTGATCGGGCCCATCAGTATGAAAAATCTTTTTATTTTTGCGAATTTGCAAAAGTCTTAGAACAAACATTGTTCAGTAACATGGGCTGAGTTACCTCACGAGAGGTTTTTGCGCTATTAACGTTACACGTTGTATATTTTCAGGAGCACGTCACCGTTTCATCCTGTTCCTAATCTAAGCACTAAATCCAACGATGACACATCTAAAATCATTGACACATGTTCGGTCGTTAATTTTCATCGTAAAATTTAATGCGTCAAATAACTGACGCGCGGTATACCGGCAGTTACGACTTTATTTACGGTACTACGTTATTGTTCAAACGCGTTTTATATAACAGTTAACGATGGTGCAACTTTATATATTGTTATTATGTAAAGTTAATTACTGCAGTGGATACAAAATATATACTGTTTAAAGCTTCAATGAAATATGTAATAAAGTCCAGTCAAAACACTTCTGAATGAGAGATTATAAGCTGGAAACTCATGAATACGCCTTTATTTTGGTATTATGTAGTACTACAAACATTTTAAATAAATTATATTCTCCTTATGTATTCGCGGTAGGCGATAATTTTTTCTTGTTTTTTAAAACTTGCTATGCAATAGCTTTACTGCGGCAGTGCCCGAGTGCCGCACGTATTTTTTTTAATACAAATTATCCTTATCTAGCGAGACCTTTAGAAGATCTCTGATAATGCAATGCGCATTCAATGTTGACAAAGAATTTTCACTGTAGAACATAATCGTGATATTATAGTTAAAACTAGCCGGCACGCCACGAAAAACTCGAAAATTATCCCATGGGAATAATATATTGGGATTAATTAATGTTACCCCGTGTGTTAATTCAGGTTTTAAACTATCTACCGAATTTCATTCAAATCTGTTCGATGGGTTTTGTGTGAGAGGAACATACAACCATCCATAAGAAATACTAGTAGGATAGAATAAGTTAGATTCTTAAATAATGTGATAAGATTCTTTAGCAATGTATGTAGCGAGAAAAATAAATTCTAAAAGAAATTCACAACACCAAAAAATTTTCAAGTTTTCAATTTCTTCGCAACAGCAGCGTAATTAGAAACCTGGGTGGTAGCCAAAAGTGCTAAGTTTTGCACCCGATGATAGGTTTTAAACAAGTTTCAGTACAAAGTTGCTGCAGTACCACTGACCCATATTGTGGTAATGTTGGTAACATAACTGGGGTAGTTATAAGGAGGTTTTATGTATGTGCAAATGACTAGGTTGGATATTTTGTGAGGTTGGTATGCCTGTTTGTAAATTGAGTAAATTACCGATTATTTTACAAAATGATTTATCAAAATAATGATAAGATAGGGACAGTCATGTTATTGAACTAGATGTAGGTTTTTCTCAACTCAGAGATGTCTATGTGAAAATGCTATTCTTCGTCAACATTCTTCAGCTCTTTTTCAATCTACATAATATTTGGAGTCAGTGCACAATATCTTCTCCCGACGCTTCTTAAGCATCATCATCATCATCAGCCGGAAGACGTCCACTGCTGAATATAGGCCTCCCCCTTAGACCGCCACGCCGAACGACAATTCGCCACTTGCATCCATCGGTTCATGCTTCATAAGCATTATTTATTGGTAAAAGTATCAGTCCGAATGTACGTTTTAACGATTATTACTATTCGTTCTACCAGTTTTACAGGTTAAGGTTTACTAGGTTTTATTTCCTATTTACGGTATTTCTTAGTACCTATAATGCTAAAACTAGTAACAAAATACGGTCTGCTAATTTCATGGATTTTGGTAAAACGTAACCATTTTTATGGATGTCAGTATAAAAAAAAAGTAAAGAGGGATCTAAAAAGGTAATTTTACGAATTTTATTGCAATTCATATTATGATACTGCTGAATTGGCCATTTTTGACTTTTTGAACCCATAAGCTAAAAACACACACACAATTATGGCCATACATTACGAAAATCGCAACATGTCGAAATAGGTAATAGATGACACGGTGTCACCCATATTTCGATTCAAATCTGTAGCCGAAATATGTTTTTTTTTTTAACGTACCTAGTAAAATCATCAAATGAGTCCTCCCACCCCGGGCAGGGCGGGAGGGAAAGTCAGATTTGTACTGACTAAAATCCACGTTGTCCTTCAATATCAGTTTATGTTCCGGGGTCACGATGATGGAATAATCCCGCAACCCCGGCAGGCAGCCGAAATATGGTTGGTGAAACAAAGCTATGCCCGCTTTGGGGATTACAGGCGTGATTTTTTTTATTTTATTATTTTGATATTATGTGATAACAATATTTCCTCTTTCACGATGGCAACAACACCTCTAGACAAAAAAACTAAAAAAATGTACTTAAGTTGAACCACAGGAAATTCTCACAATTGTAACGACATTATTCCTTTACGCCAATTTCACCCTTTCTACATTTTAGAATAATAATAAAGAATAAAAAATACATAAGGAGTGGTCGCCCGGAAGGGTGCAATCGGGGTCGCCCCAAATTACATGGCAATACAAATGATTCGACCGCCAGCAAATTGTTAAATAACGCCCTCTACCGGAGCCAATTTTTATTTATTGTTATGACTTTCCTACAAGAATATCGTTAAAATAAAAATGTAAGAGAATTCTGTTATTTAGAGGTGTTGCGGTATTCTTTGAGCATTATTATTCCCACTGCTGGTACACAAGTTTAATCAGGTAGAGGGTCGAGCTATTGAGAGTCGGTGATTAGGCTAATTCGGTAGATAAACGATTTCGACTTTCTATTTTAATTAGTCATGCTGTAAATGTTTTAGTCACTAAATACATTTTCAATGCAATTTAATGCGTTGTCACTACTCTAAGGGCGACTTTTACCAACGGTTAAAAATGTTTAAAATTTTATTTAAGCACAAAAGTTTGTTTTTACCCTAAATGTTTGTTTTTTTATTACAACAGTAAGTACAGAGTTATATATTTATTGTGGCCAATAACGTTAATAATAATTATTATAAGGGCAATAACGTTTATACTGTACACAGACAAATTATGATTTTTTGACAATGTTTTAACAAAACCATTCCAAATAAATCCCAATATTATCTACTAAAACCATTAAATAAGTCTTCCCGCCCTAGGTGGAGTGGCATTGATAAAAATCCAGTGTTCTTTCAATAACCCTTTACGTTCCAGGATCACTGTTTCCGTTTGGACAGTTCCGCGACCAAATCCTACATATCACAATTGGTTATTACATCCAGTTGATCAAAACTGAACCAAACGGTCAGCTGTTTCATAATGGCGCTGTAAGTTGGCCCACACTTGGCACGGCTGGGCCATGCATTAGTTGCATCGAATTTATAGTCGCTCTCTGACCCCAAAAATATACGGTCAGTATGGCTTGCACTCCATGAATTGTGGAGTTCGTAAATCGTTAGCGATAGTGCTCCACTCCAGTTAGTTAAGGTTTAAAATTGTATGTTTATTTTATGTTTGGTGTACGACGCATTGACAGACTTACGCTATGCGTATTTAAGTAAGGATAATACTGTACTTAAGGGGGATGCTCCAACCAGCCCGCGAAATTCAATTTTTTTTACGTTTTTTGCAATTTGCAGGCCAGTGACATGTTGTAACTTTATAAATATTTGTGTTGCGCAAATAACAAGTATAATTTTAAATATAAAAAATATCAAAAAACTCGCTCCATCAGCTCTCACATAGAAAAGGTGCATCATGTTAAAATCTCCGAAATCTAACTACGATGCACCTTTTCTATGTGAGAGCTGATGGAGCGAATTTTTTGACAATTTTTATATTTAAAATTATACTTGTTATTTGCGCAACACAAATATTTATAAAGTTACAACATGTCACTGGCCTGCAAATTGCAAAAAACGTAAAAAAAATTGAATTTCGCGGGCTACATCGAAGCAATCACCTTAAAGATAAATATCTAATACCTAGTTTTAAGTTATTTGCTGCACCGTAATAGGGTAATGTATTCATTAGTTTTAAGCTACCCTTGTAACGATGTGTACATTGTGCAATAAATAAAAAAATATGCTATCGTTGCATGACCAGTAAATAATAAGTCCCATGGCATAAGCGAGCCCTTTGTAATCAAAATACGGAAAATGAAAAAGAAAATGCTGAAGGATAAACCCAAAAACCTTATGACCTGGTTTAAAACCGGACATCATTATGTCATAAATATAATTAAACAAACTATTCTACAAATTAATTAAATTATAGTTTCTGCCCACCATGATAAAAAGGCGTGAGTTTATGTTTGTATGTAATGGGCACTTTCTTTTAACACTATTACATGACACTTTTTAATTATTATGTGTAAAAGTAACATCACATGCCATCAACTTATAACATCTTGAAAATTTATGTCCAAATGTACAATGACAATGTCATGTCGGTCAAATAAATTCTTTCACCAATTGTGACCACATAAAGGCGTTTTTACGACAAAAGTGTGGGTATCCACTTCATCCGACGCGACGCTCCCGTAGTCTTTTCATCATAGTATTTCGGCTCGTAAAATTTTAATCGCGGAAAATTCGGGACACCGGCGTTAAGGGCGGATATAAAATTAAATTTTCTGTATACTGTATTGTACGGACGTTTTACACAGTAGATGAGCTTATAAAAAGATTTTTACACTAAACATTTTTTAACTGAAAAATAAAAAAGTGTTGTAACTTTTTATTTGAAATCGTCAGCGCTTTTGAGGCCTTATCCGTGTAATTCAATTTTATTTTTATCAGTATTATTAAGGGTAAACGAGCTTTGAACACGGGCTAACGACAAACGTCATTTAGCTCCGGCTGCGCCTTAAGCTGGTATTCTTAGCGTGTATTCACACGTACTACAACCACACGACGCAGCGACAAAATGTGGTCAAGCTGTGAATAGTAATAGTGCAAGGTGTGAATAGTGTCGCAGCGGCTTTTTGCAGTTGCGTTGTGGTACCGACAAAATGTCGCTGTCGTTGCGATGTGGTGACCACGTGGTCAAATGCAGTTATACTCCGGCTTTCGTAGAGGAAACACGGCATGACTGAACGTAGTCATGGAGGAATGATTGTTGTTGCGATGTGGCCGCGGTGCCGCCACTGGCGGTGGCGTTGCCGTCGCGATGTGGTTGCGATGTGGTCATATTTGTGAAAGTGTGAACACCGTGTACCTTTTAGCTGTATAATTATTGTTTTTTTTTATCCTTATAATGATTTAATAGTCTTGACTTGAGTACATCGCTTTCACATTTTTTTTTTTTTAATTGTTATTTCATAAGCACTTTTGAAAAAGAGTAAGTATGGAGTTTCTTGCCCATTCTTCTCCATACAACCTACCTTAGCGAATGGGTGTAGAATCAATCCCATCCCTTCCTATTCCCTTTATATTTAAAAATCGACGTTCAAAAGTGCGTCAGATGGCCTAATTGGAATAAATGATTTGACTTTGACTTTGTATTACACAGGTGGTCGATAACAACGGCAAAATGTGGTACGTGTAAATTGTAATACACATTTTCAGTACAAAATATACGCAGGACCACATGGCGTCGTTGTGGTGTGGTTGTGGCTGTGGTATTATTGACCCTTAAACGAAGTCTTAAAGCTAGTGAGCTGATACGCACGATTATGAAGTGAATTTTAGTAGCAACTATGAACCTTAAGTGCATTGGAATAAACTAGAAGATATAGGTACATCGAAAATATGCTTCCAAAATAGATTCATATCGGTTTGAAGCATTGCCAAGATATTTTATCGATAAGCCCATTATACGACGCGATCAAATATCGGTAACTAGTGGCAAAGTACCAAAAACAGCATAATGCCGTGTTCGATGTGGTAAATACATTAAAGTTTATTATTTAACAAATTGACAACAAACCTTGTCCATTTATTGTAATCACAGCTGTCATTCTTTGACATTTGTGGAAATGAATATAGCATGGAACATTCCAATTTCATGAACAACTTCGTAACTACGCAAAAATCATCTCAATTATCTAATGGAAGATTTGTCACAAAGAATGAAAATTTCAATCAATCAGTCATTCATTCATTACTAGATAGGTAATTTGCACATATGCAACACCCTTAAAAACACTATAATTAATAGGGATGACCCTATAATTCCTATCTTATTTTGTTTGTATAAGTTGTGTGCTCCTGTTGACTGCGTTTTTCTTTCATTCTCATTTCTTACCACACGGAAATACAGGAACATTATAGAAAAAACTCCCATAACCAAGTCAAGTTGAACGAGAAAATCAAATAGGACTTCATTAGAAGGTCGATTCAACGCGGCATCCAGTGATTGTCACCTGCTTCCGCTGAATTCTACGCCAGGGAGAAATTCTATGGCTTCATGGTACACTATAAAAAGGAGAATTCTAGATAATAATGGAAAATATGAATCTCATTTGGTTTTTATTGGAGTGTATAATGAGATAGAATTGATTAGTTGTGATAGTGGCGAAATGTTTTGAAAAACGATTTGTTTGTTGGAAACACAGTTTTTTTTTTTAAGATCCTTGAAATATTATTAGAAGGCAGGTTTAGCTGATCTCCTGCAACACTATCCTTGCCAAGAATAAATAGTAAAGAGGTATTCCCATTTGAGCAACTTTTTTCAGAGGACCTTTTTTAAGGGCAACTAAGGGAGCAAAAGGGAGTGAGGTCATAGCTAAAAAGGCTTTAAACAATAATCAAATGAGACGGTCATGGACGCGCATGTCATGAAAGGTGGAAAGATTGGAGCCTTAGCCCAGGAGTGAGACAGAACAAGCTAGAGAGGCGAAAAACAAACTTTATTTCAGGCTACTTTGGCTAGTAGTAGATGTATACTTTTGCCAAGCAATTGTAGTAAAAAACTCAGATATCGAAATGGCCAGTCAAAAGATGCATTTGACGGAAAGTGTCGCCTAAAGCTAGACTAACACCACACTGATTAATGGATCATCTTGAAACATCAAACTAAAACACATTACTGTCAGTAAATTACCCAATATTACCTGTTGAAACTTATACTTATGTTACACCTTAAACAAGCCACAACAGGTTTCCACTATCGATAAAGTTTAAGCGAGAAAACTACTCAAAGTTTCTTAACTTCTATGCAAAGATCCCGATATATGAGTCAAACAGTGTCGATACATATACCATAGGTATACGGTGTGAATTTTCCAACTGGGCGTGGATGGCTTACTATGAAAAATATACTGAAAGGAGTTTCAGTATTTTGCGATATTTTTAGAAAAGAAGAATCTTCGAAGCCGATTTTGACGAAAATTAAAACTTCATCATTAGATTTCAGAAACATCAATAGTCCTAGCAAGGAATTCTCTCTCTCCGAACACTCTGATTTTGGAAAAAAATGGCACCGTGTATTATTACAGCATTCGTGATTCAAGAGGAAGCTTAATAAAAGTTATATCCTTTCCCTCTTATCTCTTTAGTATTGTCTCTCTTTCTTTCTCAAATCCATTCAAAGGTTGTTCTGAAAGCGGTGCTATGACAGGAAACCTCCACGTGCGCCCGTAGACTGGAGTTCCGTCCCTTGATACGTCCAGGGGGAAGACCAGTTTTCGGGCCGGTGCACCCTGGGATGCGGGCAAAAACTCTTCCTTAGGCAGGCTGTGTGCCTAAGGGGTCTCTTTGCCCGTATGCGAATAGCTCGCTCCAACGCGTGTCCCTCTGATCAGCAGAGGGCACAGCGGCGGAGCGGGCTTGCGGACGGTGAGTAATGGGTAGCTCGCCGTCCGACCTAGGACCAAGCCCGGGTCGGTGGCGCGTCGTGTTTCGCGCCAAATGCCTGCTGGGATCGCGGGTTTTTTCTTAACCCAGGATACCGTGGCCCCGGAACGTAAAGGGCATAGGAAGGAACACGGGTAGATTTTAGTCAGTAAGAGTCTGACAGTCCCTTCCGCCCCACCCAGGGCGGGAGGACTTATGGTGTGCATAAGAAAGAGTATTCTATCTATCTATCTATATTGCAGCCGTATGAAACCATGTCGGATCACTAGTCAGATCTAAAGACAAGGTGAGTACGACACATTCATACGAAAATAGGTAGACAAAGTTACAAAGTTCAATTAATTAGAGTTCATTTCTCCCTGTTCCGAGGAGTCCCTTAAGAGCGGAAAAATTAGAGGTTCTCGGAATCTTTTGCAAGTTTATTACCTCGAGAATTGTAGTTGCAGGAAGAATAATTAATGCTTGTTAAACATCCTTTCTTTTCTTCCCTGAAGGAGCATAAGTTGTTGCTGTGCATAATTTCGCTTACCGTTAAGGGGCAAGTCTTCTAAAATTCACGCGCGCCGAATTATTTGCGTAACTTTGTTTGTGATTTTTGAACAAAATAGTGCAATAGCTTGAAATATTATTATTGCACATAAATAACCATTATCTACTCTCATATCGTAAACTTCGAAATACAAAACTCAAAACGAGTTTATAATGACATACTTTATACCATAGAGTATCGTAATGAAATTAAAAAATTAAATTATAACACTTTTTGTCTAACAAAACAATGTTATAATTTAATTTTTTTTCATTATGATACAGATTACTGATCATAGATACATTTTTTTTACTTTTTTATCTGTGGCTGCGCGCGCTTTCTAGGGGAATGTTGGGATTTTGACGTTTGTGTTTCGGTGGATGACATGGTGGATGATTATTAGTGTTTATTAATTTTTATCTTTTATTTGATATGTTCGTGTTCAATGAGAGTAGATAAAGTAGTGTATGAAACTGTACATAACTAGGTATTATACCACTCGTGTGATACTATTATAAAACTCGCTTCGCTCGTTTTATAAACTCACACTCGTGTATAATACCCCTCATTATGTACCAGTTACATAAACTACTATAATATAAGTAACAGCTAGTTACTTTTTTAAAGTTGATTTAAGTAGATTATATAAGGTAAATCAAGCATTCAAAACAGCTCTTTCCTGCCCAACGTCTTTTCGAGTTACGTTGGTGCACTCAATCTGAGACAATGAAGAATTCATTTAAAAATCTGATCAGCGCATAATGACCGCAATATCCTCTTCTTCAAACTGCGCTGATTAGTTTTTTATATTTATCTTTCATTTTCTTAATTAAGATGGCAGAACATCATCAAAATTCTCAGATTTCATCTCTTAATAAATGGTTTTTTTTCATAGGAACTATGCATCGTAGGTATGTAATATTACATTATCTTGATGTCAACAGATCAATAAAACAAATTCAAAAAAAAAATTGTACCTAAAGCGCTTTTTTTTAACAATAAAAATATCTCAAATAACCTCTCAAAAAGTGTTTATAAACGAGAATTGCAAGAGAAATTCCTTAGTGGCCGGTGGACGGCCGGAGCGATTGGACGTGAGGTCCACGACGAATTTTTGTTGGTCCCTCTCGCTCGCACCTTCTCTCGCTCTAACGGTGATGACGCGCAGTTACGCATCTCAGGTTGCTCTACTTTATTATGTTAAAATATATTTTTTGACCGACGGAAAAAAAGGAGGAGGTTCTCAATTCGACATGTATATATTTTTCATTTTTTTTTATTTATGACCATTCTTTACTATCTCTAAGGTGGTCCAATATCAAAAAAACTTTTTTTGTTGTTGGACAGAGTTTATCAGAAAGTTGGTCCCATTTAAATATCAAAATTAAACTCGGCCTATAGGGGTAGAAAAAGAGGAATTAATTGTCAAATTTCCTACAGAATTTTCAGTTGTGAACCGATTATTGTTAAAAGATATGGAGAAGTAACTAAACAAGTTGGAGCGAATTCCGACCTTATTGACATTTAAAATTTAGTTTGTTTTTTCTCACTTTCACGATCGCTAACATTGCTCCTTCATTAAAATCCGGTGTTTGCATAATGTCAGTAAGGTCGAAAATAGTTTGAACATGTTTTTTAAATTGCTTAACGATAGCAAGTTAAAAAACAGCTTCAAGCGATTTTCGCCCTTATTGACATTTAAAATTTAGTTTGTTTTTCTCACTTTCACGTTCGCGAACACTGCTCCTTCATTAAAATCCGGTTTTTGCATAAATGTCAACAAGGTCAAAAATCGCTTGAAGCTGTTTTTTTAACTTGCTATCGTTAAGCAATTTAAAAAACATGTTCAAACCATTTTCGACCTTATTGACATTTAAAATTTAGTTTGTTTTTTCTCACTTTCACGTTCGCTAACATTGCTCCTTCATTAAAATCCGGTTTTTGCATAAATGTCAATAAGGTCGAAAATCGCTTGAAGCTGTTTTTTTAACTTGCTATCGTTAAGCAATTTAAAAAACATGTTCAAACTATTTTCGACCTTATTGACATTTAAAATTTAGTTTGTTTTTTCTCACTTTCACGTTCGCTAACATTGCTCCTTCATTAAAATCCGGTTTTTGCATAAATGTCAATAAGGTCGAAAATCGCTTGAAGCTGTTTTTTAACTTGCTATCGATAAGCAATTTAAAATACATGTTCAAACTATTTTCGACCTTATTGACATTTAAAATTTAGTTTAAATTTAGTTAGACTTGTACTAACTTAAATTCACGGCGTTCTTTAATAGCCTTTTATGTTCTGGGTTTACCACTGCGGCTGGGATGTAAGGTTTACGCTGTCCTCTCTCTCACGCGTCCCGCCTCTTCCTTTGCCAACATGACTGCTGCACTGACCTTTTTTTAGGTTTAATTAGTTAAACACGATTGTGTTTAACAAATTAAACCTAACAGAATTTAACCTATGAGAATATTTAAATAGTATTAAAACACTTGTGTGATACTCGTATTATTACAAAACAAACCAAACAGGGTTGGCATGATTAAAACAAGTTGTTTTAAAACACCTGTTTAAAACAATTTGAAATTAAACAGTGTTTTTTATTACCCGTTTCAACTACTTTTTAAGGCAGATGAATGCATATAAAATGAAAACAAATTAATATTCAGGAGTCTAAATAGTTTGACATAAAACCTTTTAAGTTTAATGCCATTGTTATGTCATATTTTAAAATTTTATTGACACTGTAATGAAATAATGCTTAAAATTTTTAGAAAAAAAACATCACATGTTTTTATTCCATTGATCATTTTTCGTAAAAAATTCATTACAAAGGGTGAATTTGAAAAGATGTAGTCTAGAAATGAAACATAATTGATATATAATTATACGTTTAGACATCAACAAACAATTAGGAATTAATTTTAAAAAAGAACCAGAAACTAAAAAAAAAACACTTTTTAAAACATTTTGAATTGTTACTGTTTGTTTCATAAATTAAAAAAAAAAAACTGTTTTTTTTTTCCAACCCTGAAACCAAGTCATATTAAAACTCCTTATTAAGCAAAAATTCTATAACTCCTTTTAAATAATCCTTGTAGAGCAATGTGCATACCGCATCAAAATTGTTTTATAATAATTCAGTGGGCAGGATGTATGCGGGGGATTGCGGGAAGGGAGCCCGAAATTTGACGTACGATCGACTGGCCGAACGCGATTCAATTTTTTGCAAAAGAAGACGGAAGCCTTAAGCTTTTAAAATATTTCTTTCTCTAGTCTATTTCTGTGTAGTTAAAAGAAAGAGTTTCTAAATATTTGTGATTTACTGACTAACAAACAATCGTATTAAATTACTTTTAAATATAACGTAATCCTTTGCTGTGCTAACATTATATTTAACAGAGAAAGAAAGTGTGTAGAGAATTTATTAGTATTTTTAACAAATTCACCGATTTGACTGCATAAATTAGAAACCGTTTAGATCCTCATGAAAACGTAGCATGATTAATATCTTTACTGAGAAATTGTATATTATTTCTATGCAATTCGTCATTTTAATAAAAACATTAATATTTTCTACATTTTAAAGATCGATATTTAAATCATTCTGTCATCATACGATAATCATTTCGTCTATTCTCCCATCATCAAGACCCGTTTCTACGGTGCCAATCATATAACTTAGCAGTAAATACTAGATCAACAAATAATCTTATATCTTTAAACGAGCAATTCTTGTATATTTATATATAATCAGGATCTCGGAAACGGCTCCAAGGATTTTCATGAAAGTTACAGATTAGAGGTTTTCGGCTCAAGGAATCGATTTATCAAGGTCCCAGGTTCGAGAAAAGCTCGGTTCCCAAGATATAGACATTTTAAAACCGAGCAAAGCTCGGTCAACCAGATATTACAATTAATGCGTCATAATGACTGAGAGGCTCAATTAACCAAATTGCAACCTAAGCTAATCACATTATGAACATATAATAATCTAGTTATATTGTCAATAATAATCAATTGACCAGTAATGGGCACAATATATAGGACGTGACGTAATTAGGTACAATTAGGGAACCTTGGCCGTTGATATAATGGTTTGGTACGAAGGTTTATGTTTGTTTTATGGTATAGGCACTCGTAGTATTAGCAGGGCCTAAAAATAATATCTATTATCTATAATTATTTTCTTAAATACTTATAAAATCAATTGCTGTTCGTTCGACTCGCTAAAACTCGAAAACGGCTGGACCGATTTGGCAAATTTTTGTTTTGAATTATTTTTGGAAGTACTTCAAAACGTTGACTACCTATCACAGTACGATCGTAGAACCAAGATACACTCAGTACTGACAAAATAGTAAAGGAAAAGGTAAAAATCAATAAAGATTACATAGTAAAAACACGTTCTTGTTTTATTTAAAAAGGAAAAACAGGGGAATTTGTTTGTTTGGGCTAAACACCACAACAACTATGTTTACGTTAATCTTAAGTGCAATGGAGGTAGTAAACCTACGCGGTTAGCACACCACCGCTTATCGTCGCTATGTGCAAAGAAGTTTTTGAAGTTGTTTTTCTACCGCTAAGTTACCGCTGTGTTGCGGAGGTGTAACGATGTTGCTATTTACTTTACTACAGTTAAGTATTGAGTATTTTAACACGGTGGAGTGGTGACCCAGTGGTATCGGTCCCGAGTTACGAGTTGTAGGTCGTGGGCTCTAAACCCGCCAGGCGCATTACTTTGTGTAATTTATTTCAACACCACTGCTCTCAAAACGGTGAAGGAAAACATCGTGAGGAAACCGGCATCCTAGAATCAAAAAATCGAAGACATGTGATATCTACGAACCCATACTAGGCCCGCGTGGTGGTTTATGGCCCACTCCCTCTAACAGAGAGGAGGCCTGTGTCCCAGCAGTGGGAACATTATAGGCTGATGATGATGATGATGATTTTAACTCGGACTGGCGACTGCTTGACCGCAAGGACCCCCTATGTGACTGCTCGAGCAGTTCCGAGTGCTTATGTACGTAGAAGTTTGCTATGTAATCACAGCTTGGAGAAGTCGACTGCTCGCATCATGGTTTTACGGCACTGTTGGCGCAGTTGCCAACCGATCGACTACTGCGCCGTGTGCCGAAGGTTCGATCCCCGCAAGAACAAATATTTGTAAAATCTACAACTACATAGTTGTTTCGGGTCTGAATGTTTGTGGACGTGAGTTTGTATGTTTGTTAACGCACCCACAATACTTGAAGGAATTTCTAGTGTGGTGTAAAGTTTTCTTAAAATGATATAGTGCTCTCAGCGTTTCCAAACGTCTTTTATGATCCACACAACAAAGAGGTGGAATCTATCAGCGTGTGTTTCCGAACGTTTGCAACCCTAATCTCTTCAAAGTTAGAATGACAGACTTCTCCTGGGTTAGCTCATTCTACCGTCAACTTTGTCTGAGTCACCTCTGGCCTAACCTAGACAAAAATTAAACAGTCACTTCAAATCATCTTGAAAAGTTGTTTTCAAGGCAATAAAAGATAATTTCAGAAGAATTACTGCGCTACGTATCGTAGGTTCCATTCCCGGAAAAGTAATATTTGTATGGCCTTTGGTTTCAGCGTGGTAAAATTATTAAATGAGTCCTCGCACATTCAGGGAGGAACTGTCACAAAATGAGAAGTAACCCAAATGCGAGAAGTAGCCATAATGAGAAGTAGTCCATTATGGAGTCGATTGCCTAAATGAGAATTAGCCCTAATGCGAATAAACGGTGTCCTTTCCAATAGCCCCTTACGTTCAGGAACCAGGGGTAGGTTTGTTTCTTTTAGTTTGTTTTTAAGTGCAGTCTTGTTAACTGCACTTAAAAACAAATAAATTTTACACTCTTTACTAATTTCTACACGAGTTCTACACTTGTTTGTTTCTCTAACTTTCAGAAACTTAGAAAGTAAACGTGAGTTTCTCAATTTGTTAGATTCGTTGAAGTAAGTGAGTTATCCTAATGGCAGTGGAAGGTAAACCAGCTGAATTGGTACGTGTTTCGGCACTCTTATTGCTTTTTAGGGTTTCGTAACCAAATGGTAAAACGAGACGCTATTAATAAGAATCTGCTGTACGTTTGTCGCCAGGCTGTGTAATGAATCGTGATAGTTAGATTTAGTCGAAATTTTCACAGATGATTGTATTTCTGCTCGGACATAGGTTAAAAAACTGAATATTAATGTGGGACTACAAAAAATGTGTTTTATTTTATATTTTCATAGATAATGGTATGGAACCCTTCGTGCTTAAGTCCGACTCGCACTTAGACGGGTTTTTATTTAGACATAAGAGCAGTGGTGGCCCAGTGGTAACAACCCCGACTAACGAGTTTTATGTCGTGGGTTTGCACCTAGCCAGTCGCATTACTTTAAGTTATATAAAAAAATTTCATCACCACATCGTCAGGAAACTGTCAAAACAAAAATCTAAAACATGACTTCTAACTAGACGTAGACGACTTTGAAGTTTTTTTTTTTTTTTTTAAAAACCTTAGTTTCACAATATTTGTTTTTATTTTACAGACATGAAGAATAAAAATTTGTTTATTTATTCATTAAAGCTTTATTCACAAGTAAAAACACAGCATTTTCTACCAGTCGACCATAAGGTGATGCAGAGACAAAACATAGTAGGTGCAATATGATGAGCATGAAACACCGCACAATGTAAAATGAATGTCTTACGCAACGACGTCGTTGCGACGTAGTTGCGATGCAGTCAGTATCACCCACGCAGTCGATCATCATCATCATCATCAGCCTATTATGTTCCCACTGCTGGGACACAGGCCTCCTCTTTGTAAGAGGGAGTGAGCCATAATCCACCACGCGGGCCCAATGCGGGTTGGCAGATGTCACATGTCTTCGAATTTTTGGTTCTAGGACATGCCGGTTTCCTCACGATGTTTGAGACAGTCGATCAAGACGACAAAATGCAGCCCGCGTGAATAGTACTCGTATTTATTTTCTATTTAAAATATACACCCGTCCACGTCTCTTCGTTGCCGTTGTGACTGTTGGATCGTTGCTGTACGTGTGAATACAGCCTTACAGTTACGTCTCGATTCTAGGATTCTATTTTCAGTTCAATTACTTAAACGAATCGGATTATAAATCATTCACACTATCACTTCGAACTATTTTCGTTCCGAAAGAACAAAGGGTCTAAGAAGGTCACTTTAGCACAATTATAATGTGAATTGCTGAATTTTTTTAATGTCTGTTTTATCATTAAAAAGTAGAAAAGAATGCTAGCGCATTCAACCAATCAAACTTTCCAACACTACTGTTAAAACTAACTAACTAAAAACCCTAAAACTACTGTTTCGAATTGAAAAAAAAAATGATAATTGGAGAGTCCATTTATCGACGAAGGTTAAATGGACTATATAACATCACGCTATGTCACATAGGAGCACAGCAGCGGCTGAAGCTGCGGGAAAATGTTATTCTTAGACAATAATAGAATATAATATTATCGCATTTACGTCTTTTATCGCAATTCACATTATGATCCTACTAAAGTGACCTTTTTAGACCCCCAGTCTTCAAAACCAGATTAGGGTCAGATGCTCTTATACATGCTACAGTACATCACCGCGTGAATGACCTCCATATACCTTTTGAAAATTTAATTAAAGACCCTCATATCCTTCGAACCCTAGATTTTCAGTTGCTAGGGGTATTTATAGTACCTACCCTAGATTTTCAGCTACTAGGGGTATTTATAGTACTGCAAGGCTGAAGCTACGAGGTGGTTAGCCGACCCCGCCTCTGAAATACAGGCTCATATTTCAGTAACTTTAATTGTCTTTAGAATTATGGTGGTTTCAGTGATATATTTGTTTGCTAGATGTACTGTTTTGATGGTATCTGGCTGTTTTATTTGAGTGATTACTTAATGTTGGGGCTTAAAGCTAGATATGCTAGCTCTCAAAATGTAAACCAAGGTGTAAAATAATCACAATCAGTCTCAAAGTTAAGTAGCCACGATTATGGAAGTTTGTTCTTGAAATAACGGGTATCTGGCTGATTTATTAGAGTGATTACTTTATGTTGGGGCTTAAGAGCTAGATATGCTAGCTCTCAAAATGTAAACCGAGGTGTAAAACAATTACAATCAGTCTCAAAGTTAAGTTGCCACGATTATGGGATATCTAATATCTTTCAGTGAAACGCAGAGCTTACAATTGGTGAATGCCAAGCCCCCTTCTATCATTGCACATCTATACCTAAACGCACGGCAAATTACCATCCCCACCTTACTGCTACACCACCAATTCGCACTAAGCGTTTCCAAACGTCTTTTATAATGCGGACAGCGAAGGATTGGAACTCTCTGCCTGCGTCTGTGTTTCCGAACACAAACAACCCTAATCTCTTCGAAGTTAGAGTGAGCAGGGTTCTTCTGAGTAAGCTCGCTCCATCGTCGACCTTGTCTTAGTCACTCCTGACCTAGGCTGAGTTCAACAACAAACCCATTTCACATAAAAAAATCTACATATTGTAATTATGACTAAGGCTGTGTCCTCCTAAGTAGGTAAACTGTTAACAGCCGACCGGGTTTTCAGCGTATCAGTTTAGTAGTGAAAAAGGTTATCGCTTTTCAACGCACACTTAAGCCACATCCTCTCAATTTCGACGCCTGTCTCCAGAGTGTCGTGTAGTTATGCATACAGAAACCTCAACATGTTACATTCGTGTTTTATTCAGGATTAAGTTAACAAAGGGATTTTTTTCTTTTTGAAAGTCCAGTTATGTAGATTGTAGGCATTGTTAGGGTTTATCGCTAAGAATGAATATTAGATTCCAATCCAAATCCCGTTCTTTCGTTTTTGACTGTTTCTGATGGGACACCTATAAAGACTCGAAAGGGCAAATTGGATCGATGATTGGTTACAAGCAAAGATCGAACCGAAGATAACAAGCAAGATTATTCATTTTCAGCTTAAATTGTTTCTCTATTTCTGATTTATCAACCTCAACATAGCATAATACCATGCCTGTAATCCCGGCTTGGCAGAGGACTATCTAATTGTACACGTAATATATTTCGTAATGGGACTATAGACTTTTGCCATCAACAGAACATAAATTCATACTCTGTGACTGCTATTGAGTTATTCCTGCAGGAAACCTCAATAACACTTTATCAGATCAATCAAACTCAGGAACTCTTGCTCAGCAATCGCACTTACGAACACTAGACTAACGAGGCAACTAGTTTCAAAGATACGGAAAATAATTCTCAAACTTTGAACTTATTTATTTGTGACCACAACACTGAAAATTGTTCAAGAAGCTAGCTTCACAACTGACGCTATTCAATAAATACCAGTAAGAGGAAATTAAAATGTCATACGAAACAAGTGAAGTTAGACAACAGTTGAATTTTCATTTTAAAATGGTGTTGAAAATAAAGCTGGGTATTGACTGACCGTCTTGTCTCCCCGTACTGACTGCACGAACGCTCGCTGTGTAACACATTACATTACACACCGTAACGGCGGTTAGTGCCCATCGCTCGCTGTGTAACATCTATTATCTTTAAACGAGCAATTCTTGTATATTTATATATACCTAATCAGGATCTCGGAAACGGCTCCAAGGATTTTCATGAAAGTTACAGATTAGGGGTTTTTCGGCTCAAGAAATCGATTTATCAAGGTCCCAGGTTCGAGAAAACCTCGGTTCCTAAGATATAGACATTTTAAAAACCGAGCGATGCTCGGCCAACCAGATATTGTTACATTATGCCCCGTAACGCTGGTTAATATATGACGCTCACTGTTCAACACGTTACATTACATCGCGTAACGCTGGTCAGTATCCGACACTTGATGTGTTACACGTTACATAACATCCCTGTAATGTCCGCGTGGGACAGTTTCCGAAGCTCGTTGTGTTACATTACACATGTTACATTACGCACCGTAACACCGGTTAGTCCCAAACGCTCGCTGTGTAACACGTTACGTTACGCCCCAACGCCGGTCATCCTTAAACCTTCCCAGCCTGAATTTCAGAGATAGAAACAACGTTTTTTTCAATTACACATTTTAATATAAATAAAAACAGCGGTGAAAATTCGCAGCTAGAATTTTCAGGGTTTTTATTGTTTTTCGTAAAGTTTTTCTATTAAACATTTGATATTTTGCCACAGCAAAAACAAATATTGTTTGTGAATAAACAGAAACTTCCGTTGATTGCACAATGGATATTTTTCAATACTCTTTCCAGTTTGATAGCGAATAGGTACAGAAATGAAAAGTTTCAATTCATTGAACGCAAACAGAGAATGTAGGAATGTACGCTATTTCCTTTGGTTGGGTAAAACTCGAAACATACGAGTATAAACGCCGTTGTATTTGAAGAATGTAAACTGAGTTAAAATTTTAAGACACGTAAGAAAATATGGGTTTACACTGCAGTTAAAAACCGGCCTTGCTTGATAAGTTTGGCAGAGTTACTTAATTTTTGTGCCAAAGTGCAAGTGTCTAGAAGACAGGCTGATCTTAGATTATAATTATCTACACACAATACTTTCAATCTTGATTTTTTATATAGGAAACAAATCGAATCTTAAATTCTAAATAATTCGAATTCGAATTCGAAAGAAAAAGCTTACATAAAAACAGACAGTCTCCATAACTACAGTCTACATAAAAAGAAAGCCTACACAAACGACTACAGTTCTAGAATATTCTAAAAGAAAACATGAAATCCCCTTTGAGGGTCAACGCACATAGGGTCAAACTATTATCGACACTGTAGTCATTGAAATAAATCCCAAAATCAATTAACAATGGGTATAATCGCTTAGATGCTCTCCAGGAATTTATCTTATTCTATCTTCTATTTGTTATCTTAGGACAATATTATTATTTATTTCATAACCACTGCTCTTCAAACGGTGAAAAAAAACAGCGTAAGGAAACTGTCATATCCTAGGAATGAAAATCCGAAGTCGTGTGACATCTACCAACTCGCACTGAGCCCGCGTGATGGTATAAGGCCCACTCTATCTCATATATGATGCTGATAATGATGATGATGAGGTGTAACGTAAATAATAGTTTGACAGCTTAAAATATTGCTGTCGCTTCACCATATATGCGCCATTCTTAAATGTACACAAAGGATCGCTAAGGATCACCGTAAGAAACGAAATGCCTACTGTTCAAAGTACTGGCTGGCTTAAAAGAATTTATTCCGTAAACATTGGTACCTGTTTTTCTTTGAAAATCTTAGCTTTGTTTCACGTTGAAGAAATCTCCGATTCTAACAATTTTGGGAACTGTGTTTTATTAAAGCGACTTTTTAGGGTTCCGTAGTCAACAAGGAACCCTTATAGTTTCGCCTTGTCCGTCCGTCCGTCCGTCCGTCCGTCCGTCCGTCCGTCCGTCCGTCCGTCCGTCTGTCCGCAGTTTAGCTCAGAGACGCACAGTACTAGAGAGCTGTAATTTGGTGTAAATATGCGGATTTGTTGTGCCGAAAAAGTGGTAAAATAAAATCTCGTAAAATATTTTTTTTTAGGGTACCTCCAGTACTTACACGTAAAGTGAGGATTTTTTTTTTCTCGCGTACCCCATAGTGTGGGGTATCATTAAATAGGCCTTTAAAAAATAATGATAGTTTCCATTAACAATTTTTTGATAAAAAAATTCGTTTGTGAAATATTAAGCTTTAAAGTGCTAAATTTTGCTCGATTTGAGTGTCCCCCCCCTCTGCCAGCTAAACGGTTATGTTTGGGGGTGTGAAAAAATTCACAATAGTAGCATATATAACGAAGTTTAAAAGAAAATTATCATGACTAAGTAGGCTTTACAACTTTACGAGTAATAGTCGACCAACTTATAAAATGTACTTGGATTCATATTTTCTTAAACAAAATGTATCGGAAACAACTGCAAATGTAAGTTTGTCAACGTTATTTTACAGCTTTTAAAAGGTATGTTTTTTGGGGATAGGTAGGTTTTTATCGTCAAACATTTTTAACTAAATTCAAAAAAGGAGGAGGTTCTAAATTCGTCGTAATCTTTTTTCTTATGCATTTTCCCCGATTTCTCAAAGACTGCTGGACCGATTTTGAAAATTCTTCTTTTTAAAATTAAATTCAGCGAATCAGTTTAGTTAGTTCCCATAAGTATTTTGATGGGCAACTACGGAACCCTACACTGTGCGTGGCCCAACACGCACTTGGCCGGTTTTTTTTACTACCTAAAACTTGGTTTTACAACCAAAATTCGTTGTGAAAAAGTTTTGTAGGTTGTGAAAAAAAATGTTTTTGTTCACAAAATATGGCCTCTGGTAAAAGCCAATCCCACCAAAAACATTAAATGTAAAAAAATACCAAGTCTCTCGATGCAGTCTTACCATCGTAAAGAGTTTTGAGATCCATAGAAGCCAAGTCCTATTCAAATTATTTTGTATTTTTAACACATTTAGTGATTGTATCAATATTTTTCTTTATATTATAATTATAGTGACTTAACAAACCTAAACTCCTAGCTTTGTCCACGTCGAAGATATATGGGGGGCGGAACAGCCACGAATCGCTACGAGAAAAGATGGTACGGCCGTGCCCGTTTTGCTCGAGACTTGGCTGGGGCACTGCCATGCCTCCAGATACTTGGGTTGCAGAAAAGAGCAATAAAAGGAAAGAGTGGACTACTCAGGAAGTCTTACAGAACCTTTTACTGCGCACAGGCCAGGAGGATCTATTTGATGATTTTACCACACTAAAACCAAATTATCACCCAAACGTCCGCGTTCTGGATATTTTTTGCGTTCACTGCGACGTGGACGGTTGTATTTTTTGACGACCTGTAAATTTTTTTTGAAGTGAAAACTTCTTTAGCGGCGTTGTACACTTTTTCTGTAATGGGTAAAAAATTTAAAACTCGCGTCAGGGTCACGTGACCAAAACTCGCGTCAGGGTCACGTGACCCTGATCGAAAATGAGTAAGACGTCATTCAAATTAAAAATAAAACATAGTAACAAAAAAGTTTTCACTTCTACCGGCACTCCTGGAGTGCAACCTTTTTTTTTTTTGTTATTTGTGCTGCGACTTACAATTTAATTTATCGTTATACTGATACTGCAGCCTACATCATCCCACTGCTGGGCAAAGGCCTCTCCCCATGATTTCCAATTTCCTATCGGTATCGTTACGTACTGAATCCAATCTTTCTCTCAAGCTCACAATAGCATTTTCTAGTGACCGACCGAAATTTCGGTTTCGGTTTCGGTTTCGGCCGGTTTCGGCCAAAATATCTAGTTTCGGCCTTAGTTTCGGTTTCGGCCAAAATATAGCCGAAACTTTCGGCCTCGCCGAAACTCAAGTGTTCCTGCATTTTCGTGCGTCGTTCGGTAAAATTCGTAGCTAACGCATACAGCTTGGCCAGAACGGATTGAAACGGAACTCGAACAGCGTTTTAAAATCTTTGATATTTGATGTAAACAAAGACCGCAGGTTTGTTAGATTTATTATTGTGCCGTAAAACTAACGTAATAAGTGAAATAAAATAAAATCATTCAAAGTGCTGGTAGCGCGAAGACAGTGGCGACTTCCGGTTTTCTACATTTTTACGTCAAGCTATACTTGCTCGCTGGCGGGGCTGCCCCGGCTCAGTTTGCCACCGTCCATTTATTCGTGAGACGAGGTTATGTTTTTGAGTTTACTGCCAAGAGTACCTAAGTCTTGTATATTCATGTCATAATAAAAAATATTTGTTACGTACGTTAATGATTAAAAACTTATCAATCGTCAAGGCGATTAGAACTAGGATTAGGCGGTATTCGAAACATAATTAAGTTAACGGTTTCTTTTTTGAAATAATGCAATTTTTTTAGTCTAATGTCTCAGTTATTTCGTATTGCTAAATTAATATAGTGCGATTGTTGAGACTTCAAATCTAGTGAAACATTGGAAACAATGATTTATTTATAATTTCGAATAGATTATGGACTCAGTAGAAGTTAAATAACATAGAAAAATAGCAATTCTTAAGATCGTCTATCTATTTATCAATCTATCCATAAGTTTGCCGTATTTCATTATTATCCAGAATTTGATCCTTACTATTAACACAATAAAATGGTGTAATAATACAGGTTGTGATTTTTTTTTTCAAAATTAGCGGGTTCGATTTGTGGCCACGATTATTGATTTTTCTAAAATTTCTAAAATCCAATGATTCAGTTTTAGTTTTCGGCAAAAGCGGTCTCGAGACTCTATTCAACGTTTTTCGATATTCCTCATACTTAGTTAAAAAAATAGCCGTCCACGCCCAGTTGAAAAATTCGCTCTGTGTATTTGACACTTTGTTCAAATGTAAAAAAAAAAACAAAAAAAAATCAGAAAAAAATTGAAATGTTTAAAGTTTGAAAAAGTTTCGGTTTCGGTTTCGGTTTCGGCCGAAACTGAGAGCAAGGCCGAAGGTTCGGTTTCGGTTTCGGTTTCGGCTGAAAAATCAGTTTCGGTCGGACACTAGCATTTTCCTATTTTAAGTTTTCATACGATTTGGTACAATCCCCAACAGTACTTAACTAGTCCGGGAGCAGGGACCACCATTGTCTGGTAATAACAGCATGAAATATGGCTAACTCGAGGCAGGACGTCGTTATACCTATTTAGTCCCCCCAGCCAGTTATGTCACCCACGGGACAAACGAGCCTATTCATTATCAAGGCCGTCAGAACATAGTTTGTAATCTAGGACTAACATTGTTGTTTACATATGTATGTGTAGCTAACTACATACGGAACGGGACAGTGATTGGACGATAAAAGTGGCACTACGCTACTGAGAGAGATTTTCTTTAGACATCATCATCTGCCAAGCCTTTTCTCAACTTTATTGGGGTCGGCTTCCAGTCGAACCAGATTCAGCTGAATGTCAGTATTTTACATGTAGCGATTGCCTATCAGACCTCCACGACCTAGTAACTGATGGTCACCCAACCACAAACCAACCTCGGCAAGCGAGGCTTAACCCAGAAGATCGACCTGTTTGGCTGTAATTATTTAGCCAAGAGCTCCTCTTTTCTATTTTCTTTAGACATAAACGATGCTTTAAGAAAACACAATATCTGATAATGTTGTGATCATTTTTCATTCCATCATATGGTCAGCGTGGAAGAAAGCGATCACAGTAGCTTATGGACACCCGCAACACCACACAAGTGTATTGTCACCACCACCAAAATTCCATTCACCACAAAAAGTATTATCAACAATAACACTTTCCCCCTTACTTATAAAAACTTGTGTTGCTTAGCTACCGATTAAATATCACTTGTCCTTGTCATTTCTATTTCAATGAATAGAGATGGAAAGAGACTTAAGAGCTATTTAAGATAAAAGCGTGAAGTTTTTGCCCAAAACTTGGGTGCTTTTGAAAGAAAAGAAGACGGTAGACGTGGCGGGAACCCGACTTTTGGTTAAGTTCCATCAAATATTAAGGATAGACATAGGCTCCGTCGAACTGAATTTGTAAAAAATAAGCTAATTGGACATTTTGCGATAGCTGGAAATATTGCGAATTAGAATTAAAATTAAATCGAATTTAAAAAAAAATCGTTGATCCACATCTTTCACACATCCCTCTGTTTGGCAATAAAACTGTCTAAATAAAAGGCTATACCCATTGTCAGTATGTTACGTAACTACCTCACAGGCTGCCATCAAAATGTATATTTATGATACTTTCCATAAACAAACAGTAACATTCGCTCCGCTCGCTCAGCTTAGAATATTCAATTCGTCTGAATAACGGCATTACAGCGCGTGAATTATGGAAGTGCGAACAGCCACTTTTACACAATGATGAGTGTTAACTTGCCGTTTATCTAGTAGCTTTTGTTAGCCGGACTCATGGACGTGACTTTGAAGTAGAAATGAGATGATCTTCCTAGTTGGATTGTTTTTGTTTACTACTACAACAGCTGTGATCTGAAATACATAGTTCGGGCGCACTTTTTTTTGTGGGATTTGTTAGCCCTTTTGTCACCGATACCTTAAGATTTTGATATCTAAGTGACTATCACAATACATTTGGTTTTCGTTTATGGAGGCCAAAGTCACGAAGGGGCCTTCAGTTACACAGGACATTGACTGACACTTGAGTCCATTAGTACTAAAGCGTCGATTACACCTAACGAGTACAGCGGCGAGTCAGTGTCCTCGGCCGAGTGCTCGGTTGGTATAAACACTTTAACGAGTGCTCGGCCGAGTACTCGCTCGAGAAGTGAGGCGAGAGGGTCACTAGAATTCCAATTTGTTTACTAGGCCGAGTAGCCGGCCGAGAGCTTATTTACTGACTCACCACTGTACTCGTTAGGTGTAATCGACCCATAATTAGAAGTCAAAATTCAGTATCAAGAAGCGTGTCCTAAACTTTTCTTGCCGCCTTGATCATACTTTCTGCACGTTGTTCCGAGCGTTCGCTTTAAAGAAAAAAGTGGTTCACTAAAATCAGTTTGGTTAAAGTTTGCTGCATAGTTACTGCTATTATTTCACAAATATTATTTACATTAACAGGTGTAACCGTTTCTGATCCAACTGCCTTCCGTAGACGCGCTCTATTGCTCATACATACGCAAACTACTAAATCTATTCTATGTACCGTTTGTCCTGTATTACCAATGCAAATCCTTAGAATACAATATATCAGTTTTGTGACGCAAAAGCACACTAAGTAGCGATTTATAATGATTCGTCTAAGAATAGATTTGGATGGAGAAAAACAATGGTTTATAAGCCGTAAGGGCCAAGTTTGTGTTCTTGAATTAAACGTTAGAAATGCGATAATTTTCATGGTCTTATCAAAAACTAAAGTTGATACATGGTTTATTTTCAGTTATATTGGAAACTGAACACTCTTTAGTATATTAATTAGTTATCTGACCACGATCTCTCTGTGTCATCAACGAAACCAGACGTCGAATATGGACAATTATACAGAAGCAACTTTAGTTATAGAGTCTTGAGCTCTTAACGCGATCCTGTTTTGGCTGTGGGAAAGAGATGGCGCTAGACGACCTGTATAACTCTGTCTCTTTCCGACAGCTTAAACTGGATAGCATTGAGAGGTCGTGGTAAGACCTCTATCCTCTATTTCACGTTACCTACATAGTTCATAATCTTTCACAAATGAAATACGTTCCACGGTAAAATTCAATTTAATGTTAAAAAGAAATTACCCTGATTTCAAGCGATATAAAACAAGTATTGAAGGGAAAAATCAAAAATATTCCTGATGATTTATGACACCCACAGACAATACATCGTTCTCAGGCAATGTCACGATTCCAAAGGTCATTTAGTTTATAAACAATATAATTTCTCGCGGGAGCGACGGCTGTCATAACTTCGTAAATTGAGTTTCGTTTCAATACGAACAAACGTGTGAGATTTTTCGATTAAACTCTGATTTATTATAACTGAAGTTTGCTGGATCAATCCTCCATTTTCTAAAAGATAAGAGATTAATAAAAGATTATGTTGGCTGAAGTAGAGAATCCATTTGTTACCAATCAGTTTTGCGTCTAGTCCGATAAAAATGGTTTAATTGACAACAACGTGCGATGGACTTTTGATTATGAAAAGAAGATTCTATAGGATGTTCTTTTAGCATGACCATAATATTCCACAACTACCACACAACGCCATCTAGTACCAAACTAAGCAGAGCTTGTGTTATGGGTACTAGACAACTGATAAACATACTTATATTTTTGTAAATACATACATATTATAGATAAATTACACCCAGACACAGAACAAATGACCGTGCTCATTACACAAACATTTTGTTCTGGGTGGGAATCGAACCCACGCCCTCCGGCATAGCAGTCAGGGTCACTAACCACTAGACCAACAGGCCATTCAAAAGTATATTATCTATATATATAAAAGAACAGGGGTTTTTCTTTTGACACGACTACAGCCGAAACCGCTAAACGCAGAAACTTGAATTTTGGACAGGATATGCAGTCTACCATGTAGATTGGCAATAAGACGGGATTTTGCGAAAATCCTCCTCTAAGGGGGTGAAAAGGGGTGAAAACGTTTGTATGAAAAATCTTATTCCTTGGGTTTATAAACTTGAAACTTACCACGAATGAGAACACAAGTAAGTAAATAAGATTAGCACCATTGTTTTTTTAAAACTACCCTCCATTGGTAATCTAGGGATTGTTAAAGTTTGTATGGAAAAATCATAACGCGTGAGCTGATGAATTTGAAAATCAGTATTTATATACTAGATAAGAATTAATCAAACACGTGTTTTTGGATTTTTCGAAATTCACCCCCCAAGTTGGTGAAAAGGGGTATTCAAGTTTTAAGGGGGGATATTAAACCACTAAACGTAGAAACCTGAATTTTGGACGATAGTTGCAGTTTATAATGTAAATAAGCATTAAGAAAGGATTTTGCGAAAATCTAACTCTAAGGGGGTGAAAAGGGGTGAAAACCTTTGTATGCAAAATTTTATTCTTTGGGTTTATAAACTTGAAACTTGGTACGAATGTGAGTATAAGTAAATAAAAAAGATGGAACTATTCTTTTTTCAAAACTACCCTCCATATTTGTGTTTTACGAAAATCACCCCCTATATTTTGAAAAGGGTTGATTAAGTTTTAAGGGAAGGATTTACTGCTTGCTTCGATAAATTCTAAACTGGGCATAAATTATCTCTCAATCGAATAAAGGATGCGCATTTTTATTTACATTTCTTAAATCAACCCCTAACGGGGTGTAAATCGGAAAATCAGTTTGTCTACTACGATTGATTGTTTGTTTGTATTGAGTTTTTAGATTTTCTTACAAGGAGGGTGAGCGGAAATTAAATTCACTGAGTTCGAAATTAGAAACACGCGCAGACGAAGTCGCGGGCAAAGTGCTAGTCAAAGTATATTATTTGAAAACGTCTCAATCTCCCCCGAAAGGGTTTAAACAAGAGATAAAATGACCATCATTTGCACGATTTGAAAACCCGGTTGAAAGAAAATAAAACCAAAACATAATTTAAAACAAACAGATTCAGACAGTGTATTTCTTCACACCTTTTTAAAGTCCAAAAAACTACCATTCACTGTTTCATATTTAATGTTCTTCTGTCTGGCTGTTTATGCTAGTATAAGAGCAGTAATAAATGGCCGCGGGCTAGTGATGCTCAGTCCGATTCGATAGTTTACATTGGCGATACAATATGATGAGATAATTCGATGTTTTAGATCGATAATTACCGATATCTGAGTGAGAAACGATCGTAGGAAAGATGGAGCTAGCGAATTGAAGACCGCCTTTTGTATACTTTGATGTAAAAACTGTTTATGAGAGAGAGACTTATCAAAAATAAACATGTTTTCATAAATTGCATGAGCACTCAATTAAAGAAGGAAACTGTGCAATAAAATGACCTAGACTCTTAAAGGGATTGATAACAGTATCATTAACACAATCGTTATCATCATCAGCCTGTATTCGTCCACAGCTGGACATGGGCTTCCCCGAATATAAGCCCCAGAGCCTTTATGATATTTATATCGATACAAAGGTAAGTGTCGTGCATCCCTTCCTTGGACGCCTGTGAAAAATGCACGACGCGTCTCGTGCCGACGCTGCCGCCAACGTAATGCGCTCGAACTCAACAAAGTTTTACACTTCGGTCCTACGGCACAGAGTTTATCTTAGAAAGTAGATTTATGGCATTTTTACTACGAAAAAGATCACATTATTCAAAGACTTTATACTCGGTTTATAGTCGGTAGTTTTGTTTAAAATACAGTTTAATAAAGATGGGAGGCGTTCGCTGTTATTTTTGTCAGGGGTTAATAATTTTAAAGAACACAGAATATTTCTTCATTAGTGTTTTAATATAATGACACCGTAAATCCGAAAGTAAGTTTTGACTGTCTAGTCTGTTACACTATATCGACGCGGTTGAACAGATTTCATATGTACTCGTAGGAGATATGCTGACAGATGCCCAGCATGTAGAAAAATATCGTTGCGATACTTTCGCGATATGTCCAAAAGAGATGTTTTTGAGTATCAAAACGGATGAATAGAAAGCACTTACATCATTTCCGTCACCAAATAAAAAATACCATATAAATACAAGAACATTATGGGACTGTTCCACGCGGATTTCTTTCAAAGTTCCAAAAATCAGAAAATTATTTAACCTCTACTATTTTATCGCGTGTAAATCTTCGTTCATCAAAGGAAGGCTTATGATAAGCCTATGGATGTACCATTTTTTTTAACTTGGCATAATCATCAAATGAGTCCTAACCCCTTACTGTCAGACTTGTACTGACTAAAATCCACGGTGTCCTTCAATAGCCCTTTATGACTCCGGAAGAGTCACGGTAATGAGATAAGTCCCGCGACCCCGGCAGGCTTTGGCCCTCTAAAGGGGGGCCCGTCATCATGCTGACGCTCTTATGGATTTACTATAGTCTACGCTCACTGCTTTCCACAAGACAAGCCGTATGCTTGTTTATCGCTAGTATAGTAAGAACTGCTCCCATCTAAACTTGTGTATGTCTAATTGTCTACCCAACCAATGTGTCTAATACTGTTTCTAATTATCTCCCTGTCTATCTCACAGCTATATCTACTTGCCGACATGGTCTTAACAGTGACCTTACACGTTAATTCATGTTCCAAGTTACGTATGTGTGTACGTACGTATGTAAGTACCGACGTATCCAGATTGATTAGAGTGTGTTCAGGTGGCTATTAGGCGTGGCTGCGTATTATTATGTATATGCATTACAGTTGTGGGCAGAAGGACCATGCGTGGGAGTTGTGAAATTATGATCTAAGATTATGTTTGATGTTTATGGTAGAAACATAACTGCATTGCAATAGCACTGCTACTGCGTTTGGAGTAGATTTTAACAGTACCTTTAATATCGATATCTTATTGAATTGTCTTTTCTATTTTTTCTCTGGACAATTCTAACTTGCAAAAGCACTGCATCGTTCTCACATAATGTCACTCAAAATGAATGATGTAACAAAGGTTCTGTAATAATTATGGCGATTGAAAAATAGTGTCCATGGAGTTTTTTGCCCGTTCTTGTCCACATAGATTTACGCTTTGGAAAACCTACAGTACAGTACCTTCACAGTTATTATGTCTTGTGATGTTACTGGGACTATAGCAACATCTTTTTTTTTCTTTTTACAATAAAAAAATAGCGTACTTGAAATAATAGATTTGAATTTGGAATTTGTATGAGACAGTCCCTCGACCCCACGATTTATAGCTAGCAAAATAATCACAGACTTTCGTGAATAAATCAGAGTATCTACGTCATAAATCTATGCATTTACCACACCTTAAATCGACTAGTCCTTCTGTCCACACTCTCTATCTAGATGAATTTTCCGATATAATGTTACAGACTAAAATAGCTGGTGATCGATCCTCCAGTACGGCGTGATCTTTGACGGTTTATTTTTGAATAAGGAAGTGTGTCGCGTGTGCAATTGGAGCAGGTAATTTTGTACCGACGTGTAAAGGGGAGTTAGGTAATTTTTTTATGAAGGTTAATGGGAAGTTTTTGGCTAGTTTTTGACGCCTGAACGCCACTTGTTCTAGCAATATTTTAACTAACTATTTTTTAAAAACCATACCTACATTTTTTTTTAACAAATGATTTTAAAACATGTGAGATAAAAAAAAATAGTTTAACCCGGCGCCAATGACGTGAAAATAATAACGGCGACGATGACACCGGGTCATGGTGACCCGGTTTTTATTTTATATATTTAATAGTTTTTCTTTTAGTATACCTTTATTTTTATTTTTGTGTATCAAAAAAATGGATTATGGTTAGATACTGAAATAAAAATAATACTTAATATTCAAATAAATCATTATTTATTAACATTTTCAGTAACACATACGAATTCAACTATGAAAACGTATTATGTTGATATTTTTTAATTTTTAGTTATTCATTATTAGAAACAATAAGAATTTATAGTCTTATTGACTTAAACAGAGATTAAAAAAAACTTATTGTATAAAATAAAATAGTGATAAGTCTTCTTCTCCCTAGATCACAGCCATCGAACTGCTGCAATTATTGCAGTTTGATACAAAGTTGTCTGGACATACATAGATGCGACATGCCTGACAAGTTTGCGATGTTTTCTTATCCTTCTTTGATGGACATGTTTGACAACGTTTTCGAGATCCTATAACTTTCATCTTATTTACTTTAGCTGTTGTTATTACGCTGAAATAAGGGTCAACATCGTCAATGTCCGGAGCGGCCCGGGAATCTACAGGATTCCAGGAGGAATCTTCATTACCAGAATCCGAGTCTTCTAACAACGCCATTATTCTGTCCAGATCATTTTTTACTGACATTTTATAAAGAAACTAAAAAATAACAAAGAAAATTAACATTGAACACTAAAGTAACGAATAAAAGTAAGTCACAAAATTACGACGCCAGCGATGACGCTGGGTCATACTTACCCGTTTCAACTTGAAGCGCGTGTATCTCAATCCGCGAACATTGTCACACAGATTATATGAACGAGGCGGGTAGAGGGGGCCTGTATCTCCAGCTACACGAAATTTCAAAACATGCGACCGAAGCATATTAAAAATATGTTCGTTTAAAGTTGCCTCGGGTCAATTTGACCCAGCGTCATTGGCGCCGGGTTAACAACTGATTAAACAACTCGATCTTAGTGGCTTAAGCAACTCTTACGCTACTAAGGCTTTGTTAAGGCGCTATTTACAGGTTGGTGAAAATAGTTTTTTTTTTTTTTTGAGAATTTTCTAGTTGATGGTTGATATCATTAAGTTCGCTACAGATACAAACGTAACTACCTAAATGACTAAATGTAAGTGCAACAAAACACAAATAATATTGTGGACTTTGGACTCTAGTTGCAGCGTACATAAGGTTCATATCACCCTTGTTTTCATTTTACACGAACAATAGATAAAACTTCAGGTCAACCGCATTAGGGAACATTTCGCAATAAAAATTGATTGTCGTCAAAAAGTTTCAGGTTTAACGGCTGTTTAAAAGTAATTTATACTTTGAGGGTATCATAAGTCGGAAACCTCTGCAACATCCATCATGTTTTTCTTCCGCATACAGATCTTGGCGTACTTAAGTGACATTTTTAAATTATCTATGAGAACTTTCTCAAATTTTTGTAGAAGCTTTACATTTGGCTATCATATAAACATAATCTCCATACTAATATATCCTACTTACATTACAAATGCGAAAGGTTTTGAAGCGGCATCACCCGCTGCAACTCGAAAATTACCCCACGGGAACATAAAATTGGGATAAAAAGTATCGTATGTGTTAAATCCAGGTTATAAACTATCTGTGTACCAAATTATAGCCAAATTGGTTTTAGCGTGAAAGAGTATGTAACAAACATGCCTACATACACATACACACATACATCCTCACAAACTTTCGCATTATTAACATTAGTAGGATAACTTCTGACCAACATGACTAGCTGTACCCGTAGGACCAGAAAGAACCAGAAAGACAATACTTGCTGTTGAAAATATAAAAAAAACGCGCTAATAAACCATACATTTTCCTATTTTACTATTTTTCTGTATCATACTGCTAGTTTATCAACTGTGCCGTTCCTAACCGTGAATAATTGAGAATGTATGCAGCGACAGTATCGACGATCAAATTACGTACGTTATAACGTTTGTATATTTATTGCAATCCCTATTTCGGTCCGTGCAGTAGGTAAATAATAAAAATGTGAGTCGTATGTCGTTTCTGCATATTTGATCTGTGACCTGCCTTTTGAGATGATACTATGACGTGTGATAGAGGAGAATGGAAGGAAAAAACGTGTTGCGCCGACCCCAAGTAAAATGGGATAAGGGCAGGAAGATGATGACCTGCCTTTTGACTTTATCTTGTAATTTTATTCAGACTGTGATAGTAATTTGTTTTAACTCTAAGAAAAGGCTGGTCGAACGAGTTCTGCTCGAGTGAAAATAGAGGAAAACTCTTAAAAAGGCCATCGCTTACACCACTTAGCCATTCAGACAGCGGAGACCGCGGTATATTATAAACATATTGTGCTAGGAACGGGGGTTATTACAACGTCTTAAAACCAGGCTTATTCCGGCGAGTAAAAGTGACAGAGCTATACAAGTCGTCTAGTGCTATCTCGTTCACTCACTGGAATAAGCCTGGTTTTAAGACGTTGTAATAGCCTCTCTGATGAACGGATAAACGTCAGCTCGTAGCTCGAACTCAATATCCTAAACTGAAATGGTGAAAATAAATCAGTTTAAACACCAAAATGTTCTCTTAAACCGCATTTTTTATCAGTACTAACAATTTGTTATATCCACTAGTGTTTGTTCGAATCTTGTAATTTCAAAAAAAGAACAAAAAAAAACTCTTAAATCGCTCGACGAAGTCTACACATCCAAGTTTGAGTATCCATTACTATTTAATTACTTCTTTACATCGCCCTTAAAAATAAACGTGAGAGATCCCTTGACAAATTAAATGAATTCATTAGGGAGAATAATTAATTTGACCGACGGTCCCTGAGGCCCACAGTAATTGATGTGCCAATAGTATCTGACTATTGGATGTGGAACTATAGATAGGCACCTACCTATATGTAACGATGTGTTACCTACGTCGAATTAGTGACGTCACCAAAGTTTCTGGTACTTACCTGAAATAAAAGAAATAGAAGTGTTAGGTATTTTATAGGTAAATTAACTTTAGGTTTTATAGACACATGAATTCAAAAATTAATTGATACTGATTGAATTGCTCAATCAGAATCTGTTGATCTACAAATGACAACCGGGACCAACGGCTTTACGTGCTTTTCGAGGCACGGAGGAAACTCGCTATGACAGATGGTTCAACCACAGACCAATCCCTGGAAGGCCTGTGCGGCTGTAGCGCGCTAAGTGAACAATAAAATATTTAAAGAAAAACCTTTTTTTTTTAAATTTACTACGAAATAACTTTTCTTTTGGAAGTCGGTTTCTTTGTTTTTTTTATTTTGTTGTCTTTTTTGCCAAAGACTTAGACCGAATAAAATTGAAGATAGAGAAAAATTGAGAACCTCCTCCTTTTTTGAAATCGGTTAAAACGGTTATAATGTTATAATTTTTTGAAGCAGTGGCGAGTAGTATACAAAACAAAAGGTCACACTTTTGACGAAGGATACATTGACAGGAGTATTATATTGAACTACCCACATTGTAATGAAATAATTCAACGTCTAACTTGCAGAAGTTCGGTGATAAATACTGAATGATATATGACAAGAAGTTTCCACAGTTTTAGTAGTCCGTCATACAATATACCGACCACATGACGTGAGTTAAAAACTTTAAATATTTATGGACATGAGCTCCATACTCAATATACATTTGTTTAAGATAATCTGTTATAGGCAGGAAACGTGACTATTACCAAAACAAAATATATAATCACATTATGATTCATTTATGCAAGTTCATTAAACCAGAAGAACAGTGGTGGAAACTGATAACAGACAGCTAGCGCCATCTCGTTCACTCACTGGAACTCTCCTTTTTTAAGAAAATCTATAATAGTTTGAAAGTTACAGGCGCCTAAGCTAAACTTTTGAAAAAAAGAAAACCTATAAACCTAGTTTTTTACTGTGTCAGAAGCATTCTAAAAAATCTTTGAGATAGGATAACATTTAGGGGTAGGAAAACGTTTTCTGTTTTAGTATGGACGAGCGCTCGGTAGACGATCCTCTTAAGACAATAATTTAGCTTAATCAAAGCATTGCGCTTAAATACCTTTTTAACAGCCTTATTCTTAGTGAATTACGGACTGTCATAAATAATGTTTTAACTAACATTCGATGATACAAATCGACCTACATATCGACAAGACATTCGAAGCGTCGTTGCGTAAACCGCGATCAATAGAGCGCCTTGATTCGCTTTCTCCCATTGTTTTAGCATCATTAGAACAGTGCTGATCAGCGTGACTAGCTACTTTTACTTACAGTTAATTGGTGCACCATTGGTTGAAGTGTTTGCTCGTAAAATTGTGTAAGTTAGAATAGTGGGTTTATTTTTTTGTTGCATGAAGAATTTAGCTTTAAAATAAATACTTCCATTGAGAATTTGTTTGTTTGGTTGGTTGCTTGAAAACGTTAAGGGTTTCACACACAGAAGTACATTATAACACGATACATCTCATTACATCTTTCCATAGAAATCGTCAGGAGACCACACACGACAGCTGTATGTATATTTTTACATCTTCGAATCTCTATGGAAAGATGTAATGAGATGTATCGTGCTATAATGTAATCTTTACATTATAGCTGCTGTGTGTGAAGCCCTTTAATCTCAGAAGCTACTGATAGGAATTCAAAAATATTTAAGTAATTAAAAATTACTTTATTACTGAATAGCTATTGCCAGCGGCTTCACCCGCTACAAGTCGAAAATTATCCCACATGAACATAAAATCGGGATTAAAAGTATCCTATGTGTTAATCCAGGTTATAAACTATCTGTGTACCAAATTTTAGCCAAATCCGTTCAGTGGTTTTTGCGTGAAAGAGTAACAAAAATACCTACATACACATAAATACATCCTCCCAAACTTTCGCATTTATAATATAGTATAGTAGGAAAGATTACCAAAATGATATTTGGACGGCTGGAAAACAATCTATTTATGTAAAAAAACATGAATAATAACGCATATTGAATTACCTACAGCTCGTTAGCCTTACAAGCCTTGAAACAGGTTTTACCTTGAGTTCTAAATACGGAACAGTTTTTTTTACTACCATATCATTTGGATCACAATATATACACGTTATCACCGCATCTTCCTCTAATCTCCTACGACTTGACGTCGACAGCATATGTACTTTTTTTCTGTCAAAATAAGGACTTGCCGCCCAGTCCTTGCTCCAGTCGACTCGGTTGGACGACACCTTGAAAGTACACATCCACACAGGACCGTGTCCGGAAAGTGGACAGATGGACGGTCACGTCACGTTATCATTCAGCAACAAAAACGCATCGTGTTCTTAAAAACTTACAGAAAGCTTTTAAATCTCGGACTTGCACTTTCACTACCATATAAGTATAACATTCAATTCGTCCATTCAACATTTCAACTGTACACCTTATAAGGACGCAGTGGTTTCAGCACGGACAATGGACTGTTATTAGCGTTGCCAGGCGTCCGGATAAAGCCGGACACAAGCTTTTTGGTTACGTGTCCGGCTTGTATTAAGCTTTTTGATTTCAGACTTTATAATATTCATCATGGCTTGGTTTCTGCACCGTCAACCTCACCTTATATCGCTGGTTTATTCCGCGTTCAACCCCAATAGTTTCTACCTCTTCCGCGTTCGACCCCTAAACGTTTCCACATACAACCCCTAAGAGTTGAACGTGGAACTCAGTACATTGGTAATCTTTTCTTTGTCCATATTCAACACCTAGTTTTCATTAAGTAATACCGAGAGCAACTTGTGTAAGCTAGCGAGCCCGGGTCGGCAGCGCGTTGTTTTCCACATAGTGTCAGCATTATGACGAGGCCCTCCCGTTCAGAGGGTCAAAGCCTAACGGGTTCGTGGGACTTATCCAATTACCGTGACTCTGGAACGTAAATGGCTATTGAAGGACACCATGGATTTCTGTCCCTCCCGCCCTGCCCTGGATTCCAGGACTCATTTGATGATTTTACCACGATAAAAAAAGGGTAAGATAGCGAAGTCCGACTGAGGTCGCTTGCGCCGTTACACAGCGAGAGGCACCTTCCTTGTGAAGTTGAACCAAAGCCTGCTTTATTTTATTTTTTATTGATTATTAACTAAATTAGAACTAAAAATTAAAGGGGTCTGTTCTTTTCTCCCAAATGTCCGGTTAACCTGTACTCTTAGCACGAATTTTCACTCTTTTACTTTACAGTATTTACAGCGTTTCTTGTACGAAAAAATGGAACAGCGCCTCTGGTGTGCGAAGCAGGAACTAATTTTTTCCTTAAAAATTGTCAATTTGAAATTGTCAAAGTTACAGTTTACTTAACGTCTCAAATACCAAAAATTCGTGCTAAAGGTACCGGTGTATCCGGCTTTTCGGATTTTAGACTAGGCAACCCTAACTGCAAGTCCACCGATCAGACCACTTTCTCCAGATAACTATAGAGACGTCCCTTAATAGTGGCATGAAAGGCGTCTCCAGAGATGAGAAGCGAGGAAATTACGAAGATCGAGGCGCCATTGTGGATTCAATGTAGGTGCGGTGGAATTAAATGCATTCTACTTAGTTATGAATGAGTTTGAATGAGATGGGGAGTGAATGTAAAAAGATTAAGTCTTTTCTAGGACAGTACCGTGAAGTACTTTAAGTATCTAAAGGTTTTTATTATTTTTTCTTTGTTATCGTTAGTGAATTCGTTGAAGTACTTATGTGATTACGATTAAGATTACTGACAAATGTATCCACTAACTGGAAAAGTCCAAGTTTCAAATCTGTTTTTTTTTTCATAAAACTACCAAATTGCGCAGACATGTTATTATTTCTTTAACTAAATCGCTGCAAATATTAGATCCTATTTCACAAATCAAAGCACTGCAACCATTAAGAGCTTCACACACAGCAGCTATAATGTAAAGATGTACATTATAGCACGATACATCTCATTACATCTTTCCATAGAGATTCGAAGATGTAAAATATGCATTATAGCTGCAGTGTGTGGTCTCCTGACGATTTCTATGGAAAGATGTAATGAGATGTATCGTGCTATAATGTACATCTTTACAATATAGCTGCTGTGTGTGAAGCCCTTTAGATTATCGTATGTCCATATTTATAGTAGGCTACTGAGAAATAAAGCCAAAAAAGGGGGAAAAAAACAAGTAACTTAAAACAAGTGAACATCTCCAAGGAAAACATTTAATAGTGTGCATGGCGCTCACGCACACATGAATAAAAAAGTGGCTTCCCGAAAAACGTTACGTTTTGTGTTGAACACAGAATTCGGAAGTTTTATAATCTAAGACTGTAACAAAACAGAACTAACGTAATCTCGATTTCATATCCATAACTTGATAAATCACAAATGTAATCAAATAAAATCTACAATAAACAATAGTTTCTCATACTATGCCAGCATACAGTACCGTGATTAATTTATTTGCACGACGTAGATGCAGCCCGGTCTTTGAAGATTGTGCAAACACAATGGGTGTGTGTGTGTATGGTGTGTGTTTGTGTGGTGTGTGTGTGAGGGTGTGTATGTGAGTGTGGGACAAAGTAATAACTCAGTTGCAGAGGACAGTGATGATATTAACCTATCAGTGTTGAGACTTGGGAATTGAAATGGCATTCTACAATCTTATTATGTTTTACATTGTGTGTAATGAAAAACTTAACAAGTGTGGACAATATTTACTGAACGGACTATGATTGCAATTTTCCTTTAATTTTCTAAATGGTCCATCCCTAGAACATATAGAAAACGTTACAGATGTCAATACTAGTGGTTTGCATTTTGTTACACAGTGTATTATTAAAGTTTTCGTTCAATACAAGACATAATTTTAAACTGCCAATGCTACTAACACCTATACAGGCTGACATTTGTATATTTTTGACAGTCGCTACTGTTAGTCAGAAGGTCGGAGGACTGGCAACCAGTCTTACCAGATAGGCAGTCACTCCATGTAAAATACTGATATTCAGCTGCATTCAGTTCACCCTACAACTAGATTGGAAACGGCTGGGAAGATGAGTACTAACACCTATTCTTCAATTACAAAACATTGGGACTGTGAATAGACTACAGTCATAGCGAAACAACGCGATATGTAAACCCATCAAAACATTACGAAATTATTAAACAATCATGTAAAGCAATCACCTTAAACCTTCCCTGGACTTACAAAAATTATCAATGACAAAAATTAGCCTAATCTGTCCAGCCGTTTTCGAGTTTTAACGTGACTAACGAACAGCAATTGTGTTTTATATTATAGTTACAAGATGAACAAAAATCCTTCATATTGGAAGAAGAAAAAATCACAGACAACCCTTCATAGAATAACAAACTTAATACCCAAGAAAACATGTGTGAAACTCGTTTAACACCATAACAATGTGCGTTAGCCCTAACTTTTCTCACATAAGCCGTAATATCTCCAATAATGTTTGTCATAACAATAAATCACGTTCCGTTATAAGCTATAAATTAGACCGTAGAGACAAATAAGGACCGTTGAGAAACGATTTTGAACCATATTCTGGACTAAATAATTATGATAGTTGATTGCAGTAGAGATTAATTACCTTAGCTATAATATTTGCCTTTTAAGCTTGAAATCTCAATTATGGTTATTTGATATTGTTTAACGTTATTGCCTTAAGCAAAGTAATCTTAATTAGTGTATGAAAATAATCTTATGAAACATCTTTAAATTAAGGCCATTTTAAATACGATGGTCCCTGGGTAGATAGACAGACAACCTTCTCATTTGAGAAGGTCCCTTGTTTTTTTTTAGCTTGGTAAAATCATCAAATGAGTCCTCCAACCCCGGGCAGGGCGGGAGGGACTGTCAGACTTCTACTGACTAAAATCCACGGTGTCCTTTATAGTCTGTTATGTTCCGGGGTTACGGTAAGGGAATAATCCCGCGACCCCGGCAGGCTGAGAAGGTCCCTTAAAAGATGAATTACAAGCGAATGCTCGCGGTGAGGGAGCGCCTTTACATTACACAAAGTAATGCACCTGTCTGTGTTCGATCTTCGAACCCACGGCCTACTCTCGTAACTGGTCTTCTTTTCTGGGATCAATGTTACGCATTCAAAACATGATAGGAATTATTAAGTGAAGTCAGTCAAAACTTTTATTTGAAATCAAAAAACAAGAAAAGTGAGTGTATAAAAACGTGGAAAAAAATACATGTGATTATTCGAATATTGGATTTTAATATTTCCGTTACTAGAAATGATGACAGGAAGAACACGTGCCTTTCAGGTACCTAAAGTGTATGTCTGTTTAATAAAGACAGAGAAGGTTTCCCTTGATTTGAAAAATCTCTTTATCAACCAATCGTCTATCACGTACGTCATAACACCAGGCCCTATAGCCAAATGGCAAGCGACATTCGCTAACGTCCAGCAGTCGCTAATACATTTTCAATTTTAAGGTTGACTGGCAGAGAATGCCTTGTGGCATTAAGTCCGCCTATGTACCACTGTTTGTACATGAAGTTTAAATAAATAAATAAATAAATAAATAAATAAAGTTGAAAATCTATCAAAGATGACAGATCGTTTTCATTTGTTTCGTTCGCTATCGCTCAGCAGTCTTTACTAGATTTTCAACTTTATAAAATGGGCTGTAAAGTTGAAAATGTATTATCGACTGCTGAACGTTAGCGATTGTCGCTTGCCGTTTGGCTACAGGCTCAGCAGAAAAAGCTAAAAAAACTAATAAAAGTATTCGTTACTACTCAATCCATCACTCACCGGAGCGGTAAACATAGTTACAACATTCGATGTTGCACAAAAAAATGCAGAAAATCGTCATCAGAAACTGTCCAGTGAAACGGTTAGCAATTTAATAAAAAACAAACAAGCGTTAGTTAATTAAGATGTTCCGCTCGTTACGGTAATCGCCATTATAAAAATACTAGCTTTTGCTATGGCTTTACTCGTGTGAAAGTCAGAATTAATCGTTTGTGAATGTCATTTCGGGATGAAAAAGTATCCAATGTAACTCAAGCCATGGTCTTGTAAAAGCATAAATTTAAGAAGCCTTTAATGTTCCCACTACTGGGACACAGTCCTCTCTGTAAGAAGGAATGGACTGTAAATGCTTTGGGCAACGCACACGAGCCTACAGCGGGTTGGTAAAAACCATGTATTCGAAGTTTTCGCTCCAGGTTATACTTGTATGCCTGCCACCCGCGCCGGGACGCGTATTTCCAAAACCTATACTATTTCAGTCTCGAGTCGGACTCTACTCGATTAGCTTTTGTTTGTGCATATTTCTCAACAAAACCTAATCTATCTCAGTAAAAAACTTGACTCAAATAGATTAGCTTTTGTTTGTGCATATTTCTCAACAAAACCTAATCTATCTCAGTAAAAAACTTGACTCAAATAGATTAGCTTTTGGTTTTGATATTTTCAAAGAAAATGCACGGACAAAATCTAGTACCATTTTAGTCACGCACGAGTCAAACTCAAAAAAAACGATGTTTTGTTTATGCATGTCGCAGTGAAATGAGGAAATCAGGGATTTCACGAAATCCAATTATCAAGAAAAGTATCTAGTGATAATTATGACAAAAATACTAATATAAAGTCAGAGATCATGTCATTTCACTAAACTAAGTAAAATGTTGAAAACGTCGAAGGAGCACCGCTTCGCGGTGCTCCTACTTCCGGGTGGTTAAAAAAAAAATAACCACGAAAAGGATGGCGGGGTCTTTCAGACCCCGCCATCCCCTTCTAACCTAACCTGTCCGAGTCGGGGTGCCCACAGTCGTATTTGCGATATTCAAGTTCTACAAAATTTAAGAAAAGTTAAATTTCGAGGTAAATTTACTCATATAGCTAGTGAGCCTCTACTCGACAAGGTTTTGCTCTTACGTAATGTTTAAAAATAACTCGCCGAAAGTCTATCTATTCGAGTGTCATGAATTATATAGAACTAGGTTTAGTACGTGCATTTTCTTTGAAAATATCAAAACAAAAAGCTAATCTTTTGAGTCAAGTTTTTTACTGAGATAGATTAGGTTTTGTTGAGAAATATGCACAAACAAAAGCTAATCTATTTGAGTCAAGTTTTTTACTGAGATAGATTAGGTTTTGTTGAGAAATATGCACAAACAAAAGCTAATCGAGTAGAGTCCGACTCGTGACTGAAATAGTATAGGCTTTGGAAATAGGCCGCCGGGACTGCCTATTAAGGTAAATCTAAACCTGGAACGTTAAGGTCAATTGAAGGTATAGGGTGGATTTTTAGTCAGTAAGATTGTGCCCGTCTGCTCCACCCATGGCGCGGGATGACAGTTGTACCTGTTCTCTCACGGTGTCTCTTCCAACGTAATCCATTCACTCCGTCGTTTCGGCATAATGATGTGACAAACAAACAGACAATTTTCTCATTTATTAGTTCTGATTGCCGGACCGGTCCTGCCAGGATGCTAGTCATTCAATTGAAAGCGCGCCATCCCGGTTTAATGGATAAATGTTAATCTGTTTTAATTCGCATCCAATTTATTGCACTCTTATTTATTAAGATACAGGAAGCTATGTAATTAGTTGAGATAACTTATTTGTATATTTTTTTAGACTTTCTAGAGAAATATTTGCTTCTTAAGGGTGCTTGTACACGGCGCATGTAACCCGCGCAAGTAAAGATGCGGGTTACCCGCGCGAGTAACATGTGCATAATACGTGAGCATGTTGAGGCACTTCCGCGGGTTACATGCGCCGCGCCCTGAGGGAAACAAATCATGCGAACATTCAAAATTGCGTGTTTTCTTCTTCAATGGGGGTGCCTACTTTTATGGATGAAGGTTTCTACCAACTTCTTAGACATACGTAGCCTGCTAATGCCTGTGAAGTTTTATTAATATCGGTTCAGTCATTTCAATACATAAGAACTAGATTTATTTTTTAATTAACAAGGATCCCGTTTGGGCACTATCTCGCCCGATGGTAAGCGAAGATGTGGTCGACGGTGAAGCAGGCTTGCCTAGAAGTAACCTGTTCACTCTTGACTTGAAGACCCCAAGGTTATAACTGCAGGGAATTCGCTAGCTGTGCGCACAATAAAAGTGTTGGCAAAACGCTTTGCACGTACCGGAGAGATGGCTACCATAATTATAACGGTGGCGTATTGAACGACTTGTAGCCCGATGATGAAAAGGGCCAGGCGGAATCAAGTTGTGCAGACAAATGTAAACAAAATATAAAACAATGCTCGATTTCTTTTCAACATAAATAATAAATCAGTCACAACCGTACCTCGTTTCCAAACCCCAGAACAAAACTGATTGCCATCCCAAATTAATTTAAGCTTCACATTTAAAAATCATCAGCGGATGAAAAACGGTGTAAAAATTAATTTCTCATTACAGTATGCTAATTCATTCGAGGTCAACATTATGACCGCTGTCAAAAAGATCCGGAATAATTTACGGAAAAAGGACAATGGTTTTCGGAAATGGCAATTTTATAGGTCTCTAAAATATTTTCCGAATCGAGAGAATAGCTAATTTAGATGAAGAATGATTAAATAATTACTGAAGATATATTTAAGGCCAAATAAGGGAAATATTTATATTTGTATTAAATAAAACATACTTTAAAAACGGTCAAGTGCACTCTGGAGTCGTACACGAAGGGATCCATTAATTATTTATCTATGTAAAAACGGCAAAATAAAAATACGTTTGTTGTACTATTTTATACTATTCTATTTGTTGCTATGGCGGTAACAGAAACACATCATGCATAAAATTGTCAACATTCTTACTCTCACGGTTCATGAGATACAGACAGACAGACGGACAGCGAAGTCAGACCACAGAATCTAAAAATTTGGTCTTTCGAAGATCATATTCTACGAAAGCTACAATAAAATATCTACTAATAGCAACAAATTTTAATTTAATTTTGGCAATTCGATACGCAACTGCAAATAGCTCTACCTTCTAAAACTTTATTACTGCATACGCTGAAGCGAGAAAATCGCTTCATAAAAAGATGATAGATATTTGCAGCGCTTCAAATCGCGGCAACGTCTAGTTTCCTCATTTCACCCATACATTATTATAAATGCGATTGTAACTGTCGCTCAGTTGCTTTTTCAAGCCTCAACGAGTGAACGGATTTCAGTACATATTTGAATGGCACACAGGTTAATGAATTGGTTTAATAGTTATTATTAAGCTACCAATGGTTGCTTGAAATTCAACCATAATTCATCGAATTTTAAGTTGAAATTTTAAAGCTCTATTGGCAATGACTTTTACAATCTTCACTCTGTAAGAGGAATAGGGCTGCAGTGCGAGTTGGGAGATGTCACCGAGATGTCTTCGAATTTTCAACGATATGTCCCTGTTTATATAATTTATCGGATATGAGCCGACAATATGTATTGAAGAAATGGTTCGTCACGATGTTTTCCTTCACAGTTTTAAGAGCAGCGGTGACTAAATGGCTGGACCAACACAAGACAAGACCAATGCACTGTTCACTAGCACGGTGCCTCCAACAATAATAATAATATATTCCACAACTATCACACAACGCCATCAAGTCCCAAGCTAAGCAGAGCTTGTGTTATGGGTACTAGACAACTGATAATCATACTTATATATTTCTAAATACATACATAATATAGATAAATTACACCCAGACACAGAACAAATGATCGTGCTCATCACACAAACATTTGTCCTGGGTGGGAATCGAACCCACGATCTCCGGCATAGCAGTCAGGGTCACTAACAGAGACCAACAGGTCAGTCAAATCCGACAATGTACAAGCAGTCCCCAAAAAATATCCCCAAATTTAATTCCCACATATTAGTTCCACTTTCATCGAGACTCGCCTTCATTAGGTATCGCGACACACCCGAATGACATAGCCAATTTGGCTGATGGACCGAATCGATGGCAAAAGGCGCGTCCACAAAGGAACTCTTACACTTTTGAGCGGTCACGCATGTCCGGATTACTGGCCAGTGAAAACATGACAGTAGGGAAAAAACGGAATAAAATGCGAGTGAGATTCGCACACGATGGGTTCCGTACCATTATCTGCTATGTAACTAAGTATTCTCTAAATATTTCAATAGTCTACTGGGACAACATCTTAAAACGAGATGGCGCTAAACGACTTGTATAGCTTTGTCACTTTCACTCGCCGGAACAAGCCTGGTTTTAAGACGTTGTAATACCACCCCTGGTTGCCGTCATCAATTTTGAGCAAAAACGTTTGTGGTATCGGAGCCCCCTTAAAAATTTATTTTATTCTGGTTTTCAATATTTGTTGTTATAACGGCAACAGGCATACATCATCTGAAAATTTCAGCTATCTTACTATCACAGTTCATGAGCCACAGCCTGGTGACATACAAACGGACATTAGTCTTAGTAATCATCATCATTAGCCTACAATGTTCCCAATGCTGAGATACAGGCCTCCTCTTGGTGAGAGGCACCATAATTCAACACGGGGGTCTAGTGCTGGTTGGAAGTCTTAGTAATAGGGACCGTTTTACATTTTGGGTACGGAATTCTAAAAAGAACCAGTAGTTTGGATTCGTATGTATCGTTTACGCTTGCATAAGCAAGTGTTAGAGGCGAGTAGCGATGAAACTGGGGCGCGATTGGTCGAGCATGTCGAATCCGTTGTGGATTACTGCCATCAATGGCGATTGAAACATTTTAGGTGGTTATTACTAGGAAAGTTGTTGGAATTCTGGGTTTGAAAAATGGTTGAGCGGAGGTGTGACAAAGTACACCATCGTTTCATTAGTTATGTTCCATGTCTTTTCCAAGATCCTCTAAAATCAATAAGCGTAACTGACAGGGCCCGATACAGCCAAATGTTTGCCAGATTTGCGGAAATGTAAAAGTTACTAAGGCCCTAGAATGCAACTGAAGGAACAGAGTGGATTTTAGTCAGTACGAGTCTGCAGTCCCTTTAACTCAGAACGGGAGGGAACTTAAAGATTTTAACACCCAAAAATAAAAATAAACACTGTCTTGCTACTGAATGGTTTTTGAGGGAAAAATGCAATAATAATAATCCTGTCGGCCTATCATGACATCTCTCCGAGTAGTACCACTGTGTGAAAAAGACAGAGCTATACAAGTCGTCTAGCGCCATCTTGTTCACATTGGAACTGCTCTTGCTCTTAGATGTCATGGTGAACCCCTGAACTGGCAATTGAATTAAAGTCCTAATGCTCAGGACGAAATTCGGAAATCCTTGGGTACCTGTAAATTCCAAGCATCTTGGACGACTTACAGCGGTATTCAGCCAACTATAAAAACCGACTAATAACTCACCCAAATCCGTTATCCAGTATACTCCTACAGCCAAACCCATTTAGAAGAGTCATGTCCGTCATCCACCAAAGCGGAGACGATAGATGTGTTTGAATAACCAATCAGATGTCTATATCTCCTCTCCGCTTATTGACAGACGCTTATTACAGACATCTGATTCGTTATTCAAACACATCTCCTTTCCTCTCCGCTTTGGTGGTTGACGGGCCTCAACAGAGCCAAAGTGCTGGCTTGCTAAGGGGAGATGGAGCAGTGGCTCTACCTCGCCAAACGACAACCGCACTCAACCTTACTGATTATAGTCTAGACAAGTGATCGCAGGAGTAATCTTTACATATAATAAAATCGTAGAGTTGTCATTCCTGTACATTGAATATTTTTTTCTTTTTGTATTTTTTTCGAGATAAGGGATCGATTCTGATGCCAAATCAACTTTTTTTTTCTTTCGAAATTTTTTATGTTTTTTTGATTTGATCTATCTCTTAAACTACTGTAAAGTTGCCGATCAAATTTTCCTCAAATATTCCTAATAATATGCTTCTGTTGATAGGCTATGTATCATTACGCTATTTTTCCTGGGAGATAAGCAATTTTAAATTTTGTTGTTTTTATCTGTTTGTTTTTAGTCGGAAGCTAAACCACTGGATATTATTTAGTCAATTTTTCCCCAAATATTCCTTAAACTGCTCTTCTATTAATAGGATATGTATAATTACGCTATTCCCTTTGGGGGATTAGCAATTTTATAATATGTTGATTTTCAGTCATTGTTGACATTTGTATAAGAACCGCTATTTGAAAACACTGTCAGCGTACTAGCCAGTCTGGTTGGTATCCTGCTTGACTTTCGTGCAAGGGGTCTCTGGATCAAATCTCGCTGTTTCTTTTTTTCACTTTTTGAGTTTTCTTATATTTGTCCTGAGAGTTTCAAATAATTAAAAAAAAATGTGTATACTTTTATTTCAATATTATTCGCGATTTTAAATGATTACTATTTTTTTTTCAATAGTTTTCTAGGATATAAATATACACTGATTTAAATTGTAGGTAGTAAGTTGGATATTTTTTTAAATTGTAATTGTTTCGAGGTGTGGAATTTTAAAGATTAGAAAAAAATGTGTTTATTTATGTTTTGAATTGGTGTTCAAACCAGTGCATAGATTCTGTTTTAATTAGGTTGTAATCATCGAGTCAGATAATTAGTTATTTTTTAGGTATCACGCGGAATGCTAAAGGGAGAAGAGCAATGCTATCGTACGTACAATTTGCAGCGATACTGTAAATCAACCCAAAAATGATAGTCTAATGTTTAAAATAAACACGGTTCTTTGAAATTAATGTCGCTCAAATAAGGACGTTTCCTATGCAAACTATGTAGGTACCTAGATATAACATTATTGATCTAAACTAATAATAAAAATGCAAGTACTTATGTTTGTTTTTTACCTTTTCACGCATTACTACCTACTAAATCGATCGTCCCAAAATTTAGCATATACGTTGTCAGGAGTATAGACACGGATATAAGGTATCTTACATCCCGAATAACAGAAGAGAGCTGTTGCCGAGAAAACAATTACGTTCATATTCCAGATGGCGCCACACGATCCGTATTGTTTTCTAAATTCTAAAATAACGCAAGCGAAGCCGCGGGCAAACACTAGTATAAATAATAAAAATTAAAAAAGGTTGCACTCCAGGAGTGCCGGTAGAAGTGAAAACTTTTTTGTTACTATGTTTTATTTTTAATTTGAATGACGTCTTACTCATTTTCGATCAGGGTCACGTGACCCTGACGCGAGTTTTGGTCACGTGACCCTGACGCGAGTTTTAAATTTTTTACCCATTACAGAAAAAGTGTACAACGCCGCTAAAGAAGTTTTCACTTCAAAAAAAAAACTCAGGACGAGAATTTGTGAACACTAAATCAGCAAGACAGCTTTAGTCCTTACCCAAACACTAAATTACTGTAACTAACATTAACTAACTCCTAATCAACCTCCGACTCGAGTATCTACGAGTACGTACATTTCCATTCACGAGAACCGAATCTCTAAGTAGGGATAACACTAATTGGATTGCCATTATCGAAAGCTGCACTTAGCAGTACGTGTCGGATTAAAGCTACACTCATTATGATTTAAATATTTAGATGTGCCGTTATCGCACGAAAATGTGAAACAGTGAAACACTCGAGAAATTCTGTGAAAAGGAAGATCTATTTTCAATATGAGTGAGTAGGACATGGTAATCATCATAAACATTCTATAATTTTTCCAAACTGCTGGGCTGTCGGTGAGACGAGGTGAGCTGTAATTCACAACGCGGGACCAATCCTGGCTGGTAGATGTCACTAGTTTTTGTTTCTAGAAAATATTTACAGGTTTCACAAAGACGCTGATGATTTTTTTGATATGAACGAGTACACGAGTACATAAGCTCAAGCCAATGGTTTCTGCTAGCTTCATGTTCAAAAGCAAGCCACAGAAACATATCATATTCTGAAGATCCTTTACAAACATTCGCTCCTTTTGGGTGAATCTAACGATTAAAATGTTTGCGCAGTCATCCATTTTCTTTAGGGGACTTTTGTAGTATATTGGTGGCTGCGGTGTTACCGCAGTGTAAATAAACGTAATTAACTACTTTGCGGTGCAATGCTTTTGGAAATCGAGTTAAAACCAGGTGTTTATAACCACAATAAAATGTAATGACTGTGTTTTCTCTCTTCGTTCTTTAAAAGTTAGTACCAATTGGATCTTTTTTTTTAATGACTAAGTAAATAATATAACGAGAAGTAAGAGATACGAGTACCTAAGCTAATTACACAGCAGATGTGCATCCACAAGGCGGATATACGATCAGAATGCTGATTCAAGTAATTTTATGACGTGCCGATGAAGTAGTAGTGCAGTTGCAGTTAAGTTCAAGTTCGAGTGATAAAAGGTATTCTTGTAATCTTTGAACTGCGCGTAAGCTGCGCGTGAACTGCACGTCAACTGTTACAGATTTTAGTGCTGATTCACAATTTAAGATTCACGATCATGTTGCGATCCAAAACACGCACCAAAGACGCGCAATAGTAGAATACCGATACTGCGCTCGCGTGACGTGAACTTGACGCGAACGTGTCTGACAGCGGTAAAGAATACGAAAAGCGTTGTTTTGATCGAAACTTAACTGCAACTGCACTGCAACAGCACTTTCTTAGTTACGTGAATTGAGCTACAGATCAAAACCACAGGATCGCGCTGCACACAAGCTGCTTGTAACCAGAGCTATTGGAAATCTACAGTAGAGCCTTATGTTCAGTTGTGGACGTCCTACGGCTGATATGACGATGATGAGGCGGATGTGCTGCTGGGGAGTAGAGTTGAGTGTTTCGTGACTTCTTCTTTACGCCATTGAGCAATAGAAAGCGATGAAGGGCAGGTGTTACTCGAGGTATAGGTATGTTCAAAAACAGCGTAAGCCTAATTTAAATCAAAGAATTCTGAGAAAAACTAAAAGTACGTAGTACGGGTTAGAAAGACTTAAGGCTACGTAATCAGGAATCGACCTATTTTTGATTCAACAATAAACAATCAAATATTCTTTTTTTCGATCCGAAAAAAATATATGTTGTAATTCAATAAACTATCTAAATAACCCTGCGGTTGAAAACGCGATATTTATAACTTGACTTGATCAAAAAAAATCGCGAAAATAGAGATTTTTTTAACGTTTTTTCGGTGGTACTTGAAGTAGACCATGCTTATGGACCTAAAAAATATATCAATAGATAGGTAATGATGTTTGTCAGAACAATTTCCGATTACTTTTTTTCTAAATATTTCTGTTTTTTTTTTACCCTTTACTATATAACGACGTGCCCTACACGCATTGCTTCAGTCGCCCGCGAGGCGTGTCCGAGGTAGGACCTGTATCGCTTTTGCTGGCTCGCGCCATTCCCCCCGCTAGTGATCGATATAATATACGTAATATCCATTTATTTCTGAGTTTTAACTATTTAGTGCAATTTTGTAGCCACGTTAACAGGAAAGCATAAAACGCAACGGTTAGATTACAGACACAGTGCAGGCGGCATCGAAGTATATTTCTGTCACTGTCGTGTGACAGAGACACCATGATATCTTCGATGTTTCTCTCTTATGGTATCTTTGTCTCTATCTAATCTGCCACATAAACTATGATTTCTATACTGTGCATAAACTATACAACACTGCTCTAACAAGTCATACACGAAGTTTTTGGTACTAGGCTATCATAGATATGAAAGAGTTTCGATTCGAGATTTTCACGAAGTTCAATCATTTTTAAGGGCAGTTTCTGACGATCTTACCAGGCAAACATATTACGAAAGATATCATCACGGCGGTGTTTCAAACTATTTTAACTATTTAACTATGACTTTCAAAACATAAGGGGCAATTTACACTGTCCTAAATTCAGGCTCCGATATTCAGGACGTCCAGAATTATTCAGGAAAGTGTAACTGCATTTAGGACGAGTAGCATCCTAATTAGGACACGATTTAGTACATGCTTTGGCGACTAAGTTTCTTACTCTTAATCATATTCTGAATATCTGATCCTGAATTCAGTACAATGTTATGGTCTGGTGCGGTTGTTTCCACCAAAGCTGTGCGATGAAAATGTGCCTATGAAGATGTGTAGCGTAGCTGTGAAATGTGGCGACGAGGGTGCGGTGTAGTGGGAGTGAAGACACAACACACACTCCTCACAACATATCACACTTACACATCCCTCGCACATATCTCTCGTACACATCCTTCGCAACACATCCCTCTCACACATCCCTCGTACAAATACCTCGAACAAATCCCTTGCTTGTTTTGTATGGGCAAAAATCTAGCTCCACTGATCCGTTTTCACCAGAGCTGTACTGACCGAAGCGAGGTAAATGAAGCGATTTTATTGGTTCTTTGCAAACACATCCCTCGCTACGCATCCTCGCACATCTCTGGTGGAAACGCAGCCTTATAGTTTGATAGGAGAGTCGTAAAATGTGCTTGCATTTGTCCCGATAGTACCAGGATTACATAAAATGTGAAAGATAAAGCTTCGTCGTCTGTTGTTTTTTTATCAGAACTAATGAAAAATCATGACATAATTTATGAACAGCTATTTTAAATGTCTACTCAGCGGACTGCGTAGCCGAACGTAAGAACGCTGGGACTGGTAAGCTACGAGGTTCGGGTTCGATCCTTGCTTGATATGATGATACTCTTTTTGCATTATTTAAAGATTTCAAATAATATGGTACTCTTACTTTTACAAGTAACTTGTGCTTTAACTTGGATACCATATTTTTTATTAAATAAATTGAAGATAGATGAATTTTAAACATGTTTAAAAGAATTTCTCGAAATAAAAATGCATGAACGTATGCAATAATATGCCCGTGTCGATATCTCATAGAGACGCTTTGTACTGCGCATTTTTCAAAAGTAAAAAGTTGTTATATTCCAGGTAGGCTTAAAAACTGTTAGAATCTCACTAACCAGCAAAAGTACTAGGCTAGTATAAGAATCAAGGTGGTACGTTTTGCGCTCTGGCGCCACGTGACATGCAGCGCGGGGGTAACGCTAAATGGCCTGTCAAAGTACTAGGCTAGAATAAGCTCAAGGTGGTACGTTTTTTAACGGGGTCAGCGAAGTTCATTTGAAAAGCGCTGTGATGCCACGTGACAGGAGGGGGGGAAATCGCTCTAAATGCCTGCTGCGCTCTAAGATATGGGCCCCTTAAAGTACCTGATTGTGTGGAACCAACAAGGGAATACGTCTTTAAAAGAACTTCTCAAAACTAAAATATTCCAGCAATTCACGCCACAAATGATTTGAAACATCAATTACGTAGTTTTGTTGCTATTAGCGTTATGCGACACGACATGGATTATATCGTAGCATATAAATGGCTTTACGACGTTATTACAGCGATATTTTGCGGGAATTTTGCCCAATAATGCCCGCTAAAATCGAATTATCGGCGATATTTATTGCAAAACGCGCGTAGATACATGGACCTAAAGTAAATTGTGGGTCTTTTGAAGGTAAGAGATACGATTATTGATATTATGTGGGCATAAAAGGCAACCAAATAGGTGTTCGGCTGAATGTATATTTTTGAAAATGTTTTTCTTGGGCGAAAATCTTTGCTTGAGCGCGGTGAAAATGTATATACTCGTAGAACCACCTTATCTATTTTTGAAAGAATCCAAATACAGTCATTGCCATATACCTCGACACTTAAAAATCCCACCACATACAGCTTGGCAAAAAACAGAAGAAAACCGGAAGTCGCCACTGTGCTCTCGCTACTAGCACTTTGAATGCTTTTATTTTATTTGTTTTCACTTAATACGTTAATTTTATGGCACAGTAATAAATCTAACAAACCTGCGTTCTTTGTTTTCATCAAATATCAAAGATTTTAAAACGTTGTCAGAAACAAAGAGATTAGTTCCGTTTCAATCCGTTCTGGCCAAGCTGTAAAAGTCTAGACTACAAATACAAACTTCAAGCAAAACAAACATTTCACCTAAATGTTAAGACTTGGAGAGTTCACTTATTTCTTACTCTAACGAATGGCGCAGCTCTATTTCACGTCTGAATCTAACAGTGGTTGCATGAACTTAGTGACTGTTCGTGCTTCCGGTTTCAGGAATATAAGCATTTGGGCACATTATACAGGGTGGATTTTTGTAATGCCACCTGGAGGGAAAGAACTCTTAATACTGCAGATAGAAAATTTAACTCAAAGGAAACATTCCTTTATTTTTGAATAGAAAGCAAACTGCATTCAAAGATTTTCGAAAATTCTTTTCTCCCACAACCGGGAATCGAACCGGCTAAAATCTGAAAAAATTATACCCTGTGCTTTTATTGCATCGATCGTTAGGGTCAATCTAACAAACATTATAAATTAAATGCCATTTAAAGAGATAGGTATCTAGGCAGGAACAAATTGCTGCCTGGATACTTTTCTCTTTTGTTGACTGTACTAAAGGCGTTTGTTGTACTATTATGTCCAAGATATTTATACCCAAAATTTGGAAGTAACAACGCCACATCACCTTGCCAACAAACTACAGGAAAAGACTATTTTGGTATAGACTCAACTGGTTTACGTAACAACACGTATATCCACGTTTAGGGTTGCCAGATCACAAAATCGAAAAGCCGGACAGACCAGTCAGTTTATCCGGATATTAGGGTGAACTCTATCTCTCTTCTGTATCGTAGATGCGTTTCCAAACAGAAACTCACATGAACAAACGACCAGACCCAGAAACTCTGCTTGTAGGTCATATAAATATTTGTTCCGTGCGGGAATTGAACCCGCGACACGTTGCACAGCAGTCCAATCGCTCAGGCACTGCGCTGACTATCCCGTCAATATTTTAAAACTAAAGCAAGGTTTGGTTCAACTAAACAAGTTTCCTCCCGCCATGTAACCGGCGCATGCGATCGCTGTTAGTACTAGTCGGCTCGCTTGCGCTAACCAGTGTGCTTAGTGCGAGTTTTTTTACGTTGACGCGATAGTAACGTTTAACCGCGTTTGGCGCTCCTATTGGCCCGCTGCAAGGTCGTGAGAACTCTCAACCAATGAGAGCGCCAAACGCGCTTAAACGTTACTATCGCGTCAACGTAAAAAAACTCGCACTAAGCACACAGCTAGCTAGCTAGGATATAAGATGAGGCGGGTGGAGCAGAAACCAAGTAAAACAAATATAAAATAAAATAATGTTTAAAAAAAAAGCCCAACAGAGCCTGGACACTGTGTCCGTTATTATCCGGACGCGTGAATCTCTTTTTTTGCTATATAAGGTGAAGCGGCTGTAGCGGAAAGCAAGTCATGGCCAATATATAAAAAAAAAACATCTTTGAAAGGCCTAACAGAGCCTCGATACTGTGTCCGTTATTATCCGGACGCCTGAGTACAGCTTATTCCGGACGCTTGTGTCCGGCTGTATCCGGACGCCTGGCAACACTATCCACGTTCCTCTGATACAGGCCTCAAGGGAGGGCTTTAACCTGATGGAGTGATGTACAAATGTCTTGGCGACGTACTGTGTTTCCAACAAAGATATATTGGGTATGGCGCGGATTGGGAGGCAAATAGATTCAATATATACCCTTGTTTTGCTCAATTTTTGAAGATAAGCCACGTGTTTTCAAGTGAATGTGTGAACAATCGATTTTTTTGTCGGTTATTAAACACTACGAACATGAGCTATCGAAATATTTTTTTTTTAGCGTGGTAAAATCATCAAATGAGTCCTCCCACCCCCCTACTGTCAGACTTCTACTGACTAAAATCCACGGTGTCCTTCAATAGCCCTTTATGTTCCGGGGTCACGGTAAGGAAATCCCGTGACCCCGGCAGGCTTTGGCCCTCTAAGAGGGGGGCCCCGTCATTATGCTGACGCTCTTTGAGGCGCGCGTGGGACACAACGCATCGTCGACCCGGGCATGGTCCATGGTCGGGCAGCGAGTTGCCCTTTACTCGCTACCGCATGCCCGCGCCTGCGGTGGGCGAAGATCGTCTAGCGACGTCCGTCGCCGTGGGCAACTATCGAAATATTTGAAGTGTTAGTAGTTCTAGTAGCTAGCTAGATCATTTTAACATTAGATACAGTCGAAAGATGAATCATGACCCATTTTGACAATAAATCGTTTGAATCCGTCAAATTGACAAAGATCAAAGTCGTTACCATGGATATATTTACGGGAATGTAGACCTAATTGGGTTGAATTTCTTTAAGAAAATAAGCTTATGGTGAGTCATAATTCAACTTTGTCGATTGTACATTGCAAATTGTAGGCCCCAAAACGCCTAACGCCTGTGATGTTTAAAACCATTTTTTTTTACATCGCGCCACACTAGTATAATCTCCAGTGTACCTAGTGGTGCGTTTAAAAAAAAACACCCAGACCTGGAACTACTTGTAGGTCTTTCAAACATTTGTTCCGCACCGGGATCGAACCCGCGATATACGCTGCGCTGCAGTCGATTATTAAAATTCAAGCATGACTCATTATGGTAGCTTATTTCATCTCCCTACTAATTACTGTCTACAAAATATGTGAAACAGAAAACAAATATAACAATTAAATATGGCTAATCGTAGCATATAGGATTAACAACCAAAGGCAAAATTGACAACAGGTTCCAAAAATGAAAATGTAATCCTAAGAGAAAATGGATTCACAACATAGGTATATACCTACCTACAAATGCATTACTTATACTGACACAGAAATGAGGATTTGAAAATAATAAAATGCATTTTCATTCCCACCATTTTCATAATTTTCCAATTTAAAATGCAAATGTTCTTGAAGTCAGATAAAAGTGTATAATATAAATGGCGTTAGATAGCTACTTTTTCTCCTTTTCCTGTGAAATTTCATGAAGCGTATTTAGTATTAAGCCTTTTCATTCTTTTTTGGAAAGTTGTATTTTACAATAGGCCTTTAATTGACAAATGAACCATAAAACAGTTGAGACAACAATCAGAGAGGCAGACATATAGAATGGCAACCAAGCTTTGTAACAAATGTTGGCTTGGAATGTGCCTATGATAAGCAATTTATCAATGGCTGAATCTAATCTTTATCATCTTATCCCTAGCCATTTTACAAATACTAGTGGTCTGCTTCCACTTTAATTTAATGTTACTGAATATTGAACATCCTAAATTCATTTATAGCTAGTCATTCCAAGTAAGCTAATAATCTAAGTGTAATGTTCCCAAGTGCAGACTGGCAGATATTATCACGAATTTGACAATGTTAAACACAAATTAACAAAGAATCAACAAGATCTAGGTTTAGGAAAGTTGGTATAACATTTTATCGCTTTTGTACATAACTCTTTGAATTCCCTTATTCTGCAATATTTAAATCTAAGGTTGCTTTACATAATACTTACTCAGTAATAAAGCTTAAAAAAAACCGGCCAAGTGCGTGTCGGGCCACGCACAGTGTAGGGTTCCGTAGTTGCCCATCAAAATACTTATGCGAACTAACTAAACTGATTCGCTGAATTTAATTTTAAAAAGAAGAATTTTCAAAATCGGTCCAGGAGTCTTTGAGAAATAAGGAAAATACATAAGAAAAAAGATTACGACGAATTTAGAACCTCCTCCTTTTTTTGAAGTTAGTTAAAAATTGTTGACGATAAAAACCTACCTATACCCAAAAAACATACGTGTTAAAGCTGTAAAAATAAAGTTGACAAACTTACATTTGCAGTTGAAGAGGATGTTCTCCGATACATTATTTTTAAGAAAATATTTATTCAAGTACATTTTATAAGTTGGTCGACTATTACTCGAAAAGTTGTAAAGCCATGATAATTTTCTTTTAAACTTCGTTATATATACTACTATTGTGAATTTTTTCACACTCCCAAACATAACCGTTTAGCTGGTAGAGGGGGGGGACACTCGAATCGAGCAAAATTTAGCACTTTAAACCTTAATATTTCACAAACGAATTTTTTTATCAAAAAACTGTTAATGGAAACTATCATTATTTTTTAAAGGCCTATTTAATGATACCCCACACTAAGGGGTACGCGAGAAAAAAAAAATCCTCACTTTACGTGTAAGTACAGGAGGTACCCTAAAAAAAATATTTTACGAGATTTTATTTTACCACTTTTTCGGCACAACAAATCCGTATATTTACACCAAATTACAGCTCTCTAGTCTAGTACTGTGCGTCTCTGAGCTAAACTGCGGACAGACGGACGGACGGACGGCGGACGGACGGACGGACGGACATAGCGAAACTATAAGGGTTCCTTGTTGACTACGGAACCCTAAAAAACGCGTTTTGCTCTTGTCTACCTCATAACCATAGTCTTAAATCCCCGTACAGGTAAAATGGCCGCTATACAACCGTGCAAAAGCCGAGAGCCGGAAAACTTCGTGTCCAACGCAACTAACGAGTTTTTAACTTTTGCGATTACCCTATTATATTACACTTTAGCAGGCACCGAGCCACCAAGTTATATTGTAATCCGGAATACGGTGGTTGATAAGAAAAAGAATTGGGGAAAAAACTTCGTGTAATTCAAATGTTTGGGTATGAATTAGAATTTGTGGTCTGTCGGGAAGAAATGTGTCTTTGGATAATTTTGTAAGTTTGGAATACACTAGATAACAAAATAAAAACCATACTTAGATCATTAAAAAAGTCGTTTGTCGAATCTCTTTCTGCTCTACAGTTGGTGGTAGGTTGGTGTTACAGCAGAATACGAGGTTCGATTCTCAGGTCGAGCATTGTGTTATTGGATTTTTCAATCACTCAGAAACTTTTTTGTAGCAATCATGTTTATGCCTACTGCTCAATTAGTGGGAGAGTTGGAAACGAAATAAAAAATAGTCATAGGGTAAGCCCCTTCAGCATAAGTAGCAAGATGTTTTTGCAAATGTACTTTAGCACACTTCTGTCTAACAAGGCCTCTTGTATCATTGACTGACGATATTGTCAAAATCGTTGGACAGGAACAGATGGATGGGAGACGCACAGAACGAAGAATTATGGCAGAAAAGGTGGGAGGTCTAATACCCGCGACGCTAAGCGAATTCATTTCATTCATATTGTATGTGTTACTTCTACCCTTTTCCCACAGTAAACAAAGTAGACATTTGAGAAGTATTTACCAAACCAAAGACAGAAAACATCACAGTAATTTCCACCCTCAAAACCCAAAAACCGTACACAAAAGTAAAAGACGACTTGCATAATGAAGAGCCACCATCACTCCTCAAAGCATAGCTTTGTACCATTTTAATCTTTAGCTCAAATTTTCCGAGCTATTAAAATCCGAATGCTGAAAGGAATTTCTGTAAAGGCGAGAAGTTCGCAGATGACGCGGCGTGCGACAACTAGTCATAATAATTCGAAAAGCTAGACTGGAGATAAATGTGGGTAGTTGGAAATTCTGCTTCAAATGGCTTGTTTTACAGATGTCGGTAACGTTTTATGTATTTGTGAATTGCATATGACAAGAGATAATGTTTTCAAATTAGTAGAATTAAATACGTAAAGGATAGGCTTTCAAGTAAAAAAAAAATATATTTTCATTTATCATTCATAATAAGCTTATAATGTTCCCACTGCTGGGACAATGGCCTCCACTCTATGAGAGAGAGTAGGCCGTAATCCAACACGTCGACGTTTTACATTCCCGGGTGACGGTTAGGTATCTGAAAAGGCAGTCTCGTGACATCAGAAAGCATAGTTATGGATCTTAAGATGCTAGTTACAAGTAACAACAATAAAGTTTTATAAATCCACATAACATTAGTACCTATAATAATAATTACCAACTAACATTTACAACTGAACAAACATTACGTATGTACTCCTAAAAAGGGTAAGACAGATCTTTGTAAGTAAACTATTTTAACAATAAATATAATTTTTTAACAGATGGTTAAAAATCTATTTAGATTTTAATAAATAACTACTGATCTCACAACGGCTCAAACTAACGAAATAACAGCAAATAAAAACCGCAAAATAATAAAACAAAACATCATTAACGTTAAAACCGTTTTAAAACTAACGTTTTAAGCTAACCACAAAACAGCGGTTACCGTATGTTCCAAGTTACCAAGTTAAACGGGTAATACCGGGACTTGAACGTTAGTTCACAACAAATAGTGATATCGACACGTTAAAACTCCGCTGAAAATTACCGAACTACCCGTTTCAGCGTACTTAAGATAACGGACTTTGTTTAACGGTGTTTTTTTCTACTTTCAGTTGAAAATGGTTGTTCAAACTGTTTTTAGTAAAGTGGGGATAAGTATGGGAAATTGCGATGTTATTTTGTTTTTACCCGACTGCGACAGGAGGGTTATGTTTTTCGAGTGTATATATGTATGTATATTTCTTTGTGTTGTTGTCTGCAGCCTAAACGGCTTGATGGATTTTAACTTGAGAGGTGTCGTTAGATTCGTCTTAACCGTGAGAGTGTCACTGGTTAAACTTTTAAAGCCTCTGTTGTTGCGCTTGTTTACATGTCGTTAAACTCCGGTGCAAATGCAATGGTGGCCCAGTGGTATTGGCCTCGACTAACGATTGAAGATCGTGGGTTCGAAAACAGCCGTAAAATTTTGTGTACATTAGAATTTCAGAATTTCATTTAATGTAGTCTCGGAAAGTAATACAGAGCATAATAGCACCAACTTTTACTCAAATCTCAGAATTCTAGAATAGTACAATATAATGGATAGATGACAACGCCTTACATTAAGATCATCATTCACTTCTGTCTCTTACTCAAATAAAGCAAAAATGAACGATTTATTTCACGAATTCCAAAAACTTTTTTGCCATTCAAACATATTCTAAATCAGAATATACGGACTGCCTAATTGGTCTAGAGGTCGAAACGCTTTATTTGAGCATGAGAGTTTTAGTTCCATTTATCTCTAAAGTTTTTGGTCTACGCCACTCGTGTGGGAGAGGACAGCGTCCACTTTACGACCCAGCTGCTGCAGGAGACGCCCAAGGCAAAGAACGTCGCGAGGCGATTTCCGGCCTACGTATAGGCGCAAGCATGTGGACAGCGAGTAATAGGCGTCTCGCCGTCTGATCATGGACCATGCCCGGGTAGACGGCGCGTCGTGTACCACGCATGCCCCCAATATGACGGGGACCCCTTAGAGGGCCAAAACCTGTCAGGGTCGCGACACTGTCTCATTAGAAAACCTATGGCTATTGAAGGACACAGACGACTTTAGTCAGTACAAGTCTGACGGGGCCTAAAGTTCCCGCCCAGGCGTTTTTCGGTGATTGTCATCATCTTCCTGCCCTTATCCCATTTTACTTGGGGTCGGCGCAACATGTTTTCTTCTTCCATTCTCCCCTATCAGACGTCACAGTATCATTTACTCCTTTTTCTTTCATATCATTCCTTAGACAATCCATCCATCTTTTCTTTGGCCTTCCTCTTCCTCTCCATCCGTCAACATTCATACTCATCACTCTCTTCGTCACATGGGTCGTGTACCACGCACGCCCCCAATATGACGAGGACCCCTTAGAGGGCCAAAGCCTGCCTGGGTCGAAGGGCTGTCTTATTAGATAATCCATGGCTATTGAAGGACACTGGCGATTTTAGTCAGTACAAGTCTGACGGTGCCTCCAGTTCCCGCCCAGGCTTCATTCGGTGAGTTTACCATGATAAAAAAAAAACCTGATTTATCCAAGCTAAGTCTAGCCCATAAAACTAGGTACTCGCAATTCAAACGCGTTAATTAACCATAAACAAAGACGAAGGTCATGTGAGCGGATTTGAGGGCATCTACTTCTGCTGATAGATACATAACATACGGCAGTAGTAAGTACGTTCCACCCGGCCGGTGGTCGTATGTGTACACGTGTACGGTTGCCAGACCGTGCAAATTGTCCGAAACGTTTAAGTTTTTTGTCTATAGATTTTATTTAGATGGTTGTTCAGATAAAACTGGTTGGTAGTTCCGTTCTTGGAAAACGGATTATAAAGTTATTGAATTATATTATGTAACGAATTACTTTAAATTCACACCATTTCCCTTGGAGGTAGACTAAAACTTCAGAATGTCTCTTGCTACGATTCTTACATAAATTGTTGTACCTACCTCCTTGTCCACCACGTTCATACGTATGGTCATAGCACGTCTATTGAGCATGAGGTACCAGTTTCGATTCCCAGGTCGTGCAATGTTACTAGGCTACTGAAATTCACAGTCACGGAATTTGGATCTATGCCTGACTGATGGATTACTTCTTCTTAAATGGGACTTAAACACAACTGGTCAAATGTGAATATACTTTTAGTTACTCCTCTGCCTAACCGTTCAGAGATTACAAGTTTGATGTTATGTTTCAGACTAAATGAAGTAATCCCAGCTGCATACCCAAGTAACACACAAGCGGTATATAAGTACACATTTGTAAAAATATACGGTTTAAAAATGAATATTCTTTGTATAAGAGCCTTAGAAATAGCTAAATGTTGTATTAGGTTGAGTTTGGACTCGTAAAATTCTTAATGCTTAATAGGTCCTGTATATTGTACTTTATTTCTTTAAACTTAATAATTAAGATATTTTAGACAATTATACAAACATTATTAAGTATTACGCGTTCTATGTATTGGTAAGCTGAAAAAAAGTCCCTATGGAAGCATTTATCTGAATAATCATAATCAGTATTGCTATTATTCAATCATTACTAAGCTAGTAGCGTTTGTTTCAGCTGTTTGCTGCATAATTTGTAACAATCTGAATAAAGGTATAAAATAATGCTGTTTTACAGCTTGATACTGAATAATTGTAAAGTGAACTTTATTAGTCCCTACGGAAGCATGTACCTGAATAATCGTATCAGATTTGCTAATATTCAATCATTAATAAGCTAGTAGCATTTGATTCAGCTGATTGCTGACTAATGTATTACAATCTGAATAAAGCTATTAGATAATGCTGTCGTACAGCTTGATACTGAATAATTGTACGTTGAAATAATTATTAAGGCTCTTATTCAAATTAAAGAAACACAGTTACGTTATATCAGCAAATAGCTTAATATCAGGTTTGTTAAAATAGTTAATTTGTAAGCTATATTTTTCATGTTGTTAACATCAAGATGGGGCAAAAATCTTGGAAACAACTAAAAAGAAACGGCAATATTAAAAGAAAATAAAAGAATATTTGAGAATCAATTGTAGAAAACGTTCAAGATCTGTTATAATAGTATGAAAAAAATTGCGGAGTACCAGCCAGCATGAGTTGCTGTCGTGCAATGAAAGGGATTCCGTACATCCAATAAATCAAACAGATTATTTTTATTTCCCAATTGCCTACCATACGAATGTTGAAGTGACTGCTGTGGCTGAAGAGCGCAAAAAACGTGGCCGCCGCCTATGACGCGCGCTTCAGCCACAGCACTCACTTCTAGATTCGAGTAGCGGTGTCTGCGAAATGAAAATAAAAGATTTTTTTTTTACTTCAATTTACTTTGTTTTCATTTGGCAGACACCGCTAAATACAATTCATTCATAGGATTTAAAAGATTACTGCAAATTTTTAGATTAATATTTTACACTTTTCCACAACATCACTCAAAAAATATTGTCAATAAGTTGTCGTTTCGCATAAATACGAGTATCATGGATTCCTATCTGATGTACATCAGCACCCATTGACTGTAGTGTGGCTACATTTTAAATTTGACTTAAGGTTCCTTCCGAGACTATGGCATGCATAAACCTCATCATTGGCAATTACATGATTAGATATTTTACTGGTTAAGAATGATATTTTCATTTTACTATAAAGTTGGGCTACTATAAAGTTCGCCTCAGGATCGATCTGCAACAAAAAAATATTATATTATTTTGTAACGATTATTCCACTGAATGTAGAACCCTAAAAACGCGAATTAATGTAGAAATGTGGTCAACTATTCAAGTGTTATTCAGAAGTAAGCGTTTTGAAATGAGTCTATTCAAGTGAGATCTGAGTAACTAGATTCTTGTTCACTTTTATTCAGCAATGAAGCGATCGCCATTTTTTGTTTTGTGAGTTATTATAATTACAAGAAATTCAACAAGATTACTTGAATACTGAATGTTACAACTACAAAATTTTCAATCCGATTTGTCATACGTTTCATTGGAATTGCTAAAATTAGAAATTTCGTCATAAGTATTTTAGTCAGACCGAGCATGCATTTACGAAAATAATATTTACAATCACTTATCTTGATTATTCAAGCGGCGCGTTAAAAATAATCGGAAAAATCATAAACTATTTACGATAAAATAATTTTCGCACTAAGAATTAACATGTAGCAAACCTATAACTTAATTAATAAAACTTTAGCTTACCGTTTTAATAAATTCGCCATTTATTGTCATGCAATGACTCCATCAAAGACATTAAAAATTTCTGACTGTCTAATTTCACAATTTGTATGAATAAAATCTGTATTATTGTCAACAATAAAATAATGCTGAATAAATTCTGAATCCAGTAACGAAATTGACATAAACTGAATATTGTATGAGTAAGAGCTTAATAAAAGCGATATCAGCTGTTAATCAGAAGTTATTAAGATGATTTCACCATTATAAAGCTCCTGCTCAGATGTTACTCAGAAGTTATTAAGCTTTATGCCTTTGAATTTGGGGCCTGTTTTGCTTGAATAAAGTCTGAATAGGTGTTTATTCAGACGTTACTCAGTTCTTTATTCAGAATATAATCTTAATGATTGCACATAATCAGCTCTTATTCAGACTTCTGTGTTACTTGGGATAGCACGTCTATTGAGCATGAGGTACCAGTTTCGATTCCCAGGTCGTGCAATGTTACTACGCTACTGAAATTCCCAGTCACGGTATTTGGATCTGTGCCTGACTGATGGATTACTTCTTCTTACATGGGACTTAAACAAAACTGGTCAAATGTGAGGTGTACTATTAGTTACTCCTCTGCCTAACCGTTCAGAGATTACAAGCTCGATGTTATGTTTCAGACTAAATGAAGTAATCCCAGTTGCATAATAAATAAAATACATAAAATGAGAAGAACACTTTGCAAAATTGCATACACTTTGCTCTCTCATAAATGTACCACATTTCTATTTAAATGAGATTCCCTCAATAACTTTGAAAATAAATGAGCACACGAAATCTCTATAATTTTCAAAACCCATTCAAAAGTTACTTATGATAATTGCTAATATGATAGTATCAGCCATTATCGTACGTAACTTTATTATAAGCTAGCTTTTGGCCGCGGTTTCGCTCGCCGTAATTTGGAATTTGACAATCCAATCAGATTGTACTTTAGGCTGAGCAATGGTGGCCCAGTGGTATCGGTCCCGACTTACGAGTTGTAGGTCGCGGGTTCGAACCCCGCCAGGCGCATTACTTTATGTAATTTATTTCATCACCACTGCTCTCAAAACGGTGAAGGAAAACATCGTGAGGAAACCGGCATGTCTTAGAACCAAAAATTCGAAGACGTGTGACATCTGCCAACCCACACTGGGCCCGCGTTGTGCATTATGGCCCACTCCCTCTCACAGAGAGGAGGCCTGTTTCCTAGCAGTGGGAACATTTAGGCTGATGATGATGATCGGATTTTACAATTTGTACAATCGACAAAGTTGAATTATGACCCACCATAAGCTTATTTTCCTACAGATATTCAAATACAATTAGGTCCACATTCGCGTAAACGTACATATCCATGGTAACGACTTTGATCTTTGCCAATTTGACGGATTTTTCAAACGATTTTTTGTCAAAATGGGTCATGATTCAACTTTGTCGATTGTACACTGAGTAGTCTGTGAAAGGGTTGCTGTAATTCAAAACTATACAATTTATTCAATGAAAATATAAAGGAATATCCGCAGAACAGCTAAAACTAGTTAAATGATTAAATAATAATTAGGTAGTTTAAAAAAAGACCTGATGACCTCGAAAGGATTTCGGTTGAGCCGATTTTTATAAAATATGTCTAAGAAACATCGCTAAAAAACTTGCTAGCAAATATGAAAACCGTTTAAGAGCTATAACGTTGTCACAAAGACACGTAGCAGATGTGTAAAACCCCTGCTGCAAAACCCCTTCTTTTTGCGTCGGCGGCCGTATTTCAACCAGTGACGTCTTAAAACCAGACTTGTTCCAGTGAATGAAAGAGACAGAGCTATACAAGTCGTATAGCGCCGTCTCGTTCACTCACTGGAACAAGCCTGGTTTAAAAAAATACAATTTCAACACAAATCTCAATTTCACAAAATATCAATACGCCATGTCGTCACGTCATAAAATGAGAAAGCAAGAGAAAGAAGAAAATGCACGTTTCCACCCACCAGTTTTAATTTTAGTTAGTTTATACACGTGCCCGTTCTACAAAACTGGAACGAAAATCTTTTCAAATTGAACGCTTGCTCACTCCAGCTTTTTATTTTAATTCCTGCACTGAAAGAATTTTCTGTCCGTGATATATTTCTACAGCCCAATGGGAGTTTTTAAAATACCATACATTTTAAACCGTAGCTTTGACTTTAACGCCACGGTCACGACTTCGGGAGATGCAACTTGCCACGCAATATGCGTTTGACAACACGTGCGTGTGTCGTGTAAGTTATTATCGATCGATGTAAAGGTAGCTGGTAGTGGATGGGCATGTACTGCCCAGAACCGGGATGGTTGGTGTTCTTTGGAGGATACTTACGTCCAGCAGTGGACGGCAATTGAGCGTCATAATGGGCACAATGAATCTGCGTCCGTGTCTCCGAACGAATCAAACAACAGGAATCTCTTCAAAGTTAGAGAGTACAGCTAGGCTTCCTCCGCGTAAGCTCAATCTATCGTTAAATTTTTCTTTGTCATCTCAAGCCTACCCTAGACTAGAGTAAAAAGCAATCCAAACAGAAATAAAAAAATGTATTGTCGCGCTATGATCACATGACGATGTTCATTTGTTTTCCCAGAAATCTCTGTCGCACGCGTGTCGTTTGAGCGCATAAGTCGTGGCCAAATGGTAAGTTCAAATAATTAATAACTCTTTACAAATATTAAACTACGTTCTGCTATTTCAAAGCAATCGATTGCAATACTTTTTCAACCGATTGAATCCATAACCAATCTTTCGAGTTAACTGAGAGGGCAATAACGTTCCGATCAAATTGATTCCTGTCCATTCACTTCGCTTAGTAAACAAAAGATGAATAAATATCCACGAAGCTAACTGTTAAGCTGATAGACTACCTAGAACATAAGGCGTGGTACACACTTGCTCGGGCGGCAAATACGACACAACATATAAGATACTTGTGGAATAAAATAGCTGAGCAAGACAATTATAGAGAGATATTCAGGTTCTGGGTGTTAGTTTCTATGTTTGTATACCCACGATACAGGAGAAATGCCTAGTGTGGGGTGAAAAAAAAACTACATATAAAATTATAAATACTTTATTTGCGTTCGTACTGATTGGTAACAACCCCGTTTTGTAATTTGAATGGCAATAAATGGCAAATTATGTAGAACGCCAGTTTGGCTTACGCTTTTGTATACGCATTTTTAGGGTTCCGTAGTCAACAAGGAACCCTTATAGTTTCGCCATGTCCGTCCGTCCGTCCGTCCGTCCGTCCGTCCGTCCGTCCGTCCGTCCGTCCGTCCGTCCGTCCGTCCGTCCGTCCGTCCGTCTGTCCGCAGTTTAGCTCAGAGACGCACAGTACTAGAGAGCTGTAATTTGGTGTGAATATACGGATTTGTTGTGCCGAAAAAGTGGTAAAATAAAATCTCGTAAAATATTTTTTTTTAGGGTACCTCCTGTACTTACATGTAAAGTGAGGATTTTTTTTTTCTCGCGTACTCCTTCGTGTGGGGTATCATTAAATAGGCCTTTAAAAAATAATGATAGTTTCCATTAACGATTTTTTGATAAAAAAATTCGTTTGTGAAATATTAAGCTTTAAAGTGCTAAATTTTGCTCGATTCGAGTGTCCCCCCCCTCTACCAGCTAAACGGTTATGTTTGGGGGTGTGAAAAAATTCACAATAGTAGTATATATAACGAAGCTTAAAAGAAAATTATCATGACTAAGTAGGCTTTACAACTTTACGAGTAATAGTCGACCAACTAATAAAATGTACTTGGGTAATATGTTTTCTTAAACAAAATGTATCGGAGAAACAATAAATCAACTGCAAATGTAAGTTTGTCAACTTTATTATTACAGCTTTAATGGGTATGTTTTTACGGTATGTTTTTTTGGGGATAGGTAGGTTTTAATCGTCAACTATTTAACTAACTTGAAAAAAAAGCAGGAGGTTCTAAATTCGTCGTAATCTTTTTTCTTATGTATTTTCCCTGATTTCTCAAAGACTCCTGGACCGATTTTGAAAATTCTTCTTTTTAAAATTACATTCAGCGAATCAGTTTAGTTAGTTCGCATAAGTATTTTGATGGGCAACTACGGAACCCTACACTGTGCGTGTCTCGACACGCACTTGGCCGGTTTTTTTTTTAAGAAAATCACCTTTTGTATGAATCACTAACCGACTGTAGTTAGAAACGGCATTAAACATAGCAGGAAGCTGCCGTATGGACCGAGCTTGAACAAGGCTAATTTTTTGCCGCCTGGCCGCTTAATTTGCCGACAGAATAAGTGTGCATCACGCCTAACAATACCAGTTAAGGTTAAGATTGGTCTAAATATACTGGAGTCGTGACAAAGCTCATCATCTTATTGTTCGAGGTATTAAGATTCGTCATGTGCGAGCATCATAACAACTCATGTCCTTCAATTGATTGAGACTACATTCGTGGAAAACTTCTGCGAATAACAATAGTAATGTTTTTATGACATGCATTAGTACCTACGCCTATTTTTCTACTTCCACTTTCCGTGGATTAGTCAGTAGGGTCATTACATCGGTCATAGTTCCCCCTGAGTCTTAATATAAGACCAACGTTAAGAACTTTAACAAATCATCATCAACATAATCTTCCTACCCTTTAGCTTTTTATAAACCAAAATCCCCAAAATGAGAGCTGACTGAGCAGAAAGCAGAATTCATATTCCTAAAAATAAATCGTCAACCAATAAAAAAATAACCATTATCTCCATCAAAATCAATTGCAAATCAAACTCAACACATTTACCATCTCACAATTACCCTCAACTCCACAAAAAATCCTTTATCTCCTCTCTCCCTCCCAACCGCGACTTGCTATATTGATGAGGCACTCTCGGAGTGGCGGTTCTCTCGTATCTCGTTGACTCTATTAGCAAACGAACCACGCAATGGATTGATGATATCGTACCCTGATTGCCGTTGCGACGTTCCGATTGAATGGCCACATGTGTTTTAAGATTAGATGCTGCCTTGATGGAAAGTTGTGGAGTGGAATGTATCTATGGGAGTTTGGATAGGGGGAGTACTTTTGAGAAGTGAAGGGTTATGGGGAGCTTATGTTGTGATTGGAATATTAATGAAACTTGAAACAGCGATGTTACTTCAGAAACAGGAGAAGTTGACTTAGTATTGGCTCCTGAGATTTGGGAGGTGATAGATCCTTGGATCAGTAAAGCAGAAAATATTGTTGTAATAAAATAATTGCAATAGATAAACCTGCAGGTACGTATTTTACTGATATATCAATGCTGAAAGGATAATTCCAACACAAATCAAATTAAATCCGGAAACCAAACCATTAGAACAGACATTAATACCAAAAGCCGAGCATAACACAAATCCGGACAAAGCCCAACGTAATTACAAAAATATTGACGCAAAAAGAGTTAAAATCAAAGTTGAAATCTCTGCAGAATTTTACAGAACCTCCATTAGTTCCAATCGGAAACTGCGCAGACGACAAAAGATAAAATTGTAACGTATAACAAGATTTTACGACGGTCATCTCAATCAGAACGGGAGCAATTTGCTACAATTGAAAACAAATAAATGACCGACACCATCTCGATTCGCTACGCTTCCGACCTCGACGTTATTTTATAAGGCAGTGTCTTCTTTGAAATTGTTTGTTTTATTTCATCTTGCAAGGCTTTCCTTGTCTAGACAAAGTTACCAAATATAGTTTGTGACGACCTAACAAAAACTACTTAGGTAAAAAGAGCACTGATGTAAAAGACTTTCAGTTAGTTACTTCCGTACAAGTTAATGGATTGTTTAAAGCCTGCTGTAATAAAAGGAAACAAATAAACTGTAGTATCTTGCCACATATGTGATGTCACACTTCGCGGCTAAATGTAATGACTAGAAAAGTTTCTCTTACCATTTCTAGATATGACCCTCCGCAGCAAGTGGCCAAAGCGACGAGCTCCCATACATATCCTCTGCTCCCGAACCACTTCATCCGTGCAATCACTATCACTCGCCGTATCATCATCCGTGTCATCCTCTGACACGAGAGATTCGCGGTTGACAGCTTTAGAATTAGAATTATTCTCACTAAAACTTAATGTCGGTTCACTGGCACCTAAACTCTTTGGCTCCACGTTCCAGCCATCCAGTTTTTGTACATCATTAAACAGATCGTCTAAATTAGTTTCTAATAAACCTTTGGCACTACATATCACTTTACTTTTGGCATCATTATGTGTTACGATGGCATCGACGCTGTTTGACAGACACTTGTCTCGTCTAGCACTTTTTGCATCGTTAGCATCGCCCATCTCATGGCTGACATTAATATTGTCATGAGTTTTCGTTCGTTGTTTTATTCTTAACGAATTTTGTGAAACTATTTTTGACTTTTCCATTTGTCCCGCACTTTTTTCTGTCGACATGGAACTCAGATCCCTCGGCACTATCTGATTTTGGGGGTGGCTCGCACGAAATATATTCGACAGCACTAACATTTTCACTGTTTTTAATGCACCGACACTGGTCAAATATTCCATCACTGCATTCCTTTTTCATTTCACCGTTTCCGATGTGTCGCACTAAACGAAAAATAAAGTGGTTTCATGTTTGTTCGTTTCGCATTCGAGAACTGCCTGTTGCAACACAACAACGTACATGTATGCAAATGCATTCTTTATGGAAAACTAGACTTTATTCAAGCGTATAGAATATTCTGGAGCCGTCCGGGTTTGTGTGATATTTTTCGCCGGGAGCGACGTTGGAGGGCACGATACGACTGAATAAATAAAATATCAGCAGAGAAACAATCCGGAGCCTTCATGAAGGTTTTAAGGGGATTTTTAATGCGTAGGAACGAAAAAAAGGTTTAAATGTGATTTGAGTTTAAGGGGCAGAAATGTGGTTGGTAATTTATTTTATGAAAGATTTACTGAGTGTCTGGAGTAAAGGGAAGCTTAGCTTATCTGCGGCGGTTGGATTGTCTTTATGAGACTGGTTGCGAAGCCACATCTGTCACCTAGTAACAAAGCCGTGACTGGAGGCGACACCGTTGTGATAACATTTCTAGCCACGTAAAAGTTATCAACGCGAGCGGCTTTGGCTTTGCAGTATATCAAAATTACTTTGGACATTGTGTGTTATAGTTGGATTTCGATGTTGCGTATAAACTTAATGTTTGTTTTAGTTTACTGGAAAATACACAGTGGACTTTTCTATAAATTATTTTGAGGTCTGAATTTGCGTTTGGTCGATAGCATTAGAAACCTTAGATTTGAACAGAACTGGCCAAATGTGGGTGTATTATTAGATACTGAGTATAGTACCGACACTTATAGGAGGCTGGACAGTGGTCTGCTTTACACTCTAGGGACTATAAAGCGTAATATTATTTTGTGTATTTCCTCATCTAAAATCAACAATTAATATAAATTAAATTTCTACATTGGCAACATTGATATTACCTAGAACCTTGACGTGAGTATTCAAATATGATGACATGGTGCCGTACCAATTTGTGCCAATAAATGAAATCGACATTGAAACAATCAAAAGATAATTATCCATAGACAATTTGGATTGTCTATTTAGCTAGTTTAGAAATGTTATTTTCGTAACAAGTTATTGATATTTAATTTTTGAAAGTAAAAGTGATTACGCAGAACTTAGTGATGACACATACATTCCTTGAATGGCGGAATAATTACATGAAACAGGATTTTTCGGAACAAACGAGAGAGCTTTCACGAATTCATATAAATATTTAGTTGATACGAGAGTGTTTTTACAAATAAATAAACACAGTTGTTAGTAAATATATACGTTAGAAATTGGAGTAAATGATGCCGCGACACCGGTGTCACACCAGCAGAATGGAAAAAGAAAATGTGTTGCGCCGACTCCATGTAAAATGGTCATACGGGCAGGAAAATGATGACATATCAAAGAATGAGTATACATAAGTTTAAATATACCTAATATCTGGTTGACCGAGCTCTGCTCGGTTTTTAAAATGTCTATATCTTGGGAACCGAGCTTTTCTCGAACCTGGGATTTGTCTGCACTTTTTACTTGATAAATCGATTCCTTGAGCCGAAAAACCCCTAATCTGTAACTTTCATGAAGATCCTTGGAGCCGTTTCTGAGATCCTGATTATATATAAATATACAAGAATTGCTCGTTTAAAGATATTAGATGATAATCGTGTTAATAAACATCGATTAAAGTAGTCAAAGATTTAGAAAGCACAATGCCACGAGAGACATTAATCATGAAGAAATGAAAAGCCTATAATTACTTATACAATAATTGCTCGCGCTGTATTTTCAACGAGTTTAACAAAGCAATATAATCTCTATCCACCTAATTTTAAGATATAACATTACATAATCAGATACTAACCTGGGGGGGTATTTCAACCTCTTAAAACCAGGCTTGTTCCGTTGAGTGAAAGTGACAGAGCAATACAAGTCGTCTAGCGCCATCTCGTTCACTCACAGGAATACCTACACAGTTCTTCTATTCCTTACCCAACCCTCTCATTGTCGAGTATCAAGCGAGTTAACCCTGCAGTAGTACCTGACCAGCTTTTGCAGATTGGCGATATTTTCCCCTTTTTTGAGGAAATGAATCAGTACTTTGGGAAACTCTGAGTGAAAACTTTGGAACCATACACAAACTTTGGTACTCAGCGCAGTCAATTAATAAGTGGGGAGGTATGTACCGAGAGTATGCCTGTTACCCGTCTATTTGATTACAAAACAAAACATAATTTCGTATCTCTAAATTTTAATCTTCTAAAGAAATTTTTGAGGAAAATTCCGAAACCTGATCTGGCAACCCTACGCCGAACCGCTTGTCGAGTAGAGGTGTACCATCAGCTACATTATGCAGTGGCTTACGGCCAACGACCGGCTTTTTGCCCTAATCTTGTTTAACGGACGTGTTTCGCATGCGAGAATTTTAAACAACTATTTTTCTCGTGCGGGATTACGGCGATGACAACGCTTTAGTTTTCGGGAAAAGTTTCGGGACACGTAAGCCGATTGATGTGTTGTTTTCTGGATATTTCATTGATTGGAAACTGTTGATTTTGCATATTGTTTCGGATGTAAAATTGACGCTAACATAACACTGATTTTTTGTGAATGTTATTTCGAACGTTTCATTAATTTTTGAGAAGTTATATAACGCTAAAGTTAATCGTTTTATCATGCAAATTAAAACAAGTCAAAAAATCTACTCGATAACACAAAAGATCGATAGCATGACCAAAACTGGTTTCTTTTTTCATGTTCCCATTCAACATTTAGGTACGTTTGTATAGAAAAAAAAAACGATAAACATCTACATAATTTATGGAATAAAGTCAACTTAATATACTTCTAGTGGCCACAATAAAGTTCTTTTGACGTTTCTATGACGTCACCACAAACAAATATGGTGGATGTCGGTTTACGAATTTGCCTTTCAAATTCCCACAGACAATAATAAGCACTTATTACACGTTCACACAGTTCTAAATACGATGTTAATCGTTTTGGCAATCAAAGTGTGTTTTAAAAAACTCAAGGTTTCGGGCAAGGTAAGTTACGTCATTGCCCTTAAGCGGTCCGTACACCTACCGACTAAAAAACGAATGGTCACGACTCACGACATACTATTATATCATACGTTTTGTTATCAGTTGCAAAATAGTAGTTATTATAACATACCACAAGGTCGTGTTGCAATGTGCGCCTTTGTAGACTATGTGCATTATGACTCAACGACTTCACGGTTGATTATTTTAATTAGTTATCAGCTGTTACAATACTATTCATAGGTACTTATGTCATAAGAAAGATGTGCTTTGAAGGTCAGAGACAAAATTTCAATACATATTTTTTCTCCTAGGCACGTATGTATATAATTTAACTTACCATATATCAAAGTATCTCACAAAATCAATGTATATTTTCATCAATGTCATTCTGACATCTGTCAATTTTTCAAAACTCTTTATGACCAGAAAGTATAATAGGTATATAATATTTTTGAAATGCGGGTGGCATTTCAAAAAATTCAAATTGTTGTTTAAAGATTCCGAATTCAAAAGCATCCAATATTAACATGGAGTAGCCGGCCAGTTGCAAAGCGTGTCAACAGCCTAATCTACGCATACATACATGTAGACAAGTTATGCATTAGTCAATATCCTGGATATCTCGACTTCCCGAGGGGACAGTGCGTCTCCCACGAATCGAGATTAGTCGATTACCATTATTATACAACGCCTCAAACAGAGAACCCTATGTCCCAGTAGTGGGAACATTATAGGCTGAATAATATGCTAAATCCGAATATTAATAGATTTGGCACATTCGATTATTTTACCGAATGATTGGCATAATGAATCAGACTGTTCTTTATTCAAATCGTAGGTAATCTAGCCTTGTTCTTGAATTTTAAATATAGAACAGCGATTTGGTTTGTTCCACTTGAGATGTTTTAATGAGGTACCTGTGTTATGAATGAAATGTGCTTCTCTACTTTAAAAAGATTTTGAATTAATTTATTTATACGAAAACCTAGCATAATGGCTGCTACACACCTTACGATAAATCGTTACGATTAGTCGGTACAGTTCAAACTGCAACGATAAATCGACAAGTGTGTATGAAAAAAACTGTACAGTTTGTTCGATTTTTCTCATACACACTTGTCGATTTATCGTTGCAGTTTGAACTGTACCGAATAATCGTAACGATTTATCGTAAGGTGTGTAGCAGCCATAAGACGCTGAGTCTAGAAACTTGAAAATTTACAGAAGAGTGTCCTTTTCAAAGAGGTTATATCAAAGAAAAAAATAAAAGCATGGAAGTTGTACTGTTAGAAAAATTAAATAAGGCCATCACAAGCCATGCATTGTTGCAAATCGATAGATTATTCCCTAATCCTTTAATGTTACTTTGTAGCGTAAAAATGGACACAATACACCATATTTTTCACAAATTCGATTCGATTTTCGCCATAAATTCGAACTCGGAATGCAAAGGTATATGTGTCAAATGTGCCCAGTGCCGGGGTGTTTACAGACTGGCGATCATAAATCGTTGCGATATTTGTGCGATTTTCGCGATCGTAAACAATGCTTTGATCTCGAAGTTTCAGCGAACAGTGTTTTTGACAAATTACGTTTTTATAGCAGCCGGGACTTACAAGTTGCAGCACCAAAATATACATTTGCATGTTGAAGAACGTGATGAATCTATGTTGTTGTTTCCTTGTTTAAAAATATTTTTGCGTTACTTTTCGTACTTTTTTATTCCCTATTAAATATAATATTAAACTTAAGTTTAATATAAATGTTTGAGCAATTATAACGGTAATTTTTTTATTTGGATTTCTAGGTAGGTCGAGTACTTTTAGGCTGTGCATAGGGTTGCCAATCATACGATAATATCACAGATAATATAAACCCAACTAGCAAAGAGATCCTATGAGCAATTTCTCTTACGACTATAGATCGAAAGACAGCCGTATGAAAGATCCTAGAATTCAAAAAGCCGTTTAAAAGCAGCTCTCTCGACTTTTTAGCCTTCAGCGCTTTTTAGCTCTATGAGCAACCAACCGTAAGTCCTATGAAAGCTCTTTGAAAGCAACTGAATCGCTAATTTGTCGTAAGAGTAGCTTTCGTGACGCTATCTTTCGACATGTATTTCTTACAGCATATTTATCGAGAGAACGCTGTTCGTTCGACAAAATAGCACCTCATTTGCTATACCGACACTTAATGTCCTAAGATAGCTTCTCACACGGCTTTCATTCCGCATAATTTTTGAAGTTGAGAAAACGCTTTCAAATTATCAATTCAGCGCCAAAAGGTGCTCAAAACATCATTTGAAAGCCTTCTTACAACATAATTGTGGTATGGAACTCCATTTTGTTGTAAAAACATAATATCTGTACGTACCGTATTGCGTTATGTCAAAAATGGATTACAATTGGTGGAATATAAATTAAAAGAAGCGGAGGGTTCTGACGAAAAGTGAACATGATTTATAAAAGTTTAAAACAATCGACACCACAGAAGATGAGCAAACAAAATTAAATATAAATGCGGGTTCTGTAGGAAATATTTTTAATATTTGCCAACCGTCAACTACTTAGTAGTTGAAGTCAAACCAAATTACTTAACATAATGAAAAACTTAGACATAGAGGAATTTGAAAGTTAATTAAACATAAACAAAATATTTTATTGATTTTTATTATAATAATTAATAAAAAAATCAAATATTTTATTATATTAAAAAACAATAAAATATTTTGTTTATGTTTAATTATCTCTGCAGTATTATTAATTTGACAGTATTTTGATCTAATATTAAGGATTTAACATCTTGCGCTAAGGAACCCCAATCTAACTGCAATGGCGGTCCTAGAAGTCGTAAGATTGAATCCACAATTCCATCTCTCGGCTAAAAAGCCGAGTGAATGCTTTGTGATGACAAGTGAATTGCTAATAATGGCGAATTGGATAAATGATTAAATTAATATTATTTTTAATTCATAATTTATTAAGAAATGTTACGGCCCATGAAAATATTACCTAAAATGTAAGGAATATAGACGAAAAATTTAATTCCGCATATGAAAGAAGCACCTTTTAGCTAACTTTAGGTCACGAATTGTCATATGACTTTAAAATTGTATGGCACAAATAATAATGAAAAATTTAATACTGAACTATTAATTTTCTTTTCACAAACATCCATGCGCAGATCGAGAGCCGATCGACATGTCGTAAGAATGTCAGTTGGATGCATTCACTCGATCAAAAAGTCGAGAGATTGCAACCGCACTGCTATCTTACGATAAATTTGTCGAATGAAAGCGCTTCATCCGATTAATATGATACTAAATAGCTTTCGAGTTGCGAATATTTCTACATTCTTTCGACAATTCGGCTATTCAAAGATGATCTTACGATGTTCACAGCACTAAATAGCTGAGAGAAGTGCGCCCAAATCGCGTCGAGAGAACGTGGTCGGATCCATCTCTCGACTTTTTCTTTCGATCAATAGCCGAATGAGAAACGTGCCGCTGGCCTTCTTACGACATCTTTTGCTAGTTGGGAAGTATTGTACTGTATTTAGAGTCTGCGTACTATATACTGTTGAATAAATATATAGTACGCGAAAATACTATATTTCAGTACAGACGCCAGCGCATCAAGCTACCACAATCTGTCAGATTTCTTCAATAGAATTTCAACCTTATCACAAAAGTAGAAGGTTAATATTTGACTGGTAAAATCTGACATATTCAGGTAGGTTGACCTGCTGGCGTCTGTACAATAGCTCAATGTTTACTTATATTTTGCAATACTAAAATGATTAACATTAAAAAACAGTTTTTTATCCTGCAACTTTCCAACGCTTCTTTTATAGTGCAAGAAGTGCTAAGAAATCTAGTTTTTATAAAAATTTATAAGTTAAAAATGTAATTCAAGTCTATTTTTTATTCTTCCCTACTAAAATACTATTTTTTTTTAAGCATACTATATTTTTTATCGCCTTTTCAAAAAAATACTATAATCAGCCAAAAAAATGTTGGCAACCCTAGCTGTGTATTCTATTATGCACAAATAAAGTATAAAAAAAACATGGAACTCCTTTTTGGGGCAGTCGTGTTAAAAGAAATCACTACTTGTCATAAAAAGCAATACATATTTCCACAGAAAATTACTGTTATTTATCGATTGTGAGTGTATTATAAGGTACATCTCTGCGTAATCTTCCATGATATTTATTTTATGGACTATCAAGTAAATTCCTTACATAAGATCATGTCCCATAAAAAGAAAATCATGCAATACCCAACACAGTGGCCCAGTGTTGGTGCAATATCAGGAATCCATATAAGTACCAACTACAGAGAATTAATTGAAGTATCGAATGTACCTACAACTGCGTATCAACCGGTTATCACTCCGTAGAACTTATGTTAAGGTGAATTGGTAAACGATTACTTAGCAGTTAGTTATTTGTAACTGCAGTGTAGTTTCTGTTAGTAAATACCGTTTTGGACCAATAAATTGATAGTATTGTATGAGAATGTATGTATGAAGGGCAATTGGCAATTCTAAATGAATGCTTTACACGTTCTTCCCAACGTTCTTCTTCACCGTTTTTACCGACTTAAAAAAAAGGAGGTTATCAATTCGACCCGTATGTATGTAATATTATCAGAACTGCCCAGTTTTCGTATATGTTAGTTTATATCACCGTCTGAACAAATGTACCAAATTTCATAAGTGTATGTATGTATGTATGTTTTTATGTTTGTGCACGCATATCTCCAGAACTACAAGTCCGATTTAAGTAATTCTTTGGTGTACTAGGTATTGTTCAACTTAGGGTGCACTGCAAGTTTCATCAAAATCGGTTCAGTAGTTTTAGAGATATGGATTTTTTCGTAGTGACGGATTACAAGATTAGTGCACATCATGTAAGAAAAATTTGTATTTTACAAGAATTTGGGTTGAATATTTAATAAATAAACTAAAAAGGGTTAAAAAAAACTTTTTTAAAAAAAAGTACCGACTTCAAAAATAAAAACAAAAAAGTTTAAAATAACCTTTCTTTCGGAAGTCGGTGGCAAAAGTCAATGAAATAATAAAAATCATAGCCACCGACTTCCGAAAGAAAGGTTATTTTAAACTTTTTTGTATTTATTTTTGAAGTCGGTACTTTTAAAAAAAAAGTTTTGATAGCAATGATCAAAACGGTGTGAAGAATAAAGTTGGGAGGATTTTATAAAATCAAAATTTTGAAGTTATGTGATGCCAGCTTCACCCCCCGGTGAAGTTGGCAAGTTGTTTCCCGATGTTTAATATAGGTTATAGCCTACTCCCTCTCACAGAGAGAAGGCCCGTATCTCACTCTATAGTAAAAATGGCTGATTACACAACAATAGAGGTTTGATAATCAAAGGTAAAACAAAAACAATCAAGCTATGAATGAGCATATGCACAGCTGTTTGGTCTATAGAATCAATTAGGTACCTATCACTTGAACTAAACAGATCTTCATAACTTCATCTTTACAGCACTTTTCTTTTTTTATCTATAATATGTATGTATTTAAAAATATATAAGTATGTTTATCAGTTGTCTAGTACCCATAACACAAGCTCTGCTTAGCTTGGGACTAGATGGCGTTGTGTGATAGTTGTGGAATATTATATTATATTATTATATTATTATTATATATTTTCTACAAACAAAGAATACACTCACCAAACTGCATGATATGATAACAAATCCTACAACGGCGTAAACAATCGTGCCACACTGACAAACCAAACTAAGAACATCACAGTAAATCAGCAGTGTACCAACTTAATAATTACACTAATTGTTAGCTCACGTTTCAAAATTGAAAATTAACAACTTACGTAATTTTACAACTGGAGTGTTCCGATTCCTGTTTATAATTGTCTATGTTGAACACTTTTAACTGCTTTAGTAAGGTTCATTTTAAAACTTGCATTAGAAGTAATGACAGATTTTATATGTATGAGAGCTAATAGGCCATTGCATTGGCCTATATCTTGACATTTCGGGTGTCTATTTAGTTATTTATGATATTTGAAGCAGACGAAATTTTCTAGATGATGAAATAAAGTTTTTTTTTCGTAAAATGTTTTGAAGATTAGTTTTATAGAAATCAAAGCGAATAATGCATTGAAATGAATGATCTATACTTGTGTAGTTACATTATCTTGCAATGGTAAATCACCAAGATACATGAAGATTCTTACGAACTTAACATTAAAATGTCACCCAGTTTCCTAAAACATAATAAAAATGCAATATGAAAACACATGTAACTCTCGCTTTTATAATTTTCAAACAAACAATTAGTTATCTAATGAGTTCAAGATAAGCTAAATTGAATGTTGCAACTTGTTCCCAAGATATCTCTCTATTTGTCTTGGTATTAATTTACTCACGATTATGTTAAAATGTTGCGATTCTAGACATAAACACTAGTGCGGTGAGACGAACGCTAATTTTATGAGAAAACGCACTTACTGTGTTTGGGTTGAACAAAACAGTAATTACGTGCAGAGGTTAGAGAACTCAGAATATGTATATTTGGCTATTTATGTGAGGTATTTCTATTTGAGCAATTATTTCCAGAGCACCTTTTTCAAGAGCAATTATTTATTCCCATTTCAGCAATTTGTCAAAATTTTGACGAGTTTCTCAATCTGGAACGAAAATGTAATTCGAAATTATTCCCATTAGAGCAACTACGGCGCGTAAGCTTGTAGTGATGGGGTGTATAATAAAATTATCGATAAAAATTTGCAATATTTTTAGTACCTATCATATCAGTCTCTGGTAGGTACCGTTGGAACAGTTCCGCAACCCTGGTGGGCATTTGGCCTTCTATGTCTCTCCCCGTCAGACATTCAGTGTACGTATAAAGTAAAGAGTTAAGCATTGAACTTTCTTTGGAGTTTCTTGCCCGTTCTTCTCCATAGAGATCTATTTCTTGGAATGGGCATCTACGGTACTTTCACAGTTTTTATGCCTTGTGACTGGGACTGTAGCACCATAACTATTTTTGAACTATTTTTAATTTTTTGTCTTTTGACAATTTAAAAGTGCCTGTAACTGGCTTATTTGAAATAAATGATTTTGATTTGATTTGATTTGAACGTTACATATTCGAAAACTTGTAAAAATACTGATACTGTAAGAAGCCTGACTCATCGCACTGCTGGGCAAAAACGTCCAGGCGTTCCAAAGTCCCGAAACGGTTTAAAAAATCTCTTAAACATGAAGAAATATCCGACAAATATGGGGAAAACACCACAAGACACTGGTCTCTATTATTCCGTAACTCAGTTATGAAGTTATGACAAGAAACTATTCAGAAATCAGCTTTATTTATAGGAACAATACTTGGCAATTTTAATAGGAATTATCTCTGAGCAATCGTACGTGACATGACGATATTAATAACAAAAGACAAACATGAACATTTTCTATTAGACAACTGTTGCATGATGATCCATTTTGTACGAAGCACGCATCGTCTTCCATTTACGCTCTCATATTTATAAATCGTGCGATATTAAAACGACAAAAATGCGTTAATATGCCAGACCAAAGTATTAAAGTAGGAAAAGTATTATTATTTCCGTAAAAGTAGAGCTAGGCTGAAATTCTAGGTCTAGTGCATGTTGATGGATGATCACATGTTGTCATATCTTAGCATCTAGGACATGACGGTGTTTTCCACCACCATTTTAAAGGCAGTGGTGATGAAATAACTTGCACAAATTAAGCTTCGAACCCACGACCTACAAGCCCGAGACCCTACCCATTGAAAGGTCTCAAGAATTACAGTAATTTAAACAAACATTAACGTCAATTGAACCGGTACAAACCGGTTAGAAAATTGAGAATCAGGCGCCTTTAAAACGCTCAAATGGAGCCTGAGAGACAATAATAGTTCCTTATATTAAAATAGGCATTGTTATTTCAACTGAAGCGGCCATATTGGTTCTAAATCAGCAACGGTCCCGTTCAATTGTGTCCAATTATGCTCGCGAAGTCTTAGGTCTAGAATGCATGGAACGATTCCGCGACAAATTCAATAGCTTTTGTTCTTGTCCACTTATGAGCAAATCTCAATTGATTCTTAGAAACATTTCCGCAAGAAAAATTTAAAGTCAAGAGTGCATTGTCGGTTTAATACTGTTGGTTCCAATAAGAAATCTATCAACAGAAAATAATCAATTTAAAAAGAATTTCTGTTCTGTTCGCCGGTCGATTTATTTATCACGTTCCCCGTCGCCTAGCAACGGTTCACAGAAAATCGCGCATGACTTTCGCGCGTTTATTTAACGGGAACCGTTGGAATCGCGGTCACGACCGCCTGGTGCGTCGACGCCCTAATAAAGACTGGTCCAGCGTCGCGCTAAATGGTCACATTAACTGCAAGTGTTATGATGGATATGACGTCATCAATATACTTGAGTACTCTGTATTGAGTGAGCACTTTGCTATCGGCCATTTTATTGGACACAAGCCGTGTCCAATGGGATTTCCTTTTGGTAAAAATAGCGAACTTCCAAAACAATATTCACCCCTAATAACTCTGTTTAGAGTATTAATTTTGTTGTATTGCTTCTTATGACTGCTTCAGGAAGCTGTCAGCAAACTCAAAAGACTTCGGGATCCTAAACAGGGTAGATTTTTAGTCAATAAAAGTCTGACAGCGGGTCCCACACCGTATAAAAAAGGGAGGATATATCTCGGACTCATTTGACGATTTAATCACCCCACAAATAGTGCTCCTTAGACCTATGTTAAACGGATCTTATATGCTTTCGCAGTTCCACACCAGCGGTTGATGCACAGCTTATCTGTCTATGAGTAAATTCAAGATTCCTAGAGTTTTTTTTTCGGTGGGATGACGTTCCGAACTAACCGAAAAAAACTGGCCATAAAATTTTGACACTGCCCATATACGATGGTATTGTGGATTAATGGTCACTATGACCTTGCCCTAATGGATTGTGTAGGAGTACATTTATTTACGACATGGACATTGTAAAAGCTTCGTGGCGTGATAGTTTTTTTATATACATATTATTAAAAAAGTATATACAGTGATACATAAACCTTAATTGCTGTTTTTTATGTATGTCTATTTATTAAATACTTTGATTTGATTTATTATTACAAGCTCTTTTACGCATAAATAAATTATAATAGTAGACTTGATTAATTTTAATAATTATTTGATTAATTCATCGACCTGTCCCAACTAAACAATCTACAATGAAGATTGAATTATGTGAGATTCAACAATAACTTAAAAATTACTTCCTAAAAGTTAAAGAATAGGTACTAAAAATCAAACTTATATTTATTTAATTTTAGCATATTCATTAGATGAATATAAAATGATACTCATAGAAATACAGTACAACCGCTTATTTTTTTTTCTTTGAAAAAAAAAATACTGTAAGAAACGGACAAAAAGTTCAATGCGCTGCGCAAACGCATACGAGTTTTGTTCCGGCAACACAAAAGATCTAAAATAAAATAATAACATAGAACTGTGTGAATGTTCACACGAATGACATTATAAACATTGTTATTGTACGGTTTCTAATACGCTACATTAAATAGTTTTAATTTATAGTTTTTTCTTCAAAGATGAAATAACAGTTACGTTAACTATTATGTTATGTCTGTTAGACCCGAATGACAAGGCAATAGTGTACTTTTAATTACATCAATATGTCTACAGTACCCTTAGCACGAATTTACTGCGTTTCTTGTATGAAAAAATGAAACAGCGCCTATGGTGTGCGAAGAAGGAACTAATTTTTTCCTTGAAAATTGTCAATTTGAAGTTGTCAAAGTTTCAGTTTACTTTACGTCTCAAATACTGAAAATTCATGCTAAGTGTAGTTGTGTTAACTTCACTGTTATAGAGGTAAGTTTATTGCTATCAACCAGTCACAAATACAAACTAATAGGAGGACACCGTGGTTCTGGAACGCATAAGGCAAGAAAAGAGACGGGGTGTTTTTTTAGTCAGTAAGAACCTGACAGTTCCTTCCGAATTTCTCTTTAAAATCTATACTAATATTATTAAGTTGAACGGTGGTACCCCAAAAAGTTTTAAACGTCTGTGTTGAACACTTTTTTTTTAACATGGTTAAATCATCAAATGAGTCCTCCCACCCCGGGCAGGGCGGGAGGGACTGTCAGACTTGTACTGACTAAAATCCACGGTGTCCTTCAGTAGCCTGTTATGTTCCGGGGTCACGATAAGGAAATAATCTCGCGACCCCGGCAGGCTTTGGCCCTCTGAGAGGCTGTGTTGAACACTTGTCTAAAAAAAATTCAGATTATGACGTTGAAATAAGGTCCGTTTTGTAGTCACACTTTTTTTAGACAAATGTTCAACAAATGTTTTAAGTTTTTGTAGTAAAGCTGCTAGAGTCTGTTTTGTTGAACGCGCTAATCTCAGGAACTACGGGTTCGAATTGGAAAAAAATTTTTGTACTGGATAGGGCCTTTCTATAGGACCTTTACCAAAAAGGAGCGGAGCAACGGAGGTGAAACCACGGGATCGCTTTTACGAGTAATGTACTTTCGTACAGATTACATAAGACCAATATCTATCAGTAATTATTTTTTTACACTTAAAGAGAAATGTGGTATACGAGTACCTATATCAATAGTTACATAATGTATTTTGAAGCGTGACTAACAATGTACTATAATGAGTTTCAACTTATTGTTTTCGTGTTACCGCATACCGTACCGTTTTAGGTACATAGGTATTTGTTTTGGTATGAATTGGTATCTTAATTTTGATTTTGAAATCTATATCTTCGACACAAATAATTATAACAAATACGAAATATTAATTTTGTATTTTTGTGTGTATGTTTGTAATGAATTAGCTCAAAAATTACTGAGGCGATTTCAAGACAATGACGAAAAGGCAGGTCTTTTAAAATTTTCTCCAGCAGTTAGTAACTCAATAGACAACTGATCAAAATGGCACATACAAGACACACTTGTTTAATTTTGATCTAAAGTAAATAGGATTTACATCAAATAATAATCAAGTTACCGCGTGGGACAACAATTTACCCACATAACTAACTTACTCCCGTACAATACGTACTTTCTCTCGATCAAGTCTAGATTCTGTACTTACCTCCATCTCGCTCCAACATTGATGAATTAACATTAGGGGGAAAGTGACACGTGATCGCACGCATATTAAGAAGTGAGGCAGAACTAAGCTGTAGTGCAATGTTTACAGTAAGTTAAGTATGTTTTGTCCTTGATATAAACATAAGAGTTACTTTAGTCAACGGGCTTGTATGTATTATTATGTACTTTTAATATACCATGGTAACTCATGTAATAACAAATTATTTAAAAAAACAGCCTATCATTTTCCCATTGCTAGGATACGGGTCTCTGAGAGAGAGCGGGCTGTAATCTAAAGTGCTGATAAGTGGGATTTGGCAGATATCATACGTTTTCCTTTGGTTCTAATGAATGACGGTTCGCTTTATAATTTTTAGATGATAAAATAAATTACATAAAGTTATAGATCTGGCTGTGCTCGAACCCACGACCTAAAACTCGTAATCTTGGGCCGTTACCTATGTGCTAACACTGTTGTATTGTCCTTGGATTGTTGTAAAGAGGTTTTGTAATAAATCAGGTTGAGAGGTGATTGACCGTTACGGTCGAGTGCGTATCGCGATGTTGTCATTGAGATTATGTTGGTAGATGGTTTTTGTATGCCCGACTTAGACAACTTTTGATTTATTATTTTAATACTGAGAATTGTAGTTTTTTGGGAAGCTCAAGTCTAGCCGTGGACACTTGACATACACTACATATTTTGGTCAACTAGACTAAAAATATGTTTAGGGTTAAGGTGAATGACGAGAGATACTTGTATTTAATAATAAATAATATCATTTTAAAATCAAAATTAGGAGAAAATATTTGGCTAAGAAGGCAGTATTTTGATCTCCACTGCACCCAAACCCTGTTAAAGAAACGATGGTGAATACAAGCTGTCCGAGAACCTAAAGTTTTCAAATAAGTGACACCTACCAGCCCGCCTGGGTTCGCATGGTGGGATAATGCCCACATCCTTACACAGAAAAGAGACAGCGTTTTCCCAGAACTGGGAATATTACACGTGAACCAAACATGAAACAAAAATTAAATCGAATATTCGTATTCATAAAAGCAAAAATCGTCGGACAATATCATTTTTAATTACATAATTAAGTTCGTGACTGTTAATAGGACGGGTACAATTAACGACGATCTGAATAAATTGAAATGGACACGTTTAAAGCAACACTGATGACACCTTTAAATAAATAAAAGGCTATTATTTTAATTAAAATTGTTGCACCGTGAAAGGATTCGCCCGGCACCTGTTTAATTGAAATTTTAATAAGCTTTGTATTATGAAAACTGATTATTACATTAATTTGTATTTACGATGTTTATTTGGGGAAAATTAATAATTGTTTTGGTTGTGTGATTGATGACGCATTAACAACAAACTTTATCATGATTTTCAATAATTTGGCCAAAATCAGATTATTATTATTAGCCTAGAAGCCGAATAAGGAAAAAACAACTTTGTTCTAAAATAAAGACCAGTGTTGCAGTGTACAAATGCGAATCTATCGATTTTTATTTGCTATCGGAGTCAATGATGATATTTTCACTAATATTTGTATTTTCTATCAAGAATTTCTTAGTAGTCAAGAACTTGTATTTTCGGCAAGTTGACAAATAGGTTTACCCTTTTACTTTCATCTTAAAAAATAACTGATAAGACGTGGTTTTACTTACAAATAATCACATTTATAATTCAAAAACTACAAGTGCTATGATATATTTCATCGTAACTTAAATAACGACGGCACCAAAAAATACACAAGATTTTTCTACCAAATTCGTTCCCGTATGATTGATTTACTGTAACCGGTTACACAGTGGCCCAGCACATTTTATTGGTTATTTCGGCCTTGAGTGAAAGTGCACTTACAGTTGCAAAACGAACACACGTATAACGTATGTAACCGATACTTGTAGGTTACTTGATTTGATCGTTTTCGATCGATTAACCTGCTTTAGTTTATAGTAGCGTTAAACGTAATATAAATAATGTATCTAATTAAAAAAAAAAAACTGGTCTAATGGGAATTGGCTTCGTGAGTGATGGGTTTTGTACCATTGTTTATAAAAACGGCAAAACATCATGTCTGTTGTCCATACAACAGACAGCCAAAAACAGAAATACGTAATCTATAAAAAATTCAACTGTCTTATTAAGTACTACGGTTCATGAGATACAGCCTGGTGACAAACGGACAAACAGATAGATAGCGAGTTTTAGTAATAGGATCCCGTTTTACTCTTAAAAACAGGCAAAGATGTAGTATTTTTGTAATATAGTTGAGCTAAGAGAAGACGTAAGTTTTTGTATCAAAAATATAATACGTATAATACGTGAGATAAAAACTTAAATATCTAGAAAAATGATAGTGTAAAAGATTCTTTGGAAAACAGGAAGTAATCACATAGCTTTACATTTATAACATTTAGGTTTGTAATTTATGGCACAAAAGACCTACACTCATAATCATAACGTCCGCTCACAGGAAAAAATAATCCTTATCTCGACCAACTATGTACTGTTAAAACAAATAACTCGCATAATTTGATTACAATGTCGCGTTGCATAAACTTGTTTGGCCATATAACTTACATAGAACTGCAAGCTTAATCCCATAATCAAGGAATTATCAACTTTATTTCAAACAGCAAACTGTTGATTATCGCGTAAACAAATCGCACTGATTGTAGCATTTGTGTATCGTATGTAAATATACAGCATAGTTCGTGAGTCATACCGAAATATTCCGAGTAGAGAGATCAAGGCTTCAGAAGGGAGGCTATTGGCCTATCAATATGTTAAATCACAGTATACGTAGATAACACTAAACCTTATAATATCGAGGATAAAGTCGTAAATCGATTAGCTGAAGACGTCCTTTGTAGATAGTCTGCATGTTTTTATGACAGAAAGCTCTTAAACTAACAGGGACACCGATATCCTATCTTGGGGTGAGTAAATCAATTTACTAAACTTCCAATAGGGAGGGGCACAATGTCGGTAATTTCTTTGGTTTTCACAATTCAGAAACTTGAAAATACATTTTAGAAGGCTCTCAATAATTCAAGACTAATTTAGGGTAATCAGCAACTTCCATTAAGGTTGCTAACAAAGCTGGGAAAAAGCGGACAACTTAAATTATTTGGCGCGTAAGTGGCGGTCAAATAACGAGCTATTTCGGAGTCATATCGCCAGAGTTATTTCTGCTAATAAACAAATAAACAGACAGTTATGAGGGTGTCTGACTATTTAATGTGCAAAAGCTCTCTCGCTTAGTGTTGCCGAGTTGAAAAACATACGTTCAAAAGTGGTGTTTAATCCTTTGTGTCCAGTTGGCTAATGCGAACAACACTACAGACATGTTTTATTTAATCCAAAGTCCGCAGTCTCAGCATGTCGTCATCATTTTTTGTACTTTTAGCGCTCACAGTGAGGTCAACTTATATTACTCTTATATTGTAGGACGGACAAAGAGTCCAGCTTTATTCAAGTCTCGTACACACAGTCGTATCTATATCTGTTTTCTCCACAGCGGTAAGCCAGATAACATAATAGAGAAATCCTTTGTTTATTGCTCGCCGTTACAGAGATAACACAATAACACGGATCGAGACAGACGATCACGACGGAATTCGATATCGATCCAATTTGCAAACGGACGATTGTAATCGGAAACATATAGCAAGTTGACAGGCACCAAACAAACACGTGCACAATAGGAGTCGGTGTTATCGGCGTGTGTTTAACGACGCCCGGCCGGCACTACGAAAACGGGTGAAATTTCGAAATATCCGCACACACCTTGTGCAAACCCGAGCCTGATGTGGGTCAGCCGCACGCGACGTTATCTCGGGCGCCACCGCCATACACGGATCAACAAAGAACAAGGTGAGACGAGGAAAAACTGAGGCGAACGGGACACTATATCACACAAAAAATTGCATCCAACTGTAATCGACAGACGAAAAACAAACACAAAACCACCTCAACGGTCGAACTGTCAACATTATAGCCGGACGATGGTATCGGCGGCGAGGTCATCGCTTCCATTCTAGCCGCAAGTTTCACGTAACCACTGTACTAAACGCGTAAATACTACGGCCGGCAGCGCAACGGAACAACGTTCGCTGCAATCGCGCGGAGATTTCGAAATGCGAAATTGTCACCGGTACGGCGCGCGCGCATGCGATATTATCCGTCTGGGAGATCGCGTACAGATGGCGCGTTGCGTCGCCGCGCGAAAAACACGCGTACGCGCGCCGGTTTTCACAATGCCACTGTTTCCCGCGCGCGGCCGCTGCGGCCGGCGGCCGAGTCAATTAGCCGGCGCGACCTCCGCACCACTCCACCGTCCAAACGACAACAGACACCCGCGGCGAACAATCACCCGCGGCCCACAATGAGATGAACTGATCCGAGATTTACATAACTTAACGCTATCCTCATAACATTTGCAGTACCGTATGGAGGTTTTGTAGATCATAACTTCATAAGTATAGTGCGTGTGAGCATCGCGATTGGTCGCTGGTAATCATATCGAGTAGAGACCGGATCGTAATTTTTATGATGAGTTGGAATTGGCGCGGGCGTCGGCGTGACGTCACGGGACTGGTGCGTCGGCGCAGCCGAGGACGTTGCCCGACTTACATTAATAACTTGACATCATGTTTATGTGTTGGTCTCATCGTTTTTCTCGAGCATTAAGTGCTGAAAGACGCATCGCGAAATTTTAAAATTAGGTCGGTGTCGGCACTGGCACATGTGGCCAAAAATAGAAGGAAAAATTATAATAATTTGATATTTCCTGGTTTTGGAAAGATCGAACAAACGTACCTACATCGATTCGGGTTATCCACATGCTAATCCAATTTTATTATTCAAATCTTTCGAGCATAATTTATCCTCGTTGCCTTTGAGCATTCAGTATCCCACAGTCCAATTCAATTTAATAAACTGAACAAATTAAACCTGCGACGTCATTCATAACTGACATAGGGACTTGACCGAGCATAGAGTATCTTGTCTATTGAACCAATTACACCCACTTCTTCCGTGATCGATGTCATAAATAATTATGAACATAGACATAAATCTATCTTGGTAATAAACTTTTTTTATTGGCTGACTCGTCGGTCGAGCGACCAAGACCTCCTGAATTCAGAACATGATTTCCTGAATTCGATTCTTTGGTTTTATTGGGATTTTTCTTTTTGAGTTTTTTTCTCAGAAGCAGTTTGAATTTGAGGCCGTTAGCTAGCAATAGATTTGCCCCCATTAGTTAAATATATATCACATATGCCTAGCCTTTTCCCAAGTGCATTGGGGTTACAGCCTTTCCCAACTGCATTGTTGGCTTCCAGTCGAACCTGGTGCAGCTGAATATCAGTATTTTACATGGAGGAACTCCCTATCTGGCTACCACAACCAAGTATCAGGATAATAGGATACCACTTGGTAATAATGGGTGTCAGACTTTCGAGCTTCAGACTAACAGTAACGACTATCAAAGATGTACAAATGACAGCTAGGACTAACAACTTTACGTGCTTTCCGATGCAGGAAGTAAACCCGCTATGATAAATGGTTAGTTGGTCACCCATCCAAATACAAAACGCAAGCGCAGCTTACCCTGTAAGATCAGGCTGTTATTATTTAGCTACCAGGTCCTATTAGATATGTCCTGGAATATAACAAAAGGCTCATTAGTGTACTATTAGGTATCGGGTATGCAGGCGGCGAGTCGGGCATGCGGGCGGCGAGTAATGGGCTACTCGCCGTCCAACCATGGACCATGCCCGGGTCGACGTCGCGATGTGTTCCACGCGCGCCCCCCCCCCTCCCCTCTAGAGGGCCAAAGCCAGCCAGGATCGCGGGACTTATAACATTACCGTGATCCTAGAACGTAAAGGGCTAATGAAGGACACCGTGGATTTTACTCAGTACAAGTCTGACAGTCCCTCTCGCAGACTCATTTGATGATTATAAAACGCTAAAAAAAAACTAGGCATAGCTCTTTCTAACACTCCGGGAATTATAGACGTGACGTTATGTTATAAAGACATAAATCCATCCAAGTAATAAACATTTTTATTATCTGATGTAAATATGTTCGAACGAGGTCAACCACCATCTTGGAAGTTCCAGGAGCTGTTTAGATGCTTCCAGGGCAATAAAAACAGTTTTTAAGTGCAGAAGTTGGTAGTATATGGAGCCTTTACAACAGGGCCGGAGCTAGGTGGGGGCTTTATTGGGCAAAGCAAAACTTTTAAATACCAATGCCCTACGGCCTACCTTATCAAATATTATGCTAAGTGTTTATTTGTATGACGGGGCTCCCCTTATAAGGCCAATGCCTGCCGGGGTCACGGGACTAAAAAGCTACCGTGGCCCTGGAACGTAAAGGGCTCTTTATTTATTTATTTATTTATTTATTTATTAGGATCTCCAACATATACATAGACATATACACAGATCATTAACAAAGAACAACACAAAGTAGGTATTTAGATGGTGTACTCCTTCACTTACAGGAGACCACAGCATGCTCTAAGATTAACAACTAAGGTAACAAAAATTTTAATATAATACTAAATTTCGACAATCTAAACAAGAGGGCAAGCAAAAACAATAATAACAATAAATATAATTTTGTAATACTTAATAGGAGACATTAATTAGGTATATATAATTATGAAATTTCTTTAAGGCATTTCTTAAATTTGTACAAGGATTGAGTGATGTCTAAATTTGTGGTTTTAGACAGGATATTGTATTGTCTACAAATTCTTGATAACGCGGCGTAGTGACCTAAGTTTGTTTTTGAGCCATGTATATAAAAAAGTTCAAACGTGTTGTGCCTAGGAAGCCGAGTTGGAATTCTGAACGTCAATGAGCCCAAAAGTTCATTGCAGTCTATCGATCCACTCAACAGTTTGTGAAGGAAGATGAAATCCAGCTTCTTTCTACGACTGGCTAGTGTTTCCATATTATAATGTTGTACCCTTTCAGTATAGCTGGTTAGTTCTTTAGCCAAGTGGTCTCCATAGCACAAGTGATAAAGAAATCTCTTTTGCACACTTTCTATACGTTTCGAGTAAACCTCATAATGCGGGTTCCATACCACTGAGCTATATTCCAGTATAGGGCGAACTAGAGTGTTAAAGAGCTTTAGTTTGGTAGATGGTCTTTTAAAATCTCTGCTGTTTCGCAGTACAAATCCCAATATCTTGAAAGATCGTTTGACATTGTTCAGGATGTGCACATCGAACTTTAGTGCTGGGTCAAGTTGAACTCCAAGGTCGCGAATATTCGTAAGTTTCATTACTTCAACTCCCTCAATGAAATATGTATTGACTAAAGCAGTTTTATTGCGAGTGAATTGAATGTAATGACACTTACCAACATTTAAAAGCATGTTATTATCTTTGCACCATTTTGCGAGTCTGTTAATGTCGTCCTGGAGCTTTACTGAATCTAATTTACACTGAATAGGCTTCATTATCTTTAAGTCATCGGCAAATAGATAGAAAGAAGAGTGTTTGAAGCATTCAGTGACGTCGTTAATAAAGACGTTAAATTGTAACGGACCCAAATGCGATCCTTGCGGGATTCCGGAAGTAGCCAGATAACTGTCTGAGAAATAGCCATTAACCACCACTTTAGAAGATCTATTTTCAACGTAAGATTTTAACCAATCTAACAATGTTCCACCCACGCCTAATTTAGCCAATTTATTAATAAGGAGACAGTGATCCACTTTATCGAATGCCTTACTAAAATCAGTATAGATGGCATCTACTGGAATACGGTTATCAAGACACTTCGATACAGCCGATGTAAAACATAACAAATTAGTGTTGGTGGATCTAGATCTAACAAAACCATGCTGGTATTCAGAGATGTGATGCTTAAGGAACCACGTCAGATGTCTGGTAACAAGTTTCTCAAATATCTTTCCAAATGTAGCTAGTAATGAGATTGGTCTATAGTTAGACACCAAATGCTTTTCACCGGATTTAAATATGGGTATTACCAGAGCTTCTTTCCAGGTATTTGGAAAGATACCATCAAGTAAGGACCTATTGAAGATAATTCTCAAGGGTAAAACTAGAGCTTTAGCACATCTTTTTATAAATAAGGGAGGAATACCGTCACCACCCGCACCCTTAGTTTCGTTTAAATTTATTAATTCACGGTATATTTCATTGCTGTCGAATTGTAAATAGGACAGTGTTGTAGACGTGAGGGAATAGACGGTACTCGAACAACTTGTATTATCGGCTGGTGCACTAAATGTGCTTGCGAAGTGATCTCCAAACATGTTACATATATCCCTTCCGCTTGATGCGATTTTATTATTATGAGACATTTGTGCCGGATATGTGCCACTGCCTTTTCTTTTATTTTTAATAAATGACCAGAACATCCTAGGGTTGCTTGAAATACTGTTTTCCATATTAGAAATGTATTTTTTGTAACATGCTGCGCTTAAAACATTGCATTCGTCTCTTAATCTTACAAATAACTCTCGGTCTAGAGGATTTCTGTACTTTTTGAAGCGATTGTGGTGTTTATATTTCTCTCTAAGAAGTCGTTTAAGGTCGGATGAGTACCAGGGTGGATATTTATTATTTGCAATTTTTTTTAAGGGGATACATTCCGCGATAATTTGCCTTAATTTAGTATAAAGAATGTCTACCATATCGTTGACAGAAGAACAGTCCTTAAACTCACTTTCCCACTCAATAGCAAACAAGTGACGTAGAATTATATTATAGTCTGCTTTAATAAAGTTTGGTTTTTCCACATTGTTTGCTTTCAACAAACGTTCCGTCTGTACTGGCATGTTAAATTCAAGGGGCGGATGCAAAGGGTCTTCTATTGATAAACTGTAGGCACAACGGGCAACGTCCTTTATATTATAGGTGTTAGATAGAATTAAATCTAGTATTTTTGATTTATTGTTTAGAATACTGTTGTATTGATTAAGAGTATTTATGGTCAAGAATTCAGAGAAAATTGCATATAAGTCCGTATTCTTTGGTTCAGGGTACAAATGAAAATTGTCGTTCTTTGAAAGCCATGTAATATTAGTCAGGTTAAAGTCTCCTAATATCAATGTTTGTTCATTTTTATTGAGTAGCTTCTGGATGTTTTTAGTAAACGACTCCAGTGTATCACGATGGATTGGTGGCGGTAGGTATACGCCGCTGATGTACAGTTTATTATTTTTGTTTGGACCAATGTCAACACTTATACATAGATCTTCAAACTCGCTCTCAAACTGGGGTAGTCGACATGATTTTAAGTTTCTAGAGACAGCTATTAGGACACCACCTCCGTCTTTACGCTTTTTATATATACTTGACTCACGATCTCGCCTATAGACTATGTATCTATCATCAAACAATTCAGAATCATAGACACCACTGTTCAGCCAGGTCTCAGTTAGCACTACAATGTCGAAATTATGCATAGAAATGTTTTGGAAAAAGTTGACAGTTTTGGTTTTTAAGCCTCGTACATTTTGATAATAAAAGTGTAGTGGGCAATTGAATGTGACTAGATAAAATTAATAGGAACTTGCGACTTATCGTACAACTAATAAAAACTATACAACGGATTTTAGTTTATCTAAGCTGGAGATTACAATAACCTTCGCAGATTCATCCTTTTTCATGAAAACCTTGCCGTCGCGAACCCAAACAAACTTAAATCCAAGTTCTTTTCCTCGGATACGACTTGCGGCATGTATTGCTTTATTTTCGCTAGACAGGTGTTCCGTGACATAGATGGGCTGAGGTTTCTCCGCTGCGATACCCAAGTGACTGGTATTCAGTTTGTTTTGGTTATTATCTCTGTTGTACTTCATAGAAGCGGCAAGGAAACTGTCGCGTAGGCGAGGACTACTGAATTTGACGAGAATGGAACGGGGTCTAGCGCTTTGTGTGTCTTTCTTAGCAATTCTTGTGCAGTGTAGGATGTCAGGGTCGTTAATATTGCAGCTGATGACCTTACCCAGTTGCAACACGGTGGTAACCAAGTTTTCAGACTTGTTTTCCGGCACACACTGAAGCTCGACGTTGGCGGATCTCGAGTTTTGTTCTACCAGGTTAAGACGCTGACTAAGTTGTTGAATTGAATCTCGTAAATCAGAGTTGTCCTTTTCGAGTCTCTGAATCCTGTCAGATTTATCTTCCAATGTAACTTTCATCTCCTCGTATTTCTCGTTATAGAAAGAAAGAGATTCCTTGAAACCCGATATCAGCTCATTAATTTGGCGGAACTGATCGGAAACAATATCTCTAAGTGCACTTTGTATCTCTTGTTTAATAATTTCCCTCAACGTGCCTCTCGAAAACTTAATCATTGAGTCATCATCTGTTTGAACTGGTGCGATATTGTTTTGTAACTCATTAGAGATGGAGCAGACATCAGCATTGATGTCAACAATTGGAGGGGTGATAGGTGTTGAGCGAGATGATGAACAGGGCGAACGCTCCGTGGTAGGACTCGCGAGTTTGGTCTGCCTCACAGGTGTGTTCTTATTATCACTTTTGGGTTGTTTACTTAAGCAGCTGGGGCACTTCCAGATAGATTTTTGTTTGATATTCATACCCTTAAATACCGCTTCTCGAACACCAGCACACAACAAATCATACCATTGGTGACAATTGAAGCATTGCAGGCCCTCTTTGCTATTAAAGTCATTCAGACAACCAGCACAACTCTTTGTTGACATTTTTTTCTCGTGAGTATGTTAAATGGAATTGTGTCAATAATGCGCTTTAAGCGATTCACAAAGCAGGCGGCGTTTAGCGGTGTTGTGTAAAGTAAAGCGATGAAATACTTGAAGCGCTGTGGGACGTTCTATTGCGGCACAGTTAAAAGTTCGCGACCGAAAGGTCGTAAGCGCCGTGGATAGCGCGTCACTTACGCGTTTTGTTCAACACCAAGATTTTAAAACGAAACAACACAAATATTTTTTGTAACGGCTAATTATGCTCTTGAAGGACACCGAGGATTTTAGTCAGTACAAGTCCAGTCCCTACCACCACGCCCTTTTTTTTAGCGTTTTAAAATCATCAAATGAGTCCTCCCACCCCGGGCAGGGCGGGAGAGACTGTCAGACTTCTACCGACTAAAATCCAAGGTGTCCTTCAGTAGCCTATTATGTTAAAAACTAAAATAGCTACTTCTAAGCAATTCTCACGAACCAATCACCAATGCCTCATTTCTTACGAGTACATTACTTTCAATTTTAAAATGGAAATGTTCGATGCCCTACTTTTGTCTTAATTCAACCCTAGCTACGGCCCTGCTTTACAACCGCAAAGCTAACTCATAACCGTCGTTTTGATTAAAGTTATAGCTGGAAACGATACGAAACTCCTTTGAAATAATCTCATGATTGGATAGTAGAACGTGATGTTTTGAAGCAGAAATGGCAGTTACATTATACATCAATGATTATTCATAGAAAGTCGTAAGATTAATCTTGTTGGGCAACTCGCTGCCCGACCAAGGACCATGCCCGGGTCGACGGCGCGTTGTGTCCCACGCGCGCCTCAAGGAGCGTCAGCATAGTGACGGGGCCCCCCTATAGAGGGCCACAGTCCTGCCGGGGTTGCGGGACATACGTATACCGCGACTCCGGCACACAAAGGGCTACCGAAGGACACCGTGGATTTTAGTCAGTACAAGTCTGACAGTCCCTCCCGCCCTGCCCGGGGTTGGAGGACTCATTTGATGATTTTACCACGTAAAAAAAAAAAAAAAAGATTAATCTTGTTTCAGATAACTTAATTACAACTGACAGGCCTGTTGGTCTAGTGGTTAGTGACCCTGACTGCTATGCCGGAGGTCGTGGGTTCGATTCCCACCCATACACCCGTACATATTTACAGATAAATAAAGCCAATATTTTGAACTCACATCGACTCACATAACCTAATATTTCATATTACACAATTTCCTAACGTCAAACAAAGGCCAATTAAATATTTGAAATTGAAATAGACAATGGCCAACAATGTAATGATGTCACTCTTCATTGCCCACAAAAATTGTTTAAGTGCTTTATATTAATTTGAACCACATAATTTAGATATATAGTTTGGAACAACCCAGAAGAATTATATTCCTAAGAAATCGCCATTTTTTTGGTACACAAAGTAACAATAAGATTAGAATAATTTATTAAACCATTGTTTTAAAAATTACAAGCATTTTCTTAATCTATAGCAAAAAGTTGTTTCTGTAACAGTTATTTTGACTTTCTTAATTGCAAGACAGTGGTCCCCCCTAGCTAGGCTGAGCCTATAGGTATCTTGGGGGGCGCCAATCCCTTTCTCTTTTTTCCCCTCGCCCCTCGCCATTTTCCCCCTCGCCATTCTCTTTTTCCCCTCCTTTTTTAGAGATAGATGCTATCAATTACTTCACCAGCTAGAGGTGAAGTGGAAGGGAGTGTTAGGCCCGTCATCCACCAAAGCGGAGAGGAGAGGAGAGGAGATGTGTTTGAATAAACAATCAGATGTCTGTAATATGCGTCTGTCAATAAGCGGAGAGGAGATGTGGACATCTGATTGGTTATTCAAACACATCTCCTCTCCTCTCCGCTTTGGTGGATGACGGGCCTTATCCTATTACTGACTAAAAATTGCTTTTTGTGGCACAGGGCTGGAACTTTTAGCAGCCCTGGAAAACAGGACAAGCTTAATAATACGTATGATAATGAAATTTCATCCAAAAGTGGACGGTATAGTAGTGATTGATTGAAGCAAATAAGATGCAATTTATGTTGGGACATCTCATTGGCTGTTCATTTAATTGGTTGTTACTGGCATCAAAAACAAGATTTGAATAAAAAAAAAATCGACCAAATGATAACCTACATTTTATACCGAACCTTACAACTGACACTGATGTGTTTTTTTTAAGAAACGGTTTTCCTGTACTCTTTCGGAATTCCCCGAATCTCCTATCTTCCCTATCTTGGGCACCGTCAGATTTGACTGGCCTGTTGGTCTAGTGGTTAGTGACCCTGACTGCTATGCCGGAGGTCGTGGTTTGGATTCCCACCCAGGACAAATGTTTGTGTGATGAACACGATCATTTGTTCAGTGCCTGTGTGTAATTAATCTTTTAATTCTAGAAATATACTTAAAAGTATGTTTATCAGTTGTCTAGTACCCATAACACAAGCTCTAGCTTAGCTTGGGACTAGATGGCGTTGTGTGATAGTTGTGGAATAATATTATTATTATTTGTAAGCAAAACATATGCCACGTATATTTTCATATCAAAAACATGCTCTACTATTGTTAGGTATAGAAAACAAAACACTATAGAATGTTCAATATAAGTACAAGCTTATCAAATAAATACGTGTTTAATCACTACAACGTTAATAAGTACGCCACAGCGGCACAACTCACAACTTGTGAGTGAAGAGAAACTTCACAGAATGCCACTATCAAACTATGAATTTAATATAGCGGTACAGGAAAGTTGCTCGACGCGAAATTACACAGGGATACATTAATTAGGGTGGAAGTTTGCGCCATCTTGTGACCCTGCGGTTGCCTCACCTGTGCCGAAAACCTCATTTTGTTATCTTACATCCCGTTGTGAGGACGACTGTTAACAAAGTCCTTTAATTTAGACCTTTCTGAGATGTTTTTCAAACGAAAATTATCATCATCTGCCAACTATGTTAGCAGCCGCATGCACATGAAAACCACGATTTTATTTGGAGTAAGTGTCTATCTGATTTGCACGATCGAGTGAGAAACATGATAAGTACCTCTTGGTAAGAATATATTGTCTGTCTCCGAAAATAACCTCAGTAATTGTTGACGTGTTTGATTCCGCCATAAATGTAACAAGGACTAATCAGGCACACCTCCAATCGTCAGAAATATCAATTAACAGCAGGCGGACGCATTAAACGAAAAGCCGTTAGGAAACAACAGCAATCCCATTCGAGGGCCCGCCACGTATTCAATTAACAGAATAGGATTCTGAATTGTCGTTCATAACGTTCACAAAGTTAATTAAAATATCCCTAATTGCGCACCGACTACAGATGGTGGTACGAACAAGCCGTGGCCCACGTTGGGCGCCAAAATTTCCCGCAATGTTTGTACTTTATTAGAGCAAGTTCCTCCGCCCCTGTTTGCATACAAGTTTGGGTCGCTTCCGTTTTATTTACAGACGGTTTGGAGCGTACGCCAAGTTACACGGACCCCTCACTAAATCCTCCCGGGACGTGTGCCTCGGACTCCGGCCAGGGTGCACTCCCAAGTCCGCTGCGACATGAATGTATGATTGTTAGCCACGATTATGTGTGGAAACTAAGTCGCCCCGCTCGCTGTATTAATTACGAGTCTGGCTAATGAATTGTAGGAGACAGAACTCCCATTTATAATGCTGCATGCATTTGCATCCCAAATATATTTCATATTCTGAGTTTCGTTGTAAAGTCACCTCTAAATCATTTTGCAACTGAATAACTGAAAATAAAGCATTTTGACTTCGAATTTACACTTCAAAATTCTATTACGTGCCTGAAAACGTAGTGTCAAGGAACAGAAAACAATAACAGAAAACGAAACAAAGCTATCACATTTACGAATCCTCAGAACGTGACTGGATACGTCTGATCGCTGCGGCGGACGGGAAAAAAATGAGAAATATCGCTGTCGACGTAACGCCAATCTGAATATGGAAATGGTCGCCGCCCGGATTCGCAATGCGGGTAGATAAGAATTTTATAGCAAAAGTACACCCGGCCGGGTAAACATTGTGCGAAATGTCGCGATAAGTGAACGCTACCGAATCGTCATCGGCACAATTCGCCCGATAAACCCGGCGCAACGTTTTGTATTCAACAAAAAAGACACGTTCCCGCTCGGACATACGGCGGTTAATAATATACCCAGTAAATTATTCATTTATGATAATAAGTGAAACGACGTCCAAACTTCGTGTTTTCTTTGAGTTCATGATATAAAATGGTTTTTGAGAACAGAAATGAGGTTTATTATAAAAATGGTAATAGATTGACTATAACTTTTCTACTATATTGCAAAATATATGGCGATGATGTAACTTTGTAGGTTATAACAATACGTTTTAATAACTTAAGTATTTAATTAAGCCGTAACGCGTAATGTTTACGACCGCACTAAAATAATAATTTACTGCTAGTAGAGTTATTATCCTATTATTTTCTACATGCGTTGTGTTATTGAAATAATTCGAGCGTAACAACAGAGTAATTTTAACGAAGGATAACCGGATATTTTAGTAAGATAGAGCGGTTACAACAAGGCAAAGTATGTTTAGAAATTATTAGCAAAACAAAAACGTGTCGAATTGAGAATCTTTTTTCTTTCGTGCTATTGGTAAATATTACTCCGTTTCATAAACTCGCTCTGCTTCTGTGGAAAAGAAATTACACAGCCACCAGAGAACAGTCACATTTTCACAGGACGATCATCACCATCTGCCTGCCTTTTCCCAACTATATTGGGGTCGGCTTCCAATCGAACCAGATGCATCTAGATATCAGTATTTTACATGAAGCGACTGCCTATCGGACCTCCACAACCCAGTAATGATGGTAAGACTTGTTGTCAGACTTTAGAGCTTCTGACTATTAGGAACGACTATCAAAGATCTACAAATGACAGCCGGGACTAACGGCTTTACGTTCTTTCCGAGGCACGGAGGAAACTCGCTATGACAGATGGTCACCCTGGATGAGACCAACCTCGGCAAGCGCGGATTAACCCGGAAGATCGGCCTATGCGGCTGTATATATTTAGCCACGAGCTCCTCAAACACATTTTCACAGGACGATGAATCTGGTAAACAAGATCCACAATGTCTGCTTCTGGCTTGCAGTGGCAATTTATACGTCTTTAAAGGATCAAAGATTAAGTTATCACAACAAAACATGATAAAATATAGTCAGGAAACCAAAGCAATTAAGCTATAGAGCTACATAACAATGGTTGGAACTGTGCCCGATTCTAATGTTTCCTTGCAGTGGTTGTGTGTGACCCTACCATGTTTATTGTAACCATAGGACGTTCAAGTGGGCCTCAATAGGCCACAGAAGTTAGAGAACACGCAGAGAAATGACTAGCTACCTGTACGAGAACTTCTGGTTGCAACCGTGACAGCAAGACACACTAGTTGACTACACAATATTTCTAGTAATAAATACTAAGTAGTAGAGCTAACAAAGACTTAGTAATAAATACTAAGTAGTAGAGATAACACGGACTTAGTATTTATTACTAGAAATTTTGTGAAGTCAACTACTGAGTCTTGCTGTCACGGTTGCAACCAGAAGTTCTCGTATACATTTCTCTGCATGAATAAATAAATATGACAGCGTTAAAAAACTATATCATTATTGATCTTGATCCTTTTTTCAGTTAATCATTGCCCCACACTAGGAATTTCTCGTGGGTGCCTTAACAGACATATAAAGGAAAATATTTCTTCCGTGCGGGAATTAAACCCGCAATATGCACCGCAGCAGTCCAATCGCTCAGCTATTGCACCAAATAATTCGAATTGAATTTTTGGATGTGTTAGTTATTGAAAAGGCTAAAAAGAAATATAAAATATCGGTACGACTTATAGCAGCCAGGCAGCAGAGGGGAAAGTCATCATCAGCCTATAAATGTTCCCACTGATGGGACACAGTCCTCCTCTCTGTGAGAGGGAGTGGGCCATAATCCACCACGGGGGCCCAGTGCGGGTTGGTAGAGGGGAAAGTACGGGGAATATATAGTATATTGTAATATAGTGGACCAAATGGCCTTAATATGTAATATGCAATAACGCATGACGGTTATTTGAAATGATTAGTGATTTGGCGCTGTTTTGTATAATTAGTTTTTGGCTTTCTGCCTAACTTGTTTAAAGCAATGGCTTGTGATAATTGTGGTAAACAGTGTTAGATAAATAAATTGTAAGCATAATACACAATATGAGAAGGTTTTTAATCAAATATCAACTTTATGTACAGTCTACAAAACAGTAAAATAAAAGAGCCAAAGATGACTATTTTAAACTTTCATATTAAAAGACGAATAAGAAATATATACTTGTTGTATATACTGTTCAGACGTCAGCACATCAATATATCTACTCCAAACTATCTTTATTTAAAAGATTTTCAAAATCACAATATGGTAAAATGGTCATCATCTGCCTAGCCTTTTCCCAACTATATTGGGGTCGGCTTCCAGTCGAACCAGATTCAGCTGGATATCAGTATTTTACATGGAGCGACTGCCTGTCGGACCTCCACAACCCAGTAACTGGGTAATACGATACCCCATGGTAAGACTGGTTGTCAGACTTTAGAGCTTCTGACTAACAGTAACGACTGTCAGAGATCTACAAATGACAGCCGGGACCAACGGCTTTACGTGCTTTCCGAGGCACGGAGGAAACTCGCTATGACAGATGGTCACCCATCCACAGACCAACCTCGGCAAGCGCGGCTTAACCCGGAAGATCGGCCTGTGCGGCTGTGATTATTTAGCCACGAGCTCCTAATATGGTAAAATGGTACCTAATTAATTTGTTCATGTTCGAATGGTATAGTTTGGGGTATATTTGTCCCTTTTAAAATGTGGAAAAAGACTAGAAGCCAAAGCGAAGTACCTAATTGAAGATAAAAAAATACTTTATCTGATAAGAAGATACAACTTTTACACAAGTTCATTTTTTTTTTACCTAATTCATAACTCTAATAAATAACTTCTTACTTGAAAAGCTTAAAAACTCCTTGAAAGATATTAAAACTCGGACGATATAAACAATCCTGTGGTGACAGCGCCATCTATCAAACGAAGCGAGAACTACTAAGGCCATAAAACCCTGAGACAGACGCTGACAAAGTGTCCGTACTTAACTAAAACCGATGTAATTAATCAACCGCTTTTTTATTTCATTTCATAAAAGCGCTTTACGCTTGAAGATTAGATAAGTATTTAATCCCGAAATCGTTGGTTAGTAAAACCCTAATTAATTTAAACTGTCGTTTGATTTGATTGGCTGTTTGCGTTTGCTTTTCAACCAATCAAATGAGTTTACGTGAGATTTGGATGTGGGTATGTTTGTTTAGGCTATCAGAATTTTAAGGTGAGTAAACAAAGCGTTATCTGCTAATGGCAATATTGTCGGATTTAACGTAGAAAAGGGTTTTTCACACACGTATCTTGGTACGTCAGTTATCTGTCGTGTACCTAAGCATAAAAGATATTATATTCTTACAATTCTTGTATCATCAGCATCACCCACTTCCCCGACCCTTTTTCTTACTGGGGTCGGCAACTATCATCATTTTTAGAGGGGGGGGGTATTACAACGTCTTAAAACCAGGCTTGTTCCGGCGAGTGAAAGTGACAGAGCAAAGACATTGTAATACCTACCCATGTGGTCTACCCGAGGTGGCGCTAGACGATTTATATGTATAGCACTGTCTCTTTACCACACTGGAATTACTTTCGCTTTAAGACATCGTGGTGGGCAACCAGGTGATAGGTACGACGAATTTTGGCAACCAGATGATACGCTAAATTTTGGCAACCAGGTGATACGATAAATTTTGGCAATAATGGTTGTCAAACATAGAATCTGGGGTTATGAGATGATGATGAAAATCGCATGACGTGTCGAGACCAACTGCGTGACATGCTTTCATAGGCACCACTATGTAATCGACGGTCACTAATGCCGGGCGCGAAAGGTCTCCATCTATCACCTCCGTGAGGACACGGCGGTGCTCTGCCCAAGCGTGGCAGTCCTGCACCGTATGCTCCACCGTGTCCTTCGGCGATCTTCGCATTGGTGACACCCGGGCCTTTATCGCCGATCGAGCAAACTTTACCGCCATTTATCTTTAAATTTTTGCTCCGAAACTAATAAAAGTTCCTCAAGACAATCTCGATCAAGGCTTAAAATAAGCCTTGTTTCTTACAAAAACCATCGTTATTTTATTATACATATTTTAATTCGCACGAAAATAGATTTTCTTCTTGCCGTCATAGTTATAGCATGCAGTAATGACTGAACTAATCTTATTACCATAACACTTACCATGAACAGTGAGCTCGGAATCTCGGTTGATCTCGTACAGCCTCAGCGCCTCGTCCAGCTCCAACTGCGTCGATATCGTGCACGGATCACCTTCCTCGTCCACCCACTTCATCGTGAACACCTAGAATTAAAAAAAAAATAGTCAGTTGTTTGCAGTTAAGAGGAACTCGTGGCTAAATAATTACAGCCGCACAGGCCGATCTTCCAGATTAAGCCGCGCTCGCCAAGATTAGTATGTGGATGGGTGACTGTCTGTCAGAGCGAGTTTCCTCCGTGTCTCGGAAAGTCGTTAATATTTGACAGTCGTTACTATAAGTCAGACGCTCGAAAAGTCAACCAGTCTTACCATAGGGTATCTTATTACCTAGCGACTGCCTATCGGACCTCCACAACTCAATAAGAGTTGTAGAAGTCCGATAGGCAGTCGCTCCATGTAAAAAACTGATATTCAGCTGCATCTGGTTCGACAGGAAGCGACCCCAATATAGATGGGAAAAGGGTAAGCAGATGAGTTGGCAATTAAGAGCCGCTTTCATCATGTTCCACGCGCGGCTCTGGAGCAGCAAACTGACTGACTCTATGGGGGTTTCGTAAAACCCCCATAGAGTCAAAGGCCTGCCAGGGTCACAGGACTCTTTAAAAAGGGCACCGGCAGTGGACCGCATGGGGCAACTGGTATCCACCCTATTCCTTCAGTTTTGTAAGTAAGAATTTAACAGCGATTTTACCACCCAAAAACACAAGCATTTTCATACAGAGCCAAACCGGCCTTTTTCATTTAATTTCATTGAGCTGAAAATTTTGCATAAGCTTATGAACATTTGGCAGGGTTGGCGCAGTGGCTGAGCGATTGAACTGTTGTGTCCGATCGCGGGTTCGATTTTCGCACGCAAATATTTGTAGGATCTACAAGTAGTTGTTCCGGGTCTGGGCGTTTGTCTGTGAGTTTATATATCTACTGATCAGAGGGACACGCATTGGAGCATCCACACGACAGGCTATACGCATACGGGCAAAGAGACCACTTAGGCACACAGTTCCTAAGGAAGAGTTTTTGCCTGCATCCCAAGGTGCACCGGCCCGAAAAACTGGTCTTCCCCCCGGACGTATCCGAGAGGGAACTCCAGTCCACGGGCGCACGTGGAGGTTTCCTGTCATAGCACCCCAGTTACATATTGTTAGAAATACAAGGTCACACCAACCTGATCGGGCATAAAGCGGCATATCGCCACCATCTCCTGCGTAAACTCCTCAAAGTTGATGTTATGGTTGATGTACGTGATCATCACATCACCATTGTACACCGTCTTCACACGCACATCATTCTGATGGTTATCTTGATTCACCAATTGGGTCGGCATCATGACAGGCTTATTTTACTCTTCGTTAAATGCTAAGCCTGGAAAAAAGATTTTTTTTTAAATATTCCTCTAGTAGTAATTAACATACAGAAGCGTTAGTGGGAAGTATTTTTTGCTACACCTTCCCAGTGAAAACACTAAAGGCCTATCCGCACACAAATAGTGCCGACACGTTCCGGTCAGTACCGATTCTTCTTATTTTTCAACCTTTAGTTACCCAATGCTGAGTATTATAGGTGTCGTAGAACAGGATTGCAAAGTGTTAAAAAATAGCAGCTGGTTGGTTAGTTTACGTTGGTGCTGTTAAAACCTTTTCCTCATCCCCCTTACAAAATGCCTCTTGGTGACTACTATACATTATAATTTATATTGAATAACATTCAGGCATATTACAATAGTAACAAGTATTTTTAATTGCATTAGATAAAATTTCAATAACAATGAATCTGATGAATTTTTGATGATAAAATTTACCATCTGGTTTGTTATCTAAAAAAACGCAGTTGCGGATAACATTTAAATCTCAATTAATTTACTTTTCCGTAACACTTTTGAAACAAATTATTACTTTATTTACTATTCATTGACACCTATTATGCAGAAGGAAGTCTTCGTACCATAATTATGATAACTACTGAAAATTTACACCTGACTTATGTCAAGCTAATATTTAGAACAAAGTTATATAACTAGGTATTAAGCTGTAAAACAAATTGTTTGCGTAAAATGTAAAACATAATCTAGCTATTAACTACTGCTACAAGGTTTCAGTATCAGAATAATCTGTCTTAAGGATAGCATTGAGTATTGGCAATAAGCTTGCCCCTTAGTAAATGAGAATTGACCTCGGGTAGCTATGGTCAAATGGACAAATGGAATTTCAATATTCTTACTAAATGACCTAGTTTCTGGCAACTTATATATATATATATATATATATATTATATATATTACTTAGAATAGCCATAGCTTTAATTGTGATTTAATGACTTGGTTTTGGTTGTCTTAAAAACTGTGCGCCAATGACAACTTTCATAAACTACACAATTTTAAAACCAATTTATCATTCAACAACATTCATCTTATTCTGTCACTTCAAGGTTGCAGCATCATCACTTCATAATCATATACTACTTATTGAAATTTATTTCAAGTACAAGTATAAGTTTATCACATATCCTGACTATTCAAATAAATTTGGTTTTTTTGTGCTCCAGAAATCATCAAATGGTTCCTAGAAACGCATAGGACTTGGAGAGAATTCAAAGCGGAATAAGTCATGGCTGTTAGACTCGTAACAACTAAGAATTCACCATGTTCCTTTGGATGGTGCTTTGCATTACAGAACCCATGTCCTTTTAAAAGGTAATGGCTTATAATATACAGGGGCGCTTACTCTGAGGGTGCTGGGGTGCTCCAGCTCCCACGAGAGGTAAATAGTGGGCCAAGCATCCACAACTTACCTCTCAAAAATATGAGTACTTACTCGTACTTAATAATGTAGCTAGGAGTGTCTTTAAAAAAACTGGGGCACCCACGGGAATTTTAAAAACTCGGTACCCCTGCATAACATCATACCTATATTTCATCAATGGGTTAGCTGAAGGTATGTCTATATTTTTGTGTCATATAGTTGGAGTCAGCCTATCACCTTCAATTACGCACAAATACAGACCCAGCGCTGCTATTGAGAAATTCCTAATGGAATATCTGTCAACACTTTGCCTGTGAATCAAACCCTGAACATACCACCTTACAAACATAACCATACTTAGCAGTTACACTTATAAATACTGAACCAATAAGATAGTTACTGGATTTTGATTTAATTTAAACTCAACACACCCAAATGTTTATGTCAGGAACATTACAAAGTAGGTGCAGCTAAAAATTTGAATACAATGCCATATTACTACAACAAAGCCCTATTGTTTCCTAACTATAAGGTTATTAACAAATCAATTTAAACTTTTCAATAGTTTTCAGACTATGTTTCTCTCAAAAAGTCCAGGGATGTACTAAAAATATGTGGGGTGACAAAGAAATGCAGCAGCAACGATCATAGGGTTTCTAGAGGCCACAACTTGGCCATAACCTAGTGCAAATGGGATTAACTTATTTGCAATCTCTGCACCACTTTATACCTTACTAACAAAAGCTAATTGCGGCTTCTCTTCACCAACTTCCCGTTTAGGCACGTTTAATACAACCTTCATAATAATAACTGTGATAACATTCCCATAACGTGAATCATTTGAATAAAGTGTAATTAAGTACACAATGCAAACCTTTACGAGTATTCACACTTCACGTAACTATGTCCTTCAGTGCTCACACAAAAATGGATCACAATCCCATTGATAAAAGTCTTAATTTATGTAATACACGGTAATTATCGAAATTAAATGTAATAACAACAAAACTTTGACACACACAACATTATTCACAAACTGACATTCAACAGGAAACAGTTACATGTTTTCATTGAAGATGACGCTTTCTTTCTTCCTATAGGAATTTCTACGAGAGAGAGTGAAATAGGTATACCGGCGTCTCACTACCAAGGCAACATTCCATTGTAAAGTTTATAGTGACGTGCCAGCTGTTTCCGGCACCTTTAAAACAAACATGTTCAATCATCGAATGTTTATAAAAAAAAATACTTTATTTTATCAACGAACGATTATTAACAACGATGTGTAGTCTGTGAATGCATTTTATAGCGATTAGCGAGTATTTCCCTACTTGATCAGTAAAACTGTGAGTAAAACTTTGGGGGAGTCGAGAATATCAGGGCAAAATCGTTCAGAAATTAACAGAAACTTCACAGTGGAACACTAACCTAAATAAAATTTCTGAACGAAATCCCTTCATGTCAAATTACGTCAAGTTATCAATTCGGGCTGGGATTTCATTTATTTGGATTAAAACAATTTTAACTTTGTAAACACTTGTAATTAATTTTACATATTTATTTGCATTTTTTATATTCTCGTTTCATCATGGTAAGTTGAGTTATTGTTTACTAGAAGTGCTTGAACGTTCTGTAACACTATTTGTTATGATGACTAATGCACCAAAATTAACGGAATTTAATAAATTTATGTTATGTTTTATCGTGATTGCAGACTGACCAACAAATGGATTGTGCGTTAGATTTGATGCGGAGGCTGCCTCCGCAGCAGATTGAGAAAAACTTGACGGATTTGATAGATCTCGTGCCTAGTATGTGTGATGACCTGCTATCGTCGGTGGACCAGCCTCTAAAGATTGCTCAGGACCGCAGTACGGGGAAGGATTACTTGCTGTGCGACTACAACCGCGACGGGGACTCTTACAGATCGCCGTGGTCAAATACATACGACCCTCCTCTAGAAGATGGGTCTATGCCTTCAGAGAGACTCAGGAAACTAGAAATCGACGCTAATCACGCCTTTGATCAGTACAGAGAAATGTACTTCGAAGGAGGTGTGAGCTCTGTGTACCTGTGGGACATGGATCACGGATTTGCTGGTTAGTTTTGTCCTTGATAACAAATATAGGTTAGGTACAGGAAAAAAGGAGATAATTATTACAGTCATTTTATTTACATTTATTTTATGTTTTATTACATGCTATGTTTTATTAAAGATAGCTCTTTAATCCACTACACTTGTAATTTTGAATGATGCACTTTAGTGTCTGAACCTGATAATCTAAATGTGAAAATTCATTTAAAGAAGGTAGTGTTTTTGTTTATTTATGTCTTATCAATCATTGATAGATATGGCTTAAAATTAAATGTAACTAGTAGCATAGTTACATACAAATAAATTGGAAAATGGCCAGGAGAGTGATGAGTTATTAATATCCAGTAGTTGACATTTTATAAAATAAATGATGTTTGTTTTATAAACCAAAATCATGCATTTTTATCTGAAGTGGAATAACTGCAGTCTACAAAAAGAATGCAAGAGACACACATTTCTAAACTGTGTGTATTTTGTTAAATAAGTTGTGTGATGTAACTAAATAAAAAAATGTACCTACTTTCTTTATTTTTACACAACTGCCCCAAAAAGGAGTGCTAAGGTTTTAGGGTTACATTACACAACATAAGGTTTAACACATGTTTTTAGTAGATGGTGATTGAAAATATAACGAGGAAATAGCATTTCTTTGAACCAAAAATTAGAAGAAATGTGTCTAGCATTGGGCCTGTTTAGTGTCCACATCAGTCCTACAAAGCCTGTGTCCCAGAAGTGGGGACATTACAGGCTTAACTATGCTAGAAACAAAATTCACAGAATTTTATAACCATTATATTATATTCCAGGTGTAATATTGATAAAGAAAGCTGGCGATGGATCCCAAAAGATCAAAGGATGCTGGGACTCCATCCACGTTGTTGAAGTGATTGAGAAAAGCTCGGGTCGCAACGCTCATTACAAACTCACATCCACGGCCATGCTGTGGCTGCAAACCAATAAAGAAAGCAGTGGAACTATGAACCTTGGCGGCAGTCTTACTAGACAGGTATGCAAGTTAAAAAATGAACATTTTCATTTAAAAATACTAAACTAATGAAATATACGTGAAGAAACAAAGAGGTAGGTATATATAGGGAAACATAATTTAAGTTTTTTTTTTCAATTTGTTTATATTCCAATCTAGCCTAAAAAGGCTAATAAGCAATTTATATCTAACTTAATTTGCTAACAGTAAAATTATATCGATTAAGGGGGAGTCACTTTCTTATTGTGTCCATATAAATAACTAGGCACTAATTTTCACTCACTGTAGGTAGTCACAAATAAATTACACTACACTAACTCAAAAGGCTTAGTCCTTTTCAGCCTTCTTACTAGTTTCATTATAATTTAAGTGAAAATTATAAAGAGAAATGAGTGTATAGGTTTGATTGAACACGTTAATCTCAAGAACTACTGGTCTGAATTAAAAAAATATTTTTGCGTTGGATAGCCCATTTATCCAGGTAGTCTATTATAAGCTACACACCATCATGCTATGACTAGAAGTAACCAAACAGCGGGTGAAACAGAAGGGAACAGCTAATGATAGTACAAAGTTTCAACAACAACTACAGACTACTTAACTAGACAAAGGCAATAGAACAGTCATATCATGTATTTTAATGCTACACTTTATTATTTGACTTGTGTTGTACTACTTTTTATCCCAGTAGTATAATCCCTGAGACAATAATATTATCTTACTTCAGCCCGCAAAACTTTGGGCATAAACTAGTGCTTCTGATATTTCATTTCATTTTCATTTATTTTATTCATAAAACAATTTACTCAAAAATGCATGTAATGTGGTCATTATTTTGACAACCTTGTTTGAGCAAAGTCGCCTTTGCCGGAGTGTTTCAAGGAGCGGCCAGTAATGTTTTTGCTGGCCGCTCTACAGGTCGGCAATACATTGCCGGCCGCTATTTTGACGTTTCAACGTTTTAAAAAAACAAATGCAAAAAGATTTTATTTAAAACACAGCTGTTTGTATTATAAAGAGGTAGGCACAAAAAGATTGTATTCCATATTTAAAAAAAAATACAAAGAAGTAACAAAAGCGCGGTTCAGCGAAATTTTAATTTTTATTTAGTGACTTTTTTTTGCTTTAAGTAAGTGAAGAAAATATACCTAACAGTCAAACACCGCATTAAAATTATCGCAAACTATTAGTAAGTAATATGAAACCCGGAAACCCGGTGTTGAATTTTAGTAACTGTACTTTTCATATTGTTATTTTAATTAATTTTCTAGTTAATACCTATATGTATTTTATTTAAATCACTTGCTGGTTTTATTTAGGTTAGGTACTTGCATTTTTGAGTAAAGCACTATACAAGCCTTGGCCCATTATGGCTCTTCGCTGGTCACGCTATGATTGCCTCGAGCTAGCCTAGCTACGCTCTAGGCCTTCCAGCTTGGCCATCATGCAGCCCTTGCTGTCCTCACTGTAAAGGCCTCGGTCTCCGGCCTCGGCCTTTATCTCAGCTCGTCCATCAAGTGGTGCATGCTGACCGCGCTGTGTCGGCCTGGAGCTGCGCTAGGCTGCGCTGTCGGCCATCATCAGCGCGACCAGCAAAGTAGCCATTATAGGCCGCGGCAGTAATGTACTATTACATTGGGTATGGATGTGTTACAAAAAAAAACAGATAACAATATGCCAATAATGACATTATATCTCAGAATTATTAATTAACCTAAAACTCATTACAATACAAAAAATATCATCCTCTTTCCTTCATAAACTACTCTTATATCTACCTTATCTATGGCAATCTGTCATAAGGTCATAATAAACTTCATTGTCTATTCCAGGCGGAACAGGACTCAGCAGTAAGCGACGTGACGCCGCACATCGTGAACATCGGCCGCATGGTTGAGGATATGGAGAATAAGATCAGGAACACGCTCAATGATATCTATTTTGGTAATAAATCTTTTTGCTTTGCTCACACTATAAGAAATGGTCAATGGATAGTCAGTAAAAAAGAATAAAGGATGATTCACGTTACACCGTGTCGCGACCGGGACGCGTATTTCCAAAGCCTATTATACTATTTCAGTCACGAGTCAGACTATAATCGATTAACTTTTGTTTGTTCATATTTCTCAACAATACCTAATCTATCTCAGTAAAAAACTTGACTCAAATAGATTAGCTTTTTATTTTGATATTGCACGCACGGTCGAGCCACAGTTAGGCATAAATCACTGCATACAACGGCCGGGACACGGCACAGTGCAGCGTGAATCATCCTTAATGCTTAATATCATTATATTAGTTTTGTTGCCTTTTAGATATCCTTTTCGGCAAAGGACTAAAAAGGACATAATGCCTTATCTGTACTATCTTAGCAATTGATTAGCAGATTAATTCATAAATGCAATTGGACAATCTACCGAATTTTACACCATTTACAAATATGAAATATTTTAACTCTTTTTTTTTTTTGGAAAGTTAAATTCGATTGCAAGCAGGATTCACCATCTGATTCAGTATATCAGAAGCTCTTTCTAACCGAGCTATCATCGGTGGAGCATACGGTGCAAGACTGCCCAGCTCGGGCGGAGCACCGACGTGTCCTCACGGCTGCGATAGGCGGAGACCTCTCGCGCCCGGCATTGGTTGCGGCCATGCTGCGGGGCGAGACGGAGTGGGAAGCGGTCAGCTCCTTCTACGAGGCAGTAATGCTCGTAAAGGAGGAGGCAGGCCGCGAGCGAGAGAGGACAGCGTCCTCCCTCCGCCCCACCGCGGCGTAGGACGCCCACGGCGACGGACGTCGCGCGACGATCTCCGGCCACCGTAGGCGCGGGCATGCGGGCAGCGAGTAAAGGGCAACTCGCTGCCCGACCAAGGACCATGCCCGGGTCGACGGCGCGTTGTGTCCCACGCGCGCCTCAAAGAGCGTCAGCATAATGACGGGGCCCCCCTCTCAGAGGGCCAAAGCCTGCCGGGGTCGCGGGATTATTCCCTTACCGTAACCCCGGAACTTAACAGGCTATGAAGGACACCGTAGATTTTAGTCAGTAGAAGTCTGACAGTCCCTCCCGCCCTGCCCGGGGTTGGAGGACTCATTTGATGATTTTACCACGCTAAAAAAAAAAAAAAAAAACCGAGCTATCACAACAAGTAACACGCTCCTTGTGACTAAATTATTTGGGGATATCAAACCTGCCAAGTCTTGCCAACAGATATCTTGATAAACATTTTTGGCTTGTTTTTCATAGAAAATTAAATAACTCTACATATTAAACTTGACGTAGGTCACTCCGCGGGTGCTCACAGTTAGGATCAAGTCACACCGAGAAACGACGCTGCATGCTATTTCAATAGAGCTACTCAAAATCTAACTTTATTTACTACCCGAAAAGACACATTTTCACTATAATTGTGTCACATCACATCTCGGTGTGAACTGACTGATAGGGGCTTTACCCATGGCGCGACACGATTGCAATTCGACCGCTTCCAACTCCAACTGAAAATCAACCTTACCACTACTACATATGACATAAAACGCGTTGTTATCTACGGGTAAATGAAAAACCAAACACGATCGCCACGACGACGATGTCAAGTCAATCGAATTGCATCATTATTTCTTTTTAGCAAGGTTGATTTTCACTTGTAGTTGGAATAGGTCGATCCGATCGCGCCGGAGGTAAAGTTCCATAGAGTCCGCGCAACCACTCATGACCTTAGACGCGGCGCTAGTGTCTACGTCTTTACAACGAATCGCATTAAAAAAATGTAGTAACACTTTTCCGCATTCGTTGCGCGCACTCTATTCACATCTCCGTCTAATCTTGACTGGCCTGTTGGTCTAGTGGTTAGTGACCCTGACTGCTATACCGGGGGTCGTGGGTTCGATTCCCACCCAGGACAAATGTTAGTGTGATAAGCATGATCATTTGTTCTGTGTCTGGATGTAATTTATCTATGACATGTATGTATTTAGAAATAAGTATGTTTATCAGTTGCGCTGCAATCGATTTATAATCCCCACCATCTCTTCCCACATTATAGTATACAACCATTGCTCTATCCAGGTAAAACGAAGGACATAGTGAACGGCCTTCGATCAGTTGTGCCAGCCGAAGTGGTGCGTCGCAAGGCCGCCCTGCAGCATGACTTGGCCGTCGCGCTACAACGCAGGCACGTCGCTCGGGATGAATGAGTAGACGCCTGCCAGTGTGCGACGCCCTGTTTACGTGAGTTACCTGTCATTCATTTTATAGGGGGTTAGCGGACTGTGTAAGGGGTTACTGGACTGTATAAAGGGGTAGTGGGACTGTAAAAGGTTCGCAGAACTCTAAAGGGATCGCGGTACTGTCTAAAGGGTTGCGGGACTGTAAGGCCGAGACTCCACCAAAGCTGTGCGAGTCGAGACGTGTTTTGAACAACCAATAGAATTGCATTGCCGGAGTGGAGGTGTGTCAATAACGCAATTCTATTGGTTGTTCAAAACACGTCTCGACTCGCACAGCTTTGGTGGAGTCTCGGCCTAAGGTTCGCGGGGCTGCCTAAAGGGTTGCAGAACTGCCTAATATGGGTTTCTTGTCCTACCTAAGGGGTCGTGGGACTGGCCTGTCTCAACAGGTAACCATGACCTTTTTACCACCTTCAAAATATAAAAAGTAAGGGCATCTGGCAGCAAACCAAATGTTTTGACACACAGTAAGCAAAGTGATGGGATATTTGTCGAAATACCGATGATGAATGGAGTGTTCTTGGGTTAGTGCTGCTTAGGGGGTCTAAAAGCCAGTTTAGCAGAATCATAATGTGAATTGCAATGAAAAAAATGTTACCCAGTCCCAACTTTAATCTCGCAGCTTATGGATACTGTGTGTGTCCATCGTTTGTTGGTAAACCTTGACTAATGGTGCGAGCACACACGGCGTCGCGGGGCCACACCGCAACTGTCACTGCTTTACTCCTTGTAATAAAGGGCCGATTACACGACACGTGCCCTAAGTCCCTTATTTCCAAAGGATTGGGTGGTGTGATCGCTGTTAGGTCCCCAATTTTCGATGGATTGGGTGGTGTGATCGCTGTTAGGCTGAGGATACTAACAGCTTAGGGAACGATGAATCGTATAGTGTAATCGGCCCTTAAGTACTTCAATAAATAAATATTAATTCTTGAATGTTTTATTTTCAGATGAGGTGGAGATATTGGGTAAATTATGTTAATTAAGGATCGCTCACGAAAAGAAATGTGAACTTACGAAATTGTGGAAACTTATGAAGGATAATTTAATATTATAATAAAAAATATATTTCTCGTCTATTAATAAAATAGTGTATTGAATTTAGAAATAAATCAATGCGGCCAGTATGGTGCTTTGAACAAAATAGTCCTTATAATTATATATTTTTTCTTCATAGATATTATTGGACTTGTAAGCTTGTAAACTATGTAAAAAATGTCTCATTATGTATAGATTTTGGAATAAAATTCGCCCAAGTATCATCCATCTCGGTAACATTTGCATTTCATTGCTTAGTATTTTCTTTGATTGTAGGTCATAAAGAAATGTATTTTTAACTTGTAAGGTTCTTTATAAGAGATACAGCATACGTCATTATTAATAATGTTTTTTTTTTTTTTTTTTTTTTTTTTTTTTTTTTTTTTTATTGGCAAGTCGCTATTTGCGCAATGCCACTAACAAAAAACGAGGAAACTTGGTAGAAAATGAAAGGTTAATTTAGGACACGGAATTTGGATGGATATTGGATAGGATTATTAGGGAAAGCATTAACAAAAATAAATATTATATGCGTATATTATTGTCAGTGATAAATGATGATAGATACATATATACTTTTGAGTCATTAGAAGCCAGTAAAACAGAGATGGAGGTAGGAAAAGCAATGTTATAAGAAAGTAAACTAGATATAAAAGAATCATGACTAAGAAGAGGACAGGAAAAAAACAAATGATTTAAATCGCCAACATCACCACATTCGCAAAGGTCACTGGCAACGATCTGCAATCGGGCAAGGTGGACTTTGGAGCAATTGTGACCCAACCTCATACGAATAAGACAACTGGTAGCAACCTTACCAAAGTTAATTTTAAAAAACCATGGTCTCTTGGGAATACAAGTTTGAATATGAGAATAATATTTTCCTTTAGTAGTGCTGCTGTCCGCCCACAACTTGCTCCAGGCATCCCAAAGAAAGTTCATTGGCAAATTCGCCAAGTCGTGACTAAAGTTAATGTAAGGGAACAAATCACCACAGTCTACAGCCTCATTAGCCAGTTGATCGGCTCTCACATTTCCTGCGATACTACTATGGCCAGGTATCCAAGCGAGAGAAACTTCAAGACCTAATTTAAAGCATTTATACAAGAGACCTCTAATAAAAAGAACTAAGGGAAGTATTGGTTTACATTTAAAAGGATTTCTTTCAATAGCCTGCAGTGCACTTAGAGCGTCTGTGAATATTATTGCCTTTTCCAACTTCATGATGCAAATATACTCTAAGGCTTTGAACAGTCCAAAACATTCACCAGTAAATACTGATGATTCAGGAGGAAGCTTGATTTTTTGTACTATGTCATATTGCGAGTGAAAAACCCCAACTCCAACATTTCCCAAAGAAGAGTGCTTAGACGCGTCTGTGTAAATATGATGCCAATTTTCCCATCGCAAGCCTTTTACAAAATTATCATTTTTATTAATGCCTAGGTTGAGGATAACATTCGGAGTAAAAACTAATGATTCATATGAATGATTGAAGAGAGGAAATGATAATGACTGGTAAATTGGAGCTTGTAAAGCCATAAATTTTTTAAAGCTAACAATAAGACAAGGAAGAGATTTATTAGACCAATAACGGGAAGAATTGATTTGATCTAGAAGAGACTGCAATTTTTGACGTAACGGATGATTAGAAAATTGAAATGAACGGAATAGAAATTTGTCAGCAAGATACTGACGTCTAAGTGAAAGAGGAGGATCTACAGTTTCAACCTGTAATGCATTTATTGGGCTTGATCTCATAGCTCCAGTCACTATTCGTAGTGCTTTTGATTGAATTCTGTCTAATTTTTTAAAAGCAGCTGAATTTCCAGGTTCCAATAAAAAAGTTCCATAGTCAAGCACACTTCTAACTATTGCGTTATATATTAATTTTAATGAATAGGGGTGGGCACCCCACCAGACCCCCGATAAACATCTTAATATATTTAGCCTTTGCTCACATCTTGCCGTTATATAATCACAGTGTGGAATACCAGTAAGTTTACTATCTAAAACCACTCCTAAAAATTTTACCGAAGATTTCACAGGTATTAAATTATCATCATAATATACAGAAACAGGGGGAGGAAGGCGCATCCTGGTAAAAAGTACAACTGAACTTTTAGAAGTAGATAGCTCAAGGCCATTGTTATCCATCCATTTTTTTAAAAGGCTGAGACCCGATGTCATTGTATTACAAGCCGTCTGAATAGAGCTATGAGGGCAATATAAAAGAAGATCATCAGCGTATTGTAGCACTTTTACTTTATTGTTTAAAGAACTCTCAAGATCGTAAGTGTAGATGTCATATAACAGAGGGCTGAGAACTAATCCTTGAGGAAGACCTTTCCAAACGACTCTAGATTCACATCTAGAATCCTGAAGTGTAAGATTAATATACCTCTCAGATAACATATTTAGAATGAAGTTTGTTAGTAAAATGGGGACATTTAACTGCTCCAGTTTATATTTTAATTTTGATATTACAACATTATCATAAGCAGAGTTAATGTCAAGAAAAGCAGAAATTATGGATTGATTCGAAGAAAATGCTAATCTAATATCAGTGACAAAGATGCTTAAACTATCTATGGTACTTTTGCCACGCCTAAAACCAAATTGACTATCACTGAGTAGTTTCTTGTTTTCTAAATACCACTCTAACCTATTTTTAACTAAATGCTCTGTGATTTTTAGCAAAACCGATGATAGAGCAATTGGTCTGTAAGAAGCGCTACTCGATGGACTTTTGTTAGGTTTGAGAATAGGTATAATATCTTGGGCTTTCCATGAGAGCGGAATATTCCCAGATATCATAATGTTATTAATTAGTTTTAAAAAATAGAGAAGAGATGTGTCACTCATATTTGATAGAAAAGAGTACGGAATACCATCTGCACCCGGAGCGGAGTCTTTACTGTGACGTACAACACCTCTAAGTTCTTCTAAACTAAATGGACTATTAAGGTCACTAAGAGAATCTAATGTTGAAAGGGGAATAGAGTTTGGAATAATATTTTCCGGGACAGATGAGGGAGCTAAGTTATCTAAAAAACTATTTACCAGCTCAGGTGGAAGGAATGCGGTAGATGAATCTGTAAACGCTGTTCTAAACCTTCTGATATTCCGCCATACCACAGATGGTTTAACGTTAGGAGAAATAGACTGACAGAATGATCTCCAGCTTTCAAATTTCTTTTTTTTAAATAATTTTTTTGTTTCTGAAATTGAGGCGCTCAGACTAATAAAATTTTCTTCGGTAGAATTTTCAAGATAGGCAAGTTCACACTGCTTCCTTTTTTTTATTGCTTCTGTACAATCTTTGTCCCACCATGGCGGAGATGGAATTTTGTTTCGTATCTTTTTTAGAGGAAAAAGTTTATCAGCCGTTTTTATCATGGCTTCAGATAAGGCGTCGGCACATAACTGTTCATCACCAAATTTAATTTCTGGAAGATCAAAAACAATAATATCTAAATGCTCTTTAAATTTTTGCCAATCCACATCACCCAGTTTGTACTTCAACCGTGGAGCGCTCTTAGAATAATGTTTTTGGCTGTCGGGAAATGATAAAACTATAGGAAAATGATCACTACCAAATGAGGAAAGCATAACTTCCCAAGTCAAACGCGAAGCCAATTTGTCAGAGCAAATTGACAAATCAGGAGCACTAGCACCCTCATGTGGAGAAGTGCGTCGAGTTGGGGACCCAGTATTTAATAAACAAAGATTGAGACTATCTAGAATGTCAAGTAAGGTGCTACCATAGTTATTTGTTGACGAACTTCCCCAGACTTCATGCTGGGAATTAAAATCACCTAAAACTATAAATGGTTTAGGAAGAATTGAAAAAATATTTACAATTTCATTAAAAATTACAACAGATGGACGAGGAATATATACAGAAACAAAACAAATATTATCTACAACTGCTGCAATAACAGAAAAATCATTATTATGAGGTGGGATTGTGAAAAATGAAAATGAATGATGATGTTTGATGAGTAAAGCAACACCGCCATACCCATCAGAGCGGTCTTCTCTGAGACATGCATAACCAGGAATCCTAAACAAAGACCCTGGTTTAAGCCATGTCTCTTGAAGAGCAAAAACAAAAGGTTTATATTTATTTACAATATGTATAATTTCTGATTTTTTATTAATTGCACTTCGGCAATTCCATTGTAGGACTTTGTTGTCCATGATTATTATTAGTAATTGATGATGATGATTCAGAAACTGCATTTAATACAGTGGCAGCGATGGACGGTGAAAGGTGATGTGTTTGAGTTAGTGATTTTATCAAAGCAATGATTAGTTCATTAACAGATAAGGCAGATAAATCATCCTTAGGGATGAGGGCACAGCCATCTTTTGATTGAGGTACACTCCTAGCAAGGTCCTGATGGAACTGCTGATCATAACCTTTAGAAAAGTGGGGTGGGGACCGAGGTTTAATAAAAACTGTTTTTTTATATGATGTTTTATTTTGTTTGGATGGTGAGTAATGAGGAGGAACAGAAGCATTAATATGGCTTGAAGTTGTGGGAGAGGAAAGTAAGGCATCAGCATATGATATTTTAGAGATTGTGGGATGAAGCTTTGAAGCTTCAGCATATGAAATACATGACTTGGCCATGGATTCTTTAATGTTTTTTTGACGGTCATATTCTAAACATTTCTTGCTAGTAGCCTCATGAAAGCCGTTGCAAAGGCAACAAGATAGATTATCGTCAGATACTGTACACTCATCCCCAGAGTGGCCTTGACCGCACTTATAACAGCGTGGTTTAGACCTGCATTGATTTTTGACATGGCCATATCTGCAACAATTATAACATTGTATTGTTGGATAAATGTACAAGTCCACAGAAAGTGCTGTATAACACATATATACACGCTTTGGGAGAATTTGTCCATCAAAAGTTAAAATAACTGTTTCGGTATTTTTTAATAAAGGTTCATTATCAACAATAGTTTTTCTTTTAATTCTTCTTATCTTTAATATTTTGCCGCAACCAATTGGCACAGAGATGTTATCAATTATATCATCATCTGTCCATTCAATAGGTACGCCTCTGACGACACCCATGCGAGTCACAGAAAATGTGGGGATAAAAGCTTTGTAGCACTCTCTTTCCAACAATTTGCTGGTTATGAATAAGTTTGCATCATTAAAATTCGAAAAAGCAACAACCAGCCTGTTACGACCTATTTTCTTAAGACTACCATTTACAATATTTTTAAAAGAATTCCTTTTCAAAAATCGCCCGAAAGTAATTGGATTTAAAAAAGTGTTGTCGTTAGAGGCAGTTTGCTCCCTCTGAACGTGTACTAAAAACGGAGCAGCATCGGAAGAATTATATAAGAGCCGAGCAACTGGAGCGGGACGCTGAGACGACCCACTCGGATCGTCTGTACCAGCCCTTAACAAAGTACGCGGAGGATCAGAAGCCTTATTTTTAGTGTCATTTATAGTATGTTCCACCTCACCACAATCACAATCGTTGTGACGTTTCCCGCCACTTTTGCGCCTTTTTTGTTGCAGTGTTTGCAAATTGAAGGCCGAGCAGAGACCCTTTTGCGTTTTGAGCTGTTGTTGGATGTTAGTGATAACGAGCAATCAGTTTCAACGGCACTAGTTTCGTTATTAGATATTGTCACATAGTGACCTATTTCCGATGGTGCCGTCCCTCCGGGGTCATCCGGAGGATCCATATTAAACAACAAAAAGAACTAAAAAAACTTACCAAATTTGAAGAAAAAACTATCACTACACTAAATCTAAATAAAAAGTTGAAATATATACAAAAACTTAATCTAATCCAATATCTAATTAAATATTAAAACAGAGCCAAGAAAAACCACGTCCGCCAACTTCAGGTTTCCCGCGCTTTTTCATTAATAATGTTAAGGCAATGCAACAAGCCAATTTAATGTTGCAATTTATTTCACATAATAACAATAGATTTTAATTGGCCTCTCTAAATATATATTTATCCGAATTTTGGGTTTTTATTTACCTTACCTTACCTCACCAGCAGTATTCGTGTAATGGAACATTATCCGCCTTACCACAAAAAGATAAACACCCGTTGTACGCTTGTCTAAAAAAAGTGTAACTGCAAAACGACCCTTATATCAAGGAAGAAAATAATGTCTTAATGACTGTCGATTTTTTTTAGACAAGTGTTCAACGGGTGTTTATTTTTTTGTGGTAATACGGTAGGTATATTATACGTTCGAGTTTGATGAGGAGTATAAAGGTCATAGCACATTATACCAGCACCGCAACTGCACAGCTGCAGCACGGCGTCACTTTGAATTTGGGCTACGGCTAGCCGTTGGCGTGTTAACTGCGCGTTGTACAGGAGGTGTAAGCACGCAGTTCGCGCACCGTCTGTGAGGTGCAGCTTGCTGTCACCGTGAACATATTGTTATAAGGCATACGTTTCGCTAGCAACTCGAAGTCGGCCGCCGCGCCGTAAGCACGCCGTCTGCTCGCTTGCAGCGCACGGGCTGCGAGGCGAGTTGTATGTTAGCGGTAAGCGCGCTGACTTCCCGCCGTTGGCCTTTTCATATTGACATTATGAAATATATTATATGACACATGATCTAAGGCTCTTATTTGAATGACAGGGTAACTGCTGGGTTGTAGTCGTGCCGTTGCCGCGCCGGTATAGTGTGCCATGACCTTAAGGGTTACACCACATCTGGCAGCACGGAATCAACCGAGACAATGCGACAGCACCCGATCGCTTCGCGGATTCCGCCGCGTGCTATCGCATTATGCATTCTGTCTCGGTCTAGCTAATGGCAGTTCTAAGCGACAGAAAGAGAAAGGGCGACTGAAAAAGGCGATTCCGTGCTGCCAGATATGTTTCAACCCTAAGCCGTGGTATAAGGTTCAATTTATACTAGAGCGCAGAGTCGAAGCGCATAAAAGCGATAAATTCTTTACAACTTACAACTAAAGCGAAACAGCACGATTCACGATCAGCGTTGGTCACGCGCGAATTCTGAAGAATGCGCGCGACTTTTTGAAATCTTAGAAGTAAAGTGCGCTTCGATGCGCTTCGACTCTGCGCTAGTTTACATTGACCCTAATAAATTACAATGCTTGCGGCCCGCCGCACAACCAAGGGATAATAGGTAAGGGCAGCCCCTTATAGTTTGTGATAAAAGGGCATCGGAATCCAATTTCTAAGGAACGTTATGGTGTTTGCGTCGATGTAGCTCGAAATTCCAATTTTCTTGTGTTTTTTGCAATTTGCAGGCCAGTGGTTGTACGTTGATTAAAATATTATTCGCGGCTGTAAGACTTATGTAGTTATAGAATTATAATCAACAAAATCATCAATACGACGCTCTACGTTCATAAAGCTGTATCTATGTGACTTTTTCTGTTTTTTTTTTGTTTCTATCTAGGTACGCCTTTATGGCACGCGGGCAGCGAGTAAAGGGCAACTCGCTGCCCGACCAAGGACCATGCCCGGGTCGACGGCGCGTTGTGTCCCACGCGCGCCTCAAAGAGCGTCAGCATAATGACGGGGCCCCCTCTCAGAGGGCCAAAGCCTGCCGGGGTCGCGGGATTATTCCCTTACCGTAACCCCGGAACTTAACAGGCTATGAAGGACACCGTGGATTTTAGTCAGTAGAAGTCTGACAGTCCCTCCCGCCCTGCCCGGGGTTGGAGGACTCATTTGATGATTTTACCACGCTAAAAAAAAAAAAAAAAAAACAACAACAAAATTATCAAAAAACTCGCTCCATCAGCTCTCACATAGAAAAGGTGCATCATGTTAAAATCTCCGAAATCTAACTACGATGCACCTTTTCTTTTCTATTGTGAGAATTGATGGAGCGAATTTTTTTAATAATTTTTATATTTAAAATTATACTTGTTATTACCGCAACACATCTTTCTTTACATATAATAAATTCTTTACATATAATAAAATCGTAGAGCTGTCATTCCTGTACATTGAATATTTTTTTCTTTTTGTATTTTTTTCGAGATAAGGGATCGATTCTGATGCCAAATCAACTTTTTTTTTCTTTCGAATTTTTTTATGTTTTTTTGATTTGATCTATCTCTTAAACTACTGTAAAGTTGTCGATCAAATTTTACTCAAATATTCCTAATAATATGCTTCTGTTGATAGGCTATGTATCATTACGCTATTTTTCCTGGGAGATAAGCAATTTTAAATTTTGTTGTTTTTATCTGTTTGTTTTTAGTTGGAAGCTAATCCACTGGATATTATTTAGTCAATTTTTCCCCAAATATTCCTTAAACTGCTCTTCTATTAATAGGATATGTATAATTACGCTATTCCCTTTGGGGGATTAGCAATTTTATAATATGTTGATTTTCAGTCATTGATGACATTTTGTATAAGAACCGCTATTTGAAAACACTGTCAGCGTACTAGCCAGTCTGGTTGGTATCCTGCTTGACTTTCGTGCAAGGGGTCTCTGGATCAAATCTCGCTGTTTCTTTTTTTCACTTTTTGAGTTTTCTTATATTTGTCCTGAGAGTTTCAAATAATTAAAAAAAAATGTGTATACTTTTATTTCAATATTATTCGCGATTTTAAATCATTACTATTTTTTTTTCAATAGTTTTCTAGGATATAAATCTACACTGATTTAAATTGTAGGTAGTAAGTTGGATATTTTTTTAAATTGTAATTGTTTCGAGGTGTGGAATTTTATAGATTAGAAAAAATTGTATTTATTTATGTTTTGAATTGGTGTTCAAACCAGTGCATAGATTCTGTTTTAAACGACGACAAGTTGTACTCATCGAGTCAGATAATTAGTTATTTTTTAGGTATCACGCGGAATGCAAGGGAGAAGAGCAATGCTATCGTACGTTCAATTTGCAGCGATACTGTAAACCACTGTAAACACTGTAACCCAAAAATGATAGTCTAAATGTTTAAAATAAACACGGTTCTTTGAAATTAATGTCGCTCAAATAAGGACGTTTCCTATGCAAACTATGTACCTAGATATAACATTATTGATCTAAACTAATAATAAAAATGCAAGTATGTTTGTTTTTTACCTTTTCACGCATTACTACCTACTGAATCGATCGTCCCAAAATTTAGCATACACGTTGTCAGGAGTATAGACACGGATATAAGGTATCTTACATCCCGAATAACAGAAGAGAGCTGTTGCCGAGAAAACAATTACGATCATATTCCAGATGGCGCCACACGATCCGTATTGTTTCGCAAATTCTAAAATAACGCAAGCGAAGCCGCGGGCAAACACTAGTATATTTATAAAGTTACAACATGTCACTGGCCTGCAAATTGCAGAAAACATAAAAAAAAATTGAATTTCGCGGGCTACATCAAAGCAATCACCTTAAAAAATTGTTCGTTCTTCGCAGACCAGAGGCGCTGTTCTATTTTTCCATACAAGAAACGCTGTAAATACTGAAGACGCTGCAGACAGTGGTCCGACCGGCGCGGGGGCGAGAAAAAGAGTAACTATTGGCGATTAAAAGTATTTGAGTCAGGCTATAAAACGATGTCAAAATTATCACTCTATATGACTCTATATTAAGTATGTTAGGAGTTATTCTCACTCGTGCCCGGACACACTGTATACATACAGTAGCTTTTTCAGGGGAAGGCGCAGACAAACTAGTTAAAAAGTATTTATATAATGTGTAAATAAGTTCTCTCATGAATCTCTTGAATCTTGAACATGTTGTTGAACGATAATGTGAACGTGACGTTCACATGAACGTCAATGTTAACCCTAGAAAGATAGTCTGCGTAAAATTTACGCATGCGATTTCGAAATATAGCTCTGTCTTTATAAATAGCGCGAATCCATAGCTGTGCGTTTAGGACATCTCATTAGTCATTGGGGGCTACCGTAATGTGCACGAGTCAATAAGGTATGTGTAACCGATTTTGAAATATAACGACCAAGTGCGTCAAAATTACGCATGATTATCTTTTAAGTGACTTTCAAGATTTTGACTTGTCTATTCTTTTTATTTATTTTCATCTTTCTATAACTGTATTTCATTACTTATATTATCAGTTTGCTTATATAGATATTGAAGCAAAAATATAACATAATGGAGTAGTAGAAACTTGGACGAAGACCATATCCTGGCCAGCCGTATGCAAAGCGACGACGAGCTTCTCTGTGAGGAAACCGACTGTGAAGCAGCGGACCATGAAAGTGAAGATGACTTGCAGAGCGATACAGAAGAAGTTTTTATAGATGAGTCACAAAAAGAACAGCTCCTTTTCCCTTTTATAATGAGAAATTGTAGAGAAAATCAATGTGTCGTAAGCCTTACGTTGAAATTTTCCAAAGTTGTTTGTAACAGATTTTCACAAAATCTGTATGTTTCTAATATATCTTAGATATTGTAATTGTTGATTTTGTGCTATAAAAATGCTGATTATCATAGAAAAAAATAAATGAAGACTAAGTGTAAGAAAATTGATCATTTGTAGCAGAAGATTAAAATTATTTTTTTATTTAATAAATAAATAAATAAAAATAAATTATCTGCAGTCTTATTTTTTCTAATACATGTGCTAATATATATAACATACGATTTTAATGAAATATATTAATAAACCTCAATCTACAGCTAGTTATAGCACATGCGTCAATTTTACGCATGACTATCTTCTCCGTAGTACACAATATGATTATCTTTCTAGGGTTAATGTTCCTTCATTTTGACACTTGTCGAGTGTTAAACTGTCAAAATCAAAAACTACGAAATTTTTTTACGGATAATCCGAATAATAGTAAAATCGAAGTTTTTGTTGAAGCAGGTTTTTAATTGTTATTTTATAATGGCAGAGCCTATAACAATAGACGATGATGATGTGGTGATGGTAGGTGATCTGCAAGTCCAACAATTAAAGGTATGATATTCTGCTTTATTCACAACTTACTTGGAACCCATGTTTGTAAGTACTATTTTATATTTCAGTCATAATGTGTTATTACCTGTTTAAATCCCATGATTTATTGGATTTAAGCGGTAGAAAATCACACAAGACTTGCGAGTTTTAGTTTTTTATTAATTTATTTAGTTACTCAGGTTGCCATGTCCTTATCAAGCCCATTGAAAGATTTTGCATATTTAAAATAATAAACAAATGACACTATATCAAGAAGAGTCAAGTTGCAGGAAATAACTGCAATCTTTGTTATAATATAAGATTGATAAATGTTTAATAATAGATGTCCTATGAGTATAGCACAAGAAAACAATGTGAATCCAGTTGAATAAACATAGCCAATTTCTAGATTTATATACACCATGACTTTTTAGTCGTCTTACAAAAGGGGTTCAAGGCAAGTTTTTTTTTAATCATTAATAATTTTTAATAAATAGGTACATTAGAAATATCTCAGTGGATCCCAAATGGCGGTAAATGACAACACGGCAGGCCCAGAAGGAGATGGCGGGATGAGTTGGACTCATTTTTAAGGGATTGGCCTACAATCGCATTGGATCGCGAAAAGTGGAAGGAGGGAAGGGAGGCCTTTGCCCTGCAGTGGGCCGACACAGGCTCGTATGAAAAAAAAAAATTAGAAATATGAAACACCCTGTTAAAATGTTTACATATCAAGCTGTAGAATATACCCACCCAGCGCAATATCAAGCAGATCATTCCATCCCCATTTTCTATGAGACAAGGGTGTTTTAACTACGCCTTGTGTCATAATAAAGAATTAAAATTTTATTTTTAAAATTTTAAAATCTCTTAAATCCCTATTATTTATTATAAACGTGTTCTAGTAATTGCATACATGAACTGGGCTGCTTTTGTAAGATGACTAAAAAGTCACGGTGTATGAAATAAAACAAATTCATTTGAATTTATTTAATTATTATAAAAACTGTTAGTTTATGAGAAACAGAAAGTCAACAGACGTAACACAGATTTGTAAGTAGTCACTGAAGTCTACTTGAAAGAAAATATTTAGATTTTGACAATACAGCACTGCCCAAAAAAAATTATCCAAATTTTTAAAATAGGTATATATTATTTCTTCCAGGAACCCGTTATTATAGACGATGAAGACGATGATAAAATTAACAAAGATAAAACAGTTATTGGACAAAGTATTTCAACAGAAGACACAATTTTTCTAGATGATGACGCTCCAACAACAACTAGAAAAGAAACAACAACAACTAAAAAATTAAAGGATAATAAAATAGAAAAATCATTTGTTACTAATCTGGAAAATAATAGGCTTTTGGATAAGATTGTAACAAGAGTTACAACTATGGAAAATGCTACTGGAATGCATAGGGTCATACAGAAAACACTGCTGCCATTGTATAGAGATGCAAATAATAGATTTAAGGAGTCAGATGAATTCAGAACGCTGTTGAAAAAGACATACAAGCTGTTGATGAAAGACCCCGATCACAAGTTTCTACATATCAAAACATTATGTGAAGAATTGAAATCAGGAGGGTTAAGAAGAAAAGTGCCATTTGTTACTCTGGCAACTAATGTGAAAAAAAATGGCGTTGAAACAGATTATAGAGGTTTGTTGCTATTATTACCTTACAATCACTATCGCTACATAATATAAAACGAAAGTCTCTTCCTGGTGTCTCTTTGAAACTATGCAACAGATTTTGATGCGGTTTTCTTTAATAGGTAGAGTGATTCAAGAGGAAGGTTTATATGTATATAACATGCATAATATAGTAGAGAGTGCAGTGCGGAGCTTTTTTTTTCATTTATAATTACAAAATTTTCTCACATTCCAGACTTAACCAGTAGTAGTAAAGAAATGGATCGAAGTAAAAATAATAATGTAGAAATTACACCAATTCCTGAAATTAATCGAAAAAATTACATTACTCAAAATAAACGGAAAAAAAATGGTAAAGGAAAAAAAAGAGGTGTAAAGAAAAAAAAAGTCACACCCACAAGAGCCCCAATTGAGACAAGATCTTGTGTAATTGTAACACAAACAGAAAAGACTGAAGTTATAGAATTAGATGATTCTGAGACGGAATCACAAGGTGAAGTTCAAGATGATCCGAAAAATGATGTCATTTTTATGGACGAAACAGACCAGAAAAATGATATTTCAGACACATTGCAAAAAGAAGCATTAGAAGTACCTCAAGAGTTTAACAAAGTCCTAAAAGTTAGATTAGAAGATTGTTGCAAAGAAACTAAAGAAATTCAAAAAGATTCTCATAATCAAAATAAATTGGTACAAGAAAATCAAGTGACACAAAAAGATTCTCATAATCAAAATAAATTGGTACAAGAAAATCAAGTTTTACAAAGAGATTCTCATAATGAAAATAGAATGGTACAACCAACATTGGAAGAGAATATTTACAAAAACAATGTAGTAACAAAATCAACATTAGAAAAAGATTCTGACAAACAAAATTTATTGACAAAAACTCTAACAATATTTCCGATAGATTTAGACAAAAGACATAGATTACTTACAATGGGAAAAGTTTGTACAACAGTACCAGTAACAGTAGAAACCGTTAAGGAACCATCAATAATATCAAACATTTACGACCGTCAAGGTAAATTGATAGGATTAGAAATAGATCCAGAATCGAGCAAACAATTTCGAAGAAGACAACCTATGATAACAAATTATGCTGCAAGCGGGAACCCTGTGATAGTAGATGCTTTTTCTTACAAAGAAAATTCAGAGCCACAGGCAATAGATACTAACACACAAAATAAAATACCACTAGAATCAGAATTGAGCAAACAGTATAACAGGACACAACCAATAATACAATGTTATGCTGTAAATGGGAACCCTGTGATAACAGGTGCTTTTTCTTACAAAGAAAATACAATGCCACCAGCAACAGATACAAACACACAAAATAAAGTGCTACTAGAATCAGAATTGAGTAAACAATATAAAACAATACAACCAATTATAACAAATTATGCTGACAGAGGGAACCCTGTGATAACAGGAGCTTTTTCTTACAAAGAAAATACAATGCCGCAAGCAACAGATACAAACACACAATATAAAGTGCTACTAGAATCAGAATTGAGTAAACAGTATAAAACAATACAACCAATTATAACAAATTATGCTGATAGAGGAAACCCTGTGATAACAGGAGCTTTTTCTTACAATGAGAATACAGAGTCACAAGCAACAGATACTAACACACAAAAAGTGCTACAAGACAGAGAAGATGCTGCCAAAAATGGAAGATCATCAAATAATGACACGGATTATGATCTTTTAATTCCCCAGACCTGTCTAGCACTTGTAGAAAACAAACCTGTTGAACCGAAAATAGATGTGGTTAATAAACCTGTAACACTACTTCCTGGACATATAACAGTAGGTTCTGGAACTAAATTGGTAGGACCTAGACCTGTAGTGGTAGCTCCTATACCTGTGAACGTCATTTATGAACCTGGAATGGGAGTTCGTAAACCTGTAAAAGAAGTTGAACACGATCGTAAAACACTAAATACAATCGCTCAACTTGAGGCACATATTGCTGATTTAAAAAAATGTATTGATAAATTAGAAGAAACAGAAGTTATATCCGAAAGATATAATGAGTCAGCATACTACGTGTGTTCAAAGTGAGTTTCGTTTTATAAATACGTAGCTGTTCCTGTCTACAAAGTTTCAAAACAAAAATAATTTTTGAATTCAAACCTTGAGGTTAACACAATCAGTATAATTATTAGCTTTGACTGAAAAAGTTAAGTTTTGTCTTTTAAGCTTCAAATATCACGTAAAAGAATGGATCCATTAATTTTAATAATTAACAACTCATACCTAAAAAGAGAGATTTGAATGTTTGAAACTCAAAAACTACTAGAGCTATAACAAAAAAAAATTAATGGTAGAAAACTAACAGGGGCCTAATGTCCCCCCGGGTGCTCCTCACAGGTGGAATTACAGCAGACTTAAATTCAACATTTGATATTTTAGGTACAAAGAAGATATTGTGAAAACCTACAAAAAGATTTGTGAATTAAAAGGAGATAGCCAAGCCTTAGTGAAAAAGCGACAGATCCGACTGCAAGTCACAGAAGGACATCCGCCTGGACCTGCTAAGAGGCTGGAGGAATTACTGAATAGGTCGATAGATTCAAAAGGAGAAGTGCCATTCCCTAGCTTTCCCGACGTATTAAAATGTGTGGTAGATGAGGATCTGTGGCAAGATCTACGCTGGGATAGGTATAAGATTATGCAAGAAGGTAAGAATAAAATCATTTCCTTCAATAGAATAGAGGGCGGTTTTAAAGGTTATGCTTTACAAACCCTATTGTTACGTTACTATCCAACTATACAGACTATACAGAGACATAATCTGTGCTTACCGTCAGGCAACTTTGTGCACTCCACGTAAGTCCACGTAGGACTGTCCTACATGCATATTCCTCACTAACGTATGCTCAAACTTTTTACGCATAAACGACGTAAGGATATGGTTTGCCTTTCTATTAATCTTTTAACCGCGCGAGTAGCATATATGCGACAAAGGCCCTAACGCCCGTATCGTATTTATGCGACAGAGACTATTCACGATCTATAGTGTTGAATCATGACCCATTTTGACAATAATGGCGCATTTACATTAAGTCGGTTAGACCGTATTCGGCTGCAGGCCGTATTCGGTCACCGACTAATATAAACAGGTATTCGTTTGGCCGTATTCGGTCGAGCCCGTTGTCGGTGTCGAGTGCGCCGTGCCCCGCCCGTCACCCGCCCGCATCAGTCAAGTCGCCGAATTCGGTTAACCGACCAATGTAAACAACTCAATTTAGGTAAGCGTTTCAGTTAAACCGAATGCGGCCGCCGCCTTCGGTGACCGGCCTCAAACCGACCTAATGTAAATGAGCCATAAATCGTTTGAACCCGTCAAATTGACAAAGATCAAAGTCGTCATCATGGATATGTATGTTTGCGCGAATGTGGATCTAATTGTATTTGAATGTCTGTAGGAAAATAATGCGCGGATAAAAGGTTAAAGCCAATGATATTTGAGTACCTAAACAGATAAGTGTTATGTTATGAGCGCGCAAAACGTGAAGAACTGAAGACCAGAAAATGTCCTACGTGGGACAATTTGCTAGTCTATAATGCCGACGTAAGGGGGGATTGATAACGCGTGGCGCTGTTTGTTTATCTAGCTGTCACTTGTTTTCTTATTGCGTTATAACAAGCTATCCTTTTTAGTTGTAGTGAAATGTAATGAGTGAATAAAAAAGTGTGTATGTGTGCTGCCGCTCGGCGCGGAACAGTTTTTTCTGTTGTTTTGTAAGTGTATAACGCTGTATATTAGAATATCATTGGTTAAAGCCAATTCTGCTCTAGCAAGCCATCACATTCGGAACTTGAGTAGTCGCTTTTAGAATGATCTCAATAAAATCTGCAAAATAGATTCTCTTCCAAAATACAAATGCACGGACTAGTTCGATTTTTTCAGTCAAATACCCTTAGATGGATTGTTTTTTTTGCTTCATAATGATTTTAATTCTAAAGACAGTTGTGACAGGTTTCCAGTGATAATTATTGATGATAATAAATGTTACAGCCGTAGCGTTATTCCGTCAATGCGGACAGGCGCTGCGCAAACGGCGACAGCAGCGAGAGTACAAGGATCTCTTGAGTTTTATTCGCAACGAACAAGAAACCGACGACCCTGCTGAAAAAGATCCAGTTTTAATGGCTAAATTGGAAGAGAATAAACGAATTGCTCGGAAAAACGAAGAAGAAATTTTAGACAGGTGAGTTTAACATAGCCGTAAACTCGTAAATATAATAGTTTTAAACTATGGTGTTTGAAACTATGTATATGTTTAGATAACTGCAACTTTACAAACGTTATGCCGGTTCCATACGCTTGCCGTGTTTGCCAAACAGAAGGGGACGGCGCTATACCAGAAAGCCAGGCGCAAATAATTCTATCTCGTTTCTTAGTATAGCGCCGTCTCTTTCTGTTTGGCAAACACGGCAAGCGTGTGGATCTGGCATTAAACATTACTAGTGCTTGCCCATATTCCATACACGTTTTGTACGTTCTCTTCTACAGGTGCTTACATGTTCACTTTCCATAATTGAACTTATTTTTGTAAAGGCCCACAATATTACTTTAGACAAATATTTCCATGTGTCCCTCAAGGTAGTGTTTTAGGACTTCACTTGTTCATTATCTATGCTGAAACTATTATTTCTTTCTATTATGATCTGTACCGAATTTTCGCTCTTTTACTTTGGCAGTATTTACAGATTTTCTTGTATAAAAAAATGGAACAGCGCCTCTGGTGTGCGAAAAAGGAACAAATTTTTCCCTTGAAAATTATAAACACTGAAAACTCGTGCTAAGGGTACAGTACCCTTAGCACGAATTTTCAGTATTTGAGACGTAAACTGCAACTTTGACAATTTCAAATTGTCAATTTTCAAGGAATAAACTAAGGCCTATGTTCAGCAGTGGACGTCCTATGGCTGAGATGATGATGATGATGATGATGAAACTAGTTCTGTCTTAGCACACCAGAGGCGCTATTCCATTTTTACATACAAAAACGGTGTACCTAAATACTGGAACAAATCTGTAAAGTAAAAGAGTGAAAATTCGTGCTAAAGGTACTGCTTGGATTTTACAGAAAACTTAAATATCGGCATTCATTTTTAATTATAATATTTACAGATACGTGGCTATGGAGCAAAACCCAAATATGTATGCGGCGGAATTTTATTCTGATAAAAATTCTAGTGATTCAGACTCTGAAAGTGAACAAAATATTCCTTCGGCAGGAGAGAGTTCAAGAAATACCATTGATAGTGCTTCAACATTACCAAATCATGTTAATGCTCCGCCTAATAGCACTAGTAACCACAGCAATGAAGGATCAAGTTCGAATACCAGTAATATACTTGTTAGTAACTTAGTACTAACTCCAACATTAGTTACACCTCCAGACAATACAAGTCCTTTATTAATGACCTACTTACTAAATAATCCAGGACCACCACAAAAACTTGAGAACTACATGAATGAAAATCCACCGTCAATGAGAGATCGACTAATAATGTATGATGATAGTAACGAAGATTCAGATAAAGAAAGTGAAGAATCCGACATTTCAGACTATGAAGAAAAATTTAATATTGAAACAGAATTAACAGTTACGGATACAACAGTTGGTTTCAGTAATGAGATAAGCAAAAAAGGTGATCTGACTACTGGTGGTAGAATAAGTAATATTGAAAATGAAAACCTTACAACAAATAATCAACCATGTAATATAAATGATTCTGCTGATGGTATTAAACAAAACTGTGATTCTAGTATTAGTATAGAAGGTGCTTCCGTTAAAATAGAAGATCGTGTCAAAACCGAACCAGAGGATGTTCAAAATATGTTTGACGAGTTGGGAGATGGCTTTGTATGTCAAGTGTTTGATATTGAAGACCCTTTCTTAGTAATAGAAATATCTTCAGACGAGTCTTCGGATGATGAGGAATTATAACCAATTATAATCTTTGTTTATTGTTTGCAATATTAATATGAGATTCCTTTTAGCATACCCACTACTAGCTATTAGTTTTTGAAACCTATCGCACACAGGGTGTAGGGCCACACTAACGGGAAATGCCGACACGCCGTGGCGGTAAGGCCTCACTCCTAAACCTCCCTTAAAAAAACGTTTGGTGAGGACCTGCGCCACGCCAGGCACAAGGTGAGAACACCGTTGCACATCTCTAGTGACTCGTCACACCTCACGTTTTGCTCTAGTGTATCTACAGAAGAACCTGAGAATATGCAATCGCCCTTTCGCCGTACACCACCGCACCGTATAGATTACACCCGCCGAACCCGGGGCGGGCACAAATAACACAAAATATTGTGTTGCGAAATCTTTTCGAGGCCGCAACGAGCCAATTTTTTGTGACTAGAATCGCTAGAGGTATGCCAGTGTTTTTTTCTCTGTAAAAGCCAGAGAGGTATGATACTACTACCTGACATTGATAGTTATGTATTACGCATACTACACTAGGCACACCTTTGAGGAGAGGCTGGAGAGGCACCACGGCGTCCTCACCTTCGCCTGCCGTAGGTCCTCACCGGACACGGTTGATTCGGGAAGTCAGTGTCTGATTGGAACAATGACAATAAAGCATTGGAAAGAAATAAACGCCATAGTGACATCTCGCGCACGGTATTGGTCAGGGCCATGCTGTAGGGCAAGACGAAGAAGTGGAAAGCAGTCGCAGTGGAAAGGAGGCGAACGTCGTGAGTTTGTAATCTGTGGTCGTGAGGTTACAGAATAGCGCGGGTTCGATCCCTGCACGGAACTAATATTTCGTATGACCTACAAGTAGGGTTTAGGCGCAATAATCCTAAGGTTCAGCACAGACCGAGAGAAATAATCTTTACGGATCGCGTATGCTCGAGCTTACGCGCGATCTCCCTTTGAACACAACCTCTCCTCTCCGCTTTGGTGGATACCGGGCCTAATAGAGATGGGTCGCGCATGGTCAAGCACACTAGGTACTTAGTCTGTGGTGGTCGAGCATGCGGTCTGTGCTGACCCTTAGGCTTTTAGTGCATTAGCCATTTTTGTTGTTCTGGGTCTGGATGTTTGAGTACCTTCTTGTCTCTAGGAGAAATAGAGTAATTCCTAATGTGCGAGCAATGTTTTCTAGAAACAAAATAAAGTGACCCCAATGATATTATAGTGACCCAGATACTAGAAACACATTGTATACTTACATCTTGTTTGGTATACCTACACATTTGAAATGTCACTTACGGGATATCTTCCGTGATTATTTATTTGTTTGAGCTCCCGAAATTTCGACGCTGTTGCAAGCGCCATGATGACCGGTTGACTGGAGATTGCGGGTGGATGAAAATAATTTGTTAGGAGCAGACAAATCTGTCTACCCTCTTCTTTCTTTGTCTCTTGTTACGCGCACTACTCGAACTCGACACTAAGTAAATAGAGAAGCAAGTGTCGGTCCTCAGCAGCAGATAGACCAACTTCTAATAGTTGGGGAGCCCAGGAAGGGATTTTTGCTGTTACTCCAGCGCGTCAGATTATTATAAGGGAGAATCCTTGCACCCTTTAATGTACCTGTACCAAATATCAACCCTTTATCTGGTGGGGTTTGTCTGGGAGAACCCGTCAGATTAGTAAAAAAAAATCGATCCGCAGAAATACTCGAGCGCGTCAGATTAAGAAAAGGTAGATTAATTACGTTCAGAAGAGTGTATATTTCAATAATCTGACAATTTGAGCGTGGCATTAGGAAATGAGCGAGTACTGAAGTTGTAAAAAAAAAACGTTATTTTGAAATACTCGAGCGCGTTTCATTTTTTTTTTTATTGAAGGTTACACTGTAAAAATCATACTCACTAATAATCTGACGTTTTCCATGGGGCGAAGTCGGTAGAATCGTAAAGAAAAGGTGAAGTACCAGTTAGTTCGCTACTATCGGTCGTGATTTAATGTATGTGGCGTTCCGAGCAATAATATGGCATGCCAGGCATGGAAAGAGGCGATTGTTATTGGTCATCAGTCAGGCAAGCCCAAGTCCGAGTCCATGAGTTACCGTCCTATCAGTTTCCTGAATGTTCGCGGAAAAATCTAAGAGAGACTTATTTATAAGCGAATACTACTACTTATTTATACTTTTTTATTTACATCTTCATTTCAGCCCGTTAGGTGCTTCGGTACTTTGACAGCAAAAATCCCATTAACAAAATTTTCCGCCTTTTATTAAATTAATTTGTTACAAAAAAATGTGATACATGAAGAACCGCTCTACCGATTTTGTGCAAACTTCACATAAACCAACTACTAAATAGTCTGAACAAAGTTAAATATTTGGTTTGGATGGGTGAGCCCTTTCTTGAGTTATAAAATTACAACGAAAAGTGCCATTGATTTTTATATGATATGTATAAATAAACTTCAGGACTGACCACTTAACTTCTTTGTTTTTTTTTTTTTAACGTGGTAAAATCATCAAATGAGTCCTCCCACCCCGAGCAGGGCGGGAGGGACTGTCAGACTCGTACTGACTAAAATCAACGGTGTCCTTCATAGCCCTTTATGTTCCGGGGTCACGGTGATGGAATAAGTCCCGTGACCCTGGCAGGCTTTGGCCCTCTGACCACTGAACTTGGCACCTATTTAGATTTCACTTATTTTGTCCGTGAAGTCGTAAACCAAGGCATATATCATAATTGAACTTGGCTCTCATTTGACATTTATGTTTTTGATAGGATTTTAATGATGTAGACGAGTTTCTATTTGTAATTACTACATTTAATTTAATTTTATACTTTTTTATGCGTGAATGCAGTTATCTTCTTTATAAATTTATTTTAAGATGCTCAGAATAGCGATATCCCTCCGTATAATTGTCAGATTATTATTCAGGAGGACTATGATATCAATTTGAACCTCCTGCATAAAAATCTGACGCGCTAGAGTATCTCGAGATTACGTTTTTTTTTTACAGATAGAAATATGAATTATTACTTTGCGCCACATCCAAATCGTCAGACATTTTAATACGACACTTTTTAGGGTTTACTTTACATACACTTTGAATATCTGACGCGCTCGAGTACTTCTGTACAACTGTTTTTTTTTACAGTTTCAAAGCTCTTTACAAGCTCTCCCCCTCACTAAAATAGAAAACTTGTCAGAAACTTTTTTTCTTTTTAGAACATAATCTTTCAAATCCAATAGGTCTCCATGACGCTCGAGTAACTGCAAATTTAGCATCCTCGGCTCCCCTACTATAAGGAGGTGCCTGGGTTTGTTTGGATACAGGAGGTACCTAGATGACTAAGACCATCTAAATATCAGGGACCGAAACCGGTATGATCAATACGGGTATTTTTTCGGTAACAATATTTTTTCTTTTACAGGTAATTTTAAAGATTACCTTTATTATTAAAGTGAATACATAACCAGTATTAATACCGGTTACCGAAATAAAAATTACCCCTATCTTGCACACTTCACACGTGCCGTCGGTAATAGTCACAGGGCGCGCATCGCCTGTGTGTGTGACAAAGAGTCGTCATCTTTAGGTAACCTGAATAGAGGTTACATTTTTCTTCGGTCTGGTTACCCAGATAGCGGTAACCTAAGTCTGAAAAATAACCAAAATTCTTCAATACCTGTACCGTAATTTATAAAGGTTTTCGGTCCCTGAATATACACGTCTGCGCAGCGTTGACGCCAGAGTTCGAAAAATGCCAGTACAGCGGCCTAAATGTAGGTTATTGACGTAACTAGATTTAAACAATTTCACCTAGTCCTTTTCTGGTTTCCAAGTCGAGGGCATAACAGATTGCATCAGATTTTCGTTTACTTTGAAAGTTAGGGTCAACCATACATCAGTGCAAAGACTACTTACTCACGAAAGCCGTTGTTACTATTATCATGGTCAGGCGTGCTGTCGCAAAAGGTAAAAGTTGGAAATCGGTTGCAAACAGCAGCACCTACATGTCGCTGTGGTCGCTCCAGTATCGTTGGCGCTACAGGGCCTGTAGCCAAACGGCACGCGACATTCGCTAACGTTCAGCAGTCACTAATACATTTTCAACTTTATAACCCATCGCATAAGGTTGAAAACTTCTTTTTCTTTCTTACTTCTTTCTACGTGTCAAAATTGTCGTTGAAAGTTGTAATTTCAAATTGATTTTGAAGAGTAACGTTAACTGTATCGGCCCATATAGGTTAGTAGCTACTAATCGCAGTTACAGTTTCACGATTGTTATATTCTAAAGTAAATAAAGTAAGGGTGTAAAATAAAATAACAAGGAACTTAATCAAAGTAAATAAAAAAACTAAATACGAACTACATAAAGGGTGCTATGAATCAGAACTCACGATATTTCATTTTGTACAGATTTAATTCGACAGACTGTTAAATAGGACTTATTACTGCTTTACATTTATTTATTGGCCGTTGCGATAAATTCGGTACTGTTTGTTCACACAACATGACAAACACAGAACTGCATCAAGAGAGGATTATTGAAATATTTTAACTAGTGTCCATTATCCATCGATCTATCCAATCTTACGTATATACAGAACTTTAGCACTAAATACCGTCACATTAGTTATTCAACCTGTCCTACGCCCCAATATAAAAAATAATTTTAAGTTTCCTAAATTAAAATCCGCAGATTATATTGGATCATTACAATTTTAAACCATCTCTTCTTCACAAGGTCTAATGATAACGACCTGGCAGTCGACCGTCTCGCACAGCGCAATATGTTTGACACACAAGCTATACACAGGAGTGGCACGAGTCGTGCGACTCTTCAGTGAAAAAGAAAGCTAACAGCATAATGCCGGGTCCAGTGATATAGCTCGCTTCACAGAATCTACCGAGTACTGCTCTAATGTAAGCAACAGACCATGTGTGCAAGAGAATCAATTCCTAATAATAACTTATAGGTGCACCAATTAATTAATTCTAACGGCTATGAATAAATTCACATTAAATCCGCAAACGCTATTCTAAGCTTCGGATATTACAAGACATATCCAACAAGGAAGGAATACATCGATTCAAGGTTCCATTGGGATACAACAGCTTATCTTTACAGAAAAAAAGTTACCTTTTTACTAAAGTATTTTATTTTACACCTCCCGATGTCTTTACATTTATACTTTAGGTTTTTTTTTTATAAAATAAAAACCTGATTACAAGCTGCTTAGTATAAAAACTTTACCAACAATAACGATTATGCAATTTCGAAAAAAAATGTACAGAGAACATAAACTGTTGTCTATAACAGCCTAAACTTTAGTCTACAACCTGCGATGTACGAATTTTGAATGCATAAAAAAATATCTCTCCTATAGGGCCTTACCTTACATTCTTACATTAATTTTCGTATATCATATCGTCTTTGACAATCTGATGTTAAAAGAATATTGATAAGTCCACTAACATACAAATGAATGGTACCCTATCTAGCCCTTGAAGGCAACACTTGCTAGAGAGTGGCCGTCGCGAATCACTACATTTAAAACATGGAATTTAGGCAATCTTAAGCCACTCGATAATGTGTAACATCTCATGTGTTCAAATGAGCAAACAAAGAGAGCAAGGAAAGGCCGAGTGAGCACAAATTTACATTATAAAATCAACTATTTCTTCTACAAAATGCATCGTCAGTCTTGCCTGAAGATATTCATAACCAGGAGACATTCTCAAGTCAGTCAGTCTTCATTGATTTAGCACGTCACGGGTAAAAGAGAGGAGCAGTACACTGCACGCCATGGAATGCACACCACAACTCTGTGGAGGTATTTGAACAGATGGCAAGTGTTACACATGAAGGGGGCGCCACGTGCGGGTCGCCGGCATGTCGTCGCGACGCGTGCCTGTAGAGGACTAATCAATCACACACCACATTCAAGAATTTTCTTTATTTCTATTTTTTTGCGCATTTTCTCGATTTTTTATGTATTCATTAATTTAGCATTAAAATATGGTAATAACTTCAAGTTTGCGTCCTTCTCTTTTTTTCGGGTTATTTACCGTTATAAACTTTTAATATCCACCACGAGAAATTTTATCACCGATGTCGATCAACAAACCTTCGGCGAGTCGCGGAGCGCAACGTAACTTTAACGTTTAGTAGACGTTGTAAGCGAAAAGAGAACAAACAAAACAAAAACAAACGTGAAGTTCCGGCCGGTCGCACGCGGCCGCCTGCCGACGTCGCACTCCACTCGGGGGCACACTATTACACTTAAGTATAAATAAATTAATGCATCAGCGTCCCACGTCCGGTAATTCATTACATTAACGTATCCGTGTTCAATAATCACGCGCTGTACATGTAATGCTGGTCGGCCAACAATTTGCTGTAGTCAAAACTCGGAAGCCAAAAACCCTGTGGTCTCACTAGTGTGTGAGAGGGTGGAAATGACGTCGAGTTTTCATTACAGATACTAGAGACCTCACACGATTGAAAATTGACACAATATCTCTAGAATGTTATGCTTATAAAAATGGGACCGCATCATTGGTAGGGCTTGCATACCACGAGACCAATGCCAAATCGTCGAGATGCCCCCGGATGCGGAGTGGACGGCGACAAGCCAGTACCACGTCACACCATAATATTTTATGTTAAATTATACATAGTATTATGTTTTACATTTATGTAAGAGCTGTTGATTGTAAAAAAATTATATGTATGTATATCCCTATAAATGCTGAGTTGGTTTATTTGTCGAGAGCTGTGTTTGCCTTGACTGCGATCACACACTCCTCACCGCAAGACTTCAGCACAGTGCACTGAAACAATACAAATGAACACATTAGTCATAGGATACTCCTTATGTACACCATACTTATTACAAATATACCGTATAGAACTTATAATTATATAATTATACAATCCCTAATTTTCAAATCCAACTTTTGGATGAACAGGGAAAAGCGGGATTCTGGGGAATTCTGGAATACTTGTCATTTAGAAACAAATGAACTTGAGTTACAGTAGGTACATTTATATGCACTTACAAAATGATATCATACTATGATAATAATCACAAGCGGCTTTCCAAATCAATGTTTCCATTACATAATTTACGAAATACGCCAAAAGACGAAATAACTGACCTAGCTTTATGCTAACGCCCATAAACTTTATCGTCAACAGGAAAAGTATACTTTACACTGTGAGGAAAACCAAATTCTATTCATAATCACAGATTACACAACGCAAAGATATGAAACTGATAATGAATTGGATGAATAACCATTAAAATCTATAGTAAGATTATAAAGCTGAAGAACCTTCGTTTGGTTGAACGCGTTAATCACAGGAACTCCTGGTCCGAATTAATAAAATATATTTGTCCATTTTATCAATGAAGGCCATAAAAATTATGCTACGACCAACAAGGGCTTGAAACCAGGGCAACAGCTACTAACATAAAAATCGCAAATAGAATCATCTGCCTAGCTTTGCCTAACTATAGTAGGGTCGGCTCCCAGTCGAACCGGATACAGCTAAATATTTATTTATTTAATTCAGGCTTCAAGGCCCATATAAAATAATATAATACAATACAATAAAACTTAACTAATACAATACATAAACAATACGAAAATAAAACTAATTCACACGATGAGGCGTCGTGTGTCGCGCGGTGTCAGGTATCCAATATTATCAGTATTTTACATGGAGCGACTGCCTACCCAACTGTACAACCCAGTAAGTAACTGGGCAATACGATATCTCTTTAAGACTTTAAAGCTTCTGACTAGCAGTAACGACTGTCAAAGAATTACAAATGACAGCCGGAACCAAAGGCTTTATGGGCTTTCTGAGGCACGGAAATTCGCTATGATAGATGGACACATCCACAGGTCAACCTCTGCAAGCGTGGTTTTACCTGGGAACGCGTTTGAGCGGCTGTTATTTGTCCACGAGCTCCATTAAAATCACACAATCATAATGAACGGATTTAATAATAACGTGAAAACGCAAATAGAATAACTTTATCTTTTGTAAAGTAAGGAAATCATTATCGATTCTTTACGATAAGTGATACTGCCCTGACTTTAGCGTTTAGTATTCAAAATGTACTGAATAATTGATTAAACAGATCGATATGAATGCGAAGGCTTAACTATGTAGTAATTTAAAGAGGTACCTATATGCAAAGTTTCATAAAGAACAAACTATTAAAAGAAAATGTTGCCCCACTCTAGAGATTTTGCCCGTGTCGTGTGGGTGCGTTTACAAACATAAAAAACTCACTTACACAAACATTCAGACCCGGAACAACTATTTGAATTTAAAACATTGAGTTTTGGCAAGAGTACTGTCAGACCAGTACAGATTCAAAATAAGTCTCTAAAATCAACTGCCCCTTGCATCCCAGGGCCGTGATAACCTCTAGGTAAATACTGAAAGAGTATTTTGCAAGTCAATTTATCAAAGGAACTACATTTGCTTGACATTGGTCTTGTCATTGTTTAATTCCAGTAAATTATAATACAATATTATTTATTGTTTCAACTTTATTGTACAATAGTACAATAGTAGTACAGTAGTATATTTAGTGAGTACAATCTGAATACATAAGAACATAGTTGTTTTAAATGACAACTGTGGTTCTAAAAGGCTGTTATCTGAATCATAATATGAAATTCTTAAAGAGGAATATTCTATTCTAATAGAATAGATGATAGATAAAAGGGGCGCGGGACTGTCTCATTAGTTAACCGTGATCCTGGAACGTAAAGAGCTAATGAAGGATTATAGGAGGATTTTACTCAGTACAAGTTTGACCCTTGCATCCCACCATGGGAGGACTTATTTTATGATTTTACCGAAAGCTATTGTACCGCAATTCATATCGTAACTGCTAAATTGGCTTTGAATTTTTAGATCCTAATTTGTAATTGTAAAGCAATACGAACAAGGTGATTTCGTGCCCTAATAGGGTGATTGGGAATTCCTCTAGCGTATTTACCATGCTCTAGTGTATTATGTAAGTTGGCTGCGCTCCAACCACGTTGTCGACATGTGGTTGGGTAAAATACAAATAGTGTCATATTTCACCAAGTCTTTTCCTACCTAGGTTTTTAAGGCTCTATCTGTACCCCAGAGGGCACAAGCGGACCCTATTACTCATAATCAGCTGTCCGTTACCAGGCTGTAGCTCAGGAACCCTGATAGTTAGACACTTCAAATGTTTAATTAAAGTTGATGGCTTTCTCAGGCATGATTTTCTGCAATTTTTAGAGACAATGATATGGAACTCTTTTGTTGTGTCCGACTCGCACTTGGCCGTTTTTTTATTGTTGTAATTATTAGAGATCTTATCAAAAATATAAACCGGTGATCTTAAACGCTACTTCTTTAGCAAGGCTACTAATAGAATCGCGATAAAATTATTCTTTATCAATTATTTTGCTTGAGAAATAGAATACAGATTTTATCACATTTTTTCTTGTTATTTTACTATAGTAGCCTTTTTAGACCAGAAAACGCAACATACGATCTTTGTACAGACGAGTAATTACATTGTACTCAAGACCCGACTGTCCATATGGCTAGCAATAAGTACTAGCCCAGGGTATGGGGCAGAGATTTTATGTACGAGTGGATTTAGCACCAACAAGTTATAGAAACATGTCAGAGACTCTATACTCGACAGAACGGGCTATATGGGAAAGTAGTGTGAAAACATTTTAAACTTTATCTACATTGGTTAAAAGACCAGCCCCCCTAGACAAGTCGCAAACAATAATCGTTAACGCTCGGTTCTCCCCAATAGATTTTCAACCTTATTCCTTCGAGTCTTTAGTTGAAAATCTATTGAAGATTTCATGGCGTTGTCGTTCGTTCCAGTCGCTAACGCTTAGAAATCCTAAATAGATTATCAACAAAAGACTTGAAGGAATAAGGTTGAAAATCTATTGGGGAGAACCGAGCGTTAACGATTATCGTTTGCGACTTGTCTAGGGGCGCAATATAGCTTGAAAAGGTCGGAAAGGTCGTTGGAGTGAAAAGATGACATTGGCTATTAAATTACTGAAGAAGAAAGAAAAATGACAATCTTGCTGTAACTGTTACAACTTCGGAATCTTTAGAGTGAATAGGTTACTTCAAGACAAGCGTGCTTCACCGTCAACCACATCTTTGCTTATGGCTGCTAAACACCTTACCTAAAACTGTACAGTTTGCTCGATTTTTCTCATACACTCTTGTTGATTTATCGTTGCAGTTTGAACTGCAGACTAATCGTAACGATTTATCGTAATCGTAAGGTGTGTAGCGGCCATTACTCGTACTATCAGGCGAGAATGATGGTGGTCAAACACCGAGACTATCATAAAAAAAACTGCTCTCAAACGATAGCATTTACAGAATAGATGCGAGCCCCAAAAGAAAGCACATGAGCTAATTAACTAATTAGGTAATATCAGACTTCATAGCAAGCACAAAGAGAATACCCAAGTTTACAATATTATAAATCAACCTCATCATATTGAGATTATCTATTACGTGATAATACAACAAACAGACTTTCAAGTACGTGCTAAAGATATGCTACGTCAGTATGTTATGATCTCAGAAATCAGACAGATATTTATGTATTTACTAATGGCCGCGCGCCACGTGGTACATTGTTCCGAGTCAATAACAAAGCCAACACGCTTGTTCTAAGAAGATTAACGCGGCTTGTTAAGTATTTGAGATCTATCTCTACCGTTTTTTGGGAATCTCTAATATTTGGAAACCACGACCTCGCAGAAGATGGCGGGATGAGCTGGACAAAACTAACAACCAGTGGCTCACACTAGCCTTAGATCGAAATAGCTGGAAGTCATGGGGAGAGGCCTTTGCCCAGCAGTGGGATGTTACAGGCTGACAGTAAGTAAGTAAGGACCAGACGCGTCAAAACGCCGGATTTTAGAGTCCAGAAACCAGACATGAGACGAAGTGCGCATCGTGGCAACTGCGTCGAAAGGGGTTGGGGGATGGTGAAGAGTGCGTGTGTCACGGGCCACCCAAGACTTTAAATTTTTAAACCCAGACTAGAAAACCCCCCCTCCGGACGCTCCCTGGATGCCCTCTAAAGTAGGACAAATGGTAATGGTAACTAATTATGGATTGTAATTTGCAGTACGTCCAAATGTCTGACAGTGGAAGGAGGCTTGTGAGATGAGGTCGTAGAGATCATACGTACACTCCGAAGTAGTCAATAAAAAACCGACAATGACCCTTGAAGCGATGATTCAAATCCATCACTTTTACTTCGCCAATAAGGATTGATTTTACACAACTACAAGATAAAAAAATAATCAGGGAACTTCTACTACGAAAACCTAATCGATTTTAGACAAAAAAATAATTATCAATTTGTTATCTGTTTGGAAACGTGGAACTAAATCCGGATTAAGATTTGCAAAATATCATTCATGAACTATTACATTGTCGTGTTCAGTCGTAATAATGCCATAAAATGCTAATAAAGCCATCAAACACGCTACACTCCACGCTATTATTATGTTTAAGTATAATAAATGGAGTTATTTTCAGTTAAGTACAATAATGTTGGCTGTAACGACTTCTGCGGTATGTCTAATCGCGGGGCCGCCTGTAAAGGTTACCATGACCCTGGAACGCAAACAGCAACTGAAGGAACAGGGTGGATTTTTAATCAGTAAGTTCCTTCCGCTCTTTCAAGGACAGGACGACTGATTTGATGATTTTCCCTCAAAATAAGGGTATAATTAATGACAGAAAAATTAATGAGAGAATATTAACAAAAACTATAGGTAATAGATGTTTTTCTTACAAAATACGTACGGAAATTCTGCTTATTTCACCGAGGAATGAGCCTAATTAGCAAAAACTGGAAAAAGGGAAAATACAAAGCGTCGAAAAAGGTCAAGTATCAGATGTCAATCCACTTCAGAATGCGGTGAAAATATTTCAAGAAAGGAATTTGCGGGATTGCTTTTCCTTATAAGCAACTTTAGAACTTCAAATCAATTCATAATTAAAAACGGAGGGCCGATTGCGAAGTCAGCCAAAATCCTCCTACTATTATAAAGGCGAAAGTTTGTAAGTATGGATGTATGGATGTATGGATGTTTGTTACTCTTTCACGCAAAAACCACCGAACGGATTTGGCTAAAATTTGGTACACAGATAGTTTATAACCTGGATTAACATATAGGATAGTTTTTATCCCGATTTTATGTTCCCGTGGGATAATTTTCGAGTTGTAGCGGGTGAAGCCGCTGGCAACAGCTAGTATGAAATATAATGAGAATTTTTAAGCAAATATCATTTTGTGTTATTCGCCGTTTCCAAGATTTATTTTGCGTGCAAGTTGTCAACAAAAGGCAATGTTTGAAGATAAACAAACATTTTCAATTGACAGTGTCCTTATTACCCGACTGCCAAGGAGGCCTATTTATGTAGGTTGGAATGAGTCCTCCCGTCCTGTTTAAATCAGAAAGGACTGTCAAACTAGCACTGAATAAAACCGACCCTGTACTTTCAGTTGCCATATTTTGCGTTAAATGGATGCTGTAGCCTGTTTTGACAGTCTCACGGTCTAAACGTGTAGTGTCCTTAGGTACGGTAGGTTACATACATTGGTAACCCCCGTAACGGACGCAGGTACAAGGGGGTAACCAGTGCAGTAAATAGCCTTTTAATGAACCCAGGGGGGGGATTACAACGTCTTAAAACCAGGCTTGTTCCAGTGAGTGAATGAGATGGCGCTATGACGACTTGTATAGCTCTGTCACTTTCACTCGCCGGAATAAGTCTGGTTTCAAGACGTTGTAATACCCCCCAGGGCGAGCTTCTTTAACTGCGAGCTAGTTTGGCAGTTGTGGTCTTTTCTGGCCATTTCTGGGCCTTGTGTCCCATTGGGACATCCTTATTTTCGGCACTGGGAGAAACCACATCGTAACACGGACTAGAGACACGGCTATGTCGTTTGATGTGTATCAAGCTACACATAACTCAAGCTGATCGAATATGTGGAAAGACCATATCGTCCCCGTAGGGCGAAAAGTCATTAAGTTGAAAATTACCAAAATGAGATTATATATTGATAGACTAAAACAAAAGCTGTTAAACTTTTTGAAATCTTAGTTAGAATACGGTGACTTTGATGGCATTTAAAACCATTTTAACATTTTTGGACTTAGTGACTTTTCGTTCTACGGGGACGATATAAAGAGAGACAACGGTTTTTTTAATAGGTTTGTAAAAAAAAGTTGCAGTCAACTCACCAACAGCTCTTTGCCGCTATCGAAGTCGGAACGCAACTGGGTGCCAAGGTCACCGTCGGGGATCTTGAGGTCCTCACGGAGATCGCCGTTGTCAGCCATGAGAGTAAGGTAGCCGTCGTCAGAGATGTCAGTCAGCTGGTAGTCCTCGCGCTTCACGTGGGGCACGTCCATGTTGTGAGTAGATGGGCAGATATCCTCGTATCTGGTGAAGGGAAATGTTTTATGACAATGTGAAATGCAGGAGATTTGATGTGTCAGTTTAGTCGAGTGAATATTTATTTTTGTTTGATTCCTATGTTTCATTTCGAGTGGAAGATGCGAAATCTTTAGGTGAAGAGTTTGTTTGGTTGAATGAGCTAATCTCAAGAACCACTGGGCCACTCAAACGGCAAGCGACAATAGTTAACGTTTAGCAGTCGCTAATACATTTTCAAGTTTATACGCCATCGTTTATAGTTGAAAATCTAGTAAAGACTGCTGAGCGATAGCGAACGAAACAATATTTTAGATTATCAACTTTATGCAATAGGGTTTAGGGTATAAAGTTGAAAATGTATTAGCAACTGCTGAACGTTAGCGATTGTCGATTGCCGTTTGGCTTTAGGGCCTGCCCCCCTAGACAAGTCGCAAACGATAATCGTTAACGCTCGGTTCTCCCCAATAGATTTTCAACCTTATTCCTTCGAGTCTTTAGTTGAGAATCTATTGATTTGATTCATGGCGTTGTCGTTCGTTCCAGTCGCTAACGCTTAGAAATCCGAAATAGATTTTCAACTAAAGACTCGAAAGAATAAGGTTGAAAATCTATTGGGGAGAACCGAGCGTTAACGATTATCGTTTGCGACTTGTCTAGGGGGGCTGGTTAGAATTGAAAAAATCTTTTCATTGGATAGTCCATCTATCGAGGAAGGCTAACGCTACGACTAATACGAACCAAGCAGAGGGGGTAAAACTACTTGGAGGATAAAATTAACAGAAAGTGAAGTATCTTAATCCAGTTAAAAAAAAAATTGTTCAAAATAATTTATAGGTTTTGTGACAGGAATATCTTGATCATTTTTGTACTAGTACTTTATGTTCACTAAAATACAAGTCATCGAAAAATCTTGTTTATCTAAGTATGATCTAAGATTTTGCTAAAGAATCTCTGAATCAACAGTTCATAATCCTTGTGAAAACAGTGATTCAACTGTGTCTTAGAGCTGGGTGTAACACAGCTCATAACACAAGGGAACAAAATAAACCTTTTTTTTTGTTGCATGGAATTTTATGCCTGTTTTTTACTAATTGGGGGTCGCTGATTTCAAATCTACTTTCAGTTTTTTTCTAGCAGCTCTAGTTTTTGAGATACAGCTATCAGTCATATTTTAGTACTAGTCACATTTAAATTTCAAATCTACCGAGCTGTTCTTTAAAACAATTTTTTGTTTAACAATTTCCAAGTCGACAAAGATCTGTAAAAACGATCCCAACTACTTTTGTAACATCTGTGGTGAATATACATTAAAAAATCGTGGACTAACTGTGTCGGATTTCATAAAACAGGTGTATTTTTATTACTTTGGATTCCCTTTGGACATCCGTGACAAGTACTAGGTTTCTCCTTGGGCAAGTAAAAGATTTGTGGAGTCTTTCAGATTATGGGGGAATAGGAAAAGACCCCATTGTATGTATCAAACACCAATGATGTGGTATTAACTTTCCAATCATCAAGATGATTGCTATTCTGGTGTGGTTGATTTATACAGGATTTACAAAAGAAACCGTCCGAAACGGTTTTATCCTAATTTGTTATCTGTTAATCGACCAGCCTTGTACTCCGTCTGTGCTCCAGTTTCCCAAGCTTCTTCATCTATACAATATAATCCCGTTTTAGAAGAAAAAAAGCTCTTCTTCAAGTTATGATAGTGGTACAACGATTTTAATCCAGATATTTCTGCTGACCTCCAGCCCCTTAATCAGGAGGACCCCAATGCATAATTCAGGACCCTTGGTCTTTCTATAAAAGCATCGAAGAGCCTTTGGGAAAAATAACAAAAAAATTGTTGGGAAACAAATAAGTTGAAGCTATGTGGAGCATAATTAACTGATGTTGTCACACTTCTAGCAGCTTGTTCGTGATATGAGCATCAAGGTACACTTCCTCCAAAGCCATTTAGACCGTTTCCTTGAAATTCATGGTCAATTGAGTGAAAAACAAGAGGAACGGTTGCATCGAAGACATTCGGACTATGGAGGCACGTTACCAGGGTCACTGGAATGCTCCAAGATTGCGGATTATTGCTGGAGCTTCAAAAACAGCCCTCGTGAACCAAGTCAAGCAAGAAAATCTTGTAAAAGATTTTTTTTAAATAAGTTGTGGTTGATTTTCTAAGAGTTTTCTTCATAAAAAATAGATTTTTCTTAAAAACGCGTTTAAATGATATCTCCAAAACTAAAGCTGATACAAACAATCTGACTTCTAGATCTGAAATCAGCACCCCGAGAAAGTATAATATTAGTCATAATATTTCATGCAACAAAAATGCTGTTCCCTTGTGTAATGAATTCATGTTCATGATTTATATTTTAGATATAAAACATATTTAGTTACTATACTTTTTGTACTGCTTCATGAGGCCGGCTTTTCATTTATTACAATAATTATAACTTTGAGCATATTTAAGAGTATGTTGGTAATTGGTAACAATGAAAAATAAACTTGTATTTAATCCAAAATGTCATGTATTAATATATAAGTATTATCAAGTGAAAGGTCAACAGATGTAGCTGTTCCAAATGTCCGAGATTGCTGAAGAAATCAATAGCGATGGACAAAAATAGTCGCAATAAGGAAAATACTACAACTAAAATAATATGGGAATATATTAGATAGCAACATAACATCGTATTTATTTACATTCAAAAGATTTTATAAATACATAAACACTATAACATAAAAATTGAGTAAGAAAAAGAGGGAAACGGAAAATCTCAGCTCTATTACGAGAACAAATTGAGCAAGATTTAAAAATGAAAGCTCGTGGTTTTTACGAAACAACGCGGCTCAAAGAATTACTGCTAAGTCTTCAGTAGCTAATTAGAGGCATCTCGTTTCATCGGAGGGATTTTCTCAATATTGCGAGGGCTTTTGAACATAATTTTTTTACAAAGGAGGATGAATTTTTATTTTTTTCTTTTTTAAAACATCGTTACAAGAGCTCTATGACGCTGGCAAGTTCGTCGACACATTATTATCGATGTTCTTGGCATTGGCACACGTGGCTTTTGGCAGTCATGTGACCCGAAAAACCACGTGTTGCTTACTTTCTCTTTAAAACTTCTTAGTAATTTTTAACTGTTTTATTTTATTACCGTTACCAATGTAATAAGCACTATGTTGCCTATTGAATATTCGGCTAGACATAGACATGCTTAAAAATTGCGAGATAGAAACAATATTAGGTTAACATTTTTGCGCCGAAATTTCAAAATTGATTTTTGTCAGCTAGAGAAGCAAGATCTATCGATTGACAGGCGATTAATTATTTCAGGGCAAGGGTCATGGATATTAAAGTTTTTTTTTTTTTTTTTTGTGGCCTTGTACGGTGATCTCAGATCACAGTCGTGAAATGAGACGCATATTCGGGCCTGGTTTATGATTTCCGAGTAACCTCAGCACGAACTAGGTATAAGGGACCGAGTTCGCGACTCTATGGGCTCGGCTGGTGCTTTTGACAGCTCTTATCAATGTAAGCATGATTGATAAGACCTTGCCTACTTGATAGTGGTTAGTGGTCAAGTGTAATGTGATAATAGCAAGATTGTAATTGGAATAAGTGTTTTGTTAATGAAATTGATTGACTTTGAACTATTTAATGGAGAATGATTTTAGGTATACACGTAGCATAGGCAACGCAAATGTCCGATACCTTACGACTTTTGTATTCACTGACCCGATAGTCATCAGAATATCAAAGTCGTAAAGCATCGGAGACTTGCTAAGGGGCTGTCTGTGTGGTAAAATCATCAATAAGTCTAGCGTCCCCGGGAGGCCTTGGCCCTCTGAGAGGGCCCTGTCATTATGCTGACGCTCTTTGAGGCGCACGTGGAACACAACGCGCCGTCGACGAGGGCATGGTCGGGCAGCGAGTTGCCCTTTGCTCGCTGCCCGCATGCCTGTGGCATGCTTGCTGAAAAACAGTAAAATGTGAAAATCAAATAAAAAAGAGGTTACTCACTTCTTGCCGTTAAAAATATCGATTCCAACCAAGTGAACTTTAGCGTGGCCGTGCTTTCCGGTTTTAGAAGTAGACATCTCAACAATTTTGCAGGGGCGACCCTTGAGCATGACGAAACCGTTCTTGCGCAGGGCCGAACATTGCATGGGGAAGGTTGCCGAGGCACCGGAGTCCCCGGTCTCGAAGTGTGTGTCCTCGATGTCAGCCATTGTGGTGTGTGCCGAGTTTTAGATACGGTCAGGAGTGATCTGGTAAAAAAAAAGATAGAAGATAAGTTTGTACTGTCGATATTGTAAATACGTGACTAATACAGATAATTATAATTACTACATATTAAATTCCCAACACGTTTTATCATTTAGTTCAAAAGACCAATAATTACATGTATCTTTCACAGTAGAAAACAAGATGAACCAAGTCAAGTCTAATCTAAAGACACCTAAAAATCCTTATTTAGGACAAGACATTGATCTTGTCAATAATTCTCAACAGATGCGATGACCATAGACAATATAGAAGCTATGCTAACCAATGGAACCTTGGCATTATAATATCTCGACCATGATTCACACAGCGACGAAAAAATTAGCACGCGGGTTATTGACCTCTACGTCAACGAACTCTTGGACATGATGTGAAAAGTGAAAATTTTGCGAAAGATTGGCTTTCGCCAATCACAAGATGACGCGAGGGCAGTGATAAATAACGGGTTAATGTGATAATGATGAAATGTTTTAGTGATAACAGCTGATTTGTGAAAACCATCTGAGATTTTTTACTTTAGGTTATACAAGTGATTCAAAGTATTCATAATAATATGCTTGTTTTCATTGCCAATAAGATATTCTTTTAAAAAAATGCATCAATTTTAATTAAAACAGATTTTGTTTAATTTTATTTCAGACCATAAGGTCCATAATATTTGGTTGGTATTTTGGTGTTAGTAACAATAGTCCTTGGCAGTTGGAATTCCAACTTGCTACCCATGTTAGTATTGAAATTCTCTATTTTTTTTGTTATTATACCTATATTTTTTTGGAAACTTGTGGCCTTGTACGGTGATCCCAGATCACAGTTGTGAAATGAGACGCATAGTCGGGCCTGGTATATGATGTCTGAGTACCCTCAGCACAAACTAGGTATTGGACCGAGTTCGCGACTCTATGGGCTCAGGTTGTTATGACTCATTGATAATGCGATTAATTAAAATGTGTCGGTGATGAGATCATCAACTGTTTAGATTTTCAGGTCTCTGGTGCATTAGATTGGTGAATATCCCACTCCCAGCATTGGGAATGTTATAGGCTGAAAATGCTAATGCTATACATGAAGCAACTGGTTATCTGTCCTCCAAAACCCAGTAACTGGGTGACACAGAGCAGGTTTAAGATGATTTGGTACAAAAACAAAATTTACTTGAAAGATTACAAGTCTTATCATTGACATACCACCTACTGGTGAAAGGTGACGACATTCAGAATACTTATTTGTTTTTTACAAAAATACAAAATTTTAATTGAAGCAAAAACCACACCATATCTAATAAGACTTATCTTACTTTAATTGTGTAATTAGTATTTTTTAACTATAACTTTAGATAGGATGCCATTATTAAGAAAACATGGCACTAAAGAGGATATTTAGCTTTAAATTACTACAATATGTAAATAGCACAAGTGTTCATCCTTATTATCATAATCATAAATATTCAATAAATCAGAACTCAACATTTTTCAAATTTAAAAACTCAAATCATGTCACATTCACTTTTCTAAAGTAGGATGATAATCAACAATTTTTAAATGTTAATTTACAAATGACAGTTTCCGAAATGCCTACCCTTCACTGCTTCCTGTTTTAACTGAAAGAAGAGAAAAAAAAAACAAGTACGTAGGTCATACTGAAATGAAATATTTCACAAAAAAATGTAAGAGAATCTGTCTTGTAGAGTTGTCATATTTGAATGTGAATAACTGTGACTTCTGTAGCACCACAGATTAGAGAATTTTCTTCAACTAGATTTGATCTCATTCTATTGTATTTGGCACGTAACTGGCCACAGTTGAGTACCAATATCTTGGAGTAACTGCCTATCTGACACAGCAGAATTTGTCATCATCATCAGCTTATAGATGTTCCCAATTACCCATTGCTTGGACACAGGCCTAACGAGAGGAAAGGGATAAAAAGAATGATAAACTTTTTGGATCTAATCTCTGAAATTCAATGGACCAGCTCATTAAAAGAGATTTGTATGCAGAGTGAAAGTTCTTGATCAACATTCACATACATGAAATTAGGTTATATTTCAATGAGTTTCTAATATGCCAATGATCATGATGTTCGACAGATTGTTCTCATTTTGGCAACAACGCCACACACATTTCTATTACTATGTTCAGCTTCTATGTTTTAAAAGTGAATGACAATTTTGTTGTTCAAAGAACTCATTCACAGGTCTAATTTGGGAACTAGATTGTATGAAACCTTCAGGAACAAAGAAACTATTTAAGTAAAAGCAAAATAAGATAAATTGTTGAAATAATTCAGACAAAACATGTAGACAATGTAACTTGTATGTTATCAAATGATTAAAAGGTCTGGACTACAAACATTTTTGTAATACTCTTCAGTGCTAAGGTTAAGATATAAAATTATGTTATCAGTACTACATAGTAATAGACATTTTCTTAGCTGCCTGTACATAATGTTGACAGTTACAAATGATAAAGGGAGCCAGTGAAATGAATAGGAACTATGGTTTCTGAAAACACATTTCAACATAAACTTGTTATGGGTAAAAGTCCAACAGAGAAATCAAGTGAAATCAACTACAAACACAACAAAATAACTTACGCTATATCTAGGCACTGACTTTAAAACTGTTGTTCCAGCTCAAAATCTGTCAAGTCATACATAGGCACACTGCTATAAATATAACCTGTACACAACACACACTATACTATAGGGTGGAAGCTGTCTAGACTGTTATAGGTATGTTTTTGAAAATTTTGACACGACCTAACCCCACCTACAGCGGTGCGAAAAACCTTTGTGGGAGGATGTACTTGACATCCACCGTATGGTGACGAATTATGACGATAACATAAAGGTATGTTGCAAAAACAAAAGTTACTGAATGGAATTAATCCTGACGCACGGCCGTGGTGACGACACGCAGTGGATGGTGTGGTGCCCGAACATGTGGTTCCACGAGAGACATCTTGACCATGTCTTATTCTGGACTAACACACAAAATAATCAAACCACAAACCGTTTTATATCACCTCTACACCAAATTAAACACGTAAGAACGCAAAAGAATGTGAACTTGATCTTTATTGCGAATCCGGAGATAACGAAAAAAAATAGCGATTTGACAAACGTGCCGGCGCCGCGGCACATTACATTTTCATAAACTACACAAAATCCACAACGCGGTAACGCCGTATATGCACAAATTTATATTCACCATAGAAAATACTTACGAAAACAATAACTACAACTATTTATTAAGGATTCACGATAAAACTAAGATATTTATCGACACTCACATGTGACCGACGGGTTCTTCAACCGAAAGGTCAATTTGCGCCTGCGTAGCACCTATAACACTCACTTCCTGTCGCGGGGTTCACAAAATGGCCGAAACGCCGCTGCAGATTGGCGGTAACTATGAATTGATGAAAATAAGTAGAATTCATTGAGCGAAAGTTCCTAATCGGTCTAAAAAAATAATGTAAAAAAATATAATATTATTTATGAATACGTTTTGAATACTAAACCAAGCTCATTTCCTTGAGTTACGTTTAAAAGATGGTAAACGTTTAAACTGTTTTACTGAGAAGAGCATTGAGTTACAGCCTTAATAAGCTAGATGGCGCTAGATTCAGCTTCTGAATACAGATAACATAAAGCATAATTTTATTGACCGGTGAATGGAGTTTAGTCATTTTAATTACTTACTATTTAATATTATATAAAAAAATTTAGAAGTGATCACACAATGTAGAATTTCAATTGATGCATAAAACCCTGCATGATTTATTTCATAAATTATACAATTTTAAATGTAAATACAGATGGAAAATGATTGATATTGTCAAAGTCAGAAATTACATGGAGTCAGTATTGCTTTTGTTATTTTTTTAATTTTACATTGGACTAACATTACACAAAAAAAGTAACATGGTATTTAATAAATTCGACACAAAATGATGACAAGACAACATTAATCGCATCATCGCTAACATTTCGTAGTTTCTATGTAGTCTGTGCATTTTGTCAAGCTGTCGCAAAACGTTAATCCGAAAGTTGGCAATAGATGGCGCTCCATGTCATCCTCCTCCCACTTTACTATAACGCATTTTCGGTCTGTCGGTCGGGGGTCGGCAGAAACTACAGATCCTGTGATCCTTTGATCATAAGAAAATTTTGATGATGAAATTATGTCGCTAGTAGAGATTATTATTATGCTGATGATGATGATTGAAACGTCGTTGGTGGCTAGTCTAAATAACACGTCATGTCATTGCACATAAACATAAAATATTTTTCTGTTACAAGTAAAAATTAATTTCTCCTGAATTTGGATAAATTGTTAATTTAAATAAGATGAAAAGGATTCAAATTTAGATAAAAAAGTTATAAGTACCTAGGTAATTTTCTAATATTCATCATTCATCATGTACGGAACAAGTCGACTTTTTAGACCGAATAGTGCTCTATCTGGTCGCACCTTCGGTGCAACAAAGTCACAAATAGCCAAAACTGCAAAATCGACCTAAGTATGCCAAATTGTTTCTAAACCATGCCTTTACTTGGGGCAACAAAGACATTCGCGAAACTATCTCGAAATCATACTATACGGCAGAAGTGCCTTTGTGGTTATTGGCGATTTTTCCATGCGTTTTGGGCCGGCAACGTTTCATCGTAAGTAGTGCTCCCGCGCCCGGGGCTGTTTGATGTACGTTGGAGCAACAAAAACGTATCTGTTTTTAATACCTCAACATAATTCATATTGAGGTCTTTTTTGCGCTCAAAATCTTGGAGCTACAAAGGCATAACACATAACAGTCATAAAACTAAATAACTCCTGGTGTAACAAAGTCACAATTCGGGACACTTTTTTTTGTAATGTCTTTTATTAGAATTTCTTTGGTAATTAAATACAAGATTTTTACGTATAACAGCTATAGCCAACTAAATAAACAATTAATTATGTAAAGATTTCAAACCTTCTTTATATAGTTATCCAGAACCGAGGAAAAACATGCAAAAAAATATTTAAAAGTCTTCTCCTGTAAAATTTAAAAATGAGCTGTTATGACTTTGTTGCACCGAAGGTGCGTGGTGATCGTGATGTCGTCAGGTTGCGTGTTGCGTTGCGGGTTCGATTCCCGCGCATGGATCGTGAAACAAATATTTTTGTAAAGATGATTTTTGAGGTAAGAAAAATTTAGTTGTAAGTTCGATTCGAACCCGCGTCTTCTGTATAGGTACTCCAGACGCCTTAACCAACTAGGCCATTGCAACCCACACCTGCAAGCTGAAATTCTCTATTCTTCGTTTGAACGCTTTTCGGCAGCAAATTTTCATCCGTCAAAAATCATCTTTACGACGCGCGTTGCATGCGGTTATGCATTTAAATAGTAGATTATTAACCAAGGGGATAAAGCAGTGTCTTCTGTCGCGGGTGACGATTTAAATCGCGAGCATAACGAAGGACTCGAGGCTTACTCCCGAGCGTAGCGAGGGTGTTAGAAACTTAAATCACGAGCGAAGCGAGGGATTTAAGACGAGTCCTGAGTGTAGCGAGGGATTTAAGTTCACCCAAGACTAAGACAGCTTTATCACCGAGGAAAATACTCTACTTTTCGTACCACTTGCGAAAAAATTAACGTTATAATAATATGTATGAGATAAGCATTAATTAAACATTTAAATTTAACAATAACTAATTTAAAAAAATTAATTAAAATAAACTCAACGTTTATCTATTTGAAGAAAACAAAACGCGGCAAATTCCTAGATTATATTGTATTCTCGGAAAAGCAAAGGCATCAAGATCATACGGCCTCTTCGGTTTTCGTAATGTTATTAAATCATAACTGCATAATAAATGCGTATTCCTTTTTCAAAAAGTTGTATAATGCTTTACATACAAACTCAATGGTGTAAAGACAGACTGATGTAGTTCACTATGGGTAAGTATTCGAAATTCAAATCACATTCTCTCCCTAGAGGATGAATGAAATTCAGTACAACTTTCTTTCCCTAGGGAAAGCTGTTTATAACAGATTAATAATGACTATTGTTATGTACGCTTTTTGTGGCATAGAATGTCACTTTTTTGAGCAAGTGGTACGAAAAATAATATATTTGTATCTATGAACGTATAAGTTATGTATGTAGTGGTTCCAGGTGGGTGAGTGGCTGGGTGATATCTGTGAATTTGGCAGATAAATTTTCGGTTGAGCCTCAAAAAAGTGAGGTCTATTTTCAATGCGACTGAGTTCTAAAGTTCCCTATTACCTGAGTGTTGTGAACGAAATATTGTCTTTGTAAACGCACCCGTGAGTTTGTTTGGTTAAACGCGGTAATCTCAGAAACTACTAATTCGAATTAAATCATAATTTTTGTATTAGATAGTCCATTTATCGAGGAAGGCTATAGCCTATACATATAATTAAGACCGCGCTACGACTAAGGCCTACGCAGACCGGGATGGCATGGCATGGGATTTTAGTTTTTACTAATGGACATTCAACCGTACTGTTACATAAATATGACATAAATTGCTATGCTTTAAAATGATGCCGTGGCATTGAAAGGGATTTTATTGCACAGCATTAAAAGACGCGCCACATGCTCCTGTGGCGGAATGCCGTGGCATACTCCGGTAGGCAACGGCATGCCACGGATTCCGGCGCTCGTAGTGATATACTGCGGGGTGCGGCGGCGGGGGTAGAGAAGCGGGGAATGCACACCATTGACCTCTTCATCTGCAATAATCGATATCAACACCAAATCCCAATCTAACATTTTAAAACTGAGGCACATCAACACTCGATCAAACGAAGATCAACTGAAGACTAAAAGTGTATCAGGCAGCAGGAGTCGCTGAGGCGTGCTTTGTCGTGCCGCGGCACGCTATGGCATGCCGTGGAAAAGTGCTGGAATATCGCGGTATATACGTATAGGCGGCCAGTGTGCTAGCTCACGGCAAAATCCCTTGCCATGCCGTCCCAATTTGCGTAGGCCTGCAGCGTAGGTGAAACCACGGGAGTAGCCCAAATGAGAATTAGCCCAAATGAGAAGTAGCCCAAATGAGAATTAGCCCAAATGAGAAGTAGCCCAAATGAGAATTAGCCCATATGAGAATTAGCCCAAATGAGAAGTAGCCCAAATGAGAATTAGCCCAAATGAGAAGTAGCCCAAATGAGAATTAGCCCAAGTGAGAAGTAGCCCAAATGAGAATTAGCCCATATGAGAATTAGCCCAAATGAGGAGTAGTCCATTATGGAGTCGGTTGCCCAAATGACAATTAGCCCAAATGCGCCTAAACCGGGTTAGTCACCCAACAGCTAGTGTTGTAATAAAAAAGAAAAAGTGGTGAAGACTTTCGGGTTAATTAGTATTACCCAGCAATTACTGGATCAGATTAGCAGTCCTTTCATGTAAAATACTGGCATTCACTTACAATTGCTTAGACTGGAAGCAGATTCCAACAAAGAGTTGATTAAATATTATCTGTTTATTTGGAGGCTTAAAAAGCAGTTAGGTAAATATTTATGGATTTTAAAACATAATTTTAGGGTTCCGTGGCTCATAAGAAAAAAACGGAATCCTTCTAAGCTCACTTTGTTGTCCAGTATCCAGTCCAGCAGTATAAGAAATGAAAATCAAATAATAAAGTCTACAATCTGTGCTAAATTATTATTTTTAATTATTTCTTTCCGTTGTAATAAAAAATACAGAGCCTAGAGTCCAGAAAAAATCGAATTATTCCCGTTGGATCCCACTTTTGGATCCCATTTTTTAGGTAGTCCCGATGAATCCCATTTTTAATTCCCATTGAATCTCACTTTTTGACAACATGTGTACATATCAGAAGAAAACTGTTACCGTTATTTTACTGGTATATTCTGAGTAACTAATTTAAGAATTTTACTAAAAAAAAAAGTTCCACAAGATCCGGCCACCACAGGCTTTCCATAGACCGGTCATCAGTGAGTGTAGAAAAACGGCAGAGACACATTCTGAGAATTTGTTTCAGTCTTTACTTACAAACTGCTAAAATGTCACTAACCAGCAAAAGTACTAGGCTAGCATAAGATCAAGGTGGTATGTTTTGCGCTCTGGCGCCACGTGACACGCAGCGCGGGGGTAAGGTAACTCTAAATGGCCTGCCAAAGTACTAGGCTAGCATAAGTTCAAGGTGGTAGCCCGGAGCCGTCCGACCAAGGACAGGCCCAAGTCATGGCGCGTCGTGTTTCACGCTTACCTCAAGAGAACAGATGGAGACTGGACCATAGGGCCATACGCCTAACTTGACGCGGGCGAAACCGCAAGCAGAAGCTAGTTTTATGATAGCAATTTTGTGATTGAAAGTACTCGCATTCAGATTTTTTAAAGCATGTGGGATCCAACGGGAATAGTTTTTGGGATTCAACGGGAATAAAACGTTTTTCTTTTGTTGTGGGATTCAACGGGAATACATTTTAATTTTTTGTGGGATCCAACGGGAAAAATATTCAAGTGGGATTCAAAAGTGGGATCCACCGGGAATAATTCAAAAAATCACCATTATCTTAGAATTATTGTTTTTTTTTACCAATGACATTTAACCCCCCAACCTTCAAACCTCATAATATAAAGCACGCCAGACAAAAAACGACATATTACTCAAAAACATCGAATTAATAGAGCAAATCGCGACCAGTAATCCAGAATATAATGGAAATACAGACACAATGGACACCGCAAGGGTTTAAAAGCTTTCTTCAATAAATCACGGGGAAAGTCGAGGGGTAGAAAAAACCCCCAACATTAGGGGTAGTACTCACAATAGACAGATATAATTACCCCAGTATTATAGAAAGATTATGTGTTTTGCGAAGTCATTCTTTCTTTCTATGACATTGTGGTAATTGTTTTCGGATGGTGAGGAGTGTGCGGGGTGATTGATGATGATCATAAAAAGATGGTGAGTGATTTCACACGGTTTTTTATTGACCAGTGCTTGAAAGGGATTTATGGAGAATGTCTATTCTGTAATTCACATGGTGCTAGTGTCATGATCACTAGCATAATTAAGCTGTTATTTTAATTGTTTTAATGGAAAAACGAAAAGTTTTGAAATGTTATAATTCTTTATTTTTAAATAAATAATCATAAAAGAAGAAAGAATCATAATTAAGTATAATGTACTGTAACAAAAACGATTTAGATAGAGATTGTAATTTTTTTATGTGTTTTAGTAAAAAGATGTCTATCGATCTATGGTCCCCAACATTCCCTGCAGAACATTTCTCAGCGTGTACTGACATACCGATATTTATGTACCTTTAAAAGTGATAAGATTAAGAAAATATGTCGCAAAGTTATACATAATTTGTCTTAGTCTCACCGTTTGTAAAACACATTCTTGGGTCATGCTAACCACTTGCGTAGCACCGTAGACATCCGTCGTAGCTCATGTGCTACGCCAGTTGCTACGCGGATGCGGACACTTTTCAACACATCCTATAATTAAGTTTTCATCATAATTAAGTTTTTTTATTAAGTAGTAAGTAAGTAGTTAACGTGAATGTGGACCTAATTAGTACTTGAATGCCGGAAAGAAAATAGGCTTTTGGTGGGTCATAATTTAAATTCGTCGATTGATCGATTTTTAACTGTTTTCAACCTAGGTTACTTCTTCTTTGATTTACTTGAAATAAACTATACTAACAGTTCAATTGTTTTTCTACTTATGACTGTAGACTGTGTGTACTGGGACTGTAGCACTAAAATTATTATTTTTTTGTCCTTTGACAATTCAAAATTGCCTGTAACAGTCTTACTTGAAATAAATGATTTAATTTTGATTTTTGAAAAACCTAACAAAATTCATTGAATTGGAACTTTCTTTTTCCGTAGAATAGATACAGCATTTATAAAGTAAACCACAAAAAGTAAAAAAAAAACAAAACAATAAAAACAAAATCTATAAATCACATCAAACCAATAAAAAGCTGCGGGTGTCAAACGAACATAGTTCTCATCCAACAGACAGGATACAAAGACACTGAATATGTATGGGCCCGACGATAAAACCTAGCAAAATAAATTCAGAGAGTAAATGAAGCCAGCGCGGACAATGGGCCGGGACTTTCTACGGCCCATTACTTGTCCCGGGCGATTACGCCAAAACGCCAATTCAAATAAAATCATTTACCATATTATTTTCATTTGGTAACACCACCCCACGCCAGCTAAACTCGTACGAGCCTCGAAGCCAGCGGATCGCGGCTCAGCCAATTTTTTAAATGTACCGCTTAAAATAAATTATGTAGCGAACTGGGAAGGCGCTTCGGACAAACAAGAAATAAAACGGATGAGTGCGACTCGCGGCCAGAGTGAGACGGCGATAGTTGCTCCTCCCCCGGCTCCCCGCTCCTTCCCCCCTCCTCCTCCCGCCGCCGTTCAACTTGAAGACGGCCCCGAGAGCTAAGCTCCCGTTTTATTGTCACTTACACCTCGCCTAAGATTTGTTTACCGCTCAAATCTTCACGCTTGCAATCTTACCAACTATCCCTTCGACCATAAGGTTCAAAATCCCGTGATTTTCTCTCAGGTAACCGCAAAGTTAAGTTTGCGCAAGAGTATACAAGACAAGTAAATTTTGAATCAGAGCTCTGATTAAAGAATCAGACGCAGAAACGATTGCTTATAAAGTATTAAGATACTTATTTTGGATCGTCCAAAAATATTTGATAATAATATTGTTGTCTTATTGTTTCTTTATAAACTTTGGAAGGTTTAGGTAAAGAGCATTAAATGTCTGAGTAGATATCTAGTTGTTTTTTTTAATTTATTTTATGAAAGAAACCCACGTAGTTACTTGTTCGTGTTAGAAATGAAAATAATTTTATTTGCTCGTAACGAATATCGGTGTAAATGAGTAAATTAGATGTTATACCAATTACAGGAAAACAAGCGCTACTAAGAGTTCTCGAACTTAATTCGTCAGTGCAAGATACACGCACTGACGAGTTGTGTCCAGAAATTCTGCATAAGGATATTTTTAGGGTTTATAATTATTTAAGGATATTTTCAGGGTTTATAATTATTTAAGGATATTTTCAGGGTTTATAGTTATTTTGTTTTATTTTACCTGTAGTGGCGCCTTACGCAGAGAAGAAACACGCAACTTTCTACGTCATATGTTAAGATATCGGTGCCTACCAAAGTTGGTTTATGTAATTGGTGCAAAATACTTTGAAATTTTTTAAACTACCCTGAGACCGTAAAAAAAGATGTCACGCGCATTTCTGTTAGTAGTACTTAATATTTATTGAAACTCGAATCAAAAGTTTTATAAATCTTAACCACACTATCAGCACAAGAATATCAGCGGTATTGTTTATTGACTGCTAGCGATCTCGATTAGGCGATTCACACAAAGACCGCGAACCACCGCGGAGGGCAGTGGCGGTAAAGCGGAATTAGTAGCGGTGCCCCGCGCGGTAAGGTGGTTTACGCACCTGTCCGCGCGGATGGATTTAATACGGTGTTTAACAGTTTGATCACAGACACTGGTGGTCATGCGGTGCCCCGCCGTGTATGAGGCGGCGCCTCACCGCGTGGACTGCCGTCCGCGATCTTAGGGAGGTGTCGGTGATAGCACCGCTCGACCGCGCGGCCGGGCGGTGTATGTGTGTTACGCATCTACGGATTTATTAGAAACCAATGCGACATGTGATCGGCGGTGTGCGGTGCCGTGTGATAATCGCCTTAGCGGTCTGAAATTCAAAACCTGGATATTTTATTAGCCTATAGTGTCCTACTGCTGGGCAAAGGCCTCCCTCCATTCTTTCCAATTCTCACGGTTTTCTGCGACTGTGGTCGTCTTTCATGAAGCGGTCCAAGCTTTCATTTCGCCATTTTCGCTTGGGCCTGCCACTTCGTTGAGTTCTTTTGGCACCCAGTCTGATGTTTGTTTTGTCCAGCGATTGTGGCTAAGAATACGACATCCGTGGCCTCAGGCCTAGTCTCATTTCAGTTTGGCAGCTTTTGCTCCCACATAGGAAATTTGCTTCGAGGAACGCAGTACTGGATAAACCCTAATACATTTTTTTTAAACTTCTAAACTTAAAATGTCACTGACGGGATATCTTCCATTGTTTGAGTTCCCAATATTTCGACGCTGTTGCAAGCGCCACGATCGCGGGTTGTGTCAACCCGCAATCATGGCGCTAAAGTTTAACCCTAATACATTTTTGAGGAGCCATCACTTGCAAACAAAATTCAAATGAAAATAAAACGTAGATATAATTATTATGTTTGCTGTCCTCATATTCATTTTATCCATGAAAAACATCCATGTTCTGATACACCATCCCAACTAACAAATAGTAGGACCCAGTAACCGAGCACCAACCGATCCCAGAGTTTAGTAAAGGGGTCACGGACGGCATTAGAAGTAAGTTTGGCCGCATCTAACACAATGACGACTAATTGGATAGCTTAGCTGTGCTCCGAATGCTACCAACCAACTATACAATCCTTACACAGTTATTTTACCTCAAAGACGAAGAGAATATGGTAGGTATAAAGTTATTACAATACCTAGTTATAAGTTTTTGACATGATCACCGGTAAAAGTGGCATCATAACAATTTCATTCTTATTTTAGAAGCTTTGATTTCTGCCCTGTTAGCTGACTAGTATTTATGGGTTGAATCTTGCAACTGATATTTTAATCCTAACTTCCCCCAAACGATTCAGCTGAAATTTTGCACACACTGCTAGTTTGGATAATACATGTTGACACCAGATCTCGTATTGTAGCAAGGATTGCCTCCTTTCTAGAGGACTCATTTATCAGCTAATGTCTTCGGGTGTGCAGACAATAAAAATGTTTTAAGATAAAAAAGATTAATGATTTTAAATCTTTCTCATATTTATCCTGGTTGACTTTGAAGTGCCGTGCTTGATCGACGCGGAGAACGCCTGGAAAATGACTTGCCCGGATTCCGATCGGCCCGTGAGCCCATCTTCCCAGTGGCAGTGGAATAAGCCACTTTGCAGGTTGGTACTGTACAATCTTGTTAAGACGTCAGCAAATTCATAAGATAATTATTTTATAAAATGTCAATGACAGTAAATCAGGGGTATTTATCTGATAAAGGACTGTAGTTAGCTAACTACCCTGATAGATAAATTACGAGCTTTATTTCTGAACGAAACTTTCGAACTGGTTGAGTGGAAAACTCGTTGCGTTAGATAATTTGAAGATCCGCTTTCGTGAAATTGATTGTGGATTCGTTAGCAGTAAGAAGACTGAGTTAACAAATGGATAAAAAAGAAGGATTTTAACTAATAGTTTACTTAACTACTGATCAGACAACTGGCTCTTTGAATGTTCTATAGAATAAACAACTTAAATGATATAAATTAAAGAACATTGCAACACGACGAACTCATTTGATCGCAGCGTTTTCAACATTCGCAGCTTGTTTCAATATTATCCCAATTCTGGGTTAAGCTCGCTATAATAGCACCAAATTGGGAATACGGGTATCATCATTTCAAAACAGGAGAGCTGAAATAGATAATTATTATAACTTCATTAGGTATTAATAAAGCTGCTTTGTTTACAAATGGGCTAAAGTTAAGTACAGAAATGTAGGATTGATAAAAAGAGAAAAAGCTCTTTAAGAATAACACCCATAACACATTTTTCTTCCATCATGACGGAATATCTCTGAAACTCCGGAGATGGAACTATATGGGCTATAGTATTGAACTGGTAGCACTTGCGATTTATCGGGGAACAGATTTCACAAGTTGATGACTCTTACAAACTTTAGCAGAGGTTGTGAAATATGAAATGTACCTAAATGCTGTTAAATTAATGAAAAAGTTTCTCACTATAAACAAACTTCAAAACAACAAATAAATAAGCTGAAAAACGTTGAAAATTTCCACATGAAAAATCAACGAAACTAATATCATGAACGTTTGAGTGAACAAGATTAAAGTGATTAGCGTCGCCGCGTCCCACCGTAACACCGGTCACTCACTTAATTCGGCTCGTTTTAAAGCAATCTTTTTCAGCAGCCGAGCATGCCGTTAAAAGTATTTCCAAACGTATAAATAATTTACGAAACGAGGACATAAAGTTTGCGGAGCGACCCCCGCTCGCATGCAAATCGAGTTGGAAGAAAGAAGTGTCCGCGACCGCGGCGCCATCTCTTTCCTCCGTTGAATTTCCGAACGTGTGGGAAAGGGACAGAGGACGTGTAGTGGATTACTGTTTGAGCGGGAGCGAGAGAGAGGCAGTCGGTAGTTGCGTTCGGTTAAGTGAATCAGTGCCCGCGCTCGCTATTAAATCAGGGCGCGGGAGCGGGGAGGCGCGCGTGCTAAAATGCTCTTTATGGCGGGTGGGGTTTTGTTTGCCGAGGGCGGTTTCAGAGCGATTACTCGCAGTTGGCAGTACCCGCGGCGCAGTGGCGGCAGTCGCGACGTGACGCGGCTCGCGAGTGCTCGTACGTGTTTCCGAACGTGATGTCAGTGACAGCGCGGTGACCGCGCTTTTTCGCACGCGGAGTTCGGCGGGAAAAGTTCCCGCCCACAATTGGACAACATATTTTCGGACGCTAATAAGGTAATTAAAGGTTTTGATTTATTTCCGTTGTGTTAAAAAAGTTGTTGCTTAGTTTTTAAACTTTTTGTACCGACGGACGGGAGGTTAATTACTACTAGGTACGCGCATATATGAAACTTTTTTGTACGATTGTAACAAAAAAAAAATCATAACCGCGTTTTATTATTTCTTTATTTTGTCTGTCAAATTAAAATTTAACATATTTATAAACAAATAACTGGATAACTAATTATAACGCAATACAAAATTAAAACATAAAAACTATAAAGTTTGTTTTGCTAACTAATTACCTACAAACGCTTTTCAGCGATTTTTACGCTACTGCCACGGCTACTGCTTTGCTGAAACTCATAAGTACTTGTGAAAATTTCAGGTAGCGAATTTCTAGAAAGCAAAGTAAATAAGTGCCTTACTTTAATAAGTATAAATGAATGAATAAATAAGAATAAATGCCGACATAGTAATTATCTAAAGGGCATAAAAATGTATTATCTCTTCTGATTTATCCAAATAAACAGCTGTTAGTTGAAGCAACTGCTAGAATGTCCAGAATTTTCTAAAATTCCAGTTTTTTTTTAATTATTTAGTGTTATTATAATACATATTATATTATTTGACTGAGTAATAGTAAACTCACCATCTTTTTTACACTTGTTTAAATTTAAAGAACGTTTAAAAAGAGAAAAGAGTTATTTATGAACGTTTTATTTGTTAATGTTTAGTGGCAAGACGCAGAACGATGTCTGTTATTTCCAATTTTTCTCCAATCATTGCACTGAAAATATACGCTGAACCAATTTTGATGTTTTTTTTTCTTTGGTATTGCATACTGTCATTTGGTCCTTTAAAAATTTCGTTCAGTTTGGTTTAGTAGTTTTTATTTCATGAGCATTTTACGCATATTGTATACCTACTTGGACGATGTTATTACCGACTACGGTACAAAATTCTAGTCCAGCACGTATAAGGAATTAAAGTGTTTTAAAAGAATTTTGATTGAATTATTGAACTAAAAAGGGTAAAATAAAAATAATTTGATTTTAAACATAATTTTGTTAATCCTTTTCGAAGTTGTCAGTTATAAGTTGTGTGTGTTTTTATTTTTCGAAGGAATTAGGAAGAAGTTCTTGATTATAACCAGAGTGTAAAGTCCAAGTTTATATCACTCATAAAATAAGAGAATTAAAACTGCATCAAAAGGCATCAATCAATACACATTTACTTCATTTCTTTTAGAACTTTTTTCTTATTAAACAATATTCTTGCTACTAGTACTAGCCACCAAAAGTGTGGAATCACTTACTTGGAATTGATCCGGGATCTAATAATGGCGTGATTTGAATGAATTTCAAATAATCTTAAAGTTAACAGTTAAACCTTTAAAATGGTACTATTTTTATTATTCTTAACTAGATAAAAGCACTCAAGATCACGCGGAATCGAAGTAAGTGATTCCATTATATTGATCGCGCTCGCGTGTAAGCTCCACGCGAGCATTCATCAGAAACTATTATGATTATTAATTTGTCAGATTTTCCATACTTAAATTTTCAAGTGAGATTTATTTGACACTTAGTTGGTTAAGAATGGACACACTTCCTATGGACTCATATGGACTCGGACAGTTTCTGAAGTTTCTATGACTTTTCTTGGGGTGGTAAAACTGTCAAATGAGTCCTCCCACCCTAGAAGGAGCCGAAGGAACTGTCAGATTGTTATTGACTGAAAATCTATCCTATTCCTTCAAATACTATTTGCCTTTCAGGGCAGCGGAAACCTGTTTAGACAGTCCAATTTATGTGTCCAATGTCTGCCGGCACTGGCTTAATACAATGTTATATGAGAGCCACGTTAAAGGCGCTCTCTCACCGCGAGCACTCATCTGTAATGTAACAGGAAAGTACGCAATTTGAAGCTCTATCGTCTTCGAATGTTTGAATCTATAACGTTACATTGTAAAGTGAATGCTCGCGGTGAGGGAGCGCCCTAACATTTTAAGGGTTGAACTACATCTGGCAACACGGAATCGCCTTTTTCCGTTGCCCTTTCTCTTTCTGTCGCTTAGAACTGCCATTAGCTAGACCGAGACAATGCGATAGCACGCGGCCGCCTGGAGGATTCCGCCGCGTGCTATCGCATTATGCTTTCCGTCTCGGTCTAGCAAATGGCAGTTCTAAGCGACAGAAAGAGAAAGGGCGATGGAAAAAGGCGATTCCGTGCTACCAGATGTAGTTCAACTCTAAAACATTCCCTAAACTTACAATCGAAAACTTTCAACAGGCGTTAAAAAAAAACATAATAATAAACCCTATGCGTGCATAAAACAATAAAAACAATCAATATAATCAATTGTCACGTACCGACGTCACAGCGATGCAAGACGCTCGTCTCAATCAGATGCCTGCTAACACAATAAAAGCCAATAACGCTCTACTCGAGCAATAAGCTCAATTACTAGCAAATATGAGCATTGTATTGATATGCAATCTTGGACGGCGCCCCGAGCAATTATTGTGGCGCTATGAGATATGTAACAGAACGTAGATATGTAGAAATAGTTGATTGAATCGTCTAGATATTGATTTTGAAAATGTCATAGTTCTAGAACTCTAAATACGAAAATACAAAATGTTTATTTCCGTAAAACAATATTTCTTACATTAGTTGATGATTGGATTATTGTTATTATATTATTATTATTCTCTAGAGAACGATTTTTTTTAAATTTCTTCGTAAAATTATCCAGTGTGTCCTTTCACCCTGTGAAGAGCGGAAGGGACTGTTAGGCTTCTTGAAGCAACTAAAATCCACGGTGTTCCATGTATCCATCCGTATGCCCAGTAAACGGATGCCTTAGCACAGGATTTCGGTATTTTATATGTGTATATAGCGTACTTGAAGTATTTACGGCAGTTTTCTTTCAAGTGTATAAAGGAGCAACTAATTTTTTCTATCAAATTAACGTCAAAGTACGAATACTTGTCCTGTACCTACAATCAAGTCACTGGTTAATGAAAATCAAACAATTTCAAAAGGACATGCATTGAAAAACAAGAAAGATTCGGTTGTTTTCAAATCTGCGTAGCAAAGTGCTACGAAATGTCTACGAAAGTGCTACGGAAGTAAGAGTGAGTATTCAAACTAGATTTCTTCAAAACAACAAAACATTTGTGCAATTGATATTTGATCATATGGTTTCCTATTATTTTTATTTTTTTTCTTATTTTTTTAATGTATTCTTACAAGAAAAGATTCAGGATTTTTCTCAGTATATACTTATGATTGAGCAAACTATCAATTTTGTCATTTTATTCTATTTCATTGTCTTTCGAAGCGTGGTGTGTGAAACTACGATGTTTATTAATTAAAGATCAGCTTTTCTGGTTTGATATTGTTATACAGACAATAACATTTTCTTTTAAACCATGCGGTAACGCAGAAGATCACAAAATAATTTAAGGGAATTTTATCGTCAATTCCAAAAGATATTGTTTTGCGAGTAGTATAATTATATAACTTACTTACCGCTTTGGTATATTTTTCCAGCTACATCACCTGTACAATTCGATAATTTAAGTAAAGTATTAAATGTTCTGAAAAATGTCTAGTTTTAATTCCTCGATAAAAATCCAGGCTTGAATGCAGGATGCAGTAACACCCTCCCGCCCTCATGCATATGTGCATGCAGGCTTTTCTGCTGGCGCGGAATTAAAACTAGACATTTTTCAGAACACTTAACGTCATGGATTTCCGCAAAGTAACGCATGATTCTATAATTTATGAAAAGACAAGTAACAGAGCTCTTGATCGCTCTTTGAAAATTCATGTACGGCCCATTCCTACATACTATACTTTAATACATGATTTCAAGTCGCCGAGACTGTGTTTTCGTGAGTCACTGTTGTGCGATATCTCGTGGGTTGCCACCGCAGTGATCCACTATGATGTATATTATTGTGTTTTTGTTACTGTTGTTATTTAATTTTTTATTTTACTTAATAGTTTTAAGTTGTACTAACATATTGAGTCCAAGATACTTGAATAAAGATAATTCTATTCTATTCTATACTTTCAAACATCTACCAATATACCGAACAACTATATCAGTTAGCGCAGCTCGCTCTAATGGTCCATAATCACCAGTAATTATATTGAGAGCCCGACGGCCAACAGATCAATAGACCTACCCCGATATAGAATAGAATAGAATAGAATAGAATATGCTTTATTGTACACCAAAGTGAATACAAACTTACAAAAATTGATAATTTTAAATGTACAACGGCGGTCTTATCGCTAAAAGCGATATCTTCCAGACAACCTTAGGATGGACTTATAGAACTTTAATCAAAACAAGAGGGTAGGCAGTGATGCACAACAAATAATAGATAACCTATATAGTATAAATACAATACACATAAATGTTAATTGTAATATAGAATACACATACACATTTAAATATATATAAATATATATATAGATATATACACATTAAAGAGAAAGGAAATGATCTATGACTAGTTTTTTAAAAGAAACCAGTGACTGGGCTTGTCTTACTGACAACGGCAATGCATTCCACAAACGGACAGCCTGGACTGTGAAAGAATCATCGTAAAATTTTGTGGAGTGCACAGGCATCAGTAGTATCAAATTTTCCGATGACCTCAAACATCTAGTGTGTGCATCGTGCAGGAACTTAAAACGCTCTTTTAGATAAGAAGGGGTAGCGGATTTAAAAAGAATGTTAAAAAGCATTGTTAAAATGTGAGTATTCCGGCGAAGGCGGATAGGTAACCACTTGAGTTTTTTGCGAAATTCTGAAACATGATCATATTTACGCAAACCAAATATGAATCTTATACAAAAGTTTTGAAGTCGCTCAAGTTTATCTAACTGTGCTTCTGTGAGATCTGGATAGCTGGCATCGGCATAATCAAGGATGGGGAGAAGAAGGGACTGGGCAAGCGCAGTCTTAGTGGCAGTTGGAAGAAAATTACGCAACCTTCGCAATGACCCTGCTGCTGCGAACAATTTGCGACTAACTTCTTGTATCTGGGAAACCCAAGAGAAGTCTTTGTCTATGTAGATGCCCAGATCCTTAACCGTATCGCTGTAAGGTATAGTTGTACCTTCAAATGCAATCTGAGGAAGCTGTAACCAATTGATTCTTGAACGCAGACGCGGGCTGCCAACAACAATGACTTGCGTCTTCGCTGGGTTAATTTTTAAGCCATAAGCGGTACTCCACTCAGAAATGCGTGCCAAATCCTTATTGATCATACTAACAGCCTCCGAAAATTCGTCTAAGGGAGCTTGAGTATAAATTTGCAAATCGTCAGCATATAGGTGGTAGGATGAAAGAAGGTCATTGGAAATAGAATTTATGAAAATTGCAAAAAGAAGAGGAGATAAAACGCCACCCTGCGGTACTCCGGCAGAGGTATTGCACCAAGAAGACGACATGCCTTCAATGCAAATTCGCTGCCGGCGGCCACACAGGTAACTTCGAAACCAATCAATTGCCGTTGGAGATATGTTAAGAGAGCAGAGTATGCCGAGTAGGATGTCAAAATCTACGGTGTTAAAGGCGTTACTAAAATCTAACAAGGACAGGACCGTCAGATTTCCATTTTCCATACCCGACCTTATATCGTCGGTAATTTTAACAAGTGCCGTCGTAGTGCTGTGTCCTGCACGAAATCCAGATTGGAATGCATTAAGGATATTGTTTTTATAAAGGAAGGAACTAAGCTGGTTATAAATGAGACGTTCTAGGACTTTGGATAGAAACGGTAATATGGAGATAGGACGGAATTCAGAAAAAGACACAGGATTACATTTTTTAGGGAGAGGGGTAATCTGGGCTTCTTTCCAAGATGAAGGAAAGACACCACAGGATACGGAATAGTTAAGGATATGGCCGATAGCAGGAAGGATTTCATCGAGGATAGGAAGGATCATCTTGCGACTGACACAGTCACTACCAACAGCATTTGAAGTGATTGATAAAATGCTCTTCTTAACATCACAAGCCGAGAATTGATTAAAGACGAAAGGAGAGTAATCAGGAGTAGGAAGAGATGAAAGATTATTCAGAGTTTTGGCTTTAGCAGCGCTATTAAAATTAGAAGAAATTGAGAAATGTTTGTTAAGTTGTTCAAGATCTACATCTTTAGGAATAGAATCTTGGCGTGACTTACCAACTCCCATTGATCTAAGAAACTTCCAGACTTTTGCTGGATCACCATTTTCGACAGAATTGTGAACATAGCGGCGTTGTGCATCCCTACAAACCAAATTGCTGCGATTGCGGATAGCAACGTATTTTCCACGATTTAAATCGTTAGGCGTACGCTTGAATCTGGCTTTTGCTGCCGCCTTCTTGTGCAAAATATCTTTTAAATCGTTTGTTAACCACGGTGCTGGAAGGTGTTTAATCTTGACTAAGCGTACAGGTGCATGAATATCATAAAGCTTGATTAGACGAGAATTAAAGATATCGAGCTTTACGTCAATCGAATCCGCATCAATTAGATCAGACCAGTCAATGTTGCCGGCATCCTCACGAAGGCTTTCAAGATTCATACCACCAAAACTGCGCTGCAACAAGGTTTTAGGCTTACACTTGGGCGGGCGGATTTTATAAGAAAGGAAAATAAGATCGTGATAAGAAAAAGCGTCAGCTGAGCACTGACCATGCAGAGCGACATGTTGATTTGAAGATACGAAAATGAGGTCAAGTAAGGAAGGAGTACAGTTGGGAAAATGGTGAGTAGCATTTAAAGGCAGAAGAGATAAATTGCAAGATTGTGAAATGGAGTGAAGTGAGGAAGAACGAGAATCTTGTCTAAGAAGACAGGTATTAAAGTCTCCCATGATTATAGTGTGCTTGTAAGAGGGCATCAGATTTACAAGGAGAGTTTCAAAAGAGGAAAAATAGTCTATGCGCAAGGAAGGGCAATAATAGACACCAAGCAAAAACTTCGAATGATGAAGGTTTATTTCTAAAAAGAGATGCTCACCAGCATTCGGCGGTGGTGGCTGTGATGACATATCGATAACAGAAAAAGGAATGTTTGCACGAAGATATATGGCAACACCGCCACCACCGCAGCCTGTGCGATCATTTCTTATTAGTTGGTATCCGGGTAAGGAATAGGAAGTGGACGGAAGACATGGCTTAAGCCAAGATTCAGAAACCAGGATTGCGTGGATGTTTTTACAATCCAGATTAGCCAGCATATCATTGTAATGAGCCGGAATACTTTGAGCATTAATATGCACAACATTGAAATTTTTTGGAACACCGGAAAACTGAGACTCAAGCGTGTCAGCAAGAGTAGGAATGCTAATGTTAGCCATCATTAGTTTCCAGTCAATTTTCAGATTTACTCTAACTGTTCGTCTGTTAGTCAGATTGACTAACTGAGTTTAGTTTACAGTTTAGGAGCCATTTGGCTAAACTTAGTTGGACTTTCGTTGTTTTAACTTTGTGTTTTGAGTTGGTGGGTACCTGTGTTTGTGTGTCAAAGTTGGTCGGTAAATGCTAAGCAATCCAACTAATATTATAAATGCGAAAGTTTGTACACATACGTGTATGTATGTTTATTACTCTTTCACGCAAAAACCACTGAACGGATTTAGAGTAAATTTGGTACACAGATAGTTCATAACCCGGATTAACACATTGTATAGTTTTTATCCTAATTTTATGTTCCCCTGGGATAATTTTAGAGTTGTAGCGGGTGAAGCCGCTGACAACAGCTAGTCTGTTTATAGTTCTTAAAGTGTTAATGTTTACACAGTGAATTTTTTTGTGGCTAAGAAGTAGTTCACATAATGGGGGGCAAAGCTGGCTCAGTGGTTCCGACTTATTCTTCTAACCCAGCTAGACACTAACACAACGACTGTAGTGCTATTTTGTGAGTGCATTAATCAAGTCTTTGTTTTAAAGTAAATAATTATTTGAAGGAGACACTTATGAAATCTTGAAATCCGTTCGCCGTTTCAACTGTGCCTCGTAGAGAATAAAAAAAAAGAGCTCGTGAATATTACAGAATGGCACTGCTGCTCCCAAAATAGTGAAAATATTATGAGGAAACCCGCATGTCTTAGAATCAAAAACTCGAAGACATGTGTCATCTACTAACTGGGTCCGTGGTGGATTACAGCTGTATCCCTCTCACGGAGAGGCCTGTGTCCCAACTGTGGGAACATTATAGACTGATTATGCTATAATGTAGGGGCAAGTGCTTTACCTGTGGACACCGTTAATTCTGTGGAAACGGGTAACCTTAAAATTCTAATTTGAATTTGTGTATGGTTGACAGATCTGACGTATCGCTATTTTTTTTTTCCGTATTCTTTTCCCCAGAATTTACGGTGTCCACAGGTAAAAGTGTTCACAAATAAAAGTGTCCAGTGTTAGGTACAGCACTTGCCTATTCCTGAGTAATGCTAAAAGAGAAAGCTTAGTCTCACAACATTTCTAATGTTAGCAATCTGTCATAAATTACAGGGTCGATAACCGTAAAAAAAGAAAAAAATAACCGTACAAATGGCCAGCAGTAAGCTGCGTTTATTCGATATAGCGGTATCGACGCCAATTGAGTAGCGTCGCCGCGTCCTCCCGATAATTGTACGTAATTGCTCGACCAAAGGGTACTACGGACGGACGAATTATTCGCAGTTATACGGGGTTCTTAGGAAGGTAACAGGATATAGGTTAAGCTAAGAAAACTGATGATTGAAGATATATGAATCGGGTATTTCAGAAACCCCATAAATTAGGCAAAGCAAAGTTTTGAGAAGCAAAAAAGTGTTTAGTTATATAAAATTGTTCTGAAGAAATTGCATCATCATAAAATTAGGAAAGTTTAGGTAATTATGCAATGAATTTTATGATACCTTCTTATTTTTATACTACTAACTGTTCTCTGCGATTGCAACCCAACTGCTCATCTCTTATTGGTCGTAGTGTGATGTTAAATAGCCAATAGCCTTCCTCAATAAATGGACTATCCATCACAAAAATACTTATTCAATTCGAACCAGTAGTTCCTCAGATTAGTGCGTTCAACCAAACAAACAAACTTTCAGCTTTATAACATTAGATTAGATTAAAGATTCATGGCTAAAAAATTACATCAGCACAGGTTCTTCAAGGTTAAGTCGCGCTTGCCTAGATTAGTCTGTGGATGGGTGACCATCTACTATATTATATTATAACGAATTTGTTAAAAAAAAAATTGTGTAAAAGACGTTGATCTCGGCTGTTATTACAAATGACAGCCGATCTTTGACAGTCTTTACTGTTAGTCAGAAGCCTGAATGTCTGACAACCAGTCTTATCAAGGGGTATCGTATTACCCGGTTACTGGGTTGTGGAGGTCCGATAAGAAGATTAGAAGTTGCTTCATTGAAAATACTACACCAACGTCTTTATTTTTTGTTTCCGTGCGGGAATCGAACCAGCAGTCAATCGGTGAACTACTGCGCTAATCATGGATTATTTATTTGTTTCTAACTAATAAATTGGTTTCTATTCGTTTTATATTAAATGTGAATAAATAATTGAATACATTTAATTGTTATCCCAGTTTCAACATAATTTCAGAACTTTATCAAATAATTCTTTTTATGCAATGCGGAGAAAGTTTTCAGGCACTCGCTGGAAGTAGGTTTGCGAGAAGTTTCGCACTCCAAACCTGACGGTTGGGGTTGCTACCAATGAAAATCCATTGTTATTTGACGTAACCAGATTTCCATGCTTAATTATGTTTCATTTAAAGATAATTGTCTCGTTTCTGTTAAGTTATAAAATGTTACGAAAAAAAATATTTTATAGAAATAGGTATAAAAGTCACATGAAAATAAGTAAAAATACACTGTTGATAAAAACCCACTATTATAAATTATGTGTTCTTTCTGGTTGACTGCAGTTATTATTCTTTCATTCTTATTAGATTTTACGGTTGATTCCCTTTATGTCGAGTCCCGTTACGTCGAGTCGAAAACCTTGTCTCGCTTCTATTACCTATCTGTCCTGTATTAGTTATCTGTCCCGTTTCTATTCCCTTTATGTCGAGTTGATTTACCACGCTTCTATTACCTTTACGTCGAGTTTAAATATCATATTTTAGAAGTACAGTCACGTCAAATAAGGTACCCCGACAAGGACTAGGATAGTTTAGTTTTAAGGATATTATTATGAATTTCAATTATGGGTCCTCTGGACTTTGATTGTTTGCCTTCATGATTGGAATTGTTACTAGAAGAGATCCAAGAGCGAGCGAAGCGAGCTCGGGACTTTTGGGCACCCCGACACGGACAGGTTAGGTTACTTTAATCCATGTAAGCAGAAATAGGAGCCCCGCGAAGCGGGGCTTCGTTGAGCTTCCTTTTTAGGTAATCTTCACATGTACTTGTTTTTTTTTTTTTATTAATGATAGGTTCGTTTTAACATGTTTTTATGCCATTGGCTTTTAATTTACATCCCTGACTGTACTTGTTCACCAAACTCGACATAAAGGTAATAGAAAGCGTAAAATATCAATACTTTGGAGAACAATAGACTTCCAGACTCGACGTAACGGGACTCGACGTAAAGGGAATAAATCGATTTTACATTGTTATTGAGTAGGTACTTATCTAATCTATCTAGCCAAAAGACTTGATAATTGATCACTCACTTTTATCCTCTCTTTTATTAACTTTTAGCCACCCAATTCTGAGTCTAAAATAGTCCCATTGTCTCTTTTAAACTTTCCGATTTTTCATGAGGCGGAGGATTGCCTCTCTGTCGCTAAATACTATTAGTCAAGGGAGTGTAATGCTCTGCCAGGTTCTTTGTTTCCTGATAGCTACAACGCTAGGATCCGAAAGCCAAGAGTGTGTGACACTAGCCTTTTAGGGGGATTGTCATCAGGTAGGTAAGAAGGTTTCGTAAATAACAAGAGCTCTTTATTTGAGTAAAAGAAAGAAAGAAAGAAAGAAAGAAAAAGTTTTTATTGGACTCACACAGGACAGAACAACAACAAATGAATACTTAATAAAAAATAAAAAATAAAACAGAAAACATATTAAGTAAGAGTACATACACTTATTATTTATTGCCTGCAGCGGAAGTGAATAGTGGAGTAGGAAAACTGGCCTGAACCGTCTCCAAGGCGATGATGGTCCGTCACAGGCTTGGGCGCAACATAACTCTAGCTCCAGGTTTGGTAGTAGGTAGCCGTAGTGTAGGGTAGGCGTAAATCACTTTGCAGCAGAGGATCTTCTCCAGTCGTCCTTCTTGACGCTGGTACCACGCAACATGGCAGAAGGTTGTAGGGAAGACTTGAATCCTGGAAGTCCAGACTGAATGGACGGGATTACTTTTAACCAAGCGTGCTTTACCGTCCACCACATCACCACTTACCATCAGGCGATACAGTGGTCAAACGCGAGCCTATCGCGTAATAAAAAAAAAGGAATAATATAATAACGTGCCCAAAAAACACAAAATTGAATCAAAAGTACGTAGCAGCGAGTGTGTTTCGTCGCTTAAACAGATTAAAGGCCAGATAGAGCTGGTTACGCAAATGATGAGTGACAGGGCTCCGTAGGGCTGCCCTCATCAGCAATTAACATTCTGTTAGATGTGCTGAGTATGGGGTTCAAAGGTATCAAATGATTTTTAAAGAATTTATAAAAATAATGTAACTTATACGGTTAAACTTAACACCATAGTTTGCAATGGAAACATTTAAAAATTACTGCAATGATTTTTAACATTTTTAACCGACTTCAAAAAAAGGAGGAGGTTATCAATTCGACTGTATTTTTTTTTTTTTTTTATGTTTGTTACCTCATAACTTGCGACTGGGTGAACCGTTTTTCATGATTCTTTTTTCAATCGAAAGCTAGTGCTTCCCGTGTGGTCCCATTGTCACCATTTCAGGATCTGATGATTGGATCTCGGAGAAATCGAGGGCAACCCTCAAATTTTATTAGCTGACACATAGTTTTTCGCAAATGTTATGAAGTAATTCAAGTACTTGCGTATAGAAATCATCATCTCATGAAGCTGAGCTGATGATGGAAGGTACAACTCCTCAAGTAAGAAAATTATTTTCGTGTTCGCATATCTCCAGAACTACAAGTCCGATTTAAGTAATTCTTTTTTTGTTGTACTAGGTATCGTTCAACTTAGGGAATACTGCAAATTTCATCAAAATTGGTTCAGTAGTTTTTGAGATAGAATAAATGAAAGAGATGCTGAAGATGTTATTACCGGTGCTACGGATTACGAAATTCTAGTGCACGTGTAAGAAAATTATGTATTTGACAAGAATGTTGGTTGAATATTTAAACTAAAAAGAGTAAAATAAAAACTTTTTCTAAAAAAAATGTGACCGCCTTCAAAAACAACCACAAAAAAGGGTAAAATAACCTACAAAACTTTTCTTTCGGAAGTCGGTGGCAAAAAAGTCAATGAAATTAATTAAAAAGTCACCGACTTCCGAAAGAAAAGTTTTGTAGGTTATTTTACCCTTTTTTGTGGTTGTTTTTGAAGGCGGTCACATTTTTTAGAAAAAGTTTTTTACCAATATGTTAAAAATCATTGCAGTAATTTTTGAATGTTTCTGTGCTTCCTAAAAAAAACCCTACCTATAATCAGCTCGCGTGGCATGACTCTACTTCTATCTTTATTCTACCAGGAGTACACAAAATGATTTCTACATAATCATAAAATAGACATTATTTATTTTGCCCAGGAGTAGATGGCATGACCCAGTAGACTACAGAAAAATAAAAGATGTACTTTGAATTTATTAAGCATTTCCATGTTTATACAAATTTTTCTACATGTCTATTCTTTCGTAGACAAAAACCGGTTTCTACGGCGTCATGCTACGCGTGTAGATTGTCGATAATTATTTTTTTTCTATCGATTGGATTGTCGCGCCCCGATTGAACCATTGCCCACTATTAATAGTTAATTCAAACCAGTCAATTGATCTCCATTACAATTGGTAAAAGTTCGATATCAAATGAACGAGCCAGTGGCACTGTGATTAAATATTATTGATTGTTAGTTAGCGGGAAGCGGGTTTGAATCGTAAAATAATTTGTTTCAATTGAATTGAATTTTTTATTTATTTTTTTCCATGTCGGTCTATTGTTGGTTGTTTATTGTGTTTTTATAAATGTATTGATCGTTTTGAATACAATTAGTAGTAACCAGATGCAGCTGAATATCAGTATTTTACATGGAGCGACTGCCTATCGAACCTCCACAACCTTGTAACCGGGTAATACGATACCCCATGGTAAGACTGGTAGTCAGACTTTAGCTTCTTACTAATAGAAACGACTGTCAAAGATCTACAAATGACAGCCGGGACTCACGGATTTTCGTGCTTACCGAGGCACGGAAGAAACTCGCTATGACAGATGGTTATCCATCCACAGATCAACCTCGAATGTCGCGGCTTGACCCGGAATATCGGTCTGTGTGGCTGTAATTATTTGGCCACGAGCTCCTCGGTGTTACGTTATCATTGAACGAAAAACAGCTAAAGAAAATTCTTTAACAAACATCATGCATACGCTCCACATTTACAATAAAACAAACACATTTCAGTAAAGACTAATTAATACATTAACAGCTAAAGGTATACCGATACTTAATTACTCAATAATTGATTAAATCGTAGTCGATTTCAAATTAAACGGTACAAATAGGATTTCGGAGCAAATTGTGTTTGCACACGATATTGAACTCGAGTAATGTTTACATTGAACAGGTTCTCGTATCGAGTGCTTTTAAAATGATACTCTGGTGGGTTCTGAAGGTGGGATAAAAATGTTTGAGTAGACTAATTGATTTTGCTTTGGTTTTACTACTTTGAAAGTTAAATTATTAATAGTGTTTATAAAGATAAAAATAATTTGTACAGCTATTAATTTCGACTTATTAGTTGTTTTGATATTTTTTTTTTCAGAATTGAATAAAATAAATAATTATTTAAAACAGTACTCACAATAAAAAAGTAAAAAATTAATTGTATTACTTCTGCCATAACCATGCGGTTTGCAAACAATTATTTTTTTTAGTAACATAGATATAGATACAAATTAAGGGTGATGGCCAGCGGCTTCGAAAAAGGATGAAACGGCCGTGCAGCCACCATTTTTTTCGACGTGGCGGGCACACTGCCGTGCCCCCAGAACAGCCAGTAAATGTCATTGGAAGTGCAACTTTTTTTTCAAGTAAACGTCAGCGTTGCGTTGGTGGTAATTTCATTTTGAAACTAGGCTATTCATAAAAAGCGTTCAGAAATCTAAACAACTTCAACAATATCAAGGTCTCCTATTATCCGTCTCTTAGATTCAAAATAAGCCCTTAATATAATAAACATGAAAAGGTTTACGAGATAAATCATCAGTTCCCACATTTGGCGGCAAGTCACAATGGGCCCGGGCCCTCTTCCCTCCTCCCGTGTTGTGCGAGTGACGATAATCTCACCTCGACAAGACGGGAATTCGAAATGAAGTGCTTTTGCCACAACAACAAAAAAAAAACAAAACACCCTATTGAAATTCGAACGCTAATTCCTTTGGTTTTATTTAAAAATTCTATTCTTTTGATGACGTAAGTGGCTGGATGTGATTTTTGCTTGCGTGAAAAGGGCAAAGACAATTAAAAAAAAGAAAAAAACCGGCCAAGTGCGTGTCGGGCCACGCACAGTGTAGGGTTCCGTAGTTGCCCATCAAAATACTTATGCGAACTAACGAAACTGATTCGCTGAATTTAATTTTAAAAAGAAGAATTTTCAAAATCGGTCCAGGAGTCTTTGAGAAATCGGGGAAAATACATAAGAAAAAAGATTACAACGAATTTAGAACCTCCTCCTTTTTTTGAATTTAGTTAAAATAGTTGACGATAAAAACCTACCTATCCCCAAAAAACATACCTATAAAAGCTGTAAAAATAAAGTTGACAAACTTACATTTGCAGTTGTCTCCGATACATTTTGTTTAAGAAAATATGATATCAAGTACATTTTATAAGTTGGTCGACTTTTACTCGTAAAGTTGTAAAGCCTACTTAGTCATGATAATTTTCTTTTAAACTTCGTTACATGTACTACTATTGTGAATTTTTTCACACCCCCAAACATAACCGTTTAGCTGGTAGAGGGGGGGGACACTCGAATCGAGCAAAATTTAGCACTTAAAAGCTTAATATTTCGCAAACGAATTTTTTTATCAAAAAATTGTTAATGGAAACTATCATTATTTTTTAAAGGCCTATTTAATGATACCCCACACTAAGGGGTACGCGAGAAAAAAAAAATCCTCACTTTACGTGTAAGTACTGGAGGTACCCTAAAAAAAAATATTTTACGACATTTTATTTTACCACTTTTTCGGCACAACAAATCCGTATATTTACACCAAATTACAGCTCTCTAGTACTGTGCGTCTCTGAGCTAAACTGCGGACAGACGGACGGACGGACGGACGGACGGACGGACGGACGGACGGACGGACGGACGGACGGACGGACATGGCGAAACTATAAGGGTTCCTTGTTGACTACGGAACCCTAAAAACTGACACTTCAGTTTTTTTATGCCAGTGCTGTGGAAGTGAGATATTTAGTTTATCATGATTCAGAATCAGTCTATTATTAAATAATGCACCGTTTATAAATCTCGACGGGTCGTTTTCTTGTTTGTTACGAGTAATGCGACAATAGAGTATTCAGGATATAGTCAGTTTACTTATGACCTAGGCGTAAATCACTGGTCCCTGCTGCAAATAACATGTTTATATTATTTTTCCAATAGCAACTCTTTTTTTTTGGAATCTTAAAATTTGTTTTCTTCTTTAAAAAGAACCTGTCTTGCAATTATTCATACCAAAATATAAACAGCTTACATACAGTATTTAATTACGAGAAACTTTTGGTTTTATGTTAGAACAAATGGAAAAGTTTAGTTTTCAGAGTAAAAATAAACACGTAACGTATTGTTACCTATGTTCATGGTATTTTCTATTAATGACAAAATATTTAAAGATCTGATCACACCAGATCACCACCTCTAAAACTTGAACAAGAAAACAAGAAGGATAAGGATGGCCTTTTTTTATTCATCATCATCTGGCTGAAGGTTAAATTCCCTTGAGTTTTTGAGTTTAAGTTAGCAATGTAATTAGAACAAACTATCTTGTAGTTTGTATGGACTTTTTTTAGGTTTTTATGACTCATCGAGCTTTAGTTCTCGTATGGAACATTATATCAATCAACTCAACCTATCGCAGTCCACTGCTGGACATCCTCTCCCAGGCTACGCCCCATGACCCTGTCTTGCACCTTTCGCATCCTGTCTGACCCAGCTACACTTGTGTTTTTTTTTGGAATTAAGATAGTACTCAAGAGCAAACCAATATTTATTTGTAAAAAAAAACATCATCATGATATTCACTTATTCAGTAAGATTTCCAGTAAAACCGTTTGGAAGTGAATAATGTAATATTAATTATTATATTTTTTAATGTAACTTAGAAATTTGATTAACATGTATTAAACGAAATTACTAGTTTTCTGTTAAAAAACAGATAATGGCTTTTTTTTTAATTGCAAAAAATCTACGAAGGTTACGGTTGCAGTACGGATGCGGCGGGCGGTGGGTGTAATACGGTAATGACACGACAATATAAATAGGATTAGTGTATCAGGACCCCACGCGCGCAGACAGGACGAGCCAATACACGCACCGGCACTGAGCGCCCGCATGGCAAGTGATGTGGACAAAATTTATATTTACATTTTAAGATATTATTTTTTTTATAATGACGATGAGCAGTGGTGGCCCAGTGGTATCGGCCCCCACTTACGAGTTGTAGGTCGTGGGTTCGAATCCCGGCAGGCGCATTACTTTGTGTAATTTATTTCATCACCACTGCTCTCAAAACGGTGAAGGAAAACATAGTGAGGAAACCGGCATGTCCTAGAACCAAAAATTCGAAGACATGTGACATCCACCAATCCGCACTGGGCCCGCGTGGTGGATTATGGCCCACCCCCTCTCACAGAGAGGAGGCCTGTGTCCCAGCAGTGGGAACATTAATAGGCTGATGATGATAATGACGATGAATGTCACATGTTTGAAATGGTTCATTTCAAAGGTTTAATTTGTATACTGTTAATTATAACAACATTTATAAAAATGTTGAAATCATCAAATGAGTTCTCCTACCCAGGGCGGGGCAGGAGGGACGTCAGACTTGTAGGTTCTAAAGGGTTAAAGAATTGAATTGAATTGAATGAAATTGAGAATTGTTAGAACAAAAATCCACGGCGATTCTTTAACCCTTTACGTATCAGAGTCACGGTTACCAGTAGGTACCCTTAGCACGAATTTTCACTCTTTTACAGCGTCTTTCCAGTATTTGCAGCATTTCTTGTATGAAAAAATGAAACAGCGCCTCTGGTGTGGGAAGAAGGTACTAATTTTTTCCTTGAAAATTGTCAATTTAAAATTGTCAAAGTTCCAGTTTACGTCTCAAATACTGAAAACTCGTGCTAAGGGTACTGATTTTGAAAAATCTGATTTAATACGTTATCATAATTACTTGATAACACATAATAATATTTGAAATTACTTCTTTAAAAAATAATTGGACACTAGTGTAACACATGTGTGAAGTTTCAGTAGTCTTTTTAGTTATATTGAAAAATAAGGATTTAAAATTTAAAAAAATAATGTTTGACTTGGTTTAATGCAGGTTTATCTTTATTTAATCAAAAGTTTACTTTGTTTTTCCTTTGGAAATGCGTCATGCAAGACGTTTTTATGAATGCTTTTTCTAGTCTTTCTAACAAATAATTATTCTTTTCCAAAATGTATTATGATTGTATGCCAATAAAGACCATATGATTTTTCACGTTTTCCTGACCCAAACTCAACGGGAACTTTCGGGTTAGTTTGATGATACAAAAATGTTCCTTTGTATACAAGAGGCTTTTTCATTTTCCGTACAATAAACGCTGTAAATACTTCAAGTAGGTAAAATAGGCCTTGTGATGAGGCCTTAGAGTCCTGTTTTACGTAAAACTTAGAGTAGTCTTTCAACCATGTTATCCCTTAATGAAAAGGTGTAACCGTTAAGTAGATTGGCCGTCTGATGTTTTATAATCCTACCCAGATTATCACAGGAACTTCATTTATAGTCGCCGAAAATTGGCTTGTTGGAATTTCGACTCTCGACGGTAAACCGTGAGTTCAAAATCCCATGACACGATTCTATTTAGGCACTCACTTAGGTGTCTTTTAGGTTGGTGAAAAAGGTCATAATGTATAAGTAAGCGTCAGGTTGGTCGAATTTTAGTGTTAACAGAATTAGCTAAGTGTAACATTGTTAAAACGGTAATGGGTTCCTGTTAACCTTGTGTTAGTTTAACTTTTGATGGTTTCTGTTGTAAATTATGAAAATTAACCTTCTATTGGTGACGTGCCGTCAATTTGACACCTATTAACTAAAACCACTGAATATGTGTCAAACAACTGTTTCCCCTTACCTGCACTTCTCAGTAGCTGCATTTAGCTCAGTTTGGCGTCCGATTTAACAAAAATTGGTCATTGCAAACGCACAGATGATGAGATATAGGATACCCGACGTCAATTTGACGTCACGTCACCAATAGTGTCCGTAATTTATACTATTATCAAGTTGCAATTTTTCACTGAAAATTAATCCAAATGACGAAGATTACGATTATTAACACTGAGATTTTAAAACAAAATAGCAGTAATGAGTTTGAACAGAATCACTGAGTGGAATCTGATCGTAACACGAAAAGTGACCAGAAAGTCCAGAACCTGACACGGACTCCGAGGATGAGTTTTTTAGTAATTTGAAAAATGATAGGGTTTTGTTGCTCAATAAGTGCCGCAAAAAATAAAAAAAGAACATCACATCTATACAAGTAGTGCAATAATCCTGCCTTTATTACCTAAAATAAAACCCACTCCTCACCAACATTTATCTTTTTTTTCCACTGTAGTAGTATGTTAAATCATTTTTTTTTCGTTACTTATTAAAGTATCAATAAGAACTGATCGTTGGATTTCATTTTGATTTATTTATTTAATTTAATCTTCATTGATTTCAATATCTACAAAAATGCAACGTGAATATTAATACTAAGTTTGTGTTAATAATATACGTAAAATTTTCTATTGTAATAATATATAAAAAGTGTTTAATTTATGAAAGTAAGATATCTACTTGTAAATAAAGCCATTTGTTTCATCTCCATGCACTTAGTTATCCTGAAATTCGACTTTGCAGAAGTACGTCAAAATGACGGTACGTCACCAATACTGTTACTCAATCTGACGTCACCAGTAGAAGGTTAATAATTATTTAATATTAATTTGAAGGGACTAAAGTTTTACGGAATAACTAAAGTGGATTTTGGTAATTAAAATGGTAATTTGTATACTTTATAATTATATATATTTCGGTGAGTTTATTGCATTTTTTTGTTTTTTTTTCCTGTTTAGCTGACATTGTGTTCTATTTTTCTTAGTATTCTTGTTCAGCGCCAATTTAAACCCTCACGGGAGAATAAATTAGGCATGATTATTTTAAAAATAATATTTCAATCCACTTAATTTTTAACTACTTCTAATTATGACTTTTCTTATTCGTTTGTTTGAGTGAAATAATTATGATATTATTTTGTCCACAAAAAAAAAGCGCCGCGAGCCCAGTGTGCTGACGTCAGTCAGAGCATCGAATGCGCCCGCGCATCGTTTAGCCGATTCATTGCTCCATTAATGTCATTTATACCGACGGCTCTACACGTGGGTCTCTACTTATACCACTATGTGCAATTGAATTTCATTGCCATTTTCCTCTCGCAAATAAACTTATGTTAGTGTGCAGATTATATAATTAAATAATCATTTAATTAATTTAACTAAATTAGAATATCATAGGTAACTCTATCCAGTTGACTATTCAGTATTTAGATTTGAAATTGGGCTATTTTTGAAGGAAAAAAGTGAAGTGGAATTAAGGCGATATCGGTCGGTCGGTACCTACCGAATGATAGTATGTCATCATGATTATTAATAACAAGGTAATATTTCAATTAAATATTACTTATGCATGTCATAAACTACATACGTGATATTTTGTTTCTATTTATATAGATACTCCGGTCATGCAATGTTCAGAATATGATTTTCATCCGTTTATAAATCTGTACTATGAATTTGTTTTCAAAAACATTTACCAAACATTTTCTATTTTATTAAAATATTTTTTACTCTGGTTCTAAGGGAGCTAAAAGGTTTAAGGTAAGGTTTTTGGGTATTAATACTGACAGTTCTTAAAAAATTCGGTTTAAATTGCATTTATTCTGTCTGAAGTTTTTAACAGCTAAGGAGTGTAATTCTCTGCCAGAGAGTCTGTGTTTAGTTTAATAATAGCAGCGAAAACTTTGAAGTCTTCAAATCAAGAGTGATTGCTATAAAGCAAGCGTGCTGTACCATTGACTACATCATTGCTTCCCATCAGTCAAGATAGGCAGGCAGGCAAGAAGGCCTATATTAAAAAAAAACAGTGACTAACAAAAAAAAATATCACACCTCTGCATTTGATGACTCATCTGCCAACCTGCAGCAGCGGTCACAATGTCACACGGTGCACTGCGACTAGCAATTTATTCATCGAAATTAATTGATTTATGGCCAGCACGTCCTTACTGCTGTCCCACTGTGCGCTCGCGTTCTTGCAAACTGTTAGTACCTAAACATCTTTCGACTGGGGATTTTATTTATAACCAACATTTTAAACAAATTATAAGTTTACTGTTTACATTTAGTTAATTTTCTTTTAAATCATAGCTTTTACAATTCATTCATCTTTTCATTGATCGTCCTCTTCCTGTCTATCCATCCACATTTATACCCAGCCCTCTTTTGGTCTCAGCGCATATCATCCCACATGTTCATACCAAGGCATACGACTCCCGGGGGGTCTTCTCATCGGTAACGAGTCTGAAAGTCCTGTACCGCCCTGGGTGGGGAGGACTCATTTGATGACTTTATTTAACATGTAAACGACGACTCACTTTAAATTATAACTCCTCGTTTAATAATCGGTATTATTTGCTTGAATAGTTTTTGGTCAAAAGTTTAAATAATACAAGATTCATAATAAAGGTTGATATGTTTTAATTGACAATCAAGTCAAAATATTTTGATACATATCCGTTTAAATACAAAATGATGATAGATCACTGCAATGGTCGTTTACACAAGTGTGACCGATGGTGGGCCATTATTCATAACATCTTACATGACTGAAGACAGATTGCTGTCTGTCAACTAACGTTGTGTTATTTATGGGAACTAAATGAATGTGTGTGAGGGCCAAAACTCATATTAAGACAATCATACCAAACAGTTGGTAGCGTCGCAAATAGCTGTCAAATATTTACAAGTTTTAATTAATTTGGCATTTTTACTATAATTATGGAAATAAGAAATTTGGCATTTTTACTATAATTATGGCTTTGTAGTGCACTAAAATGATGCGTTCTCTAATATTAAGTGGTCTAAATTTTCATCCTGTCCGAGGAGATGGATGAAATGGCGACAGGTCACCGGAACAACTTGCGACCCACAGATGCCCCTCAAGCTAAACGAAAAATATACAAATCCGTGATTAGACCTGTCGTCGTATTGTATGGATCGGAATGCTGGGCTGTGAAAAAGATGGATGAGAAACGATTGCATGTAGCAGAGACGAGGATGTTGAGATGGATGTGTGGAGTAACAAGAATGGATTAAGTAAGGAATGAGTTTATAGGCGCAGTTTGAAAGTGGCGCCTGTTATAAAAATAATGAAAGGAAATCGTCTGTCTTGGTATGGACATGTGATGAGGAGGGATGACACTCATGTGACTAAGAGAGTAATGAGTATGAATGTTGACGGATGGAGAGGAAGAGGAATGCCAAAGAAATGATGGATGGATTATCTGAGGAATGATATGAAAGAAAAAGGAGTAGATGATACTATGATAGGGGATGAAGGAAGAAAAAATTGTGTTGCGCCGACCCCAAGTAAAATGGTATAAGGGCAGGAAGATGATAATGAATCCTCATTTTGAGGAGACCAAAACAGTGAGCGGTAGAAATGTGTTACTTTTCAGTCAGATAAGTCCCAGGTCGTTATATTTCGACGCTAGCCCATTACATGGACCATTCCCTGTAGCCCAATCCAGGGAACATCCTTAACCTGGGAACATGTTATAGACTGAATGAGTTTGAAATGAATCTAATACAATTATCATTCACATCTATGTTAAGAGATAAATGCATTCCTTGTCAATTAAATGAACTGTAAATCATTGCATTCTAGACTAAGTCTCAAATTGATCACAGAGTACGCAACCCGCACCTCTCCTACGTGCCACAAGACGCGCCGACCATTAAAACATTCCGTTTTCACCTGTTCATCTGACACAATTCGCATTTAATACACAATCAGATCGCGACGCGAGGGTTAAGTAACGGCTTGTGATCACAAGCGAATGCCGTCTCAATCACTTGACAATTGCATGCGATTGTTAAGGTGCACGCACATCTTATAGCGCGTGTAGTGCGTTTGAAAATCGCGCGGGTGGTTGGGAAATAGTGTGCCCGATTTAAGTTTCTTCTTCCATATGTAAGCATTTTAAATTTAATGAATGTATGTATCTTGTGGGAGAAAATAAACGAAAATGTATTATATTGTTATTATTTATTAAGTATTTTGCTTATTACAAGCATCGCTTAGGTGAAACGTTCGTAATTGCTATGACAGTTGAGCACTTTAGAGAGTCCATGCATGGTTGATTACTACGGAACACAGACTAGATAGCTACGGAATGAGGTTTTGCAATGAAAATATTTTTAGTGAAAATAGTTATATTATGAAATCTGGATTCGTCTGAAAATGTTTTGTTTATCCTAGAAAATGTTTTTTTTATTGTGCTTATCTGTAATCAGTCCTTAACTATAAGCAGATTTGTTCCCTGTCGATTTACATGTCCTAGAAGCTCCTCAGCAGGAGTTTCCTTATCTTCAAAAATAGTGTTAACAAAACATTCTGCCATTTTAATTCAATATCTTAGGCAACTTCTCACTGTTTTTTTTTAATATATGCATGTAATCAAGCGGGTCACAACAATCGGTGAACTGCACTCTATTGAATTCACACCGCGCGTCAATTGATCACGCGGCATCTCAGCTGTGCTTTGTAGTGTGTGCCCACCCTAACTTTAAATTCATTGCGCATACGCAGAAGGATTGGATTCGTCGCCTTATTATTACGCGGTGTCATTTCTATGTTAATGCCGATAGTATTAGATCGTTGTAATCGCTTGTGCGATATAGTCCTGATTGCGACGCGATTGTCGGCGTCTCTGATTGTGCGACTTTCTATGACATTCTGCACGTTCTGTCGTGCATCTTGAATGAGGATGGATTGATTTCCTATTGATATCACAAGTCGTATCTAATAAATTATTTCAGGTAAAAAAAAACATTCTCTTTAACGAAGAGGAGAGTTGAATATAATAAAGCTTACGTTAGTTTGAAATTTTCTCTCTGTCAGATCTGTCATTCAAATGTTTTTTTTTTTTTAAATTAATGTCAAATTAATTTTTTTATTGGTCGCAGGATAGACGAAAATTCTTTTTTTTTCTTATTCCTTATTGTACATACATAATTATAATTAAAATAACACTTCACATAAGGGTAAGGGAAAGTAATGCGTACTACAAAAGTTATGTTCTTACACCAAATCTTAGAGCGATAGAATTCTCTTAAGGTGGTCGTCGCAGGACTAGGACTGTCTCATTAGGTAACCGTGACCCTGGAACGTAAACGGCTGTTGAAGGAACACCATGAAAAAGAACACAAATCCCCGGTGTACAGTACGAATCTGACAGTACCCTCCATCCCACCCCGGGTGATTAACTTTAATGATTTTTTTTAGATACAAAAAAGCTAACTCTTTACTTTGATTTGTTCCAGCTGGCGAGCGGTGGCGGTGGCGGGCGCGGCCTGTTCTGCTACCACTGCCCGCCGAGCTTGCCGCCGCACCAGCATCGTCTGCCTACCTTAGAGTACCCCTTCACAGCTTCACACCCTTGTAAGTATACATATTGACAGCCTAGTTGACACAGGCTGAGCGATGAACTGCTGCTCTGCTTGTCGGGTTTCGATTACCGACATTCTCCCTACACCGGACCATACTGTCTGCAGAGAAATCTGTTAACAGTGCAAGGTTGTGAGATCCAAGTCAAGACTTCAAGTAGATTAGGGCAGTAGATTAAAGCTGATTGGACCGCGACCTACCTTACAAAATAATCCAAATTCAGGATTCACTAGGGTTTTAGATTTTTTAATGAGATGGATGGATTTCTTTCCAAATTTTTGCTTAATCATTGAGAGTTGGATAATAGGATACGTCGAATTTATTTCGGTAGGTCCTGACGTTCTGCAGGGCCCGCTTAATTGCACGCGACTCATCTGGGAAGCGCTGGATTAGAGGTTTATCCAAGGTTAACGTTTCTCTTCCATGACCAATAATTTAATAAAAAAATACTTTTCTTTTTCAAAGTAGTGTCAAGCGACTGATGGACTATTATTGACATTAATAATGACATTCAAGTAACTTCAACTTCTCCATAATTAATTTCCATCATAAACTAACCAAGAGTAGAACATTAAACCTCACTGTTTATAGTCTATAAATCGACTTAAAATTGAAAGTTTCAAGTGGCAGTATAACCGCATAGTCCAGGAGTCGCGTCGATTTCACTTATCGGCACAAACTTGTGTAACTCAGTTAGCGGGCCGGCTCCCGGCCTAATAACGTTATTCTTAGTTAAAGCTCTTGTCTCGTTACCGATTTACAACTTCGTTATGTTTCTCTCGATTCGATAACGGTTTTTGAGACTGGTTGGAGATTGCAGGATTTCGTTATTTTTTTTTATTGTGGAATTTTATTCGTGTGCTATGTAAATTAGGTACCTAGTACTTATTGGAAATATCTCCATGATAATGGTGTTGTCTATGTGCAAATGTATTTTTTTATGACTTGACTTAAAAATAAGAATGTTATTTTTTATAGTCATAAACTCATAAAGGATCGGTCATAATTTATGACTGTGAAGTCCATTTCTAATGAAACATCTAAATCTTGCAAATATCAATAGTTCAGGTGGGTACTGTTTATTTAGGACGCTCCCATATTTCTTAATTTTTATAAATTCAATTTATTTCTTCAAAAACATTAATTTCTGCAGTAATAAAGTCAAGAAAGCTAATTAAGAAATCGTACTTTCTTTTAACAGCACTTAAGATGAAACTCACCAAAGTTCTTATCGAATCGGCGAAGGGGTTAGAAAAAACCTTCAAAAAGGCAAAAATCAGTTTCTTACCCCAACTGACTCGCGTGCCTAAGGGGTGGTAATGTGCTAATGAATAGAGAAGGCAGGCCGGGGGTGTCGCGGGGTTACGGCGGGGGTGCGCGCGGGGTGAAGGGGCGCCGGCAGGGGGCGCCGGTGGGCGGTGCTCCCCGGGGATTGGTCGCCGCCGGCGCCATCTATTATTCATAAAATAGTTTTTGAGTCGCGCCGCCGGTCGCTTTAACACGGTTATTTCGACTAACTTAATAAGTATCATGTCACTTTTGATTACTCCCTCAGCGTCACAATTTTTTACTTAGCACAACGACGATCAAAGGAGCCTTAATAAAGTTATGGAAGTAGCGTTATTTCATTAGGGTCCTCGAAAATGACAGTCTGTCCGTCAGTAATTGCGTAAAAATATTAATTTTTAAAATCTATTAACGTATTGCGGGTGTATTTACCTCCAACTGGCGGGTGCTTAAGGTGGGGGTGTTTAAAGGGGGTGAAGGGGAGGGGGAGTTTTAAAGCGCTGAGGATAAAAAAGCTAGTGGATAAAAAAGCGGCTTAAACGAATCTATTAAAAATGTATAAGGCAATTTCCAGCGCGATGTCGGGGCGGGGGCTCATTAGCGCGCAATCACACCGACGCCACGCGATGCGACGCGGTGCGGTGTGGTGCGGTCGACGATTACCTTTATTAATTCTACGGTGTATGAGAATGTGTTTAATTAGCGGGAGCGCTGAAAGGGTTGTATTTTTATTACGTAAAATCGTAACGCGGACTAGCATGTAATCGTTGCTAAGAAATCATAGGTTAAGAGCAGTAGTGGCCCAGTGGTATCGGCCCCGACTTACGAATTCTAAATCGTGGGTTCGAATCCAGGCAGGCGCATTACAAGTAATTTATTTCATCACCACTGCTTTCAAAACGGTGAAGGTAAACATCGTGAGGTAACCAGCATGTCCTAAAACTGAAAAATTTAAGACATGTGACATCCGCATTGGTGGCCCGCGTGGTGAATTATGTCCTACTCTCCCTCTCACAGAGAGGAGGCCTGTGTCCCAGCAATGGGAACATTAGTAGGCTGACAATGATGATGATGCATCATAGATATTTAATCACTTAACATCACGTCCATTTTCTCTAAAGGGCAAGCAAATACGTTGGTGTAGTAACACATTTCCTCAGTTAGGTGAGTTAACTTCACCCAAGACGGGTGGAAACATTTGATGTTTTTTAGAGTTGAAAAAAAAAACATTACAGCACGAAAAGTTGAAAAGTTATGATTAAAAATAAGCTGCTAACAGCTACTAATAAAATAATTACCTACAAGCCAGGTACGAATGTATTTCGTTTCACATGAAAGCCACTTAAGGGGATAGGTCAGTAAAAATACGGTTTTTATTTTTTACTTTTCTTCGTACATATCTGGACTACAGATCTTACAACTTGGAATATAGTTATTGACTATATGATCTAAATTCTCACAAAGTTGAAAACACGATTCAATTAAATTTTCTCGATACAAAAAAAATGCAAAGTTCGGTCTATCTAATTTATTTTTTGGACTTTATGGAATAACTAATATGAGTTATTGAAAGGATGTTGTTTTAAATTGTATAAAATACTAGTGTCTAAATTCTGTAAAGACATTTTTTCAATTAATAACAATTTTAATTCATAAAAAGACGCCGATATGTTTGGGCACATACGCCGTTTTATTCTGAGCACACATCCACTATCGTCCTCTCATCTTTTGCCTTTTAAAAGTAGTGTCATCACTTTCGTTCCTTGACGAATCAGTCAGCCAGCGTGGCTCTTACAGGCTAGACCTGCGACACTTTTTTTCAGATCGCGGCTGTCAGATTTTCGTAATAATAAAATTGGAACGGATAAAAAGATCGAGAAAATAAAGACGAATGATACGTAGGCTTATAGATTATTCAAAACTATGTTCCGCTGTGTTCAATGGGACGTGATTAAACGGACATGACTGTAAATAAGTCACGTAAACTTTCTATTTTAAATAACACATTATTTTGATTAATAAATAAAGAATAAAATAAACCAAACTTACTGAAAATCAACGCAGGAAATTCCTGACGACCCCTACTGAGCAAACAAGGGAAATACATTTAATTTGTAATTTAAATTTCTATAGATTACAAATTGTTCCTATCAATATAATAAATTACTCACAGTGATATTATATCAATGCTATCGTGATATCGTACTATTGTTGTCGGATGGTTCCTCTGTGTCCATCCTCCTCCCATCTAATCTTTATGCATCTAAATACCATTTCACATGAACTAATGATAAATACACTGATTTACAATCAACATTTTGAGATAATTTATGTAACTGAAAACAACTTCTAATCGTATCAAATTGCGATATAGGATAAGAAGCACTTCACTTTTATTATTATTTATTTAGTTTCGTCACAGATTTATAACAATTTCTAAGAAACAGGATTAAAATAAATTAAATTAAAACTGCTGTTGTCATTTTGAATACTTCAAAATTACTTGTCAACTACAAATAAGGCATAGAACCCACCACCCTGTTAAATATCGCCTATGATGAAAAATCGGTGGTCATTGCTGTCTCACCGCGTGTTCGGTACAAGTTGCTTCTCGCTCTATTTATTGCTTTGGAGTAAAAAAAGATCAGTACTGGGTTCATGCTTTTGGAGTCGATAGATAAAATCTCTAAGGGTTTCATTTATCCGGGCACGCCGCAATTGCGGCGGTAAGACCTCTCTTTGAGGAGTGGCTGGAGAGAAGTCATGGCGTCCTGACCTCCGCTCACCGCTTGACGCAGGTACTCACCAGACACGGAAGTTTCGGGAGGTACCTGTGTCTGATGCGAAAGGAGGAAACGCCTGGGTGTCACCACTGCGAAGATCGCCCGGAGGGCACGGTGGAGCATACGGTGCAAGACTGTCCAGCTTGGGCAGAGCACCGACGTGTCCTCACGGTTGCGATAGGCGGAGACCTCTCGCGCACAGAAGAAGGAAGCAGGCCTCCTTCTGCGAAGCAGTAATGCTCGCGAAGGAGGAGGCGGGCCGCGAGCGAGAGAGGACAGTGTCCTCCCTCCGCCCCACCCGCGGTGGTGAAGCCCACGGCGACGGACGTCGCTAGACGATCTCCGGCCACCGTAGGCGCGGGTATGCGGGCAGCGAGTAAAGGGCAACTCGCTGCCCGACCAAGGACCATGCCCCGGTTGACGGCGCGTTGTGTCCCACGCGCGCCTCAAAGAACGTCAGCATAATGACGGGGCCCCCCTCTCAGAGGGCCAAATCCTGCCGGGGTCGCGGGATTATTTCCTTACCGTGACCCCGGAACAGAAAGGGCTATTGAAGGACAGCGTCGATTAATCAGAAAAGTGATTATTACAACATTGTCCCAAAAAAATACTGTAGATAAGATAGTATAGAATGAAGATTTAATTATAAAGAGGTGACATCAAATTGTTCTAGTGTTTGTCATTACATCAAAATGCATCAAAAATTAGTACCAACACCAGATGATGGAGGACAGGGTGTCAAGCACCCTTCGCTTTCCACTCTCGAACATATAAAGATATCACGCAACCAGCTTTGTGACCGCGCGTTAATAAAAGGAGCGTGTGTTTGGGGCTTTTTTTAGAGTGCTAAAATAATCGAATGAGTCCTCCTACCCAGGGCACGGCGGGAGGGACTGTCAGACTCGGAATACTCACTAAAATCTACGATGTCTTTCAATAGCCCTTTACGTTCTGGGGTCATGGTATTCGCTAGCCCGCGACCCAGGTAGGCCCTCTAAAAGAGAGCCCCGTCATTGCCATTGTGCTGACACTCTTTCAGGCGCGTGTGGAACACAAAACACATGCCCTTGCCCGTGCGCGCGTGTGTTTGGGGCTTAACGATAATGGGTATTGTCACTTTCGTAAGGTATGCCAATTATCATTCATTTTCTACCAAAATAGTAGTTTTGTTCGTAATCTCGGGACATCAAATTGTTATAAAATAAATTTAAGACTGTGAATGATAAAAATATTCACAAAATATTAATCCACATCAATAAAGATTTCTATCATTTTGTTTTAGTAAATGTTTCGATATCCTTATATCAAAATATTTCTTCTAGAGTAATACATGTATTTTGCGTAAGGGGAACACTTTATGAAATGTCGAAGTTGACGAAATGAAATTCATAAAACTTTGGATTGCGTTAATTTTGCGATACTAACGCCTCCTGGTGGCGGCGCGTGGCAACTTTTCCGACTCATCAAACGATGCTTTCGCTTGACCATACGCCGTTAATTTCTAATTTCACAGCTCTATTTAGTGAGCTTTTCATAACTATTTTATATGTAAATAATGTTATATTATACACACATTCTGTTATATTAAGTTTTATTAGCTGGGCGTTGCCGCGTTGGCATGTAAAGTAATTTACTATTTGCATTTCAAAAACTAAGGTTACCCATTTTGTTAAGTACATTATTATTTTTATGTATTGAGGAAACGATACATCTATCCTAACTAATATTTTAAAAATGCAAAAGTAGGTTTGTAGACAAGACCACAGTGGTTCAGTTGTTAAGAGTGTCGGATGTTCTCAATCCGAAGTTCGCAAGTTCAAATCCTGCTCGCATTCGTCGAAAAATCTAGATCTTGTGTGTGTTTGTGTTTAATATAATAGTGGGCTATAATAAGTATTAAATTATTTTAAATTATATTTAAGACAAATAAAAAATTAATGGTTCGACTATTAATTCATCATAAACTTGTCCTTCGTTTGTCAATTTATTTATGCGGAACTGAAAAGTAGAATGACTACTTTTGTCTAATTTTAGCACAATTTTAATCTAATTTATATAAATAATATTTCTTAAATAAATATTTTTTGGATTCCTGGTAAGTTTCTCAATTGTTGAGGTATAGATTTATATCAAATTGCTTCTACACGTTCAATCTATGTACACAGAAAAGTAAATTCTACGAGTATCAATCTTCATAGCGAGTCACTAAGAACCCTGTTTTTTTAAGTGGTTACACCATCAAACCATTCCTGCCAGCCTGGTTGCCGCGGGAGGGACTATCAGACTCTTAGGGACTTTAGGCCCGGTATCCACCAAAGAGGAGAGGGGAGGAGATGTGTTTGAATAACCAATCAGATGTCCACTGAAGCTAAGCGGAGAGGAGACATATCTGATTGGTTATTCAGACACCACCTCTCGTCTCCGCTTTGGTGGAAACCGGGCCTTACTCATGGCGTGTTGCGATATCGAATTGCATCGATTGACGATATCGGTCAGATATCAGACAAGCGTCCGGCCGAAGAAAATGTATTGACAATCGCTAGTGTTTTCTAATGGCATTCGCACGGATTGACGATATCGCTCACAGTTCTCCTCGATATCGAATTGCATGTACTACGTCCTAATGACAATGCATATGATTCCGTGTTCGAAATTCGATTGCGCAACTACTCGTCTCGTGCAACATTTTTTGTCTTTGGTTTGCAGCGCCTTTATGTCGTAGTAGTAAGGTGGATTTTTGGAGTGCACGGTCGAATTGAATTGCATCACTCCATAAGTATATACGTGCGACTTAAATCGGCCATCGACTCGATATCGTACGAATCGCGTAGCGTCACATCGCGCCATGAGTAAAGTCCCTTACTGACTAAAATCCACCGTGTTCCCCTTTACGTTGTAGGGTCACGGTAACCTCTTAAAGAATGGAAAGCTTAATAAAAAAATAATTAAAAAAATAGCGTAAATGAAACTTTTTCCTCAAACAATAATAGAACTTATAAATATCGAATTACTATTAGCACAGCGTTCCATTTAACGCGAAAGCTAGTTAGTTAATCCACCCGGTTTCGTCCAACTTTTTCCGCTGCACTCAAGCTCAGACCGGACCCACTTCCGGCGGATGTGAAACACTTTTTAATTTCCGTTGCGGAGGGATTTTTCTACACCGAAGTTGATGGGCGTTCAATTATTCACATTGAATTAATGAAAATATTTATAATCTGTGTAATCTGGACGTAGGGGGAAGTGTCTTGTTGGTAATTGTGGATTTTAATTACGATATAATTAAATAATGATTTTGGTTAAATAGCTATTAATATATTAAGGTTAGATTTGAATAAGTATTTGTAAACATATTGAGATAATACACTTGATAGCACAATTCTTTGGTTGCAATAAATAATCTTGTATTGTTTCGAATGCATGAAAAAAGGAAAAAGAAATAATAATGTGTTTCTTTGTTTGTCAAGTTGGCAACATTATTAACAAAGTCAGTTCCATGTTATCCTTCAAAACCTTTATAACATATTATCTTCGTGTAGAATTATTAAATAATAAACATATTTTTTTTATTTATTCGCCATGATATTTAGACCATTGGCGAACTGAGAGAGTATTATACGCACACTGCTTAACTCATTTGAGATCAACAGTGCTGTTTTAAAACATATTTTAAAAGTTACCAAAGAGCTTAGGTTAGTGCAAAAATGTCGTTAGATGAGCGGGAAAAGTTTGAAGACAAGGCCGTCACTGGCGCCACTATCGCCACTCTTGAAAACCTTAAGGTAATGATACACATGCTAAAAGAGCATGCTTATGATCATGCGAGTATGCATAAGAATAGTTTACATTTAAATTAGCATGCCCATATGTGTATCGAAACCATATAGCAAATGGTTTCGATACACATGCTACTAAGTAGCATTTGCTTGAAAGTAGCATGCTCTCGTGCTTTAGCATGCTAGTTTAAAGCATGTGTATCAGTACCTTTAGTTATGTATAAAAAATCTACATTTAATAACTCTAAAATTCTAATAATATCAATTTACTCGAGCAATTAATTACCTTAGTTCATCAACTAAAAAGATAACTCATAGAACAAACACAATTTTTATTGTTTTGATGAAATAAAGCCGAGCACACATTGCGACTGTAAGCGAATAACAGTTAATTTGTTGAGTGAGTCGCAACGATACAAATTGGGACAATTAATTGACACTATTAGGATAGTTGTGTTTTAAAGTATCAGTCATCTGAAGCGAGATCTGGAGCATTTCTGTTATTAACTTTATATGAAGGTTATTTTTCGGAATGATAGAAATAAAATGAAATATTATAATAATATTTGAACCGTATTTTTTGTATTGTTATTTAAACCAAAATTGACAATTACAACTTAGTACAATTTTATTAAGTTCTGATGTTGCGAGTCTCCACTCTCAAGTTTTTATGAAAATAAATAAAAAGTGTCCATTTGTTTTTAGTACTCTAAACACGTACTAATTACGCACATGCCTATTCTTGATTGCTAAGCGCTGAGATGAGATGTAAGAAATTGCCTATAAGAGTTAGGTGTCCAGAGCCAGTTTTCAGTTTTACAAATCTCTAAAGAATGCTATTTCAGCTTCGTCGACTCGAAACAAAATCCACTTCGTCAAAAATACACAGTCACAAATGTGTGTGACATCACAAATTCGCGACTATAAGCGAATAACAAATTAAATTCGCTGAGTGAATCGCAACGGTACAAATTGGACCAATTAATCCGGTCCATTAGGTCGGCGGTGCCTTGCTTTGAAGTTGCGCGACATAAGTTTAATGTGAGCTAAAAATTATTAACATTGAATTGATTTCCGTGGCTCGTACAGGTTGAGTGGGGTTCAGAAATGTGTTTTTCTGTTTGAATTTTTTTATGTTTGTTAAACGCTCATAAAATATACATTATAATTATATTAACAAATTATTTAGTTAAAAATACCTATGTGTATGTACATATTACATTTATTACAAAAATGAACAAAAATATTTACTAAAATGACTAAATAAAACCAAAATTGAAAATTTATAGGGCGTCAAAAATTCAACCACATCGTAGTCAATAGGTAAAGTGCCCAGAACGCTGACAGCAACGTTGGATGGCAATGCTGATCCTTTGACCAAGAAATAGGCCAGCCCTCTGGTCACGAGAGACGTCGACGATACGCTTGGCGATGTCTTTGAAAACTTGGACCCCATGGCCCTAGTGTTTCAACCCCAAACGGCTCAAATAAATAGCTAGTAATCAAGCCAGTTACAGTTTTTTCATGCGAGAAGCTTGCGCAGGCTGAACGGTCATGAAGCTTGTGCATGTGGTAGGCCGATAAGGAATCCTGTGTTGATTGTTTTTTAGAGAAGTGTTCAACATTTTATTATTAACGTAAATATTCGATAAAACATTTCGACTTGTTTAAGTATAGGAAAGGCATTAAGTAAAGGAACTTTGTTTGCTCACTTTACCGTCTATGTACATTTATGAAATGGGAGTGTTTGTTCGCTGTAATCTGCACTTGTTTGAGGCGCTGCGCTCTCGGTGTTATCCGAATACCATTCATGCAAATTCTCATAAAACCGCCTTTTTCGGAAAAAGTGTGCTAGGTATGGCACCAAAAATTTATAATAGCATACCAGCAACTATTCGAAATAAAGAATGCCTGGGATCTTTTAAGACATCTTTGTTCAAGTTTCTTATCGACAAATGTTACTACTCCATTACTGAGTTTGTTACTCATAAACAGAGACATGAAAACTCCGACTTGCTAATTAAACATTTATGATTAGATTGACTCCTACAGCATGATTTATTAATTGAGCAAATGTATTTCATTTTTTATATTGTGATGACTTGGTTTTACTGTACTGACATTATTATCCACTTCTGTAATTTAATCTTTTGACATCCTGCCTTAAATAACATTGATCTTTCGAGAACCCGCAAGGTTTGAGATTAGATAAGAAAAAAATAAAACAAGCGAAGTATATATTTTGTTTGTCTCCATTTGGTTTTGTACGCCATTTCTTGGCAAAACATAGTGCACATACCTTTGACATTTATTATCTGTAATCTACCTATGTTTTACAAAATAAATATTTGATTTGATTTGATTTGAAGTAAAACAATAAAATCTAACAGAAAAAACCGGTAGATAAACTAAACTACACGCATAATTACTCGAAATCTATTATCACGGACAAATAAAAGTAAAGTCATCGCCAGTAATAGAGCTATTAGGGACAATTCTCGTCTAGTAATGTCCTCAACGATATTACCCTAAGAATAATAGAAACTTTGGGGAGGACAGCCCTAGCATTGTCACCCGATATATTGCGTCACAGTAGACCAGGAATTTGGAAAATGTTTATCGAAATTATAATTAATTTATGTTTTACAAGGAAATGTAATAATGTTTTTTATTCTCTTGTAGAAATGTAAAAAAAAAAACTTAATCACCTATCTTTACGTACCAAACCTTTTATTGAAATTGAGAAATAATAATAACGTAAGACATGCCGAAAATATTTTAAAATGTGGCACACTGAAAATCTGCGTAATGTTGTAGTAGAAGCTGCGTAGCACATTTCTTCGAAAACCGTAGACGTGCTACGAAGTTCGTAGCACTTGCGTAGCACGCAGCGGAGTATTATCAAAATTATGTTTTGTTCCCGGAACGTCACTGTATGCATTTTAAAATTAAGAATTGAAGAAGCTTTATTTTAAGTATGTTTATAAATAATTCTTACGAGTTTTGTTTTTAAGCTATTGCATAGCTTTTTTCGCTGGATCTGAGCGCGGTGACCGAATCAAAAAATTCCATAACGAAAAAAAAACCTAACAAAAAAATCCTATAGAAAATAAACCTAACACCCCGCATCATCTAACGTCGTTTAGTTCGGCAGACATCGGCACGGCGTTTTTTTTTCTTGACGTTTCATTTGACTGACGTGGCTGACCATAGCCTAAAAAATGAATAAAAAAATGCTATGCAATTGCTTTACCGCGGCAGTCTCCGAGTGCCACACGTATTATTTTTTTAAATCAATGCGCCACAGTTGGAATTTCTCCTGTGTCGTGGCTGCGTTTGCAAACATATTAACTCACAAACATGATTGAATAAAATCCTAATTAAAACTTTAATAAACAGCAACATTATCCACAATTTTACTTAAATCCTAGACACCCTACATTGTCTCCACCTCATCAATTCCCGCGGACATGCGTTCAGATAGCTATAATAAATGCGAGGGAGGCGATCTGGCACTCTGGTTTAATGGCCCGGCACTTCCTGGTACCACAGCGATTGTCTAGCTAGGCAACGTCCGGGGAAGACAGTGTGTTGGGGTCTTAATTGCTGCAAAAAGTTTCAACTATTTTAGAAGCTCGCCGTCCGATCAAGGAAGGTCTGGAGACTCGTTTTCAACGTTCGTCTCAAGGAGTTGTGAGTAAACTGCCAGGTTCGCGGGATTGTTTAAAAAGGATACCGTTATCCTGGAACGCAAATTTTTGTATGACCTGAAAAGGGGCAGCCAATGGAACTAGGTGGAATAAAAATGGCGATTTGACAGCTTATCCATAGAAAATATGTCATCCCGCTATTTTTATTCCTCAGATAAAAGTTATCTTACTATTAAAAAATCAGCCCTAAATATTATTTATTACAAAATATATTATGCTACTACTAGTCGTAACGAGACATTTTTTAGCCTTGACTTCCTCGATAATTGGACTATTAATGGACTTTAAACGAGATTAAAGTTTTTTTGTTTCAATTCCAACCAGAATCTCCAGAAATTAGCGCGTTGAACAAAAAAATATGACAGATTTTTTCATTCAGCTTTAGATTTTATTACTAAATAAAGATTAAATAAATATTTTTGTTACAGATACAAGCTACTCATATCACCCGGCGATACACGATGACACGTTCGTGCGTCGGAAACAGCGGCGCAACCGCACCACCTTCACACTGCAACAGGTATCATTGTACTGGACAACTTATTGACTAGATAAATTATGGAATCAGGCGTTATTTTGCGGAAATCCATGACATTAAATATCATGAAAAATATTTGTCGAGTCAACATCTCCTGAGGATGCCCCGTGGAGGGGCGAAATACGTGTCGAGTATAGGTTTGATTGCATGGCTTGTTTTTCCGTTTGTTGCATGTGTGCATATGCATGAGGACGGGAGGGTGGGTCCTTTGCTGCATGTGCATATGCTTGACTGCATAGGGTGGGATTGCATCCTGCAACAAGCCTGGATCTATGTCGCGGAATTAAAACTAGATATTTTTCATGACATTTAACTTATTTACTAGTTGATGATAGTTTGAAGAAAATATTGTTGAATTATGTTGCGGCACGGTTGGCGCAGTGGCTGACCGATCGGACTGCTGCGCTGCTTATCGCGGGTTCGATTCCCGCAATAACAAATATTTGTATAATCTTCAAGCAGCTGTTCCGGATCTGGTCGTTTGTGTCTGTGAGTTTATATTATTGTTTGTAAACGGACACTCAACAAAGGAGAAAAACAAAGGAACCTAAAGGGTCTTTTTTAAAAAAAAAAAAAAAACAAAGAAAAAGGATTAAATGTCACTAACGGCCATTCTCAAAAATCAAATTTTCTCTGGTTTTGCTGTGACTAAAGTTAGAAATGGTGTTGACATCTCTAGTAAGGTAAAACGAGAGATAGAGACAGAAATATTGTTCTTATCTCTAGTACGACAATACTAGAGACAGAGACAGAAATATTGTTTCTATCTCTAGTAAGACGAGGAGATGAAGATAGTAAAAGTGCTTCTGTTTCGAATAAGTCAACATCAGAGCCTGTAGCCAAACGGCAAGCGACAATCGATAACGTTCAGCAGTCGCTAATACATTTTTAACTTTATACCCCATCACATAAAGCTGAAAATCTAGTAAAGACTGCTGAGCGATAGCGAACGGAACAAAGGAAAACGATCTTAAAAAATATCTTTGATAGATTTTCAACTTTATGCAATGAGGGTATAAAGTTGAAATTGTATTAGCGACTGCTGAACGTTAGCGAATATCGCTTGCCATTTGGCTATAGGACCAGAGAAAGATCTCTTGTTAGGCATGGTCCAATAAGGAAAAACCTTAAAGAAAGATTGATGACTTTACAAATTAACGCTACGTATATTACAGTTGGAGGAGCTGGAGACTGCGTTTGCGCAGACGCACTACCCCGACGTGTTCACGAGAGAAGATCTCGCACTCAAGATCAACCTCACTGAGGCTAGAGTACAGGTCAGTCCATCAATTACCTCTTATTTTAGTATCAACATCTTTTATATATTTCAATTTCATCTAAATTGTGACGAAATATGGCCAAAAGTAAGTCAATGATATTAAAATTATTAGCTCAATTAATTTAATGTATATGCCTATCCATATAACTGAAAATAGGCCACGTGTGTCGTTTTTGTTATTGGCTCTGAAATAGCTGAAAGGCGTCGCGGCAGACCTTGCAAAAGATTGATTGTAAGAACTGGAAGCCATTGACATATTTTTTTGTTATATTAGGATCGAAACATCTGTTGCCTAATAACAGTTGAATAATACTGAAATTCGTATTTGCCCTGCACAAATATCTGAGGGCTTATCACAAGATATATTCTTATATTAAGATACTATATTAAGATACTTCAAGTATTTACGATTTACAAATATTTATATTATGTTAAGATACTTCAAGTATTTACGGCGTTTATTTTCCGAATTAATTTCCTTCAAAGTAACTTCTAAATGCCCGTTTATTATAAATCACAAAAAAATAAAAAGTCATGACAATATAGGCACAGCACAATTAACTTTAAAAAAATAGGTTTCGATAGGAAAGTACGTTTGTTTAAAAAATTTCGATCGTAAATCACGACATCCACAAACGAAATTATTTAAACAATGACATTCTATTTTCTCTTGGTTACCATTTCCATATAAAATATCAAACAGATAATAACAAGCATCCAGGATTAGATACAAAACTATTAAATTATTCCTTATCATTTAGATACTAAACTATGTAGTGAGTTGTATCGTAATTAATGATGGTGTTGATTCGTAACCGGGTTTCACGTACACTCACCAATGAATAATAGATACCTAACACATTGCGTGATATTAAGCCGGTTAAGTTGTATTAATCGTACATATATCTGAACCGTTAGCATTTCCGCAATAGTTAATCAGTTATTTTAGAAATTAGTTATTTTTAAAAGCATTAGAGCACGCGCGTCGCAAAGATGATTTTTGAGAAAAGAAAAATTCAGCTGCTAGTGGGATTTGAACCTGCGTCTTCTGAATAAGATTCGGCACAAACTCAAACAAAGGTCACAGTCTTTTTAACAGTCATACTGTTCAAGCCATAAGAGGACCATGCAGGTGTCTGAAATAGTATTTTAAGGAAAGAACCACACAGGTTTGAGTGGACCTAGCTGTCCAGTCAGTGCAAGCATTTGTCAGTTATCGACTCATAACTCAAGGAGCTCAACGAAACGTCGAACAATACCAAAGAAAGGACATGGCTGTTTATCACTTCTCACTTCTTAGCAGTTTAAGTGACCCTTTATAAGATTACAATTACTTAACACTTATCTTACGACCAGCCACTCTCCTTAACCCTACAAAATCATATTCAACCCTCAGGTTCTACATAAAATGTTGAATTTACGCGCGTCGCCACCGCACCACGTCTAACCTGTCGGCTTCAATAACGTTCAGAAACGTCGCCTGCCTCATATCGTTCAGGAACGTCGTATACCTTAGACTGTGTGACTTGTTAAACAAGGGACATAATGGATATTATGTTAATTTGCCCTAACAGGTTAATCTACTACTAGTACAAATTAAAGACGTGATGTTGGATGGTTGTTTGTTACTCTTTCACACAAAAACTACTGAATGGTTGTGGATGAAATCTGGTACAGATATAGTTTAATATAGGCTTAAGAACAACTTTATTTCTCATAAGAATTACATAGTTAATTCACTTACTGAGAAACACATTAAAATTCCAATTTATTAATTAGGGCGCACAGATTATGTGGTACTGATAAATAATAACCCAAACTCGATCGTAAGTTTAACACAACACAACATGGATGTAGTTTGGTTTTTACTGGATGTGGCATTGGTGGCATAGTCTGTTATGAGCAGAGTTGTTTATAGCCTGTATTAACATACAAAATACATTGTATCTCGGTATAACGTTTCCGTGACATAGTTTTCGAACTACTGTGACACAGGCCACCTCTCTCTTTCTTGGGATTGGGCCATAATCCACCACGCGCGCCCAGCACGAGTTGGTAGAAGATGCCACATGTCTGCAAATTTTTAGTTCTAGGACATGCCAGTTTGCTCACTATGGTTTTGGGAGCAGTGTTGATAAAAAACTTTCACAAAGTAATGCGTGCAAGTGGTCGCAATTAGTATGCTTAATAAATATTGTGAATAATTCAATTTAATACAATTTGGAACGATAATTTGAAACCCACTAAATTTCCTTTGCCAATAAGTCCCAAGCTTAACCAGTCAACTTGAATGTTACGTTCAAAGTCACCTGTCTCATAAAATATCAAGTTATTGCGTATAACGTCGCATGTGAGGGGTTAAATTTTTACGTCTGATGCTTTTATCGTGAATGCAAATGGTGGTTAAGATTTTGATTGAATGTTTGTTTTTTGGTTTGAGTATCTTCTATCGTTTTTTGGGGGGTTAAAAATCATCAAGGGAATCTTCTCGCACGTTTCTTACCTAGAGCGGAAAGGTCAGACTCTTAATGACTAAAAATAACCCTGTTACTTTACGTGTTTTTTTGTGTACCGGGGCTACAGTGCTCTGTTGAGATGGCCAGCCCCGTAAGCCCAGCGCTGCAGCGCAGCATGTCGCGGGTTCGGTTCCGAAAAATATTTGTATGGCCACAAGTAGGTAGTTAGAGCAGTGGTGGCTAAGTGGTATCGGTCCCGAATTACAAATCGTAGGTTGTGGGTTCGAACCCCGCCAGGCGCATTACATTGTGTAATTTATTTCATCACCACTGCTCTCAAAACGGTGAAGGAAAACATCGTGAGGAAACCGGCATGTCCTAGAACCATAAATTGGAAGACATGTGACATCTACCAACACGCACTGGGCCCGCGTGGTGGATAATGGCCCACTCCCTTTCACAGAGAGGAGGCCTGTGTCCCAGCAGTGGGAACATTATAGGCTGATGATGAAGGAGGTAGTTGTACCTACCGGGTTTGGGTGTTTGTATAAGTGAGTTTAAATGTTGTGTTATATACGCAAGTTTCTTTTAACTTGCACGTTTATAATGACAAGAACTGAAAAGAAGATTGCCAGTAACAACTTTAATAGCTAACTTAACTACACTATATTTGTATACATACAAAACTTGCTAGAAAAATCCATTTAGATCGAATATAGAGTTTGCAAACCGAAATTCATTTTTCAATTTATTTTTTCGCTAGCGTGCATAGCGAAGACCGGTGAGTGAATGATATTGAACTGGCGACCGAATGTAATGCGAGTGCTTCGTAACCCGGACGTGAACGAGGGTACTATTGGGTAAAAAAGCCTTTTTGGAAATTGATCCGAATGAATGAAGGTTATTCCTTCTGTTATGGAACTATTTAATTTGATGGTGGAATAGGCTAGTTGCCTAAAAAAATGTAATTAGTCCGTCTTTTAGATTATTCAAAAATAAGGGACACGTATTTTTTTATTTGTAAATTAGACCAAAAACGACAAAGATATAGCCTATTAAAGTTACGTGTGACGTCACGATGCGTGACATTTTTCGCGCAGAGTGACGTCACAGGTAACTTAAATAGGCTATTATCTTTGTTCTTTTTTGTTTAATCGAAAAAATAAAAAATACGTGTCCAATATTTTTTTATAATCTAAAATACGGACTAAATAGAATGTAATTATTTTGACCCTGGAAACTACCCTATTGAGGTAGTTGTGATGGGCCAGAAGGTAACGTGTCTCATGCGAATGTGAGTTCAAACCCAGGCCTTCTAAGTTTATCTTGGACATCACTGACACAAGTGAAGGAAAACATTGTGAAAAAACCTGGATTTTTTTTGTAATTAATACAAGTGAACTGGACACAGTTTTCAAAGAGTATCGTTATTTATTTTCGACGATTTCAAAATTAATAGATAGATTTTAGATTCAGTGGCAAACGTCATTTTTTATTTTAAATTATGGCTCCGTATAGAATTTGCCAATTTGCTTAGGCCCTGCGTTCAACTAAAACTTAAATAAAATCGGGTTTTGTTTCCCTAGTCCAATTGCTGGCCTCCCCCCATTCCTTCCAACGATCATGATTGGGTGTCACTACTTTTAAATTTTCAGAGAAGACACGACCACTTGTCGCTGTTTCCGGGCACCAATTCCGGGCCCATAGCTCGTTAAATTAACAAATAATTTGATTAATATTAAAATGAGCTTATAGAGCAATCTTAATATTTAATTTTAAACTAACACTGGTTTTCCATAACTTCCAATATAGCAACTGTTAATGTTGTTCGGCTCCTATCTAAAATTGTCCCAATCCTAAAACTTCAATCAAATCTAGATCTTAAAGTTTTTCTCTTATTCTAATAAAAACGAACTGAGATCTAGATTATTTCGTGTTCAACCCATTTTCAAAATGACTTCAGCAGTTTACATAACCGCTTCGGTACCTAATCGCCCCGCTGCCTCCATGAGGCACCGCACCTGTTTTAGTCAAATTGCCCAGCCGTACGTTCGTATTTTATTTATGCCCAAATAAAAATTGCCCAATTCCGTCGTAGCGGAAGCCGCAGGTACAATTTAGTGGCAGTCTGTCGCTTGGGATATACACTTTTATTGCACATACCTGCTGAATCATAATGCCTGTTAAGTGTTTGGTAGATACCTGGTTTTATGTTTGGAAGATGTGAATATGAAATATCTGTGGATGATTTTTGTCAATATGACGTGAATTGCCTTGAATTCTGGGCTTTGGTTATAAGTTACTTGATTTCTTACGTTATAAACTTACGTTATAAAGATAATGAGGTTAATTTCATCAATTATAAATAATTAAGTTCCTATTTTCATTGAATGGGTCTTACTTTTCTCCTGAAAATAACACATTTTATCAATATACCTACATTGGATTCAACAGAAATAGAAAATAGGACCCGAGAATAATTGCTAATAATATGGGATCCAAAACTATGATTAAAAGCGGAATAAATCATAATGTTAATTTTTGCGTTACTAAAGACAATGTATTATGATAAGTTTTCCACTTGACTGCATCTCTGATAACACCAAAATGTACTCCATTTAGATATAGTACTTACCCTCTTCCCATCATGGTTGCAACTGCCACCAACTCTAAAGTTACCAACGTAATTACAATCAAACGTCAAACGTCAAAATTGACCGGTCTCCTCCGTAACACGGCCAATCGACGTAACTACCAGCCATCATCCACGTAAGACAATATCCAATTTCATTTGTCCGCATCGAACATCCACTTCCATTAGTTAACTACCATTGTCAAAACCCACTCTACTCTAGTTCGTTGGCAAAACCACCAAAACAGTTCAGAATTGAACGTGGACGTCCACGCTAGATTGGACTCCAATACTTCATTGGTTTGTTAGAATATCTCTGGTTATTTGAGTAGCGCGGGGGGAGGTGCAGGTCAGGTAGAACTGGTGGTCTGTAACGCGTTTAAGTCGCTCATCTCGGAATGGTATTACGGTATGAGGCTGTTACCCCGCGCCCGCGCGCCTCACCCCCGCTCACACCTTCGGCACGTGCTACTGGGATTAAGGGGTGTCGTGTGTGAAGAGGACTCGGGGATTAGGTAATAGGAATTTGGTATATGAATCGGAATGGTTCAGAATTGATTAGGACTTTAATAAATTATAACTCTTTAATATAGTTGATATAGAGTTGAATGTTCAATGGTTTTTAGATGTGAAATCACATTAGCATTTGAAACACTATAATGTTGAGACATTATTTATGCAATCATATTGTGCTAAGTAGAACTTGTTTTTCAGACAGTTATCATCTTCAATTAATTTAATAGCCCATCAACCCTGTTTGTCTTCAGATCCTGACCAATTACTTAAAATCTTCCCACATACACCTCAGACATGACCACAGAATCTTCGACAGCCCTAAAAGAGCTTGGTAATATAATTGAGTCGGCTTTCAATTTGATTCGCATCCTCGTCCGGCTGCAGAGTGTCGGTGATAATTCGCCCGAAAAATATAAAAAGGAAGCTTTTGGGAGCAGCTGTCCGCCATATTGGATTACAGAGAGGCGGGTGAGAACGAGTGGCGCCAAGCGGAATATAGGAGCCTTAACAGTCGGAGCCGATAAGTGATTGGGATATTGTGCTATTTTTAATGGCGGTTTTTTTGAATTAGGAAGGCATGCTACTATTTTTGGTCTTTAGGTAAAAGTATTATGGAGCAGTGATGGCCAAGTGGTATCAGCCTCACTTGTATGTCGAGTTGTAGGTCGCGGGTTCGAATTAATGGGCCTGTCCCAGACAGGCACATTACTTTGTGCAATTTATTTCATCACCACTGTTCTCAAAACGGTGGAGGAAAACATGAGGGGATATCGTGAGGAAACTGGCATGTCCTAGAACCGAAAGTTCGAAGACATATGTGACATCTTCCAACCCGCACTGGGCCCGCGTGGTAGATTATGGCCCACTTCCTCTCACAGAGAGGAGGTCTGTATCGCAGCAGTAGGAACGTTATAGGCTGATATAATGATTTTGGGACCTGTGTCGCCATCGACGAGTAGCAAATAGAGCTAGTAACTAGAAATGAGTTGTTAGTTTGACAGTGTTCAATATAGATCTGAGCAGTCTGTGGACTTATCTCATGTTGAGTTATATTCATCAGCTCGCTAGACTTGTCTAGCTTCCAGTCGAACAAGAGACAGCTGATTATTTTTAGTATTTTATATGGAGCGACTGCCTATCTGGACCCAGAACAAAGTATTTCTTTTAGACTTTTGATCTTCTGACGAACAGTAACGCGACGTTATCAAGGATCTATAAAGTGTAGATAAAACGTATCCTACTACCCAGTTATTGGGCTGTGGATGTAGAAAGGTAGTAAAATACTGATATTCAGCTGCACCCGATTTGACTAAAAGTCGGCCGAAACATATTATGTAGATAGGTAAAGAATAGGCAGATGATGATTTTTGTCGCATCTGTATAAATATAGCATGTACATATGGGTAGTTCTTCAGAGACAAAATTTTCGATGTCTGTGGGTATATTTCTGTAACCAACTAACAAAACGGCATGTAATATTTTTTTCTGTACAGTTAAGCTTTAGCTCTACTTGGGACAAATTCTATTTTTTTAATAGTAGCTATCTAGATACAAAATAAAAAAAATTGAAGTCTGTTCTCCTGATTCATATAGGGCGTCCGTTTCCCATTTTCCGGAACAAAATGGTCGATGTCGCATTTTCCTTTTGATTCATTAATATAAATTATACTTATATCGAAAGGTAATTAATTGACCTCTTACAAAAAAAAATACATATTAGATATAACTACGTTAGTGTAATTTTAATTAAGTGAATAAGAAGTGTCCGGCGTATGATACTGATTCATGTGGAGTAAGCTTTGCTTGACTGTACTTGGTCGAGGAATAATGATGAGAGTCTGGGATCCCAAGTGGGGGGAAACCTGTCGTACAACAGACGTGCTAGAAGGCAGACATGAGGCTGGTTGGCTTAGAACCTGGTGAAACAAAGGTAAATGTCTGATTCATCTGTGCTTGGTTTAGGTACCTTGCTGATTAAAATGCCTAATTTATTAATTTTATTTTGCTGTTTTAAGACCTTAATCTGAGTTTCGTGTGATGCTTTTGGGTTACAGATTCGTGTAGAAAAATTATAATACTGAAGTCTGTATGAATGATGAGTTAAGCATGATTTTAGGCAAAATCATGATTCATCTGTGCCTGATTTATATGTTCAAAAACCCATATGAATCTGAAAATAAATTAGTTTTCCTCTTTTCCAGCCAGAAAGGAGCACTTTTGTTACGTGATTTTACTTTTTCATGTCAGTAGAGTCTGTGTGACATAATTTTGACATTATTCTTCGGGTTTTATTCATTAATAAGTCAAACTCTATCTATTTTATTTTATATTGCTGTTTACAACAATGCCACTATCAATAGTAGAAAAGATGGAACAAAATATACTATGAGAAAAAGAGACTCACAGAACGTACGAATTTTTCATCTTTCTAAGATGGAAAATAAGAAAAGTTCCAGGCAAGTATGCTGCGTGGAAATTAGAAATGAAAGTAGGTATTATATTTGAAAAAATAGAGAGAAAAACAAAAGTAAACAGAAAGAATATTATAACGTATCAATAAAATAACTATCTAGTACCTATTTATTAAAAAAATCTCGCTTTTCTGTAAGTATTTATTTCTGTAATTGTTAGTTTAAAAACAAGAATTTTATTGTTGAATTGACCAGATTTTTTCCTTGATAGTATGATCACTGTTAATAAATTAATTGTTTTGTAAAAAAATAATATTGTTGTTATAATATTATGATTATTTTCTTATTACAAAGCCCATTTTTATTTACATCTGTAAAAAATTCTGATTCATCTGGGCACAAAATTTTTAAACGTCGATATCTTAAAAACTACTTTGTAAAAAGAAGTCCCTCAAACAAATAAATGTTATTTGGAATATCTATTTTCATATGAACATGTGTTACTGAGCTGAAAGTGAAATTAAAATTTGACCATATGAATCAGTCAAAGAATCAAATTTCGAAGAACTACCCATATACTGTAGCTTTACCCCTGTCAGCTTCTTAGTTCACATAGATAATTAAAACATCTATTAATCACACAAAACAAAACAATTGACAAATCGTCTCGCACTCACTCAAAACAAAAAACTGACAGATTCCAATTCAAAAAATTTAAAAAAAAAAAACGAAAAAGAATCACTCGAAAAAAATTATAACTCCCCCCGTGACGTGTAGAGCACTCGTGTTGTAAAACAATAGGGTTGCCAAGCGTGTAAACAACACAGCTTCATAATGGTACTCGAAATACTTTGTGAACAGGGTTTCCAGCGACCAGTACTTAATTATTATTTGTTTCTAGTTTGAGTGGTAGAGTGAATTGTTGAGATTGATTTTATGTTTTATTATGTAAAGTTTTTAATTTGCTTTTGTTTAAAGTCTTCTCAAAATTTTCCGTAAAAAATCACCAAACTCTTATCTCAATCATAAAACTTTTCCCAGTTTGGTGATTTTTTACGGAAAATTTAATTAATTTGTGATTAATAGCTATGATTTAAAGACTTCGTTCATTAATTAGAACCGCTGCCACCCATCTCCATTGAGTCGGAAGCCTACGCTTTCAAAAGTTGTCAATGTCAACAACAACAATAATAATAATATACCTAATATTCCAACTCACAACTATCACACAACGCCATCTAGTCCCAAGCTAAGCAGAGTGTTATGGGTACTAGACAACTGTGAACATACTTATATATTTCTAAATACATACATAATTATGATAGATAAATTACACCCAGACACAGAACCAATGACCGTGCTCATCACACAATGATGATGGCACGATTGTATGTAAGTAGATTTTCTTTGAGTGAGTTTGAATAAATAATTATGTTTAACATCTATACATTTTATTGCGAGTAAACAAACAGATGATTACTTATGAATACGATTCTTGGAACTACACAAATAGTAAATAATCAATGCGGATCACAAATTAGTTCCATAATTATTTTTTGTGTAATAAATCACCCACATCCTATTCCAGATAATTTCTTCAATAACATTTTCTCACTCAATTTTATGGATCAACAATAAAAAACATAAAATAGTGTTGTGTTCATAATAAAGGCAATTAGTCACAACAACCCCGGGGGCGTAGGGGGCGTACGGTGCAACCCTACCAGCGTGCGACCAAAGTTAACGACGCGTCATATCGAACACTCTTGTCTACGTAAAAATTATAAAAACATACGTCACAGTGTTGCGTACTGTAGCGTCGCGTTTATCATTGACAATGACATCCTCCTCGAACAGTAGTTAACAAAGAAGGAATATAGGCTTTACATGGTTTGTTGGACAATTTAATAGACGCGTGCTAGAAGCCCTAAAGTCTCCCTAAGTTTTTATTCACCGGGGTCGCGGGACTTAACTCATTAACGTGACCCCGGAACACAGGCTATGAAGGATACCGTGGATTTTAGTCAGTACGAGCCTGACAGTCCCTCCCGCCTTGCCTGGGCGGGAGGACTCGCTTGATGGTTTTACCACGATAAAAAAAAAGTGAATATTCAAGAGGCATAGTGTTTTACCCAGTTTTGACACTAATGACATAATAACTTACAACATAATAAACGACATAGTAACAGAAGCGTCGATTAAATGAGTCTTCCGCTTCTGGTTATAGAAAAAGGGACTGTCAGACAGCAGATTCTTGCTGACTAAAGTCTGCGGTCTTTCATCAATTGCTCTGTATATTCCAGGGTCACAAAGGGAATGTAAGGGTAATCTGTATAGAAAATAGGGTCGCGAGACTGTCTAAACAGGTATTCAGCAGCTTAAAATCAGCGTCAGGTGGCAAACTTTGTGTTGCCATCTGACATTATGCTGAGCTGAGGCCCTTTGGAATTATTTTTTTATTTAAGTTTTATTTCTTCTGTTTTTATTACTACCTACTCTCTTTATTTCTTTATTTTTATTTAGTTTTAAATTTTAGTGCCAATAAACGCAATTATCTTTTCTTTATTTCTTTCTATTTCAGCAGTGGCTCCGCTTAAAATATTCCTTCCTATGTTCCACTCATCTTCATTTTCTTTTTGTTGTCACTCGAGCCACGACTTCACGCGACACGCACTTGGCTTGTTGTACCTATTCTACTTTATCAATCACTTTCCTACTCAAATAAAATCAGGGGTGAAAATGAAATCTGTCACATTTTATAAAAACAATTGGAAGCTGGATTTAATTGACGCTTGACTTGCTTTTTGTTTCATTTGGACTTTTTTTTTATGAGAAGTTATACAACATCTTCAAGCCCAGTGTATAATTATATTTTTGTGATTTGGGTTGCTTGTCCGAGGATTACCCGCGCAATGTTCCAATTTGTTTGTTGTTCAATTTCCATTTGGGCGTTTATTACCGGTTTTTTGACCCAATCATCCCAAATGACATGACATGGTGTCTGCAAAAAAATCAAAAATCAGTAGGTATTTTACAAAAAAAAAACCGGCCAGGTGCGTGTCGGGCCACGCACAGTGTAGGGTTCCGTAGTTGCCCATCAAAATACTTATGCGAACTAACTAAACTGATTCGCTGAATGTAATTTAAAAAGAAGAATTTTCAAAATCGGTCCAGGAGTCTTTGAGAAATCAGGGAAAATACATAAGAAAAAAGATTACGAATTACGAATTTAGAACCTTTTTGAAGTTAGTTAAATAGTTGACGATAAAAACCTACCTATCCCCAAAAAAACATACCGTAAAAACATACCTATTAAAGCTGTAAAAATAAAGTTGACAAACTTATATTTGCAGTTGATTTATTGTTTCTCCGATACATTTTGTTTAAGAAAACATATTACCAAGTACATTTTATAAGTTGGTCGACTATTACTCGTAAAGTTGTAAAGCCTACTTAGTCATGATAATTTTCTTTTAAACTTCGTTATATATACTACTATTGTGAATTTTTTCACACCCCCAAACATAACCGTTTAGCTGGTAGAGAGGGGGGACACTCGAATCGAGCAAAATTTAGCACTTTAAAGCTTAATATTTCACAAACGAATTTTTTTATCAAAAAATTGTTAATGGAACCTATCATTATTTTTTAAAGGCCTATTTAATGATACCCCACACTAAGGGGTACGCGAGAAAAAAAAATCCTCACTTTACGTGTAAGTACAGGAGGTACCCTAAAAAAAAATATTTTACGAGATTTTATTTTACCACTTTTTCGGTACAACAAATCCGTATATTTACACCAAATTACAGCTCTCTAATACTGTGCGTCTCTGAGCTAAACTGCGGGCAGACGGACGGACGGACGGACGGACGGACGGACGGACATGGCGAAACTATAAGGGTTCCTTGTTGACTACGGAACCCTAAAAATCACATGATTTGACATGACTTTATTAAGTAGTCTACCTTTAATTTGACTTATTTTTCCTGAATGTAACTGTGTTTATTACTTACACCTAATATTTGTTTAAGGCCTAGGATTATAATTATGTAAAATATTTACAACCTTTCATGGACTGAAAGTACTTACGGAGAAAAACCCCTGTATAATATTCTCGGAATTTCTTCTGATTTCTAAATATTGGTGAAGATGGATCGATCCTAAAGTTATTTTAAGAACCAATAAGTAATAGGACAGAGACAGCTATTTCTATTTTCGGTTATGTTCCAGGTGAGTCTAAAGCTAGATATAGGGAAAGGTTATTTATTTTGAAGCAATGTATTCTTAGTTTATTTTGTCGTATTTCTCTATTCACATAATGTGGTTGTCGTCGCGAGCAATTTCCAATTTGGAATTCAAGATGAAAACATTATCAAAATAAAGAAGTCTATGCTTTAATTTCTTAATATTGGCAAACATGTAACTTAATTCTGATTGGTTGACCGAGTTGTACTGTGAACGCCGTGTGATGGCGCTACTGTTCTCCCGCCAAAAACACGTGGACAGAGTCGATTTTTGAGATGCTCTATTCAAATAGTGCATAGAGTGCAAAGGATTCCCGCCCCACAGACTTGGTTGCGAGCGGACGATCGAAACTGTCACGTTCACCGTACAAACCTTATTGCAAAATTATCTCAAGTTAATCCGCATTGTAAATATCCTGTGAACATACCGAATAAACGTGTCTGTGATTTGTAACTAAACCTACGTTTTACTGGCTTGCCCGAGTACCCACTGACTGATCCCATGGAACTGATGGAACCTGCATGAAGAAACGATGATGATCACCACTTTCATCAACACGCCCGCCCACACATACTCCCACGCTCGCTCTATATCCCCTTCTGAGTCGATATGGTTTTTTATAATATTTATTTCATTTTGGTACTACCTGCACTATTATTTAAATGATTTTGTATTATAATTCCACTATTTTATTAATTAATTATTTCTCATGTTTTAAATATGAAAGTTTCTGATTATACCTCCCGGTATGTTATGGATGTTTGTTACCTACTACACGTAAAAACTGCTAGACGAATTTGAATGAGTTTTCATGAATGAGTTTTGAGGAATCTTGGATTAATACATGCGATATTTTATGATCCAGTGGGACAATTTTTGAGTTCATGGGCGAAGCATGTGGCAACACCGAGAATGAATTACATAAGTACGTCTTATGAGCCTATTTTCTTCCCACCCTGACACAAACAACCCTTTGAGGGTTATCCAACTTAGTTTTAATATCATTTGTCATAACACGAAATGAAGAATTATTACAATTTGTCGCAACACTATCCTCGTGTGACGGTACTAGACATAAGTGGGTGACACTTATTGTAACCTCCAACACATAGTGATCTTTATTCTTGTGGAAACAAGGTTACTTTTACCTTGCAACAAAATTGAAAGAGCTTGAGCCCTTTTCGTCAACCCTTCGGTGCGTGCGCGTGTCGTACAGGACAAATTAGCATTGACAAATATTTGTCGTGTGATACAGTTTTGACAATGAGAATAATTGGACTTGGGCAAAGTTTAAGTGTAGCTTGGTAATTAGAAAGAAGAAAGAAAAAATGTTTATTTGAGAGCCCGTACACACAACAAACAAGCAAGCAATAAATAAATAATATAAAAAAGAACATGAAAACAAAGGAATATACCTGTCGCAAATTAAAAACAACAACGAAAAATCAAAGATAACATTGTGTGTCCCACGGCTACATCAAATAGGTGCAGTTCAGCAAATTGTCGAGCAGCTAGTGCTCGACCCTGGTTTTCAACTTAGTTACTAACTAATTAGCAGATTCGTCATTACTTATTTACTTACAACCGACGGCGGCACGGTTAGCTTAGTGGCTAAGTGATTATCTGCTGCACAGAGGTTGGCGGGTTCGATTTGTTTACGTAACAATTATTTGCCCTACTGGTATTTTTAAAGACTATTTCAAAACTTTTGCTAAGCATAGTGTCTTTTAATAAAGGCCTTTAGAGGGTCAAAGCCTGTCAGGGTCGCGGGACTCACGAATTACCGTGACCCCGGAACGTAAAGGGCTACTGAAGGACTCCGTAGATTTTAGTTCGTTCAAGTCTGACAGTATCTCCTGCCCTGCCGTGTGTGGGAGGACTCAAAGCATAGTGAGTTTAGTCGCGGGACTAACAAATGACCGTGACCCCGGAACGTAAAAGGCTGTCGAAGGACAACGTGGATTTCAGTCAGTACAAGTCTGACAGTTCCTTTCACTCTGCCATGGGTGGGAGCCGGAGGTCACATTAAGAGGATCGTCTACCCAGGGCTCGTCCATACTAAAAGAGAAAACGTTTTCCTGCCCCTAAATGTTATTCTATCTCAATGATTTTTGAAAGTTACAGGCGCCCAAGAGTTTTTTTTTTTTTTTTTTTCTAGCCATTTATGTCCCACTGCTGGGCAAAGGCCTCCCCCATATCCTTCCAAGTGCTCTTTTCTAATGCCACTTCGGACCAGCCATCGAGGTACGCATCTAGATCGTCCTGCCACCTCTTTTTGGGCCGGCCTCGGCGGCGTCGTCCATTCTCAGGCACCCATCGAGTGCATATTTTTGCCCAAGAGTTACTTTTCAAAAAAAGAAAACCTATAAACCTAGTTTTTCACTATGTCAGAAGCATTCTAAAAACCGGCCAAGTGCGTGTCGGGCCACGCACAGTGTAGGGTTCCGTAGTTGCCCATCAAAATACTTATGCGAACTAACTAAACTGATTCGCTGAATTTAATTTCAAAAAGAAGAATTTTCAAAATCGGTCCAGGAGTCTTTGAGAAATCTGGGATAATACATAAAAAAAGATTACGACGAATTTAGAACCTCCTCCTTTTTTTGAAGTTAGTTAAAAATAGTTGACGATAAAAACCTACCTATCCCCAAAAAACATACCTATAAAAGATGTAAAAATAAAGTTGAAAAACTTACATTTGCAGTTGTCTCCGATACATTTTGTTTAGAAAATATGATTTCCAAGTACATTTTATAAGTTGGTCGATTATACTCGTAGTTGTAAAGCCTACTTAGTCATGATAATTTTCTTTTAAATTTCGTTATATATACTACTATTGTGAATTTTTTCACACCCCCAAACATAACCGTTTAGCTGGTAGAGGGGGGGGACACTCGAGTCGAGCAAAATTTTGCACTTTAAAGCTTAATATTTCACAAACGAATTTTTTTATCAAAAAATTGGTAATGGAAACTCACATTATTTTTTAAAGACCTATTTAATGATACCCCACACTAAGGGGTACGCGAGAAAAAAAAATCCTCACTTTACGTGTAAGTACCCTAAAAAAAAATATTTTACGAGATTTTATTTTACCACTTTTTCGGCACAGCAAATCCGTATATTTACACCAAATTACAGCTCTCTAGTACTGTGCGTCTCTGAGCTAAACTGCGGACAGACGGACGGACGGACGGACGGACGGACGGACATGGCGAAACTATAAGGGTTCCTTCTTGACTACGGAACCCTAAAAATCATTGAGATAACGTTTTCTCTTTTAGTATGAACGAGCGCTTTGTAGACGATCCTCTTAATTGATGATTTTACCACGATGAAAAAAAAAGTGTAGTGAGATTTCCTTGACAGTTCAAAACTTTAATCAAGAAGTATTTATTCGATAATTGGTCATAATGAAAATCATTTTTAATACATTTTTTATGAATTTCTATCCCTCTTACCAAAGCACAAACTACAAAATTACTCGACAAACTAAACAACCAAGAAATACTGTCTCAATGTCCCAACTAGACGTATCTACGACTGCAAGCTAATCCAACCGATATTTGATCCCTCAGATAATTTCTTGTAAACATGTTATCTGCTATACGTCTTCCATTTTGCGCGAATTACACCACTCTGCGATGGAATCTAATTACACAGCGGTTGGACCGCGAAACGGATTAAACATGGAGGCGGTATTTTGAAAATGGAATGAAATTAGGTGCAGAGTTTTTTTTTTTGTGTTGGCAGCACAGGTTTGCTGTGATTTTTTGTGTGTGGCAATGTTTTTTTTTTGTTTGCGTAGTGCAATCAGCCAGTAATGTTTCTAGTGTTGGAATAATGGAGTTGAGATGAACAGGCTCACACAATTCACACGCGTCTATTTCAAGTTTTCGATTGTCACATGTTTTAACGGTTTCCTTGCGATGGTATTTTCATTGTTTTGAGTCAATATTTAACAGAGTGATAAAGATTATTGGTTTTTGCTGACCAACTTCTTGCATTCTAGCTTAACGCCAGACGTTTACTACATTACAAAAAATGGGAACCCATAACTATTTCATAAATTATTCTCCAAACAAAAATCAAAAGACAAAATTAATTCAAGATAGGCTAATTATCAGCACTTTAGAAGGTCAATTTTTAAGGCAGTCTTCAATACTTTCTTGAGTTTTGTACGGTTAGTTCTCATTATAAGTTTAAAATACCACCTCTAAATCTTCCCACATCGTTGAACCGCGAGCTAAGAAACCTCCTCGGGTCTTAGTGGGGATAACGGTAGATTTGTCGGATCCCCAGGGGGTGAAAAAGGGGGGCAATTTGCCCCTAATCATGTGATGAAAAACTTAACACCGTACCGCATGGAACATCAGTTTGTATGTAAGTAGATTGTATATAATCAGTTTTGGGAATACTTTACTAAATTATTATGTTAATTTTAATGTATATGGGATTAATTTGTTTTAGCTTAGGATTATGTGTTTATAAATTTGTTGTTTGATGCCTCTTAAAATATTGAATGGGGAGAAATCTAGATGGGTGGCAAAGAAATCACAGAAAAAGAGAGGCTTATACCTAGCAGTATTGAAATTACACGGCAAGTATCTGTCACAGTTACCATTGCGCTGAAATATAAAGGACTAGCTGTTGCCAGCGGCTTCACCCGCTACAACTCGAAAATTATCCCACGAGAACATAAAATCGGAATAAAAACTATTCTATGTGTTAATCCAGGATATAAAATATCTGTGTACCAAATTTTTGCCAAATCCGTTCAGTGGTTTTTGCGTGAAAGAGTAACAAACATACCTACATACACACATACATCCTCACAAACTTTTGCATTTATAATATGAGTAGGATTTTTTTTCCTATTTCAAACGAGTTTCTTTCCAATGAAATCTATCTTAAATCATCTTTCGAATATTCGTTCATCATATAATAAACAGGGGTCAACAATATCAGGCAGGGTTCCTCTCATTAAGGGGTGTGCACACTAGGGGTGCGGTAATTACCTTCTGTTACCAAAACGTGGATTGTTTGCCGTCCTTTACACGGCACATTGAGTGCGCTTGCGTTAAATAATAACAAATATTGTTTGTGTGAACTACGCTTTAGGGCGGTTAGAGTAATCACTTCTTTTGTTTGTTACAATAGGAAACTTGTGAATAGGTTTATGTGACTTGTGTTTGATTTGAAGTGTTGATGTCATTTGGGTAATAATGAGTTTTAAGTGATAACGGTGAACTGGTTTGTTTTTTCTAATTTAGTTTTTTTTATACATTCTAAATAAATTTTGATACCAGTCTTTGGCTGTCCCACTGGTGGAAAAGGCCTCTTCTCACACAGAGAAGGAATGACCATTAATTACAACGGTTGTCCAAGACGAACTGGCGATTACAGACCTATTTTGATTATTACTACAGGTTTTCTAATGATTTTTTTTTCTTTTAACGATGTCAATGATATTCGAGTATTTGCTTTAGTGGTGACACTCGCGTGTTCTGAGCGTTCTATCTGCCTATTTCTTTGATGTGAGTTCCCTACGAATAAATATAGCATTCTCTTTTATTAAAAAAGAAACCACAAATCATATACCAAAATTATATTCCAACGTTAATTCCTCTAGTTAGCAAACACATTTCAAAGCATACATGGAGTTGAAACAAAATTTAATTTCAAAAGCAAAAAGTTTTAATTCCAACTCGCCACTTACCGCAAAACTCGCATGCATCACCTACTTAAAAGTTACTACCCCTTAATTGCGTCACCACGAGTAATGTTTTAAAACACTTCATACGAGGAGTTAACGTGAAAGTTAACGTTAAAGACTCATGGAAATATGTTAAGAAACCGCAGCGAAACTGTTTAAGTAGCGGGGAATGTTTTCGCGACTCGTTCTAAGTGACAGCTCGTGTGTTAAGGGGAGGTTTACGTTAAGTGATTATACGGTACGGTGGTTTGTTTTTGGTTCATGTTTTAATATGTCGATGTTTTTTAACGGTGATGGTAAAAATGCGCATAACAATTTTGTTTGATGGTGGGTTTGATCGTGAAGCGTAAAAGATTCCCATTACTTTGTGGAGCTACTTATTTATTTGTATGTATTTTCGTTGTTAGATAAATGATGTTGCGGTTTAATGGTGGATAACATTTGTAGATTATAATATGGGATGTGATGTAAAAGATTATTCGAAAATTTGTTCAAAAATTGTTTACTATTTTCTGACTTGCATATAAAGTCACAGTTACAGTCAAAATCACCTTAAAGCTAAATTAGATTAAACCATTAAACTCATAAAGTAATGTTTTGTCAAAATGTATTATCTCACAATCTCTAATGAATTCAGTTAAATGTAATATAATTATTACTATTTAGTCATAATTATATTAAAAGACTAAAACTCTAAATCTAGAAGAAATTAAAAATGAAGTCGAATTATTACCAGTAATTACAATTAATTCAACAAACGGGAGTATGTTTATGGATCAATGCATTTTGTCATAACTACGCTTAAATATTAGCTAAAATTACACACACTGACACGCTTAACATATAAGACCCAGCACACACTGCCGGGCGTGTTTCGCTGACTTTAATAAAACACAGTAATGGCGGGCGCCCCGCACCGTCGTCATACGCTACTAATTTGTACAACTTGCCAATCTGTCGTGTACTCGATCACTTAGCGCACAGGTTAAGTCATTACTTTGCGTTGAAAGACAGTTTATGTCGCATTTTAAGCTGGTTATTTAGTGGTTACGTTGCTTTTGTATTGGTATAAAAATTAAAGAATGAGTACTCCCGTCGAGAGCGGAAACCAGCCCGCGAAATTCATTTTTTTTACGTTTTTTGCAATTTGCAGGCCAGTGACATGTTGTAACTTTATCAAAATATGAATTGCGTGGTGCGTCATGTTAAAATCTCCGAAATCTAACTACGATACACCTTTTCTATGATGTGAGAGCTGATGGAGCGAATTTTTTGATAATTTTTATATTTAAAATTATACTTGTTATTACCACAATTCATATTTTGATAAAGTTACAAAATGTCACTGGCCTGCAAACTGCAAAAAACGTAAAAAAAAAATTGAATTTCGCGGGCTACATCGAAGCAATCACCAGTATAAACAAACACCGTGTTCATTCACATTTCTTTTGCGTACCAGATAACCAGAGTCACCTTCTGAGAGGGTATTAGAAGTGAAAATGACAGAGCTATACAAGTCGTTTATCGCCATCTCGTTCACTCACTGAAACAAGCCTGGTTTTAAAGAGAGTTCTGCTACCTAAATACAGTCTTGTTGCTGCAGTCTACAATACACCGTGACTTTTTAGTCGTCTTACAAAAGCAGCCCAGATCATGTATCCAATGTCTAGAACACGTTTATAATAAAAAAATAGGTATTTAAAAGATTTGAAAATTTTAAAAATAAAATTTAAATTCGTTATTATGACGCCAGGCGTAGTTCGAAACACCCTTGTTTCATAGAAAATGGAGATGGAAAGGTCTGCCCGACTATTGCACTAGGTAGGTATACTCTACAGCTTGATACGTAAACATTTTAACAGGGTGTTTCATATTTCTAATGTATTAAAAAATATATTATTAACGATTAAAAAAGAAAAAAAACTTGCCTAGAGGTATTTTAGGTCGGATACATTAAGTGGACCCTTTTTGTAAGACGACTAAAAAGTCACGGTGTATAATTGGGTAGCTTTGGGTAGATCCTCTATAGCTGGGTCATTGTACACTGGTGTGGTACAAGCGACATGTGTTTTTCGGTTACAGTGATATTAGTAGGGTGAATTGATTTGTGAACACAAATTGGTAATAGCATTTGGTGAAGTAAGTATTGATTCATTATTCCTGTTGTCTGAATTGGGACAAATAACTAAAATATTTTTTAACAATTAAAGTCCAGTGATATTTGGAGGCAATGTAGCTTATACATGTTATTTTTTAAATCGGTCTAGTAATTCCAAAATACCCTCTACGCCTTCAACTTACAAAGTTTACCTACATGGTGGATACCCCACTCTGACGTACCAAGCGTTTTGCCAATATTTTGATTGTCCACACAGCTAAAGAGTGGAAGTTCAAGCTTCTGATAGCAAAAAGGGGTCATTGATTTGACTGGCCTATTGGTCTAGTGGTTAATGACCCTGACTGCTATGCCGGAGGTCGTGGGTTCGATTCCCACCCAGGAAAAATGTTTATGTCATGAGCACGATCATTTGTTCTGAGTCTGGGTGTAATTTATCTATATTATGTATGTTTTAGAAATATATTAGTATGTTTATCAGTTGTCTAGTACCCATAACACAAGCTCTGCTTAGCTTGGGACTGCATGGCGTTGTGTGATAGTTGTGGAATATTACAAAAAAAAATTGTACCTGATGGCTACAACCTCGGGCTCTTTAAGTTCAAGAGTGATTAGGTTACTTCTAGTCAAACCAAAAGACCTAAAATTTCCAAGAAAATTAATAACCAAAAAATACCACAGTGAACATTTTCCTAAATAACAATAAATTCGACGGAGGGTGGCAGAACAAGGGTGTCCGACACGTTCAAATATTAATTCTACCCTCGTAAGAGATAAAAACTATTAGGGCGGGTCGGGCTTATGGGCAGATTATTATTTTAACGAAATTAGCTTACTGGTGTTAAGGGACTGTGGTGCTCTTAGAGGGCAAAGATTAAATGTGGAGAGGAGACACTGACTGGACTGATATACATTGTTTTTCTGTCTCTAATTGTATAAGATAGTGTCCACTTGATGCAACTGGAATACCTATCTATTGTGATCATTAGATATTCCTGATACCTATGGGTTAATTTTTTCTTTTTTAATGGAGGCAAATAAACGAAAATCATTGTAGACGCCAGCAGGTTGATACCACCTACCCGAAACTGTCAAATTTTACGAATCAAACAGTGTGATAATAGTGATTATGTTATGGTATAAGGTTATGATTTATGGTTATGATTATGTTAGGTTATGACTTAATTGACCAGCACATCAACCGAAGCCAGGTTGATGTGCTGGGGGGGTATTACAACCTCTTAAAACCAGGCTTGTTCCAGTAAGTGAACGAGATGGCACTAGACGACTTGTATAGCTCTGTCACTTTCACTCGCCGGGGAATAAGCCTGGTTTTAAGACGTTGTAATACCCCTCCACGTCTGCTATCTGCACGTAATTCAGTCAATCAATGTTCATCATCATCCTAACCTTTTTATAACGTTTTCTGGTCGTCTCCGAGACATTCATAAAAGGAAAGTGCTTTGGAAAGCAGATTTTACTGACTGAAGGAGTGGGCCATAATCCACCACGCGGGCCCAGTGCGGGTTGGTGGATACACCATAGTATAAAAATATATTAACTTCTAAATATGATACGTTTCTGCCTACTGCCGCATCCACGACTCCCCATTCTCCCCTAGATTTCGCAGCACTCACCCAACGAAGCTTATTAAAACTAAATTGCGAAAATTGCAGTGCAAATGTGGCCCTGACGTATTTTGTTAACCGGCTTACAAGCCCCCGCATAACAAGATCTATTGTAGCTAACAATTTGTTTGACAGCGGGGATCTCGTTAAATTTGATAGTATTAACTTAGACCAGTTTAACAAGAGCTCTCGTAGCAAATAAATTGTTCTGTTGTAAAGGTCTTGTTGTTGGTTGGGTTCCCTTATAAGAGTGGTTGGATGATCTGTTATCTTGGAGTTATAACGGGTATAAAATGGGGTGGTAATGATGTGCTGTTACTGGGTTCCGTGATGACAGCTCGCCTATTGAGGATTACTGGGATGGCCTATAAATTCTGTTAAGAAATATTTATGATGGGTATAAAATTTTATTAGGTTTATAAATGGCGGTTTTTTAAAAGTAAAAGTGTTATTGAAACTATGGAAAAATTCAGCTTTTATTTAGTTCACAAATGCTTTGATGCCGCCAGCACGCGTAGCATGGCGATTCTATCTCTATTCTACCAAGAAATGACAAAGTTATTTCATCGTTATTTTTATACAAATCGACTGTTTTTTTGCAGAATATGACCCCATTCTTAAACTATTAAAGAAAAGAACGTTTATTTTCCATATTTTTTAAACGCTAACATTATTTCTACGTTCTGTCATTTTGTCTATTCTTGCGTCGACAAAACCCCTTTCTACGGCGCCATGCTACGCCTGCAGGACGCATGGTTTCCGAGATGCAAAGGGCTAGGCTAGGGCTATATTTGATATGTTCATCATTTTATGTGTTCCAAAATTTCCCTTTATAACTGTTGTTTCTTGTCTTGTCCTCAGGTGTGGTTCCAAAACCGGCGAGCGAAGTGGAGGAAAGCGGAGCGGTTGAAAGAGGAACAGCGGAAGCGGGAGGGCGACGTGCTTACTAAGAGGGACCCCGCCGATGATAAGGTGCGATAACAGAGGGTGTTTGTTTGTAGTGACGGTGATAAACTTGCTGATTTGTTTCTTCAGCTTGTATCATTTGGTAATGGTAAGGGTTGGTGAGGATTTAGGGGACTAAATCAGCTGAAAAAAAATTGGTGCAGTGAAAGAAGCAGTAACCAATAAGTAATGTTAATGGCCTCGAAGCATTTTAGGTTCGAAACCAGGTGCATCACTATGTCCAATTTATTTCATTGCCATACTGCTTACAAAATAGTGAAGGAAACCAACATATTAGCTAAAACCAAATAACCAAAAACAACTGTGGCCACAACTGTATCAAATGGCCAAATACTTTTCATAAAAATAGTTTTTGAAAATCTTAGTAAGTTTTCTATAAAAGTGTTTTTTTAACTCTTTTTTTGGATATTCGACAAAAATCGACCCAGGGTTTTTTGAATAATCAGCGTCTTTGAAATGTACCATTTAAGTAAGTGAGAACGGATCCATGGGGTCGACATCGGAAGGTAATAATATCCATTATGGTTGTATACCAAAACCAGAATGTAACGAACTTATTTCTGAAAACAAAATCGGTTCAGCCAAACGCAAGATAATCGAGAAAAAACTGTTTGTTTATTACTATTTATTCTGCTCATGAAAATCTTCCAACTCATCTGTCTTTTTCTTCAGGGTTCATCAGAATGTGGCATGTCCCGAGGATCTGCGGAGGCGTCACCAGTGTCTGGGACAGCGGGCTCCCCCCGCGCCTCACCCCCTGTCACCCCCGGCTCCCCCCGACGCTCCCCGCTCCGATCGCCGAACAGATCGCCCAATAGATCACCGAGACACGAAAGGTAAGGATGGTGGACCTTTGTATAGAAGTTTGTTGGGTCTTACACTGAAGTGACACATCAAGCCAGGGCCATCAGTCATCATCTGCCTAGCCTTTTCCCAACTATATTGGGGTCGGCTTCCAGTCAAACCAGATTCAGCTGGATATCAGTATTTTACAAGAAGCGACCGCCTATCGGACCTCCACAACCCAGTAACTGGGTAATACGTTAACCCATGGAAAGACTGGTTGTCAGACTTTAGAGCTTCTGACTAACAGTAACGACTGTCAAATATCTACAAATGAAAGCCTATAAGTGCCTCGGAAAGCACGTAAAGCCGTTGGTCCCGACCAACGGTTTTACGTGCTTTCCGAGGCACGGAGGAAATTCGCTATGATAGATGGTCACCCATCCACAGACCAACCTCGGCAAGCGCGGCTTAACCCGGAAGATCGGCCTGTGCGGCTGTGATTATTTAGCCACGAGCTCCTCTTAAAGCCAGCCAGAAAGCTAGGGTCATCAGTGTAAAGGAGTAAGAAATGGAAGTCAAGTTCTTTATCCACAAATGAAAATGGAGATCATTCCGACCAACTGTTGCTTTGAGTGTCGCTGGTTTGAATTTATCTATTTCAATCAGTATTCTATTTCAAATCTATTTCTGGCAGTATTGCTTATTTTCTGCCTGTTGTGTGGTTGGAATCCGGGTGGAAAGTCCACCGTGCATACCGCTTAAATGGTTATTCTAGATGACATAATATATTTTGTAAGTTGGTTGTAAAAACGTTTCCTAAACGTCAAAAGAATCTTTTTAAAGGTCTGAACAACAGTGTTTCGTACCTAGCTATTATGAGAAGAAACATGCGAAACAAACTCAGAGGTCCCAGTCTCTTTTAAAGTCCAGACATTATACTGGTCAAGCAAGTCTTACAACGATTATGCAGGTATCTGAGATAGTCTTTAAAGTAAAGAACCATACAATGACCACTCGGTCTTGAAGATCTTGTAAAACCCAAGCCGGGCCTAGATTGTTTAGAACCGTAATTTCTTAGGCCCTAATCACACGGTGAAACGCAACTGCAACTTCTAGTTACTTTAGAGTTGCATTTGAGTTTCTGCCTTAAACTCTTATGAGTGAGCGCACATGACGCACAGACGCGCATAAAGTAACTGGAAGTTGCAGTTTCGTTGCAGTTGCGTTTCACCGTGTGTTTAGTGCCATATACTTGATGATGCCTTAAGCCTTGGTACTTCAACCCTCAGGTCTGAAGCCAGTTGTCCGTCTCCTGCTCCATCAGTGGGCAGTGCCAGCTCCAGAGACGGCGCCATGGACCAGCGCCCATCGCACCACATCTTCTCACCTTTTGACCAGTAAGTTCCAACTTTATTACACTTGCTTGATTCAAATATCAACGTTTTCTTATGTGTGCGCCCAAAGCAAAATCTTCAATTTTCGATTAGATTTTTAGAGTAGGTACAATCATGTTTAATTCGGAAAAAAGTATAATTATTATGTTAGGAAACTTCACAACTGTGTTTCTTCTGAATCTGATTAATTATTATTTCGTCTTTTCTGGTCGTGGATCATGGACACATATATTATTATAACTTGATTTTGCTGAATTGTTACGACATTCTGACAAAAGCTTTTGTCAGAAACTCTTCGTATGTTTACTAGTTAGTATCCACTAAACTAACCTAACTAACCTAACAATAAGAATAATTCTGATAATGATGTCTATGCAGGCTCTCGTTAGGCAGTGGGATCAAGGGTCTGATTCAGAAAGCAGTTCTTTTTGACGTTTCTTTCTCGAGCCCAGACCGCCACCGCACTGATTGCATGCTCCCGCTTGGACCCAGTTCCCAACATCGTTGGGCTACTTTATATTAAAATATTCAAAAATTTGTGTTATAAATTAAGTTAAGACATCTGATTGAAGCAATTAAGCCGGTTACATAACATGCTGCGTCCCAACGACGATACGTCCTTACCTAATTTAAATACGTTTTGTCACAAAACTTTAAAGTATGTACATAATCATAGTCCACAATTTCCTTGTAATTAATACGACTATTATGTTAGCTCAACCGCTATCCCCTTTAATGAACTAATCTACGTAATGCTTTATTTAAATACACAAAAGTTACAAGTGATGACAACAAGTGTACTCAAGCGTGTGTCATCGACCACGAAGTAAAACTATGCAGAAGGTACGCTCACGAAATGTTTAGGACAATAACCATTGACCATGTAGGTATCTCAGTTGGCATTTATAAGTGTTCGTTCGGGACCGCGAGTGTTCAAAACAGGCCATTTCATAGAAAGGTAGGTCCTACATGAAAGATTGAGTCTACTGTGTCTTTGTGTCTAAAAACCTAAACACAATACATATTATATTATAATGTCCTGGTTTAGCTGGAATTTTTATGTATTTCAAAACAAAAACATTGGCTCTTAAAAATACAAAACTCTTAGAAAAAAATCACTTCGGGTCACGGAACTGTCTCAACGGGTAATCGTGACCCTAAAACGTAAAGGGCTATTGAAAGAGCACCGTGAATTTTAGTTAGTACACGTCTCCTCGCCCCTCCTCCAGGGCGGGAAGACGCATTTGATGATTTTGCCAAACAAAAGACACTCACTAGACTCCTATATTTTCTTCCTAAGTTATTAAATTCCAAGTAGACCTTTCGTCGTGGAACTAACGACTACCGTGACCCCGGAAAGCTTTACCTTCCGGGGGCTATTGAAGGACACCGTGGAACTTTGTCAGTACACAGTCTAACAGTCTCTACTGCCCTGTGGGAGGACTAATTTGATGATGATTTTACCACGCTAAAAACAAGTAGACCTTCTCCATGTCGTTCCACTCATCTTCGGTGGTCTTATGACGAGTTGAGTTTATGAAGGCAATTACTGTATTAAGAGCGCGCTGCCCGCCTCGCGCTAATCAAGCGTAATTATATTGCGCTTGTGTTGCCATACTTCAGTGTTTATTAACGTATAGGTTACATACTCTGTTAGTTATGAAGTTAGTGATCGTTGGTGTTTTCAAATTAAATCAAATTGCCCAAATTATTATCGAAATACTCACAAATAAAGTGCATTGATATCAAAATCAGGCGCACAGCATCAGTAGTTGATTGACATTGATTCAACGACCTCCATTCAAATTAATTTGTTGTATTCGGTATGTAGGCCACAGAGTAATGCGTATCAGAGACGCCTCAATCAGAGGTCGATTGAATTGAACGTATTTTGTTATTGATTACTCTATTTGTTTTATCACCGTTTTATAGAAGAAGATTGTTATTATACAATAGGCAAGATAACTGAAAGGATTTAATTATTCAGCCAGCTTAGATTACCATAAAATATTTAACACGATTTTTTTTTTATTACGAGTACGTAAGGCAAAATTTACAGAATACGTCGCTTCTAGGTACATTTTTTTAAAATTGATTTGTAATTTACTGTACTGTTGTGAATAGGCAGAAAATCATGTTTCAGGCTACGGTAGAACGCAAAGCTTATGACGAGCCCCTCCTTAGAGGGCCAAAGCCAGCCGGGGTCAAGGGAATATCGGGTAACCATGGCCTCGGAACGTAAAGGGTATTGGAAGCTACCGTGGATTTTAGTCAGTACAAGTCTGACTGTCCCTCCCGTCCTGCCATGGTTGAGGAGTCTTCTCTGTCCAATTTGAAGATATTACCACGTAAAAAGGACGGATGCATTGCTAAAACTTCATAACTGTAAAGACAAACAAGGCGGTTCATAAACAGTACCCTTAGCACGAATTTTCAGTATTTGAGACGTAAACTGGAGCTTTGACAATTTCAAATTGACAATTTTCAAGGAAAAAATTAGTTCTGTCTTAGCACACCAGAGGCGCTGTTCCATTTTTTCACACAAAAACGCTGTAAATACTGGAAAGACGCTGTAAAGTAAAAGAGGGAAAATTCCTGCTAAGGGTTCTGCACTTCTGAATCATCATCTACCCGTTTTCTTACTATGTTGTGGAAGCCTTCCACACTATTCGGATGCAGCTGAATATCAGTATTCTACATGTAGCGACTGCATCTGACTTCCACAACTGGTTGTCAGACTTTCAAGCTTCCAACAGAAACTACTGTCAAAAATCTACAAAAATGATAGTCGGGACCAACGGCTTTACGTGCTTGCAGAGGCACAAAGGAAACTCGCAATGACAGATGGTCACCCCACACAGACCAAACTTGGCAAACGTGGCTTGACCCGGAAGACGAACCTTTACGGCTGTAATTTTTTAAGAATACTTTTTATACCGTTCAGTAGCTTAGTATAAGAATCTTATTAATTAATAATTGGCGTATGTTTATAGCAGTCGGTTTTGTATAACCATAGGTTATAATAATACTCAGGGGCGTAGCTACCGCCACCGTATCAGCCGTATCAATTATACGGTGCCCCCAGACCACGGGGCGTTTTCAAAAGTTAGTAAAAACGTTTTTATTTCATTTGTAAAATAAAAACTAATAATAATGGCAATGGCAAAAGGGTTAGACAGATAATTATGATAAATTACTTATTTAATTAATTTTTACTTTTCTGATTATTTTTTTTCTTTTGTGATAATATTTTACCCTTTAAAAGGGCCCCCAAACAAAATTTTATACGGAGCCCCGGCAAGCCACGCTACCTTCTGGTAATACTGCACGATTTCTTTAAATTACGACTTAAAATGAAACAAAATCTCACTCTCCAGTAACTTGCACCACATTTCGCAAGTTTGTGCTCGGTCCCGTCAAACTCCCAAGATTGAGTTTAATCAAATCAGAACAAGTTTAATTGTCAATAATAATGATCTCGGGTTAACTCTGTTTCACTTGAGAAATTAACTTGAAAGTTCAAGCGTAATTAGTTAAGTATTGATTAACTTTATTATTGGTTCGTTATACTTTTGAGAGAAGTTTAATTTTAAACTTGTCGTAGTGATGAATTAAATTCTAGATTTACAGATGAATTGAATTACTGCAGATTCTTTTTTTATGCAAAATCTGCTTTATTAGACTTGTTTGTCGATATAATATAGTTGTACTATTGTGGCTTCGTCAGCTACTAATAGAAAAATATCCCATCGGAACATCGGGATAAAAATTATCCTATTCAAATTATAAATTGTCTGTGTACCAAATTCATCCAAATCGGTTGAACAGTTTTTCGTGAAAGAGTAAGAAACATTAATTTTTGCATTTACAATATTAGTAAGAGGTTTATGATAGTAAGACAGTATGAATTTCTTTAGCGCCAAAATCTACATTTATTTTCCACTGTTGAATTTCAGTAAGAATATCTAATCATACCAAAAATCAGCTCTATGTAGAGCAGAGTGTGAGAGTGCGATAACTCTACATGTCGGCGCTATAAGCCGGGCTCGACGCTGTATATCGCATTAGACAGTATCCGGTCCAGCCGGAAGTGGACCTAAGTTCCGTAAGGCTTTCGACGAGAATTTGTAAGTGATTTGAATGAGCGAACGAATTTGGTTGTTAAATAATATGTTTATAGGATAGTTTTATCCCGATTTTATCTACCCGTGGGTTCTTAGATTTTTATCAATAACATTGATACGTATTTTTTATTTTGTTACGTAAACTAACATTATGTGCGTCCACACAGAGCGAACACCTCGCGAGGCATTTGCCGTGAGAGGAAACTGCCTCGAGAGGCAACTCGCTCTGTGTGGACGCCACTATTGTTTCTCGACCGAGCGAAACACTATAAGCGAGCAAAACAAAAAGTGGACACTGGATGGCTCGGGCACTCGGTCGCTTGCCCGCGGCAACATTTGCGCTTGCCTCGACCAAGACACGTCCTCACTAACCGAACAGAGCCTGTAGCCAAACGGCAAGCGACACTCGTTAACGTTCAGCATTCGCTAATACAGTTTCAACTTTATACCCCATCGCATAAAATTGAAAATCTAGTAAGACTGCTGAGCGATAGCGAACGAAACAAACGAAAACGACTTGTAATCTTTGATAGATTTTCAACTTTATGCAATGGTGTATAAAGTTGAAAATGTATTAGTGACTGCTGATCGTTAGCGAATGTCGCTTGCCATTTCGCTTGCCTGCTTCGTGCGGCAAACGCCTCGCGAGGCTGCTCGGTCTGTGTGGACGCGCGTATTAACGAAGGAATTGCCATACGTCATTATACTCAAAGTAGCTTTTACTTGCTTCTGACGTCAGGAAGAAAACTGGAGAAAATTGGAGAATGGGGGATCCCATTGTCCAATTTTGATGCGTTATTATCTTTCTAAATATGCATTGATTTAGCAAATCTCCTTCGAGGACTGCCACCACCTTATGTCGCTGTTCCAAGACACCATTCATGAGCTTTGCATACCCACAACTCAATCAGAAGTTATTTGAGTAATAAAACTTATCACTATCAATCAGTCACCTAACTTAATATATCAATTACACCATCAATTGAGTCCTTTCTCCTCACCACCTAATTTAGGCACTTCTTAAATAACGCAGTCAAAGTGTCAGTGACCTTTGGGACTGTAACCCTAATAACCATACATTCTGCGCTAGCGCTGTAACGGCTGATGTTTGAATATCGAACGAATGGCGGTCGGCGCGTGCGCATGCGAGCAATTGTTTTGTGGACGCAGTGTGACACGGAGATACAAAGCAAAAGTTTTTTTTTTTAAACATTACTTTTATTAAGGGACTTAGATATAGCTATACATAATTAGTTTTTTGTGAATAGCATGATATCAAAGATATTTATGACTGAGATAAAACGTTCTGAAATTTTAAAGTTTTTATCTTAGGTGTAAATTCTTCTTAATAAATGTCTGTGTACTGCATTTGTGCAAAAACACTTCCGAACACGAATTCATTTAATTTAAAATAACTTTTTGAACATACTTCGCATTCCTAATAAAGGTAATTATTCATCTCAGCTTCTGAATTGTCGATTTTTCATAAAAAGGAAAAAAAAAATTAAAAAAAAAATTAACCCTTTGAAAACCGCCCATGGGTACAAAACATACCACATCCACATTTAACAGTCTCGCTTTTCGAGCACGTTCAATTACACAACAGTTTCACACGCGCGATGAATTATCATAATAATTGTATCAACGCCGGCCGTCTACGACTGTAGCCGACTGAAGCCGACTGACGCCGAACGATCACGAACGGCCGAACGATGCCGAATCAATTGAGCTCTTACTTGTATTCAATTACGTCAATGAAAGCAGAAATTATATATATTGGTATCCGAGTACACTATTTGATTATAAAAAGGTTTTAATATAGGTACGGAATAAAAATTTCTCAAATATAAAAATAATTGTGCACTGATTTCTTAATTTTTTACGATGACTTTTAGGAAAATTGGTAAACTAACTTTTAATATATTTGAGCTGTCTAAGATTTGTATTGCAATATAAAAAAAAGACCGATGAGAAAGCAATATATAGCAATGCAAAGAAAAGCTTTTTGAAACTATTATCTAAAAAAAGCTTGAATAAAGTCATCCTAGTTATTCGAGTAGGTCGGTAAATAATTTCAAAATAAATGACTCATACATGCCTCAATATTTGCGACCACATACACAAAACCAAATTAATCCAACGGAACAATGACAAAAGTAATTAAGCTCGCTTTTATTATATTATTTTTTTGAAACGATATCGTCGTCAAATCTAATTAGATGCGATTAAAACGCCATCAGTGTGTTCAGCCATGAGGAGAGATGAGCAGAAGGTTAACTTGTTTATTTTTTTAGACAAGCATGAAGCGCCATTTAGACGAAGCAAGAACTCGTATGCGAGTTTCACTACATTGCGGCATTTGTTTCATTAACTGAATTTTTTCTACCTATAAATTCCGCAATGTAACGCAACTCGCGTTCGAGTTCTTGCATCGTCTAAATGAGGCTTTATGCAATTTAGGGTTAAACCTCGTTGACATATTGTTTTAATTGCAATTGACTTTGTTCATAATAATATGTTGGACATTTCAATCAATTCTTCGGAAAATTGTTCCCACCAAAGAATAAAAGAAAAATAATTATTTGCTATTACATGCCGTATGTTAACTTTTCTATAATGCAGAAGCTTTTCTTTATTGTTAAAAAATGGTTACAATATTAAAGCTATAAGTAATAGTAACAAGTAAAAATACCATTGCTAGAACTGTCAAAACACCGGTCCCTTCTAGTTTTATGAAAAGATGTCTAAAGTGTTGACATAACCTATTTGCATAAATAAACATTATTTCATTTCCTTTCATTTCACAGAAACTCAGCTATTTTTTTTTAACCTATATTGTCCTACTGCTGGGCAAAGGTCTCCCCTATAACCTTCCACTCTTCAACTTAACATTCACGTTTAAAAAAAAACAGTGCCAAGGCTGCAAAAACCCTAAAAAGAAATGGTCCTTCTGATCTCCTTTTGAACCCGTGCTCACATCGTAATGTGGTACAATTGGGCGGTGTAATGAACCCCGCGGCGGTTTCGCGCGCAAGGGTTGCCGCCCGCATTCGCCGTAATTGTCCACATTAATATGACAAATAGATTTACATCGGTCGCTTGTACCCGACACCGACTTAGAAGGGTTCGCTGTCAGCAATCCGAGTTTGATACTGATTGGAAAAAGTTGTGTTATGTTATGATTGGGTTATTCCATTTCTTGAGGAGCTCGTGGCTTGATAACTACAGGCCGATCTTCCAGGTTAAGCCGTGCTTGCCGAGGTTGATCTGTGGATGGGTGACCATCTGTCACAGCGAGTTTCCTCCGTGCCTCGAAAAGCACGTAAAGCCGTTGGTCTCGGCTGTCATTTGTAGATCTTTGACAGTCGTTAATCACAGTCAGAAGCTCGAAAGTTTGACAACCAGTTTTACCATGGGGTATCGTATTACCCAGTTACTGGGTTGTGGAGGTCCGATAGGCAGTCGCTCCATGTAAAATACCGATATTCAGCTGCATCTGGTTCGACTTACCAGGCGACCGGTTTTTCAAAAATAACTCTTAGGTGCCTGTAACTTTTAAACTATTAAATTTTGAAAAATAGAAAACCTATAAACCTAGTTTTTTACTGTGTCAGATGCATTCTAAAAAACCATTGAGATAGGATAACATTTAGGGGCAGGAAAACGTTTTCTCTTAAAGTATGGACGAGCACTCGGTAGACGATTGTCTTAAGACGCGGGTTCAAGTTTCACTGGCAAAAATCTCCATAATAATCTACCCAATATATTAACTCTCGCCATTACCAACACCAAAATATCCTTAAATTCATTAACAGTATTATCCCAGCATCAAATCCTGCGACATGACAGCGCACAATGCGATTGTCGGCGACAATTCGACATAAATACATTACGCGCTCTCTGTCGACGAGGTCGCTAATTCCCGCCTTGTTTAATCCTATGTCGAGCGACAAATCGCTTTGTCTGTTTGTGTGTGCGCCTATTGTTTGTGTGTTTTGTTATAATCTACTGCTTTGGAGACCGAACACTAGTTTTCCTGTTTGCGGATAGTTGAAACACTAAATCAAAGTGCATAGACTATCATACACCACTTGCAAATAAAATTGAAATTAGTTTGGTTTAACATATTTTTGAAAATCTTCAGTTATTGAATAAGAAAGAGCCAGGACTGTCAGACTTATACTGACTATAATTCATTCACTAGTACCAGCACGCGTAGCATGGCGCCGTAGAAACGGGTTTTGTCGACGCGAGAATAGACAAAATAACAAAACATTACTGGGTTTTTATCGATTTAAGCACAGCAATGTTTAAAATATAATATAATATAATAATATAAAAAATATCGTGTCATATTTGTGCAAAAAAATCAGTCGATTTGAATAGAAATAATGATGAAATAACTTTGTCTTTTCTTGGCAGAATAGAGATAGAACCGCCATGCTACGCGTGCTGGTGGCCTACAATGACGTCAGCGTGAGTAGTTCCACTGTGGGAACGAGATGGGGCTAGACGATTTCTATAGCTCTGTCTTTTTTCCACAGTAGCACTGCTCAAGCTATGATGATGTGATGGTAGGCCACCAGTACCCTTAGCACGACTTTTACTTTACAGTATTTACAGCGTTTCTTGTATGAAAAAATGAAACAGCGCCTCTATTGTGCGAAGAAGGAACATTTTTTCCCCTAAAAGTCGTCAATTTGAAATTGACAAAGTTCCAGTTTATTTTACGTCTCAAATACTGATTCGTGCTAAGGGTACAGATCAGTTACATATTTACCAAACTTTTACAGAACTTCCAATTACCATTCAACCAAACTCCTCTAACTCACGCAACACCATGTCCTCGCAGTGACTAAAATTGTCAATTTGAAAGCGTCAAAGCTCCAGTTTAATTTACATCTCAAATACTTACGTGCTAAGGGTACAGATAATCATATTTACCAAACTTTTATAGAACTTCCAATTACCGTTCAACCATATTCCTCTAAGTCACGCAACATGTCCTTGCAGTACCTACATACAAGGTTCAATTACAAAGGTTCGCCCACAGTGTCGTAGATTGGCGCGCAGCTAATCGCATGTCTGTTTAAGTCAATTCGAGCAATTAACGTCGTAATTAAACGATGAGACGCACTCCGCTCGCGATGTTGTGTGTTCACTAAGGTTCAAGCCACACTGACATTATAAACTTTATTTACAATCGACAAAGTTGAATAATGACCCATTTTGAAAAAAAATCGTTTGATTCCATCAAATTGACAAAGATCAAAGTCGTTACCATGAATATGTGTGTTTATGTGAATGTAGAGCTAATTGTATTTGTCTGTCTGTAGGAATATAAGCTTTTGGTGGGTCATGATTCAACTTTATCGATTGTACAATGTTACAAGATAATAAAGACAAATACGTCGGCAGCTTATGACTAAAAGGGGGTAAAGGGGCTGAATTATTCTCAATATTGAAAATATTCTGAATATTTCAATAATAAATCTTGTGATTTTTTTACGTTTTGTCATGCAATGCGGAATTTATTAATAGGTTAGAAAGTCACTCTTGACAATTCAAAAGTGCAACCTTATTTGAAATAAATGTTTTGATTTGTTTTGCCACCTCCAAAACCGTCCATCATATTCTGTAGTTTACGAGTTATGGCGATTAAAAAAAATACTACCGTGATGCTAAGTACTCTATTCGAACGAAGGTACTGTTATTTCACAAATTCAAAAGATGACGTTATCGTAAATAAAGTTTCACACATTCACCTGAAAACACTTTAAAACCCAGATAAATCCAACACCATTAACAACCTATACAATCCATCACTAAACACATTTAACACACACTCGTACCTACCCACAAGTACGTAATGTGCCGGGATGCATGATCCAATTGTCGTCCGCTTAATTGATACTCTATTTGGCTCAATTAAACATTAATTAATACCATTAATGAACATGAGTACTGAGTCGGTCTATTGTTCTGCGTTGACTCAACCCGTTTGTAGGTTTAGTTGGCTATTTTTGGTGGCATTGTCATTTGTTTAAGGGTTTTGTTTAGTTTTTTGGTGTTAAAAACTATAAGAGAAAGTTTAACTAAATGATTATCCAATTAATAAAAAATATTAGTGGACTAATGTTAACCGCTACGGAAAAAAATTGAACAGTACCCTTTACCACGAGTTTTACAGCGTCTTTTCAATATTTACAGCGTTTCTTGTATGAAAAAGTGGAACAGCGCCTATAGTGTGCGAAGAAGGAACTTATTTTTCCCTTGAAAATAGTCAATTTGAAATTCTCAAAGTTCCAGTTTACTTTACGTCTCAAATACTGAAAATTCGTGCTAAGTGTACCGTTTGTTTAATTTCCAGTTTTCAGTAAAAAAAATAAGTTATAAAAAATAAATATATTCATGAAAAGGGTAAACAATAACCCTTCCTTGGCATTCGGGTAAATAAAGAAATATTTAATGAATCTCGGACATTACTATACTACTATATTACTATTGTGACGTCATTCTATCTTTTCAAACACTTGTACGCTCTTTAATAACAATAATAATCATATAAATATAACATTAACAATGTCATAACGATAATAAATTGAAAACTAATTTCCACACAGTATGTTTTTGCTTCACGTAATTTTCAAGTGACAGATAAAAAGTCATGGAGCTGTCCATTTTATCTCAGAAGCAATAAATTTTATGTCGTGTGTGATCTTCCCTACATTTTAATGAAGTAAGGTCAGATCAAAGAAATAGGCAGATAGAGCGCTCAGAACACGCGTGTGTGTCCACCAAAGCAAATACAAAATCAAATTCCAATACAAACTCGCGACAGTACCAAGCTACGCGTCGCGTCGTACCAAGCTACGCGTCGTTGTTGTTGTTTACCATCTCGATATCTCATATGCCGTCTCGTGTCTTTAAACATTGTAAGAGTTGTTCTCAAAAACAAAGAAAACAATATGGAATGTAATTCTATTTGATTTTGTATTAACTTTGGTGGACACACTCGCGTGTTCTGAGCGTTCTATCTGTCTATTTCTTTGATCTGAGAAAGTAAGAGAAACTCTATAATTTCCTTTCTTTCTTTATCAGCGGACATTCGCCTAACCTCGCAAATGGGCAGACGCCTCTCCAATGCTTCGCTACTCTGTTCGATATCCGGTTTGTAATCTATTCCTATTTCATTTATTATTCACTCAATATAAAAAAAAATCACCAGTAGACATTCCATAAGCCTAGATAGAAAGTATTTAGAATGCTTATGCTTCTTTTAGATGACCTATCTTTTAAATATCTGGATTAAAACAATGGCTGGACTTTATAGAGTGACCACTGAGTTTGTTTCTCTTCAAAGAAGTCAGGTACGCAACACCGATCTCATTTAGCTTGTAAAAAAGACTTATTATAAAAGAAATCTACTAACAAAAAAAAAACCAATTCCAATAATCCAAAGATCAACAGAAAATACTAAAACACCTTCTTTATTGGAAGAGTTTTAAAAAACTATTAACACTAATAGCCCATACATCATGACATCGTTTATAAATCAACGCTTCCATACGCCCGCCACCTAAAACGAAACTATAAAAATAAAAATGTCACACAAACATCGCTTTAATAGCGGAACTGATCTCAATCAAGCAACAAAAATCGCTCGGACAATAGGCCACATTCACACTGTCCGTAATAAATCGCGGCGACCCGTCGCGACGCGATTAAAAAAGCGGAAAGCCGAGGGTGTGTCCCTACAGTCGCAATAGGCGATCACTTAACGCTAAATTGAGTCGAATCTGGTGGATAAACAAAACGCACGAACGGCACGCGACTCAAGCGTGTGCTCAAGTGGACTATTGAAGCTAAATGTACCGTAATTGGATCTTGATTTTGTTGCGAAGACTGAATTACGTTTAATGACTCATTTTATGTTGTATTGATGCTGTCTTAATAGAGTTATCTTGATATGTATCGCTGAAAGATTGAACATTTAATGGTGAATGTTTCTCTTTACTTACCATTATATAATCTTTTATTGATCAAAACAATAACTGTTTAGATTATCCAATTGGTTCCTTCATGCACCTCTTAAATCTTGTTTACAAACTTATTGCCATCTTTCTACACTGCTCTCAGTTTTTATTGAGGACACGGTAACATTCCAACTTTTTAGTTTTCACACTAACCACTGCCACCGATCGAAGCACAATGAGCGTCCCTCCCGCTGCGCGCTGCGGGCAATTGACAATATTTTGCGATAACACGCGCGTGCCGCAGCGATCTGCTCGACAGCGTGAAGTCGCCTTTTTAATGCTAATGAATAGGCAGAAAAAACTGTTTTGTACATGTTTTTGTTTGTTACAATTGTTTTTGTAAATAATATTGACCTTTAGGATGTTATGGTTTGAAAATATATTTTTTAACAAACTGTTTCCTTAAATATTGTCCTCGACAGGAAAAATGATTTTGTTTTCAACTTAAATATGTTTTTTTTTCATGTATGACCGCTAGATCATAACATTTAAATTAAGAATAATCAAAACACATAAACATTTTAACATTTCCCCAAAAACACCAATTGTACAATTCAATGAAACATAAAATACCCCTTTTACTCACATTAGCCACGCCTGCATGTAATCGCATAGACTCATAGAGCCATAGCCTCAAGTGGCTATAAAATAAAAAATAAATCAAATAGCCCACTGATCAGCGACGGGTTGAGATTGAACGGTGACCTAACCCTTCACTGACCATATGCGGGTGAAATGGTACAAGGGTAATTAAACACTGTTTTTTTATTATTCTTTTGCCTTTTTTGTGTTTTGTAGTTATTATAATTTTTGAGGGATTGATCTGCTAAATGTTTAATGTAGAGTAGGACTAAGAAGATTATACAGAGAATTTATTTTGTAACAGTCAGAAGAGTTGTTCAATCGTTTCAGTTTAGGAGAGTTTATATGGTACATACAAGTGTAAAATGATTTTATTAAACAACAACCAAAAGTCAGGTGGTTAAGATTCACTTGTTTGATCACTGAAAAATATGCAACATTTTAACAAAGATTTTAAGAACCATTTTCCTCAATATTTATAACCATTTGTTTTACCTGTCATAATTATAAATCTCATAATGTTAACAGTAAATTACAGAACTTGAAAGTTACTCGTAAAAACCATTGGTTAGTTCTCAATTCTAACAAGATTCCACAGCACAAACTACAAACAGTTAAAAGGCACCAATCCACAGTTAACTCCTAAACTAAATATTGGCAGAACGTTAAACTAAACTAGTTCACAGTCCGGCTTGTTACCGTAACGAAACTGGACGCGACGATATCGACACGAGGACCTAACGACTTTACCTTCGTTTGTTGTATCAAACTCTTTTTACCCTTTACTTTTACACGAATTTACTCTTTATGTGACAAAAGATAAGGTGGAATTTTGTATAGTGTTATGTGGTTGAGGGGAGGGTAAGCGGTTGTCATGGTAACGCAAATACCTACGGGTTGTGTAGGGTTAGGTGTAGGTATTAGAGGGTTGTTTATGATGGCTGTTTGTCGTATGTTGGTTCCGGGTTAAGCCGTGCTTGCCGAGGTTGGTCTGTGGATGGGTGACTGTTATAGCCAGTTTCCTCCTTGTCTCAGAAAGCACGTAAAGCCGTTGGTCCCGGCTGTTATTTGTAGATCTTTGACAGTCGTTAATCACAGTCAGAAGCTAGAAAGTCTGACAACCAGTCTTACCATGGGGTATTGTATCGCCCGATTACTGGATTGTGGAGGTCCGACAGGCAGTCGCTCCATGTAAAATACTGATATTCAGCTGCATCTGGTTTGACTGGAAGCTGATCCCAATATAGTTGGGAAAAAGCTAGGTAGATGATTAGTGGTGATACTAGCTATTGCCAGCGGCTTTGCCCGCAATAATTTGAAAAATATCCCATGGGAACATAATCGGGATAAAAAGTCCAGTGTGTTAATCCAGAATATAAACTATGTCTTTACTTACCAAGTTTTATTTAAATCCGTTCAGTACTTTTTGCGTAACAAGAGTAACATGCATTCATCCAAACAAAATTTCTTTTTTATAATTTTAAGTAGTAGGAAGTTAGTAGATTAAATAAATAATTAAGCGAAGAATAAAAAAAAAATGCTCTCTAAGGAGAAAGTAGAGTGTTATAGATACACATAGATTATTCTAGAAATATTCCCTTTTTATGTAGGTCTCTAATATACGTGAACATGGAACTTTAAGTAGATAACTAGTAAATTAGTAGCAAAACTTCTATTTCAATGGAAAACTAGTCTGTAACTTTTCTGAAAATAAGCTGATTTTAAAATGTTCTATATAACTATTGTTTAGTTACATTGTCATGATAAGCATGTTTAAAACAGTAACTTAATCTCATTGATTCCTCATTTCCAGACATTTCCATATTGAATCATAAAGTTACGCAAAAGTTGTTAAGAAGCCATTAATTATCTCATTCCGAATCGCAATCAAATAACAATATTAATATCGCATCAATCAAATGAAGTCATATCCTTATGAAGTCGAAATCGCGTCTAATTAATTATTGTGGCGTCGAATAACGAATTAAAACTACCCACAATTTGTGAAGTTGTATAATTATACAACGTGTAACGTTAAATGCGCAAAACCTCTCGTGGGGTAACGCCCATCATGTTACTGAACAATGTTTGTTCTAATTAATTAATTTTTGGAAATTCACAAAAAAAAAAATCTTTGATGGGCCCGATAAATTTCTCACTTCGTATGTAAAACCAAATTATTTTTTTGCTAATTCCAAAAACTTTAGAACAGAATGCAGATATTCATTAAAATTATTAAAATATGTAATGAGGAGGAAAGCGCTTTTAATATTCCTTCTTAATTGTTTGACCAGGTAAGGTACCCTGAAATACTGTCTCGAATAACAAGATCTAATAATAAACTACTACTCATAAAGAGCTTACATTTAAAAAACATCGTCTGCAAGTCAGACTTCTCAAACTAAATAAATAAATTTACTTGATATCGCATTAGTTTAGTTTGTAGAGCACGCTAAATATTCATCGGGGTTACATTAGATTTTTCACTTATAGTCGCAGAAAGATAGTACACGTATCAGAGGAGTGAGCAGGCAAACAAGCGCCTTGTACGTCGCGACTCACGTCAAAGGCACGAGCGATTCCTTGCAAATTGTATTTACGCGTCCCGCGGGCGCCGGGCGTGCCCTTATCGAGTTTGCTCTCAAAGAGCCGCCATTTTTAAAACTTCCATCGACTCAGGTAGAGGATCCACGGCCAATTGTGGTTCCGCTTTGTTCTTTACCTCCTTTATAGGGTTGACGAAGTTAGCCAGTTTCGGCGCACGAATAATTTGTGTTCCCGGCCGCGCGATACGATTACGAGTTTCGCCCGAATCCGATCCGCCGCTTGTCGGAATCGAATTGAGCCGAGCCGCTTGGCCGACTTGCCGAGCGAGAACTTCGTTTGTTACAAACATAATGTCCTTCCTCGCAAATTATGTTTGGAGTTCCACAGAGCTATGCTAATCTAATAGAATATCTTGAGATTGGTTTAGCTTTATCATTTATTTACACATAAAGCTGTTGTATAAATAATAGATAAATAATTTCCACACAACACACGGGCGGGAAGCTCGAAATGAGCTCATTTCTATTCTGCGCACAAACAAATTCATAACTCGCCGAAACTCATAAAATCATCCGCGAAACACACTTTTATTAAACGAAAACAGAGCTAACGCGGTCTGTGCTCGGCGCATAAGTTAACATAACATTCCATTCCTTGTTAAAAGATAAATTAGAGCGGGCTCGTCCGGCGTGCAAATGTATTCGCGGAGCCAATCTCCCGCTCCCCCGGGCTGCCTCGTAATTGCTTAAGAGAAAAATCCAAATGAGAAATGAAAAGGGATTCCCTTTTCAGAGGAAAAATTATATAATTGAATATCTTTTCGTAAGTATTATGAGGTATAAAATATGATAATTGAGTTTTTGCTTACGGTGAGCGTCGGCAGCGCGCCGCCCGTGCCTGGTGCGCGGCTCATCGCGTTGTGCTCCACTTTTATAATCAGCGCTCTGTTTGTGTCACTCGCGTTTTATCATTCGGATAATCAGATCATGGATATTGATCGCCGGAGTATTTTAATTTCAAGAAAGACTTTTCGTGTTCTCTAATCGTAGAGTGGTTCTTCCGCCCGTAGATCATCTCAGAAACAAACTGACTTAGAAACTTGGCCAAGATCATGCTTAGACTTAAAGATGGTACCTTGGTGTTTTTATTTTATTTTCTCACAGTAGTTTGATAAGAAAAAACCGACCTCGTCTAATTTTGTATTAACTTATTATGTCGTTTAAAACTTTAAAGAAATTAATATCATTTAATATCTACTAAGATTGAAGAATCATGTTGTAGCGTGGCATTCACATCGTTCTTATGTAACTATCAATTAACTCATTGTACAACTAGAGCCATTTAATAAATTCATTTTAGCTTGTAATGTCAACTGGTTTAACCCTCGTATAACATCATCAACATATAACATGATCAACACGTACAGAAAATATCGAACAATGCTTACTGGATTAGCAAGTAGCGAGTAGCTAGAGAAAGCAAGTGACTTTCAAAGCGATTCTCATTTTCTACAACGTCTTTTAACAGGGTTCAAATTAAAATTTCGGAAACTTCTGTCAAATCCATACATTTTTACTTGTTCAGACTGAAAGCTACTTTGTCACAGGCTAAAGTGGAATTTTGGAAGTCTGAAGAGCTGTCAGAAAGCTGACCCCTTTGTGGCCAAATACCTACCGAGGTGTGACCCCGGACTGTCTAAGCAAGTCATTATGACATAGCATGGTAGATATTTGTCAGTACGAGGCTGTCAGTCCCTTCTGCTCCACCCGAGCCGGGAGAACGAGGTTGATGATTTAACTATCTAAATGCTTAGTCTACCCCTTCAGATCATCATCAGCACCATCATAATTTATCAGCCGTAAGACGTCCACTGCTGAACATAGGCCTTCCCTTTAGAGTTCCAGTAGGACCGGTTGTAAGCGGCCTGCATCCAGCGTGATCCTGTGGCCTTCATAAGATCGTCTGCCCACCTAGTTAGTGGACGACCTACGCTGCGCTTGCCGGTGGGTGGTCTCTATTTGAGAACCTTACGCCCCCATCGGCCATCAGTTCTGCGTGCTGTATGGCCCCTTCAGATAATTCAAGATTATTGCCTGTTGGTCTAGTAGTTAGTGACACTGACTGCTATGCCGGAGGTTGTGGGTTCGATTCCCACCCAGGACAAATGTTTGTATGTTGAGCTCGATCATTTGTTCTGTGTCTGGGTGTAATTTATCTATAAAATGTATGTATTCAGAAGTATATATAAGTATGTTTATCAGTTGTCTAGTACCCACAACACAAGCTCTGCTTAGCTTGGGAGTAGATGGCGTTGTGTGATAGTTGTGGAATATTATTATTGCTATTCTATGTTATAAACAATCTTGGCTTTCGGCCAATCCTAAAGAAATACAGAAACCTCCTCACAAAGCCAGCTAATCCTCCCTTAGAGAAAAATGTTAGATTAAATTTCCCGTATCGTCGCGTCGTCGTGTCGGTATCGTTAGCAATCACGAGTGTTTGCGCGGTAAGCAGGTTAGGATGGCGACAGTCGCAGCGGGGCGTGACTCGATTGCTTATGACGGGAAAACGGGAAGATGGGAAAAAGGGAACATGGGAAGACGAGACTAGGAAAGCTGGTGGATTAGAGGAATATTGTTGTTTAATCTGGATTGAAGATTTGGTCAAAAAAAGAGTTGAAGTGAGAGTGGTAAAATAATTCCCACCAAAAGTCACAATTATACTTTGTAGTTCTCATTCATTCTTTTGCATTGCAACGATTCACTCTAGAAAATTTTTGAAACTGTCTAGAAACTCTAGACAAAACAGGTTTTTGACAAAAATCTGTGAGGAATTTATTAGTCTCAAAACCTAATCTAGATTAAGTAGGTAGGTAGTTAAGACTACGGAAAACATCAGAGTTTTATTTGAAAATTCTAAACCTAACTTAGAAACATTTTTAAACCGTTTCAAAAACCTATAAACAATAAATAACAACCACATAACCTAACTTTAGCACATCGAGTACTCGAGGGCGGGGCTTACACCCCAATAACAGTTATTATCCGGAACGAGTATAAATAACAGTTCCGTTCACAGGTAGCGGGGAAGGAGCAATTTCACTCATGAATAATGTAGCACAGTCCGCCCAGTAAACGTGTTACGATTTTTCATAATAGCCCCTTTTGATGTTAGTATAGCTTCGAGTTTCCTCCTCCCCGTATAATTCAAGTTTTATGTTATGCAATTCAGTTTTATATATTCCACTTCTTGAATAAATCGGGTTGGGTTTATTGTAGTTTGTGAATTTAGTTGGTAGTTACGTTTTGCAGTGAACGGTTATGTTTAAAGGTTTATTTATTAACAGAGGTGTTAAAATATCATCATCACTGTTCTGGTGTTCCAGTGAGTGAATGAGATGGCGCTAGACGACTTGGATAGCTCTGTTTCTTTCCCACAGTAGAATAACTCTCGCTTTAAGACGTCATCGTAGGCCACCAGATCTTTGGTCTACATCAACCGAACAACAAACTGTTTGTCGCAGATTGGTCTAAAATAAGAAGGAGCTCTCAACAATGTATCATTCCTTTGAAACACAACTTTACTATTATAATGAATTAATAACATTACTCGAATAAACTATACGAACGCCTCACCAAATTAATATCAAATTCACATTAACACGATATCATATCAAGTATAATTAACAAATAAAGTTAAAATTATGCTAATGACCCTCATATCCAGTGAGAACAATGGCGGCGGGTTCCGTAGCAGCTAAAATGCCATTTAATTCTGACGGAACCCTTTCAGTCGCGCATTAATTAATACAATTTAAGCGCGTAATTAGAGAACACGTGTGATGGACTATAGTGATGGGAAGAACTAAATTCCTGTTATCGATATTTTTGAATTTAGAACCTGCAAAATGTTTTTTTTTTCCAAAAAGTTTAACAACCCAAATGTATTCAGTCTAGAAGCATAACTTTTTGTATTAGAGTTATAATAAGTTTATATAAAATGTATTTCTTTGAAATAAATGAATTAAAGTTAGGTGTGCGAAATGTCATAGCGTAAATTATAGATTGATAGATAGATCGAAAACACTTTGTTATGCACACATACAAAATACAGTAACAAAATAGATCTTATAAATAGGATGACACAATGAGCGGTCTTATCGCTAAAAGCTATATTTCAAAAACCTTTGGATGGATTTAAAGAAGAGGGAGAAACAATACTATAAGTAAACGGACCATTATTTGAGACCTCTCGCAGATCATCGTTTAATCACTCAAAGCATTTTAAAACCACGTAAATTAAAAAGGCTGAACCAGCGTATTCCATTTTGGCTTCAGTAACTTGTCATTTAATGGTCACTAACATAGTCTACTTGTCATTATCATCATCATATTATCAGCCGTAAGACGTCTACTGCTGAACATAGGCCTCCCCCATAGATTTCCAATAGAACCGGTTGGAAGCGGCTTGCATCCAGCGTGATCCTGTGATTTTCATCAGTACCCCTAGCACGAATCTCTTTCGAAAAAGAAAACTTGAACAGCGCTCCTGGTGAGCGTAAATTAAACTAATTTTCAGAACATAATACACGTAACAATTAACAAAACTAATAGTTTAATTTACGCTCACCAGAGGCGCTGTTCAAGTTCCCTTACAAAATGCTTTCCGAGACGATACGAATACTTTTTCGAAAGTGATTCGTTCTAGGTTACTGCTCGTCTGTCCACCTTGCAAATGAACGTCTCACGCTGCGCTTGCTAGTGCGTGGTCTGGAGACCACGCACTAGCAAGCGAGAACCTTAAAAAATTCTACTTGTCAAAATATTGAAATTAATGCACGAACTGAAACTCAAAACATTTGATTGAATGGCATGTCTCATAACAATCGTACGACACATCACTGACGACGTTAGCTCGCGAATCATAATGGCGTTAGTTTCTAAGTGGCTAGATGTGCATTTTATTAAACCTAATTATACGACCGCCCTGAGTAATGTACACTTTATTATGTGCATGTTGTATTCGCAATAATTATGTAAGTACTAGTGCCTGACTGTTACATTGAATATGGTACTTATTCGCGAAACTACAGATGCATGACGGACAACTGCATTAAGGTTTATTGTACCATTTAGTAGTCATCATCCGTCAGAATCCAAGAACAGGTCTGACAACGAGGAATAACCTGTTACCAGGATAACCAAAGAAACGGGTTGGTTTTGTCTGACAGTCCTTTTCGTTTCACCCACGATTTCCGACTCATTTTTCAACTCAAAACGACAAGTTTTTTTTTACCATCTTGTTTCATACAACGTTTTATTTATTTATCTACAGAAAGTATCAAACAGCAGAATTCTAGCAGACTCACATGATTCCCTGTTAATGAAAAACCTAAATAAACCAAACTATCGAATTAAAAACATAATTTGCAAAAAAAATCACGTAACGTTACGCTCAGTCACATCACTACGTCACTTGTCATACGTCACATGTTTTCCCGCCGGAACGCACGACTAACGCATTAATTTATGCCTTTTTTACGCAATAACGCTTAATTGGACTTTATTTATCACTTTTAATTTTTCTAATTTGATAACTCGCGATGGTCTCATTGAAATTTATGAGAATTATGAGTCGGACGACAAATGCTGTCTCAATTCATATGCGTAATTTGAACGAATGTGTTTCGATTCCGTTTTATGAGAATAGCCCCACAGTTTGGTTGAACTTGAGAGGTTGAGAATAACCCTCTATTAGATTAATACGTTTGGTGTTTTATTAGTATTAGTTATGGTTTATTTCATCCGGTGTTTGTGTTTGAGTTTAAAGATCTATGGCAGTCATTTTATGATTTAAGTTCATAAGTGAATTCCTTATCACGACATTTCGCGTTTTTGTGACTTAAAGTAAACGAGGACTTGGACGTTAATTTGATTGAAACATAGTTCTTCGTTCGTACATTACAGGAGCTTTTTCATTTTCCGTACAATTAACGTCATAAGACGCTTTACGATAAAAAACGGAAATCATGCCTCAGATTGTGTGATTAAAAATGCAGCCGTGTGACACATAACCATTTATTTCTTGTTTTGTACAAAGTCACATGTTTTCTAAATTTTGATTCCATGACGACAGTTCTGGCTTGTATTTAATTCTAAACCCAAAATAACCAAATTGATTAAAAAAACGCTTTAAAATTATAAATCTTATCTCAAAATTCAATAAATAAAGAATACCTACAACAAATCATTTTTAAAATCACGTATTGTTGTAAAGGAGCTCTTACCGAACGGCTTATAAGCTCTATTGGGGAGGTTGGGGATTTTTAAACCAGCAGTAAGCAGTTTAAAGTCCGCGGGGAGACGCGGCTACATTAGCGGTAGGGATTTTGGTAAATGTTATTATTTGTTTCTAACGGATTACTGCCTATTGATGGCTGAATGGAGTTTATGGGGAATACGGGATGTTTTAAGAGTAGAGCTAGAGATAGTCCATTTTTTTAAATTTTTAAATAAGTAAGCATGTATGCAGTAAAGCAGTGGTGGCCCAGTGGTATCGGCCCCGACTTACGAGTTGTAGGTCGTGGGTTCGAATCCCGGCAGGCGCATTATTTTGCGTAATTTATTTCATCGCCACTGCTCTCAAAACGGTGAAGGAAAACATCGTGAGGAAACCGGCATGTCCTAGAACCAAAAATTCGAAGACATGTGACATCCACCAATCCGCACTGGGCCCGCGTGGTGTATTATGGCCCACTCCCTCTCACAGAGAGGAGGCCTGTGTCCCAGCAGTGGGAACATTAATAGGCTGATGATGATGAAGCATGTATGCAGGAAGAATGGGTGTAGAATCAATCCCTTCCCTTCCTATTCCCTTTACATTTAAATATCGACGTTCAAAAGTGCCTCTTTGATGGCCTAATTTTAATAAATGATTTGACTTTGACTTTGAATTTAAAATAATCATTATTTTTGTAACTTTTTTTTTTCTTATTTACTGTTAGTGTGAGCATATAAAGTTTGATTATTTCTAAATAGTAAAATTTAGTACCAAATTAAAATATAATTAAACGACACAGGAAAAAATCTTAGTGTTGGGCAAAATAAAATTTAAAAAAAACCTTCCATGAGCTTTTCTCAGTCCGGTTAAAACCAGCCCTCGTGATATTTGTCTAGGTCATTTCGCCATATACATTTTAGATTAAAAAAAACCATTTTAACCAACCAAAAACAACAAAAAGAATAGATTAACCAACATTTCAACAACCCGCCTGCTTCAATCACCCGAACAAAGCCGCTATATTTTTAGGGTTCCGTAGTCAACAAGGAACCCTTATAGTTTCGCCATGTCCGTCCGTCCGTCCGTCCGTCCGTCCGTCTGTCCGCAGTTTAGCTCAGAGACGCACAGTACTAGAGAGCTGTAATTTGGTGTAAATATACGGATTTGTTGTGCCGAAAAAGTGGTAAAATAAAATCTAGTAAAATATTTTTTTTTAGGGTACCTCCAGTACTTACACGTAAAGTGAGGATTTTTTTTTTCTCGCGTACCCCTTAATGTGGGGTATCATTAAATAGGCCTTTAAAAAATAATGACAGTTTCCTTTAACAATTTTTTGATAAAAAAATTCGTTTGTGAAATATTAAGCTTTAAAGTGCTAAATTTTGCTCGATTCGAGTGTCCCCCCCCTCTACCAGCTAAACGGTTATGTTTGGGGGTGTGAAAAAATTCACGATAGTAGTATATACAACGAAGTTTAAAAGAAAATTATCATGACTAAGTAGGCTTTACAACTTTACGAGTAATAGTCGACCAACTTATAAAATGTACATGAATATCATATTTTCTTAAACAAAATGTATCGGAGACAACTGCAAATGTAAGTTTGTCAACTTTATTTTTACAGCTTTTATAGGTATGTTTTTTGGGGATAGGTAGGTTTTTATCGTCAACTATTTTTAACTAAATTCAAAAAAAGGAGGAGGTTCAAAATTCGTTGTAATCTTTTTTCTTATGTGTTTTCCCCGATATCTCAAAGACTCCTGGACCGATTTTGAAAATTCTTCTTTTTAAAATTAAATTCAGCGAAGCGCAGTTTAGTTAGTTCGCATAAGTATTTTGATGGGCAACTACGGAACCCTACACTGTGCGTGGCCCGACACGCACTTGGCCGGTTTTTTTTTATGTTACTCTCAACCCCCTCGTATTTGGGTTGTTATCGACTTCTGATATAACCCCGAGCGGTTTAGGGTTGACGGTGGTTGTACAACTGTTGCAATCAAGTGGGGTTGATGATCCGTCGGTTAGCATTAGATACACTTGTACAAGTACTTATTTGTTTAATTGTAAAATGAGGGTTAATAATAATTAGTTATTGTGCAATCTTTAAATATTTTGTTGCGGTTTGTTTGCTAAATAATGTGTAAGCGGTATTTTTAAATAGTTTATTTTAATGATTATGAAGCATTTGTATAACAAATATAAATTAGAAACATTTATGTCTCTAATAAGATTGGGCAATCTTATCTCCGAAAGACCAAACCGATTTTAATGAAACTTTGTGAATGTATAATTATAGAGTTGATTCCAGCTTAAAAGGTAGGATAGTTTTGGACCATATAGGTAGCAGACCAGTAGTACCGAATAGGTTAGAGTGTTTTTATTATAATCAGAAGCTATTAAATTGTATAAAAAATTTCAAAATTGTATAAGTAGAAGCTATGCGAGAAAGTCGTAATTTGAAACAAAGCTGTTTATTTCAGAAATTCAGTCTAATTTATGAGAGTGCTCGAATCTTCTTACTGCAACTCAGGCATTCTACATAATACAGCGTACCTACCGCCAAAAATAATAATAAAAAAGTGCGCAAAACTCAAGACGAGTGCAAAAGAAAGCTTGTTTATTTATAAGGTCGCGTCTCAAACGCATTACCAGATTACCCCGGTCTACCCTATACGTAATTCCGCAAATGGGTGAAACTTGAACCCGGCCGGTTTAAAATTGAAATTTATATGCGCGCATTATACATGAGGAGACGCGGGATTATGGCGGACTCAAAGAAAATGATCGCGGACCGGAGGGACCCCTGAGAGATAGTTTGTCAGGGATGGGTGTTTGGGAGTAGGAAGAACAGTGTGGAAAGTTCCTCGATACCCGATGAAACGGAAGGTACCTTCCAACCAGGTGGGTGTTGAATCTGTTGGGCTTTCTGCCCGGCATTTATTGTCGGCATATTCTATCCCCCGTATTTATAAACAAGTAAAAGGTTTTACTTGAGTAAATGTCATTTAATTATGAGACGATTTTTAATAAGTAGTTTAATAATTGCTTGATGTTTGAACTGTAAGAATATAGAATATACCTTTGCTTTCTTTTACGGTACCCACTATGTTAAAATTCAGGTCTATTGCCTAAAAAAAAATTGCACAAGTAATTGCTTAAGCTAAAGAAATTACTTTCACTTGACTATAAATACGGCTGTTAGTCTTCTAATGTCGAGGACAACTTTAATTGCGCGATGTAGACATCTTAGTTTCTCAGTCTTTGCATAGATGGCGCTGCTGTGCTTTTTGTAGAAGATTAAGTCCGCTACAGGTGGACGTCAGGCACGGGTTGTGTTTCTAGGTTATTGAGAGGGAATTGTGATCTTTGAGCTGTACAGAATTCTATGTGGAAAATTTAAAATTCTGGATAGGCAAAGTTCGATTACAGGTTCCCTATTAATGCTGCTCTATGTGTTCAATGTTTACCCAAGTTCCCTATGTAATAGGTATTATAAATGGGAAAGTGTGTAAGTATATTTCCGTCAAAACAAAAATGGTCCAATTTTTATGAATTTTTGTGTATATGATAGACTCTTATGCTATTGGCTTTATAGGGCCGAGCCAAGCCGCAGGCTATAGCTAGTCTTGGTTTAATTCCTCTTATCAACCAAGATAACTCTATCTTATTTCTCAATTAAAGCTGGTGCAAAAATCTTGATCATATTTAGTTTGGATATAAAGTTGGAAACAGGTAAATATCGCAAGTGAAACTGAACAAATTCCACATTTAGCTTTCAAGAGTCAATTTACGGGAGAAAATCCACCACACTGAATTTTGAAATATACCAAAATAATGTAGGTATTTTATTATAGCTTAAAACTTTGAATGTATTATGTTTTTATGGGCAAATGATTGAATGCTTTTAAACAAAAACTAGCCGGCAATCAAATAATGATGTGTATTGAGTATTTACAGCCAATAAAAGCAATCAGATTTAATATCGAATGTGTATTCGTGTTCAATCAGTACAGTAAAATACTCACAAGTATTCAATACTAGTGGGGTGATTGATACGGGATATTGATACCTCTTAAAACCCCGCTGTGCACACTTAATGTTATTCAGCAGGTGATTTCAGTGAATAATTTTAATAGGAGTAGTAAGGGCATTATATAGTTAGTGACACGATATAAGTAGGTTATATGAAGTGATGATAATGATTTTAAACCTGCATGTTTCAAAAAGGTGTTGATATAAATCCGTTACGGATTACAATTGGACGAATATTCCCATAATTCAAGAAAAGCAATGAAAATTAATGGTCAGGCAAGTAGACTACTAATTTGAATTAATGACTAATCAAATGGTTTCTAATAACTGGTTCAAATGGTTTGGGAAAGAGGCATTAAAATGTTTAGGACTTCTCATGTTTATAGATCATGTTATAACTTTATAAGTAACCTTTTAATATTACAGCCAACATCAATCAAAAAACAAACCAAACTGACCATCATTCTCAGAAAAGATTATAAATTACTAAATAAACAAATTTTATATAATTTAAAAACATACCACTGTATTTGAAAGAGGGAGTCGGTGGCTTGTAATATCTTGAGAGGGAGAGACGATTACGGCTATTAAATATGCATTAACGAATTTTTCTCTTTAAAAGCTGAAAAAAATGGCGTAAAGAGAAAATTGGCAATTAGACCCCTCTCCGCGGACCGCCTCCCACCTTCGAACAAGAATTAAATTTTGCTCCTTAAAGATATACATAAATTGAGTGTTAGGACGCTTTAATATTTTCCTTTTGCGAATAACGTTGTAAATTAGCTAATTTAAATGTATACGACTTGTGTGGTTACTCTGTTTTGTAAATAAATGTGAATAAGGCTTGCTTATTTATTTTGTAATTTGTAGGGAGTTATTCTGTTGCTAGGTACGGCGTAGTAACTACCGTAACACGTGTAGGCTACCCGCTACAAAGTAGGCTTTCGTAGGGATTAGAATCAAACCCTTTCGTGTCTAAATAGACACAAAAGGATAATGAGGATAAATATCCTAGTTTTAAGTATTCTTTAACATTTATCGTTATTTATGTATCATGTCATTTAGGAACATATTGCTTTATCGAACTATTTTAATAGTTTAACACAATCTTCATAAGGTAGGTGGCACACGACCACGGTTGGCCCGATATCGGTCAAATTAATGAATGTTGTTCTTGTTTTATACTTTTCAGTGCGCGTTTTTTTGTGCAGTATACCTAATCTTACCTAATCAAATATAGTAGATACTCCTTTTTTCCAAAGAACATCGACCACCTCAATTCTGACAATATCACAAATAAGCATACTATGATGGCCAAAAACTCCACCACATAAGCGCCGTGTCCATAATCCTCTATTCTCAATCATTTGATTGTCTATGCTTCTGATGTTCAGCCTCATGAAATGCCTGACACGCCGCCATGAATAACTGATACAAATATAGTTCAGCTCGCTACAGGGCCGTAGCTAGGGAGGGCATAGTGGGGCCCTGCCTTTAAACGACAAATATTATTCTTTTTTCGATTGTCTCGTGTTCGACCACTATCTCGGATCTCTCCTGATGGTAAATGAAGATGTGGTTGAAGGTGAAGGACGCTTGACTAGAAGTAACTCTTGACTGGCAGACTTCAAGGTTATATCGGGAAATACAGACTTTGGTAGGTCAAAATAACAAATACAACATTCGAATATTGACAAAATCTGATTGAATTGAATCCTAGAATAATATCAATAACCATAGCTGTTCTCCCTGTTTTTTGGTTGTAAAAAAATCATCAAATGAGTCCTCCCGCCATCGTACTCACAAAAAATCCACCATGCTTCTTCAATTTCCCTTTCAATTTCACGGTCTCGGTTACCTAATGACATCCGACAGTCCCGACCTATGCAGGCGTTGGGCCCTCTATAGGGGCCTCGTAAACGCGTCGGCGAACCGGGCATAGTCCTTGGTCGGACGGCTAGCTAACCCATTACTCGCCATCCGCAAGCCGTGACTGCCCCACCATTCGACCCTAACTACGGCCCTGCGTCACTAACTGAATACACACTTACCTCGCCTACTGCTGCACAAATGAAAATTAATAATGCAGGGCGATAAATTGACAGTAATTATGTGTTACAGGTTGGCGACGGGTTTCTGATCCTCTTGTTAGGTTCACGAGTGTATGTTTTGGTAAATTTTGTTAAGTTAGGATTCTTTTAGGGTTAGGAGCTATTGAGTTTATGTTCTCAACTTCTCAATGATTTGGCGGCTGCAGTGATAAGTTCTAATCAAATCAAATCAAATCGTTTATTTCAACTAGAATAATTACAGGCACTTATGAATTGTCAAAAGATATAAAATAAAACAATTACAAAAATAGATAAAGTGCTACAGTCCCAGTCAAACGTCACGTTCTAAATGTGAAGCTGAAAAAAAAAACTTTTAAGGTTTATTGTAGGCAAAGTATTGCAGTTGGGTTTGTTGTTATTTGGTAGGCCTTTTTCCATCAAATTAACGTTTTAAAAACGTGAAAAGCCTCATTTATGCTGATCAAAGTTGTCAAAACAGCCTTTATAACGTAGATTATCACATAACATATATGATAATACCTACACATCACTCACATCTAGTAGTTGCCTACTTACCCACGGATAGCTACGGGGGGAGGCTGCGGGGAGGGAAGGCAGGGAGGGGGGGGGGGGAGGCTGGAGTGTTGCTATAATCAGTTAATTGCATGAATAATTGAACGGCGTCATTACCGTGGCGACCGCGCGCCGTCACACAACACTATATATAGGTTACAGGAGTTGTTCCTGAATATTAGCTAGGTGTCTTTGGTGTAGGCTATATATTAGACAATGCTAAAATATTAACCGTAATAACACAAAAAGATGAATCTGCTGAAGAAGTGTCTCAAAAAAGTGTAACTGTAAAACGAACCTTATGTCAACGTCAATTGGCGTTTTGCAGTTGACAGTTTTTTTAGACAAATGTTCAAGAAATCTTTATCTATTTTAGACGGTAACCGTGGTACCATAAAAACTTTTAAACGTCTGTTGAACACTAAAAAAATATCAAAAGACGTAAAAATAAGGTCCGTTTTGCAGTCACACTTTTTTTAGACAAGTGTTCAACAGATGTTTAAGTTTTTGTCAAGGTTGTAGTAGGTTTGTTGTGTTCTTAACTAAGCGCACAATGAAAGTATTATGAAAGTAAAAAGATATACATCTGCATAATCAGCATACTGATAGCAGCATGGCCCCAGTGCGTCAGATGAATGTAGCATTTTTTTTAATGATAGGTTTTTTTTGGACCACTATCTCGCCTGATGGAGCTCGTTGCTAAATAATTACAGCCGCATAGGCTGATCTTCCGTGCCTTGGAAAGCATGTAAAGCCGTTGGTCACGGCTGTCATTTGTAGATCTTTGACAGTCGTTACTATTAGAAGCTCTAAAATCTGACAACCAGGCTTACCATGGAGTATCGTATTACCCAGTTACTGGGTTGTGGAGGTCCGATAGGTAGTCGCTCTACGTAAAAAACTGATATTCAGCTGCATCTGGTTTGACTGGAAGCCGACCCCAATATAGTTGGGAAAAGGCTTGGCAGATGATGATATCTCGCCTGATGGTAAGCGAAGATGTGTTCGACGGTGAAGCACGTACGCTTGTCTAGAAATAAACTAATCACTCTTGTCTAGAAGAACCCAGGCTTACCATCTGCTCGAAGCAAAGCTAGTTACATCGTAATCCAAACTATAATCACACCCAAACAGCCTCCACACCAGAGCCTCCATCTACAAATAACTACTTAACATCGTTTATGAATATTACATGCCACTCAATTTCAGCAGCCGTGTCTTAATCAAAACATTAACGCTATTAGCTGTAATATTAATTCTCTTTGTTACAACCAAGCCGCTTCTACTCTAGTTGAATATTCATAGTCAAGGAGGACATTTTCCAAATGTCCCCTACCTCCCCGGACCCCTCTAAAATCAATTAATAGAGTCGCGCTTCGTTAGACAATCCCAACTTGACCCCCAATGTACATAATAGAATTGGCTTGCAAGGAGAATCATTGATACCGAAGACTTTGTGGACGAAAAAGATTTTCTTGGGGTGATTCGGGGTGTAAGGGTTGTTTAAATAAAATTGTGGGGTGATTGGTTGTGTCTGTTTCGTGTAGTACTTGATTTTTTGAATTTGAAATGTACTTAATTGAATTCTGGATTATGTGATCCGAGGATGTAGCAGTTTTGTTTGATGTTTTGAAGTGTAAATTCTATTAATAACAAGCACATTTACCGTAACTAGTGATTAAAGCAATCCCAGCTATCTACATGGGTCCGTAGTGGCAAAAAAATGCAAACGTGCTGCAATTAGTCATAATTCTTACTTCTAAGATTTTGATGTTTGTTAAAATATTTCATAAACCACTGAACGTAGGTATGTACTTATTTGGATAGATACACAAATATTTATAACTCGGATTAATACATACACGACACTTATGAACCTAATAAGAAGTTACGGCATAAGCTAGTTAGGTAAATTTTAAAGTAAATAAAATGCTATTTTGAGCGACTACTATTGTTAAGTCAAATAAATACGGGCATGCGGGCTGCGAGTAGAGGGCAACTCGCTGTCCGACCATGGACCATGCTCGGGTCGACGGCGCGTCGTGTTCCACGCGCGCCTCAAGGAACGTCAGCAAAAGTGACGGGGCCCCCTCTCAGAGGCTCAAAGCCTGCCGGGGTCGCGGGATTTATTTCCTCACCGTGACCCCGGAACCTAAAGGGCTATTGAAGGACACCGTGGATTTTAGTCAGTACAAGTCCGACAGTCCCTTCCGCCCTGCCCGGGGTGGGAGGACTCATTTGTTGAAAAAAAAAACAAATGAATACTGTAAAACGAAGTCATCATCATCATCATCTCAGCCGTAGGACGTCCACTGCTGGACATAGGCCTCCCCTTTCGATCTCCACATATACCTGTTGGATGTGACCTGCATCCAGCGTCTTCCGGCGACCTTTATAAGGTCGTCTGTCCACCTTGCTGGTGGACGTCCTACGCTGCGCTTGCTAGTCCGTGGTCTCCACTCTAGTACTTTTCGACCCCATCGGCCATCTGCTCTGCGAGCAATATGGCCTGCCCATTGCCACTTCAGCTTGCTAATCCGGTGGACTATATCGGTTACCTTAGTTCGTCTACGGATCTCCTCATTTCGGATTCGATCACGTAGAGAAACACCGAGCATAGCCCTCTCCATAGCTCGCTGAGCGACTTTGAGCTTTGAGATGAGGCCGATAGTGAAAGACCACGTTTCGGTGCCGTAACTCATCACTGGTAACACACATTGGTTGAAGACTTTCGTCTTGAGGCACTGAGGTATGTCGGACGAAAAGACATTGCGTAGTTTCCCGAACGCTGCCCAACCGAGTTGGATTCGGCGGTTGACCTCTTTCTCGAAGTTGGACCTACCTAACTGGACTACTTGTCCTAAGTAGATATATGAGTCAACAACTTCGAGTACCGAGTTTCCAACAGCGACTGGGGTGGGCACAACATTGGCATTTGACATAATTTTCGTCTTGTCCATGTTCATTTTCAAGCCCACCCGTTGTGAAACTCGGTCGAGGCCATCGAGCATCATGCTGAGTTCCTCCATCGACTTTGCCATGACTACGATGTCGTCGGCAAACCGAAGGTGAGTGATGTATTCGCCGTTGATGTTGATGCCAAGTCCTTGCCATTCCAGGAGCTTGAAGGCGTCTTCCATTGCGGCAGTAAACAATTTCGGGGAGATAACGTCCCCTTGTCGTACGCCTCTTCTCAATGGAATCGCCTTCGTGCTCTGCTCCTGTACTCGGACCGACATGGTGGCGTTATTATACAAGCACTTCAACACCTCGATGTACCGATAGTCAATACGGCATCGCTGGAGTGACTCAAGTACCGCCCATGTTTCCACCGAATCGAAGGCTTTCTCATAGTCCACAAACGCTAAGCATAATGGCAAGTTATACTCTTCGGTCTTCTGTATAACTTGTCGCAGCGTATGGATGTGGTCTATGGTACTATAGCCTCTTCGGAAACCGGCTTGTTCGGGAGGCTGGAAGTCATCAAGTCTGTGTTCGAGACGGTTCGTGATAACCCTTGAAAACAGCTTATACACATGACTTAGAAGCGTGATGGGTCTGTAGTTCTTCAAAAGGCTGTTATCACCTTTTTTGAAGAACAGCACCACCTCACCTCTACTCCATGCTTCAGGCGTTTTGCCCTCGAAGAGGACGCAATTAAAAAGCTTCTGGAGGACTAAGTACCGGTGTTCCACCCGCTCTCAGAAGCTCTGAAGTGATTCCGTCCTCGCCCGGCGCCTTGTTGTTCTTAAGCTGCTTCAGGGCCATCCTAATCTCGTACAGACTGATGTCCGGGATATCTTCGGTATAATGTCGGGACAGCTTGGCTCTTGGATCTCCTACCAAGCGGTCAACGGGCTTTGCGACCGAAGTGTATAACTGTCCATAGAACCTCTCGATCTCGCCTAAAACCTCTGCTTTGGTCGACGCTATGCTGCCATCCTCCCGTTTCAGCTTTGTCATCTGGCTTTGCCCAATAGACTTGTCCTTTGCGAACACTTTAGAGCCTTGGTTTCGCTGTATGGTCTCTTTAACACGATTCGTATTAAAGAGACGCAGATCGTGTCGCAAGGACTTAGATATCCGTCTATTGAGTTGCCTATATGACTTCGCGTCATCGGAAGACTGCAGCTGTAGCAAACGTCGTTCAGCCATGAGGTTTAAGGTTTGCTCGGTCAATTTCTGGGGTCTATCTTTACGGCAGGGTCTAAAAAATTTAGATCCTACCGTGCGAACAGTTTCCACTAGCCCGTCGTTGATCTCGTCCACTGACACTAAGTTCTCAAGGCAAGCAAAGCGATTAGAGAGCTCGAGTTGAAAGCTTTCGGGGTTTTGAATATGGGGCCGAGTAGGTCGGAGTGTAGACTTCATCAGGCTGGACCTTTCAAGTTTAACATTGATATTCAGCGAGCCTCTTACGATTCGGTGATCGCTACCGGTTTTTACCCTGTTGATCACAGAGACATCGCTGAATATCCGTTTCTTGTCGGTCATGAAGAAGTCTATCTCGTTTCTCGTGAAACCATCGGGACTCAGCCAGGTCCATTTCCTGTGAGGCGGCTTCTGGAAGAAAGAGTTCATCATAAAGAGTTCCTCTTTCTCCAGAAAGTCGGCCAGCCTCTGTCCCCTAGGGTTCCGTTGCCCATACCCAAATTGCCCCACTCTCAGCTCATCACCGCTTTTCTTACCCAACTTTGCGTTAAAGTCCCCCATAACAACAGTGAAGTGGGTTTTGGAGCTATGTATGGCCCTACTTACGTCCTCATACATAGTCTCCACTTCATCATCGGAGTGTGACGAGGTCGGTGCGTATACCTGAATGACCTTCAGCGAATATCTTTTGGATATTCTGAGTATTAGGTATACCACCCTGCTCGAAACACTGTCGATGGTTATTATGTTGTTTACGAGGGACTTGTGAACGAGAAACCCGACACCACCTTGGGACTGTTGGTCGCCCTCCCGGTAGTAGAGCAAGTTACCGGACTTCAGGGTTACGGTATCCTCCCCCTCTCTACGGACTTCGCATAACCCCATGATGTCCCAGCGTAACTTGCTCAGCTCCTCTTCCAGCTCGCAGATCTTTTCGTCAGTCCTCAATGTGCGTATGTTGTGTGTTACCAGGGCCAGTCGTCGTGGGGGTGGGTAGCCGGATCTCTTCCGGAGATTCTTAGCACCCCCTGCTCCGCCGTTACCTTGACCGCTACCCGCGCCAGGGATAGCGGAGCTGCCGGGGACTGGGGGCCTGGTTTCTGTGGTTGTCGTCATGTGGGGGTTATTTGCCTTAATCGCCACGCTTGGCAGGCGGGTTGGCGATCGCAGTGAGGATGTGCAGTACACGGAGGACGCTGCTGCCCGACCTCCGGTTTGTCCCTTAGTCGCCTCTTACGACACCCACGGGATGATTTGGGGGAGCGCAATTCTAGGCCGGCGCCCCACGGCACACAAAACGAAGTGGGAACCAAAAAATCTGTGCCAAAAAGCCCATCTCCCAATAAAATGAAGTGCCAATACCGATGTATGGCACAAACAAGTAGCCGACAGTCCGACACTAAAAGCGTTAGTGTCGCGGGCGCACATCAATTATTAGAGGCGGTAATGAACGCAAATCCTTTGATTCCATTGAACGAGTGCCAGAGGGAATTTGTGTGGTGATGTCCAAGTTATGAGCGGAGGCGGAGAGCGATTTTGGTTGGGTTCTTTGGTTTTAATATTAATGAATCGTTTATTTAATAAAAAAAGGACATAATTTACAATAATAATATCTTAACAATTAGAGCACAGTTGCTCATTTGCCTTAACTAAGTTGAACTTATGTTTCAGACAAAACAGTACAATATTTTTTGATTAATAAATAAATCAACAGTACAGTACTAAAATAAAACTTAAATAACATAAAAATAAAACGCAAAACAGAGTGTTGGCAGATTATTTGTCGACCAACGGTAAATTTTCAGTCTGTGCATATGCAATATTATATAATTATGCAAGAACGCAATAACAGTTTGTTTACAATTAAAATAATTCAACTTAAAGACGTTTAGAATTTTATTTAACCTGTTGTTAATGGATTATCGTGATGGTAGCGGGCAGACTGACCACACTGATCAAGATGAGCTATATAGATTATATGTTTTTGTTAAAAATAGTAATAAATAGGGCAATAAAAAATAATAGTCTGAAATAGAGTAAAGTTGCGTCCCCCAAAAGGACCCCCCGAAGGTAGGTATTTTATTGTTCTTAACGGTAAACAGAAGATTATGGGTTTACGGTCTACTCATGAACAATATGGAGCTATAACTTAGCGCTGTTTACCTGTTGCTGCTGATTCATCGTTTATATTTGTAGTCACTCCCTAAGGCTTTGTTTTTGGCGCTAAAAAGAAGATAATTTTTGAAGTGAAAACTTCTTTAGCGGCGTTGTACACTTTTTCTGTAATGGGTAAAAAATTTAAAACTCGCGTCAGGGTCACGTGACCAAAACTCGCGTCAGGGTCACGTGACCCTGATCGAAAATGAGTAAGACGTCATTCAAATTAAAAATAAAACATAGTAACAAAAAAGTTTTCACTTCTACCGGCACTCCTGGAGTGCAACCTTTTTTTATATAATTCTTTACACATTGCCACGATTACCATTGGAGAGCATGACAACGAAATTTTAACCCAATTAAAACTGAAGTGGTTTTTAAACATGAAGTTGAAGTGGTTATTACGAAGCGCGTCGCATGCGTTAATGCGTTTAAAAATTATTAGGTTTTTAAACTGTTGTTAATTCGGTCAAAAAACTCGGAAACTACATAAATCTCCTTTTACTTTTTTATGTAAACCAGTCAGCTAGGTTCATAATAGTCAGGTTTTATCTACTCTATTGCCCGCTCCCGCTTCAGCCTATGACTTGTCCCGTCCTTCGTCGCGGTACATCAAGTATGCACTGAGGGAATGCGGGAGCGACGCGACACCTCGGCCCAGCGTTCATTTCATTGTCTCTGTCTGTCCCCACCTCCCCTCGACGCTGGCGCCACCTAGCGCTGAATTTTGCAATAGTTTCTGTAAGCAACATGGTGCAATGTGTTTTAGTTTTGTATTTAATTGACGTAGGTACTTAAGACTTTATGTACCTACAACTGTATGTAGTACAATATGAAAGAGAAAAGACAGATTTTCGTAGTTACGAGTTGTGCGAGCCTGTACATTGTCAATTTTTGAGTAAAACACCATAATTATATGTAATATTTATTGTATACTAACAATGGGCGATATATATGGTTTAGTACTTTTGTTTTGTTAAAAATGTTCAAGCATGATAGTTAAAGGTGTTTTAAGTGATGTTGGTGAAAACGAGCATAAATAAAATTGTTTATGCCGCTGTATAGGCCGATGGGGCCGTAAAGTTCTCGAATGGAGACCACGCACCGGCAAGCGCAGCGTAGGACGTCCACCCACTAGGTGGGCAGACGATCTTATGAAGGCCACAGGATCACGCTGGATGCAGGCCGCTTACAACCGGTCCTACTGGAAGTCTAAAGGGGAGGCCTATGATCAGCAGTGGACGTAGTACGACTGATATGATGATGATGATGATGATATGTGCAACTAACCTACTCAATAATGCTTTCATGAATAGCTGGGAAGCTTTAGATGGACGGCTGGCCGTCATAGATTGACAAAATAATAGCTTCCATCAGATCAGATATTCTTTGTAACTGGGATATACAGAGACTCGACAATGAATGCTGGACTGCTAGTGTGTTACAAAGGAAGCTTCCCAATTGTTAACAACTATCTTTACCAATATACCCACAGATCACACAAATTGCTGTTATCAAAGTCCTCTAAAGCAGCCATGGGACACACATCAAAACTTTATTTTGTCTTTTTTTTTTGTTTTAGCTTAAGTTCACTTTTTTTTTTGTTTTGTTGTGTGTTTGCCGTGGTTTAGGCCAAATAATTATATTTTCTTCCTTACTAACCAAAATACCACGAGGTACAAGGACATTTTTTTTAGCGTAGTAAAATCAACAAATGAGTCCTCACCCAGGGCCGAGCGGGAGGGACTGTCAGACTTATACTGACTAGCCCGCTCGTTAGACCCACGACCCCGGACTCCAGCGATCCCGGAAGGTACTAGGACATGAAAGTTTCTTCACGATGTTTTCTCTCATCATTCGTATTGATGATCAAAGTGGATAAACTGTGTAAAAGATGATATGGCTAGAAAGACATGACTATTATAGAAGTATGGAAGAAGGCATGCTGCCCGAAACGGGGCCCCGTGGGGCTCCTACTTCTGGATGGTATAGGAAATTAAACTAAACTGTGACCAGCACGGGCCTCTATATCGTTTTTACAACGAATGGCTGGTTGGAGAAAACTAAGATTTTTTTTTCTCAGTTCCGTTACGTGCACTCCATTGCATGCAATATAAGGACAGAAAAATGATGGCTTGCATAACCAAAATGAATTTTACTTTATCAGAAATTAAGTCGAAATTAGAATACCATTGAATCAATCGTATCACTCGTGTTCTTACAAGTATTCGGAAGGCGTCGAGTCACCCCGCTCTCGTCTCAAGTCGGCCGCGCTCGACTGCCCACAAATTTCGTTTGCGAGATCAAAGCCCGACCTCTCACATCGATAGCGCACACACTTTCAATGTAAAACTTATTTAAATAAAACATTTTATCTATCTAGACGTATGGAAATTTAAAAAGGTTGTTGATTTTTTAAGTGAATTTTTGGTATGCTTTTGAAAGATCAAATTGCACATGTGTCTCTTTCGTGTTTGTTTTTTCAGAGAAGGTAATTTATTTAATTTTTGTTTTCAATTTAAATTTTTTAGTGTATTCACACATAAAAATTGTTAATTTTATAGTTACCTATATTTTTATTAGCGTTTGAAAAGAGCACTTTGGAAAGATATGGGCGACATCTTTATCCAGCCGTTTTATGTATTTTTAAAACATAACCGGGTCATAATGTTTTCGGATATGAGATAATTTCTCTCTCGTTTAACTGATATTACCGACATTAAGTACTTTGTTGTTATTTCGTAAGGACTTGTTAAGAAAAAACTTGCTAAGTTAAAGTGAGATTCTATGAAAAATTTACAAAGACATAAAATATGATGGAACAGTCGAAAATATTTTGGATTGATGTAAATTAATGGACGATGTTAAATGAATATGTTTCAACATCTTTTTCGGTGGTATTATGCCACTTTACAGCCCCTTCGCGACTTACCGGTGAGCGAAACGACGGGTGGCCCGAATAAGACATTAATTACTTGGAAGTACGCGAATTCGCTACTGGCGGCGCCTCGTGGCATATTTCAAACATTTCTAATCCAACCGCTATCCGCCCCGCGCTAAGTCACCGTTCACAGTGGCAAGGCCGTGAAAGGGCCGTTATAGACCTTTATGTTCGCTATCATGTTATACCTAATGTAAAACTAAATTTCATATTTTTGTGGAACACGACGCACTGTCATTAAGCCCGGTTTCCACCGCGAGCGGAACAGACACATTAATGAGGGATACATACGTAACCTCAACAATCAAAATCTCAACAGTTAAAACATCAACACCGTAAGACCAACGATTCAAAATCTCAACAATTCAGAATGTCAACAGTTAAGGAAGTCAACAGCTCACCAGGCCAAAGTTTAAAATCTCAACTTGGAAAGTATTAGCTAAATAAAATAATAACCAATGTATTATGATAATATTATATTGTATATTGGACACCATTTATTTTTCTCACCACACATTTAAATAAAATTGGATTGTCTGTTTGTAGTAAAACATGAAACAATAACATTAGTAAGTATTTAGCTTAAGTTTTCCAAGTTGGCCAAAACACAGTAAACAGAAGAGAGTTAACAGACTTCTGAAGTGTTGACATTTTGAATCGTTGATCTATTGAACTGTTGACTTCCTTAACTGTTGACATTCTGAATTGTTGAGATTTTGAATCGTTGGTCTTACGGTGTTGATGTTTTAACTGTTGAGATTTTGATTGTTGAGGTTACGTATGTATCCCCATTAATGACTCCTATAAACTCGCAGGCGCAAACTGCATACTTGTATTTCCACCAACAAATAGTTTTTGCGTTCCCAGAGCGAGCTCATTTTCACCCGCTGGGTCATTAATGTGTCCGTTCCGCTCGCGGTGGAAACCGGGCTTTACTCACCGACCGCTTGCTCGTAGATTTCACTCATCATCTGCCTAGCCTTTTCCCAACTATATTGGGGTTGGCTTCCAGTCAAACCAGATTCAGCTGGATATCAGTATTTTACATGGAGCGACTGCCTGACGGACCTCCACAACCCAGTTACTGGGTAATACGATACCCCTTGGTAAGACTGGTTGTCAGACTTTAGAGCTTCTGACTGACAGTAACGACTGTCAAAGATCTACAAATGACAGCCGGGACCAACGGCTTTACGTGCTTTCCGAGGCACGGAGGAAACTCGCTATGATAGATGGTCACCCATCCACAGACCAACCTCGGCAAGCGCGGCTTAACCCGGAAGATCGGCCTGTGCGGCTGTGATTATTTAGCCACGAGCTCCTTTCACTATCACTTGTAATTTCACTATCACTTGTAATTAACATCACCGTCTCCTCTTGTCGTAGTACGGGCGCATTCCGCACGTCTCCGGGAGGCGCTGGCGAGCCTCCACCAGCGCCTCCACCACCTCTGTTCCTGCCGCCGCATCTGTCGCATCTCTCGCAACACCTCAACCATTTGCAACCGTTCTTCCCGCTAAAAGGTAAGATGATGAAAAGTATCTATTCTTTCTCGATTGAATAAAAAAAAACAGTTGATTATAGTGATTGCCTTAAAACCAGTTTGCAAACAGCAACATTCTGGCAGTGAAAATACTTTTTTGGGGTGTTCAAATAAGTCCTCTCGCCATAGATAGACTTCTATGGACGGACTCTTACTAGGTACTATTATATATTCTGTGCTCTTACTGAATAAAATTTAACTTTAACCTACCTTTGCGCTTTTGAGACAAACGCCCCTGAACGAGTCCTCCAGCTTTGGGTGGAACGAAAAGGACTTTAAGACATGATTGATTAATAACCTTACCTTAACCTTAGATCGCGATTTGCGATCCAGGGCTATTGTAATCTCTAAAGACATTCTAACAAACCCACGGCTTCATCAACTTTTGATTTGAAAATCAACACTTAGAGGATTACCAAGTATTATTAATATTAAAATTATATCCTAAACATTATGATAATTAGATCTCTGTGTTCCCTCAGGTTGGGGCACCCCCTGCCCCTGTTGCCCAAAAGAAGAGGCGCGCTCCTCCAGCGTGGCAGAGCTCCGTCGCAAGGCGCACGAGCACTCAGCGGCCCTCCTTCACCAACTTGCCAGCTTTCAATCACGAGCGCTGCTGCCTCTACCGATGCCGTTGCCTCTACCACCTCTACCATTACTGCCTCACGATAACCCTCCTACGTCGCAGGCGCATGACCCACCTAAACATCATGAATAGAAGATGGATAGCGTATTTTTTTGAAATTCACTGTGGATTTAGCAGATAGTGTGGTATCAAACACTTAGCTAGGAAAGTAAGAGGAAATAATAAGCGTGATTTTATAAATATGGTTATTTTAATTTGCTGAGAACTTTATTTTGTTTACTGTGTCAGTCAGTCAGTCAACGTTTTTTGTTACCATTTGAAATACTGCTTAAAGATGCCTTTTGGGGCTCCACATTAGTGCCGTAAACCCCCGTGAACAGGCGCGAACGAGAATGTGGATGGTTTTCGCGGGGTTCACCCGCGTTCGCGCCTGTTCCCCGATCAGTGTCGGTATTGTGCCGAATGTTCACGAAGAGAATTCGCGGCGTGAATTCACGGCGCAATGTGGAGCCGCCATTTAAAGGTGAAGCAGATTTTCAGTAGTCTGGTTGATAAATATAATCTATAACAATAATCACCGACAGAAGGTAAAACTTACATAGGAACCGGCAAACCTGCTAAGTTTCAACTGAACGCCTAATATAACATGGATTTATCTTGCCTGCACCGATCAGTACCGACAACCGGGTTCTTTTTATAAGAATCCGAATGCTACATTACCTACCCTGCAAAATTAAATCATGCAATATATAACCATCAACTATAGGTGGTTATTTGTTCAACCTGTTGACTGTAGCCATCAGCTTTCTAGGTAGGTAAAAAATAATATAAATAATCAAGGAAATTGTTGAAAGTTTATGATAGAAGACTCAAGTTAAAAACAACCATATTTTATAAGTTTACGTCATCAATTATTGTAAGCGTACCTACCTACGTTACTTGTGAATTCATGTGCCATAATACAAAGTAACCACAGTATTTATAATCTATCTACAGTATTATTATAAAGCCAATACGTATATAAAAACATGTGTGCCAACGATTTGTGCCATTTTATTTTATATAAAATAAATTATCGTATGAATATTTATTTAGATCATATCTACTGTTGATTTATTTTTATTAAGTAATCAAATACTTTACTAAGTTTAAGATTTTTCTAAAATAACGTTTTTTTACCAGAAAATCTATGAAAATACATATATTTTTAATTTGTAAATAATTTACATCACCGCTAACAGTATTCGACCAACTGTTGTGAATATTTCTTTTTTACATTATTTTAATTATAAGAAAATTGTAAATAAATATAATAATGATATAATTATTTAGATATACAAGTTCGATGTTCGTACGTACGTAGATCACAAAATTGTATATAGCTATCACAGTTTAAATAGTTTAGTTAAGTATTGTTTAAGACACACAAAAATATGGAAAACATTTGTTATTTAATTAAGCTAATTATAATAAGATATCACACTTATTCTTGTCTCTATTATAATGCAATATTTTTTTAAAGAATAGTTTGTGAAATGCTTACATTTGAAATAATAATTTGTAATTATTTATCCTACTGATCAATAGGCCCTTAGTGAAGTGGTTTATTGGAAACACGAGGACGCATCTTAGCCAAAGCGATCGTCGCGTTTTTTATTCGCTCAACACTTGAAGGCGTTTTTTATTTACACATGAAATTGTGACCGTTTTGGTTAGGTCGCAAGTCAAATTATGTTTAAAAAATAAGGTTTTTTCTTTTAATGATTACTGTTGATAACTTATTTATTCTTTAAAAAAACTTCTTTTGTGAAAGTTGAAATCTAGTGTAAAAAAAAAGCATTCCTCAAAAATATCTTGCCACATTCCATTTTTCTATCTTTTCCATACACCTAATACTACATAATATAAACTTATACATAAGCCAGCCCGCGCCAAGTTTGTACATAAGAAGAGACGGTCAACACTGCACTATGCACAATCCGTGGAATTGCCCGGCGCGGGCCTGTACATGCGTTATACATAATAGTTATATACCACTAGAAATGTACCATTAGTTGTTTTAATTATTGCGAAATATAATATTACGTAATGATAATTTTGTTGGTTTTATTTTATCATATTTTGTGTTTTACCTGAAAATATATTTTTAGTTGTGAAAAAGTAAGTACTTACCTACACATGTCTAGTCTTGCCCATGGGCTGCTGAGGAGGTGAGGAAGAGAAAATAGTCCAGACTTTTACTTTACATGTGGATAAAGTAAAGTGGTCGAGGCGAAAGGAGTCTATAAGGATCGTAACAGGTGGTAAGTTGAATCATGACCCATTTTGACAAAAAATCTTTTGAATACGTCAAATTGGCAAAGATTAAAGTCGTTACCATGGACTATGTATGTTTATGCGAATGTGGACTTAATAGGGTAGTTTCCAGGGTCAAAATAATTACATTCTATTTAGTCCGTATTTTATATTATAAAAAAATATTGGACACGTATTTTTTCTTTTTTCGATTAAACCAAAAATAACAAAGATAATAGCCTATTTAAGTTACCTGTAACGTCACCCTGCGCGAAAAATGCCACGCATCGTGACATCACACGTAACATTAATAGGCTATATCTTTGTCATTTTTGGTCTAATCTACAAATAAAATATTTAACGAAAAACAAAAAACTTGACTGCGTTAAAAAAAAAACTAAAAAGAAAGAACAAGCCCAGTAGTTAAGAATTCACTCATTCACACTCACAGTCGGGGCCCATTCAAATTATACCAATCAGTTCTTCCCAACGGGCCCCGACTGTGAGTGTGAATGAGTGAATTCTTAACTACTGGGCTTGTTCTTTCTTTTTAGTTTTTTTTTTAACGCAGTCGGGTTTTTTCTTTTTCGTTAAATATTTTTTTTATTTCATACTTTTTAGTTACTATTCAGAGAATTATTGTTTTGCTAAATAACTTTAAATCGTTATAAATATCCTAAACTATTATTTAAAATAAAAAATGATAAAGGGAACCTAAAGATGATTTTAAAATACCTATTCAACGATACCCCACATGACATAGTTCAACGACATTTTTTTTTTCATTTTGACAATATGGCGTCTGGTTGTCGCTGTGGTGAATTTTGATTACTTTCATGTCTTTAGTGACACTCGCAAGGTTAAGACGAATCGATTGACGTAAAAATTATCAAAATCGGCTAACGCATTTGGTCTCTAGAATACATACATAGACTGATAAACACATTACCCTCCTTTGCGCCGCGCAGTCGGGTAAAAAATACGTGTCCCTTATTTTTGAATTATCTAAAAGACGGACTAATTACATTTTTTTGGGCAACTAGCCTATTGTATTTGAATGTCTGTTAGGTCTTGAACTTTGTCGATTGTACGTATGTAGGTATGTGTGATAAAAATCTCTAATTATACCTATTCGTTTAATCTTGAAAGGTGCATGTGATCTAAAAACATGAGTTAAGCAATATTGCTGATTGAATTTAATTGCAATGCATGTAATGTTGCAAAAGTGGACTTTTTAGACCCATAGTTAGTGTAGGAGGAGGTCCATAGGAGGTGGAGTCCTAAGGACCTCCTTCTACGGGTATGTCCTCGGGGCTCCGCACTGATAGGTATAATATTAGGGATGGAACAACGTAATTAGCATCGAAAACTCTAATGAGTTTGGATATCATGCAAATGTTACGTAGAGTAAACACACAATTAACTCGTTGATGAAAAGTTCAAAGGAAACAAGAGAATTGATTTCCAATCATTTATTTTAATTTCGCACAAGCTGTTTCACTTACTGTTACAAATTATTTACATAACTTCTTACTAGTTAAATATCTAAAGTTTTACATTTATCATTGAACAAGATTAAAGTTTAACACATGCCTCAGAGGCATGGATACAAAAATTAACTGGTCTTAGACAGAATTTCATCGGCTTTTATATTTTCGATGCAAGATACATAGAACAATTTCGAGCACTTATTTTTAATTTCGTAGCTAAGCCACACTTGTCTCTAAGTAAAATAATGGATATGTAAATACCAACACAATTAAACAAACACATAATTATTTTTCAGTCCTGATTTCTACCTGCTTAATCTTATATATATATAATAGAGTACTTAGTAGTTTTAAGAATCACATCAATTTTTAACATTAGCTAAATGTACTGTAAAATTTTACATTGGCTGGCGTTATTTCTTGCACAAAAAATCAATAAAACAAACAATAACACCAAAATTTTACAAAATACAGGGCCGTCTTAAAGCTATTAAAGGCCCTTGTCAGTTTGGATAAAAGGGGCCGACACCACCTAAACAGACAGGGTCGTCTTAACCTACTAAAGGCCCTTGGCACTTTAGAACAATGGGGCCTCACAGATTACGTTAGGTTTTCTTTTAATTGTAAATACAAGTCTAACTAAATATCGACTTATATTACATGGGAATCATGAGAGAATGAGAGAATATAGAATAAATAATAGCACAGCGAGCTCGAAAATTGTATGCTCCACTGGTATTGCCGCCTTAAGTTAAAAAGGCACAACTGAAGAAAAAGAAATAGGGAAAAATAAGCCTTAGTAGTTATGCCTTTTTTGGTTACTAAGGCTTATATTTCTTTGCATTTTTTTAATAATACAACTGACGAGATATATTAAAATTATAAATCTGAAGAGCTTGTTTGATTGAACGCGCTAATCTCAAAAACTACTGGTTCAAATTGAAAAAATCTTTTTGTTTTGGATAGTGTATTTATCGCGGAAGGCTATGGCATAAAACATCACAGTACGACCAATAGAAGCCGATCAGCGGGGGAAAACCACGGGGTCCAGCTAGTTCTATATACTGCTATGTTCATGGCAATTCAAGGGCCCCAAAAAAAGGGGGCCCTGGGCAACTGCCCAGTATGCCCATTAGTAAAGCCGGCCCTGCCAACAGATTAAATCGAAAAGTCTTTCAGAATACGAAGAATACTCTCACATTAATTATACTAGCACAACTCACAAGCAGGATTACTCCATATTTTCTGAGTTGACAACTTTAAGTTTTACTCAAACTTTGATACTTAATCACTTGTATTTGACAACGGAACGGTTACAAGAATCGTAAATTATGTTCCTGATGTATTTATGAATGAAGTTTTTTAATAAAATGTCTTTTATGGAGAATGTTTTAAAGACTTTGTTAATATTCGCTAAGTGCGATGATATGTAGGAATGGGGAGGAATTTATGTTCACAAATGAAAAGTTACTCAAATGTTTAAAGTTTGATGATTCATCTAAATATTGTATGTATCAAGAGAGTTGACTTGACAATGTTATTTAGAATTTTCGTGAAAATATATTTATTTACATTACAATTGCTTGGTTCACTGATTGTTACATATGAGACGACCATGTCCATTATTTTTATACCATATTTATTTATACTGATTATTAAGAAATCAAAATTCTGTTTATTGGTTGACGAAGAAAAAATGTTCTCGTCTTTAATTGCGTTTTCTATAACTACTATCAAACTGTGCGAAAGTAAAATCTTGACATGTTTATGTCCCAATGCTAAGTGGAACTACATCAGCGAAAATCCGCATTACCTAATGTGTAAAACAAAGACAATAAACTGGCAACATTAGAATTTATACTCAAAGTTATTATCTCAGGTGGCAAGCAGACAAACGACACAAGTTTACAATTTACTATCCATTCAAGTACTGCTGTATTATTGTTATCATTTATTATTTTCAGAATCATTTTAACTGTTTAGTTGCCATGTAAATTTTCATTTTTTTTACACAAAGCTGCATAAATTAAGCTTAAACTTTAAAACAGGAAAAAAATCTGTTGAACACGTCTTGTCTAAAAAAACTGTCAACGTCAAAACGTCATCTCACGTTAATATTTTTAAATATTAAACGCATTAACGCATGCGTAGCGAATTTCAAAGATTTTCTTAGGAAAGGAAAAATTCGATCCATCGAATCGATCGAACGTCACCATGAGACGTTAGAAATGGAAGGAAAAATTCGCCGCGGCGGGTAAGATCCTCGGTGGCTCGGTTGGAAATGAGCGTCGGATGTACTGAATCCGAAGGTCGTGGGTTCGAATCCTGCCCGCGGATCGAATTTTTCCTTTCCTAAGAAAATCTTTGACATCTCACGTTGTTGTAAGGGTCGTTTTGCAGTTACACTTTTTTAGACAAGCTTTCAACAGATGTTTTTGTTTTCGTGGTTAGGCGGTAAAACTTAATTTTAGAAAATTCCTTCACTTTACCAGTTATATAATTGATACAAGAAAGATAATAAGCAATCTTTCAATGAACTTCGATCATAGCAAACATCTTGGGTTGATCATACATAATTAAATTTATACTGTACTCTTACGTACTAATCATAGGGTGCTTGTACAACCCGTGCAAGTGCCTCAACATGCTCAAGCTATATGCAACGTGTACAAGCACCCCGTGGGTAGCTTGATCAAGTAGCTTGCGCATGTTACTCGCGCGGGTAATCCGCACCTTTACTTGCGCGGGTTACATGCACCGTGTACAAGCACCCTTAGTTCCATCTTAGATCAATCTTCACAAGCTCGCATTTTATAGATTTTACAGTATATCTCGTACACGCACATTCCTCCGCACTGCATTGTTGAAACCTTCTTGGTAGTGATAAAACACGCTACTCGAGGATATCACGTCGGCAACTGGATCTGTACAGAATAAGACAAAATATTAGTAAAATAATTTAATTTACATTAACTGGTCGGATTCCTCTACTATTCTTTTCTGATTAATTTCGTTGCAGGATCCCAAAGGGCTACCGAAGGACACCGTGGATTTTAGTCAGTACAAGTCTGACAGTCCCTCCCGCCCTGCCCGGGGTGGGAGAACTCATTTGATGATTTTACCACGAAAAAAAGACAGGTAAATTCATTATCCGGGACACGTCGAGCTTCATAGTCTCGGCGCTTTTCTGGTGGTCGCCACTGTTGATTTTGGCTTTCAGGAGTTGCAGTGGTTTAGGAATAGTCTGGTGGGCATGTCCCAAAAAAAAAGTTTGCGATCATTGAAAAATCTAAATCTTTTTTGTTGTGGTAGAATATAAAATAAAATAAAATGTTTTATTTTTTAATTTAAAACGGGGTATATCTACCTATCTAAAGAAAGTTTTTCTTGATACATTTCAATTTGAAAAAGAACCAGCTGCTAGTGTTTCTAGTTTTTGTAAATCAAAATTTAAAAAAAAAACTAGATAAACTACATTCATATTTTATACCTACATCGTTTAAAACTTCTATTTTAAAACGATGTTAGTACAAATTGTGCTGTAACTATAGTTACTATTTAGGAGGTATAAAAGCACAATTTGTACTAACATCGTTTTAAAAAAGAAGTTTTAAACGATGTAGGTATAAAATGAAATACTCGTAAAACCAAATAAACCTATATGAGTATATAGGCACAGATAGGTAACAAAGAGACATTCATTTCGCGACAGTAGCGGCGGGGCGGTATTCAGACACAATGGCGGTATTTACCGTTGTTAATTACTGTGGCGAGACGCCTCCCCCGCACCTACACATTATATGCTAACTTATAAAGAGATTCATTTAATGTTGGAACCTATTATGTAAGTATACATAACTGTCAGATATGTGTGGTCGTATTTAAGGGGTGTGACACAGATAAAATCAAACTGGAAAGTTACTGAAAAGCCATATTCGTTTTATGCCCCATACTAGGTATTTTTTCCCCGTATCGTGGGTGCGTATATCAGACCCAAACCAATTACTTGCTGATTTATTATTATTATAATAAGTATTATATATTATGTCGTACGGTATCTTTGAGATCCGCTGTGATAGACGCCCGCGGCGTCAGACGTCGGCAGACGATCTCCGGCCACCGTAGGCGCGGGCATGCGGACGGAGTAAAGGGCAACTCGCTGTCCGACCATGGACCATGCCCGGGTCGATAGCGCATTGTGTTTCACGCACGCCTCAAAGACCGTCTGCATAATGACGGGGCCCCCCTCTTAGAGGGCCAAAGCCTGCCGGGGTCACGGGACTTATTTCATTACAGTGGGATTTTAGTCAATACAAGTCTGACAGTCCCGCCCGCCCTGCCCTGGGTGGGAAGACTCATTTGATGATTTTACCACGATAAAAAAAACTACTACAGGCATTAAAAATGTTTGCAATCACTTTGAATAATCGATTTTTTTTGTGTTACGGTAGAACATAATATGTTACCTAAAATGAAGTCATAATATTATTATGACTTCATTTTAGGTACCTACCTACTTTATTTAAAAATATAGAAAATAAAACCATAAAACAGTTGGATTGATTTTCTAAAAATAAATAAATTGAAAAGCTGCTTATGCTTGTGATCACAAACTTTTTGATGTGTGTATGTCTAGTTCAAGTGATTGCCAAGTGGGAATACTGGAATAGTGTAACGAGTTAATGACTTCAAAGAGAAAACAGGGAGACAATTGTTATATTCGATGAAGTTCATTACAATGTCTAGACGTCGGTATCACAACTATTCTGAATGCACATAATTAAGTTTATTACTAGACAAATATAATAATAATAATATTCCACAACTATCACACTTCTCACCTTTCTGTGTGCGAATGGAATAGGTAACCGATAATAATAAAACATATTTATATTCTATCTAAAAACTCATCATCATCAGCCTATAATGTTCCCACTGCTGGCACACAGGCCTCCTCTCTGTGAGAGGGAGTGGGCCATAACCTACCACGCGGGCCCAGTACGGGTTGGTAGATGTCACATGTCTTCGAATTTTTGGTTTTAGCACATGCCGGGTTCCTCACGATGCTTTCCTTCACCGTTTTGAGAGTAGTGGTGATGAAATAATGCGCCTCGCGGGGTTCTACAACTCGTAAGTCGGGACCGATACCACTGGGCCACCACTGCTCATTGCACCGTTATTAAAAAAAAACACGTTTCTATTCTATCTGAAAACTAAAACAGCCAAACTAATTAATTCTCAATCAACATAACTGGTTAACATTTACAACTGAGTCTACAACGTTATAACAATGTAACACAAAGTGGAGCAAATCAAACAGCGAGTCGATCCCACGCGCCGCCGCACACGGCGAACAATTAGCTTACAGCGACTCATTATAACTTCGTATTGTTTTGTACGGTTAGTAAGAATGGTAGAGGAAAATGGAAATATTTAAATCATCATCCGTCTAGTCTTTTCCCAACTATACAACATTATTTTTAGTATATGTAAAACCTGAATATAGTTTATTCAGAATCAGTAACTGATTCGATTCCACTAATTTTTACAACATGGTTATTTTTTTTTTTCAAAATGTTTTGATTACATTTTATTACCAGTTAATTACAATACAATCACCGTACAGTTAGATAACTATTATCACGAGTGTAAGGCGAAATGAGCATGTTTTTGAACGGACAACCAGGAAATATACAAGCTTATAACTTTGTGATTATTTACGAGTATGTACGGTTTTAAAATTTTGCACATGGATTCTTTACACAAAAATATTGGGCAGGTGTATAGGGTTTCGCATAAACAAAAAATAATGTTGTATTGGGGTCGCGGGCATGCGGGCAGCGAGTAAAGGGTAATTCGCTGCCTGATCGACACAACGCGCCGTCGACCCGGACCATGCCCGGGTCGACGGCGCGTTGTGTTCCAGGGGCGCCTCAAAGAGCGTCATCATGATGACGACCTCTAAAGGGCCAGAGCCTGTCGTCTGGGGTCGCGGGACTTATCTCATTACCGTGACCCCGGAACATACAGGGCTATGGCGTGGATTTTAGTCAGTACGAGTCTGACAGTCCCGAAAATTTTTAAGTCACTCCTCCCACCCGGGGCAGGGCGGAAGGACTGACTTGATTTTACCACGCTAAAAAAAATATTTTGGGGTAGTAAGGGATTCGGTGCCATTATGAAAATATATCATATTATTTAAATAAAACAGCAAAAAAAAAGTTTGTTGATGGGAACCCAGTTAAAATTAAATATTCTTTTTTTAGTATTTGTTAATCGACCGGCAACAGAAATACATGATCTGTGGAAATAATATATCTAGCCTAACTACTACGAAGACACTGCGAAGTCTAAATAGGGTCTCGATTTACTATTAGGGTACGGAACCTTAAAAATATGTGTATCAGCACCATTCAGCTCAACCACTTTGAAGGGAACTAAATGATTCGACACACGCGCCACCATGAGCGATACATTTGAGTGAACATGACATACTCCCAAATACGTAGGTATCTGGTGAATGATACTTTGTAACAAATAGAACTCATTTAATAAAAACTTAGTAGCTGTAGAGGGGGGGATCCCTATGAACGTGCTTTTGAAAGATAATACTAAGAAATGTGACAGCGCTGAAAACTCGATTTTAATAAATAACATTGCAATAGCTAAAAGTATAAAAAAAGGATAAAAGACAACATCCATATCAAAGTAATACTACTAAATCAGCTTAAAACAGCCAGACCCCGTTAAGATTAAATAGCACTAAGATGTTTACGTTGCTACAATAAATCGTAGCGAGTTGTAGCCGCGTAGCAGATTCCGTAGCAGTTCGTAGCACCGGCTACGGATGCACGTAGACTTTCGTAGCGCTTACAATGAATTAAATACAAAGTTAGCTCTGAGTTATTTTTCTTGTTTCGTACTTGTAGAACGAATAGAATAATTAGGTATTATGCAGAAATAATTATTTTTGAGACTTGAATATGGAATTTAGGTAATGTTTAAAGTGTTTTAATGTTGACGAACATCAGTTAATGTAATAATTTGAAAAGGAATTTGCTTAAATATAAATATTTATACGCCATAGCGCCTGGGTCGCAAATCGTAAAGATTCTTTTTTCCGAAATAAAATTTTGACAGATAGAGGGACCTGAACTTACCGATACGAGCAACCACGATTTTCGTATAGCAATTCATCAATGAAAAAATAATAGTGCGAGTGATGCACGGTTGGGGGCAAAAATTTCACGCGAACAAATACACGTGTAAGTTCGTTTTATATTCAAACAGACAGCTACTCAAATAAAAGTTACATGATGAAAATTAAATACTCAAAACAATTTAAAGTCTAAAACAGACAAACTCTAAAATCTAAAACCCGACTCGAAAATTAATATTAACACAGTACGAAAATTTGAATAGATATAATATAAAATCAAATTCACCGACAGTACTCAGTTGTAGAAACAATAATATAGCTTTAGGGAGTTCTCCGGCGAATTTCAGCTCAATCCCATTATAAATCGCGTTGAGATTATTAAACAGTCACCTTAACGAGAATTGTGACGGCGGGGGGGTGTAACGGGGTGTGGGGGTGAAGGAGAGGGTGTAAGATCCACTTTAGGATGAATACACAATGGAAGGAGCTTGTCTTTTGATTAGGATTTGGGTTTTAAATAGTGGTTTCTATGTCATTATGTCTAGTGAAACAGGAAATAATATATACCAGCAACTTTTTTCTATCGCGTTCCTAAAGAATACAATGCCAGGTCATATACAATCCAGATTGTGGCCTTTGCATGGGTCGTGTATGGCTGGCATTGCATCAGAAATTGGGGTGTGTTCCAATAATCACTTTGATGGCATCTTCTTCTAATAAATGTTAATTTAGCCATAACTACGTCTGACAAAGGAGTTTCAGGTCTTTAACTTGTTGCAACAAATCCCTCTTTTAATCAAGCTTAAATTAAGCTCAATTATCGATAAAAAAAAAATTACTCACGTATATCCTCAAAAAAAAACTTTTAACAAACTCGAAAAATTACACGAGATTAACCTCTATCTGAATGAATTTTAAGCTTTTACTAACTAATTAAGCCATGCATCGCAGTCCTGCTAAATAACGTTAAATTCTACATTTTTAACGTCTTTTGATTATAACGGACTAGCGTTTGCCATCGGCATCGTCCGCTCCTTATAGCCTGTCACAATACCAATGTAGCTTTCCACTAGTGACAGATTATTTTGAAATAGGTTCAATAGTTTTTGAATTCAGTCATTACAAACATTTTTATAGATAGATAGATTATTACAGGAATCCCCTATTTGTACCCCAGCCTTATTCAACTAAAACACAATTCTCAATCTATTAAAATTTCTCCATCCGTGACGCGATTACTGTACTAATATCACAATGTCAGACAATCGGCTCGGCGGCAGTTATTACAACCCGAGGTTCAGGTGCGCCAGTGTTCGGATGTCGGCCAAACGAATATTAACAACCCTTTGAGCACAACCGGGGGTGAAACGGGGGTGTTACGGGGTAGTAATTGAAAATAATAGAGGAACGTGTGATTAATTTTATGTGATAAGCGTTTGGAAGTGGTATTAAATGGGTTGGTTGCGTGGGAGACGGGGGGTTGAATTGTTATAATGTTAAAAGAAGTTATTTTGTGCTGAATGTAACCTTTTTGGTATTGGGTAAAAATGATTAACTACATCATCATCTGCTTAGCCTTTTCCCAACTATGTTGGGGTCGATTCCCAGTCAAACCAGATGCAGCTGAATATCAGTATTTTACATGGAGCGATTGCCTATTGGACCTCCACAACCTAGTAACTGGGTAATACGATACCCCATGGTAAGACTGGTTGACAGACTTTTAGAGCTTCTGAATAATAGTATCTAACGACTATCAAAGATCTACAAATGAAAGCCAAGACCAACGGCTTAACATGCTTTCCGAGGCACAGAGGAAACTCGCTACGACAGATGGTCAAATGCTTACCCATCTACAGAAAACCTCGGCAAGCGCGGGTTTACTCGAAAGATGGGCATTTGCGGTTGTAATTATTTTTAAAAATACTTTTCATACCATTCACTGACTAAGAATTCAATTCTAAACATAATCAGGCACTCTCGAATTGCGGAGCTAATCATCATCATCAGCCGGAGGACGTCCACTGCTGAACATAGGCCTCCTCCTCCGGAGCTAATAGCTAGACCTAAATTCACAGGGGATTTAATCATGAAGAAAACAGAAAACTTACCATTTCGTTGTACTTGTGACAGAGGTACAATTCGACCGAAGAAGTCCTTGTGTACCTGAAACAAAAGTAGTGTTTTGTTAGGACTAGACTTCATAGACGTGGTTGTTGACATGAGTTGATATTGACATATTGTCTGCGCCCGCGTCTCTGACTTGTAGGTGTTGTCAGCCTTTACACTCTTACACTCACACTTTACAGCCTTACTCTTCCACCTCAGGCAGGGCGGGAGGGACTGTCAGACTTGTACTGACTAAAATCCACGGTGTCCTTCGATAGCTCTTTATGTTCCGGGGTCACGGTGAGGAAATAAATCCCGTGATCCCGGCAGGCTTTGGCCCTCTGAGAGGGGCCCCGTCATTTTAGCTGACGCTCTTTGAGGCGCGCGTGGAACACGACGCGCCGTTGACCCGGGCATGGTCCATGGTCGAACAGCGAGTTGCCCAGAAATTTCTGGTATGGGGAAGAGTTTTCTTTTTTTTTAAACTATAAACAAGCCAATCAAGTCCGCTCCGTTTATCCATTTCCAGCTCATAACTCTTTCGCGATGGACAAGGAGCTTTAAGGGCTTCACACACATTAACTATAATGTAATTATGTACATTATAGCACGATACATCTCATTACATCTTTCCATAGAGACTCGAAGATGTAAAAATATACATTATAGCTGTCGTGTGTGGTCTCCTGACGATTTTAAGGAAAGATGTAATGAGATGTATCGTGCTATAATGTACATCTTAATATTATAGCTGCTGTGTGTGGAGCCCTTTGGACAAAGACGCATCCATCATCCACTACTATATCACCATAAGATTCTTCAGTTAGTAACAAGTAAAAAACAACTGTTGCCACAAAGACACTAACGACACTTATCTCTCTCTCACTCACACAGTCGCACAAACACACGTTTCTTTACCTTCCTACACCTTTGTCTTGTTTTAACAGTCATCATTACGCGGGTGACACTCTTCAGCGGCAATTAAAAAAATAAAACCACATTTTGTTAGTAGTGTTATATGCTGCACTACAATTAGTGACAACACGTCTTGTTTTGGTGTAGTTTTGAAACAGCTGTTTTTGTGTGTTAATATGATCGACGGGGTTCTCATCGGTAAAATTGATGATGAATGTAAACTTTCAACATCTTTAAAAACCATTTGGAGATGAAGATAAAAATTTTCATTTTTTTTGAAAAAAAAAAATCTTTACGCACTTCCCTTACATTAATTGCAAAATTTCATGCAGCTAATTCAAAAATTTAAGCCATTTCACTAAAAATTCTAAGTCCATCAGATTATCAAAAAATATTTGAACCGTATTTTTTCATTTGTAACGTAAACCAAAATTGAAATACGACGCTTTTAAAGTTGGTAATAAAAGATTTAAAAAAAATAAAAAAGTTGTGCCAACTATCTTACTTATATGGGGTGTCTGGTAATTAGTGTACGATACTTAAACACGTAATTGTGCTCATGATAACCAACAACTTTTACTATGGGAACAAACCTGAAAACTCGAAAAAAATATCAGCTGGTCAGTACATTTATGTTTGCTTAATGTACTGATAGCTGATATTTTTTTTAAGATTTCGGCTTTGCTCTAATTACCAGTCACCCTATATAATGCTTATTGCAGTATTGAAAATTAAACAATACAACTTATGAACTACCATCTGTTAGTACTACTTCAGCGTTCATCTCTCAGTACATAAGCACGTCGCCGTCTCGCCGCAGCCTCGTTAACGACGTCGTCCGCGTAAACAACACACTTGTATCTAACGTTGAAACTGACGAAATGAGCTTACGAGATGACTCAACGAGTTTTAGCTTGAAAAAAGAACGTTTTTGAGGAAAATCTTTGTATTGAAGTTTTGGTCTACGACAGCGTAGCTGTGTTCGTAGCGCTACGAAACTTCGTAGCAGCGATTCGTAGCGTGACTAGGGTACGACCAGCTAGGCTCTAACAGGAGGTGAGCTTTAAGGAGAACGTGCGATGAACACATTGTACTTGGAGATAGGTCTGCCGTGAATAGCGGGCCGATACCAGTTGGGGGTGCGCGCGAATGTTTCATATATAACCCGGGCCCCCGACCAATGGTACAAGAATGAATAGTGGGTTTTTAGTCGACGTCCACCCACTAGGTGGGCAGACGATCTTATGAAGGCCACAGGATCACGCTGGATGCAGGTCGCTTACAACCGGTCCTACTGGAAGTCCAAAGGGGAGGCCTATGTTCAGCAGTGGACGTCTTACGGCTGATATGATGATGACGATGATTGCTGTGTCCCACTGCTGGACAGATACCCCCCTGTATTTTAGACAATTTCTCGCCATATTTACCTCGCGCATCTGTTCAAGAATATGTTCTCCGCTCATTTTGTTTAACATAATTACTTTTTAATTGCAGCATTTGATAAAATTAAAACATTAACATGGTCAACAAGCATTCAATAATGGTGAGTGCTTAAACAAAAATAACAAACACATTTACAGTCATAAACTACGATATTACAAAAGGTATCGCCTATCAACTGGCAATACAAACCAATTACTAGTTTGTTACGGAGTCATAGTAAAACTATCCACAATATCGCCAGATGCGGCCGCGGTCGCACTGTGTGGTGTAAGTCATAAGCGAAAGCGTTTAACCAAGGGAAAGAAAAACAAAATGTTCACATGTATGAAGGAGGCGTAGTATAAGGTGCAACTTTGCCTAACCAAGCAATAATTAATAAAGCAGCATTTCAGTAACCAGTTCACATAGCACGATACAATTTGAAAAAGCTAACAAAAGAGCAATATTGATGCCACTAGATATTAGATATCTTTTTCATTAGCCGGTTTCCTGTCTCCATGGATACAGTCCAATACCTTTCTGTAGCTGTTTAGATGAAGTGAGTGCCTTTCGGAGCACCACAACTTATGGGTAACACATCCTTTGTAAAATTGGTTGACAAACTATAATGTCATCCAATTAAATATTCCATTTGAATAACCATAACGCTGCGCTGTCAAAGTTCTACAAATGACGGCTAGGTTCAATGGATTCTATCGTGCTTTCTGAGGTACGGCCTGGCCTGGTATCGGCACGTGAATTAATTATCATTTATCCACGTGCCGCCTTCGCCAAGCGTAGCTTCCTCGATTAACTCTTGAGACTATTACCTACACATCAGTTACAAGCAGAGTCTGGTTCTCATTTCAGTACGCTATCTCCTATAACTCGCACCACAGACTAACTTCGTTCTCGTGCAATATTTCCGATTACGCGGTATACGCGGCGCGGGCGGCGGTAAATCGTACTCCGACGTCGCATAAACACAATTTCGCACTCATAAAAGTTACCGGCGGTGTCACCTTATACAGGAGGTGTTACTCTTATACAGGAGGTTGTTACAGATGTGCCGATATTGTCAATTACCGTGGCTAGAGGGAGGCGTACTGTTTTTGATTACTTTATATCGTTTTGATGGGAAAAGGATTTTTTTTTATGATTGGGGTTTGTTGAGGTTGAGGTCTTTTGTTAAGTAAAATATGTCAGGGAAGTTTTTACTAGTAAAATTGACATTGATATGTGTAGAATTAATTAATCTTTTAAAATCTAATTTGCGAATAGACTCTATAACTTACTCTATGCCAACTTATATTTTTCATTTTACGTATTTTTTACCTCATGCATTTTTAGGGGTAAAGGATACATTATTCTCGTGTGCCACCTACATAGAACCACACACAATAAACCGAAACCTAAATCGCACGAACCTCCGGAGAACCGACCGCAAAACTAATGTCCGCACGAAACAAATTTAAAAATCCATTCTCCTATCAAATATTTATCGCAAACATGCGATATTTCACGTTGTAGATAACATTTTTCCGCTTGGCTGCACCCTGTGGGGCGGGAGGGGGTGAAGTGAGGTGCGGGGGGCGAAGGCCCGGGGTATCAATGCCCCGCCCCGCCGCAAACAATACAATCAGAGCCAATCTGCCGCGCAAATAGGAAAATAGAGTGCGCGCCAACACAGGGTCGCCTCGGGCTAGACTACAGACGTGCACTGGGCCTTGCTGTTACATCCACGGATTGAATCCAATCATGGAACGTGGATGACGTGATGGAGGGGTTATTATGCTGTTTATTAGTTGAGGACTTAGAAAAATTAGGGGGAGAACATTGGGGTACAAGACGCAACAGAGACTATCAGATTTCCTGATGAGTCATTCTTGGTCTACTCGGTCCCAATACCATTAGACATCTTTGCCGTCGAGGGACTGTCTTGCCGGGGTCGCGGGACTGTCTAAACTAACCCTGGAATCTGAAAGGCTATTGAAGGAACTCGGTGGATTTTAGTCAGTACGAGTCTGAAAGTCTCTTTCGCTACAAAGGATCCCGAAGAATAATTGATGTAAAAATAAGAATTCTTTGTCAAGGTCCGATAGTCACCACAGGTTTTAAATATCTCAGACATTGTTTTATGGTTAAACGTTTGGATCAAATTGAAAAAAAAATGTGTTGGACAGTCATTTATAGAAGCTATGGGATATGTAACATGCTACGTCCAAAAGGAGACAAGGATCTGGGGTCAAACTACGAAGAACATTGTCTATATATATAACTCAAAGGTGACTGACTGACTGACATAGCGATCTATCAACGCACAGGCCACAGCCCAAACCACGGGTCGGGTTGGGCATGCAGGTAGATGTTATGACGTAGGCATCCGCTAAGAAAGGATTTGATGAATTCTACCCCAAGGGAATAAAAACGGGGATGAAAGTTTGTATAAAACTTATTGCGTATTGTTAAGTTCTGACATCAACGCGAACGAAGTCGCAAGAACAGCTAGTCTTTTTTTTTAAGGTGGTAAATTTATCAAATGAGTCCTCCCGCCCTGGGTGGGGCGGAAGGGACTGTCAGACTCTAACTGACTAAAATCCACCCTGTTCCTTCTATGCCCTTTATGTTCCGGGGCCACGGTATCCTGGGTTAAGAAAAAAACCCGCGGCCTCAGCAGGCATTAGGCGCGAAACACGACGCGCCACCGACCCGGGCTTGGTCCTTGGTTTGACGGCGAGCTACCCATTACTCACCGTCCGCAAGCCCGCTCCGCCGCTGTGCCCTCTGCTAATCAGAGGGACACGCGTTGGAGCGTCCACACGACAAGCTATTCGCATACGGGCAAAAAGACCCCTTAGGAACACAGTGCCTAAGGAAGAGTTTTTGCTCGCATCCCAGGGTGCACCGGCCCGAAAAACTGGTCTTCTCCCCGGACGTATCCGAGAGGGAACTCCAGTCCACGGGCGCACGTGGAGGGTTCCTGTCATAGCACCCCAAGAACAGCTAATCTTACCGTAAAACAGACCATATAAAAGAACTGGTGCCGTTCACTCCGTCCCTGCACATTTCCTCAAGCAGCGATCGCGCGGTCCCCACTCGGATTGCGTTCACAATCCGCGCAATTTTCCGCTGGTCATTTCTCATTGTTTCCCTGTCCTCTCTCGCCCCTCCTCCGATACTTATTTGTTCTGTATCGTAAATAGAGCGCGGATAAAGAAGAGGTTGTGTTTACGACTGCCGACGATATGAGATAGAAAAGAGTTTGAAAGGCTTTATGGTATGATTGCTTGTTAGTTCTTGTTTGGTGTTATGGGATTGGTTGTAATGGTACTTTCAGGATACGAGTATATCCTGTTAGTAACAACCATACTGTTGTATTTTTTAGTGTTGCCACTTGGCCATTTGGAAGTATCATTAAATCATAAATCTATAGTGCGATCCAATTAAGAAGACCACCTTCTATTGACGTCACACCTGTCAAATCGGAACATTTGTATAATATTCTCCATACATTTGAAGTGTCAGTTGACCATAGATAATGGTCTTAATTGGAACGCATTCTACTTAGTTTTGAAAAATAACAGACGTGATTTTCTGTAAAATCAATGAATTGATGTAACGTCGATGATTCCGGTACTTATCACATTACCGTGAGTATGGAACATAGAGGGATATTGAAGGACACCGTGGATTTTAGTCAGTACGAGTCTGACAGTACCTCCCGCTCTGCCCTGGGACTCATTTGACGATTTTACCACGTAAAAAAAAGATGTAAAGTCGCTGACTTCAGAATTCAATAAAAATTGTATTAAGTGACGTATCTACGTCTTGTAAGATCACTCGTGTGTCCGTCAGCCCGTCAGTAAATTTTCTTTGAACCTACTTAAAAACTCTCGTTTTTTATTGAGGTACTGAAGAGCCTTTCAAAATTACTTTATGTCACATAGGCCTCCTTGGGCACATAAAAAACGGTTTGGGTTGGTTGTGCTTATGACACTAGAGTAAGAAACTTCATGGTTACCGTTTTAGAGTATTTTTTAGATTTATTTTAGTCTAGATGTCTTCTTTTTATCTTTGGCAACCTTATAAAACTTCTAATTTCATTCTCTCCATGCAAATCAAAAAACTTCATGATCAAGTCTCCTGACCACCTTTATAAGAGATCATTTAGAAAGTCTCCCTTTTAGCTTTTGTATAATAAGCCTATTACATAATATACCCCTAATACGCCCACTATATCCCAATACAATATTTCACGTTGGCGTATATACATTTATATACAAATTGGCCATTTATTTCGTAATGGCGGGCATACATCGTGAGCCCATCTAACGCTAACCTATTCGATATTTATTTAATGGTCTACATATACAGGAATAGTATGGACTGTGTGGGTAGTAGCATAGGTAATGGTATGAATCTATGATTGCTTGTTATCTACTTTTGCAAATAAGTAGGCTATTTATATTGATCGTAAGGTTCAATATACAAATTCACCGTTGACAAGGTAAATCATTTTTTCTATAGTAAGTTATAGTTTTACTTGTTATAAAAAAAAAAAAACTGGACAAGTTCATCTAGAAAAAAAAATAAGATGACAAATATTCCTTGGAATGGGTTATCATCATCATCAGCCTATAATGTTCCCAATGTTGGGACACAGGCCTTCTCTCTGTGAGAGGGAGTGGACCATATTCCACCACGTGGGCCCAGTGCGGTGTTTATGGGTTATACTAGGTTATACCTTATTTACAACAGATTTAACCCCAACAACATGGGTTCGAAACTGAAGGGTTCTAAAGATCTCGAACTTTTAAATTATTCGAAATTTTTCCAATTTTCCCTCATTCAGTGCTTAATGTTAGAAGCCTTTTGAATTCATATCGAAAATCGTTAGGAAACAACAACGTTACATCCTAGAATATCAAAATACATACGACATCTACGAAATTGTACTGAGCGCACCCGGGCCCAGTACAATTTCGTATTACAGTAAATTGACTGTAATGCACATGCATTACAGTCGATTTACTGTTACAGAGAAGTTGTCCGTGTCCCAGCAGTGGGAACATTATACATTAGGAAGAAAATAGTCACTTCGGTAGGAAAATAGGTACCTAAATAAATCAACAGCCAATCGCCAAACATTACATAACAACTAAGCCTACTAATGTCAACAACAAAAATACATCATTTTCTCTTTGTTCTACCAAAAGCCTTATTGATATAGTTACAATAGAGGTTTTATTTCATAGTGGGAGGGACAAGACAATAAAAGTAACAGTTGACAGGCCAGCTAAATAGCCTTTAAGTCCATAAAGTATTCAGAAGAGGTTCCTGTCGTTTGGGAGAGTAATGTCTACTTTGTACTATACTTTGTTGTTTGTTAAATAATCTGTTTTTGTTCGGTTTTGGCTTTTTAAACGATTTTGTTAAGGGTGTTTTTATATTTTTATTTCTTAAGTCTTTATTTTGCCAATGAATAGTATTACTTTCCTAGTTTTGTTTTTGTTTACGAATAAATTGATAGATATTGGTACCATCGAGAAAAAAACTCATAGCATAGTGAGGAAAAGAGTAATTTCATACTTTGTTAGCTGTCAGATCAAATGCCGAACTACTCGTATTTATAGAAGCTCAATGAAAAATAATTTTACATGATCACCTTTCAAGTTTGGATACACGATTCGCCAAGCATAGCCGCTGCGGGCTTAATTCTAAGAGTTCCGTACGTCTGAATGCAAAAGCCGACATTTATAAGATCACTCGTTTTAAGGATATTTTCAGACCGGTTTCCATTCAATGTTTTTCTTTAGCATCTTTAATTGAAGAAGAGATGGTGGGTCCGTTGGTCCCGGCTGTCATTTGTAGATCTATACTGACAGTCGTTACCTCCACAACCCAGTAACTGGGTAATACGATTCCCCAATCGTATTACCCAGTTACTGGGTTGTGGAGGTCCGACAGGCAGTCGCTCTATGTAAAATACTGATATTCAGCTGCATCTGGTTCGACTGGAAGCCGACCCCAATATAGTTGGGAAAAGGCTAGGCAGATGATGATGATGATGATCTTTAATTGAAGAAGAGCCCTTAAATTAATAGGATTTCCAACTATTCACTGCTTTAAGCCCACAAGTTCAATGAAACCTCGAATTTCCTTACCAAACCACAAGATTCCTACACTCCCAACCGCAAAAAAACGGTTGAATATACCAGCACCTTCGCAACGTTCGTAAATACATAATAAACGAAGGCAAGCCAATGCTCTCACGCAAATTACATTCAGCCTCGAACGATTTGTTAAACTTAAAATTGTATTGATACTCCCGCGGGAGCGTGATCGATTGCCTATCAACGTCAATAACTTGGATTAGGACGTAAATTTAAGAAAATATGGAAGGAAACTTTGTGGGATATTAAAAGCGAAAATGTTATGGAATCATCTTTAAAATTACACTCAGACACAGAACAAATGATCGTTCTCATTACACAGACATTTGTCCTGGGTGGGAATCGAAACCACGACATACCACGGCATTTAAAAAAAAACCCTGGTGATGCCTACCACCGCGATTTTGATCACTTACCAGCCACCACATGATTCACTTCTTACTAGTTGAGTATATCTATTTCTAAAACCGGATATAAGGTGAAATATTTACTTCCTACACAAAATATCCTTGGAAATGTTTATTATAATTACAAAAAGAGATTTTGCCTTCATGATGAAGAAAATCACTTCACCCAATTGTGATGAATATGGAGTAGTCGAAGATCTGCAACATATATTGATGGAATGTGTCCAATACGAGTCCTCTAGAACTAGTTTAGTAAAGTCCCTGAATTTGGACAAAACGGACGTAGGCATGTTCCATGCAATACTATCTCAACCAAATGGCGACGATACGAAGTATTTGTTCAAATTCATGGCCCACGTGGTGTGAAATATAATTGTTAGGATACGATGGGACTGACATACGCTGAGCGTAAAAGACCCTTTAAATAAATAAAGAGAAAAAAAAGAGATTTGTTCGTGCACGAGAAAATTATTTCATAACTTCGTGTTGAGGAAGATAGTTCCAAGAAAGACGTTCCACTTGGAATAAGGTTTTGCTGACAGCCTTGATTCCTGATGCTCTTTAGCTCCTAAGAAAAACTATGGTTCTGCGAAGAGTTTTTTTTTTTTCAGTTAAAAGGAAGTTGTAATTCGACTTGAATTAAGGCAGTGGTTCGACCGCCTACGATGAACGAGTAACGAGTAGAACTAGAAACTATAAAAGAGTTGGCGATCAGCGGGAAGCGAGTGTAGTTTCGATAGTTTTGTCGCCGGGCTATAAGCGAGTGTGCAAGTGCGACGAGCGATTACTCGCGCCACTAGCCTGCGGTCGCTCAGTCCTGTGCAAAAATGACCAAGCGAGCCGAGCGAGCATCGCTGAACGAGACGTATCACTGAGCGAGTTTTTTTTATTTTATATTCCACAACTACGAGTATCACACAACGCCGTCTAGTCCCAAGCTAAGCAGAGCTTGTATTATGGGTACTAGACAACTGATAAACATACTTATATATTTCTAAATACATACATATTATAGATAAATTACACCCAGACACAGAACAAATGATCGTGCTCATCACACAAACATTTGTCCTGGGTGGGAATCGAACCCACGACCTCTGGCATAGCAGTCAGGGTCACTAACCACTAGACCAACAGGCCAGTCAAAAGTTTTGAAAGCTCGTCGCTCAGCGACAAAACTAGTAAAGCGAGTCGTCGCTGGCAGTGTGAACAGTCAGAGAGCTACTATTAATATTTGCATCTCTTTCGTTTACACGGAATGTACATTTATTGTGCGTTTCTTGAGAGTGAAAATCGCCGATAGTAACTCGTTTTCTCGCCGCCGGTCGGACCACTGCCTAATGCGAAATCTGATTCTCACATTTTCAACTTTATAACCTAGGGGATAGAGTAAAGAAATTAGTTAACACTATTACTTCATAAACCATACAATAAACTTCAAAATTCAACACCTACTGCCAGTCTTCAATCTGAGCATATAAAAGAAAAAAAAACACACGCATAAAGTAGGTCCATTCACAAACATAGCGATTAACCCTTACATGCTGCGCCAAGTCATTTAGCTCGCGGGTACACTGACTCAAAGCCGCGGTAGGAGGGGGGGGTGCTCCGCAAATTGTTTGGCTAATCAGATAGGGCTCCGCAATATGCCACATGTTTGCACTACGCACAAAAGATGATTACCGCACAGCTTTGTAGACAAATGTGCGGTTTTAATGTGATTTTTTTAGCCTGAGGTGGGTAGGTAGTGTTTGTTCTGGGTTAGATAGCTGGGTGGGTAGTTATAGGTTAATGTTCGGCAAATTTGGGCATCGAAGACTGAAAATAAGCAGTTGAAGCAAAGATACAGTACTTTCACAGTTATTAAGTCTTGTGACTGGGACTTTAAAACCGTAGTTATTTTTGGAATATTTTGTTCTATGGTCTTTTGACCATTAAAAACTGCCTGAATTAAAATCATTCATTTCTAATAAGCCAGTTACTAATTAGAAATGAATGATTTGAATTCTTTCATAAAAATGTTTAAACACAAAACTGAACAAATATTGAGTAAAAATAATAAAATAAACGTACGTGTAGTCAATAATTTAGTTAATATCAAAGAAAACCACGTTTGTGTTCTGTAATGCTTCAACTTAAGTAAGCTTCCAAAAAAAAAGTAATAAAAAAATATCCGAACCCACCCGCTTTATCAGCCAAAAATTCTCTAATAAAATATTCAAATTACTTTACCGAAAAAGAAACCGAGTAACAATGTTGGCTCAGGCTCAGACACAACGGGATAAAGCCAATAAAACCGTTTATTATACGCTCACCCCACTCTGAATACATTTGTGTTCTTAATGCTCGTTTAACGGGTGTCAGTAGCGCGTTTCCGAACGGGTGCGACTTCGTGGCGCCAAAAAAAAACTTTTTCGCCTCTGGCAACACATATGGCATTCCACTTTTGAAAATTATACGCGTGTTTAAATTTCGAACCGCATTAATGCTGCGTTCAGATAATCGGACTAGGGTTTAGTGACAAGATTAGTTACAATAATAGAAAGGGGAAAATGGAGCGTAATCCTTGTAATGCGGAGTGAAATGAAAATTACAGTGTTATTTATGATGTTCATAAATAATTTAGAAGGATAATGAATGAGTGTGTTTCTCGTAATTAATCTGGAAATTTCGCTTTACGACGATTTTCAGTTGAGTTTTATGAGTTGGGTGTGGTAAAGTAAAAGTGTTAGTTTTTTTAAACGCAACCACGTACAGATGAAATTCCTAGTGCGGGACAGCGCTTTTGTATTTACAGAACACAAGTGTTAGAACGTCAAGACTTTTTTCAGTGAACCTTGACAGAAATCACAATCGACGACACAGGTGGTATTACCAAGTGTGGTGAAAAAGCTATAAAAAAAACATTAAAAAAAACTAAGAACGCCAAGATTTTTTTTAAGTATTTTATATAACCCTACTGTTAATGAATCTGTATAATAAAGCTCACGGATCATTAGCAGTATGATTGCTTCGCGGCAGGAGCCCAGCTCCCTCCAAGGGCGTGTATATTATATCATTTGAATGTTCCAAACGAACGGCCCACCACCCTCGGGGCAATTAGTGACATTGTCGCAATTGATAGGCGTTACAATGGTAATGAGTTACAAAAAATATTATAAATATAAATCTGTGCTATGACGGCCCGCCCCTTAGAGGGCTTAAGCCTGCCGGGGTCGCGGGACTAACGAATTACCCGCGAACGTAAAGGTCTATTGAAGGACACTGTAATTTGATAAGTCCCCAAATCTGCTACTTACGATGATTTAATAACCTAAAATTTAATAAATATTTGTTTCACACAAAAAAAAAGTATTTGTGCACATCATGAAAGCTCTCGGAAGGTATTGCGGGAGGCCTTTGCCCAGCAGTGGGGCAACATTTATGACGATTTTTTTTTTAGCGTGGTAAAATCATCAAATTTGACCTCCCACCCCGGGCAGGGCGGGAGGGACTGTCAGACTTCTACTGACTAAAATCCACGGTGTCCTTCAGTAAACTGTTATGTTCCGGGGTCAAGGTAAGGAAATAATCCCGCGACCAACATTTATGATGATTAAAGAAATGTACTAACACTAATATTTACAATGCTGAGACATATTCTTCTCTCTACTAGAGGTGGGCTGTCTACTACTCGAGCCCTGCCGGGTAGACGCCACGTCATGTCTACGTATTTTCAGTATTTAGATCTGTTAGTTTATACGAAGATACCGTTCCCGTTTTTGGTATAAGTTTTTCAAAGTAGCTATAGAATAACATTATACAAAACAGTCAAGAATTAACTATTCCAAAAAAAACACAACCAAAAATATTCCAAATTACGAATTTGGAAACCGCAATAAAAAGGAATATCATGGCAATCTTTCCGCGCGGTCTAAATAACCGACTACACAGTGCAATACGGCATTGATGCAATTTCCCTGACAAAGGGGTTGCCAGCGTAAAAACTAGCTAACAAGCGGTGGTGCGGTGCGCCCGCGGCGGTCTAATTCACAATTTGCCGCTGCGGCCCGCGCTCCCCGAACGCGTTCTAAATTCAAATTTTCCAACGTGTTGCCAGCCGCAAATGAATTCGTTCGAAAAAGTAAATTGTATTCAAATGTTATATGCTTTGGGGAAATCTAATTCGGTGACGTCATTAGAGGTGATTGGGTTTATTTTATTTTAACTATAGTTTTTTATATACTTAATCGTAACAAAACATATTGGACCATTGATTTTGGTGGTTTATATTCGGGAAATGCATCGTAGCTTTGTTGTCTGCAATTTTATTATCATCGTCTATCTACGTTTTCCTAACTAAAATGGGATCAGTTTTCAGTCAACCGGGTGATGGTGAATATCAGTATTGCTCATCTGATCTCGAAACCCCTATTAGACACTGACTGTAATTGCTTAGTTATAACTGTTTGCGTAACCCATAAGGATTTAGAAAATATCCAAGTCGCAATAAGGATATGATCATGCCTGTTCCGCTGCAGGCGGCAGCTGCCCTCCATTTCTTTCAACGATCACGTCTGTGCATCACCTCCTTCAAACTGTACAAAAATCCTCCTTTTTGACTTTGCCGTCATCATCATCAGCCACTGCTGGGTCACAGGCCTTCTCTCTGAGAAAGGGAGTGGTCCATAATCCACCACGCGGGCCCAGTGCGGATTGGTGAATGTCACATGTCTTCGAATTTTTGGTTCTAGGACATGCCGGTTTCCTCACGATGTTTTCCTTCACCGTTTTGAGAGCAGTGGTGATGAAATAAACTACACAAAGTAATGCGCCTGCCGGGATTCGAACCCACGACCTACAACTCGTAAGTCGGGGCCGATACCACTGGGCCACCACTGCTCTACTTTGCCGTAGTCGAGTAAAAAAGACACAAAACAAACCTATTATAAAATAATTATCTCATATCCCAAATAAACCAAAAAACTTCCAATCCGAATAAAAGCACGACCTTATCAATATAAATAATTGTAAAGAAGCCGTCAAATCAGGAGTCATTACGCTATCGCCTTCGGAAGATTACCAGTAATCCTCGCGGATGACGGACGGTTTGGCCACGACAGTCGGACGTGGAAAAATCTCAACCCTAACTAAATAAGTTGGGATCGAGAAAGGGGGTGATGGGGGCGCTGTAAACGACTCCGGAATAAGGCACTTGGGTGCTTCGTAGAACTGTTTTATATGTAAAAAAGTTGGATATTTTTTGGTGGTTTGTTTTGTAAGAATTATGACTGAGATATTGTGTTTTTGTATCCTAGATTCGTTAGTAAGATTAGTCAAGTACTTATTGATTTATATATTTGACTAAAATTGGACTAATTTCGTATAAATATAGAAAGATATTGAGAATTTATTTATAAAATGAACTACTAGTGTTTGCAAGATTATTTAAGTGCATGCTTCATTAGTCTAAATCTATAAAAAAATAGATAATGCTGTACTTGTAAGTTACTTAGGTTAACTTAATCTTAAATTGTTATCTTTTAACTGGATGGCTTTTCAGAACCCAATTGAAACGAGCCTCTACACTACATCGTTCGAAAATCATGCTATAGATTGTTTTATTTCTAAAACTTGAAAATTCTACGACTTTAAACCAAAAAGTCTCCACAACGCTCATGACTGACCAATTACACCGAATCTCCCCTTAACACAATCCACGCTAACCCTTCTCGCGGGGTGCAGGGGGGTGAGCGTGCCGGCTTCCGATTGGCCGAGCCCCGGAAGGATATAAACCTATAGTTTTTCTTCTTAAGAACTTCCCTCGTCTATTGTACGCGTGATTTACGATGTAGGGGGTAGATTGATGATTGCCCGTATCCGGGCTCTCTCAATCGCATCTAGGCGAGCTCCCGAGCAATTTCCCCACATATTCGTTTACTCGACGCATTATAGAGGCACTCTTTCCTATTCGGAGTGTTATTGCTTTTATTACGAGCGAGCCGAGTGCTTAATGCCTGACATTAGTTATCAGACGTAATGTAACAAGATTTTTTTTCTTCTCCGTTTTAGTTGGGAAGGAAATGTGTTTTAGGTTATTATGAATTTGTAATGTGGTTGAAAGAACTTCAGGAAAGGTTGTCGGATATCTGTTTCTTTTAAAATGAATGGATATGGTGGACATTTTGATGGTACTGTTTACTACGCGTTGGTACTGCGCAGTGGTAGAGCAGATTAGACTAGACTAGATGTGACCAAGTGGTCTTATTTACAGGAAATGATGTGATAGTTGCTGCCACAGAGCATGTAACTTTATGGTGGTCTGTCTGACAGCCATCAGCCATGGAAGTTACGAGTTGTGCCTATCATGAGATTCTTCATAATTTGTTAAAGCAAGGAAATATAACTGATTGCATTTATACCGTCTACAATTATTTACCGCGCCATTATTCCTGAGTTTCACATTAGACTACTGCAGTTACCGTAACTATGACCTTATGATGATCATGACTGTGGATATGAACAATTATTATTGTACCTATGACCTGCAAGTATTTCTTCCGGTTGTAGCTGTTCATGTAGGTATGTGCCTTACTACAAAAACTTAAATATCTGTTGTACAATTGTCTAAAAAAAGTGTGACTGCAAAACGGACCTTATTTCAACGTCATAATCTGACATTTTTTTTAGACATTTGTGTTCAACAGACGTTTAAAAGCTTTTGTGGTACCACGTTTCTGAATTTACCCAAGACACAGGAGACATTCATAGAGATACTCGTAAGTAAAAATAATTTGTTTTATTTTATTTCTTAGTTTTAATGCCATTAAACACAGTTTTCTTTCTTTCTTTCTTTAAAGGCGAATCTGGGATGACCTAAAGCATTTTTGGTCAAACCACCATACTGATACAATGATTTCATTCGCATACTCAAATAACTAAGTGACCATAAACGCAACTAATTGTCCTACACCATACAACAAATCCATTCAAAACCAAAACCAACTACAATACAACACGAAAATCTACACAGCAAGTCCATTTAATTGACCCAGCCATTACTACAGTGTATCGCATCAAATGCCTCTAATCGCGGAACATAAAATCCGTACAAAGCACTCAACGGTTCCAGCTAACCATCCACTTTGGGTCGCGTGCGCGACTTAACTGCCGGTAAATTTATTAGGTGGGCGTTACACATTTTTGTGCACGCCAGTGTAATGGGAAGGCTGGAGCTTGCTCTAATAGATGCTAATAAACTCGCCGAATGGGGTTTTTGTATTTTTTTTCTCGGGTTTTGTTTTATTTTCATTGTTAAAATGTTTGATTAAAGGGGTAAGTAGAGTTTCATGTAGTGGGCATTTAGATAATATAAATAGGAATATCATAATTATAATAGGTCCCTCTTACAGAGAGGAGGCCTGTGTCCCAGCAGTGGGAACATTATAGGCTGATGACGGACGGACGGAAATATGAATATCAATAAGTCATCTTTTGTTGGGCCTATTTTATAATTTAGCTTGCAATATTTTAGTATAGGTTAGAGGCTTCGCCAGGAACAGTTAATATTCTGAAACCTTCCTCGCGAATCAATTTTCCATTTGGTTAAACTAGGATGAAAATTCATGAAGAAGTTTTGGAGTTACCGTTCCTCTTCGCGATAAACTCCAAAACTACTAAAAATAGAGCCTAGCAATAGATATTAAAAATCAGCAAGGTTCTGTAAGTGTTCTAATAGATCAAGAATTATTCAGAAGCCGAAAATATTTGTTTGACAATTTTGTCAATACATTTGCCTGTTACAAGCTGTTCGCCTAATATTCGCCCCGGAACGAAAAGACATTGTAAGAAACAGGATGTTTTTTTGTCAGTAAAGGTCAGACAGTACCTTCATCTATACACAGGGTGGTAGGACTCAGTTGTCACCTGTTTTATCGGTAACCATTTACGTTTCGGGGCCACGGTATCGTGCTTACAGTCCCGCGACCCGTTACAAATGTTCCTTAAAGTACCAAAATACCAACTTCAGCGCAGTTAAACCCATGTTCACATAGAACAGAGCAATAAATACCGCGATACGAGTAACATTAGGCGCCGCGGCGGCTAAGTGCCCGGTCTGCCCGCAGTCCCGCGCTAATTGCTAACTACCATTTCTAACCACTTTTAGTGTTACTACTGGATACTCTTCTATTATTGCGGAACTGGAATTGATTAATGGATTTAGGACAGTTTGTTAAGCTTGGCAAAGCATTTGGGCAGAGCACCGCCATGTCCTCACGAAGACGATAGGCGGCGACCTTTCGCGCCAGGCATTGCTCGAGGCTATGCTGCGGGGCAATACGGTATGGGAAGCGGTCGCCTCCTTCAGCGAAGCAGTCATGCTAGCGAAGTAGGACGCGTTACGCCAGGGGGAGAGGATAGCGTCCACCTCAAGACCCAGCCGCCGCGGCAAACGCTCACGGCAACGGCTGTCGCGAGGCGATTTCTGACCACTGATAGGCGCGGGCATGCAGGTGGCGAGTAATTATTGACTCGCCGCCCGATTATGGACCATGTATTGTATTGTAGGGGCTCCCTTTTCCGCATTTGGACTCGTAGGTGGTCCGTTATGCATGAGGTGGGACGGTTCGCTATATGAGCTAACCCAGCTCCTTCCAGAAGCTCAGAAGTCTCCTGGGACGTTCACAGGCTTCTTGGAGTGACCTTGGAAGTCCAAGGTCGCTCATGGACCATGCCCAAGTCGGCGGCGCAACGTGTTCTACCCGCGTTTCAAAGAGTTGTCAGAAAAATTACGAGGCCCCATTGGAGGGCTAAAGCCAGCTGGGCTCGAAATTATTCAGGTATTCTAAAGCATGTGAATATTTTTTCAATACATTCAAAAAATAAAATGGAACTACTGCCTCTGTGGTTTAAGATCATGAATATCCCCAATCTTCAAACGTAAGGGGTGATGACACGACATAACAGCATGATAAATAAATAATGAAAGCAGAAGGGATGGCAAGTGACGCAATGAACGGAATGAATCGACGGCCGCCGGCATCGCAACGCCATTAGCGGGAGGAAAACTGGACGAAAAATCATAATAATAAAGAGGAACGCACATTGAGCCGAGTCGGTAGAGTTAAGTACCTATTTTTGAAAATTAAACATGTAGCTGAAGGTAAGATTCACACCAACCGGCCGGGCCCGACGGCATTTTACAATGCGGTAAAGAACATTGAAATCTATCAACAGTAAATACAGTTCATATTTGCATGCAACTTACGGGAGACGTCGCTACGTGACACGAAATGCCGACGGAGATAACTTTGCAAGTAAAACATGAACTGTATTTACTGTTGATACATTTCAATGTTCTTTACCGCATTGTTAAATGCCGCTGGGACCGGTCGGTTGGTGTGAATCGTACCGAAATCGGTAACTACACAGCTACCACTTCTTGTGTATTGATCCTTGATTTATTTATTTCAAAAGGCACTTCAATGACTAAAGGGCTTCACACACAGAAGCTATAATGTAAAGATGTACATTATAGCACGATACATCTCATTACATCTTTCCATAAAAAACCGTCAGGAGACCACACACTGCAGCTACGTATAATGTATATTTTTACATCTTCGAATTTCTATGGAAAGATGTAATGAGATGTATCGTGCTATACTGTACATCTTTACATCTGCTGTGTGTGAAGTCCTTTACTCACTAACACAGACACAAACGAAAATCACAGACAGTTTAGTTTATAAGTCACTTATAGAAGTCCACAGCACTCACAAGAAAAAAACAAGTCAAGTCCAGTGACAGAAAATAGTAATTTATAAGCCGATAAGCCCATTTCTTGAGTTTATAGGAGAATTACGCTTTTAGAGAATTTAGTTTTTTGAGAACTTGTCCTTTTGCGACTCGTTTCCCATTTTGTGAATTAGGCTTTTGTGCCTAAAACCTATTTTACATTCCGGAAAAAATATTGAACTCGCAGAAATCAACAGTAACGTGCTTGTAATAATAAATGGCGCTACACGTCTTTCTAATCATTATTGATTAACATTATTACAAGCATTACAACCCAATTTACTGTCCAATTAAAATGAAAGCGAGCGAAGCCGCGATAAAAGCTAGTTACTAAATAAATTCGTGTTCTTCTAATTCTTATTCTTTCTATCTTTTTAATTCTTCTTCGAAAATTTGGTTTATGGTAACATTCGTCCAAGTGTTAAATTGTCCACATGTCATAATAAGCTGATGTTATATTTCTATTTTGTTATAATGAAGTTTTGCAAAAATCAACAATTGTTAGAATGTCATATTTTACGTGATTAAAAATGGTATTGTGATAAAACGACGCCTGGATTTAATTTGTTGTAATAAACAATTTAATTTGTTGATACGAAATCATTTTTATTTTATGTCATTATGGACATTTTGTCACTTGATCTTTATAACAAAATTTCTGACTTTTCAACATAATGACATGTGGAATTATCATTTATTGCGAAGTCATTGAACCCCGTAGAAATAAAGACATCAACGAGTGTGCGCTACCCCTTACCTTACCACCCCTTATGATATTCTTAGTCAGTTTTTAATAGAGACAGCCGCAACCCTTTTATTGTGATTAGTTATTGTATTTACGGAGAGGGGGCGGGGGAGGGATGTCGGTCCGGCGGGCATATTGACGGAACCGACTTGAGACTTTAATGAGAATTACTGTGGGGGTAGTAAGGAAGCGACTTCTTTTGACCACTTTTGGGTGACCACTGAAAACCAACGCTGTGCTGTGGGTCTCTCACAGCACAGCATTATGCTGAGTGGTCACCTTTCTTTTAACAGTCATGGCATGCAGCTGTCGGATTTTGTCTTTGTTATTATGTCTATTTTTTTTTTTGTTTAGATTACGTTAACTTTTAATTTTTCTGTTTTATTTTTATTGCATGCATTTCTGTAAAACAAAAAAAAAAATCTCTCTTTCTTTTCAAATAAACCTGGATGCATTATTGTTACATATCAAGACTTCACTTATATCAGCACAAGGTTAACGTCGTTTAGAACCAATATAATTAAAAACGGCACGATTAGCGCAATGGCGGACCGATCGACTACTGTTCAGCTCGTCGCGGGCTCGATCTCTGTGCGGAACAAATATTTTTATGGCCTGCAAATAGTTGTTACGGGTCTGGGTGTAAACGCATCCACTATTCAGGAGAAATTTTTAGAGTACAGGGGCAAAGTTTAAAAAAAAAAAGAATCTACAAAATTACGAAACAGATTTCTGAGTTATCTTATTGTTACGAGCTGGGTATTGGGATAAATTAATTAGTTCAGGTCTGGACCCGCTGGTGCTGAAGAGACTGCAGATGGACCAGCGGCTGGTTCCGACGTAGGCTGAGCACCACCCGGCGTCTGTATCGGGGAACCTCCAAACCGCCTCTGGTCCATGTCTTGCTGGCGCTGACTCCTGGTACGGATACCGTCCGTGTCGTCCTTTGGTAAAATTGGCATTTTATCCCTCACTTCTGACACCAAAATGTTACGAGCTGGGTATTGGGATAAATTAATTACACCAAGGTGGTCAGAAGTCAAAGGATGTAAACCCGTACCTTCTGGAACATTCTAGAACCATCTCGAAACATCTAGTAGGTCCGGCCGAGGTATAAAAAGGGGCGCCGATCGGCGACCGAGTCAGTCTGGTTTTGACTACGATCGAGGCAACTCGAAGCGAACTACAAGCGATATCTAAGTGAGTTCTACGTGTGATTAAGAGTGTGTATAAGTGTTAAAGTGTTGAGTAGTGTTTTGTGATTGTTTTAATTTGTGATTTGTCTGTGAATAAAGTTGTATTTGGTTTTAATTGGTGTAATTAATTTATCCCAATACCCAGCTCGTAACATTATTTTTAAATTCTAGCCATAGTCTTAAACTATATGAAAGATATCCGCTATTCTTGAGGAATCGCTAGTTCCAAAGCCCCACATTTAAAAAATGATAACTTTTCAGTTTTGACACTGAAGCCTTTAAGCAAAATTTTTGATTTACGCCTTCTTTTATGACGGGCTTTTTAAATAATGGACGATTTATAATTAGGAAAAACAAGTAGACTATCTCTGGGAAAGGGATATTTTATTTTGAAATATCTAAAAAGTTTTGACGTTAACTTTGCCTCATATTTTTAATTTAACATCGTAACTTTTGGTTCAAATCAAAATATTTTCCATTATGTATTATTTATTGGAGTACCGATTTCTTTTTTTGTTTGTCATAAGATATATATTTTTTCAAAGGTATTTGAGAGTATTTCATTGCATTTTTATCATAGTTAAAAGACGAAACATAGCAAAACTGCAAGTTGACGTGACAAAATACTCGTAATAGGCCTCCTCATTATTAGGATAAGTACTCATTTTGAATTAAAGTGATATCCTAACATCATGATTATCACACGTATGTTACGTCTTAGTATTTTTTTCGTAGCGTGACAGCTGTCCACATTAAAATCTGTTAGTTGACGTTTCGCATGAAATACACAAAAAAATCTAATCAACGTGGTCTACAGATACTCTAAAGCTGCAACTAAATATTACTTTTACAATTAAAAAAATCTCAAAAATCATAATTATAGTAACATAACGTCATATTGATTTTAAATGAAAGCAATTATTTTTACAAACTTTTTAAACATACCAAGAAGCACAGTAACACCTGTCGTGTTACCAAGCGCAGCGTGACAGTGAGAAACATTAAAAGTAGCGAGTTGACGTGACAAGTGCAGCGACGCGGATGGGTTAATTATTTCTTTTTGTGCGAGCCCTCGCTCCGAGATTGCTGTGATTACGTGACTTCGCGCTACGAACGTGTTTAGACGTGATGACGTGACGCAGATGTGGCAGTGTTTCTGTGGGGATCTGTAGGTGTCCTCAGTGAGGAAATATACTGACGGAGACAGATTGCGTTTAAGTACAGTGATTTAGTTTATACGTCTCGTGTGGTATTACATAAATATTTTATCCTTACAATAGTAGGTTTTGAGTTTAATTTAGTATTTGCTTATTTCATTAAAGATGTTTTTTTTCAGACTCCAACTTACTAAATCATTGGAACCATAAATCTGTTGTAGTTATTGATTCAAAATAACTTTTTGTACGAACCAAACTGTACCTTTAATTAACAGAAACATTGAACAAAAAAAAAAACCGTTTCATTTTAAAAAATATGTTCATAAATTCCGAATATTTATTATCATTTTCAGTCCGACTGTATTCCTAAAAGGATATATTATTGGGTGTTTCGTACCTAGTATAGCCACATTTTAGACAATCTGTACCCTTAGCACGCATTTTCACTATTTGAGATGTAAAGTAAACTGGAACTTTGACAACTTCAAATTGACAATAAAAAAAAAATAGTTCCTTCTTCGCATACCAGAGGCGCTGTTCCATTTTTTACACAAGTAACGCTGTAAATACTGGAAAGACGCTGTGTAAAAGAGTGAAAATTCGTGCTAAGGGTACTGAACCTTACAGCTTCTAAGTTAATTACCTACCTGTTTGAAAAAGAAGAACAAAATAACATCTCTTCTCCGGTTACGTATAATCTGTGTCAGTTGCTCTGAAGCGCTTTCACGCTCTCACAATACGCGATGCGGATTAAGCAAACACAGTTTTAATTAGGAGAGATTCGCGGAGTGCCTTCACGTTCTGTCTATTACTTGTGATAGACAATGTTATGTTACGAGATACGACTTCCATTTTATTATAATCTTAGGTCATTATTCGGTTTATAAAGAGACTTAATTACTAGAAAAGTGAGTGTATAAAAACGTGAGAAAAACTATGATACTAATATTTTTTGTGAATGGCATCTCGCCGGTCAAGCTAGAAGGGTTGTGAGCTGATTAAATGGAAAATTCTGTGGATTCCTTAACTGTAGCCAGGGGAACAGCTACTTATGAGCTTATACGACATTTCCGGGTGTACGTCATTACTGCGAAGTTCGTTACCGCAATGTACGTTACAGCGAATGTTCATTACCGCGAAGTACGTTATCTCGAAAAAAAGGTGTCCATTATTCTCTTAATTGTAGCTGACAAATTATCCAAATTTGCAATCTATTGATGGTGTCAACATGGCTATTAAAACGCCGAAGGAAAACCACATTATGTCTTACATTGCTCTTTACGTTCCAAGGTCACGGCACCCTGATTTCACAGTCCCGCGGGTCGGCGTAAAGGACTTGGGTAGTAAATCTCCCCAGATTGCAAAATATAACGTCTACCCCAAGTCCTTCACAAAAAAAGACCTAGAACATTCTACGGGGCACCACAAAATTCTTGCAATTAAAAAGCAGTATCAAATCCGGGCGTGAGTGTTCCGTACACAAGCCGCTAATATATTCCATCAGACGAGTAAACTTCATCTGTTGGCGCTATTCACGGGCTAATGAGTTCTTTCTTTACGGAACCCTGTTAGTTGACGTATTGTGGAGGGAGATGATATTTTGATTCGTGTGATATGAATTTGTATGGAGGTTTTTTTTATTGCTTTTTGATTGGATAGAGGATAAGATGTTGATATGTTAGAGTTTTAGCGTTACTAGAGGTGTAAGAAGTATCTATACACATTTAAAATGGAGTAAATATATTAAATTAACGTTAATGTTTACAATATTGAGGTTATTCAATATAATATCTTGTTATACAAAATAAAAGGGGGGAAAGAAAACTCGCAACTGCGGACAGGACTTGAAAGATTACATATTTTATGGATTTTCATTATTGATGGATTATAATAGTCAATTCACATCGAGGCGCGATTAAATAGTTCTGCGCGTTTTTATAGGGCGACTCAAAATCTAAATTTACTACACGATAAAATATACATTTTCACCGATGACGCGACGCAGCGTGACGTAGCGCGGCGCCGCGTATTCGTTTTAATAGCGATACAAAATTAAACTTTATTAACTACACGATTAGAAACACATTTCCAGTAACATCAAGTTGCGTCGCGTCTTGGTGTGGTAAGTCCAAAATATGCACTTACTTGTGGAGTATTTTTCTTGACTGCTTTCGGCTGCAACCTTTGTAAGTGGTTCGGTAGAGGCGCCTCCTTCTCTTGCTGTTTACTAGTCGATGGCTCTTTCTTATCACCTACCGACTTGGCTGGAGTGCTCGTAGTATTACTTCTAGCTGGCACTCGGTTTGCCTAAGGAAAGATAAAACACGTGTAGTGAGGGCTACGAGTTTGCTACGGCGTAGCTTACGTAGCGGAGATAAACGCAATTAAGTGCTACGCGTGTGCTACGCGTTTGCTACGTGTTGCTACGCGTTTGCTACGACGTAGCTTACGTAGCGGCAATTAAGTGCTACGCGTTTGCTACGACGTAGCTTACGTAGCGGCAATTAAGTGCTACGCGTTTGCTACGGCGTAGCTAACGTAGCGGAGGTAGCGCTAGTTAGGACGACGCCTTTGCTACGACATAGCTAACGTAGCAGTGCAGTGATTAGCCCAACTTTGTCCAACGGCGTAGCAGTCGCTATACGTCTGCTACGGCGTAGCTGACGTAGCGTCTACGAAGGCTACGCAGTCGTAGCACATATGGTTAAAAAACAAGATTTTTTATTATCTTACCATATTAATGTTCTAAAGTAGGCAATAATGGTGTTTATGTATACTATGTAAATTCATAAAATCTTTCAAAAGTAAATGCTAAATTACATTTAAAGGCGATAGTGATCGACACAGGGGGCGAATTTACTGTGCAAGATAGATATACATTGAATACTTTTTATTAATTAAAAGAATAACCTTAACATACAGCTTGGCAAAAAACAGTAGAAAACTGGAAGTCGCCACTGTCTTCGCGCTACCAGCACTTTGAATGATTTTTTTTTTATTTCACTTATTACGTTAGTTTTACAGCACAATAATAAATCTAACAAACCTGCGTGCTTGGTTTACATCAAATATCAAAGATTTTAAACGTTGTCAACAAACAAAAATATTAGTTCCGTTTCAATCCGTTCTGGCCAAGCTGTACTTATTTTTTCAACCAGTAAAGAAGTAGTTTGCATATTATCTCACCATTTCCTCCGCTCGTCTGATAATTTCAAGCTGTTGTTCTCGAGCTATCGCCTGTCTGATCGCCGGCGGGGGACGCACCTTCTCTTCAGTACCTGATTAGTTTTTAACATAATTATGTGGACAAATAATAACATTTAAAAAAGGTCATCACAAAAAGGTTCTTGATGAAAAAAACAATACTAAGGTACTGCATCATCGGGCATGCGGGCAGCGAGTAAAGGGCAACTCGCTGCCCGACCAAGGACCATGCCCGGGTCGACGGCGCGTTGTGTCCCACGCGCGCCTCAAAGAGCGTCAGCATAATTACGGGGCCCCCTCTCAGAGAGCCAAAGCTTGCCGGGGTCGCGGGACTTATTCCATCACCGTGACCCCGGAACATAAAGGGCTATTGAAGGACACCGTGGATTTTAGTCAGTATAAGTGTGACAGTCCCTCCCGCCCTGCCCGGGGTGGGAGGACTCTTTTGATGATTTTACCAAGTTAAAAAAAGGTACTGCATCATTTACATTGTTTTACAACGGAGGCTTTTCGACTTTTACTAGCAAATCATGGGTGTCAGTGGTCAATTAAAAGATTTGTATAATAAACGACGTAAAATGGCAAAAACAATAAAAACATGTTGCTTTGATAAGCAATAAAAATAATTAAGACTTGTACATGTTCAACAGTTGAAAGCTTTTTTTTATAATATATACAGGGTGGTGATGACAATACGACAATAAATTTAACTACGCATACCTCAAGACGTTCCCAATATACATACAAAAAATCATTTGAAAATATCAAGTAGTTTAGTCACAGGAAATTATTTTTCATTTTCAACATTTGCCACATGATGTATCTGATTTTAAGGAAGCACTAACAGGTTAACGACCGCCGCATCGGTAAAACATCAAAACATTAAAGACAATATGTTGCCAGCTCGCTATAAACTTAAAAACAAAACTGTCGCCAAATTTGATTCACTGAAAATTATACCTTAAACCTAGCCAATAAGAGTCATAAAGAGTATCCTTAGAGTTAGATAAGAAAATAACGCATGCGGAAGTGAATAGAAAAATTAGTAAGTGCGAAAGAGATAAATAATTTGGTTTGAAGGTTTGTTTATCTTAATTTTTGCTGAAACTTGAAACTACAAATTTAAGTCAGTGTGTCGCTAGAATCCTGTGACGATTCACGCGTCATCGCTTCGCAAGCGCACGAGTACCGCAGGACGTACCGCCTCGCAGCACCTTCTCAAGTACCCGGCGCGTCAGCATTCGTGTATTAGTGATTTGTTAAGTGTTCTGTGTGGTTCTTTATCTTAAGGTGCCTCTTTGTGCGGACACGAACTCACTGACAGGCGGGGCCATAAAGCATGTTGTCTCACCTGTCATCGTGCCCGAAAGAGATAGTATCAGTGATGAGCAGTTAGACGCTAGTCCTCGCGCACGTCTGCTTTGCACCCACACATATAGCGCTCCGATCCGTTCCGAATAAAAACGAAGTTACACGAACTACACATCGTCCGCCTCGCCGTCACCACATGACATTGTGACACATGTGTGTCATGAAATGTTTTTTTAACATGTTTATGAAACTTAGAGCGAGTAATGCAGATTGCTACAAGGTTGTACCTAAGTTGATTACTGAAAGTTCCTTGCATTACTTATTTTTATTTATAGAAACAGAAGAAAATTAGTATGGATCGCTATTACCGGATACGGCTAAGATAACTATATTTATTGAATAAAACAAATAAAATAAACTGTTTCGTAAATATTTGTTGATTATTTATTAAACTGAAAATAAAAAGTATGAACACATTTTTGGGCTTTGAATTAGTTTTTATTCTTTAAATTTTTAAACAGTTTTATTAAACTATGTATAAAAACAAAGAAAAATAACTAGCCCATCAACATCGGAGACAGACAAACCTTCTAACAATACGCGCTGTGACCAGGAGAACTGCCTTCTGAATCTATGGCTTGATTCAGCTGACTACAGACTTCCTTCAGCTTTCGTGAAATTAAACTGTTCTTCGTTTACATTAACATGTCAATCATCAATCGATGTCAATGCGTTTCGTGTTGATCTAAACATGGATTCAGGGTTAAATTATCAAGCAAAACTACGCACCAACAAAATCATTTTTTTTTAATATAAACTCAAAATAATCCTTACGGTGGAGACGTATCCAATAAAGGAGCAATATTTTCTTTATTCATGACCCATGCACTCAATGCTCTCTTTTTTTTTTTTGCGTGGGTCACTTCGATCTAGCCGCCCTTTTATATCGCCTTGGTGTTCCTACAGCCGAACTCGGCTTCGCTGCCCCGCCCCCGCGGGACAGTCTTATTAGGTAACAGTGACCCCGGAACGTAAAGTGCTATTGAAGGACATCGTGGATTTTGTTTTTTTTTTTTTTTTTTAGCGTGGTAAAATCATCAAATGACTCCTCCAACCCCGGGCAGGGCGGGAGGGACTGTCAGACTTCTACTGACTAAAATCCACGGTGTCCTTCATAGCCTGTTATGTTCCGGGGTTACGGTAAGGGAATAATCCCGCGACCCCAGCAGGCTTTGGCCCTCTGAGAGGGGGGCCCCGTCATTATGCTGACGCTCTTTGAGGCGCGCGTGGGACACAACGCGCCGTCGACCCGGGCATGGTCCTTGGTCGGGCAGCGAGTTGCCCTTTACTCGCTGCCCGCATGCCCGCGCCTACGCTGGCCGGAGATCATCGAGCGACGGCCGTCGCCGTGGGCGCCTACCACTGCGGCTGGGGCGGAGGGAGGACGCTGTCCTCTCTCACTCGCGGCCTGCCTCCTCCTTTACGAGCATTACTGCCTCGCAGAAAGAGCTGACCGCTTCCCACTCCGTTTCGCCCCGCAGCATGGCCGCAACCAATGCCGGGCGCGAGAGGTCTCAGCCTATCGCAGCCGTGAGGACACGTCGGTGCTCCGCCCAAGCTGGGCAGTCTTGCACCGTATGCTCCACCGTGTCCTCCGGGCGATCTTCGCAGTATCGTGGATTTTGATTAGTAAAAGACTGACAGTCCCTGCCCGGGGTGGTAGATCTCATTTGATGATTTTACCCATTGAACTATATTACTAGATTTTACCACGTCATAAAAGATCATCAAATACGAGTATGTAGTACCTAGAGATTAGTTGTAACAAATTATATGACTTACCCAATGTTGATTTTAATTTGTTTACAAGTGTTCTACAATGAACCAACACAATCTTACTGGCACTAAAATCCATTCAAAGCTATTCCAATATTTCCAATTTATAATAATTCAGAGTCCAAACAATTTCAAGTCAAACAGATAAAGTAGGTCTAAAGGCGATATTACACGGTTCAATTAAATTGACAGCAATTCCGTTGAAAAGCATTGAACATTGCACATATTTCCTATTTACAAACAAAACAGTCAACAAGACATTCAATGTTCATTTGCCTAGCGATGTCGCGTCGTCAAGTCGGTGCGTGCAGGTGTTTCCCTTATTTGTATTTAATGAATGAGCTAAATAAAAAAATACTCGGCGTTGGTGGGTACGTCCGTGGATTTAGCGAAGAGCGACCATAGGAGCGTCACAAGTATTATAGTTGGATTTTGTATTCCACAAACACTCATATTTTTGAAAAACTTCCAGAAAATGAGGAACATGATTGTCACGCCACTCAAAAACCATTTTTAAAACTATAAACATTAGCGCACGCTAGAAACTACACAATCCTATACGTCCGATTCCTTCGCTGCCGTTCGCGGATTGGTCATTGTTCAATGTTCGTGTTTACATGTTTTAACCGACATTTCGATTGATCAATATTGGTTCCATTCCATTGAAAGGCAATTAAAAATCTAAACTTTCAATGATATTAGACAATCAAATCGAAATGTGTTTAGATGCGTCAATGCCATTGAAGCAATGGAATAATATAATAATATAATAATATTCCACAACTATCACACAGCGCCATCTAGTCCCAAGCTAAGCAGAGCTTGTGTTATGGGTACTAGACAACTGATAAACATACTTATATATTTGTAAATACATACATATTATAGATAAATTACACCCAGACACAGAACAAATGAACGTGCTCATCACACAAACATTTGTCCTGGGTGGGAATCGAACCCACGACCTCCGGCATAGCAGTCAGGGTCACTAACCACTACACCAACAGGCCAGTCAAAAATGGAAAAGCAATATTGAACCGAAATTGACCTGTGTAATATCGGCTTAATCAAAATCCAAAATTCAAGCCAGGTTCAAAAGAGTATTATCGTAAACCATAGATATTATAGGTTGTCAACGTACACGTCATACGGAGACAGCCGGGCGCGGCGCCATGTCTATTCATAGTATGCATGTGTGCGTGCGGGTCACCCTCCCGCACTGCACCGAAGGCAACTATTCAGTGAGATGCACGATATTTCACGAGTAAAAGGCGCACGTGATAAAATACAAAAAGGCCTTTGGAATTTGGGGTTTTATGAAACAACCACTGCATCAATCAATTTCAAGAAACATTTACTAAATTCTTCGATAAATTTGCTGTGTCGGTACAGGCTTCGTTTTGGAAATTGATGCTTCTTTTATTTCAAATTTACGCCCAAAGTTGTGTTAAAATTAGCAAAAAATAATGAACCTTTAGAAGCTCGTAACTTTTTAATGGTTTCATATTTTACAATTCTGCTTCCGTACCGACAAAATTTATAAGGAGACAAAACGATACCATGTTTAACTTTGGATGTACTTTGTGAAATAGTGGAGTAAAACCCCAACGAAGTTTCTATGGAAAAAATGTTGACTTGTTTGCTCTTAAGTGAGAAATCGGATGCTTTATTATTTTAGTGACAGGACACGTAACATTTTAATAGGTATCGAGTTAAGTGTTAACAACTATTAAGTATTCTGTGGAGTTAAGTGAATTGAGTGAGATTAGACTAGTTTTTATCGCGTTTTCGTGTTTTTTTGTTTTGTTTGTAGGTGTATCAATTAATAATTATGCCTCGTTACTCCTACTCAGCTTCGGAATACACCGACATGGTTTTAATTTACGGGGAGTGTCACAGAAATGCCGCTTTGGCTATACGGACATACCGAGAGAGGTATGGGAACAGTCGAGTTTGTCCGACAAACGGGCGCACGATTGTTCAAGCTGTCCAAAGGTTGCGAGAAAATCGATCCTTAATCCCGCATGTGGATAGTGCTCCTCCACGTGTAAGAGTGGCCCTTGAGGAACAAATTTTAAATTATTTTGAACGCAACCCAACGTCTAGTTTGCGTAGGGCAGGTCGACATTTTCGTGTTAACCATAAAACTATTTTAAAAATTTTAAAACGCGACAAACGGAAGCCGTATAAGTACAAGAAATTGCATGCGTTGTTACCTAGAGACAAGCCAGTAAGGGTACACTTCTGTCGCTGGATAGAAACAAAACATTTCGAGAATCCCGATTTTCTGTACAATGTGATGTGGACCGATGAAAGTACTTTTACAAGGAATGGTTTATGGAACAGACAGAATCTTCGATACTGGAGCCGCGTGAATCCGCGTCTAGGACGGGAGACTTCGCACCAGTACAGATTTGCTGTCAATGTTTGGGCTGCCATTCACAGAAATACCATAATTGGTCCGGTTTTTATCGAAGGAAATTTAAATGCCGAAAAGTTTCTGGAACTCCTCAACGGACCCGTTTCCGAGTACACGGATGAGCTTTCGCTAGATGTTTACAGGCAGATGTGGTACCAGTTAGACGGAGCACCAGCTCATTCAGTGGTGAGTGCAAGAGAACGTTTATCTGAAATGTTTGGACAGCAGTGGATTGGCCGTTATGGACCAACGCGATGGCCCGCCAGGTCCCCTGACCTTACGCCATTGGATTTTTTCTTGTGGGGTCACATCAAAAATGAAGTGTACGCAACAGCTGTTGAATCTGTGGATGATTTAAAAGATAGGATAATCTTATCTTTCAATAAATTAAAATACATGGCTGCGAATGGGGACCTCTTGTCAGACGTCAGAAATAACCTCTTACGACGTTGCAGTTTGTGTATTAGAGTTAATGGCGGCCATATCGAAAAAAGAAAAATTTAGTAACGTACCTACTTAGCTAAGTGATGTGAACAGTAATTCAGATAGTGATTAATAATTTAATTAAAAAATAACCAGCGGATTAGACGTGTCTGATTGTTTGGTGAATAGTCTGTGATTTAGTGTAATTGTTTTACTGAACATTAGCCAAAAGATCAAGTTGCTACAGGCCTGCGTTGTTGCCGCTCTGACCACAGGTTAGTGAACCAATATTTATAAATGGTGTTTTATTTTGTATTCAGTTTTATGCCATTTAGTTTGTTTGAAAATATTTTTTTTTCTGTTTTGAGTTTTGGATTTTTTTGATGGTGTAGAATTATTCCTATGAACTAGCATTACGCGTGTTTTCATTTAATGTCGTATTGTCTTCTCCACCCTGTATATATAGCAACCCTGTATTATGGAATGACCCTACAACGCGACCTGTTTTGCATAACACGGCTTGTGTGTATACTGAACCGTAGAACGCAACCCGTGTAAATACCGGCCGTAGAACGCGACCCGTGTGTATATTGATCGTAGAACGAGGTCTTTTTGCAAGTAAATGGACGCATAAAGCTGCCTATTTGCATGTATACTGATCGCAGAACACGGCTTGTGTGTATACTAGCCGTAGAACGCGACCTGTGTGTATATTGATAGTAGAACGAGGCCTTTTTGCATGTAAATTGACGCATAAAGCTGCATATTTGCATGTATACTGATCGCAGAACACGGCTTGTGTGTATACCAGGGACCGAAACCGGTATGATCAATACGGGTATTTTTTCGGTAACAACCTTTTTTTCTTTTACAGGTAATTTTAAAGATTACCTTTATTATTAAAAGTGAATACATAACCAGTATTAATACCGGTTACCGAAATAAAAATTACCCCTATCTTGCACACTTCACACGTGCCGTCGGCTATAGTCACAGGGCGCGCATCGTATGTGCGTTTGACAAAGAGTCGTTATCTTTAGTTAACCGGTATTAAAACGGTAACCTGAATAGAGGTTACATTTTTCTTCGGTCTGGTTACCCAGATAGCGGTTACCTAAGTCTGAAAAATAACCAAAATTCTTCAATACCGGTACCGTAATTTATAAAGGTTTTCGGTCCCTGGTGTATACTCGCCGTAGAACGCGACCCGTGTGTATATTGATCGTAGAACGAGGCTTTTTTGCAAGTAAACTGTTCGCAGACCGCGACTTTGTGAGTATACTGACCATAGAACGCGATCCTATAGATAGGTGGTTCAAGTACGAAAGCGTACAGTCCGTCTGGCGTGCGCTGCTGTATGTACTGTAGCCCGTAGTCGCACATTGCGCCCGCGCATGTTCGAAGAGATTTGCGTTCACTCTCGCTGCATAGCTGTAAAAAAGAATATCATATTAAAAAAACTTGAGAAGTCAAGGGACACCCGGAACGAAGTTAACAAAAATAATCGTCGCAACACCACACTGTTCAATGCGAAATAGAAAGACGAAACGAAAATATCTGGCTTGCTTTCTATTAGAGAGAGAGAGAGACAGAGAAACATGTGCACGCCGCAATAAGACAAGAGTCACGAGGAACGGGGGTTGAGTGAGGGGTACGGGGCGCGGGGTGCAGGCGCAAGGTGCGGGGCGAGACAAAAAAGTGTCGTGCCAACTTTTCGTAAGATTTTTTTCCGTCTAGCGCCCTTTCACAACGCGCGATAAGGAACTTCGTTCCAATAGTGTATTTATAAACAAATTAGCGGCCTGCCTCTGTTTTGCATAGAAGAACTATAAACAACTTTCATACATCTTTTTAATTAATGAAAATTTAAACATATGACAAGTATTACGGGCTCCACAGCACTATGCCTGACCTTGAGTCCGTGATTCAGCTAGCCTGACAGTGTCCATTTTTAAAGACACCGTGTGATAAGATGCAAAACGTCACTAAGAAGTCCGCATGTCTAAAAATCCAAGAAAAAAAAGGAAATGTGACGTTTACCAACCCACACTGCCACTCCCCCTCACAGGGAAAAGGACTCTGTCTCAGCAGTAAGAACATTATATTTTGAATATACTTCGTTCGGCAATGGGGAAGTATATCCGGTCAAAGCTAATTGTAGATGGCGCCACCATAGCTAGGTCCCAATCCGACCAATGAGGTAGTACTATTTTGATTTACCTATAAGATTGAACCAATGACGATGATGGGAACTGTTATATCGTATTTAGAGTAAGTAATTAATTAATACACTCCACAATAATGTACGTCCTTTATTTCAATAATCATAAACACAGAGCACACCATAAACCACAGACTAAATATTACCACAGACTACAACAGGAACTAGCTATACTAGCGCCATTAGTTCCCCAGTTGCCTTCCCCATTCAAAAGGGTTTAATAGTCCAAGAGCTACTGAACCCTCCAACTAACGGTCTTCCTGTAAGGTTGAAAATTTGTACACGTAATATTTATAGCATGCTAAGAGCAATAGCGACGACCTGGCAGGCGTCAGCCGTGCACATCATTAGACAATTTAATTTTCCAAGTGCAAAAAAAAATTAAAAAAAAACTTGTTCCTGTAAGCTTAAACATTTAACAGGATGTAGTTTATTTATTGTAAATCTTGGAAAAAAAATGACAGGCGATTACAAGGTGCACAAGTATGTGACAGGCGAATTGAAAAGTGCAAAGTTGATGGGGAAAAATAAACTTTCTCCTGTAAGATCAAAATTATCTCGCGTTTTGCTAAACTGATTTTGATGCCGTTTTCAGAAAAGTGTGTATCACTTCCCAGAATTTGATCCTTATTAGCAACACTATCGAATAGTGTAATAATACAGGCTGTGATTTTTTTTCCAAAATCAGCGGGTTCGATTCCTGGCCAGGTTTATTGATTTTTCTAAAATCCAACGATGCAGTTTTATTTTCGTCAAAATCGGCCTCGAGATTCCTTTCAACGTTTTTCGATATTATTCATTTTTTCGGAGATAGCCATCCACGCCCACTTGAAAAATTCACCCTGTATATTAAAACCTTTCTCGGAATGTAACGCACACTTTTCTGAAAACGGCATCAAAATCAGTTTAGCAAAACGCGAGATAATTTTGATCTTACAGGAGAAAGTTTATTTTTCCCCATCAACTTTGCACTTTTCAATTCGCCTGTCACATACTTGTGCACCTTGTAATCGCCTGTCATTTTTTTTCCAAGATTTACAATAAATAAACTACATCCTGTTAAATTTTTAAGCTTACAGGAACAAGTTTTTTTAAATTTTTTTTTTTTTTTGCACTTTGGAAATTAAATTGTCTAATGATGTGCACGGTTGACGCCTGCCAGGTCGTCGCTATTGCTCTTAGCATGCTATAAATATTACGTGCACAAATTTCCAACCTTACAGGAAGACCGTTAGTTGCAGGGTTCAGTAGCTCTCCAGCTATAAAACTGGCTTACTTGCTGCTTTAATTTAGCATTATCAATATTGTTACTTGCCTGCACATTAGCAGTTCTTAAATGCGGCGCTAACAGATAGGGCAGCAGTGGCAGTACATCCAACTGCAGTGCCAGGCGACTACTGCACACTGCAGGAGAACTGCCACGTAGCACTGATGATACTATACTTTCTAGTTCCACTTTTTTACGGTACATCTGTGGAAGATACAACGAAAGTTAGGATGCTTGCACACGGCGCATGTAACCCGCGCAAGTAAAGGTGCGGGTCACCCGCGCGAGTAACATGTGCAAGCTACTTGATCAAGTTACCCGCGGGGTGCTTATACACGGCGCATGCTACTCGCGCAATTAACGGTGCGGGTTTGCGGTTTACCCGCGCAAGTAACATGCGCAAGCTACTTGATCAAGCTACCTGCGGGGTGCTTGTACACGGCGCATGTAGCTTGAACATGTTGAGGTACTTACGCGGGTTACATGCGCCATGTACAAGCAGCCTTAATAATAAGCCTGGTGTTCAAAATTTTCTTTTTTTTCTACATTCGTAGCATAGCTGGAAATGCAAAAAAGTATTTGATGCAAGATTTTTACGTACCGATGTTAATACTAGTTTAATCTGCGTCACAAATGATTTGATTCATGAATGCTTTGCAATCCTCTACTTTAGTATGATTGCAAGAAATTACAAGCTGTAAAAAATACGCTTCGTTTTTTTTTTATATATACAATGAGTTAGCTCTTGGCTTCAACCTAGGTTCGAAACAAATATATAATATCTAAAATGGAGCAAGTTTCCTAACAGGTACTGGCCAACCAAACACACAGTTTTGTAATGTACAAGGTGTTAGACTCCTACGGAATAATGTTGCCAGGCACTACCGCTGCCAGTAGAATAATTATTACAGGTTACAAATGTCTTAACACAAAAGTTCCGTACTTGAAGTATTTACAGCGTTTACGGAAAATGAAAAAGAGTCTCTAGTGCAGGTAAGGGTTTTTTTTTTCATCAAATTATCGTCAGAGTTCCCGTTTACAGCTTGGCCAGAACGTCTTGAAACGGAACTAATCTTTTTGTTTGCTGACAAAGTTTTAAAATCTTTGATACTTTATGTAAACAAAAACGCAGGTTTGTTAGATTTATTATTGTGCCATAAAACAAACGTAATAAGTGAAAATAAATAAAATAATTTAAAGTGCTGGTAGCGAGAGCATAGTGGCGACTTCCGGTCTTCTACTGTTTTTTACCAAGCTGTACTTTACGTCACAAAAACGTAAAAAGACAGGCCTCCGGTAGTCTGTGGTGCCGTTGCACGGGAAGGACTGCTAGGAGATATATTCCATCCAGTCCAGCTCACCTCCTGCGCCTGCCAGGGGAACTTCACCCTGTGCGGGGTCCGGGTGGCGAGCGCGGCGTGCCACGCGCCCGCACACAGCGGCAGCGCGCCGTACAGCGAGTAGTTCTGGTGACGGACCGTCCAGCTGGTGAGCACGTCCTGCAGCACCAGCCACGACAGGGTCTGCACTGCCACCAGGAGCCGACCGTCCACTCGCGCTGTCAGGTAGTTCTCGAATATTCCGTCTGCTAGTCTGTGGAGGGATATGGTTTAATGTAATTTTAACAATATCAAGTAATTTTTTCTCAATGGGGTTGTAACGCAAAGATATTGTAGATGGCGCCACCATAGAGTAGTCCTAATCCGATCAATTTTGAAGTACCTTTAAGATTCTTTCTCAACATTTGCTGTGCCCTGACAGGGTCTACAACGGATCTTAGCTCTATGCTCTTTGTAACATCTTTTTTGTACCTTGTGGAATGCAAATAAATGAATATGAATATGATTTGAACTGATTTGAACCAATAACGATGCTAGGAACAAACTATACTAGCGCCATTAGTTCCCCAGTGTTGCCATCCCCATTTTTCACAAAAAAAAAGATATAATAAATACGATAACGGTAAATTTTCTTGGGTTAAATTGTGGATAAAAATCATATTCAAGGACTTGACCATTCCAGGATTTTATCAAACGTTTTGTTGGAAAACTTGTTTTTTTTTTTCTAGTAGTGTAGCAACATACAGAGACACCATTCCGGACGCCGACATTTTTTAAAATAATATCAACAGCTTATGAAAATATGGATTCATGTTTTTAAATAGACTGTAACATAAAATTACAGCTTGACATAAAAATGTAGAAAACCGGAAAGGCACTTTGAATGTTTTTTTTTTTTTACTTATTACGTTAGTTTTATGGCACAATAATAAAACTAACAAACCTGCGGTCTTTGTTTACATCAAATATCCAAGATTTTAAAACGTTGTCAGAAACAAAAAGATTAGTTCCGTTTCAATCCGTTCTGGCCAAACTGTATATATCACGGTTTTTTATTCATTTCTATTACTCAATTTTCATCATCAGCCTATTAAATGTTCCCACTGCTGGGACACAGGCCTCCTCTCTGTGAGAGGGAGTGGGCCATAATTCACCACGCGGGCCCAGTGCGGATTGGTGGATGTCACATGTCTTCGAATTTTTGGTTCTAGGACATGCCGGTTTCCTCACGATGTTTTCCTTCACCGTTCTGAGAGCAGTGGTGATGAAATAAATTACACAAAGTAATGCACCTGCCGGGATTCGAACCCACGACCTACAACTCGTAAGTCGGGGCCAATACCTCTGGGCCACCACTGCTCTCAATTTTAATTTTGTTCAATATCAGTGATTGGCATTTCAATTTGAGCGGGTTATTTTTAATCTAGGTACTTTTATTATGTGAACAGCTAAGGAGTGGAATTCTCTGCCAGCATCTGTATTTCCCGACAGCTATAACCTTGGGGTCTTCAAGTCAAAAGAGAACAGGTTACGTCTAGGCAAGCGTCCTTCACCGTCGACCATAATCTTCGCCTACCATCGGGCGAGATAGTGGTCAAAAAAAAAAAAAACCATAGCATTCGACTGGAAAAAAAGTCACCACAAGTGTTTCGTTAGTTGTTTTGTTAGTCACGCTAAGGCTACCGAAAAGCGTTCAAACGAGGAATAGATCATTTCAGCTTGCAGGTGTGGGTGTATAGCCTAGTTGGTTAAGGCGTCTGTAGTACCTATCCAGAAGACGCGGGTTCGAACGAATCCCATTTGCAATCTGAAATTTTTCTTTCCTCATACATCATCTTCACCCTAAGGCTTTAATTAGAAATACCTGTCTTGATAACTCACCTATCGTATTCCCCAGCAGCTTGTATGGTCTTGAGAACAGCTCCAGGTTCCTTGTCGTTGGTTGTGAAGATAGCTTGTAGCGCCTGCAGGATGCTCTTGTGACAATCTTTAGTACCGATCGCTACATTCTCCACGTCTTCCATGCATAACTGGAAATATAGGGAAAATTTTTAGGCAATTGGCGAGCTAGTAATTAAAATCGGCCAAGTAAGACTCGGGGCTATAGAATGCCCAAGCCTGCCGGGTTCGCGGGAATTACCTCATTGATCACGGAACATAAAGTATTTTTATCAGTTGTCCCCATAACACCAGCTCTGCTTAGCTTGGAACTAGATGGCGTTGTGTGATATCACACACTTTTGCCTTGGGTGAGATTTGAACCCGTCATGGGTTCGATCCCCATTCCAGCATAGTAGTCAGGGTCACTAACCACTAGACTAACAGGCCTGTCAAAGTCCGACCTACAAGTAGTGTTTTTGGGTCTGGGTGTTTGTTTATGTCAGTTTCTATGTTTGCAAACGCATCCCCCACGACACAGGAAAAATTCCTAGTGTAGGGCAAAGTTTAAAAAAAAAAGTTCCAATTTGACAGGTGTGTCGTCAGTAGAAGGCAACGACGATATAATACTAGACTCCTAATAACAGGGGACCGATGTCTGTCAACACATTAAGCAAAAAAGTCATATCCCTCTCATTTCGACCACTCCTGTGAGCCGTAAACATACGTTGAGACAGCACAGACCTTGAGTTAGCCAACGCAGTACCCCGTCCCCCTCGCTTACGTAGTACCTAAGCGAGTTGACAGAATAGTTTTTGTTCCTTAGATCGTGTGTGCGGAGTCTAGTATTATATCGTCGTTGGTAGAAGGTGAGCTTCTTAGTTGGATAGCACTATACTAGTAATGGGACTATAGCAATGTGTTGTTTACCTGATCCTTATCCCTGGCCTTGATGAAGCTGAGCACCTGTATGGCGGCCCGCACGTCTCCCTGCACGCGGCCCGCCAGCGCCGCTAGCACGTGCGGACGGGCCGACAGACCCTCGCGGGCACACACCAGGGACAGGCGGGACGATAGGCGGCTGATGGACACGCCGCCTACTTGCACGATCAGGGCTACAGGCCTGGAATTAAAACAGTCATTAATTTAGTTACAATCAGCCTCCCACTAGTTGGACCGACGATATCGTGAGAGTCGCGGGCATTCGATGGATGCAAGTGGCGAATGTGGAGGAGGAAGAGCAGTGGTGGCCCAGTGGTATCGATCCCGACTTACGAGTAGTAGGTCGTGGGTTCGAACCCCGCCAGGCGCATGACTTTGTGTAATTTATTTCATAACCACTGCTCTCAAGACGGTGATGGAAAACATCGTGAGGAAACCGGAACCAAAAAATTCGAAGAAATGTGACATCTAGCAACCCACACTGGGCCCGCGTGGTGGATTATGGCCCACTCCTTCTCACAGAGAGGAGGCCTGTGTCCCAGCAGTGGGAACATTATTGGCTGATGATGATGAAGTGGCGAATTGTCGGTGTCGGTGGTCTTAGGCCCGGTATCCTCCAAAGCGGAGAGGAGAGATGTGTTTGAATAACCAATCAGATGTCAACTGAAGCTAAGCGGAGAGGAGATGTGGACATTTGATTGGCTATTCAAACACACCTCCTCTCCTCTCCGCTTTGGTTACCAGACCTAAGGGGGCCTATAAATGAGTGGGGAGTGGTAGAGGAAAATCAGCGGGTTCGATTCCTGGCCAGGATTATTGAATTTTCTAAAATCCAATGATGCAGTTTTCGTTTTCGTCAAAATTGGCCTCCAGACTCCTTTTAACTTTTTTTTATATTCCTCATAGTTTACGATAGCCAACCACGCCCAGTTGAAAAATTCACTCTGTATAAAAACGCGGCATTAAGTGAAGTCATAGAGCGAGAGCCTGTGAACCCCAGACCTACGTCATTTTATAAAAGCTGAAAGTTTGTCAGCGGATGCTCCCAACACTGGTAAAAACGATGGACGATTATGGAGTTTGGGTAATAGTGGCTTTGGCAGGTAAACGGTACTGAAGGTGCGTAAAATGTAAGTTAACTTACGTCATAGTATAAAAGCTGATTTTTATATATAATACTCGGGTAGTAAGTAGATGATGTTTCCTCAGCAGCCAGACACTTATCATGGTGGCAACCCCTTGCCAGACACCCTTAATGTTCAAGAAATTATATAAGTTTACTTACGTCATAGTATAAAAGCTGATTTTTATATATAATACTCGGGTAGTAAGTAGATGATGTTTCCTCAGCAGCCAGACACCTATCATGGTGGCAACCCCTTGCCAGACACCATTAAAGTTCACGAAATTATAATTTAACTTACGTCATAGTATAAAAGCTGATTTTTATATATAATGCTCAGGTAGTAAGTAGATGATGTTTCCTCAGCAGCCAGACACTTATCATGGTGGCAACCCCTTGCCAGACACCATTAAAGTTCACGAAATTATAATTTAACTTACGTCATAGTATAAAAGCTGATTTTTATATATAATGCTCAGGTAGTAAGTAGATGATGTTTCCTCAGCAGCCAGACACTTATCATGGTGGCAACCCCTTGCCAGACACCCTTAATGTTTAAGAAATTATATAAGTTTACTTACGTCATAGTGTAAAAGCTGATTTTTATATATAATACTCGGGTAGTAAGTAGATGATGTTTCCTCAGCAGCCAGACACTTATCATGGTGGCAACCCCTTGCCAGACACCATTAAAGTTCACGAAATAAATAATTTTACCTACGTTATAGTATAAAAGCTGATTTTTATATATAAAAGTAGTAATTAGATGATATTTCCTCATTAGCCAGACACTTAACATAGTGGCAACCCCTTATCAGACATCATTAAAGTTCACGAAATTATAATTTTACTTATGTTATAGTATAAAAGCTGATTTTTATACATAATACTCGGGTAGTAAGTGGATGATGATTTCTCATTAGCCAGACACTTAACATAGTGGCAACCCCTTGCCAGACACCATTAAAGTTCACGAAATTATAATTGTTTATACTATAACGTAAGTAAAATTATAATTTCGTGAACTTTAATGATGTCTGGTAAGGGGTTGCCACTATGTTAAGTGTCTGGCTAATGAGGAAATATCATCTAATTACTACTTTTATATATAAAAATCAGCTTTTATACTATGACGTAAGTAAACTTATATAATTTCTTGAACATTAAGGGTGTCTGGCAAGGGGTTGCCACCATCATAAGTGTCTGGCTGCTGAGGATACATCATCTACTTACTACCCGAGTATTATATATAAAAATCAGCTTTTATACTATGACGTAAGTTAAATTATAATTTTGTGAACTTTAATGGTGTCTGGCAAGGGGTTGCCACCATGATATGTGTCTGGCTGCTGAGGAAACATCATCTACTTACTACCCGAGTATTATATATAAAAATCAGCTTTTATACTATGACGTAAGTAAACTTATATAATTTCTTAAACATTAAGGGTGTCTGGCAAGGGGTTGCCACCATGATAAGTGTCTGGCTGCTGAGGAAACATCATCTACTTACTACCCGAGTATTATATATAAAAATCAGCTTTTATACTATGACGTAAGTTAACTTACATTTTACGCACCTTCAGTACCGTTTACCTGCCAAAGCCACCATAACCCAAACTCCATAATTGGCCCATCGTCTTACCACTGTTGGAAGCATCCGCTGACAAACTTTCAGCCTTTATAAAATGACGTAGGTCTGGGGTTCACGGGCTCTTGGGCTATCATTATCATCATCATCAGCCTATTAATGTTCCCACAGCTGGGACACAGGCCTCCTCTCTGTGAGAGGGATTGGGCCATAATCCACCACGGGCCCAGTGCGGATTGGTGGATGGTTGAAAACATCGTGAGGAACCAAAAATTCGAAGACATGTGTCTTCGAATTGAGAGACAAATTTCATATAAAAAATACTTACTGTCAGTCGCGAGCTGCAACGCTCTCTATCGCACGATCGGGGTTTTTTCAACACGTGAGAGGGACAGTACGAGTTTTTCTAAATACCTATTTTTTGAAATGGCAGCAGCTATTCTATCCTCTTAAGTGAAGTAGCACAAAACAATAAGGTTATTACCTCAAAGGCCTCAATGAGGTAGCATACAAGTCATTACAGATGGCGATGACGGGTCTCTTCAGCGGCTGTTGCTTCGATTTCTTCTTGCCTTCCGTCGCCGCGGCCGTGCACCAACGTACTAGCAGCTCCACTGTTGGGAGTGGGGCGCCGTCTATCTCGTCTGTAATTATAAAACAATTTATTGATAGAATAGACTATAGTTGGTGCCAGTTAAGATGGCAATTGCGGACATTGACCCCTACCTAATAAGTCCTCGTATAATGACACAAGCTCAGAATTAGCTTTTTTATAAAATACCAAACAAATTAGTAAGTATATTGTAAGGATAGAAGTATTTAAGTATTCATAAAATATCAAAATGGTAAAAATATTTCACTTAAACCTAAGATTTTATATTACATATTTTTATATTTAAGACTCAAAAGTAAACACTGTCATTTCACAGAAAAATGCTAATTCTGATCTTATGTCATCATACGAGGACTTAGGTAAAGGTCCATTGACCTTTACCTAGCGGTCATTACCGCTATTGCCATCTTAACTGGCACCAACTATAGTTGGTAGCATTAATAACAACATACTGGCTACACTGGCGGACAAAATTAATGGGCCCTTCATCAGGCATGTGCGCATTGGCGTACATGTCGCCAATCAAATTAAGTATCTCAATTTTATATACTAACAATAGGTTAAGATTTTACTAACACTATATGGATCAATGGTCTGAAATAAATAAATTATTATAAATTATCTACTAAATATAAAAATAAGTCGGGTTTTCCTTCCTGACGCTACAACTCCAGAACGCACGAACCGATTTCCACGGTTTTGCATTCGTTGGAAAGGTCTCTGGCTCCGTGAGGTTTATAGCAAAGAAAAAAACGATGCCATCTGGTGGAGAAACGGAGTTCGCCGGGTTTGCTAGTTATTAATAAAAGTGCCAAATATGTAAGTAAGATGGAATAAGGGAAGGAAGATGATGATGAGCATTTGACTCAATGAGCTAAACAAAAGAATATAATGAAAAATTATAAGTGCGTGACCACATACCTTTATAATCCTAATGTTTGTTTGCAAAGAGAAAATAAAAGAAAGCAGTAAGCAAATTTAATCTAAACTAATAATATTTAGAGGAAAGATTTGGATTTTTGTGTGTGTATGTTTGTAATTAATTAACTCAAAAATTAGTGTGCCGATTTAAAAAAAAAAAACACTGTTATATAGCTATATATCATGTCTAGCCGTGCGAAGACGGGACGGGCCGCTAGTTTAGGTATGTATTTATAAAAAGACAATTGGTTTTTGCGAAGAACTTTTATAATAACTCCGTAATCCATACGTTATTAAATTCAAAACCTGAAAAGTTTATTTGGATGAACGCGAAATCTCTGGAACAACTGCTCCAAATTGAAAAAAAAAAAATCTGTTGGATAGTCTATTTATCAATAAAGGCTATAGGCTATTATAATATTACATTACGACTAATAGAATCGAAGCAGCGGCTAAAGCCGCGGGGAATAGTAAGTGTTAATAATTTCCATACTGCATTGAATGGCTCGACTGGCCTGTTGGTCTAGTGGTTAGTGACCCTGACTGCTATGCCGGAGGTAGTGGGTTCGATTCCCACCCAGGACAAATGTTTCTGTGATGAGCACGATCATTTGTTCTGTGTCTGGGTATAATTTATCTATAAAATTATGTATTTTTTTAAATTATATAAGTATGTTTATCAGTTGTCTAGTACCCATAACACAAGCTCTGCTTAGCTTGGGACTAGATGGCATTGTGTGATAGTTGTGGAATATTATTATTATTATTGAACAATAAATACAGACCTAATATCAAGCAGTTGGGTCGCCTCTCTGCGTCGAGGACAGATCTCATGAGGGTGGCACTCTGCAGTGCATTGCGGAACGCTTCCGTGCTGCGCTCGTCCGATGCGTTCAGTTCCACAGGTCTGTAACCTGAAAAAAAAAAACAAAAAAAAAATTTTTTTTTTTTGCCCGGCAGTGCTGTACCTTTGGGAAGCGGTCGCCTCCTTCTGCGAAGCAATAATACTCGCGAAGGAGGTGGGCCGCGTGCGAGAGAGGACAGTGTCCTCCCTCCGCCCCACCCGCGGTGGTGGACGCCTTCGGTGACGGACGTCGCTAAACGATCTCCGGCCACCGTAGTCTCGGAAATGCGGGCAGCGGGTAAAGGGCAACTCGCTGCCCGACCATGGACCATGCCCGGATCGACGGCGCGATGTGTCCCACGCGCGCCTCAAAGAGCGTCAGCATAATGACGGGGCCCCCCTCTCAGAGGGCCAAAGCCTGCCGGGGTCGCGGGATTATTTCCTTACCGTGACCCCAAAACATAAAGGGCTATTGAAGGACACCGTGGATTTTAGTCAGTAGAAGTCTGACAGTCCGCCCTGACCGGGGTGGGAGGACTCATTTGATGATTTTACGGGGGTACGCAATTTTCAATTCTGATTGGTAATTTTAAAAAAAATGATCGTATAAGATAGAATAAGAAGGGCAAAATAATGGGAGTCCATAACCCTGCAGTGGGTAGCAGGACTCTTCAAAGGACAGTCGGTAGTCATGGCGTAAAAAGCAACCAAAGGAACAGGGAAGAATGACACATTGGATTATATGAAATCTCAAAATAAAAGGCCTGCAGAGGGAAATTCAAGATAGAATTAGGTAATTTTAGTACTTGCATAAAGTTGTTGATATTTATATGGATCTTCCCTGGATTTCTAATAGACAATCTCATGTGGAAAACAGTACAACAAATAAATAATAATAATAATAACATCAGAGATAGATTACGACAAATAAATTGTATAAAAGTAAATAACTTTTTTTTTATAAATCATGGGATTTTCCCACTTTTTTTCTGCTCTTTAAAAGTAATTCCGGGATTTGGGGCAGACCCACTTTATTCTTTCGGGGTATGAATTCAATGTAAGGGTGCTCCCACATCTATCGACGCGGAATCGGCTTTTTCTGTCGCCCCTTCTCTTTCTGTCGCTTAGAACTGCCATTTGCTAGACCGAGACAATGCGATAGCCCGCGGCCGCGTCGAGGATTCCGTCGCGTGCTATCGCATTATGCTTTCTGTCTCGGTCTAGCAAATGGCAGTTCTAAGCGACAGAAAGAGAAAGGGCGACGGAAAAAGCCGATTCGGCGTCGATAGGTGTGGGAGCACCCTTATGGTTATTAAACATACCAGCTATCCTCGCCAACAGATGAGCCAGCGTGGTCTTCCCGACCCCGGGCGGGCCGCACAGCAGCGCCACCTTGTGGTGCGGCCGGCCGTCCTCGTCTATCTCTGGTTCTTCCTCCTTCTTGCCCTTCCACTTGTTGGTCAGCTGGAACTGGCCAGCTTTCTTACTGAAGGTGGTGCGTTGTTGTGGTTCCTTGGTCTTTACTTCTTTTTTGAAGACTATCTGTGGATGTCAGGGCATTCTGAGTTAGGAGGTTGATTATTATCATTAACAAAATATACATAATTTGTTTCTGATGGCATTTCTTCGAGTAATGGGTGACTTGCCGTCCGATCAGGGACCTTGCGCGTCGTTTTTTGGTCCTCTATCGAGGCTTCCGTGCTCTACGCGCGTCTCAAAGAACTGGCAATCTGACGGTGCAGTAATAGAGGACCAAACAACTGCTGGGGTCATGGGACTGTAAAACGGGTAACCGTAAACCTGAACCGTAGAGGGCTATTAAAGGAACACGGTGGATTTTAGTCAGTAGAAGTCTGAAAGTCCCTTCTGGTTCACCCAGGGTGGAGGACTTATCGATGATATGACCAGACAAAAGGCTGGTCTTTTAGGGGTGAATTTGACATGTCTCTTGCCTGTTCCTTTCCTAAGAACACCCTACTTCTAATAACCTATCACTTTCTGACTTACAAACTCAGTTTCTGTTTATATAACATCATGCTAAGGTTCTCGAATGGAGATCACGCACCGGCAAGCGCAGCGTCGGACGTCCACCCACTAGGTGGGCAGACGATCTTGTGAAGGCCACAGGATCTCGCTGGATGCAGGCCGCTTACAACCGGTCCTACTGGAAGTCCAAAGGGGAGGCCTATGTTCAGCAGTGGACTTCTTACGGCTGATATGATGATGAACTAATAATTTGTCTTCATTAGCATTCTGGAAACCATTTTTCTTACCTTGTCCCACAAATGCAGCCAATGCAGCAGGGCCCTGTTCACTGGCTCTTCGGACAGCAGGTCTAAGTAGGACTGTGGCCGGTACTTGTCCACCCAGAGCATGTTGTTGTTGACATCTGCATCCATGTCCGGCAGAGGTTGGGAAGCAGCTTCTTCTGATATCAGACGCTGCTGTTTCTCTTCTAGCTGAAAAGATAAGCGAAATTGATTTTGGGCAAGCAATTCAAAATTTTAAAAAGCAGAGAAACAATAAAACTTCCTACAAAAAAGTTTTTTTTTAAACGTTTTAAGCACAAACGCCTTGAACAACTACTTGTAGATCATACTAGAATTTGCTTCGTGCGAGAATCGAAGCAGCAACAGCGCAGTAGTCGCTGAGCCACTACGCTAACCATGCTGTCAAATTCAACTTACAATCTTCCGAGCTTCCACCCAAGTGCTAGCATAACTAGCACGTAAAGACATCTGCTCAGCACTGGTGTCCAGGGAACTCTCCCTGGACTCTTCAGACTCTAGCCTGACATACACTCGGTCTCCATCTGCGTTTGTGAGCGGGAGGAAAGCCCATCTGGAAAGTATTGCGAGGAGAGATGTAGAAAACACTACCTTAAAAATTGATTTAGTTTCAAAGATTAGTAATTTAAAAACTGTTGATAACATAGTAAGTTAGACTAGTATTATGTCTATCTTCTGTTATGTTTATTTCTAGTGTGTAACTGTTTGTTTTCCCAAACTAATAAATAAATAAATAAAACCATAAAATTAATATATTATGTAAATGTTCTCAAATCAATCACATTAATTCACATATTAGATTTCACTTAATTTTAAACAAAACTAAGGACTGATACTGAGATCTGTAACAGTCTTCTGAGCTCATTTATATTATAATTAAATTACAATTTGTATGAAATACACCAAATATTAGTACCTCATTTACAGTCTTACCACAACAAAGGTAAACATTAAATTGTTGAACACTTGTCTAAAAACACTGTCAATTCACTTTTCAGTAACATACACGCAAGTTGTTTTTTATTAACACTTTTTTAGACAACTGCATAACAGATATTCTTAAGCTATCTTCAAATTACAGGAGAAATTTACAGTGTGGGCATTGTTTTGGAAAAAAAATACCTTGGTATATTTAGAGACAAATTATCCTTAGCCCTATACCCAGATCTGCCACCAAGCCTCCTACCACTGGGCTCCAACAGGATCTGCTTTAACCGTCTCCCTTCCAGGATCTTCTCAATCAAATCCATGTCATTCTCTTCGTCAGTCTTCTGTCTCTTACTCGGTAACTCTACTTCATTGAAGTCTATGTCTCCAATGTCTCCAAAGAGCTCATCTGCAGTTCTTTTACTTGATACCGGAGTAAATTCTTCTATCGTTTGAAGGTTTGGAGTCAGCGAGATGTCTGTGCTTTCAGTGGCTATTGAGTTGGGTATTGTGGTGGTTGCTGGTGGTATGTGGTTGGTGATTTTTTGGTCTGGCTTCTTGGCTATGGGACTTGAGAAGTCGAGACTGCGTTTGGCTGGTAGCGCTTTCTTTTTAACTATGTTTGGTTCTGAAAAATGAAAGCTTTCGTATTATGTTGGTACTTTGAATTTATACTTTATTTTTAAATATAATTAGGAAGGAGAATGGTTTTACCCAGTTAGAATAGGAGTTAATTCATGTAAGTTTTATTTCATTTTATTCAACATTAGGTTCGCTTTTGACTGAGATGGTAGGCGATGACGTTGATGATCTGAACCTAATAAGACTGGAAGTCTACTCTGTAGGTATCTACCAGCTTAATATTCAATAATATAGTAATTGATACCTATATTTAGCGTATGGAAGAAGAAAGTTTTAGTTATAAAAACTAACCTAAAACAAAACTTATTGGACTTTTTTAAAGCTTGTAAAGGCTAAAGGGCAAAGATATCTACGTTACCTATATCACCATCATCTTCTTTAAGCATTTCCAGTTCATCAGCGTACATCAGCTCGTATTCTTCATCTGGATCTGGATAGTCACCCATTTTGCCGGTAAAACTTACAACAATCAAAAAACCAAGGTGGAAATATTATATTAACCGCTTCTTTGTATTACTTGATATCTAAAAAATGGAATATAAAGGTGTTTTGCGTCCGTAATTAATTGATACCTTTTAAAAACAGAAAAAATTAAAACTTTGTTTTGGTGTCACAATAGACATTTTTTTTTTTTTTCATTTGCCTCAGAATTGACAGTTGACACTTGCTTGACAGCAACCGTCAAAAATCATAAAGACAATAGCATATTTTTTTGCTGGGAATCTAGGCTTTTGAGATTTACAATTTATTATAGATTTTATTCATATGCATGGACCAAAAAAAAAGGCGGACGGAACTTCACTAAGAAACAACTGAAGCACCCATAGTAAGTCAGTGCGCTAATGTGGACAAGCCAGCACGCACACATTCACACCATAGTAAGTCGGCCGTCGGCCATTACGTTTCGAACGACGCTCGCTAGTTATTCGGCGTTATTTTGTCTAATAAAAATCAAAGTATGCCGTCATGTGTTGCAAAAAGTTGTCTAAACCATAGTAGTTCAATTAAAAAGCCAGGGGATCACTTTTCACAGTTAAGCATGTCATTTTGAAGCTTGTTTCTCGATTTCACGTCAATTTTAATAAACATCTCTAAATCAATCAGTGTTGCAACTATTTAAAGGTTCAAATTGTTTTAAAATTGGGAGATTTATATTTTATGTTACTATTTATCGTTATTGTATTCTTCTGTATTTTTACAGATTTCCCTCGGCAAATGATGCATGGAAAAATGATTGTATAAAAATAATAAGGGAGTGTAGACATGGAATAGGAATGTAAACGTGTAGGAATGGAACATAAAATAGCTTTATTTAAATATTTATAGCCGAAAAATACTTAAACATTCGTTTTCACCACTTAAGTAAATAGAAGGGATTTCTAGATGTGTCGATAGCAAAAGACAAGTCTACAAAAATTTGAATCAACAAAAGGGATTATAAAACTTTATTAACATTAAACGAGTTGTAAATATTTTAATACCTATCCAATGTGTTTTAATTATTTTACCTTTATTAAAAAAAAAAAGATATCCGTAACAAAAAAAAATGTAATTAAACTTAAGTTCAAGGGAGATCTTAATTAAATATTGTTAAAAATGGGTATTTTTTTCCTTCATCTGGCATCCCTATAGACACGCACACATATTTAAGCAGCCGCCATTGTGGTGCTTCACTTGTTTATTAGTGAAGTTCCGTCCGCCTTTTTTTTAGGTCCATGTTCATTATGGTCGTTTATCTCACATAATGGTGGGAAGGGTTCGCATCGGCGTCGGGAGGACGATGACTCGTCCTCGACAGCCGGTGGAACTTCAGGGAGCATTTCCTGCATTTGGCCCCAAAGCTGGACCGGCTAGCATCCGCCCTCAGTCGACTCCAGCCCAAACTCAGAGGGCCAAACGCCTGTACGACGCTGTACGCCGGTGTCGTGCGGTCCATGGCCCTCTACGGGGCCCCCGTGTGAGCCCTGAATGGGCGGGCCGCGTAAAGGAAACGACACGTCCTCTCTCCTCCCCAGTCGCAGTGGTAGACGCCCGGTGACAGACGTCATCTGACGATCTCCTGCCACCACAGACTAGGGGGTCAAAGCCTGCCGGGGTCGCGGGACTTATCAAACTATCGTGACGCTGGAACGTAAAGGGCTATTGAAGGACACCATGTATTTTAGTCAGTACGAGTCTGACAGTCCCTTCCGCCCTGCCCTGGGTCCCACCCAGACTCATTAATTGATGACTCTACCACGAAAAAAAAAACTTAGTTTTAACATCTCTCCTTTTCTTGAGATCGAAAACATTAATATTCTTTATGCTTTCATTTATGAGAACTACCAAAGGGTGGGTATGTCTGTCCATTAGTGATACCGAAGATTTGATTCAGTTATTGTGCTTCTTTTTCAGAAAAAGCACTAGAGTCAAAACTCAAAAGAGATCATTTTTTTGGGCCTTTTCTGAAAGTTCCGGCCAACGAAAAAAATTGATACCTATGGGTAGTATTAGTCATTTGGAGCAATAGTTACTATGGCACAAAAGTTGTAGGATTGCACTCGGCCAAGTTATACAAGTTCGAAGATTCATAATTTTCATACATTTTTTAATTTCTGAAAGTGCCGAGAAGCAGCAAATAATGATAAGTACTGCTAGAACTAGCGACCTTAAGCTATTTAACATAAAATATCATCACGCCTGTATTCCCTGAAGGGTTGGGTAGAGATGTACCCAATTAAAATGAATAAAAATCACTTTATTTTTTGTGAAAAGAAGTTAAAACATGTTAATATATATAAATCTGCTGGTGGGGCCAGCATCGGGAACAGAATCGAAGTTGCCTGTGGTAGGGATCTTGGAAGATAAACCTCCTAACAATAAATCCTGCCAAAATAACTGTTTTCTGAATCAACCAGGTTTTTTTGGCTAATAAAATCATCAAATTTGTGCTACGGTATCTTGCTAAGATAGTCCTGCGACCTGGTAGGCGCTTGGCTCTATATGAGCCACTGAAAGTTCCTTTAGACGCACGTGGAACACGACATACTGTCGTCCTGAGCCTGATCCTGGATAAGACAACTAGCTCCCCATTACTCACCGTACGTAGCTTGATTGAGATTTCGAGGGCGCCCTCTCCTTAACGTGCTCTGTCTCCTCCTTCACTGTCATTGCTGCTGCAGAAAACGTCAGACGTTTCTTCTGCAGCAGTAATGACAGCGAAGGAGAAAGGAGGCAGAACACATGAAGGAGAGAACACCCTCGAAATCTCAATCCAGCCGCGTACGGCGATTAATGGGGAGTAAGGACGATAGCATGTCGTGTTCCTCGCGCGCCTCATGGAGCTTTCAGAGGCCCTTATAGAGCCAAACGCCTACCAGCTACTCTACCAAGTCGCAGGACTATCTTAGTAGAACACCGTAGCACAGTTGATGACTTTAATAGCCAAAAGACGTGGCTGATTCAAAAAGCAGTACTTTTAGTCAGGATTCGTATTGTTAGAAGGTCGCTCTCCCAAGACCCCTACCACAGGTAACGTTGATTCTGTTCCCGATGCTGGCTTCACCAGTAGATTTATTTATTTTAACATGTTTTATTGATTTTCACTTTAGCATAGTGCTACAGCCTTCCACACCTATTGCACCAACGGTTACGTTCTTGTGGTGTTTGGAAGAACATAGTTTACCTACAGTATTTAGTTGAGATATTTTTTGTGATTAAAATTAATTTCTGATGTTTTCTGTGTGTTTGAAGACTTATCTCTTCCTACTCATACTTACAATACGGGTGTCCAACTGTCCATAGGTTTATCATTTTACCAACTCTATTTTCAATTGTTCGTAAATGAAAGGTTAAAGCAGTGGGTAGTGGTGGCCTAGTGGTATCGGTCCCGACTTACGAGTTGTAAGTCGTGGGTTCGAACCCCGCCAGGCGCATTACTTTGTGTAATTTATTTCATCACCATTTGCTCTCAAAACGGTGAAGGAAAACATCGTGAGGAAACCGGCATGTCCTATAGAACCAATAATTCGAAGACATGCGACATCTACCAATCCGCACTGGGCCCGTGTGGTGGATTATGGCCCATTCCCTCTCACAGAGAGCAGGCCTGTGTCCCAGCAGTGGGAACATTATAGGCTGATGATGATGAAATGATAAAAATAACTTAAATAAAACGCCAGGTTTATATATACGAAAGTTTTTTTTTAATAATTGGGTATATTTACAATAGATTAATTAACAAACGTGAGTTACATGAATAATGTTTAAACAGGTATATGACCAGGTATACCTTCAGAATAATGTTACATGCACACGTCAAATTACCAAAGTTATACTATTTTATATCTTAGGAGAGATCTTCGAAATTCGATAGTGAATTGTATCGGTCGCAAGACCATTATATACCTGACTTATGGTTTACCTAGTAATTGGAATGTTGCCATGGCGAAAACCTTACCCATCACTAAAATCGAGATCAATTTATTTAAAGTAACGTGTCCATCTACTTGTACGCTATATATAAAACAAATAACTTAAAACAACAATAATATCAATTTCAAATGTCTCATCAATTCTCAAAAAGCATTTCAATCCAAATATTTAATATACTAGTGATTATTTCAATGTTTTACTTTGTATATCATACAGACGGCGTCATATCGTGCTTCTCAGATTCAAGGATATATCCAAACAAACAAACAAAATAAATTAATCATAATAATAGCTTATACAATAGTAATAGTAATAAATATAGTAACAATACATTGTTAAAAATAAAAAAGGTAACAAAAAAATAACAACAACTAAACGCAAGGCTAAGATTCAATAAATCACAGACACTACTTTTACCTATTCGTTAAATGACTGGAACGTATTATGAGATTCATTTTTTTTTTCATTTATTTATTTATTATTATTAAATACTTACATTTCATCACCCTTAGACGCTCACTCGACTAAACAATTTATCTTAACTACGGCACTCGGTGTGGCCGGTTGTTTGTCGGCCATTATTCTTAACTGTGTTGAATAGGCTGACCATTATTTTGTGAACCAGATTTTCCCAGAGAGTTAAAAACCCGGATTATTTTGACTTTCATAGTAACTAACCTCAAACCTGACCCTAAATACGAATCTAACGAGAACAACATTGATTGTAAAATGTGAAAGGATAAACATTGTCTATGGTGTTACGGACCGAGTGCCACCCAGACCTGAGCCTGCCGTCCATTTGTCTAAACTATGCTAACGGTTAAGACTTAGATGTATTATTTTATTCGATTTTACTGTACAAAATGCTTAATCCTTCGCAAAATTTGACCTATTTGTAATACATTTCATCGCCTCAATAACAATCGAGTCGTCCCGCTTTGAGCCGGCCATTTTATTTAAATACGTACACTTCATAGAAGGGTTCACCGGATTACATTGCGACGGAGTTCCCGCTTATATTGCATCCTCCCGCCTGCCAGACTTTTCTATAATATCATCTAACTATATGGCAATACGTTCATTTCACTACGTTACGAAACTCTTAACTTACTATCTAACCGCTGTTCTATTGGACTAAAACACCGCTTGGTCCAGCGGCACAAGAAAATAACATTACCAGACAATTACCTACGTAAACATACGAACAGACAAGAGAGTGCATCATCTACGACGTGTCACATCAAACACCACAGACAAGAGATGCACGTCAACAACTGAACGACGACCAGCGAGAAGCGCTCGTTGCGTTCTCGGTCTCTGCCGTTGACTTTGAATTAGAAATACAGCTGTGAATGTGTGTTTTTTCTCAGTTAAATAACACATCAACAGTCTTCATGCTGCAGCTTAGAAACCTCGTGCATTATAAAACAGACAGTCGGACTTTGACGAGCGTTAATCCACCAAGGCTTTTCCGTATCTTAGAGTGCACTCGCACTTAAGCGGCCATGTCTGGCCATACAACCGCTCACTCGGGAGTACGCGTGCACTATCAGACGTTGGTGACAAAAGTCAAAATTACTGTCCACCGAAGTCAAAATTATTTATATGCTCGAGGGCTCTAAAGCTTGATTATTTCTTCTTGCCGTTCTCTCTCCAAGCTGACTGCTCCAACAGACGGCATATTCTGTCAGTCCCAGTCACAAGTATCATGCTACCAGATGTTGCGGATCCCTAAAATGTCTTTTAACAAAGTGTTTTCCACTAGATATCACAATCCTTCGAATCAATTCAAAGTCACCATACTGAATTATGAAGGTACACACATAATTCGTACATTTAATATCTTTCACACTTCTATCTATTGCAATGACATTTTAAATCTTGGTCAATCGTAACAATTTTCCTTTTTTTAATTAGTACCTATATAAGTCAGCGTTTTTGAGCAATCACACCATGGAATTCATGAAAGGAAGTAATGATTATAACTAATGAGTAATAATTTAGGTGGACTCCTTATGTCGTTACAAAGATATTATAACAAATGACTAGATAATATAACACTCCCTGAGTTCCTGACTCATATTAAACAAATCCAAGCTGATACTGCTAGAAGTCGCTAGGTTAGATGAATGTAACGGAATTCTATTCTGGCCTAAAGGCAGTTAAAAATACCAGCGACGCAGTACAACTCTATATTGCAAGCTTGACTAACTTTGGACATATTTAAAACATGGACTATTCAATTATGCAAACTGTCCCCACCCTCAAACACGACTGCGAACACTAAACGACTCAATAAACTTGCTGCTACTTGAAACGCTGATACCTGGACGATTGACCAAGATCTTGGACTGTCAAGAGCCGACATCAAACACGACTGGGGCGGTCTGTGAGCGCCAACCGGAGGACGGCGACCTCCGTGTGTCAGGCGGCGCTAATGGCGAGGGGGGGCGCGGGGGCGGGGTGCGCAGGCGCAGGGGGCGGGCTCTCGACGGCTGTCCCACACGCCTTAAGCTCCGTGAACACTTCGGTGAAGAATCCGGGCTCCGAGTTGATCCTCAACATGTTGAAAGACAACCGATCTACGATTAGGAGGCAACGGTCCCAGAACTTATCTTTAGAGTCTTCGACTAGGAATGGTTTGAGCGGGTAAGAGATCTCATTGCCCATGTAGGAGTAGGAGAGGTAGAGGCAAGTGAGGACCACGGCCTGCAGCTCCTGCGGGCGTCCTATCCGCTCGCCGTCCACCAGCTCGCGGACCAACATGTACACGAACACCACGTTCGCAGGGTTTATGAACGCCACATCCTGGAAACGAGAAAAAAAATGTGTTAGAAAAGGGGTGTCTTTTTTAGAGGAGCAAGGTCTATTTTTTTTTTAATGCGTTGTGAGAAGAGCAACAGACGCCGAAACATCACTTTTAAGATTTTTTATCTGCCTCTCTGTATATTTGTGACAAACTGCCGCATGAAACCGAAGGCACTTAATACTGGTCTAACATAAAATATAGGCTCCATTTTACCGAAAAACATAATTCAAAATAGTTTGTGATCACTTAAAAAATATCGATTTAGAATATAAAACAGTTCAATTGATTTACATTAAAAAAACACATATCTTAGGCTTATTTTTTTTCTATTTGAACTTTATCAAGAAAAAAAATCTGTTTTGTGTTTCCTTTAGACGATATCGTTAGATGCACCCTGTATAATAATCTGATGTTGATGTGGGTAATTGATTCTAATTCTAAATTCGATGCGTACGAAACCGTAGCCAAAACCTACCATCAAATATGAAAAAGTCCACCTTTGTTTTGACTTCACAAGTCAAACTCAGTGGGCGTCAAGGTGGAGCATTTATGTCTGTGCTGTGACTCATCGCTCCGTATCGATTCGTTCCAGCAATGTCGATGCCTTACAAGTTTCAGGGTTAGGTACAGAGCTAGATATTAAGGCTATAATTACATCTTTTTCCGGTTTAATCCCATTACTAGTTGGTTAGAGAACCTTTGTAGAAGAAATAATCTGTTTTTAAATCAGCGTCAGGCATTAAGTTGTCTGGTATTTTTTGCTGAACTACCTTATTTGGCGCAGCTGTGGGGCAAACATTAATGTACCAATAGATTTAAGTTATATTTTTCAAATGTTTTTTTATTTTATTTCTCTTTTGTATATTATTGTGTATGTATTATTATTTATTTCTTTCTATTCGAAATAGGACTGGCTAATTCACCGAATAATGCAAAGTTCAAAACGTTGAATCTAGAAGCATTGAATTTTCCAAAAACGTTTCTTAGATGACGCTAATGAAGGATTTAAAGAAATTCATCCCTGAAGGGGTTATAATAGGATAAAAGTTTGTTTTGAAATTAATTTACTCCGAATGTTGATTTATCAACCAAATTCATAAGAAATACCGTGTTTCAAGTATTCACAATATCTTTTGATAATCATAGGGGATATCATAATTTCATACAGAGATTTAGTGTGTTTGAAAGTTTCAATGTTTGTTTGTGTTGTTATGTTTCTGAAATACTAAACGAATTCTTAGAATACCTATATATTTTCGACGAAAGCAAGAGTGCAAATTACGGACAACAGCTGTTACCTAAACCTATTTTGTGTTTGACTCTAAAGAAATATGAATGTATAATTATCTAAGAATGTATAAATATGAATGAATATTATCTAAATACAAAAATTTAATTTATTTGAACTGAGTCCAGCTATGATATCGGAAAAAAGATATATTATAATGAACATCAATCAGCAATCTTGCAAGTCAAATCACGCTTGTAATCGACAAAAATGATTAGATTACACATAAATGCTAGAATCATGGCCGCGTAGGCGCTACGGCGACTGCTACGAAAGATTGTTCGGTCAGTGTTACGAGTGGCTACGAGTCTACGAATATCCGTAGCAGTATCGATTCACCGAAAATAGTCAGATTAGTACCTACATATTTCATCGCCTACGTAGTTTTACACCGTTGCCACCTTTCACCACATAAGGTCACTTACGGACAGAGATTGTGAACATTTTTAAGGGTAGTTTATGGGTACTTTAACGACAGTCCTAACAAAAAATGACCTATTTGCAATTATGGCGTTATATATTGTGCGGATAATGGCCTCAATTTATGAGTTAACCCAGATAGGCGAATTATTTTGTGGAATTTATTTCATCGCTACAGCTCTCAAAACCGTGAACGTACAAATAAGTATCTTGAGGAGAATGGCTTTTTTTGTAATTCAACTATAGATTACGATATTTTTAGTATTAGTGTGCAACTGTGCATGTTTCCGGTTTCGCTCTCTATACACAAGGTTAGGGTAAAGAAGGGCACCATTCAGAGGGGGTTGGGTTCCGACTCCACAGTCATTTTTTTTTTTTTTTTTTTTTTTTTTTTTTTTTTTTTTTAGCGTGGTAAAATCATCAAATGAGTCCTCCAACCCCGGGCAGGGCGGGATCGCGAGTCTACTGACTAAAATCCACGGTGTCCTTCATAGCCTGTTACGTTCCGGGGTTACGGTTAGGGAATAATCCCGCGACCCCGACTCCACAGTCATGGAGATTAATTTTATTGAGAGAATTTGGTAAGTTATTTCTTTTTTTTTTCTTCTTTAAGTTTGTATTGACTAAAACCTAACACATTGTGTTTACTCGTAGATTCAGAAAAAAATTGGGCGAGTGATAATAAAATATAGCTGTATGACAAGTACACTTCTGTCGCTCTGTCCCATTTCCTAACCTCGTATAATTTCGTGAAAATAATACTTCGTCACGAATTGTGTTAGTAAGTACGTACTTACGTTCCTCATGTTTAACGATAAACTTATTATTTTAGCACTCAACACGCAATTATTAATGGGGACGCAATTTTGCAGAATGAAGCAGAAAGAATTAGTAAGCTGAAGTGGCAGTGGGCTGGCCATATCTCTCGCAGGACAGACAACCGCTGGGGTAGACGTGTCCTTGAGTGGAGACCACGACTCGGAAAACGTAGTGTAGGGCGCCCGCCGGCCAGGTGGAGTGACGACCTACGAAAGGCGGCCGGCAGAGACTGGATGAGGAAAGCTCAAGACAGTGGCGCACATTGGGAGAGGCCTATGTCCAGCAGTGGACGAATACAGGCTGATGATGATGATTTTTGCAGACATTATCTGCAATCTTTATCTTTGAGAAAAAGTAAAACTGAAAACATTTATCAATTTAAATTATCATCATCATTATCATCTGTCGGAAGACGTCCACTGCTAAACATTTATGTCTCCCCCTTAGACCGTCAAGCTGAACGATAATTAGCTACATGCATCCATCGGTTGCCCGTGACTCTCACGATAAAATATCGTCGGTCCAAGCAGTGGGAGGCCTCCCTACGCTGCGTCTTCCGGTCCGTCGCCACTCAAGAACTTTTCTTACAAAGGAAAAAAATTGACAGTCTTTTTAAATTTTTTCAGTAAACTTGGCCATTCGCGATACGCCTTAACTTTTCCTCTAAAACTTCAACTAAAGCATTGACCTTGATGCAGTAGCTAAATTACTATTTGCGAAAAACGAAACAGTGTTCAATCGTCGTAAATCACCGACCTTTGCTTTTAACATCAAAGTTTTGCAATAAAACTATGATTTAATGCGGTTCTGGTAATCAAGTTCAGGCAATTTTCTAAAAAGATGTGCTATAAGGTTTGATTATGCCGTCAAATGAAAACAAAATATATCGGCACGGACGTGTATCATGTTATTGTAGAAAAGGGTTCTAGACGGAAAAATAGCCAAAATTCCGAATGTAGAATGATTTCTATCGTGTGTTACATGTTGTGTTAAATGTTTATGTGATGAGCATGATCATTTGTTCTGTCGTTCGGCGTGGCGGTCTAAGGGGGAGGCCTATGTTCAGCAGTGGACGTCCTCCGGCTGTTGATGATGATGATGATGATGATGATGATTTGTTCTGTGTCTGGCTGTAATTCATCTGTAATATTTATATGTGTGTTTATCAGTTGTCTAGTACCCATAACACGCAATAAGCTATGAACTAGATGGCGTTGTGTGATAGTCTTGGAATATTATATAATTATTATTATAATATCTACTCTATGTTTACATTAAAACACATCAGCTCTGTTAACTTTGGTGATACAGTCGGCTTGGCCATCACCATAAAATGGGCGTTTTTCCATTAGCCGGCCCGGCACCGGCACCGGCGACGGCGCCGGCGCCGTGCCGGTGCCGGGGAAGCAAGAATATATGAAAATGTATGGCTCGCTTTTCCACTTACCGGCGCCGGCGCCGGCCCGGCGCCGGCCCGGCGATGAGTCCTGCCGGCGCCGTCACCGGCGCCGGGGTAATAAGCTTCCTAGTCGGTGCTGGCCTGGCGTTTTTCAATTAGCCGGCGCCGGCACCGGCGCCGGTGCCGGGGAAGCAAGAATATATGAAAATGTATGGCTCGCTTTTCCACTTACCGGCGCCGGCGTCGGCCCGGCGTTGAGTCCTGCCGGCGCCGTCGCCGTCGCCGGGGTAGCAAGCTTCCCAGTCGGTGCCGGCCGGCAAATGTGCATAATGTGTGTAATGTGTGTATGAATTGTAGCCGTGTGCGTGTGTGAGTGCGCAGGCGTGTAGTAGTAGTAGTGAGACTCGGTTTGTGGCTCGTAATAAGGTTAATTTAGCCTCTTTACTTTTGAAAGTCTAATGATCATGTTATTTTGTTTTTTAGAAGAAATATATGTTCTTGCGTGTCATTCAATAAATTACATAAATGAAACATAACATTTTTATTTATTATATAAATCAACATAATATTTCATTAATTCATTTTTCATTCATTACTCTAATCCAGTAGCAATTGAATGGTACACACGGCTACACATCAAGCTATACAAAACCAGTATAAGCTGATCGTTGTATACGCGGAATGATCATACAAAGCGAGGCCAGTACAAACTGGTTTTGTATAGCTTGATGTGTAGCCGTGTGTACTGCCTTTGAACAACAGAGGGCGATCAAACACATCAAATATTCTTGAATTGTTATTCAAATATATTGAAAAACGTGGCGAGAATTAGGCGCTTCGCACTAAAAAATACATTGTTAAATTCCGACATCCGCGCGAACGAAGTCGCGGGCACAGCTAGTAACAAATAAAACCATGCTGAGGAACCGGCGCCGGTGCCGTGCCGTTGCCGGGCCGGTTAGGAACCGGTGCAGTGGAAAAACGAAGCCCCGGCGCCGGTGCCGGTGCACGGCCAAGCCGGTGCCGTGCCGGTGCCGTGCCGTCTAATGGAAAAACGCCCATTGGCCGCCATAAACTTTAATGAACGTTGCCATGACAACACCTAATCACGGAAACGTATTTCTGCATTTACATTCGAACACGGGAGGGAGTTGTTGTAATAATTCAGTGGAATTCGTAGAAATTACGTCATCAATGTAACAGTATTTTGAACAAGTTTAGAAACAACTAGGGAATGGGGAAGGCAAGTCAAGGCTAATTATAGATAGCGCCACCATAGACTAGACCTAATCCGACCAATGCTGTAGTACTATTTTGAAGTACCTTGATATGAACTAATTTGAACCAATGATGATGCTTGGAACAAGCTATACTATATAGCGCCATTAGTTCCCCAGTTGCCATCCCCATTGGTTGTAAACCAACATAAACCAAGGTCAGTCGCAGAACACCGTTTTTTTTATGCCCCTTTTGCAAAATATGTACCCCATCCTCAAACAAAAGCTAAAAGGTATAGCACAAAGGGTTTATGTCAATTGTTTAATTAGTAAAATGAGAATGCATTGTTTGCAATTGTGCATACACATAAAGGAAAATTAAAAAAGAAATCGGTGAGATTTAGATACTGGTATCTCAAAAAAAATCTTATTTGACTCTCCTGCCAATTTTTTTTTATGTCGTTGGAAATTTTTGCAAAAAATACGTTCTGGGAAAGTATTTTGCAACTGAGCCGTAAATCAATCCTTTACAACAGTCTGTTGAACAGAATGCTCAGAGTTACTTTTCTCAAATCTTGAACAGCTGATGATGAATATTGATGTACCAATGTTGTCTTAGATGATAACCGTGGTACCACAAAAACTTTTAGACATACGTTGAACACTTGCCTTAAAAAATGTCAGTGACGTTGAAATAAGGTCAGTTTACAGTCACACTTTTTTTAAACAAGTGTTCAACAGATGTTGCAGTTTTTAGTAAGGCTGTAAGTAAATGTCTAGATTCCGTTTTCAAAATAAAACGTAACGATTTTTGTGAAGCCACTTTTTATAAATGTTTGAGTAAGCATAACGCACGATTATGTACAGTCGACAAAGTTGAATCATGACCCACCATAAGCTTATTTTCTTACAGACTTTCAAATACAATAAAGTCCACATTCGCGTAAATATACATATCCATGGGAACGACTTTGATCTTTGTCAATTTGAAAGATTTAAATGATTTACTGTCAAAATGGGTCATGTTTCAACTTTGTCGATTGTACGCAGTACGTAGGTATCAAACGAAGGCGATAATTTACAAGAAACAAAGTCTGTCAAAATCTATGTACAGATAAAATCAATCACTTGAGAATGGTTCGACCGATACTTGTCGTGTATAAATAGCTTACCAGTGCAAGTGTAAAGTACGCATGAATGAAAATGTTGCCTCCCTTCGTGCGAAGCCGATCTTGCGGCTAGTATGATTGTATTCTAAGACTAGTGTTTGCCCGCGGCTTCGCTTGCGTTATTTTAGAATTTGAGAAACAATACGGATCGTGTGGCGCCATCTGGAATATGAACGTAATTGTTTTCTCGGAAACAGCTTCTGTTATTCGGGATGTAAGATACCTTATATCCGTGTCTATACTCCTGACAACGTATATGCTAAATTTTGGGACGATCGATTCAGTAGGTAATAATGCGTGAAAATATAAAAAACAAACATAATTGCATTTTTATTATTAGTTTAGATCAATAATGTTATATCTAGGTAGGTACATAGTTTGCATAGAAAACGTCCATATTTGAGCGACATTAATTTCAAAGAACCGTGTTTATTTAAACATTAGACTATAATTTTTGGGTCGATTTACAGTATCGCTGCAAATTGACACGCTGTTGCGTACAGACGCCAGCACATCAAGCTACCACAATCTGTCAGATTTCTTTAATAAAATTTCAACCTTATCACAAGAGTAGAAGGTTAAGGTTTGAATGGTAAAATCTGACAGATTCGGGTAGGTTGACCTGCTGGCGTCTGTACGATAGCATTGCTCTTCTCCCTTTAGCATACCGCGTGATACCTAAAAAATAACTAATTATCTGACTCGATGAGTACAACTTGTCGTCGTTTAAAACAGAATCTATGCACTGGTTTGAGCACCAATTCAAAACATAAATAAACACAAATTATAGAAACCCTGATTTTTTTCTAATCTTTAAAATTCCACACCTCGAAACAATTACAATTAAAAAAAATATCCAACTTACTACCTACAATTTAAATCGGTGTAGATTTATATCCTAGAGAAGTATTGAAAAAAAAATTGTAATTATTCTAAATCGCGAATAATATTGAAACAAAAGTATACACATTTTTTTTAAATTATTTAAAACTCTCAGGACAAATAAAAAAAAACTCAAAAAGAGAATAAAAAACTGCGAGATTTGATCCAGAGACCCCTTGCACGAAAGTCAAGCAGGTTACCGACCGGACTGGCTAGTACGTTGACAGTGATTTTCAAATAGCGGTTCTTGTACAAATGTCAACAATGACTGAAAATCAACATATTATAAAATTGCTAATCCCCCAAGGGGAATAGCGTAATTATACATATCCTATTAATAGAACAGCAGTTTAAGGAATATTTGAGGAAAAATTGACTAAATAATATCCAGTGGTTTAGCTTCCAACTAAAAACAAACATCTAAAAACAACAAAATTCAAAATTGCTTATCTCCCAGGAAAAATAGCGTAATAATTCATAGCATATAAATAGAAGCATATTATTAGGAATATTTGAGGAAAATTTGATCGACAACTTTACAGTAGTTTCGGAGATAGATCAAATCAAAAAAACATAAAAAATTTCGAAAAAAAATAAAAATTGATCTGGCATCAGAATCGATCCCTTATCTCGAAAAAAATACAAAAAGAAAAAAATATTCAATGTACAGGAATGACATCTCTACGATTTTATTATATGTAAAGATAAAGATAAAGATAAAGAAAGATAAAGATAAAGATTAGGTAAAGTTAGTACTTACCACAATCTCATTAAAAAACATTAGAGTAGAAATCTAAAAAAATGTAACCGCCTTCAAAAACAACCACAAAAAAGGATAAAAATGTTGTCGGTTATTTTACCTTTTTGTGGTTGTTTTAAAAAGCGGTTGCATTTTGTTTTGAAAAAGTTTTAATTTTACATAAGTTTTTACTTTAAAATTCAACCCAAGTTTTTGTCAAATACATAATTTTCTTCATCATCTTGACTTGGTGACTAAGGAGCCATTTCAGAAGTATCTCTTTTCAAACAAAAAAAGAATTTAGAAAACCTGTATAATTGTCGGAGTAATCGTGAAACAAACAAAAAAAAAACATTCCATCGAATTGATAACCTCCTGCTTTTTTGAAGTCGGTTAAAAATTATATTTATTTTGAGATAGAATATCAAGTCAAAAATATTAAATACTTAGACGAGATAAAGTTACTTTGATAATATTTTAAATAGACCTCCTATTTCCATAAATAATCTGAAACAACTAAGTATAATATTACAACAAACAGTAATTTAACACTACTGAACTTCACCCTAAAAGTCAAATAGAGTTGGAATTTCAAACCCCGACCTTTCAGCTTAACGCCCCCAAAATTGGATTCTCTCTTGAAAAATGGGAAACAAATCGAATCCAATTCTTTGAAGCGAAAGACGAATGTGGACAAATTGGACACACTTTGACCACGAGTCCTACGTAATGGACAAAGGGAAAAATTCACGCCAAAATGTCGGAGAAAATTACTGAATGTGTGCCGAAATGATATTTTTTTTTAACTTAATAAAATCATCAAATGAGTCCTCCCACCTGGCGCGGTATGAGAGGTACTGTCAGACTTGTACTGACTGAAGTCTTCGATGCCCTTCATTAGCTCTTAATGTTCTGGGGCTAAGGTTAAGATGAGACGAAATTTTAAATATATTCCTGGGCAATCTGACATCAACGATTAACTTTTTGGATAACAAGAAATTCTTTAATAAAACTGGTTGTTGTCCTTAATTCTGTGTAAAGATCGCAACAAATGACACAACAATTTTTAGGGTTCCGTAGTCAACAAGGAACCCTTATAGTTTCGCCATGTCCGTCCGTCCGTCCGTCCGTCCGTCCGTCCGTCCGTCCGTCCGTCTGTCCGCAGTTTAGCTCAGAGACGCACAGTACTAGAGAGCTGTAATTTGGTGTAAATATACGGATTTGTTGTGCCAAAAAAGTGGTAAAATAAAATCTCGTAAAATATTTTTTTTTAGGGTACCTCCAGTACTTACACGTAAAGTGAGGATTTTTTTTTTCTCGCGTACCCCTTAGTGTGGGGTATCATTAAATAGGTCTTTAAAAAATAATGATAGTTTCCATTAACAATTTTTTGATAAAAAAATTCGTTTGTGAAATATTAAGCTTTAAAGTGCTAAATTTTGCTCGATTCGAGTGTCCCCCCCCTCTACCAGCTAAACGGTTATGTTTGGGGGTGTGAAGTTTAAAAGAAAATTATCATGACTAAGCAGGCTTTACAACTTTACGAGTAATAGTCGACCAACTTATAAAATGTACTTGGACATCATATTTTCTAAACAAAATGTATCGGGGACAACTGCAAATGTAAGTTTGTCAAGCTTATTTTTACAGCTTTTATAGGTATGTTTTTTGGGGATAGGTAGGTTTTTGTCGTCAACTATTTTTAACTAAATTCAAAAAAAGGAGGAGGTTCTAAATTCGTCGTAATCTTTATTCTTATGTATTTTCCCCGACTTTTCAAAGACTCCTGGGCCGATTTTGAAAATTCTTCTTTTTAAAATTAAATTCAGCGGATCAGTTTAATTAGTTCGCATAAGTATTTTGATGGGCAACTACGGAACCCTACACTGTGCGTGGCCCGACACGCACTTGGCCGGTTTTTGACTTATTATTAGTAGGTAAGTTTTTTGGGAAGGAAATATTATATTACTAACTGCTGCCAGCGGTTTCACCCGCTCCAACTCGAAAATTATCCCACGGGAAAGTAAAATCGAGATAAAAACTATCCTACGTGTTAATCCAAGTTATAAACTATCTGGTCGCGGGATTTAATTTCCTCACCGTGACCCCGGAACATAAAGGGCTATTGGATTTTAGTCAGTACAAGTCTGACAGTAAGGGGTGGGAGGACTCATTTGATGATTTTACCACGATAAAAAACAGTTATAAACTATCTGTGTACCAAATCAGATCAGTACGTAGTTTTTGCGTCTAAGAGTAACAAACATCCGTCCATCCGTCCAAACAAATTTTCACATTTATAATATTAGTAGGAAAGAAAAAAAAAGAACTTAAATTGCGTTTTAAATGTCTCTAAAGCTATTTTTATCTCATTCACATTCTATAAAGTAAACGGGTAAAAACTTGCAAAACAACATCACTTTCTGCCGAAAAAGCGGACCACTTTCATGCCTAATTAAAATAACGACCTGGTTTGAGACTTGATCTAAATCAAACCGTGTCAAAGCCTTGAAGAGGCCTAGATTGCCCTACAGAATTTAGGTTAAGTTGATACTTAAATCTGAATACGAAAACTTTTTTTGCTTGGGTTCGAATTTTGAACTTGATTCGCCATTTTGTTAGCTTTAGTTTTGCGAATTAGACTGTGGTTGTATAGCGTGTTATTTGACAGGTTATGAGTGTAAATATGAAAATAATAATAATTAGCTTTATTTCAGACATAAGTCCATACATTTTTACATTAGATAGTGATAATAGGATTAGTAGCACACAATAAAATAAAAGAAAAATGAAGTGTTAGTAATTTTGTTAGTAAAACATAAAATAAAACAGAAACAACAAAATGAAAAAAAAAAACACGTTCCTAAGCCTATTTCCTATTTTTATGCAGGTGTACACCTGCCCAGAAAACAGTAAAGGGACTATTTATTTTTCCAGCTAACGTTTTGAGTACGGTGTTGGTGCTAGCACGGACCCTGCTCATCATCGATGCAGTTCTTCCCTCTCTAGTGATGGAGGAGAAATCATCGATGAAAGCTTCTGCTCCCTTATTTTATTTATACTTCCCTTTTCTCTTTCTGATTAAATTTTTAAGGTTTCGTACAAAAAGGGTAAAACGGGAAACTATTACTAAACCTCCGCTGTCCGTCTATCTGTCGCCAAAGTTTATCGCATGGTGCGCGAGACTGACTCGCACTTGGCCACTCTTATCTTGAGGATGCAATCGTGGCTCAAAAGAGAAATCGGTGCAAAAAAAAAAGAGCCTACTTTCTTCTGCATGACTGTCACACACTTCCCTTCCCCCTAAATATCCTATAACCGTCTCTAGGCTCCCATCTTCTGTGTCAAAATTCATCAAAATTTGCGCAGCCTTTTAAGCACGAAAACCGATTATACCTACATACAAACAAATACTCTTTCGCTTTTATAAATATTAGTAGGATAAGTTTATATTGATATCTACAATACAAATAACTATAACAAAAACCTCTCTAAAATACAAATAGCCAACAAAAATAGCTAACAACCAAACATATCACTCGTAGAGGGTGCTACGGACTACAGAGCGCTACGTAATGAGCGTAGCATTCTCGTAGCTCGTAGCAGTTGTCTATACGATCGTTACGGTTCCGGTTTTCCCGGACTACGCCGGGCGCCTGGATGGAGATATACCTTTATACAGAAAAGAGTGTTTTGTCTATAGCCTTTTTACAAAGATAACCTTTTTCCATTTTTTTTTCTATTTAAAGAAGTTCGTAATGAGTAGTTAGCTCGCCCAATTGCATGGTATAATGGGTGTAAAGGACAGCCAGTATCACTTTAGATAGTCCCTCCCGTCCTGCCCTGGGCGAGAGGACACATTTGATGATTTTATAACGATAAAAAGGCCTAAAAATACGGTTTGGTAGACTTATGTACCAAAAAGTAAAAGTAGTTGGTATTTTAGGCTGTATTTTATTTTCAAATAGACGTGTGATGCCCGGGCTGATTATAAGTTAGTTATATTTATAATACAGGGTGTAAGGGACAGCCCTCCAAATCTTTCAGGGCTTGCTCAGTACACGAAACTGAACAATCGACTATTATAATATTCTATGGTGAGGCAGATTGATTTTTTTTTCATTTCACGAAGTTGCAGCAAAATATGAACTGTATTTACTGTTGATAGATTTCAATGTTCTCTAACGCTTTGTAAAATGCCGCCGAGTTCGGCCGGTCAATAACAAAAAAACTTTTGTTTATTTACTCAAAATGTTACAATAGGGTGTGGGACACGGGCACGCCGCAATTGCGGCGGTAAGACCCCTCTTTGAGGAGTGGCTGGAGAGAAGTCATGGCGTCCTGACCTACCGCTTGACGCAGGTCCTCACCGGACACGGAAGTTTCGGGAGGTACCTGTGTCTGATGCGAAAGGAGGAGACGCCTGGGTGTCACCACTGCGAAGATCGCCCGGAGGACACGGTGGAGCATACCGTGCAAGACTGCCCAGCTTGGGCGGAGCACCGACGTGTCCTCACGGCTGCGGAGACCTCTCGCGCCCGGCATTGGTTGCGGCCATGCTGCGGGGCGAAACGGAGTGGGAAGCGGTCAGCTCCTTCTGCGAGGCAGTAATGCTCGTAAAGGAGGAGGCAGGCCGCGAGCGAGAGAGGACAGCGTCCTCCCTCCGCCCCAGCCGCAGTGGTAGGCGCCCACGGCGACGGACGTCGCTAGATGATCTCCGGCCACCGTAGGCGCGGGCATGCGGGCAGCGAGTAAAGGGCAACTCGCTGCCCGACCAAGGACCATGCCCGGGTCGACGGCGCGTTGTGTCCCACGCGCGCCTCAAAGAGCGTCAGCATAATGACGGGGCCCCCCTCTCAGAGGGCCAAAGCCTGCCGGGGTCGCGGGATTATTCCCTTACCGTAACCCCGGAACTTAACAGGCTATGAAGGACACCGTGGATTTTAGTCAGTAGAAGTCTGACAGTCCCTCCCGCCCTGCCCGGGGTTGGAGGACTCATTTGATGATTTTACCACGCTAAAAAGAAAAAAAAAAAAAAGGGTGTGGGACACTGGATCCCGCACTAGGATACCCTTCATTCATGTACAATGGATAAAGTTGAATCATGACCCATTTTGACAAAAAATCGTTTGAATCCGTCAAATTGACAAAGATCAAAGTCGCTGCCATGGATATGTATGCTACGCGAATGTAGACCTAATTGTAATGAATGTCTGTCAGAAAATAAGCTTATAGTGGGTCATAATTCAACTTTGTCGATTGTACTTCGAATTCGAAGACAAATTGTGACATCTGCCAACCCGTACTGGGCCCGCGTGGTGGATTATGGCCCGCTCCCTCTTACAGAGAGAAGGCCTGTGTCCCAGAAGTGGGAACATTATAGGCTGATGATGATGATGAATATGATGATTCATGTCCTTACGCAGCGAAGGAATAAAGTGGTTATAAAATGTGGTGATTATTATTTTTTTCTTATAATTTCTTTTCTTCATGTTGTGTGTACTTATACTTATGGCATGTGTCAATAAACGTTTTTTTCTTTCTTTCTTTCTTTCTATAAACCCCGAAATCCCGGAATTACTTTTAAAGAGCAGAAACATTCCGTGATTTATTAGAAAAAAACAAACTTTCAAACAATTTATGTGTCTAATCTATCTCTGATATTTTTATTATTATAATAATAATGCTCAGTGCGGAATCGAACCCGAAACACTCAGTCACTGCACCAATCGTGCCATCCAGATATTTGACATATGTTAATGAAAAATTAATAAAATAATTTACTGTAATTTTCTTTTCATACTCAACAATTTTTCCACAGTCGACAACTTATCGACTTATTATCTGGTTGTCATCTATAAAGGTATTACCAGCACGCGATCGTAATCTCGTTGTCATAATGCCACAGTATGTTGTTGCCAGTCGAATAAATACCGATCGATACGGAAATGCTACACCTGGCATGAAATAGCATCATCAACTTGGTTCGTAATTATATGTAGATTTCTTTAAATAGAAAAGGTAGCAATGCGTTCTTTTTTTAACCGACGAAAAAGGAAAAGGTTTTTAAAGGTAAGCGTCCACAAGTCCGCATCGTACGTATGGGACGCAGCGCATCAAACGGATTAATTAGACTGCGTCCGCTGTATCGGCAGCATTCGGATCGCTGATGCCACCTGATGTCAACTTTCAACGGAATGCCGATCAGTTGACATCAGGTCGGTACGCATCGCAGTTAGGCATTGCCGATGAGCCGTCTGTACGATGCGGATTAGTGAACGCAGTTGTATATAATTATGAGTTTCAATACGAGGCAAACTAAAATCCGTTGCGTACGAAACGTCCGATGCGGACCTGTGGACGCTTACCTCAATTCGGTACTTTTATGATTGTACAGACGTCAACACATTAACTTACCTCAATCTGTCTTTCTTATATAGTTTTTCAACCTTATCACAATAGTGAAAGGTTAATGTTTGATTGGTAGACAGATTGGGGGTACGTTTGTCCTGCTGGCGTTTAAATACCGATTACTACAAGGTTTTTTTCTGGTCAGATTCATGTGTTTTTTTTTTGTTCGTTGCAGTTGCAGCTTGCCATTTGGTCCAAGAATAGTGAAACTTATTTCATAGTTATTTCTATTCAAATCGATACTTTTTTGCACAAATATGACACGATTGGTAGACCATTGAAGAATATAAACATTTTATATATATACACATTTTGTATATTTTAAGTATTGCCATCTTGAATGATCTTAGATTGCCATTCCTAAAATGGTTAAATATTTCTACGTTCTGTCATTTTGTCTTTTCTTTCGTCGACAAACCCCTTTTCTACGGAACCATAATACGCGTGCTGACTGTACAAGAGTCATAACATCCCATCTCTTCCCGGAAATGGCAACATGGCGGCCACATACCGGCCGTGCGGGTTTTATTGATGACTGCCTTTATTTCCCTTTCAGACAGTATCGCTGTGAATTTTCCCAATTTATCACTAAATTGTTGCTGTATGTGTGTACGAAAAAGTTTTTTAGTAAATACAATTGTTTTAGGCTATCACGGTTTGGTTCACAATTTAAAATGTCACTTACGGGATCTCAAACACATGTAAACAATCACGGAAGACATCCCGTAAGTGACAGTTTTTTTTTTGGTTTTGTTGGTATCTTTATACGTAAGTTTTATAATCAAAATCATAGTTTATTGCTCGATTAAGTCGAGAAATAGAGGCAACAATGAAAAAACTTGATGATTAATTTCGGGTTGGAATTTTAAATGAAACACTCGTTTATGAATAAAGAAAAAAATCTCAAAACATTTCAAACATGCTTTGTAAAATCCATGGCACTATTAAGTACTAAAGGTCCTTGGTGAAATCAAAGTAATGAACGTACCCCTACATCACTTCTAATTGCTCAAACTCCAAATTCAACATCCGTCTACCATAGTGAATAGAGCAACACGGCAACACTGAATGGATATCGCCGTCTCACTCTAAACAAAGCTCAAATCGCTAAAGAAACGAGGCACGGGTATAAAATTCTTGATGCCACAATGTTCTATCGATTTTTCGCCTAACGTACAGTTTGGTCCCCCATTTATATTGAATGGAGCGTCTACAACTGTTTGTGTATGATTCGGACTACTAGATAAAGTGTACTGGGATGTTTCGATGAATATTAGATGCAGCTTTTAGCATATTGCGTAGAACGGGCCACTTGCAAGGATATATTGTTTATGTTTTCGAGAAAATGGAGGTCGTATGTTGAGGATGCGGAATCTTTATTGCAGATTTGCGAAATTATGATTTAAATACTTAATACATAGAGAAGAATTTCTCTTAGTTAGTTTTAGTTGATCATGAAAGGTCTAAATGTAGGAAAGCAATGCTATTCATTATTGGCGTCAGTCTTATTAAATATTCATTGAGGCTGTAGAATCGATTGTCGAAAAGGAAAATTGAAACTGAAACATTGAATTCAATGTTTTTTTCTTTTATCGAGTAGTAGTTATTAGCCTTGGTATTTAGTCGAAGGCCAGTAATTACTGCTTTAAAAATGTATGGGATTGTTTTCACAATTATTTACGGTAGGAATTATTGAAACTGCGTGACATTTTAGAGTCAATTATTAAAGTCCATGATTACGTTTAATTTTCATGACAAAGAGAAATTATAACTGTATGTCGTCAGAAACATCAACTATGATGCTAACTAAGAACTAATTGACACAGAGGTGCTGTCCCCGGGGGACTGCAGCGCTGTGTCATTCTTATGAACACTAAATTGGGAAACTATCAGGGTCACTGCAACCATGGAACAGTGATGAAGATTTCCCAAATATTTCGTAACATGAAATACATCAAACAAATACAAAATCTAAACGGAACAAATGTATTGCACGAAATCTGTGCTGTGCGTGTGCAGAGTTGGCATTGATTATGTTGGGGACAAAATTCCGCAATATTGTAATGCACGGCTAAATCATTGTGTAACTCACGGCCATTGTTGATATCGACTCTTGTTGTCAGCCTTATTGCGTTTTAGTGCATGTTGTTGGTAAACCTGTGCATTGCAGGAATAGGGTCTACTGTGTTACATCTGGTACGTGTTGCTAAACCTGTGTTTGGATAAAGATGGTTATCTTTTTATGTTTACCTGCCATCCTTGCAGCAGCAGCGAACGGTCCACAGTCCGCAGCCACATGACCGCGTCCCCTGCCTGGAAGTCGCGCAGGCGGTGGCAGCGCGTGTGCAGGAACAAGCCCAGGCACTTGAGCAGCTCCGAGGTGGACGCCTGGATGACGGTCTTGCGCGGCGCCACCGCGGGCGGGGCCGCGCTCGGCAGCTTGTCGTAGCACAGCACATTGTTGTTGAGCGCGTTGGCGCGAGCTGTGTCTGGCGGCGCGGGCGCGGGTGCTGGTCGCGCGTACCCGCCCGGCACGTGCGCGTTCTTGTTGCGGTCCAGCGGCGCGTTGTCCGTCAGCGGCGGCCTGAACGTTGCCACGCTCTTGCTCTTGCATTCCAGCTTCTTCTTATTATTATTCGCTGTTGAAAACCGCTTCCACGAAAGCGCGTTGATGAACAACGAGTGCTTCTTTAAGTTTTTCTCGAGCGCAGTCTTCTCGGATATTATCTTGGCGGCGTCGTCGAGCGTAGCGCGGCGCTCGTCGCGCGGCAGCTCGCGGTTCTCGCGGTTCTTGGCGTTGTTGAGGCGCTCGTAGGAGTAGGCGAGCGCGGCGCGGTCGGGCGGCGGCGCGGCGGGCGCCGGGCGCCGCTCCCGCGGGCTGAAGCTCAGCACGGTGCCCATGAGGCCCGCGCGCGTGAGGCCGCTAGGTGCCCGCATGCATCACGTGTGCGGCGCGCGGCGGCGGCGGCCCGTGTGGGCTCGATAGCGCCGCGCCTGCGCGCTCTCGCGCTATCGACCTGCGCGCGCACCCAGCTGACGCCGCCGCCCTGGGCGCCCGCCCCGCGCGCCGCCCGCCCCGGTAAACAAACCCCCGACACCACGGAATTACTTATCGGTTATTAATTCCAATTAAAAGCGACGCCTCTCACCGGAGCTGTCGCCATTACCAGCACAGAGCATAACTGACGACTACGTACTTCACTTTAATTCACTATGATTGCAGCTTTATTGGCATGTCATTTGATTTTAATTAATAAGTACATATATCTCTATTAATAGGTAAGCACCCAAGTGTAATTATACACGTATGAATGCGCGTCCCTCTGTCATCGATCACGTCCGGACAGTCACACAACACCACTCATAATGTCTGCAGCGGCTCGCGCCTCGCGACCGCCGCCCATCTCTACAAACAGAGCTACTCTATAAAACTGCGTCATTTTTCAATTGCAGAAGTACATTAGTTAGGACAGGAGACAGGCAGGTCGGAATTATTGCGGATGTTACATAATAATGCGGCGAGCGGCCGCTCCGGGACTATAATCGAATCACCCGAGTTCCGACCCGCTGCCACCTTTGATATGCTGTGTTCGTAGAACCCAATGTGGGTTGAATCGGGACAGACCTCAACGCTTTTCATTACAACCGCGAGGCAATTAAAAGCTTTTGGCTGAACGAACTCTAATGCTGTCATGTTAACCTGGCAGGTACCTTAATGAGAGTCAGCAGAAAAGTTGAGAGTTGAAATTGGTTTTCAGGGTAATAGGAATAGAACATGTGATGCGTAGGAATAAGGGCCATATTATGAGAAAAGTTTTAAGGAGAGTTTGGAAAGTCAAATAGCTATTGAACAGAAATAAAGATCGGCTCCTAAAAAGATGAATGAATTCTCTGACAGATGATGTAGCTATAAAGAACGGAAGTAAACAAGGGTATGACGTATCGTAGACAAATATAGCAATACAATACAAGTGTTGGCACCAAGCCCAAATTAATTGGGATTTAGACAAAAAGATGATGTTGATGACAATTTAAAAATAAAACCAAATCCGTCCAAATGTTTACTCTAATTTTGATCTCAGATTAGAAGAGCGTGAATAAATGAGCTTTTCCTGCCTTTATAAAGCTCAGCTTTAATCTAGAGATTTATTTTAAATGAATTGCGAAAGACCTATTCTCATCAAATTCGGGGATAATCCGTATAATACTGTCATCAGCAATCTCGCGGACGATGAATACTGAATCTTTCATACAGATAAATTATAAAATCTTCGTCTCTTATAATGGGATGAACTAAGTGGAAACAATGTTCAATTATTTATGGTACGTGTACGTACCTGTGGACATTATAAGAGTATTATGGACATTATAAGGTAACATTTCGCTGAAAACAAAATTATAATAACTCTCATGCGTGGTACTCATAAGCGTTTGACCGTCCGCGTCATCAAAGTTGAATGTGCCCGACTACGTGTAGACTGCACCTAACGTTTACACACATAAATCGACGCGCGACGTCTAGCACTTTCAACCCTTTATTATTTTTAACCAACTTCAAAAAAGAAGGAGGTTCTTAAATCGGTCGGTAGAAACCTAGCGGAGTAATCGGTGTACACACCGATTACTCCGCTAGGTTTCTAGTCCGATTATTGTGATTCTTTTTTTGTTCGATGCAGTATACTTGCCATTTGGTCCCTTAAAAAATTCATCTAATTTGGTTTAGCACTTCTTTTCAAAATTAAATAACATATTGGTCTGCGTGGATGGAATTTTTACATATAAAGACAGTTTTTGTATAAATAAAAAAAAATCAGCTACGAGCTGGATTTGAACCCCGCGTCTTTTGGATAAGTACCTACTACAGATGCCTTAGCAATTATGTTACTGAAACTCACCCTGACTTGATGAAAAATTCACCTTGTAAATACATATAAATGGTCTATCCAGCACGAAAAGATTTTTTCAACACATTTGCTCGAAAAATGCATTTACGAAGCCTGTATACATTGTTCGAAAGTTAAAAATTACGCACCATACAACGGAGCGTGCGGTAAAATAGGTACTCTCACCTAAGTACCTACTTTACCGCACGCTCCGTTGTATAGCACCGTGCGTTTTCTTTACGGTTTTTTTTAATTTCCATTAAAAAAAAAAGAATTCCACCAAAGAGTTTCACATTATGAGAATAAACAGCCTGACTGATCGAACCTCCTTGGAAGCTCCTTTTGATCAATACGTTGTCTCACTTTAATACTTATGAGTAAATGAGACGAAAGATTTAGTTCTAATTTCCACCACGTGCATGTGGCGCCATTTGCAAATTCACGCCATTTTCATATTAGGAACTTCAAAAATTGTTGCGACTTTTCTACTAAATAAAGGTTGTTTAATTACATATTTTACTGTTTTCTCGCAAATGTGTTGAAAAACGTTGTATGACACACGTGCAGAAATTGGTAATTACAAACTCGTGACTATGGTAAACCCTCGGCTTCGCCTCGGGTTTACATTCGTCTACTCGTTTGTGAAAACCAACTTACCGCACTAGTATCATAAATAACTATTTCAAACCGGAACAGTATAGTTTCGGAGCCTATTCAATACAAAATCAAATCTTTCCTCTTTTAAATATTATTATTAGTATAAATAATTGCTCACCATCAGCAACAGGGTCCAAGTTACCGGCTGGTGGTCAGGGCTCTAGAGAAAAGAACCTCCTAGCAATATGCGAGTCCAGAAGAACTGCTTTCTGAATCAGACCCACGATATAACAGCCCAACGAGAGCCTCCTTAGATGCTGTTCGAAGCTCTTGACAATTAAGAAAAGCCATAATTATCACGGGCATGCGGGCGGCGAGTAAAGGGCCACTCGCTGTAAGACCATGGACCATGCCCGGGTCGACGGCGCGTTGTGTTCCACGCGCGCCTCGAAGAGCGTCATATGCATCATCATCATAGCATAATGACGGGCCCCCCTCTAGAACGCCAAAGCCTGCTGGGGTCGCGAGACTTATCTCATTACCGTGACCCTGAAACATAAAGGGCTATTGAAGGACACCGTGAATTTAAATCAGTACGAGTCTGACAGTGGGGGTGGGAGGACTCATTTGATGATCTTACAACGACAAAAAAAAGAAAAGCCATAATTATTATTATCAGCAAGGAAAAGTATGGTTATTAAGTATACACATACATCCACTGAAAGTAGGTACCTACCATTTTTTTAGCGTGGTAAAATCACCAAACGAATCCTCCCACCCGGCAGGGCGTAAGGGACTGTCAGACTGTACTGTCATCAATATAGCCCTTTACGTTCCAGGGTCACGGTAATTCGTTAATCCCGCGAACGAAAGTACCTACCATAGGGAATTTATCACTTCTTCATGTTAATCGCGTAGACAGATGCTGAATTCCTGAAACGATGCGTCATCTCATAATATGAGGCTTTCGTTTTATTCCATAGCGGGGAATGGCTGTTCATTGTTTAAGCGAGTATTAAAGGGAACTACTAAGATTTTCCCTTTTTATGGAATTTGGTGCTATATAACAGTGTTTCCCAACCTGTGGTCCGCGGACCCCCAGGGGTTCGCAGACCCCCATCGGTTCGCGGACCACAGGTTGGGAAACACTGTTATATAGCACCAAATTCCATAAAAAGGGAAAATCTTAGTAGTTCCGTCTAAAATCTTAGTAGTGTCATCTCTGGACCATACTTAAATGCTAATGTCTCGTAATCGCTACGCTCAGTTAGCACGGGGCGGTGAGCGAGACTGAATGAATTATGCGAGTGAAATAAGTGCGTGCGTATAATTATTATATACAAAAAACAAATACAGAATCAGATTACAAGTCGAATCTGATTTGAGAGTACGTAGGTAGTACTATAAGGTATTCCATGTTTGAGATTACAATTAAATTATTATTAACGGGGTCCGTACAAACTATGCTTGATTTTGTAGGGGTCCGTAGCCGAAAAAGGTTGGGAAACGCTGCTATATAAGATGAGCTAGGTACGTGGAATGTTGAATAGAGGTGTCCGTCAGCCCAGCAAGAAAATGTCTTTTACAAGGAATTGAGTTTTGCCATTAATTAGAGCGTAATAAGCTGTAAATGTGCGCCACATTAAAAAAATTGTGCGTGCCATGTTTTAGGAATAAATTCGAAAAAACGATTCCTGCTGGGATAACGTTTTTCCAGCAAGAAAATTTTGAACGAGTGACCGGAGCCAAAAAAAAAGTATATCGGCATGTAGCTTAAATTAGTGCATAAAAGTGCGCTGAAAATAAAATTTGTGCGGCTTAAGGCTTCGTAGATATTTCATTTCCTGCTGGGCTGACGTTTTGCAAAATCTGGTTTTTTAGGAAATAATGATTGTGCGCCCGTAGAAAAAATGCAAGTTCGTAGATCGTAATTTGTGCGTTATTTGTGAAATAATAAATTTTCAAAAACATCTACCGTTTCTGAGTAATTATAAATTTATGAAAAACCGAAAAATGATCTTATCGCTTAAATGAACAAACAAATAAACGTACTGTTAACGGAATTCGGTTTTTCATGCTGTTTTTAACACCCACCAAAAGTTTAAAGGCAAAGAGCACACACGTTTTTGAATAATACCCCTTTAAGTCAAACTGAAAATGCTTTGAGCTTTGACGCGAAAGTGCAAGAAATAGAACCAACCCAAAATAATGATTTATGGACCAAAAATTAGAGCGTTTAATTAAGTATACATTCCGTAAATTTCAGCTTCAAGCATCTCTTATTTTAGCAGATATAAATCAAGAACCAAAACTATTTCTACATTACTGGTTATCCGACCAAATGCGAATGACAGCAAAAAGGCGACGGTTTCATACATACCGATGACCTTCTTAAATTTTCTTACATACATTTTATGCCTGAGTACACTTAGGAATAAAAGTGTTAGGGTAATAGATAAAAGTTTTAGGGTACTAATATAGTATTTTTTTATTTTGTTTTATAAACATAATTATTAAAAAGAGGTGCGCTACTGCGGATATTTTATTGCTCAACGACAATCAATAAACAGGTTTAGTTCATTTTCTATTTTATTAAGATATACTATGTAGGTATATAAATAAGTTCTAATTAATTAAAGACTTTTATTTGGGAACAGTTTTTATTCTGTCACGCGTTTGAAACTTGACATGTCATACTTGTTTTCCTGAATTCGCAAACCACTTACTAATGTTACCTTTAAAAGTCAGTATGGCCCTGGAATGCAAAGTGCAACTGAGAAAACAGGGGAGGTATTACAACGTCTAAAAACCAGGCTTATTCCGGCGAGTGAAAGTGACAGAGCTATACAAGTCGTCTATCTTCATCTCGTTCACTCACAGGAACAAGCCTGGTTTTAAGACGTTGTAATAACCCCCCCCCCCCCCCAGGGTGCCTGAGGATGTATTTTAAAATATTTTTTTTTATCAGGACAACATAAATTTAATTATGTAATTCATAAATATACAGGTTGAATTTTCAAACTGGGTGTCGATGATCAAATGAATTAAACTATGAGAAATATTGAAAAATACTGAATAAAAAATCCTATGGCGCTCCACCCACTGCACCGCGTCTTGTCGCGTAGCGCGGGATGGCAGATTTTACCATTTTATGCAAGTATCTCAATATAAAGATAAATGTATAGAAATCACGCCTAACACAACACACTGCCGACAAGAAATTGCGCGGGAAGGCGCCCCGTGCGCTGTTTTTGCCTGCAAACTGCATCAATGGCTCTTTGAAAAATAGATATTCCTGGCCAGGATTGAACCCTTGATTTAGGGACAAAAACCACATGCGGTATTATTGATGTTATAATATAGCATTTTTTATTCCTTATAAGTCTTATAACACCACGTATCGCTATGTAGGTATGTGGATCAAATTCAGGAAAGTAATAAATACATTCTGCCACTTATATTAGTCTACTCGCTTGAATAGACAAACTGTTTTATTTTTTGTAGAAAACGTTTTTTAAAAAAGGAGCTGACTTCTTTTTAACCAACTTAAAAAAAGGAGGAGGTTATCAATTCGACTTTATTTTTTATTTCGATTTAGTAAGCTCCTTTTTTGAAGTGGGTAAAAAACCTAAGTTCGTATCCTGCTTTAGGTGAACCCGAGCAATTATACTCGTAAATGATACTTATTCAAATGATATGTTTTTGTTTCCCGTATTAATGTACGGATTTTTTTGTACCTACGTTAAATAGAACTGTTTTATTAGAAAATATGTTTTTTTTTGTTTAACTTAAGTATTTGACATACCTAATTATGATTCAAATAATTCACAAGAAAACTTAATGTATGAGATTTTATTTTGTACCTACTTGTTTTTTATTTATACCTATTTAAACCTACCTTTGATTTTAGAAAACTGATTAAAATATGTAGGTATATAACTATAATGAGTAAAAAAAGATTTTCTCTCTATTCTACTTCGTAACAGATTTATGATTCTAAATAATATACTAAAAATATTGTTTTCATTATGCATTTTTATACGTATTCTTCGTATTACTTCAGGATAGACCTGTGCTTTTAGAAATTACAAAAGTCCACTCATTAAACCTATTTTCATTTTATTGTTTTTTCATTTGAGAATAATATGACCTACCTATGATATTCAAGTACCTAACTTAACTTGATCAAAGCTCGTTTAATTAAAAGGAATCATTAACACGACAAACAATAATAAAAAACTACTGCCAATAACGTGATGGACGCGACTGTACACACAATAGCTTCACATAATACTGTAATTTATAGAAGATCATCGGTATGTATGAAACCGTCGCCTTTTTGCTGTCATTCGCATTTGGTCGGATAACCAGTAATGTAGAAATAGTTTTGGTTCTTGATTTATATCTGCTAAAATAAGAGATGCTTGAAGCTGAAATTTACGGAATGTATACTTAATTAAACGCTCTAATTTTTGGTCCATAAATCATTATTTTGGGTTGGTTCTATTTCTTGCACTTTCGCGTCAAAGCTCAAAGCATTTTCAGTTTGACTTAAAGGGGTATTATTCAAAAACGTGTGTGCTCTTTGCCTTTAAACTTTTGGTGGGTGTTAAAAACAGCATGAAAAACCGAATTCCGTAAACAGTACGTTTATTTGTTTGTTCATTTAAGCGATAAGATCATTTTTCGGTTTTTCATAAATTTATAATTACTCAGAAACGGTAGATGTTTTTGAAAATTTATTATTTCACAAATAACGCACAAATTACGATCTACGAACTTGCATTTTTTCTACGGGCGCACAATCATTATTTCCTAAAAAACCAGATTTTGCAAAACGTCAGCCCAGCAGGAAATGAAATATCTACGAAGCCTTAAGCCGCACAAATTTTATTTTCAGCGCACTTTTATGCACTAATTTAAGCTACATGCCGATATACTTTATTTTTGGCTCCGGTCACTCGTTCAAAATTTTCTTGCTGGAAAAACGTTATCCCAGCAGGAATCGTTTTTTCAAATTTATTCCTAAAACATGGCACGCACAATTTTTTTAATGTGACGCACATTTACAGCTTATTACGCTCTAATTAATGGCAAAACTCAATTCCTTGTAAAAGACATTTTCTTGCTGGGCTGACGGACACGAATAGAGTGCGTCACGTTGCTAGATTCGCGCTTATAACAGCACACGCTTAAACAGCTTTTACACTGTGAAAAGTATTAGTAGGTACCGAGTATTCCACTACTGTAAGACAGCTCTGTTGTAAGATACAAGAACAAGAAATGAGACTTCAAAATACCTTAGTCGGAATGACTAAATTGAATTTATATTACTTTCATTTGAAAAATCTACATTTGCAAGGAAATAATGCCTGTGAAATATGTAATCAAGTAGTACAACGATTTGATTTATTGAATTCATTTGTCTATATATATAAAATTCAAAACTGACTGACTGATCTGACAACGCACAGCCCAAACCGCTGGGCCTAGAAACTTGAAATTTAGCATAAGCCCTCCTTATACCACGTAGGTGAGCACTAAGAACGGATTTTGCGAAATTCGGCCCCTAAGGGGTTGTTTTTGGGTTTGATAGTTTGTATGAAACTTCGCTACTACAGGTGCTAGGAATTCCAAATTTTGCATGGGGTGTCTATTTAGAACGTAGATGCTCACTATGACGGGATTTTGCGAAATACGACCCCTGAGGGGTTTGTTTTTGGGATTGATAGTTTGTATGAAACTTTTTTAGTTCAAGTGCTAGGCGTCTCAAATCTTGCATGGTGATACTTATTAAGATGTATATGCTCACCAAGGAAAGTTTTTGAAGTTTTGAGAAATTCGACCCCTAAAGGGTTGTTTTTGGGGGTGATAGTATTGAGATTCAAATTTTTACATACGGTTCTTTTTTGGACGTAAGTAATACCTAAGATGGGATTTTGCGAAATTCGATCCCTAAGAGGTTGTTTTTGGGGTTGACAGTTTGTATGAAACTCTGTTACTACAAGTGCGAGGAGCCTCAAATTTTGCACCGGGTTCCTTTATAGGACTAAGATGCACACCATGGCGGGATTTTGCGAAATTCGACCCCAAAGGGTTTTGTTTTTGTGTTTGATAGTTTGTATGAAACTTTGATGATTACACGTACTAGGAGTCTCGAATTTTGCGAGGGGTTCTTTTTAATACCTAAATGTTTGCTACAACGGTTTTTCGGAATTCGACCCCTAAAGGGATTTTTTGAGGTTGATAGTTTGGAGACTCAAATTTTGCATAGAGATTCCTTTTTGGGCGTAGTTGCGGGTGTTTTGTGGAAATAGACCCCAAGGGGTTGATATTTTGTATGACTTCGTTTCTACAAATGCTAGGAGTATTAAATTTTGCAAGGTTGTTCTTTTATGACGTAAATGCACACCAAGGCACTATGTTCTGAAATACTACCCCTAAGATGGGATTTTGCGAAATTCGATCCCTAAAAGGTTGTTTATGGGATTGACAGTTTGTATGAAACTTAGTTGCTACAAATGCTAAGAGTTTCAGCATGGGGGTTGTTTTAGGACCTAGGTTCTCACTAAGACAAAATTTTACAAAATGCGACCCTCTAGGGGTTTTCTTTGGTGTTTGTAATTAGAGAACTCAACATTGCAAGGGGGTTCTATTTATTTTTATTTCTAACGTGTTAACTAAGACGGTTTGCGGGTTGATAGAATTTTTGTTGAATATTGATTTCGTTTTTCCAACAGTATCCCATATAGAGGGTGGCTGGGATTAGAAATTAATAAAGGCAAAGTTCGAAAATTACGCGGACGAAGTCGCGGGCGTAGTGCTAGTTATATAATAAAACCTGACTCTCTAATACATTATTTTTTTGTTTGCCTAAGTGACTTCTATCTAAATATATAACTTTAGTTGCGCACAGCGGTTCTAAAAATAAAAATATCGCGGGCGACGGATGAGGCCAAAACCTTCAAATGCCTTTGCGATTTATTTATCAATTTTTTTTCCATCAAGTTGACGTCAAAGTTCCAATTTACTTAAGACGATCGTCTACCGAGCGCTCGTTCATACAAAAAGAGAAAACGTTTTCCTCCCCCTAGATGTTATCCTATATCTCAATGATTTTTTAGAATGCATCTGACACAGTAAAAATCATCATATAAAAATGTGAAATTCATGTTAGGGCTTCAGGAAACGCAGACTCTGTCAGAGAACCTCATCAATACCCAAATAGACCACAATATTGACACACGCGTGGCTAGGTAAACATCAGCTTATGGCGCAACGCTAGGCGCCGTAGGGCTTCGCTAAATACATTACGGGGGCGACCTCGCATGGCCACGGGCAAGCGACGTGGATTCGCTATGATTTCCACTAGTGAATAACCTTTATTTGTCCGTGATTATTATAGTAGATAGTGGTTTTGTAAGATTTGTTTTCTCTTTTTTTTCATGATTGATTGATTTTGTTTTTTTTTTTTGTAGTGAAAAGAAAATTCTAAAAGGGAGTTTAAAACTGTTCTTGTATTTTTATGCGTTAAATCCTATAAAAGGTATCAGTCTAGCCAGAAAACGGCCCCCTTTTCGTGGTAAATCATCAAATGGGTCGTCCCACCCAGAACGGGAAGGGAAGGACTGTCGGACTTGTACTGACTAAACTTTACCTTCTAGGGTCACGGTTACCTGATGAGACAGTCTCGCGACCCCAGAATACGGCGGCTCTAGCAGGAGTTTTCACGTTTTTGTGACGTAAAGTCTATAATTAAAAACTTTGACGTATAATTATTTGATAGAAAAAAAATAGTTCCATATTCGTACACTAGGGGCAGTCTTGAAAATTTGAAGGGTGAAGTACGGTCAAATATATTTTCATTTTTTTTTCTTGTTAAGACGTCATTCCGATTACATTATCGTCGATTCTACTACTGATAGTAAAAATCCCCTGGTTAGTTTTTTGACGTTATCGTCAATTTATATTTTACTGATCCAAACTGTTTATCTACAATAAACATGTTTTACGACAGTATTATCCAAATCAGGATCAAAAACAGTTTTAGAAAAATTGCCACCAGGTTGCATGTGTCGTAACAAAATGGATCACACAGTGTTAATGGGCATTTCTACGAAGAGGGCAGTTTTTCATGTCCTTTTAAAAAAAACATGGTTACATGGTGGTGACGCCAAGGCGTTTCATCTATCCTTATCCGTCACAGGTTCCTCCTGAAACTATCGTGCCCGGTGAGGACCTGCGTCATGCGGTAGGTCATGACGCCGTGACGTCTATCCAGCCACTCCTCAAAGATACAGAGGACCTGATAAAAAAAAATCAATTTTGTAATGCTATCGGAAATGTGCAATCGTTAATTATTATTAATTCGTACTGTTTATCTATTTAATTATATTTATTTTCTTCGCACACAACGCGACGCAAGTCTCCAATAGCTTGTTTATTTTGGTATCGAGGCGCCCGACTCTTTGTTCACCTGAGAACACCAAAGTGTCTAGCTTGTACAAACTAGACACTTTGGTGTTCTCAATTTACAATGGAAAAGATTTTCATTAATTCATCTGGATGACATCAGCCAGCCAGGCGAATGCAGATTGTCCTACTGTAGCGAAATTATTCTTTTTCACATTCATGAAAGAAAAAAAAATATCACAAAACAACGACAAACACACAACAAAATTAAATAAACACAAGAAGCAGAACAATAAAAACTTTAAAAAAATGTGACCGCCTTCAAAAACAACCACAAATAACCGACTTCAAAAAAAGGAGGAGGTTATCAATTCGACTGTATTTTTTTTTTTTTTTTTTTTTTTTTTTTTATGTTTGTTACCTCATAACTTGCGACTGGGTGAACCGATTTTCATAATTCTTTTTTCAATCGAAAGCTGGTGCTTCCCGTGTGGTCCCATTGTCACCATTTTAGGATCTGATGATTGGATCTTGGAGAAATCGAGGGCAACCCTCAAATTTTATTAGCTGACACATAGTTTTTCGCAAATCTTATGAAGTAATTCAAGTACTTGCGTATAGAAATCATCATCTCATGTAGCTGAGCTGATGATGGAAGGTACAACTCCTCAAGTAAGAAAATTATGTTCGTGTTCGCATATCTCCGGAACTACAAGTTCGATTTCAGTAATTCTTTTTTTGTCGTACTAGGTATTGTTCAACTTAGGGAATACTGGAAATTTCATCAAAATCGGTTCAGTAGTTTTTGAGATAGAATGAATGCAAGAGATGTTAACGATGTTATTACCGGTGCTACGGATTACGAAATTCTAGTGCACATATAAGAAAATTATGTATTTGACAAGAATGTTGGTTGAATATTTAAACTAAAAAGAGTAAAATAAAAACTTTTTCTAAAAAAATGTGACCGCCTTCAAAAACAACCACAAAAAAGGGTAAAATAACCTACAAAACTTTTCTTTCGGAAGTCGGTGGCAAAAAAGACAATGAAATTAATAAAAAAAGACACCGACTTCCGAAAGAAAAGTTTTGTAGGTTATTTATAAAAAGGGTAAAATAACCTACAAAACTTTTCTTTCGGAAGTCGGTGACTTTTTTTATTAATTTCAATGTCTCTTTTGCCACCGACTTCCGAAAGAAAAGTTTTGTAGGTTGTTTTACCCTTTTTTGTGGTTGTTTTTGAAGGCGCGGGCAGCGAGTAAAGGCACAGGTATAGGGCAACTCCCTGCCCGACCATGGACCATGCCCGGGTCCACGGCGCGTTATGTCCCACGCGCACCTCAAAGATTCCTTTTTTAATAACCTTAGAGGCCGACTTTAGTTTTTAAATTGAAATGGGACCAACTTTGAGATGTACTCTTTCAAATTTATATATACTTTTAAAAACAATTTTTGAAATCGGGACACGTTAGGAAAAGTTATGCGTGGTCATATACATAAAAAAATATACATGTCGAATTGAGAACGTCCTCCTTTTTTTTTCGTCGGTTAAAAAATAAAAACTACTGCACCAAACTAAATGAAAATTTTATGGGACTAATTGGCAGATATCGAACATAAAAATAATCATCGAAATCGGACCATCATAACCTCGGAGTAATCGGTGTAGACAAACTTGAAAACTTTTTAGGTTTTTGTTGATTTTTCAAAAAGTACTGGTCCGATTTCGATAAAATTTTAATGGGACCATTCCGAAAGTATATCCTATCCAACAAAAAAAGAATTTTTCAAATCGTTTGTTAAATGACGGAGTTATGCCCGCAGAAACATAAAAAAAATACAAACATCCGAATTGAAAACCTCCTTCTTTTGGAAGTCAGTTAAAAAGACAATGATTAGAAGAAAAAAACAAAGTCACCGACTTCCGAAAGAAAAGTTATTTTGTACATTATTTTATAGTTTTTTTGTGGTTGTTTTTGAAGGCTGTTACAAATTTTGGTGTCCTCAACTGACCCCGGAAAAGTTTCACTTTTGTGATATCACCCAAGTGAATTGAGAGGATTTATTCGATGTCGTTTTTTCACCTCGGAATTGTTTCGCCCAAGTGATCAAATGCGACTTTTTTCTACCACATTCAATTTTCGGCGACGCCTGCCTGTGTACGAACCTCTATTTTTAAAAATCACGAAAGTTGCCTACATACTAAGTTGTAAGGCATCGGAGACTGAAGTCGCGTTGTGTACGAAGGGCCTTATTCTGGCCTTAAACTAGGTATATAAATTTCGAAAAATGCAGTGATCAAAATACAGTTTAAGAAAAATTTTCCCAGGTCACATGTGTCGTAACGAAATGATTCGCATACTGTTAATATTATTAATGTCGGTGTCTTACGCAGTCAGTGATCATTGTGTGAGGTACACGTTTGAAGAAAACTACGAGGAATGGTTGACACATACCAATATGTGTTATAGTTCTATACCGTTTTGGATTGAAGACAATTACAATAATATTGACTTGAGTGCTGAAAATTATCAAAGTACTACATTTATTAGGCCACTCGATATATTTTCTTGTGTTTCGTCATTCAATTTTACTATGCACCAGCATGGTAGAATTGAAGTGAACATTTATATGGAAAAAGACGAGATGTCCCGGAACGTTATTCAAGTTATTGCTCATACAATTGGAGGATCTGTATTGGGAATTGAATTTAATGACGCCAGCCTCTTTTCCTTCAGAGCCGGATGGCACACACTCACAATACATCTAACACGCGCAGGCAGTTACGAAGGCCGTGTAAGTATTATATTTGAGTAGTGGTTTATTGCAACATGTAGAGTGTAAACTAGGTGAGGGTGATATTAGTGGTGCAGCTAGGATCCTCTTCAGCACAGATGTGGTGGCGCCGTACTACGTAAAGCAGAGTAAGAGTCTCTGGAGAGAAACACCCCAACCCGGCAGAATGACCTCTCCTTCCCTGACCTGCCCCCCTAGACAAGTCGCAAACGATAATCGTTAACGCTCGGCTCTCCCCAATAGATTTTCAACCTTATTCCTTCGAGTCTTTAGTTGACAATCTATTGAAGATTTCATGGCGTTGTCGTTCGTTCCAGTCGCTAACGCTTAGAAATCCTAAATACGTTAGCATTCGAAACATATAATTTAGCGTTTAAACTATTTTCTTTCGAAAATAGTTTAGATTGCTATTGTTATTAGAAAAATTAGTATCCAAGAGCGAGCGAACCGAGCTCGGGTCTTGGGACACCCCGACACAGGCAGGTTAGGTTACTTTAAACCTTGCACGCAGAAATAGGAGCCCCGCGAAGCAAAACTCCGTCGAGCCAGCATGACAGGTAGTAATAAGTAGGTAAGGTAAGGTAAGGTAAGTAACCTAGGATGCAAGAGCGAGCGAAGCGAGCTCGGGACTTGGGGCACCCCGTTACTTTAAGCACTTTACTTAGAAATAGTCAAAAAGTGGTCCGTCGAGTATTTAAGGCAGGTGGTACTATTACTAGGTACATCAGAGTTAGATAACTTACCAGCAAGAGAAAAAAAATAGATCAAATAAGTTTTATGAATTTTGATTGTACAAAACTATTTTATATTCATTGATTATTATGCTTATAGAAATTAGTCATTATAAAATTGTGTCAATAGTTTATTATACTAACAGATCGTCTTAACAAATAAAATTATATATTCAGTTGTTATCTCTTGTAAATATTAGAGATTTTGTAATACCGTTTTTGACTGATGCGTTGAACGCTTGGAAAATGGTTTGGCCCAATACGTATTTGCCCGACTTCCTGTCCTCCCAAAGACAGTGGGACATGCCGCTTTGCAGTATTATACGGAATAACCTGTTAAATAAGTAAACTAATACTGCACAGCGCGCCCGTCTGCTGGCTGAGGGGGAGTGGGAGTCAGGATTTTGACTTCAAGCACTCCCATCATCCACCATTGGTACCATGTGGAATTTCGGCTCACTACAGGCCTTCTCTTAGATTGCCCTTGTGTTGCTTCGCATTGTTGACTCTGTGGTGAAGCTGTCGACAACTTCGGGCATCATGGCCGGTCCTGCAGTAGGAGCGAAGGTCGCACAGGTCGTCACGCTAGCATCAATGACATTATTCGTCGACCTTTTAGAACCAAAGGCTTGGTACGAGATGATGAGAAAAGACCTGACGGAATGACGTTGGTGCCTTGGAAGGTGGGTAGGCCTTTGGTGTGGGCGCTACCTGTGTCGACACCCTTACGCCATCCCACGTTGCAAACACGGCGGGCTGTACTGGCGCTGTTGCAGCGGCGTTGACAACCTCAAACGGCATAAATACTGTATTTTAATGGTTGCGTAGTTTTCAGCGCGTCTCCTTTTAAGGAAATATCTTGCTGACCAGTGACCAGACGGCTGGTTCTTTCTTTGGTCAAAGAATAAGTATTGCCATCCAACGTGGCAATGCTGCCAGTCTTCTGGGCACGTTCCCGGATGACAGCGATGCGGAGGAGTTCTTTCACGCCTTGTCTGTTTCGCCTGAATGATTTACTTGTAGGTACGTAATATTAATTAACTTACACGTACGAGTAAGTAGGTAGGAATTATCGCTGCAGCGGCCAACAAGTCACTACGTATCTGTAAAGAAGCAATGCCACGCAGCAGGTCTGCCGCTACATTGACCACGGCTTTGCTGCGGAGCTTCTAGTAGTGGCTAACACTGCTGCGAAGCAGCTTAGCGAAGTTGCTTATCATCGTAAGTGTGAATCAGCTATAGTTATTCATGTACCTACTTACATTGATTTCGTACAGCGAAAGTATACAGTGGATATACCCCGAATCCCGGAATTACTTTTAAAGAGCAGAAAAATCCCGTGATTCTAAATATCTTTAATTAAAAAAAATATATACATTACAATTTATTTGTAACACTGTTTTCCACACAACATTGCCTGTTAGAAATCCCGGGAAGATCCATATTCATAATCAACATTTCGTTATAACTAATAATAACTCTACCTACTAATCATAAGTACATTAATCATAAATTGAAATGCGAAACTGAAACTTTCAGAAACGGTAACGATTATTTATAATACAAGTCAACAAAGTTCTGATCAACCTTCAACAGTACTTTCCTGGGTTGAAAATGATGGTTTATGGTTTAAGTCATAATATAATATTTCTCAAGAACAGAATACAATTATGTATGTATTCACTTTGAAATACACTGGTTCTTTGGAATGAGTTTCGGGAAGGGTTGTAATAATAAGACAAAAGTACAATATTTTAATTACTGTTTCTTTTATTTGTCCCCATGGTTTCCATTACCTCTATAAAACTATGAACGAATCTTTCTGACTTGTTTCAGATTAGCTTATTTGGTGAGGCGTCTCCAAATTCCATTGTGTTGGTCGATTCATTCCGCTACATACCGCCAAATATGGAAGGATATGATTGCCAACTCTACGAAGATGAAATAGACACAATACAGTCAAGCACACCAGAGCCAATCACACCAGATCCAAACACACCAGAGTCCACAATGTAAAAGTCAACCACTCCAGAATCCAACACGCTAAAGACAACCTTGGCGCCTGTAATGTTGTAGTTGATGAGGACGGTGCTTTCCAATATCTTTCCAGCAGTTACTAACAAATGTGTACTCTGACATGAACAGTAGTGTGCAGTGAGCACTCGAAGTGGTTCCACAATTACACTCTACTACACCCCACAGACGCGCACTACACTCATTACACTCCCACAGCACTTACATATAACATTTTTATTATTTTCAATTTTTAATACTTTGTTGTATTTTACATTAACATTTTATTTTATCAAATAATTATCATTTTGGAACATTTTGTTTTCAATATTTCTTATTGTTTTTGATTTTTGGATTTAAATGGAACACAGTCATATTTTTACACCGTTTTGATACCAATGCAATGAATATAACTATTTACGTAAACAATCAACTTGTAAAATGTGTTTGAGTTTCAATAAAGATTTTATTTTGTTTGTTTATTTATTTGCATCAATCATTCTTCACTGAACGATATAGGGACAGCATTTTTAAAAGAACATCAGATTGTTTCAATAGATCAGATTGTAAAATGTAAATATAATAATTGATCTGTCTCAATAATTTATTAACACATATAGTTTTTTTTTTTGCTTCCATTTATTCATTCATTCATTCATTGTCTGGCCTGTTGGTCTAGTGGTTAGTGACCCTGACTGCTACGCCGGAGGTCGTGGGTTCGATTCCCACCCAGGACAAATGTTTGTGTGATGAGCACGATCATTTGTTCTGTGTCTGGGTGTAATTTATCTATAATATGTATTCATTTAAAAATATATAAGTATGTTTATCAGTTGTCTAGTACCCATAACACAAGCTCTGCTTAGCTTGGGACTAGATGGCATTGTGTGATAGTTGTGGAATATTATTATTATTATTCATTATTGTTTACAAATCATAAGATTCTTGCCGCTGAATGTTTCAATTGGTATAAAAGGCGAGCAGCCGGAGCAGTGGAATTAGCCAAAGTCAATGCCCCCCCGACACTAGCAGAGCCAGCCCGCGAGCTGAGCCTTGGCTATAAAACTAGCCCTATGAATAATCAACTAAGATCCAGCCTGTCCCTTGCTGCCCTCCCAGCGACGCCCTCAGCCGAGGTCCGTACCCCAAAGGGGGTGCCCTTGGCGTGTGGTCGGTTAGTTTATAACTAAGTTTGTTGCCCTGGCTGGAGGCCTTCAATTCTTAAGGCATCCACAGAAAAGTCCGGTTGAGCAGTACAACTTTACGTTCCGGGGCCACGGTATCCTGGGTTAAGAAAAAACTCGCGACCCCAGCAGGCTTTTGGAGCGAAACACGACGCGCCACCGACCCGGGCTTGGTCCTTGGTCGGACGGCGAGCTACCCATAACTCACCGTGCGCAAGCCCGCTCCGCCGCTATGCCCTCTGCTGATCAGAGGGACACGCGTTGGAGCATCCACACGACAGGCTATTCGCATACGGGCAAAGAGACCCCTTAGGCAGACAGTGCCTAAGGAAGAGTTTTAGCCCGCATCCCAGGGTGCACCGGCCCGAAAAACTGGTCTTCTCCCCGGACGTATCCGAAGGAAACTCCAGTCCACGGGCGCACGTGAAGGTTTCCTGTCATAGCACCCCTATTGTACCTACCTGCCAAAAAATAATTGGATTGAATAGATCGTGAATAGAGTAAGGGTGCTTGTACATGGCGCATGTTACTCGCGCGAGTAAACCGCAAACCCGCACCTTTACCTGTGTGAGTTGCATTCGCCATGTACAAGCACCCCGCGGGTAACTTGATAAAGTAGCTTGCGCATTTTACTCGCTCGGGTAACCCGCACCTTTACTTGCGCGGGTAACATGCGCCGTGTACAAGCACCCTAAGCCGTATTTTCGTTCTTTCGTTCGCTCGTCTTTTATATCATTCAGCGGTCGTCCACACGCGGCCCGTGATCGTTTTTTATACTGAAGATTTATTTTAGCCTCATTAATGTATTCAATAAAAACTTTTTCTAAAAAAAATGTGACCGCCTTCAAAAACAACCACAAAAAAGGGTAAAATAACCTACAAAACTTTTCTTTCGGAAGTCGGTGACTTTTTTTATTAATTTCATTGTCTTTTTTGCCACCGACTTCAGAAAGAAAAGTTTTGTAGGTTATTTTACCCTTTTTTGTGGTTGTTTTTGAAGGCGGTCACATTTTTTTTAGAAAAAGTTTTTATTTTACTCTTTTTAGTTTAAATATTCAACCAACATTCTTGTCAAATACATAATTTTCTTACATATCCACTAGAATTTCGTAATCCGTAGCACCGGTAATAACATCGTTAACATCTCTTGCATTCATTCTATCTCAAAAACTACTGAACCGATTTTGATGAAATTTGCAGTATTCCCTAAGTTGAACGATACCTAGTACAACAAAAAAAGAATTACTTAAATCGGACTTGTAGTTCCGGAGATATGCGAACACGAACATAATTTTCTTACTTGAGGAGTTGTACCTTCCATCATCAGCTCAGCTACATGAGATGATGATTTCTATACGCAAGTACTTGAATTACTTCATAACATTTGCGAAAAACTATGTGTCAGCTAATAAAATTTGAGGGTTGCCCTCGATTTCTCCAAGATCCAATCATCAGATCCTAAAATGGTGACAATGGGACCACACGGGAAGCACCAGCTTTCGATTGAAAAAAGAATTATGAAAATCGGTTCACCCAGTCGCAAGTTATGAGGTAACAAACATAAAAAAAAAAAAAAAAAAAAAAAAAAATACAGTCGAATTGATAACCTCCTCCTTTTTTTGAAGTCGGTTAAAAATTACGGCCTGCCTTTATATTATTTTGCCATTAGGCTGCCTGTCCATTGATGCGGAGCGAGCTGTACTAAATCTCCACTCCTCTTGAATGATTAATATTTCCTCAATCCTATTGGTTAATATTTCCTCGTTTCTCCACTCCGCCCCAGCTGGTTCCGCATCAATGGACAGTTGGACAGGCAGCTTAACAATAAAAACGTTATCATGATAATATTTAAGGTGCTACAAGTCAACGACTTGAATGTCAAACTCTATCAACGCGAGCAAAGCCGCGGGCAAAAGCTAGTTATTCATAAACCCTGATAATGATAATACTCTGTTAATTTTTTAAGCTAGTGCCAATTTAGGTGCAATTAATCCATACCACGTATTTATCTATAGAGTTATATTTGGCGATAGTATTATTTCAGTAAAGAGCTCGATAAAATACAGTTTTTAGAAAAAATCCCTCCAGGTTACTTGTGTCGTAACGAAATGGTTCACATAGTGTTAATATTTTTAATATCTGTGTCTTACGCAGTCAGTGATCATTGTGTGAGGTACACGTTTGAACAAAACTACGAGGAATGGTTGACACATGAGTGGGGAAAAAATATATGTAGTACTGACACGGTGTTTTGGATTGAAGAAAAATACAGTAATATTATTGACTTGGTTCCTGAAAATGATCAAAGTACGACATTTATTACACCCAAAGCCGATGAACGCAGTTGTGTGTCGTCATTCATTTTTACTATGCACCAGCATGGTAGAATTGAAGCGAACATTTATATGGAAAAAGACGAGGCTGCCAATAACTACATTATACTTTTTGCGCAAAATGCTCAAAATGAACATTTAGGTGTTGTCATAAAAATGGCCAGCTCCGCAGACTTCGTGAGCGGATGGCACACTCTCACAATAACCTTAACACACCCAGGCAGTTACGAAGGTTATGTAAGTATTAAGTTTAGTCTCTGTACTATTAAACTGATAACCGTTACCCTGGAACATAAAGGGCTTGGGAAAGAACAACGTAGATTTTAGTTAGTGCTTCTGAAATGTCATGCTGATTTACATAAAATATAATTAAAAGGCGTATTTAAAATGTCACTTACGGGATATCTTCCTTGATTATTTATTTGTTTGAGTTCCCGATATTTCGACGCTGTTGCAAGCGCCATGATCGCGGGTTGACTGGAGATTGCGGGTGGATGAAAATAAATTGTTAGGAGCAGACAAATCTGTCTACCCTCTTTCTTTGTCTCTTGTTACGCGCACTACTGGAACTCGACACTAAGTCACGGCAAAACACACTCACAGTATCAACAAGTTTTTTGGAGTCTTTATAACGATGCCGGCTGCCATTTATGAGCATGTTCACAACTGGATTCCACGTACTCGACAATTTGAAGCCATCCTCTCGATTGAAATTCTTGTGTTTTCTTATTTCAATTGCTTCTCTTGTCAGTCTCGGAATGTAATGTTTGTCCGTGGACAAAATACTAGGCTTGTGAAATTCTATCCAGTGATTGGGCCCTGACTGTAGCAGATGTTCAGCTATGGCAGATTTTTGCTCATCGTTATTTTTGACAACCTTTATGTGCTCTTTGATGCGGCATGAGACAGTTCGCTTCGTCTGACCTATGTATGAGCTGCCACAGCTGCAATCGATTTTATAAACCCCAGGGTGTTCATATGGGATTTTATCCTTAGGTGAACGCAGACTTTGTGCAATTTTCCTATGAGGAGTAAACACAGTCTTTATCGAGTATTTACTCAATAAACGACCTATCTTGTCCGTTACTCCTCTCAGATATGGCAAGAAAGTTGTTTGGCGTTCCACTGTAGCCCTGTTCGATCCTATTCGATCTTTGTGATACTGAACACCTTACTAGTGAATTGACCCATGTGCAGAAAGTATTACTCATGAATGGCTACAAAACAAATGATGATGCAGTAAGACCAGAAAAGAAGCGAGCCGCCAGGGCTACAGTGGAACGCCAAACAACTTTCTTGCCATATCTGAGAGGAGTAACGGACAAGATAGGTCGTTTATTGAGTAAATACTCGATAAAGACTGTGTTTACTCCTCATAGGAAAATTGCACAAAGTCTGCGTTCACCTAAGGATAAAATCCCATATGAACACCCTGGGGTTTATAAAATCGATTGCAGCTGTGGCAGCTCATACATAGGTCAGACGAAGCGAACTGTCTCATGCCGCATCAAAGAGCACATAAAGGCTGTCAAAAATAACGATGAGCAAAAATCTGCCATAGCTGAACATCTGCTACAGTCAGGGCCCAATCACTGGATAGAATTTCACAAGCCTAGTATTTTGACCACGGACAAACATTACATTCCGAGACTGACAAGAGAAGCAATTGAAATAAGAAAACACAAGAATTTCAATCGAGAGGATGGCTTCAAATTGTCGAGTACGTGGAATCCAGTTGTGAACATGCTCATAAATGGCAGCCGGCATCGTTATAAAGACTCCAAAAAACTTGTTGATACTGTGAGTGTGTTTTGCCGTGACTTAGTGTCGAGTTCCAGTAGTTTATTTATTTATTATTTATTAAAACTTCAAGCAACACAAAAATGTACTTTGGCGGACTTAATGCCTGAGGCATTCTCTACCAGTCAACCAAGGGTAGAGGAGAGATAACATGGCAGGTGCACAAAAATATACAATTGGATAACAAAAGAAGAAATATAACTAAACATACAAATCTAGGTACTATAATAAATACTCATACGAATACATATATATACATACCTATATATATACAAGTAGGTAATAGAAAGGTGATAGAGATGACTCCACTAATGGTGCAGAAAGTAATACCGCAACTTTCGCTTAAATGCCAATTGACTGGAGGCCGTAATAGTAGTGCGCGTAACAAGAGACAAAGAAAGAGGGTAGACAGATTTGTCTGCTCCTAACAATTTATTTTCATCCACCCGCAATCTCCAGTCAACCCGCGATCATGGCGCTTGCAACAGCGTCGAAATATCGGGAACTCAAACAAATAAATAATCACGGAAGATATCCCGTAAGTGACATTTTAAATTTTGAGACAAACCGTGAAAGCTTCAAACAGTGTTTAAAAGGCGTATGTTTAACTTACCACCAGATACAGTAATATACATAACAATCAAAAATAGTAAATGATCACCAAAATTAATCCGGCATTTTAATCTAAACTTACAAAGTTTTAACGAAGTGGGTTAGAGGGTGGGTGGATAGGTGGGCTAGCTCGCTTGAGGTGTGGAATCCAATTTTATAAAAAAACTAGCGACCCGGCTTCGCACGGGTGCAATGCTGATATTAAATACACTACAGAAAAACTGTGAACGTTGTATATAAAAACATAGCGGCCCGCTCCGACTTCGCACGGGTATAAATTATATAGCCTATGTGATTAAAATCGATCCAGTAGTTTTGATTTATTCATTAATGCCCGTGGCCCGCACGCGTTAAATTTGGAGTGAAACAATCCCCCTTTCCCTAAACCATGAAGATTTCCTGCTATCTTTGGAATATCTAAATTCATACACTACATTTTTACTTATTTACTTTTTACATTTTTAACTATTTATTTTATTTTTACAACATAATTATTACAGAATCACTACATAGTATAAAACAAAGTCGGTCTTGCCGCACCGGGCGGCCGGCCGGTACCGCCGCAAACGCTACGTCCCGCAATTTTTAAATCTGTAATATCTTCGAAAATATTCACTTAAATCATACGGTGTAAAGGGCCATATAGATATAAATGAACAATGTATTCAAGGTATTTAATTGGTTAAGGATTAATGCTGTATTGGTTAAAATCGCTTCGAAAATTAGCCATTATTTGTCGTAAAAAGTAAATGACAAAAAAAAGTTATTGTGGGTTATCCATAAGAGATAGACATATACCATCGCGGACTTTTCTGTAGACCTTTTCAATGTGTACAATACTTAGTACATTATTTTGATAAAACTCGTAGGGTTCAGCCTGCGTTTGCAATGTAAGCTTAAAATATGTAATTACTAGCTGTTGCCAGCGGCTTCACCCGCTACAACTCTAAAATTATCCCAAGGGAACATAAAATCGGGATAAAAGCTATCCTATGTGTTAATCCAGGTTATAAACTATCTGTGTACCAAATTTTAGCCAAATCCGTTCAGTGGTTTTTGCGTGAAAGAGTAACAAACATCCATACATCCATACTTACAAACTTTCGCCTTTATAATATGTAGTAGTAGGATTTACGAGATCACATTAGAAAGCTCAAAAATGACAGTAGGTACTTCTCCACTATTTAATGAATGTTATTATTTTTTATTACATATAAACCTTCCTCTTGAATCACTCTATGTATTAAAAAAAACCGCATCAAAATCCGTTGCGTAGTTTCAAAGATTTAAGCGTACAAAGGGACATAGGGACATAGGGACGGAGAAAGCGACTTTGTTTTATACTATGTAGTGATGATAGTGATAGGCAAGCAAACTCGCAGTTCCCAGGGTTGTAAATTAGTTTAGACGAATGATGTTTGTCTGAATTGTACTGACTAAAATCCACGGTGTCCTTCAGTAGGTTCCAGGGTCACGGTAATTTGATAAGTCCCGCGACCCCAGCAGGCTTTGACCCTCTAAAGCCACGTCATTTTGCTGACACTCTTTGTGGCGCGCGTGGATACAACGCGCCTCCGCGTCGTCGACCCGGGCATGGTCCATGGTCGGGCAGCCTATTTCCAAAGCCTATACTATTTCAGTCACGAGTCAGACTATAATCGATTAGCTTTTGTTTGTGCATATTTCTCAACAAAACCTAATCTATCTCAGTAAAAAACTTGACTCAAATAGATTAGCTTTTTGTTTTGATATTTTCAAAGAAAATGCACGTACAAAACCTAGTTCTATATAATTCATGTCACTTGAATAGCTAGACTTTCGGCGAGTTATTTTTAAACATTACGTACGAACAAAACCTTGTCGAGTAGAGGCTCACTAGCTATATGAGTAAATTTACCTCGGAATTTAACTTTTCTTAAATTTTGTAGTACTTGAATATCGCAAATACGACTGTGGGCACCCCGACTCGGACAGGTTAGGTTAGAAGGGGATGGCGGGGTCTGAAAGACCCCGCCATCCCCTTCTTGGTTATTTTTTTTTAAACCACCCGGAAGTAGGAGCACCGCGAAGCGGTGCTCCGTCGACGTTTTCAACATTTTACTTAGTTTAGTGAAATGACATGATCTCTGACTTTATATTAGTATTTTTGTCATAATTATCACTAGATACTTTTCTTGATAATTGGATTTCGTGAAATCCCTGATTTCCTCATTTCACTGCGACATGCATAAACAAAACATCGTCTTTTTTTAGAGTTTGACTCGTGCGTGACTAAAATGGTACTAGATTTTGTCCGTGCATTTTCTTTGAAAATATCAAAACCAAAAGCTAATCTATTTGAGTCAAGTTTTTTACTGAGATAGATTAGGTTTTGTTGAGAAATATGCACAAACAAAAGCTAATCGAGTAGAGTCCGACTCGTGACTGAAATAGTATAGGTTTTGGAAATACGCGGTCGGGCAGCGAGTGGCCCATTACTCGCCCCCCGCGCCTATAGTGACTGTATTTGAAATTAATGATTTGACTGCAACAGATTCATCAGATCCATGCGTGATTAACAAAGTAATACTGACAATTGTCAACCTATAATTAAAAGCGTCAAAATCTTAACTTTGCCTGCTTTGAACATTTAAGAAATTAATATCTTTGTCAAAACTAACATGTACTTGTATGAAATAGCTTCTAAGAGGATCGTTTACTGAGCGCTCGGCCATATTAAAAGAGAAAACGTTTTTCTGCCCCTAAATGTTATCTTATCTCAATGATTTTTAGAATGCTTCTGACACAGTAAAAAACTACTGTAGGTTTTCCTTTTTTCAAAATTTATAATAGTTTGATAGCTACAGGCGCCTAAGAGTTACTATTTTTATGACAAAATCTTCATTGAAATAAAACCTTTGTATTTTAGAAACAAAGAAGTTTTAGAATCAAAGCAAAACCTACAAACCTAGAATATAATATGCTGAAACGATTGACGCCAGCATCTAAGAGATTGGTCGTGATTTAGTAGATATATGTGAAAAACGTTTTTACCCGAGAGACTCATATAAAAAATACCTACTTACAGTCAGTCGCGAGCTGCAACGCTCTCTATCGCACGACCGGGGGCTTTTTAACGCGCGAGAGGGACAGCACGAGTTTTTCTAAATACCTATTTTTTGAAATGGCAGCCGCTATACTATCCTCTAAACTGCCAGAAAACGCCCCGGAAACGGCGCGGTGTAGTGTGATTATTCTTTACAATTTCCAAATAACTAGTAAAACTAATTATACGTACCAATGATAATACGCACTACATATATTTTTTCGTTGGCGCCAGCCATGTATGCAAATATTATGACTTATTTTAAATAAATTAAGTAAATTAGTTAAAGTTCAATGGATCTACACTAATTTTTTTCTTTAACTAACAATTTATTTTTACTTTCCTCGTATTCGCAATGAAATGTAGTTCCTTTATTTACTGTTACCTCGGGGTTCAGATCTGTTTAGTTCCGAGACGGGTCCTAATAGTTGGAGGTTCAAGATACTTTCGAATCACCCCTTGGATAATACTCCCTGCCCTCTTACACTTCTCATCTTGTGCAAACTTTTTTAGGTACCTAATTTGAACTACCAATAACTCTCTTTGTTTCAGATATCCTTTACGGGGTATGCATCTCCAAATACTATAGTATTGGTCGATTCATTCCGTTACATACCGCCGAATATGGATGAAAACGATTGCATAATCTACGAAGATGAAAAAACCGAAGACGAAACAACCACACAAGAGACGAGCACACAAGAGACGAGCACAGACGAAACAAGCACACAAGAGACGAGCACAGATGAAACGAGCACTCAAGAGACGAGCACAGATGAAACGAGCACACAAGAGACGAGCACAGATGAAACGAGCACACGAGGGACGAGCACAGATGAAACGAGCACACAAGAGACGAGCACAGATGAAACGAGCACACGAGGGACGAGCACAGATGAAACGAGCACACAAGAGACGAGCACAGATGAAACGAGCACACAAGGGACGAGCACAGATGAAACAAGCCCACAAGAGACGAGCACAGATGAAACGAGCACAGATGAAACGAGCACGCAAGGGACGAGCACAGATGAAACGAGCACACAAGAGACGAGCACAGATGAAACGAGCACACAAGAGACGAGCACAGATGAAACGAGCACACAAGGGACGAGCACAGATGAAACAAGCACACAAGAGACGAGCACAGATGAAACGAGCACACAAGAGACGAGCACAGATGAAACGAGCACACAAGGGACGAGCACAGATGAAACAAGCCCACAAGAGACGAGCACAGATGAAACGAGCACAGATGAAACGAGCACGCAAGGGACGAGCACAGATGAAACGAGCACACAAGAGACGAGCACAGATGAAACGAGCACACAAGAGACCAGCACTGATGACACAAGCACAACAGAATCGACAACAACCGGATCAACCACATCAGAATTAAACACGCAAGAGTCAACTACCCGGGCGCCTGTTGATACGGACGACAGCAAAGGCTTTTGGGCTCCATTTACCTTTAACTTTAGCTTCAATTTTACCACTTTTATTAAGAAGACTAAAGCTAAACCAGTGGCGGCTATTTTGTTGTAGTTGATGTTAGTGCTTTTACAGATCTTCTCATCACTGTCAGATGATGAGAAGATCTATATCAGTAACAAATGCATACTCTAACAAGAACATCAACCCAGTGCGAAGAGTAGTGTCAATATGTAATAGCAACCAACAACTAAACCCGACCACTGCATGTAAACTTTTTACACGTAATGTGCAGTGTACTTGTGAGGCGGGTGCACAAGTACACACTACACTTTACACCCCACACACATGCGCTACACTGACATGCAACACTCATATGCACTAAGTACATACATATATATAAACAACATTTAATATTTTAAGTACTATTTCTATTCATTTCGTTACTATTTCATTTTTAATGTTTTATTTTTAGCTATTTCATTCAACTTTTTTTATTTGCATTTCTTAAAACGGCCTGCAACCCAGTCTTCTTCTCACTTTTTTTACTTATTATTCTAATTATTCTAGTAAAGATTTCATTTCTTTTTTTTTTTGGATATTTTTTTTTTATTATGGGAACAGCGTTTTTATTAAAGGAACATCATATTTCTTCAATAGCGAAATACAAAGTTAAAAACCAGACTGTATAAATTTAAAAAGGACTTCCGCAGAATTTTAAGGAGTAAAACTTTAGCAGCAGTGATGATGACATTCAATAATTTAAGAATAAATTAGTGAAACGCATGATCATGTTCTCATAGCTACAACTTATGCTAATTAAGGTTGCGCATCATCATCATCTTTAAGAAGATGAAGTGAAGACCGGTGATGCGTAAACACAGCGGATCAGTCTATTTCTATCAACTGAAGAAATTCCAGACTCCGTGGCTGCTGTTGACAAATTCCAAGTGGAAAAATAAAACAGTTAAAAAGTGCCCCGCCATTGCAATGAATCGAACCCGAGATCTCATGAACAGTCTACCTCGTTGGTCTAGCGGTAAACCAACGAGGTAGGCTATTGAATTAGCCATAAAAAAATAAACATCATCATTTAAAGTGTCTCTACAAATGTCGGTATCATGGGCTCCTGGACTTTTGAAGGACGTGACAAAAGCCGTTACCAGCTTGAAGACGCCCTTTTAAAAGGCTTAATGCCTTTTAAATTAAAATGACGCACCAACGCGTGGTTTACATTGGCTGCAATATGCAGGTGTACCCTAAGACAACCCCCGGTTGGAGTTATACTAATTGGAATGTGTACTTATATTTTCTGGTTAACTCTGATAATAGCGTCTCTTATAAAATGCACAGTGTGGTGCTAGTAAAGTACGACATCTCCGAAAGCACGAAAGCATTTAAGTTCCTCAAATGAATACCGTTGTGTTCATCGGGTACGTCACAATCGCGGCGGTAGGAACCCTCTTTGTGGAGTGGCTGATGAGGCGTCACGGCGTCTACTCCTTCCGCAAGAGACACTGAGACAGGTCGGTTCCTTCAGCGGGAAGATACGTCTTAGTGTCACCACTACGTGCTGTGCACCGTCTGGAAGACACGGTGGAGGTCTACCCGGCTGGGCGGAGCAATCTCACGCCCGACTCTGTTACGAAGTGAAGGGTAGACGAAGCAGTCACCTCCTCCTCCTTCTCATCCCAAAAAAACAGTTCTGTTCCTGATGAAAACAACAATAATACTTCTTGTGATAATTTCATTATTGCGATTGCGAAATGATTATCAAATTACCTGCCGAACATAACTAGCGAAGCCGGGGGCAATACCTACTTTAAATGTAAGTCCTGATAAAAAAATACTCCCCGTTTTATAACGTTATCGGAAGTGTAGAATCATCAATTATTATTAATCCGTACTGTTTATCAATTTACGAGTAATTATATTTAGGCCCTCTGCACACAACGTGACGCAAGTCTCTAATGTATGTTAATTTTGGTATCGAGGCAACTTTTATTTATCTATATTAAAGTGGACTCTATATTGAAGTCACTTTTTTTTTTTTTTTTTTTTTTTTTTTTTAGGTGGTAAAATCATCAAATGAGTCCTCCCGCCCTGGGTGGGGCGGAAGGGACTGTCAGACTCTTACTGACTAAAATCCACCCGTGTTCCTTCCTATGCCCTTTATGTTCCGGGGCCACGGTATCCTGGGTTAAGAAAAAACCCGCGACCCCAGCAGGCATTTGGCGCGAAACACGACGCGCCACCGACCCGGGCTTGGTCCTTGGTCGGACGGCGAGCTACCCATCACTCACCGTCCGCAAGCCCGCTCCGCCGCTGTGCCCTCTGCTGATCAGAGGGACACGCGTTGGAGCATCCACACGACAGGCTATTTGCATACGGGCAAAGAGACCACTTGGGCACACAGTGCCCAAGGAAGAGTTTTTGCCCGCATCCCAGGGTGCACCGGCCCGAAAAACTGGTCTTCCCCCTGGACGTATCCGAGAGGGAACTCCAGTCCACGGGCGCACGTGGAGGTTTCCTGTCATAGCACCCCATATTGAAGTCACTAAAACAAGAATGGAGAGAAGCTACCTGGGTTTAAAATTAAAAGACAGGATGAGGAACACCGTCATCCGCAAGAAAACCAGCATAACAGACGGCCCTAAGTTTTTCTCTACGTCGAAAGTGGATGTGGGCAGGTCATGTGGCCAGATGCACTGATAACAGATGGACTCTAAAAACTATTGAATGGATGCGGACGGGACCTCAAGGTACCAGAGCGAGACCAAGACCGAGTGCTAGATGGGCAGACGAGATCGTAACAACAGAAGGAAAGGAGAGGCTGGACATGGCTAGTGACAGAAAGAAGAGGAAATCTTCGGAGGAGGCTATTACCCGAAGGGTGTCCATACAAATGCGACATTGTTGATACGATTTATTGCAGTTAGATCTTATTTAATTATTTATTAAGTAATTGTTAATTATTTCTGTTTATTATTAATGTTATTGAGTAATTATTAGTGTTACCCGCAATACAAATTCAAATTAATGTCGGTGACGACGCGTGGTTGTGTACGAACCTCTATAAAATATAGCGGTTGTCGCCTAGATTTTAGATTTGCTTCGCGTTGTGTTATGAATTCGGTATAAATTTCGTAAAACGCAGTGATTAAAATACAGTTTTCGGAATATTTCCTCCAAGTTACACGTGTCGTAACGAAATGATTCACATAGTGTTAATATTATTAATGTCTGTGTCTTACGCAGTCAGTGATCATTGTGTGAGGTACACGTTTGAACAAAACTACGAGGAATGGTTGACACATGGTTGGCAGAACATTTTTTGTCAGACTAGCACGCCGTTTTGGATTGAAGACAAATACAGTAATATTAACTTGAGTGCTGAAAATAATCAAAGTACTACATTCATTAGGCCCACACCCGATGTATATAGTTGTGTGTCGTCATTCAGTTTTACTATGCACCAGAATGGTAAAATTGAAGTGAACTTTTATTTGGAAGAAGGCGGTGCGTTCTGGAACTTTATTGAAGTTTTTGCGGAAACGACGGAAGGATCCTTTTTGGGATTCGTTTATTATGATGAAAGCTTCAAAAGCGGATGGCACACTCTCACAATACCTCTCAAACGCGAAGGCAGTTATGAAGGCTATGTAAGAATTGTATTTTATTAGAAAGTAACGCTATAATGGGTATTATCTGTTGTTAGCGCTTAAAAGGTATAAAACAAACTAAATTGAATAAAAATAATATTTACTCAATTCTTATTCCGACTTTATCGGCTTTTCTATGGGATACATATTGTATATTTTGTCAATTTGGCCATCACAATGGTACTTCCAGCTGCAACAGTACCTTTATGAGATGGAAATAATAGTGTCATTTAAACGTTCTTTGAAACGAGTATCGGAACGGTATGTTAAAACAAAAGACAAAGGTTCAATTTAATTATTCATTTCTGTTTCTGTTATCCGGCCCCTTGGTTTCCAATAAGTACCTGTATAAAACTGCTAACAACTTTTTTTATTTCAGATATCCATTCATGGTCGGGCATCTTTAAATTCCACTGTGTTGGTCGATTCATTCCGCTACATACCGCCAAATATGGATGAAAACGATTGCCGACTCTACGAAGACGAAATAACCACAATACAACCAAGCACATCAGAGCCAAGCACATCAGAGCCAAGCGCACCAGAGACAACTACCCGGGCGCCTGTTGATACGGACGAGAACAAAGGCTTTTGGGCTCCATTTTCTTTTAACTTTAGCTTCAATTTTACCACTTTTATTCGACCCTAGGAAGGCTAAAGTTAAAACAGTAGCGGCTGAAGTGTTGTCGCTGCTGATGATAGTGCTTTCCAGAAGCACCATCATCAGCAGCTGCTACAATTTTAATATTTTGCTGTATTTTTTTTTCTATTTATTTTATTTTATTTATTAAATGTAAAGAAACTTTTTTAATTTGCTTTTAATATTTCTTATTGTTCTTTTTAAACACCGTACTGTTTTTTAGGGTTCCGTAGCCAATTGGCAGAAAACGGAACTCTTATAGATTCGTCATGTCTGTCTGTCCGTTTGTATGTCACAGCCACTTTTTGACGAAAGTATAAGAGCTATCCTGTTGAAACTTGGTAAGTAGATGTATTATGTGAAGCGCATTAGGATTTTCACACAAAAATAAAACAAAAACCAATTTTGCTCGAGAGACACTTCCAAAGGGGTAAAATGTGTCCCCCCCGGTAACTTCTAAAATAAGAGAATGATAAAACTAAAAAAAAAATATTATACATGTACATTACCATGCAAACTTCAATTGAAAATTGGATTGAACGAGATCGAGTTATTAGGTTTTTTTTTTAATACGTCATAAATCGTAAACCGCAATTTACCTTGCAAAGTTACAACCAACTATGTACAAGAACTTATATAGTATGTAACTTGCTGCTACGGAACCCTTTACGGGCGAGTCCGACTCGCACTTGGCCAGTTTTTTTTTTTTCGGAATATGGAACACAGTCATCTTTATACACAGATTTGATACCAATGAATATAACTATTTACGTAAACAATCAACTTGTAAAATGTGTTCGAATTTCAATAAAGATTTTATTTTGCTTGTTTATTTATTTGCATCAATCATTTTTCACTACACCTTTTAAAGAACATCAGATTGTTTCAATCTGGTTTCAATAGATCAGATTGTAAAATGTAAATATAATAATTGATCTGTCTCAATCAATAATTTATTAACACTTATAGTTTTTTTTTCTGCTTCCATTTATTCATTATTGTTTACAAATCATAAGATTTTTGCCGCTGAATGTTTCAATTGGTATAGAAGGCGAGCAGCCGGTGCAGTGGAAAGTCAATGCCCCCCCGACACTAGCAGAGCCAGCCCGCGAGCTGAGCCTTTTTTTTTTTTTTTTTTTAGGTGGTAAAATCATCAAATGAGTCCTCCCGCCCTGGGTGGGGCGGAAGGGACTGTCAGACTCTTACTGACTAAAATCCACCCGTGTTCCTTCCTATGCCCTTTACGTTCCGGGGCCACGGTAACCTGGGTTAAGAAAAAACCCGCGACCCCAGCAGGCATTTGGCGCGAAACACGACGCGCCACCAACCCGGGCTTGGTCCTTGGTCGGACGGCGAGCTACCCATCACTCACCGTCCGCAAGCCCGCTCCGCCGCTGTGCCCTCTGCTGATCAGAGGGACACGCGTTGGAGCATCCACACGACAGGCTATTCGCATACGGGCAAAGAGACCACTTAGGCACACAGTGCCTAAGGAAGAGTTTTTGCCCGCATCCCAGGGTGCACCGGCCCGGAAAACTGGTCTTCCCCCTGGACGTATCCAAGAGGGAACTCCAGTCCACGGGCGCACGTGGAGGTTTCCTGTCATAGCACCCCCGCGAGCTGAGCCTTGGCTATAAAACTAGCCCTATAAATAATCAACTAAGATCCAGCCTGTCCCTTGCTTTCCTCCCAGCGACGCCCTAAGCCGAGGTCCGTACCCCAAAGGGGGTGCCCTTAGCGTGTGGTCAGTTAGATTATAACTAAGTTTGTTGCCCTGCCTGGAGGCCTTAAATTCTTAAAGCATCCACAGAAAAGTCCGGTTGAGCAGTACACAACCTAATAGAGATTGACCTGAGAGATGCCAACCAAAACAAAAAACAGTGGAATTAACAGAGCAAATCCGCCTTTAATGCCAGAAAAGTAAAGAGCTGTACCCGTTATATGTACACCCATATGTCGTCAGTTAAGTTTAACTCACATTTGTAATATGAGATCAGTCTATTGCTATCAACTGAGGAAATTCCAGACTCTGTAGCTGCTATTAAAAAAACTCCTGATGTAAAACCGAGTCAAACTCTACCCGTCCTGTGAATCAAACCCGGAATCTCATGCACAATAGTTGCGTTAGTCACTAGTAGACCAACGAGAAGGGCTATCGAATTAGTCATCTATACATCTTTACACATAAAAAAAATTGGAGTGTCTGTTTGTAAATTGAAATAACCGTTTTTTAATACATGTGCATATGAATGTATGTATATACGGTCTGTTTTTAATGGCTAATCTCTGAAATGGCTGGACCAATTTTGACGGGACTTTTATAGGCCGGTAGCTGATGTAATAAGGAGTAACTTATGCTACTATAAGTTCCAATATCCACGCGAACGAAGTCGCGGGCACAGCTAGTTAAAAATATAAGTCATCATTGAAATGTCTCTACATAATATCTCTGAGTCATGTGGTCGCGGACTTTTGGAGGGCGCCTAAGGAGCCGGCATCAGCCTGCAAAGATCCATCAATGATATAATTTCAAAACGAAGTATGAACCGGTTCTTATCTTTGTACGAACTATGCAAGCGCAAAGTCCACCGGTGGGGTTGGACCAACGTAGAACGAGTAAATAATAGATAGAGATAATGGTGTTTGGTAGGTTTACGATGGATATTAAAAATCTATCCTGGTTGATACCTTGTCCCGATCTTTGACTGTAACCAAACAACAACCGATTTTGCCTATCGGAGTCTGAAAAATGTGCAATTAGAGGCAGCTGTCAAGGAAAACGGATTGGGATTTAAGTAAAAGTTGGTGGGGCGGAAGGGACTGTCAGACTCTTACTGACTAAAATCCACCCGTGTTCTTTCCTATTCTTTCAAAAATTACGGCCTGCCTTTATTTTATTTTGCCATAAGGCTGCCTGTCCATTGATGCGGGCTGTACTAAATCTCCACTCCTCTTAAATGGTGCAATCCTATTTGTTAATATTTCCTCGTTTCTCCGCTCCGCCAGCTCGCTTCGCATCAATGGACAGTTGGACAGGCAGCTTAACAACAAAAACGTTATCATGATAATATTTAAGGTGCTACAAGTCAACGACTTGAATGTCAAACTCTATCAACGCGAGCAAAGCCGCGGGCAAAAGCTAGTTATTTATAAACCCTGATAATGATAATCCCCTGTTAAATTTTTAAGCTAGTGCCAATTTAGGTTCAATTAATCCATACCACGTATTTATCTATAGAGTTATATTTGATGATAGTATTATTCAGTAAAGAGCTCGATAAAATACAGTTTTTAGAAAAAATCCCTCCAGGTTACTTGTGTCGTAACGAAATGGTTCACATAGTGTTAATATTATTAATGTCTGTGTCTTACGCAGTCAGTGATCATTGTGTGAGGTACACGTTTGAACAAAACTACGAGGAATGGTTGACACATGATTGGGGAAACAATTTATGTGGGACTAACACGGCGTTTTGGATTGAAGACAAATACAGTAATATTAACTTGAGTGCTGAAAATGATCAAAGTACTACATTTATTACACCCATAGTCGGTACACAAAGTTGTGTGTCGTCATTTTATTTTACTATGCACCAGCATGGTAGAATTGAAGTGAACATTTATATGGAAAAAGACGAGGCAGAAGATAACTATATTTATCTTTTTGCGCAAACTGCGGCAACTCCTCAAAATTATCATTTAGGCACTGTCATAAACATGGCCAGACTCCCAAACTTCGTGAGCGGATGGCACACTCTCACAATAACCTTAACAGCCCCAGGCAGTTACGAAGGTCATGTAAGTATTAAGTTTAGTTTCTGTACTTTTAAACCGTGACCCTGGAACATAAAGGGCTTGTGAAAGAACAACGTAGATTTTAGTTAGTGCTTCTGAAATGTCATGCTGATTTACATAAAATATAATTAAAAGGCGTATGTTTAACTTACCACCAGATACAGTAATATACATATAATATAACAATCAAAAATAGTTAAATGATCACCAAAATTAATCCCGCATTTTACTTCATAAGCAATTATACTTCAAAAGCAAACACACACAGTCGGTGGCCACAGTCAATGAAATAAAAAACAAAGCCACCAACTTCCGAAAGAAAAGTTATATGACATTTTTTGTGTTTGCTTTAAAGTCGGTTCTCTTTTTTTTTTAAAAAAGTTTTTTATTTTTCCCTTTTTAGTTTAGATTATTCAACAAAAAAATTATATAATCGGCGTCTTTGAAAATCTACAACCCTTGTAAGCAACAAAAACCGGCCAAGTGCGTGTCGGGCCACGCACAGTGTAGGGTTCCGTAGTTGCCCATCAAAATACTTATGCGAACTAACTAAACTGATTCGCAGAATTTAATTTTAAAAAGAAGAATTTTCAAAGTCGGTCCAGGAGTCTTTGAGAAATCGGGGAAAATACATAAGAAAAAAGATTACGACGAATTTAGAACCTGCTCCTTTTTTGAATTTAGTTAAAAATAGTTGACGATAAAAACCTACCTATCCCCAAAAAACATACCTATAAAACCTGTAAAACTAAAGTTGACAAACTTACATTTGCAGTTGTCTCCGATACATTTTGTTTAAGGAAATATGATATCCAAGTACATTTTATAAGTTGGTCGACTATTACTCGTAAAGTTGTAAAGCCTACTTAGTCATGATAATTTTCTTTTAAACTTCGTTATATATACTACTATTGTGAATTTTTTCACACCCCCAAACATAACCGTTTAGCTGGTAGAGGGGGGGACACTCGAATCGAGCAAAATTTAGCACTTTAAAGCTTAATATTTCACAAACGAATTTTTTTATCAAAAAATTGTTAATGAAAACTATCATTATTTATTAAAGACCTATTTAATGATACCCCACACTAAGGGGTGCGCGAGAAAAAAGAAATCCTCACTTTACGTGTAAGTACTGGAGGGACCCTAAAAAAAAATATTTTACGAGATTTTATTTTACCACTTTTTCGGCACAACAAATCCGTATATTTACACCAAATTACAGCTCTCTAGTACTGTGCGTCTCTGAGCTAAACTGCGGACAGACAGACGGACGGACGGACGGACGGACGGACGGACATGGCGAAACTATAATTGTTCCTTGTTGACTACGGAACCCTAAAAACGGATCTATGCGGGCAACTTCACTAGGTTTCCATTATTGTTATATACTAAAACCTTCTCCAGAAAGTAACGAACAGTTTTCTGAAAACCGCATCAAAATCGTTTCCGCCAAACGCGAGATAATCGCGGACAAACATACAATCGTCTCTGAAAATCTACAATCCAAGTAAGCAAAAACGGGTCCTCGCGGCCAACGTCACAGGATATCTATTAGTGTTATGTATTAAAACCTACTCCAGAATGCAATGAACACTTTCCTGAAAACCGCATCAAAATCCGTTCAGCTAAACGCGAGATAATCGCGGACAAACATACATACGTACATACATACAGGTCGAACTGAGAACCTACTTTTTTTTTTGAAGTCGGTTAAAAAATAGGCAAGCAAACTCGGAGTTCCCAGGGTTGTTAATTAGTTTAGACGTATGATGTTTGTCTGAATTGTACTGACTAAAATCCACGGTGTCTTTCAGTAGGTTCCAGGGTCACGGTAATTTGATAAGTCCCGCGACCCCAGCAAGCTTTGATCCTCTAAAGCCACGTCATTTTGCTGACATTCTTTGTGGTGTGCGTGGAAACAACGCGCCGTCGTCGACCCAGGCATGGTCCATGATCGGGCAGCGAGTCGCCCATTACTCGCCCCCCGCGCCTATAGTGACTTGATTTGAAATTAATGATTTGACTGCAACAGATTGATCAGATCCATGCGTGATTAACAAAGTACTGACAATTGTCAACCTCTATTTATAAAAAGCGTCAAAATCTTAACCTAACCTGCTTTGAACATTTAAGAAATTAATATCTTTGTCAAAACTAACATGCACTTGTATGAAATAGCTTTTAAAAGTTATTATAGGAAACTGCCAGAACACGCCCCGGAAACGGCGCGGTGTAGCGTGAATTATTCTTTACTCCAAATAACTAGTATATTAAGCGACTAAGCATACGTACTATGTTTTTTCGTTGGCGCCAGCCATGTATGTAAATATTATGACTAATTGTAAATTAATTATTAAGTAAATTAGTTATAGTTCAATGGATCTACACTATTTTTTTTTCTTTAACTAACAATTTATTTTTACTTTCCTCGTATTCGCAATGAAATGTAGTGCCATTATTTACTATTACAACGGGGTTCAGATCTATTTAGTTACGAGACGGGTCCTAATATTTCGAGGTTCAAGATACTTTCGAATCACCCCTTGGATAAAACCCTGCCCTCTTACACTTCTAATCTTGTGCCAACTTTTTTAGGTATCTAATTTGAACTGCCAATAACTCTCTTTGTTTCAGATATCCTTTCTGGGATATGCGTCTCCAAATACTATAGTATTGGTCGATTCATTCCGCTACATACCGCCAAATATGGATGAAAACGATTGCATAATCTACGAAGATGAAAAAACCGAAGACGAAACAACCACACAAGAGACGAGCACACAAGAGACGAGCACACAAGAGACGAGCATAGATGAAACGAGCACTCAAGAGACGAGTACAGATGAAACAAGCACACAAGAGACGAGCACATATGAAACTAGCACACAAGAGACGAGCACAGATGAAACGAGCACACAAGAGACGAGCACAGATGAAACGAGCACACAAGAGACGAGCACTGATGAGATAAGCACACAAGAGACGAGCACAGATGAAACGAGCACACAAGAGACGAGCACTGATGAGATAAGCACACAAGAGACCAGCACAGTTGAAACGAGCACACAAGAGACGAGCACTGATGAAACGAGCACACAAGAGACGAGCACAGATGAAACGAGCACACAAGAGACGAGCACAGATGAAACGAGCACACAAGAGACGAGCACAGATGAAACGAGCACACAAGAGACGAGCACTGATGAGATAAGCACACAAGAGACGAGCACAGATGAAACGAGCACACAAGAGACGAGCACTGATGAGATAAGCACACAAGAGACCAGCACAGTTGAAACGAGCACACAAGAGACGAGCACAGATGAAACGAGCACACAAGAGACAAGCACAGATGAGACAAGCACACCAGAGACAAGTACAACAGAATCGACAACAACCGGATCAACCACATCAGAATTAAACACGCAAGAGTCAACTACCCTGGCGCCTGTTGATACGGACGATACCAAAGGCTTTTGGGCTCCATTTACCTTTAACTTTAGCTTCAATTTTACCACTTTTATTAAGAAGACTAAAGCTAAACCTGTGGCGGCTGTACTGTTGTAGTTGATGATAGTGGTTTTATAGATCTTCTCATCACTGTCAGATAATGAGTAGATCTATATCAGTAACAAATGCATACTCTGACAAGAACATTAACCCAATGCGAAGAAGTAGTGTCACACAACCTAATAACAACCAACAACTAAACCCGACCACTGCATGTAAACTTTTTACACGTAACGTGCAGTGTACTTGTGAGGCGGGTGCACAAGTACACACTACACTTTACACCCCACACACATGCGCTACCTGACATGCAACACTCATATGTACTAAGTACATACTTAAATAAAAAACAAAATTTTAATGTTTTAAGTACTATTTCTATTCATTCCATTACTATTTCATTTTTAATGTTTTATTTTTAACTGTTGCATTCAAACACTGTTTTAGGCTATCTCGGTTATTTTCATGATTTAAAATGTCACTATGTATGTATGTATATATAAGGAAACACAAAAATTTCAATCAAGAGGATGGTTTCAAATTGTCAAGTACGTGGAAACATGATAAAAAGTGGGATCCGGCATCATAATAAAGACTTTCAACTTGGTGATACTGTGAGTGTGTTTTGCCGTGACTTAGTGTCGAGTTCCAGTAGTGCGCGTAGCAAGAGACAGAGAAAGAGGGTAGACAGATTTGTCTGCTCATAAAAATTTATTTCCATCCACCCGCACTCTCCAGTCATCCCGCGATCATGGCGCTTGCAACAGCGTCGAAATATCGGGAACTCATAATCAAATACAATCACGGAAGATATCCCGTAAGTGACATTTTAAATCATATTGCATTCAACTTTTTTTATAAGCATTTCTTAAATCGGCCTGTTGCCTGCAACCCAGTCTTCTTCTCACTTCTTTTATAAGCGGTGCAACTATTTATTTACTTATTATTCTAGTAAAGATTTCATTTCGTTTTTTTTTGTTTTATTTTTTATTATGGGAACAGTTTTTTTTATTAAAGGAACATCATATTGCTTCAATAGCGAAATACAATGTTAAAAACCAGACTGTATAAAAAAAAGGACTTCCGCAGAATTTTAGGGAGTAAAACTTTAGCAGCAGTGATGATGACATTCAATAATTTAAGAATTAATTAGTGAAACGCATGATCATGTTCTCATAGCTACAACTTATTCTAATTAAGATTGCGCATCATCATCTTTAAGAAGATGAAGTGAAGTCCGGTGATGCGTAAATACAGCGGATCAGTCTATTTCTATCAACTGAAGAAATTCCAGACTCCGTGGCTGCTGTTGACAAATTCCAAGTGGAAAAATAAAACAGTTAAAAAGTGCCCCGCCATTGCAATGAATCGAACCCGAGATCTCATGAACAGTCTACCTCGTTGGTCTAGCGGTAAACCAACGAGGTAGGCTATTGAATTAGTCATTAAAAAAATAAACCTCATCATTTAAAGTGTCTCTACAAATGTCGGTATCAGGGGCTCCTGGACTTTTGAAAGACGTGTCAGAAGCCGTTACCAGCTTGAAGACGGGCTTTTAAAAGGCATAATGCCTTTTAAATTAAAATGACGCACCAGCGCTTGGTTTGCATTGGTTGCAATATGCAGGTGTACCCGAAGACAACCCCCGGTTGGAGTTATACTAATTGGAATGTGTACTTATATTTTCTGGTTAACTCTGATAATAGCGTCTCTTATAAAATGCACAGTGTGGTGCTAGTAAAGTACGACATCTCCGAAAGCACGAAAGCATTTAAGATACGGTGGAGGTCTGAGCAATATCACGTCCAGCTCTGTTTTAGGATATGTTGCGAAGTGAGGGGTAGAGGATGTAGTCACCGCCTTCTCTTTCTCATCCCAAAAAAATCTTCTTCCTGATGACAACAAGTAGAAAGCGACCTTAAATAAGGAAAAAAATCAAAAACAATAATGCTTCTTATGAAAATTTATCAATGTCACGTGTCAGAAAATTGATTAGGTATCAATTTAACTCTAAATGAACGCCAACGATACCTACTTTAATTTTATTTAACGACTGATAAAAAAAAACTCCCCGTTTTTTAACGCTATCGGAAGTGTTGAATCATCAATTATATTATCAATCAGTACTTACTACTGTTAATCTTTTTAATCATAATTATTTAGGTCCTCTGCACACAACGCGACGCAAGTCTCTAATATCTTGTTAATTTTGGTTACGAGGCTACGGTTCAAAATATTTTTCACCTCACACGCTCGGAAAGATGCTATTTCTTATTCAAAATCTTAGCGCAAAACTGCATTTTGTGCACTAGATCACAAAGTGTTGTTTAAAATTCGAACACGTCTTGTATTCAATTATTTTCTACACTGACAGGCGAGCCGCTCCCGTTATATTTCCTCGCCGTGTGAGGTGAAAAGTTGTGTGTTGCACTCGGCAGCAAAGTTTTTCTGCGTCTCGTACCTTTAAAAACTTCGCATCGCTCAGGATTCTATATTTGAACCGCTCGTTTTTCTCGCGGTTCAATCTTAGAATCCTTCGCTCGCTCAGTTTTTAATTCAAGTACTCGCGCTAAAAATCAACTTTGCAGCCTTGCCTAACAAATAACTATTAATAAATTATTCACCAGGGGTTATATCACCCAGAAGAATTTATTATTACAGTAGATATTTATTTTCCTAGCTAATAAATGCAATAGACCAACAAGTGCCTGTTTATTTTGTTTTGCTTTTATGTGCTTGATGTGGGTGATAAAAGTCCACAAGATCATAGAAGAAAAGTCGCCTTTGTTCATCTAGGTGAAAAAAATCCGAGGTTAACAAAGGACATCGCTTTAGTCCACTATTCAACTGGATGATATCACCCAAGGAAACTTTTCCGAGGTGAATAACTGAACTGACACCACGATTTCTACTTTGTACATCTGGGTGAATGTCTTTTCTTGTACTGCAATACAAATTCAAATTCCAATTTCGGCGACGCGTGGCTGTGTACGATACGAACCTCTATAGAATATCACGGTAGTCGCCTAGATACTTGAGTTGTAAGGTATTGGAGACCTGCATCGCGTTGTGTACGAAGGGCCTTATGCGGTATAAATTTCGAAAAACTCAGTGATTAAAATACAGTTTTTCGAAAAATTTCCTACAGGTCACATGTGTCGTAACGAAATGGTTCATATAGTGTTAATATTATTAATGTCTGTGTCTTACGCAGTCAGTGATGAATGTGTGAGGTACACGTTTGAACAAAACTACGAGGAATGGTTGACACATGAGTGGGGAAAAAATATATGTGCGACTAACACGGCGTTTTGGATTGAAGACAAATACAGTAATATTGACTTGAGTGCTGAAAATGATCAAAGTACTACATTCATTAGGACCACACCCGATGTAGTTAGTTGTGTGTCGTCATTCATATTTACTATGCACCAGCATGGTAGAATTGAAGCGAACATTTATATGGAAAAAGACGAGGCGGCCCGTAACTACATTTTTCTTACTGCGCAAACTGCTCAAAATGGTCATTTAGGTTCTGTCATAAAAATAGCCAGCTACGCAGACTTCGTGAGTGGGTGGCACACTCTCACAATAACCTTAACACACTCAGGCAGTTACGAAGGTCATGTAAGTATTAAGTTTAGTCTCCATACTTCTAAGCTGAAAACCGTGACCCTGGAACGTAAAATTGAAAGAACACCGTAGATTTTAGTCAGTATGAGTCCGACTGACCAAACTCCATCTAGGGTGGAAGGACACGTTTGATAACACTGGTCGACAGCATTTTTGCGCACGGGTTCTACCTAAGTTATTTTTATTGCTTGTATATCTAGAAATAAGAAAATGAACAAAAAAAAGTTTTGAATTTGCTTTTATGAATAAAAAATGGGAAAATTAAAATCAATGAAAATACCTAGAAATTGACACAGAGATGAGTTATTACACAGGAAACCGTACATCCATTCATGTTTAATTTTTTACAAATAAGTTTTAAAATAAAGTTAAACTATTAAGTAAATAATAGTTTTAGTTTTCTTGCTATTTTCAGTAGAAGTTTCTCTTATAACCCCCAAATATAGTCTCCCATCATTTCCCTTTCAGTACTGGCTTTGGTAACGTCTCTCAAATGCTTGTCAAATCTCAAATTGTCTTAATGGAAGCGTTCCTCTTGTTCTTCCGTACAAGCTTCCATGTTATCTTTACCAAATGAGAATGGAGCATATGCATCTTTAGTGTATCTTTAGAGACATTCCACTTCCGATGATGAAAAAATTTGGTAGTTGTGTCAATGATCAGCTCGTCATAACTTTCAGCTCTAGGGTTTACAATAAAATCATGAACTACTGCCTTAAAACTATCCCTGGCTTCTTTCTCTTCAATGCTAAGTAACTTCAGGAAAATATCACAATTAGTTTTTTTTTTATTAGAGCGCCCACTCACACACTCACAGACTCCAGATTTAATTTTCGCCTCTGACATCTTTGGAAAAAAAAACTCTTAAAGCAAATATTTTTGATTTGTTGTCACATTTTTTTAAATAAATATGCTTGAATAATCAGAATATGATAATTAAAACCCATGCGCAAAAATTTTTTTTTCATTTGTCGACCGGTGTAATTTTATCATGCTAAAAAAATGCTTTTGGGACTTTTGACGCGATGCGATATCGAATTGCATCGATTGACGTCACATATCATCACACAAGCGTCCGGCCGAAGAAAATATATGGACAATCGCTAGTGTTTGCTAATGGAGTCGCACGTATTGACGATATCGCTCACAGATCTCTTCCATATCGAATTGCATGTACGTCCCAATGACAAATGCACTTGAATCTCTGTTCGAAACTCGATTGCGCAACTACTCGTCACTGCCGACATCTTTTGTATTTGGTTTGCAGCGCCTTTATGTCGTAGTAGTAAGGTGGATTTTTGAAGTTCACGGTCGCATTGCATAGCATAACTCCATTAATAGGTAAATACGTGTGACTTAAATCGACAATCGACTCGATATCGCACGAATCACGTCGCGTCGTGGCAGCGAATAATCGTTGCTGCGGAAAACTACAGGAAATATAAATGCTGGCGCCCTTTAAGGTTGTGGTCGGTGACCCGAGTACGGGGAACCTCGGCGTAGCTTGTATCTTATTGTGGTTCCGAACAAAGGCGAAAACGAAACTATCTTGAGATAGAAAAGACTTAATTCTTTTATCTTGTCTTGTACTCTTTACTTTGTCTGAACAGCCAACAACTCTTTGTTTCAGATATCCATTATGGGTTTTGCGGCTCCAAATTCAACTGTGTTGGTCGATTCGTTCCGCTACATACCACCAAATACAGATGCAAACGATTGCCGACTCTACGAAGACGAAAAACAACTCTAGAGCCTGTTGATACCGAAGATAGCAAGCTGTAGTCTTGTAACTGATGATATTGGTGCTTTCAAATATCTTCCCATCACTGTTACAGTACCATCAGCAATAAATGTATACTCTGACATGAAGAAAAAGTAGTATCAAGCAACCTTATAACAACCAACAACTAAACCCGATCTGTTTTACCTCCGCATGCACGCCTAGTCCAAGTAGTGTGTGCAGTGTGCTCGTGAAGTGGATGCACAAGTAGGTACACTCTACACTTAGGCTGCCTGTCCATTAACGCGGAGTGAGCTGGCGGAGTGGAGCGAGCGAGTATTGCGGAGCGGAGTTGCGGACTGTGTCTGTCCATTGATGCGGAGCGGAGCGAGCGGACTGTGCCTATCCTCACCGCCTCACTGTCACCCCGCTCCGCCAGCTCGCACAGCCAGCTCGCGCCGCATCCAAATGTATGAATTTTAAAAACTAGCTCGCATACCCGTGTCCACTGGAGCGGAGCGGAGGTTTTTATGCAATCCTATTGGTTAATATTTTCTCATTTCTCCGCTCCGCCAGCTCGCTACTCTCACTTGCAACTCTCATTTATGAACTACATAGAGCACTTACATTGTTACGTATTTAAAATGTTGTTATTTTAATGTTTTTTTTTTACTGTTTTTATTAAGAATTTAATTTTACTAACTTGTTTCTTTTAAAATTTTGGTACTTTTTATATCAACCTTTTGTATTTATGAAACTTGCAACACAGTTTTTTTACCGGTGTAATTATTTACGAACGAAGTCAACTTGTGAAATGTGTTTTGCTCTAAATAAAGAATTTATTTTGTTTTATTTATTTATTTGCATTTTTTTCTCTATCGATTTGGAAACAGCGCTTTTATAAAAGGAACATAATGTTGCACAGAGAGTGAATTATCATATTACTCTATGTATATTAAAAGCAGTTGCAGTGTACATACTATGTAGGGAAGCAATAAGACGGGATTTTGCTAAGGGGGTGAAAACGTTTGTATGAAAAATCGTATTCCTTGGGTTAATAAATTTGAAACTTGAACTACTACTACAAAAAATAAGAACACAAGTAAATAAAAAAGATTGTTTCTATTCTTTTATTAAACTTCCCTCCATTGGTAACTTAGGCGTTGTTAAAGTTTGTATAAGAAAATCGTAACCCGTGTGTTGATTAATGTGAAAATCAGTATTTATTTACTAGATCAGAAATTAAACACGTGTATTTAAATTTTTCGAATATCTCCCTGCTAAGTTATTAAAATTAAAGGATCTTTAACCGCTAAACGTAGGTATAACCTAATTTTTGGTCGGAAGTTGCGATTTATTATGTAGGTGAGCACTAAGAAGGGTTTTTGCGAAAATCCACATATAAGGGGTGAAAAGGGGTTAAAACTTATGGATGTAAAATCTTAGTCCTTGGGTTTATAAACTTGAAACTTGGTACGAATAAGAGTATATGTAAATAAAAAAGATAGGCATTATTAGTTTTTTATAACTACCCTCCGTTTTTTGAGTTTTTCAAAAACACCCCCTAAATTGAAGAAAAGGGGTAATTAAGTTTTAAGGGAGGGATTTTACTGCTTGCTTCGATAAACTCAAAACTAGACATACATTATTTCTCAATCGAATAAAGGATGCGTATTTATTTATATTTCAAAAATCAACCCCTAATGGGGTGAAAAACGGAAAATCAGTTTGCCTACTACGATTCATTCTTTATGTCCATTTCAACCACGCGGCCTAGTCATCAAACTTGATGAAACTTTGCCAGGAGTTAGTAGTTATTTGTTACTACACACTCCTCATTTCCTGTGTTTGTTGCAAAAAGAACTAAGACGCTATGACCAAAATAGTTGGCCGCTAGAACCGCCACTTGCCGTAGTCACCGCCTGTGATTACACAGAAACTTGACAATGCAGATAGTCGAATGATATATCAAAAGAAAGGTCTTAATCACATAAATTTGTTGCAAAAATAAAAAACATCAAAACGTAAATAAACAAAAAGTTATGCTATGTTAAGTTTCCAGGTTATGGATAGGTATGTATTGAACCATAAACATCGAATAAATAGCGGTTTTTGTGTATGAACAGTTAGTAGCTGATTTGTTGCAGTGAATAAACAAGAAAAAAATACAAAAACTTGGTCCAATATTTTTTTATGATCGATTTAATTTGGCCGCTCGGACGGCAATATGCCTAAAATACAATGGCGTTTATTTCGTTATTAAAAGTAAGTTCAAGCTTAGTTATAGTACTAATCGACAGGTAACGTAACCTAGTTTGGATAAATGTCGCCAAAATAACTGTATAATTCATATTTTAGGAGATATTCACTAAAACGTAGTAGTTTGAAAATGTATTAGTATAGGGTGACCATAAGTTTTCGTTGAAGTGAAACTATAGACTAAAGAATCTTATTTTTTAGGGCGTATGTTTACACTATTTACATGCTTTATAAAACACATACAACATACATACTTTAAAAGTAAAAGCCATAAATTTATTTATTTAAAATTAATACAAAGGAAAAAATGTGATACAAATAACATAAATAAATGAGAATGACGTGATACTTGTTAATTATGATATTAAAACATTATTTATTGAAACTTTTTTGTATTCATCTAACATAATAATTATAAGTATTTTCGCGCCAATTTTTATCACATCAAAATTTAAAATAGGAATGTGTCCTTTAATTCAAAATAAATGTATGTTCTGATTTATAAAAAAACATTTAGTTCTATTTATTGTAAATAAGCTTTAATTTATTTTCATAATTGAGAATAAATAGAATGTAATCGACCAAATGTGCTAGCAACACCAAATTGGTTACTTAATATTAAATAAAATTATAGAAAATGCTGGCATTCTGCCGTGATGGCGCCAAAAGGGATTTTTCAAAAATAGAATGACCTGGTTCGATTGCCGTTGGTCGAGGTTGGACGCACAATTATAATATTGATGGACACAAATACCACAAATATCAACAACCTACCTGTATAATCTGCGCTTGATTGAAGAATTTAGTACCTACAGTCAATGATATTATAAGTAAAAAATGTGTAGATACGTTATAAGCGCCCACAACCGCACACGCTCATATCGGGCTGATTCACACAACTTGACCTCAGTGCGACGTTGCCAGCGGCACTTCACGTACTACAGAGTGAATCAAAAGTAAAAAAAGGTTGCACTCCAGGAGTGCCGGTAGAAGTGAAAACTTTTTTGTTACTATGTTTTATTTTTAATTTGAATGACGTCTTACTCATTTTCGATCAGGGTCACGTGACCCTGACGCGAGTTTTAAATTTTTTACCCATTACAGAAAAAGTGTACAACGCCGCTAAAGAAGTTTTCACTTCAAAAAATGACTGAAAACCTCCGAAAATGCCGTCGTGTGTGATGAGATATTGCACAAATTATACATGCAAGACTTCTAAAAGTCAAGGAATCACTTATCATTCGTAAGAAGACTATTTATCTTAATAATTTCACAAATAAAACATTACGTTTCTTTAATATGGCGTCGTTAAAAGAAAGAGAGCGAGTGAAAGTGTGAGTGAGAGAAAAGAGAGAGCGATAGCAAATTCTTTAACAACAAGTGCAATAGAGATAGATTGTCATTACCGACCACAGAGTAAGATTATACCTACTAAACAGAGAGTCAGTTGACTAACAGTGCAAATGGTGCCCTTTTATTATATTTTCATACGGTACTTAAACGTAGATTTTTATTTATGTTATGACTAGATTTTGCCCGCGACTTCGTTCGCGCACAAACTTTATTCTCTTAATCTTTTCCCGTTCTCGTAATAATTTTGATAAATCCTTTTGATTAGTAATGAAATATTATTACTACATTGAAATTAGTTAGTTACTCTATGTTATAACTAATATTTGTTTTTATTTTACCTTAATTTTTGATTATATTTCTCACTTTCCTACTTTCAATGCATTTTCATTTTTTATTACTTTTTACTATTTGAACTCATGAATGAATAGCATTTTTAGGCATAAATCACGGTTTGTACCTTCTGCCTAGTTAATTCACTATTCTATGACTGCGACGTGCGGGCGGTGCGGGGGGATTGATGACGCGAGGCGCTGTTTGTTTATCTAGCTGTCACTTTTTTTCTTATAGGTTTTATCAAGCTATCCTTTTTACTTGTCGTGAAATGTAATGTGTGTAAATAAAAAGTGTGTATGTGTGCTCGGCACACTTTTTTCCGCTGCTTTTATTCGTGATAACATATCTATGACTTTATAATATCATTGCCTACAGTACAGAATCATTAATATTTCATTAAATGTAAACTGAATGTTTGGATTTGAAGTTTTTGTAATTAATACCCACGTTAACTGGAGTGCAGTAGTTTTATTACATGAGTAGGTATTCATAAATGATGAATTTTATGGGAATTTTGTTTTGAAATATCCGTAACGTCAAGTACTGGTTGGTCGGCATGTGAAGACAGTTTTTACAGATTATGAATGTGTTTTAATTCATTATAAACTTGAAAACACTTTTTTTTACCGCATGGTTAAACGCATACCTACCGTTATTTTTGATTGATTAGGCAGAATTCATGAAACTTCGAAATCAAAATATTTTAATATTCATATATAATAACTTTACCCCAAGGACTAGGTACTACTCCAAACTGGGGTAAAGTAATTATTAGTATAGGTACGACAATAATAATTTAAACGAGTAAATAAGTGAATGCAGCATACCTAGCAGTTTTACCTGGCTATATCATCAAATGAGTACTCCCAACCAGGGCGAGGCAGGAGGGACTGTCACACCTATACTGACTGAATTCCACCGTGTCCTTCCGTTCCTCATTTGTCATGTAATGATAAGTAGTAGGGATAAGCGTTGAATCAACGAACGAGTTGAATCAACCGTTGATCTCCTGTCAACGTATTAACGTTAACTGTATATGAACAATCAACTAGTTGAATTCTTCAACGACGTTTATGAGTTGAACTCGTTCGTCTCGTTGAATTAACGAGAACGCAAACGTTATCTTCAACGTTGAGTTTTATGGTTCGTTATTTTTAACGTCATAGATTGCGAGCGGTTGAATGATTTGATTTTCGAAATATTTATTTTAGGAATAGTACATAAATGTTGGTGGAGTTTGTTTAATTATCCCAATATATTATTTGAAATGTACTGTTTTTAAGACGCACGAGGTATAGCGAACAGCCCTCTGTGAAAAATATAAATAATATTTTAATTTCACACAAAACGTTTCTAATACATAATTTGAATCAAATTGTTTCTAAAATTCAACGAGCAATCGTTGAATAAAAACCGTTTAATGAATCAATGGTTTACGTTGCAAGTTGACAGTTAAATTCGTCAACGAGATGAACACGTTAACTCATTCAACTCGCTGACGAATTTAACTGGTTGACAAACGTGAATTAACGTTAACGTTTCGTTGACGGAAAAACCGTCAACGCCCCATCGCTAATAAGTGGTTAAGAAGTTATGAGGGAACAGACAAACATAGGTATTCATACATACCGGTCAAAATCATAACCCTCCTTTCAGCTTTGCATTAGTAGGGTGATAAATAGATTTAAGTAATTAATGTAGTGTAATGTTGTAGCTATTTACCTGTAAACAGTATACCTTTCTACCTGCTATAATTAAAAACATGCCTTCGTGTTTATGTAATCATGGTCACCCTACACTAATATATTTTCAAACTACTACGTTTTAGTGAATATCTCCTAAAATATGAATTATACAGTTATTTTGGCGACATTTATCCAAACTAGGTTACGTTACCTGTCGATTAGTACTTTATCTAAGCTTGAACTTACTTTTAATAACGAAATAAACGCCATTGTATTTTAGGCATATTGCCGTCCGAGCGGCCAAATTAAATCGATCATAAAAAAATATTGGACCAAGTTTTTGTATTTTTTAGGGTTCCGTAGTCAACAAGGAACCCTTATAGTTTCGCCATGTCCGTCCGTCCGTCCGTCTGTCCGCAGTTTAGCGCAGAGACGCACAGTACTAGAGAGCTGTAATTTGGTGTAAATATACGGATTTGTTGTGCCAAAAAAGTGGTAAAATAAAATCTCGTAAAATATTTTTTTTTAGGGTACCTCCAGTACTTACACGTAAAGTGAGGATTTTTTTTCTTGCGTACCCCTTAGTGTGGGGTATCATTAAATAGGCCTTTAAAAAATAATGATAGTTTCCATTAACAATTTTTTGATGAAAAAATTCGTTTGTGAAATATTAAGCTTTAAAGTGCTAAATTTTGCTCGATTCGAGTGTCCCCCCCCTCTACTAGCTAAACGGCTATGTTTGGGGGTGTGAAAAAATTCACAATAGTAGTAAATATAACAAAGTTTGAAAGAAAATTATCATGACTAAGTAGGCTTTACAACTTTACGAGTAATAGTCGACCAACTTATAAAATGTACTTGATATCATATTTTCTTAAACAAAAAGTATCGGAGACAACTGCAAATGTAAGTTTGTCAACTTTATTTTTACAGCTTTAATAGGTATGTTTTTTGGGGATAGGTAGGTTTTTATCGTCAACTATTTTTAACTGACTTCAAAAAAAGGAGGAGGTTCTAAATTCGTCGTAAGCTTTTTTCTTATGTATTTTCCCTGATTTCTCAAAGACTCCTGGACCGATTTTAAAAATTCTTCTTTTTAAAATTAAATTCAGCGAATCAGTTTAGTTAGTTCGCATAAGTATTTTGGTGGGCCACTACGGAACCCTACACTGTGCGTGGTCCGACACGCACTTGGCCGGTTTTTTCTTGTTTATTCACTGCAACAAATCAGCTACTAACTGTTCATACACATAAACCTCTATTTATTCGATGTTTATGGTTCAATACATACCTATCCATAACCTGGAAACTTAACATAGCATAACTTTTTGTTTATTTACGTTTTGATTTTTTTTATTTTTGCAACAAATTTATGTGATTAAGACCTTTCTTTTGATATATCATTCGACTATCTGCATTGTCAAGTTTCTGTGTAATCACAGGCGGTGACTACGGCAAGTGGCGGTTCTAGCGGCCAACTATTTTTGGTCATAGCGTCTTAGTTCTTTTTGCAACAAACACAGGAAATGAGGAGTGTGTAGTAACAAATAACTACTAACTCCTGGCAAAGTTTCATCAAGTTTGATGACTAGGCCGCGTGGTTGAAATGGACATCATTCTTTGTTTGTATTGAATAGGCTCCGAAACTACTAGAGCATTTTTAGATTTTCCATAAGTAGGTATCCTATAACGAGGGTGATCGAGAATTAAATTGGGTCTATATTGCTTCACCTAAAGTTCTTTACCCGAAATTGTTCTTCCTAACGATTTGTAATCCGAATGATCACTCTTCATAAAGTTTTTATCCCTAAACATTATTACGACAATATTTTTAGTTGGTCATTAGAAAATTCAACGGAGCACCGCTTTGCGGTGCTCCTACTTCTGGGTGGTTTAAAAAAAAATAATCACGAAGCGAGCGAAGGGAGAGAAAAATAACCACGAAACGAGCGAAGAGATGGCGGGGTCTGAAAGACCCCGCCATCCCCTTCTAACCTTACCTGTCCGAGTCGGGGTGCCCCCAGTCGTTTGGTCAGAGTGTCGTCTTGGGGCACTATGAAAAAAATGCTACGAAAATTTTCCGACAAATTTTTAGGTAACGCTCGCCGGCCGCTGCCGCAGCACCGCTCGCGCTTAGCTGGTCGCAGTTCTAACCTAACCTATGGATATCTTTTCAGGTACACACCGCTATAAATAAAATTTAAAAAGACGCATTAACTGATAAACACAAAAAAACAATTCATATAAATAGCGAGTGCGAAGCAAGCACTTCCTCAAGTATACGTGCTAATATGCCAACAAAATAAAAAGAAATCTAAACAAAAAAGATAATTATGACTTTGAATAATAGTGTAAAAGAAGGTTATGTTGAGAAAATTAAGGAAAAAAAATAGTATAATAGATGTTTATTGCTACTGACATTATGAAGTCGAATGATTCGGAATTATGAACATTAGGGACAGAGCAATTAGGAGTTGTGATCATTAGCATTAAAAATGTTAGGAATACAATTTTCGGAGATTTTCTTAGGAATGGAAAGATTCGATCCGCGGGCAGGATTCGAATCTACGGCCTTCGGATTCAGTACATCCGACGCTCATTTCCAACCGAGCCACCGAGGATCTTACCTGCCGCGGCGAATTCTTCCTTCCATTTCTAACGTCTCATGGTGACGTTCAGCGCCATCTATTGTAGAGTATAAGAACTACTACAACCAACATGTTAACATTACAGTTAAGAGGAAACAGCAAGGGCTGGAGAATTGAAAAATAGGTATTTGTAAAATCTATTGCTGTCGCACAGTGCCCACAACAGAGTTACAGAGCGCGAAAGAGACAACTGCAGCTTGGACCGAAAATACCTTAAAAATGGCACAAAATCAACGATTCGTAGTCCCCTGATTACTCCTCCAAAACTTAACCGATTTCACTACTTTTTCCTTTAAAAAATAAAGAAAGGCATTGGCCGTGTTCCTATGTTTTCCTTTTTTAATATAATCTCGTCAAATTTGTTTACTGGTTATTTGAACACAGCGGAAAATCTGGCCATTTTTAGGGTTCCGTAGTCAACAAGGAACCCTTATAGTTTCGCCATGTCCGTCCGTCCGTCCGTCTGTCCGCAGTTTAGCTCAGAGACGCACAGTACTAGAGAGCTGTAATTTGGTGTAAATATACGGATTTGTTGTGCCGAAAAAGTGGTAAAATAAAATCTTGTAAAATATTTTTTTTTAGGGTACCTCCAGTACTTACACGTAAAGTGAGGATTTTTTTTTTCTCGCGTACCCCTTAGTGTGGGGTATCATTAAATAGGCCTTTAAAAAATAATGATAGTTTCCATTAACAATTTTTTGATAAAAAAAGGTTGCACTCCAGGAGTGCCGGTAGAAGTGAAAACTTTTTTGTTACTATGTTTTATTTTTAATTTGAATGACGTCTTACTCATTTTCGATCAGGGTCACGTGACCCTGACGCGAGTTTTGGTCACGTGACCCTGACGCGAGTTTTAAATTTTTTACCCATTACAGAAAAAGTGTACAACGCCGCTAAAGAAGTTTTCACTTCAAAAATTCGTTTGTGAAATATTAAGCTTTAAAGTGCTAAATTTTGCTCGATTCGAGTGTCCCCCCCCTCTATCAGCTAAACGGTTATGTTTGGGGATGTGAAAAAATTCACAATAGTAGTATATATAACGAAGTTTAAAAGAAAATTATCATGACTAAGTAGGCTTTACAACTTTACGAGTAATAGTCGACCAACTTATAAAATGTACTTGGGTTCATATTTTCTTAAACAAAATGTATCGGAGAGAACTGCAAATGTAAGTTTGTCAACTTTATTTTACAGCTTTTATAGGTATGTTTTTTGGGGATAGGTAGGTTTTTATCGTCAAATATTTTTAACTATATTCAAAAAAAGGAGGAGGTTCTAAATTCGTCGTAATCTTTTTTCTTATGCATTTTCCCCGATTTCTCAAAGACTCCTGAACCGATTTTGAAAATTCTTCTTTTTAAAATTAAATTCAGCGAATCAGTTTAGTTAGTTCGCATAAGTATTTTGATGGGCAACTACGGAACCCTACACTGTGCGTGGCCCGACACGCACTTGGCCGGTTTTTTAGGATTTTGAATGTTCATATCTCTTTTCATAATTAATTTATGGAAAAAAAGAAAACATAGAGACATGCCAATAGTGGTCATAGATTTTTTGTAAAAAAAATATTGCTCTACTGGCATTATCCAGGGAGAAAACAGGGGACTACGTTTGTATGGAAAAACGGCCGTGCTGTTTCCTCTTAAATCAATGTTGTAACAGATGACGTCAACTATAATGCGTTTCATCATCATCATCATCAGCCTATAATGTTCCCACTGCTGGGACACAGGCCTCCTCTCTGTGAGAAGGAGTGGGCCATAATCCACCACGTGGGCCCAGTGCGGATTGGTGGATGTCACATGTCTTCGAATTTTTGGTTCTAGGACATGCCCCGGTTTCCTCACGATGTTTTCCTTCACCGTTTTGAGAGCAGTGGTGATTAAATAAATTACACAAAGTAATGCGCCTGGCGGGGTTGGAACCTACGACCTACAACTCGTAAGTCGGGACCGATACCACTGGGCCACCACTGCTCTCGTGCTGATAATGCGTTTAATATTTGAAAATATTAAGTATGGTTGACGTCATCTGTTACAACATTGATTTAACTGTAATGTTAACATGTTGGTTTTAGTAGTTGTAGTAGTTGGTCACGTTTCATGCCAATTTATGGCATGACATGCCAATTTTGATAGGTCATCAAATCGTTTTGACATAACGTCAAATCGGCAGCAGTGATGCCATCTTAGCGACTTCATAGCTAGTTAGCTAATTTTATAAAGGTGCTAGAAAAAAAGCTGAAAAGTGTAACTTGTGGCTAAACTTTTTAGCTACTTTTCTACAGGGACGGTTAGGCCACGTTCACACGGCGATTATTTTCCCGTATACCGTACACGAGATTTTATCGAATAGAGTTGACCACTTTTACGACAACTACGCACGGTACACGGTAAAATATTATATTTCTAGAACACGGGATTTTCCCGTATGAACGCCGTTTAAACTTTTTCTAAGTTTTCATTTGTAAACTGTTATTACTGCTCTATTCGATAAAATCTTGTATACAGTAAATTCGGGAAAATAATCGCCATGTGAACGTGGCCTTACCAGGAAAACTGAGGCTTTTCCGCACATGGATCGCATGTACTCTCGTAAAAAAAGAGTTATTCATAATCATAATCATAAATATAAATAGTAATAGCGAGAGTTAACGAAACTCGGCTGTACCTATTATTACGAGTTCATCTGCTCAATCGGAAGCCGGGAAGTAAGTCAAATATAATTATCCACTTATCAAGATTTTATTACAGACCGCCAACGGAACAAGTGAAAATAAAAATATACACTTGTAAAAAGAAAGAAAATGTTGTTCTTTTAAAAAATTGTCGTACCTACACCGGAAATTTTTCCTGTGACGTGGGTACTTTTAAAATAATCAAAACGTGAATCGTCGATGAAAAATGTACGTACACATAACTTTATAATAAACGACAGTATTAAATAATTAATACTGACTGTCGTTACATTACATTTTAACATTCATTACCTTTTCGCGTAGGTACCTAAATTTTTCATAACAAAAAAAAAACCTATGCATCACGAGGAAAACCGTAAAAAATAGTTTTTATCTCTTCAACTATATCTTAGTATTTCAAACCTAACATCAATTCGACTTCAATATGCGTCGCCCGGCTATTGACAACCCGCTGCACTAAGGTCTTTCTACGGACCGGCAGCCAGCACGCGTAGCATGGCGATTCTATCTCTATTCTACCAAGAAAAGACAAAGTTATTTCATCGTTATTTCTGCACAAATCGACTGTATTTTTGCACAAATATGACACCATTTGTACACTATTGAAGAAAATAACGTTTATTTTCCATATTTTTCAAGTTACTATGCTTAAAACGCTAAAAATATTTCTACGTTCTGTCATTTTGTCTATTCTCCCGTCGACAAAACCCCTTTCTACGGCGCCATGCTACGCCTGCTGCAGGTAGTTAGAACGTATAAGTACATGGAGTGCAATATCTGGTAATCTGTGGTAGCATGCTCAACGACAAGTTAAGGTGATGGGTCAATAAAAATACGCTTTTTATTTTTTACTTTTCTTCATACGTATATGGACTACAGATCTTAAAACTTGGAATATAGTAATTGACTATATGATATAAATTCTCACAAAGTTGAAAACACGATTCATTGAAATTTTCTCGATACAAAAAAAATGCAAAGTTAGGTCTATATTTTTTCTTTTTTGGACTTTATGGCATAACTAGTATGAGTTATGGAAAAGATGTTACTTTAAATTGTAGAGAATACCACTATCTAAATTCTGTAAAGACAGTTTTTCAATTACTAACAATTTTAATTCATAAAAAGACGTCAATATGTTTGGGCACATACGCCGTTTTATTCTGAGCACACATTCACTATCGTCCTCTCATCTTTTGCCTTTTACAAGTAGTGTCATCACTTTCGTTCCTTGACGAATCAGTCAGCCAGCGTGGCTCTTACAGGCTAGACCTGTGACACTTTTTTTCAGATCGCTGCTGTCAGATTTTCGTAATAATAAAATTGGTAATGGATAAAAAGATCGAGAAAATACAAACGAATGATACGTAGGCTTATAGATTATTCAAAACTATGTTTCGATGTGTTCAATGGGACGTGATTGTAAACGGACATGACTGTAAATAAGTCACGTAAACTTTCTTTTTTCAATAACAAATTATTTTCATTAATATATCAAGAATAAAATAAACCAAACTTACTGAAAATCATCGCAGGAAATTCCTGACGACCCTTACAGAGCAAACAAGGGAAATGTTAGAATACGTATGATTCTATACATTACGAATTGTTCCTATCAATATAATAAATTACTCACAGTGATATTATATCAATGCTATCGTGATATCGTACTATTGTTGTCGGATGGTTCCTCTGTGTCCATCCCCCTCCCATCTAATATTTATGCATCTAAATATAATTTCACATGAACTAATGATAAATTCACTGATTTGCAGTCAACAATTTGAGATAGTATGTAACTGAAAACAACTTCTAATCGTATCAAACTGCGATATAGGATAAGAAGCACTTCACTTTTATTATTATTTATTTAGTTTCGTCACAGATTTTAACAATTTCGAAGAAACAGGAATAAAATAAATTAAATGAAAACTGCTGTTGTCATTTTGAATACTTCAAAATTACTTGTCAACTACAAATAAGGCATAGCACCCACCACCCTGAGGCGCAATGTTGAACCGACCATTTGGGCGTTTAAAACCGGTTTTTTGAACCAATTCCAAATGGTCCACATTGCATGATTTAAATATCGCTTATAGTATAATGCTGCGAATATGATGAAAAATCGGTGGTCATTGCTGTCTCACCGCGTGTTCGGTACAAGTTGCTTCTCGCTCTATTGATTGCTTTGGAGTATAAAAGATCAGTACTGGGCTCATGCTTTTGGAGTCGATAGATAATATCTCTAAAGGTTTCATTTATCAGAAAAATGATATTAAAACCTTGTCCCAAAAAAAATCTGTGGATAAGATATTATAGAATGAAGATTTATTTATAAAGAGGTTCTGACATTAAACTGTTCTACTATACCTGTACCTCATATGAGTAAAAAACTACTAAATCCACGCCGCTGCTCGACTAATGTCCATTTTACGCGGCGCTTGTGTCTGTCATTACATCGAAATGCATCAAAAATTAATACAAACACCAGATGGTGGAGGACAGGGCGTCAAGCATCCTTAGCTTTCCACTCTCGAACATATAAAGATATCACGCAACCAGCTTTGTGAACGCACGATAGTAAAAGGAGCGTGTGTTTGGGGCTTTATTTAGCGTGTTAAAATAATCGAATGAGTCCTCCTACCCAGAGCAGCGCGGGAGGGACTGTCAGACTCGGAATACTTACTAAAATCTACGATTTATTTCAATAGCCTTTTACGTTCTGGGGTCACGGTATTGTATTCGTTTGTCCGCGACCCAGGTAGACCCTCTAAGGGGGAGCCCCGTTATTGTGCTGTCACATTTTCCGGCGCGCGTGGAACACAACGCACACGCCCATACCCGTGCGCGCGTGTGTTTGGGGCTTAACGATAATTGGGTATTGTCACTTTCGTAAGGTATGCCAATTATCATTAATTTTCTACCAAAATAGTAGTTTTGTTCGTAATCTCGGGACATCAAAATGTTATAAAATAAATTTAAGACTGTGAATGATAAAAATATTCACAAAATATTAATCCACATCAATAAAGATTTCTATCATTTTGTTTTGGTAAATGTTTCGACATCCTTATCTATACTAATATTATAAAGAGGTAAAATTTGTTTGTAAGTTTGTATGTAGGGGGTAATCTCCGGAAGTAGTGAACTGATTTTAAAAATTGTTTCACTGGTCGAAAGCTACATTGTTCGTGAGTGCTATAGGCTATAAATTATAAAGATATCATGCATTTTTTTCCGCCCAGCGAGGTGGGCACGGGTCAGCTAGTATTAAAATATTTCTACTAGAGTAATACATGTATTTTGCGTAAAGGGAACACTTTATGAAATGTCGAAGTTGACGAAATGAAATACATAAAACTTTGGATTGCGTTAATTTTGCGATACTGGCGCCTGCTGGTGGCGGTGCGTGGCAACTTTTCCGACTCATCAAACGATGCTTTCGCTTTGCCGTACGCCCTTAAAAGACAAAATCAAACTAGAGACATTACGAAACCAAACTAAAATCAACGAAATCACATATTGCATAAGGAAATTGAAATGGAGATGGGCAGGTCATATAAATGTTGAGGAGTACTAATAATAAATGGGCTAAAGACGTAACTAAACGGTGTCCAAGATATAACAAAAGAAAGAAAGGAAAGCAACGCCTAAGATGGGAAGACGACTTTCGAAAGATGGCTGGTGCTTGTAACGTTGTGGATTACCAACGTTGCATTTCAAAACAATAAATAGTTTATTATTATTTTGTAGGTATCCAGTAAAATATTCTTGAATTACGTCGAGACAAAAAGTAATTTATAAGTGGGTAGTTCTAAACTGGTAGTAACAGCTGACAGTTCTGTGGTGACAGATGCGCCAAAGTCAAGGGCCCAGAAAAAAAAAACAAAAATATTTTTTAAATAAAAGTTGAGAACTTAATTAAATAGGATTAGGTTTAAGTTTAAATACCTACTAAAGACTTTAAATATTTGATCTCACTTTTAGATTAAAACTTGAAGTCTAGAAACGTTAAACTTTAAGAGCTCACTGCGTTCTTCTATGAACAATTGCCTTGTTCTATTCCAAAAAGCTAAAAAATTTCGCGCTTCAATAAGGTTAACGTTCGCTTTTCCCGCCCTTGCTTTTGAAATTCATTCTCATTTTTCAATAGCAAATGCTTCTTATGTTAGTACATAATCTTGTATTGGTGTACAAAATTTTAAATTTGGCTTCTCTTTGATGGTATGGAACTCGGGTGTGAAGTTTGAGTAGCACTTGATTGTTTTTTTTTTGTGTAGTTCCGAAGCGACAAGCTTTACATCTCTAGAGCGCTGAATTTTAGAATACGCCACTGACTGACCTACCATAAAAAAAAAGATTATTCAAAATGCCATATGGGGGCGCCAAAATCCTTCTTTGCACATAGGCGCCAGTAGACCTTACGGGGGCCCTGGGCATAGCCGTGGGACACGATATCTTACACACGCCTAAGCAATAGTGCAAGAGTATGGTTTCACCATAAAGATCCATTACACATTGGTAGGAGCCTAGGCTCTTACGTGACCTCTTAAAACCAGATTAGTTCCAGTGAGTGAACAAGGTGGCGCTACACGAATTTTATAGCTCTGTCTCTGTCACTCACTGGAACGACTCTGGTTTTAAGACGTCATAATACGGCAACAGGTGAAACGTAACTGAGCTGGTTTCAAATCTGCAGAAGATTAGCTGAATGACGCAAAGCACGGATAAGTGCATGATATCAGGATTATAAAAACTCCCCGTTTGTTAACGCTATCGTAAATGTTCAATCATTAATCATTAATCCGTACTATATTTATCTATGTGATTATGTTTTAGGCCCTTCGCACACAACGCAAAACAAGTACCTATTCAATATCTTGTTATTATTGGTATAAAAAGCAACTACTAGATGAACTGCGAGTTTCCATCCATCCCTAGTTGCCATTCCATAATTTAGTACTAAGCGATTCCAAATATCTTTCTTAGTACGCATACTAGCACTCACTACCTGCGTTTGTGTTTCCGAAAACTTACAACTCGAGTGTTTTCAAAGTTAGAGTGAATACACTTGCCACCTTTGATTTAGAAAACGAGCAAGAGCAAACACTTTTCAAATAAAAAATTAAAATACCACAAAATTTAAAATAATAAACATTCCTTTTTTTAGGCAATCGTGTAAAAATAGCACTCGTTTATTTATGAGGCCGATGATGTTGGTTGTATGATTTTAATCAGAATAAATACTATGCCTTATATTATCGTATTCTTTTCATTGTTATCCAATGCCATGGAAAACATTAGGTTTTGTACCGAATGTCCCGAAAATCCTGAGAATTCCCGGTTCCCCGTAGAACCGGTTCCGGATTCCCTAGATGCAGTGGACCACGTCATTCTATAGAAGTGTGTTGACGAAGACGATTGGTTGCATGTTTTTACAACCTATTGGCTTGTGCATATACAAGTTTACCATTTGATATGGATTTGTTAATTAGACTTGTTTGAAATAGAAACACTCCATAGGACTCTGTAATATGTATACTTACCAAGATGAATCTGTAGCCTACACCTTTTATTCTAGCTGTTGTGTTTTGTACACTTTTTTTTATTTACATGGTATGCTATAATACGCTTTTGCTTGGCACTCGACATAACTACGTGCACTTCTTCGACCTTCTTATAGGACTGATATCGACAAAAACCGATGCGCTCACGTTATATATTTTCAACAAATCAAATCAAATCAAAAGCATTTAATTCAAGTAGACCATTTACAGGCACTTTTGAATTGTCAAAGACATAAAAAATATAATTTAAACACTACAAAGTTATGGTGCTACAGTCCCAGTCACAAGACATAAAAACTGTGAAAGTACCGTAGATGCCCGTTCCAAGAAGTAGATCTCTATGGAGAAAAACGGGCAAGAAAATCCATGGACACTCTTTTTAGATCGCCAAAATATTACAAATCCTTTGTTACATCATTCATTTTGAGATGGTGCACTTTATGAGAACGATGTAGCAAGTTAAAAGTGTCCACAGTAAAATAAATAAAAAAGACAATTAGAAAAATTAAAACAGAAATAATTAAAACAAAAACCGTGGCAGCTAAGAGATGAACAGTCCCAACTGACAGCGCCCGTTCACGAGCACGACGAACTAAATGATCCGACACACGTGCCACCATCAGCGAGACATTTGAGTGAGCATGACATTCTCTCGACCACCAGGGCAAAATCGAGTCAATACTAATTAGAACATAGTACTCACACATGTGCAATAATAGTACATTATGATAAGTGCGGTAAGTTGATAGTTACAGCTTTTTTTTTTAGGTGGTAAAATCATCAAATGAGTCCTCCCGCCCTGGGTGGGGCGGAAGGGACTGTCAGACTCTTACTGACTAAAATCCACCCGTGTTCGTTCCTATGCCCTTTACGTTCCGTGGCCTGCTAATCAGAGGGACACGCGTTGGAGCAGCCACACGACAGGTTATTCGCATACGGGCAAAGAGACCACTTAGGCACACAGTGCCTAAGGAAGAGTTTTTGCCCGCATCCCAGGGTGCACCGGCCCGAAAAACTGGTCTTCCCCCCGGACGTATCCGAGAAGGAACTCCAGTCCACAGGCGCACTTGGAGGTCTCCTGTCATAGCACCCCTGATAATTACAGCTGAGGCGATTTTAGTAGCACGAGCCGTAAGGCGAGTGCTATAAGAAAGCAGAGGCTGTAATCAAACCGCACGTATGTCATAAGACGTTTTATAACACATTTGTGAGTAAAAAAAAATATTACAGCGAAAAGAAAACGCGGAATAATTTTTACAAAAAACAGCCAGTATTACTAATGAAGTAAATCAATACTTTTGTGTTTTTATTACAGATAAATGGTTGCAATTAATTATCAAAATTAATTTAATTAAAGAATAAAATGTTTGTTTACAATATTTCATCTCCCAATAGTAGATTATGCACCGAGGGGCTAAAGTTGTGTCTTATGTCACGGGCGTCATATTGAATCTCGAGCGCAATGAAGGATTCGGGATTTAACTCACGAGCGAAGCGAGGGAGTTAATACAAGAATCCTGAATGCAGCGAGGGATTCAAGCTAGCCCAAGGCAAAGACACCTTTAGCCCAGAGGAGGATACTCTACTTTTTACACCTACTGTGAGAAAATAATAGCCATAGTACGAAAAACAAAGTATCTTCTATGGTTTTGTCGTGTTTGTCCTAATGATATCACTCTCATGGATGTGGCGTTTGTGTAAACTAAGTTTTATACAGGGCTGGTAGAATGGTTTTGGATGATTGGCTGTATGCATTTTGAATTTAGAACGTCATTGGAGACGCTCGTGAAAATAGAGTATTTTTTATAAAATGTGATAAATCGACTATATTATAGATAGGTTTTATTATTTATTTATTTATTTACAAAATCCACAGCAATCTTAGTGCAGTTTATTTAAAATAAATTAACTAATGTTACAGCCAATTACTATTACCTACGGTATTACGGCGCGGTACGGTATTTGTTATTATTAATGCCAGTTTTAATGTTATTTCATTCCTTTTAAAAAATGGTTCGTAGGTAGTTATCTAATTATTCTTACAATATTATGTCTTCGAAAACATGGCAACGATATGAAGAAGCAATCGTTATGATTTTTTAGGAAATCGAGAATATCATCCACGCGTAGTAAGGGTTTCGAGAATAGCTTTCCTCTTTCTGGCACACTAAATCAGACTTGGCTGTATGGGCTCAGCTCCCTTTGCCTGCCCCAAAGAGGGACGAAAAGAACCAAAAAAAAAAAATCTAGGCTGCATGGGCTAGATAGATCCCTTTGTCTTCCCAAAAGGCAAAAGAAAATTAAAAAAAAAAATCTTTCTGGTACCAAAGGGTGTTGTTGTTTATAAACATATTCCAAATTCAAATCACATTATTGACCAGCGGGTAATAATGAAATCCAGTACAACATTATTGACTGGCTGTGCCCTCGGCCACTAATGACTCACTTTAGGTTAAGGTTGCTTGACATATAATTAGACATTTTCGAGCAGGTGGTGTGAAATAGTAGATTATTAACCAAGGGGATAAAGCAGTGTCTTCTGTCGCGGGTGACAATTTAAATCGCGAGCATAACGAAGGACTCGAGGCTTACTCCCGAGCGTAGCGAGGGTGTTAGAAACTTAAATCACGAGCGAAGCGAGGGATTTAAGGCGAGTCCTGAGTGTAGCGAGGGATTTAAGTTCACCCAAGACTAAGGCAGCTTTATCACCGAGGAAAATACTCTACTTTTCGTACCACTTGCGAAAAAATTAACATAATAATAATATGAGATAAGCATTAATTAAACATTTTAATTTAACAATAACTTATTTAAAAAAATAAATTAAAATAAACAAGAAAACAAAACGCGGCAAATTGTATTCTCGGAAAAGCAAAGGCATCAAGATCATACGGCCTCTTCGGTTTTCGTAATATTATTAAATCATAACTGCATAATAAATGCGTATTCCTTTTTCAAAAAGTTGTATAATGCTTTACATACAAACTCAATGGTGTAAAGACAGACTGATGTAGTTCACTATCGGTAAGTATTCGAAATTCAAATCACATTCTCTCCCTAGAGGATGAATGAAATTCAGTACAACTTTCTTTCCCTAGGGAAAGCTGTTTTTAACAGATTAATAATGACTATTGTTATGCACGCTTTTTGTGGCATAGAATGTCACTTTTTTGAGCAAGTGGTACGAAAAGTAAATTTTATTAATAAAATGTTGACCAATTTGCTGACATAAAAACTTTTTGCTAAGATTTAAAAAATTACCGTTCGTTTTAGACGGAACATCTTGATAAACCGTGCGTTTTACTTTACCATTACGCACTAGTGCGTAATAAGATACATTACGATACTGAAATAGGTGCAGTAAGAGACCTTTTACGAGCAAATGTGTTATAATAGTAGTTTATCTACTCTCATATTGTAAACTTCGAATTACAAAACTCAAAACGAGTTTATAATGACATACTTTATACCATAGAGTATCGTAATGAAATTAAAAAATTAAATTATAACACTGTTTGTCTAACAAAACAATGTTATAATTTAATTTTTTTTCATTATGATACAGATTACTGATCATAGATACATTTTTTTACTTTTTTATCTGTGGCTGCGCGCGCTTTCTAAGGGAATGTTGGGATTTTGACGTTTGTGTTTCGGTGGATGACATGGTGGATGATTATTAGTGTTTATTAATTTTTATCTTTTATTTGATATGTTCGTGTTCAATGAGAGTAGATAAAGTAGTGTATGAAACTGTACATAACTAGGTATTATACCACTCGTGTGATACTATTATAAAACTCGCTGCGCTCGTTTTATAAACTCACACTCGTGTATAATACCCCTCATTATGTACCAGTTACATAAACTACTATAATAATAAGAAATTGAATCGATACAATGCAAAGATAATATTACAGTCTTCTGCAGCTGCCTCAATAATTATGCGTGCTACCTAATTAATAACCCTATTGTTGAGGACCAGCATTGAGCCAAGGATTTTATCATTAATATAATCCTCCAACTTGTAATATGCTTGCCTACATAGTGTGCGTAACTAAAAATAAGCCATAATAATTATTGTAAGTCATTTTATAGCGCTCTCGCGATTTTGGCGGCTAGAGACCGTTTTCTGCAATTTGCGCCTCATTCAAAATATCAGGTGGAGTAGTTTATATATTAATATCAGATTCCTCTCTTGAACTCATTTATTTGCTTGTTAAACAGTGGGAAAATCGCAACAATTTTTGAATTTTCTAAATTATGAAAATGGCGCCACATGCACGTGGTGAAAATTAGAACTACATCTTTCGTCTCATTTACTCATTATTATTAAAGTGAGACAACGTATTGAGCAAAAGAGCTTCCAAGGAGGGTCGATCAGTCAAGCTGTTTATACTCATAATGTGAAACTCTTTGGTGGAATTCTTATTTTTTTTAAAGGAAATTAAAAAAATAACCCGTAAAGAAAACGCACGGTGCTATACAACGGGGTATGCCGTAAAATAGGTACTTAGGTGAGAGTACCTATTTTACCGCATGCTCCGTTGTATGGTGCGTAATTTTTAACTTTCGAACAATGTATACAGGCTTTGTAAATGCATTTTTCGAGCAAATGTGTTGAAAAATAAATTACGTGTGAAGTAATAAGCCGTCTTTAATGTGGTCAATCAATTCAATGTTAAAAACCACTCTAAAGTACTACTGTGTACTTATGTACTGTCTATCTGTTTATTTTCTTTTTTGCTATTAAAAATAGTCAAATGAAAAAGTTTGTTTAATTACATACTTTGTACTGTTTTCTCGCAAATTTGTGTTGAAAAACATTGTACCTATGACACACGTGCAGAAATTGGTATTTACTAACTCGTGAATATGGTAAGCCCTCGACGTCGTCTCGGGCTTACATTCGTCTACTCATTTGTAAAAACCAACTTACAGTACTAGTATCATAAATAAAACGGTTACCTTTGTACACGATCCGCTATAGTTATAGCGGATCGTGTACAAAGATAACCGTTTTGTGTCGACCCGTTACCTGTTTACAAAATTTCTTAGATACTAAAGTTGTAAGGTATCTTCGTTGCGTTGTGTACGAAGAGCCTATTCGGATTCCTTATTAAACGCAGTGATCAAATACAGTTTTCGGAGAATTAGCTTCGTGCTACTTGTGTCGTAACGAAATGATTCACATAGTGTTAATATTATTAATGTCTGTGTCTTACGCACTCAGTGATCATTGTGTGAGGTACACGTTTGAACAAAACTACGAGGAATGGTTAACAAATGAGTGGGGAAACAATAAATATGTGCCAAACATGGTTTGGATTGCAGACAAATACAGTAATATTAACTTGAGTGCTGAAAATGATCAAAGTACTACATTTATTAGGCCCACACCCGATGTATTTAGTTGTGTGTCGTCATTCAATTTTACTATGCAATTTAATGGTAAAATTGAAGTGAACATTTATATGGAAAAAGACGAGATGTTCTTGAACTATATTGATGTTGATGCTCTAACGGTAGAAGGAGATTCATTGGGAAATTATGTTAGTGACGTGAGTTTTCAAAACTTTAAGAGCGGTTGGCAAACATTCACAATACCCTTATCTCGCGAGGGTAGTTACGAAGGCTATGTAAGTATTTATTATCTCTTTTCAAAAGCTTTCCCATTGTTTATCTTGAAAATCCTATAAGCCTTAATAACAGGTTGAATTTTTCAACTGGACGTGATGGCTTCAACTATGAGCAATATCGAAATATATACTGAAAGAAATCTCGAGGCTGATATAAATCCGCTGATTTTAGATCAATAAAAAAAAAAGTTCAAAATAACCTAAAAACACTTTTCTTTCGAAAGTTGGTGACTTCATTTTATTATTTCACTAACTATATTGTGGTTGTTTTAGAAGTCGGTTGCATATTTTTTTTTTAAAGTTTATTTTATATAGATTTGTAGAAAGTTAACGTCGCTCACAAAAATTGCAGGTGTTAGCAACTAAAGCCAAAATCCATAGCAAAAGCTTTTATGCAATGACTCAAAAACTGTATAATAAGTTGCCAGGACAAGTTCTCTCACCTATGAATATTAATTAAATTAAAAGGATTCGAATCTTTTCAACCTGTTAAATAATAAGGTTTAATTCTGTTGACGAATATTTAAATGACAAATAAATTAGTCTTTTTTATCTTATGTGACAAACTGAATGATTTTGATTATTGATTTGAATTTGATTATTAGTGACATTATTTTTATTTTGTATTGTTTGGTCCTTTTAAATTTTAACTGACATCTTTTAACAACTTAATTAAAGGAGATGGCTAAGTGGAAGTATGTGCTTCTGACCTACCGCTTGACGCAGGTCCTCACCGGACACGGAAGTTTCGGGAGGTACCTGTGTCTGATGCGAAAGGAGGAGACGCCTGGGTGTCACCACTGCGAAGATCGCCCGGAGGACACGGTGGAGCATACGGTGCAAGACTGCCCAGCTTGGGCGGAGCACCGACGTGTCCTCACGGCTGCGATAGGCGGAGACCTCTCGCGCCCGGCATTGGTTGCGGCCATGCTGCGGGGCGAGACGGAGTGGGAAGCGGTCAGCTCCTTCTGCGAGGCAGTAATGCTCGTAAAGGAGGAGGCAGGCCGCGAGCGAGAGAGGACAGCGTCCTCCCTCCGCCCCAGCCGCAGTGGTAGGCGCCCACGGCGACGGACGTCGGTGCGGGCATGCGGGCAGCGAGTAAAGGGCAACTCGCTGCCCGACCAAGGACCATGCCCGGGTCGACGGCGCGTTGTGTCCCACGCGCGCCTCAAAGAGCGTCAGCATAATGACGGGGCCCCCCTCTCAGAGGGCCAAAGCCTGCCGGGGTCGCGGGATTATTCCCTTACCGTAACCCCGGAACTTAACAGGCTATGAAGGACACCGTGGATTTTAGTCAGTAGAAGTCTGACAGTCCCTCCCGCCCTGCCCGGGGTTGGACGACTCATTTGATGATTTAACCACGCTAAAAAAAAAAAAGTGGAAGTATGTGCTAGAATTCAGCCGTCCATAGACATGGGACCTAGCACGGTATAACGCAGAAAAGCTCCTTATTAATATTTCCCATAAAAAAGTTCCAACAACTTTTTATAACTTCACAATCCTGATAAAAAAAAACGTGAACACCTATCACTAAAATAACTATAAAATTGCAAATAGTAAGATTGCTATAAACTTTTACTTAGTTTTATGTATCTGCGATGGACGCGATAGTATTTATTTTTTATTAGTTACCCACCCAGATTAATTAAACATCTTTAAACTACTTACCAAAAATGTTGAAATGATAAACAAACAATATCTTTAACTTGATTTACATCGTTGAATTCCCAAACCTGTTTAGAAGAACTAACCCACCGAAAACATTAAATGTAAAAAAATGCCAAGTCTCTCGATGCAGTCTTTACATCGTAAAAAGTTTTGAGATCTCATAGAAGCCAAGTCATATTCAAATTATTTTACTCAAAAATGCATGTAATGTGGTCATTATTTTGACAACCTTGTTTGAGCAAAGTCGACTTTGCGGGTCTGTTTCAAGGAGCGGCCAGCAATGTTTTTGCTGGCCGCTCTAACAGGTCGGCAAAACATTGCCGGCCGCTATTCTGACGTTTCAACGTTTTAAAAAAACAACTGCAAAAAGATTTTATTTAAAACACAGCTGTTTGTATTTAAAGAGGTAGGCACAAAAAGATTGCATTCCATATTTAAAAAAAAATTCAAAGGAACAAAAGCGCGGTTCAGCGAATTTTTTATTTTTATTTAGTGACTTTTTTGCTTTATGTAAATGAAGTAATAAATGAAATGCAGTCAAACATCCCATTAAAATTATCGCAAACTATTAATAAGTAATATGAAACCGGGAAAGTCGGTGTTGAATTTTAGTAACTGTATTTTTCATAAATGTTATTTTAATTAAATTTCTAGTTAATTAATATATATTTTATTTAAATCACTTGCTGGTTTTATGTAGGTTAGGTACTTGCATTTTTGAGTAAAGCACTATACAAGCCTTGGCCCACTATGTCTGCTTCGCTGGTCACGCTATGATTGCCTCCAGCTAGCTTAGCTACGCTCTAGGCCTTCCAGCTTGGCCATCATGCAGCCCTTGCTGTCCTCGCTGTAAAGGCCTCGGCCTTCGGCCTCGACCTTTATCTCAGCTCGTCCATCAAGTGGTGCATGCTGACCGCGCTGTGTCGGCCTGGAGCTGCGCTACGCTGCGCTGTCGGCCATCATCAGTGCGACCAGCAAAGTAGCCATTATAGGCCGCGGCAGTAATGTACTATTACTCAAAAATGCATGTAATGTGGTCATTATTTTGACAACCTTGTTTGAGCAAAGTCGCCTTTGCCGGAGTGTTTCAAGGAGCGGCCAGCAATGTTTTTGCTGGCCGCTCTACAGGTCGGCAAAACATTGCCGGCCGCTATTTTGACGTTTCAACGTTTTAAAAAAACAAATGCAAAAAGATTTTATTTAAAACACAGCTGTTGGTATATAAAGAGGTAGGCACAAAAAGATTGTATTCCACATTTAAAAAAAAAAAAATACAAAGAAGTAACAAAAGCGCGGTTCAGCGAAATTTTAATTTTTATTTAGTGACTTTTTTTTGCTTTATATAAGTGAAGAAAATATACCTAACAGTCAAACACTGCATTAAAATTATCCCAAACTATTAGTAAGTAATATGAAACCCGGAAACCCGGTGTTGAATTTTAGTAACTGTACTTTTCATATTGTTATTTTAATTAATTTTCTAGTTAATACCTATATGTATTTTATTTAAATCACTTGCTGGTTTTATTTAGGTTAGGTACTTGCATTTTTGAGTAAAGCACTATACAAGCCTTGGCCCATTATGACTCTTCGCTGGTCACGCTATGATTGCCTCGAGCTAGCCTAGCTACGCTCTAGGCCTTCCAGCTTGGCCATCATCGCAGCCCTTGCTGTCCTCGCTGTAAAGGCCTCGACCTACGGCCTCGGCCTTTATCTCAGCTCGTCCATCAAGTGCTGCATGCTGACCGCGCTGTGTCGGCCTGGAGCTGCGCTAGGCTGCGCTGTCGGCCATCATCAGCGCGACCAGCAAAGTAGCCAATATAGGCCGCGGCAGTAATGTACTATTGTAGTTATAAATCAACATTTAGTAATTATATCAATAGGGTAGTTTCACCAACAGCGTTTTTAGAGGTTCTTCGCGTGAAATCACTATGTAAAATGTATTTATAAGACCTATTTAATTTTTTTCATGTAATAAGAAAACTAGCTCATATGAAGGCACTAGTATAAATAAAAAACTGTGAAAAATAAAGTAAAGAAAAAAATTAAAAGGTCCGTTTTTCAATATCGGTGGTATGTCCGTGATTGACTTTTAAGCGCATTTACCTCTTTAAATACGTTGTGATAGAAATTTGGTTCATAAATTGAACATGATTATGTTGGTCTATGCATAAAGCAACCATATTGATTACTTCCTTTACTTTTGTCATCATGCAGACATCAGGACCATTGTGATAAGGAATGTCCACGCCAAAAGTGCAATTTCGGTGTGTTTTGTTGAAACCGATCTATCACGTAAACAAGTATATTCTGACAAATTATTTCCTTACGCACACAGAGGCCCAGCCGTGCTCTTGTGTTCTCGCAGTAGTGACCTGGCCGATTCGTGCCAATACGTAAATACTTTTTATTTCTAAGAGGGAATACAAAATTTTGCAATCTCAGTGGATTACTGTACGAATGAATGATATTTTTAATGGTATGGTAAGCGAGTATGTTATGTATTAATGGGTACCCTTAGCGACCATACATTTTAAATGACTGCAGCACAAGTAGTTTTGATTTTATTTATTATTTTCTTCATGTTTCTAATTTCGGTGGTGCAATAACGGTGGTTTGGGTGGTAAGTTTATTGCCACCGATATTCTATAAATATTTAAATGGCTGTGGGTTCATGTGACTTTGGTAAGATATTTGCACCTGAGAGGCCACACAATTAATTGGACAAACTTTGGAGGGTAGCATTGTAAGTAGGTACATATTTTACCTAAAATTTTTTAATTGGCTTTAAAAAAAGGAACTATCGAATGTATGTGAATGTAATTTGTAGAAATTTTGAAATTTTTATCTGGGCCTGCATTTGACCTGGATAAACTCTTTATACCATACTTACTAAATTTTGTCTTGTTATAGAATGGGAAAGCGTAAGGAAAAACAATCGAGAAAAAAACTTCAGAAAAAATACAGGCTAAAAGACTAAGAAAAAATAAAATTAAAGATGATACAGTACTTAGCGTTGATGGCACTAATTAAGACCTATGTTAAAAATGAATTTGTCAGTGATTTGAATAACTTATGATTTTTGTTTTGTTCACTTCAGTTTTTTGAGATTAATATATATTAATATATTCCACAAACTATCACACAACGCCATCTAGTCCCAAGCTAAGCAGAGCTTGTGTTATGGGTACTAGACTGCTGATAAACATACTTATATATTTCTAAATACATACATATTATAGATAAATTACACCCAGACACAGAACAAATGATCGTGCTCATCACACAAACATTTGTCCTGGATGGGAATCGAACCCACGACCTCCGGCATAGCAGTCAGGGTCACTAACCACTAGACCAACAGGCCAGTCACTGAGACTGTATAGTCTATAAATACAGACAAATAAACGTATTTTAGACCTGCTACGAGGCCCGTGCAGCCGCTATCTAATGTTGCCAATGACTAAGTGGTTTTTTGTTTAATAACTGTCATGGTACAATACAAAAATTCTATTTTGGTGCGAAGTTGCAATTTCGGTGTACAGTTTTCAATTTCGGTGGGATGGCAATTTCGGTGGCCGTCTTATTTTCAAAACAACTACAGTTATTTATTTCCTACTAAAATACTAGAATACTAATGTGTTCTAGAATCAATCAAGATTATTATTTCAATCGAAAACCTACAAATAAAAAATTCCACCGAAATTAGTAAAAAATTGATCCACCGTGAAATGACCCAATAGTTTTCTTTATATTATAATTTTATTAAAGTAACTATAATTTTTCGTTTATATGTGGCTAATGAACTACCTTGGTGCAAAATTTGAAGTTTCTAAGTCTACTAGAAGTACCTTCGATTTTTGATGATCGGTCAGTGAGTCAGTGAGTGACAAAATGGCGTAACTTAGATCGACCGTAACTCCTAAACTATTAATTCAATTGACATGTAATTTCGAACTTAAGGTCAAACAAGTCAACATTTTTTCCATAGAAACTTCGTTGGGGTTTTACTCCACTATTTGACAAGGTACATCAAAAATTAAACATGGTATCGTTTTGTCTTATTATTAATTTTGTCTGTACGGAAGCAGAATTGTAAAATATGAAGCTATTAAAAAGTTACGAGCTTCTAAAGATTCGTTTTTTTGCTAATTTTAACACAACTTTAGGTGTAAATTAGAAGCTAAAGATTGCTAGAGCATCAAATTTCCAAAACGAAGTCCGTGCCGACACAGCAAATTTATCGAAGAATTTAACACATTTTATTTGAAATGAATAGGTGCAGTGGTTTTTTCATAAAACCCCAACAGCCAAAGGCTTTTTCGTATTTTTTTGCGCGCGTTTTTTACTCTGAATGATCCTGTTTTCTCCACGGGGGGATGACGCTCGCGCACACATGAACAATATGGCTCAATTTACGGTGAAATATCATTGTTTTTGACCATGCCTGCCAGTGAGTTCGAACTCGCGACTAGCGCCGCCTTAAGCTTATTTAAATGCCTACTATTATTTACGGAAAACCTAAACTCCTAGCTTTGTCCACGTCGAAGATATAGGAGGGGCGAAACAGCCGCGAATCGCTTCGAGAAAAGATGGTACGGCCGTACCCGTTTTTGCTCGAGACTTGGCGGGGCACTGCCGTGCCTCCAGATCTATCTACCAGTGGTGATAACCCCATTATAATCTGTTTGTATCGGTAAGAACAGGCTGACAAATATACGCGCCAGGGGACTTCATATTGCAAAACATGTTGTGATCGAAAAATCCTTTCTGAACTAATTATTGAACACTCTAATAAGCTCAGTAGCTTATTAGAGTGTTCAATAATTAGTTATACAAATAGTACTATTTTTCTTGTTTCATTTCGAAATCGTTAAATGTATCAGTATACATTTAACGATTTCGAAATGAAACAAGAAAAATAGTACTATATTAATTCGATAATCTGTAATTCTTATAATAAATCATAGTCTTAAAGAGTACGACGCGACGGAATGTGTTTAAGGTGATTGCGTCGATGTAGCCCGCGAAAATCATTTTTTTTACGTTTTTTGCAATTTGCAGGCCAGTGACATGTTGTAACTTTATTAATATATGAGTTGCGGTAATAACTAGTATAATTTTAAATATAAAAATTATCAAAAAATTCGCTCCATCAGCTCTCACATAGAAAAGGTGCATCGTAGTTAGATTTCGGCGATTTTAACATGATGCACTTTTTCTATTACCGCAACTCATTCATTCATGATGAATTGAATGCAAGTCTGTGTCGAGTGGCGATAGATCGGTAGGTAAGCAAGCAGAAAGACCAATAAATAAGCGCAGGCAAGATAAAGAATTACATCGAACAATTAAACTGTAGAGCGTTCAAATGACATTGACGTTTGTTTTTATTTTCTTAAAGATGGGACCGAACTCAAAGTTCGTAGAATCGATAAAAGAATCGATTGGTTAGAAAATACATAGTTTAGGTTGCTCACACTTCAGTTAATATTATTCGACATAAAATATGAACTAAGATTAAACGAAGTAGCATATTCAGAAGCTTTTAAAGAAAAATAACGTTGAGTTTAGTGAACGAATCACTTTTTATTTCCATTGTAAAATCGTCAACACACAAGAGTTTCTGTCGGACTCGTACTGACTAAAAACTACGGTGTCCTACAACAGTCCTTTACGTTCCGGGGTCACGGTTATTCGTTTTCCAAATCAAAACGTGTAATATAAGAACAAAAAACTAAATAGGCCACTAAATATTTATTTTGCAAATGGCCAATTTTATGTTATAATATCACTAAATTGAACTCTTTCGATACCCGCTCATTTTCAACGCCTTTCCCTAATTTCAGAAAAGAAATCGTTTTTAATCCCTTTAGTGAAAATCGATAAAGTACAGCTTGGCAAAAAACTGTAGAAAACCGGAAGTCGCCACTGTCTTCTCGCTACCAGCACTTTGACTGTTTTTTTTGTCACTTATTACGTTAGTTTTATGGCACAATAATAAATATATAACAAACCTGCGTTCTTTGTTTACATCAAATATCAAATATTTTAAAACGTTGTCAGAAACAAAAAGATTAGTTCCGTTTCAATCCGTTCTAGTCAAGCTGTACAGTTTCGTTTTGACAATCTGGAAAATATCTACGACCCTTCCCTAGTTTACATTATTTCATCGCGACTTTGTCATGTCAATAAAAAATGCACAAAATGCAATTCAGATACTTTTTTATGTTTAACCGTGAAAGTCATAGACGACTGGGGCACTCATTTAGCCAACTCCTTTGACATAATCTATATTTTTTTGTGATATCACCTACTTTAAAATAGTTTTTAACCGACTTTAATAACTATTGGGAGTTTCTTGAACAATGTTTTGTAAAACAGTCTCAGCAGCTTTCACATCTGCAATTTGGCGTGCAGAGGCATCTGATAGGCTTTGGTCAGCCATGCCAACTATTATAATATTCTTACTTCTGTTGGTCCTATCTTGGACCTCAGAGATATTTTTTTCAGGACTAAGAATATCAGATGCTTGGTTTGAATGTAGCAGCTTTAATATTTTCAATTTCGCCTTCAAGGGTGCACATTTTTGTTTCAGTGTAAGAGCAGTTTTGCTGAAGCATTGAAATTTTTTCTTGCATGTTTTTGTGTTCAGCTAAAAGTGCATTAAATTAGCTGAGTTTCATCATCAGGGAATCGCTGCAAACCGGCTCCACGTGGTTTTGTCTACTCTACTCCTAGAGTGTTATTTTAGCTTGCGTAGGCTCAGCTCAAAATTAGCCGGAGTGCTATTCGACAAAACGTTGTTGTACTAAACAAGGGTGAACCGCGATATATTTTATTATTATTTCGGCAAGCACGTGAGATTGGCCAGCGTCTCGGCTGGCAGTTTGTATGGTCGAAGCATGGCCGTATTCTTGCGAGAAGAAAGGCGGGTGACAAGGTCAGACTCATTCGCCATGAGATGGACTTATCGGAGATTTTTGGACCGGATGCAAAAAAGCTCCCTCAAAGCCAGTCATGTTAATATTAGATTTATTTTCACTGTAATTTTTTTTGTTTGTTTTTCCGCTTGTCAATTTGTTCGTTGGCAGAGTGTTTTTTTTAAATTCTCAAGTCGGCATGTCACCATTTTAAAATGCACATTGTTGTTTGGCACTGTATGTCTTGGCTGTGGGAGGAACATGTGTGTATTTTTTATTAGTACCTACAACGTACGGATATCATTTTAGTTGCAATATTATTACTACATTTTTTATACCATCCTCAATACCGAATCACTATTGTTTTTCCTCATTATTCCCCTTATTTGATTTATTGTTTGTTAAGTGCTTCTGTAATTCGCAAGACTCGGTGGTGCACGTATTGTCTCGCTTCACTGGAAATCTGCCTAATTGTAATATCTCATGCACAGATGCCGCGTAATAAACATATTAAGTTTGGACTTTTAAACGCGGGCTCACTATCAACAAATCATGATGAGTTTATCATAGCGATGAATCATCATTCCGTTGATATCATGGCGATAAATGAGACGTGGCTGAGGGAGGGGGAGGAGGGCCGGGCGCCTGTAGTTCCGGGATATCAATTGCGACATAGACCGCGGCCGGAGACAATCCGTGGAGGGCGCGGGGGTGGGGTCGCCTTTTATATTAAAATCGGTACTAGCGCTCGTATTAGAGTACACCCTCATCACCCACAGGTGGAGCAGATGTGGCTTAATATAACCGTTAAAAACAAAAAACTACTAATAGGAACGGCATATCGGCCTCCCTGGATGGATTTAGATTTATACCTAGACGCGATCACAGATAGCATCTGCGCACTGGCACCGTATGATAACATTATTCTATTGGGTGATTTTAATGTTAATATGCTCGACTTAGACAGTTCTAAAACAAGAAGGCTCACTGATTTTTTCAAGTATTGTAACTTGGATCAGATTGTACCCGCGCCTACTCACTTCGTGGGAGACAGTGCTACCCTAATCGATGTAATATGTACGGATGCACGGTATCGAGATGTTGTTGTGGCCCATATACCGGAACTCGGCCATCATTCGTTCGTATCATGTGAAATCGTCTTTAAAAAAGAAAAACCGGTCCGAAAAAAGGTAACATACCGTCCGTTTAGAGATATCTCGGCTGATGATTTCCGAAGGGATTTGGAGTTAATCCCGTGGGACTCAATCTGTGAACTACAGAATGTTAATGACATGGTGCACGCGTTTACTTCTTATGTTGTCAATCTTTTTGATGTTCATGCGCCGTTAAAGACAAGGGTTCTGCGTGCACAACCAACGCCCTGGATAACGGACACTATAAAAACAATGTTTAGACTGAGAAATAGTGCCCGCTCTAAATATAAACGAACAAAGCTGGAAGCACATAAGCAGTATTATTTGGACCTTAAACACCAAGCGAAAGTCGGTTTAATAAACGAAAAAAAGGCATTCTTTACTAAGTTTGTTAATGATAACATCAGCGACTCAAAATCGTTATGGCACAACATAAAAAAGCATGTGCTCCCAGTAGTTAAGAATGACGATGCACTCTTAGAGCAATTTAACGATCCAGACGAGATAAATTTGGCTTTCCTGGATGTTCCGGGAGACCCTAATGCTAACACATCCCAAAAAGCATTCTTTCAATCAAACCGGTGGGGGGCTGAAAGTTTTGCTATGAAACCAACGGACACGAAAACTGTTTTAAAAATTCTAAATTCCATATCGACAAATGCGAAAGGGATAGACGGGATTTCGATGGAAATGTTAAGACTCACACTCCCGCAATCATTAACTGCTATAACAGCAATAATAAATAAATCCATTACCTCGAACGTATTCCCTGATCTGTGGCGTAATGCAATTGTGAGGCCAATCCCTAAAAACAATAACCCACAGACCTTCAAAGATCTTCGGCCAATAAGCATTTTGCCGTGTTTGTCCAAGGTGTTGGAGAGAGTGGTGTACCTACAGACTATCGAGTTTCTCGAGGTGAATGGTGTGTTGCCCGAGTTACAGTCAGGTTTTAGAAAAGGACGCGGTACCACAACTGCCTTGGCGGACGTCATAGGTAATATCCTTGAAGCTCGAGACCGTGGTGAGGGATCTCTTCTGGTTCTGCTAGACTATTCACGCGCTTTCGACTCAATAAATACTTCTTTATTGCTGTCAAAACTCTCGTATTACGGTTTCGATAGCCAGACAACGAGCTGGTTCGAGAGTTATCTAACTAGCAGAACGCAACGAGTGGAGATACACATGAAAGACGGTTCCACAGTATCTTCCTCCCCACAACCAATAACAAGGGGTGTCCCACAAGGTTCGCTGCTCGGGCCACCCCTTTACATACTTTATAGTGCCGATATAACTACCTGCATCAAGAACTGCAAATATCATGTTTACGCGGATGACACTCAACTGTATGTCTCTTTTAACGCCAGAAACACAATGGCTGCTGTACGTGGCTTAAATGAGGAGCTTGACGGAATAGCTGCGTGGTCTTTGAACAACTCACTGGTACTGAACCCTCAAAAATCAAAGTTTATAGTAATGGGAAGCAGAAATCAAATCAAAGCAATTCTATCTGCTAAACCGGACGTAAAAGTCATGGGAGAAAGCATAGAAAGGGTTGAAGTCGCACGCAACTTGGGTATAATCACCGACCCAGAACTACGTTTCGAGGAGTACATAAATGAGGTGGTACGAAACTGTTTTTATAGACTAAAGGTTCTGTACAGGGTAAGAGACTACCTTAGTGTCCAAATGAGGAAGAGATTGGTGGATAGCCTAGTACTATCTAAATTTAATTATTGTGACGCTGTATACGGACCGTGCATCCTCTCTCGTACAGAACGACTAATACAGCGTGTACAAAATGCGTGCGCTCGCTATTGTTTTGGCATACCCCGGAGACATCATGTCACACCGTATTTAAATGAGCACAACATTCTGAAAATGGCAGCACGACGCAAACTGCATTTAGCCGTCTTAATGTTCGGTATCATACAAACACACAAACCGGAATACCTGTATAACAAAATTACTTGGAGGCACGAACACTATAGCTACTCCGCTCGCTCCACGTCCGTCCCGATCTCGATGCCTCGACATAGCACCACAGCCTTCAGAGGATGCTTCAAATATGCCGCTTCTCGCTGCTGGAATGATCTACCACCTCCAATAAGATCCCTGAAAACGAAAGAAAATTTTAAGTTACATCTAAAAAAAATCCTACTAGAAAAGCAAAAATATGAACAGCAGTTATTTTATAAATAAATACTTACATAAGGTTTATCATCTATGGGCAAGGTACATCAATATCCAGGCGGCTTGCAGCGGCACGGTGTTGCGTCGGGCGAATGTCATATTTTTTTTTTTCCTTCATTCCGAAAACGAGGTGGTGCTTATTTGCATATTTCTCTTCTTTATTTCACGAGTGAGGCGCGGGCGCAAGTCAATTTGCCACTGCACACAAAGATACAGCACTACACACAATTGTTACTTTTATAGTATCGTTTGTTGACATAATAATTATAATAAGGTTGACTCGTTAGGGTCGCGTGAGCGGGGGCGTCACGTGACCTCCCAGGCTCGTGCGCCGCCGCACCACGGCCGGTGCGGCGGCGGAGCGTGGCGCGCGCGCCGCTGGCCGGGCGCCCGCTCGCGCCGCGCGTACCGATTACTCACAGACGCGTCATCACGCTCTAAGACCAGATGGGAGAATGCAACGAGCGAGATACAACACCTGACGCTCACGACTCACGAGTGCGATTGTGTTCGGGTATGTGAACATTTTGTTTGCGTGCTTGACGCATTGGTGATACCCGCGTATTTAATTTTAATTAAAAGCCTTTTATTATATGACAACCTTTTATTATATTTCAACCACTGTATTCTGTATCAATATATATATATATATCTTTAATGTTAATATATCTTTAATATTTTATTAGTTTATTGTATTTATTCTGTTAATATATGTACTTTTTAGCCGGCTTGATATCCGTACTCTTGTTTCTTCTTTCCTTTTCTTCTTCTTCTTCGGGTGACCACTGAAAACCAGCGCTGTGCTGTGGGTCTCTCACAGCACAGCATTATGCTGAGTGGTCACCTTTCTTTTTGCAGTCATGGCATGCAGCTGTCAAATTGTTGTCAATTTGTTCTTGAAATGTCTATTTTTATTTATGTTTAGTTTAAGTTAACTTTTTAATTTGCATGCATTACTGTAAAAAAATAAAACAATTTTCTTTCTTTCTTTCTTTTCTTTCATATACAGGGGCAATATGATATTTTTAAAACTGACGTTATTATTGATTATCTTGCTCGGATATATATCACAATTCCTGAAAATACAAATTCTCTGTTTATTTCCACGTTATCGTTGAATTATATTTCATTAATCTATACCGTATATCTCACTTCAATTATATCTTATCCATACATGTATATTATGAATGCATTATCTATCTACATCAAATAATATTATTCTATTATTTGATATGATTTTGTCGTATGGCTTAGGTATATTATAAGGATATGGATAAGATAAAGTAATTTAAATACAGTTTACAAAAAATTTCCTTCAGGTTGCATGTGTCGTAACGAAATGATTCACGTCATAGTGTTAATATTATTAATGTCTGTGTCTTACGCAGTCAGTGATCATTGTGAGAGGTACACGTTTGAAGAAAACTATGAGGAATGGTTGACACATGATTGGGGACAAAATTTATGTGGGCTTACCACGCAGATTTGGATTGAAGACAAATACAATAATATTGACTTGAGTGCTGAAAACGATAAAAGTACTACATTTATTACACCCAGAGCCGGTGAACAAAGTTGTGTGTCGTCATTTTTTTTTACTATGCACCAGCATGGTAGAATTGAAGCGAACATTTATATGGAAAAAGACGAGGCAGAAGATAACTATATTTATCTTTTTGCGCAAACTGCGGCAACTCCTCAAAATTATCATTTAGGCACTGTCATGAACATGGCCAGACTCCCAGACTTCGTGAGTGGGTGGCACACTCTCACAATAACCTTAACACACTTAGGCACCTACGAAGGTCATGTAAGTATTAAGTTTAGTTTCTGTACTTTTAAACCGTGACCCTGGAACATAAAGGGCTTGTGAAAGAACAACGTAGATAACGTATTAAGCTAGTGCTTTTGAAGTGTCGTGTTGATTTATGGAAATTATAATTACCTAAACCAACTCTTGCGCTTGCACGTAAGAAGGTCTCCTTATTTGATTAAACCGTAGTGTGTATATCATTCCAACATGACAGTTACACAGATAAAATATTTATTACAGCACTGTGAGATATAAATATTATTTTAATGGGGTAAAGTTTAGCAACCAGCTGCAGGCAGCGAGAGAGGGAGGGGGAAGAGGAGGAAGTGGGGACACCTACCCTCCGGTGTCACTCCTATTACACGGTTTATCGTTCTTGACAAAAACCAATTTTTGTTACCTAACCTTAAAACTTGTCCTACTTTTTTTGTCGTTTACGAGTCTCATAACGAAGGAGGTGCTCCCAGTGTCTTGTCAGTCTCTTGCATCCTAGGTCATATGACTATGGGAGGTACAATTAGTGTCGGATAAGGAGGGACAAAACGCCTGGGTGTCATCACTGCGAAGATCGCCCGGAGGACACGGTGGACCACACGGTACAGGACTGCCCCACTTGGGCAGAGCACCGGCACCGTGTCCTCACGAAGGCGATAGGGGACGTCCTCTCGCGCCCTGCATTGGTCGCAGCCATGCTGCGGGGCGAGACGAAGTGGGAAGCGGTCGCCTCCTTCTATGAAGCAGTCATGCTCGCGAAGGAGGAGGCGCGCCACGCGCGGGAGAGGACAGCGTACTCCCTCCAACCCAACTGCAGCGGTAGACGCCCACGGCGACGGACGTCTCCGGACGATCTCCGGCTACCATAGGCGCGGGCATGCGGGCGGCGTCCACGCCTCACTCACAACGCAGTGGTTGACGCCCACGGCCAAGGTCGTCGTTTTATGTACCCAGTGACACTCTCACGTTCTAACGACACCTCTCAAGTAGTCAAGTTAAAATCCATCAAGCCGTTTAGGCTGCAGCGCGTGCCAAAGAAATATACACACATACATACATAACATACACTCGTAAAACATAACCCTCCTGGCGCAGTCGGGTAAAAATATGAAAATATTCAGATGAAGATATTCAAATTATTCTTTTTTTTTTTTGTTCTTTTTACACATTACTTGGAAAACTTTTGCAAGATTTTGAAAAGTCTCAACGTATAACTTCGAAATAAAGTCATTTGCATCTATGTAGGTTTTTGGGATTTAAAGATATTTGCATTTTCTTGTACATACCCCAGTTCGACCGATCAAAAAAGTTAAATGGCTGCCATTCGCGAAGTGTTGGAGTAAGAATTTTTTTTAATGCAGTTTTTTGGATGAAAATGAGTCTGTAATATCCCCTTCAAGTATTGCGGTAGTTCGAAACTAAACCCACTGTATATTGATATTAATATTTGATTGATTTGAGGTCAAAATATATTAATCCCTAGTTACATGAGTGTTGTTGTATGTATATTGAGCCGATGAGGCGATCTAGTAGCTCACTTCATAATTCATATCACTGACGGAGTGTCGGTGTTGCCGGTGCGCGGAGCGAATGTCGCTGACGCTGCACTGCTGTTGCTGGTGACCATGTTCATGGTTGAATATGCCTTCCTGCCCTTATCCCATTTTACTTGGGGTCGGCGCAACACGTTTTTTTCTTCCATTCTCCTCTATCACACGTCATAGTATCATCTGCTCCTTTTTCTTTCATATCATTCCTTAGACAATCCATCCATCTCTTCTTTGGCCTTCCTCTTCCTCTCCATCCATCAACATTCATACTCATCACTCTCTTAGTCACATGACTGTCATCCCTCCTCATCACATGTCCATACCAAGATAGACGATTCCCTTTCATTTTTTCTGTAACAGGCGCCACTTTCAAACTGCCCCTTATAAACTCATTCCTTACTTTATCCATTCTTGTTACTCCACACATCCATCTTAACATCCTCATCTCCGCTACATGCAATCGTTTCTCATCCATCTTTTTCACAGCCCAGCATTCCGATCCGTACAATACGACAGGTCTAATCACGGATTTGTATATTTTCCCCTTTAACTTGAGGGGCATCCGTGGGTCGCAAGTTGTTCCAATGACCTGTCGCCATTTCATCCATCCCGAGTTGATCCGGTGTGTTATGTCCCAGTCTACATCGCCATCTCCTTGGACAAGCGACCCGAGGTACCGGAAGTCGGAAGCTAAACAACCATTGGATATAATTACATTTTTAAACCACTGGATTAATTAAACTTACATAATTATGTACATTTTGGAACGCAATAAAGAAATTGAGAATTGAGAATTATTTTTTTCCATTTTTTCTCAAACATCCCTTGAACTGCGCTTCAATTAATAGGGTATGTATAATTACGCTATTCCCCTTGGGGGATTAGCAAAATTATATAATTATGTTGATTTTCAGTCATTGTTGACATTTATATAAGAACCGCTATTTGAAGATTACTGTCAGCGACTCAGCGTACCAGCCAGTCTGGTTAGTAACCTGCTTGCCTTTCGTGCAATGGATGTGTGTTACCAGTGATGAGTTACTGCACCGAAACGTGGTCTTTCACAATCGGCCTCATCTCAAAGCTCAAAGTCGCTCAACGAGCTACGGAGAAGGGCTATGCTCGGTGTTTTTCTACGTGATCGAATTCGAAATGAGGAAATCCGTAGACGAACTAAAGTCACCGATATAGTCCACCGGATTAGCAAGCTGAAATGGCAATGGGCAGGCCATATTGCTCGCAGAGCAGATGGCCGATGGGGTCGAAAAGTACTAGTGTGGAGACCACGGACTAGCAAGCGCAGCGTAGCACGTCCACCAGCAAGGTGGACAGACGACCTTATAAAGGTCGCCGGAAGACGCTGGATGCAGGTCGCATCTAACAGGTATATGTGGAGATCGAAAGGAGAGGCCTATGTTCAGCAGTGGACGTCCTACGGCTGAGATGATGATGATGATGAAGAATTTAACAGATAAAATGATTATGTATTACCGCATATTTGATTTGTTATTTTACGTACCTCAACAGCTAAATATTATGTCATCAGGGGCTTCATTTATGAATTTTTTCACGTCTTGCGCTGTAAAAACTTTTGACTTTTTGCTTTTGTGCCCAGCTGTTTGTATTTTTAGAAAAAGTGATTTTGAAAAGTTCTTGATATTGATGTCGTGTTTAGTACTCATAAATGCTTTTAACATTGAATAAATGCACCACAACCTAGATGGCCGCAGCTTTTTTGATAGCTCACTAAAGTATTTAAAAATACAATATCAGATAGAGACTTTACTCGTTTTTCTTTTCGCCACTTCATGAACTCGTCGTAAGTTTTCAAATGTCTCTCTTTAAAACTTTCAGGCAATATTGTTAATTACTGCTTCAACTTCCATTTTCATTGAGTCAGGAGTACAGCTTATATCTTCATTACTTGCAGAACTCATGTTTTTTTTTACTAATAAGCACGTAATTATAAAAAATCCAAAAAACAAACAATCTTTGTAAAGTTTTCTACTCCCGCCTTTTTTATCTTTTTTTTTTTCAAAAACGAAATTGATCTTCACTTTCGATATTTCAAATTGATGACTAATGGATTTGACCGTAGAATCCAGAGATACTACGGTCAAATCCATTAGTCATCAATTTACAATCTGCACAATCTTCATCAAACCCAGAGGTTTGACGCAGATTGTGCACTTCGCAAATTGTGCACTTGACACAAAATGTGCACTTCGCAAATTGTGCACTTCTCAAAATAGAAATCGTAAAATGTGCATTTCTCAAATTGAGCACTCCTCAAAATGAATGTGCATATTATTTTAAAGTTTTTTAAGGTTTTAAAAAAACACCGTTTACCTAAATTTTTTTAGGGTACCATACGTCCGAATACAAAAACGAAACCCTTATAGGAGCACTCATGTGTCCGTCTGTCTGTTAGTCCAGTCATTAAAGCCTAAACCCGAAAATAATTAGTAACACGCTGAAATTTTAAGGGGTTCTTAAGGAAGGTAAAATAACATACGGGGTGATTTTGCAGCGTTCTGGGGTGTACGGAAAGGGTTGAAAAGGGGTGAAAACGGTTTTTCGTTAATAACATTGCCAAGAAAATTAGTAACACGCTGCAAATTTGGAATTAGGTTGTTCTTACCGTTTTTTAACTTGTATTAAATTTGCAGCGTTTTGCGACATACGGAACATTGTTTTTTTTTAAAAAAACAGTGAAATTAGTTAAAAACAGGGGTAAGAAAATTAGTAACACGCTGCAAATTTGGAATTAGGTTGTTCTTACCGGTTTGTAACGTGTATCAAATTTGCAGCGTTTTGCAACATACGGAACATTGTCTATTATTAAAAAAACAATGAAATTATATAATCACACAGGTGAAAGAAATTTGTAACTCGCTGTAAATTTGTAATTAAGTTGTTTTTACCGTTTCGTAACGTATATCAAATTTGCAGCGTTTTACAACAAATTGAACATTGTTTATTATTAAAAAAACAGTGCGATTTAGAATTAGGTTGTTCTTACCGGTTTGTAACGTTTTGCAAAAAACTGAACTTTTTTCATTCATTACCATAAAAACAAATATTTCAGTCAGTAACAATAGTGAAAAAGTTAGTGAAGAGTTGCAATCTGGAGAAAATGTTGTCAAAACCTTTTTGAAACATTTTTCAAAGGATATCATTTTTTTGGGCCATTTCTGAAAGTGCCAACGAAAAAAATTGGTACCTCTTGTATTATTGGTTGGTATAGGTAGTACTAGTCATTTGGAGCAATAGTTACTATGGTACAAAAGTTGTAGGATTGCTCTCGGCCAAGTTATACAAGTTCGAAGATTCGTAATTTTCATACATTTTTAAATTTTTGAAAGTGCCGATATTCCCCAAATAATGATATGAATTGCTAGAACTAGCGGCCTCAAGTAATTTTACATAACGCCTGTAATCCCTGAGGGGTTGGGCAGAGGAGTACCGAATAAAAATGAATAATAATCTGTTTCTTTTTGTGAAAAATACCAAAAACATTTTAAAAATATACAAATCTGCTGGTAGGACCAGCATCGGGAACAGAATCGGGGTTGCCTGTGGTTAGGGGTCTTGGGAGAGGAATCTCCTAACAATACGAAACGTGATCAGCACTGCTACTTTTTGAATCAGCCCTTTTTAGGGGAAAATAAAATCATCAAATGAGTTATCTCGCTCTGGGCTGATCTGTAGAGTCTGTCAGACTCTTAGACGCCCTTTGCGTTCCAGATACTAAGATAGTCGACGAGTTGGTACCTACATTTCATTCATGCATTTGTTGTTTTCTCAAAGAGCCTCATAGCTTTGGAACACGATACTGTTAGCGGTGAGACGGGTTTGCCTCACCGCCCTCCCAATCAACGAGACTCGAACTGAAACTCGTCCTTGGCATCCCGTGGAACTTCAAGGAGCATTTCCGACGTTTGGATCAAAAACAGGATCGAGCCGGGGCTGCCATGAAGCTGTTACCCAACCGTGTGAGCAAACGCCGCTAACCTAATGAAGGAGGTGGACTGTTAGTCAGCAGGAGTCTGACTTGACGATTTTATTACCCAAAAAACGGGTTGATTCAAAAAGCAGTACTTTTGGTCACGATTCGTACTCTTAGGAGGTCGCTCTCCCAAGACCCCTAATACAGACAACTTCGATTCTGTTCTCGATTCTGGCCCCACCAGTAGATTTATATATTTAAAAAAAAAACACAAAAAATAATGTGATTAATTATTATTCATTTTTATTGAGTACACCTCTACCCAACCCTTCAGGAATAACAGGTGTAATGATATTTTATGTTAAATTGCTTGAAGTCGCTAGTTTTTATCATTATTTGCTTATTGGCACTTGCAGAAATAAAAAAAATGTATGTAAATTACGAATCTTCGATCTTGTATAACTTGGCCGAGAGCAATCCTACAACTGTTGTGCCATAGTAACTATTTCTCCCAATGACTAGTACTACCCATAGGTGACAATTTTTTTCGTTCCTTTCAGAAAAGGCCCAAAAATAATAATTATTATTCCACAACTATCACACAACGCCATTTAGTCCCAAGCCAAGCTAAGCAGAGCTTGTGATAGGGGTACTAGACAACTAATAAGCATACTTATATATTTCTAAATACATACATCATAAACACTGTTTTAGGCTATCACGGTTATTTTCATAACTTAAAATGTCACCTACGGATACATATACACACATATCTTCCTACACATTACATATCTTCCGTGATGAGTCTGCGTTCCCCTAAGGATAAAATTTCATTTAAACATCCTGGGGTTCATAAAATTGATTGCAACTGTGGCAGGTCATACATAGGTCAGACGAAGCGAACTGTCTCATGCTGCATTAAAGAGCACATCAAGGCTGTCAAAAACAATGATGAGCAAAAATCTGCCATAGCTGAACATCTACTGCATTCAGGGCCCAATCACTGGATCGAATTACACAAGCCAAGTGTTTTGTCCACGGACAAACATTACATACCCAGACTGACAAGAGAAGCAATTGAAATAAAGAAACACAAAAATTTCAATCAAGAGGATGGTTTCAAATTGTCAAGTACGTGGAATCCAGTGGTTAACATGATAAAAAGTGGGATCCGGCATCATAATGAAGACTTTCAACTTGGTGATACTGTGAGTGTATTTTGCCGTGACTTAGTGTCGAGTTCCAGTAGTGCCCGTAGCAAGAGACAGAGAAAGAGGGTAGACAGATTTGTCTGCTCTTAACAATTTATTTCCATCCACCCGCACTCTCCAGTCATCCCGCGATCATGGCGCTTGCAACAGCGTCCAAATATCGGGAACTCTAATTCAAAAACAATCACGGAAGATATCCCGTAAGTGACATTTTAACATACATCATAATATAATAGACAAATTACACAAAGACACAGAACAAATGAACGTGCTCTTCACACAATCATTTGTCCTGGGTGGGAATCGAATCCACGACCCCCGGCATAGCAGTCAGGGTCACTAACCACTAGACCAACAGGCCAGTCAAAATGAATGGAGCGTGAATGTTCTCCTTTGAAAAATGTTTCAAAAAGGTGTTGACAACATTTTCACCAGATTGCAACTCTTCACTAACTTTTTCCCTATTGTTACTAACTGAAATATTTGTTTATAATTATGGTAATGAATGAAAAAAGTTCCATTTTTTGCAAAACGTTACAAACCGGTAAGAACAACCTAATTCTAAAATTGCAGCGTGTTCCTACTTTTTTTTACTCTTGTTACTAACAAATCGCACTGTTTTTTTTTTTAATAATAAACAATGTTCAATTTGTTGTAAAACGCTGCAAATTTGATATACGTTACGAAACGGTAAAAACAAATTAATTACAAATTAACAGCGAGTTACAATTTTTTTTCACCCGTGTGATTAAATAATTTCATTGTTTTTTTTAATAGTAGACAATGTTCCGTTTGCTCCTTGAAGTTCCACGGGATGCCAAAGACGAGTTTCAGTCGAATCTCGTTGAATGGGCGGGCGGTGAGGCAAACCCGTCTCACCGCTAACAGTATCGTGTTCCAAAGCTATGAGGCTTTTTGAGAAAACAACAAATGTATGAATGAAATGTAGGTACCAGCTCGTCGACTATCTTAGTATCTGGAACGCAAAGGGCGTCTAGGAGTCTGACAGACTCTACAGATCAGCCCAGAGCGAGATAACTCATTTGATGATTTTATTTCCCCCTAAAAAGGGCTGATTCAAAAAGCAGCAGTGCTGATCACGTTTCGTATTGTTAGGAGATTCCTCTCCCAAGACCCCTAACCACAGGCAACCCCGATTCTGTTCCCGATGCTGGTCCTACCAGCAGATTTGTATATTTTTAAAATGTTTTTGGTATTTTTCACAAAAAGAAACAGATTATTATTCATTTTTATTCGGTACTCCTCTGTCCAACCCCTCAGGGATTACAGGCGTTATGTAAAATTACTTGAGGTCGCTAGTTCTAGCAATTCATATCATTATTTGGTGAATATCGGCACTTTCAAAAATTTAAAAATGTATGAAAATTACGAATCTTCGAACTTGTATAACTTGGCCGAGAGCAATCCTACAACTTTTGTGCCATAGTAACTATTGCTCCAAATGACTAGTACTACCTATACCAACCAATAATACAAAAGGTGCCAATTTTTTTCGTTGGCACTTTCAGAAATGGCCCAAAAAAATGATGTCCTTTGAAAAATGTTTCAAAAAGGTTTTGACAACATTTTCTCCAGATTGCAACTCTTCACTAACTTTTTCACTATTGTTACTAACTGAAATATTTGTTTTTATGGTAATGAATGAAAAAGTTCAGTTTTATGCAAAACGTTACAAACCGGTAAGAACAACCTAATTCTAAAATTGCAGCGTGTTCCTACTTTTTTACCCTTGTTACTAACAAATCGCACTGTTTTTTTAATAATAAACAATGTTCAATTTGTTGTAAAACGCTGCAAATTTGATATACGTTACGAAACGGTAAAAACAACTTAATTACAAATTTACAGCGAGTTACAAATTTCTTTCACCTGTGTGATTATATAATTTCATTGTTTTTTTAATAATAGACAATGTTCCGTATGTTGCAAAACGCTGCAAATTTGATACACGTTACAAACCGGTAAGAACAACCTAATTCCAAATTTGCAGCGTGTTACTAATTTTCTTACCCCTGTTTTTAACTAATTTCACTGTTTTTTTAAAAAAAAACAATGTTCCGTATGTCGCAAAACGCTGCAAATTTAATACAAGTTAAAAAACGGTAAGAACAACCTAATTCCAAATTTGCAGCGTGTTACTAATTTTCTTGGCAATGTTATTAACGAAAAACCGTTTTCACCCCTTTTCAACCCTTTCCGTACACCCCAGAACGCTGCAAAATCACCCCGTATGTTATTTTACCTTCCTTAAGAACCCCTTAAAATTTCAGCGTGTTACTAATTATTTTCGGGTTTAGGCTTTAATGACTGGACTATGTAGCATACAGTCAATTATCTCCGAATCTACATTTGGTACACATATCAATTCCTGTGATCAAAGCACAGAGGTGTTACGTGAAAAGATGAAATCTGTATATTTTGGGAGGTAATTTTTGGGGGAAAAAGAGAAAATTAAAAAAAAATTAAATTGACCCCTTATCTCCGAAACTACTGAACCTAATTTTTTATAGTTTTCTACTTATAGATTATAGGAAAACTTATAAGAAGTCCATGATATTAAAATAACATGGTAAATCACTTAGTATTGTGCGTATCAATCTTCGATTGCTCGTAAAATTGTCAGATTTTAAAAAAAACGTGATAGGTAACATCGTACGGAACCCTCTTCACGCGAGTCCAACGCGCACTTGGCCGGTTTTTTTTATTATTAATTGGACAAGTCTAGTACGATTATAACAGTGGTTTCATGTATTAATAATAGATATTTATTTATGGCTTTCTTGAAAATAGAGAGTGCATTATCATGTGTATTCATATTTTTATTATAATGAATAAACTATATTCCTACTTTTGACTAAATTGAGTACTTTAGTACTTACCTAATGAGTAACGCTAGTACCTACAGAGGAAATAATGGACATGTTTTTATTTTATTTTTGTATAGTCAACTATGTATTTTAAAAGTGTGATAAAGCGATTAATTAAAATATTTTTCATTAGTAAAAATAAATATTTATTAGAAAAAAAATGATATGTAGGTATAACATGTACTAAAAATACACAGTCAAAATATTTCCAGAACGTGATTATTTTTCACACGAAACTACTGATAAAGTGCTATAATCGTGTAAAATAATAAAAAAATCAATTGTATGTTTTTGGTTTTTATTTAAAACCATTATAATAATATGCACATTCATTTTGAGGAGTGCTGTATTTGAGAAGTGCACAATTTGCGAAATGCACATTTTGCGAATTACTACTTTGAGAAGTGCGCAATTTGCGAATTACTATTTTGAGAAGTGCACAATTTGCGACTTGCATAATTTGCGAAGTGCACAATCTGCGTCAAACCCGAAATACGGACATACTTACCGAATGTGATAGATGTAAAGACTTATTTAATCTCGAGGCGGGTTCTAATAGTTCGAGATTCGAGATGTACTTTCAACCCTGGGATAACAATGTACTACATATTTTACGAGTATTACTCATACTCCCACTTTTATTATCTTGTGCAAACATCTTAACCTTATTTGAACTTCCAACGACTTTCTTTGTTTCAGATATCCTTTCTGGGATTTGCGTCTCCAAATACTTTAGTATTGGTCGATTCATTCCGCTACATACCGCCAAATATGGATGAAAATGATTGCAGACTCTACGAAGATGAAAAAAACACACCAGAGACGAGCACTGATGAGACAAGCACGCAAGATACGAGCACAGACGAGACTAGCACTGATGAGACAAGCACAGACGAGACGAGCACTGATGAGACAAGCACAGACGAGACTAGCACACAAGAGACGAGCACCGATGAGACAAGCACGCAAGATACGAGCACAGACGAGACTAGCACACAAGAGACGAGCACTGATGAGACAAGCACGCAAGATACGAGCACAGACGAGACGAGCACACAAGAGACGAGCACTGATGAGACAAGCACAGACGAGACTAGCACACAAGAGACGAGCACCGATGAGACAAGCACACAAGATACGAGCACAGACGAGACAAGCACAGACGAGACAAGCACAGACGAGACTAGCACACAAGAGACGAGCACCGATGAGACAAGCACGCAAGAGACGAGTACACAAGAGACAAGCACATTCGAGACGAGCACACAAGAGACGAGCACAGGCGAGACTAGCTCACAAGAGACGAGCACCGATGAGACGAGCACAGACGTGACAAGCACACAAGAGACGAGCACCGATGATACGAGTACACGAGAGACAAGCACACCAGAAACGACCTCGCAACACACGACCACACAAGAGACGAGCTCACAAAAGACGACCACACATGAGACGAGCTCGTTAGGGACGAGCACACAAGAGGCGAGCTCATTAGAGACAAGCACACAAGAGGCGAGCTCATTAGAGACGAGCACGCAAGAGGACACACCGGAGCCAGAATCTACCACAGAGTCAACTACTGCGATGCCTGTTGGTATCAAAGGGAATAAAGGTTTTTGGACCCCACTTACCATTACAATGGTGGTTTTCCTATCTCTCATTGTTTTATCTTCAATTTTTCTGCTGTTTTACCAACTAAGGAAAATTAGAGCTATACCATCAGCTGCCGATGATAGTGATTTCGAAGATCTACCCAGTGCTTTCAGATTGCCAAAAGTAAGAAATATATACTCTGACGTGAACAACAAACCATTGTCAAAAAGGTATTAGTTCAAAACGATCAAAAGGTGTAAGTGTATTAAAATTAAAACTCATAAAAACAAGGCTGTGGTGATGACACTAGTAAAAATATTTTTCCACCTTTTTTTAATTTGCCTTGAAAAATTGTACAAACCACATTTTGATTCCATGGACAAATAATGGATGTAGCTTATGTTTTGATATATTTGTCGTTTATTAACTATTTATTTTTATCTACTTTCGTCAATATCTACATAATCGTAAAATCTAAAAGATTTTTATCTTAATTGCCACTGAGTGACACAATTGGTTTTATTGTTGAGCTGTTGAATTAGTCATTAAAAATTATAAATCATGAACATTATAAGAGACATAGGTACTCGTATTTTTGTAAATGTTCAACTGCACACGCAGAAAAATATCTGCATGGCTACCTATACGAGAACTTCTGGTTGCAACCGTGACAGCAAGACTCACTAGTTGACTTTACAACATTTCTAGTTGGGTAATAAAAACTAAATAAGTAGTAGAGGTTACAAGGACTTAGTATTTATTACTAGAAATGTTGTAAAGTCAACTAGTGAGTCTTGCTGTCACGGTTGCAACCAGAAGTTCTCGCATACATTTTCTCTGCGTGCAAGCAACATGGTAAGTCGGGCTCGCTGAAATCCCGTATCCCGATAATTTAATGAATGTAATTAATAGGGTACTTGACTGAAAAAAAATTAACTAGTCCGCCAGTTAAATTATCAAAAAATATATAACATGTATTTTTTCTTTTTATTACGTAAACCAAAATTGGCGACGATACGAAACTTTTTAAAATCAGCAAAACATCACAAGCAAGTACATATTTTACTTGACTCTGTTATCACGAGCCTCTATTCCCGAATTTTGAAGCGTCGTATTATTAGGTATCTATTTAAATATTCATAAACCTAACAAAAAAAATACGTATCCTATAATTTTCAAAACTCTATCTGACGGAATTATTTTATTAAATGTGCAGTTTATTTTGTTTTTAAAGTCATCAGTTAGTGATTATTAATAACGAAGTTTCTAAGTCCAAGTTTCACTTAACTGTGCAATACATTTTTTGCTGTCAAATTGTCTTATTATCTTGCCTAAGAAAATTATCTTTTAAAATCAGATTATTATGAGCGAGTGTCGCTTTGCTTGTTCATTTTATTTGTGAAAAATCAACAATTGCACAATATGTATGTCTCTTAAGTCTAAGTCCATCTTGTCTGATATGTATAATCCAATACTCTTTTCATAATGTCACTCATTGTTAAATAATCACGGAGCAGTATTTTTTTAGTCTCCTTAGCATTAGTTACATAGTTAGGCAGTAGTACGACCGCCGCGCCCCGGCGAGAAAACTATTAACTCTCGGCAATTTAGTCTCTCAAGAAACGCTCAATAAATGTACATTCCGTGTAAACGAAAGCGATGCATGTATTAATAGTTGCTCTCTGACCGTCTCTGACTGTTTACACTGCCGGCGACGACTCGCTTTACTAATTTTTTCGCTCAGCGACGAGCTTTCAAAAATAAACTCGCTCAGCGATAGTCGTTCAGCGATGCTTGCTCACTCGCTCCCTTGATCATATCAGCCGTGGGTTTGCGCAGGACTGAGCGACCGCGGGCGAGTGGATCGCTCGTCGCACTTGCACACTCGCTTATAGTCCGGCGACAAAACTATCGAAACTACACTCGCTTCCCGCTGATCGCCAACTCTTTTATAGTTTCTAGTTCTACTCGTTTCTCGTTCATCGTCGGCGGTCGAACCACTGCCTTACGTGGTAAGCCTATTTTTGTGAGTACTATGAACTAAGAAGCTGTCCTGTGCGTCATGTCCGTAAATGAGCACTGTCAGTTGGGAGTGGATTCATTTCCTATGCTGGCTTCTCACGGCGCGTAATGTTAAGAAAGAAAGAAAGAATTAACGTTTATTGACACTATATTTTAAGCACTCAGCCACTCTATGTAGTTATCAGACGCGCCAGTCTGCGCCTTCCCGAGCCCCGAGCCATTCATAAGGGGCAGGGCGTGGTGCGTAAGAATACGCGCCGTGCGAAGCGAGCATCAGCCCTTCCTTCCACTTGACACCACCGATGGTGTCGTATGGAATCTCTAGTCCATATGACACCAACCTAGTGATGTTTTTGACAAACAGCTCCCAATTCATTATTTTAAGTTATCTATAGTTAAACGATATTTATAACCCCCATTTGAGTGACAGATAAATATAAAATGTCGTACCTCATTAATGAAACTGCTTGAACTTAATTGGAGTTTTCATATCAAGAACTTTGTATGTAACCTCACTAATGTCGGTGGTGTCATATGGACTAGAGATTCCATACGATACCACCGATGGTGTCAAGTGGAAAGTAGGGCATCAGCTGCCACGGTTTACTTTTAGGGCGCTCCCTCACCGCGAGCATTCACCTGTAATGCTCGCGGTGAGGGAACGCCTTTATAATAATTTATTACCTATTTATTTCTTTTATTATATTCTTTTTATTTTAAGTGTAAGTATATTAAGTTATAATAAATAAATAAACTCGCAAACTGTATCTCATAATAATGCGTTTTTTTTAACAATTTTTGTGACAAATAAGCATTAATATGGAAAGCGGTCACTATAACCTATGGACGACCTGCAACACCAGAGGAATCGCCTGTGGAACCATAGCTTTAGATTTCGCCGCCGCTGCTCAGCAGTCAGCACCTATTGGTCGGTACGTGTTGTTTTATAGCCTATAACCTTCCTCGATTAAATGAATTGTCCAACTTAATAATAATTATATGTTAGATAAAAGCAAACACAGCCCGGGGGAAAATATAACGCGTCAAATGTATTCAGAGAAAACTTGGTAACGGTGACAGACAAAATTACACATGATACAGAATTATTCACTTATCATTTTTAAATTCTTTACATCAAGCCGGCGTATACACACCACATAAGGGTGCTCCCACATCTAACGACGCGGATTCGGATTTTTCCGTCGCCCTTTCTCTTTCTATCGCTTAGAACTGCCATTTGCTAGACCAAGACAGAAAGCATAATGCGATCGCATGTGACGGAATCTCCAAGGCGGCCGCGTGCTATCGCATTGTCTCGGTCTAGCAAATGGCATTTCTAAGCGACAGAAAGAGACAGGGCGACGGAAAAATCCGAATCCGCGTCGTTAGATGTGGGAGCACCCTAATTCGTATACCTATCCAATATAATAAACACAAACTCTACGGCTTTGTAACAGGTATTATGTATAGTTTATCGCGAATCATATTATTCTGATCCAACCTAACACCGACCTGAAATATGGAAAAAATACAAGAACATTTGAATTTTGCGTTCTGCCACAACGCCATGGCCCTGACGCTAGAAAAGCGTGTCTTGCCGAGCTTCCGATTGAATGAGAGACATACCTGGTGTTGCTCACTGTGACAGGTCCTTTTGAGAAGGTCGTCCGCATGAGGAGGCTGCTGCTCCGCTTGCTCGAAGATGTAGCAGTCCTACTGTCCACGTTACGCCGTGGTGTTGCACACCACGTGGTGGTATTGCAGAACCGGCTCCAGCTCCAACAGACTGCCACTCGCGCTGCCGCCCCGCCATCGCCACCATGTCTCGATGTCGTGGACGCAGTTGTCTCCAACAGAACGACGATTTAGACACTTCCCATTTTTTTTCCATTGTCTGTACATGGAAAACGAAAGAAATGTTTTGATTTATTTAGTTCATTAATTTAACAAACAAAACAAAAACGATGCGACGTACGTAGCGCAAACAAAATATTATAAGTACGTAAGTACATGTTTTGATTCCTTCTTGGTATCTCATGTGAACATAATATCGAAATTAGATTCTTATTAACTAATCAAAATGTTTTACATAACGAATTAGTAAATTAAGTAACAATTACATACGAAGTTTAATGAAAAACAGGCGCGAACTTGTATTATAGCGACGAATATATTATGTAAAATAAAGGAAACGTAAAGTTAATAAGTAAATAACTGTTCAAGCAAATTACACAGTTCTCATTAAACTTGAAATTCTCTTTCATGTAAAAAAACTAAAGACGCGAACAAGCATATATTTGTGAAATGCTACACCACTAGTAAATCACCAGTTTCTAGACTTTGAAACTATTTTTATAACCACCAAACTCCATTTACAGTAATTTAATTTGATATTTCTGCAATTAATCATTTATGATAATATTTTTAGCAAACCATCTATTCCGCGCCAAAAATCCGAATTCATTTGTTTTTAATTTTTCAAAAATCGACCACTACAAGTTTTCGGTTCATTTCTATGATAAAATCATAGACAATATAAATCTTAAGAAAAATAAATTAAAACATACCTACTTTTTACATTCTTTTTTTTTATATTATGAATATTTAAATCATAAACCTTACAATACGGTCTACACATTATTATTAGGGTGACCTCGTTCGGTTGAATCCCTCCACCAAATATACCGTTTCCCCCTTGTTAAATTTAATAAATGCAGAACCAAAGGTGCAATGCTCCATCCATTCGGGTTTCAAAGAATTATATTACTAGGTTTAAGCACGTTTAAGCCTATGTTATCCGGTGTCCCTCTACATCATTTTTCAAGCAAATAAATTATTTCATCAATTTATTCTAAGTATTGCCACCGAATACTTAATAGTACCACAGATAGTACTACATGAACTGCTAGTAATATTGATACTGTTATGTAATGGGGCCGAACTGTAAAAGTTTTGTTTTTTTGTTTGGCAGACTATTGTTCCATTACTGGGCAAAGGCCTTCTATCCACTTCTCTCTGAATGGTGTACTTAAAAAGTTTCACTGACACTTTATTCCCAACTCATAACTGGCACCTTCGAAAATAAAAATTAAAAATAAATAAATTACTTTTTTATTTTTCTTTTAAAAAACGAAATGGCTTTTTAACATTATTTTCAATGCAAAAGTGGACAGTTGTAGTTTTTATATAGTAAGTAAAATAAATATAATTTTATTTGTATACGAACTTTTTGCGAAAGCAGTACCTTTACAACTTTGGCTATCTACAACATGACATCCAGCGGCCTACCAAGCGAGAGTAAGTAATTCCAGTGTGGGAGCGAAGTGACGCTAAATGACTTGTATAGCTTTGTCTCGTTTCCACACTCTTAGAATCAATGTGAAGGGTCACGGGAATGCCCGAATGCCTCAAAACAGTACCGCAGTCTCAGCGTGTTGCCAGAGCAGTGGTGGCCCAGTGGTATTGACCTCGACTTACAAGTTGTAGGTCGTGGGTTCGAACCCCGACAGGCACATTACTTTGTGTAATTTATTTAATCACCACTGCTCTCAAAACGGTGAAAGAAAACATCGTGGGAATCAAAAATTCGAGTCATGTGACAGCCACAAAACCGCCGTGCACTGGGCCCGAGTGGTGGATTATGGCCCCCTCCCTGTCACAGTGAGGAGGTCTGTGTCCCAGCAGTGGGAACATTAATAGGCTGATGATGATGAGTCCCAGCGTGAAGTGTAAAGTAATATAAGGCCAGTGTGAACCCCTTATAAACAGACTCACGGTCTGTGCTCACGGCGAAAAGTTCAGGCGAGATTATCCCCCGAGACGTCTACTAAAGTAAAAAAAACTGAGACAAACCTTTCTCATTCACGCTTCTCGGGTGTTCTCGGGGTTTCTCGCCGTGAGTCTGTTTCGGGCTTTACTTTTTTCCTGCTCCTTTCGCCATCTTCTGTGGGTACTGCGGCACTTTGTGGCTCTGTTTGTCCTGAAAGATCGCTTTTAGCCATAAAACCAACCGATTGTGTCATTGTATTGATTTTATAATATTTATAATTTGTACCTAAATACCTGTAAAGTGTGGTGTTCATATTAAACTAAAGTGATTGTACGGCTTCATTTCTTGACAATTTAAAAAATACTACATTTTTATTTTAATGAAAACAGTAATTGCTATCTAAATAGACGTCACAAACAAAATAGACTTACGAAACAAATATTTCTATTATCTAAAATGGTTCTCAATAAAAAGCTTAGTAGCATTATAAAATGTCAGACAGCATATCAAGCTACCAAAATCAATCAACATTATCACAAGAGTGGAATGTTAATGTTCGATTGGTTACATTTTACAGATTCGCGTAGGTGACCAGCTTTTTTTTTCGTGGTAAAATCATCAAGTCCTCCCACCCCGGTCAGGACGGGAGGGACTATCAGACTTGTAATTATTAAAATCCACGGTGTCCTTCGGCAGCCCTCTGTGTACCGGAGTCGCGGTATACGTATGTCCCGCAACCCCGGCAGGGCTGTGGCCCTCTATATTCCCCGTCATTATGCTGACGCTCCTTGAGGCGCGCGTGGAACACAACGCGCCTCGACCCGGGCATGTTGTCAGCGAGTTGCCCTTTACTCGCCGCCCGCATGCCCGCGCCTACGGTGGCCAGAGATCGTCCCGCGACATCCGTCGCCGTGGGCGTCTACCACTGCGTCTGGGGCAGAGGACGGTCACGAAGACGGTCACGGTATCCTCTCTCTCTAACGGCTTTTCACCAGCTGGCATCAGTACCCAACATAATTCAAGATTTTTTCTGTTTTTCTTGATGTCGCCTACAGTTGACTTGCCTGTACCAAAACTTCCGAGCAAGGAAGGTAGCTGTCACCTTGTTGTCCGGCAGGATTATAGATATCACCGAACAAGCGGGAGTCCGGATTAACATAGATTTAGATAGTTTATATCTTAGGACAAAAAATAACTTCAAACATACTACCTCAGATCAAAGAAATAGGCAGATAGAGCGCTCAGAACACGCGATTGTGTCTACCAAAGCAAATACAAAATCAAAAACGAATATCACCAAGCACGCATCGTACCAAGCTGCGCGTCGTTGTTGTTGTTTGCCAAAATATCACGTGTCTTTATACATTGTAAAAGTTGTTCTCAAAAACAGAGAAAACAATATGGAATGTAATTCGATTTGATTTTGTATTGTATGCGCTTTGGTGGACGTGGACACACTCGCATATTCGGAGCGTTCTATCTGCCTATTTCTTTGATCTGAGGTAGTATGTTTGAAATTTTATTTTTACTACATACAACTTACTACAATCTGCTTTTAGCCTACTAATAAAAATATCTAACGTGTTAACGGTTTGAAATGAACAGTGAGGCAAATATCAGAACTGATTATTTCCAGACAGATTATAACGTCAAAGGGAGAGGGTGCAAAAGGGGCTGTTAAGTTCTCCCTACCAAATTAAAATCAACCTTTTAACACTCTTGTTATAGATTAAAGTTCCTCGCTTCTACATACATCGAATTGCGCTACGCATCCTCGTTCATTGACCTCTGGATTATAGAGTAAGTATAGGCAACAAAAATGTTTTTTAAAAATTCCGTTGAATAAAAAGATTGAATATGTTTGCCCTATGTCTTTTAAGACTGGCAGCTTTCGTGTGAAAAACAGACGATGCCTTATTAAAAAAAGAGAAGTTTTTTTCTTCTGAGTATTAAAAGGCGATTAAATTATTTTTTCACGCCACAGTGGACAGTACTTATTTATAGGTAGGTGTTTTATAAAATTAATAAAAACTACTTGGTAGTCACCTTTTTTTTAATTGACGCTTCCACAATGAAAATTGAAGAAAAAAAAAACAAAAATGAACACAATGTTGGTATACCTATTAAATAAATAAACAAACTCAAACAAAAACAAAGTAGGGTAAATACGCTAAATGTCGGCCCCCTTACAGCTTTTTTGTTTTGGGATCGGTCTAATGCCATCAATTTGCAACGAAAGGATAGCTTCCGATGCGGTTTTGGATAGTTTGATAAATCTATTTCATGATTATGGGCATAAGGTTGACATTTCTATTACAAGGAAAAAGTAATAAGGTTTAGATACGTCGAGGACGAAAAAACCCTAAATTCGGCCATTCACGGCCTATGGTCGGTCGCGTTTTTCCCAAATGTCGGCCGGGTATAGGGTGTTTTAAATTAAGACAGGAAAATATTATTAATATGATTTATTTTGGCAGGAGTCTCACTTAAGTATACATTATAAAAGAAAATTTGTTTAATAGTAGGTAAAATATTTTTTTATTTGCACTAAAATATCCATTATTTTTTGCCTCAAGCGCTTCCTTTATTTTTGTGCGATCGGAACTGCATAATTTTCTTTGTTTCCGGGAAGGCCCTGAATCTCCCTGCTCTGTCATTGTAGTACCTTAAATTAAAAGCGTTAATTCTAAAGCCAGCTTTTTGTGACATGCAGGTTTAATGAATTAAATGATGAAATGAATGAATGAAGCCAACCAACCATTAATATTTTTTAAGCTAATTAACATGGGTTTATTAGGTAGCAAGTTCCAAAGAGCAATGATGAGTTCAATATTGAAAACCTTTATTAGGGATTGGGAATATAAGATTTACATCTTATATTTATATTTTTATATATTTACCTAATAAATGTTTTCAATATTGAACTCCTACATTTAAACTTAACTCTTTATAATAATAATAAATTAAATGTATAATAAAAATTAAACTTTGAGAAAATAAGAAAAGTAATCAGCCTGTATAGTTGGGCTTAAATTCGAGGCTGGCCGACATTAAGATCTTTAATATTTCTAAAGCCGGCCCTTATTTCGTGTACATTATTTCACGGGATTCAACTAATATCACCCCGGCCGGAATTTGGCGATTGAACGTAAAATAGATTTATTTGCCTATATGCGTTGCAAATTCTCTTATTAAGCTGATGGAATTAGTACAATTGGAATTTATAAAACAGACTGCATTTACTTTAAGTCGGCCACGGCCGAGAATCCGGTTTTAACTCAAAATTGGCATCCTAGTGGCGGCCTCCTATTTTTCCTTTAAAACAATACGTAAATCATTGAAAAAACTATCTCATAATATAGTAAAAATCACTAATTATTGATAATAAAGCTTAAAACAAAAAAAAAGGAATATCTTACCTTTCTAATATCAATCCCCGAAGTGTGGGTTTTCACAGCCAGTAAGGTACTTTATGTATGAAATTGACGCTTCAACGGCGCAATCTCTACTGACGCTCATTGTGCGAAGACTGAGTGACATATTCGGAAAGTAACGGTATGTACTTAAAGAGTATGAACTAAGGTTGTAATTTGAGTGGCAAACTTGTCACTTCATTTAGTTTTAAAAGAACGCAAGCCGAAAATGTGCACACGGCCGAAGTTTGGGGGGGGGCCGACGATTGGCGTATTTACCCTAGTTCGAAAGGAAAGAAAGAAATATGTTACAAAACTTTCTACTGTTAGTACGCTTTAAGAGAATCATAACAATGAATTTATTGCGTATAAGATATTTGGTATCAATAATATTATCTACGCTATAATTTAAATTATGATATCGCTGAAGTGACCTTCAAAAGTTCAGACTGATAATGACAAGGGGGTCTAAAAAGTAAAAGGCATATTTTCGTAGCTGCACTTTCGTAGACTCGTAGCGTTCGTAGACAATGATGTAGCCAATGGGGCTGGCAACTGGGGAACTAATGGCGCTAGTACTGCTTGCACCAAGCATCGTCATTGGTTCAAATCAGTTCAAATCTTAAAGGTACTTCAAAATAGTACTACGTCATTGGTCGGATTAGGTCTGAGCAGTGGTGGTGCCATCTACAATTAGCTTTGACTTGCCGGCCCCATTACCTCGTTACGCGTCTTGCTACGACGCGACGCCGCCGCCGCCAACGACGAGCAAGCCGCTATGTTTGCGCTTAGGATTTGGAGCTGTAGACAATTTGAGATCCATAATATCTACCAATTCTTGCTAACTAGATGTTTTGATAAACGTTTCAATTTTTTTTAAAAGGGTGTCAATATCGTCATATCAGCCGTACGTAGGACGTCCACTGCTGAACATAGGCCTCCCCCATAGATTTCCAATAGTACTGGTTGGAAGCGGCTTGCATCCAGCGCGATCCTGTGATTTTCATCAGTACCCTTATCACGAATTTTCACTCTTTTACTTTACAGCGTCTATCCAGTAAGTATTTACAGCGTTTTGGTATGAAAAAATGGAACAGCGCCTCTGGTGTACGAAGAAGGAACTAATTTTTCCCTTGAAAATTGTCAATTTGAAATTGTCAAAGTTTCAGTTTACTTTACGTCTCAATATACCCATGCATGATACCCTATGTGACTCTTACGGCCCCATCGGCTATCAGTTCTGCGTGCTATGTAGGCTGCCTACTGCCAGCTCAAATTGCTAATTCGCTGGGCTATGTCGACAACTTTGGTTCGTCTATGAATCACCTCATTTCTGAATCGATTCGAGACTCCGAGCATAGACCTCCTTACTTCTGAACTTTTCAAGATAGAGTTATTTTAGTACTGGAGAGCAGTGGTGGCCCCTTACGAATTGTACGTCGTGGGTTCGAACCCCGCCAGGCGCATTAATTTGTGTAAATTATTTCATCACCACTGCTCTCAAAACGGTGAAGGAAAACATCGTGAAGAAATCGGCTACCGGCGGCGTCCTAGAACCAAAACATCGAAGACATGTGACATCTACCAACCCGCACTGGGCCCGCGTGGTGGATTATGGCCCACTCCCTCTCACAGAGAGGAGAGGGAGGGGAGGCCTGTGTCCCAGCAGTGGGAACATTTTTAGGGTTCCGTAGTCAACAAGGAACCCTTTTAGGGTTCCGTAGTCAACAAGGAACCCTTATAGTTTCGCCATGTCCGTCCGTCCGTCCGTCCGTCTGTCCGCAGTTTAGCTCAGAGACGCACAGTACTAGAGAGCTGTAATTTGGTGTAAATATACGGATTTGTTGTGCCGAAAAAGTGGTAAAATAAAATCTCAAAAAATATTTTTTTTTAGGGTACCTCCTGAACATGTAAAGTGGGGATGTTATTTTTTTTTCTCACGTACCCCTTAGTGTGGGGTATCACTAAATAGGTCTTTAAAAAATATTGACAGTTTCCATTGACAATTTTTTGATAAAAAAATTAGTTTTTGAAATATTAAGCTTTAAAGTGTTAAATTTTGCTCGACTCGAGTGTCCCCCCCCTCTACCAGCTAAACGGTTATGTTTGGGGGTGTGAAAAAAATTACAATAGTAGTATATATAACGAAGTTTAAAAGAAAATTGTCATGACTAAGTAGGCTTTACAACTTTACGAGTAATAGTCGACCAACTTATAAAATGTACTTGGGTTTAGATATGAGCGCCGCGCCGGCGCGCCGCCGCCGCCGCCGTCCACAGGCGTCGGCGCGCCGAACCCGAGAGCGCCGAACTCGAGCGCGCCGAACCCGAGCGGGCGGTGCTCAGTTTAATCGTGCGTTCGGTTTGATCAGCGTCTTAGACATGCTGATCAAACCGAACGCACGATAATAAATGCTGGCAAAATGGCGGCACTAGACGTAGACGTTTATAAAACGACACTCTTTGACATACGATTTCTGTACTGTCCAAGTTATCAGCAAACAAAAACAGCTTAAAAAAATACTGATATTCAGCTGCATCAGGGGCATCAAATGAGTCTTCCTACCCCGGGCAGGGTGGGAGGGACTGTCAGACTTGTACTGACTTCCACGGTGTCCTTCAATAGCCCATTTATGTCCCTGCAGGCTTTGGCCTTCTAGAGGTCAGGGGGCCCCCCCGTCATCATGCTGACGCTCTTTGTGGCGCGCGTGGAACCCAACGCGCCTATGACCCAGGCATGGTCCGTGGTCGGACAGCGAGTTGCCCTGTATTCGCTGCCCGCATGCCCGCGCCTACGGTGGCCGGAGATCGTCTTGCGATGTCCCTTGCCGTGGGCGTCCACCACTGCGGCTAGGACGGAGAGGACGCTGTCTTCTCCCTCACGCGGCCCGCCTCCTCCTTCGCGAGCATGACTGCCTCGCAGAAGCAGCATGGCCGCGACCAATGCCGGGTGCGAGAGGTCTCCGCCTATCACCGCCGTGAGGACACGTCGGTACTCTGCCCAAGTGGGGCAGTTTTGCACCGTATGTTCTACTGTGTCCTCCGGGCGATCCTCGCAGTGGTGACACTCAGGCGTTTCCTCCTTCCTCATCAGACACAGGTTCCTCCCGAAACTTCCGTATCCGGTGAGGACCTGCGTCATGCGGTAGGTCAGGACGTGTGACGCCGTGACGCCTATCCAGCCACTCCCCAAGAAGGGTCTTACCGCCACGATTGCGGCGTGCCCGGACGTCCCTCCATACTGCCCTGAGAACGCGCCGGAGCTCTTCCCGCCGCGCCTCGACTTCTCGAGGCAGCGGTGATACGCCCCGGCGCTGCGCCACCACGTGCTATTCTAGACGCTCTGGAAGGTAGTCGCCTCCAGATCCCAGGGCAGCAATCCGGAAGATCCGGAGATTGGCCGATTCGCTGGCGATCGTGCGGTATCCCCGAATCACCCGGACAGCCATGACCCTCTGGCATACTCATCAAGTCTTACTGTAAAAATATAGCCACCAGCAATTTTTAATGTTAATTTGGTTTTCTCTTTTTTTAGTTAGTTTTGCAAATTCAATTTGTCTCATCAAAATTATAATAAATCTTTAATTATATGTAAAACATTGTTCTATTTCTTCTCATAAATAAATTAATTAAAGTAGTTAATTAAAGGTCACTCCGCGCCGCCGACGCCGCCGCCGCCGACTCCAAAAAGTTGGCGCGCCGCCGCCGACTGATTGACCATCGGCGCTCATATCTACTTGGGTTACATATTTTCTTAAACAAAATGTATCGGATTCAACTGCAAATGTAAGTTTGTCAACTTTATTTTTACAGCTTTAATAGGTATGTTTTTACGGTATGTTTTTTGGGGATAGGTAGGTTTTTATCGTCAACTATTTTTAACTAACTTCAAAAAAAGGAGGTGGTTTCCAAATTCGTATTTTCTTACCAATTTTGAAAATTCTTCTTTTTAAAATTAAATTCAGCGAATCAGTTTAGTTAGTTCGCATGAGTATTTTGATGGGCAACTACGGAACCCTACACTGTGCATGGCCCGACACGCACTTGGCCGGTTTTTAGGGTTCCGTAGTGAACAAGGAACCCTTATAGTTTCGCCATGTCCGTCCGTCCGTCCGTCCGTCCGTCTGTCCGCAGTTTAGCTCAGAGACGCACAGTACTAGAGAGCTGTAATTTGGTGTAAATATACGGATTTGTTGTGCCAAAAAAGTGGTAAAATAAAATCTCGAAAAATATTTTTTTTTAGGGTACCTGCAGTACTTACACGTAAAGTGAGGATTTTTTTTTTCTCGCGTACCTCTTAGTGTGGGGTATCATTAAATAGGCCTTTAAAAAATAATGATAGTTTCCATTAACAATTTTTTGATAAAAAAATTCGTTTGTGAAATATTAAGCTTTAAAGTGCTAAATTTTGCTCGATTCGAGTGTCCCCCCCCCTCTACCAGCTAAACGGTTATGTTTGGGGGTGTGAAAAAATTCACAATAGTAGTATATATAACGAATTTTAAAAGAAAATTATCATGACTAAGTAGGCTTTACAACTTTACGAGTAATAGTCGACCAACTTATAAAATGTACTTGATATCATATTTTCTTAAGCAAAATGTATCGGAGACAACTGCAAATGTAAGTTTGTCAACTTTATTTTTACAGCTTTTATAGGTATGTTTATTGGGGATAGGTAGGTTTTTATCGTCAACTATTTTTAACTAAATTCAAAAAAAGGAGGAGGTTCTAAATTCGTTGTAATCTTTTTTCCTATGTATTTTCCTCGATTTCTCAAAGCCTCCTGGACCGATTTTGAAAATTTTTCTTTTTAAAATTAAATTCAGCGAATCAGTTTAGTTAGTTCGCATAAGTATTTTGATGGGCAACTACGGAACCCTACACTGTGCGTGGCCCGACACGCACTTGGCCGGTTTTTAGTACTTACTTCGAAATATTGATATTAATATGGATCTTCCCGAGATTTCTAATAGACAATCTCGTGTGGAAAACAGTATTACAAATAAATAATAATAATAATAAAACATCAGAGATAGATTAGACAAATAAATTGTATGAAAGTAAATAAGTTTTTTATTTAGTAAATCACGAGATTTTTCTGTTCTTTAAAAGTTTTAATTAGGGGTTTGTTGGGGTGGTTTGGGGAGTATTCACTTTATTCTTTCACTAGCTGTTGCCAGCGGCTTCACCCGCTACAACTCGAAAATTATCCCACGGGAACATAAAATCGGGATAAAAACTATCCTATATGTTAATCCAGGTTATAAACTATCTGTGTACCAAATTTTAGCCAAATCCGTTCGGTGGTTTTTGCGTGAAAGAGTAACAAACATCCATACATCCATACTTACAAACTTTCGCCTTTATAATAGTAGTAGGATTTCGCTGTATGACACAGTGTAAGTACATGAATAACTCTAATTAATTCCGTCCTATGTTTATAAGTCATTCATCACTGATAACTAGTGATCGGATAATCGGATGCATATTTATCTACCTAAAGTTCATTTTTGGTTAGAAAATTATGGAAGCGGCTTCTTAAAACATTTTTTTTTTAAATAGAGATCCCGGGATTCCAGAACATTCGGGAATGCGAAACTAGTCTGTGACTACACAAGTTATGTATCACGACCGTTTTGTAGTAGGAGGCAATGAAGTTACAATGATACTTTGTATTTTAAACTTTCAACTTCATCATCATCATCATCAGCCTATATTGCTCCTACTGCTGGGACACAGGCTTCCTCTCTGTGAGAGGGAACAATATATAAACTAAGGAAATGCAATAAAAATCTAATATCGCAAGCTGAAATAATTATATTCTACAATATAATTATGTGGCGAAGCTAAACAATCTGACAATTCTACTTTTGATTTAAAAATACACGAAAAATAGAAGTAGAAAATAATGGTAAGCGTCCATAGGTCCGCATCGCACGTATCTGACGTATCGTGCGTAACGGATTTTAGTTTCCCTTGTATTAAATTTAAAACTCATACAACTGCGTCCACTGATCCGCATCGTACGGACGGCTCATCGGCAATGCCTACATGCGATGCGTACCGATGACGTCATACGGAATGCCGAAGTGCGAAACAGTGGACGCGATGAAGATGGCATCGGCAATCCGATTGCTGATACTCGCGTCGGCAATTCGATCGCTGCCGACACAGAAATCCGTTTGATGCGATGCATCCGATACGTACGATGCCGACCTGTGGACGCAACTACAACGGACTTAACTACAAAATAGGTACCACAAAGTTTGTAACACATGTCGTGGCTACTGAGTGATTCAAATTTAAAATATGCACAGATAAAGACATAATTCAAGGGCACAAATTGAAGGTTAATTGATTTACAACGGAAGAGATTGCTTATCTAATACTAATTTTGGCTTATACTAATTTGATTCAGATTGTATAAATGATTTTCCCCAATCATCTGTTTGGCATTTTCTTTTTGGGTTTGGCTGAACCAGATGCACCTGAATATTAGGATTTCACATGGAACGACAGCCTATCTGTATTCCACGATCGGGTAGACTACCTAGTTGTCAGACTTTCGAGCTTCAGGCTAGCAGTAACGATGGTCAAGAATCTTTTATTTTTATATCGTGGTTAAAATCAGTGACTCCTCCCACCCAGGGCAGGGACTGTCAGACTTCATCATCATCATCATCATCAGCCGAAGGACGTCCACTGCTGAACATAGGCCTCCCCCTTAGACCGCCACGCCGAACGACAATTCGCCACTTGCATCCATCGGCTGCCCGCGACTCTCACGATGTCGTCGGTCCACCTAGTGGAAGGCCTGCCTACGCTGCGTTTTCTGGTCCGTGGTCGCCACTCGAGAAGTTTTCTTCCCCATCGGTTGTCAGTTCTACGAGCGATGTGGCCTGCCCATTGCCACTTCAACTTGCATATGAGCTATGTCGGTGACTCAGACTTGTACCGACTTAAATCCGTCCTTCAATAGCCCTTTACGTTCTATGGTCACGGTACAGTAGTTAGTCCCGCAACTCCGGCGACTTTAAAGGATCTAAAAAATTGATAAAAAAAAACATTTTTAAAAAGAGCCACTTAAATCAATGATTCAAGTTCAGAATATGCAAATAATAAATTACAATCAACTTTATTAATAGAGTGATATATAATCAGTTTTATCTCTAAAGATAACATAATCATCGTAAGCGGTACCGGTGGCGGTAAACGTGCAGTAGCCGTCAAAGGTTCAGGAGCAGGTGGCATACCTCGTGATAAGAAGACGTCATCGTCATAAACAGAGAATTTAATTTGAATTGTCTTTTTATTTTACTATGGACACTATTATCTTGCCACATCGTTCTCACATAATGTAGGTACCACCTGATGATGAATGATGTAACAAATTGTAATAATTTTGGCGATTGAAAAAGAGTGTCCATAGAGTTTCTTGCTCATTCTTCTCCATAGAGATCTACGTTTTGGAATGAGCACCTACGGTACTTTCACAGTTTTTATGTCTTGTGACTGGGACTGTAGCATCATAACTATTTTGTACTTGTTTTATTTTATGTCTTTTGACAATTCATAAGTGCCTTTTAATTGGCCTAGTTGAAATAAACGATTTGATTTGATTTTGATTTGATTTGAGTTCGACTGTGGGAGCGAGACGACATGATAAGATACACATTTGCAGTACTTATCTTTGCATCACGCCGCGTCTGTGTTTGAACTGACCGTCAGATGTCACGGTATAGGCAGCAAAACGTCGACGTCGGCATCGTTAAAAGCCGTCAGTGCGTTGGCAGCAGCCGCGAGCGTCAAGGGCTGCCATCGAAGCTTAGCCCACTAACTGACGCCAACGTGCCGCAGGTGATTTGCGACGCCGTCAACAAATGCCGCTGGTCTGTACGAGCCCTAAAAGCGATAGAGACATTTTCCATTCACATTTTTTTTTTTAGCCGAAACCGACACCGAAACCGAACTTTCGGCCTTGCTCTCAGTTTCGGCCGAAACCGAAACCGAAACTTTTTAACACAGTCATCTAAAATTTCGATTATTTTTTAATTTTTTTAAAACATTTTTTAACACATAAGAAAAAGTGTATATACAGGATGACTGAAGACCGGTTTTGACGAAAACTAAAACTGCATAATTGGATTTAAAAAAAAAAACAAAATTCCTGGGAAGTATTCCAAACCAGAGATTTTGGAAAAAAAACCACAGCCTGTATTATTACACCATTCGATAGTGTTGCTAATAAGGATCAAATTCTGGAAAGTAATGATAATACGGAAAACTTATGGACATCATATTTTTTTATCGTGGTAAAATCATCAAATGAGTCCTCCCACACTGGGCAGGGCGGGAGAGACTGTCACGACTCGTACTGACTAAATTCCACGATGTCCTCCAATAGCCCTTTACGTTCAGGGGTAACTCGTTAGTCCCGCGACCCCGGCAGGCTTTGGCCCCCAGGAGGGGCCCCGTTATAATGCTGACACTCTTTGAGGCTCCCGTGGAACACAACGAGCCGTAAAACAAAAACTTATGGTCATAGCTGATTTTTAAGAAATTGCTCTGTTGCTATGTTCTTTAACTTCTACTGAGCCGTATTCTTAATTATAAAAAATCATCGTTTTCAATTTTTCACTGGATTTGTAGTCTCAACAATCGTCCTTTATTCAGAAATACGAAATTACTGAGTTAAAAAAATAGCATTATTTCAAAGAAGAAACTGTTAATTTATGTTTCAAATACAGTCACTGCCTTGACGTCGCACGAAAATGCACGAACACTTCAGTTTCGGCAGGGCCGAAAGTTTCGGCTATATTTTGGCCGAAACCGAAACTAAGGCCGAAACTAGATTTTTTGGCCGAAACCGGCCGAAGCCAAAACCGAAACCGAAATTTCGGTCGGTCACTAATTTTCAGATAAAACCTAGAGCGTCTGATGCTTCGATCATTGATAACAACTTATTAATTATCGAAGGTCTGATAAAGCTGAACATAATAATTATTATTAAGTTACTTAAACCGACATCAACACAACGCCAAGGTCCGTAACCCCTGATCGCGTGAGTACTCGGCATCATTCACTTTTATGCCATAAATTAGGAGGTGAGGAGTGATTCGCACGCCTTTCAACGAAACAGGAACATACGCCAACTGGTGGATAGATAAGGAACTTGTTTCTCTGGGTGGAATTTCTAGGTATTATATTATGTATTTTATATTCATATAGTTCTTCCTCTTGATTATTTAAATGATAGATAGATAATAGGGAGGAGCTCGTGGCTAAATAATTACAGCCACACCGGCCGATTTTCCGGGTTAAGCCGCGCTTGCCGAGGTTGGTCTGTGGATGGGTGACCATCTGTCATAGCGAGTTTCCTCCGTGTCTCGGAAAGCACGTAAATCCGTTGGTCCCGGCTGTCATTTGTAGATCTTTGACAGTCGTTACTGTTAGTCAGAAGCTCTAAAGTCTGATAACTGTCATTCTTAACATGGAGTATCGTATTACCCAGTTACTGGGTTGTGGAGTTCCGACAGGCAGTCGCTCCACGTAAAATACTGATATTCAGCTGCATCTGGTTCGACTGGAAACCGACCCCAATATAGTTGGGAAAAGGCTAGGCAGATGATGAGATAGATAATATGATAGGATATGATAGTTATAAAGATCTAAGTGTTAATAGGGATCAGCGTGAGTGCGAGACTCGACTTTGGGTACGGTGAGCAGCACTAAAAGAAAAATGGCGAATACTGAGTACTCGTAGCATAGGCTGAGACAGCTGTCAAAATGCTTCACTCTCTAGTCCAGTCATTAAAGCCAAAACCCGAAAATAATTAGTAACTTGCTGAAATTTTAGGGGGTTCTTAAGGAAGGTATAATAACATACCGGGTGATTTTGCAGCGTTCTGGGGTGTACGGAAAGGGTTGAAAAGGGGTGAAAAGGTGTTTTTTGCTAATAACTTCGCCAAAAAAATTAGTAACACGCTGCAAATTTGGAATAAGGTTGTTCTTACGGTTTTGTAACGTGTATTAAATTTGCAGCGTTTTGCAACATACGGAACATTGTTTTTTTTAAAAAACAGTGCAATTAGTTAAAAACAGGGGTAAGAAAATTAGTAACACGCTGCAAATTTGGAATTAGGTTGTTCTTACCGGTTTGTAACGTGTATCAAATTTGCAGCGTTTTGCAACATACGGAACATTGTCTATTATTAAAAAAATTGAAATGATTTAATCACACGGGTGAAAAAAAATTGTAACTCGCTGTAAATTCGTAATTAAGTTGTTTTTACCGTTTCGTAACGTATATCGCACTGTTTTTTTAATAATAAACAATGTTCCGTATGTTGCAAAACGCTGCAAATTTGATACACGTTACAAACCGGTAAGAACAACCTAATTCCAAATTTGCAGCGTGTTACTAATTTTCTTACCCCTGTTTTTAACTAATTGCACTGTTTTGAAAAAAAACAATGTTCCGTATGTTGCAAAACGCTGCAAATTTAATACACGTTACAAAACCGTAAGAACAACCTTATTCCAAATTTGCAGCGTGTTACTAATTTTTTTGGCAATGTTATTAGCAAAAAACACTTTTCACCCTTTTTCAACCCTTTCCGTACACCCCAGCAGGCGTAGCATGGCGCCGTAGAAAGGGGTTTTGTCGACGCAAGAATAGACAAAATGACAGAACGTTTAAATAATTTTAGCGTTATATGCATGTTCATGTAAAAAATATGTAAAATAAACGTTCTTTTCTTCAATAGTGTATAAATGGTGTCATATTTGTGCAAAAAAACAGTCGATTTGTGTAGAAATAATCATGAAATAACTTTGTCTTTTCTTGGTAGAATAGAGATAGAATCGCCATGCTACGCGTGCAGAACGCTGCAAAATCACCCGGTATGTTATTTTACCTTCCTTAAGAACCCCTTAAAATTTCAGCGTGTTACTAATTATTTTCGGGTTTAGGCTTTAATGACTGGACTACTCGTCTGACATGGTTTCAGCCGATAATTTAGTCAGCATAGGCTGAATGCTGTTTAGCATTTTCGATTTCTGTCCAGATATTGTATCGGCTAATCGTACCCTTTATTTTATGCGATGTAGTGAAGAGAATGACTTAAAAGTTATGAGTATTGTGAGCTCATAATTATAGATACTGTTTTATACTAAACCTGAATTTTTGTGTTTGTTTTTTTGAACGTGATAATCTCCGGAGCTATTGATCCCGATTGAAAAAATATATATAAGGCTAATATACTATTTTCGGAGCTCAAGCAGACCATCAAGGACTCAGGTGCAGCGAGAAATACTTCATTTGCTGACATGGTGAAGAAGGGATCAAATGAATATGTGCGCCCGAATAATTTAACCTCTGTAGCTGTTTATCCCAACGATAAACTTAAGTCAAGTGACGAAACAAAAATTTTGGTTCAAAAAATGGTTCGCCCTGAACAAATAAAGCTACAAGTACGTGGAGTCCGCAAAACTAAAAATGGGGGTGTTATAATCAGCACTGAAACCAAACAGGATGCTGATAAACTCAAGGACGAAATCCATCTGTCGCTGTGTGGACTTATAGTCGACGAACCCAAGAAGCGCCAGCCACGGATCACGGTTATAGGAGTGCCGAATTCTTTGACTGATAGTGATGTTCTAAAGTGCATGTATGAGCAGAACGTAGCTGATAAGTTTCCGGAAATGTCATTTGATACCTATTTGTCGATGGTTAAGCTCAGCCACAAATCCGGGAAGAAAGATGCATCGACCTGCAACTATATCATTGAAGTTCCAGCCAAGATTCGTAAAGCCCTAATATCGCAACAAAGGATTTTTATAAATTGGAATTCCTGCCCTGTTAGAGACTTTACCTTGGTTACCCGATGCTACAAATGTCAGCAATATGGCCATGCAGCAAAAACATGCCGAGAGGTGAACTCATCGTGTGGGCACTGCGGAGGAGCAGGACATACAATGTCCGAGTGCACTAAAAAAGCGGAAGCTTCGAAATGTGCAACTTGCTCTCGCTATAATAAGCCAAATAACCACAAAACGGGAGATGCTGACTGCCCTGCAAGGAAAATTGCTGAATATAGATTCATCAACTCGATTGACTACGAGATCACATAGAACGTTATTATGGTCACATTTCTGTTGATTTGCTGACACAATAATATCAGGCTACTGACCCGGACTTCCCTTTTATTTTATTTGTTGCTGTATAGGCACATTAGTTACTAGCTGTGTAATTGTTAATTAAGCATTTTGTGTGTTTATTGCCACTTGGACTTTATCTTAGTTTATATTTTTATGTTTCCGCTGACACTTTAATTTTTTCATTACGTGCCTTAGTTTTAAATTAGTATTATTTTAGTCATTTATATATTTATATATATATTTCAAATATGTTTTTCAATTGAATCCATGTAATACTTGTTTAAAAAAAAAAAGTAAGTATGTTCTAGAAATATTTCATTGTTTGATCTTCTTACGCCTGTGATACAGGATTATCCTAGTACAGGCATCTAACATTGTAAGATCTATAGTTTAAGCCAGGCCAATTTTGTAATTTATTTATACCAGTTTTCAGTTTGAATAAAGATTTATTATTATTTATTATACATCACGCCCAAAAGTAGCCTAGTAGCGGGTGAAACCGCGGGGGGAGCTAGTTTTTTATATAATGTAATCTAATTTTTATCTTACTAATATTATAATTATAATAAATGTGAAAGAACTATGCCCAAATAAAACTGGAGACTTCCCTTTACACCCAGATAAATCTAGATCTTTAAAACTACTGTACGATATAAAAAAATAATACTCTAGGTCTCTCACACAAAATTGTAAACTATTGTCTAGAAAAAAATCAAGAAAAGCGCCTACTGAAAATTCAATAGCAATATTACGTAAAAACAAAAATTATGATAATTAAAAAATGGGTACGGCACTGAAATATATGGTATCTTACCTTAATATGGGCCTCATTAGTAAGTTCAAGATAGCCCAACGAGCTAAGAGGGCCTATGCTCAGAGTCTCTCTGCGCGATCGAGTAAGAAATGAGGAGATTCGTAGACGAACCAAAATTACCAACTTAACCCGGTCAACTTCAAGATAAAGTGGCAGTGGTCAGGCCCATAGCACGCCAAACTGATGGCATATAGGGCCGTAAGGTTCTAGAATGGACACAACGCACCGCCAAGCTCATTTTATAATATACCTCCTAGCTGTTTCCAGCGGTTTCACCCGCTACAACTCGAAAATTATCCCACGGGAGAATTAGTATAAACTGTCTTATGTTTTAATTCAGATTATTATTTATCTGTGTACCAAATTTCATCAAATCAAAAGTCATTTATTCAAAGTAGGCTGATTTATCAGCACTTTTTGAAGGTCAATTTTTACATAAGACAGTCCCCCAAAGCGCCCCCCTTCGACACTTCCTAGTGTTTTGGCTTGGAAGAAGTGGCGGAACAAACTCCCCAGCAATACATCTGTCTGTATGGTTAGAAGAAGCAAGATTTTATACCATTTAATAGAACATTGACATTATACATCAATCCGAAGTTACATCCCAATCGTGACTAGAAGGCACAAAAAGATAAACTAGGACCATCGTAGGAAATAACAATAAAAAGAAAATAAATTAAATTACATATACTTAACAAAACCAAAGATCAGCAAGTCAACCAGTCACCACAGCAACCAAATCCTTTCAGTAGTTTTTTAAATGAAAAAGTAACAAGCATCTATATCCAATCCAAACAAACTTTCACGTTTGTAATATTATTAGGAAATAGGACAGGATGTGAGTAAACATGGAACTTACTCTTATAGAAACACAATTAATATTCGTCAATATTGCTCATCGTTGCAAAGAAAGTTCCACTTGCAGCAAAATGTTTTCAAAACTAAAATTAATATTGGCATACATATTTTATGTTTAGGTACAGTACACAAGGCCATTTATAAGGTAACTAAGTTACGTAGTTAAGTACTTTGTTCCTATCGTAACATCAACTTTATGACCTACCGCAACACCATATTACTTTGTCTATAAAACTGCACGGCTGATTGTATAGCCTTGGGCCCGATATGGCTATTACCTTTAAACCTATGAAATCATGGTTTCCCGATAAGACTTGTACGTTTTCATCTAAGTGTGATGTGTACCTAATTAATTATTTACGTTTCTTAATCAAACTGCTTGGTACTTTACCTATACTTACTTAGATGAAAAAAAAAGTGTAATAGGTATAACTTTTGTCACCGACTTCCAATATTAACTTTACATTTAAAAGTTACATATTATTTTTTTAGAAGTCGGCTTTTTATTAGATTTTATTACAACTCTACAGAATCAACAATGGCAACGACCAGAAAAGCGCGCCGAGATATTAAAACTCGACGGGTCCCGGAGAATGAATTTATCTTGGATCCTAAAACGTAATTAATCAGAAAAGCATTTGGGGTATGAAAAATACGTAGTTTCCCTTTCCCTCTCTATGTTGCAGGACAGAACAATACTAAAGGCACAAAAGGACGTTACAACTGGGAGAACCCTGAACTTCTTCATTTACAGTTTAGTTCGCAGATGACTGGGTATTGTAGATGAAGGGGTATCGTATTAGGTACCCAGTAAATCGTACATGCAGTGGAGCCAGTGGAGGTCAGCTAAGCAGCCTCGTCATGTAAAAATTTAATATCCAGTTGCATCCGGTTAGACTGAAAACAGACCCCATGCATGCGGAACATGCTATGCAGATGATGACAATAGGATGTAGGTATAGGTAGGTGTTTTTATGTAGGTTATTCAATCAAATATCGAAAATAAAATTTAAACATTTTTATTTCCATAATTATTATACTGGCAGTCGGATATTTCGTAATATCAACACAATTCACACACACTAAATAAACTGAAAGCATCCAGGGAGGTGGAACTTCACTTATTACATTTAACAAGAGAGATAATGGACTGAATCCATTTACAGACATTAATTAAATGCTTTGGAACAACATTTCAGTAAAAGTAAGTCCTTAATCTATGGCTACCAAGTCTATAAAGTCAGACTGACTATCCAATGCAGTATTCCTAAAGCATGAAAGTTTTAAAAATCCGCAAAGAATCTCAGAAAACTTCTATAGCCATCAACAAAAACTTTAATTAAATCCTAAGTTTTCAGATTCCTATCGTAATAATACAATTTGACTTACAAGATTTCAAACAATCTGTGACCAATTCATTTTCTCTTAAATATAAATTAATATCGCAATACCCAGACTATTATAAAAATCTGAGATTTCATAACAATGTCAGCAATACCAGTTGGAAGGAAATTATGTCACTAGAATTAACTTCCATATTATGGCACTGCTTTTAATATAAAACACTAAGCACCTACAGTGTGCGTTACACGCATAAAACTAACAATTATTTACAATTTTATCTTTTGCCACATTTTTTTAAACAATAAATACATTTTTGGTCTCGTACTATGAACGCATCCATTCCATTAAGAATTGAGTTTAATTTTTTTAAAGTATTTTTTATTTGTATTTTATTTTTTTATTTTGTTTTTGGCGGGCGTGGCAAAGGACCGCGTTTAGAACGCTATTATAATGTTCAGTCACGCTTTTAAGAGCTAAAGCTAACTTAAAATAACTACTTAGGGCTGTAGCATTAAAATAGTAGCTATTTTAATTCCGGTCCTAAGTTTTTAAAGAAAACTGACAACTAAGGTACGAAAAGAGACATAAAGTAAGCGCACACGTGGTCTATTGCCTATTCATTGTTATTTTATCTATGGTCTTTCCCTGACGTTTGTCAGAGATAAAATAACAGAATAGACTGTAGAACTTACATTATGAAATTGTACAATAAAGCAGGTTTTTTTTAATGACTTAAAGCTTAACCTATTAGAGATCCATACTGAATGTTTCTTGCGTCTCGTCGAAGGAGATTGAATTGGAGCGCGCCTTTTGCGCCGCTGTTGGCTGTATGACATTCGGGACGGAGTTAGGGTTCCTTAGCAGTGCGGCTGGTAATGCGCACTTCGGTGGGGTCTGTGAGATCGGTGATTGTCTTAGCGACATCATAAACGACCTCTCGTATACTATCCTGGTACCTGAAAAGAGGAAAGAAGAAAATATTAATAAAGTTCAAAAAATAAAACACAAATAGAGGATTTTAGTTTTGATACTAGTCTACCTTTTTGAAATGTTCGACAGTTAGGAGTATAATATTATTTATGTTTAAATGTGGGGAAGAGTCTTTATACATTTATCAAGACTCAATAAGTAAATAAGGTACCTTTGTAATACATAATTATACCTTGACTGGCATGACTATTAAAATGTATGACCTATACAATACCTAGGTACCTACATTACCAAGTTATTATCCAAAAACAGTACATATAATTCTATTCATTATATTAACATAAATTTCGACGTTTAAAAATATTAATAATGAAAAAAAACGGTCAAATTGACACACGACGTGGCTAATACGTATTTATGTAGATAAATCATTACATAAATATGAATAAGGTAATAAGGAAAACAATCATGCGGTTTTGACGAAAATATTGTTTGAATTCTATTTCGAAACTTCGGCGCTTTAATGTGTAAACAACAATTCAAAATGACATTTTCTTTCATTCACTCTATTTTTATACTAAACGTATTACCTATCTGAGTCTGTTTTTTTTTTTTATAATATTATTGTGTTTTTAAAGCACAGTGACAGCTGACGTTTAGCTGTCACTTTGATTCCATAGACTTTTTTTTTGGTTCTTTTCTTCCCTCTTTGGGACAGGCAAAGGGAGCTGAGCCCATACAGCCAGATTCCGTAGACTATGGAATCCATAGATAAGTTTGTTTATAATTTTAAACTCTCAAGCTGCTTGAAGCATTTAAACAAGCACCTTCTTTGAAATGACGAGTTCAACTATCCAGAGAGTACTAAAGGGACTTCGCTATCAATTAAGTATCTAAAAAAACTACTGTAGCTATGAGAATTGTTCACAAAAGTCGAAATAATTTTACTGAGAAAAAATAAAATTGATTGCTTCGAAATTGGTTTTTAAATTAAATATCTTTTTTAAATAAAGATCGGTTTTCGGCGGCCTTGAAATAAAAATATGTAAATATTTTTTTTTTTTTTGTGTAAACGGACGACTAAGTTTACGCTCGTTTTGTGTAATTTCTTCGTAGTATTCGAATTCGAAGAAAACTTACTGACATAACAACTACTTATCGGTAAAATTTAATTTATAAACATATCACAAATATTATTTAAAGGTTTTAATTTAATGATGATAAAGAAACAAGATAAACAATATTAAAATAAAAACTAGATAGAGAAAAGATAACAACTTTATAATTAATAACAAATAATCGGAAAACTTCCACACATTTTATCAACACTGCGTCAAACACACACTAACACTAACCAATTTCTAAATAAAAACAAATTGATTTTTTATACCAAAATTCAACTTAAAATTCGATCATAATTATCATCATTAATAATAATAAGGCATGCGTTTAAGTCTCGCCTAGTAAATCTACTATTAATAATGAAAAAGTGTCAGATTAGAACATTTGATCCATATAAACAAACACTATGTACGTGTTGCCAAATCATTACATAACCAACATAACACTGTTAATGACAGCCACATGGCATGCCTTACGTAACGAAATCACGTTTTCGTATTAAAAGTTAGGTTAGGAAGTTTTATGTCGGTGGCTTTTTTATATCGTGGTATAAACATCAAATGAGTTTTCCTACCCAGGGCAAGGCAGGAGTAACTGTCAGACTTATACGGTGTCCTTCAATTACCCTTTACGTTCCGGGGTCACGGTAATTCGTTAGTCCCGCGACACCGGAATCTCGGTAGCTGGAAATTCTTCTAGACAAAAGTATCTACCTAGGTACACACAATTTTCTCAACTGGAGAGAGGCAACTATAATTTCGTCTGTACACCATGTGCGTTTATGTTATTTCGATCATTCATACCTTTTATGTATCTTTATTTATTTGTAAAACAAAATTATGTACTGAAATATAAAATGAAATAAAACTTAACCAGGTATTATATAGCATCGTAAAATTCATCCTCAACGCTGTCAGCTGGTAATTTTGTCCAAGAGACTGGCGACGTTGCCTCTTTGTATGGCAAAGCTTAGCCTCTGGGCAGGTAAAAGCTCTCTGTAATAATTAATTAAAAATATGCCCCGGAAGTTACAATTTAAGTTTCGTTTCCATTGAATAGTTTCCCTGCCTATTTTCTCATTTATTTTCCTCATTAATTATTATTAATATTAAGAGATGCTTTAGAAATCTTTAAAGTTCTAAATGGAAGATAAACTCACCATCAATTTAACTATGATTTTATGTAAAATACGATCGTCTTATCAATTTAGATAATTAAGGAACGCCCTAATACTTGTCTAATCCCTAAAGACTTGCCCACATTCAATCGATTAAAATTTCGTAAGCGGTTTTATAAACAACATTGACGCATAAAGTTTAGATTTATAGATTACAACAACCCAAGTCTGTGTAGGCTGTGTAATAACAATAATTTACGGTCGTAGGTAATATTATTATGTTTAATGTTTATGTGTGAACATAAACAACAAGTTACGTCGTTGAATAATCTGAAGGGTTATGTAAACAAAGGCTGGATTATTATTTACTTATCTTTGTTTGAAAGTCGCATTCCAAGTACCTACCTAGTTGTTTTTTTTTTAGTATTATCAAACTGTTTTGATGTAACCTTCAATGTTTTTTTTAAATATCTTTTTAATCACTGAGAAACTAATCTTACTTCTGTGAAACATTTTTAAACAAAAGATTAGCGTTATGTGATAAAAAAAAAGAAATTATGTATTGAAAAAGTTTTCATCTATTCCTAAAAATCGAATACCTAGTTGCCTTTTTTTTCTAGATCTTTGCTAACTTATTTTTTGTAGAGGTTGCAAATTATTTTTAATTCTATTTAAATAAATGTTTTTATTGTATACAATTGCTTTCTGTTTTTATTTTAATAGTTTTCATAAAAAAAAACGTAATAATTAGTCTCTATATTCACATTATTTTTATTTCATACACAACAGTGGCAAGAATTCATTAAAAAATACGTAATTTAACACAAATTCTCGTTTACATTTCAAGTTTTAAACTTATTAAACCTTAAGGGCTCACACACAGCAGCTTTAATGTAAAGATGTACATTTTAGCATGATACATCTCATTACATCTTTCCATAAAAATCGTCAGGAGACCACACACTGCAGCTATAATGTATATTTTTACATCTTCGAATCTCTATGGAAGGATGTAATGAGATGTATCGTGCTATATATGTACATCTTTACATTATAGCTGCTGTGTGTGAAGCCCTTTACCAAGGCTCAGTATTAGTCAATTGAGCTCAATATTGAGTTCATTGTCGCTTCTAAAATTAGTTTTACAACTCATGATGTATGAGGGACGAAATATTAAAGTAATGGCTACATATTAACACGGTAACACCTATATGAAACATTTATGTATGATTTCCTTTATTCCAATGTTGTTGGCAAGAGAATATCATTTGTTTTAGCGTCGCTTGGCAGTTTGTATACATAATCCGTATTCCCTATTGTTAGCATGTCTGTATAATTAGAAGGAGGATTTAGATTAGAGGAAGGATTAGGAGTGATTCTAACTTGTTATAGGATGTTGAACTTTAGGGTTGGGACATAATAATATTGCATTTATCTGCTAGTAGTTGTACCGGGTAGTAGTTTCTTAGTTTCTATTCTATAAATTCCTAGTGTGGAATAGAGTTATTAAAAAAATAATAGGTACATATTTTGTTAGATGGTTTTTCGTACTATGCATGTTATCACAGATTAAAAAACGAGGTCGTCTAGTGACCTATCTAATTGTCTATGACCCAACAATTAAAAAGTTCAATTACCTCCAGGAGTGGTAGAGTAGACAGTGCCTCCAGGTGTGCTGGAGTATACATCAGGCATCTGCGACGGATCGGTGATGAGAACCCTCCTCGAAGGAATAGCCTGGACATTGGTGGCTTGTCTCGCAATAGGTGACGCCGACATGTTGATTCCAAATAGTTTTTTTTTTAAATAATTTCACAAAGCACTGACACTGTTGGTCGATGAAAAAGATGAGGAGGACTGAATCGGGTGTAGCCGGTGCCTAAAATAAATACGTTTACTGGCTAAACGCACACATGCGCGTTTTCTGTATTGTATACACGTTACACACCAGTGAGCCACATCAAAACATGCATAGATTATGTCGTAGATACGTAACTTTGTTGTTGTCGCCAATGTACTTATGTTTGACCTTGAGGTATTATTGAATAATATTATAATGTTATGAACTTATGATTTATGTAACCGAGTAGGTACTATCCTCAATACTACAGATTGCCGATTTTCAGGTAGGTAGTACTATGGTAGCACGTTGTCAACATAATAAATACATAATCATTGCCCTCTATTACTGCCTTTTAAATCCGAATCATGTTTGACTGACTCTCTATCTACAGCATTTACCTAATAGGTAGGTACATTACTGTATCATAATCCGCAGACAAAAAGTTATCGTGTACATCATGAAAATACTGATATTCAACCGCATCCAGTGATACTGGAATCAGTACCCTTTGCACGAATTTTCACTCTTTTACTTTACAGTATTTACAGCGTTCCTTAAATGAAAAAAAACCGGCCAAGTAAGTGTCGGGCCACGCACAGTGTAGGGTTCCGTAGTTGCCCATCAAAATACTTATGCGAACTAACGAAACTGATTCGCTGAATTTAATTTTAAAAAGAAGAATTTTCAAAATCGGTCCAGGAGTCTTTGAGAAATCGGGGAAAATACATAAGAAAAAAGATTACAACGAATTTAGAACCTCCTCCTTTTTTTATTTAGTTAAAAATAGTTGACGATAAAAACCTACCTATCCCCAAAAAACATACCTATAAAAGCTGTAAAAATAAAGTTGACAAACTTACATTTGCAGTTGTCTCCGATACATTTTGTTTGAGAAAATATGATATCAAGTACATTTTATAAGTTGGTCGACTTTTACTCGTAAAGTTGTAAAGCCTACTTAGTCATGATAATTTTCTTTTAAACTTCGTTATATATACTACTATTGTGAATTTTTTCACACCCCCAAACATAACCGTTTAGCTGGTAGAGGGGGGGGACACTCGAATCGAGCAAAATTTAGCACTTTAAAGCTTAATATTTCACAAACGAATTTTTTTATCAAAAAATTGTTAATGGAAACTATCATTATTTTTTAAAGACCTATTTAATGATACCCCACACTAAGGGGTACGCGAGAAAAAAAAAATCCTCACTTTACGTGTAAGTACTGGAGGTACCCTAAAAAAAATATTTTACGTGATTTTATTTTACCACTTTTTCGGCACAACAAATCCGTATATTTACACCAAATTACAGCTCTCTAGTACTGTGCGTCTCTGAGCTAAACTGCGGACGGACGGACGGACGGACATGGCGAAACTATTAGGGTTCCTTGTTGACTACGGAACCCTAAAAATGGAACAGCGCCTCTGGTGTGCGAAGAAGGAAAATTGTCAATTTGAAATTGTCAAAGTTCCAGTTTACTTTACGTCTCAAATACTGAAAATTCGTGCTAAGAGTACTGACCTCAACGGATGTATAAGGACCCTTCGTACACAACGCGACGCAAGTCTCCGATACCTTACGACTTTGGTATCCATTGACGCGTGCATGTGTAGGTGTACGAACCTCTATGGATTTGTATTGCGATAGTCACACGGATGGATACCAAAGTCGTAAGGTATCGGAGACTTGCGTCGCGTTGTGTACAAAGGAGCTTGACAGTTCCATTTACAAAAAAAAAAAAAACAAAATTAGTCAAACTTGTTCTCTACCTATTCTGCCGTCTCGAAAAACAAACATCACATAGTCTATGATCACGCACACATACACACGTTATCGTTATCGTAAACCTCACACACACTTCAACACTATGTTTTGTGCGTAGTTGATTCAGTCGATAGGGCGATGTCGAATAATTTATATTCGTAAAATGTTTATCTCAAACAAAATCAACATGTGAAGATTTTCAGGAAGAAGTACCTATCTACAGCTTTCGAGTATTTTTACTTACAGTAATAAGCTACTTGTCGATTTGTTATTGGGCCAATCTTCAATTTTTGGACTTCCGTTGAGGACAATGACGCCCGATATTTTTACTGCTAGCGCAACCATCCATTGACAAAAAACAAAAATACAAATTATTTTAATTTCATTTTAGTTAAACGTAATTAAAATAATATATATTTTTGTTTTTTGTCAATGGATGGTTGCACTAGCAGTAAAAGTATCGGGTGTCATTATCCTCAACGGAAGTTCAAAAATTGAAGATTGACCCCATTGGAAAATTGTAATTCTGTTTTAGGTACGTAGGTTGGTATTTGTAAACAACTTTACCGGTTTCTGATAATATGGATTGATAAATGCATTTTCAAGGTCGGTTCCTAAGAAAGGTGTGTTTGTATTATGTGGCATTACGCCACGCGTCTACACAATACACATACATAATAATCAGAATCAATATTTTTAACTTGACCAGAGGCTAAGTTTTGCCAACGTAGCAACGCCTAGTCTCGGCCCAGTCTATGGAACACATTGAGCTTTTTATGAATAACATTTAAATAATGAAAACTTGAATTAGCAATAATCTGAATTTAATTATATTATTTAATAGTAATTCTATAACAAAAATATATACCTAGTATCAAGATCCATACAATTTTTTTTATCAGAATCATATCTTGCTGTTTATCATAAAAAACATACTTATTATAATATGATAAAGCTGAAGAGTTTGTTTGTTTAACGCGCTAATCTCAGGAACTACTGGTCCTAATTGAAAAGAACATTTTAAATTGGATATTTTATTTATCAAGGAAGGCTGTTATACCTACGAAACCACGGGCACCGGGGAGCATTTTGTCTTTCATAATTTAATTACATTTAAAACCATTTTTACCAACACGACGCGAAGCCATGATGAATGCCCAATTAAAAACGCACTTGTGGATTCCCCAGAAGAAATTCCAAGTTCAATAATAATATTTGGGGTACCTGCTACTATTAAGGGCCTTACTACTTGGTCCATGACTTGTTTATGAATGTTTTTTTTTTGTTTGCCACGAAGGACATAGGATCCTTTCCATGCTCATGTTCCAATACCCTTTTTTGTTGTCCAAAAATAAGGGGCTTGGACGACAAAAAAAGGGACGGTAAGTGGGAAGTAGGGTCTTTGTACGTAGCATATTATGAGATACTCGTATATGAAAGAATGTTTGCCACGTTATACATTACAAACTCTCAAGTCTTTACTTTTTTAATTTATAAACCGGTTTTTATTAAACATACGAATAAGCTCAATACATAGGTCTAAAGAGTTATCTGAGAACATTAGATAAAACGGCTGTCTGCAGCAGTAGACATTAAATATGTCCAGCTTAATGAACAACATTTATGTATTTTCCAATATACATTGATACAGTTCATTATAGTGTAATTAAATTAATCGATTTCCGACTTCTCGAGTAAATTGTCTCGATGTAATTATAATCGATGTTCCCACGGCTCGATTTCTCTCGGTAAACTTTAATCGATTAAATATTTTGTATGATAGGTAGGGGAAAGGTGTACGAGATGATCCCCTTAAGGGAGATTGCTTGTAGATTAAATGATATTCTACTTAGCGCGAATGTAAACACGTATATATATAGTAAATTTATTTATTTATCTTATTGTTGGCATACTCAAAATTTTAATTTTTTAGATGCTTAACTATTAAAAAAACACATTTTTAAAACCTTATCAAAGGATCATCTTGTACACCCCGGTGTCCAAGATGATCCTTGCGGTAGGTGCAAGATGATCCCAGGATCCAGGAAGAGAATAACCTAAATAAAACCATAATCTGGGTTTATTTTTTCACTTATATTTGATTCTACCGACAGCCACTTTATTTTTGACTTTAGCCCGCGTTTTTAGTGACAATACAGGCAGCCCAAACTGTTTATTTATTTATTTATTTATTTAAACTTTATGCACAAGTTACAAAAACATGTACAAAGGCGGACTTAATGCCTTGGGCATTATCTCCCAGTCTACCTTGTTTACTTGCTGTGCTATATGACATGCCATTTTTAACAGCATCCAGTGCTTTGATCATGGAGTCATCCGACCACAACCCGCGTTTAGTTTTTTTTATAATTACGAAGCATAGTCTAAAACCAAAAATATATAAACTTAAACATAATAACATACAAATGTCCCCGTAACAGAAGGTATGCTACCGGTGTACAAGAAGATCTGTGGGGATCATCTTGTACACCGGTAACATAATCAACTTGCCCCAACATAAACTTTTTTGTTCAATGTTCGATAACTTAAACTATGTGCTTTCAACTGTTACCTTGCTATTAAAAAAACAAAATAGACCAATATACAAAGCTAACTAATACCACACCCTAGTAATAAAGTACCTAGAACAAATTAGATATAAACTTCAACTCACCCTTACCTTAGATCAAAGTCACGGAATATTTGTTTTTTTTCTCAAAAAATTTAATAGTTACTCTTGACACCAATACTTTTGACTGAGGCGGGGGAATATCGGGGACTACGTTTTACCAATGAAAACAACTAGATGACGCTACTGGGTTCGTTGCAATATCTAAGGATCATCTTGCCTCAACGGATCATCTCGTACACCTTTCCCCTACTTAAATTATTTACAGTAATCTGTGCAATAGAATGTTTACAAAATTCCATACTATTACTACTAAAAACTATGTAAGTACCTAGTTATTCAAGAACTTGTAATATTAATAAATAATTATACAACGTGTAACGTTGAATGCGCAAAACCTCTCGTGGGGTAACTCTGCCCACGTTACTGAACAATGTTTGTTAACTAAGACTTTTAGAAATTCACAAAAAAAAAAATTTTTTCATACTGATTGGCCTGATCAATTTCTCATTGTGTATGAAAAACCATTTTTTGCGAAACTCTAAAGTAACTAGAAGTTGCAGTTTCGTTGCAGTTGCGTTTCACCGTGTGTTTAGGGCCTTTCCCTTTTAGATAAAGTTAAAAATCGACCGTATGCACCAAAATCCATGATGAATAACATACGCCTGTGATCCTCAAAGAGTGGGTCTCACACACACACCATTTATAATATTCTCTTTAAACTGTAGAGGTTTTATTGTGTGAACAAACCTTAAATAGATTCTAGATGGTTTTGTAAACACTAAGCCTAATCAATTCGCACAGATGATTTTGAAAAAAGGAAACGTAGAATTGTCTAGAATGTTCTTAGTAAAAACAGTTGTAATATAGGTAGTGCGCGTCTTTGCCCACAGAGTACTTTTATTATTGTCTTTGCCTTAAACATATTTTTAAACCGATTATATTACAAATACAATACATAATTATCTGAAGGCCATTGACATAACCTCTAAGCAGCACGTGGTGCTACCACGCGGTTCGCCAGACCTAACAAATGTTTTACACGTAAATATGGGTCAAGAGCTTCCATTCTTCCAATACCCATACAACACTCATGATTTGTTTACAGTTAATATTAATTAGATTCTAAATAAAAACTCTACTATCTAATCTAATCTAATATCTTTAGACGAGCAATTCTTGTATATTTATATAATCAGGGTCTCGGAAACGACACCAAGGATTTTCATGAAAGTTACAGATTAGGAGTTTTTCGGCTCAAGGAATCGATTTATCAAGGTCCCAGGTTCGAGAAAAGCTCCGTTCCCAAGATATAGACATTTTAAAAATTGATCGAAGCTCGGTCAACCAGATATTCATACAAATAAGAATTGTAAAAGATTTGTGCATTTATAAAAATATAATGATTTCTTATTCCAAGGTTTTTTTTCTGATAAAGTCGACGATAACGAAGTAATAAATGTCAATTTATTTCTTTTATTGTTGCTAAGGCCAAACAATAACCTAATTATATGTCTTTTTTAAATGTTTTGCTACTGAATTTTGAACTTTTTGCACTGAGCGGAGAGTTAAAAATTGACATTGCGTAGATAAGCATAGCTTAACAAATCAGGGTAAAACTAGCTGGGCAATAATGTTATGAGACCGGAATACCTAAGTATAATAGATATGTAACTTTAAATTGGCAAAATATGCAACACGAATGCCTGAAATATTCAACAGCCTCTAAAATATGCAACGTAAAATTTTAATAAGTACCTACCTATACCTACTCTATCTTACAAAAAAAACGTTTATTACGTAATAATTATTTTAGCAACAGATAATCTCAATATCATTGAAAGTTCCCAAAAACAGACAATTTTAGGTAAAAAAATATGGGATGATTAAAAAACTAGCCATATATGCAATAGCATAATGCGCCCACGGCATCAGACGTGAGGCGACTTCCGGCCAACGTAAATGCGGGCATGCGGACGACGAGCAATGGGTGATTCGCCGTTCGATCATGTACCATCCCCTGGATGAAGCGTCGTGTTCCACGCTCGCCTCAAAAATCGGTCAGCAACCTGACGGGATCTCAAGCCTGCTGGGATCGCTTATCAGGTAACGTGACCCTAGAAAGTAAAGGGCTATTGAAGGGACACCGATGGATTTTAGTCTGTACGAATCTGACAGCCCCTCCGACGCATTTTCTGATGATTTTATTACCATGATAAAAAAGTTTGTATGAGTCATACTCATACTTACAATATACTCCGTACTCCATTGCATTCCTTATTGTATTGTCCGCACATGATACTGATTTTGATTAGGTAGTACATTTTTTTCCCATGGATGTTTACAGAAAAACTAAGTTAAAATTTTAAGTACTTAGCAGGTAGATAGATCATAAAGAATGCATAGTATCGAGCTTTACAAAAAGGTAGTTTAAGCTTCAAATATCGTTAACTCTGTCACACACTACCTATGTGATTGAGACGAATGTCGCTGCATTCTACCTAGTTTAGACTTCAAATATTTATCTTGAAGAAGACTTACGACTTTCATTGGTTTCGTTGACTGAACTAGCATCTATACTAATATTTTAGAGCTAAAAAGCTTGTTTGGTTAAACACGCCAATCTCAAAAACTACTGATTCGAATTGAAAAATGTTTTTGTGTTAAATAGTCTATTTATCGAGGGGATAGAAGTCTCTTTAGAAAGGTTTAAAAGTCAGTTAAATAAAATAAACTAGCCAAAGTAAATTTAAATAAACTAGCCAAAGTAAAAAATAAACTAGCCAAAGTAAATTTAAATAAACTAGCCAAAGTAAATTTCAATTAAATTTTCAGAGTATTTTGTTATTCGTCAACAAAAAACAGGAAGTATTTTATTTTCCTATAAAATGATAATTAAAGAAATATCATGCATAAGAGCACGTAGGCATCTTGTTTTCGTAACAAAATCTATATTGACTCTACAAATTAAAGCTGATACAATCTTAGACTTAATGGTAAAAGTTAATAAAGTTACTTATCGCTTTTAACAGACTATCATAGAAGGGTTTGAATTATTTCATGAGTTAATTACTAATAATCCCCAAAATAAATTGACGAGCTTTTTTATCGTGGTCAAATCATCAAATGAGCAAGACAGAGTTTCCCTGTTATAATTAATTAATAATTAGGAGAAGCTTCGGCAAGGTCTTGGCTGAAAATTCGTCTCGAATGCACTAAAAAATTTCCCCACTTGTATTGAAATGTTACTAGGTATACTAGGTATGTAGTATGTAGGTACTTCAAGCTAGCCTTATGTATTTACTTTTGCGTTTTCACGCGATTGTCATCGCAAAAAATAGCAATGTCAACTGGATGATATTTGACGTTTTGAGTGATCTTTGTACTAAGATAATCCTACTTGGGGTGGTGACAGTCCTTTCCGCCCCACCCAGAGCTCAGGAATCATTTGATGATTTTACTACCTAAAAAAAAAAGATAATACCTACTCACATAACTATTAATATCTGGTTGACCGAGCTTTGCTCGGTTTTTAAAATGTTTATATCTTGGGAACCGAGCTTTTCTCGAACCTGGGACCTTAATAAATCGATTCCTTGGGCCGAAAAACCCCTAATCTGTAACTTTCATGTAAATCCTTGGAGCCGTTTCCGAGATCCTGATTATATATAAATATACAAGAATTGCTCGTTTAAAGATATTAGATAGATAGATAATTATTATCTGTATGATTTATAATAACTAAGAGTGGTAGAGGCCAATAATAAAATATAAGATCCTTTCTCAGATCGTTATTTATCTGCTTAGCTATTGGCATGATAAGTTAACAGACATAATTAAAGACATAGTTACTTTTGTATTTGGGTCCACCACTGGCTTCTACTGATATTATAACATTTTGCAATTGAGCTTGCTAATTGCTAACTTGTAAACTTTAAACACTGGCCAATACATTCTAAGTATCTTTTATTTATATTTATTTTTATACACAAAAATACAAAGTACCTTTATGTAATTATTTTGTCTCGGATATCGTGAAGAAACCTGGACTTTTATTTAAAACAAAATCTAAAGCTATGTCGAGGTTTATGGGTTTCCTGAGGTGGTTTAATTAACTCTAGCACTAAGCAGATATGACAAGAAAAAAACATTTCAACTGTAAATAAATTAGATGTAGACTAGACACACACTGAACATAAAAATAAACCCAATTTTTTCAGGTAAACTATGATGTTTTCCTAGTATGTCATAACCGCGAGTAAACATTATTATTTTTGGTGAAACCTGAGCATATAGAGATAACATTAGTATTATTATGTCTGCGAACGTTTTCAAGGATAACTGTTATTGATAACAGTTATTATCTGACAGTCAAAGTATTATCTGTCTATGTTTACAGAATGAGCGACTATTTTCGTTTTTATCCAAAACAACAGCAACATAATTTTCGATTGAGCATGCGGACGACAAGTAATGGGCGACTCGCTGTCCGACCATGGACCTAACCGGATCGATAGCGCGTCGTGTTCCACGCGCGCTTCAAATCTCCCATCCTGCCCTGGGTGGGAAGACATATTCGATGATTTTAAGCCTGCTCTACACTACTCGCGAAGTTGCCCCGACGAAGTACTCGTCGAAGTTGATCGAAGTCCCGAAGTATGTGACTACACACTCGTGCAACTTCGCGAGGAGAACCGACGACAAATGGAAGTCGCCTGAAGCGAGCCGAAGTTGCACGAAGCGAAGTGCAACACTATCGTATTCGGTCAACTTCGACCAATTTCGTGAGTAGTGTAGAACAGACTTTACCACGTTACCACGTATAAAAACCTTTTGGGGTTTAGGGTCATGCAAATACAAACCCATACTCGTATTACTTAAAATAAATGGTTTTTAAATGTCTATATCTTGGGAACCGAGCTTTTCTCAAACCTGGACCTTGATAAATCGATTCCTTGGGCCGAAAAACCCCTAATCTGTAACTTTCATGAAAATCCTTGGAGCCGTTTCCGATATCCTGAATTCCTGAGTATATATAAAAATAGAAGAATTGCTCGTTTAAAGATATTAGATTAGATAGATAGATAAAAAAAAACCTAAACTATAGCAAAAAATTAAATAAAATTAATGTCGTATTGTGTCATATAATTTGTATGTACTAAAATATAGTTAACAAAATTAACCTCGTTATTATAATTACAATGTAATTATACGATTTCCGCAATAAAATTAAACCAGCTGTTTCACTATAAGTTTCCTTTTGCACCCACGAAAATAAAAAGACTTATTAATATTGAGAAATAATCCAATTGAGAAATAAATAGTTTAATGAACCCACCATTTTATATGTATTTTCGTCTGGGAAATTATCGTGAGTGTATTCTGAGAGTGGACCAACGCACATTTCACTGTGTCATTGTTAAAATAAGACATGCACAGATTTACACTGAGATTTGACAGTAAATCATGGCTAAGGTAATTTTCTCCTTGCTTTATTTTATAAAGAACTCTTTTTGTATTAATTTTAAACAACTCTCCCGCAAAGGATAAAAATAAAAGAAGATGAGAATTTTAGTCTGCAGATACATTTAACTGCATAGAATCATAGTTATGGGACATGACGATTTTCCTTCAAGTTTCTACCTAATAAAATAAAAAAATACAGGATATCTCCACATAATCATTAAGAAAATGAAAAAACTAAAATGCAAATGGCCTCTAAGATCGCCACGCCAAACGATAATCCATCATTTGTAACCAAATAAAAGAATCTAAGTAGGGATTTATTTGTTTTTCCTTTTTGAAAAGAAAAAAAAAATGGGTGACGCAAAGGCCTCACACATTTTTACTTCTTCCTGGCAAAGGCCCAGTGGAATACAAGGCTAATAAAAATTAAATAGTTTATTTAGTAAGTTAAAGTTAGATTAATTTTTGTATTGAGCTTTCAAAAATTAAGTTTTTATTAGTAACTGAGAAAAATCAACAGAGTAAGAGCTCGGCTCTTAAACGCTGTTGATTTTTTTTTTCATCACCAAATTTAAAAAAAAAATTAAGGATATATCGATTTAAATAAACGACTTTAATCCCGTTTATGAAGTAATGATCGCTATTTCCTTCCTAAAACTACACATAATATTTATCTACAAGAGCCCTGAAGTTTACTCAAGTTTACTTATTTATGTAATCCTTACATCAGCAACTTCAAGATATAACGCGCCTGAAACTGCTGTAAAATTCAGCCATTCCTGAAGGCAAGAGGCTCATGAATTTAAAATGAGTTTGTCCTTAACTTGACAAATGTTTGATTCATAGAGGTAATCGCGTGACCCAGTTAGTGGCACGTAATATATCTATGTTTATATAATATGTAGGTATATAATTATGTATAATAGTGTGTGTTTAGTAGCTTATCTCGACAACACGTGTTTTAAGTACAATATTATGTACTAATAGCTGTTGCCAGCGGTTTCACCCTTTACAACTCGAAAGTTAACCCACGGGAAAATAAAATCGGGATAATAACTATCCTATGTGTTAATCCAGATTATAAACTATCTGTGTACCAAATTCTAGCCAAATTCGTTCTGTGGTTTTTGCGTAAAAGAGTAACAAACATACTTACATAGGTACACATACATACATCCTCCCAAACTTTCGCATTTATAATATTAGTAGGATTGATGCTATAGGATTAGTGAGTGACAGGTATTTTTCGGTCAGAAAATGGCACTGGAAACATTTACTGAAAAGGTAATAAAATTCAACAAGATTTCGCATCAGTTGTTGTATCATTCTTTTTTTAAGCAGTAGTCTCAATTGAAGACTTTTTTATGACTGTTTTTCTTTGCCTTTTTCTATCGTGGTAAAATTATCAAATGAGTCCTCCCACCCAGGGCGGGAGGGACTGTCAGACTCGTACTGACTAAAATCTAAATAGCCCTTTACGTTTCAGGGTCACAGTAATTGGATTTGCCTCCTTGCCTTGCTTCTTATTAATTTTTAAAAAGTTATTTTGGCATCTAATTTCTTTAAAAGTCAATCGTTGTTAATTCTGAACAGTCATTAATATTTGTATAGACCGTATAATAATTTAATACAATATTTTATTTATACACGTTTGTTTAATTTATTGAATGGCATTTAAATTCATTTATAAGAAATGACTCATTAAACGTACTAACAATAAAGTATTGTTTTTTTTTTTCTTTACTATCGCGAAACTGCGCAGTAGCTGGCTAGCTGCTCTAAGTCGAATACCTAAGAATTTTAATATGTAGATTACGTGAAAACAACAAGGTAACAATTTGGAAATGTTGCATCATTTTCTATTACATTAGAGACGTTATTTTTAAGATGCTCCCTCATCGGATGCATTCACATGTGGATGACTTGAGCAAATGAGCAATAATGAGCATTCACTTGTAACCACGAGCATTTGCCTTTTTAAACGGAACAACGTAAAGGAGGTATTCCCGTTTGAGCAGCTATTTGCAGAGCACCTATTTTAAGAACAATTATTTATTCCCAATTGAGCACCTACCAACATTTTGACGAGGAAATACACCGTGACTTTTTAGTCGTCTTACAAAAAGGGTCCACTTAATGTATCCGACCTAAAATACCTCTAGGCAAGTTATTTTTTTTTAATCGTTAATAATAATTTTTATTTTTAATAAATAGGTGCATTAGAAATATGAAACACCCTGTTAAATGTTTACGTATCTAGCTGTAAAGTATACCTACCCAGCGCAATAGTCGGGCAGATCATTCTATCTCCATTTTCTATGAGACAAGGGTGTTTCTAACTACACCTTGCGTCATAATAACGAATTAAAATTTTATTTTAAAAATTTTCAAATCTCTTAAATACCTATTTTTTTATTATAAGCGTGTTCTAGTCATTGGGTACATGAACTGGGCTGCTTTTGTAAGACGACTAAAAAGTCACGGTGTATAATTCAAATCAATTCCCGTTAGAGCAACTTCGGGAATAAAAAGTTGCTTTTAAAAATTAAATGATTACGCGACGTAGAACCATGGTTCATCACCGGACGTCAAGTCACCCATTATTCGCCGACGTCTTATAGTAGGCATACACAATCATGCCTATGTGAACGATAGATGTGACGCTTGCAATTGTTTCAAATCGGCGGTTCGCCCATATACGCCATACACCATAATGCCTATCGTAAAGATTGATTTGACACAACGTCAAATCTGCATCAGTGATGCCTACTCATAACGCAACAGTGGCTCATTCTACATATAAATAAGTGGAATTCTGAAGCAATAGTTCAGTTTTGGGTTGAAGTAAAAAAAATGAAATTCTTCCGGTGGAATAACAAAAAAATTGGAATCGACTTCGTTTTTGATACCGAGTACGCCCACGAAATGCCTGCGGTTCATTTTTTAACACCTTTACCCTTAGCACGAATTATTTTATAAATGCAACCAAGTACTTTCAATGTGTTGAATCTGTGCAAAACTGAATTTAAAACAGGATTTCTACTAACAGAAAACCACCAACTTTATGTATGCCAAGAAGCAAACTACTACAGTTATCAGCTTGGACTTGCTATAGTTATAAGGTAGGAATGACCAAAGATTATTAACCATACCTACTACTACTATAATAAGTTTATGCAAGATGTGATGATACATACGTACATCAACTATTAAATGCAAAACCATCACTAACAAATTCATATAATGTAATCAACAATTTGATTACGTTTATTGGTTTAAACTGTCTCACAACCCATTTCTACCCCTTAATAGGTACTGGTAGATTAAAAACATACCTATATAGTGTGCACTTTTGTCCGAATCTGTCACACTAATATAAATTAACTGAACTACAATATTCACAAGCAAGAGCCATCACTGAGCCAGCATCTTCGCTGTATCATTTTAGTTACAAGTCTTTTAGACTAGAAAAATGGGTTAATTTAATGGTAATTTCTTCATGTTTACAGATTATTTTATCTTTGGACAGTAACTCTACTGAGAGCAAGGATTGCCTATTCTCAATTTCGCTGCTGCTCTGTGAATCATGCAAGAAAAACACACTGAATTATATGATAAAATATGTGGTAGTTTACCTAATATTATAGGTATATATAGTGTTTCAACCTTTTATTATTAAAATAAATACTTAGGGAAAGAATAATAGTTATATTTTATTTAGAAATCATATGATTCGTCGTCTCATCGTTCTCCTGCCCTTATTCTAATTCATCAAATCTTCTATTTTTCTCTACTCATTAAGTCAGTACTCACCTTTTTACTAACATCATGCAAAAATAATTATATTTTATATATTTGCTCTGGCAGAGCTGCTTAGCTTTGCTTGAAATGCTTTAATAAAAATCATATCAAAATGAAAGTCGTTGGTTTTACTTTACTTACTTTACTTTTACCTATATTATTAACATTCTGTAAGTTATAACAGCATAGGAAAAATACAATTATTGTAATTTAAACACAATCACTAAATAACTATTACTAACAACAATAAGGAATATGATATTTCACTTCACTGAGATGTAAATCCATTGTACATTTTTTGTTAATCGAAGTACCTAAATCCATGATAAAGAATTACACATTGATCCAATGGCTCTCAACTTTCTGTATCAAATTGTTTGCATGAAATAATAAGGAAACATTTTGATCATACTCGTACAATACCTAGCGGTTTCACACTAGGTATATCACTGTGTCAGCTGGTTTTATCTTCCACCTTATTCATGTCTTTCATGTCTGAAGAACCTGCCATAGGTTCTGCGATTATTTTGTGCTGATCCTCTTAGCATGTCGATGGCAATCTAAATTGAGTCGGGTCAGAATTGGACCACGCGTTTTCCATATAATTTTTCCAGAGCAAAGTCGTCGATGATGATGATGATCTCCCTTAGGTAGGTAGGTATTTTAAACGCTTCTCGATTTTATTGAAACGAACCACAAAATTTAATTTATTGAATTTCCTAACGTATTTTTGTTTGATGTTTGTTACTTAGATACACATCGATTGTTTTATTTGAATATTCGTTGTCATAGTAACCATATTGTCAGCCTCTGATTTCAGATTTCCCCGTATTTTAATATTACTAAAAAGGTATTAAAATTAAAAATAAAACGATTTTACATTTTTATCCTAACTTATTCGTGTAGTATAAATGCACTTGTTCGTTATGCTTTCACGCCTAAACCGCTGAACTATTTTGATGATATTGGTTCGTAGACCCATCTGAAAAAAAAGTCATAATGACTACTCATTAATCGTAGTAATAGTGCCTGCAGGCAGTTGCTGGTTTTTTTAATCCTACCTAGACTTTTTAAGACGCCATTCGCGCGAAAGTTTATTTTTTTCTGCTGGCGTTAAAAAACCGCCGATATAGAACAAATGCATTCCCTTGTATAATAATATAATAATATTCCACAACTATCACACAACGCCATTTAGTCCCAAGCTAAGCAGGGCTTGTGTTATGGGTACTAGACAACTGAAAACATACTTATATATTTTTAAATACATACTTACTATATATATAAATTACACCCAGACACAGAACAAATGATCATGCTCATCACACAAAGATTTGTCCTGGGTGGGAATCGAACCCACGACCCCCGGCATAGCAGTCAGGGTCACTAACTACTAGACCAACAGGCCAGTCAAAATCTGTTCACACGTCAGCGCTTTTAAAGTGCCAGCAAAAGAAAACGCTCGTTTGAGTCGGGGCTTACCCTTAAGGGCCTTCGCGCCTTTTAAGCCGTAAAAACGTTACATTCTAAAGCACATTCCTGATTAACGGCTGGGTGTAAAGATTGAAAAAAAATATATGTCGAATGTATATTCATGTACAACAATGTGAGTAAATTTTATTTTCTTATGACAAATAGTTGAACTGTAAAAAAATATTTAACAACACGCTATTTTGTTCAAATAAATGCTCACTCCTTCTAAACGGCTTCGTTTATTTAAAATATTTTTGAATAGATCAATCGGTGTTAAAATTTACTACAATGTGAGTAACGCTCATGTAAATCAGTCAATATTTTACAAAGAATATGTTGAAAATTGAGATTTCCACATTGAAACGACAAAGATGAAAATAAATAGAAAATACTTAATTTACGCTTTTTATTTGGGCAGAGCTTTCCCTTACAATTATCGTTATAAACAGACACACCAAAATCACTGCTCCTCGCTTTTATATAGCTCGCCGGCTGGCGGCTATTTCACCCGCTCCGCTCAGAATTTGGCGGGGATGGCTCACGTGGTAGGGCAGTGACGTGGCGAGCTGGACTGGCTGGCTGGCTGGCTGGCGCTGGCAGGCTTGCCTGGCATCGCTGGCGACATCTGGCGTTACAATCGGCCATCCTGGAACAATTGCTCCCGCAATGGGAACAACAAAACAGTGATTACAAGTCAGCTCAGAGCAAATGGCATATCGATAACATGGACTATAATTTAGCTGTCTAGGAGATCTACGAGATCTTCGTTTTCCTACTGTTGGTTCACACTACTGGCGCTATCGGGTACCCTTGGACTACATTCAGACTGGTGAAGTAGGTACTTCTTACCAGATAATATCTATCGCGGACAATTAATGCATTTAAGGCTCTGTTATCGGCACATAGGCAACTATCTCCGTTCTTTCTCATAACTAAACAATAAGAGAGGCATACATCAATTCGGGTTCTTTTTATAATACCTGCTGGCTCAATGGCTCATTAATTTTGACTCTAACAATCTCCTGTGCCAATGCTTATCTATTCCTAAGGCCTACGTGTACTTAATGCGCATTTGGACTAAATCTGTATATTCCAACTTCCCAGCTCCCTAGTATAGCTAGTAAAGCAGTTTTATACCGAGATAATCTATACTTATATTATATCTATACTATATACCATATTACTATTTACTATAGTAGGTACATTATAAAGCTGAAGAGTTTGTTTGTTTGAACGCACTAATCTCAGGACCTACTGGTCCGATTTGAAAAATTCTTTCAGTGTTAGATAGCTCATTTATCGAGGGAGGCTATAGGCTATACGGTAACGGGAATAAAACGGGATATGCGCGTGCAATGTCGCGGGCAACAGCTAGTAAACTAATAAATTGATTACAATCAGATTTGCTTATCAGGCTTACCCTAGTTTTGTCAAGGTCACCAATGGCATTTTATGATTATTTATCGACACACGAGGCACTCAAATATAAAACACATTTGGCTAATGGCATTTTGCTAACATTGGCATGGCATGACTGACCTGGTTGTTTAAGCATGATTCCTGGCAGCTCTCGGCGCGAAGTATGACGAATCCCTCCTGCCTGCGATGTCCTTGGATCCGCTATTGATGACTTTGGGGTAGCTTTCATTTCCACAGAGAAGCGTTGCTGGTAGCGAGAAGAATGCTTCTTGAAACTCGATCATTAATGGAATAAACGATGCGGCATGGTGTTCTTTCCGACGTGAGGGTAGACACTTCGTGATCCAGATCATTGTTGATGATTTTTCAACTTCTTGTGCAAGGAGACTTCAATATTTTCTTTGCGGGTGGTTTGCATCGCCTTTCTTCGTTTTTATTTTCAGAAGTCTGGCTTACCAAAGCAGAATCTTCGTCCTCCAGATAAGACGACCATCGAGATTAATGTGTAGCAGAGCGTCGTTTTAACGTAGGTTTTTTTTATCACACTTCTGAGTTGAAACGACAAAGATGAAAATAAATAGAAAATACTTAATTTACGCTTTTTATTTGGGCAGAGCTTTCCCTTACAATTATCGTTATAAACAGACACACCAAAATCACTGCTCCTCGCTTTTATATAGCTCGCCGGCTGGCGGCTATTTCACCCGCTCCGCTCAGAATTTGGCGGGGATGGCTCACGTGGTAGGGCAGTGACGTGGCGAGCTGGACTGGCTGGCTGGCTGGCTGGCGCTGGCAGGCTTGCCTGGCATCGCTGGCGACATCTGGCGTTACAACATATAAAAACCGGGCGAAGGCGGGTTTTTGCAGCTCTTTCTGCCTAGCTGCATAGTGTATGATATCATTTTGAGGTGTCGCGGTACGCTCGGGACATATTAATATGTGCGGTGCAGATATGAAAATGTGCGTTTAGCTCCGCCTGGATGCTCAAGGTCATTGAGGGTACTATGCGCCTTAAGTATAATAAATACTTAGTTTTAACTTACCTACCTGTTTCGACACCTTTTTTTAACCTACTTCAAAAAAAGGAGGAGGTTCTCAGTTCGGAATATTTTTTATTTTTATGTATGTTCCCCGATTTCTCGAAGATGCCTGGACTGATTTGGAAAAAAATTCTCAGGTCAGGTTCTGGTGATAGGATCCCAGGGAAAGCGAGGGTAACCTTCAAATTTTATAGGCAGATAGTACCAATTATATATATTTTCTAAAGCTGTTCGAGTATTTGCATCTGATAATCATCATTTCAGGTGGATGAGCTGATGATGGAAGGTACAACTCCTTAACATTAAGGAGTAGGCATCGATTGATTTAGTTTGTGTTCGCATATCTCCGGAACTTTGAGTCCGATTTAAGTAATGCTTTTTTTTGGTGTGCGAGGTATCATTTAACTTAGGGAACACTGCAAGTTTCATCAGAATCGGTAGAAATCGGTCAGTAATTTTTGAGATATGGAATTTTATTAGCTTATTGTGTACATGAGCGATGTAATTACCGGTGCGAAGGATTACAAAATTCTAGTGCACATGTAAGAGAATGATGTTCTTGACAAGAATTCGGGTTGAATATTTAAACTAAAAATAGTAAAAAAAAATTTTTTTCAAAACAATGTAACCGCCTTCAAAAACAACCACAATCTACAAAATTACTTTTCATTCGGAAGTCGGTGGCTAAAAGACAATGAAAAGAAAAAAAAAACAAAGGCACCGACAACCGAAAGAAAAGTTATTTTGTAGATTATTTTACACTTTTTTGTGGTTGTTTTAGAAGGCGGTTACATTTTTCTTGAAAAAGTTTTTTTTATTATCACCTTTTCAATATACGATTATTTTGACATTGAACAATTTTGCCTTTTTTTTAATTGAAGTCGAAAATAAAAATTATAATAATGCAGAGAAGTGCTGCTTTTTATTATTTAGCTATTAGCCTCCTAGAGGGTTACACGAGCACAAAGCATGAAGGTTGGTTTTTGGGTAGTTAATTTCATAAAGACCTTCATATTTATTTATTTTACAATTTTTTCGCTTAAATATTGACCAACATTTGAAAGGACCCCCCTACCCTAAATAAAGGGAAAATATTTATAAAGTGGGAACACTGTCTTAAATTGCGTACGCATCACAGACTAGATAGGTACGCATGCTAGACGTGGTGCGTTCGAAAACGTTTGTATAGTAAATTAAATGTAAAATGAAATGCGGAGAATATTTGTTTTTTTTTTTTAGTCAAATCTATTATATATTATTAACGTTTTTGTACAATTATTTTCTTATTTAGTCACTGAATTTGGATTAGTACTGGTTATTTTTAAATAAAAATACTTAAATATTTGTCAAAAAGTCGAGTTTCAGAACGATCCCATATGCAGGACTCTGGGCTGCGTTTATATCCTTTATCCAGTTTAAATTTATACTGCATAGATGTCAAACACCCCGTTTAAGTACACCGCGAGGTGAAAAATGAAGCTAACTAAAATTTAATCTGCCCCGTTTACGGTCATTCGCTGGGATAAGTTTTTACTAAATGGAATTTACTGATAAAATATTGCGACCTTTTTACCTCGCAATATTTTATCCTGCTGTCAGACTGACATTACGTTTTGTTGTTTTGCTCGATACCCGCAGTAAAAACGAATATTATTTTTATTTTAGAGAGTAAATAATAATTGTGGATTATGGATTTGCATTAAACCGGCAAATTGATTATTTGTTCAATAAACTGAGCTGTCAATTGAATTTGACAACTAACATTGACAGAAACTTATGACTCCGTTCAGCGAACCTTCGCTAGTTTAATTTTTTCCGGCGAAATACCGCCGGAAGATTTAAACGCACCCCAGCCCTGGCCACCACTCCTTGACCTTTAGACATGGCGCTAGTGTCTATTTCATTACATCAAATGCATTAAAAAATTAGTACCTAGAAATTTCCGAAAGTCATGAGTGGTGGGTCGGATTTTAGTGACTTCTCAGTGATGTCGGCTGACAATAATCCCTGTATTTGTAACAGAGATTTTGCAGTATTTTACTCTACAGAGTCTGCCATTAAGTTTACAGCAAAGTCCCAGTTTACTTAAGAGTGAAAATTCATGTTCAGGGTATCTTGTATATTTAAATATATTTTGCCACCGGAAGAATTTCATTTCTTTTTTTATTTCCACTCGAAACTGAACTATTTCTTCAGAATGCCACTTATTTATATGTAGAATGAGCCACTGTTGCATTATCTTGTCTTTTGACTCGGGACACTACTTGACTAATTTTGAAAGTCTCAATGTCATGATGAATTGAAATGGTGTTAGAAAAGTAGCTAAAAAGTTTAGCCACAAGTTACACTTTTTAGCTTCTTTTCTAGCACCTTTAAAAAATTAGCTAACTAGCTCTAAAGTTGCTAAGTAGGCATCACTGCTGCCGATTGGACGTTGTGTCAAAAACGATTTGATGACCTATCAAAATTGGCATGTCATGCCATCAAATTGGCATTCCACCCCCATACACGTTCAATTCTATTTGAGCAAATTGGCAGTTTTATGCCGAATTGACAAATAGGCATGTACGTGTATGGCTACCATAACTCGCAGTGTCATCACGTACATTATACACTGTCTCAAAATAAAACAAATGAATGTAGTTATTTAAAACGACACAAATAGTCGATCAAACATACCATTCCTACGTAGTAGCTCCTAATAGCTAGATGTTTATTTTGAATTTTCCTGTTTTATTTTTAGTGTTCATGTTTTTACTCGTTCACTGAAGCCAGGAAGTCTAGCGATAATGCAATAGTCGACTTCGATATTTTTATTTCAGCTCTTTTGAGCCAAATGAAAACGACATTACATTTCTTTCAAATTAAGTTTAATTTTGAGAAAATTAAAAGAAACACCAAAATAGACCCAGAAAGTAATTTTCCTGCCCGTATTCCATTTAACTTGGTGTCCCTATCAAATGCGAAATATCAGTTACCTACTCCTTTTATTAGACCAAGAAAATAAAGACAATTAAAAACTACTGCATACTACCAAATACCTAAGCGAAAGGGCCGCGTTAGACTATCTCGTCTGATGCGGTCGACAGTGATTTTTCGTATTTTAGTATTAAGGGCTTCACACATCACACACAGCAGCTATAACGTAAAGATGTACATTATAGCACGATACATCTCATTAAGTACATCTTTCCATAGAAATCGTCAGCAGACCACACATGACAGCTATAATGTATATTTTTACATCTTCGAATCTCTATGGAAAGATGTATCGTGCTATAATGCACACCTCAGCCCTTTAGAAGCCCAATTTTCCGCATTCGTTTGTTAAACATTTCACGAAACATTTTCCTTATTGTACTCTCCTAATCTTCTTCGAAGTGATAAGAGAGACATTGAACCTGTCACTCTTCTTGTTTATCTTCTAGGTAATTAGTCAGGTGCGGTTAGAACTGGGTGATTGACGACTGACAATATTGGCATACATTTTCAAGGTTTATGGAGAAAGAAAAATAATAGTTTTTCAAGAAACAATTAGCCGTGGTTCCGTGCACCCTTCCACACATCTCAAAGTCATTATCTACGGGATAAATTATTCAGGTTTGTTAGGATATACAGCTAACCTTTACCCTTTGGGTAATAAAGATTTCAAATTCAAAGTTCATCATATTATCTTTTAATAACTCACATTTACATAATTTTGATAACAGTAATGATCAATTTCGTCAAGTTTATTAGCCGAATAAATCTCGTGGGTTATCTGAACTCGTCTTCTAGTTTACAAACAAAGCTACGTTTGTTTTGTGAGATAACAACACATTTTGACATTTTTATGATCGATCTGAAACACGCGCTGTTTAGTTAATTTTAGAATTTACGTAATAAATTGATAGGAGAGGTTTGATGCAGCCATGAGGCACTTGTCTATTATCATTGTTGGGCTAACGTTTTTTTTTTGTATAATCATCAAATAATCTAATGCGCCATTAGATTATTAAATATTATTTCAATTCAGATAGACATATTTCACTGCACTATGATGAAATTCACAGCGCAATTCGAGCAGCACAGAAATGCGTAGAAAATAGTGAGTTTTTTTTTTTAATTTATTGTGTCTATTGTAGGTACATTGATTGGTATTTTTGTTTGCAGTGGATAATCAATTGTTATTTATATTCTTTTTTAAATTATTTGTTGTTATTTTAATGGTATGATTAATATTATGTATTTTTGAATGTTTTAAATGATATTTTTGTTATATTGTACTTATATTATTGTATTTTATATAGTGGGTAGTAACATCGCTTTGGCGTCATAGGCTGTTAAGGTGTTATTTACATAATGTTTAAATAAATAAATAAATCAAAGACCGTCATGACATTTTCTGACCAAAACCCGCTTTTCACTAAAACAGAGAGAGAAAATTAACAGAAGTCGAGCGGAAAGGAAATGTGAAAATCTGATAGGTTATTCTACGATTTGGTGGAAAACAGGCCTCAATACTGGCCAGACATGCTCATTTTACATCGTTTTTATGTCCTCGTTAAATTAATATTCAAGTCAGCATGTGGAAAAATCATAATGATTCCAAATATAAACCCCTGTTTTTCACTGTATTATGTTAATAGACGTAGAAGAGGTTAGGTTTCGAAGGTTGAATGTAGAATAAAATTCGGAGGTATGTAGTTCTATTATTCACCAAGGGAATAAAGCAGTGCCTTTAGGTACGCCAAGAAAATATTGAAGACCGAGCGTCAGTTTGGATTCTGAGCGTGAAACCCCGACCCTCAGCGAGGGGTTCAAGAATTAAATCCCGAGAATAGCGAGAGAAGGAAAAGTTTTGGGTGTTATTTGAATTATATCTTAAAACTTTCTACGGGAATAATTTCGACCACAACACGAGCGAGCGTAGTCGCAGGCATATCTAGTTGTGGCAATAAAGACGTTTTTGCATTTTACGAGTCTTTTTATTTCACCTACTAACTTATATAATGTAGGTATAAGTATATGAGTAGCAAACGAACGAAACAGTCACGGTCAAGGTCATTTAGCCTCGTGTGAGTATGTAATAATGTATATATATATATACATAGTATGTATAAATATAGATGTTTAGAACGTATACTATGTTGTATAATGCGTGACCAATACGCTCTTTTGCTTGCTATTGTTCTGTGTTCGGCAATTATAATTTTCTTTTCAATGTTTTTAAAATGTGTTTTAACTGGATTGGTCATCTTTCTGGTATTTTTGTTAAACGCAGAATGTATTGTAGCTAAATAATTATGTTTTAATTGTTCGATAAGTGAACACCTGGTGCGGAAAATTCTGAGTATTTTCTATCTTATTTTGTTCTGTAGGTACTACGTTTTGAAATATTAAAATAACAATGAACTTTCAAAGGTTTCTCTCATCATTTGGAACTCTTTCATCAGCTTTTAAGTCTTCTGTTGGTGACACAAAAATTATAAAGGTAACCTACGTTCATAATTGTAACATTCCTAAAAGAACTTGGATGAACCAAAAAGACCAAACGAACCTCGTGGAGTTTTTCCGACCATACTAACAACAAAAAAACTAGGAGTTTATGTGACATATTTAAATGAATATCAAGTGTTGCTACAAAACAATATGACCACTGATTACTGCCAAGGGCAAACACATCGATCGTTAATTTTCATACAAATGTACGATTCTCTGAACATAACTCTTTAAGGTGTTGATAAACTAGAACATTCACTTGTAAAGAGCATTTTTGCGAATGTTACATTACAGAAAAACAAACGAGAGCGTTCTGTCGAGCATTTTAACGAACGTTCTGGCTAGCTGTTTGACGAGCTGACTGTCAAGTCTGACTCTACAAAAAGAAAATTGATGACTATCGACTAGCCCATTGGCCAGATCCATGATGGATCTACACATATAATAGTGAAAACGGGTCTAATTGAATCTCTAGAAGCTCTGATCGGGTTGTTTTAAAATACGACATTACAAAAAAACAGTATGGAATCTGAACACAAAGTATACTAGGAGAACAGGATCGTGAAGAAGTACCGCCGTCTTCAAATACTTAAAAAGAGCGTTCACTAGAAAGATCGTGAAAATGTTCGTAGCGAGCGACGTTTCATTGTTCAGTTCGACAAAATTAAACATGGCGAATGCTCGATGATACAAGTGAATGCCGAACTCTATCAGCACCTTTAAAATACGGACAACTAACCGGTGTATTTTCGTATTCAAGACCAACCAATGGCATACGCTGATGAATTTTGATAGTTTCCGAAGAAATTGTCTGCTCGATTGTGTTTATTTTTGGCATCTTGATATTGTGACTTGCTCCTTTGAATACTTCTATTAGTTATTGAATTTTGATGGTGAAATCTGTTGCTTGGTAGGTACACTAATATTATGAACCTGAAGAGTTTATTTGTTTGAACGTGCTGATCTCAGGAACGACTGGTTTATAAATTAGGTACTTACTAACCTAAGTTCATCTAAATTTTTGGTGTTCAGACACTTTTCGCTACTTATTACTCTCTAATCGACTAAAATACTAGCCTATTTCGAACTAGGCATTAGTCTAGTGTCAAGTTGCTCGTCTGCAGGATCATTGTGCCGACATCGACATCTGTATTTTGGCTTTAACTGTCGAAATAACGCTCCTTCCTATTTTCTTAATACCCTCGTAAAGGGGGTCATCCAAAGCTGTCTATGACACTTGTAACCCTGGATTAGTGGCCGAACTGCCGAATGTAAAGGTGGCTCTCTGAATATTGGTCTGAGACAATTGCCTTTTAAAAATAAGATGGGTTTGTTCTTAATTTTAGTACAGGTCAGGGTTGATGGGACACAAAGTTGACGAGAAAAAGCCAGAACAAGCCTGAGGCCTTACCACGAGCTCTTAACGCGATCCAGTTTAGGCTGTGGGAAAGAAACAGAGATATACAAGTCGTATAGCGCCATCTCTTTCCCACAGTTCATGTTAGGCCACCTGTTCACTCTAACTTTGAAGAGTTTTTTTTCTTTTCACTGCTCATGGTCTTGATATGTATTTCTTTCACTCAAACTTTTCGAAATCTTGCCGGATGCATTTTGCATTTAAATAGTGGACATTGTATTATTAATATTATTAAAATCCTGTTTTATATTGCACACGTGACTCGCAATTAGTAAACACATTCATAAATTAAAACCAGTTTGTTCTTTTAAGACTAATTAAATAATACCCTCCTTGAATAACTTGTTTCTGATTTTTAATAACCAAGGAAGTATCTTAGATTCAGTGATCGGATGGCTACCATTTTCATGGAAAGAGGAGCAGACGCCCGCGCCGGCGCCGGAAGGAACTAAAGGGCTTAAATCTCATTCGGCTTTATTACAAAACCTGGTTTAACTTAGACCAAGCTTTAAATCAAAAATGAATTTTTGAATTTCGAACTTTATTTCTACTGTCGTACAGATATTAATACAAAAACCAAGTTTAGATCCCGGTCTAAGTTGTCAATGTGCATTTTAGAATTTTATAGCAGTTGGAATAAGTTCGAAATTCAAAAATTGATTTTTGATTTAAACCTAGGTTTATAGTTAGACCTCGTTTTGTAATAAGACGGTTTTAGTTTATGACCTGTGGTCTTAGAAGAACTCTGGAGGAGCTCGTGGCTATAATTGCAGCCGCACAAGCCAATCTTCCGGGTAAAGCCGCGCTTGCCGAGGTTGGTCTGTGGATGGGTGACCATCTGCCATAAAGAGTTTCCTCCGTGGCACGGAAAGCACGTAAATCCGTCGGTCCCGGCTGTCATTTGTAGAACTTTGACAGTCGTTAAATTATAGTCTGAAGCTCTAAAGTCTGACAACCAGTCTTACCATGGGGTATCGTATTGCCCAGTTACTGGGTTGTGGAGGTTCGACAGGCAGTGGCTCCATGTAAAGCTGCATCCGGTTTGGCTTGAAGCCGACCCCAATATATTTGGGAAAAGGCTAGGCAGATGATGGTCTTATAAGAACTCTCTCATCTGCAGCCAACCCTGGATGAGCAATCAGATCATACTTATCATAAAAAGCCACTGTCATCCAAACTGAACCTACATATTCAACCCCATAGCAAGCTAAATATGCACAACTATCGTTCAGAAAGTATTACAAAATTCAACGCTCTCACAAACGCTGGAAATAATAAATCTAAGCGGTTACAAAGGGCTGTTAATCTTTGTCTGTACCCAATCAACCACTGAATTTTCCTAGATATACAAATCTTTAAGGTGATTGCTTCGATGTAGCCCGCGAAATTCAAATTTTTTTACGTTTTTTTGCAATTTGCAGGCCAGTGACATGTTGTAACTTTATAAATATTTGTGTTGCGCAAATAACAAGTATAATTTTAAATATAAAAATTGTCAAAAAATTCGCTCCATCAGCTCTCACATTATAGAAAAGGTGCATCGTAGTTAGATTTCGGAGATTTTAACATGATGCACCTTTTCTATGTGAGAGCTGATGGAGCGAGTTTTTTGATATTTTTTATATTTAAAATTATACTTGTTATTTGCGCAACACAAATATTTATAAAGTTACAACATGTCACTGGCCTGCAAATTGCAAAAAACGTAAAAAAAATTGAATTTCGCGGGCTGGTTGGAGCATCCCCCTTAAGAGGAAACAGCAAGGGCTGGAGAATTGAAAAATAGGTATTTGTAAAATCTATTGCTGTCGCACAGTGCCCATAACAGAGTTACAGAGCGCGAAGGAGACAACTGCAGCTTGGACCGAAAATACCTTAAAAATGGCACAAAATCAACGATTCGTAGTCCCCTGATTACTCCTCCAAAACTTACGATTTCACTACTTTTTCCTTTAAAAATAAAGAAAGGCATTGGCCGTGTTCCTATGTTTTCCTTTTTTTATATAATCTCGTCAAATTCGTTTACTGATTATTTGAACACAGCGGAAAATCTGGCCATTTTTTTTGGATTTTGAATGTTCATATCTCTTTTCATAATTAATTTATGGGAAAAAGGAAAACATAGAGACATGCCAATAGTGGTCATAGATTATTTGTAAAAAAATTATTGCTCTACTGGCATTATCCAGGGAGAAAACAGGGGACTACGTTTGTATGGAAAAACGGCCGTGCTGTTTCCTCTTAAGATACCCAATTTGAAGCAGGCAGCAGCAGGCAAAAGCTAAAGAACGGTATTTGGATTGTGATTGATTTATTGATTTCGGACTTTATAGCGTATCACATTAACGACTTCCAATGGACAGGACCTTTTCGGTAGCCTATGTCAGGTCCTTTAAAAGCACTGGTATTCAGCTGCATCTGGCACCTAAGAAATAAAACAAGTCCAACATAGTTTGGTCGCGGGATTATTTTCTTACCGTGACCCCGGACCCGGCATTGGTTGCGGCCATGCTGCGGGGCGAGACGGAATGGGAAGCGGTCGCCTCCTTCTGCGAAGCAGTAATGCTCGTGAAGGAGGAGGCGGGCCGCGAGAGAGAGAGAGGACAGCGTCCTCCCTCCGCCCCAACCGCAGTGGTAGGCGCCCGCGGCGTCGGACTTCAGCAGACGATCTCCGGCCACAGTAGGCGCGGGCATGCGGGCAGCGAGTAAAGGGCAACTCGCTGCCCGCCCATGGACCGTGCCCGGGTCGACGGCGCGTTGAGTCCCACGCGCGCCTCAAAGAGAGTCAGCATAATGACGGGGCCCCCTCTCAGAGGGCCAAAGCCTGCCGGGGTCGCGGGATGATTTCCTTACCGTGACCCCGGAACATAACAGGCTACTGAAGGACACCGTGGATTTTAGTCAGTAGAAGTCTGACAATGAGTCCTCCAACCCCGGGCAGGGCGGGAGGGACCCGCCCTGCCCGGAGTTGGAGGACTCATTTGATGATTTTACCACGCTTAAAAAAGAAAAAAGTCCAACATAATTTAAGCTAAGCTGATTATGATGACGGATCAGAAGAGGTTTTTTTGTCCTTGTTGAATATATTTGACGACACAGCTAAGCTTACTCGTGTCTAATATAATCAAAAACAACACACCCACAAAATTAACATGATAACCAGTCCCAATTAGACAAGCCACTGTCAGCACCAGCAGTGACTGTTTCTTTCCGTGACACCAAACTTAGAATAGACGCCATCTTGGATTTTACGTCATCTGTTGTTTCGCATTCGACCGGTCACTCCGCAGAATCGCGCGATATTGAGCCTTGAATATGTTTACGAAAACTGCGTTTTAAAGCGTGTCGCTCACTGATGAGTACAAGCGTTGTTGAGTTAAAGCGTGGGTCGTTATGATTATTTCCCTGTTCTTTACGAAGTTTTAAAATAATTGCGTAGAAGGCGAGGCGCGGGCGTTTTTTGCGACACATTGCGCCTGCACATCGACCATGGCTCTAGTATCTATTTGAGTCGAATAATTATTGAAGATTTTTAGAGAATGGTTGTCGAACTCAAAGCATTTATTTCATGACCATTAAAGCCACTTTTGAATAGTCAAAACAAAAACCTTACAATGAAGCTCTACAGTCACAAGAAATACCTATAACTAGAAAGTACTGTAGTTGCCCATTCCAAATTTTATTGTCGTATTGATCACGGAGCAGATATTTTTTTATTAAATCAATATGTGCAATTTTATTGTGCATCCCATGCAGAACATTAGGTACTACCTATTGTTTTCACTGCAAGAGTGCACTTTTGAAAAGCTAGAATCAGCACACCATGCGCGCTTTTGGACTTCCCGCTGCTGGGTCACAGGCCTCTCTGTGAGAGGGAGTGGGCCATAATCCACCACTCATGCCCAGTGCGGGTTGGTAGATGTCACATGTCATGGAAATAATGGTTCCACAGGACGTGCCGGTTTCCTCACGATGTTTTCCTTCACCGTTTTCTTCGCTCACTTTTTTCTACGCCTCTGGACAGCTCATTGTACACTCATGATCCTGTGGGCGACGACCCTAACTCTTCAGTTACATAAAGTCTGCGCGTGAGTCAGTGGACACACCCCTTTGTTTACACACGTGGCTTATAATACGTGGAGACACATAGATAGTTGACATTGAAAGTGTTGTTGTACTGAAAACTATTGTTTTCGGAATTTTTGAATGATCAATATTGCTTGCATAAGATGTCTTTTTTTTTCTATGGAATATTTTTGTTTTTTACGATGTCAGTGTTTTATTTCTGGGGAATGTAATTTACCCTAGCACTAACGTGTGAAATAAATTACATTAGGTAAACAGCATATTCGTGCGAAACCGACAGACCGGTCTGAAGTTGAAAATTAGTACTTATGAGCTGTCAATAATAAATTAGACTTTTTATAAAGACTAATAAAAATTGACAGAATTGAGGAAGAGTTTTTTGATACTCATCGATCATCAGTGACAGATATTGATACTATTATTCAGATCGTAGTTAGTTTAGTTAATTAAATCGTTTTAATTTGTTATTAAAAATTATAGTATACAAGAATTACAAAGAGAAAAAAAAACTAGGGAATTCATAATTTCTAAAAAAAAACTCCACTTTACAATGTCGCTAATTGAATCTAAAAAAAATGTTAAGCAATAGAATTTATTATTATTCATATTGTGAATTTGGACAGGTGGACCGACGACATCGTGAGGGTCGCGGGCAGCCCATGGATGCAAGTGGCGAATTGTCGTTCGGCGTGGCGGTCTAAGGGGGAGGCCTATGTTTAGCAGTGGACGTCTTCCGGCTGATGATGATGATTGTGAATTTGTGATGTTGCCTTTTTAGGTTCACAGTTTTCTCGTCTTTTTAGGTAAAAAATGCAATCAAATTGGACAGACGAAGAACAACCACGTTTATAACAATGTATGACCCTCATATCTAGTAAAATTTAAAGCCCTGAGTACCACACGCACAACAGGAAGATCTCAACTCTTACGCATACAATCATACCTAGTTCTGACTAGACTAGGCGCCATTTGATGGACACTAGTATGAATTATGGATCTCAAATAAGCATTGCGCCAATTGTTTATGCAGACAGATTATAGGATAATAAAGCCTTATATGTTAGGACATGAATGAAAAGTAACTGCCTCTTGAACTAAAATGGATCACAAAAGGACTTAAAGTAAGCTGTAAAACTAAAAGATACTTAAGATACAAATATTATAGCAATAGAACCAGTGAAAATAAATCAAATTATAAGTCTTATACCAACATATTAAGGAAGTGCATTAATAACTTGCAATCATTGTGTAACTTCAAACACATTTCATATTCCAAAAATAAATGTAAAGCTACCTGGGAAGTTGTGAAACGCAATATGGGTAACCAAACAACAAAGGAATATTTTAACAAAATTATTGATGGTAAAATGACAGTCACATCTGGAACTGACATTGCGAACATATTTAATAATTTTTTCATAGATGTTGTCAAAAATAATAAAACCTCTGATAGAGATAATGATATTAAAAATGATGATATTAAAAATAACAGTCATAGTATTTTCCTAGAGCCTACAAATGCAGCTGAAATTTATAACGTAATAAATTCGCTTAATAACACCAAATCATCTGGCTACGATAATATTTCCACTGACCTCTTAAAGCGCGTATCGCAATTTATAGCAGAACCTTTAGCTTACATTATTAATTTATCCATAGAACAAGGTTGTTTTCCAGAAAAGCTTAAATTATCTCTAATAAAACCACTGCATAAAAAAGGTCCAAAGACAGACAAAAATAACTATCGACCTATAGCATTAACACCAATTTTATCAAAAGTATTTGAAAGAGTTATTAAAAAACGGTTGTTAATTTTCTTCAACAAATATAATGTATTGGCAGAAGAACAACATGGATTCAGGAAATTTCGATCAACTACATTGGCGACTTTCAAATTAGTAAAATCAATTATAAATAACGTGAACAATAAAATTCCTTCTACTGCTCTCTTTCTAGATTTAAGTAAAGCCTTTGACTATGTTGACCATTCTATACTCATCCATAAATTAGAAAAAAGCGGCATAAGAGGGACAGCCCTAAAATGGTTTCAATCATATTTAAGCAATAGAAAACAGATCACTAGAATTACAAAGTATGATGATAATACAAAAAAAAATAGAGGACTTTGATTCTGAACCGAGAAATAATGATCTTGGTGTTCCACAGGGAAGCATTTTAGGACCCCTTCTATTTCTCATTTATATTAATGATCTCCCAGAAGCAGTACGCAAACATATTTGTGTTTTGTTTGCTGATGACACCACAGTCATTATTCGATGTAAGGATAAGAGCCTTCAAAATATTGAAATAAACAATACTTTAAATGTCATTATGGCATGGTTAAATAAAAATTCATTAAAGATTAATTTAGAAAAAACAAAACTTATTAATTTTAAAACCCAAAAGAGTACATACCAAAATTTAGATATAATTTTCAACAATCAACCAATAGAACAGATCCATAGTACAAAATTTTTAGGCATTATATTAGACGAACACTTAACGTGGAAAGAACACGTAGATAGCATTTGCAAAAAAATTAATAAATTTGTATTTGCCCTAAAGAAGGTAAGAGAAACAACTTCAAAAGAAACCGCACTATTGGTGTATCATGCGTATGTTTGTTCCATTATTCGGTATGGTATAGTTGTATGGGGGTATACAGCTGAGCTTTCACGAATTTTAATAGCCCAAAAGAAATGCTTGCGTGCAATATATAATATGCAATGGTCTGACTCCTGTCGACCAATCTTTAAGTCAGAAAACTTAATGACTGCTCCTAGCATATACATCTATGAAACAGCAAAATTTGTGAAATCCAATGAGAATCTTTTTCAAAACAAAAATAATTTAAACAAGCGTAAAATTACTCACTCAAATTTAGAATTACCGGTACCCAGAATCGAAATGTTTAGACATAGTTGCGTGTATATGGCTCCACTAATTTATAACTCGCTACCTAAAAAAATTGTTGACTTACCCTATCGCAAATTTTGTTTTTCTTTACAGGAATGGTTAATTAAAGAAAGTTTTTACACCATTAACGAGTTCCTAAAAAAATACTCATCGCATTCCTATCATTTTAAAAATGCATTGTGAGATTTTGTTGTTCTTTTTTTTTGTAAAATTTTAAAGTTGTTGCTCTATTTTTAAATGTATATTTAATTTAAGTAAATGGTTTGGTTATTATTTTGTTTGAAAGTTTTATGTATGATGATGGTGTCCGTTTTTTTTATATAATATTTTACTTTATTCTCATTTAATGAGTTTAATTTTATTTCGTTAAATGTTTTGATGTCAATAAGGTGTATTGTATACCTGTGTTGTTTGTTTCGTAGTTTAAATGTACGAGTATGTGTCTATGTTTCTATTAGAGTTTTAAAGATAGATATTTTTTTTTTCCGTAACTTGTTTACTACACATTTATGTTAGTTTTAAACTATTTCGTTCATAATCTTTATTATAAATTTGCATGCCATGGTTATGGCAGAATGTGTCCTGCCCTAAAATATGATATAACACCTTTTGTTTACCACATTTTATGCAAATAAAGAATACTTACTTACTTACTTACTTGAGTCCAGTGGTCGCAAATGCGAATAAGAGGTATCGAGTTAAATTCCCGGGTCAGGCAGTGTTATTATGTTCACCAAATCTTTTAGAAAAAAAAGACAAAAGTGAAATAAGTAAGGTTCTCTGAACTTTTATATGTGACAAGCGATTTTAAGCAATACATTATAATGCATGCATTAATCCTTATCCAATGGGGATGGCAATTGGGAAACGAATGGCGCTAGCATAGCTAGTTCCCAGCATCTTCATTGGTTCAAATTTTATAAGTACATATTTCAAAATCATACTACCTCATTGGTCGGATTAGGACCTAGCTATGGTGGCGCCATATACAATTAGCTTTAACCGGCCTTCCCCACTAAGTACCTTAAATAGATCAATATGACCCTTTTCTGTCGCTTCCCGCTGTCTGTCTCTCCCTTAGTATGCTTAGATCTTGAAACTAAGCAACGGATCTTCACCGCGGTGACTCTGGAGCCTGAAAAGCTATTGAAAGAACCCCCCTTTTACCATCTGCCATCTTCAAGCTTGCCAGCGGGGTGATGGTTGGCACCGTGGATTTTAATCAGTACGAGTTTGACAGTCGGATGCGGTACCGCCTTGGGTGGGACGACTCATTTGATGATTTTAACAAGTTAAAAAAAAAAACACTAGCTGTCATACAAGCAGGCCAGTTCCAAGTACTTTGCACCTGACACTAAGAAAACAAATAATATGTATAAAGACCATTTTATAAATGTGTGTGAAAAACACAATGTTCACGTCCACGTTTAAAATCATAAAAGGAATTGTGGAAGTAAACAACACCATACCACAACCATACTTACTTACTGCGTCGAAATTCTACATTGTTTTCTTGGGTATTTGTTTTATTCACTTAGGTATGACTATGACTCATGTGACTAAGAGAGTGATGAGTATGAAAGTGGACGGATGAAGAGGAAGAAAAAGGCCAATGAAAAGATGGATGGATTATCCATGGAATTATAATGAAAAAAAAGGAGTAAATGAAACTGCGAAGACTGTATAGGGCAGAATGGTAGAAAAAAACGTATGCGACAACCTATTAAAATGGGATAAAGGCAGGAAGATGATGATGGAACATCTGCCCAGCTTTTTAAACCGATTCCAAAAAGGAGGATTTTCTCAAATCAGGCGATATTTTTTTAAGTTTGTAGGTACAGCGATTACTCGGAGGTTTCTGGTCCGATTTGTGCGATTCTTTTTTTGTTCGATGCAGTAATATTCGCTATTTGGTCTAGCGAAATAACCTATTCTTCAAGTCTTACAGCATTTCGTACACAAGACGACGCAAGTCTCCGATACCTTACGACTTTGGTATCCATTGACGCGTGCCTGCATACGAACCTCTACGAATTTGTATTGCGGAATTGGCCTGGATTTGCATTCTAGGTCCGCGCAGATCCACGACCTTTTCCCTTTACCCTTAGATCCTTCAGTCACCTTGAAAAGGCTCATAAATTTGATTCGATAGCCAAGGAAAAGGATCGTAAATGGCGCTATAAATCGTTTAGGAAATTCCAAAGCAACTTTATTTTACCGTTAGGTAATCCCTTGAAGTATAAAATCCAGGTTACTTTAATATAAATATTTTTGCTTTAAAATTGGTTCCAATTTTAAAAGAAAAACGTCTTAATTTTCTTTTTTTTCTGCGCATTTATATGGCCTCATACTATTGCGTCATTCACAGTTGTGTAAATTTAAAAATAAAATGAAAATACAGGAAAGAATTTCATAATATTTTTTTTCGCTTACCTACTACATTCAAATTTTCTAAGAAAAATACCACTCAGAGTTACTATGAACACGTTATATAGGTTATTTATTTGAAGTTCGCTGGAGTGGATCCATTACTTTTTTGTTTACATACTGGAAACACTTCCACGTTTAAACGTTTTTTTTTATTCTTGTCGTATTTTTTTTTTTGGAAATTCGTAGACACTTTATCACACGCCAAGTAGGACCAAAACTCAACAATAGTCATCATACTTTTTTATTTTTGGTAATTAAATATCTAGATATTAAATAAAAATAGGTAAACTTAAATAGAGTTATATTTTAACTGACTCAACACTGTTGAATAACTTTTCTTAAAAAATAACAATAAACACGTGACAAGGTACCTATTTTTTTTTAATAAACTTATTAATATACACAGTACTCGTACAAACAAAAACACATAGGAATTTTAAAACGCAAAAACTTAACAAACATCGCATGGCATCATTCGATAATGAACAGTAGGTCTATTGTAACGCCGCCATTAAAATTCCTTCTAAATCGGAAACGCCATGGTTTTAAACGTAAACAAGTTAGTTACCTACTATTTTTACGCAGTTAAAACAAGTAAACAACTACTTAACTAAATAAATTAAAGGGTTTTTTACTTTTTTGGTAGGCATATGTCATATAAGTAGGTATACGCACTCACCCCCTTACTTAAAAAAACTTGTGTTGATTAGCTACCGATTAAATATCACCTGTCCTTGTCATTTCTATTTCAATGAATAGAGATGGCAAGTGACTTTAGAGCTATTTAAGATAAGTAACATCTAAACAATGTTTATTAATGAAGGGGTAAGTTATTAAAAATGCATAATTATCTCGATCATCATTTTCCCTCCGTTTCTAGATTTTTTAAAATATCGCCTGTCAGACGTCACGTCATCATTCACTCCTTTTTCTTCCATAACATTCATTCATCCATTTTTCTTTAAATTTCCTCAATAATTATCTTCAGTCTTCAAACGCATTTAAATTTTTTCGAACAATCTTCATTCAAAAATGAGTATTGGGCGATCACAAGTTTCAAACCACAAGTTTAATACTAAAATCAAAAACAGTAACCACATCAGCTACAGAGCCTTATATTTATAGCACAAAGGACCCACATTTAATCCTAAAAGTTTGACAATCACAAAGTTATTGTAGGTAATGAAACAAAGTCGCTTTAAATAGGATTCTCTTTGGTGGAAATAATTGAAAGTTTCGTAAACATCCTACCCCTTGTTTTATTTATGAGTAACTAGCAAACCCGACGAACTCCGTTTCGCCAATTTTTCTTTGCTTTAAACCTCACGGAGACCTTTCCAACGAATGCAATACCGTGGAAATCGGTTCGTGCGTTCTGGAGTTATAGCATCAGGATTTCAGGAAGGAAAACCCGACTTATTTTTATATAGTAGGTAGAAGATAATAAATATAGTAAAAATCTGTAAGATCATGTCTTAAGTCCCACCTCCTTTCTTTGATTTGAAAGAGGCAGATAGCAGAGCTGATTAGTCGGATACAATTCGAGTCCATCGACACGCATAGAAGAAAGATTATGATAAATCAAAAAGGTATGTTAATGTATTAAACGTATTAAATCCCACTGAAATTATCACGTTTCCTTCTGAATAAGAGGCTACATTTTTCGAGCAAACCCATGCACGAGCGCGGAGGGACTGCATCCTGCATCCAAGCCTGAATTTTTTCATAAGCAAAGAGCCGAGAAATCAGAAAAAATCTTAGTGGTTTTCGCCGCGTGCTTCCAAAATGGAGTCTGGAAAGGCAAACTTAGATCTTATTTCCTATCATGCATTTTATTAATGTCATGGATTTTCACAAAGTAACGCCTGATTCCATAACATAACTCAAATAATAACCTTTTGCTAACATAGATCGTTCTCGTAACTACCATTTACGTAACATTACCTTTACATGAAGAGTTATCATTGATGCCTGCACAAGCGTGTCGCAATAGGTATGCTGAACAAAATGGCAGCTTACGTAATGGCGGTCAATGCCAAGGTCAGATAGAATATAGCATCAATAATTGTTTTAAACGCATTCTTAGGTGAACATTAGTATGTATAATTTCTATTGTTCTCTCGAAATCAATAGCAAATAAAATGAATTTCCGTTTACCTTATTTTTCTGTGCTTCTGCGTCGTATTAAATTGAGTTATTACCTATTTAAATTATCAGGGAATTGTTGTAAACAAAGTGTATTTCTTGCAATTTTACGAAATGTCAACAAGGTGATATTCTTCGATTACTTACGATCACAAGTTGATAAAGATTGATAAGCGAGAAATCAGAAAATGATGTGCAAAACCTACATAATAATCCTAGTGATTTATAATTCTGTTAGCATATTGATAAGTTCATCTAGATTTAGGTTCTGTGAAATTGGCTTTTTTTTAGTATTTATGAGTTTCTTCTTAGGCTAAATCTAGCTCAAAATTGAGAGAGATTACACAGAAGGAACTTAATCTCCTGCTGCACAACGACGACGGTATTTGTTAAACTTTGACGGAATGGTAGAATCGCTGGTCATGCCTACCATTGTAACAAGATGGGTATTCTACCTCCATGTTGATTTAACCTTTTTCCACCTGAATCAAAATCGTTTTTTAAAGTTTTAAATGTTCATATTACAAATTTAATGTCGTTCTATCATTTGTGTCATCTTCAACTATTTTTTTTTTGGTCAGTACAATTTTTTCACGGCAACCAGCTGTATCTGTTCTGAAATCTGTTATTGTTAAAAGCTGCCTCTAGACATAAGTAATATGTTGTGTTATGTAGCTTTCTTCAACTCAGGTGAAGTTTAAAATATTGCTGTACAAATACCTACCTCTAATATTTTCTACCCTGATTAAAGGTTTGTTGTGAACTTATTTAGATTTTCATAGTTACCTCTACAGGTCCTTAAGACTGTAATATTGAATTGTTTTATTCTTGTTGTTCATAATTATGGTCGCTCGGGCTTTGGGTCTGCACAATTAAACTAAAAACAAACCTGTAGTGGCTCCTGTATTTTCGGTCCCAAATCTCTTTCCTCTATATTATTGCGGAATTGGTCGTGTGGGACTAGAAAGATTGCCTCACCATCATCAGTTGAACAGCTCATCCAACAGCAAGGGTCACAGGTAGCCTGTGATACCACTACTACCACACAACCCTGGAGGTGGATCCCACGCACTCAAATAAAATAACCTGATTTACTGAATAGCATTAGTTTAAGGAGTTAGGCAGACTGCCAGGTCGATGCTCGGCAACTCGACACAATTTTTGCTGCTGCAAACAATGCAGTATTAATCGGTGTTGGCAACTGGCCGGTAGAAAGGAAAATAAATTGTGTTTCATCTAAAATGGTTTGGGAATTAGGCACTCTTTCACTTATGGGACTTCTTATAATCGTTTTGAGATATCCCTCTTAATATTGTCATCTCCCATCATTTGTCTATTAAAACTTTGTGAGGATATATGGTTGCTTGTTACTCTTTCACGCAAAGCTACGGATCGGATTTAATGTTTGATACCCTGATTAGTTTATAACCTGGATAAAAGGATAGATTTACTCTCGGACAATTTTCGTGTTGTAACAGCTAGGTAGTAAGGGTCAAATTGATCAATTCACATAGAATTGTGACGCTGTGCGCACATTTCAATAGAGCTAATCAAAATCTTTTATTCACTACACGAAAATACTCTTTCCTCGCGTCAGAAACGTTTCGTTGCCCCTAACCATGGTATTAAAAAAAAAACAAATTTGAAAACCACATACCTAAAAATTTCTACGTCGAAATGACTTAAGGAAATTAAATACGCTATCCACACGTCCTCGTCTGTCGACTGGGCGGACCGTAGTTCACTGCCAAGGCTGTAGCGTCCTCTGTCTGACTGGGCCAAGGTTCTGGTTCAACGAACTCCTCGTCACGATGAATGATTAGCTTTTCAAAGGTCGGTAAACAAGTATTGGGAAATAAATGATAGAAGAGACGTCGCCGTGGTTAGGTCATTAATATGGAGCATTTTGAACGATTGCGCGGCAACATACCATACTTTTTTTTCGAGGAGTTTTGTTTTTTGTTCTTGTGGGTTCGAACCCCGCCAAGAGCATTACTTGGTGCAATTTATTTCATCACCACTGCTCTCAAAACGGTGAAGGAAAACATCGTTAGGAAACCGGCATGGCCTAGAACCAAAAAATTCGAAGACACGTGACATCCATCAATCCGCACTGGGCCCGCGTGGTGGATTATGGCCACCTCCCACTCACAGCAGTGGGAACATTATAGGCTGATAATGATAATGATGATGAAGTAGTTGTTCCGGGTCTGGGTTTTTGTGTAAGTATATGTAAGTTTCTATGTTTGTCAACGCATCTATGTCACAGGAGAAGTTCTTAGTGTGCGGCAATGTTCAAGAATAACAGAGCTAAAGATTCCTTAACCACTATCTCCTATGAATACGGATTAAGTACATCCAAACAGATTTAAAAGAACCTATAGAGCGGGCATTGGGAAAATTGTCACACAAAATTGTTGATGCCGTGCGTCAGTACCGAGTAGCACTAATATCTAGCGATGCAAAGCAACGGCGACTACTAGACTGAGCGACTTCTTAAATAATGGTAAAAAGTTTTGGATCACAACTTTCTTCGTGATGTCCCGTCTATTACTCGTATATAATTAAATGTCTGTGATTATATCGCATTTTTAAAAAGAACACTATGTTGTAATAAGTAGGTGCTGATAACCAGTTATTTGGTACTTCAAGTGCTACAAATACATCTGCCCTTGATACCATTTTATACTGCGGAAGAGACGGTGTAAAAATAGGTAACTCAATTCAAGTTTTATTTAGGTACCGTCCTACACAAATAGACATTATATCATTTTATATAAATGACGAACTAGATACTCGACTAACTATATGTTTAGGATTTATGTACACGTGTGTGGAGTTGTGGACGTTTTGTCAAATAAGTGACAAAACGTCCCATCATTCTAGGATCCGAACCAAACGCGAGGGTAGCCGAGGTTGGGGCCAAGTTTGACGGTAACAGCGGTCACCCTGTTGGCCTATCATGACTTAGTTAAGCTGTGAGAACGAGATGGCGCTAGACGACTTGTATAGCTCTGTCTCTTTCCCACAGTGGAACTACTCTCGTTTTAAAACGTCGTCGGCGTCGTAGTAAGAGTTATGACCCTGGTCTACAATTCCTTGGAACAGCGTAAAAATCAAAAAACCTAATACCCACTTTTGTTTTTTACGCTGTTCCTATTTACTAGTAGTTTTTTTACATTTTTTTTTAACGTAGCATAAACAACCATATTATTAAATTATACGGCTGTTTAAGCTGTTTTTAAATATTTTGACGCACGACTACCTAATTAAAACGCCACTGGTGACGCACATTTTTTTTTCCTAGTGATATTAGAGAACATTTCGTTTGTTTTTTTTTTCATATATTTATTTTGCAATACCTACTTACATAAAGTTTTTTTTATATACCTAATGATAAATTCGCGTTTGACCACTATTTCGCCTGATGGTAAGCGGAGTTGTGGTAGACGGTGAAGCACGGTAGCCTAGAAGTAACCTATTGACTCTTGACTTGAAGACCCCAAACTTGAAAAAAAATCAAGAAATAAAAACCTATCTTCCGCTCAAATATTTCTGTTTACCTACTTCACGCCAAAGACATTAAACTATTTACGAGCAATAGACGGGCGGAACATCACGAAGAAAGTTGTGATCCAAAACTTTTTACTACTAGGTAACAAGTCGCGCAGTCTAGTAGTCGCGTTGCTATGCAACACTAGATAGTGCTACTGACGCACGGCATCAACAATTTTGTATGACAATTTTCCCAATGCCTGCTCTATAAGTTCTTTTAAATCTCTTTGTTTCACGCACTACGCCTAATCCAAACTAGCCAAAGAACCAGATTGATAAAGATACCAACTGATAACACATTACACTGGTTTACATAGATAACCGCATGTAACGTCTGATAACAGAGATAAACAACAGACTTGTGTACCTATTACTTAAGCTACAGTTTTTTTTTTTTTTTCATCGCAACGGAAAATATTCAAGTAGGTTCCTACTCTGGGGTCACGGGACTAACGAATTACCGTGACCCCGGAACATCAAGGGCTATTGAAGGATACCGTGGATTTTAGTAAGAACAAAAATCCCGCCCTAGATGGGAGAAGGGAGAACTCATTTGATTATTTGAAAAAAAATGGTTACTACTGCCACGCATCGCATAGTTACAACAAAACTGTATTTACTACTTATCTTATTGACATAATAAAATGATAAAATGTTTGACCGAATTTCAGAAACACGTGAGTACAACAACCTACATGTCGATAACTATTGTTTTTTTTTTAAGAAACGTGACTTCAACTTCTGAATCTTGATACCAGTGAGTCTACTTTTAACTTTATAATAGTAGTGATGATGATGATGGGATCCTACCGATTTCAACCAAGGTGATTGCTTCAGCTTCGTGGTTATTGTCGTTCGTGTGGTCGCCTGTGGCTTACGAGTATGTATCGATCCCTTTTTTGCGAAGATCGCGCACATTGCGGGAATCTAAGATCTACAGTAATATTATAAAGGGGAAAGATTTGTATTTTTGTGTGTGTGTATATTTGTGTAATGAAAATAACTCAAAAACTACTGTGCCCAAAATAATTATAATTATTTAAAAAAGAAATCTAAAACTGCACCCGGTTATACATTCCCTAGTTGTAAATCATAAAAGTAAAGAAATAATTCCTTTCTAACTGCACTGCTGTCATTATTCTAGATCCTTCCATCCGTAAAAGAGAAGGAAACGACATTGAAATAACTAAGATCCTCGTATATTTCCGCCGAGCAATAGCAAATATTAATAATATCAGTCAACAACACTTTAGGATAGGTCAAGGATATCTACTCAATAAGACAAGATGAGGCACTTTATATTCACTTATTATTATTCCATACGTCGATCTGTCTCACGAAATAAGTTGTAAGTTTGTGACAACGTGTACACACGGCTACACACCAAGCTGTGCAAAACTAGTATAACTGACAGGCCTGTTGGTCTAGTGGTTAGTGACCCTGACTGCTATGCCAGAGGTCGTGGGTGCGATTCCCACCCAGGAACACGATCATTATTCTGTGTCTGGGTGTAATTTATTTATAATATGTATGTACTTAGAAATATTTATGTGTGTTTATCAGTTGTCTAGTACCCATACCACAAGCTCTGCTTAGCTTGAAACTAGATGGCGTTGTGTGATAGTTGTGAAATATTATTTTATTATCTAAAAAAAACTAACTGTTCAATGTGCTGAAAGATTATACATACCTATAAAGCGAGTCCAAGACAAACTGGTTTTGTATAACTTGATTTGTAGCCGTGTGTACCACCTTTGATCTTCCCGGATTCGTATGCATTGATTTAGTTACGTAATACCCGGCCACAGTAACAGCATTTGCGATAATAGTCTTTAAATGTTTGTATAAACGACCAACGGCATTTCCCGTAAGTGTAGCCCTAGTGAGCAGTGGAAAGTGAGAAAGAGCAGTGGTGGCTGTAAGTCGTGGGTTCGAAACCCACCAGGCGCATTACTTTGTGTAATTTATTTCATCACCACTGCTTTCAAAACGGTGAAGGAAAACATCGTGAGGAAACCGGCATGTCCTAGAACCAAAAATTCGAAGACTTGTGACATCTACCAACCCGCACAGGGCCCGCGGCAGACAAAACAGCAAATGCAAGAAAAGACACTTTGTGACAGAGATGTGAAACATAATTTCATAGAGACCTTTCTCAATCCCACTAGGTTCATAGGATCGTCTATAAAGGTAACTGTGATTGGAATATAAATTGATAATGAAGGAAAACCATGGATATAAGTCAGTATGAGTCTGACAGTCCCTTAGGCTCCACCCAGATCGGGAGGACTCTTTTGATGAATTTAAAACGGTAAAACAAAATGGGAGAGTGGTAAACCAGCTTCCGGTAGTCCGAATTAAAGAAACATTTCCTTTAGAAATATTGCAACTTTTTATAAGTAAGTATAAGTAGAGCTTGTTGAAATTAAACGAGGAGATTCGGCCGTGATTAGATTTGTAGATTTACCTATCTTAGTGTTTTGGGATGGAGCGAAAACCATACCAACAACAAACTGAATATATACGTACTAGGTACTCTACCTACTTCAAAAAAAAAAACATCACGAGCATTTGTCTATGACCATAGACACGATCGCAGCCTATCAACAGAGCTCGCTTTATCGTCTCGGCGGCCATTAATAAAATAAATAATAAAAAATGTTGTAGTGCACACATCACGCATCCAAGAACGTCGACCTTGACTCAACAACTGCGTAGTTCGCGATTAGTGTGGCCACGCGATCGGGATTTGTCGGAATATATTTATTTCTTAAGCGATTCGGATCCTGCCGTGGTCGCGGGACTTATGAACTACCGTGACCCCGGGTATGTAAAGGGCTATTGAAGGAAACCGTGGATTTTAGCCAGTACAAGTCTGACAATCCCTCCTGCCCTGCACTGCCCTGGGTGGGAGGACTCATTCGTATTATAAAAAACAATGATAGATTATAATTAGAACTTTTGATACTTGAACTGTCTTCATTTATGGTGTTTCGCTAACTTTGATGAATTCGGTGTCTAGTCTGACCTGATATAGCTGTAGGGGTGAGTGGAGTGCCTATAAACCTCCACATCCCAGTTAGTAGGTACAAGGTCATACAATGATGATGAAAGCCCTTGATAAGACTGGTAATCAGACTGTCGAACCACTTCTGACAAAACCAAAACTTTTTATTTTCATACACGACACTTTGACAACTTGACTTGCTGTGGACATAAAGAAATGTAAGTAAAGCTCCATTGCCTCCATATTTAAAGTTAGGTGCAAAGCTAACCTGAAACCTAAACACCTAGTGATTAACAGATTTTTTATCACAGCCTCCTCAAACAACGTGATGGTCATGGTCACCCTAGTCACGCTACGTTATTTCACGCAGAATAAAAATAATAATGCCGTGTATTCGTTACACTGCCTCTTATCTAAGATAAGTAAAACTACACCTTTAAACTAATACATCAACTGATACGGAACAGCCATTTGTACTCCATGGTCGAGAGTTTCACGAGATGATGAAAATATTCGACTATTTTACATCATTTTAGATCGATACAGAAATAGATAGATTTTTGTTTATCTTTTTTCAAATGTACTGATTTTGACAGATCAAATTGTCGTGAAAGTCTCTTACATAAATACACAGCACGGATAGCTACATTCGAAACTACCACTTAAACAAAAATTGATTTTACGCATTGGGATTCGAACACACGACACAGGGCAATCGCTCAGCCACTGCGCCATCGAAAAAACCATACCTCTTGCTTTTATTACACAACTCCAAAGACAATAATTCTACAATATAGGGTTACCAACAACTATTTCTGCCAATATAATTCAAGCGCCAATAAACGTGTGCACTGAACCCTAATCGGTTGTTGGTCTCAAATTAAACATTGGCAAATCATATCAAAATAAACATAAAATATTCCCAATTCCATCATAACATCGCGATTATTACGATTACAATGGTGCAATTTTGAAAGGGCACACCTAACTGTGTCCCTTCAAAATGTTGTCAAACTGCATGCTCGCGTTAGGTGAAGCTTGCCTTGGTCCACCGCCCTTTAGCCCGTAGCTTACAAAGTGGCGCCCACTCATTTTGAATTTAGAATTTGTATTGTTTGGATAAAATTATGCAGTCGGTTCATTCGTTGTGGGTTTAAGGATTGGGTTCAATATTGGTAACTATAAGGGTGCTCCAAGACAATGCGATAGCACGCGGCAGCCAGGAGGATTCCGCCGCATGCTATCGCATTATGCTTTCTGTCTCGGTCTAGCAAATGGCAGTTCTAAGCAACAGAAAGAGAAAGGGCGACGGAAAAAGCCGATTCCGCGTCGATAGATGTGGGAGCACCCTAACTACCTAGCTCAGTAAATTGGTTCTACATTTTTTTTGTTCATGTCATACCAACTTTCTCAGCATCATACGAGTAGAAGTGACCCTGGGTGAAGCAAAAGAGACTATCAAACTCGTATGGACTAAACTCCACCATGTTCCTACAATTGTCCTTTACGTTCCAGGGTCGTCGTTACCCGTTTGGACAGTTCCTCAAGTCCAGGTGTTCGGCCCTCCTATGCCTTGCTCTCTATTCCCCCATCAGGTTGGTGAGAGTTCTTTGAAGTGCGTATGGAACATGACGCGCCAAAGGACGCGCCGTAGAACGTCGATTCCCGCATAGTCCAAGATCGGACGGCGAGTCACCCAGAACTTACCGTCCACAGTAGGTAATGTTTCCCTAAGGCACACAATCGGTTTCCATACCTATCTATTAGTATTAATGCACAACTTTTTAGTAGGTATCATCGTCAATCATCACCAGCCTATTAATGTTCCCACTGCTGGGACGCAGGCCTCCTCTCTGTGAGAGGGAGTGGGCCATAATCCACCACGCGGGCACAGTGCGGATTGGTGGATGTAACATGTCTTCGAATTTTTGAAGTGAAAACTTCTTTAGCGGCGTTGTACACTTTTTCTGTAATGGGTAAAAAATTTAAAACTCGCGTCAGGGTCACGTGACCAAAACTCGCGTCAGGGTCACGTGACCCTGATCGAAAATGAGTAAGACGTCATTCAAATTAAAAATAAAACATAGTAACAAAAAAGTTTTCACTTCTACCGGCACTCCTGGAGTGCAACCTTTTTTTCGGTTCTAGGACATGCCGGTTTCCTCACGATGTTTTCCTTCACCGTTTTGAGAGCAGTGGTGAATAAATTACATAAAGCTATGCACCTGGCGGTTTAGTATCATCCAATAAAATTAATGAAAAAAAGAATTTAAAAACACAGTGGGCTTCACATCACTCCTCAAAAAGATTACGTGACGCTCAATCACGTCCACATTAGCATGACACATGTATCTGTCGTTGGCTAATCATGAAATGTATTTATATCTCGTCAACAACAACACTGTGGTAGCACAAGTTAACGGGGCGGCGATCACGTACACTCGTCTAAATGTCAATGACTGTCTGACGTAGGTATCACGTAGTGCTGAAGTCTCGGGGTAGAACAGTACCATTAGCACGAATTTTCACTCTTTTACTTTACAGTATTTACAGCGTTTCTTGCATGAAAAAATGGAACAGCGCCTCTGGTGCGCGAAGACGGAATTAATTTTTTCCTTGAAAAATGTCAACTTGAAATTGTCAAAGTTCCAGTTTACTTTACGTCTCAAATACTGAAAATTCATGCTAAGGGTACAGGTTCTTTTGAGCTTGGTAAAATCATCAAATGAATCCTTCCACCCAGGGCAGAGTGGAAGGGACTGTCAGACTTATACTGACTAAAATCCACGGTGTCCTTCAATAGCCCTTCACGTTCCGGGGTCACGGTAGCTCGTTCATCCCACGACCACAGCAGGCTTTGGCCTAAAGAGCTGGTTTACGATATTTAATGGCGGTGGTAGATAAATCTTTAATGATGGAGCAATAAATTATAGGCCTCAGATACAAGGATTAGTCGAGCATTTAGCCAGTGATCGATATAGGCAGGTAAGCAGTCAAAACTGCGACTTCGTAGAAAACAACGCAGTCTTCTTTCATTTATCGCACACCTAGCAGTATAATGGCACAATTGCAAAAATAGCGAAATTGAGTTTTTGCGGCCTAAGTGTTTAAAAGTGCATAATTTATAAAGTGGTAAAACGACACGGTGATAGTTTTACTAGTTGTCGAGAGAGGGCGTTTAGTGTCATTGTACTATTTGGTATGTTTCCCCCGCTTCCGAGTATAACATCGGCTTATTTGCCAGATGTGCCGAACTATGACATTTTATTAACTTAGTAAATAAGTAGAAAAATGGCACATTTGACATCGCAAGGGTCAATTTGTCCGCTCTACCATGGCCTCTCTCAAGAAACAAACTTTATCTCCTGTTATTTTTGCGCTGAACAAGTATCTCTCTGAAATCGTACTGTTATCTGCATATATACCCAACAATACCAGATTGAAGTAGGTTATTGATGTGCAGCAGGAAAATAGTTGCAGAGAGAACAGCCCCCTGAGGAACACGGAACGGCATCAATAGCCATGAGATCAGAGAAGCAGCCATGTAGCCGACCAGGAAGTCTGATATCCAGCTACAAAAGTCATCTGGCATGCCATAAGCAGGAAGCTTGCTGAGTAGACCAGCGTGCCAGACCCTATCAAAATGCCTTCGAGATATCAAGCGACACCGCAAGTGCTTCATCGTGTTTCTCGATGATTTCGCCCCAGCCAGCAGTCCGTGACATACACAAGAAGATCACTAGTTGACCGTCTCCGAAGAAAGCCATATTGACGGCCACTGAGAAGATCATTGTCTTCGAGATAGGTCAGCAGCTAACTGTTCAGTACCCTTTCCATGCCTTGCAGAGAATGGAGGTAATGGCAATCAGACGGTAACGAGCAGGGTCTGCACTGTCACCCTTTTCTGGCATAGGTGCTACATTGACAGCATCCGGACGGCGAGTAATGGGCTATTCACTTACCATGCCCGGGTCGAAAGAGCTCTCAGCATAATGACGGGGCATTCTTAGAGGGCCAAAGCCTGCCGATGAATGGGGCTATTAAAGGACACCGTGGAATTTAGTCAGTACAGTACAAGTCAGACAGTCCCTTCTACTCTGCCCTGGGAGGGACGACCTATTTTATGATTTTACAACGTTCAAAAAAAATGTGGTACATTCGCAAGATTCCAGGATTTTGGCACCATTATTTTATCAAGAGAGAGGCTGAACAGGTATGTCAACACAGGAGACAGTTCAGTCACACACTGCCTCAATACTCTTGCTGGTATGCAGGCCCGCTGGCCCGCTGGCCCGCTGGTCTAGACTGACTCTTTTAATATAAAGTGTGACTTCCGGCACCGAAGAGTTACATCGAGGTATAGTCAGTGGTTGCTTGGAGCCAGTGTGTCACTTAGTAGACGTAAATTTCCAGCAAAGAGAAATGCAAATAAATTTGCTTTCTCACATGCAGATGGGCCAGCGACAGCGACCCATCAGGTTTAAGCATTGGAGGCAAAGTGGGGCGACTGAAAGTTTCGACCTTTTTTTTTGACAGGAACCATAACTTTTCACTACCCGAAGGGTGCGATACTAGTTTAGCCCCAATACATCAGACGTGGTCAAAACGAGCCCTACGCAGAACCCTCTTGCAGAACTTGGCCACAGAATTAAATGCGCTTTTCCATGTGCGAACTTACGTGCCTTAGTTTTTGGGTACGGGCCTTGACTCATGCTTGGTAGGCAGATTCTCTTTACGGACCTCATTCCATTCTGCACTGTACCATATTTGAGATTTATGACCAAGCTGGATGTCCGAAAATGGAATAAAATACTCCATCCCCCGTCGAATCACGTTCGAAGGCACGTCAGCACAGCACGATATACGAGATTACTACAGCTGATAATTATTATGTTCAAGTAAGGGTTGTCCGTGGACAACATGTAGGGGTTGTACATAGACGAGGCTAGAAATTATAAGAGCTGAACTGGTTTAAACCAGAAAAAATACGTGATTTTACTTTATTTTAGTTTTGACATCGTTAAATGATGTCCATTTCTCAACGATTATGAGCCAAATAAAGGTTTTCATAATTTGTTACAGTTAAACTTTTTCAAGTATGTTAGTTTCATACATTTTCGATTAACTAATTGCCTTTATTTCTTGGTTTTCACATCCTGTATTACTATGGCTTTAGGGGCATAAATGTCATTTTTGCAAAATTTTAAAAGTATAACGGCACAATTGCATGACTCTTCTTCATCTTTGACTGTTATGAAGTAATTCCTGGAGACCTGAAGTGGATTTTTTTTCCCTAAGTATCTATTAGGGTCTATACTAGTTGCCAAAACCATAAAATCCATGACAAAATGTAAAATAAACCCATAACTTCGTTTCAAACATTTGTAAAATCTTTAATCCTCATTTCTGTAAAATTAGAAAAATGTAATTGTGTCATTATACTGCTTGGTGTGCGATATGTGTATACCTATACGGAACCTCCAGAACAGTCGAGTTGTTTTCGAGCAGCTGATTCCAACAGCTAGAGTAGTGAGCAATGAATGGTAGCTTCAAGCAGTTAAATTGACTTCAAGCAATTAAATTGACGTTCCTGTGGAATAATTTTAGAGTTTCTTTTTTTTCTTCTTTTTTCACAAATATCACACAGCGCCATCTATTCCCAAGCTAAGCGGAGCTGGGTACTAGAAAACTGATAAACATACTTATTTATTTCTAAATACGTAAATGTTGTAGATAAATTACACCCAGACACAGAACAAAATGATCGTGCTCATCACATAAACATTTGTCCTGGGTGGGAATCGAACCCACGGCCTCCGGCATAGCAGTCAGGGTCATTAACCACTAGACTAATAGGCCTGTCAAGTTGTAGTTGCGGGCTATGCAAGGGCTATAATATGTGACTGGCTACAGCTTTTTCGAGTCAAAAGATCCACGGACTATTAAGCTAGTTAAACCTACTAAAAAACCTTACAAAACGACGTTATCAATCAACAACAACAAAGCGTAGACGGTACAGTCGTCACGTAGACTCGAAACAAGTATTTTCGCTAACCCACTCACCTACATACCGTGAGGTTAGTAACCGACTGTACTAACAGATGGTATTTTCAGTTTGGCGAGCATCGCTGTTTCACGGCACTCGTTAACGAGTACCTAGTGAAAAACAAATAGTGATAAATACTTGTTTTGTATTGATGCTGACAGCAAATCTACAAACAAAAAAAGAAAACTCCTGTCTGATCTTCAAAAGGATTCCTGTTTTGTTCCTTTTCCAGAGACATGGTGCCCTTTACAGGTACGGAAACGGATTCGGATTGGTACATTTTCCACGCCGCGCGCCGGTTTCATCATAAAATTTTCTTGGTATTGAATCAAATTATACGAAATAATACACCTGTCGGAGTGTTACTATGAGAGTCGGAGATGTTACTACTGAGGCAAAACAGAGCTCGCTACGCTCGAGGCTGTACTCAAAAAACCTACGCTCCGCTCTGGATTTAAAAAAATATCGCCTGTAAAGTTATTGTTTGCTTTGCCTTGGTAAACAATCTACTATTGTTTATTTGCTTGTAAGTCTAAAATATCTACGTATACATAATATCTTAGATATATTCGAATGACCATACGCCAATACTACGTAGGTATAGGCAGTTGTGTGGTAGTTCATTCTCATTCATGACATTTTCTTAGCTGCCAAGACATAAATATTGTTCAAAGGTAAACAAATACCTAATGATTCATTTAATTTATTGTTGTTGTTGTTGTTTTTGAGTACCTACGTAAAGAAAAGAGGACTCTTCGCCGCGTGAGTACCTACTTATGTGAGAGCAATGATATTATAAGTAAAAAGGTGTAGATACGTCATACGCGCTCAATAACGTATGCACTCAAATGAGGCTGATTCACACATCTTGATCTCAGTGCGACGTTGCCAGCGGCACTTCACGTACCACAGACTGAATCAAAAGTAAAAGTGACTTAAAACTACCGAAAACGCAGTCGTGTGTGATGAGATATTGTACAAATTAAACATGCAAGACTTCTAAAAGTCAAGGAATCACATAACATTCGTAAATATACTATTTATCTTTAATATTTTCACAAATAAAACATAAACGTTTCTATAACATGGCGTCGTAAAAGAAAGAGTGCGAGCACGGGTGCGAGCGAGAGGAGACGCTGACGTGCAGGGGGGATTGATGACGCGAGGCGCTGTTTGTTTATCTAGCTGTCACTTTTTTTCTTATTGGTTTTATCAAGCTATCCTTTTTACTTGTCGTGAAATGTAATGTGTGTGAATAAAAAGTGTGTATGTGTGCTCGGAACACTTTTTTCCTTTGATTTTGTACGTGATAACATATCTATGACTTTATAATATCATTGTGTGAGAGTCTGATTTTCTGTTTTAATAATTATGATTATTTTAGTTAGAACTTTGCTGTACATAAATTTTTATGTTATGTAACCCATAAATCTAGGAACTACAGTGATGAATTTCCGACACACTTACGCTACGCAGAAACATTTAAGTTTCCTTTGTTTATCGATACCACGTAAGTATCTCCGGTATAAAACAAAAAGAGTAAAGGCGGTTTTGAATTGTCAAAGAAAACAAAACTATAATTAAATATGTAGGTACAATCGACAAAGTGGAATTATGACCCACCATAAGCTTACATGATTCCACTTTGTCGATTGTACTTACTACAAAATTATGGTGCTACAGTCCCAGTCACAAGACACAAAAACTGAAAGTATCGTAGATGCCCATTCCAAGCAGTAGATCTCTATGCAGAAGGACGGGCAGGAACACAGATATCTTAATATATTTCTGTGGGCAGGAAACTCCTAAGATTTTTTAGGACAGAATTCCTCAAGATTTTCCTTTGAAATGTTAGTTCTGCTGATACTTTTAGAAGGTACGGAACAAAGCTAAATTTTGTAAAAAAAAAAGCGCCTTCATAAAATATAATTGCTATAAATCATTTGACTAAAAGAGGTAACACTTTGCTTTTCTTTTACTGCAGGCGCGACGCGTCTTGTTTTTTACCCGACTACGGCAAAGCCAAAAGGTGGGTTATGATTTTGACCGGTATGTATGTTTGTTGATCTTTTTTTTTTTATAAAATAAAATACTCTTTAGCAAATTTAAAGTCTTCTAGACTTTTTAAATTTGCTAGTGGCCAGTTAACATGAAGTTGGAATAAAAATGTTGAAAAGGGTTTTACCAGGCCATTCATCAAAAGTATAAGACCGGCTGCACACATCAGTTTTCCTGATCCGTTTTACACACATTTGTATGAATTCACTTTGTACGGATAGAAAACGGATCGGGATTCCTGATTAGGAAAACTGATGTATATCAGGCCTAATATGAGCCAGTCAGTCGTCACGCAGTGGGTTTCAGGAGCAGGAAGGCGGTCGTCCTTGCAGAGAGAAGCATTAGAAAACGCTGTCGTGACGACTTTTTTTATTTTAGCTTGGCAAAATTATCAAATGAGTCCTCCCACCCCGGGCAGGGCGGGAGGGACTGTCAGACTTGTACTGACTAAAATCCACGATGTCCTTCAATAGCCCTTTATGTTCCGGGGTCACAGTGAGGAAATAAATCCCGCGACCCCGGCAAGCTTTGGCCCTCTGAGAGGGGGCCCTGTCATTTTTGCTGACGCTCTTTGAAGCGCGCCTGGAACACGACGCGCCGTGCATGGTCCATGGTGGACAGCGAGTTGCCCTTTACTCGCTGTCTGCATAACCGCGCCTACGGTGGCCGGAAATCATCTGGCGATGTAGGACGACTTAACAATAATAATGGGAGGTTAAAGAGGAAACTTAAAATCAAAAACAGTTTAGGATTGAAACAGTTTTAATAATGTGTGGTCATCTATTTGGAAGATACATTCGCTTGAATAAATAGCGTCTACACAGAAAAAGTTACAATAAAAAGAACACTGAGATCCATTTCAATTTATTTTCATACTCGACATTTCTAAATTGTGCGCTTTCATAAAGCGGTTTTTTTTTAATCACTGGCTAATTAGGTATTAGGAAAATACATTTCCTTTTATTTCTCATTACTGTGTTAAAATAAATAAATAAAATCAAATAGTTCCACATTTTTATAAACAATTAAAAATTAAATGCTCTAAGTGCAGTCTTTTAATTTTTTTCTCTTAAATATAATTAAAGTACCGATGGATATGTAAATGGCATTAGGATAATATTAGTATTATTAGTGATCAAAAAATAAGCATTCGTTGAAGCCACTTATAAAAAGTACACTAGGCAAAACAATTAGGTATGCAGGCCCGTTTCGATGTTTCTACAAACAAAATACACTCAAACAATGAATGAAAGATGCTAAATTGTAATTTACACCACCTTTCAAAGATATGATAATTATGTAGTCTACGTAGATTTAAAAAAAAAGACTCATAGTTTAAACTGTGCTTTAAGTAAAATTCAATTAATGATTCCAAAATATGATCTATGTATCGTCCTGTGTATGTACAGTCGACAAAGTTGAATCATGACCCACATACTTTCTTTCCATAAGCTTCTTTTCTTACAGACTTTATAATACAATTAGGTCCAAATTCGCGTAAACATCATTCAAAGAAATTTGAAAGATTCTAACGATTTATTGTCAAAATGGGTCATGATTCAACTTTGTCGATAGTACATAATAAACTATTTTGTGAAGTGTACGTTTTTATTAATTTCTGATGTTATACTATGCATTTTAATTACTTTTCGAAATGATTCAAATTTCAATCACTAATGTTACTAAAATAACATTAAAAAAATAGAATTCACGATAATATGAGAAGTACAGTCCTCGCAATAAGGTACAGTTTTGCATATTTTTATGCATATCAGTACCCTTAGAACGAGTTTTCAGTATTTGAGACGTAATGTAAACTGGAACATTGACAATTTTCAAGGAATAAATTAGTTCCTTTTTCGCGCTCCAGAGGCGCTGTTCCATTTCTTCATACAAGAAACGCTGTAAATACTGGAAAGACTCTGTAAAGTGTGAAAACTCGTGCTAAGGGTACTGATAGGCCCGCAGTGGTAGGCGCCCACGGCGACGGACGTCGCAAGATGATCTCCGGCCACCGTAGGCGCGGGCATGCGGGCAGCGAGTAAAGGGCAACTCGCTGCCCGACCAAGGACCATGCCCGGGTCGACGGCGCGTTGTGTCCCACGCGCGCCTCAAAGAGCGTCAGCATAATGACGGGGCCCCACTCTCAGAGGGCCAAAGCCTGCCGGGGTCGCGGGATTATTCCCTTACCGTAACCCCGGAACGTAACAGGCTATGAAGGACACCGCGGATTTTAGTCAGTAGAAGTCTGACAGTCCCTCCCGCCCTGCCCGGGGTTGGAGGACTCATTTGATGATTTTACCACGCTAAAATAAAAAAAAAAAAAGGGTACTGATAGGCAGTTGTTCCATGTAAAATACTGTTATTTAAACTGGAAAACGAACCCAACGAAGAAAAAAGTGGACAGATGATGATGTTCTTTTGTGTTCACTTGAGTTGATAACACTTTAAAACGAGTGTTCACACAAACATTATGCAAAACTAACTCCTTACTAGAGAAACTGTATGGCAATTTTACACACGATAGCGTTGGTCCGCGCGGATGAGCGGAGAAGGCGACGTAAATATATTATTTTGTTGAAAAATCATACGTAATTAAGTTAGTGAGTAAAAACCATGTACAATCGACAAAGTGGAATCATGACCCATTTTGACAATTAATCGTTTGAATTCGTCATATTGACAAAGATCAAAGTCGTTACCATGGATATGTATGTTTGCGCGAATGTGGACCTAATTGTATTTAAAATTCTGTAGGAAATTAAGCTTATAGTGGGTCATAATTCCACTGTGTCGATTGTACACAACATAGATTACTTAGAGATACTACGTATGTGAACACCGCCTGGCAAGTGACTAAGTTGCTAGTTTAAGGCTGGAGCAGACAAATGCGTATGCGTAGACGTAAGCGTAAACGTGCGCGTACCACTGAGTTGTAATGTATGGAACTGTATAAGATAGGACACACCGCAGGACGTCCACGTGCACGTCTACGTTACGCAAGCAATTTAATTTTAAAAGTATGCAAGTTGTACTTGCTTACTTAAATATGGATGTGTAAATTGGCCTTTACATGAGAGGCAATTTTAGGCCGTATTTTAGACACCAACATTTCATAAAAACCACGGCGATGTGAGATCCGCTTCACCGCTCAACCGCGCGCTACATGTAAAAATTCTACCACTCATTTGAAATAAATAAAACTATAAATATTACGTTAAAACGAGATCAATTAATTCTAAGTAGGTATGTAAAAATAATCACAAAGATATAAATTAGTCTTAAATATTGATATGCCTCTATAAGCTACACTAAATAATCTCATTAATTCACAAAAAATAATCTCAATTAATGCCTCCTGTACTATTTTAGTTTTATATTGTGTATTTATTTGTAACTATTTTTTTATCAGTGAGTCCACTATGTGCGCGCACAAAAGTAACCAGGTGTACGCGAACATTTTTAGAATGTTGTCGTACAATTTAATCGTGTTTACTTGAGTGAGTACACCAGAGTCAACATTTGTGCTGTACACAGTGCCACACACCGGTATAATAATCACTTATTTGAGAGTGATTATTTAATTAATCCAAAATTACAAATCAATACACAATTACACAATATAAAATTCCAAAGAAACCATAATCACTGCACTGTAAGTACAACAAAAATAAATAAATTTTCCTTAAACTTCAAAATCTAAAAACTAATAGATATGCTTCGAGTTCCCGTAGCTTGCGCACGCGTCTTTAAAATTTGTGACATTAAAACTAACGAAATAATCGTCGTGTATAAACCTGACTATGTTTTCTATTGAACAGAGATACGTGTTGTAAATCTTAACATCATCTATAGGGTCCACAACTTTCATGACCACATTTTGTCTAGATTTGCAGAAACTTAGCTTATTTGTAACATCTTCGCCGTTATAGACTACTCGGAAATAAAAATCTTGAGCTATCGCTTTCCGTTTCGTAAACTTGAATTCGTCGCGTAAATCCTTCTTCCTATAAACCTCAAAGATCATTCTCGATGCGTATTGTATATTGTAATGTTGGTAGTTGTTGAGTCCTAAGGCCAGTATCAACGCTTGCAACGTCTTATCATGCCCGGAGTATACAACAAACTTCGGCTTATTCTCTGAGATCATTCTAATCATATTCTGCACTATGTTATGTATCAATCCATACGCTACTAGCAGCCCTCTTCGTCTATTATGCATATTTTTGATTTCCTGTCGATAACTCCATTCTAAGTAGGCAAATAAAGACATGACATGTTCTTTTTTAATGCAGAAATCTTCTGAGCTTTCCGGTGTAGGTTCTTTGTAGTCTTCGTCAAAGTCCGTGTCCATTCGGGCATCGTTCGGGAAATTAAAATCAGCGTCTAGATTCTTTTTTACTATCACCACATCTTCGTATCCATCAGCATTGTCTAAATACCTTTGTTGGTAGTACAGTAACTTCTCTCTTTCCATTTGAGCGTCAAAATCTAAAGGAGCTTTCTGTTTACTGTCATAATATTTTCCGATGATATCTCTTGCTTTCCTTCCGATTTCATTGTTGAAGTCCATTTGATTGTTAATGTAGTCTAGCTCCATGTTCAGCGTGTCAATGTCTACATCTAGAATTTTCCGTGAGGGTATGGTGTTAGGGCGAAATTTTCGTTGTTTTTTATCTAAAGAAAGTTTGGTCTTACTTGGTGTTTTAGGCTTTGGTTTTTCTGAGCAGGGTAGTGGGGCGTCGTGGCACATGTAGGCGAGGAGCGCGTCCCTTACTACGTCTGCGTCCGGGTGCTCTTGAGACTCAAATAGGACTTTGGATAGCTTGCTGACTAGCTCTTTGATCGCTGGATGAGATTCGAGACGGTTCTTCGCTTGTGTGTTGATTTTTCTGTAACGAGAATAATTTTATGTTAAGAGCCTATACTACCTCAAATAGCTTAGCAGAAATCTGTGATACTTCGAAAATACTACAGCATTAATTTTGAAATAAATATATGAAAGCTTTGACACTGACATTTGTCATTCTTGTGTCCTTAGATAAAAACTAGTAATTTTGTTAAATAATTTAATTCATTTTAAATACTTAAGTAGGACATTGCTAAAGGTCCTGTTTGTACGATTAATATAAAATAATGGAAAGCATGAACATTTAATTGTTGATTCTCTTTGTTTTTTAGGTAAGTAGATAACCTAAGCATTTTGTTGGTTCTAAACTTCTGATTGTGTTTGTAAAACTAATTGTATTTAATAAATAAATCTCTTTGTTTTTTAGACGAATCAAATTGTTGTTTATTGCTTGAAGAAGAAACAGAAATCTTATAAATCAACAATTATCGTACATGTCAAAAAGAAAATACACGTAACTGACAAATAAAACAATGGAGAAATTACGATTTGAATTTACAATAAAAGCAAAACCAGACGATAATAAGACGAATATGTATGCCATAACCTCCATTACGGATATACAAAACCAAACTTTTATTGTGCCTAGAGAGTATCAATCATTGCATTTACACAAAGAAATACTAAAGCATGATATATTTGAAAAAATAAAGAAGTCCCTCCAGAAACGGCACGATAAGAGACAGGTATGGATAACACTAACCAAGGAAATGAAATCAATATATCTTGATGATGACAACTTACAATTTGATGGATTTCTACTTGAAAAACTAGAACAAGGTCATGAATTGCCATCAACTGAAGCTACATTGTTTAGAAAAACAGAAAATAAGACAAGATTAGTAACAGAGTTTTCAATACAAAAGTTTTCAAGAAATACAACAAATGTTCAACAATGGTTAAATACTTTTGAAAGCGAATGTGCTCGTTTACAAATAGATACTGATTTACAAAAAGTTGAAATTCTAAGATTACTATTGGAAGATACATGTATAGATTGGTACACCTCAATGTTAATCAAACATACCATAGACTCGGATTGGTCTGTCTGGAAGAGAAGTTTAAGTGAAACATTCGCTGATAAAGGCTGGTCACCAATTAGGTACGCTATGAATTTCAAATATATACAGGGATCAATGTTAGAATATGCTTTAAAAAAAGAGAGACTATTACTGGAAATTAACAAAACAATAGATAAACAGACCCTGATTTATTTGATCGCCAACGGTTTACCAAACTATGTAATGGATAGAATAGACAGAGAAAGCCTTAAAGAAGTAAATGACTTATTTAACTACATAAGAGGACTAGAAAGTTTAACAAGAAGGAACGACGCAAAGAGAAATACAAGTACGGGAAACAAATACAATAAACAAGAAATAAAACAAACTGAAAAAAGGTCATGCAGGATTTGTGAGAACAAAGGAAAACCAAATAGATTTCATCCAGAGAATATTTGCTGGTACAACCAAGAAAAAACAACAACTGATGAGAAACATCTTAATTCTAACTCAATATTAAAAGTTGAACTAAGTGATGAAGATCCAAAAAACTAAATTTCCCTCCACTAATTGAGATTGCAGTGATGTTAAATAATACCTTAGAAGCCAAGGGGTTGTATGATCCTGGTTCACGAATAACATTAATAAATTCAAGATTAGTTCAGGTGACGAATATAAAGCCGAATTATTGTTATGACACAATAAAAACAATAAGTGGAGGGGGCAAAACGAAAGGGTTTATTACATTGGATGCGGAGCTATTGCAAAAGAAGATTAAAATAAATGCATTTATCTTCGAAAATGAAAATTTTGAATATGATCTAATACTAGGATTAGATTCAATACACAAATTTGGGTTGACTCATGATGAGAATTTAAATATCCAAATACAAAAAAATAAAAATATTGAAATAAGAGAAGAGACGTTAGAAGATAAACAGAATGAAAGTATGGAAGAAAACAAATATACAGTAAACTTTAATGAAGGTATAGATACAATTAAATTTGATATAGACACAGAATACTTAAATACCGACCAAAGACAACAGATAAACATATTATTGGATAGCTACTCGGAAATTTTTGCTAAAAATAAATTTGACACTGGGAAAGTGAAGAGGTATGAAGCCTGTATAGATTTGCAAGTTGAAAAGTATTGTTATAAAAGACCATATAGATGTTCAATTCAAGATAAGATAGAAATAGAAAATCAAATCTCTCAACTTTTAAAACATGAATTAATTGAAGAATCATACAGTCCGTTTGCAGCACCTGTCACTTTAGCTTTTAAAAGGGAGGAAGGAAGAAAAAGTAGATTATGCATTGACTTCAGAGACATAAATAAAATAATTATTCCTCAATCACAACCGTTTCCTCTCATAGACGACTTAATAACAAAGACGATTAATTGTAATTATTTTACAACTCTGGATATAAATTCAGCTTTTTGGTCTATACCTCTAAAGATTACAGACCGACACAAAACTGGCTTTATTACTCAAGAAGGTCATTATCAATGGACCTGTTTACCCTTCGGCCTAAAGACAGCACCAGCTATATTTCAACGGATCTTGGGAAATATTATAAGGAAAAATGGCCTGACAGGATTTGCAGTGAATTTCATGGACGATATATTAATATTCTCGAAGACATTTGATGAACACATAGCACACTTGAAGAGATTACTGGAGGCTATTCGAGAAGAGGGCTTCAGACTTAAATTAACAAAATGTAAGTTTGCATGTGATTCTGTTAAATATTTAGGTCACATATTACAGAGGAATACAATTACACCTTTGAAAGATAATTTGAAATCAATAAAAGATTTCCCTGCTCCTCAAAATAGAAAACAAATTCGACAATTTTTGGGGAAGATAAATTTTTATGGGAAATACATTCCAAATGTCTCTATAGTTCTAGACCCTTTACATAAATTGTTGAGAAAAGATCAAAGATTTAATTGGACAGAACAATGTGAGGATGCATTCCAGAAAATTAAAAACTATCTCTGTTCCAAACCTATACTAGCTATTTATGATCCACAAGCACCTACATTTATTTATACGGATGCCAGTACTATAGGTATCGGAGCTGTTTTGAAACAAACTCAACAAGATGGCGAAGAAAAACCAGTTGCATACTTTTCTAAAAAAATAAATGAATCGCAAAAGAAGAAAAAAGCTGTATTCTTAGAATGTTTAGCCATAAAAGAGAGCATCAAGTTCTGGCAACATTGGTTAATTGGAAACTATTTTACTGTCTATACGGATCACAAACCTCTAGAGAAGCTAAATATAAGAAACAGACCTGATGATGAACTAGGTGATATGTCACTTTATCTGTCACAATATAATTGCGAAATAAAATATTACCCAGGAAAAAATAATAAAGAAGCAGACTGTCTGAGCAGAAATCCAGTGTTGAACATTGATGAAAATAATGAAGATAAATTAAGAACAGTAAACACTATTGATATTCAGGACATAAAATATGATCAGGCTCAAAATATGCAAAAGATAAAACATGAAAATAATATTGTATTAGAAGATGGAATTTATTATAAGAAAAGAGGAAACAATAGAAAAATTATTCTGAGCGAAGATTATAGTAAAGCAATCATTAAGAAGATCCATGAGAAATATTGTCATACTGGAATAAATCAAACAGAATCTAAAATAAAACCATTTTATACTGCACCACATCTATCAGAAAATATTAAAAATATATGCAAAAACTGCGAGATATGTATTAAAAATAAAACAAGATTAAATAGAAAATATGGATTGATGTCGCAATTAGGTCCAGCTAACAGACCCTTTCAAATAATGTCACTGGATACCATAGGAGGATTTGGGGGTCAACGTTCAACAAAAAGATATTTACACTTACTTGTGGACCACTTCACTAGGTATGCATATATCCTATGTTCTAAGAATCAACATGCTCGAGACTTTATCAAACTTATAGAAAAAATTCCTTCAGAAGAAGCAATAGAAATCTTATTGTCTGATCAATATCCAGCTTTTAATTCAAATGAATTCAAGAATTACCTCAAGAGCCGAAATATTCAATTAATACTAACAGCTGTAGATGCACCTTTCTCTAACGGTTTAAATGAAAGGCTTAACCAGACTATTGTGAATAAAATAAGATGTAAAATGAATGAATCAAAAGGAAAAACAAACTGGTCAAAAATAGCAGAAGAATGTAGAAATAGATACAATGAAACAAATCATTCTGTAACAGGATTTTCTCCTAAATATTTGCTATCTGGGGAGTCTACAGATATGTTACCAGATGAAGTAAAAGAAAAGCAGCTATTAACAAAAAGTTTGGAAGAAGACAGAAAAATAGCATTACAAAGGTCAATAAAATCACATAAATATAATAAAACTTTATTTGACAAGAACAGAGTACAATACGAATTTAAAAAAGGAGATAAAGTATATGTTGATTATGGAAACAAATTGAACAAAAAAAAGATGGATGAGATAAGAATTGGTCCGTTTGAAATTGAAGAAAAAATATCGGATTCGGTTTTTAAAATAAATACCGGTCGCGGGTCAAGATCTATTGGACTATATCATGTTACAAAGCTTATCCCTATGTTTGTTGATTAGGTTTTACAGCTAAATTTTACTCAAGTTGGAGAAAAATTTACATTTCAAGGGGGGGTGATGAAAGCTTTGACACTGACATTTGTCATTCTTGTGTCCTTAGATAAAAACTAGTAATTTTGTTAAATAATTTAATTCATTTTAAATACTTAAGTAGGACATTGCTAAAGGTCCTGTTTGTACGATTAATATAAAATAATGGAAAGCATGAACATTTAATTGTTGATTCTCTTTGTTTTTTAGGTAAGTAGATAACCTAAGCATTTTGTTGGTTCTAAACTTCTGATTGTGTTTGTAAAACTAATTGTATTTAATAAATAAATCTCTTTGTTTTTTAGACGAATCAAATTGTTGTTTATTGCTTGAAGAAGAAACAGAAATCTTATATATATAGTAAAGTTGAGGATTAATGTTGGGTCTTATGTTTGGCGAAAACATGATTCCATAAAATTTTCTCGATAGAAAAAAATCCCAAAGTTATCTCTAAATTGAACAATAAAACGCTGGCAATCAGAAAATACTTAAAATTAGATGATGAAACTTTTTATACTAACTGAACTAACTTTATAGCAGGTCTTATGTTATTTACTTTTTTGAATTTCCTTTTTTTTCGCCGTATAATAAATAGATTTGCGTGTAGACAGCTAAAAGAAAGAGCAAGCAATAGTGCGTGGTATGTGCAAGTGCGAGCGAGTAAGATTATACTGAAGTACTATAGACCCTTAAGATAAAAAGTAAACGCGCCTCCCGCGCCCCACCACAAAGAGACAAGCTATTAGCGACACTAACTTGTTGAGTGCATGATGTGCTGCGCAGGCGCAGTCCCTGAAGCAGAAGGCGACGGAGTGCGCCTCCCGCGCCGCCGCCGCCCGCGCCCCCGCCCCGCCCCGCGCCGCGCCCCGCCACAGAGAGACAAGCCACTAGCTACACTAACTTGTTGAGTGCATGGTGTGCTGCGCAGGCGCAGTCCCTGAAGCAGAAGGCGACGGAGTGCGCCTCCCGCGCCGCCGCCGCCCGCGCCCCCGCCCCGCCCCGCGCCGCGCCCCGCCACAGAGAGACAAGCCACTAGCTACACTAACTTGTTGAGTGCATGGTGTGCTGCGCAGGCGCAGTCCCTGAAGCAGAAGGCGACGGAGTGCGCCTCCCGCGCCGCCGCCGCCCGCGCCCCCGCCCCGCCCCGCGCCGCGCCCCGCCACAGAGAGACAAGCCACTAGCTACACTAACTTGTTGAGTGCATGGTGTGCTGCGCAGGCGCAGTCCCTGAAGCAGAAGGCGACGGAGTGCGCCTCCCGCGCCGCCGCCGCCCGCGCCCCCGCCCCGCCCCGCGCCGCGCCCCGCCACAGAGAGACAAGCCACTAGCTACACTAACTTGTTGAGTGCATGGTGTGCTGCGCAGGCGCAGTCCCTGAAGCAGAAGGCGACGGAGTGCGCCTCCCGCGCCGCCGCCGCCCGCGCCCCCGCCCCGCCCCGCGCCGCGCCCCGCCACAGAGAGACAAGCCACTAGCTACACTAACTTGTTGAGTGCATGGTGTGCTGCGCAGGCGCAGTCCCTGAAGCAGAAGGCGACGGAGTGCGCCTCCCGCGCCGCCGCCGCCCGCGCCCCCGCCCCGCCCCGCGCCGCGCCCCGCCACAGAGAGACAAGCCACTAGCTACACTAACTTGTTGAGTGCATGGTGTGCTGCGCAGGCGCAGTCCCTGAAGCAGAAGGCGACGGAGTGCGCCTCCCGCGCCGCCGCCGCCCGCGCCCCCGCCCCGCCCCGCGCCGCGCCCCGCCACAGAGAGACAAGCCACTAGCTACACTAACTTGTTGAGTGCATGGTGTGCTGCGCAGGCGCAGTCCCTGAAGCAGAAGGCGACGGAGTGCGCCTCCCGCGCCGCCGCCGCCCGCGCCCCCGCCCCGCCCCGCGCCGCGCCCCACCACAGAGAGACAAGCCACTAGCTACACTAACTTGTTGAGTGCATGGTGTGCTGCGCAGGCGCAGTCCCTGAAGCAGAAGGCGACGGAGTGCGCCTCCCGCGCCGCCGCCGCCCGCGCCCCCGCCCCGCCCCGCGCCGCGCCCCGCCACAGAGAGACAAGCCACTAGCTACACTAACTTGTTGAGTGCATGGTGTGCTGCGCAGGCGCAGTCCCTGAAGCAGAAGGCGACGGAGTGCGCCTCCCGCGCCGCCGCCGCCCGCGCCCCCGCCCCGCCCCGCGCCGCGCCCCGCCACAGAGAGACAAGCCACTAGCTACACTAACTTGTTGAGTGCATGGTGTGCTGCGCAGGCGCAGTCCCTGAAGCAGAAGGCGACGGAGTGCGCCTCCCGCGCCGCCGCCGCCCGCGCCCCCGCCCCGCCCCGCGCCGCGCCCCGCCACAGAGAGACAAGCCACTAGCTACACTAACTTGTTGAGTGCATGGTGTGCTGCGCAGGCGCAGTCCCTGAAGCAGAAGGCGACGGAGTGCGCCTCCCGCGCCGCCGCCGCCCGCGCCCCCGCCCCGCCCCGCGCCGCGCCCCGCCACAGAGAGACAAGCCACTAGCTACACTAACTTGTTGAGTGCATGGTGTGCTGCGCAGGCGCAGTCCCTGAAGCAGAAGGCGACGGAGTGCGCCTCCCGCGCCGCCGCCGCCCGCGCCCCCGCCCCGCCCCGCGCCGCGCCCCACCACAGGGACACCAGCGACTGGAACGTGCGCCTGTACCGGGTACTGTACGATACTATCTCGCCTGAAAATCAAATGAAATAGAAAACTCAGTCGAAAGTACTATACGGAAACATTGTTAAGTTTAATCTATATTAGGACTGACGTAAATGTGCATTCTTATCTTCCTTTTCTATCTCAATCCGGTGGAATAACAAACGGAGCAGGACAGGAAACGTACTTTTTTTTTTTAGCGTGGTATAATCATCAAATAAGTCCTCCCACCCCGGGCAGGGCGGAAGGGACTGTCAGACTTCTACTGACTAAAATCCACGGTGTCGTTCAATAGCCTGTTATGTTCCGGAGTCACGGTAAGGGAATAATCCCGCGACCCCGGCAGGCTTTGGCCCTCTGACAGGGGGGCCCCGTCATTATGCTGACGCTCTTTGAGGCGCGCGTGGGACACAACGCGCCGTCGACCCGGGCATGGAAACGTACTTGGGAATTTTGTTAAGTGGGCACCACAACAGGAATCAAAATTGAACATTACAAAGATTCAGAACTAAGGAGTCTTACCTGTGTCCTTCTTCCCTTGCGGCTCCACAGTTTCCAAATTCAATTTCTCTCCATAAGCCTCCCTTAAAATGTTACCTGAAAGGAAATACAGACTTTCTTATATTTCCCTTTTCACACGTTATTAAGGTAGGTTGATGTGTGCTGGCCTCTACACAATAAATAGAATCCTACTAGTATTCTATACGTGAAAGGATGGATGGATGTTTGTTCCTCTTTCACGCAAAAAACCCTGAACGGATTTGGACGAAATTCGGTACACAGATAGTTTAGAACCTGGATTAACACTTAGGATAGTTTTTATCCCGATTTTAGGTTACCACGAGATGATTTCCGAGTTGTAAAGGGAAACCGCTAGCAACAGCTAGTAACGACATTTATCACTTTTTTAAGTAAAACCAGTGAACAGCTTACCAACGGTGATCATCTGTAGCAGTCCTCTTGGCGTGAGCTGCCCCAGTACACAGCGGGTGCCGGCTGCGTGCGCGGGTAGGGAGGGGAAGTTGTGGAACGGACCCGCCACTGACACCCACCACGCCCGCCCCGTCGAGCTCCCATTGGCGACGAACTCTTCATAGCTAAGTATACAGGGTCTTTCTTTTAAATTGGCCAAAAGGGAAAAATCCGAACCCATAAAAGAAACGGGAATACTTTCTTAGGAACCTTTAGCTCTTTTTTTATGTTGACAATTTCGGCGTTTTTATTGTTTTTGGTCAAGTGTGGGTTGTCCACAGAAATGAGTGAAATTGGCAATTTTTTTTTAATGACGTTCCACTCTGTTTTTTATAAAGATCATTTCATTGTATCAGAAGGAAAAAAAAAATCGGGACGACCGAAGTTGGTCAAATGCAAAATATGTTTTCCATTTTTCTTTATGACGTTATTTGATTAAGTGTCACGTAAGGATAATTTCATTGTATGGGAAGGAAAATGTCTGAGCAACAGAAGTGGGTCTAATCTAATCTAATACTTTTGACCACCTTCTACTGTCCAGATAATTTGTCCACCTTGTAGGTGGACGTCGCACGTACCTACATAATCTGGTTAACCTGTAGAATTATGTTCAAGTTCTGCGCCAGGACCTACCTTTTCAGAAGAGGTGACACGGGCTCCGCATCACAAGGTAGTTTGTCACCGTTCCTGAGATGTGTCAGGGGTCCTCGGTCGCCATGGCGGGTCACGACCAGCACTCCTTGGAGCAACCATGTGTCACTGTCTACAACTCCTGGGACAGATAGATACTTTGAAACTATGGTTTTTTAAATGTTGCCACACACTGAGAATTTATTATTTGATATTAGGACATGCCGGTTTCCTCACGATGTTTTCCTTCACCGTTTTGAGAGCAATGGCGATGAAATAAATTACACAAAGTAATGTGCCTGGCGGGGTTCGAACCCACGACCTACAACGGCTACAACTAGTAAGTCAGGACTGGTACCACTTGGCCACCACTGCTCTCACAGCTCTTTACACAGAGACAAAGTATACAAAAAGGAATAACCATAACATACCTTCGGATCCTCGTACAATACTATCAGGGGGGTTGCAGGCTCTCAAGTAAATCTTTCTGAACTTTGCGTCACTTTTTGATATGTATTCATTCCGTATTATCTTTTTCACAGCTATTGTTTCTTCTCCCAGAGACATGTATTTATACATTACTGGAATAAATAAGGATTTGCATTTAAAGCCTATGTTTACTACTGAATGTTACACAATGGCTGGTTTGATATGGTGTGAAATGATTAAAATAGAGATTTTGGTAGCAGTTTGGAGATTATTTTGCCCAAAAACATTGTGTCCATAGAGTTTCTTGAATGTTCTTCTCCATATCTACGGCTTGGAATAGGCAACTTCAGTATTTTCACCCCTTTTTTATCTATTGAAAACTGGCCAATTGACCGCTGCTCAGTATCACATTTTTGATTGCTTGGAACTATTAAGCCATAGAACTAAGAGCTGGCTGTTTGTGATTGCGAGTCTAAATGTTTGTAAATGTGTCTATGACACAGGAGAGATTGGGCGTTTTTACATTAGCCGGCCTGGCACCCGCATTGGCGACGGCGCCGGCGGCGGCGTAGTGCCGGTGCTGGGTAGCGAAAATGTATGAATGCCGTGCAGAAACGAGTCATACACAAAAATCTTCCCCGACTTTTGATGCCAGTGCTATGCTGGCTAATGGAAAAATGCCCATTTAAAGAGCGGATTAATATAACAAAATTGGATGGATATTTCTTTCTTTCTTGCTTTCGCTTGTGAAAAATCTACTGAATAGATTTGGATAAAATTAGGTACACAGATAATACAATTAATAACGTTGAGGTAACACTTGAGATAATTTTTTTCAGGGTGCAATAAAATTATTTATCTAATAAAACCATTATTCTTTATGGGTTTTACAATTTATCTTCTCTTGTAATACAAGTACGGTAATTAAATAAATCTGGTCTCATCATGTGATCTTAATTTGTATGCAAAGATAAGATAATTATAATTCAAAAGTAGTAACTCCTTATCTCTATGAAAGGTCAAATAAGTATGATAAATTGTAATCTACTGTACAGATTAAAATGTCACATCTACTAGTTTTAAATAAGCTATAAGATATGCCGTTTATTCAACCTCCATAAAAATTGCTACGCAAATTGAAAATTAAATATATGGTCAATGTATTTACCTGTAATTAAGAAGAATATCCAAACACTCATACCAAGATAGCAATAAAAAGCTCGATGGTGAAACGAAAACTTCATCATTTCTGTTATGATCTTACTTCTATTTGCGAAAGTTGTAGACATGGTAGATTTTTTAGCAATTATTCTAATAAAATATGAAAATTCTAAATACTTAGTTCACATTTTTGATTAAGATGAATAAAAGGAGTTATATGAACTTATAACCGACCCACAAAACAAATGAGACTAGGCAAATATAAACGATCATTGTGAATGAAAATAACACCCATTCTACACGATCAGATCCGACCGCTGACAGAGGTGACCTTAGTCGAGTCAACAGTACCCGACCGTCTGGAACACTGTCGGCTGACGGTCGGGTCGACCGCGGACGCATCCTGTCGGGACGGATGCGCTCGCGACCAAGGTTATCCAAAGGTCGATTGACTCCGCCCATATTTGGTCGCACGACCAACGTCTACACGGTAGATTTTCATTCCCACCGGACCAAGGTCACCTCTGTCAGGCGGTCAGGTCTGATCGTGTAGAAGGGGTTTAAAAGTTGATATCGCTTCTGTTTTTTGTAAACAATTTTACAACAACAATCGATTCACAGACTAAGGGCGGCTTGCGCATCGTCGTTAAATACAGTTTAAGAGCGACGTAAACGCATTTAGTCGACTAATTATATTTAGCGTCTTGCACAACAAAAATTTAGGCACTAATCACGTTTAACGAACTGTCAAAGTTAAATACCCAAAGATGGCTATTTAGCGTCGCTAAATACGTTTAGTAGCAATCGCGCGTCATCATTTTGAGGTTAAAGAAATTTTACAGATTTTAAAGAGTTCGGTAGGAAGTTTGTAAGATGGATTTGTGGGAATTGTATTCTGACGACGATGAGGAGATTATAGAATATATCAACAGACCGAGAGAATTGTTTGAGAGAGCAGACTTATTTGGAATGTATTCGGACGACAAATTCTTCAGAAGGTTTCGTCTAACGAAAGAAACCACTACAATTTTGTTACAACAAATAGCCCCACATTTAAAAACCAGCAACAAGTAAGGAAATGTACTTTTTATTAATGAACATTCAATTAATAGATAGGTATGTACCTAATTAGCTATTTTTGTTTGTTTTGCAGGATCAAATCAGTCACTCCTATGAACCAACTTTTATGTACGCTGAGATTTTATGCAACAGGAAGTCAGCTAATAACATGTGGTGACATGATTGGTGTACATGAAAGCACAGCTTGTAGAATAGTGCATCGTGTTACTCATGCCATTGCATTATTGTATAAGATGTATATCAAATTTCCAAGCACAACAGAAGAGCAAAATAAAACAGCGTATGATTTTTATAGAATTGCAAAGTTCCCTAGAGTAATTGGTGCGTTAGATTGTACTCATGTGAAGATATTATCTCCAGGTGGTAATAACGCTGAAATATATAGAAATAGGAAAGGATACTTTTCAATAAACACCCAATGTGTAGCTGCTGCAAACCTTATGTTTTTAGACGTTGTGGCAAGGTGGCATGGATCAGCACACGATTCCAATATTTGGGATAACTGTGCATTAAAACGCAATTTTTTGCAGGGCAAATATAATGACAAATTATTGCTAGGTGACAGTGGCTATGCCCAAACTAACTTTATGATGACACCTCTGTCAGAAAATAATGTGAATACACGAGGAGAGACACTTTACCAAGAGTCACAAATAAAGACGAGGAATGTGGTTGAACGGGCATTTGGTATATGGAAGAGGAGATTCCCTATATTATCCAGAGGCATAAGTATCCATCTTCATAGAGTACCTGGCATAATCGTAGCAACAGCTGTACTTCATAATTTAGCTATATTACGAAAGGAAAACATACCCCCTGAAGACCAAGAGTTTCCTGTTATTATGGAAGTAAGGGATGATAATGTTGCATCAGAACGGTATGGAAGAGGAAGGGCTAATTTGCAACGAAGACTACTAATAGAGGGATATTTTGCATCATTGTAAAAAAAAATTAAAACAAAAATAATTATTATTGTTTCTCTTTTATTTCCAAATCCTTAAGTAAAAGTTCTTTTTCGTACATTTGTTCATTAAATGCCTTTTTTTTCATTAAACTATCCAATTCTATTTCATATACTCTTTGTTTATGTTCTATTTCCATTTCCAATGACTAACGTTTGTTAGTCATTGGAAAAAATAATGTTTTTGTAGTCTAACCAGCTCCAACTTCGCTTCTGACAACATTTTGAAGCTTTCATTTGCTGTCTTGCTTTTCTTATTTGCTGATTCTTCAGAAGTATTATTTTCTGGAATATAGAAAAGTAGTTTAATATAATATTACTATAAGCCAAATGTGAATTCGCAAAAAGATATGAAACTGACTTGAAATAATAATTTAGGTACCTTTGTTATAGAGCGCAGATGCCTTCCTTTTTCTTAAAACGTCTATCCTGCTTAAATGAGTTTGTGATAATGGTGTGGTATTAATGCCACTCGTAGAAGGTCCATGGTCATTATCAGTTAAATCTAAAACAAAAAATGTAATTAAAAAACTGCTATAAATATATTAAATAATGATAAATTATGGTGATAATTAATTACCCTTGTTTGTCAGCACAGTTCCCTTCTTTATTATCTCCATCTTACTAAAATTATCTCCAGCCCGAGATTGCAATGTTGTGCTTGGAGTAGAACCACCATCATTCTCAGTAATAACTAAAATAAATATATTAATAATAATTATAGGTATTTAATAAATGTACATTTTGTTACATGATTGGTTTTAAAATCAACAAAAAGTGTGTTTGTGTACTATTTAGTTACCTACCAATATTACAATCGACCACATCTGCAGTTATGTTATCAAGACTTTTTAAGTAATCTTCTTCAATGGGTGCAATTCGTTGTTCTTCAGGAAGACTCTCTTGAAATTGCTTCATGAGCGTGGCATCTCCATCATACATACTATAAAGTCCATCCATTTGTGGCTCTATTAACTTTTTTATTGCATTAAGTGGGTTGTCATCATCTGAAGGAGGAGGGCCTCCACCTAAAAATAATAAGTTTAACTTGTTTACAATTGTCTCTCTTGAGAATGTGAATCTCGCTCTCCGAATAATGTCATGAACTTATGATTTTAATAAGTATTGATAGGCAGCTTATAAAACACCCATAAATGAAAAAACACAACACTATGATATTAGGTATATATGTACCTGTTCCCATCACAACCTTCTTATACTTGACTTCTTCTTTTTTCAATTCTACTTGCAAACTGTCGAAGCTCTCCTGGCAAACCTCAATAGGCTTATTTATTATGGAGGCGATTGCTTCCCAGTCTTTACCATTTTCCTCTAAGGCATTAAGAAAAGCCTGTTTTTGATCAGGATCTGTAACATAAATAGACATCTGTGTTATAAATAGCAAATACCAGCAATACCACGGTTAGTAAAAAAACATTACTGAGCAGTATATACAAGGGTACGTTAGTCTGTGTCCAGAAAAATAAGTTCATCATGTTACTAACCTTTCAACAACATTTTTGATTCTGAATGCTTTTTTTTCAATTTGCTTTTAATGTTTCTATAACAACTTAAAAGGTTTTCGGCGCTTCTCGAAACACCTTTTGTGTTGGCATTAAAAACATGAGCGATTTTGACCCAGGCATTTTGCTTTTCAGTCTGTTTAATTTGGTCGGTCTTTTTGCACTCAATAATATGGGTGTATGGTTCCATCGCTGCAATCAGCAGTATCTGTTCCTCTTTCGTAAAATTAGGCCCCCGGGCTCTAGAAGAAACACTTTTGTTTGCCATGGTAATTACCACTGAACTCAACTAAAACAATTATTATCAATAAAAATTACCACGAAAAATAGCACGAGACGCTTCACAAATCACAACAAAACTTTGAGTGACTTGACAGCTCGGTTGACTTGATGTGACAGTTGAAAGCTCGTCGGTCCATTTCACGAATTTTTTTTTTAAGAAATGCATCCATTTTGCTCTAAGTCAAGTGTACAACGCACGAAAACGTAAAAAAGAACGCAAGTAACTGCTTTACCGACTCCCTAACTACGATTAGTTAAATTACTATCCAAACGGACGTGAGCAAGACCTTTTTAATTGTATTTAGGCTAAACATATTTAGCAAGATAAACGCATTTAACTAAATTCTGTTTAGACCACATGTTGCGCAAGCCGCCCTAAGTAGAGAGTATACACTCAGGGCTGCGTTTAAATCCTTTATCCAGTTTAATTTTATACTGACTAAATGTCAAACAGCCCGTTTAAGTACACCGAGAGGTGAAAAATTATACCAATTAAAATTTAATCTGCCCCGTTTACGGTCGTCCGCTGGTCTATGTTTTTGCTGAAAGGGATAAATTTTTGCGACCTTTTTACCACGCAAAATTTTATCCTGCTGTCAGATTGACATTAAGTTTTGTTGTTTTGCTAGATTCTCGCCGTAAAAACGAATATTATTTTTATTTTATAGAGTAAATATTATTTGTGGATTATGGATTTATATTAAAACCGGCAAATGGGGAAGGCAAGTGTCAAAGTGAAAATGACAGTTTGGTCCCCAAAGAACTGTAAAATCAAAGGAATTTTCAGAAAAAAAAACCATTTATTGATGTAAAATGACTAGATGTTGTGTAATAAGCTGTAAAAATTATGGAATACACTTTTCAAAATAATATCTACTTTTCTTTTGGAGATTAAGTACCAGTATTGCATCGCTCGAAAATCGAAGAATTATCACCTGGAACGAGTTTTGTAATAGTTGTGGTGTTAAGAAATTAAATATATTGTGATATTTCTCGAATCTAAATAGAAAAAAAGGTTAAAATTACTGACTTAAAACATTATGGTATTTTATCAAAATAGAAAGTCAAAACCAGCATTATATTCTTGATAAAGGAGAGGACAGGTAAAACATACCTAAACACAAAAATTGAAACCTCAACTACAAGTAATTGTGGATTTATTACGGTAAAATCAAATGTATAACCACTAAATTAAATCACTTTTTTCCTCTTGTAGATGCGCCGCGGCGTCTTAATTCTTCTTTTAGTATATAGTACTTGCATGGACGAATAATTTTCCATATTTGTTTTGTATTTATACTCAATTTTTATAACAAATAATCTTGTTTGTTTTTTTGTACAAGGTAGACGTGGGGACCAACTATCGCAGCGCCATCTACGATTAGCTTTGAGTTGCCATCCCCATTGATTATTTGTTCAATAAACTGAGCTGTCACTTGAATTTGACAACTAACATTGACAGAAACTTATGACTCCGTTCAGCGAAACCTCGCTAGTTTAATTTTTTTCCGGCGAAATACCGCCGAAGGATTTAAACGCACCCCAGACGGCAATCTTCGAACAAAAAATAACGACCAATGGGGATGGCAACTCAAAGCTAATCGTAGATGGCGCTGCGATAGTTGGTCCCCACGTCTACCTTGTACAAAAAAACAAACAAGATTATTTGTTATAAAAATTGAGTATAAATACAAAACAAATATGGAAAATTATTCGTCCATGCAAGTACTATATACTAAAAGAAGAATTAAGACGCCGCGGCGCATCTACAAGAGGAAAAAAGTGATTTAATTGAGTGGTTATACATTTGATTTTACCGTAATAAATCCACAATTACTTGTAGTTGAGGTTTCAATTTTTGAGTTTAGGTATGTTTTACCTGTCCTCTCCTTTATCAAGAATATAATGCTGGTTTTGACTTTCTATTTTGATAAAATATCATAATGTTTTAAGTCAGTAATTTTAACCTTTTTTTCTATTTAGATTCGAGAAATATCACAATATATTTAATTTCTTAACACCACAACTATTACAAAACTCGTTCCAGGTGATAATTCTTCGATTTTCGAGCGATGCAATACTGGTACATAACCTCCAAAAGAAAAGTAGACATTATTTTGAAAAGTGTATTCCATCATTTTTACAGCTTATTAAACAACATCTAGTCATTTTACATCAATAAATGGTTTTTTTTCTGAAAAATCCTTTGATTTTACAGTTCTTTGGGGACCAAACTGTCATTTTCACTTTGACACTTGCCTTCCCCATAGAAAGCGCAAGGATAGAGATTGACAAGCACAGATTATACAGAAATTTTTGAACAGGTCAAATGAAATAACTTTTTAAAAGCAACTATTACAATTTTAGATACAGGCCTTTTGTCTTTTCCGTATTTGGACCTCAGGCTTTTGTCACAGATATTTTGTTTGATTATTGTACTGATTGGTTTTGGTCAATCATATGTCAGCGCAATCATTACTTGAATAATTCTCAAATAATAATTGTTCTGACATACGATTGACTGTAGATTACAAAGTAAAACAGGTCTAAGTAAAACAAATATAATTATAATACATGTTTTATTTTATAATAAGTGTTTTCAAAGACACGATTAATATATGTGGCATAAGATGGGTAAATGTTCAGACCTCATACTATTACACCATTTAAAAATTGTTAATCTCAGAGTTAAATTGAGAAAGTCATCATCAATGTCATAATAAACATAGACTATATCTGCCACCCTCTCGGATTAAAATGCTTCAAATTAGAGGCAATCCCAAATTCAATACATAACAGAAAATTAAAAGAATAAATCTAACACAAAAAGCTTCTACTCAGTCGCAAAAGACTTAAGCCTATATTACAGAATGTCACTCAATACTCAAGTATTACTTAAAACTAGATTCAAGCATTTGATTGGTTGAAATCTATATTTAAATAGAGATCAGTGCTTGAGTTTCGTTCTGTAATATGGGCCTTAGAATAAAACATTGGTTAAATATATACTTATATAATTATTCATAACCACAGAAATAATACTTGCTCAAGGAAGCACATAATATGCTCACACACAACATAACAAAAAATAAATGATAAATAACAAAATAAATAAAATAAAAAAAAAACAATATTTAGGGTGACTTTTACCAACGGTAAACATGTTTAAAATTTTATTTAGGGACAAAATTCAATACAATTTTGTGCTTAAATAAAATTTTAAACATGTTTAACCGTTGGTAAAAGTCACCCTAAATGGAAGAAATACAAACATAATTAATACAATACATATTTAAATACAAAATTAATAAAATATAAAATAAATAATTGAATAAAATACAATATTTAATAGAAGTTAACTAATAATCAAATAAAATATTATATTATATTTAATTAAAATGATTACATATTGATATAATATAATAATTACATTCATTTAGAGCTTTTAGCTATACCAACTGACTGGATGATTGTTAAGTCCAATGTAATATGTTGCCATGCCCGAACCCGATATCATGTTGATTGAACTTATTTACTTGTAATAACACATAATATGTGTAGCATATATGTACATAGCATATTATGCTATGTACACATGAATGCAATAATGAATCTGAGTTTGAGTATCTCACAAGCAAAATAACAAAATATCCATTGAGTACTTCAAAAGATTTTTGTTTTTAAAACCTTATAGCAGTTTTTGCCTTTTCACAAATGTTCGGCTGCTGGAGTATCTTCATTTTTATAATTTGGTGAGCCTTGGTATCTGAAATAATAAAAAAATAATTGTACATTTTTGAATTTGCAAAACAACTGGACGAAGATTTGAAAGAAAATTGGTACACAGATATTTAGATAGACAGAGAGAAGATATTTTATAACCTTTAATACTTATGATAGTTTTCATCCTAATTTTATGTTCCCATAGAGTGATGTATAAAAACATTATTAAATAATAAATACAAGAAGTAGCCTTACCAGTTATCGTATGGAACTGACTCTTGATATGTCATTGGGTGTCCAGGAATTGAAACTGAATCTTATGACTGAGACCACTCAAGTCAGTTTTGATTTCTTTATTTCAGTTTGCCAGCCACATTATGTACAGCAATAACGGAGTTAGGGTTTCCTGAAATTAATTAAAAAACTGATATTAGGAAAAAATATAGTTATCAATCTATATATATATATAAAACTCAAAACTGACTGACTGATCTGACAACGCACAGCCCAAACCGCTGGGCCTAGAAACTTGAAATTTCGCACAAGCCCTCATTATACCACGTAGGTGAGCACTAAGAACGGATTTTGCGAAATTCGGCCCCTAAGGGGTTGTTTTTGGGGTTGATAGTTTGTATGAAACTTCGTTATAACAGGTGTTAGGAATTTCAAATTTTGCATGGGGTGTCTTTTTAGAACGTAGATGCTCACTATGACGGGATTTTGCGAAATCCGACCCCTGAGGGGTTTGTTTTTGGGGTCGATAGTTTGTATGAAACTTTGTTACGTTACGACAAGTGCTAGGCGTCTCAAATCTTGCATGGCGGTTTTATTTAAGACGTTAATGCTCACCAACGTGGAAATTTTGTGAAATTCGACCCCTAAGGGGTTGTTTTTGGGGTTGAAAGTTTTGAGACTCAAATTTTACATAGGGGTTCTTTTTTGAGCGTAAGTGACACCTAAGTCGGGATTTTGTGAAATTCGACCCCTTAGGGTTAGTTTTTGGGGTTGATAGTTTGTATGAAACTTTGTTACTACAAGTGCTAGGAGCCTCAAATTTTGCATCGGGTTACTTTTTAGGACGTAGATCACACAATGACGGGATTTTGAGAAATTCGACCCCCAAGGCATTTGTTTTTGTGTTTGATAGTTTGTATGAAACTTTGTTACTACAAGTGCTAGGCGTCTCGAATTTTGCGAGGGGCTTTTTTTAAGACCTAAATGTTCACTAAGACGGTTTTTCGAAATTCGACCCCTAAGGGGTTTTTTCGGGGTCGATAGTTTGTATGAAACTTTGTTGCTACAAATGCTAGGAGTTTCAGCATGGGGGTTGTTTTAGGACCTAGATTCTCACTAAGACGAAATTTTACAAAATTCGATCGATGTAATTAGAGGAGTCAATATTGCACGGGGGTTCTATTTAGGATACAGGTTCTCACTAAGAGAGGATGATACGAAATTCGATCCGTAAAAGTTTGTATTGGTATTGATAGTTAGGAGTTTTAAATTTTGCACTGGGACTATTTTTAGGACCTAGGTGTTACCTAAGACAGAATATTGCGGGTTGATAGAATTTTGTTGAAAATTGATTTAGTTTTTCCTACAGTATCCTATAAAGAGGGTCGATAGTTAGTATGAAACTTTGTAACCACAAGTGCTAGGCGTTAGGCGTCTAGGGTGGACATTTTGAAAAGTTCGACCCCTAACCCCTGTTTTTGGGGTTGATGGTTTTGAGATTCAAATTTTTACATAGGGATTATTTTTTGGAAGTAGATGCTCACCAATGTGAACATTTTGCGAAATTCGATCAATAAGAGGTTGTTTTTGGGGTTGAGAGTTTGTATGAAACTCTGTTATTACAAGTGCGAGGAGTCTCAAATTTTGCACCGGGTTCCTTTAGATGACCTAGATGCACACCATGGCGGGATTGGTATTTTGTATGAATCTTTTTTACTTCAAATGCTAGGTGTCTCGAATTTGCGAGGGGTTCTTTTAAAGATGTAAATGCTCACAAAGACGGTTTTGGGAAATTCGACCCCTAAGGGGCTTTTCGGGGTTGATAATTTGAAGTCTCAAATTTTGCATAGAGATTCTTTTTTTGGACGTAGTTGCGGGTGTTTTGTGGAAATGGACCCAAGGGATTGATATTTTGTAGGTATGACTTCGTTTCTACAAATGCTAGGAGTATTAAATTTTGCAAGGTTTTACTTAAATGACGTAAATGCACACCAATGCACTATTTTCTGAAATTCTACCCAGGGGTTGACAGTTTGTTTGACACTTTGTTGCTACAAATGCTAAGAATTTCAGCATGGGGTATGTTTTAGGACCTAGGTTCTCACTAAGACGGAATTTTACAAAATTCGACCCTTTTGGGGTTGTCTTTGGTCTTTGTAATTAGAGAACCCAACATTGCAGGGGGGTTCTATTTAGGATAGAGGTTCTCACTAAGAGAGGATGATACGAAATTCGACTCCTAAAAGTTTGTATTGGTTGTTGTTGATAGTTAGAAGCAATGATATTAAAAAGTCATAGATGCGTTATACACGTACAAAGCGACGGAAAAAACTGTGCCGCGCCGAGCGGCAACACAGATACACACTTTTTTATTCACACATTACATTTCACTACAAGTACAAGGATAGCTTGATACAACGCAATAAGAAAAAAAGTGACAGCTAGATAAACAAACAGCGCCACGCGTCATCAATCCCCCCGCACGTCAGCGTCTCCTCTCGCTCGCACCCGTGCTCGCACTCTTTCTTTTACGACGCCATATTTATAGAAACGTTATGTTTTATTTGTGAAAATATTAAAGATAAATAGTATATTTACGAATGTTATGTGATTCTTTGACTTTTAGAAGTCTTGCATGTTTAATTTGTACAATATCTCATCACACACGACAGCATTTTCGGTATTTTTGAGTCACTTTTACTTTTAATTCAGTCTGTGGTACGTGAAGTGCCGCTGGCAACGTCGCACTGAGATCAAGATGTGTGAATCAGCCTCATTTGAGCGCATACGTTATTGAGCGCGTATGACGTATCTACACCTTTTTACTTATAATATCATTGGTTAGAAGTCTTTTTGCATTGGGATTATTTTTAGGACCTAGGACTAGACTTATGACGGAATGTTGCGGGTCGAAAGATTTTTTGTTGAATATTTATTTAGTTTTTCCAACAGTATCCCATATAGAGGGTGGCCGGGACTAGAAACTCACAAAGGCAACGTTCGAAGATCACGTGGACGAAGTCGCGGGCGTAGTGCTAGTTATTATTATATTATAGTCTGACTCTTACAACTGATAGGTTTCCAACAATATGCATTCTTTAAGATTGCGAGTAGAAATTAACTGAATTTCTTTCAGATTACAATTTATGAGCTTCGGTTATCTTGCTTGATGGGGAAAAATGCAATGGGCAGAAGGACAAGCAGAATAAGCAATACTATGTATGTGCTAACATGCGAGTGCATATTTTATTGGGCAGTATTCATTGATACACACAAGTAGATGTAAACATATTTAAAACTTACTTTTTTATATCAGGCGTATTGGGTAGTGCAGTAACAATCTCTTATTTATTTTATTTATTTATTTATTTATTTATTAAATTACAACGGCTGTGTGGACAACCAATTACAGCAATTTATGTACAAGTATGCAAATTAGGAATACGAGTTAAACAGTATAAATTAGAATAAAAAAACTTAAAAACACATAAGAATATAAAAAACATAACAAGAAAACTTTCAAGAAAAACACTTTCATATATTCATCTCACAGTACTTCTGGCATACAAATAAAATCTTCGACCATCCATCCACAAACAGATCTTCTGTTGGATTAACATCCAAGAGATCATTAAGTGCTGCCAGAGTGCGAGGGATTGGCGACTTGGCACGTGCAACCGTACGACATGCAGGAACGGCAAACAGCCTGTGCTTTTTGCCGCGACAGTAGTTGTCTGGGACATAAAAGCGCGCCAGCTCATCTAGCAAATCAGGAGCGTCGATAGTACCACGGAGCGTCTTACAAGCTATTGTGAGCTGGTCTCGTGCTCGCCTTACCTCTAGTGAGTTGTATCCGAGGCAACCCAGTAAGAATTTTGTCGGATAGAGGTAAGGATAGTATCCGTGTTTCTGCTTGTAAAGGTACCTAAGGAAAGCCTTTTGCACTTTTTCTAATAACAGTGCATAGGTACTTTCGTGTGGATTCCACACGCATGAGCTGGTTTCCAGCTTGCTACGTACGAGGGCATTAAAAACTATTTTAATAGCATGAGCTGTACGAAAATCGCGGCAATTGCGCAGGACAAAGCCTAACCTTTGGTAGGACTGTTTAGCTACCAAGATCATATGATCGTGGAAGGTAAGCTTTCGGTCGAATGTGACTCCCAGGTCTTTCATGGCTGCAGACTTCGTGATGGTATTACCGTTTAAATGATATTCGAAATTAACTGGGTGCCGCATTCGCCCGAATGTCATGGCGAAGCATTTGGAAGAATTAAACTCCATCTTGTTGTCTACGCTCCACTTGTAAATAGCATCGATGTCTTGCTGTAGTGCGAAACTGTCGCTTTCAGAATTAATTTCCAGGTACAGTTTCAAGTCATCAGCATACAAGAGACATCTAGCATGAGCAAGAACTTGAGGAAGATCGTTGATCATAATAAGAAATAATAGGGGCCCTAGGATTGAGCCTTGACTCACGCCGGAACGCGTGTGATAGGTATCAGACACGTACATACCAAGCTTAACAAACTGTTGTCGATCACGAAGGTAATCTGCAAAGAGGCGGAGGAGAGATGGTGAGAATCCTATTTTGCTAAGCTTCATTAGTAGTGCGTCATTGTTAACCCTATCAAATGCCTTCCGGAAGTCGAAGTAAAGCACATCTACCTGACGCCCGCGGTCTAAACTAGACGAGATATAGTCAACGAGTGTCAGGAGATTTGTGTCAACAGACCTTTTGCTTCTGAAACCATGTTGCTCATTACAAAGATACTTATTTATTTGGTCATATATAGCATTGTGGAGGATGTTCTCAAAGACCTTAGCTGGGGAAGATAGAATAGCAATTGGGCGGTATTCTTCAACGGAATTTTTGTTTTGGGTTTTAGGGATAGGTGTAACTCTAGAGACTTTCCATTCAGAAGGATATGTACCAGTCTGTAAGGCTAAATTAAAAATGTGGCAGAGAGGATCACTGAAGATATATTTTAAGTCTTTAACTATGAAGGGAGGGATATTGTCGGGGCCAGTAGAACTGTTAGGTTTAAGTTTGCCTCCTTTGCTCTTCAGCCGTGAATAGAGTTGGATATGCTACTATCCGTGGAAGACACTTTGAAATTTATTGTTTCTCAAATGTTTCGTACACAAAGTGTGAGAAGTTCATTTTTTATACTATTTTGTTGTTCACAATCAAAATCCGTTGACTTGACGGATTTCTGTCTAGTGTTACAATTCACAACACAAAGAAATATTAGAGTTCAATCTTGAGAGGATAATTTATAATAATTATGGCAATAAATGGCGGCTGATAATCATACTGATCGTTTGATTGGCTGAGCCTGCTTAGTCTGTGATTGGCTGTTTTGACAATATGGCGTCTGAAACTATGGCCTGCCGAGGGGAAAGCAAGGGGAAAGGGAGAGATTTAGCTGTCAGTTACGTGTATTGCAACCATAGACATAAGGTTCATAGATTTTCCTTGAAGATTGTTACCCGTGAATCGATTGAATGGATGGAAATTTTGACCACAGACTACATAGAGATAATTTTGACGCCTCTACTCAATGACATTAATAGAGCTGCTCATTTATCGACATCGACCGACTCGACTATCGTCTTTTTTGTTTACCGCTTGGCCACAACGGATTGAAACGGAACTAATCTTTTTGGAACGAAGTTCCTTATCGCGCGTTGTGAAAGGGGGCTAGACGGAAAAAAATTCTTACGAAAAGTTGTCACGACACTTTATTTCTGACAACGTTTTAAAATCTTTGATATTTGATGTAAACAAAGACCGCAGGTTTGTTAGATTTATTATTGTGCCATAAAAATAACGTAATAAGTGAAATAAAATAAAATAATTCAAAGTGATGGTAGCGCGAAGACAGTGGCGACTTCCGCTTTTCTACATTTTTTTTTATGTCAAGCAGCCTTCATGTTTTGATGGATGAGGTCAGCTCAGCTGTCAAAACTCGTCGGAACTTGCTTGCTGTTGCCAGTTGTTACCGGGAAAAGTGAATTCTTTTCACATTTGTTTTTGGTGTTTTATGTGTAATAGTTCGCATTCAAAATTACAATCTTTACTTGCAAATAATACAATATGTCTCAAGCTACAATAATTATTTTGGATATAGGACGAAATGTTTCAACTGCGGCCGAAAAAGATGAAAAAACTTTTTTTGAAAGTGCGAAAGAATGCACTGCCCGTATCATAGAACGTAAAATATTGAGCCAGGGCAAGAACTTGGTTGGAGTAATGCTGTTGGGATCCAAGAAAACCAAGAATAACATGGCAAGTCAGTACGAAGGTGCTTTTAGACACATTGAAGTGTTATCAGAATTGCAGACACCCACTTGGAAAATGATAAGAGCTCTACCAGAAAAGGTAAGCAAAACACTATACATAATTACTGTCAAGAGAAACAGCATTCATGAAAAGTCATATTATAATGTGGTTCTTAATAATGTTTTTATAATATTATGAAACTTTGGTAATCTGTCATGTTTTCACAATCATATCCTATTTGGATTTTCACAAACGCCACAAAAACATACCTCAATTCCTGCTATAAATCTATTTAAGTACTGTTAGTTTTTAAATCCGGATAGCTAAATGAAGCTGTTCCCTCTGTTAGAACACAAGCTTCATATCTATGAGTGTTTGTAACCCAATACTTAGTTTACAATGTTCTTCTCCACCAAGTATATAACAAACTGCACAGCAATGATTTTCCTGGTCTAAGTTATGGAAGGTAGTTTTATATTAAAGCATTTCTTCTTTGCTCTTACAGCCTTCAGAAAGCCGAGGAGACTGGTTTGATGCCCTCTTAGTAGCAGCCGACTATTATAAAAATTGTTACAGTGGAGTCAAGTTGGCAAGTAGGAAGATTGTGTTGATGACTAACTTCAAGAAGCCGCCATCTTATGATCCTGATAATGTTGAAGAGGTAATGTTTTTTTTTTTTGTAGCCATTTCTCTGGATTACATGAAGTTATGAAATTGATTAAGTTGATTAAATATGCTGTGGTTATATTATTGTTGAATTAGCAACAACATAGCTAATTCATTATTAAAATGTAGGTATCAAAAGATTCATTTTTATTAGGCCTTTACTGTCCCATTACTGGACAAAGACCTCCCCTGGTTCTTTCTAGAAGACACTCTTTTGAATGTTTTTAACTTTACAAAAATCTTCCAGGTTTTAAACGGATTCAAAGAAGAGGGCTATGAAGTTGATGTCATTGGTCCAGACATTTACTCCAAAGAATATGAAAATGACTCCACAGAATTAATAAAGCAATTTGTGGAAATCACTGAGGGTGTGACAGGTACACTGGAAAGTATCATGAAGTATGACTTACTTTTCCACAGAAAGAAGGTTGCCAATGCCATTCCATGGAATATAGACCTGAGCATTGGCCCAAATATAAAGATCCCAGTTTCATGCTTCAGCAGAATTAAAGATGAGCCTGCTGTTAAACATTGGCAGAAAGCTGTCAAAGACCCTGTTACATCTACATCCAGCACATCAGAAGCAGTTGTGAAAACAAGGGAATATGTCAACCAGGAAAGTGGTGTTACAGTTGAAGCATCTGAAAAACTCCAAGGCTACCAGTATGGACAGAAAATTATACCATTTTCTGACCTTGATAAAGTAATGCTTTATCAACCTGGAGAAAAGTGTTTGTCAGTCTATGGCTTTACTTCTGCTGATAACATTAAATGGCAAAACCTTAATGGAAATGGTTTGAACTATGTGTTTGGTAGGAAAGGTGACAAGAGAGCACAAAAAGCTGTGAGGTGCCTAGTAGAATGTCTTCATGAACTGAATCTTGTTGCTGTAGTACGGAAAGTACATTTCAATAACACGGCAGCCAAGATGTTTGCCCTAATGCCTGTGATTGATACAAATAATTATGTGTGTCTCTCATTGGTTGGTCTGTGTTACAAAGAGGATATAAAACAGATGTCATTCCCAGCAACTAACTTGAAAAAACATAGATGTACACAAGAACAAGTGGATGCTTTCAAGGAACTCATTAATGCTATGGACTTAACTAAAGCATATGATGACACATATGATGATACTGAAGCGTTCCCTGTAGCCGAGTGTGTGAGCCCCTCTGTACAATATGTACTGGACTGCATTGCATTCAGAGCTCTGAACCCAGGCAAACCTTTACCTAAACCAAGAGAGGAGATCATGACTCTTTTCAAAGTACCACCCCTGCTGGAAGAAAATGCAAGGAAGCCTATAGAGAAATTGAAGGAATTGTTTACACTGACTAAAGTAGAAGTGAAGAAGAGAAAAAATAAGAATGCTCCATTGGATATTGATCAATTCAAAATTCCAGTTGGAGATTTACAGTCAGATGATCCAGACATTCCAAATATTCCTAAAATTCATTTGCCAACTAAAGATGTTGTGGATGAAATTAAGACTATAAGCACCGTTAACCCTATTGAGGACTTCAAAGCCCTACAAAAGAGACAAAAACCTCTTTCAGAATTGGCCACAGAGATGATCAAGGCAATTGAGAGTTTGATTCACAATAACATTGATGGTAACTATGCTAAAGCAATAGATGCTATGAAACATCTAAGAACAGAATTTGTCAAAACTGATCCTACTGATTACAATGATTGGATAAAGAAATTGAAAGCTGAATTGGTAGATTGTGATAAAACTAATGTCATTGATTTGATGACAGAAAAGCAAGTGAGCTTCATACTCAAACATGAGAATAGTTTGAGCACCTATGAAGATGAACACAGCCATGAAGAAAGTCAGATGTATGAGAATGATACTATTCCTAATGCCACAGAATTGACTATCAGTACTGATGTTCAAAATATGTTTGATGATTAGTTTCTAATTTATTGTGATTTTCAAGATACAAGTACCTATTACAATTAATGTTATTGATGTATGTTAAGTCTCTACCTACTTTTGTGTTTTTTATTATTAAAAATAAATATTCTTGTACAAAAAGTTTACAAATGTCCATTGTATTCCTTTCCTTCAACTATGAAATAATAAAACAGAAATTAGTCCTGAATATTTAATAGTATTTCAATAAAATCTAAAATTCAAATTTGCACACAATAAATTCATGTAAATTTTGTCTTAATTAGTTCATACTTCATGGGGTAGGCCCATTGAGCAATCATTGCACACCCGTCGGACTGATTTTGTTTTGTGAGTGCAACAGCTCAAGGAATTCTTGAAGAGAGAGATCCTCCTGGCAGTCTGTGTCCAGGTCGTGCTCAAGTTGTGCCTCCATGGAGTTGGCCTCGGGACTAAGAACGATATTTTCATCCAAAACGACGTGATTAAGCCGCGACTTGAGGCTCTGAAGGATCTCTTCAAGTTCCAAACACTTGTTCCTTATGGACGTGCCGAGGTCCGACTGCGGATCTATATCATCTATTGTGGCGTTCTCAGAAAACGAGTTAGCTGGTGTCCGTGTCCTCGGAGGCTGTATCATACTAAATAGATTCTCTGGCAAACCGTTCCCATTTCTCGCTGCATCAGGAGATGACTCGGTAAACTCTGCGAGTATTTCGTCGATAATATCCTCAGCAGTTTGCCGCGGATCCACTACTTCCTCAGATAGATCAGCGCCGCTCTCGCTATTTATCATTTTATTATTCGAGTCCAGTTTCATGATTCGGTCGCTATGCTCCAAAATATCGATTCGCTATCAAAATAAATAATAAATACGAAAGAGACTTGTCCAACAAAGTCAGATGATTGTTATTTTTTTATAATGATTGGTTTTTGCTACCCTTGAATTCTGTGCCTTTTAGCCATTCCGGCCTTCAGTGTTACTAGTCTCAAGAGTTAAATAACTACTACATTATTAGCAAAGTTCTATCTTCACTAGAAATACAAATTAACAATAAAAAAATTAACGTTCACAGAATCGACGTTGAGGGAAGAACAGATCCAGGTATGCTTCGTTTCTCAATTTCTTTACTATTTCTTCGGACTTCATAATCTTCAGTGCAGCCTTGCAACTGTTGTGTGAGTGCATGAAGAAGCAGTCCCTTACCGACTAAAAAAATAAAAATGCGTTTATAATGTCATTTTAAATATACCATGCAAACTATTCTTAATTCTACTACTGTACGTGATCTAGTGGTCGCAAGTGGGAATGTTGAGCGTGTAGTCGTATGGTCCATGCGTGTTCGATTTACTTTTAAATTCTAGTAGGAGCTATATTTTCTGTGGTAGGAACCTTGCCAGCCAGCCAAATGTTTGCCCATTCAACTGTTTCCCTGATAGACATCGTTAATGTCATAAAGGAGGAAAGAGACAGATTGTGCGACCGTTGTTTTCTTATGGCAATTTTAAGAAAATTCCTTTTTTTATATTCTCTGTTGAAGCTACAATTATGATAGGTAGGTACCTAATTTAATAGCAGTAGGTTTGCTTGGACATCTAAAAGTAGGTACATCATCATCACCATCCTATTAATGTTCCCACTGCTGGGACGCAGGCGTCCACTCTGTAAGGAAGTGGGCCATAATCCACCACACGGGCCCAGTGCGGGTTGGTGGATGTCACATATCTTCAATTTTTTGGTTCTAGGACATTTACGGTTTCTTCACGATGTTTTTCTTCACCGTTTTGAGAGCAGTGGTGATGAAATAAATTACACAAAGTAATGCGCCTGGTTGGATTCGAACCCACGACCTACAACTCGAAAGTCGGGGCCGATACCACTGGGCCACCACTACTCACTTGTAAAAGTACAAATCAGATAAAATACAAAAGTAGTTTGTAATTAAATACCTTAAATTCTGCAAGTTTAGCACCTTGAAACTTGGCCAGGCAATGTGTAAATAATTTATTATAGTGTTTTCTGCACAGGGATATTCTATTTTCGAATTGCCAATAATCACCCTGTTGGGAGCAGGAACAACCGCAATATCCACATTCGTCTAAATTATATGGGACACAATTTATCTAAAATAAAACAGGACTCAGGATTAATGTTTTGGAAAATGTGTGTTTGATAACAGAAAATATTTATAATGGATGGGTGAATGGTTATTAACAATCTTGCAATTATGGGGAGCGCGCATGGACGCGCACGTTTGAAATGCCCCAGACAGACGGCTTCCGATAAAAAATGAAATTAAAAAAAAAACCCTGCTGCATAATAAACATGTTTCCATCTTTTCAGTTCGCTTTCTATGCAAACTGGTTTTTTTTTACCCGACTGCGCCAGAAGGAGGGATATGTTTTTATAGACATTTTTTGATGAAATTATTCTATAAACATTTGTCTATAGACATACCTACATTATTTTTATTATCTCCTTTTTGAAATGCTTTATTTTGATACGCCTACGCCCTATTTAATGACATCGGAAAAGAAAAAAATTGACGACCACATTAATGACACTCAAAATCCACCAATTTGGTTTCATCAAAATAGGTATGTACCCAGTCATTTCTCACATTTCAGCGAATCAAACGATAACTCACAAGCTAGTCCATCAAGGCATTATAGGCTACATACCAACGCGACAAACCTACATTCAAAAAAACATATACCACCTTCTGGCGCAGTCGGGTAACTAAATGATAAAATCTATGAATAATATTGTGACTGGTAATTAGTGTACGATACTTAAACACGTGAATGTGCTCACGATAACCAACAACTTTTAGGCTGGCAAATAGGGAACTTATGGCTCTAGGGAACAAATCTGAAAACGCAAAAAGAAATCAGCTGTTCATTACTTACATTTATGTTTGCTTAACGTACCTACTGGACAGCTGATATTTTTTCCGTGATTTCGGGTTTGCTCCCTTAATAAAAACGTTTGTTATCATGAGCACAATCACGTGTTTAAGTATCGTACACTAATTGCCAGTCACCCCATATAGTGAAAATGTTTCCTTACCGCGACAGGACACCTTAAAACCTTCTTCCCCGAAAAGGAATAAGCGAATTTCATTCGCCTTTTTTCATATGTAGGACAATAGTCGCAGGGTCTAAAACACCAAAAATTAATTTTGAATTATAATAATTAACAGTACTATACACAGCTTGGCCAGAACGGATTGAAACGGAACTAATCTTCCAGTTTCTGACAACGTTCTAAAATATTTGATGTAAACAAAGAATGCAGGTTTGTTAGATTTAACAATGTGTCATAAAACTAACGTAATAAGTGAAAAAAAAAAAACATTCAACGTGCTGGTAGCGAGACCACAGTGGCGACTTCCGGTTTTCTATTGTTTTTTGCCAAGCTGTAGTTAAGTTGGCAATATTTTTGGCGTTTTTGGTATGAGTCCTCCCACCCAGGGTGGGATTCCACGGTGATCCTTTAATAGCCCTTTACGTGCCAGGGTCACGGTTACCTGCGCATTAAACACACATAGTAAAATATTATGTAGATAAGATAAAGTTTAAAAATCTTACGCTGGATAGCTCAGAGAAGAAAAAATGCCCTTTCTCTTAGATGTGGAATTGAACGGAGCGCAATTTTGCTTGACTTTGCCTTTAAGAGGGAGCTCCTTTAGCGGGGGTTGATATTCATGTTTCGTTGGCCAACGTGGAGATTTGGCGCCTAGCCCATTTATGCTGTAAATCTAAAAATATGTAGGTAATTAAAGTTATAGCCATGGACTAAAAAATCACAGCTTATATTATATACTTAAAGGTTTTAAAAAACAAACGATCGACTCGAACGACATAGTTTTTAAAAACATATTTATAAGTAATAACGCAGATATTCTACAAGTCAACTTCTCCATAGTTGAAATTATCGATGCTTAGCGTTATATTTACTATACATACCCTATCAGTAACACGAGAAAATGCATTAATTTTTGGTTCATGTGAGCCAGGACCCAGATTTTCTCGTATTTCTCTTGCATGTCGTCGCATGAACGGACTCAAACCAGGGCCCTTGTTTGGTAAAACTTCCCGCGGTTGTCCGGATTGAAAACATATCCGTGGTTGAGGCTTTTTGGTGACTACATATTCAAAATCTGAAAGAAAAAAGCAATAGTAAAATATTTAACACTATTTTCATTTTCGTAGAGGTAATTAGTACTAATTAGTACAAGCAGAATAAACAGTTGATAACAGAATTTAAACTTCATCGGTATATGTGTAATATAATGCTAATTAAGCTTATATATTTTCCGTTTAAGTTATTAATATTTTTTTTCCACACTAAACTCCACCAGAAGTTAAATAAACAAAACGATTTAAAACTTTTACCGCCATAAAAGGCCTCTCCCATATTATTGGGGGCCAAATACCGTCGCGCGTACGGTCGCTGCATGTTGGTTTCCCGCCTGTACTAAAATAAACCTGCTTACGGACTAGAATCGCATTCGGTTCGCAAAGCTTTCGTGATTGCCGGGGACAATAAAAAAAATATGACAAACCCAACCATATTACGCTTTATTGAGGCGCACGCTCGGTGCCTTTGCTAGTATGTTCACGTCGAGTAATAATTTGGGACATTTCTCTTTTTTTATTATTTTCAAAACGTTGAATTTTGTGGATGCGTTTACAAACATAGAAACTCACATTCATAATAAACTAGACCCAGAACAACTACTTGTGGGTCATTTTAAATTTATATTTGTTCTGTGCGGGGATCAAACTCGCTGCGCTGTGCAGCAGTCAATCACTGTGTCTGTTTTGAACGCTAGAGTACCAATTATTTTGTGGTTTTGTGTTCATGCGTTTCTTTTAATGGAGTGTCAGTGGTTGACAATTGGAAATTTGGAAAATCATAATGACGCCATTGCTCTAGTAGATTAGGTGCCAAACTTGTCAAAACCAACAATTTTGAAATCAATGTTAGAGTATTCTGATACCATTGTAAAAATATAATTGTAGCCATGAGACCCAGTTTATTTTGATTTAAGACTACTATACGATCGTCGATCGTTTTGACGTCCTCTTACGAGTATGAGCTATTTAATTTTTAGGCAGGCGCTATTTTTTTTTAGTCGGCTGACTAATTGGACTGCTGCACGCTGCACTGCGTGTTGAGGGTTCTATTCTCGCGCGGAGCAAATATTTGTACGACTTACAAGTAGATGTTCCGGGTGTCCCGTTTGTGAATTTATATAGGCATCTTTTTTATTAACTTATAATATCATTGTTTATACGAGTATGTTTGCAAACACATCCATGCCACGATTGAAGAATTCTTAAGGTCTTCGCACATTATAACAACTCACCGGCGACTCGACTCTATGCTAGACATTGAAATTTAAGCCCTGTATCATATGTTCAAGGTTCAATTTCAAAAAATGATTATAAAGTACCTAGTGTACAACGAGTGGCCTACGCATCGTACACTAGAGGTCGTCCACGCAACGACCACACGTTGTCCACGTAACGACTATGCGTTTGCGACTGACGCGTGACGGGCAACCATTTGCCAGCCATTTCATAAGCAACACGACTTCTTTGGACAAAATTTAACCGAAAACTGAGGTTAGACGAGTTGTCTGTTGAATAACCCACTCGTTGGCACCGCGTTGGCCACTCCTTGACACCGCGTTGTCCACTAGTGACCATTGGGTGGATCAACTAGTTGACTACTCATCGAGAGTGTGAGTAGAGTTGCTGCCGCGTTGGCGTGGAGTTGTTATAATGTGCGAAGACCTTTAGGCCGCTTTCACATTAGGACGTTAGCAGCGCGACAGTAGCGCGGCAGAAGCACATTTCTTCACATTTTATATGAACACCCGCGCATAAGCAGCGTCTGTCGCGCGTCTGACGCGCGACTGTCGCCCAAATGTGAAAGCAGCGTTAATGTGACACAACGTTTTTATTAAATAAGTTAAGAAAAAAAAATGTTCAGTTTAAATAAAAAGTCTTGTCACCCCAAAAAATCAGCAATCGCTACGAGGGAATCATTTGTTTACGACATGAAACTGAAAGACATGGAAAAATGGCGAAGGTCGTGTCGATGCAAAAACATAGTTGAACATTTATTTATTACTTTATTATACGTTATTATCCTTCATACTTGTGACTTCGTTGGCCTACTTTTGTTAGTTTTACTTTGAGTATTATTTAATTCGGGCACGTTTTCACAATTCATGGGTTATTTGTCAGCAAAAAAAAATATTACTAAAAAATCCGCCCAAGTGCGAGCGGACTCACGCACGAAAGGTTCTGTACCAACTACCAATTATCCATTAAAACGGCAAAAAAAAAAAACATGTCTGTTTTATGTGCCCCCTTTTAATTATTTGTTTTATTCTGTTTTTAGTATTTTTATTATTATATCGACAACATAAACACATCGCCTGCGAATATTTCAACAGTCTAGTAGGTACTGTTACGGTTCATGAGATACAGCGTGGCGACAGACGGACAGACAGACGGGACAACAAAGTCTAAGCCCCTTCGTACACTAGGCGACGCAAGTCTCCGATACCTTACGACTTAAGTATCCAGGTGACTTTGGCAATATACCTAAATCCTTTGAGGTTCGTACAGCACGCGTCAGTGGATACCAAAGTCGTAAGGTATCGGAAACTCGCGTCGCCTAGTGTACGAAGGGCCTTAGTGTCGCCCGGACACGGGCCACGGGCCACTGGCCACAAACAACCACAAAACGCCGCTAGAAGCGGCCACAGAGCGCGACAGCCACTTGTGGTCGCCGGTGGTCGCCACTGACAGCCTCTTGTGGTCGCTAGCTGCTACTTTTTTAAACCAATGCATCACTGAGGTAAGGGAGAGAGGGGTGCGGAATCGCGCGAGTAGCGGCGTTGAGTGGCCGCTACGGGCTACAATAAGCAAGCGGCGGTGATTGTAGCGTGTGTCGGCCACCGGCGTTGACCGTGTGCGGAGAGTCCATATAAAATGTATGAAAACTACAAGAAATAAGCCGATGGCGGCGTTTTGTGGTTCTGGCCAGTGGCCCGTGTGCGAGAACCCTTAGTAAAACCTACGTATTAAGCACCCTATTTATCTTTTGGGTACGGAAACTTGAAACATTTTTTTTGCTAAATTAATCATACCTAATGTGATATCCCATGACATCTTGCTGCTTCAAAATAGGTATCCAAAAGCGATTACATAAAAAATATCCCAAGTTCCACAATAACTAAAAACCTGGAAATATACAAAGTAATGAGCTGTGGGAAAAGGCAAGTGCGAACAATTATGTTGGGAAAATTGAGTTATGAATGACGAGCCAAGCTTGTTATTATGGCCGATAATAGGTTCATGCTCCGTCACAGTCACGCGATTTCATGCACGATAGAATTGTGGGATTACGCTAACTTATCGACTAAGAGCGAAAATCGGCCGATAACTAACAGGCCTTTTTGGAATGAGCTCTCCCGCCGTTTTTGTAAAGTGTTAGCTAGTTAGAGTCCTCGTCCACAGAGTCCTTCAAAAACCCTTTAAAAGTCCCGCGACCCAAGCAGGCTTTGGCCCTCTAAGGGAGGCCCCGTCATAAGTTCTCCCGCCCTAGCGTTTATTATCTACATGTAGGGATAATTAAAATAATAACCTGTAACTTTAAAATCAGCAGCTAAAAAATTAAAAACTGGAATCGACAGCTGTTGCGTTGATTAGTTGATTATAATGTCATTTTCATTTTTTTTTTCTATAGACTGCCAATTTTGTATTCACTTCATAAATAGTTTTAAATAAATTACGACGTTAGGTAATGAAACTTTTTTTAAGTAACATTATCCAATAAAAATTAAAAAATAGGTAATTCAAAGAAGTATGTAACTTCTATAAATAAAAAAAAAACTTAAATGCATTATGAGATCGATTTTTCGACAAAGGCTATTTAAAGCTGTTTTCCAGACAAAAAAAAACCCGCACATAAAACGTGTGAACGCACAACCTGAAGGGTTCCGTCCGTATCCTGGGTGAATCTATACATATTATAAATAAAATTGGAATATTACATACACCAAACGATACATACACCAAAATAACAATAATTTTTGTATGTCTGTCTGTTTGTTATGGCTCATCTCTGAAATGGCTGGGCCGATTTTGACGGGACTTCTATTGGCAGGTAACTGATATAAGCAGTAACTCACTTAGTTTTATTTTGGAAAAAAAAACTTTTTTTAAATAAAAAAAAAAAAACATTGTTGAGTTCCGACATCCACGCGAACGAAGTCGCGGACACAGCTATTAGGTAATAAAAAACAAACTTAGGTATGTACAGACGCCAGCAGGTCAACCTACCCGAATCTGTCAGATTTTACCAATCAACATTAACCTTCTACTCTTGTGATAAGGTTGAAATTCCATTAAAGAAATCTGACAGGTTGTGGTAGCTTGATGTGCTGGCGTCTGTACATTTAAAATTGACAAATAAATAAATAATATTAATAATACTCCACAACTATCACACAACGCCATCTAGTCCAAGCTAAATAGAGCTTGTGTTATGGGTACTAGACAACTAATATACAGACTTACCTTTAAGTATATTTCTAAATACATACATTATTATTGATAAATTACACCCAGACACAGAACAAATGATCATGCTCATCACACAAACATTTGTCCTGGGTGGGAATCGAACATTGCATAGCAGTCAGGCTCACTAACCACTAAACCAACAGGCCAGTCAAATATCTCACAAAGACAGTAGGTACATAAAATATAGCTAAACTAAGGAACAGACAGACAGACGACAGACATAGCGAAACTTTAAGGGTTCCTAGTTTACTCTATTACTTAATTACCCTATTTAAACTTTTAAAATGAATAAATATAATATGCTCTTTAAATATTACATCGGTTCACCAAAGATCATTGCTTCCAAATTCCAAGTCGCGTAAAGGCAAGAAATACCTGATGTTCTACAAGAGGGGAATTTTGTCGCACAACACCATGGTCGCCATAATTGTGTCACACCCATGCTCTAGGTCTATGGAATACCGCCATTTTCGATTTTTCGCGCGCATTTGACATTTTGACGTAAGTTGACTGACGTCACATGCTATGCCCACAGCGTTTATTGTTGACTTGTTGTTGTTAATGAAACTTTTTTTCTTTGAATAGCTGTCTACAACATGGAAAAAGCTCGAAAACCGGTTTACAAGTATTGTATTGTGCCTAATTGTAAAAATACTATTAGAAGTACACCTGATAAAGTGTTTTTTCCTGTCCCAAGAACTGAGAAATTACGTAAACAATGGTGTGAGGTTATGAGAAGAGATGAAGTATCTCCCACAACTTGTTTGCACTGTTGTGAAGATCATTTTAATGTTAGTATGCCTACCTATTTCATTTGGATAGCTTAATGTGATTTCAGTTACTCTAACGTGAGATTTGTACCTATTTAATTTTCAATTGTACACGAGCTGTAGACACCTGTGTGGTACCTATCTATTTAATTAAGACATTGTACAAAACAAAACAAATTATTGTGACATTTTTTTGTTTATATATATTTAAGAATAAAAAACAAAACATTGCAGTTCTGTTACTGTTCTCTGTGAGCGCGAATTGAGTGATCATTTCAAGTAGGTACTTACTTTGTTATCTTGGGTGATTCTTTTTTATCACTTGTTGCATTTTTATTTTCAGCTAAATGAGGATGCAGAAAATTATATTCAATACAAAATAATGAAAGATGAAGGGGTTAAAGTTACTCTACGCTTGAAGCAAGGTGTCAAGCCTCACAAATTTCAATGCCAAAAAAGAAATGTACCACCACCAGATGAGAAGATGGATGCTGCTAAGAGACAAAAATTGACTCAGATAGAAGAAGATCCTCCAGAGACTGTTTTCATTAAATGTGAAGTTGTAGAAAGCTCACAGTCCCAAGAAATTAATGATTTTGAAGCAGAAATTAGTAGTTCACACATTCAAGTCTTCAAACACAAATTAAATAGTAACAATGAGGAGTCTGTTGTCATAAAAAGTGAAGTTTTAGACGAAACTGAATCACAACATACCAATAACTATGAAGTGGGACCTATTACTTCTCATGATAAAGACAAATTATATACAAACAACACAAACTCTGTTGTCGTAAAATGTGAAGTTTTAGAAGAATCTGAATCACTACAAACAAATGATTATGAAGCGGGACTCATTACTTCTAATTCTGAAGTTGATAGAAAAGTCTCCGTTGTCATAAAATGTGAACATTTGGAAAACTCTGAACCACAGGAACAAACAAATGATTCTGAAGCAGAACGAAATACTTCCCTTATTGATGTTAATGACAAAGATAAATTACATAGCGAAATTGACATAAAATGTGAACTATATGACTATGAAGAGGCACCCGGAACTTCTCATATTGTGAGTGATAATAAAGAAAAATTATACAAAACAAGAGCTGTGCAAGTAAATCTTAGGAAAAAGTATAGAAGTAAAGGTGTTAATGTAAATTTTGATGAAACAAGAACATTAGATGCACTTCCTCTTTTATCTAAAAATACTGCAACATCCACTCTGGACAGTGAAACACAAAGTTGTTCATCTGAAGATTGTGCTCAAGAAGATTCAGAGAAAGAAAAACAGTTTAAAAATCGAATGCTCAGCTCCATGCTAGCTGCTATAGAAAAAGAACCTAAAATGTTAATAGGAATAGATAAAGAATCATATTACTTAATCAAATTATTGAGTGAAAAAATCCCACTTCCAACTATAAATATACTAATAACACTAAAGAAAATGAAATTAAATGAGCCATTCAGTATGTTAGCAATGGAATTTGGATATCCAGAGAAAGAGATCTGTAGAATATTCACTAACAGTATGCCTCTTATTGCAGCAAGCGTTAAAGAATTTATAGCACGGCCAACATCATCACAGGTTCACTTAAAATTACCTATGCCGTTGAGGTACCAGTTTGAAAATGTAATATCTATTATTAATTGCCTGGAAATTGAGATTGAGAAACCATCATATGAAATATATCAATCACTGACTTGGTCCGACTACAAGAGATATAGCACTTTAAAATATTTTATATCAAGTGCAGTTGATGGGTTGATTAATTTTGTTTCTGAGGGATATAGTGGTAAAGCTACAGATACAATGATAGTGGAACATTGTGGGTATTTAGATAATTTGCCTTCTAGCACAGCAGTGATGGCCGACAATGGGTTTAAAGACTTGCCAAGTTTGTTAGAAGCCAAAAAATGTATTGTTCTATGGCCACCTTCAGTTCCCAAGTCCAGCACAAAAGATGGAGTGAAACAATCAAGACAGAAAGCGGCAGTAAAGGAACATGTTGAAAGGGTAATAAATAGGTTAAAAGAATTTCACATGCTGCTTCCTCATGCTTGTATAGAACATAATATAGTTTCAGTCATGAATGAAGTAGTTATAGTAGCTTGTGGTATAATTAATATGCAAAATGTTTTAATAAAAAAATGAATTATAATAATTATTCATGTTTGATTTATTTTATTAAAATTATGAATAGGTAAATAACTATTTTAGAACTGTTGCATTAACAGCATAAGTTATATAAAATGTATTCCAATTCATCTGATCAAAATGATTTGCTTAGATGAATTAATTGATTTTCAGTTTTCTCTACTAATTATTATAATAATAATTTGTTTTTTTTGTTTTTAAAACGTAGCCCAACACTAGTAATTTCTCTTGTATCGTGGCTGCGTTTACAAACATGAACAAACGCCCAGACCCGGAAAAAATATTTGTAGATTTAACAAATATTTTCTCCGTGCGGGAATCGAACCCGTGCGACACGCAGCGCAGCGCACGCAGCAATCCATTTTCTCAGCCACTGCGCTAATATCATGCCATTCTCGGAAAGCCCCAAAATAATAATTGGGCAACGCAAAAACAATTTCTGTATTGCTATTGTAAAATGTATTTTTATATACATTTTCACAAAATAAAAGTATGTGATGATATACTAGGTCCCGGTAGTACTGTTCGATGGCAGCGCTCATGGTGGCGAATAGAAGTGCCGTCAGTTGCCTCAGACTACATTCAGCTTTGTCAACTGACAAAAACGCGCTTATCTCAGGAACTTCTGATTCGAATTGAATAATTCTTTTTGTGTTAGATAGTCCCTTTATCGAGGAAGGCTATAGCCTATTTAGCACTAGGCTATGACCAAAAGGCAGCAATAAAAAATGTTGTCAAATCGGGAAAATCTTATTTTGAGCTTGCATTGCGTGCACTGCGTAAACGGTTTACATTACGCAAAAATGAAAAAGGTGCATTGTGGTGAAATTTCCGAAATCTAACTTAGATGCAGCTTTTCTATGTGAGAGCTGATGGAGCGAATGTTTTGATCATTTTTATACTTAAAACTAGCTGACCCGGCGAACTCCGTACCGCCTGAGCAACGATTAAAAAAAAACCTTTTAAACCTTCCCTGGACTTTCCAAAATAGATAATTCAAAACCAAAATCAGCTCAATCGGCCCAACCGTTCTCGAGTTATAATCAGACTAGAAGATAGATAGAAGATAGATTTAAACTTGTTATTACCGCAATTCATATTTTGATAAAGTTACAAAAATTGAATAAAAATTGGTTAAAAAAATTGAATTTCGCGGGCTAGTTGGAGCATCCCCCTTAACCATAACTAAATCCCGCTCACAGAACTTTATATACCCCATAGTCTAAAAAAATATATATTATTAAACCATGATATACCCTATCCTAATTCATCAGGTGTACCGTGTATTTTTTTAGCTTTGTATGAAGTGAAAAAAATAAAATGACTTTTGGTAGTAATTAAATAATCACTGGTAACATCGAAATCTGTCAAATTAAGGTATTTGCGTTCTAGTAGCCCGTGAAATTCAAATTTTCTTATAGTTTTTGCAATTTGCCAATTTACCACTCACATTTAACCATTTTATGTATATAAACTTCATAATAATTATTTGGAACTTAATATTATTTTACGGCAAAGGGTAACGCATAATTCTACCATTTTTGTCTTTTACCTTACATTGGCAACATTTATGAGTTTTTTTTGGGGTGGTTTAATGGCCCAGAAGCCGTAACAAAAATAAATAGTAATAAAAAAAATATTACCATAGACACTTTGGCAGGCAGAATTTCACAAACACCAAAAAAATTACATTGTGTCGATTGTGTCGAAAATGCCTAGAATTATTGTTTGTTGAGACCGTTGAGACAATAACATTACACGTGAAAAGTCGCTTTAGATGTGAGTTAATCTGTTGGTGCGTTTATTTTTAGTTGGTGTCGAAGGCTGAAGGTAAATATAATTTAATTCTTGTGGACGACAAAGTATCATATTACTCGTGTGAAGTAATTTTTACTCTCGATATTATGTCATAGCTGGTAATAGATAGATTTACGTAAAATCGGCATCAGAACGAGGTAATGTATACAACGGCAACGGTAGTATTGTAAATAAAGCGGTTTTAGTATTCAAAATTCTGCTCTGCTTTTCTGTTTATTTATTTGAAGACCAGGGTAATATTTTTTACAGGCAGACCAAATGCTTCGACCCTCAAAGAAAATTACTGTATTTCTCATGAAACTTGTCTCATTGGCGCACCTACTCGTTATTGGGACCATTTTACGATTTGTATTATTTTAATTCGTGTTATTATTCTGCTGAAACAGCAATAGGCTATTTCAGCAGAATAATGTTATTGCTTAGTGACCTTCTTCCCAGGCATACACACTATAGCAAATTTCGGTCAGTGGGTAGCCTTTCTTCTTTCCATACTTTTACTTTTCAGGCAAACTACAAAGTAAAAAGCAATCAAGGGATATTTTTTTAACCTTTCAAAAGTAATAATTTATGCCTTCTCTAGTCTATTTTATCCTGAGTTCACATAATAGGTGAATATACACTTACGGAAAATGCAGTTTTCCATTAGTTAAAAAAATATATAATTTGCAATTATAACAGAAGATGCTATCATCCTGACATGGATGCAAGAAATAAACTACTATTTATTGGGAAAGCATATGGTTTAATTAACATCACTACAACTAATATAAACTGAGCAGCAGGTGAAACCGTGGCTACAGCTAGTTGCTTTATGATTCTTTTATTTTATTCTTAATTTTCATAAGCTATGGTGACACTGTTAGAAAAAAAGTAGAAAATATATTATGTTGATTTCTCATAAAAACATGTGCACAATAAATTACTTCTTGTGTATTAACTTTTATTAAGAGGTCTAGCAATTATTTATTTGATAAGCAGTAAATAAATTTTATTAAAATGACATAAAAAATAAAGATTGCCAAAATAGGTCCAGCAGTCTAGGTGTGATAAACAAACTCATTTTCGCAGTATAACACTGGTGCTTTTGCTTTTATTAAGCATCGATTTTTCGGGACGGTGTGACTGCATCCTGCATCTAAGCCTGGATTTTAGTCTGGTGGATATCATGGATTTCCGCAAAGTTACTCCTGAATCTATTAAAATAGATTTTAAAGTTTTGTTATAAAAAGTAATTTTGATCATATTATCGTACCTGTGATCCCTGAAGGGTAAGGCAGAGGTATAACACTTAACTAGAACTACACAGACATTGCCAGTTATATTCAAGTACCATTTCTGTGTTCCAATGATCCTAATGCAATTAAATGGCTTTAATAAAATCCAGACAATATGGCTACCACTAACAAATTCCTTATGGAAGAATGACCGAGGTAGCCATTTTATAATGTATTATGCTTATTAAAAACAGAATCTCTTGTTGCAGCACAATGCCGTCAAAGTTCCTTGTACCCATAGCCTTGGGGCTGTCATTGGTGACAGTCAGTGCGTTTGTAGTGTACTACGTGTTCAAAAAGGATGAGGAAGAAGAAAAAGCAGTGAAGACTTCACGATTGAATGTCATTGAAGTGCCTATACCAAGGAATATAGTACCAGCTCTGATTGGTGAGTTCGATTTTTATTTTTTTTTACTTTGCACCATGACTGTAATCCTTGAGGAGCCCGTGGCTAAATAATAACAGCCTCAAAGGCCGATCTTCTGGGTTAATCTGCGCTTGCAGAGGTTGGTCTGTGGATGCATGACCATCTGTCATAGCGAGTTTCCGCCGTGCCTCGGAAAGCACGTAAAGCCGTTGGTACCGCCTGTCATTTGTAGAGCTTTGACAGTCGTTACTTTTAGCGTAGCGTAGCGTTTTTAGTACTTTTAAGTATTCTGTGCTTTTAGTCAGAAGCTCGTAAGTCCGACAACCAGTCTTGTCATGGGGTATCGTATTACGCAGTTACTGGGTTGTGGACGTCCGATAGACAGTCGCTCCATGTAAAATACTGATATTCAGCCAGCTTATTCAGCATCTGGTTCGAAATTAAATAATAGAATTGTCTGAAATGAAATGGAACATGTAACATCGAATTTCGGCGAGTTCGAACATCGACTTTCTTGCCCAGCAGTAGGCCTATGGGGGATTTGTAATAGAATGATAATGAAATGATTTTTTTCTGACTTGAAATTTCTGCCAGAAGACCCAAATTATCCATCACTTGGTTTATTTTAGACATTAGATCATACATGACTCATGCAACCAATTAATATCATTGCATGCAACGGTTAAAGAGTTTACTGTGTTATCTAAATTATTAGTCATTTCTTTTAATAATGAAATCATCTTATAAACTATCCTGGTGGCCCAAACATTTCCTTATCACCATCAAAATATTCGTTGTAAACTTATTAAATAGTTATTCTCACTTCCGTATTAGGCGATAAGCCACCCCATTTTGCGATGCTAGTATCATCAAATGAGTCCTCCCGCCCTGAGTAGAGCGAACTGGCAGATTCGTATTGACTAAATATCCATCTTGTTTCTTCCAACTTTAAGAGACGTTTGTGATCTAGGACGACTGTGTCCTTATGAAGACGGTCCCGCCGCGGTATGGGCATGTTACCGCATAATGAGGTACCCTGGGTACCCAGGATTACCCCTGACTTCTTTAATCTCATTGTGTGGTCTATTCTATTTATGAGATCGATTTAATGTAAATTTTGCTGTAATGTATAGCTTTGAAACCCGAAAAAAATCGTCAGAACAGTAAAATGCGAGCAAAAAATTATTTATTAAATTCATTCCAATATAAATGTCATGTTTTAGTCATGAGTCGATGTCACATCCGCTCTCAATCGCTTATATACTTTCTCCATCTCATTCGCACTTAGCCAAACCTCATTGGCCTAACATTAAAATAAACAAAAGACGGGCGATGGGGCGGCGTGCGCGCAGGTACCAAATATGCATATCACCACGGTCTCGTGACCCGGGCCGTTGCACCCCCATAATTTTTAAATGTGGTAATTTCCTAGCATTTCATTTTAAACAAACGACTTGCCCGCGACTTCGCGACCCGTCACGATGCTTACTATCGCGCCCGCGTCCAAATTACTAGACAAAAATTTATTCAAGAATAATGTAGCTTTAGCTTCCTACAAAATATAAAATAATATTATAGTTACACAAAATTCAATATAAAATTATCAATGTTTTTATTTGTAAATGGTTCGCTGAAAACCAAGAGTCTAGAAACAAGACTTGGTTGTAGGGTAAAAAAAATCTGGGCATTAGCACTGCCTAACTATTGGTACTAGTTACCATAGCACAATTATATATATGTCTTAAATAGAGCTCTTAGGACCTCGGGAACATAAAATCGGGATAAAAACTATCTGTGTATCAATTTTCAACTAAATCCGTTCAGTAGTTTTGGCGTGAAAGCCTAACATGCACATAATATATTCACAAACATTCACATTTATAATATTAGTGAGATTACAAACAATATTATTGTACGGCTAGCATGCGCTCAAATTTAAAATAGATTCGTGAATGAAACGTATCTTGAATATTGTATTAGCGTATCTGTTGGCCCGAATGTCGAGCCAAATCATTCAGAAAACTCGTTATTCAACTGGAGAGATTATCTATGGCTAATAATATACAAATGAAGTTATCCAAATGTGTGTTTTCATAAATATATATGAAACATGACGTCTGGCCCAGACACTCCTTTGAGAAACAAGACAAAACCTAGCCTTTTCCCATCTATATTGGGGTCGGCTTCCAGTCAAACCATCCATCATCAAGTGAGTCCTCCTACCGAGGGTAGAGCGGAAGGGACTCAGACTCGTACTGACTAAAATCAACGAAGTTCTTTCCGTAGCCCTGAACGTTCCAGGGTTACGGTTACCTGATGAGACAGTTCCGCGACCTAAAGTCCCTATAATATTAATTAAAGCATCAGAAATCCGCACTTGGAGTCTGCCAAATGAGAAAAACTTCATTCTTCGCTCCAAGTAGATGTTCTCACTGGAGGTCACACTTCCTGCATCAAAATAATCTGATTATAGTGGAGCTGATTGCAGAAAAAAAAAACAAATATATCCATACAAAAATCCATACACAAGGCTAGTTTTTGGCAATAAAATGTTGTAATACACAGCTCATTAATTAAGACATAAAAGTTGATTTAATAGGCATCATAAGGACACGATAATTATTATAAATTATCCATAATAATTTACAACGGCTATAAAATTGAGCTAAATAGCCTATAAATATTTTGAAGTAAACGACCACGTGCCACTGGAGCGTGCATCCTTTAACACTAAAAATAAATGTCCCACAAACACAATTTTCGGTAAAATGTGTTTGAGACTTGGAAAAGTCAGTCTACCGCCTTACTACAAAAAAATAAACAACTGTTGAACACTTGTCTAAAAAATGTCATATTATGACGTTGAAATAAGGTCCGTTTTGCAGTCACACTTTTTTTAGTCAAGTGTTCAACAAATGTTTAAGTTTTTGCAGTAAGGCTGTTTGAATTCAAAAACCCGTGATCATCATCTTCTCTTGAAGCTGGTGGCTAAATAATAACAGCTATACTGGTCACTGGTCAGTCTTCAATCTGAAGCAGTAGTTGCCGAGTTTGGGTGGGAGTTTCCTCTGTGTTCTGTGTCTTGAAAGCACGTTATGCTATTAGTCTTGGCTGTCATTTGTAGATCTTTGACAGTCGATACAGATTTCTTTTGCGTTCTCTCAGACAACCTTTAGATATACTTAATAAACACATCACCCTCCTTTGCGTCGCGCAGTCGGGTAAAAAAGTAAAAAGGAGGGTAGTCAGTAATGCACAACAATGTCAATGAACAAATATTAATTTAAAAAAAAGTTGTGATTTCACACCTTATTTTTATTTAATAAAGCTTTGAAAATAATTTTATACAGATGGACACTATAGGTATTTACTGCTCATCTGCGGTCTTTTACTTCACTTCCATTCCTGCTTTATTGGTTTCAATGAAGCAGGTCATTTTTCAGAAAGCACCATCTCCTTCTTAGTCCTATGGATATTGTTATTCACTCATCCGATTTTATCCTCGGCTGCAGTCGATGACTCAATTTTGCGCAATGACCGTGCCATCTCTTATAACGTACTAATGTACAGCAAATGCATTACATCACCTTTAAATTATTTTCTCAGCTTAAGATTGCAAAAACTCTATTTTTGCTTTACGATCTCTGCTGTTAGGCGTTCTTAGCCACATTTTCGGGACGCCAATAACGAGCCGATTAAATGCTTCGCATCGGCTTCATTGTTCATGTCTGCAGACGAACTTACGATAGATGGAGCAGAGCCTGTAGCCAAACGGCAAGCGACACTCATTAACGTTCAGCATTCGCTAATAAATGTTCAACTTATACCCCTTCGCATAAAGTTGAAAATCTAGTAAAGACTGCTGAGCGATAGCGAACGAAACAAATGAAAACGATCAGTAATCTTTGATAGATTTTCAACTTTATGCAATGGGGTATAAGTTGAAAATTTATTAGCGACTGCTGAACGTTAGTGAATGTCGCTTTCCATTTGGCTATAGGGCCAGACATAGAGAAGACATGTGCTAGAGTGGAGGTCGTCCTGCGGCAAGATGGATCGATGATTCGAAAAATGTGGCTGACAGCGGACGGATGCGGACTGGCCAGAACCGGGAGGTTTGGCGGTTTTTGAGGAAGGTCTACGTTCAGCAGTGGACGGCGAATGCTACTTAATCGTATTTACTTCTGCAACCCGAAATAATATGTGCGAGCAAAACTCTTGAAGCTCAGTAAAATCATTCAATGCACAGTTGACCTTTTAATGCCCACCTTTTGTAGTTTTGTGTCGCTAACTTTCGCGGTTTTTCATTTTCCTGTTCCAAAACTAACAGTTCCAAGGGCAGACTATGTTGCGTCACAAAATCGTCGAGCAGACATGTCGCAGACACTAAACTAAGTTAGGTTTCTAGGATTATTGAGGCTTCCTACTTAGTTACTTGTTACATAATCATGGCTTGTAATCAGTTTTCACGGCTACTAAATAAAAGTCTTCGTTACAGAAGACGTAGTGTGAAGGTTATGTGCGACACACATGTGTAAGTACATTCAACTGGGTCTAATGGGCCCAAATCTCTAAGTTAAACTTAGTAGCTGTCGCGGTTCAATCAAAAATGATCTTTAATGACCAACTAAAAAGGGATATCCACCTTCTTGTAAAGGTTAAAGAAACTAGAAAAATAATTGTTGAAATGAAACCGCGATTTTAATAGTTGCGTAAATGCATCCTTTTTTAGTAGTAATAAACACTAATTAAGTCCCAGACACAGTCTGCCCAAATAGAAAATAAAACGTTGCTTCACACTAGGAATAATTTAGTAACATTTGCAATTTGAATTGGACTGCCATGATTGCTATTGCTAGAGGGATGGTGGTCAAGGATGATGGTGGTCGGCCCTTTTGGGAGTTCGGCGCCAAACCAATGTTCCGTCGCTGCGCAGGAGTTTCAGTTCCTTCTGAGTGTAATTGTTTTTAGGCATCATCTTTGCCTCTGAGGTAAATTGATGCGAATTGATGATTTTTTTTTGTCGGCAAAAATCCAACCCGGAACAACTACCCGTAAGTCATACAGATATTTTTTCCATGCAGAAATCAAATCCGCGAAACCCAGTATAATATAACAGTCGCGTCGTCAGAGGCGGCCTTAACCATTGCGAGGCCCCGGGCGGCAAGTCTTTGCGAGGCCCCTTGCTCTTCATAAAAAGTATGTGGTGCGAAAGTTAGTTTGGTTGTCATGTTTGAAGATAAATGCTGAAGTTATTATGTACAATAAAATAAATGTAATTTGTGTTTTAAAACAATCTACAGGAACTTTGAACATCTGTGTTTGCGTAAAATGGAGTAGCGTTAACCGCGGGCTTGTTTTTCGTTAGACCGTCTCGCAGAGCAGAGCATTGGCGCACAATTCCAGCCATGTCTTCCACCGAGTCGGAGTTTGTTTTAAACGAACCAGAATTTGAATTTATAAGGATGGTCTCTTAAGTTTTGATAGTTCATATGAAAGAAACCTTTCTCAGATCTACGCCCAGTAAGTGGATGGATCCAATATTTTCGAAATTTGCGTTTACGTCTTCTTTTCTATTTTTTATTATCAGAGCAGCAACTCGACTGCTACCTTGAAATCCATTTTCAAACTTCAGGTGTGTGCGTCTCAAGCGGTTTCGCGGTGATAGCGATTAATCGACCTGACTTACGAGTTGTAGTTCACGGAATCGAACCCAGCCCAGATTACTTAGTGTATTTATTTTATCACCATTGCTCTAAAAACGATGAAGGAAAACATCGTCAGGCAACCGGCATGACCTCAAACCAAAATTTTTAATACATGTGACATCACCAACCCGCACGGGGCCCGCGCGATGGTTTATGGACCCCTCTTACAGAAAGGAAGCCTGTGTCCCAGTAGTGGAAACATTATAGGCTGATGGAGATGAAGAGTGAATATAAATACCTCAGTAGTCCGAATAGTCCCTGAGATAAACCCTCCCAATTTTTTTTCATTTTTTCGAAAAAAGTCACAAAGTTCTAAGACATCCCAACTCTGATGCTTTGCCTCTTCCACACTTGTTTTTGATGATAGCGCCAGAGTTACTCAAGTATTGTCTTAAATATTGCAAGAAATTGCAAAGTTCGAAAAAAATATAAATTTTGAAAAGCTCAACCCTAAAACTACTGGGTCTACAGATATAAATCGGTTCTCATATTGTAGCAAAAGGCATCTTTGAAACCGTTCTGAGAAGTTGTTATCAACAACTAGTCCTTTCCAGTCATAAAATTATCAAAAAAAGAACGAAATTTTCGAGGTTTTTTTTAATGTTTTGACAAAGTAGCGTTCGGTGTTTGAGGTCTCAAACTTTGATTTTTCATTAGGCCCAGTGGCGTAGCTAGGCGGGGGGGGGGGGGGTTTTTTTTTTATCGTGGTAAAATCATCAAATGAGTCCTCCAACCCCGGGCAGGGCGGGAGGGACTGTCAGACTTCTACTGACTAAAATCCACGGTGTTGGTGTATCCAGGCTTTGGCCCTCTGAGAGGGGGGCCCCGTCATTATGCTGACGCTCTTTGAGGCGCGCGTGGGACACAACGCGCCGTCGACCCGGGCATGGTCCTTGGTCGGGCAGCGAGTTGCCCTTTACTCGCTGCCCGCATGCCCGCGCCTACGGTGGCCGGAGATCATCAAGCGACCTACTACTACCACTGCGGCTGGGGCGGAGGGAGGACGCTGTCCTCTCTCGCTCGCGGCCCGCCTCCTCCTTCACGAGCATTACTGCCTCGCAGAAGGAGCTGACCGCTTCCCACTCCGTCTCGCCCCGCAGCATGGCCGCAACCAATGCCTGGCGCGAGAGGTCTCCGCCTATCGCAGCCGTGAGGACACGTCGGTGCTCCGCCCAAGCTGGGCAGTCTTGCACCGTATGCTCCACCGTATCCTCCGGGCGATCTTCGCAGTGGTGACACCCAGGCGTCTCCTCCTTTCGCATCAGACACAGGTACCTCCCGAAACTTCCGTGTCCGGTGAGGACCTGCGTCAAGCGGTAGGTCAGGACGCCATGACTTCTCTCCAGCCACTCCTCAAAGAGGGGTCTTACCGCCGCAATTGCGGCGTGCCCGGTGGGGGGGGGGGGGGGGGCTTAGCCGACCCTAGCTAACCTTGCACATGAAAGGGGCCTCGCGCTTAGAGATTTAATAAAATAAAATTGACAACGGCATTCTCAACTTTGTTTCCACTCAGTAAAGCAGTATAATTTAACTTCTACTACTATTTCTAACTGAGAATTGATAGAGCTAAAGCTTGATGGCGCCGACGATCATATTTATTACTTGGTTACTTTTTATTACTAACTGTGAACAGAAAGAGGCAAAGGGGCCTCGCAAAGCGGCCTTATCATCAATTATCAAAAAAATAGAGGCCTCGCACGCGGTGACCCATAAACGGGCTTAAAAAAAATTCACAAAACCCGCGCGATATTTTCATTCTCCATCGAAGAAAAGGGCCTCACAGATGCGTTGCGCCCTCCAAGCTTCGGTCTCGCTACGTCACCGATTGGGCCAACATCAAAAAAAAACTGGACTACCGGATTTAATCTAAACTAGCTGTACGTTCAGACGACAAAATTATTGTACTGGTACTAAATAAATATTTACAAAATTAACCAACTCCGAGAAGATAATTAAAAAAAAAATTGATGCCGTTATGATTGTTATGTTACTGAGTAGCCTAACTACTAGTTAAGGCTATAACATAATTAATAAATCAAAATCAAAAGTGTTTAATGAAAAATTAGTAGTTTTTTCTTTAGCTTGGTTTGTTGCGCGAGGCCCCCTGCAAGCGCGAGGCCCCGGGCGAGTGCCCGGTTCGCCCGCCCCTAAGGCCGCCACTGCGCGTCGTATATCATTGTTCCAAATATTAAAAAAAAACTAGCAATTGCCAGCGGCTTCACCCACCACAAGTCGAAAATTAGCCCACGGGAACATAAAATCGGGATAAAAACTATCCTATATGTTAATCCAGGTTATAAACTATCTGTGTACCAAATTTGAGCCAAATCCGTTCAGTGGTTTTTGCGTGAAAGAGTAACAAACATACATACCTACATACACACATACATCCTCACAATCTTTCGCATTTATGATATTAGGGATTGCATTGTTAGTATTGGCAGCCCATGCATTTTGAACTCATCAACAATGTCAGTTTTAATGCAGATATGACAGCGATAAATACTAGTAAATAGACATGTTTGAAGTACGAGTAAATAGTGCAACAGCTGTCTCGCATGATATATTCTGCGCTAAATTTAACATAATGTATGACGAATGCAAATGCACATCTATATCTTTACTATCCTAACTTTAAATGCGAAAGTGAGCGTATAAGACAAAAACTATAACTCTTACGCCTATTTTTGAACCGATTTTGCTGAATTTACAGCGATAGATGCGACCTTTTTTTATCGTGTTAAAATCATCAAATGAGTCCTCTCACCTAGGCAAGACGTGAGGGACTGTCAGACTTAAACTGACTAAAATCGATGGTGATCCTTCAATAGACCTTATCATTCCAGGGTCGCGACTAAGACAGTCCCGCGACATAGATGGGACCCTCGAGACGGTTATGGACTACTTTTGGCACAAGTATTTTAAAGACCAAATAAATTCCTAAAATTCTTTCACTAATGGGAAGCTACGTGTCATTATTCTTAAGTATCCCACGGTATATTTAAAACGTTCCCGTGTGATCATTTCTGACCATAAAGCGAGCAAAGCCACAGACAAAACCTAGTTCTCTAATATTAGCATTACTGTAAACTCCACACGAACGTATGATGTCAGTTCTCATTGAAGGTTAAAGCAATAGAAAACAGACTATATCCTGCGTTGTATCTAAATCTGTGTTCGACTGTTTCTAAAAACAAATAAAACGTTTCATACCGATGTATTTTGAAAACAAACGTCTGTATGCAACGGATTCTCGAATAAGTAATAAATTATTGTACTGTGTTTACACCTCCCATACATCTAACTCTATTACTTATAGTTAGCGATCGTTACTTTACTTTTCTGACTATTCGTTAAAGCGCATCTTTTTTTTTTTTTTTTTTCCCAAACCACTGCAACTCCTGAAAGCCAGAATCAACAGTGGCAACCACCAGAAAAGCGCCGAGACAATGAAGCTCGACGTATCCTAGAGAATGAATTTACGTGTCTTGGATCCTGCAACGAAATTAATCAGAAAAGAAAAGTGGAGAAGTAGGAAAAATTAAATATGTTTCCACTTCCCTCCATGTCAAGCTGGAGACAGAACAAATAAGTCCAATAAGCACAAATTGTCAATAGTACTGGGGGAAGCCCAGTTGCCCAGCACCACGGGGAAAACGCACTTACCGATCTTTCGGTATTTTTACAGGTTTTTACACCTGTAAAATACCGAAAGTGTAATAGTTTGCGACCATTGGCGACTAAACCCCGCGCCGAGCCTGCATCAGACATCTCACAATCCAATAAAGGCGCATTATAAAGTCGCGAGCCTGCGACAATTTACCCCGCGACTCATGTCCCACCAACGGCGCGCCTGCTCCAATTATTCCGTAAAGGTGTTTACCGACGGATCGCGGTTTGTGATAAAGTCCTTTATTTTCAATTTTAAATAAACTTTTATTCCAGTAACACGGATAGGACAGGACGTTGAAAAAAAAAACCATCTCATTAAGAACTTTCGTTGAAGAAATTCTTGATGTGACGGGTACTTAATTACGCATTATCTTATACTAGCTGTTGCCAGCGGCTTCACCCGCTACAACTCGAAAATTATCCCACGGGAACATAAAATCGGGATAAAAGCTATCCTATGTGTTAATCCAGGTTATAAACTATCTGTGTACCAAATTTTAGCTAAATCCGTTCAGTGGTTTTTGCGTGAAAGAGTAACAAACATCCATACATCCATACTTACAAACTTTCGCCTTTATAATAGTAGTAGGATGTTATACATAGTTATATCCAATATTCATGACGTCATGACTTCTTTTGGACACTAGTCACGTCTGCGATTGGCCGAGATTGCGACCGTTAGATAAGTGTCGCTAAAATTGCGACAAATCGCGTCATCTCATGTCGTCATCGTCAATTATGTATTCGTCGTCATACTGACATGACATATTGTACTTATGTATTTGTACTACTACAGAATTGTCCCGTACGAACTTATTAATTGCTGTTGCAACAGTCTATTTGAATTAATTGGGAGTACATAAAGTAACACGTAAAATAGTTCTAGAATATTAATGAGAAACTTGCAACGGGGATTTAATACTATTTAAGTATTTACAAGCTTTTTCCCGCAACTTTGTTCGCATGAAGTTTTGGGTCTCGACCTACCACGTCGGATACTTGTATTCCAATATCTGCTCCAACTTTTAGGTTTTCATACAAACTCTCAACCCCAAAAACAACCCCTTAAAAATCTACGAGCACCTACGCCCTAAAAAAAACCTTGAAACTCCTAGGACTCACTTGATGATTTTTACACCCCGAAGAAACGGAGATAAAAACAAGCCCATGTAAATAAATAAATATCGGTCAGTGTGTTTCTAAGCATGACGTATGACATAGCATGTCGTCTGCCAATAAAACCGCGCCCTTGTACTTTCAGCTCGGCCTTCATAATAACAAATAGACATTACTCATCCACCACTGAAAACAGGCTGAAACACACGAAATTTTCATGAAAAAAGTACTTTTTTCTTTTAATTTTGTAACTGCGTGATCGTTTATATCGTTGCAATAAATCTCTTGGCACGATTTGAAGACACGTAATTGCATTCGGTGTGATATTAGTGTCAACATCTATTTTCTCTGTCGTTCAATTTTAGTAGAATTAATTTATTAGTAGACTAGCTTATGCCTGCGGTTTGTCCCGAATTAGGTTGTAGAAATATTCTGTGGAAAGAAAAAACGAACTCACGTGCAAAGGGTTCCGAACTAAAAATATTTTTTTTTATCTCTCACATTCTATCAAGTGGGGTATCAAATTAAAGGATTTTAAAAATGGTTTACCAAAATATGTAAAACTTATATGTTTCAATTTAATTTGGACTGATAAATGCTAACAAAAACTAAAAATAGTAATAAAATAAACATTAAAAAAAAAACAAAAAACCCGACTGCGTAAAAAAACTAAAAAGAAAGAAACAAGCCCAGTAGTTTAGAATTCACTCATTCACACTCACAGTCGGGGCCCCTTGGGAAGATTTGATTGGTATAATTTGAATGGTCCCCGACTGTGAGTGTGAATGAGTGAATTCTAAACTACTGGGCTTGTTTCTTTCTTTTTAGTTTTTTTACGCAGTCGGATTTTTGTTTTTTAAATATTTATTTTATTATCTAATAATTTTCTCAAATTAGTATGGTGCTATCTGAAAGTTTTACCAACGTCAGTAACACGTCCACTACACTCCAATGTGCATAAAATCATCAACGATAGCGCTAGCTACTCGCCGTCCGCAAGTCCACGTCGGTAACACCTGAGAAGCCTTGACTCGCACATGCAGAGAGTATGCGCTATCCATAGGCTATGTATGTCCATGCGCTAGTACTACCAATATCTTGAAACTAGGGGTCTCTCCAGGGTCTCCAGGTACATATTTGGAAAACTGGAAGCATTACCTAGTAACATAAGAGATTACAACTAGTATCAAGTTTTAGGAAACAGATATTATAATGTACTAGTGTAATAAGAAACTTAAAACTTGTTGTCGTTCATGTTATTTGATACAATGTTATCCGAGTTTTAAGCCAAGGACAACTTTTTCCAACAAAGGTTTCGGCCGTATCGAGTGTGTTTAGCGTTAAGAGAAGACATGTCAAACTAACAAAAAAAAAAGGCTGTAATATGCATCTCTTGAGTGTTTGTCTAGTAGAAACCGGCAACTATTCTGGTATATCGCTTTTGTTGCTTAGGATTTGAACTTGATAAACTAACAATTTTTTCTCAACTTTACACAAAATGCCTCGTCTATAAATCTCTTTTGCTTATTTTTCTCGTATCTATTCTGGGTCCACCCTTTATAGCAGAACTTTTTACGTCATAATTTTATTTTGCATAGCAACGGATAGCATAAACCTCTTTTCGCAGAAAATCATTTGGCATACACTCATTTACCATAACACCGAAACCCATAATTTTGTAAGTCAGAATCATCTTTAGGCATAAATTTCATTTCCATAATAATCAATATGTATAACCATCATATCGTAGAAAGTTCACAACCAGAATCATCTTTTGGCATATATTTTATATCCATAATAATCAAAAGTATAACCATCATATCGCAGAAAATTCACAGCAGGCATGGCAGCAGGCATGGCTTCTGTCACGGCTCCGGCGCTGCGGGTCTCCGGCGGTCCCACGCGAGCTAATCGTCGCAGATGATTTTACGCCCACCACCGCAGCTTCGGCTTACTGGCCGGCAAGCCGGCCAGCCTCAGCCGCGGCGGTGTGCGTTAAAACCACCTGCTCCTCAGCTCGCGGGCCGCCTCGCTCCTCCGCGCCTACGCGATTATAAATTACACTCTAGGGGTAGGGCAGACAAGACTACGTGAAGTCGGTTTTGCAGCGATTCATTTCTGTCACTAACTTTTGTAGCACACCATATTGATTTTATAAAACAATTTTTTTATTTTTTATTATGACTATTAAATTATTTATATTCTGAAATTCTGTGATCTTCAAAGTATACTAAGTCAAATTATTCCAAATAATCGGCGCTCTAAATAAACGTTATGCTAAATGAAAATATGCAAAATTATAACTCTGACAAAGGTAATTATGCCCAATACAATTCTGCCATCTTAAAAGTATCCCAATTTAAATTCGGACATAAAAACATTCGGCCAAAAAACAATTATATTAAATATTTTTTATACCATAACAATGTTCGTTTAAAAAAGTTTCTGCCAAGTGAGTTCTGCCAAATAATTTTCGGAGCAACAAGTTTCTGCCAGATAGAGGGCACCCATCTATTCTATGTGAAGCAAAGGTCTGTATGTGGTGAACTTAATCAGTGTTACCATCAGTAGCTTAGAAATTCTAAATCCTCTAATATTCAAGAGTATGGACACTGAAATAACCACAAAGTGGGTTAACATACTTAACATAAAGATGATTATAATGTAAGTGCTGTACACCTACACGCATGTAAGTGACAAATTCACCACAGATCATTAACACCTGCACCAAAATTCCCAATGTAGAACTAGTGGATAAGTCGTTGGTGTGTCAATAAATAAAAAAATGAGTTTTGGAGAAAGCACTCCTTACAGACTAATTAAATTTCTCGTTAATTCATCTTCTTATTTAATTCTTGTTACAGGCCGCGGCGGCTCCAACATAAAGGAGATAGAAAAGACCGCAGGAGCGAAGGTGAACGTCAAAGAATGCCGCGATAAGGACCACGATGTGTGCGTCATCAGAGGTGTTACTGAAGCCACGCAGATCGCCGAGTCCCTTATATACGACTTTCTGAATAAGCAGCCGGTTCTTGTAGAGGAAACTTTGAGTGTACCTGTGTGGGCTGTTGGCCGGATCATTGGTAAGTCGCTCAGAAGTAAAGTTATTAGCTCATCATCATCATCAGTCTATAATGTTCCCACTGCTGGGACACAGGCCTCCTCTCTGTGAGAGTGAGTGGGCCATAATCCACCACGCGGGCCCAGTGCGGGTTGGTAGATGTCACATGTCTTCGAATTTTTGGTTCTAGGAGATGCCGGTTTCCTCACGATGTTTTCCTTCACCGTTTTGAGAGCAGTGGTGATGAAATATATTACGCAAAGTAATGCGCCTGGCGGGGTTCGAACCCACGACCTACAGCTCGTAAGTCGGGACCGATACCACTGGGCCACCACTGCTCTTTAAGTTTTTCTTTAAGTTATTAGCTGATATCACAGTGTTCGACCGTAATTTAAGACAAGCAAGAATCGATTTCGAGAATTATTATGGTGGCACAGTGGGTCAACGCATGATTGCTGCGCCGAATGTCGCTTGTTGTCAAATGTTGCTTTGGGTTTGTGGGTTAAACTTTTGTAATCGCACACACGATAAAGGAATGATGTCTTGGTGAGAGACTATCATTTATAATGTTAAAATTTTACATGCATACTAGCTACCAACAGTTTTACCCTCGGGCAGACGAAAATGGCTCTGAAACGTGGTCTTTGACTGCTGGCCTTTTAGAGAGACTAAGAGTCACTCAACGAGGAATGGAATGAGCTATGCTTCGAGTTTCTTTGCGGGATAAAATCCGGAACATGGATATTCGGCGAAGAAACAGAGTCACCGACATAGCTCATAAAATTTGCAAGTTGAAGTGGCAATGGGCTGGTCACATTGCTCGTAGAACTGACAACCGATGGGGAAGAAAAGTTCTCGAGTGGCGACCACGGACCGGAAAACGCAGCGTAGGCAGGCCTCCCACTAGGTGGACCGACGACATCGTGAGGGTCGCGGGCAGCCGATGGATGCAAGTGGCGAATTGTCGTTCGGCGTGGCGGTCTAAGGGGGAGGCCTATGTTCAGCAGTGGATGTCTTCCGGCTGATGATCATGAGACGAAAATTATTGTGAGGGAACTGTACATATACCGGGACAAAATGAAGCCAATTTGTTTCAGGCCACAATCTATCTCTTGGGCAATTTCATCTAGAACTTTTCAGTCGTTCTGTTGTGATTGCGTTACAAACACCCAATTCAAACTTTTTATGACATTGTCGTCCAACAGGAACTCAAGGTGACAATGTAACTTCGATAAGTCACCGCAGTGGAGCCAGGATCAAGGTGGATAAAAGTGACAAGGGAGCTGAACGGAAGGTCAACTTCTTGGGTACCAAGGAACAAATCAAAATTGCTAAGGATCTCATTGAAAACTGCGTGAGTTTTAATTTACCCCATAATTTTTTGTTTTTTTTTTTTTTTTTACATTGATGAAAACATCGTTAGAGTCATCTGTGATACAAAATGTGAACTAAAAACTCTGCATCGTTCGATTACGCAAACTAATTATTATTTCCTATTTTAGAAGAAACTTTAAGACCTTTGTAAAATGTATGGGAGATGAGGGGCCATACATACCATACATACTGTGCCCCGTCAATCTGCACTGGTCTACTTTGATTACTAGTTTGATGATGAGATTTTGATAATTAGGCCGAGACTCCACCAAAGCTGTGCGAGTCGAGACGTGTTTTGAACAATCAATAGAATTGCGTTGCCGGAGTGGAGCTGTGTCAATAAATATACAAGACATGAAAAAAAAGAAACAACTCCTTTTTTGGGCAGTCATGTGAAAAGTAGATATTCACTTTTATCGAAAACTACAAACTTATGTCAGCTTGTATAGTAAAGTAGTAGGAGTAGAAGTCTGTAAGGTATGTAGGGGAAAAGGAAGATTTTAATGCCACCTAAGGTGTATCAGAAGGATCAGAACAGTGAACACAAAAAGCATTACCACATATCACGTTATAAATAAACATCTAACAATTACAGGTAGCCCAAGAGAAATGCCGCCGTGAAATCGAGCAAACGAAACGCAGTCCGCGCCACGTCCAGTCGTCGTCGAAGTCTCCTTCGCCCACGCCATCTGTGACCAACAGCGACAACACTGAAGACGCGTCAGGTGACTCTCAAGTGCACAGGCATGTCCAAACTAAGAGGCCTGGTAAGAATTGCTAACAGCATGCTCCCTTTGTTCCTTCATTAAACGCTTAACCTCTCGAGCCCCGAGGTAAATGTTTTCCCACCAAATACTGACCGATTTTAAGACTTATTTTTCCAAAAATAAGGCTTAATATCGGTCGGAGTTTATCGGTCGGGGTTTGGTGGCACAAAAACGTGCCATTGGGGAGCATTGGGGATCGGGCGGTACCCCCTTCTATACGATCAAACCCGACCGCCGACAGAGGTGATTTTGGTCGGGTCGCGTCAACAGTACTCAACCGTCTGGAACACTATCGGCTGACAGTCGGATCCGACCGCGGACGCAGCCTGTCGGGATGGATGGCTCGCGATCAAGGTCATCCAAAGGTCGTTTGACTCGGCCCATAATCTGGTCGGCCGACCAACGTCTACACGGTAGATTTTCACACCAACCGGACCAAGGTCACCTCTGTTGGGCGGTCGGGTCTGATCGTGTAAAAGGGGTTTTAGGGTCAATTTACACCGAGACGCGTCGCAACGAAACGTGACGCGACGATGATGGAAATGTGTATATTTTCGTGTATTAGGTACTTAAATAAACTTAGATTTTGAGTCGCTCTATTGAAATTCTCAGTGTCTCGGTGTGAATCGATCTTTAGGCTGAAGCTATACTATACGCAATCTGCGACACAAGAGCGATGAAAGTAAATAAATGAATGATCTCTTATATGGCTACATCGTACATCAGCGATACCACATGTAAATCGTTCTCAAATTGCTACCTAGTGTAGCTTCAGCCTTACAGGTACTATGCGTTAGAACTAAAAAAATAGGACAGCCTTTGCATCATATTGTGACGTTTAAAAATGATTCGTTTAGTATTTTGTTTAAATTTTTTTTTTCTTTAGTGTTTGTTGTTGTTCATAATTATTTTTATATGATTATCGTTTGTTTTAAAGCGTGTAAGTATAAGACAAGCTTGCATGAAATCACAAAATGGTGTAAAAACCGTCCTATTCTTATTTTAAACGCATAGTACTGGCGATAAATATTCACACATCCAGTTTAGAAAGTTTATTTTTTTAATATTTTGCATCACACAAGGATTTTTTTCTTATGTCGTAGATGTGATTACAAGCAATTAAATTCATAGACATAAACAGATAAATAGTGTTATTTCTGTCACACACTACATTATATGACGTTTGTTGTTTTTTGCGGTTGGCTAGTGTTTTGTGAGACAAAGATAGCACTCTACGAAGTAGAAATTAGCGTTTGTCTCTTTCTGAAGTTTTATTAGCTATATTTGTGATCGATAGTTATAGTGCAGATTTACAAAAACTATGCCGATATCAGTCCATTCACTTTCTTTGACAACAGTCTTGGAAAGGTTCACTAAATCTTTTTGTTTTTAACTGTGAAGCGTCTGAAATCGATTTTATACACTGCAGAAATAACCATATTAATTTGACACCATTACATTATATTTTTAATTAACACACACAAGCAATAAGTTTAATTTGTGTGTTTCTCCGTATCTCCAGAATATAATATTCAAACAATTAACTAAATTAAGGGCTGATTTTTCAATAGTCAGATAACTTTTATCTGAGAATTATTAATGGCGGTTTGACAGCTTATCTATAGAAAAAAAAAAAATATGTCAAACCGTTATTTTTATTACTCAGATAAAAGTTATCGACCGATTAAAAATACCAGTCCCAAAGCTACTAAACTAAGAATATACTTCCAAATATTGTCTCAATCTCATCAACACTGTCGAATGATACTGTGCCCAAGAAACTGGCAGCGTTGCCACGTTGTATGGCAAAGTTTAGCTTCTTGCCAGTCCTTGAGCACGCCGTCAAAGAAAATATAAAGTATGTATTTATGTAATATGTTGACTTAGGGACTTTACCCATAGCGCGATGCAACGCGACGCCATTCATGCGATATCGAGTCGATTGCCGATTTAAGTCGCACGTATTTACTAATGGAGTGTTGCGATGAAATTCAACCGTGCACTTCAAAAATCTACCTTACTACTACGACATAAGGCGCTGCAAACCAATGAAAAAAGAGGTCGCCAGAGATGAGTAGTTGCGCAATCTAATTTCGAACCCAGAATCATGTGCATTGTCATTTGTACGTACATGCAATTCAATATCGAGGAGATCTGTGAGCGATATCGTCAATACGTGCGACTCCATTAGTAAATACCTAGCATCCATACATTTTCTTCGGCCGGACGCTTGTGTGATATCTGACCGATATCGTCAATCGATGCAATTCGATATCGCATCATTTAAGGGACCCCCCTTAAATTATTATCGATCAGTGGTTCTTAATCTTTTAATCATGGGGGACCTTTATACAAAATTACAGTCTTGCCATGAACTATCCAGCAGCAGCGAAGCTTCCTAACATGCCGATTCCTACCGGGTTTACTTTCGAAATATAGCAATAAATTAAGTAGTATCAATGATTTTCAATCATTAAAAAAAATATTATTTACGAAGCTACATTACTTGTAAAAATAACAATCAAAGAAAAACACTCTAAAAATAAAACTAACAATCAAATAAATAATAAACAATTTCAACTCCCGCAAAACAGAAAGGTTTGTAAGCCGCACGGCAAATCAGGAATGCCGATCATAGTTCCGCTTGTAGCGATCGTGAGCTTGACGCTACATAACACCGCTGAATTAAGGACGCTGGTAAGCCGAATGTCTCCGGCTTATGATAAGGACAGAGATATGAAATGCGTACGCTAGAACGAGATGGAATGATACTGGACTTCGTAATTTGTTTAGATAGTTTTATTTGGATGACAGATTCACATTTGTTTTGGCTTTTTATAGTTTTGAATAAATTGTTTTCAACTGTCCATTTGCATTTCATTTTGTATTGTTTTTAAAATTGATAAGTTTTGCGTAGTTATCGCAGTAAAAACATGGTTCGTTCAGTTCAATGATAATGTTTTTTAATGTTCACCGTAAAACGGTGTATGTTAGTTAGAAGTTTTCAACTAGATGGCGTTGTGCAATTACATCACGTTTTTGAATCGCGGTGTTAAGATCTGTAGGCGATTAGTATAAGGTTTTGGGAACAGAGAATTTGTTAGATTGTTATAATTGGATAACCGACTACAGAAAAGGTGGACAAGGAGGATAGGATACTCAAATACGATACGGACGGGTTACGAACGAAGTATCCATGAATATTACAATGTTTTTGTTTTTTGTTCGCGGGATAACTTCGTCGTTTATGAACAGATTTTGATGATTCTTTTTTTGTTGGAAAGTAGATATTTTAAAGGTGGTCCCATGATGAGAAAATCGGGGTTTGATGATAGAAGACCAAAGGAGAAGTCTAGTGGAACTTTCAAAAATCTTAGGGGCGACTAGTGTGTTTGTAAGTTTTTTTCATTAAGTATTTCAATTAAAGGTCTGGAGTATAATAATTATCTTGTTGATGGAGCCGAGAGATAGTTGAGAGAACTCCTCAACGATTCACAGCAGCTACCTTGTGTTTGAGCTTGATTAATTTGTATTGATGAGATCTTTTCACCTAGACGGGTTGCAACTGTCATTAGGGGTCTGATGACGAAAACGAAGAACAGTTCAGGGAACTCCTGAACGGTTTATAGCAGCTATCTTGTATTTGGACTTAATTCATTTATAGTGATGAGAACTTTGCACCTATATGGGTTAATTATTCGATGCCTGCCGATTCCATTTGTTCCCATAAAAAATAATTTAGTTTGGTTCAGTAGTTTTTATTTTATGAGCATTTTTAGCTTATTATGTAAGTACATGGGCGATGTTATAACCGTTGCTACGGATATTACAATTCTAGTGCCCCAAATTGTTGTTGAATATTTAAACTAAAATGCTAAAATTAGCCCAAAGCTACAGTTACTAGGATTCACGTTTTGGTCCGGGTTCACCTTCAAAATTTTTTGCCCTGCGCCACTGCTATCCAGTTGGTTTATTGGTTTGAATTTATAAAACATGTCGTGTGATTCGAGCTACACCATAAATGACAAATGCTTGCACTGACTGGACAGGTCCACTCAAATCTGTGTGGTTCTTTCTTTAAAGACCATTTCAGATACCTGGAGCCTAAAGGTCATGGCACACTATACCGGCGCGGCAACGGCACGGCTACAACCCAGCAGTTACCCTGTCATTCAAATAAGAGCCTTAGATCATGTGTCATATAATATATTTCATAATGTCAATATGAAAAGGCCAACGGCGGGAAGTCAGCGCGCTTACCGCTAACATACAACTCGCCTCGCAGCCCGTGCGCTGCAAGCGAGCAGACGGCGTGCTTACGGCGCGGCGGCCGACTTCGAGTTGCTAGCGAAACGAATGCCTTATAACAATATGTTCACGGTGACAGCAAGCTCCACCTCGCAGACGGTGCGCGAACTGCGTGCTTACACCTCCTGTACAACGCGCAGTTAACACGCCAACGGCTAGCCGTAGCCCAAATTCAAAGTGACGCCGTGCTGCAGCTGTGCAGTTGCGGTGCTGGTATAATGTGCTATGACCTTTAGCGAGAGTCCACACGGCGCGTTGCGTCAGCGTTGCGTCGACGCAGCGCTGCCGTTGCGTTGTTTTACATACAAATAACCAAGGTGTTCACACGGCGCGCTGCGTCGTCGCAACGCACACATGACGGACAGCAGCCCCCGAGACGAAGCGGGAGGGGGTGTACTCATTGCGGCGACGGAGAGGCAGCGCTCAGTTGCTTGTGCGTTGATAGGGAGGATTCACGCAAGCTCATTTGATGCGATGTTTGAACTTAGGGAATACTGCAAATTTCATCAAAATCGGTTCAGTAGTTTTTGAGATAGAATGAATGCAAGAGATGTTAACGATGTTATTACCGGTGCTACGGATTACGAAATTCTAGTGCACATGTAAGAAAATTATGTATTTGACAAGAATGTTGGTTGAATATTTAAACTAAAAAGAGTAAAATAAAAACTTTTTCTAAAAAAAATGTGACCGCCTTCAAAAACAACCACAAAAAAGGGTAAAATAACCTACAAAACTTTTCTTTCGGAAGTCGGTGGCAAAAAAGACAATGAAATTAATAAAACAAGTCACCGACTTCCGAAAGAAAAGTTTTGTAGGTTATTTCACCCTTTTTTGTGGTTGTTTTTGAAGGCGGTCACATTTTTTTTAGAAAAAGTTTTTTTATACATTCGGTTCATGCAGATTTTCGAATAAATTACTTCAGTTCTGATCACCGATGGTAATACATTTTCCGCTGTTAACTACTTGATAATTTGCTAGGCAAATATTTCGTTGACTTCTTAAATCGCTAAATTATATTATGTCCTTAGCCTATATTTGAAGGCACGCTTAGAAGGTCATTGTTATGTATATTTATGTCGTTTATTTTTCATGAAATGTTAGCTTCTGATTCAGTCTATTCAGGAAAAAAGTTAATATACAGGGTGGAATTTTGTAATGCCACCTGGACGGAAAGTACTCTTAATACTGCAGATAGAAAATTTTATCCAAAGGAAACATTCCTTTGTTTTTGAATAGAAAGCAAATTGCATTCAAAGATTTTCGAAAATTCTCTTCTCCACCCGGGAATCGGTAACTACCGATTTTTGCCTTTGTGAATTTCTTGAATTTTCTTTGCTATAACCTCACGGAGCCCGAGACCTTTCCAACGAATGCAAAACCGTGGAAATCGGTTCGTGCGTTCTGGAGTTATAGCGTCAGGAAGCTAGCTTATTTTTATATAGTAGATATAATTATTATAATTGAAATCATAACTCATATATTATATTAAATTGAATTTATTTGTTATTGTCGTCTTCACGCCTTATTGATAGAACGTATTTCGTTGAAGTGTGGCACACGGATCGGTTTGAAAAATAAATAAATAAATATTCGTTAAAGGACGTTCCTGTGGCGTATAAACAATTTTTTTTTTTCTTATTTTATATACTTAAGGGGGATGCTCCAACCAGCCCGCGAAATTCAAATTTTTTTACGTTTTTTGCAATTTGCAGGCCAGTGACATGTTGTAACTTTATAAATATTTGTGTTGCGCAAATAACAAATATAATTTTAAATATGAAAAATATCAAAAAACTCGCTCCATCAGCTCTCACATAGAAAAGGTGCATCATGTTAAAATCTCCGAAATCTAACTACGATGCACCTTTTCTATGTGAGAGCTGATGGAGCGAATTTTTTGACAATTTTTATATTTAAAATTATACTTGTTATTTGCGCAACACAAATATTTATAAAGTTACAACATGTCACTGGCCTGCAAATTGCAAAAAACGTAAAAAAATTTGAATTTCGCGGGCTACATCGAAGCAATCACCTTAATATACCTTCTTTATACGTCAAACTAAGTCAAAATCTAATATTCCTCATAGCTGCGACGAACGACACTGCAAACGAAACTGATTCAATGGTCCAAGCAACGCATAGCACATCGGGAAGCGATCAACAGACACCAGAGGAAGAGACAACCACATCACAGCAGCACCAGGGAACATTCCGGTTTCGATTTCTAAATTTTCTTATTATTATTGATACATTCTATAATTATTATGGATACTTTAAAGGCCTCGTTGGTTTGACTTGGGAAAAACCTTCGGAGGTAGAGCCTGTGCAGGAACTCATGGAGACTCCGGAAATCCTAAAGAAAAACGTGACAGTTCCGCAGCAGCCACGTCCGACTCGAGCTGACAAGGGAGAAGTCAAACGACCATCCCTCAAAACAGCCGTCAACGTGGCAGATCACATGGAGAATGCGCTCCGAGAGTTCCTCGCCGTCGTGGAGGCCACCAAACAAGTCAACCTCATGCAATGCCAAAATATCCTGGACGCTTACCGAACACGTAGCTACAGACTTAAAGAAATGCTTAACGAAGCAGAAGCAGCCATATATAACAACGAAACCCGCGAGGTCATTAATGGGAGGATGACGGGCCCATATATGGTCGCTTACAGCTCTTCAGGTCGTTTTGTGACCTATGATGAGAACAAATCATACCATCTAGGCAGAATCACTTTCGCGACACCAAAACGAGACCCTATTGTGGTTACAGCCAAATGCACTAAGATCATGCTACATGACAAGATCCTTAACAAGGCAAAAAGCATAGAAGGGAAATCATCTGCTTGGGTAAAGAAAAAACAGCAAACGCAGCTGCAAGTGCCCAAAATAACATGGGTGAATGGGGTTCCAGGGTGTGGTAAGACCACCTGGGTGGTAGAAAACTTTGATGCGAACAAGGACGTTATCGCCACAACTACAATCGAGGCAGCCATAGATCTCCGAGACAGGCTAGTGCGCAACTATGGAACTCGAATGAAGAGAAGAGCGCGCACTATGGCCTCCATCCTAGTCAACGGTTTCCCAAAGCAATACCAACGACTAATTGTCGACGAAGCATTGATGAACCATTTTGGGTCTATTGTAATGGCAGGCCGACTGGCAGGAGCGAAAGAAATAGTTCTCATCGGAGACATTAATCAATTACCCTTTTTGGACAGAGAAAACTTGTTTCCACTTACGTACACCAGTCCCACCGTTGTGGCTAGCATCAACAAGAAGTTGCTCTGCACGTATAGGAACCCCATGGATATACCGTTTGTTTTTAGCGACGTATACCCTGGTATATATTCTTCACAGCAGCTGGTTCATTCCCTGAGAATTAAGCCTTATACCGGATCGGAAATATGCGGAACTTCCCCGAAGACCCTTTACTTGGTCCATACTCAGAAGGAGAAGTATCTCCTGATAAGTCAGGGCTATGGTACAGGTGAGGGGTCTCGTGTGCTTACGATACACGAAGCTCAGGGCTTGACTTGCGAGAACGTGGTGATCGTCAACACGAAGAGCTCAAGACTTTCGGTCCATGAAAGTATGCCGCATGCGATAGTGGCAGTGTCCAGGCACACAGCAAGCTGCGTGTATTACAGTGACCAGGACGACGACGCTATTGGCCGTTTCGCAATGCAGGCGATGGAAGCCTCCCTTTTAACCATCGTCGGCTACAATTTGAGAATGGCACAACAACATCGAGATAAAACTGTCTCGGCCCATTTGCGCAAAGTAATAAGATATATGACTCAAGCCCCAGCAATAAAACCAAAAAGACCAAAAATTTTCCGTAACAATATTGTTGATATTGTGTTCAATGTTTTGATTGAAATACAATCTATTCTTTTGTATCTATTAAAAGAATATTAAGATGGTTCCTATTTTTAAATTTGGTTGTGACAAGAATCAAGTAGGTTAAGTGTTAGTGTTAAGGTCTATATTTGTGTTACTTTTAGCAGCATTTTGAGCAACAAATATTAGGTTGAATGCTAAGTAACCACGAATTAGTGCAAAATAAACAGGCTTTACTATAGAGCCTGATCAATAATAATCGATGATCTCTACAAATCTGTGATTTTAACCTGCTGAGAAAGTCAGGGAAATTATTGTCTCATATAGATACATTATATCAGTATATATTTGTTTTATACGGTTCATTCGAATATGTTTCCTATATTTTTATAAACCATATCTTTAGCCTAAGTGGCTATTTTAGCATATTTTGCAAAAGAAACATTTTTCGAATAAGCGTTTTTACTATGGTAAAGTTCCTACCCATATTCAATTAAAATATATTACGAATATAAAGTGAAAGATTTGCCCAAAAGCTATTTTTTAAACTGAAGAATGGAAGTAAATTGTATTCAATTTACTTATTATATATTATCTATAGTACATTATATTTTATTCTTGACGTTTTCTACGGACTGATTAGAAGTTGTAAGTTTATTGAACAGACTAATTATTTAGTCCAAATGCCATCATATTTTTGTTCAATACCTCATTATATTTGGACTTCTTGTTATTGATGGGAAACATACGTTTTTTTGGAATAATTAATAAGTTGAAATGTCTTTGTTTAGTTGTGATACCTACCTACCTCATTAATTTGGATTTTTTCTTTTTTCTTGGGACTGATTATAAATGTGAGTTGATTGGGATAATAAAAAGTTAAATTGTTATAATTATGTTTGTTGAAATAACTGGATTTTTGGGACTTAATAAAAACGTAAGGTTTTTGGGTTAAACAATAATTTAGGATGTTATATTTTTGTTGAGATACCTAATTATATCTCGACTTATAAAACCTTTTTCTTGGGACTGAATGGAAATGAAAATTATTGGGCTGATTTATAAATTAAAATTCCAATATATTTTTGTTGAGCTATCTCATTACATTTTGGCCTTTATATTCATTTTTTAGAACTAATTAGAAGGGTTAGTTTATTGAACGTATTATTAAGTAGAAATGCCATAATATTTTATTGAATTACCTCATTATATTTGGACTACTTGAGACTGATTAAAAATGTAAGTTTAATAATTAATAAGTTGATATCTTTTTGTTGGGATTACAAATGAAAACTATTTTAATTGAGTAAATATGCCAAAAAAAAAGTTAAAATAGTATTTAAAATATTTATTATATATTTTAAATACTATTTTAACTTTTTTTTTTGGAACTGATTAGAAATGTTTGTTTGTTGGGATAATTAAAAAGTTGAAATGTCATATTTTTTTGTTGTTATCTCATTATTATTAGAAATTTTTTTTCTTGAGACTGATAAAAAATGTAAGTTTATTGAAATTATGAAAAAGTTCAGATTTTTCTTGGGACTGTTTAGGAAAGTAAAGTTATTAGTATTATTAAGTTGAAATGCCATATTTTTGTCCAAATACCTCATTATATTTGTACTTCTTGGGACTGATTAAAAATCTAAGTTTTTTTTAAATAGTTCTTATGTTCGTATGCTTATTTTTTTTTCGGACTGATAAGAAATTAAAGTCTATTGTAATACTAATTACTCATAAGTTGAAATGCCATATTTTTGTTGAAATATCATATAATATTTGGACTTATTGGGACTGATTAGAAATGTAAGTTTGTTGTGATCGTTTTAAATCAAGATGCCGTAATTATGCCATCTATCTTATAATTATATATTGGGACTATCTTTTTTCTTGGGACTGATTAGAAATTTAAGTTTACTGGAATATAAGTGAAAATCTGTTATTTTTGTTGAGATAAATCATTATAATAGTCTTAAAGTTTACTTCCAACAGATTACTAATTATAAGTAGAGTGGACTAATTAATCAAAAAGTTCATATACATACCTCATTTTATTTTATCATAAAAGGACTTTATTATTGTGCTAATAAATAATAATGAATATTCTTTTCCAATACAGAAAATATGTATGACTTTATTTAAAAATAATTGAAACTTTGAAATACCTCATTTTTATCATTTTAATGTATTAATAATGACAATTTAATAATAAAAAATATATATTTGATGATTGCCTATTATTTAAAAATTAAATAACTACTTAAGCCCTTTTTTACATAAAACTATTTTATTCCAGTAGTCATTAATTGATATAAAAATTTAATTTAAACTTTACCATTACATTTAACCTTATCATTATTTTTTAATTTAAGACACGGTCACACACGCAAAATACAAACACACAGTACGTAGACAGTCACATACACATAAACACACAAAGACGCACACATGCACACACAAGATTTCCCAGTGCGGGATCAATGTCATAAATAAATAGTGAAGCCATTTTTATTCAAATATTTGGTCCGAAAAACTTTAATTTTTATTCTGTACTAACGTAGGTGTACTATTGCAATTCTATACTTATTAAGATAAAAACCCGGTTATTTGCAGATAAGTTTTAAATGTTATTATTTCTGATTTTCAGTTGTTGTTTTTATTTCATACTAGCTGACCCGGTGAACTCCGTACCGCCTGAGAAACGATTAAAAAAAACCTTTTAAACCTTCCCTGGACTTTCCAAAATAATTCAAAACCAAAATCAGCCAAATCGGCCCAGCCGTTCTCGAGTTTTAATCAGACTAACGAACAACAATTCATTTTTATTTATATAGATTATTTATATAGATTTTAAAAATAATATATAAAATTAATAATAACATGGCCATAAGTCAAGTCGGAGGGAAAAAAAAAGCTGAAGAAATTGTGAATAATTATGGTATGAGGTATACCATAATTATTTACAATTTCTTCAGCTTTTATTTATCAAAATTTTCCAAAACACCTTACACCATTGTCCCGTGTGATATGCACAGTTTGTATGTATTCGTGTAAATACAAGACATAGGTATAGACCCTTCGTGAAGTCATGCAACAATTGCTGGACATTTTTTGTGTGAAATATACAGCACTACTTTTTTTGCTGGGTTCATGGTAAAGTTTCAATGAATCCCATGTAACGAGAAGAACACATACTTGTCGGCATCGCTAAGGATCTTATTACTATTTTTGGGGCAATTTGTACTACCTCAGTTGAACCGCATCAAAGCGTCAATCAGAAACTTAACATTGCAAATTCGCTCTTATCTCCTCACTAATGTACAATCGACAAAGTTGAATCATGACCCATTTTCACAATAAATCGTTTGAATCCGTCAAATTGACAAAGATCAAAGTCGTTACCATGGGTATGTATGTTTATGCGAATGTGAACCTAATTGTATTTGAAAGTCTGTAAGAAAATAAGCTTATGGTGGGTCATGATTCCACTTTGTCGATTGTACATATTTCTGTATCTTAGTAAACAAAAGAAAGACTGAATATTCTACAGAATTTGCTGGTCAGTTCCTGAATTCCATTCAATTATTTCAAAGAAATGTGATCATTACATTGTGGAGATAAGTGTGAATTTGCTATGTTAAGTTTCAGATTGATGCATTGATGCGCTTGGTCTCTACGCTAGTATAATACAGACCCTTTATGTGTACAGTCACGAGCAATAGTACGTATACACTAAGCAGTATTCAAAAGCGATTTTCTGCTACCGTATTGATTAAACTTTTGCCTTTTCATTAGACTTCAATTTTGGAAGCCATACTGTTACAAAATAGGTGTTATTTCAAAGTGGAAACCAGTATTCCACGAAAAATTTGCGTTTGAATTTTGTTAAGTGTATACATGTTATTACTCGTGACTGTACATACTGTTTTCAAATTTGTGTTTTTTTTTTTGTTGTATTGTGAAGTCTGGTTGCCGTGTTGAGTGTTGGGGGATTAGCTAGAGTTTTTCAGTGTGTGTGTGTGTCTGTGGTGTTTGTATAAATATTCTGTACATATTGTCGGGAAAACATTAACATTTTAATATCATTTTTCGTTTACAACGCGTCGAATAACATACATCGTCGTACCCCAAAAGGTTTAAACATCTGTTGAACATTTGTCTAAAAAAAGTTTACTGCAGAACTACTCTTAGATCAACGTGAAATGCCGTTTTGAAGTTGACAGATTTTTGACAAGTTTTCAACACACTTTCACGTTTCATTGCATAAAACAAGTGGGTCGAAGGCGCGTTGTGTTCCACGCGCGCCTCAAAGGGTGTCACCATTGATGCGACCCCTGCCAAAGCCTGCCGGGGTCGCGGGACTAAAGAATTACCGTGATCCCGGAACGTAAAGGGATATTGAAGGACTGTCACTTGTCAGAATAGTCCCTCCCGCTCTGCCCTGGGTAGGAGGGCTCATTTGATGATTTTATCACACCAAAAAAAATGGTCAAATCTTTTATGAGTGTTCAAAAAGGTGAACACATAAATAAGACATGTCAAAAAATAAAGTTATAACATGTTTGATACGAAAAGTGTTTTACAAGACTCGTCGAAAACAAGTAAAACACTCGTATAAGGGTGTATAATGGGGTAAGATATTTAATTCAATAGTATTAGCATGATTTTGGTGGTTTGGTAAAAAAATGAATTTTTTGAAGTAAATTGTTTTTTAGCGATTTGGTTTCAATGGTGATGAAACTCTGGGGTGGGGGTAGAATGATGGTTGAAATTTTCAACTGATATAATACTGTTTCGGTGGGTTATACACCAAAATAGCATTTTTCCAAAGAAATCTTAACCATATTAAAATTACATAATCTTATTATAACATCAGGGACATTAATTGGTCAAAATAAATGAGAGATGCTGTAAAAGGCTGGTTTGAAGATTATCATTTGAACTTAAAACGGGATATTTATCATGTTTATAATTCATCTTGAAGCGTAAGCGCAAATTCCGTAGCTTCAGCCAAAGTTTCTTCCGTGTTTTACCATAGCCATAGCACTTAGAAATTATGATTACTTTGTTTCATGAATTAAAAAAATGATTATAAAGCGAATGGACAGTTATCAAGACTCCCTATGTATTGTGAAAACTATTGATTATAGTAGGGAGTGTGTTTCACTTACAGCTTGGCAAATAACAGTAGAAAACCGGAAGTCGCCACTGTACTCTCGCTAGCAGCACTTCGAATGATTTTTTATTCACTTACTACGTTAGTTTTATGGCATATTAATAAATCTAAGAAACCTGCGTTCTTTGTTTAAATCTGATATCAAAGATTTCAAAGCGTTGTCAGAAACAAAATGATTAGTTCCGTTTCAATCCGTTCTGGCCAAGCTGTAAAAGTTCAAGCCACTTTCGAACTATCCCGTATCTTCTTCGATGGACTTGAGATTAAATCGTTTCAAAAGCTAAGATAATCAAAAGTCATTAATTCAAGTCGGACTGATTTATCAGCATTGAAGGTCAATTTTTACATAAGACAGTCCCCCAAAGCGATCCCACCTTCGACACTTCCTAGTGTTTTGGCTGGGAAGAAGTGGCGGAACAAACTCCCCAGCAACACATACATATATCTGTACGGTTAGAAGAACCAAAATTTTATAAAATTTAATAGAACTTTTTATTACAATTTAAACATGATTAAAATCCTGTTTTAAGTTCTGTCCAACAATCATTTAGCATACAAATTATTTTAATGTTTCAAATTTAGATTATCTTTTATTTATTTTGTTTCATTACAAAATGTAAGAAACTAGAAATAATCTCTAAATGCAAACGGTTTTTTCCTCAGAGAACAGAGGTACCCCGATCGAGGTGTACGTGTCGGCGGTTTCATCGCCGTCGAGGTTCTGGGTACAGTTCGTGGGGCCTCAGGTGACACAGCTGGACTCCCTGGTCGAGGAGATGACGGAGTATTACGGCAAGAAGGAGAACAGAGAAGCTCATGCGGTTAGTATTAATATCCAATTTATTTCAGGGCCCTTAGATATACACCGTGACTTTTTAGTCGTCTTACAAAAAGGGTCCACTTAATGTATCCGACCTAAAATACCTCTAGGAAAGAATTTTTTTTTTTATCGTTAATAATTAATTTTTATTTTTAATAAATAGGTTCATTAGAAATCTGAAACATCCTGTTAAAATGTTTACTTATCAAGCTGTAAAGTATACCTACCCAGTGCAATAGTCGGGCAGATCATTCCATCTCCATTTTCTATGAGACAAGGGTGTTTGTATCTAAACCTTGCGTCATATTAAAGAATTAAAATTTTATTTAAAAAAAATTCAAATCTCTTAGATACCAATTTTTTTATTATAAACGTGTTCTAGTAATTGGGTACATGAACTGGGCTGCTTTTGTAAGACGACTAAAAAGTCACGGTGTATACCTAACCTAGCATAAAGACTAACATAATTATACAACGTGTAACGTTAATAGCGCCAAACCTTTCGTGTGGTAACTCAGCCCATGTTACTGAACAATCCCCACCGTCGTATCTCCACGTTGTCGTCGTGGTGGGGCTTATTAACTAAGAGGGATACACCGGGGAAAGGCGCGCCGCCTGGAGGATCGAGCAGTTAGCTCGAGCTTTCAGGCGGCGCGGGCCCAGTCGTCTGAGACTGGGTCAGGGGGGGAAATGCTCACTTCCGGTACGCGTCTAGTCTATAGACGTAACCGTGAAGTGAGCCGGGGAGGGAAATTCGGGGATAGGACAGAGGAACTCACCTCTTTAAAAAAGTGAAAACCCAAACATGGAAAAGTCGTTTAAAGAACAATTACCCCAGGCGGGTACCAGCTGCTCCGCAGCTGGAGAATCCCGCACCGATTCTCGGTCTGTCCCACCGTATTCTGGGGGGGACAAAAATCACTTTTACCCTGTTTTCGCACCGGCAGTCGCCGCATTGAGCCAGGGAGGCTCACGTGCCCGTGAGGAGGAGTCACTGGACTTGTCCAGTACGTCCGATTCACAGGCACCGAAGGACGAGCGGGCACAGAGTGCCGCTCCGAGGAGGAAGGGGGCGCTGGTCCTCGAGTCGGACTCCGACTCGGGATCAGACGCCATGAGCTTCCAGAGCGTAGGCTCTGGGAGCGTAACGAGGAGGAGCGAGGGGAGCGCCAATAGGAGGACCGAGTTCCTCAAGCGCCCCCGACAAGTTCTATCCTCGTCTGAGGAGGGTCCTGCCTCGGGCCCCAAGATCCCCACTAGTGTGCGGGGTAAAGGCCGATGCAGGACTGGAGGAGCTGGAGGTAGAGGGCTCACGACTGAGCCCTCCCTCGAAGAGACCGTGGAGGACGCCCTTCGCACCCTGACCCGCAATAAGCCGGGGAAAAAGGCGACGAAGGACAGGGCCATAACTGCGGTCACGGCGAAGATTGTGGCGGCGGCGACGGATAGCCTCGGCCGGCCACCGCCCGCATCGACAACACCGGACGAAATGTCCCAAATGCGGGCGGAGGTCGCCAAGCTCACGGCGGCGATGGATGCTCTCCGTAAGGAGAACATCCAGCTGAAAGCCGAGCTGGCCGGATTGCGGAAGGGGGGCCGCAGAGAGGAGGTCCCGCAGGCGCAGGCGCGAACGCAGACGCAGGCGCAGACGCGGCAGAAGGAGCCGCCGGCGAAGTCCGCACCAGTAGAAGACAGCAACGCTGTCCTAAATCTGGTGCGGCAGGAGCTAGCGGCCTTCAACCAGCGCTTTACAGCGCTGGAAAACCGTGTCTTGCGCCCCCCGCTCGCGTCCTCCTACGCGGCCGTAGCCGCCTCCACGCCGCCCAGGCCAGCCCAGGAGAAGCGGGCCGCGGCGAAACCAGCGGCGAAACCTCCGGCACCGCCAAAACAGGCCCAACAGGCCACGGCGAGAGCGGCTCCGGCGGCGGCGGCACCGGCTGGGGCGAAGGCGGCCCCGCAGAGCTCGGCTGCCAGAAAGAGGAAGGGTGTTCCGGCGGCGGCGGCGGTGAGCCAGCCGTCCCGAGCTGTCCCGCCTACGCAGCCCTCGCGTCCTCCCCCAGCCGATGCCGAATGGCAGGTGGCGGGAGAGAGCAGGGCCGCAAAGAAACAAAGGCGGCGACAGCGACGGAAGCAGCGGAAGCGAACCGTCGCGGCGAAACTCCGCGCCCCTAAGACCGCGGCTGTAGTGATTACACTGCAGCCGGACGCGGTCAAGAGGGGCGTGACGTACCGCGACGTGTTCGCGAAGGCGAAGGAGGCAGTAAACCTCCGGGAGCTGGGAATCGACGGGGGTCTCCGGGTGCAAGTCACCGCGACGGGGGCCAGGCTGCTGTCGATTCCCGGCGCCTCCAGTGGTCCGACCGCTGACGCTCTGGCCGAACGGCTAAGAGCGTCCTTAGATGCGGAGGAGGCTCGGGTGTCCAGGCCCGTAAAGCGCGCAGATCTGCGCATAATGGGCCTGGACGACTCGATAACGGAGGGGGACGTGGTGGCCGCCGTCGCTAGGGTTGGGGAATGCCCTGGCGACCAGATCAAGGTTGGCACCCTTCGCCCGGACTTTGCGGGGCTGCTGTCGGTGACAGTGAGCTGCCCCGTGTCCGCGGCCAAAAAGATAGGGGAGGGCCGAAGGCTCTTGGTCGGCTGGGTGTCCGCGCAGGTGAAACTGCTGGAACCCAGGCCTCTGAGGTGCTTCCGCTGCCAAGTGGGTAACCATACGGCATGCAAGTGCACTTCAGAGGTGGACCGCAGCGGCGACTGCTTCCGCTGCGGTCGGCCCGGTCACAAGGCCGGCTCGTGTAACGCCCCGCCGCACTGCTTCCTATGTGCGGCGGCTGGTAAGCCGGCCGATCACCGGGCAGGGGGCAAGTCCTGCGCCCCGCCCGCCAAGACCAAGAGCAGAGGTAGGCCCTCTGCCGCCGCTGTCCCCGCTGCTGCCGCCGCCGCCGCAGCTCCTGCTGCCGCCGCCGCCGCCGCCACCGCCGCCGCCGCCGCCGTCGCCGCCGCCGCCGCCGTGGCCACGCCCTCGAGGAGGGCCCTGGAGGAGGACGCAATGGATTCAGATTAATGTCTCCATTGCGCTTCCTCCAGGCGAACATCAACCACTGCGCCGCTGCTCAGGATCTTTTGCTCCAGAGCATGGCGCAGTGGTTGATCAACGTCGCCGTGGTCGCCGAGCCGTATTTTGTCCTGCCCAGGAATGACTGGGTAGCGGACCTGGACGGCTCGGTGACCCTAATTTCGTCGGCCGCCGCTGGTACCCCGCCCCTCGATCGTGTCGAGAGAGGGCACGGGATTGTCGCAGCCCGGTTCGGGGAGATCGCCGTGGTAGGCGTTTACTTCTCCCCGAACCGATCTATCGCCGAGTTCCAAGACTCCCTAGAGGAGCTGGGAGACGTCGTCGTCGCCCTCGGTTCCCTCCCCGCGCTCGTCCTGGGGGACTTCAACGCCAAAAGTCCGGCTTGGGGTTCCCGGAGCACGGACTGCTATCGGGGCAGGAGGCTCGAGCGCTGGGTCAGTGCGCATGGCCTAGTGATCGAGAACCGGGGTTCCGTCCCCACGTGCGTGCGGTGGACGGGCGAGTCGGTGGTAGACGTAACGTTTGCCAGCGCCGCCCTGTCACCGCGCGTCACCGACTGGCGTGTTGTGGAGGAGGTGGAGACCTATTCCGACCACCGGTATATCCGGTTCGACGTCTCCACCCAGACCTCAGACGCGCCGGTCCCAAGTGGACGGAACCTAAGTGGTCCGCGATGGGCGCTGAAGCAGCTGGACCGGGAGCTATTCCTGGAAGCCTCGATCGTGCAGGCCTGGGTGTCACCACCGGACAGGCCTGCCGACGTAGACGACGAGGCTGAGTGGTTCCGGGAGGCCATGTCGGAGATCTGTGACGTGGCCATGCCCCGGGTCCGGCAAGGACGCGCCCGGCGTCAGCTGTACTGGTGGTCAAGCGAGTTGGCAGCGCTGCGCGAAGCGTGCGTTGCTGCGCGCCGCCGGTACACCAGATTCCGCAGGCGCCGCACCCGACCTCCGGATGCGGCGACTGTAGAGGCGGAGCTGCACGAGGGCTACAGGGCAGCGAAGACCGCCCTCCGCGACGCGATCTGGCGGGCCAAGGAATTGGCCCGCGAGGAGATGCTGGGGACTCTGGACGGGGACCCATGGGGCCGCCCCTACAAGTGGGTGCGAGAAAAGCTCCGCCCCTGGGCTCCCCCGTTGACGCAGAGTCTCCGGCCTCAGTTCGTGGAGGACGTGGTGAGCGCCCTGTTCCCTTCGAGAGGGGAGGAGTATGCTCCCCCGCCCATGGCTCCGTCTCCGACGGAATCTGAGGAGGAAGCTGACGCAAACGCGGATCACAGCGACGACGACGTCTACGATGCTCCAGAGGTGACCGAGGTAGACCTGAGAGTGGCGGTACAACGGCTCAAAGCCAAAAATACCGCCCCAGGACCCGACGGCCTGCCAGGAAAAGCCTGGGTCCTGGCCTTCGGGACTCTCGGGCCTCGACTGGGGGGGCTCTTAAGCGCGTGCCTGGAGAGGGGCCGGTTCCCGCTTCGTTGGAAGACGGGGAAACTGGTCCTGATCCAGAAGTCCGGGCGCCCTGCGGACTCTCCGTCCGCATTCCGGCCCATCGTGCTGCTCGACGAGGTGGGCAAGCTCTTTGAGAGAGTCATTGCAGACCGCCTCGCCGGGCACCTGAATCGAGTGGGTCCGAACCTGTCGGAGAGCCAGTTCGGCTTCCGCAGGGGGCGCTCGACGGTGGACGCAATTATGCGCTTGAGAGCCCTCACGACGGGGGATGCAGTGGCCCGGGGCAGGGTCGTCTTGGCGGTGTCTTTGGACATCACCAATGCCTTCAACACCCTGCCCTGGAGTTGCATCAGGGAGGCACTCCGGTATCACCGGGTGCCGACCTACCTCCGCCGAATAGTCGAGGACTACCTGACGGACAGAGCCGTCATCTACCCCGGTCACCGGGGAGAGTGGAACCGGCGAGAGATGTCGTGCGGTGTTCCACAGGGTTCGGTCCTGGGACCGCCCTTGTGGAACATCGGATACGACTGGGTGCTGCGCAGCGACCTCCCTGACGGCGTCAGCGTAATTTGTTACGCTGACGACACGCTCGTCCTTGCACAGGGAGAGTCGCACCAGGCGGCGGCCGACGTGGCGACGGAAGCGGTCGCGACAGTTGTCGGGAGGATCCGGCGGTTGGGACTCGAGGTGGCGCTGCACAAGACGGAGGCCATGTGTTTTCATGGCCGCCGTAACGCGCCACCGTCGAGCTACAGCATTACGGTGGAAGGAGTTCCAATCGGCGTACAGGGGACGATGAAGTACCTGGGACTCGTCCTCGACAGCCGGTGGAACTTCAGGGAGCATTTCCTGAGTTTGGCCCCAAGGCTGAACCGTGCAGCGGCCGCCCTCAGGCGACTGCTGCCCAATCTCAGCGGGCCAAACGCTTCCTGCCGTAGGCTGTACGCTGGTGTCGTGCGGTCCATGGCCCTCTACGGGGCCCCTGTGTGGGCCCTGAGCATCCGGACGCGACCACAGAAGCTGGTCGCATGCCAGAGGGTCATGGCTATCCGAATGATCCGGGGATACCGCACGATTGCCGGCGAATCGGCCAACCTGCTTGCCGGATTGCTGCCTTGGGATCTGGAGGCGACTGCCCTCCAGCGCGTCTATGAGTGGCGCGTGGAGGCGCAGCGCCGGGGCGTGAGCCCGCTGCCTCGCGAAGTCGAGGCGCGGCGCGAAGACCTCCGGCGCGATCTCAGGGCAGTATGGAAGGAACGACTGTCGCGACCGACGGCCGGGCACGCCGCAATTGCGGCGGTAAGACCCCTCTTTGAGGAGTGGTTGGAGAGAAGTCATGGCGTCCTTACCTTCCGCCTGACGCAGGTCCTCACGGGGCACGGGTGCTTCGGGAGGTACCTGTGTCTAATGCGGAAGGAGGATACGTCTGGGTGTCATCACTGCGAAGATCGCCCGGAGGACACGGTGGAGCATACGGTGCAGGACTGCCCAGCTTGGGCGGCGCACCGACGTGTCCTCACGGCTGCGATAGGCGGAGACCTCTCGCGCTCGGCATTGGTTTCGGCCATGCTGCGGGGCGAGACGGAGTGGGAAGCGGTCGCCTCCTTCTGCGAAGCAGTAATGCTCGCGAAGGAGGAGGCGCGCCGCGAGCGAGAGAGGACAGAGTTCTCCCTCCGCCCCAACCGCGGTGTAGGACGCCCACGGCGACGGACGTCGCGCGACGATCTCCGGCCACCGTAGGCGCGGGCATGCGGGCAGCGAGTAAAGGGCAACTCGCTGCCCGACCAAGGACCATGCCCGGGTCGACGGCGCGTTGTGTCCCACGCGCGCCTCAAAGAGCGTCAGCATAATGACGGGGCCCCCCTCTCAGAGAGGGCCAAAGCCTGCCGGGGTCGCGGGATTATTCCCTAACCGTAACCCCGGAACGTAACAGGCTATGAAGGACACCGTGGATTTTAGTCAGTAGAAGTCTGACAGTCCCTCCCGCCCTGCCCGGGGTTGGAGGACTCATTTGATGATTTTACCACGCTAAAAAAAAAAAAAAAAAAAAAATGTTACTGAACAATGTTTGTTCTAAAACTTTTTGAAATTAAATTTAAAAAAAAAAGATTTTTCGTACTGATGGGCCCGATCAATTTCTCATTTTGTTTTTAATTTAGTGGCGAATTTCCAAAATTCTTGGAGCAAACATTGTTCAGTAACCTGGGCTGAGTTACCCCACGAGACGTTTTGCGCTATTAACGTTACACGCGTTGTATATTATTATAGTACAGCTTGTGTTAGTATACAGAAACTTAAGCCTATGTTTAAACACTTCACTGAGCACTATTTTATAGTGCACTCCAGTGGCACTTGTCCGCGGAAGCGACGGAAACCACGTCCTGCGGCCAAAAGTTCTCCTCCATGACGATTATTGTTTATGAGTCCTTTACAGCGATTATGGGAAGGATTTAGTATCTTTGTAAGTGTGATGGACTATCAAACTGTACGAAATGATTTTATAAGACGAACGGTATCCCATTTAGCAAAGTCTTACGAGAACAGGCCCATTAATTTGTGTAATTTATTTTATTAGCACTGTTCTCAAAACTGTGAAGGAATACATCGTGAGGAGACGGCATGTTTTAGAACCAAAAATTCGAAGATAAAATGTGTCATCTTATAACAGGCTGACATCTGTACATGAGTCGCCGTTCATCTAGGTATGGTCCCTGATCGGACGGCGAGCTACCCGTGCTTACAGGCTCTGATGTAATTAATTGTAAGTGTTGGTGTTGTTTCCAGTTGGCGCACGTGTCCATCGGCCAGGTGGTGGCGGCGGTGTTCCGTCACGACGGTCGCTGGTACCGCGCGCGGGTACATGACATCAGAGCCAACGAGTTTGATGCCACGCAACAGGTACATTATATTATACAACATTATCTATATATATAAAAGAACAGGGGTTTTTCTTTTGACACGACTACAGCCGAAACCGCTTAACGCAGAAACTTGAATTTTGAACAACATTTGAAGTCTACCATGTAGATTGGCAATAAGACGGGATTTTGCGAAAATCCTCCTCTAAGGGGGTGAAAAAGGGTGAAAACTTTTGTATGAAAAATCTTATTCCTTGGGTTTATAAACTTGAAACTTACCACGAATAAGAACAATAGTAAATAAATAAGATTAGCAACACTATTTTTTTAAAACTACCCTCCATTGGTATTCTAGGGGTTGTTAAAGTTTGTATGGGAAAATCATAACGCGTGAGCTGATGAATTTGAAAATCAGTATTTATATACTACATAAGAATAAATCAAACACGTATTTTTGGATTTTTCGAAAATCACCCCCCAAGTTGGTGAAAAGGGGTATTCAAGTTTTAAGGGGAGGATATTAAACCACTGAACGTAGAAACCTGAATTTCGGAGGGTAGGTAGTTGCAGTTTATAATGTAAGAGAGCATTAAGAAAGGATTTTGCGAAAATCTACCTCTAAGGGGGCAAAAAGGGGTGAAAACCTTTGTATGTAAAATCTTATTTCTTGTGTTTATTAACTTGAAACTTGGCACGGATATGAGTATAAGTAAATAAAAAAGATGGCCAATATTCTTTTTTCAAAACTACACTCCATTTAAGGGTTTTTCGAAAATCACCCCCTAAATTGGTGAAAAGGGGTGATTAATTTTTAAGGTACATATTTTACTGCTTGCTTCGATAAACTCTAAACTGGGTTTAAATTATCTCTCAATCGAAAGAAAGATGCTTATTTATTTATATTAGAGAAATCAATCCCTAGCGGGGTCAAAATCAGAAAATCAGTTCGTCTGCTACGATTGATTGTTTGTATTGAGTTTTTAGATTTTCTTATAAGAAGGGTGAGCGGGAATTAAATTCACTGAGTTCGAAATTAGAAACACGCGCAGACGAAGTCGCGGGCAAAGTGCTAGTTTTTAGTATATGCGAAAGTTGAATATAGTTTGTTCAGAATCAGTAACTGAATCGATACCAATAGTTTTTACACCACGTTATATTTTTTTTCAAAAATATTTTAATTAATTTTTATTACCAATTAAATTCAATACAATCACCATACGGTTATGTTCCTATTGCCAAACTATTATCACGAGTGTATAACACAGGAGACGCGATTTACGCGGTTGTACCGCGAAATAATCATGTTTTTGAACGGAAAACCCGGTATTTTACAAGCTTATAACTATGTGATTTTTCATGATACGGTTTCAAAATTTTGTATATTATAGGTTCTTTACTCAAAAATATTGGACAGGTGTATCGGGTTTCGCATAAACATAAAATAATGTTGTATACTAGCGGCCCGTCCCGGCTTCGCACGGGTGGACATGATGATTCTTGTCATCTAAAACTTAGCGCTGATGGTTACAAACACAGCAAAAAAAGAAGTATCGCTGACAAACATACATACAAACAGGGGGGGTATTACAACGTCTTAAAACCAGGCTTGTTCCAGTGAGTGAACGAGATGGCGCTAGACGACTTGTATAGCTCTGTCCCTTTCACTCGCCGGAATAAGCCTGGTTTTAAGATGTTGTAATACTGGGGGGTATTACCAGGTCGAACTGAGAACCTACTTATTTTCTTGAAGTCGGTTAAAAAGAGTGTCCATGGAGTTTCTTGCACGTTCTTCTCCATAGAGATCTACTTCTTGGAACGGGCATCTATACTTTCACAGTTTTTATGTCTTGTGACTGGGACTGTAGCACCATAACTTTTTAGTGTTTAATTATATTCTTTTATTTGTTTATGACAAAAAGTGCATGTAACTGGCCTACTTGAAATAAATGCTTTGATTTTTTTTCTCTAGTTTCGGCCGTTTGTATTTTTGGGGTGGATAATCATCAAATAAAATGCTATACTAAACAGGTAGCCGACGTATTCTTCCTCGACTACGGTGACAGCGAATACGTCGCGACACACGAGCTGTGCGAACTGCGCGCTGACTTGCTACGGCTTCGATTCCAGGTAAGACACACTTAAACATGTCCCCCGCACAGAAATATGTTGAGCTTTTGTTTTTTCTTGGTGGTTATAGGCCACAGGTTAGTAAAAATGCAAATAAAATTGTGAGCTGCAAAAAAAAAAAAAACTTTTGTCGAGCTGGGAATCCATTGAAGTCAGAATCTGAGATTCTACAACATTATGATATAATTATGTATATAATTATAAAATTATGATTATAATAACGGTAAAGGAAAACATCGTGAGGAAACCGGCATGTCTTAGAACCAAAAAATCGAAGACATGTGACATCCACCAATCCGCTCTGGGCTCGCGTGGTGGATTATGGTCCATTCCCTCTCACAGAGAGGAGGCCTGTGTCCCAGCAGTGGGAACATTATAGGCTGATGATGATGATGAAAATAATACCGCAACAAAAAAATGATAGATACAAACGTTCCTATACTAATCAATTCAAGTTGATCTACTGCTTTGCTCTACTCTGTAACTACTACCTAGACTTCGCAACTTTTGGCGCGCGTGTCATCGCGCATCGTAATTCACTACGTATCCGCTAGGCGGTAAGCGTTGGATGCCTGCGGTGCTCAGGAAAACCTGGCCTTAATTCCGACCTATGCTTATAAAGTTCAAAGTACTCGACAATATTAAATTTAAAAAAAGTTATTATTTTGTAGATTCTAGAACTAAACGATAATAATGATGTTTATTGCGCAGGCAATGGAGTGTTTCCTAGCGGGTGTACGTCCGGCCGTGTCAGCAGACACTCCACGTGATCGCTGGCACCCACAGGCCATCGAGCGGTTTGAGGAGCTCACACAGGTAACACTGTTGTTATAATATCTACTAGTACTAGCTTTAATCAACTAGGCCTTTTTAGTAAACATCGGCATATATCATAGAGAGCAGACTTATGGCCTATCAGTTGATACATTAAATTGAACCTAAGCATTTACGGTACTTTCCCGGTTATTGTCTTGATACTGAGCTTGGGACCATAATTTTGTAGTATTTCGTATTTTTTTTGTCTTTGATAATTCAAAAGTGCCTACTTGAAATAAATGGTTTGATTTGGATTTTAATATTGCATTCTTCGTAAAGCACAGCCCTGCTTTAGAAACGCTACATCCGTTTCTTGTCCAATATAAAAAATGAACTGCCCTGTAAAAACAAAAGGTTTTAAATCCCCTACTGTTTGCTTAATTTTTGATGTACTTAATTTTAGGTGGCCAGATGGAAGCCCTTGCTGTCCAAAACGTGCACGTACAAGAAGACCGCCACAGCTGAGGGAGAGAAAGAGAGGGAGATTCCCGGCATCAAGTTGTACGACAATACTGATGGTAAATACTCATTTTTTTTCCTAGTGCTGTACTTTTATATTATAACATACTACTTTAACCTTTCTATACTATAAAAAAAAGAATCACACTAATCGTAAGTACATAAATTAAAGAAAAAAGAAGTACCGACCGAATTGAGAACCTCCTTTTTTGAAGTCGGTTAAAATAATCGATATGGTAATACTAGTCGGATGCAATAAAGCTCAACCACTCTTATACACGTACAAGTATACTTGTGCAAATCTAGACTTGCACAAACACAGGACAGTGACAGTCACGACAGTCCTGTGTGACCAACCTAAAAAATAAATAAGATTTATCATATTTTTTATTTTATAGAACGTGACAATACAATGTTGGTTTCACTACAGATGGCGAGTTGGACATCGGCGCCGTGTTGATATCGGAGGGCTGGGCCGAGCACGGCCCGGGAGACAGACCCTCGCCCACACAACACAGACCACCCTTCGGAGACCTCGGGAACTCACGGTACGTACTCTTTTATTATACTAACACGACTGACTTAAGCGTCATTTAGACGGAGCAAGAACTCGTATGCGAGTTTGACTACATTGCGGCATTTGTTTCATTAGCTGAATTTGTTCTACCTTTAAATTCCGCAATGTAACGCAACTCGCGTTCGAGTTCTTGCATCGTCTAAATGAGGCTTTAGGACAAGCCTTTGAAAGCTTCCGGGATCGCGGGACTGTCTTAGAGCCTGTAGCCAAACGGCAAGCGACAATCGTTAACGTTCAGCAGTCGCTCATACATTTTCAACTTTATACCCCATCGTTTAAAGTTGAAAATCTAGTAAAGACTGCTGAGCGATAGCGAACGAAACAAACGTAATCTTTGATTCATTTTCAACTTTATGCAATGGGGTATAAAGTTGAAAATGTATTAGCGACTGCTGAACGTTAGCGAGTGTCGCTTGCCGTTTGGCTACAGGCTCAGGTCACCGAATGTAAGGGAGCTATAGAAGTGTCACCGCAGATTTCAGTCCGAACAAGTTTAACAGTTGGATGGGAGGACTCATTTGTTGAATATTTTTAGGAGGTAAAATCCTCCAATCTGTCCTCCCCGCCCAGGGCAGGACGGGAGAGAGTGTCAGACTTGTACTGACTAAAATCTACGGTGTCCTTTCAATAGTCCCTACGTTCCGGGGCCACCTGAGCCACCGGGGTTACCTGATAATACAGTCTCGCGACCGAAGCAGAAGACTGTTTCAGCTCTAATATTATGATAGTAGATTATAAGAGCAAGCCAAGGTTTTAGTTTTGAAAGTACCGCCACTGTACTTTGGCTTGGCATATCTGTAAATAGACCAATCACATGACCAGCAATGAAACTATAGTGTTACATGGTATGTTTGGCAATTGAATGACTTTTGCATAATAATGGAGCATTTTTACTCGTAAATTTGTCGCTCGATTTGTCTATTGACTCACGTAATGCCCCGTAAGAAAGTTTAAGAAAATTGTAAAATTGAGAAAGGGTAACGCGCCAAAAGAACCATTTCGTATTATTTTCTTGTTACGAATTGGTCGTTCATGTAAGATTACTAACACTAATACTTCAATGGTCTCTGGCGGCAAAGCTTTCAGAAAATCACCTCTTTACGCTAGTAACACTGTAATGGAGTTTGCCAATTACACCACTGTGCCGTACTATGACTGTGCTATGAACGTATTACCCACTCAAAACGTGAAAACACGGACTATTATGCCCAATAAAATAAGAGATATTCGGAAAGAACCGGGATTGACTAGATTCGCGAGTCCTATTCGTACTTGGACGGTTGTTTTAAATTGATACGTTCCTAACACGATCGTAGTATGGATAGGCCAGGTTCACATGGCGACCATTCCATTCGGTTTTACCGTATACAGTGCGTACGATTCTCGAATGGGCGAGTCGTGTGAACGAGACAACATGAACGATATAAGCGCCACTGCGTGTCGTATTCGATAAAATCGTTTCGAGACGCGGCGTTTCGGTGACAACTTCGCACGGTATACGGTAAAATATATTTCTCGAACACGGGATTTTCCCGTATGAACGCCGTGTAAACAATTTTTAAGTTTTCATATATACTCGTACCGTTGTCACTACTCTATTCGATAAAATCGTTTATACGGTATACGGGAAAATAAACGCCGTGTGAACCTGGTCATACGGTGCAAATACAAACTTCTTTAACATTTTGTATAAACATCCATCGCATATTTATTAATACCACAAAGCTGTACATACTTATATTATAATATGCAAGCTAATATGCCTATGTATTTCTTTTCGTATGCTAAAATATGGATCATAGAGGTAAAAAATACACTGAAAAGGTAATGCAATACAAAAATGCAATATAAATACAATTTGAAAACAACGTATATAAGTTAACTAGACTTCGCCCGCGTGTTTACTGAAATTTTCCGGCGGGAACATAGTACCGGGTTGAAAGGTAGCCTATGTGATATTTCAGAAAATAATCTAGAGCAACGGTCGGCAACATTTCGGTAGTCAAGGGCCTACAATTTAACATTTTTACTAAACGGAAATAATATCTTCCACACTCAGATTAAAGAAAAAGGCAGATAGAGCGCTCAGAACACGCGAGTGGGTCCACCAAAATTAATACAAAATCAAAATCGAATACAAAGTCGCGACAGTACCAAGCTTCGCGTCGTTGTTGTTTTTTGCCAAAATATGCCGTCTCGTGTTTTTATCCATTGTAAAAGTTGTTCTCAAAAACAAAGAAAACATTATGGAATGTAATTCAATTTGATTTTGTATTAACTTTGGTGGAGACACTCGCGTGTTCTGAGCGTTCTATCTGCCTATTTATTTCATCTGACCTTCCACATCATTTTTAAATAGAACATAAATAAGGTAACTTCTCATTATTTAAAAATGAAAATCTTCAGTTAATAAAACTATCATTTGACGCAAGACGGTAGGGCGAGGACCGCGCGTTGCCAACCGTTGATCTGTACTAGCGAGCAATGTGTGGACTATGGAATCACTTACTCCAATTCCGCGTGATCTTAAGTACTTAACAGCTAGTTAGGAATAATAAAATTTGTACCAGTACCCTTAGCACGAATCTTCACTCTTTTACTTTACAGTATTTACAGCGTTTCTTGAGGTTTCTTGTATGAAAAAATCGAACAGCGCCTCTGGTGTGCGAAGAAGGAACTAATTTTCCCTTGAAAATTTGATTTCAATTTGAAATTGTCAAAGTTCCAGTTTACTTTACGTCTCAAATACTGAAAATTGTTAAGGGTACTGTTTAAAGTTTTTTCTGTGAACTTAAAATTAATACTGAATCCATCCAAATCACACCACAATTTTAAGAGCTATCCCAGATCAAATCCAAGTAAACGATTCCATACATATTTTATGCTCGTGAGTGTAGTCATCTATTGTAAAATTTCATCCATTTCCATTCGTTTTTGCATGAAAGAGTAACAAACCATCCATCCACCCTTTCATATTGATGACAATAGAGATTGCTCTATTAAAATAAGGGGGGCAATTAAAAGGTTCTAACAATATATTATGTACAGGGTGTTGGGCATGTTAGATGGGGGGCGAAGCTCCTCTGTACCGAAGGACCATAAAGATGATCGCGGCGACCAGACACAAAAGACCACTGACGACTCCGAGAAAGGTAAACTCATAAACTGACTTAAGCCTCATTTAGACGATGCAAGAACTCGAACGCGAGTTGCGTTACATTGCGGAATTTATAGGTAGAACAAACTCAGTTAATGAAACAAATGCCGCAATGTAGTGAAACTCGCATACGAGTTCTTGCTCCGTTTAAATAGCGCTTTACACAATTTCCAATTAATAATGTATCTCAGTCACAATCTTGATCCCGTTCTTTTCCTCTAACCAATCAACGATCGAATTTATCATTTTCAATTTGAAGTCAAAGATAATTATAAAAGATCAGGATTGTTATTGAGATGCAAAATTAATTTCGGGCGTTTGCTAATCTCTTGATTTCTGGCTTTTGGTTCTCTTTTTCTAATGTTTTCATCCACAATCATGGTGTGGCCAACTGCAACAGTGGGAAAATAATATATGTATATTTTTTTAATGGGGAAGGCCGGTCAAAGCTAATTGTAGATGGCGCCACCATAGCTAAGTCTTAATCAGACCAATGAGGTAGTACTATTTTGAAGTACCTATAAGATTTGAACCAATGACGATGCTTGGAAAAAGCTATGCTAGCGCCATTAGTTCCCCAGTTGCCATCCCCATTTGATGTTGGAAATATAAAATAGTCTTGATATTCAATCATCGATGGACTACAGGTTACAGAAACTATTAATTAATTTAAATAAGTCGTTGTAAATCAAGTTTTCAGTATTCAAATCATGTTTATAAAATCACATCTTGTCAAAATCAACACTTAAAAAAAACAACTTCATTTAAAAATTAAACTTTATTTCTTCCAGATAACGACCGAATGCCAACTTCGAAATCTTTAGGCTCTAGACTTGAAGCAGGAGACAAGCCTCTATCTATTTCAAATTTCGACCTATCCTACCCAGATCCATCCAAAGCCCTCAACGGTTCCCATGAAAACTTCCTTCATATGGAAAAGCAGAATCTAGATAAAGAAGGTAATGTGGTCACAGAAACTGGTTCCTCTGATACCTTAGTTCCCTCTACTCCTATCTTGGCTAAAACGCCTCTTGATGAGTTCAAAGCGAATATGAATAGAATAGATTCCCACCATAACCTTAATAATCTTGAGTCTTTAACGAGATCTCAACATGAGAATTAAGTAAATTATTGTTTTTTTTTTTATAAGTCATCGCGACTTGCTATGATATTTTTTCTTAGGACACTTCCCCTTGTCGCGATACGATGCAATCCGGCCGATTTTAACTACAAGTGAGAATCAGCCTTACCACTACGACTTATGACATAATATTCCACAACTATCACACAACGCCATCTAGTCCCAAGCTACTGTGTTATGGGTACTAGACAACTGATAAACATACTATTATATTTCTAAATACATAAACGTTATAAATAAATTACAACCAGACACAGAACAAATGGTCGTGCTCATCACACAAACGTTTGTCCTGGGTGGGAATAGAACCGCATAGCAGTCAGGGTCACTAACCACTAGACCAACAGGCCTGTCGAAATACCTGTAATATAGATAAACCGTGCGGTCGTGTACGGTAGATTAAAAACAAAAGAGCTCGCCACGACGACTACAAGTCAATCGAAATGCATCATTATGTCATAGTAGCAGGGACGGTTTTCATTTTTAGTTAGCATTGATTGAAAATTGCGCGAATCGTGCCATGGGAAGCTCCTTTACTCTGCGTCGAGCAGAAATATGTTATTACTAAATACGACGCCATATTCATAAAATCACGCAGTGTAAATGCTAAAATTATGTATATTGTTGTTAAATGTATCCCATCAACTTTGTATCCATTGTATATGATGTCGAGTCTCATGTTAATAATATTTTGTATAGTGAATAGTTTTCTACTATTTTAGAAATATCTTTGACCACTTGGCAACACCGAAATCGAATGTCAAATTTTCAACGCTAAAATAGTAGAAACAGCGTTAGATTTATGAAGAACACGCCAGCACGCCAACCTATCCCAAACTTCAAAACTAGAACATGAACCTTCTTCTCTTGTAATAAAGTTGAAAATCTAATGGAAGATATTAGACTGATTGGGGTAAGTTTGATGTGCTGGTCTTTAACCTATATGTTAGTGACGTCGTGCATAATTATATACAACTTAGTTTAAAATAACATAAGTCAATTGCCACCTATTTCAATAATTTCTTTTCTTATGAGATCTTGAAACAAAATCTTCCAGAAATAAAAAAAATAACTTTACTTAGTTTGCGAATGAAAAAAAAGCTTTAATTTATGTACAAAAGTTGAAAAGAGGTTTATTTGCAAGGTTGTGCTGATACATATGCTATTTTTTTCTATGACCATAGAGAAAAGTAGATATTTCTTTTTTATTTTAATTTAGTGCTTACATTTGTAGGGTATTTCCATACACATGTTTAGTTACTGTCCTTTTATATATATTTTAGTTTTAATATTACTCAGTACTTTTATTTTTGTGGCCGAAATGTTTTTAAACTCTGTTTTAAAGTTGTTGCGGTCAAAATCGTTTGTGAAAGTTTTTCATACATTTCAGTTTAGCATGAGTTGTTGCTGTATTCCCTATTCTTGCAATATAGATGTTTTTGAATTAGCCAATAATTTTAGTAAAAAGCCTTGAAAAGAGCTTATCCCGGTATCAAAGTAACTACCTATTGTTGTATTTAGCTACTTATCTAGTTTATAAAAATATTCTATTACCCTATAATTACATATTTAATCAGGCCTTGTATCAAGAATTCTTGTTATTACATACAAATAAAATATCAAGTATGTAGTCCGATTTTTGAACATGTTACTCGTGTTATTTTTAAGTATTGCCCGATTAAAAGTTATGCTCTGCAATTTAAATTATTTCGAGACTAAAATAGGAGAAAATTATCTGAAAATAATAATATATTTAACATCGAGTTTGAATATATGACATGAACACGGCCTAAAAAGATTCTGAAATCTAAATCTCTGTAAAATTGTATTTCTTAGTTTACATTTTATATGCATGTGGAATATCTCGTAAGCATATTATAAACGTAGTTTATTATTTTGTTTAACATTAAACAAACAACTGGAGTGTTTGAAATTTATTTCTAATGTATAAAGTACTTATCAGTTTTCTACCATACCATAGTAGTATTTATATTTTCTACCATTTTATGTTGCCAGATTAAAATATTCAGTATTTTACTCAACTCTTGAGGTTAACGCAGGCTTTTTATAACAAGAGAAGTCCAGAAACAAGAGATTACTTTTTAATATGGTGGAAATATTTCTGTGATTGTAATTGTAAATAACATAAGCTTAAAGTAGGCACTAACGGCCGCTTGGTAGGTATAAGTTAATGTATTTTAATTGTCGCTTCTGCCACATCTTAGTAACTTTGCCTGCATTTTGCGTCACCATTAAATGTCATAAAACTTATTTCATTTATTATATAGAAATTTAGACAATGCGGTCTTCCGAAACTATCGATGTTTTCTAAAATATTTTTTCAAGTAATTTACCTTTCTTATTAAACGAAAAAAACTTAAAGATTTTCTTTGAAAGATGTTCACAAAATAACTGTAAATTTTGAAACCATGCCTTTTGTTCTATTGTTAGAATAACTGTTTCAAAATTTCGTAAAGAAATAAGGTATCAAGAGGCTACAACTGCCTTCATTTCTTTAGAGCCGGTTATGATTGAGAAACTTATTCAAATAATTTTCTAAAGACTATATTAGTATGGTGACAAGAAAAGTCCGTATGTTAAGTCAACTCGAAGAGTTCCATCAATTTGGAAAAATTGATGTTTGGTGCAATTTGATTGGTGCTAAAGTTGCATATAGTCAACGACGATATACTAGACTCCGCATACACGATCTAAGGAACAAAAATTATTCTGTCAACTAACTGAAGTACTACGTAAGCGAGGGGGACGGGGTACTGCGTTGTGATTGGCTAACTCAAGGTCTGTTCTGTCTCAACGTATGTTTACGGCTCACAGGAGTGGTCGAAATGAGACGGATATAAGACTTTTGCCTAATAGTGTTGACAGACATCGGTCCCCTGTTATTAGGAGTCTAGTATTATATCGTCGTTGCATATAGTATTTATGGAATCTTATCTAGTGACATAAAGGTCCGTTCACGATGGTGTGAGCGATGACGTAGTGCGGGTCGGCGAGTGGCACGATCGAATGTATAGAAATGTTTGAAACACAACACGAGGCCCCGCCGGTAGCGAATTCGCGTACTTACAAAGTAATTAGTGTCTTATTCGCACAGTCCGTCCGCACCACTCACCGCTTGAACCATAGCCGTGGACGAGCCGTAAGAATAAGAAAGTACTTCTTATAAATATAGAGGTTAAATTTTTTTCTCGATTAAAACTATGTTTGTTGATTTCTTTAAAATTATGAAAATTTCGTAGTAAATCTGCTACCTATTTCAAAACTTACTATTTTTTATTTACTAAGTACTTATTAAAATATGCTCAACTTTTTTCCAGAATTATCATTTGTGCGTCGCAAAGTTAAATGTTACGAACATAAAGAATAAGATGTTTATTTTAAATTGAAAATCGATTTGTTAGAAAGAGTGGGAAAATATTAACCAATCACGGCTTGTCGTGTTTGCTTGCGACATAACGTCAACCAATCAGGAAAGAGAAACGTTATAAGAATCCAAAATGTAACATTACTATTGGTTAGTTTGGAACTGAAAATGTAATGGTGCCATACCATTCTAGTACAAACTCCCAAAGCGCGGGAAAAGTATTGTTTTCTAGTTTTCGAATTTATTTGTTAAATTTTGATTTTTTAGTATTAGCTGTCTATTTGCGTAGACTTTTGTTGAAACTCGAATATATTTTGTAAAATGTTGTACTTTTTTAATATTCCTTTTCAACATAGAAATACATTTGTTTAAGAGTAAATGTGTGTTTTTATTGTTATTGCAAGATACAACTAAATCATTATTCGGTCGAAGCGCAGTCACAGTCATAGCAGACTGAAAAGTCGCCCAAAAAATCCACGCTCTATATTGTGCCATTTACACGAGTCTGAATGATAGTTACGACAGGTCGCATAGCACACAGATAGTCACAAGAAAAATCGACCCGTGTAAATGCCCCATTATCTAAACTTGTTGCTATAAACCTCATCAAACTATTACAAGGACTCTGGTTTTGAGGGGACAACCTAATTTGACACCTATTTTAATAGCACGAAGTACCCATATTCTGAGCATTAAATGTACATCCGTCTCAAGAAAGACCCTGAAAAGATTTGCTTACCTTTCCCAACCATCCAAAGATAGACCTTTGCAATAGTTGCATAACTTTGACGACCCATCCAAATATTGTTCTAGATAAGCGTTACTTTATCTTAGTGTGCGTTACGCTGTGAAGTTAAGGTTGAAATTGTTATGTTCAGTTTTAGAAATACGCTTCGATGCGCTTCGACTCTGCGCTAGTATAAATCGACCCTTATATTCTCAGTACAAAATTGGGATACAATTAAATACATATTCATTACGTAATAACATCCACAGCACGTAGGGCATATAAAAGCAACTTAAATATCTAATATCGTGAGCGAAAACCGTCTTCATAATCAAACTGCCACGGTAATCGCCTCATTACACGCTATGCTGCCAATCTTCAATACAAACAATGATATTAGTCCAGTGAAGTCTTGAAAGCGTGGTGCTCTCTCCGTTCGGTCAATTGTTACCCATTTACCTTTTTGAAACGGTTCAGAATCACTGTCGTTAAACTTAAATCATTGTTATGAATGGTACAACCGATGGAAGTTGAGAGAGAGTGAAAAGTGAGTGAAGGTGAAAGAGAGGGTTTCGGTCGCCTCCCGGGAAGCAGTCATGCTAGCGAAGGAGGAGGCGTGAGGAAGAGGACAGCATCCACACTACACCCCAGCTGCAGTGGTAGACGATCACGGTGATGGACGTCGCTAGACGATCTCCGCGGCTGCCACCGTAGGCGCGCATGCCCGCGCAATGCCCGGACAATGTCCTCCCTCCGCCCCACCCGCGGTGGTGGACGCCCACGGCGACGGACGTCGCTAGACGACCTCCGGCCACCGTAAGCGTGCAGGCGGCGAGAAATGGGCGACTCGTTATCATGCCCTGGTCGACGGCGCGTTGTTTTCCACGCGCGCCTCAAAGAATGTCAGCATGATGACGGGGCCACCCTCTAGAGGGCCAAAGCCTGCCGGGGTCGCGGGACTTATCGCATTATCGTGACCCTGGAACGTAAAGGGCTATTGAAGAACACCGTGGATTTTATTCAGTACGGGTCTGACAGTCCCTCCCGCTCTGACCTGAGTGGGGTCCTCCACTCCACTTGATGATTTTACCACGTAAAAAATAAACGACCTAGGAGTCGAATAATAATTGCATCCGTTTTTGACTGACAAATCTTTGATACTTATTGTATGCTTATGCTTACAAGCCACAGATGACCTAGGCTTATTAGTGGCATGGTAGCTTATAAGCTAGATAAACATGACTTTGGAAACTGGGGAGCTACAGTACCTTTTTTTTTTTTTTTTTTTTGCGTGGTAAAACTAAAATCATCAAATGAGTCCTCCAACCCCGGGCAGGGCGGGAGGGACTGTCAGACTTCTACTGACTAAAATCCACGGTGTCCTTCATAGCCTGTTACGTTCCGGGGTTACGGTTAGGGAATAATCCCGCGACCCCGGCAGGCTTTGGCCCTCTCTGAGAGGGGGGCCCCGTCATTATGCTGACGCTCTTTGAGGCGCGCGTGGGACACAACGCGCCGTCGACCCGGAGGGGAGCTACAGTACCTAACCTAAAGAAGCAACTGGAAGGCTTTCCAATCCCTATAAGGCAAGTTACCTTGTCTTGTACATAAAGTAACTTAAGAAAAACATATTTGATGTTTGTTCATGTGTATGATACTTATGTATACAACACAGACCATAACGGGAGCGAAACCTTGACCACGCAGGTCATGGTCAGTATGTCTCGGTTACTTGAGGTCAAATTACGTATACAAAGCTACTTAATTAATAAGACCCCGACTATACCTACCTACTTGACAATGTGTTCGGTTTAGCTCTTAGTTTAGCTGTTAAGAAACTTAAAAAAAGAACTAAAATGGCTACCATTTAGGAGGACCCCACATAAAATAGTACAATTTTATTGACAGAACTAGCTATACCCGGGTGTTTGACCCCAGCTGCACGGCTATTTGCTGAAGGCAAGCGTAACAATCAATAGGTACCTAATATTATTGACGACGCTTGACTGCTGCGTTGCGTGGCGCGGGTTCGATTCCCGTACGGAACAAATATTTGTATAGCCAACAAGTAGTTCCGGGTCTGGCTATGAGTGTATGCGAGTTTAAATTTTTGTGAATGAAAAGCCAAAGATCCCTATCAGTAAAAAAAAAATTAAACAATGTATAACTATTCGAAGAGATTTAATGACTCACTGTTGAATAAGCAGAATCGCAGCGTATTCTGAATCATCATAATCTGTAAGTGTTCCCACTATAGGGACACAAGCCTCTGTGAGAGGGAGTGGTATAATCTGAATATAGAACGGTAATTATTCGTGCCTGGCTTGCCACGAGCCTAGCGTGCTGCGAACCATTAGAGACATACATACACGTTTCTGTAGGTATGTCACTCGTCTCAGTAGATGTTAAGACACGCATTGCTGCCACTAACACGCATTATATTTCCATTTCCCGTAACAAATGTAGGCCAAACGTTCAATGACATTCTGCAACAAAAAGAATTGAAAAAGAAAATCGGTCAGTACATACACTACATACCCTACATCTGCTTAAGTCGAGTAACCATGTTTCTAGGATGGCTAGCTGAAAAAACTTTCATCATACATTGCAGTCTCGTTTAATAGAAGACCTATTCAAGATTCAATAAATATAATAGCTCCCGGCTTAATAATTACAGCCGCACAGGCCGATCTTCCGGGTTAAGCCGCGCTTGCCGAGGTTGGTCTGTGGATGGGTAACTATCAGTCATAGCTAGTTTCCTTCGTGCCTCGGAAAGCACATAGAGCCATTGGTCCCGGATGTCATTTATAGTGACAGTCGTTACTGTTAGTCAGAAGTCCTAAAGTCTAACAACCAGTCTTACCATGGGGTATCGTATTTACCCAGTTACTGAGTTGTGGAGTTCGATAGACAGACGCTCCATGTAAAATACTGACATTCAGATGCAACCGGTTAGACTGGAAACCGACCCCAATCCAGTATACTCGTACATAGTTGGGAAAAGCATAGGCAGAAGGCTTTTCTGAAATGGCGATGTTGAATCTGACTTTCAGGAGTTGCAATGGTTTGTTAATAGTTTGACAGACTATAACTGCTCTTACTTATCTATCTAAAAGTTTTAGAAAGCTTAATAACAAGTTCGTTTCTTGCACCAAATAGAGTGAACAATTATAATTCGTAGCAAAACGGAGCAAATGCAACAAATGAAAGTGTCGCGCTGCAGAATTACATAAATCTATCGTGACGGCCGCCGTGACGGCTACATTATCGTTGAAGTGATAACAGTGCTTATGTAAGAAAACAGTGGGAGAATAAAATTAGCAAGTCGCTTGTTTCACGGTGAAGAGAAGGCCATTTGTTTCCGTTCGGAAGTTTTGTAGAAGGATTTCCCAGAATCTTTAACCTATAAATAAATTGCACCATGTACCCAGTAGCATGTTCAGCAATCTAGGGTTTTAAAAAGGTGTTTTTTAAACTCGAGACACACGATGAGCAAAGGAAAGAAAGCCTTTTTTTTGGGACAAACCCACGACACTATTCTCAAACCACTGCAACTCCTGAAAGCCAGAATCAACAGTGGTAACCACCAGAAAAGCGCCAAGACAACGAAGCTCGACGTGTCCCGGAGAATGAATTTACTTGTCTTGGATCGTGCAACGAAATTAATAAGAATAGTGGAGCAGTAGGAAAGAAGAAGCCTTCTTAGCCTGGTTTAATAATGACTCTGCCCTGGAGTGTAGGAAATGTATGACTCTTCGACAAGCGACGGGGTACTTATTGCGCCCTTCGTGTTTTGTCGCTTGTTCATAACAGTCCTATTTTCAGTCATATTACTGAGGTAATTGCGTGGATTTTAATCAGTCAACAAAGGATAAATTTAACTGTATTAACACAAATTATTTGCAGGCAATTTGCTTGCCAATAGTGCGTGCTGTGTCGTGCGATACCCTGCCTTACTTATGTTACTTAAAAATTATCCGTATAGGTAACTTGTTTATGGATGTTTCTATAGTACCTACAGGTGAAAGAAATTCATAATCGATTCAAGGGTTTATTAATAAAAATATCCTAAAAAGCCGCATATATAAACAATACAAGAAATTGCAAAGGCTAAAGTGCGGACTAGAATTCAGTCGATCAAACAAACACCGCAATGTAGTTAATCTTACATGCAAGTTCTTGTGTTGTCTGAACGGGGTTTTAGTTTATAATGCATAAATTATATCCTTGAGTTGATAAAGAACTACAGTAACTAATAAAACTTAGCAAAAACTCGATCGAGTTTAGTAAAATACGGGGAACGAGTCGAGGTCAGGATAGCGGAAGTCTTTTTAAAAGGTGAGGTATATACCTATACGTGAATAGTACATTCACTACATGTTGTGCAGCTAACAAATAGGTCTAGTATTCCACCTACTTATATTATGCTTTGGCTCATTGCGCAAGTTCCCACTGCTGGGAGTCTGGGACACAGGCCTCCCCTCTATAAGAGGGACTGGGCCATAATCCACCACGCGGACACAGTGCGGTTTGAGTGTCACATGTCTTCAAAGAATCATGTCCAATAATGACCTGTCAAATATTTTGACAGAAGATTGCGTGTATAGTGATGTTATTTAGCGTATTATTTAAGTAATTTTTTGCTATGCACGAAGTACTAACTTACAACAGAATTAGTAATGTGAAAAAAAAGAAAAGTTAATTTTAAAACAACCACCAAATAGAGCGTTTTTTTTAATATGGAACGCAGCCATTTCAAATGCATTGAAGTACCGTTCCGTTTTGAGTTGCACACACGTTTGTTTACGCAGTTGTAGCACTATTATCATTTATTGATTTTGTATTTCGTTCATTTTTTTTTGTATAGTTTATTTTATTTAATTCTTTTTATGGTTACTTAGTAGTAAATGTATTTCTAGGTTGTCAATCAAAGGTTGTGAAGTTATAACTGTGAAACGAAACGTTTTTCGTGCTGTCAGTGTGACAACCAAACAATAATAATGGTGAACGCACACCTAGCCGCACCGCAGTCTCCGCAGTCCCCGCATTACGAATTTTTTGTATGAAGTTCTATGAAACCTCGCACACTTACCCGTGTAGAAGGGGTATTAGATAATAGGCAATAGTTCTATACTGATAATAAGTACTAATGTTCGTTTGATTGACAGTTAAGTATTGTACCTACCTAACCTCAAACATTGTTTTCATTATAACATTTTTACCTCATTGTGAAATCAAACCAAGTTTTTACGGTGGCTTAGTTATGACTAAATCTATAATTTGATATAATTCACATCACTATACATCATGTGATAAAAAATTTGATTGACAGGTCATCGCATGTAAGGAGCGTGGTCATTGTTCTTTTTGGTTCTAGCACATGCTGGTTTCATCACGATGTTTTTCTGCACCGCTTTGAGCACAATTGTCATGAAATAAATTACACAAAGTAATGCGCCTGGTTGGGTTCAAACCCACGATCTACAACTGGTAAGTCCGGGCCGCCTATTTCCAAAGCCTATACTATTTCAGTCACGAGTCGGACTCTACTCGATTAGCTTTTGTTTGTGCATATTTCTCAACAAAACCTAATCTATCTCAGTTAAAAACTTGACTCAAATAGATTAGCTTTTTGTTTTGATATTTTCAAAGAAAATGCACGTACAAAACCTAGTTCTATATAATTCATGTCACTCGAATAACTAGACTTTCGGCGAGTTATTTTTAAACATTACGTACGAGCAAAACCTTGTCGAGTAGAGGCTCACTAGCTATATGAGTAAATTTACCTCGGAATTTAACTTTTCTTAAATTTTGTAGTACTTGAATATCGCAAATACGACTGTGGGCACCCCGACTCGGACAGGTTAGGTTAGAAGGGGATGGCGGGGTCTGAAAGACCCCGCCATCCCCTTCGTGGTTATTTTTTTTTAAACCACCCGGAAGTAGGAGCACCGCGAAGCGGTGCTCCGTCGACGTTTTCAACATTTTACTTAGTTTAGTGAAATGACATGATCTCTGACTTTATATTAGTATTTTTGTCATAATTATCCCTAGATACTTTTCTTGATAATTGGATTTCGTGAAATCCCTGATTTCCTCATTTCACTGCGACATGCATAAACAAAACATCGTCTTTTTTTAGAGTTTGACTCGTGCGTGACTAAAATGGTACTAGATTTTGTCCGTGCATTTTCTTTGAAAATATCAAAACCAAAAACTAATCTATTTGAGTCAAGTTTTTTACTGAGATAGATTAGGTTTTGTTGAGAAATATGCACAAACAAAAGCTAATCTATTTGAGTCAAGTTTTTTACTGAGATAGATTAGGTTTTGTTGAGAAATATGCATAAACAAAAGCTAATCGAGTAGAGTCCGACTCGTGACTGAAATAGTATAGGTTTTGGAAATACGCGTCCGGGCCGATACCCCACGCCACCACTGCTCGCAATAGGATGCACACCTACCTAATAAATTTAGCTATCTGTAATCTGATAGAAGCTGCGCGGTTCCTTAATCTAATATCTTTAAACGAGCAATTCTTATTTTATTTATATAATAATCAGGATCTCGGAAACGGCTCCAAGGATTTTCATGAAAGATACAGATTAGGGGATTTTCGGCTCAAGAAATCGATTTATCAAGGCCCAGGTTCGAGGAAAGCTCGGTTCCCTGCAAGATATAGACATTTTAAAAACCGAGCGAAGCTCGGTTAACCTTATATATATTCATTATTAATTAGGTATTTCGATACAAAGTATGATCAATTACGAAAGAACAACTCAATAATTAAGTAAGATAATGAGAACAGTAGGTAACTACTGTAAAATTAACTAATTAGTTTAAAAGTTTACCACGCTCTCTTTGCTGTAGGTACGTATCCTTGACCATATTGTCACAGTAGGTATAAATATCTACAGTAGTTGATCTCGGCCGCATGATAGAAATAAATACCTACAGCCGCGCGGTACGTAAACATGCGTTAGGGCTGCCCGACCACTGTGCGGCGCATCGCTCGCGCAGGCAGTCGGCCTAATGCAACCGAGTGCGCACACTCAAACACGGAACGAACTATGTACGCGTGAGCCCTAGATATACGGTAATCTACGTTCCTAGAAATTCATGACTGTGATATCATTTATGTAGTACACTGAATATACGTTGATTGTACACCGTACCGTAGGTAAATGAAGCTCACTGCTTCATTTCCGTGTCCGCCGACAATCCCACCGCGCCGTTACACCATGTCTTTACTTTGAATTACACAAACTAACAAAACACACATGCACCGGAGTTTTAACACAAGCGTAAGTACCTACCGTATCATGATTCATTCAGGACCGCCTTTAGCTTACCTATTTCACTTGTCTCAGTAACTTTACTTTATTCATATAATTTACTGTATTTATTAATCCAAATACCCTTTTTTTCATGAGATAAAGGAAAATACATAACCATTAAAGAGTCACACATTATGTTCCTACCTACTAGTAACTAATAAGTAATATTTTTTTATAGTCAGTACTTACCTATCAGAGGTTGCAGGTAATTTAAAAAAAACATATGTCTGGATGCGTTATTGTTGAATTCATACACCCAAAAACAGCACAATATTTTCTACTCGTCATATTAAAATAGGTACTTTAACTGGTTTTGCTAAAAAAACAACGCACCGTCCGTTCATCACTACGGTACGGCCGTGACTGTCTGCGCCTCAAGCGCGCCCCGACATCGAGTCACGTGGTATAGCTCGCGTTTCGTCCGTTTGTATGAAGATCAAATACTGTAGATATTATTACCGTGATATTGTTCTGTTGTGCTACTTATCTAAAAACAAGTTGTATTGTCAGCCTAAATGCAGAAACATGTTTTGCTGATAACTTTGTCATTGTAGGTACCTACTTAGTAAACTTCCGTCACAGTAGTTTTAATTTTTGTGGAAAGAGAGATTGGATAAAATCGGGACATAATTAATTACAACATTACCGTGTATATTACTCGTTAACCATTATATGATATTTGCAAATAACCACAGATACCTATATAAATCTACACGCTGTTTTTTTGCATTTTCGTCAAACTTCAGGTGGATGTCACAAAAGTCATAAATAATCAATTGAAAGTACAGTACCGGGCAAAACTAATAAGGGCTGCTTTTTTTTTGTTGTTGAAATTTTACAGTATTTCAGAATTAAACCCATAATTCAATACAAATGAAAGAGAATCACCCGACTACGCAGTCCGCGCGTACGCACACAGCGATGAGCAGCTGGTGTGCGTGAATTGAATCTACTACTCTTGAAGAAACTAGTTCACACTTACGGATTTCAGAAAAAGGAAAAATAAAATAAAAAAAATACCTACCTATTTTATTGTTGATTTGGGTCGAGAATCATGAGTATAATCACGTCCTTGAATTTGACTAGGTTGCAGATCAACACATTGTATAATATGACGGGCCCCCTTCTAGAGGGCCAAAGCCTGCGAGCACAGTACCTGCGGGTGTGGGTCGCGGGACTTATCTCATTACCAATAACCTGGAATGTAAAGGGCTAATATTGAAGGACACCGTGGATTTTAGACAGTACGAGTCTGACAGTAATGCCCTGGGAGGGAGGACCACGGTAAAGAATAGCTACAGATTGGTCGCGGGACATGATTTTTTTTTTGGGACAAAACCACCACACCATACCCAAACCACTGCAACTCCTGAAAGCCAGAATCAACAGTGGCATAACCACCAGAAAAGCGCCGAGACAATGAATGTCCCGAAGAATGAATTTACCTGTCTTGGGCCAAAGCCTGCCGGGGTCGCGGGACTTATCAAATTACCGTTATCCTGGAACTTAAAGGGCTAATATTGCAGGACACCGTGGATTTTAGTCAGTACGAATCTGACAGTCCGTCCCACCCTGGGTGGGAAGGACTCACTTGATGATTTTACCACGATAAAAAAAAGTAACCACAGATTGCGAAGAAAAAACGCAAAAGTCTATTTATAAACATTATTGCGCATAATTTCCGTTGCACGAGGCAAGCTCGGAAGCCGTTACCCAACAGTCGGCAAGCGATGAACTAACAACTGTCACTCGGTGAGTTAATATCTCACGCGATCTTAAATAATGTTAATTACCTTTTGTCGATCGATAAAGCGATTGGCGTAGTGGCTGAACGACGATATACTGCTGCGCTCTGTGTTGCGGATTCAATTCCGTAACGGAATAAATATTTGTATGATGTACAATAGTTCAGTTGTACAGGATCTAGGAGTGGGCCAAAATCGACCACGCGGGCCCAATGCAGGTTGGTAGATGTCATATGTCATCGAATTTTTATTTCATGCCGGCTTCCCCATAATGTTTTCCTGACCGTTTTCAGAGCAGTGGTGTTGAAATAACTGCTGAAATAATGACACAAAGTAATATCCTTGGCTGGATTCGTACCCACGACCTACAACTCGAAAGTCTCGGCCGATCCCCGATACCACTGGGCCACCACTGCTCTAATCGGGTGTTTGTGAGTAGGTATTTAAGTTTAAATGTTTCCTATTGCACCCACGTTATGGGAGATATAACTAGTGTTAGACTGTGGTGCAAAAAAAGAAACTAACTATTCTGCATATAGCACCGTTGTTTAAAGAAAAAATATTACTACTACTTCTTGTAGATCATTCAAATATTTGTTTCGTGCAGGAATCGAGCTCGGGTCACACACCCCACAGTCAATCGTTCAGCCACTGCGTCAGTCAACCTTGCCATGTTACTTAGTGATAGTGAAAATGGACATTTCATTAACTCTATTGCTTTATGATAGTGCATTAATATTGCAAGCTTCAGACTTTTACTAAAGTCCGGACTGGAATCGCAGGCCTTAGAGCCTAGATATCATACTTTCCCTTCGCGATCACCTACCTACAGCTTTCCAACAATACGAGCAGGTACTAAGACAACTAACGACACGCCCGGCTTTGCTCGGGTCCAATTCACTAATAAAAGCGCCATCAACTGCTATAGTTACTGTTAGTGTCAGCCCACAGGCTGCATCCCACTTCTGGGCAAGGCTTCTAACAACAACTTTGACTTCCAACTATTTGGATTTTGGGCTAATATGAGCCACGGGTTGTTAGTTTTGTCTAGCTCAACCCGCCATCTTCTGCAAGGTCTGCCTCGACGCCTTCTGGTTGTGTCAGGGCTCCACGTAGGGTTATTTTGGCCCCACATCTCATTGGGCACCAGGCAGACGTGGCCAGCTCGGTCCAGATAACAGGTTAGACTATTTAACATCACGCTATGGCCAATAAGAGGGGTTGAAACCATAGATGATCCATGATAAACTGATAGGTATAATTCATTTCATCGATCATCATGGATTACAACACCTTTTTTTTGCGTTTTAAAATCATCAAATGAGTCCTAACCCCGGGCAGAGCGGGAGGGACTGTCAGACTCGTACTAACTAAAACCCACGGGGTCCCTCAATAGCCCTTTATGTTCCGGGGTCACGGTAATAAGTCCCGCGACCCCGGCAGGCTTTAGCCCCCGTCATTTTGCTGACGATCTTTGAGACGCGTGTGGATCACAATTTACGCGTCGTCGACGCGGTCATGGTCCATGGTCGGACAGCGAGTTGCCCTTTACTCGTCGCCCGCATGCCCATTACAACATCCTTACAAAATTTTCCTTGATTTCGGTGTGGTGAAAAGCCTAACAAACATAATACAAACGTGATTTTTTTATATTAGTTTATTGAAAGACTTACTGGTTGTTCGACTCGCTTTCACAAAGCCTACAGAATCTGGATCTAGGTACAACAAGCAATGGCTAGTAAAGGAAGCTGTGATGAAGAAATTGGTGTCGATCTAGCCATTAGCCGTGTTTCTAGATACTAGTTTGTTACTGTAGCTCGTCACGATATCTAAAAACTAGCTTTTTGTTCGATGTATGGACGCGATTTTCCGTGATTCCCGCGTATTCCATGCGTCATAGATGGTCATCTACCTACCAGATTGATTATTATCTAAATAATTCCAGGTTTTTATGAAATAAATAAAGTGGTAGGGAAAAGTACTTGCTTTATTTTGAAAGTTTAGAGGCTGATTTTTCAATATAACTTTTATTATCTGAGGAATTAAATAACGGTTTGATATATTTTCCATACTGATAAGCTGTCAAACCGACATTTTTATTTCTCAGATAAAAGTTATCTGACTTTTGAAAAATCAGTCATAAGGGTCAGCTCAGACCGAGACGTGACGCTGCGCGCACATTTCAATACACTTATTCAAAATGTAACTCTATTTTAAATAAAAAACAAAAGATACACCTTTCGCAACGCAGCGCGACGTAGCGCGGCGCCGCTTGGTGCGATTCAAAATCTGACTTTGTTTACTACAAACTGACCGTAAATGGTTTTGATATTATAATTATTAGTTTAATTTGTTAGGATGGATGGATGGATGGATGAGTGTTTGTTACTCTTTCACGAAACGCGGCGGCTAGATTTGAATGTGGCACGAGGATAGAGCAGACCTTGAAATCTCATAGAATACTTTTAATTTACCCCATGTTCTTGTGGGATATTTTTTGACAGATGTGTGGGCCACGCCGAGGTAAAAGTTTAATTATGTCAAAAAAACTCCTTAATTTATTTCCACCACATTTCTCTTCTTTATTTATTCATTAAAACAAAAGCATATGTAATAAAAATAATTTAATCACTTTGTTTACCAATTTACATAAGAACTCACCGCAGAAATTATTTATTACTTAATAAATATTCCTGTCGAAAATCTGCATTCGAATTAGAAATGCACATCATAAATAACTGTAGGTATTTGAATAGGAAATCAGCTGATGCACACATGCGAGATGCACTTGCGAGCGATTATGCAATGGCGTCCAGAATACCTGCTTTTCGCTTTATACGAATGATTGGCGACTATTTTTACCCGACTGCGCCTGAAGGAGGGTTATTTAATTTATTGGTACCTATTATATTTATATCTAGTTATTTACTTCAAAGTCGTCCATGCAGAGGAAACGTCGCGACGTCTCAACTATCAAAGTTCATTTGATTGTTTCATTTACGGTATCGTCAGAAACTAGGGATGGGGTCAAAATTCGGTTATCGCTGAAATCCGTCTTTCGGCCAAACTTAAGCAGAAGGTACGTAGACAAGGTTTTCCCATTTTGAAACAACCTTCTACGGTACGAGTATTATCGGAAACGGAACAAATGGGTTTATTTTCTCAACACTTCTATGGTTTTAGCTGCTACAAAGTAGAAGAACTAATGGAATAGGTAGGAAGGTAGTTTTTATTCCCATTTTATTCCACACATCCACAATTCTACCACAGTTTAAAAACTTGTGGTTCCACGTAAAAATGGCCAGCCTTGGCAAACTAGTTAGGTTCTTATTTTCTACTTTATTGACCTGAAGCCGATCATAGCGCAAAATCATTAAAAAAATCATCAAACAGAGGTAGGGATAGTTGCACGCTATCAAGAGTCGATAATTTAAGACTCGATTATCGAAACGTAATCGATATTACGTAACATCGATATCGTCTCAGCAATATCACAATCATTAGCAGCTTTTATCTATAAAAAAGTTTGTTTCTCTGTTTATATTTCTACATAGTTCTTGGGGTCTAGGTAGTCTTGTGTAGGTAATACCTAAATAATAATGATATTCAGAAGCATCTGGTTCGACTAGAAGCCTATCTTATAGTTTGAAAAAGCTAAGCTCGAGACAGTCAGAGGCAGTCTAGTGTAATAAAATCTAATTCTGGAATCTGTAAATTAATGTCACATAATTTTTCTGATTTATCAATACTTTAAATTTAATTGTAGGTATAATAATATTTAATTTAAAAGAAAGTTGCTTCACACTAGAAACTGCAACAAACTTTTGAGCTATCAAAATCTAGCTAATTTAGAGACCAAAGTCAGTCAATTTCTGGAAACTTATTGATTTTATTTAAAATATACGACATTTCGTATGTAAAATCAATAAGTTACCAGAAATTGAAATTCCTTTGATTTAAGCTTACGAAACAAAAGTACAGACGCCTTATCACATGATTTCTGTACCCTTAGCACTAATTTACACTCTTTTAAATACTTTACAGCGTCTTTCCAGTATTTGCAGCGTTATTGTATGAAAAAATGGAACAGCGCCTCTGGTGTGCGAAGAAAGAACAAATTTTTTCCTTGAAAATTGTCAATTTGAAATTGTCAAAGTTCAGTTTACTTTACGTCTCAAATACTGAAAATTCGTGCCAAGTTTTTTTTACAGCGTACTTGAAGTATTTATTGCGTTTATTGTATGGAAAATTGAAAAAGTGCCTCTAATGTACGAACGAGGAACTAATTTTGTCCATCAAATTAAAGTCAAAGTTCCCGTTTGTTGGTCACAAAAAGGTGTCTTCAGAATAACAGTAGAGTTTCAGGAGTAATTTCTCAATGCTCTTATTTAAATATTGCATGTCCAACATGCCTGCAGTAGCGTGTTAAATTGATAATAGTAGGTTAGTGAAGTAACTTAATATGTCGCAAGTTTTCATAATAATGCAATGTGCATTGTGCATATTACGATGTTTACACACATTAAGTGCGCGAATAAAAGAATGAACACACATTTGGACACTTCGTCATACTTTATAGTTGGGGAGCCCAGGAAGGGATTTTTGCTGTTACTCCAGCGCGTCAGATTATTATAAGGGAGAATCCTTGCACCCTTTAATGTACCTGTACCAAATATCAACCCTTTATCTGGTGGGGTTTGTCTGGGAGAACCCGTCAGATTAGTAAAAAAAAATCGATCCGCAGAAATACTCGAGCGCGTCAGATTAAGAAAAGGTAGATTAATTACGTTCAGAAGAGTGTATATTTCAATAATCTGACAATTTGAGCGTGGCATTAGGAAATGAGCGAGTACTGAAGTTGTAAAAAAAAAACGTCATTTTGAAATACTCGAGCGCGTTTCATTTTTTTATTTTATTGAAGGTTACACTGTAAAAATCATACTCACTAATAATCTGACGTTTTCCATGGGGCGAAGTCGGTAGAATCGTGAAGAAAAGGTGAAGTACCAGTTAGTTCGCTACTATCGGTCGTGATTTAATGTATGTGGCGTTCCGAGCAATAATATGGCATGCTAGGCATGGAAAGAGGCCATTGATTGGTATTTGATGATGATGATGAGTCAGGCAAGCCCAAGTTCCGGGGTCACGGTGATGGAATAAGTCCCGTGACCCTGGCAGGCTTTGGCCCTCTGACCACTGAACTTGGCACCTATTTAGATTTCACTTATTTTGTCCGTGAAGTCGTAAACCAAGGCATATATCATAATTGAACTTGGCTCTCATTTGACATTTATGTTTTTGATAGGATTTTAATGATGTAGACGAGTTTCTATTTGTAATTACTACATTTAATTTAATTTTATACTTTTTTATGCGTGAATGCAGTTATCTTCTTTATAAATTTATTTTAAGATGCTCAGAATAGCGATATCCCTCCGTATAATTGTCAGATTATTATTCAGGAGGACTATGATATCAATTTGAACCTCCTGCATAAAAATCTGACGCGCTCGAGTATCTCGAGATTACGTTTTTTTTTTTACAGATAGAAATATGAATTATTACTTTGCGCCACATCCAAATCGTCAGACATTTTAATACGACACTTTTTAGGGTTTACTTTACATACACTTTGAATATCTGACGCGCTCGAGTAATTTTTTTTTTTTTGGATTTTCAACCGCTTGCCACGGACAGCCCCCTCGAGTTAATCGTCAGATTAATATGTATTGGTTATCAGAAATGTAAAGCGCGTTTACACTATAAATATCTGACGCGCTCGAGTACTTCTGTACAACTGTTTTTTTTTACAGTTTCAAAGCTCTTTACAAGCTCTCCCCCTCACTAAAATAGAAAACTTGTCAGAAACTTTTTTTCTTTTTAGAACATAATCTTTCAAATCCAATAGGTCTCCATGACGCTCGAGTAACTGCAAATTTAGCATCCTCGGCTCCCCTACTATTATTGTTGTTATCATTACGAGCTTGTTTATGCTTGACTGAGCCTTAAAACAGGTGTTTTTGGAGCTAAATCGTGAAGTACTCAAGCAAAGCGAAATACCTTTAGGTACATGACTGTATCTATCTATCTATCTAATATCTTTAAACGAGCAATTCTTGTATATTTATTTAATAATCAGGATCTCGGAAACGGCTCCAAGGATTTTCATCTCATTTTCAGTTACAGATTAGGGGTTTTTCGGCTCAAGGAATCGATTTATCAAGAGTCCCAGGTTCGAGAAAAGCTCGGTTCCCATGATATAGACATTTTAAAAACCGTGTTTTAAGAAGCGCCAAATATCGCAATGACCGATGAGGGCCAAAAACAAAAACCGAACAAAGCTCGGTCAACCAGATATTAAGCCGCGTACAGACATCGCGAGGCGTGCGACACGAATTGTTCGTCTCGCATGCCTCGGGCTGTGTGGACGTGTGTGCTCACAGTGAGCATTCGCGCCATACGATCGTTGCGAACGCCGCCTCAGTACGAGCCGTGCGCTCCGGACAGGTTTTGTTTGCTTGCTCAGCTTGAGCATGTTTCGTTCGGGACGCACGTATAAATGTACCATCGTATGCCTCAGGTTGAGGCATGCGAGACGAACCATTCGTGTCGCACGCCTCGCGATGTCTGTACGCGGCTTAAAATACTGGTTGTTAAGGAGAAATTAGGACTAGGCATTAGGAGAAGGAGCAGTGGTGGCCCAGTGGTATCGGCCCCGATTTAAGAGTTGTAAGTCGTGGGTTCGAACGAACACTTCGAGCTCAGCCTAGCGCATTACTTTGTATTTATTTCAACACCACTGCTCTCAAAAAAGGTAAAGGAAAACATCGTGAGGAAACCGGCATGTCCTAGAACCATCAAATTCGAAGACATGTGACCTCCACCAACCCGCACTAGGTTCACGTGGTGGATTATGGCCCACTCCCTCTCACAGAGAGAAGGCCTGTGTCCCAGCAGTGGGAACATTATAGGCAGATGATGATGAAGGAGGAATTCCCATTCCCTTAGTCGGAAAGTCGGTTAAAAATGAAATACTTTCCTCATTTACCTATGATAGCAGGAATAAGTTAATATAGGAAATAGTCACAAATAACACAACAGTTATCATATTTACCTAAATTGATTACTAGAATCAATCTTACATCGAATACAAACCCTGAACCTTCAATCAATCTAAAATACAAAACACAGATTTATGGACACCACTAAATGAATACAACACAGATTTATGAACACCACTAAAATGAATACAAAAGACAGATGGTATTCCCCTAGAAGAGTTAAATCCAGATAGAGCTATTTAATCTTCATACTATAAAACTACGAGGAAGGAAGATAATTATTCTAGTACTTATGTATAATGATAGGTAAGTATAAGTAGGTATTAGGTATTTCCCTAGACGAGATTATTTAGGAAAAGCGGTATAATCTTATTAAAATTACGAGGAAGGAAGACATTCTAGTACTGAATGCTAGATGCATTAAGAAAACCAATTCAAAGGAAAAAACAAATATGTACCAAGATAATAGGTGAAGAACTGACTTTCTGAAAAACCGACATGATGATAACAGTCAACTGAGGAAAACTGTGTACCGTGTGCCGATACCAAAGCAGATATTCCAATGGAAGCTTACCTGTGCTTGATGAATCATAAATAATACACATTTCGTCACATTTTATTAAATTAGAAATTAATTGTCTTTTGATACCTAACCTACCTAATCAACATTGTTAACAACCTATTTAGTTTCACATCTGGGCAGAGGCTTATCCCATAGCTTTCTAATTTTCTCTGCATTTTACTTTCTCAGGCCAATCAGAAACGAGTTCAAGCAACGAATAAAAATGGTCCTTCGAACCGGATCAGCAGGTAGTAGCACAATAAAGTACTACTAAAAGAGCCTTAAAAGGCGTCAAAAGTTATGAAATTAATTGACATGGAAAGTTCAACAATTCTCTTTTTATATCATACTTTAGTTTATAACTTTTGTAAGTAATTGAAAGAAAGAAAAAACGTTTATTTGGATAACCGCGGCGGTACACACCATTTAAACAAATAAACGAAAAAAATAAAATAATAATAAGATAGTAAAACATTAGGTACATACAACGGCAACATAATTATAACATTGTGTGTCCCACGGCTACGCCAAATGGGTCCAGTCAGCGAATTGTCGAGTAGCTAGCTTGACGCTGGTTTCCAACAGGACCTGGAATTGTTATAATGTTGTCACGTTTCTTCAAAGTCCAAACCCACACGGAAGTCAATAACAGCATTTAAATTCAACCCAATCCCCATATCCTTAAGAAGGTTAGAAATCCGCAGTAGTTACGTAAGAGGGTCGGTAAACATTTATATGCAGGGCCCGTAGCCTCGCACACAATGTGAGAACTTCTACTAACTCGGTTAACGTGTGATGAAATAAACAGACAGACGTCACCACCTGCACTTTGATGGCATTTGATAAAATCTGCGAAATGTTTTGCTAGATGTATGCTAATTTACAGACCAGTGGTGGTCCAGTGGTAGGTACAGCCCCGGCTTGCGAGTTGAAGGAGTTTGAAGCCAGCCAGGTGTGTTAGGGGAACACTGTTTAAGACGGGGACGCAAGGCATGATGGGAAAACACAACAAAGACAAACTTAACACAATACTAACGTAGCGCAAGTGCCATCAGGACGTCATTTGCAAGCGGCCATTACAAATGAGGACAAATGACGTCTTAATTGGCGCTTGGGTTAGCGTTCGTATTGTGTTAAGTTTGTCTTTGTTGTGTTTTCCCATCATACCTTGCGTCCCCGTCTTATAATATTCAGGGCTGGGCAGTATTTGAATTACTTGTAATTAAAATACGTAATTAAAATACAAATACGTATTTGGTATTTGTATTTCAATTACTTCCTTAAAATGTAATTTGTAATTCGTATTTCAAATACCTGACGACGCAGTATTTTGTAATTAGTATTTCAAATACGTGAGGCTTCAAAATACATTTAACATTAAAATACATTTAAGTAAACTTCATTTATCGAACGTGAGGGTGATTGCGAGGTGAAATTGTAACGATGGTAAAGCAGCTACTTATTAGAGTTAGCAACTTTGCATCTGATAAGTAAAATCAGCACATCAAACGAAACCACTACCACAGTCTGCCTAATTTCTTTAATAGATTTTGAACCTTATTGCAATTTGTAGCGGAAGGTTATTTTTTGTTTGAAAAAAAATGCACGTCGAATGTGAATGTCAAGCTAGATTTTTTATTTTGTAATTTGCAGTTAGTATTTTGTATTTCAATTAAAAACAGCTAAAATACTGTATTTTGTATTTTATATTTCAAATAACTTACTTAAAGATATTTTGTATTTAGAATTTTAATTACTTGCGATACCTGTATTTTGTAATTTGTATTTCAATTATAGCAAAGCATGTATTTTGCCCAGCCCTGATAATATTATACACTGTTCCCCTACTTTTTGTAATTTATTTCATCTGTCTGAAAATTGTGAAGGAAATTATCGTGGGGAAACGACATGTCATAGAACCAATAATTCAAACATCTGACAATTTCCTCTCAAGACAGGCTTGCGTTCCAGCATTTTGAGATTTAGACCAAAATAACCAAGAAGTCCCGATACTGAAAGAATATGTAGTAGAAGACCTTGTATAGGAGACGGTGAGACAAGCTGGATAACACAAAAGGTGAATGGAATTGGAAGTAATGAGAGAGGAATTTGCCCAGCTAGCAGAAGCATTATATGATACAGGCTAATATGTAACTGTAGTTTATCAATCACCTCCACTACATTAAGAAGTGCAATATTTTATACTTCTAAAGTTTACCCAACATTTTAGACTGCATATTGTCAATTTAAATAGCTATACGTGATAGCTTCTTATCGAGAATCCCAGAGTGTCTCAAGGCAAGGGTGTTTGACCAATGTGTGTTGCCAGTGATTATATAATTATGGCTCCGAAACGTGGTCCTTGACTGCTGGCCTTTTAGAGAGACTAAGAGTCACTCAACGAGCAACGGAAAGAGCTATGCTCCGAGTTTCTTTCACCGACATAGCTCATAAAATTTGCAAGTTGAAGTGGCAATGGGCAGGCCACATCGCTCGTAGAACTGACAACCGATGGGGAAGAAACGTCTCGAGTGGCGACCACGGATCGGAAAACGCAGCGTAGGCAGGCCTCCCACTAGGTGGACCGACGACATCGTGAGGGTCGCGGGCAGCCGTCCGTCGATGGATGCATTTGGCGAATTGTCGTTCGGCGTGGCGGTCTAAGGGGGGAGGCCTATGTTCAGCGAGAGGACGTCCTCCGGCTGATGATGATGATGATTGTCAATTTTTGTCTGTTAACAAATATATAAGCTCTCTGCTTTTTAATTTTGATTTTTTTTCTACCTATGTCTAAGTTTTTGTTGCTGTGTATGAACTTTAATTAATATTCATCTACATCAGAAGTGTTAATTAATTTACAAGAATTGTCATTTACTTCCTTTTATGTAAATGTCAAACACAAGACAAGGGCAACTACATAGTTACTAAATTGGACCACATTCTCGACGACATGCATCTACTTAATTATGTCTTCATAACTATCAAATTATGATTTATTATAAGATATTTATCATTTATCATCATAAATCTTCACAGTTATTTGAGTAAATCAAGATCAAATTCGAATCCCACAATGATTTCAAAATTAGCTCTTAAAAAAAAAACCCGTATCTGAAATCAGGAATTTTCATAGATAGATGATTTTTTTAGGCAAATAGGTTTTAATATAACTGCATGGGGTACTGATGAAATTCAGCCTAAAACCCACTGCACATGTTTTCCATTATAACAGTATTAGGTACATAATTAATGACTAAAACACTACCGTAAACATGAAAGAAAAGAAATCAAAACTTGCATCATAATATTATGTTTACGAAAATGTGTCCGCACTGTTACTGCCTTTCAGGTTTTATCGGATGAACTGATTTCGATGGAATATAGGCCACATGTAGTAAAGCATGTGTTAGAAAATAGGATTCTTACTTTTTCCCGACAATCTTACTAATATTATAAATGCGAAAGTTGGTGAGGATGTACATTGTACGTGTATGTAGGTATGTTTGTTACTCTTTCACGCAAAAACCACTGAACGGATTTGGCTAAAAATTGGTAAGTACACAGATAGTTTAGGTATAACCTGAATTAACACATAGGATAGTTCTTATCCCGATTTTATGTTCCCGTGGCGGGTGAAGCCGCTGACAACAGCCAGTAAGTTACTATGTATGGGACAATATTATTGATGCACTTCACGCGGGCGCAGAAGAAAAATAAAATATGAATGATGCACAGGTAATCCTGAGTCAGCCTGAGATCATGCTTGTTTTCCATTCCGAAATTCATCTCGAATAAAAACATTCATTATTTTATTTACTGCCTAGTTTAGCGTATACAAAAACATTACTTAACATAGGTACTGTAACAATGTATTTCTTTCATTCACAATTTCACAGTTTAACGTGGAAATCGCAGGAGAAATCTGGTAATTACCTAACTATTTTCTAATGCGTATGCGCCGGTATTGTACTAGGGCTGCGGATAACCTGCAACGACCCCAATCGTATTTGCCTTCGAGATGTTGTAATGATTACACGGGTTTACACAGAACAACCAAGTAATTAATTACAGATACATATCTAGATACATTTCAGACGGTTCTGAGATGTTTATTGAGCGCGAAACATGATTTATTTCAATAACACATCTGCCTTTTGAATTATGATAATGTGGTGTTAGATACTTTATATTTTAACTACCTGCTGCCCGCTGTTTTTTCACAATGTATGTTCTATATTTAGTATTATTTAATGCGTAAGTTTTAAGGATTGATGGACGGACGAATGTTTATATAACTCTTTCACGCGTAAATTTCTAAACGAATTTGGATAAAATTCGATACACCGATAGTTTATAATCTGGATTAACACAATATAGTTTTTATTCCAATTTTATCTTCCTGTGGATAATTTCAAAAATGAGCTATGAGTAACACATCTAAGGTCTATTTACAAAACCTACGCGAAATATCGCCATTCTAAACAGCGACGCGGAATAGTGGTATCGCATTACCCTGTTACTAGGTTATGGAGGCCACATTCGCAGTCACTCCGAGTAAAATACTGGTATTCAGCTACATTCAAATAGACAGGAAGACGGTTAACACGGTTTGCCAAAGACACGGCAGATGACAACTCTCATCTGCGGCCCGTATGGGCCAAACACCTGCCGGGGTCATTGTCAAAGCAGGTCCTGAGGCCAGATCCAGTTTAGGCCGTGGGAAAGAGATGGCGCTAGATGACTTGCATAGCTCTGTCTCTTTTCCACAGCCTAAACTGGGTCGCGTTAAGAGCTCATGGTAAGGCCTCTGAAACTCAAATGACAACCGAAGAAACATGCTGACATTAATTAAGTTAGTAAGAGTCTGACAGTCGGGACAGAACCTTGGTTGCGTTACCCAGAAACGTAAAGAGCTATTGAAGGAACATAGTGGATTTTAATCAGAGCTAGGTTGGGTGTCGTACTCTGGGGTGGGAAGACTTATTTGATGATTTTAACACGTAAAGAAGGTGGCTACTATATAAAAAAATAAAAATAAATGAGTATATAAAATTGAATAAAAAGACCATCGAATAGTTCTAATTTAAACCACCTTCACAGGGCAGTGTTTAGAGTATCAGGTTATTATTGATGAAATAAACAGAGTTCATCGGAGATTCCAAAGGAAATAATTAGTTTATGTAACCCAATGATGCAGCTATTACTTGCCTTATTTAGACGTTTAAAGAGATAATTTGGTATTAGTCACCTTATAGTGAATCAATTTAGCACAGAGATTAATGAGATTTATAAAAACCTTTATACCTACATAGGGAATGCTAGAGGAAGTATCATTAAAAAAACAAGTAAAAACCAATACATATGCAGATAGGAATCAGCTAATTTAAACAAATCACAATTGACTCATAAATATTTTCTCCTGTAAACGTATATTTTTTCCTACTGCTCCACTATTCTTTTCTGATTAATTTCGTTTCAAGATCCAGGACAGGTAATTTCATTCTCCGGGACACGTCGAGCTTCATTGTCTCGGCGCTTTTCTGGTGGTTGCCACTGTTGATTCTGGCTTCAGGAGTTGCAGTGGTTGGGAATAGTGTGGGGGGTTTGTCCCAAAAAAAAAATCTTTTTTATCTTTAAAAAGAGATACTTTTAAATCAATGAGGCAACTACAACGGCTTCGTAACATACTGTTATAGGGGCAAGTTTTATCAAAAGTTCAACACATACTGAGTCACACCACATGTTAAGTCAAGTTCGCTTCGTATGCAAATATACGACTCTACAACTCGTATCACAAGTCATATGGTATCCGGCTCGAAGGACCAGAAAATTTACCACCTGGCCTTAACTCCCGGGGGTTAAGACCAGGTTACAAGAGTAAAAAGATCTCTTTGTTTACCATTCAAGGCGTAAGAGTTATGGCGACCGTAAAAAAGTGGATCATGTTCGACTGGGCCCGAGTAGAAAGTGAAACCGCTCAGTGTGGTTACTTTATAAATTGTAGCAATGGTTGATTGCGAGCTCAGTCGAGGCAAACGCGCCGTGCGTCAATCACGCCATCTCAGGACGAAAATGGTCAGTTCATAATTCACTTTCGATTTTTATTTCGTCTTGTGTTTTTATTTTGTAGTTGTATCACGTAATTTATATTTAAATATAGTGTATTAATTATATTTAGTGTTTATTATAGTGTATTTAATTTTAGTGTTTTAGTGAAAGTATAATATATTTTTATGCAACGTATTATGGTAATATTTTATGTTTATACCGGCTTATATGGTTTGGTCTTTACGAGGCGAGGCTTTAGTTAATTATTTTTAAAGATGAAAGTACGGCATTAGTATTTAAAATTTATCCTTATAGGATTTATTTGATAAGGTAAACAGCAATTTGTAATATTACTAAAATTACCATCCAATTAATTCAGTTTAATTAGTCGCTAATTATGAAGTTAGAGCGTCCACCGACCGAAATATTGAGACAACAGTGTTCTTATTTAAATGAATTTATAAAAACATTGAAAAAAATTACAATTGCAACTACAGCTTTATTCTCTTCGTTGAAAGGTTCGCGATTTATTGAAACCGGCTTTTGAAAGGTTGAAAATACTGAAAACGAGAGGGTATCCAGAACTTCAATAATTGATTCTATAAATATTCTTTTAATTGATATTATTCTTTATTCTTTTCTCATAATGCTATTCTCTTGTGTTAACAAATAAATTGAGAAGTTACTTACGCCAGCTTACTTAGTATTATCTTTTGCGTATTTATTGGGATCAAGAAAAAATGCATATTATTTATAACACAAAAATAAAAGGTTGGCAATTTAAAAAAAAAAACCTACTCGTGCTATCCAGTAACAAAGAGGTTTATACTTTTTAGCATTTATAAATACGTATATTTTATAGTTTGCCAGTTTTTGCGTCTTGTCAGAGTCCGGCGCCAAAGAGTTTTAACAGTGTTAGTTGGTGCTCAAGAGTTTCGCATCTTTCTGAATGAACTCACTCAATCTTTGCATCGAGACTAGACTGAAGCCAAAAGCCAAAAACTACAAACAAAAAAAATATTTTTTAATTATTACCAAAATACCGGATATCCTTCACAGCGAATACCTAAGTGCAAAAGCTGCCTTTGTGTAGCATTACAAAAAAAAAAAGTTGCAACTCATGTCAATCAGCTTTTTCTACCGACCTTGGTACGACATGTTACGTTGGCAGTAGAACTAGCATTATTATTGAAATACAGAGCAAAAACAACCTAAATGACATTGAGAAACCTTTCACCAGCGGAAATATTGAAGGTAATCAGGAACGGGCGGGGCAGCACGGTAAAGTTGCAGTCAGCCGGAACATGATTCAAATCTTATTTTATTTACTTATGTTGGTTTTTGTTATCGGAGCATTTACATTGCATAATTATAATAACAGATGGACGTCAACTTATCCCAAACTATTTTTTTTTTTCTCAATGGAACACGAGCTTCTTTTGTAATAAAGTTGGAATCTACGATAGATTGGCGTATGAAGGGCTAAAAAGTAATGAAAATAAGAATTTATTGGTCGAAATGATTGCAGTCATGTGTGCAATTTTCTTTTACCTACGTTATTTCTGATTTCAGTGAGCTTTTGTACATAGCCCCCGTATTTAAAAATTTGAACTTACATATTTTTTATTCCTAATTTTTTCACACTCTCGTCTTCACGTCTCTTTTCCTATGACTAGAAAAAAAGCATTCAATTACAGCATAATTCGTTTTGAAAACAAAAAAATATAAATAAAGCAAACCATTACATTAAAAATAAAAATTATGTAATGGATAGTAATAAAAGTAATCCAAATACCTACATTAAATTATAGGACTTTCAAAATACATTTACTTTCACACGCTGATTTAAAAACAAACAAACAAACACTATCATTCGTTACATAAAACCGTAAAAACCAATATAATACAGACAAATGAAAAAATCGATTAAGCTCCGATTCAAAAGAAAAGAAAAAGTCGGTTTTCTATTAATCGTTAGCAATCAAATCAGCGCCGGCGCAAGTTGTATAATTGATACCAACTGGTTCATAAGCCATGAAATCGTATTTACTCTACTTTCTAATTGTAATTTGGACCCTGTTAAGTAGAAAAGATCCAACCAACACAATGTTAGTTTTGAGTAAATTCAATTTGAAGTTCAGAAGTGAATATTTTTTAAACAAGCTGAAGAATGCAATAATGAAAAGTTACTAGTAGCAACACAATAAAATAGCATTATTTTAAATGTAATTTCGCAGGCTAGATGCACATAGTTTTCCTGAATTTCTTAAAAAACTAACCATGGATCTTTTCTGCTAAAAGAAAATATTAGATGATATTTCGACGAGGGATCCAAAAACAAAAATACGAAGTGATAAAAGATTTATTGAAGGGAATTTATAAAAAAACACAAGTGAAATCTTATAAAACCATTATAAGGTTACTAAATCTAACAGATTCTCTTAGCTAATCAAGCTAATCACGTCTACATCATCTTCTATACTATTGCACCAGTCATATTTTTGAAAAACGGCTGTGCATCAATATCAAAGCATTTATTTAAACTAGGCCAGTTAAAAGCACTCTTGAATTGTCAAAGACAAAAAATATAATGAAATACTACAAAATAAAGCTGTTAGTCTCAGTCACAAGACGTTAATAACTGTAAAAGTAACATAGATGCCTATTCCAAGGAGCAGATTTTTATGGAGAAGAACAGGCAAGGAACTCCATGGACACTCTTTTTAAATCGCCAAAATTATTACAGTACCTTCGTAACATCATTAATTTTGAGATGGTACATTAAACGAGAATGATGTAGAAAGTAATGACGCCCTTGGACTACACTTTACATTAAAATTGATAGAAAAATATGTTTTGCGAAAAGGATCCAACCTGTTTGAACCTAGAAAAAATAGTAAAAATTACTACATTATTACATTTTTGGGATCCAAGAGTCATGGATTTTGTTAGTTTTTTTTTCTAAAATCGCTAAATGTGGTTGATAACTTTGGGGTGATCGAGGTTTGTTTGGTGAATGTTGTCTGACTGCTTGGATCTTTTCTGAGCACATAAAACTCGATTCGGAGATTCTTGCTATATATTTATCTCAATTTTATGGAAATTGTTGGTTGGATCTTTTCTGCTTAACAGGGTCCATTTGTACGTAACAGTTGTTTTTAGGTTCATTGTCAGCTCTGAATTGGATACGATTGAAAAACTATTTAAATAGGTAATACTCGTAGAATGGTTTCTATTTCAGTACCCTTAGCACGAGTTTTCAGTATTTGAGTCGTAAACTGAAACTTTGACAATTTCAAATTGACAATAAATCAAGGAATTTTTTCCTTGATTTATATAGTTCCTTCTTCGCACACCAGAGGCGTGCTGTTCCATTTTTTCATACAAGAAACGCTGTAATGCTGTAAATTCTGGAAAGACGTTGTAAAGTAAAAGAGTGAAAATTCGTGCTGAGGGTACAATTCAAATAATTCAGAGTTACTTTGTGTAGTGGTTGAGCTATTGGACTGCTGCACTGCGTGTTCGATTCCCACACGAATCAAATATTTGTATCATCTACAAGTAGATTTTCCGGGTGTATAATAATAATAATAATAATATTCCACAACTATCACACAACGCCATCTAGTCCCAAGCTAAGCAGAGCTTGTGTTATGGGTACTGGACAACTGATAAACATACTTATATATTTCTAAATACATACATATTATAGATAAATTACACCCAGACTCAGAACAAATGATCGTGCTCATCACACAAACATTTGTCCTGAGTGGGAATCGAACCCACGACCTCCGGCATAGCAGTCAGGGTCACTAACCATTAGACCAACAGGCCTGTCCGTATGTATGTGAGTTTAAATGTATTTTCTACAGGAGAAATTCCTAGTGTGTGTGAACAAAAAAAGAAAAGTGACTCATTCCTGATTGCCGTTGTAATTTCTTGACAGTCATAAAATCACAAATTTCGAAAAATAAGACGAATTGAGTACCAAAACATTAATTAAACAAAACAAAATTCAGCCTTGTCCAACAGATTGCCACATGAAGTCTACCAAGCATTGTTATGACCAAAATGTGTGAATTTTTTATAGTACCCTGTGGCTCAAAAGACAGAACTTATAGTCTTACCAAAGGGTATCATATTATTTCCCAGTACGGAGGTCCGATAGGCAGTCGCTCCATGTAAAATACTAATATTTAGCTGTATCTGATTTGACTGGAACCCGACCACAATATAGTTGAAAATAAAAGCTATGCAGAGAATAATGATGTTCATCGTCACGGAAAATTGCAATTTCCTGTAGTCTTCCTTTAGAGATTACGAGAAAAAATAAATGTCTAGATTGGCAACACTTACATAAATAGGTACCAAAAACGATTAAATGTTAAAAGCAAAATAATAATTGACAGTATTTTGACAACAAATCAAGCGTGAAAATGGCTGTTACATAACGGCTTTTAAGTTGTTTGATATTTGAAAGTGAATCGTGATCGTGAGTACCGTACATGAGACGTGCTAATGACTGAAACTATCTAAATATAAATAAGGTACTGTACTGGCTTTTTTTTGCTACTTCGCTCATGGTAATTGAGAATTTGACAAGATGACTTGATTACTTGAGACGTTAGAAATGGAAGGAAGAATTCGCCGCGACAGGTATCTCGTATCCTCGGTGGCTCGGTTGGAAATGAGCGTCGGATGTATTGAATCCGAAGGCCGCAGGTTCGAATCCTGCCCGCGGATCGAATTTTTCTTTCCTAAGAAAATATTTGATAAGTAAATCTATACTAGGTAGCACCCCCCTTCGCTCTGTGAAGTAAAGTAAGTGAAAATAATGAATCGTAAACCGATACTATCAATCGGTTGAGAAATATTATTATGTACTTAGATTATATTTCAAAACTGTTAGGTACAATGAATGCTTGCTTTAGTTAGATGAACTCAATATGATATCATTTTGTTATATCGATAGAGAATTGGAACAGAGTGCGCAATTTAAATTCTTTGTAGTACCAAAAGTTGAATAATTATTGCAATGAATACGTTGCTGGAACATTGAATATTTAAACAATATCCTTAAGTTTCAAAACAATTTAAGTATATAAGCTTGATAATAACAAAGTATTTAAAATATAACGTGGTTTTACAGACCCGTATTTTCAGAACAGTGATTTAATTTCTGGTCCTTCGAGCCGGATCACCGATTCAATTTTCAATTTAAAACAAGTAAATCGTATTATATGTATATGTTTACAGTAACCATTAAAACAATACAAATTACGAAAAATAAGACAAATTGAGTACCAAAACATTAATTAAACAAAACAAAACTCAGCCTTGTCCTACAGATTGCCACATGAAGTCTACCAAGCATTGTTATGACCACAATGTGTGAAATTTTTAACAACAAACATGTGAAGATTCTCAAGCTTGCAATAAATGCTGCATTGTTCAACAGTGGGGTGTCAAAACTGCGGCCTGCCATTATAATTCATTTAATTGCCTTGAGAACTGTGCAAAATTAAAGCACCTAGCTAAATAAATCTAGATCAGGTATCTGCGACTATAAAATGATATTTTTTATCAACTAGTTTTTACCCCACCTTTCTCTGCATGAGGTCGAAAATTATTCCAAAGGAACCTATCACTTTGAAATAAAGTATCCTGAATTCTCTCAGGTCATAATCTACCTTTAGGTATGTAACATTTTATCGAAAATAGTTGAGGGTCAAACGGATTTACTTTCGCATTGTATGTTAATTATTTTTTCTTACTAGCTGACCCGGCGAACTCCGTACCACCTGAGAAACGATTTAAAAAAAAAACCTTTTAAACCTTCCCTGGACTTTCCAAAATAATTCAAAACCAAAATCAGCTCAATCGGCCCAGCCGTTCTCGAGTTTTAATCAGACTAACGAACAACAATACATTTTTATTTATATAGATAGATAACATAATTTTTATAATAATTAGTCAGATTTCTTCTTCCGCGCATTTCTCTTGCGTACGCGCATCTTACAAATTGTCAATAATGACAGGATAATTACCTGCAGTAAGTAAATACTTTCTCTTCTGCATAAATTCCTTGATCTTTTGGCCTTTTTCCTTATACGGATTACTTTTACGTTCACAGATTACTTTCTCAATCCATTCTAAATATTATTTTATATGCGAAAGTAAATAATCTGTCTATGATTTTGTCTGTTAACTTTTCATACTGTAACTGTTAAAAAGATTTACATAAAACCTCATAAAATAATATCGATATACATAAAATAATAATGTCCCGGTAGTAGATTCTTGTGGAACAATTTTTGATCTTCACATAGTCGAAGTTGCGGAGAAAGGCTACCGGTAATAAGTTCCTGGTAATAAAATACCGAATTTACATTATGGAAGTTGTGTTGACACTTCAATTGACTTAAACTGGCCATTGAAAACCTTTTGTCGCGACAGAAACTAAGGTCAAATGTTTTAAAAGGCAATTTCAAGGTCTAAATGGAAAGTTTCGCAGTGGGTGTATATTTCCACCGCCTACTGTTAGCCAGTATTTAATATAATTGACAAATTACACCCACAATACTGCCTACGCGAAGTAGAGTTGTTTGGTTACGTCACTGCTAGAATTTATGAATATATCTATAAATGGTCTTTGTATGCTAGCTTTGTAGATTTTGTGAGTTGTGAGTCATTCGCGAACCGTTAGAATGTAAATAATAGATAAGTGCATTATAGATTTATATTGCTGTTATGTAAGTAATAATTTTGGATTATGCTTTAGATATTTAGGAGTTATAAATAAAACTCGTAGACGTCTATTATTAGAATTATTAAACGGGATGTTTACCAAGTTTATTTTTCGTGTAATTAAGGTTTCCTTTTTCAATTCTTAAATAGCGGTCACCATATTTTTTTTTAATTTGATGTATGTTTGCTCTTGACTCAACTCTACGTGAGAGGAGGCAAAGACAAAATAGAAGATGGAGCGAGCTTACCCAAAAGAAGCCTGTGCAAGTGTACTCTAACTTTGAACTTTGGAGGGATAGGGTTGCATGCGTTCGGGAACACAGATGAGGTAGTTCCACTCCTGTGGAATTAATTTGTCACCAGTATAGTGGCAATGGGCTCGTCTCAAGTCATTTTTACCCGTGGTGCTAGGCAACTGGGCTTCTTCCAGTTGTAATGTCCCTTTGTGCCTGCTTTGGCCTTGTTTTCGTTCTGTCTCCTGCTTGATAAGGAGGGAAGTGGAAACTACGTGTTTTTCCTACTCCTCCACTACTCTTTTCTGATTAATTTCGTTGCAGGATCCAAGCCAGGTAAATTCATTCTCCGAGACACGTCGAGCTTCATTGTCTCGACGCTTTTCTGGTGGTTGCCACTGTTGATTCTGGCTTTCAGGAGTTGCGGTGTTATGGAATATTGTGGTGGGTTTGTCCCAATAATAAGGCTCGTCCCAATTACATGGCTCTTAAATTAATTAGTGTAGTTTAAGTAGGTAATAGAAGGCACCTATTTAGCACTAGACAAAGATACCTGATGGAATTTTATATTTGCTTCTCTTTCGTAATATCCTACAGTGTAGTCACCACCTCAACTTAAACTGGGTTAACGATAATCCTACGTGCCACGTTTTGTCTATGCAAGTGTTCATTTGTTTTCCAATGTTAATCATCAATTTTGCACGGTTGGTAGTTACTTAACGTGTATTTGTGGTACCGGGCCGGTGTGGTGTCTTTGTTACTCAATAAATAAATATGGGACTACACCTTTACACTTAGTATAGAAAGTGTGTATTTTTGTTGATTTATTTCATTAGAACATAGAAATATCTGTATGTAGGTACTTAATTATGACAATGTTAGAATTACAAATCTCGATGATTACTAGCTAAGCTATTCTCTAGAATCCAATACGAGCTTAAGTACAAACAAATCGTAGCTTCAGCCTTTCAGCGAGGTCTTTAGAGAATACCACTATAGCAGAGTGTGTATAAAATTTTGAAACGTATGAAACTGTCTAAATAAAATAAAAACTGTGGATTTTTTTAAGTGTATGGCTCCATATTTTTTATTTGATTTCATCAACATCAAGTTCCCAGCCAATTAAATCATTAAAAACTTGCAAAAAACCGATCGATAAAAATCTTTTTCTCATAAATTGTTCGAGGTTTCGACACCGAAAGCTTTCGTATAAACAATGAACTCTACGGTCCAGTGCGCATGTCTCTACGTTGCGTAACACGGGCTCCAATTACTGACGTTGCGCAAACGCCGCTAAACGTAAACGATAACTTACTGCCCTGCCTGTAACCTTATTGCAGTATTTGTGAGGCAATGGGTTAAGTTACATATTTGTAACGTATCGTGTTCGAAGATATCTTGAAATGTTGAAGTTATCTCCTTTTATGGCAACGAATGTATCATACGTCCGTTTTATGCTTTTAAGGAGTTGAATTTTAAGTACTTAATATGTGTTGATCTTTTTATGGTTTTATTATGCAAAATGATTAAGCAAAATTACCAGTTTTATTTATCATCTCAATATGAAAAAGTATTGTCTATAATTCGCTCCCAATTGAAGATCTTATCCTTTTTTTCAGTTAAAAATATAGATAGACGAAAGTTAGTAATAATTTATACAACTTCTTTTTCCTTATTGAATTCAGAATAAATATCTATTATACAACCAGTCTATATCAACCAATGTCAATGCACTTTCAATTCTGCGCAATTGCAGCTGTCATTGACTTTCAAAGATATATAATCTGAAAGAGAAAGTAAAGCGCCTCATGATCCTACAAATTACGCGTATGTATCCTAAGGCCGGCCATACACGTATCGACTGCTTGAATTAGTCAATATTGACTGCTTCAGACTGCGACTGGATTGGATATTAGACTACATTATTCTGAGTGCATTGCCGTAACAAGTCTTTTATTGTCCAAGCTTCTTTGACTCCGCCCTCAACAGAGCAATTATGGTCATTTCTGACCTTCCGGAGTCGATTCCTGGGCATCTTTGAATTTTTTTACCGTTGTTAAAATCATCAAATGAGTCCTCCCACACAGGGCATGACGGGAGGGACTGTCAGACCCGTACTGACTAAAATCCACGTTATTCCTTCAATAGCCCCTTACGTTCCAGGGGTCACGGCTTCCTGACAGGACCTCTATTTTCGCCACTATCTATGTAAAGACAAACAGAATCACTCGAGCAGTCGTTCTGCATCAAGCGGTCGGCTCGACCAAGCAGTCGTATCCAGTGACTGCTCAAACAGTCCGTGTAGAAGCAGCCTAAGTTTAGTAGCACTTAATACATAATAACTGACAAACATTACCTAACTACGGTGACAAATGACTAAGTGACTGTTACGTACTGTAAGTGCATTATAATCACTGTTACCTACTCGTACATTGTGGTACTTGGTACTGTAATCTCAGGATATTACTGTACATTTAGTACATAATGTGGTTTACGACTTAAGCCCTCGGAAGATAAAGTCATTAGGATTGTTTGGTTTCGCGTAAAATTAAGCGGAATAGTATAATAATTTAAAGATTTTGTACTTGCATGAATTCACAGACCTATAAATGTCATAGACTTATAGCATAAACTGCTCTATAAAAGAGAAAAACGATCGATGGACCATAGACTTTCTGTATTTTGCTTTTACATTGCCATTCAGGGCCCCCGCTACCATATGTGCAATGTGTGCAATGCACACGGGCGCCATCCTTTAGGGGCGCCAAAGCCATGCTTTAGGGGCGCCAAAGCCAAGGGGGAAATCAAAAATAATTTTTAAATAAAAGTTGAGAACTTAATTAAATAGGATTAAGTTTAAATACCTACAAAACTTTTAGAGCTCACTGCGTTCTTCTACGAAAAATTGCCTTGTTCTATTCCAAAAAGCTAAAAAATTTCGCGCTCGCTTCGCTCGCGCTTCAAATAAGGTTGATGTTCGATTTTCTTGCCCTCGCTTTTGAAATTCATTCTCATATTTCAATAGCAAATGCTTCTTATCGATGCTTCCGGCAACAAATGTCGTAAACGCCATTTTGGCGAAAATGAGTTAAGAATGCAGCCCTACTTAATTTTTGGCGCTGCGTCGATCTAAAAATGTTAAAAAAATATTCGCCTAAAAAAAAAACTTTTACACCCAAAATTTTTACTAGTATAATCAAGATTTTTTAGAAAAGAGGGTATGTATAACTCATATTGCTTAGACCCGAATAACCGTGCAGATCGTATAGTACAACGTACAAACAGCTGTCGGTCGTAAAAACATTAATACATAATTAATTGTAATTACACCCCACAATCATTTTTAAAACGTAAGCTCTGCTGAGAAACAATTGTCGTAATGTCACTTGGTCTTGGTGAAAATGGGCATTGTTTATTAAAATTATTAGAGCAATAAGCTTGGTAGAATGTTTACTTATATATTTTTGTAATACATTATCAAAATTCGTTTTAAAAAAATGTCGTGATTATAAAATCTTCTTGAAATCAATGAAACAAAATGATTACTTAACATTTTAATTTATGTCTGTATATGTTGGAGGTAGAACACTATAGGCATCTTGTAACAAACGCTTGATTAAATTATATGGGACGATGCCTATAATATATACTTACTTAAGTGTATTGTTATACCTTTAGGGCCTGGCCGTGATCCTGGAACGTTAAGGTCTATTGAAGGATCACCGTGGATTTTAGTCAGTACAAGTCTGACTGTCCCTCTCGTAACGCCTTGGGTAGGAGGACTCATTTGATGATTTTACATGATAAAAAAGCTATGATGTTCTCATTATGATTATATTAGATTTTCATCATTATGCTCTAATAAAGACAGCATGATTTCGTCGCTGCTACCATCATGTCTATTGTCTGCCAGGTCCTAAAGGTATAAAAATGTCGACCCGCGACACAAACAATGATGATGAATGATGATTGATGTACAAGATCCTCTAATGGAAATTTAAGTGATTGGTTTAGACATTTTTTTACTTTGAATTTGTATTAGTGCCTTGCTTAAGAGCGTATATTCCGAAAGCTGGCAACGTCGCAAACGGTTGTCAAATAGTAACAAGTTTTACTTAATTTAGCATTGTTACTGAATGAAAATAAGAAATATGGCTCTATAGTGCACTAAAAAATTGATAAGGGAATGCAATAATTAATATCATAACACCGAATAATTATAGTTTTAGATGTAAAAAAAGCATTTGGAAGCTTTTCAAATGCCTTGTATACACCAGAAACGGTTACAACATCAAATTCAGTGTTTTAATTGCATTCCTGTATAATTTTTTTAGTGCACTACAGAGCGATATTTCTTGTATTCATACAGAAAAATTGCCAAATTAATTCAAACTTGTAAATATTTGACAGCTTTTTGCGACGTTGCCAACTTTCAGAATAAGCAGCCTTAGCCATTATTTTGATTAAACGATGACGGTCAATGACTAAAACCTTTTTAATTATGTCAACTTGTGTTTTATTTTATTGTTTTTATTACAAGTAATGAAAACTCAACTTACAGTCTTAAATTCATTGATTTGCTTCAGATATTTCCATGTTTTTTACATACCATCGCATCAGATCGTGGTGTATACACTCATTTTTATTTCAGTATATGGTTTTTAAAACCAAACCCAGAACTATTTTATTTAAAAACTGGTGCATACTTCTAACTTCCGTTAGACAAATCGTTCTCCATTGATTTGTTAGTGGTCGTAAATACCAACTTCTTGAATTTTCTGGGGTGTATGTCCAAGCTAACTTTTAAAATAAGGCTTTGACATAAATAGCAATATAATATTATGAAACACCATCGTATTTTACGTATTTCTTGTATAGAACACAATTTTACAACTTTTAAAGTTAAAAAGATATAAGCCAAAAATGAAATTATTTTTTGTTTTTCGTTGATTACCAAAAGTGCTATTTTGGTGTTTACGACCTTTGTTGTCGGAAGCATCGTTATGTTAGTTACATTTTTATTATTGGTATACAAAAATTCTTAGATGGTATGGAACTCTGGGTGTGAAGTTTGAGTAGAACTTGATGATTTTTTTTTGTGTTTATGTTCCGAAGCGGCAAGCTTTACATCCCCAGGGCGCCACTGACCGACCTACCATAAAAAAGATAATTCAAAATGCCATATGGGGCGCCAAAATCCTTTTTTGCACACGGGCGCCAGTAGACCTTACGGGGGCCCTGTTGCCATTGACATTATTTCTGTATACAGGAAAGAAATAGATGGTCCTTGATTGTTTTACTCGCTTTTTAGAGAGTACATGGCAATTTTTTCAGCAGATATTACTCGTTTCATAAACTAAAACACTGCCTTATTATTAAAGAAACTAATAATAACTATTATAATACAAGTAATAAGCTTAGTTTTAGAAGGAGTAAATAATTCTAGAACATTAATAAATTTGTATTCCAAGCACCAACCAACGGAAGAGAGAAAGTAATCCACTTATTTATCCAAGGACCACATCGCACTCAATATGTAGTTTGCACAACTGCTCACACATTTGAAATATGTAGTATCGTGGAGCAATATTATGAACCGGTCTAAATGTATACGTTGAAAGATACTGATGGAACGACCCATATTTTATTTATAAAGACTACAGAAAATAAACTCTTCAACTAAATGAGTGAGGGCTCAGGAGTCATTTGGCTTTCGTTTGCTGTCATTGTTGATATATTAAATAAACTGTAACATTTCAATTGTGGAAGATTTCCAATGAAATCTTTACCGATTTTCCGTGAACTGGTCAGTCATTAATCCATTCTTGCTTTTTTTATCGTTGTAAAATCGTCAAATGATTCCTGAACCCTGGGTGGAGCGAAACGGACTGTTCGACTCTTACTGATTAAAATCCGGTGTTTCTTCTACAGCCCTTTACGTTCCAGAATCAAAGTAACCTGTGTCCCGCGATCCCAGATCCATTTTTGCCTTGAATCAATATGTAATGTTGACGAAGCATTTGCTATTTTTCTTCCGCTCCTCTTATTAACAGCTTCTTATTTTCAAACAAAACATCTTTGATACACTCCATCCATTGTTTTTCCCCTACTCCTATAGACTCACATTTTGTAGCCCAAAAGATACGTCTTTTTTTTGGAATAAACCCACTACACTATTACCAAGCTACTGCTACTCCTGAAAGCCAAAATCAACAGTGGCAACCACCAGAAAACAACGGCGGATACAAGGGGGGGGTCATGGGGGTCATGACCCCCCCCTGGGCGACAGGCTGGGTCATAGGTGGCCACTGCAATTTTATCTAAGTTTATTATAAACTTAAACAAATTATAAACGAAAGGGGCTCATAATCAGAATAATGCAATTCTGTGCTGTTATTGGTTACACCTATTATAGCAGGGGTGGCCAACTTGATTAGACATAAGATCTACTGTTTATTAACGAAACCCTGTGCGATCTACCAATTACATACTTCTTGAAGTCTTAAAAACATGAAACAGCATAGTTCAGTACACAATCATGTAGTATTTTTACCGACTTCAAAAAAAAGGAGGTTATCAATTCGACCCATTCAATGTATGTAATATTATCAGAACTGCCCAGTTTTCAGATATGTTAGTCTATATCAGCGTCTGAACAAATGTACAAAATTTTATAAGTGTATGTATGTATGTATGTATGTTTTTATGTTTGTGCACGCATATCTCCGGAACTGCAAGTCCGATTTAAGTAATTCTTTTTTTGTTGTACTAGGTATTGTCCAACTTAGGGTACACTGCAAGTTTCATCAAACTCGGTTCAGTAGTTTTAGAGATACGGATTTTTTCGTTGTGACGGATTACAAGATTAGTGCACATCATGTAAGAAAACTTTGTATTTTACAAGAATTTGAGTTGAATATTTAATAAATAAACTAAAAAGGGTAAAATAAAAACTTTTTAAAAAAAAGTACCGACTTCAAAAACAAATACAAAAAAGTTTAAAATAACCTTTCTTTCGGAAGCCGGTGGCAATAGTCAATGAAATAATAAAAATCAAAGCCACCGACTTCCGAAAGAAAGGTTATTTTAAACTTTGGATTGGAAATCTGAGTTGGTGATGTTTAATCAACATACTCGTATAGGTACAGGGATTGGCCAAAAGGGAGAAATCTGAATCCATAAGAGATACGGAAAAACTTTCATAGGAACATTTTCTCTTTTTTGGTGTTCACAATTTACGCGTTTTTATTTTTTCAGTCAAGTGTGAGTTTCACACAAAAATGAGTCATTTGGGCATTTTTTTTTGTACCATTCGACTTTTCTACTTACTTTTCTTTCGGAAGTCGGTGGCAAAAAAACAATGAAATTTATAAAAATAACCACCGACTTCCGAAAGAAAAGTTATTTTACCCTTTTTTGTGGTTGTTTTTGAAGGCGGTTTCATTATTTTTTTTTAAGTTTTTATCGTTCATACAATTTATGTGAAACAATATTTTCTATTAGACCACCTTCTGTCGTCCCGATTTTTTACATGAAACAAAGTCGAACGGCACTAAAAAAAAATGCCCAACGTCACTCATTTTTGTGGACCACTCACACTTGAACAAAAAAACAAAAACGCCAAAATTATCAACATCAAAAAATAGCATAAGCTTCCTAAGAAAGTTTTCCCGTATCTCTTATGGAAGCAGATTTCTCCCTTTTGACCAATTTCAAAGAAAAATCCTGTATAGGTCCTATACTATTATTTATATGTTTTGCCTTGCCACGACGACTGGACTAAGTCGTGAACTCGTGATCGACCCGTTACCCACCCCTTTATTTTCTTTTTTAGTGTGGTCAAATCTTCAAATGAGTCTCCCAGTCTCCCAGGGCAGGGCAGAAGGGACTGTCAGACTTGTACTGACTAAAATCCACGGTGTCCTTCAATAGCCCTTTACGTTCCAGGGTCACGGTATTCGGGATGTCTTTCTGTCAAATCTATCTGAACTAAACTACGGAGATAAGCTGTTTGCGACATGGTGACCCCCCCCTGATATGAAAGCTGGATCCGCCCTTGCCAGAAAAGCGCCGAGACAATGAAACTCGACGTGTCCCGGAGAATGAATTTACCTTTCTTGGAACCTGCAACGAAATTAATCAGAAAAGAATATGGGAGGAGTAGGAAAAAGATAGTCTATTCCACATTGCCGTATCATTCCAGCAAAATAACCTTATCTTTCTCTTACAGCACACGCTAATACTGGCTGCCTTGGCCGCCGTCACCACGGCCATGCCTTCCTACATCGCGGTACCGGCTGATCAGATCGCATTCGTGGATCTGTCACAGTTGCACGTGCGTCGTGTGCCAAGACAGACCCTGTCACCACCGCCGCCACCGCAGTTACCACAAGGATTGTATGCTGAACAGGATTACCAGCCAATACCTTTGCAGCAGTACCAGCAACAACGTAAGTTTTTTTTTCTTTTGTTGCTTCTGCCTTTGTGTTCTTTTGTTCGAATTATACGTTTAAATTAAGAAGATTATCAGCCAATATTCTATCGCACTTTTTTTTTTAAATTCGTAGTAATTCTGAGCTTGAAGTTGCATCTAGGTACGCCAAAAAATACTATCTTTATTAAGTGGAATAAAATTTAAGATTTTCTACTTAGAGTACTTACCTTTAGTGGGTTTCTTTTTTTTGTTCGATGTGGATTCACCTAAAGAAAACTGTTTTCCGTTCTCTTATTCTTGTGTGTCTTCTAGTGCTTAATCCCTAACAATGTGAACTGCATTGTAATATGCCTCTGGTTCTTTTATCCTTAATGGTCTCATAATACCATGCAGTTGCTATTTCTCTCTACAACTGCTCCAATAATAGTCAAGGCTCTCAAAATAAAAACGTCTAATAATAACTTTAACAGCTTGTTACGTTTGCAAACAATCAGCCAGATCATCTAAACGATTTCTACTTTATTGACCGAGAGGAAATCAAACTGCTCGCGTGCGGGAAGTAAACGTGTTTATTACTCAAACACGACTATTATCTTTTGTAACTATGTGGTAACATTTCCGAGCAAATTCGTACGGAGCCGTGACTTTTAAAACTCATTTAAAACTATCGCTCATAATTTCGAAAGCACTTCCTGACACCTTTCATCAAACTTGACGACTCATTGTGAAATAGCAGACAGTGAAATGGATCTGTAATGCTGATTCGTACGCCCATCAATCAGGCTTACCCTGCTCCATCACTTTCACTGCAGAACAAAGGATCAACTGCTTTCTATGCAACTGTTATAACTTGTTTTACATTCAATGGGATCGAGTCCATTCTCTTTAAGAACAAAGACGTATTTACAAGCTTGAAGTACTTACCGTTTACTTTCCTCATTGTTACATCTTGTTAAATGATTTACGTAATCTTGCAAAGTTCTTTTTCTCAATCATTTTTGATTATGTTGTAACTTCGGTTTCGCTTTCGATTTCGGCGATATACAGTTCAGTTTGTTACTGTAGTTGATTTACGAGTTTGTGCAGCATAGTGCCGTCATAAATCATTCAGTGAGTGTCTGGGGTGGGCGTTCATGTTGCAAGACTTGCGACTATCGTACTCCAAGTAGTTGCGGGGCAGTGTTGGCGTTGCCCAATTAAGTTCGGTCACGCACGCTTAATCCGACGACTGTGCCCGTTAGTGCGTACTAAAAAAAACTATTACCGTCCATTTCGTAAACAGTATTATGCATGCGAATGCGCATTTCCTCCAGTTCAGGTTTTGAAACGTTTCGCATAAAAGTATTGGCCGTGAGAATATGATCATTAACTCGGTTTGCATTCAAATCTAGATCAAGATAAAACCATAAATTTTGCAAGTTAACTTTTATTTTTTCTCCCATTACCCTATTTTTTTTGTTATCAATCATGTCGCAATCACGTTATTATTAACTAGTCTGTTTTCAAGAGCATTTTGTTTCTTTTTCCACCTTGCTCTCATTTAGATTAATATTTCAAACCAGCTGTTTCCAATTTAGCACTCCGGAACTCAATCAAGATTCTTTTAATTATTACAGCGCTAGCTCTGGCCCCACCCCCGGAGAATGAGCCACCAGCAAGACTTCTAAGATTTCAGCAGCAGCCACAACAGCAGCCGCAGCAACAAGATGCTTCAGGATCAGCATCTTTCGGTGGACCCTCACAATTCGCAGAAAGACCGCCCGACTTCGGGGAATATGTGGACTTCGGAGCCCACACCGGTGACAACGGAGCCTTTGGCTGGTACGCCGACTATCCGGTCAATAACCAACATGATTCTAGTTACAGGAAGTAGGTAGTACAATGAGCAAATAGAGCAGATCTCAGCAAAAAGGTTGGAAGTTAATGCCACTAAAAATATAGGGAGATTTTTATGTTTAACAATAACTTGTCAGTTTTTGTTTTAGGTTAGGCTTTTGGTATGAAAGTATTTAAATATTTTCTGTATCGAAGAGTGGCTTAATAACATTCCAAATTGGGACAGCTCTTGCTCGCAAATCTTGCCAATTTAGAGGCTCAATTGTTGCACTTATCTTGCCAAGCACTTATTACTCAAATAAGACCAAAGACAGTATTATTTCAAGTGATATTATTAGGTTTAGGTTCGTAGCTGAATAACCGCACATTTGTTACAAACGGTTCATTCCGCTTAACGTTTTTTAAAATGCACTTTCAACGTTAGTTCCTTGTTAAGTTTACAAAGTACACTGTGATACGTACTACGGTAGTTATTTCTTCTTCGTTTGCTCTATCTGTTATATTTCTCTATTCTTTCCTATCTGCTTATCTTTTGGTGCACTTCACTGTTATGCTTGCTTTTTCACGCTTTCTTTTACGCATTGTTGTACTCATATACATAAATGCTACTAAATTGTATAAAGTACAATATATCATCATTTATTACTATTCTTACATCATTCTTATTCATTATATCTCATTTACTATTTCTTATCTGTCTGCTATATCTGTATCGCTTTCATTTATTTTGTTTGTTCACAAATATAAACTGTTACATTCTTCTTCGTTTCATTTCATGCTATCACTTATTTTCTTATCATTTATTCTCACGCATCTACACCATATTCTGTATTCGTCCTATCAACATCTATAAAACTTGATCTTCCACCATTTTCATACTCATTCATTTTTCTGTCTACTGTACTATTCTAGATCTTGTATACTTCGTCTTCATCTCGAATCTTGCGAAAGCCGTACCAAGGATAATAATTCCAGACTGGCTCAATTGCCACACGGAACCTTTAAAACCAACTTCAAATTTCTATTTATACTACTTCCACCGTTTCGTCTACGATCTTATACTTTATTATCTATTTTAGTTCTGTCTTATACCTATTTATTCGCACTACTCAATATCTTATTCTGATCATACATTGCCACTCTCTCTTCTTCTTTTCAAAATCATCACATGACTATCAATTATAATATAGATTGACTATATTTTATAAATGATTAGAAAAATGATTATCTTATACTTATTTTCCTTTCATTCTTATGTTACTCTCATCACTCATGTCACATAACATGAAACTTCTTAAAATGCAGATCTTCACCAACAAACCTTTTACTACTTTCTGAAAACCAATGTTATATTTTCTGTTCTATTTCCTGTCTATCTCTATCTTGAACCTTTTTTCCATATTCAATAATTTATCGTTCCTTCTCTCTTGTTTATCTGTTATTCTTTACTTTACTATCAATCTAGTCTTTCTTTTTTTTCTGACTGTCAACGTTCTTATGTAATATCTTATATTTTATTAGCTGTAAACTTCTTCATAATTTATTTCTTTTATCTATTATGTCTTATATTATGTTGTCTTTATCTTGATTTTAATGAGAATGACTTAACGCTGAAATTCTATCTATCTCAAGTTTCCAATGTATTTTTACTCTTTAGCTATCTTTACTTGTTTTTTCTATCTTCTCCATTATTTCGATCCTTATACTTTTACTTTTATTTTAACTTAATTTCTGACTCTCTGTCTACATTTTTACTACTACTTACAAGATTTTTGTTTCTTATCTACAGTTTGTTCCTTTTCTTGGTCTATTTATTCCTGAACACAGAATTGAACCACTGTCTTTCTTGGAAGCATCAGTATATTTTGCTACTCTCCTATTTCACTTATTATCTTATATTCAATCAACTGTTAATTCCTTTTAATTTCATCTTGATCTCATCTATTTTATTTCCGCTAGTTTATATAGATATATAACTTAACTAGTTACTTAACTCTATATCTATCTTCTTGTATCTTCTATCTACACCTATTTTACTTTCTCTATTTCTTTAAAATTTTCTTTATCTCCGTATCATCTACTCTTCCGATGTCCTTTTTTTCTGATTCTGATCTACTTGATGATTTTCCTTTTCAATATCTCTCTGTGACGATTTTATTTTTAAAGTCTGTCATATTCTTTCACAAGCATACTCTACTTTCTAAATATATTTATTTCCTTACTATATTTCATCAATTCATTACTTGCTATCTATCTTCAAAATATATTATGTCGTTCTATGATACCTTCCTTACTTGACATATCATGACTTCAACCATATCTTTTTTCTTAAAATCTATTTCTGCCATTTCACATCAACAAATCGCATAATCAGCGTCGTCATCTCGTTCCTTACTTGACTGGCCTGTTGGTGTAGTGGTTAGTGACCCTGACTGCTATGCCGGAGGTCGTGGGTTCGATTCCCACCCAGGACAAATGTTTGTGTGATGAGCACGATCATTTGTTCTGTGTCTGGGTGTAATTTATCTATAATATGTATGTATTTACAAATATATAAGTATGTTTATCAGTTGTCTAGTACCCATAACACAAGCTCTGCTTAGCTTGGGACTAGATGGCGCTGTGTGATAGTTGTGGAATATTATTATTATATTATTATCTATTTAAATAATTTGTAGACGTCAAATACATTTCTATCTAACTGTCATCTTTATCAAACATTCTATCTATCCCTTCAGTTTCAATATCTGTTGTCTTTCTATTTTCTTCTTCGTAAAACCCTTTTTTAATCAAGTTAAGAATATGAAGCCTGGCAAGCGGAAAACATTTTATTCATCAGTTAAGTCAAGTTACTAACTTGAGATGAGAGAAAATCGTTGGTTGGTACCGGAGTTGGCAGAGCCGAGTCGCCCGTGCATACTGAATCCAATCTCAAATAATAATATGGGATCTACATGTGTGATCAACAATTACTGAGTATTTGATAAGATGATTGATATCTTCGAAGAAATGTGTGCTTATAAAAGAGGTACATACCTTCTATATGAGTCACCAGAAGTCGTCAAAACTGCTGTGTTGCCAATGGAATACTTAAGTACTGATGGTTAATCATCGTTTGGACAAACCACTTAGTTTTAAGAACTACTGTGATATGACAAGGATGCGATCTAACTCCACATGGACCTTAAATCATGAGTGGCGAAATTTGGTAGTACTGTTAGACAAATACAAGCTTTTTTGTAATACAAAGAAAAGACGCATCTCAAAGAAATATATCTTTCCCTTTTTCACCTTTCACTTGCTTTAAACTTTATTTTCCAAGAACTTATTTCACTATTACTACACATATCTCCACTACATACTACATCTATTTTCACGCTTCTCTTTTTATTTATCTCTGTCATCTTTATTATTCTTTCTTTAATCTGTCTTACTTAGTTTGAATCTTACCGCTTTATATTCCACTTCATCTTACTTTACACTTTTTTTTCCCAATTCCGGCTACACTTTTCTGTTTTTTCGATTTTTTTTCATGCTATTTGCCTTTCTCACTTTCCATGTTCTCTCTATCTCTAATCTCTTTCTTTTTCAAAATCTCTGTCCTTTCTTATTGATCCTATTTTCTTTACCTACCTATTTCTTTCAAATCTTTCACCGCTTTCTTCTTTTTCAATTTCATTTTATACTACTCTTTACTACTATTTTTCAATTATCTCAATCCTTGCACTTCTTTCTTACTTACCTTATATTTTTCTTTTCACACTTTATCTACTCCATATTGCATGCCTCTTTCTATTTCATCCTTTTTCTTAATTTTTTTCTGTTCTACTTTTGTTTCTTTGTTTTTCACTTTACTTCATATCTTAAAATACTTGTTCCTATATCTTTAATTCTTGACACGCTTTTTCTTAATCTTACACTTCCTTTATTTTACTGCTTTTCTTTACTTCACTGTTATACTTTTCTGTTTCTACACTTTGTTTTTATTTCTTTGCTTCCTTTTCCATTACTTCATGCTTTTCTGTTTGTTTTTTCAAACCTATAATCTGCTTTCTGCTTACTCTTTGCTATTTTGTTTCTTCTCTTCTCTTTACACTATTCTTTTCTTTCCTAAAACTTCTCTTTTCTCTTTTTACTTCTTCCTTTCTTTATACCAAGCTACCTGGTGCGATTTTAGAACAAATTATTGATAAGTTTTGTTGCACAATATTGTTATTTGTTGCTGTTAATTAAAACATTGTTGATTACTCAACTTTTTGTTTTGTTTTATACTCCTTTTTTCGAATTGACGAGAAATAAACCATGTTTACGAAGTATTTTAGTATTTTCATTTAATTTATCCCGTGTATATTTTGTTTGTGCGGACAGGCAGAGTTTTGATACTTTTTCACACAGAAGCTACAGAACGGATTGAAGTAAGTAAGATTAACAAAAGCTAGGTTTATAACGATGTTATGATCAAAATACTCTCTCTTTGGTTAAATGCCGAACTCATTATGGGCAGAGGCAAGTGCATAAGCAAAATATTATTGCCTGTAAATTGGCTCATAAATACATACATAATAACTTAACTTTTAGTGTCCGACCGAAACTGATTTTTCAGCCGAAACCGAAACCGAACCTTCGGCCTAGCCCTCTGTTTCGGCCGAAACCGAAACCGAAACTTATTAAAACATTTAAATTTTCAATTATTTTCTAAAATTTTATGTTTTTTTTTTACATTTGCTAACACTTAAGAAAAAGTGTATAATTATACAGGAATTACAGGATGACTGAAGACCGATTTTGTCGAAAACGAAAACTGCATCATTGGATTTTAGAAAAAATCAATAGTGCTGGTCAGGAATCGAAACCACAGATTTTGAAAAAAAAAAACCACACATTATTACACCATTCGATAGTGTTGCTAATAAGGATCAAATTCTGGAAATTAATGTTATATTACGGCTAACATAGGGAACAAATAGGTTTCTAAGAAATAGCTATTTTTCTATGTTATTCATCATCGGGCACGCCGCAATTGCGGCGGTAAGACCCCTCTTTGAGGAGTGGTTGGAGAGAAGTCATGGCGTCCTTACCTTCCGCCTGACGCAGGTCCTCACCGGGCACGGGTGCTTCGGGAGGTACCTGTGTCTAATGCGGAAGGAGGATACGTCTGGGTGTCATCACTGCGAAGATCGCCCGGAGGACACGGTGGAGCATACGGTGCAGGACTGCCCAGCTTGGGCGGCGCACCGACGTGTCCTCACGGCTGCGATAGGCGGAGACCTCTCGCGCCCGGCATTGGTTTCGGCCATGCTGCGGGGCGAGACGGAGTGGGAAGCGGTCGCCTCCTTCTGCGAAGCAGTAATGCTCGCGAAGGAGGAGGCGCGCCGCGAGCGAGAGAGGACAGAGTCCTCCCTCCGCCCCAACCGCGGTGTAGGACGCCCACGGCGACGGACGTCGCGCGACGATCTCCGGCCACCGTAGGCGCGGGCATGCGGGCAGCGAGTAAAGGGCAACTCGCTGCCCGACCAAGGACCATGCCCGGGTCGACGGCGCGTTGTGTCCCACGCGCGCCTCAAAGAGCGTCAGCATAATGACGGGGCCCCCCTCTCAGAGGGCCAAAGCCTGCCGGGGTCGCGGGATTATTCCCTCACCGTAACCCCGGAACGTAACAGGCTATGAAGGACACCGTGGATTTTAGTCAGTAGAAGTCTGACAGTCCCTCCCGCCCTGCCCGGGGTTGGAGGACTCATTTGATGATTTTACCACGCTAAAAAAAAAAAAAAAATGTTATTCATCATCATCATCTCAGCTGTAGGACGTCCACTGCTGAACATAGGCCTCCCCTTTAGACTTCCACATATACCGATTGAAAGTGACCTACATCCAGTGTCTTTCGGCGACCTTATAAGGTCGTCTGTCCACCTTGCTGGTGGACGTCCTACGCATATACACATATACTCATATTTCATTATTACATGAATATACAAGACTTACTCTTGGCAAACGTGTTGGCTACGAATGTTACCGAACGACGCACGAAAATGCACGAACACTTGAGTTTCGTCAGGTTTCGGTTTCGGCAAAGTTTCGGCTATATTTTGGCCGAAACCGAAACTATGGCCGATACTAGATTTTTGGCCGAAACCGGCCGAAACCGAAATTTCGGTCGGTCACTATTAACTTTATTATGCGAGGAACAGGTATTTTGATAATGAGAAAACAAACAGACTTTTTAATACTTTTATTTCTTACACTTAACATATAATCTCGTACAATGATATTTAAAATAGATTTCTTTTGATCTCATCAACAGCACAGACAAGAGTGTTCGATCTAAGACTCTACTTACATGTATATAAGACATACACTACCTATACATAACAGGTATATAGACATAGGGTGCTTTTATAAACAGGTAGTCGGTACAAACTGGTCGGTACGGTCGGTACTGGTTGTTGCACGAAAAGTTACATTATGTTCGCAAAGTTACATTATATGCACAAATGTTACATTACAGAAAAACGATAGCGGTTTAGCGACTATTCGAACGAGCTTTTTGCCCAGCTGACTGTGAAGTCTGATATCTTCATGAATAAAAAGTTTTGGACAATCATCGACTAGAGCATTCGCTAGAAAATTCATGAAAATGTTCATAGCAATGTTTGGTATGTTCAGTTAAATCAGCACCTTTATGCCCTCACACATAGCTAACATGCCGAGATTTAATAGATTTGACGTTTTCCTTACAAAAGTTTTATCTACACCTATCAGTACCGAGTCCCGATCTATCTGTACCGAAAACTTGTTTTTTTTTATGAAGGCACCCATATACAACCAGCGTTGTACAGAATTAAGTACATACATGTACATCTAAAAGATAGTTTTTCTTGAAGAAACTTCAGTAGATTAGGCATCGAAAATTTTCTTTAAATACTACCATTTTGTAACTTTTTAGACCGCTGTGTTGCCAGGTTGCAATATCAACAAAATACTTTGTGCACGAAATTGGTAATTTTAATTTTGTTAAAATATTTAGGCAAATGCTTTTTGTACAGACAGATGCAATATTATAAAGATTTTCATGACATTTAGCCAGTGTTTGGCACATTTTGATGAACACTATTTTTTCCTCTGTAAGCCGATTTATAGCCATTTTTTTACAATATAGACATTTGGTGCACATTATTTAGATTTAATCAAACTTTCTACTTAAATTTTTTGGTACGAGTATAAGCGACTAAAGTTAAGTTACTTTGGTGTAAGTTACAAAAAAAATAGAAATAACAAAATAAATTGTTTTGTATAAAAAAATATAGGAATATATATTATTATACTGATGAATACACTCAAAATAAATAAGAAATCACAGTAGTACTTACAGATCTAAATAAATAAATTATTCCTGAGATCAAAACTTAAGCAGATTAGTTACATTTGAGCTATTCAATACATTGTTTTCATTTTACTAAGAGAACTTTTAGGAATGTTTATATCAATAAATAATCGACGTAACGTTTTGGTATAGTATACGTAACTCGCGTAAGTGTGACTATTAAGCCACTCTTTTAAGGTATAAAAATATGGAATCAAATGATTGGAGTAACATAATTATTACAATTTCAGTAAAAAATAAACTGTACAAACGAAGTCATACTGACGGCAATTACTAAGGTTTTATATTTTATGTGACAATTTACGCAACGTTACAGATTACAGCAAAATGTTACATTTCAAGAAAACGTTACAGGAATACAGTATTATTGCACGCCTTAACACAGAAGGCATAAGTAGGTATTTCGAGTTTGTTTGAGTTTTTTTAAAGTAGAGAAATATATTTCTGGTATAAAGCTGAATATTATGTTTGAGAAATAGTTTGGTGTAGGCCTAAAAATGAGCTATAATTTTTATGAGAACAGCAATATTTATATAATTATTTAATATGACTACTATTAAATAGAATTTTAAATAGGCCCAAAGTCGTCGAAAAACTATCACGTACGATCTCTTCTATAATATTTCCAAAACCACTTTGTTATTTCTAGTGGACTTCATCAAGAATACTTAAGTAGTTAAAAACTATTACTCAAACACAATAAAGAGTTTTTAATTAGAAGTTAGACTTATTACAAATAAGTTATATTACACTATACATCAAATACACATTCAAAACGGCTAATAGCTAAGCTTTCTAAAACATTCAAAATTCACAGACAAATTGTCGCAGAGTTACGAAAATATAAACTACAATTTGTTTTTGATATGCAATGGCAGGCCAGATACTGTCAAGGAAGCAAAGCTGTCATTTCATACGTCAAAATTGACATAAGGTTACAAATCTGACATTTCTGAGAACTGTCAATGTCAAAGTTGACGTTTGATTAAAAGTAAAGACTTCTTTCCTTGACTGTACATTCAAACGAAATACCATATCCGGTACGCATCGACCCTAAGGTACAGTATAAAATTGTAGAATTGCATAGAAAAATAAGTATTTATAAAAATATGTGTTCACGCATGACTGTCCCTCACATCTTCTTCAAGATATTTATGCGCAAAGTTAATTAGTATTAGTTGTAGCTATTAGAATTATATCAGGCGTTAAACATTGATTGTTCAATTTCACATGTCATGCTCACTTACAAAAATTATACTGGTTCACTACGCACTGCTGAGAAAGTTTTATTCACTAAATTCCTTCAAGAGTCCCTTAACGACATTATACATGGCCCTTACTAACCGGATACCAAAGGATTACCAGCAGAAGAGGAATAATTAAGAATATTATCTGCAATTATAATTAAAGAAATCATCGCCGAGCACCGGAGTGACGAGGTCAAAGTGCGACACGAGTTTTGGGAAGGAAAAAGTGGCTTGGACATTAGTGTTTTAATATCAAAAACGGACAGTGTTCAGCATTTATATAATATTTATTAATTTCCACCCAGCACTCAATAAATTGGTATATAATATTCAGGTAATATAATATAAAACTTTCATCAATTAGGTACTTAGGAATCATAAGGTTAGTAACGTGTTTTTATATTTTTATTTATAAAGCTATTATTTTAAATTTATTTACAAGCATTATATACACTTAATTAGGTTAATTTTCATTTGTATTCTCAATATAGTTAGCCAGTACTTATAAATAAAATACAGTACAGTAGCATTAGTTTTATGTTACATTATTTAGCTAGCTATTCAGTTATTTTAAATACAATTGTTATTAATTAACACCCTTTAGTGTTTGCATTGTAAATCTTTGTAGACATTATATTATCAATTTAACAGTTACATTATTTTTTAATTATTCATATACCTTATATTCCTACCTACAGCAGTTCATTATTAAATTAGTAGTGATACAATTTTAAATCAAACTTATATCTAGTTATTAATTAACGCATTAACGCCAATTGTTATTATAATCTCTTTACGATTAGTTTTTGTTATAAATAATTATTGTTACATGGTTTTTTTAACATTTTTACTGTATAATTTCAGGGTCAACGACACCCACCTTCAAAATGACTGATATTAAGGAGCTTAAAAAGAAGCGTAGCAGTTATAAGGGAAGATTAACAGTATTCGGAACGTACTTAAGTGTTTTAAAAGATACTGAGTTATCCCCCTGTCAGGTAATGGAGTTACAGTTGCGTGTCGATAAATTGGAAAATTTGTACGACGATTTTAATGACATTCAATTAAAAATAGAATGCCTTTGTGACAACATTGACGCTGAAGCTCTCGAGAGAACCTCGATTGACTCGCAATATTATGGTTTGATGGCTCAAGCCAAAATTATGATTAGTAATCATTCAAAATCGGAACAAGATGATATTAAATCTAGTCACAGTAGTTATAAGCGTCAATTCGTCAAATTACCAACCATCAAATTACCAAAATTCTCGGGATCTTACGATACCTGGCTCGAGTTTCATGACACATTTTCTAGTCTCATTCACAGCAATGATGAAATAGACGAGGTAAATAAGTTTCATTACCTGAGATCGTCATTGGAAGGATCTGCTGCTATTCTAATTAATTTAATTGAGTTTTCTGCTCAAAACTACAATGAAGCATGGGAACTTCTTTGTGAGAGATTCGATAACAAACGGTTATTAATTGAAAATCACGTCACGGCGCTGTTCAACATCGAATCGATCACAAAGGAGTCCTCAACTGGATTAAAGTCTATTATCGACAATGTCAACAAAAACATTAGAGCACTAAAAACATTAGGCGAACCTATTCATAATTGGGACACTTTATTAATTTATATAATTCGTCAAAAATTTGACAGCAAAACATTTAGAGAATGGGAGGAACACAAAGGGCATTTAGATAAATCTAAGCGAATCACACTTCAGCACTTAATCGAATTCATACAAAATCGTGCTGATTTCATGGAAACACTGGAGAAATCACGTCATTCTACAACTAATTTAAAGAATAATTTCAAACTTAAAGCTATGATTTCAACTGAAAACACTGATTCAAATAGTACTTCATCATCACAAAGTTGTCCAAAATGTAATGGCGATCACTATCTTAATTCTTGTCCAGAGTTTCTAGCACTGAATATCAACGATAGAATGTCAATACTGCCTCGTTTTAAAGTTTGTTATAACTGCTTTCGTCACGGTCACTATCCCAATAATTGTAAGAAATCCGGTTGCAACATCTGTAAGCGCAAACACCACACGCTAATTCATAACACAGATTTCAAATCGAAACCGGTTTCAAGTCAATCAGCTGACGGGATGACCGATAACGATAAGGTCGAGGCATCTTCCACCGCGGACAATAATATTCACGTTGCGCTCTCAGCTAATGTCACAGCGCATTCGCATGCAAGCAGCGCAGGCGACATCTTGTTGTCCACTGCATTAATTAGGTGCTATGATGCCAATAATAAAGAGCATATTGCACGCGCCCTTCTCGATTCAGCCAGTTCATCAAGTTTAATGACAGAACGATTATTCAAAAAGTTAAATCTTCCGTATTCAAAAACTAACAAGTCCATTCAAGGAATTAATAATTCTTTCTCACGGGTGAATAAAATGTGTCGAGTTCACATACAGTCCCTGAATGAAGCTTACACGAACGATTTAACATGTTTTGTCTTGCCCACAATCACAGATAACGTTCCCACTAGGCAGGTACCCGTTAACGTTCCGCCAAATATTCAGTTAGCTGATCCGTATTTCCATACACCCGCACCAATTGATATACTTCTAGGTGCTGACGTATTTTGGAATTTATTACAATCAGATAAAATTATATTAGGCGATGAGAAACCAACACTTCAACAAACTAGACTTGGTTGGCTAGTTTGTGGCCCAATTAACGGCGGCTATCATCATGTCAGGTCTCACTCATCAGCCATAAAATGTAATTTCACTCATTTAAAAACTAATTTTAAAAATTCTTCAAGTTCTCGTGAGTTAGATGTTACTCAAAACCAAAAGATGCGTTTTTCGCAACTCGAAAAAGCGTGTCGAAAATCATCTACTTACTTAATTAAAAACAGTGTGAAAACCACTTTATAATAAAAAATACAACACATTTATCAGCTGGTCGGTCTAACGGTAAAACACAATTTGACCAATCGTCAGGTAGTCGGGGTAATTCATTCCGTCGCGCGAAACGATGTTTTCTGTCACTTGAGCGCAGAAATCTTAAAATACCCTCACTTGACAAAATGTAGGATTGTACGTCTGAGTACATTTCCATAGATCATAATAATATGTCGGAATGTGTTAGTGTTAACAACCAGAAATCATGTTTTGTTCCTCATTAATAAATTTAACCAAATATGATGATCTTTACATTTACATTCATTTAAAAGACTGATCGACTTTGTTCGGTCATCTTATTTCATGATTTCACTGCGTTCTATTTTTTATTTTGTTTTACTTTATCATTTTATTATGTAACGCATGTTATGACGCTTCACATAATGATACTTACGTTAAGTTCTAAGTAACAACAAGATGATTTTTATTATTATTCAGTATTGTTGTTGTATTGTATTGTCATTCAAAATTAACTTATTCGAACGACTTATTAACTTTTATTAAACACCCTTGATTCATTTATAAACATTATTATTACATTTCAGTAAAATCATTATTAAAATTAAATGTGTTTCTCGATAAAACTAAAGTTATTCGTGTCAGTGGTAGACCACATTTCAGAGTTTCGTTCGACATGAAATAACATAAATTAATTATTATCATACAGTCCACATATAAGCTTACATACTTAGCTATCATTTTCTCAATTATTAGGTTATTAACATTTCTTAATATTAAAATAATTATTATTAAATAAAATAACAGACATATACTGGCCTCTTGGTGGTCGTAATAACCAGAGCTTGTAATCGTCAATATGTCAGCTACTTAAGGAACAAACAGTTGTTCCCCATATGGGTAATCCACAATTGAGCAGACTCTCACCAGCTGACCTACCTTTCCAATACGTAGCAGTTGACTACAAATATTCTATAATCTCGGCTAGTCGTCATGGTTATGAATGTAGATTGGTAAAGGTATTTTCATGTGCTTTAACACTAAGGCCATTTATTTGATTTAAAGTTGGTTGGTGATTTGACGAGTAGTAATTATTTACAGGCATTACGTCGGTTTATGTCTCGGAGACTAAACCTCTCAACATTTATTATAATATTATTTTTGCAATGAACTTGCAAATTTTTTGTTGTCCAACTGTGACTCCTTAACTGAAAGTTCCTTCTTTATTTTAGCCTGATCTCCACAATTCAGTTGTCATTAGGAGGCGGGTGTCCAATTGACCAATTTTCTAATGAGTGTTGGGAAATTGCTATTCGACGTATTAGGAGCTTAACTCCGAGTTATTTTAGATTTAAGGTATTTTTAATTAAATTTTCAGCCACTTACACCTTTACCGTCGAATGCTGAAAACCTTTTGCCTCTCACTCCAGGTCACTTTAACTAGAGGGCTATTAACGTCTCTTAGGCGAAGTACATAATATTATGAGATATTACTCTGACCATCACTTCAAGCTCCATCAACATGTCGACAAGTTACGACATAATTTTTATCAAATGGGACAAGGACTGTCTCCAGCAGCGATTCAAGTGGCGCACTGGCCAGGGACTACTTAAACCTGAACTCCCTCGTTATAATAAGGGACGATAACCTGCCGCCTTCGGAGAAGATTAGTTGTGTTATTACTCTTCATCCTGGCACTGACAGCATGATGGCAGATCTCCGCAGTTGAGACGTCAAGAGGAGCTATTAGGAGACCTTTGCAAGGATTTGTTCGTAACTGGAAGCAGCTGGTTGAAAGGCGAGCTTTCAACGGCCGGGGGCATGTTCACGCATGACTGTCCCTCACATCTTCTTCAAGATATTTATGCGCAAAGTTAATTAGTATTAGTTGTAGCTATTAGAATTATATCAGGCGTTAAACATTGATTGTTCAATTTCACATGTCATGCTCACTTACAAAAATTATACTGGTTCACTACGCACTGCTGAGAAAGTTTTATTCACTAAATTCCTTCAAGAGTCCCTTAACGACATTATACAATATGCGTAAATAATAAATTGGTAATAATTTCAAGATACTACAAGTACTAAATATTCGTGAACTAAGCGACTAATAAAATTGATAATAAGCGAGAAGGTATACAGAGTGTTATTAAAACTGCTCCTGTCACTATCGCACAAATTTCAAACTGCAATTGCGTGACAGAGACGGCAATATATCTTAGTCGCTAAGTGACAGCCAGATATAAGATTGTTGAAATAAAAAAAACTGTTATACAGTTTTCGTAACACCCTGTATAGATAGACAAACTAACAGAGCACCATTGTAGAAGTATGAGCAATACTTAGCCATACACTTTAAAAGGAGGGGACAAACCGAGCGGACAGTTCTGCACGGACTGGCTATTTCAGCTAGTTTCAGGTTCCTAGAGCACTATCTCTGTCGCACGAAGTACCTTCTAACGACGAACACGACGTAAAATGTAAGTAAAGACGTATGGCAAGTCAGCGTCAAACGACGTACGGGTGTGAGGCAAAGATAACACGAAGCTAAAACTAGCCAAACATCCCAAAAATTTGATTTGCAATACTCAGGGTCAATTTATACTAGCGCAGAGTCGAAGCGTCTTTCTAAAACTGAACATAACAATTTCAACCTTAACTCCACAGCGTAAGGCACACATTACTTAGCCAAGCCGCACGATTCACGATCAGCGTTGTTCACGCGCAGAGGCGCGAATTGTAAAGAATCCACGCGACTTTTTAAAATCTTAGAATTAGTAATGTGTGCGTTACGCTGTGGAGTTAAGGTTGAAATTGTTATGTTCAGTTTTAGAAAGGCGCTTCGATGCGCTTCGACTCTGCGTTAGTATAAATTGATCCTTATTCTTTAAGGACTGCCTTGAGTGCAGCGCTGTCCCAGCGTCGAAATTACAGTTTGGTATTTACTAAGCTACTGAGAGCGACGGGTCGCGACGTCCCGACTCAAGGCTCTTGACGACATTCTCGTGGTGGCCTAGAAATGATCTTTTAGGGAATATAATAGCAGATTAAGTCCGCGGTTGTTTGAAATACTGTCCGCACCATAACTAATCGCTAAACTCTATAAATGTGAAGTACTTCTCTACTAGACCGTATTATTATCTACACAGATAACACAATGATCTACCCGATTTTCAATATAAATAAATACATCCCTATTACCTTTATATTATAACAGGAATATGAAGGAAAGAGAAAACCGTTATTTAACGTTTTTTCTGCAGTCATTTCTGCCCATAAATTGATTTTCAACTTTATGCTCTGCGGTATAAAGTTGAAAATGTACTAAAGTTTTCTGGACGTTACACGTTTTTCACATGATTACATGGCAAAGTTAGGACGATACTTGGAAATGGGTGCCAAAGATGCTGATGAGATTTTTTATAGCTGATATTTAAAAGACGTTTGGTCTACCTATATTTCGACCTAATTTATGGGCAGTTTCTGACGGCAGATTAATTGTTGACAATCATATTCTTGGAGGTTAGGTTTAGCAATTATAAAATATAGTATATGGGGTGACTGGTAATTAGTGCACGATACTTAAACACGTGATTGTGCTCATGACAACAAACAATTTTTATTATGGGAGCAAAGCAGAAATCGTGAAAAAATATCAGCTGTTCAGTACATTTATGTTTGCGTAATATACTGAACAGCTGATATTTTTTTCACGGTTTCGGCTTTGCTCCCATAGTAAAAATTGTTTGTTATCATGAGCACAATCACGTGTTTAAGTATCGTACACTAATTACCAGTCACCCTATATACTCAATGTGATTTACGCCTTCTTTGGATTAATGATCAGAGATTGGAATAGATACCTGTGAAATGTATTGGACATGTGAAAAACTATTCCATTATAATTTGGGGTTATGAGGATCAGAGGCCTTACCACGAGATCTTAACGCGATCCAGTTTAGGCTGTGAGAAAGAGATGGCGCTAGACGACTTGTATAGTTCTGTCTCTTTCCCACAGCTTGAGGCCACCAGGATATTGAGTACCTTCATACTCTTTCAATGGAGTAATGGTACCTTCAACGAGACGGGTGTTATTTCTGGTGGGTTTTTTAAACAAAAAAATCTATATTTTCTGAACTTGTGGAGAATGTTTACACGATGCAGGCCACTTTAGTACATAAACCACTCCATAGATGTCGCCAGTAGTCTTTTTAATTGACGACTGAATTATGTCCATTAAAAGAGGGAGGTGTTATCCAAAATATACCTTATTTCTTGAAGTTAAGGTTGATATTTCTACCTATTCAAATATCAGTTAATGATTGACAATAACACAGAAACGCATTTACATTGAACACCGAATCCATAAGTTATTAATTATTATTTTATTTTTATCGGAATATAAAGATATAATCGACTACACTATTATTATTAAATTAGTTCTTATTCTCGTCCCATTTCATGACCACAAGATAATTTAGCAATTTACGTCAAAAAGAATTTTAGAGACCTGTTTGTACCATAAATCACTAAAACATAAAATGGAGAGTGCATTGTGAAAGTATGCTAACATCGTAAATCATTTCTATTGATGAATATTGATTAAGGTGATTGCTTCGGTGTAGCCCGCGAAATTCAATTTTTTTTACGTTTTTTGCAATTTGCAGGCCAGTGACATGTTGTAACTTTATAAATATATGTGTTGCGGTAATAACAAGTATAATTTTAAATATAAAAATTATCAAAAAATTTGCTTCATCAGCTTTCACATAGAAAAGGTGCATCATGTTAAAATCTCCGAAATCTAACTACGATGCACCTTTTCTATGTAAGTGCTGATGGAGAGAATTTTTTGATAATTTTTATATTTAAAATTAAACTTGTTATTACCGCAACACATATATTTATAAAGTTACAACATGTCACTGGCCTGCAAATTGCAAAAAACGTAAAAAAAATTGAATTTCGTGGGCTACACCGAAGCAATCACCTTAACTTAAATAATTATTCATCTACCGTTGAGGACTTTGTTTGACAACTTTGTTTTTTCTTCTTTAAAAACTAAAGCTTTTTTGTTTTATTTATTTTGAGACTAGCTGACCCGGAACCCGGGTCGATGGCGCGTCGTGTCCCACGCGCGATTCAAAGAGCGTCAGCATAATGACGGGGTCCTCCTCTCAGATGGCGAAGGCCTGCCGGGGTCCCGGGACTTATTCCATCACTGTCACCCCGGAACATAAAGACCTATTGAAGGACACCGTGGATTTTAGTCAGTACAAGTCTGACAGTCCCTCCCGCCCTGCCCGGAGTGGTAGGACTCATTTGATGATTTTACCACGTTAAAAAAAATTGAAAGAAAAACAGTTACCACGTTAAAAAAAAATAGCTGACCCTAAACTTCGTACCGTCTTGGAATCAACTTTTTTTTCATTTGCTCATTTTTAAACATTCCCTAGACTTCCAAAACTAATTTAAAAAAAAACAATTCTCTTGCTCTGTGCATTACGAAGGATATTTGGAAGCACTTAGTGCGAATTAATGGAACTAAGCATGGATGGTTATTACAGTTCGTTAAGATGTCCGACGGTAGAAGGGGGCGGGTGGGATAAGCTCGTAAAGATCATGGGTACACTCTCCAAAGTACAGTCAATCGAAGACTGACAAGCAGGCACACTTAGGGTGCTCCCACATCTATCGACGCGGAATCGGCTTTTTCCGTCGCCCTTTCTCTTTCTCTCGAGGATTCCGCCGCGTGCTATCGCATTATGCTTTCTATCTCGGTCTAGCAAATGGCAGTTCTAAGCGACAGAAAGAGAAATGGCGACGGAAAAAGCCGATTCCACGTCGATAGATGTTGGAGCACCCTTAGGCGGAGGTAGGTATTTGAAACTGTAAAGCTTCGCATTCAACATAATATAAGTCGCCAATAAGCGTAATTTTGCGTTCCATTGAGTCAAGCCCATGTTTTGGTTCGTAATCCAACTTTTTAGTGATTTATGGTGCAAACGAGTCTTAATCCTAAAAAATATCATTTTATTTACTCTAACCTCCATTTTCCCTCCATGAACGTTAATTTCTTAGGCATATATTAATACACACATAAAATGCGTATAACTAGCCTATTCAAAACTGAACACAATCCAATTTAGGTCTTATGTTCTTTAGCAAAGAGTGCAATTTGCAACAAAAGGCCTGACTAAAAAAAATCTATTTGAATTCTAATTTTAAAAACATCATTAAGTAGCTATAAATGTTTGTTTGTATATACAATATGTATATATTATATATAATGTAAAATATTGACGTCAAATATCAGTTACGTATCAACTACATACATTTCTTATTTAACCCTAGCCAGAACAAGAATAATAACGCTTATTACTTTCTAGCTAAGGTCTTATTTCCAAAATCGTCGTAATTAATAATTGTCCAATACTAATTCCACACAAAAACCATTTTTTTTATATCGGCAGTGCTAATTCTCACGAAATACTTAGTACCATATTTATATATATAGAGAAAAACATATATAATCTAATATAATCCACTATGTGCTCTATACATTTATATATTAGTTAATATTTTCAAGATAAATCTCCATTAAGCATAGTTAGGCGTACATTCAATTCCATACAAATATGACTAAACATTTAAAATGTATTAATGTAAGTTTTTCTATTAGCCATTGAGCTAGTACATACAAGATGTGACGAAATCCATTAATAGTTGAAACATTGATGTCACGACAAGCATCTTTTCTAAACAAGGACTTAAATATTTGCTGGGGTCGCGGGACTGTTTCAAAATGACACCTTGGCCCTGGAACGCATAAGGTTACCGAAGTAACAGGTCTGACTTGAGTCCCTTCCGCTCTACCCAGGGACAACTCAATTGATGATTTTACCACCCAAAATAAAACTACAATATTTGTTTCTTTCTTTGGAAATGGTTACGTTTGACAATAATTGAACTTTTTGGGATAGGCGACCCCCCGGCAATGTACTGGTACAGTGGCCGGCTGGTAAGTTGGTAAGAGTCGTTAGATGTGCAGAAGTCATTTTGTAGATCTCTTTGGTGGTCATGCGGGTCGCGGGGTATGAGGTAGTGCCGATCCGAGCACGCGATTGGTGCGTCACTCGTGTTTCCCCCTCGCACCCAGTATACTCGCTCTCGCTTACACTTGCGTGCCGCTATATGCGATGCGCAAACTTACCCCCACTGCACCATAATCTTGCCAACTTACGTGCCGGGTACTGTAGTAAAACGTATTATGACTTTTTGTTTTGTGGTCCATCTTAAAATTCCATGTTTGTCGTCACAACAATGTCACTACTATAATGAACCCCAATTTTAGAGCCATTTTTGCATATAATACAACAATTTTTACAGAAATCTTACATTAAGAGTTTGACAGTTCCATAAAATACATTTTTAGCTGAATTGTATTTTTTTTTTAAACATAGACTAAAAAGAATAATACTTTTACTTTTTATTTATCTGAATTATTATTATAATTTGAATGCACACGCATTTTGGTTTTGTAATAGTTCTCCCGATGGAATTTCGCGAAAGCAGTTTTGTTTTTTTTTAAATCATTTTATGCATAATGCAAGAATGTACTCTTGCATAAAAGTTTTTGTTTTTCTCGCTTTCTTGTATTATTTCTCGATAAATAACTTCCAATAGTAACTTTCGAGCTACGATACAAAACTTTCAATGTTTTTTTTTTTTTTCTGTTTGATACTTCTCTTGTAGTAATACAATTTCAATCTTATTTTAAGTAGTAATAAGATTGAAATAAAACTGCTTTAGGAGACAATGGTAAACCCCAGAACGCGTAGCATGTCCAATTCTATTCCAATTCTACCAAAGAATAGACAACGTTTTCTCTTTACAATTCCAAATTTTAGCGCCTTTACACCCATACATTTTATACATCTCAATGGACGATATAAATATTTCTACATTTTGTCTATTCTTTGGTGGACAACAGTTTCTACAGAGACCGATGCTACGTTAAACCATGTCTTTACAATGTTTTTTAAATCGCATCTATAGTCAACCAGCTCTATTTACTTTTAAAACCGTGCCTTACTCTATAAAAGTTTCTAACCATAAACCGTGCCAGCACTAACCTTTTCACACTCAGCCAAAGCTTAGCTAACTTTTTTCACAAACTATTTCTTCACTAATTTCACTAATGGACATTCACATATAATATCATCTTTCCCATTCATTTTCCCATTCACCTCATTATTTTCCCATTAATGGGAAGCTTGCAGACTACCATCACCTTTGTAATAATTTCAGTTTTATATTTTTTTATGAACGTTTCTTTTTACTCAGTTTATCCAGGTGACTCAGCTTTGAATTTGTGTTATGTTTCTAATATACATAATCACTAATTTGGATTTCAATTGTGTGTAATATTTTGGCTTTATCACAGTCGTTTGGGTCTAAATATAGATGTAATTAAGACCACACATATAAGTCATATTGTACTCTAGCCGTGAGTATTCGACATCCATTGCTCACTTATCTTACGCGCACGTTTTAGTTATTTCGTACGTATCAATAAAGCCGTTTTACGTTCAGTAAATATTATCTTTAAGAGAAAGTGATTATACGAATATAATAACCGCGCGATTTAAAGAAAAACATGTGTATAACACAAAATACAAAGGGTAAGTTTAATATACTAATTTTACATTGATACGACTTGAACCGATCACTTATTACCAGGGACCGGAAACCTTTATAAATTACGGTACAGGTATTGAAGAATTTTGGTTATTTTTCAGACTTAGGTTACCGCTATCTGGGTTACCAGACCAAGGAAAATGTAACCTCTATTCAGATTACCGTTTTAATACCGGTTACCTAAAGATGACGACTCTTTGTCACACACACAGGCGATGCGCGCCCTGTGACTATTGCCGACGGCACGTGTGAAGTGTGCAAGATAGGGGTAATTTTTATTTCGGTAACCGGTATTAATACTGGTTATGTATTCACTTTAATAATAAAGGTAATCTTTAAAATTACCTGTAAAAGAAAAAAAGGTTGTTACCGAAAAAATACCCGTATTGATCATACCGGTTTCGGTCCCTGCTTTGAAACTGCCGACCGATTCAAGTTGTTTTTCGGCTGTAAATAAAAACAACTGTATAAAAAATTACTGTCTTTTTATAGTTTTTATAATATTCGACGTAGGTGTGATAAAGCCTAAATTAATTACCGTTTAATTAGTCCAAGCCATGACGACCTTGCAGAAGGGCACGAAGAGTGCGGTGTGCAGCGCAGGCGCGAGGAAGTACCTCCGTCCGCGGTACAGGCCGTCGTTCCTCGGCAGGCCTGGTTGTTGGTTGTGGAGGATCTCCACTCCAACCACCACGCTGCTGGTGGCCGTGCTGTTGCCAGCAAGACCTACGTATCTGGGAGGGGAAAGGGGAGTTTCGATTACTCAAAGAATCACTAGTTTAACCAAAGAATCAGTGCTTTAACCAAAAAAAAAATTTGACAATCGGTTCACAATTGGACGGAGATATTGGTAACATACATAAAAGATACACACACGTCGATTATAGAACCTTTTAAATCAGTTTATTTAATAAACACAAACAAAAAAATCATTAGATAAACAAAAGAATCACACGATCAACTAAAGAATCATTCGATCTACCAAAAGAATCACTTGATCAACCAAAGAATCACTTGATTAACCAAAAGAATCACTTGATCAACCAAAGAATCTCTCGACAAACTAAACAATCACTCGACAAACTAAACAATCACTCGATCAGCAAAAAAATCACTCGATCAGCTACAGAATCACTCGATTAATCAAACACAGCTAAGCAAAATACAGCTTAAAATATCGATGTATTTGGTATAAATAAAAACATGAGTGCTTAGGCAAAATAGGAGAAAACTCATCTCCTGAAGAAATTCACTAGGTAACAAAAAGTAAGTACCTGACACGTCCCACCGCGATGCGACCGTGTGGCGTGATCACTTTGACGGTGTGTCCAAGTCTTAACTGACGAGGTTCCGCCGGGATGTACGGCTGACCTGTCACTCCGATTGATTTTTCCACTAGAAATAATAAGACTTCATTTTAACAATATTTTTAAATATATGTATAATGGAATGTCTCAGTTAACATTTACTGTATCATACATTCATTTTTGTGACTACATTAAAAAGCTTTGATAACTAAACTGATTACTTTTACAATAAACATATTATGTATATCTACACAACATACTAGCAACTTTTTTGAAAAACGCCGGTCCCAGTGGTATCGGTCCCGACTTTCGTAGGTTCGAACCCAGCCATGCGCATTACTTTGTGTAATTTATTTCATCACCACTGCTCTCAAAACGGTTAAGGAAAACATCGTGAGGAAACCGGCATGTCCTAGAACCAAAAAATCGGAGACATGTGACATCCACCAATCCGCACTGGGCCCACATGGTGGATTATGCCCACTCCCTCTCACAGACAGGGGGCCTGTGTCCCAGCAGTGGGAACATTATTGGCTGGTGATGATGATGAAATCTATAAGAGGATATAAGTAGAACTTACAGTCAATGGCCGGCGCTTGCAAGTTGTCAATGGACCGTCTGATGAATATCTCAGCTTCTTCGAGTAGCTCATCAGTGTCGTCACGACGTACGTCCGGGAGCGAGCTGCGCCACGGACGGTTGGCTTCTGAAAAATAAAACGTATTTGGTTAATTTGTTAATTAACTTAAAAACCTGACCTAGACTAAAGTTAAGAACACCCTCATTTTTTTTTTATCGGGGTATAACCATCAAATGATTCCTCCAACCCCGGGCAGGGCGGAGAGACTGTCAGACCTGTACTGACTAAAATCCACGGTGTCCTTCAGTAGCCTGTTATGTTCCGGGGTCACGGTAAGGAAATAATCCCGCGACCAAGAAGATAAGAACACACCCATAAAATATGTTAGTTTAAAGAAAATTCTGTGTACAAAGGCAGGACCTAAGAGGCGTGTAATTTCAATCGCATTTTTATAGGTAGAGAAATCAATTCGTCTTCTCAATTTCAGAAACCCATTTTGATTGTTTATACAACGTGTAACGTTAATAGCGCAAAACGTCTCGTGGGGTAACTCAGCCCATGTTACTGAACAATGTTTGTTCTAAGAATTTTGAAAATTCGGAAAAAAAAAATGATTTTTCATACTGATGGGCCCGATCAATTTCTCATTTTGTATGAAAAAGCAAATATGTTTTTTTTTGCGAACAAACAACATTGTTTAATAACATGGGCTGTTATCCCACGAGAGGTTTTGCGCTATTAACGTTACACGTATAATATACTTGCTTAAAATTATGAGAAACATTCAAATCCGAAAAGTTATCTATATCAATATTATACATCAGTCGTGTGCGAATATTTTTTAACTGTAGGCCTATTTGTCCATCCCCAATAAAAAACATTCATTGATTGGCCATCAGTTCTTCAATAAATATACAAGGTACTGTCAGAGAGAGTGAACTTACCTCTGGAAGACGGTAGGTAGACATTTTGTGGTGTCCAATCGTTGCTCCGGTCTATACTGAGGCAAGGAGACCGGTACGAAGAGCCTCGAGACAGGAATCTAAAAGCATTATCCATCATCAATGTTACTATTCTTTTAGAGGTAAGCGTCCACAGGTCGGCATCGTACTTTTCGGACGCATCGCATCAAACGGATTTCTGTATCGGCAGCGATCGGATTGCTGAGGCGAGTATCAGCAATCGGATTGCCTTCCTCACGTCCACTGACCGGCATTCCGTATGACGTCATCGGTACGCATCGCATGTAGGCATTGCTGATGAGCCGTCCGTATGATGCGGATCAGTGGACGAAGTTGTATGAGTTTTAATACAAGGCTAACTAAAATCCGTTGCGTACGATACGTCCGATATGTGCGATGCCGACCTGTGGACGCTTACCATAAATATTAAAGCAGAACCAACAATCACTAAAACTAATTGAACTCGAAACATCATTTAATTTCCGTCATTATTTTGAAGGTACCTTTAAATGCATGATAGAGACATAATTATACTTTATTAAAATTAAAAAAAAAATATAACAGGCTTCAAAAACAACTATAGAACAGTTTTTCATTTTGAAAGAAAGTTTCCTCCTTTTTGATGTCGGTGAAAATTGGTTTTCCTGATTTAATATTTTATTTACGGGTGAAGCATGAAAAAATACTTTCACACCTCGAGTTATACCATGACGTTGGTGATCAAGAAATGACCACAAATAACGCAAAATCATAGAACTTTTATTACAAGTTTATTGTCATTCCATCGAGATAAGGCGTCGCATTTGTAGCCAATTATGCAAACCTTATACTTACTTTTTTTTTAACGTTCGTTGTAAAATCATCAAATGAGTCCTCCCACCCCGGGCAGGGCGGGAGGGACTGTCAGACTTCTACTGTCTCAAATCCACGGTGTCCTTCAATAGCCCTTTCTGTTCCGGGGTCACGGTAAGGAAATAATCCCGCGACCCCGGCAACCTAATACTTACTTGGAAGTAGATGTGGTAGTGGAGTCGTCGGCCTGGGACTGTCGTTTGCCTTGCGCCCACACCGGGTCTGCCGAGCGAGACAGCTCCGGCACCATAGATGTGAAGCCTGCAAATATACAAGTTTGTCAATACGGTATTTGACTAACTGAAAAAATAATTAATCCGTCGGGTTTTTTTGAATAGCCTATTCAGTGTCCCACTGTTGGGCAAAGGCCTCCCCTTTCTTCTTCAAAACCTCTCTATTTTGGGCAATTTCTGGCCATGTCTGCCTCAGGCGACCAGTGAGTGACGATCCATGCCTACCTCTCGGGGTGCATAGCATACGTTCAACATGGCCCGCCCACTCCCACTTCAGGCTGCTTTTACTCCTACATCAGCTACTTTGGTAATGGAGCGCAGGGTGGTGTTTCTCTATCTCTATCTCGCTCCATCGCCCGCTGGCAAATCTTGAGTTTGGACTTTTGTTGTGAGTCGGTGAAATTATTAAAAAATATTAGACGCGTCTTTTTTGCTTTTGCTACTAAAACCAGGCCTGTTGGTCTAGCGGTTAGTGATTGCTATGCCGGAGGTCGTGGGTAGTATTCCCACCCAGGACAAATGTTTGTGTGATGAGCACGATCATTTGTTCTGTGTCTGGTTGTCATTTATCTATAATATGTATGTATTTAGAAATATATAAGTATGTTTATCAGTTGTCTAGTACCCATAACACAAACTCTGCTTAGCTTGGGACTAGATGGTGTTGTGTGATACTACTACTACTATACTATATTGATCTCAGGCCTGAATATCTGTTAAGGTGAGACGTGGGTGAAATGACCGACGCGACGTCAGCATAAGACGAATTCAGGCTAAGAAATAAAGATAAAAAGCCTTGCCGCAAAGCATTCGTAAGCGCGAAGATCACCGACGCACTATCTGGAAACCAGATTCTGGTTTAACTGCTACAGCTTACCGATATCACTTAGCAGTACTCGTCGGGTCTCGTCGGTGCGTCGTGTGGGGGGCGGGGGACGTGCGTCGGGCACCGTGAGCCGACGGCCGGCGGTGGCGCCGCGCACTGACGGGACTGTGGGGACGCTGGCGGGAGGGACCGGCAGCTGTGGGAGACGATGTTTGGTGAAGAGGCTGTGTGTTTATGTTGATGTAGTTGCTGCCAGTTATTGGAAATTTATAAGGGAGGCCTATGTTCGGCAGTGGACGTCCTACGGCTGATATGATGATGATGATGCGGCCACTTCCTTTGTAAAACTTAACTGTTAATTGAGATTCACCATGTTTTCTTCCACTATTAGTTCAGTGGAACGCAGAGCTAAGAGGCTCGTTGGCGACATAAAATCTCGCTCGTCCTAGAACCAATAATTCGAAGACATGTGACATGCACCAATCCGCACTGGGTCCGCGTGGTTGATTATGGCCCACTCCTTCTCACAGAGAGAAGGCCTGTGTCTCAGTAGTGGGAATATTAATAGGCTGATGATGATGCTGATGATGATGATGATGATGAAAGACAATTTAATAAAATTATGCGTCATTGAACCAAGTCAGCCATCTACTAACCTTGTGCGCTAGGTATCCGTCCGAGCTCCACCGCGGCGGCAGTGCGCACACGTCGGTCTGCGCGCCGCTCTCCCGCCGCGCGTGCGCCGCGTCCCGCAGCACGGGCCGCACGCGACCCGCGCCCGCCTTGAATGGCCCGGGCGGGCGGGACACGCCGCGGTAGCCTGACGGTCTGGTGAATAGAGGTTGTCGCAATGAAATTATTTAAAAACTTTTTGTCAAAAAATATCTAAATACATTTAAAAAAAAAAAACTAAACGTTTAAGCTCATTTTTTTTATCGTTACTAAATAATCAAATAAGTCCTCCAGCGCCCATGGCAGAGTGGGAGGGACTGACTAAAATCCACGGTGTTCGGTAGTCCTTTACGTTCAGGGGTCACGATAATTCGGTAAGTCCCGCGACTCCGGTAAGCTTTAGCCCTCGAAAGGGCGGCCCCGTCATAATGCTGACACTCTTTCTCACTCTTCCTCCATCCATGACTCCATCGTGGCCAATCTTCGCTTCTGGGCTAGATTGAGGCGAAGAGTAAAAGCATTCTACATAAAAAAATAGCAATCATGTTTAATGTTAGGAACGGACACTCGAATTTTAGTCACTAACGACTCCAAGGCGATTTGAAAACTGTATCCTCACAAGGTTTTTTCAAAATGACGATCAACGTAAACTAAAAATATCTCGACATAAAGGCGAATATACAAAATCTACTAAATCGTCGCTGATAAGAAGATGTCACTATAAAAGATTGCGTTAAAAACCGCGATGCTCCTTAGAAAGATTTAAAGTTGAGTGGTGTTTGAATATCTGGGATTAAAGCTTTTTTGTGGAAAGAAAAACAGTACTAGGTCGTCGCAGTCATGCTTGGCAAGGTTGTATCTTTCATTCCACTCTTAGAGTGAGGCCCCATAACATGCGACAACGGACAGCCTTCCACTGCTGCGATAAACTGAGACGATTCGCTGCAACTGCGACGACCTGTATAACGTCTTGCGTTGACGTAACGCAGTTGTGGCATAAAATGCGTTAATCGGTTTCTACAACGAGACGCATTGCAAAGCAATGCACTAACGGAGCATCACTCACACCTTAAACGTCTACGGTGACATAAGGAGGAACCTGGAGTATACTGCTACAGAAGGTCGTTGTTTTTAAATCCTGCTCACAACTTAAATTATTTTCCCATAAAAAATCTTCACGATTCGCGACGAAATATGATGAAGCATATAAAATATTTAAAAAATAATCTTACCTGTATTGAAACGGATTAGGACAAGTATTCCTCCTAACATTCAAATTAGCAGCCAAGTCATCCTCCGATGTTCCACACTTCGAGATATCAGTTTCCGCGAACACCGAATACCGGTGTCCCAGATGTATATTCCTATGAAAACTATCCACACTTTCCTCTCTATGCAGGATATCCATGCTTGAACCGAGTTCGAAGCTCGAAGACTTAGTATTATCGAAGCTTAAACCCCGATTATACTCGCAAGTAAGACTGTCAATGGAATCGATCCTTCTAGAACTTGTGTTAGGACTTTTTCTGAAGAGCATATTATCGGATCTGTTGTCACAACTCTTCAGGATACTCCGTCCAGGTAGATCTAAGCTTCCTTTACCATTAAAAGCGACGTGTCTGATCTCCTTGTCATTTGGTAATGACACTCTTTTCTGCTTCGAGATCTCTATTTCTGGTCTGATCAGGTCTTTGTTTTCTTGGTTCTCCGTCGAAGTGTCTTTGGTTTCCTGGCCTGGTTGGAAGTCAGGGTCGAGGGTGTGGAATTTTATGAGGACTGGTGTTGATTGTGCTGTTGATGCTGATTGTGGAGCCCATTGGTCGCCCTCGCGTATGGACACTAGATCCTCCTGTTAAAAAAACAGAATATTCTGTAGGTGTAGCGTTGAAACACGGCAGAAGCAGTTGAAATATTAAAATTTTCCCACACGAACCCTGTCGATGACTATAATATCTTATTAAATTTAGTATGTAAAGTTCTAAATGATCTAATAAAAACTTGGAAAATGTCATATTATCAGCGGACAAAAACTTCGCTTTCGCTTTCAAAGCAGTTAACCCTCATGAAAAACAGCCCAAAAGTTTTCAAATGTCATTAACAGTCCTAAGTAATGGGTATTGGGTACTAAAGCTAAGGCAGGGGCTGGCCAATTTAAAATCCACAATTTTGTTTAGGGCATAGAATTTACTTTCCTTGAAATTAATTAATCATATTAAGTGTGGAATATGTAACCAGCCATTAGTGAGTTTGCAATCAGCAGCCATACCACGAGCTCTTAACGGCTTAGGCTTCCAGTTTAGGCTGTGGGAAAGTGACAGAGCTATACAAGTCGTCTAGCACCATCTCTTTCCCACAGCCTAAAGACTCACGCTTTAAGAGTTCATGATAGGCCACCAGTTTATAAACAGCTGAACGGATTTCAACAAATATTTTTTTTGTAAGTATTAAAACAAGTTTTAATTGGCTTTTTTTGGGTGGTAGAATCTTCATTAAACGAGTCCACTGACCATGGGTAGAGCGGAAAGAGTTCCAGACAGTGGCACGACCTCTCGTGGCATCATCAACAAATCTTTTAGCATTAAAAGATTTGTTTTATTTTATTTCTTAGTTTGAATTAGTTTTAAGTTTTAATGTCAATAAACACAGTTTTCTTTCTTTCTATACACCTCAGAATCAACAATTTCAAAAAAGATTGCTTTTAATCTACCCTCACCTGCAAATTACTCATATCCTTAGACTCGTCTGTAGTAAATATAAGTTCTATATCGTCGACTTCTTCGGACTCGTTTCCGCTGGCGTTGTCTTCTTGTTTCTCATCTCCAACTGTTGCAGCGTTGGGGTCGAGGGGAGTCGTGCCCCCTTCGGAGAACACTGAGTTGTCGCCTTCGGACATGGATCTGGGGTAAATGAAAAAAAGTAATTTATGAAGTCAAGTTGATTATTAATCTAAATCCTCTTTATTTGGGGTGGTAAAAATCATAATCTTATGAGCCCGCCCTGGGTAGAGTGGAAGGGACTGTACGAATATTACTTAGTAATAATAGTTCAATTGCCCTTTATGTTCCAGGGGCACAGTGACCTTTAGAGACGGTCCCGCGGCAAATTCTACCCCTTTTAATTTGGTTTATAATGTTCTCTGTTAACTTTTATGTGGCCTACATTACAACCAGGATAATCTTCGGACTAACCATACATTTTTAAGGATTAACCTTGGCGTAACTTTACTTCTCATTTTAAAGGGGTATAAAGTTTAATTAAAATCGTTTTTTTTATGGACTTATGAATTTCTTATGATGTTCCAAAAGTGCCATTTTTGTATTCTAAATTATTGTGCAGCATAAGTAGCTTTAAAATAATACAGAACTACCCGCGGCAAGAACCATATTGTTTGTCAGCCGTCAGTCATCATGTTTAGTGCATTTCTACCCGCTACAAGAAACAAACTGTTTGTCAGCCGAAATGTCTGTTCAGTACATTTCACCTCAACTATGAATTTCTGTTGAAATACTGACGTAGATACAGAACGTTGACTCTTTGGATCAGTAAAATCAATATGGCGGCCGAGTTTCCAAGTAATATCACTTTATTTCCTCCCATAGCAGAAATAGGTCGCTTTGCTTTTCCGGAAACAGCCAAGATACGCTAGGATATTATAATAAACAATTTCCTTGGCGTCAGTCCCCAGTCCATCCAATAAAAGAAAGGCTGGGATCAGCACTTTAATTCATTAACCATTCGATCCATGTCTATGGTTTCATTCCAGCAGGCGTAGCATGGCGCCGTAGAAAGGGGTTTTGTCGACGCAAGAATAAACAAAATGACAGAACGTAGAAATAATTTTAGCTTTTTGAGCATGTTTATGTAAAAAATATGGAAAATAAACGTTCTTTTCTTCAATAGTGTAAGAATGGTGTTATATTTGTGCAAAAAAACAGTCGATTTGTGTAGAAATAACGATGAAATAACTTTGTCTTTTCTTGGTAGAATAGAGATAGAATCGCCATGCTACGCGTGCAGAGAGCAGAATCAGCATAAAATAGATGTTTTGCTACGAATTATGGAAACGTAACTACTATGTATTATTATAAATGCGAACGTTTGTGAGGATGGAGGGTTATTAGGTTCCGTACCCAAAGGGTACGTGGAACCCTGTTATTAAGACTCCACTGTCTGTCCGTCAGTCACCAGACTGTATCTCATGAACTGTGATAGTTGAAATTTCTACAGATTAAGTATTTCTGTTGCCGATATTGCAACAAATAATATATACACTAAAAAACAGAATAAAGTAAATATTTAAGGGGGTCACATACAACAGACTCGCCCTTGTTTTAGAACGTCTCGCAAAAAAATATACTGAAGGGATGGCTGTCCGATAGTTTATAACCTGCATTAAAACATGGAATATTTTTTTTTCTCCGTAGTAGAATTCTGTGGGACAATATTACCGAAATCCTCGCGTACAAAGCCGTGAACATAACCTAGTGTAATAATAAAAGCATAAACGTCTTTGCGATACCATTATTCAAGGTCAATTAAGTTGTCGGGAGCTTAATAGCTCTGTAAGTGGATTTGCTTCATGATTATGTTTAGTTACGTCGTAATCCGGATTATTGAAAGCCTTGTTATAGATACCTACTTTCTTGATAATCCCCTAACTAACTTATATAGCTGTGAGCATTACTTTGGGGTTCGATTAATGTGAAAAGGGAATGTTGCTTGTAAACGTCAAGGGCTACTGAAGGACACCGTGGATTTTAGTCAGATCAAGTCTGACAGTCCCTTCTACCCTGCCCTGGGTGGGAGGACTCATTTGATGATTTTACCAGGCAAATAAAACATCATTTTTGAGACACTGGTATACTGGCACACGTATACTGCCTTCCGAAATCCGGCAAACGAAAGCAGGCATTAGCAAAAGAGCCAAAATGACCTCAGACACACGACATCACAGAAATATTCACGACACCCTATGCACGCCCCCTGCTGATTGTTCTTTACAGGACTTGATGGACGATGGCAATAGCCAATTCTGGGCTGACTAGATTGTCATCGATACGCTAAGAAGGTTGAGGGAGAAGGAATTTTGTTAATCAAACAAATAACGCAACGTAGTCAAACTTGCACTCAAGTTTTTTTTTTGTTGTCTGAATAAGACTTGCCACTTCTTTTAAGAACTGCATGATTGTCTAAGATCATATAAGTCGAAGTTATAAAAGTTATCTGGGATGTACTTCCAAAAACCGATAAGATACTGTTGGTATGACTTCTTATTATACCTATTCAAAATCCCGTCTGCAATTCGCTGTACTGTAGTTTCCAATAAACAGAAATTCCAAACGTAATCTCATTTTCCTCCAAAAACATTTTCAAATCCATTAAAGCAACCCGCAGTTCGTTAAAAGCTGAGGCAAAATTGCTCTACAGAAACGAGAACAGATCTACTACACACAAAACAGTTTAAATACAACCAACGCTGGTTTGAAATTGACTCGGAATAAGATTTGATTGTGTTTGGAGCCATCTTTGCTCTTTGTGGGGTAAACAATAACTTTGAACTCACAACAAAATGGATAGCGATCCATATTGGAATATCTATCTTCAGAAACACTATTCGACAGCTAAACAAATGCTGGAGGTTTAACTCTTGAAAGTTTGTGAGGATGGATGTATGTTAAGTCTTCACGCAAAAGCACACAGATAGTTTATAACCTGAATTAACTTTTACGATAGTTTTCATCTTCCCGTGGGGTAAGCCAATAGGGCAAAGTTGTGGGCAACATTAAGTGTGCTTATATTTAGGGACTAGCTTTTGCCAGGGAATTTGACAGGACACCATAGGATACCATTTCTGCCGGTATAACGTTGCCGCGGAATAAATTTAGTATAACACGCAGAGGAAGCCGCTGGCAACAGCTAGTACACATATTAGTATGGTTTCATAAAATTTATTGCTTTCTGTCTAAAAAGGCTCGAAAAGAATCTCTGGCGCAAATGGCCAGCAATTTCCCTGAAACCTTCAGCTGAACGAAGTCATACAAACAAAGTTGACCCGATCTGTTTGCGCGCAAACTTTCACGCCAGTAGGTTAGCCTGAAATAGTTTGACATAGCCTGAATTTAAACGAAACGGTTTTGTTTATTTTAGGTCAGCCGATAAGTCCAGGATTGAAGGGTGAAGGCTAGCCTGAAATAGACTGAAATTATACGAAACGTTTTGTTTATTTTAGGTCAGTCGTTAAATCTAGGATTGAAGGGTGGAAGTTATTTTTAGGTCTGGTCTTATTTTTAGTGCGGACGGCGAGGAATGGGTGACTCGCCGTCTGCGTGCGTGGATTTTTGTCAGTACAAGTCTGACAGCTTACGCTCCTGCCAGGGCGGCAAGACTAATTTGAGATTTTCCAAGCAAAAAATTAAAAAAAAGCACTGCTGACTGCTTGCCACATATCACAGAACTCGTTTTACTCTAGACGAATTAAAATGTTCATTCTACTTCTGTCATTCGTTTGAAACCGACAGTGATAGATGCTGGAAAGTCTCTTCATGCATGGTTTTGGCAAAAACGTTCATTATTAACAATTAACCGAGAATTAATAACATTAATTAATAAACAAAAATTGCATTCCAGTTTTTATTGCAAGTACCTACTGCCACGTTTTGTCCAAGGTGGAGTTTCTAGACCAATCAGAAAGAAGTTTATTTAACTACATTTAGTGGTAAATCTTTTAGTGATTTGTGGAACATTTGAGTCTTATTGTTTTTGTTTAATCGTTCGGAAAAGATTGATCGTTACAGATTGTTCATTTAATTGATTAATTTTATGTAAGCCCTTTTCATACACAGGGCGACTCAAGTCACAAATCCATGGTGGTTCGTACACAGGCACGCGTCAATAGATGCCAAAGTCGTAAGGTATTAGAGACTTCGACGAAAGCTAGACTCACATACGAAGAGGCTAGCTTTCGGGTCTAAAGATCATGAAATTTGAGATACCATGTGAATCCATCATCTAAAAGTTGACTATCAAAATCTCGTCAACTCAAACAGCATTTTAGTCAGTTTTGAGTACACCTAACAACAATCCTACTAATTATTTTAAATGCGAAAGTTTGTGAGGTTGTATGTGTGTATGTAGGTGTGTTTGTTACTCTTTCACGCAAAAACCACAGAACGGATTTGGCTAAAATTTGGTCACAGACAGTTTATAACCTGGATTAACACATAGGATAGTTCTTATCCCGATTTTATGTTCCCGTGAGATTATTTTCGAGTTGTAGCGGGTGAAGCCGCTGGCAACAGCATAATTCTAAAGCTTTCTGCATTTAATATTTGTCCATACATTCCGGCTCGCCATACATAAACTAGCATAGTAGCATTATACTAGAATAGCACTCACAGGCCCCAACTTTATGCTTGCATGACAAATTCAACCGAGTATCTACCAGTTCGTCTGCTCCGTAAAACCTAGTTTAAAATGTTTATTTAAACAGAACACCAGACAGATAAAATGTAGAATTCACGATGTCAAGTTGTTTTTACGAAGCACACAAAGATAGTACATGATCGATACAAGTGGTATAGGAGAGAACGAAACCCATGATTTTATAAAGCTGATTGAAAAATTGTTTATTTTTGTCATGGCAATGGCGCCAAGAAAATGTACGTTTCTTTTTGTAATCGATTGAATTAATAACAATATTAATGTTTTCGATTAGGGATCCTTTTTTTACCTGTTTTTATTTTAGTTTTTCATTAGAAGCTTTTGCGTTTAGTGAGCTCACTTATTATTTTTGCTTGGTAAAATCATCAAATGTGTCCTCCCACCCAGCATAGAGCGGGAGGCTGAGTCAGACTCGTACTGATTAAAACCCACGGTGTTCTTCAATAGCCCTTTACGTTTCGGGGTCACGGTAATTCATGAGTCCCGCGAACCCGGCAGGCATTGGCCCTCTAATGGAGGGCCCCGTCATAATGCTGACACTCACTGAAATTTTTAGCGCAGTGGAATCATCATAGCTCCTTGGACCAGAGCCAAGACACTCGTACATTTGTGCCTTATCTCCTTTATCAAGAAAAATGTAGCTTTCAACATCGTCTAGTATCTAACTTTTACAGAAGCGCGCTCGATACAAACGAGTATCATTTACATGGAAAAGTCGCTTCGTGGAAACGTTCTTTTGACGTTGTCGTTCTATAAAAAGACAGGATTTCTATTGAAAATGACAACGTAATAAATAATATGAAGTTAGTAGGATAGCTTGATTGAGCTTGAGTCTAGGAAATTCTATAGGTACTTATTCGTAATGATAGCAATTTTGTCCGTGTATCCGTGCGTAAGTATGAACTAGACACTTTTCTTTATTGTGTTAACAATTTCCCTACTTTTTTCAGTAACAAAATGTAATAAACCTATCAAGTGCAAGTCGGATTTTCGCACGAAGGTCTGTTGTATGGGAGACCCTGCAAATTTTTATTTTATTCTGTTTTTTAGTATTTTGGTTAAAGTGGCAACAGAAATACATCATCTGCGACAACTGTCCAAATATCATAGTATCACGGTTCAATTCAATTCAAATGATTTATTTCAAAAAGTGGTACAGTCCGTTACAGTTATGAAGGCAACTTAGGAAAAGTTTACAAGACGAGAAGGTAACAATACAATTTTACAATCTGATGTCCTGGGCTAGATTACCTACATAATAACCTGTATTAAGGACAATCAGCACACATTTCCCGAAAAAACGAAAAAAGTATTGGTTAGACTGCGATAAATTATTTTCAAAATTAAGAACAAAAACAAAGTAATGGTTCATGAGATGTAGCGGGTAGCCTGGTGACAGTTGGACAGGCAGACGGACGGATAGCGGTTCTTACTAATAGGGTCTCGTTGTACCCTTTGGTATGGAACCCTCAAACCCTCTTTTAATGGTTAATGTCAGCAATAACCATTAGAATCTAGAGCTAGAGACTTTGTTTCACCACAAAACTCTGGTCCAAGGTGGACTGGAGTAGTTCGCTGTAGGCTAAGTAGTAAGTTTACCATATTCATGCATTGACACAGTCGAACTTCTGAAGTTTGCGCTGCTTCGTAAAACTGAAAACCTACGCTCGGCTTTCAAATTGTGCTCTTTTCAGATTCTTTCACGTGCACTTTCCCAGGGGAAATGACTTAAATTGCAACGTTGACTAAAGACTAGTAGAATCTCAAATCTATCCTATGCCTTCCCATAGAAAAATATTTACTTAGTTCGGTTATTTTGCGAATGCAGCAGGAATTTCTCATTTACAAGGATGGAAATCTGGGGGTTGTGCCTAATAGTAATGAAACCTAGTTAGAGAAATGTAGTGAACCCCTGTTTCACCCTTCGGGGAATAGAGGTGTGTTAAGTTAAAGGTCTATCTAATCTCTTAACCGATTTCGGGTCTAAGTATTAGGACTCTAGTATAATCCTCACCGATTTCGGTAGCGGCAACGGGCAACCCATTGAATTCAACGTTACGTGTGCCCTTACCTACCAGTGCATATATTTAGGGTATCCTCCATCGGGCCATAACACAATGCCAGACAGCCAGAGTAGAGTTTTTTACAGAATACGGCTTCCTATTATCCTATCCATCCTGGATTTCTGGGCTAATCATGATTTAAAGAAGTCAATGTCAGAGATTAAGACGCCGAAAGTCGGGCGTCGCAACCAAGGTAGACGCGACGAGCCGAAAGACTGATCGGAAAAAGCGAGAATCAGTAATGATTGGAAGGAATTGGGGTGGACTTTGCTTACCAGTGAGACAGCACAGGCTTTTTAAAAAAATGGCAGAGATCATCAAAAAAGTGAGAGAGAGAGATGATCTGACCAAAAACTACCAAAGTACTTTGAGCAACGCATCCCGTAAAACGAAAACATGAAGTAGGAACAAACTGCTTCATTTTACCGCTTCCAGTTTGCATGCAAGCCTCGACTATGCGAGATTAGTTTAGCTTTTGCAGCCATTCTGGCCGACTATGTTTATTTTAGAAGCCTAAATAAAACAATCACATATCAAAAATGCATACTTAAACATTATTGCAATTTAACAATTTCAAAATCTGGGTTTTGAAAAAAGATGGCTGGCAATCTAGCCATTAACATTTTAGGTGTGTTTAAAAGTGAAATTCAGAATACGAAGATAAGGGAAAATATACTTTGGTGAGATTAAGTTTTCGAAATGCTTGGGACTTACTTCGGTAGTACCTAAGTAGATTTTGGTAATTCGGAAGAAGGCACTCTAGTCCTTACACATCCACAAAAGAGATTAAAAAGTGTGCCACAAGGTATTACATTGGGTCCGGTTATTTAACTATGCACTGACCTTTAAAATAAATAAATCACTCTCAAAGTTATACGTCTGTGCGTCTGCGTACTCCTGTAGCAGAAGAATAACCTGATTTCCCTACAAATAGCTGACAGCTGGATCTAGGTCACAAGGGATGAAATTACAATTTATTTTATTGTTATTCTCTGTCCGTAGACTGAAGCCCTATAATGCTGCAATTTAATACTGTCTACTTCTTCATCAAATCGTGGAAATGTATTTCTACACACAACCCACACTCTGACCCTATCATATTACGTAGAAGTTAATGGATTTTTCAACTGGGTATAAAGGGACCCTTCATGAAGCCGTCAACAAGTTGTTGTTTTTTTTTTTGTTTGCAGTCAGACCTATCTCTTGTCCTCTAGACTCTGCGTAATATCAAACATGTATTCTCCAAAGGGCAAAGCAAAGGTACAAGGTAAAGTAAAAAGCCTAACAAAGTTCCCTCATTTTTGCCTGAAATCGTTACTAAAAGGGAGAACTAACGAGTTTCCATGGAGAAGTAAGTTGCCCACCGTTAAAAGTTGGATTATAAATGGCGTATCCCTATCTACACATATAACCAGAGTTGGCATCAACACGATATCGTGTTCCTTTGCAATACTGCGCGTCATAAATAAGGAGGGTAGTCAGAAATGTGGATGATAGCGCTGAAATTTGAGAAGTCAAACAAAAACGCGATGTCGTGAGGGCCGATTCCGTGTATTTTTCAGGGAATGAGTTCAATTATGTGCACAAAATATCTTTTTATTACGTAAAACGGGCTTCACTTGGGAGAACAGCTCCAAATATTTGAAGAAAAGTAATTTTCTGATTGCAATCGCCATAAAATCAGGGATTTATTCAGTAAACAGCACGGAGGCGATAGCTTCTTGATTGAATTTTCTCTCGTCGTATTCTCCCTAGGGCGTAGGTGGCTCACTCTTAATTTGGAAGGCTCAAAAGGATGATAAGATCTGTTCGGCACAGATTGAATCTAAAAATTGCGTTGATTACTAAAGCATCGGAGCAGGGCTTCAGTGTCGTAGATTATTGGAAATCTTTTGCAATCAACGACGTGGCGTATTGTGTTTCTTTCTTTGTATTTTATTTTTCATCTCATGCTCTTTAAGATATCAATGACGACTTGGCGTAAAACAACAAAGCGATGCTTGTGTTCCGACAGCTTAGCTGTGTGAGTTATGAAGAGAGCTTAGGTACTTAATCTTGGTCAATTCAATAATTTTCTGCCTTCCACTGTTTGGCAATATCGCCAATATCCCAATCAACAGTTGAAATTAGTTTAGGAATCCAACAACATGGACAGAATCCCACTGGGAATAGTTAAATTGACATCTAGTCTGCCAATTATGGTCTAAATTGGCATGCAAACGGGCAGGCGATCGCGAAATATGATTGTATTTCACAGGGAAGATTGTTCCTATATCCCTTTTTGGAATCTGAACATAATCTCCGCATATAGTCGAAGAGGTGTTATTTGGTGGTCAACCACGAGCCAAAAGTGCGAAGCTTGCCGTAAGACAGGCAGTTCAGGATTATCGGGGGCACGCGCAAGCCTTCCTCGTCTCTTGCAACCGAAATATAAACTAGATCAGATAATTCTTTTTTTTATGGCTGAATCTCAACAAGCCATCTTTAAAACAATATACCATAGCTTTGCAGTCGAAAAATTACCCTCCTGCTCGAAGAGCACATCACAGAAACGGGCTCCAAGAATCTACGTCCTGTGTACCGCGCAACCTGGACAGTTACTAGAGTAATTTTCCGCTTGAGGTATTTTCTGGTGACGATATAAAAGAGGAACAAAGGAAAAAATAATTGGGTAATCAACGTCACGCATCATTCGCTCAGCGTGAATTGGGAGACCAGTTCTGTCGTAGATTGATAAAAAAAATCTTTTAAGGGAATACAAAAATATTTCGGAAAATGGGAATTAAGATTGACCATAACTTTTCAAGGCGCGAATTTTCGAACTTTGGTATCATTAATTTACGTTTTTTTTCTTTTTTAATATAATCAATCCAGGTAGCAATAAAGGTAGTAGAACAAATTTTTAGGATCTTAAAAACAAGAGGAAGAGTTCATATCATCAGATTCACCAAATGCTCACCACCAGCAGAGAAGAGGTTTCCTCCAGCATAGTCAGATCTATAAAAGAAAAAGAGCTTAACTAGACTTAGACTTAATAAGACTCACCGGAGACTCAAATCATCAACATCCAAGTTCAGGGTGTCCTTTCTTCTACTCCTCTCTACATTTTCTTTCACAACCAGATTCTCCTCTGAAGTTATCCTGACTTGGACATCAAACTTGTCCGTTTTACTCTTAGCATCTGCCTCATTAGGCACAGCCATCCTGACGTTGTCTGTAGAATAAGACTTTATATTCACAGTCTTATTATCCACCTGTTCTTCTTTTTCTTTATAATGCTGACCAGTTTTAAAGACTGTTGATTCCTTTTCAAAAGCTTTGCGGTCTTCAGATGAGTCACTTTCAGAAGTTGTACTGGAAATGATTGTACCTTCCTTTAAAGTTCGTACTTTTATTCTAACATCAAACTTTGATAATAGTTCAAGCTTTGTTTTAAAGCTTGGTAGATGTACTCCTTCAGATTCCTCAGTCTGTTTGGGTAGACTAGAGACCAGGGAGACTTCTTCTACTTCAGTATTATTATTTGCATCATCAGGTGGATTATATTCTCCAGATTCATTTAATTCAGTATTTTCAGAAAATTCTCCTAAATCTTCTGGGATCTCATCCAACTTTTCAGCAGAACATATGTTACTGTTCTCTTCAGATTCCTGTGGAACTGGATCTAGTTCATCTATAGTGCTGTTTCTGTCTGTAGCAGTTGCTATCACTACTTCACTGGTGTGCTCTTCAATATTTTGTGTGTGAGGGCTGTAGGTAACTTCCAACTTTATATTCTGTGCATTAGGATCCTTATCTTCATAATCTGTTTCTATAATTCTACGTCTTAAAATGTGATTCTCTAAAGTCAATTTCTCTATTACATCTGCATATTCTAAACAATGGGAGTGCTGCTCATACTTTTCTTTTAACTGTTTTAGTTCATTCTTGGAGATTTCTAGTGCAGTTCTAAGTGAGACTACAGTCTGGTGCAGGGCCCTCACTGTGTCCAAGTGTACTGCCCCGGAAGGGGCCGCCTCCAGCCTGCCGCTATCCATTCCACCTTGTTACCCGCCAGTGAGCCAACATACAACATCCCATACATGACTACTGTTTTCTAATACACCTCAAAACACAAGCACTGCACTTTCCATTGCCCGGGAGACGTAATTACAGCTTGAATAAATAAACAACCATTATCGGGTGTTCCGCGCGAATACGCCGCGTCCGCCGAGACTCCGAGAGAAACTCATCGATGACCCAATTCGTGAATAAAACCATTGACATACATCATTTCGTCGCACATTCTCAGATCTTTATCGAGGCTCGCAGCGGTTCGGAGAACACCACCGAAGCGGGGCACGGAAGGGCGAGTGATCGATAAAACAACTCGCCCCAAACTGTTGTAATTAGCTTTTAAGCCGTCGGAACTCGCGGGAGGCTCACAGCTGGCACCGACCACTGATAAAGTCTGACACGGAAGGCAGTAATTAAGCGGGATAGTATCTCCCAATCGCTCTGACAAGGCTGTAGGATATAGCTATAGTGCAAGATACTCGAGAAATCTCCGTGCGCTGCTACTTGTAAACAAATCAATACTTGAATTTGGTGTTCGCGGGCGCAAGTGCGAGGAGCTAGGAATGACATTTCCATTTCAGTCACTGTCAGCTTGACAGCCTTACAGCTGCGTTCATAATTAACATAGTTCAAAGTTTATTGGCTGTTTGGAAAAAACATTGAAAACGGAACATTCCATCTTATTTTTGTTGAAAATAAGTAAAGGTAAAATTTAAGAAGGCGTAATGTTCTCAATTTTTAGATAAAACATGGTAAATGTGATGTGTGTAATGTAATGATACAATAGAGTTCAACATTTACGTTATGGAATTAATAATCGAAACGCAACAAACGTCAAAATCATACGGACTCAAAATAACCTCAAAATAACTAACTAGATATCGAAATAAAAGTTGAAAACAACTTAAAATGTTTAACATATCAAGTGTTTATAAAAGTACATGTGTTACTTCTTATTTGCTGCTACAAGCTCGGTACAAAATGAAGATACATTGGGTAAATTCTAAAACAAAAACATATAATTATATTGTAGTCCGTTTGTTTATTGTAAACTTAATTTAACATTTCTGTGTTACAGTCCAAACTAAAGAAAAAAACAGGCCCGAAATATAAGGCATTGAATCATTTCGATGAGTTCTACGGCTCTATGTTTGGGAACAAATGGGAATCCATGCGCGAAGCAATGTTACGCCGGTCGAAGTATGTAGCCGTCGTTAATAACTATGGAGACGCGGAGAAGACAATAGAAGAGCTTACAAACAGAGGTAAATTTTACAAGTACCTACCTAAAGTTTAACTCATAATCATAATAATTGGTTGCCATTTTGTGCCTTATTTGCCTGATCTGAGAGTCTAAGGCCCATATTACAGAACGTCACTCAATACTCAAGTATTACTTAAAAATAGATTCAAGGCATTTGATTGGTTGAAATCTAGATCAATGCTCGAGTTTCGTGCTGTGTAATACGGGCCTAAAACTGCCACTTAGAAATATTCCCAATGATACACTTTGTGAATGAATAACAGAAGAATAGCCAATGATGCTGCAAAGTGAACCATGTGGAATATTACTTAAAGTGGCATTTTAGACCCTCTGCACCACAAGTCATAACCAGATTATATATTCCTGCATATCTATCTGTGTGCTTTTATAATTTGTTAGTTAATTAGTTAATATTCTTTTTTGTCGACTTCCATTGCTCCTTGTAATTTGTTTCTAAATATACTTTCAATGTATCCTATTAGTGTTCTGTTTTTACTAATAAATCTTTTATAATTTCCCAGGAGCCCACTGCCTAAAAAATCTAATATCAATACAGCAAGAGTTTCACAAAGCGTACAACATCACACAGGAACCAACTCAAGTGCCTTCAGAGTCGGACAAACAGTCAGAGAGACTGTCCGAGTTCATAGAGAAACAGCAGACGGAAGAAATATCTAGTATTTACCCAAAGACTGATAATGTACCCGAGAAGTTGGATATGAGGGATGATGAGGAGATTAAGGTGAAGAAAATTAGGGAGGAAGTGTAAGTTTTAAGTTGAAGGTTATTTCTAGGCAAGCCTGCTTTACCGTTGACCACATCCTTGCTTACCATCAGGCGAGGTAGTGGTCAAATAATAGCATGCAGATAAAAAAAATTGGGCATTTTTTTTAATGTTGCCCCACACTTTTGTTACAAACATCACATACACAAACACCTACGCTAAGCATTGTTTAGGAAACGCTAGCACATGTGGTAAGGTAGAAGATTGGCCAAGGAAGCTCTCATAAAGAAGAGTGGAATTCCACGGGAAGACCTATGCTTAGCAGTAGAATAGTACTGAATTTAACCTTTTATTCTTAGGCCATGTTTTATAAGAAAATATGGCTGTTATACAAAGTATGTATACAAAGTCATGAGAGGCAATAGCCACCAGATAAATGTATCAAAACTTATCAGGAAGTTGCAAAACTGTTTGCTAAGCTAAAAAATATTAAATTATTGTCTCTCATTAAAAAACAAACTTCCAGGCCACACCGAAACAGAACTCTAGAAGATTCCCTAGCTGAAGCCAAGATAGACGAGTCCAGAATAATAGACCCATCAATGGGAATGACCTCAGAGTCCCTGTACCAGTTCCTACCAGCCACCAAGTTGAAAGGAATGGATGAATGGGTGTCGGAGAGTGTGCACTATTCTTATTTGTCTAGTAAGTAAAACATTTTTTTTTATGTTTGGTTTTAATAAGATTTGAAGTAGTTTCTATCAGCCAGTAGATTTCCACTGCTGAACGGAGGCCTCCCCTTCAGACCACCATTACATGTCATCGGGACAACTAGTGGGGGGCCTGCCTATGCTGCCGTCTTTCAGTTTGTGGTCGACACTCGAGAGCCTTAGGGACTTTAATCAAGGCGCGTTGCAACGCGATTCGAACGAATTCCAACTACAAGTGAAAATCAACCTTGCCACTAAGAAATAAAGATGCAATTCGATTGACTTGACGTTGTCATGGCCATCAGCTATAGCTACTAATCTGTGGCTATAGGTAATAATTAGATAAAAACATCTGTTTTCTAAGTCCTTCCACAATAAGACTTGAAAATGCCCAAATTGTGGTAACCAGATTCTGAGTACCTTATATTTTGGTTTGAAAGCTTATTTGTTTTTACATAAGAATAAAATTCTGCCACAAAGATTGACTTCTTAACTTTGTCTTCCAGAGGGCAAAGACTTCCCTTTAGTGATAGAGCCAGAAGGCCCTCTAAATTATCCGGAACATCTGAAAGTGTACACTTATGAAATGGACAGTGAAGCAATCACATTTCCTGAACCAAAAAGATGTCAAACAGGTAATTATTCAAAATTATTTATCTTTATAAAGCAGCGGTGATAAGAACGAAACTGAAACGGTGCCATATTATGACGTCATACACAGTGTTTCTTTCAGGTACTACTCCGGGGGGGCAAACCCCCCCCGGAGTAGCCTTACCGCCCCCCCGGGGCACTTGGAACTGAATAGCATTACGTATGTTCACGACGAATTTCCCGACAATTTGGCAAATCATTTAAACCTATAAAGCGAGCTGCTTTCCGTGGACCACGGGAAGCATACAGTATAACATAATAATATCGACAGTCAGAACAGAACACACGTGGTGTGTAGCAAGGCGAGTCGGCAGGCTTGTTCGAGAGAAAGCGGAGTCCGCATTAAAATATTAATAATAACTGGAATTAATTTTAAATATTACTTTGTTTTAATTATTTAGTCCGCCCCCCCAGGTCTCTTAATTGCCCCCCTGGAGAATTTTGCCTGAAAGAAACACTGGTCATACAAGTTTTTCTGACGCTTCATCATCAACCAATAAATGTTCCCACTGCTGGGACACAGGCCTCCTCTCTGTGAGAGGGAGCGAGTGATAATCCATCACGCGGGCCCGTGCGGGTTGGTAGATGTCACATGTCTTCGTATTTTTAGTTCTAGGACATGCCAGTTTCCTCACGCTGTTTTCCTTCACTATTTTGCAGCAGCGAGCAGTGGTAATGAAATTAATTACACAGAGCAATGTGTCAAGCTGGGTTCGAACCCAACGAACGTTCGAACGGGCCGATACCAGTGGGCACCACTGCTCTTTGCTGCTAACTTGCCAACTATAAAATAAATACCTCTACTCAACCCAAAAATACTTTATGATAGATCTTGCCGAATTGAGTTTATTTTTTTCGATAATTTCGCCTGATGATAAGCAAAGATATGGTTGACGAAGAGCCCGTTGAGCTCCTTGTGTTCTGAGTCGAGCTACACGATAACCGACAAATGCTTGCACTGACTGGACAGGTCCACTCAAATCTGTGTGGTTCTTTCCTCAAAAGACCATCTCAGACACCCGCATGGTCCTCGTATGACCTGAACAAAACAATGTCTGGACTTTAAAAGAGACTGTGACCTCTGAGTTTGTTTCGGCTGTTTCTTCTCAGAGTAGTCAGGTACGAAACACCGGCCTAATCTTGTTTTAAATATTGTTTGTGTCGTGTAAAAGAGTTTTTATAACCAACTTACAAAATAAATACCATTTATCATTTAAGAACCAGTACCCCTAGCACGAATTTTCAGTACATATTTGAGATGTAAGGTAAACTAGAACATTGACAATTTAAAGTTGACATTTTTCAAGGAAGAAATGAGTTCCGTCTTCGCGCACCCGAGGCACTGTTCCATTTTTTCATACAAGAAACGTTGTAAATACTGTAAAGTAAAAAACTGAAAAGTCGATTTGTCGCGGAATTAAAACTAAATATTTTTCATAACATTTTAATGAAAAGTCGTGCTAAGGGTACTGGAAAGAAATTCACCATTTGTCTTTTTTTCAGGTGTTTTCAACTACTATCCAATGGACTGTGGGAGTGTGCTCGTAGTATTAGCACTAGGCCTCCACCCCGGGGACAGGGTGCTCGACCTGTGCTCAGCGCCCGGGGGCAAAGCCCTAGTCGCGATACAGACGTTACTGCCCGACGTTATAGTATGCAATGATATTTCTATATCTAGATTGAATAGGTAAGTCTTTGTAATGCTTCTAAATATTTCTTCTTTCATCATCATCATCATCAGCCTATTAATGTTCCCACTGCTGGGACACAGGCCTCCTCTCTGTGAGAGGGAGTGGGCCATAATCCACCACGCGGGCCCAGTGCGGATTGGTGGATGTCACATGTCTTCGAATTTTTGGTTCTAGGACATGCCGGTTTCCTCACGATGTTTTCCTTCACCGTTTTGAGAGCAGTGGTGATGAAATAAATTACACAAAGTAATGCGCCTGCCGGGATTCGAACCCACGACCTACAACTCGTAAGTCGGGGCCGATACCACTGGGCCACCACTGCTCCTCGGCTTAGTAAATGTAAAACGCGCCGTTGGCTAGTATTTTATGCAAAGTTCATAATAAAAAAAATCGTGTACATTATATTTCTTTAAAGAAATATTCATATTACATTTAAATATAGGAATATTTCTTTAAAATATTTCTGTAACCTATAATGTTCATCAGCCTGTAATGTTCCCACTGCTGGGACACAGGACTCCTCTCTGTGAAAGGGAGTGGGCCATAATCCACCACGCGGGCCCGTACGTGTTGGTAGATGTCACATGCCTTGGAATTTTTGGTTCTAGGAAATGCCGGTTTCCTCACGATGTTTTCCTTCACCGTTTTGAGAGCAGTGGTGATGAAATAAATTACACAAAATAATGCGCCGGGCATCTTCGAACCCACGACCTACAACTTGTAAGTCGGAACCGATACCACTGGGCCACCACTGCTCCTCAAGTCACAAGTACAGTCACAAGCAATAACATGTAAACACTTGTCTTAACAAAATTCAAACGCAAATTACTCGTAAAATACTGGATTCCACTTTGAAATAAGACCTATTTCGTAATAGTATGGCTTCCAAAATAGAAGTCTAATGAAAAGGCAAAAGTTAAATCATTATGGGTTGAATACTGCTTAGTGTATACATACTATTGCTAGTGACTGTACACATAATTGTATATTGTATAATGACCATATTTTCAGAATACAGCGTTCATTCCGCGACTATCTGTTTGACTTCGAGACGAGCAACAAATGGCGAGAGCGCGTCATATTCAAGAGAGTGGACGGCCGACTGTTCACTGACGACCAAGGATTTGATAAGGTATAACAATAGGCTAGTTGCCTTAAAAAATGTAATTAGTCCGTCTTTTAGATTATTCAAAAATAAGGGACACGTATTTTTTTTATTAGTAAATTAGACCAAAAATAACAAAGATATAGCCTATTATAGTTACGTGTGACGTCACGATGCGTGGCTATTATCTTTGTTATTTTTTGTTTAATCAAAAAAAAGAAAAAATACGTGTCCAATATTTTTTTATAATCTAAAATACGGACTAAATAGAATGTAATTATTTTGACCCTGGAAACTACCCTATTTCCACTTCCGTTGCTGAAGGCTGCAAGATTGCTCACCAAGATTATAAGCTGTACCTACCAGAGTATCATATTCTCATTAGAGAAAAACTCTGTAAATAACAATTAAAAAAGGAGTTTTTAAAATGTTGCCTCTACATTTGGAATTTCCAGGACTCATTTAATAATTTATTGTATTTATTTAAACTTAATTGTAAAAATATTTAGATTGTTTGAAGGGGAATTAAGCTTATTTTCCTACAGACATTCAAATACAATTAGGTGCACATTCGCGTAAACATACATATCCATAGTAACGACTTTGACCTTTGTCAGTTTGACGGATTCAAATGATTTATTTTCAAAATGGGTCATGTTTCCTCTTTGTGGATTGTACATAGAGACAAAGAAGCAGTAACAAGCTTAAAACTTTTTTTTTTAACTGAAGGGTTGTTGCATGCAACATGCCCAAAACTACTAGTTGGGCAAATAAACACCATTTGAACGTATTTCCCAGGTTTTAGTAGATGTGCCGTGCACGACAGACCGACACTCCATGAACGATGATGAGAACAACATCTTCAGACCCGACAGGATCAAGGAGAGGCTCCGGATACCGGAAATGCAGTCACAGTTGTTGCTGTAAGTATTTATGTTCTGTATTAAGTTTTTTATGTTCTGTACATTAAAAAAAACATTCAAAAACAACTTCAAAGTCGGATTAGGAACCTCCTCCTTTTTTTTTCATCAATTCCTGCCTAAAAGTGACTCTAACAATATTAAATCATACGAGTATTTAGCGTTACTTAAATGTATAATTTTTCATAGTTCTAACGTCACGGGCTCCCGAGTTTTGATGCTTTATATAGTCATATAACGCATCAAATATATATCAATATTCATTGATAAAAACAAATTCTGATCATTATTTTTCAATACCTACCTTTAAAAAAAAACGTTGCACTAGGTATTTTCTTCTTGTATTGTGGATGCGTTTATAAACATAATCTCACATACATACACAAACACCCAAACCCGGAACAACTACCTGCAGATCATACAAATATTTGTTCCTTGCGGGGATCGAACCCGCGACACACCGCGCAGCAGTCGATCGCTCAGCCTATGGCTCACATATGGCCACAGCGCCAACCGTGTCGTCATTTTTTTTAACGTGGTAAAATCATCAAATGAGTCCTCCCACCCCGGGCAGGGTTCGTCCGTTGCCGTGGGCGTCCACCAACGCGGGTGGGGCGGGGGGAGGACATTGTCCTCTCTCCCACGCGGCGCGCCTCCTCCTTCGCGAGCATGACTGCTTCGCAGAAGGAGGCGACCGCTTCCCACTCAACCGTGTCGTCATGGATATCAACTGATGGACTAATTTCATTTGTAATTTATTGATGCTGTTATCATGCCCTACTACTTCCTGTTACACTATGTTATGACATTTGGCTTCTATTACTTTTTCCAGCAACGCTCTTCGGCTTGTAAAAGTAGGCGGAACAGTGGTGTACTCAACGTGTTCACTAAGTCCCGTGCAGAATGATGGCGTGGTCCACATGGCTCTGAAGCAAGCCTTCGAGGCGCACAGCATGGTCGCCACTATCAAGTGAGTACTTTTTTGGCTTATCAGAGTCCACTGTTGTAGTTGTAAATGATGCTTTGACGTCTGACAGGGAAGAATGGAAGAAAAAAACGTGTTGCGCCGACCACAAGTAAGATGGGATAAGGGTAGGAAAATAAATAATATTCCACAAATATCACACAACGCCATCTAGTCCCAAGCTACGCAGAGCTTGTGTTATGGGTACTAGACAACAAACATTATACTATAGATAAATTACACCCAGACACAAAAAATTAATGATCATGCTCATCACAAAAACTTTTGTCCTGGGTGGGAATCGAACCAACGGCCCCCGGCATAGCAGTCAGGGTCACTAACCACTAGACCAACAGGCCAGTCTGTCCAAAGAGATTGCCAAAAGCGCTATGCATGAAGTGAACTGTTTGGAAAGATGGTCACGTGGAAATGTTCGCGCACAAATATATGCTGCACTGTGCGCGAACATCATCATTAAACTGAGTTTAGCAATGTGCGCACACAATAAATGAGTTCACAATTGTGCTCTGCGCACAATTTGAACGTTCGTTTGCTTCAGTGTTTACTGCACCAGAGCGAACATATGTGTGACGCGCATGACTTCTTATAGCGTGAGTCTTTAGATTGTGGGAAAGAGACAGAACTATACAAGTCGTCTAGCGCCATCTCGTTCCTTGAGCGGAACCACTCAAGCTTTTGGACAGCCACCAGGTATTCGCCAACACGGCAACATATCCCAAACAATAAAATTTCGCCAGTCGAACATGAATCTTTTTCTTTTAAGATAAAGTTGAAATTTTTTTTAATTATTAAACGCATTAACGCATGCGTAGCGAATTTCAAAGATTTTTCTTAGGAAAGGAAAAATTCGATCCGCGGGCAGGATTCGAAGGATTCGAAACCACGACCTTCGGATTCAGTACATCCGACGCTCATTTCCAACCGAGCCACCGAGGATCTTACCTGCCGCGGCGAATTCTTCCTTCCATTTCTAACGTCTCATGGTGACGTTCAGCACCATCTAGGTTTTCAAGGTACAGTCAGCATCAAAAGTTGCTGACCACATTCAGATTTTCAAAATCACTGTACACCGTATTATTACTAATTATTAGGGTGTATAGCGATTTTGAAAATTTCAATGTGGTCAGCAACTTTCGATGCTGACTGTACATACGAGTAACTTTAAGTACCTACGTCACGCGGTCGTCATTTTTTGTTTACTTTCTGTCCATTTTGCTTTGCGTATTTATGTTTTAGATTATTCTACCAAGTATATAATTATTATTTTTTAAATATTTATTTAAACCTATTTATTTACTATTGTATTGTATCTATATTTATATAAGTAATAGTATTAACAAGGGACACCATAGCTGTTTTACATCCGTACATCAACACAGGACCAGTTGAAAACCAGCGTCGAGCACTTAGTTGCCCGACTTTTTGCTGAACTGGGCCTTTCTGGCGCAGCCGTGAGACACACAAAAGCTACCTACCTATTCTTTTATTATAAGTTTTAGATATAAGTTGTTATTTTTTTTTCTGCTTTTGTATCGTGTTATTTTTTTTTTTTTTATTGTGTGTGTCGTGGTCGTTTTTGCGCCAAATAAATGTTTTTGTAATGATGTTAAAATCTCTGAAGTTGAAAATCTTTTATAAACAAATTATTACTACAGCAACCATGTTTCCAGGGACATGTCCTCAACAATGTCAGGTTTGTCCAGCACGCTGGTGCTGGGCACGGGTCCCGCCGCGCCCAAGTACGGCCAGCTCGTGACGCCGGCTGTCGGCGCCAACTTCGGACCCTCCTACATATGCAAGCTTGTTCGCGTTCGGTAGACCAGAAACGATCCGACGGTATTTCTTTTTTTTTTGTATGAAACTGGATGGACTCTGTACTACACCTAGATATATCCCACTCAAAAAACAAACAAATTTCACTGTCATGTGTCAAATTTGACGGAACTGTCGTGTCAAAATTTTGTAGCGTTAACCAATTCGTTGCGATGTCTAATTTCGCTAACTTCTACCTGTGGCGTCGAACAAAATTGAAGGAGTTACCATCGACTTTAAAATTACACACATCCGTACCTAACGCCACACGAAAAAGAAAGTGATGGCATTGAAACATGCCCTCCGCAACGAATCGGTTAACTGCTGACGTGGGGACTAAAGTCCCCAGTGGGAATATAAGATATTTTGACAGTTACAACGGTCTGGAGACTTGAGTCCCCATTGGCGTTCTACACCTAGATCAATTTATCTGGCTTTTCTAGATTGGGCGTTCATCTTCGTCCTATCGTCCACGATACTACACAAAAGTTATAAAAAACTAATCTTGATGGCGAAGTTGCTGCAGTAGGTACCTGAGCAATTCGCTGCAGCACTACATGTCGCGGATTCGATTCCCAAACGACACAAATCGCTGTTAAGTGTAAGGCCTACAGGTCTTTGTTTATAAATGTTTTTTAACGCTCCTATAATATAGGAAAATGACTAGAGCCTGCAATTAACACGTTATTAAAAGCCATAATTTATCGGCCATAGTGTTCTAAGTTTGACAATGGGCCTTATAGTAATAATGAAAGTGAACTAAACGCATAAAAATTTAGTTCTAAGTCATTGGACAAGCGTAACAGCCAAATACACGCTATTTTCTTTCAAATAGAAGATCTTTGTAAATATTGTAAATAAGGATTTTTACATAATAAACCAAATATAAAATAGATCAATTTTTTATTTAAAATCTCAATAAGCATTTAAATAAGTACACAAATTGTCTTTGGTAAGCGGACTTACAAATATTTATAAATATAATTCAGATATAATGCGTTTTACATTTAGTCCGTAAATATTTATTAGAAATATTACTTTTATATCTGCTACTTAAAAGTCTTTATTGTAAAATGGATAAAATAATGAATAAAAATTTATCAAAACTTAAAATCTCTCAAAACTATTTTGCACATTATATTTTATAATGTGTAATAAAAGTTATCCAAAAGTTTATTTTTCATTTATTTTGCTAGATAAGTACATAATTACCAAGGAAATTCAATAAAAAATGTAAAAACAAAAAAAAAATAACATTCATTGTGATATTTTTTCACATAATATTACGACTGGCATTTGATAACTATCTAAGAATAATATGGCAGTCTATAAAGTATAGGAATATAGGATCACTAGCAGTCACCAGCGGTTTCACCCGCTACAACTCGGAAATTATCCCACGGGAAAATCGGGATAAAAACTATCCTATCTGTTAATCCAGATTATAAACTATATGTGTACCAAATCTCATTCAAATCCGTTCAGTAGTTTTTGTTTGTAAAGGTGATATCAGACGGTTCACTCGAATGATTGTTCACTCGAGTGAAACTTAATAAGTTTCATTGAAATCAATCGGCACTCGTGTTTCATTTTCTGTTCAGACATTTCATTTCGAGTGAAATGTACCAAATGAAAGGTGAAAATGAACAAAAAATGAACCGTCTGAAAGTACCTTAAGGGCTGATTTTTCAATAGTCAAATAACTTATAAGAAGAATAAAAATGGCGGTTTGACAGCTTATCTATGGAAAAATGTCATAACGTTATTTTTATTCCTGAGATAACGGTTATCTGAATATTGAAAAACCAGCCTTATGAGTGACAAATATCCATCCAAATAAACTTTCACGTTTTTAATATTAATACGAAGATTATATTTTTACAAAAATCTAACATTTTAGAGACCATTCATTTTTATTTTCAAATATTCGAAGACATTATTTTAAGTACATAATTAGGTATTTTATATATTCTGATGATCAAAACTAAACACTGTTTTAATAATTATATTTCAATCTATGTACATAACTGTATAAATATGTCATAAAAATACTGATTTTCTCTGATCAAACATTAAATGATTACTCTATAAAAAGCGAGAAAGCCCTCGCTTTGAGAAAGCATCTTTACACAAAATATTAATTACAAGATTAGAGATTACCAACCCTTTTTCTAAATCAACACTCAGTTCCAAGATACATCTTATCAAAATAATATTTTTTAGGATAATACTACCAAAATAAATTTATTAATATTATAATTATTGTAAATCCTAAACAATTTCTTTTTGAAATATTAATTTATTTATATGGATAGGCTACATCGCTTGTAGGACTGATAATCCTATGGGGAAGAAAAGAAAGGACTTCCAGCTAATGGCAGTACTTAAATTTATTTTAAGTATTGAATAGGCCTTAAGAGCGCGTATTTTGAAAGTTGGCAACTCCGCAAATAGCTGTCAAATATTTACAAGTTTTAAATAATTTAGCAAATTGTGCACTAAAAAAACGATATAGAAACGCTATTAAAATACAGAATTTGATGTTGTAACTTTGAAGGTGTAAAAAAGGCATTTGACAGGTTTCCAAATACCTTTTACATCTAATACTTCATATTCGATGTTCGATATTAGTTATTGCATTCCCTTGTCATTTTTTAGTGCACTACAGAGCCATATTTCTTATTTCCATACAGTAACATTGCTAAATTAATTAAGACATGTTAATATTTGACAACTATTTGCGACGTTGCCAACTTTCAGAATACGTGCTCTTAACGCCTGCGTCGACTATCGAATGAATATTCGGCCTCGACGAGTGGAGTTGAGATACCCTAATTGATAAGTCGTCTGGAGTAGATATCCAGAAGACGCGGGTACATAAAAAAGTGCTTCAAATAAAAACACCTTTTAAAATAAAAAGCCATGAAATGTAGAAAAATCCTAATATCCACTCTACTTTTCTTACTCTAAGTCTTCCGCGCAACTCTTATTATTTCTTATTAAGAGGCTTCTGGCTCTCTCTGTTATCTTCTGCAGGTCCCGTCTTGTTCCATGGTTGTTCCTCGCCCGATCCGAAAAGAGAGTAGACAATCAACTCTATAACGTACAGCCCTATGGTCGTGAAGAATATCTTGCGCCACGCTGATATGGTTTGCTGGAAAAAAAAATTATTCATTTGTTTATTAAAAAGCTTCAAACTTCTGTGTAGCTGTGCTGGATTTACAACTCTATCATCATCAGGCTATAATGTTCCCACTGTTGGAACACAGGCCTCCTCTCTGTGAGAGGGAGTGGGCCATAATCCACCACGCGGGCCCAGTGCGGGTTGGCAGTTGGCACGATGTTGTTCTTCACCGTTTTGAGAGCACTAGTGATTAAATAAATTACACAAAACAAAATAACGCGCCTGGCGGGGTTCGAACCCACGACCTACAACTCGTAAGTCGGGACCGATACCACTGGGCCACTACTGCTCTCTACAACTCTATGCTCTAAGCAAAAAAAGGAGAAAATATATTGGGAACAAACGTTACTAAACGAAATTATACAATTTTACAGGAGAGCCAAAATTAGAAAAAAGTCACCATTTTTTGTCAATAAATTCTGAATGCAGGGTTCTAAAAGACGTTTAATAAGGTTTTATTATAGATCTCTGCTTACGTTATAACACGTGATTTAGAAAAGTTTTTATTTTAATTTATTGTATTATTTATTTTAATTTATATTATTATAGTAACACTTTACCATTAATAATTTTGGTCATTAACACAGAAAACTGTGTTTAAACAAATTGAAACACTTTTCCTATAAAAAAAATTAACATTTTCATTCATTTTTGTGACATTCAGCGCCGTGTTTATCCAAATAATAACAGTTTTACTTTAAACTTCCGTTATCAGTGTTCCATGAACACGTTCTTATTGGTATAGACACAATATTGTATTTCGTGAGCCGATCATAATTCGGTTTAGTAACGCTTTGAATTACCGCCAGATGGCGTAAAATACAATATTTTGAAAAAATGACAAGTTTATGTTGAAGTTTATGTATATTTTACATAGATGGCATTGATAACTCAATTCACGAAAATTTTCGTTTAGTAACGGTTTTACTTTAAAGTAGTGACCGACCGAAATTTCGGTTTCGGTTTCGGTTTCGGCCGGTTTCGGCCGAAAAATCTAGTTTCGGCCTTAGTTTCGGTTTCGGCCAAAATATAGCCGAAACTTTCGGCCCCGCCGAAACTTAAGTGTTCGTGCATTTTCGTACGTCGTTCGGTAAAATTCTTAGCAAACACGTTCTTGCCCCCCGCCCCGGTGGCGCCCCGGCTCAGTTCGCCACCGTCCATTTAATCGTGAATTGATTAAATAGACGATTATTATTATATTATAAGTTAATGGTTTCTTCTTTGAAATAATATTATTTTAACTCAGTAATTTCGAATTGCTGAATATACTCAAGACGTTTATTGCATTCCACAATGTGAACTTAGGTGGTAGGTACATAAAGATACATACAATTGTTTTGTTTTTGTTTTTTTTTTTTATAGTGCTGATGTTGAGATTTCAAATCCAGTGAAATATTGAAAACAATAAACTATTACAATTTCAAATAGATTATGGGTCAGTAGAAGTTAAATAACATAGAAAAATAGCAATTTCTTAAATGTTTGCGGAATTTCATAACTTCTCAGAATTTGATCCTTATCAGCAATACTATCGAATGGTGTAATAAAAAATGAAAAAGAAGGGTTTTTTTTTTTCAAAATGATTGGTTTCGTTTCCTGGCAAGGATTATTGATTTTCTAAAATCCAATAATACAGTTTTAGTTTTCGTCAAAGTTAAGCATATAGCCATCCACACCCAGTTGAAAAATTCAACTTGCATATTTGACTCTTTTTCTTATGTGTTAATAATAAATACAAATAATAAAATAAATAAAAAATGTTTAAAAAGAAACAGGAAATTTCAAAAAATAAATGAAATTTTAAATGTTTTGAAAGTTTCGGTTTCGGCCGAAACTGAGAGCAAGGCCGAAAGTTCGGTTTCGGTTTCGGTTTCGGCAAAAAAATCAGTTTCGGTCGGACACTACTTTAAAGGTGCGAGGTCGTGGTTTCGACTCTGCGTGCAGGACTGTGTCCTTTACCTCTGTGAGCTCGTTGAGTCCTAATTTAGTCAATACTTCTTTGAAAGCTTCAATAATAAAATATATTAACGACTAATGGCCTAATAGCCAAGATCATCGACGGACCCTTGATTCAGAAGGTAATAAGGCTTCTCAATATGGTTTGCATTGTGAAAAGGTTCCTGACCTGCCACTGGAGACTAGCGCCCTGTACCCTTAGAAAGAATTTTCACTTTTACTTTTCAGTATTTACAGCGTTTCTTGCATGGAAAAATTGAACAGCGCCTCTGGTGTGCGAAGCAGGAACTAATTTTTTCATTGGAAAATTGTCAATTTGAAATTGTCAAAGTTCCAATTTACTTTACGTACTGGTTCCCACACCAGACTATTTTTTAAATATCATTTGTTTTGTTTTTTCTTCTGCTCTATTCTCCTTAAGACAAAAAAAAAAGAAATGAAAACTTACATTTCCGCGAGTCACACTACCAACAAAGATGGGCACCACAATTCCAGGAATAGTTGCCACTGTGTTGGTTATAGCCATCAGCGTACCTGGAAAGCACGAAAAACAAAATTATATAAAATATTATACAAGGAAAAAAAACAACATAGCTTACAACCGCAATACGTAGTTTATTTATTAAGTCTTGTAATGTGGATTTGCGGTTTTAAATCAAGTTACAATAACTGAATTTAAATCTTAGAACTTCCTTTAACATTATACATAACTAATGAGAAATATTTAAAATAAATGCATCATGTAGAAAAAAAGACAAATTACAGATACCTTAGCTTGTAGCCAAATGGCAAGCGACAATCGTTAACGATCAGCAGTCGCTAATACATTTCCAACTTTATACCCCATCACATAAAGTTAAAAAAAAAAAACCGGCCAAGTGCGTGTCGGGCCACGCACAGTGTAGGGTTCCGTAGTTGCCCATCAAAATACTTATGCGAACTAACTAAACTGATTCGCTGAATTTAATTTTAAAAAGAAGAATTTTCAAAATCGGTCCAGGAGTCTTTGAGAAATCAGGGAAAATGCATAAAAAAAAGATTACGACGAATTTAAAACCTCCTCCTTTTTTTGAAGTTAGTTAAAATAGTTGACGATAAAAACCTACCTATCCCCAAAAAACATACCGTAAAAACATACCTATTAAAGCTGTAAAAATAAAGTTGACAAACTTACATTTGCAGTTGAAGAGCATGTTCTCCGATACATTTTGTTTAAGAAAACATATTTTCCAAGTACATTTTATAAGTTGGTCCACTATTACTCGTAAAGTCTACTTGGTCATGATAATTTTCTTTTAAACTTCGTTATATATACTACTATTGTGAATTTTTTCACACCCCCAAACATAACCGTTTAGCTGGTAGAGGGGGGGGGGGGGACACTCGAGTCGAGCAAAATTTAGCACTTTAAAGCTTAATATTTCACAAACGAATTTTTTATCAAAAAATTGTTAATGAAAACTCACATTATTTTTTAAAGACCTATTTAATGATACCCCACACTAAGGGGTACGAGAGAAAAAAAAAATCTTCACTTCACACACTCAAAAATATTTTACGAGATTTTATTTTACCACTTTTTCGGCACAGCAAATCCGTATATTTACACCAAATTACAGCTCTCTAGTACTGTACATCTCTGAGCTAAACTGCGGACAGACGGACGGACGGACGGACGGACGGTCGGACGGACATGGCGAAACTATAAGGGTTCCTTGTTGACTACGGAACCCTAAAAATCTAGTAAAGACTGCTGAGTGATAAACGAAACGAAAACGATCTGTAATCTTTGATAGATTTTCAACTATATGCGATAGGGTATAAAGTTGAAAATGTATAAGCGACTGCTGAACGTTAACGAATGTCGCTTGCCATTTGGCTATAGAGCCTTCTATAAATTATAGCTAAAGAACTCAACGAAATCGATCCATTAATTTAGAAGCTACAAAGCCAGAGACAGTCAAACTTATAACCCCTTGTGCAGCATCGGAGGGTTAAAAAGACCATGAAACACTTACCAGCAAAGTTCGGTGAGATATCAATATGGTTGGAGAGGAAGCCACAGAACATGCCTCCGATGGAAGTGATGGCTATAGCCATCAGCGCCACCGCCGCCGTGCGGTTGCAGCCGATGTAGCAGATAGCGAGCAGACAGGACAGAGGGACCAACGAAGCTGTGGGAATGGAGTTGAATATATAAATCATTATCATCATCATCATCAGCCAGAAAACGTCCATTATAATAAAGAAAAAAAGAAACAACTGATAAACATACTATATATTTCTAAATACATACATATTATAGATAAATTACACCCAGACACAGAACAAAATATAATCGTGCTCATCACACAAACATTTGTCCTGGGTGGGAATCGAACCCACGAACTCCGGCATAGCAGTCAGGGTCACTAACCACTAGACGAACAGGTCATTCCATTAAACATAGGTCTCTCCCTTAGACCACCACATCGAACGACAATCCGTTACTTTTGCGTCTATCGGTTGCCCGCGACTCTCACGATGTCGTCGGTCCACCTAGTGGGAAGCCTACGCTGCGTCTTCCGGTCCGTGGTCGCCACTCGAGAACTTTTCTTCCCCATCCGTTGTCAGTTCTACGAGCAATGTAGCCTGCCCATTGCCACTTCAACTTGAAACGAGGTACTTTTTACCTATTGGTAAAAAGTTTTGGATCACAAATTTTTTCGAGATTTCCCGTCTACTGCTCGTATATAGTTTTATGTCTTTGTGTACAATCTAAGTATAATCTTACCAAATGCCGTTCCAATCTTCCTCGCCGTGGTGGTGGTGATTATATTCTTGCCGCGCAGATAGTCCAATGTTCGACTCAGGATCATGCTGAAGAACCATAAAGACAGGAATGGCATGGAGACTGCTAATGCGTTCTGAAACAAAACTCAATCACTGAAAACAAATACATTATTGCAAGTACCGCTGATATCGGACACGCCGCAATTGTGGCGATAAGACCCCTCTTTGAGGAGTGGCTGGAGAGAAGTCATGGCGTCCTGACCTACCGCTTGACGCAGGTCCTCACCGGACACGGAAGTTTCGGGAGGTACCTGTGTCTGATGCGAAAGGAGGAAACGCCTGTATCATTAAACAGTTCGCAGTATTGAAGTTCAAATGTTGGAAAGTAGAAGAAAATTCATTCTGTTCATTGCACGATTATAGGTGCAAAGATTCATTCTTAAGAAAGAAACACTAATCAGATAGTTTCAGCTTAGTGCGTTGTTGTCAAGTTCTCTAGGTGCTTGTTCGACCGGTTAACGCCTTGGACGAGTCTACAACTAGAAAGGGCTGCGGCATTGAACTTTCACGTAGTTTGCAAACCTGTGTCATTAATAGATTTTCTCTCATAATTAAATAGGGTTAATTTTCCAACTAAGCGTGGATGTCTGTCGATGTGAAGAATGAAAAATGCTGAAAGGAGTCTCGAGGCCGATTTTGACGAAAACTAAAACTGCATCATTGGATTTACCAAAAATCAATAATGCTGGCCAGGAATCACACCCTCTGATTATGGAAAAAAATCACACCCTATATATTATAACGCCATATAATAAAGCTAATCTCGAATTGGAAAAGGCGCGAGGCGTCGCAAATTCGTATAATTACAAAGTAACTAATGTCTTATTCGCGCTTAATCGTACCACTCACCGCTTAGACCAAAGTGCACGGGCTGTAAGATACTGCGCTCCATAGCACGTTAACATAAAAAATAAAAGAACAGTGTAGGTATAAGACGAGGACGCGGGGTATGTTTGAAAACACACACCTAAGGCAATTTTAACACAATACTAACGTAGCACAAGCGCCAACAGGACTTCATTTACAAGCGGCCATTAACAAATGATGGCGTCCTGTTGGCGCTTGCGCTACGTTATTATTGTGTTAAGTTTGCCTTTAGTGTATGTGTCCCCATCATACACCGCGTCCCGTCTTACTCACCTCAGTCATATTAAACTTGAGTATCTGCTTCATGTAGAAAGGCAGCTCGATGAGCAGCATGTACCAGCCGAAGTTGGAGCACGTGTGAGCCACCAGGATCGCCAGGAACGCTTTGGAGGTGAACACTGCTTTCCAGGGTACCGGGTGCCTGAGCTGGGAACGAAGTGGGATGATATTGAGGATCTTGACACGAATCGACTAAATAAATACCGTCGTAACACACAAAAAGATTTAAACATCTGTTGAACACTTGTCTTAAACTGTGTACCTCAAATGAAATGCCGTTTTGACGTTGGCAGTTTTTTTTACAAGTGTTCAACAGATGTTTAACGTTTTTATGGTAAGACGGATATTGTTTTACTGTTGTAGCCTAGTCATACTAACGGATTTTACCGTTGATTTTCGCAATGATAGTCTTTAAATATTGAATAGAATAGAAACACACATTTATTTGATATTCGACACACACAAAAGTAAAAAAAGATACAAAAAAAATGATGTAATCAACGGTAGATTTCCCGTAATTGTAGCCATAGTGCCCTAGTGGTAGAAAATTCAACCCTCGTTGTTGGTAGTTACTAGATCGATTTAATGAGGTTTCGTGGCGGGTTTGGTGTGTAGAGGTTTTTAACGAAAATAGTTAGTCAACTTATCACTTGATTTCCTCCTTAAAATGGGTTTAACCAAATCACCAACCATCTAAAAACAAACTACTTTCTCACCTGATTTTTATCCTGCTTCGCATTGCCGAGCGCAGTAACAACCATCTCGCGCTCCTTGGCAGTCATGAACGGTTGCTGCTGTGGAGTATCTTGGACCAGCACCACCCAAAGGAAACACCATATCATGGACAAGCCACCCATCACGTAGAAAACGCTTTCCCAACCTGTGGACGATCATGTTGTCAAGATATCTTCTAACCTGCCTGGATAAGTTGTGGCGAAACTTTCATCGGCTGCGAGGCGGTCATGAGCCAGCCGTCGCAGAGTGGATGTTTTTCAACATCACCTCGTGAAAGTGCGATGGAGGTTAAGGGTGCTCCCACATCTATCGACGCGGAATCGGCTTTTTCCGTCGCCCTTTCTCTTTCTGTCGCTTAGAACTGCCATTTGCTAGACCGAGACAGAAAGCATAATGCTATAGCACGCGGCGGAATCCTCTAGGCGGCCGCGTGCTATCGCATTGTCTCGGTCACCCTAAAAAGGCGCTGCTATTTTGAATACATTTGTAACCACGAACCGAATTCTATATAATCGCTCTGTACCTATACCATGAGTTGTCATTACGATACTTGATCATCGATATCGACCGCGTTTGGCGCTCTCATTGGCCCGCTCCAAGGTTGTATGAACTCTCAACCAATGAGAGCGCCAAACGCGGTCGAGGCGTAGTATCGAGTATCGTAATGACAACTCATGGTATGGGTACCTTCTGAAGTTATTTGTCACCAGCTAGAAAATTAGTTTTTAACGTTCGCACCAAATCGCATGGTGTTGGTTTATTAAACAGGGTATAATTTTTTACTAAATCAGCGAGTTCGATTTCTGGCCAGGATTATAGATTTTTCTAAAATCCAATGACGCAGTTATAATGTTCGTCAAAATCGGCCTCGCCTCCTTTCAATGTTTTTAGATACCTATTCCTCATAGTTGCGGATATAGGCATCCACGCCCAGTTGAAAAATTGATCTGTATGCGCACTCACTGCACATAGAACGAATCCTTTTATAATATAGTCACTGATGTAACCCCCACTAACTCAGTAATAAACTAGCGATCAAGCACGACACTCGTTTCATTATATGTAATATCTACCGCCATTAAGGTATATCTGGTTGACCGAGCTTCGCTCGGATTTTAAAATGTCTATATCTTGGTAACCGAGCTTTTCTCGAACCTGGGACCTTAATAAATCGATTCCTTGAGCCGAAAAACCCCTAATCTGTAACTTTCATGAAAGTCATTGGAGCCGTTTCCGAGATCCTGATTATACAGGATGTCCCAAAACTCAACGTCAAGCCGAAGCGGGGTGATAGGATTGATCATAACCATCACGAGAAAAATCTGAAAAAAAAATCTATCCCATGTAGTTTGAAAATTATGGACATTTTAAGAAAATCCTAGAAATTTGATCAAACTGCACCATTTTTCGGCTATTGTGGTTTTCCTTTTTTATTTTTGTTCAATTGAACTTTGGAAACGTAATCCTAAATAACATTTCTAGAATCCCAATAAAAAATAATGACACAATTGCCTCAAGTTTCCGAGAATTGGGACTATTTGTTTAACTACAAATTAAAAATTTTCAACGTCCGTCGACTTTGACAGGCCCTCCTTTAAAAAAAATGTACTAGAGTGCCTTGGCAAGTAGCATCAAAAGTTGGCGCCTTTAATCAGGATTCTAAAATGGTACAATACTTGTTAGTTCCATACAATAAAAAAGAGTAAAAAAATTAAAACCTAAAGTAAGCCGATTTAAGCTATCTCAGTTAAAATGTTTTTGATTCGCACAAGCTCTAGGTAGGTTCGTAATTTTAAGGCAAAATCATCTCAAAGCCCATTGAAAACGTAGCCGACCTGCGTTAATGCATTTCTCAAGCAGCTGAGGAGATTAACTCTCGAAGATATGCTCGACTAATAAGTAGATCTTTTTTAAGAAGATGTAGGGCTTGTATTGAGGCCAATGGTAAATAATTTGAATTTATTGTTATAAAATGTTATTTCTCTATCTGACTTTTATTCCATCAAACCTAAATTAAACGAGATCAAGATTTTTCATTATTTTACTAATTTTACTAACTTTTTTCACTTTGGTTAAAGTGGCGTCATTATCTATCTCGCTCACTTATGGCAAACATACCCACTATCCATCTTTCTCATCATTTTGCCTTAAAATTAAGAACCTATCTAGAGCTTGTGCGAATCAAAAACATTTTAACTGAGATAGCAAAAATCGGCTTACTTTAGGTTTTAATTTTTTTACTCCTTTTTATTGTATGGAACTAACAAGTATTGTACCATTTTAGAATCCTCATTAAATGCGCCAACTTTTGGTGCCACTTGCCAAGGCACTCTAGTACACTTTTTGTAAAGGAGGGCCTGGCAAAGTCGATGGATGTTGAAAATTTTAAATTCGTAGTTAAACAAATAGTCTCAATTCTCGGAAACTTGAGGCAATTGTGTCATTATTTTTTATTGGGATTCTAGAAATGTTATTTAGGATTACGTTTCCAAAGTTCAATTGAACAAAAATAAAAAGGAATAACCACAATAACCGAAAATTGGTGCAGTTTGATCAAATTTCTAGGTTTTTCTTAAAATGCCCATAATTTTCAAACTGCATGGGATAGAATTTTTTTCAAATTTTTCTCGTGATGGTTATGATCAATCCTATCACCCCGTTTCGGCTTGACGTTGAGTTTTGGGACACCCTGTATACATATAAATAAATATACAAGAATTGCTCCTTTAAAGATATTAGATATCAAAAATGCACCCATGTTTAAAGTCATGCTGTTCTTACCTACATTAGCAGTAAGCACGCCGGCCATCAGCATAGATATGACGGTACCGAGTGAGGTGCCCGCGTACGTCAGCGCGGCCATGAAGCTCCGCTCGGAAGGCGGGGCCCATTTGGAGAGGAGCGTGTGCATGGCGGGGAATGTCACACCCTGGAGACAATAATACAATGTAGTAAATAGGGGATGAGGTTCAGGGGAGCAGGAATGTCCTGCGGATATGTCGGCCTTAAAACGCAAAAGGATGAGTTTTAGTCAGTACGAGGGTAGCAGCCCCTTGTATATTCGGGATTGAATATCATGAAATGACTCAATCATTTGATGATATTCAATCCCAAAAATAGTAGATAAGTTGAAGGATAAAACCCATATTATCTAGGTAAAACCGAAAAAAAAGGAGAAATAACATTTTTTTTTCTCAAATATTCAGAAGACAAGCACAAAATTGACGAAAAACTAGAAGAGGCCGGCCGGTGCACTTGAAAACTCCGAGAAGAAACAAACGAAAAATATAGTCTAAGAAAAAAAGTAAAGTAAATATTCATAAAGAATCTTCAGTAGATGCGGTCTTATAAAGAAAGTACCACAACAGATTTGAGTAGACCTATCGACTATCCAATAACTGCAAACATTTATCAGTTTTAAACTCACTCTATGTTTCTGCCCGATAACCACATATATCTCATTTACAGAAACATTACTTATTGATGGCACGCATATCTTCATTATTATATTTAGAGACAATAAAGCTAATGATGCCATAAGTACCTTTGTAGGCGCCAACGTACATTGAAATCAATAAATACTGTTGACGCCGCCACTTCGGACAATGCTCCCAATATAGAAGAATAACTACCTAGTCAATGATTTGATGAATACGTGGGTAATACCGCGTGATTCTATTTATGTAGTAGGTACTTTACACATAATGTAATATGATTATCTTAGATAATAAGTACAAAGTTTTATTTTCATGTCATAAAACGGGGTGAGTAAAATGCAGGGTATTTCAAGACAATAAATGATATGAGATGTTAATGATGAGATATTATATTTTCGTACGCTTTCGCATATAAAACTCTGTACAGATTTTGATGAATTTTGATGATGGAACAGGTGATAAATGGGAACATGGAAACTGTTTGAAGGCACGATTAGCGCAGTGGCTGAACGATTGGACTGCTGCGTTACGTGTCAGAGGTACGATTCCCGCACGGAGCAAATATTTATATGATCTACAAGTAGGTAGATGTTCCGGGTCTGGGAATGTGAGTTTATATGTTTGTAAACGCACCCACGATACAGGAGAAATTTTAAAAAAAGACTGGATAATTTGGGAGAGACAGCGCAACTGATGGCATGAACTGTTAGTGCACGAGGGATAAAACTAATGGATGGATGTTTATTACTCTTTCAGACAAAAACTACCCAACAAATTTGGGTCCAATTTAGTACACAGACAGTTTATAAACTGGATTAACAGATATGATAGTTTTAAATCCCGATTTTAATCCTCCAGTGAGAAAATTTTCGCCTTGTAGCGATCCGTTGCAACAGGTACTTTATAAATAATGACTAGATATATTTCTTACCCCTCCAATACCTTCACCGACCCTCATGATGACAGCGGCGACCCAGTGCAGTTCACAGCAGACGGGGGTGAGCAGAGTACAAGCCACGTTGATAAACACGCTGAAGAACATCACCCATTTCGCTGAGTACAGCTCAGCGATGCGCGCAGCTACAACAAGCATAGACAATGATACATTTCAACTGACAGGACTGAAAAACAGGGTACCGCAGCCTGGGGGGATGTTCAACGTCTTAAAACCATGCTTATTCCGGCGAGTGAAAGTGACAGAGCTATACAAGTCGTCTAGCGCCATTTCGTTCTCTCACTGAAACAAGCCTGGTTTTAAGACGTTGTAATACCCCCCCGGTGGCCGACCATGACGGTTTGTAGCATGAGTAGTTCCGCTCAGGGAAGGCGATGGTGCTAGACGAGTTGTATAGCTCTGTCTCTTTCCCACAACCTAACTACTTACCACGCTTTGAGACTTAATGGTAGACCACCTGGACGCAAAGGGCAATCGAAGAAAAAGCTAGGATATTTTAGTCAGTATGAGTTTCATAGTAGGAAGAATAAAATGTGGTACGCCGACCCCAAGTAAAATGTGTTAGGGTCAAGAAGACGATGATGATAGGTATCTATTAGGTACATACTAAGTTCCAGAGTTAGACAGACTGGACTCATTTGATGATTTTCCGCCCAAAAGTGCTATAGACTAAATATTTGAACATCCGGACATTTGGCTTTATCGTAATTACCAAAGTCTCTCCTTATTTTTTAACCGACTTCAACAAAAAAAGTAGGTTCTCAGTTCGACCTGTATGTATGTATGTATGTTTGTCCGCGATTATCTCGCGTTTGGATGAACCGATTTTGATGCGGTTTTCAGAAAACTGTTCGTTACATTCTGGAGAAGGTTTTAGTATATAACAATATTTGATACATCTTGAAGTTGCCCGCATAGATCCGTTTTTGTTGATAACAAGGGTTGTAGATTTTCAAAGACGCCGATTATATGAAATTTTTTGTTGAATATCTAAACTAAAAAGGACAAAATAAAATAACTTTTAAAAAAAAGAGAACCGACTTCAAAACCAAACACAAAAAATTGTAAAATAACTTTTCTTTCGGAAGTCGGTGGCCACAGTCAATGAAATAAAAACCGGCCAAGTGCGTGTCGGGCCACGCACAGTGTAGGGTTCCGTAGTTGCCCATCAAAATACTTATGCGAACTAACTAAACTGATTCGCTGAATTTAATTTTAAAAAGAAGAATTTTCAAAATCGGTCCAGGAGTCTTTGAGAAATCGGGGAAAATACGAATTTAGAACCTCCTCCTTTTTTTGAAGTTAGTTAAAAATAGTTGACGATAAAAACCTACCTATCCCCAAAAACATACCGTAAAAACATCTATTAAATCTGTAAAAATAAAGTTGACAAACTTACATTTGCAGTTGAATCCGATACATTTTGTTTAAGAAAATATGCAATCCAAGTACATTTTATAAGTTGGTCGACTATTACTCGTAAAGCTGTAAAGCCTACTTAGTCATGACAATTTTCTTTTAAACTTCGTTATATATACTACTATTGTGAATTTTTTCACACCCCCAAACATAACCGTTTAGCTGGTAGAGGGGGGGGACACTCGAGTCGAGCAAAATTTAACACTTTAAAGCTTAATATTTCACAAACTAATTTTTTTATCAAAAAACTGTTAATCAAAACTCACATTATTTTTTAAAGACCTATTTAATGATACCCCACACTAAGGGGTACGCGAGAAAAAAAAATTCTCACTTTACGTGTAAGTACTGGAGGTACCCTAAAAAAAAATATTTTACGAGATTTTATTTTACCACTTTTTCGGCACAACAAATCCGTATATTTACACCAAATTACAGCTCTCTAGTACTGTGCGTCTCTGAGCTAAACTGCGGACAGACGGACGGACGGACGGACGGACGGACGGACGGACGGACGGACGGACGGACGGACGGACGGACGGACATGGCGAAACTATAAGGGTTCCTTGTTGACTACGGAACCCTAAAAAACGAGGCCACCGATTTCCGAAAGAAAAGTTATTTTACAATTTTATGTGTTTGGTTTTAAAGTCGGTTCTCTTTTTTTAAAAAGTTTTTTTACGTACCGTTTTTAGGGTTCCGTAGTCAACAAGGAACCCTTATAGTTTCGCCATGTCCGTCCGTCCGTCCGTCCGTCCGTCTGTCCGCAGTTTAGCTCAGAGACGCACAGTACCAGAGAGCTGTAATTTGGTGTAAATATACGGATTTGTTGTGCCGAAAAAGTGGTAAAATAAAATCTCGTAAAATATTTTTTTAGGGTACCTGCTGTACTTACACGTAAAGTGAGAATTTTTTTTTCTCGCGTACCCCTTAGTGTGGGGTATCATTAACAACTTCCCTGTCCAATGAGTCATATATGACTCATAGGAACGTACTAGAATAAGTTCATGAGTCACAGGTGACTCATTTCTCTATACAATTTGAGGCACATTTTTCGGTATGAACGTGACATGATATTTATTTAAATCGTACGTGGACGTATAGCAAAAAGCCTAATGTTTACAATGATAAAGGAAAATTTCGCGATTTTTTTATATTTATCATTTAATCGCCATAAAAAAAACTCTAATAGGTAGGTACTGCAACGTAAGGATTTTATTACAAGAAAATATTATAAAATCAAGCATGTGTCCACAAACTACATAGAGATACTACGCATCAGACGGAGCACTCCCGAACAAAAAAACTAACATTTTGTTTATCTGTGGAAAACGTTTCTAGAACATGACAGCTTAACTTTTTCATAAAGATCGCTTTTAATCTCTGTACATGAACACTAGTCTTTTAAGACATCTTGTCATTTTAAATCTGAATACTAGGCTTTTTAGCACTTTATTTAGTTGTTGTAGACCTTAGATATGAAAGATTTTTTTTTGTAATGAATTTATTGGGCAAATAAAAGACGTGTATTTATTTGTGTTTTTATTTCTCGAATACATTTTCATTTGAATTCATTTATCTGTTTAACAATTTATGTACAAAGACAAAGACATTTATTCGTAGAATATGGTAGGTTTACAGGTGTACACACAAAACATATCAGAAAACAACACTTAAAAACTGTAGTACAAAGGTACTGCTTATTTCTAAAGAATTTTCTCCCAATGGGAACAAAAAAAAAAGATGTAGACAAAAATTTGTGAGAACATGAAGAAAAATATTTTAAATGAATATCTTAACATAGCTAATAAATCAAAAACTACATAACGAGCCTGTTATGGAAGAACATCGTAAGCGACAAAATATGGATATTTCACTTTTTATCGTAACGTCAAGTTAAAATGATTTAGACCTTATCGCAAAGACCCCTAAACTCATAATTGCATAAACGTCAAAATTATGACAAGAAATGAATAGTATCGCAAACGACAAAAAGTTAAAGTTTCAAATAGTAGATCAATCAGAATTATCGTAACCAACTTATCGTAAGTAACGTTTGTCACTTACGATAAAACTGCAGATAAAAGATCTGACCAAAATATGTGTTTCGTTTAGTTATCATTTATGCATTTTGTTTATTTGCAGGAAATAGGTACATATTTGAATGTAAATTGTTTGACTGCATATTTATTTAAATGAAGTAATAATTTATTATGTTTCTTTTTTATTTATACAATGTTGAAATGATATTAATCTTAAATATTTAAATGAAAGTAAAAAGAAATTGAAGATTAACGGCAGCATTATTTTGACGAAACCGGAGATCCTAAAAGAGCTTGAGAGGTTTTACGGGCAGTTATACACATCAACACGACAACCCAGTGTCGGTACAGCTCGAGACGCAAGAGCTAAACTGACTCGACACTGCACTGAGGATATCCCGGACATCAGCCTGTACGAGATTAGAATGGCTCTTAAACAGCTCAAGAATAACAAGGCGCCGGGTGAGGACGGAATCACAACAGAACTTCTGAGAGCGGGTGGAAACCGGTACTTCTAGTCCTCCAGAAGTTATTTAATTCCGTCATACTCGAAGGTTCTACGCCATAGGCACGGCACAGGAGTGTGGTTGTTCTTTTCTTCAAAAAGGGTGACAACACCTTGTTGAAGAACTTTAACAGCCCAATCTCACTTCTAGCCATGTATACAAGCTGTTCTCAAGAGTCATTACGAACCGTCTCGAACGCAGGTTTGATGACTTCCAGCCTCCCGAACAAGCCGGTTTCCCAAAAGGTTTTAGTACTATAGACCACATACACATGCTGAATGCTCCACCAGATTATACAGAAGACAGAGGAGTATAATCGGCCATTGTGTTTAGCATTTGTGGACTATGAAAAAGCCTTCGATTCAATAGAAACCTGGGCAGTATTGCAGTCCCTCCAACGATGTCATATTGACTATAGGTATATCAAAGTGTTGAAGTGTTTGTATAGAAAAGCCACCATGTCCATCCGACTTCAGGAAGAGAGCACGAAACCAATCCAATTCCAGAAAAGCGTGAAGCGAACCGGGAGACGTTATTTCTCCGAAACTGTTCACGAACGCGTTGGAGGACGTTTTCAAACTCTTGGAATGGAACGGATTCGGCATCAACATCAATGGCGAATACATCACTCACCTTCGTTTTACCGATGATGATGATGCACCTCAATGCTATGCTCAGCGACCTCAGTATCGTTTCCCAACGGGTCTGCCTTAAAATGAACATGAACAAGACGAAAGTCATGTCGAATGTCCATGTGGCACCCGTACCGGTTGTTGTTGGGAACGATACTCTCGAAGTTGTAGACCATTATACTTACCTTGGACAGATTGTTCAATTAGTTGGGTCTAACTTCGAGAAAGAGGTCGCCCGAAGAATCCAACTCGGATGGGCAGCGTTTGAGAAGCTACGTGATATCTTCTCATCGAGAAACCCAGTGTCTCAAGACAATGTTTAACCAGTGTGTTGAAACGTGGTCTTTGACTACTGGCCCTCTATAGAGACTAAGACTCACTCAACGAGCAATGGAAAGAGCTGTGCTGGGAGTTTCTTTGCGGGATAAAATCCAGAACATGGATATTCGGCAAAGAACCAGAGTCACCGATATAGCTCATAAAATTTGCAAGTTGAACTGGCAATGGGCAGGCCACATCGCTCGTAGAACTGACAACCGATGGAGAAGAAAAGTTCTCGAGTGGCGACCACGGACCGGAAGACGCAGCGTAGGCAGGCCTCCCACTAGGTGGACCGACGACATCGTGAGGGTCGCGGGCAACGGATGCATGCAAGTGGCGAATTATCGTTCGGCGTGGCGGTCTAAGACGGAGGCCTTTGTTCAGTGGAGGACGTATTCCGGCTGATGATTATGATGATAAAAGTCAACAGCGTCTCCAGGCACCCACGGCGGCATACTTGGCAAAAATACCTATTGCTAAACCAAAGTTCATGGATCTAAAAAAAATGTGTGACAAGGGTATAATTCCTGCCATACGATGACAATACAAAGGACTTACTACCGGATGAAAGTGACAACAAATGATTTATTGTATTGATGTTAATGAAAATTGATTAAGTACCAACTATTATTAACATAAATTGATTTATTATCTTTTCGTTTTATTAAGAAAAAACTTGATATAGGTTTCTGATTATATCGAAAACTGATAGCGTAACAGACGATTTTTGAAAAACAAGATGAAATTACGACCTTAAATTTTATCTTAAGCGACAAAAGTACTCATTATTTAACTCTTTCTGCAATTATTTAATTGATTATACGTAGATCCTAACGTGTTTTGCACTTATTACAAAAACCGTACATGTCTGATTAACCAGTAAAAAATAAACAATAAAATACCTCTCCTGTAAAATTGTATGTTTGTCGGTTACGATGTTCTTCCATAACAGGCTCGATAAATTGAAACACGTAATGTAACATATTAAAGTGGAAGAAAAAGCACAAAAGGTCAAAATTTCAATTCGAAGCCTACAAAACATTTTCTTCCTCGCTTTGGAACTATAAGTACTTGCTCAACTTACAGAATCAAATAAATCATCCATTATTGATACATGCATACTGCAGTATTTTGGAGTGTTGGACTAACTGCTTACCATCCGCATTATCAACTGCAAAAAGAAAAACATACATTTATGACATGAATAATATCTGAAACTTTTCTAATATTGTTATTTTACTTTTTGTCTAGTTATGAGGACTAAAACCAAAGGAAATTAATAAGTACAGTACTATGTTGTGTAGATCAGAAGAATAAAGTTGTTTTATGAAAGAATCTAATAGTTATTAAAGAGAAATCATATTAGTTGATTGCGTTGAATGTGATGTGGTCCAGAGAAAATTTTATATATTATGTATAATGTTTAATTGTGTAATTGACTAAAGCTTGCTTATGAATTAAGTTTCAGGTATTGTTTTCTTTTCTGGAGTAGATAAATGCATACACACCTTCATTTCCGGGATTGTATGTATACCGGGCTGGTAGTTTCAGGGATGTTATGTTCATCATTTAATTTGTGGAATGACTACATTTTGGTGCAGCACAGTCTGTAGTGTTGACATCTACTTTATCACTCTATTTCGAAAATTTATATTCACACAAAATATTTTTGTCAGACAATTATTTTCGAATTCCCTCCACTGGGTGAGGTGGATGTTATATAACGCTTAATAAGTAATGATCATTGATTTCACAGACGTGACCTGAAACACAAAATGTTTTGTCAATTTTGTTGTTCCACTAAGAACAAAAATTTAATAAAATTGCATAATAATGTCACTTACTGTTTAAGTACATTAGCACATATTGGCATTCTCCTTGTGAGGACTGGAAGGCAGAGCCATGGTCACCAAGAGCAGAGCTGTTGGGGATTGTCCTGCATTGAAAATGGGTAATATTCTTTTATTTGTTAGCAAGTTTCCGACCACTTTCTCGTCTTCAAAGTTTACTCTTGCAACTTGTACACACTTGCAACTACTACACAATCACTTATTGTACTTAATTGTGGCTTTGCGACATTAAAACATTATAAGGATAGACTATTTTAAACAATAAAATCACTTTAAAATTAAAGTTTGTTGGTTGTTGACATCCGAAATCCACAATTTATTTAATATTTAGATGTTGACAGATGACAATTATGTTTTGTACAGACGACAAAGGGGCAAAGTATGAGTCGGGGGGCCGAGGTAGCTGCCAGGTGGCTGTCAGTTTCTATAATCGTGCCATAGAGACGAAAAATAATGTTCGAAGATATCCCCCTGTGCATGTGTCTCATTATAACATTCTAAACAGAATGCTTTTTCACACCTTTTGCACTCAGTGTGTACTTGCTTAGCATTTCTTGCCAATAATCCTTCGTTTTTCAATTTGACATAGCACCCAGTGCATCTTTTTCGGACGAGTTTATTGTTTGCATTTCGAGGTATTTCTTGTAGAGAATGTCCAGAATGACTTGAAGAGGCTATTGAAGGTCTTGGAGAGTTACAGGAGATTGAAGATCTTTTAGGTTGGTTACTTTCTGTGGTTGATGCTGCAGGTCCAAGGAAATGTCGGACTAGATGTTCTTGGACTTGTAAAACCGACAACTTAGGGCCGTCTGCCAACTCGTTGTAGATGCATCTGGCATTGATAATGGCGACTTGAAATAGCAAATCTATTGCTATCTTTTTGTACCACGATAAACTTTTACGTAACGGCCAATGAAAGGAAGCAAGTTGGTCTGAAATGTCGATGCCTTTTTTGGCTTCATTGTAATCGATGATTGCATCAGGTTTCATAATGTCGCCGCGGTAAGTAGTGACGTTAGACATACCGTCTCCATGGCAGGTTGAGATCATAAGGACGTCGCGTTTATCATGCCATTTTAGTACAGTATAGAGGTTGTCCTTTTGTCTAGCTATTTGTTCTCCTTTTCTTAACTTCGCCTTTACTACTTCTTTTGGCAAATTTCTTTTATTTTTACGTAAAGTGCCGCATAAATCAGTATTGCGACCTTTAAGATACTCGGCCAAAGGCAAACTGGTATAATAGTTGTCAGCGACGATAATACGACCTGCATCTAAAAGTGGCTCTGTGAGCTGTACCACTGTTGAACCAGGTTTATCAAGACCCTCTAATTGATGCGAAATCCCGTTATAAAGTTGGTAGGACCATGTGTAGCTATTTATTGTGCAGGCCTTATATATTTTCATACCGTAGCAATCTGTTTTGGCTGGGTTATAAGTTCTTTTTAGCAACCTTCCATGAAATTTGACCATTGACTCATCAACGACAACAATATCGGAAGGTAGATAAAGACTACGAAAATTTTTTACCATTTTATGTATGAGTGGGTCTATTTTATGAGTTCTTTGCTCTCCAACGACACCTATTTGGATTTCTGTAAAGTGCCAGCATCTTAGAATGGAGCTGAACCTGTTATACGACATATTTATTCTGTTCATAAGAGGATTATAGTAAAGCACGTCTAATTTCCAGTAGTGTTCGATTGACGGCTTAGGATTGAGACCCATGTAGATTATTACTCCAAAAAATGTTTTCAATTCCTCTCTAGTGACGTCTTTCCATCTTGTCATTCGACTAAATCCTGCAGTTCGTAATTCTTTCAACAACTGAGCGTAATTATTGGTATGAATTACCATTTCATCAATTAAATCATCAGGTACAAAATAGGCATAAATTTTGATCAAACTAACTCGCCCATCTTCAGTAATTGCGTCGATATTTTGTACACCGTGATTGCCTATAAACGTTTCTCTCCCTAAAGGCAAAACATCTCTTTTCCATTGGGCATCAGATGGATCGGATGACGATGAACTTGCTGGAGTGGGTGAAGGAATCTCAGTACCTCTGCCTGCACTATTTGCTATAAAATCTGCAATTACCTCGGTATCATCGCTTTCTTCATCTTCATTGTTATGCTGATATTCTTCGTCACTTCCGCTACTAAATGGTTCTTCATCGGAATTTTCTAAATACCGCAACAATTCTTCATTTGTATATCTTCTATAAGCCATTTTCTAGATAAATATCAATTCATAACAACAAAACAGACCTTTTTCCAATAAAATATCAATTATAACCTCAAATGAACATTCAACTTTTTCTGATTCACTGACATACAGTGTTGCCAGTATGATTTCCCAAAAAAGTACGGTTGGATTTCTGAAAAGGTACGGTTTTTAACTTCAAGGTACGGTTCAGTCGGGATACTTCTTCAAGAACTAGATAATTTTTTTTTCTTCTTCGAGTTGGCTGTCTGTGACCACCAGGAAGGAAAAAAAAAAACTTTAAAAAAAGTACGACTTAAAAAAACAAATACATTTTCAAAGACGTCATGAAGATTTTTGAAGTGAAAACTTCTTTAGCGGCGTTGTACACTTTTTCTGTAATGGGTAAAAAATTTAAAACTCGCGTCAGGGTCACGTGACCAAAACTCGCGTCAGGGTCACGTGACCCTGATCGAAAATGAGTAAGACGTCATTCAAATTAAAAATAAAACATAGTAACAAAAAAGTTTTCACTTCTACCGGCACTCCTGGAGTGCAACCTTTTTTTTGTTAAAAAACTACTGAACCGATTTTCATGAAACTTGCAGTATTCCTAATACCTAGTACAACACAAAAAGAATAACGTAAATCGGAGTTGTAGTTCCGGAGATATGCGCACACAAACATAAAAACATACATATACTTTTGAAAGGCACCTTTGTTCATACGCTGATATAGACTAACATATACAAAAACTGGGCAGTTCTGGAAATATTACATACATACGGGTCGAATTGAAAACCTCCTTTTGTTATAAAATAAAAATAAATTACTAGTATAGAAAAGGTACGAAAAAGGTACGGTCTACACTGAGGTACGGTTGTGGTACGATTATGTGACAAATAGTACGGAAAACCTAAAGACTTGAAATGTTTGTAGCAGCGTTGCCAGTATCATTTTCCAAAAAGGTACGGTTGGCTTTCTGAAAAGGTACGGTTTTTAACTTCAAGGTACGGTTGGGTCAGGATACTTCTGCAAAACTAGATCAGTTTTTTTTCTTCTTCGAGTTGGCTGTCTGTGATCATAGGTTGAAAAAAAAGCGATATGAAATCGAATATTCAAAGGGACATGGTGAAGTAGAACATTATTACCGATTGCCAATATTGAACAAAATTCATTTGTAAATCAATTATAGAATGAACTCGAAGAAAAAAAAACTGATCTAGTTCTTGCAGAAGAATTCCGACCCGTACGGTTTCGCTAGAATTTTGAAAAATGCTATAGTTTACTCATATTCTACGGAAAAAACAAGATGTTTGTCAAAAAAAGTGAAATATAATGTTTTAGGAACTAAGAAAATTCCATTTATATAATTTGGGCCCATTATTTTAGTATCAAATCAGTCAGAAAGTTGAAAAAAGTACGAGTCTCATTATTTTCCTTTAGTTTGAGTTTTATTAGTTGTTTTTTACCTTTGTAGTGAAAAATAAATCACAAGTAGGTATAGGTAGAAAAGGTACGAAAAAGGTACGGTCTAGCCAAGGTACGGTTGTGGTACGATTTTATGACGAATAGTACGGAAAACCGTACTTTTTGGTACGGTCTGGTAACGCTGGTTTGTAGTCTTGTGTAGTTCGCGAACGAACTAGTTCGAACGAACTGCTCCCACACAGAGCAAACTAGATTGAGCGCTCTCAGTAGTGAACTAGAATGCCAAAGACTAAATGTTTGACTATACAAAAAGTAGTTATACAAATATGAAGCATATCGACACCAAAATCATAAAAATATTGCTATCTCTTTTTAACTTCTTTCATTTTGCCTTAGATTATATACCTCTAGATGTAGCCATGAGACTGAAGGGAAGTGTGGAAGTGAGAAGCATATATACGAAATAAGTGAGAAAATTGAGACAAAACACAATATGCTCTGTCTCAACCGACGTGCCGGACTGCCGGTTTTTGCGTGGCGAACTTTGAAAAGTTAGCCAAACAAAAGTCTGTCACTGTCACTGAGGGCTCGACGTGAATCAGTTTTTTATGTTTTTAGAATGATTTCGGCAATTAAAGTAATAGTTTCAGTGAATGTATGAGAAATAGACTCCAATAGTATGTATTTAGTGCATTTTGTGTGCTATATAATGAGAGGGTGCAGTATTTTAGACTGCAAAAGCCGCACCGAAAGAATAGAAGATGAAAATGTTACTTTTCACTCGTAAGTATGCAAATGTTAACAGTTATTGTGCACTGATTGAAGAAATACATTCGTGTTTATATAATGCCATGGCTTTCGATGAAATTAGGCGTAATACTAGTGATATCGTTTATTTTTATTTCCACATAACCTAAATTTGTGGTGTTGCCATAACTTACAATCAATTTTTCCCTAATTTCTGTAATAAAAACAGCAAGTAGTTAAATAAATCAAATTGAATAAAATAAATAGTTTGTTCACCAGATTACTTTGAATTATATAGTAAACTTCATATTGATCAAATGGGGAAGGCAAGTGTCAAAGTGAAAAGTGACAGTTTGGTCCCCAAAGAACTGTCAAATCAAAGGAATTTTCAGAAAAAAAAACGATTTATTGATGTAAAATGACTAGATGTTGTGGAATAAGCTGTAAAAATGATGGAACATACAAATTTCCAACAATTCACACTATCAAAAAATAATGGGTAGCTGCTGTGACTGCTGTGAGAACAAAAATTTTATTAATACTAAGAAAAAGCTATAATAATAAACAAATTACAGCCTTGCGAAGCCGAGACAGGCCGTTAGATGAGTTAATTAATGAAATTCTATGATTATACCATAACTAAACAATCGAATACACTTTTCAAAATAATATCTACTTTTCTTTTGGAGGTTAAGTACCAGTATTGCATCGCTTGAAAATCGAAGAATTATCACCTGGAACGAGTTTTGTAATAGTTGTGGTGTTAAGAAATTAAATATATTGTGATATTTCTCGAATCTAAATAGAAAAAAAGGTTAAAATTACTGACTTAAAACATTATGATATTTTATCAAAATAGAAAGTCAAAACCAGCATTATATTCTTGATAAAGGAGAGGACAGGTAAAACATACCTAAACTCAAAAATTGAAACCTCAACTACAAGTAATTGTGGATTTATTACGGTAAAATCAAATGTATAACCACTCAATTAAATCACTTTTTTCCTCTTGTAGATGCACCGCGGCGTCTTGATTCTTTTTTTAGTATATAGTACTTGCATGGACGAATAATTTTCCATATTTGTTTTGTATTTATACTCAATTTTTATAACAAATAATCTTGTTTGTTTTTTTGTACAAGGTAGACGTGGGGACCAACTATCGCAGCGCCATCTACGATTAGCTTTGAGTTGCCATCCCCATTAAAAACATTCTCGTTTCATGTGCGTTTTATTTTCATTAGTTGTTACAACGAAACACCCTCCATTTTTTGGTAATATTTAGGGAAAAGTTTCCGTAATGGTAACATTGAAGTTTTATAGTGCTGTCTCATGTGCGGCCACGCGGTGGCTACATCTAGAGGTATATAATCTAAGCATTTTGCGTAGGTAAGTGAAAAAGGACGAAAGTGTTTTTGACAGTTCCTATAATGGAAACACCTCATTCCTCGCGTCATTAAATACCTATTTGCGGCCGGTCGCCATTTTATGCCCCCACTGTTTGTCAACAAACTTGGGGTACGTCAACTGTCAAATGTTCGTGAGCTGTGGATATATTTGCGAATATTGGAGTAATTTTGCTATGTTGTTGCGTTTGAATTCGTTTCTATAGTGGAAATCATCAATTACAAGTCAGATGCCCAATTGCAATATAATAGGATTAGTTGAAGAGTTTCAACAGTAAAGCATTCATAATTTCCCTTTTGCCTCTAATATCAACAGTAATAACATTGTATTCCATGAAATCATTTTCTTGTTTATTTTAGGGATAGAGTAGTGCATACATAACATTTTAATATTTATCGATAATGCTATACTAAAGTTCTTTAATGGTTTAATGTTTTATTTTCAAGGCTGCCTGCTAATAAAGCAAAAAAGAAAATTTGGCTGGAAACAACTGGCATTGAAAACTTAAAGATGTCAACAAAAATAATCCCCATTTGTTTTCTTCACTTTGAAGAATCTTGTTTCAACTGGACAAATATGAAAATATTGTAAAACATTTTTAAAAAGAGTAAGTATGGTGTTTCTTGCCCATTCTTCTTCATCCAACTTACCTTTGCGAATGGGTGTAGAATCAATCCCATCCCATCCCATTTCCTTAATTTTAATTATGCGACGTTTAAAAGTGCCTCTTTGATGGCTTTATTGAAATAAATGATTTGGCTTTGAATTATTGTTGACTTTTAATTAAAACCCAAAATCATCGGCATGTCATAAAAGATACGTGTTGGAGATGTCCGTGCTGGGAGCCCATCGCGGATGCAGCGTCATTTGTTTTCTTTGTGTTTGTTCCCTCCGTCTCGAACGTCTACCTAAAGGCGCGGGGCGGGCCCCCGCGGCGCACGGAGAGGCTACGTACGTGTGTTAAGCTTCGGCTTCGCCTTGTAAGAAAATGTATGTGGTCGTGTCCACTACAACCCACGGAGAGTCATTGATACATGCTTGGCTTGCTCGAATACATAGCTCAACGCTGTTGACGTGGGTCCACATTTCCACTGGAGTACACGAATATGACTCACAACTATCTACAGCTCGTTTGTTTTCAGTCATAGGCCTTGTGGGATGGGACGGACGCGTTTCGTGTCCGTGGATTGCAGTGGCACGTGCGTAGCCGTGCCTCCGTGCGCCATGCTATACATAGTCGTGGGTCTTGGTATAGGTACTCCAGTGGAAACGTAGACCCACGTTGTCAAACAAATTAATACACGGAGCTAAAATGCGCCGCGTGCCCGTGCACAGCATGCGCCGCGGTGAGCCCGCGTCTTAACGCAATACTTGAATAACACTTTTAAGCCTGGCGTCGACTGTAGAAGAAACGAGTTGCATCGAGCCAATGTTTATCTGACACGAGCCGTATCAAAGTGTTCATTCATCGCGACTCCTAACCAAAGTAGTTTGTCAATTTCTAACTTAGCTCAACCGCCCTTTTCTCGCGCTACCTTAGAAGAAGGATGTTATCTTTGCGAGTCTCGCAAGTAAGCAAGTTGAAATTGATTACTTAAAAAAAAGTAAATGTTAAATCTGGCATACCGACTAAAAGGTAGAAATTCTCCATTTATTTTATAGTTATTGAACAACAGAATCGGCACCAATATTATCCAAACTACATGATTGCACATGTGAATTTTATCGATGTTATTGTAGAGAAATATCGACATGGGTTTACTCTATTAGCCGCCATTTTAATCTCTCAGCAAAGTTTAGGTATACACGTTTTTCTTGTAGGTATTTCAGGTCCATAGGATTAATAAGTCAGTGATCTAATGGCGATGGCAACTCAAAGCTAATAGTAGATGGCGCTGCGATAGTTGGTCCCCACGTCTACCTTGTACAAAAAAGAAACAAGATCATTTTTTATAAATATTGAGTATAAGTACAAAACAAATTGTGGAAAATTATTCGTCCATGCAAGTACATATACTAAAAGAAGAATTAAGACGCCGCGGTGCATCTACAAGAGGAAAAAAGTGATTTGATTGAGTGGTAATACATTTGATTTTACCGTAATAAATCCACAATTACTTGTAGTTGAGGTTTCAATTTTTGAGTTTAGGTATGTTTTACCTGTCCTCTCCTAAAACAAGAATATAATGCTGCTTCTAACTTTCTATTTTGATAAAATATCATAATGTTTTAAGTCAGTAATTTTAACCTTTTTTTCTATTTAGATTCGAGAAATATCACAATATATTTAATTTCTTAACACCACAACTGTTACAAAACTCGCTCCAGGTGATAATTCTTCCGCCAGACGAACCATTTCATGATTTATGGAGCGATGCAATACTGGTACTTAACCTCCAAAAGAAAAGTAGATATTATTTTGAAAAGTGTATTCGATTGTTTAGTTACGGTATAATCATAGAATTCCATTAATAAACTCAACTAACGCCCTGTCTCGGCTTCGCAAGGCTGGATATTTGTTTATTATATAGCTTTTCCTTAGTATTAATACAATTTGTATTCTCACAGCTGTCACAGCAGCTACCCATTATTTCTTGATAGTGTGAATTGGCGGAAATTTGTATGTTCCATCATTTTTACAGCTTATTACACAACATCTAGTCATTTAAAATCAAAAATTCGTTTCTTTTCTGAAAATTCCTTTGATTTGACAGTTCTTTGGGGACCAAACTGTCACTTATCACTTTGACACTTGCCTTCCCACTGACTTATTAATCCTATGGACCTGAAATACCTACAAGAAAAACGTGTATACCTAAACTTTGCTGGGGCCATAAAATGGCGGCTAATAGAGTAAACCCATGTCGATATTTCTCTACAGTAACATCGATAAAATTTACACGTGCAATCATGTTTAGTTTGGATAATATTGTTGCCGATTCTCTTGTTCAATAACTATAAAATAAATGGAGAATTTCTACCTTTTAGTCGGTATGCCAGATCATTTACTTTTTTTTAAGTAAGCAAGTTCAACTTGCTTACTTGCGAGACGCGCAAAGATAACATCCTTCTTCTAAGGTAGCGCGAGAAAAGGACGGTTGAGCTAAGTTAGTAATTGACAAACTACTTTGGTGAGGAGTCGCGATGAATGAACACTTTGATTCGGCTCGTGTCAGATAAACATTGGCTCGATGCAACTCGTTTCTTCTACAGTCGACGCCAGGCTTAAAAGTGTTATTCAAGTATTGCGTTAAGACGCGGGCCCACCGCGGTGCATGCTGTGCACGGGCACGCGGCGCATTTTAGCTCCGTGTATTAATTTGTTTGACAACGTGGGTCTACGTTTCCACTGGAGTACCTATACCAAGACCCACGACTATGTATAGCATGGCGCACGGAGGCACGGCTACGCACGTGCCACTGCAATCCACGGACACGAAACGCGTCCGTCCCACAAGGACTATGACTGAAAACAAACGATAAGCTATAGATAGCTGTGAGTCATATTCGTGTACTCCAGTGGAAATGTCGACCCACGTCAACAGCGTTGAGCTATGTATTCGAGCAAGCCACGCATTTGTATCAATGACTCTCCGTGCACAGCGGTGGGCCCGCCCCGCGCCTTTAGGTAGACGTTCGAGACGGAGGGAACAAACACAACACAAGAAAACAAATGACGCTGCATCCGCGATGGGCTACCAGCACGGACATCTCCAACACGTATCTTTTATGACATGCCGATGATTTTGGGTTTTAATTGAAAGTCAACAATAATTCAAAGCCAAATCATTTATTTCAATAAGGCCATCAAAGAGGCACTTTTAAACGTCGCATAATTAAAATTAAGGAAATGGGATGGGATGGGATTGGATTGATTCTACACCCATTCGCAAAGGTAGGTTGGATGAAGAAGAATGGGCAAGAAACACCATACTTACTATTTTTAAAAATGTTTTACAATATTTTCATATTTGTCCAGTTGAAACAAGATTCTTCAAATTGAAGAAAACAAATGTGGATTGTTTTTGTTGACATCTTTAAGTTTTCAATGCCAGTTGTTTCCAGCCAAATTTTCTTTTTTTCCTTTATTAACAGGCAGCCTTGAAAATAAAACATTAAACCATTATAGAACTTTAGTATAGCATTATCGATAAATATTAAAATGTCATGTATGCACTACTCTATCCCTAAAATAAACAAGAAAATGATTTCATGAAATACAATGTTATTACTGTTGATATTAGAGGCAAAAGGGAAATTATGAATGCTTTACTGTTGAAACTCTTCAACTAATGCAGAATATTTTGTTTATTATCTAAATCTAAAAGTATTAAAGCTGAAAAATGAAGTACGTATTGGTGCAAAGTTATTTTCGGGTGATTTCCGCTTCTTTTGACGCCACATCCTATTATATTGCAATCGGGCATCTTCTAATTGATGATTTCCACTATAGAAACGAGTTCAAACGCAACAACACAGCAAAATTACTCCAATATTCGCAAATATATCAACAGCTCACGAACATTTGACAGTTGACGTACCCCAAGTTTGTTGACAAACAGTGGGGCCATAAAATGGCGACCGGCCGCAAATAGGTATTTAATGACGCGAGGAATGAGGTGTTTCCATTAAAGGAACTGTCAAAAACACTTTCATCCTTTTTCACTTACGCAAAATGAAAGAAGTTAAAAAGAGATAGCAGTATTTTTATGATTTTGGTGTCGATATGCCTCATATTTGTATAACTACTTTTTGTATAGTCAAACATTTCAAGTCTATAGGATTAATAAGTCAGTGTGCCTTCCCCATTGTAGTTATGACAGTTGATTGACATTTGACGGATAATGTATTGTTAATTTGTTAGTGTCACTCAATAAATGCATTTGTGTGTGTGTGTTCACATATGACTCATTGAACGTGGTAAAGACAAATTAACGCCCTACGTTCGTGAGTCACATGTGACAAAAAAGCTAATGAGCGTAACAATAAGAAAAACCTGTGGACGTAGGGCATTATCAAAATGAGTTGTATGGGGACAGGGAAGTTGTTAAATAGGCCTTTAAAAAATAATGATATAGTTTCCATTAACAGTTTTTTGGTAAAAAAATTCGTTTGTGAAATATAATGCTTTAAAGTTCAAAATTTTGCTCGATTTGAGTGTCCCCCCCATAGATATATTATAGAAGGTCCCCCCCCTCTACCAGCGAAACGGTTATGTTTGGGGGTGTGAAAAAATTCACAATAGTAGTATATATAACGAAGTTTAAAAGAAAATTATCATGACTAAGTAGTCTTTACAACTTTACGAGTAATAGTCGACCAACTTATAAAATGTACTTGTATAATATGTTTTCTTAGACAAAATGTATCGGAGAACATGCTCTTCAACTGCAAATGTAAGTTTGTCAACTTTATTTTTACAGGTTTAATAGGTATGTTTTTTGGGGATAGGTAGGTTTTAACATCAACTATTTTTAACTAACTTCAAAAAAAGGAGGATGTTTTAAATTCGTCGTAATCTTTTTTCTTATGTGTTTACCCTGATTTCTCAAAGACTCCTGGACCGATTTTGAAAATTCTTCTTTTTAAAATTAAATTCAGCGAATCAGTTTAGTTAGTTCGCATAAGTATTTTGATGGACAACTACGGAACCCTACACTGTGCGTGGCCCGACACGTACTTGGCCGGTTTTTTTGTGTACGTGTAGGATGGAGTGTGTCTGGGTGGTATCTGATTAGGTCAAGAATATGTTTATTACATTTATTTATTTCAAACTTTTTTTTTCAAAAAGTAATGTAGATACTTACACTGATAAGGAGTGTTACTAAAATCCTGATTACCTCAACCTAAAATAAACGGTAGGCAACATATGACTTACCAGGTAACTGTGAAACTAAGTAGCCCCAGAAATAACAGCTAAGGACAATGCCTTGAATGTTTGAATCCCAGTCGAAGGGCCCGTCACTTTCCTAAAAACAGAAAAGCAAAACATTAAAATCTAAACAAGTATGTACCACGCTCTTTTTGAGGGTACCAAGCACAGATATCTAAAAGAAGGAGATATGGCGTGGAGTTTAAAATGTATAGAAAACCAGTGAAGCCGCAACAGCCCCACCATAACGATAATATTGCATATGTAGTTCTATCAAAACAATACTACGAACAAGTGCACACACGCGCCATCGATAACTCAGTCATTTAAATATAATCCTTATTCTTAAAACCACAGCGTACTCTTTTTCCGTGTAACTTACTCACACTAACAATTATCATTGTGTGTTGTCGCGACACGCGGGGGGCGGTACTACTCCCGCTCAAATACAACGGACGCACCACGCGACATTACGGCTTGATGAGGTATCGTTATGTCAGTTTTACATTGCTGGTCCAGTCACTTAGTGATAATGTGAGATCGTTGTAAAGGAGCAATGTATTTTATAAAACAATACAGTCGGAGTAATAAAGGAAACAAAAATAAAGTAGTCCAAGTCAATAGCTGGCCAAAACGCTCAGGACCAGGTGTCAACGACACGCCCCCTTACCACTTCTCCTGTTTTTAATATTTCTGTGGTACCAAGAAAGCTGAAAGGAGCGCTTGTCCGATTGTCAAAAGGAAAAATAGTTTCCATCAAATGTATTTAATGCGTACCCCCCCAGTTGGGGGCACAATAATCCTTCACGAACTGCCAAGAATTCTCAATGAAGCTTCTGCTTCTGGTTCAAAATTATTGCAGATCATCCGGAAATGACCCACTGAGATCAAACGTCTACCCAAATACCCGTAAAAACGATCATCAAAACTTTCATAAACGACACATTCCTGCGCATCTTATTGAAACTTTTTTTCATCGTTTTCTCAGATCTTGAAGAAAACAATTCTAGTCTAGACTATTTCAGTTTTATTCGATAAAGTCATTACGATTTCAGCTATAAAACTGGAACGTTATGAGAAGTGGTGACCGTTTGCCCTCAGTCTGTCTTTCAAGGACTTCAACCCTCAAAAGGACAATCCCGAAATAACTTGAAATAATAAAACTTTTAAAAGTTCTAAAAATAGACCTAAATAGATTATGATCCATATTACTCAAGGATAAAATATATTAGGTATTTATTTTATTGTTTGCAAATTCTTACTCCCGATTGATTCGGCTGTTTGGAACCGTTCCAAAAGTCAAATCATCTGAGTTCTTATGGTTAAATGACAAATCAAGGTCATTTTTTATAGTTTGAACCTGGTTTAGATATTGAATTATTCACCTAAGATTTGGCAAATCACCGTTTTCTGTACATATTTCGTTAGAAAACTGTTTTGCGTGCGTTACATTGAGCCCTACCGCCAAATGTGAATTTTCACCCCAAAAAATTCCCAGCAATTCTTTGCGCAATCATAATAAACTGACAACCAAGCATTCTGTACATCATGCTTGGTTGTCAGCTTATTATGAAGCCTATACGAGTATAAGTGAATAGGTTTACTTCTAAGCAAGCGTGCATCACCATCGCCGACCAAAAGCTTCATTTAGGTACCATCAGGCAAGATAGAGATCAAAGGTACTTCGAAATAAAAAAAAAACGCATCAAAGTGGGACTAGTAGTTTTGGAGATAAATGGCAACATTATCACAAAATCCTCACAATCCAAAATCAAACTGTCTACCAGTCCCCGTATCGTCACTTGTAAAAAATAAAGACAATCGGACACGGCAACACCATTTTCCTTATACAAAATTAAAACAACAATGTCGTATGTAGGTCCATCTCATTATCTTTACCGAGAAAGCTGTAAAGGCCTGGAATTCGTAATTTACGATGTCGCAAGTCAACGCAAGAGCTGATTTAAAAGTGAAACATTGATGTGCTAAATGAAATGCATCATATTCGTAAATAACAGTTTACGATCGACCCAATTGCTGTTTAAAAACTCGACTCATAATGTTTATTTGTGCAAGTTGTTGAAACAGGTCAATTTGGTTTGACATTGAGACGAACTTTTCTATCAATACCAATTTTGACCCATGGATTTTCCTTGAAATCGGACGAAGGCCGACTAAAGTCCAGCAGTGCTTATTCTCCATGATCACGTTTAAAGAGAATGGCCCCGAAACGTAAAGGGCTATTGAAGGACACCGTGGAATTGAGTCAGCACAAGTCTGACAGTCCCTCCCGTCCCGCCCTGGGTGGGAGGACTTATTTTATTTGATTGTTTTACGACATAAAAAAATAATGGATGCCTGAGGAACAAAAACTGTCGTTATCACAGAAGCAGGCGTTTTAGGTCAAGCGCCTCCCCTGCTCGCGCGAGGATCCATGTTGCAAAATAACTTGGTAACGTTTTCTTTGTTACTGGGACTTGAAAGAGTCCAACAGGCATCGCAGAGCTGATGTCTCTGTCGCATCACAATCACATTTGGTATAAGTAGTTGACTTTTTTTTTTTTTTTTAGCGTGGTAAAATCATCAAATGAGTCCTCCAACCCCGGGCAGGGCGGGAGGGACTGTCAGACTTCTACTGACTAAAATCCACGGTGTCCTTCATAGCCTGTTACGTTCCGGGGTTACGGTAAGGGAATAATCCCGCGACCCCGGGTAAGTAGTTGACTTGGAGGAACCAAGTCATCGTACACAAGAAGGCATCGGCAATTCCATAGGAGCAAATTTGAGCCTTGATGGGAACCAGTTCCATACAAGGAAAAGAAAAGTCTCATATGGAACCAGTTCCGAAACTCTGGTTCCATACGCGGCCGAAGCGGCGCCAGCAGCGGTGGCAAGATTTTATTTTTCGTCCCGAAAAAAAAGGGCATCGCATATCAAGCATCTTGCCCCCTCCTAGATTCCATCTGGTCTAACGTAACGCTTTGGACTCTATCCCGACTGGCAGAAGTAGAAAAACAAGGACAGTTGGAAAGAAATATGATATGCATAGGTACCACTGGGACAGTCCAATAAAGAAGAAGTAAGTACAAAAGAACATGGTCGTAACTGGTAAATATCGGGCACACATACAAGCTACATATTGCTCCTTTGAAATGTTAACTCTCTGCCCTGGGCCGAGTGTTGAAAATAGAAAATTCTTTATGTACACATTTAGGTGTCGCCTAGAGGTGAAACTTGAACTTTAGGGGACGGTAAAAGCAAGCTCATAAATTAGTAATCAAACAGTACCTAATAAACAAAGCTATTAATGCCTTTTTGGAGGTTGGAAAAATACATAATTCAAAAGTTTGACGGAATTATGAGATGCGGGACATACCTACTTATTATACGAGTCCACACCACCTACTTTATTTATTTGGGGTACGAAAACTAATTTTGTTTATTTGAAAAAATTCAACCTCGTGGCTAAATAATTACAGCCGCACAGGCTGATCTTCCGGGCTAAGCTTGCCGCTTTGAGGTTGGTCTGTGGATGCCGTGGATGGGTGACCAATTGACCATCTGTCATAGCGAGTTTCCTCCGTGCCTCGTATAAAGCACGTAAAGCCGTTGGTCCCGGTTATCATTTGTAGATTTTTGACAGTCGTTACTGTGAGTCAGAAGCTCATAAGTCTGACAACCAATCATAACATGGGGTATCGTATTATTGCCCAGTAATAGGGTTGTGGATTGTGGAGGACCGATAGAAAATCACACCATGTAAAATACTGATATCCAGCTGCATCTCGTTCGACTGGAAGCCGACCCCAATATAGTTGGGAAAAGGCTAGGCAGATGATGTCTCTGATGATAAAATTGGTGTCTAATTTGAACAATTCCTGATATCTAAATTTCTTCGCGAAAAAGAGGCCGCTACCCGCTAGAATGTAATAAAATGATTCTATTGAAGTGGCCTTTCTAAGACCCCAGATAAATGCAGTAGGTACAAAAATTATCAGGTACTTACAGCAGCACTATCAGCGTTCCCCGTACAAACTTCGTCTCCCGGCGCCACCACCGCAGTCTCATTATGAATTCCACCACTAGCCTCCAAGTTCGCTTTGATCGCAGTGTGGTTCAACATCCCCACCATAGCCACGGACAGGTTCACCTTCAGGCCATAGACTATCGCGAAGCCAATAGACCCGAGGACTGCTAGGACGTACCGCGCTGGGAAGAAACCTGGAAATAATGATGAAAGGGTGATAACTCCAAAAGTACTTGATGTAGAGTTGGACCAGACCATTGGCGTGTTTTCTTTTTACTTTGATTAAAAAAAAAACATGCAAAATCATAAAGGTCGCTTGTTAGCCGACTTCCAAAAAAGGAGGTGGATCTTCAATTCGATTGTATTATTTCTATATCGTTTTGAGAGCTGCGTTAGCGTTGTGGAACCTATTTAGATAGGTAGTTACGAAATATGAAGAGAACTACCGAAACTATTTATTTGTAATCAATTAACATCATTTGTTAATAACAGAACAATAAAGTCACACCTATCTTTCTATACTTGGTCAATACAAACAAAAGGTAGGTAGGACTTTCCAAGAATCTATGTTCTAAGTGATTGCGACGGATGTTGGCACGTAGCTATAGGTACGCCTTCATCCCATCCAATATTGTTTAGATGTGATCGAAGACACGTTGTCATGAAAATCTTTCATATACTTGCTGAAGAGGAACAGACAGGAGATAAATCATATTTCAGCAGCTACTTCACCTATGCAAGCATTTTTAAATGCCTCCAGATTTTTTAAGCATAGCCGTCTTTACCACAATCAGATAAACATCTCATAGAGTACATGGTTATTTTGTGGAAACATCTCTGTTGAACGCTTGTCTACAGAAATGTCACTGCTAAATGCTATTAGTAAAAGTACTCTGTGGCTAAATGACCCATAAATATTAACGAGAAATGTCGTTTTTGACGTTGACAGTTTTTTTAGACAAAATAAATGTTCAGCAAAAACTTTTTTGTGATAAGACTAGCTGTGCCTGTGCCCCGTGGTCCTGTAGCTGGATCCCGCTGATCTTAGTCTGATGTTAAGTCGCATTTAGCCTGTCTCGTTTAACCAAACAATCAAACTATTCAGCTTTACAATATTAATATGGAGATACGTACGTGTCTAGAAATCGGGACCGTCAAATAATTTAATCAATCGGTTAATAATTATTATGCCTTATGCGTCACTCACACCGTCAGTGCAATTTTTTTTACATCCCTGGCGTCGCGCGCCGGTTCCCATGTCGGCCACCAAGATGCGCATGCGACTATGATCACGTTTGTATTGACATAGTGAGCCAACGTTCACAAAATTATGAAGTTTGACATTCCAATGCGGTTATTGGTTTATTTTACGATTGTAAGTAGCCAGAACCAGTAGTTAAAGTTGTAAAATGCTATTCATTTAGGTAAGCCGTGTCGGCCCGTGGTATCGGCCCTTCTTATGAGTTCTAGGATTGAACCCAGCCAGGCGCATTATTTTGTGTAGGTAATTTATCTCATCACCTCTGCTTTCAAAACGGTGAAGGTAAAAAAAAATTAAGTCATGTGTAGGTACCTACTAAGTAGCGGTGGGAACATTGGATGATGATGATGATGATAATTTCGAAGAAATATTACTTGTTTAAATACGCCATGCCATTAATAGATCGGTATCATTAGAATTTGAAACGGGGCGTTGACCATTTATTCAAACAATCGGAACAACTTTCAAATAATACAAATATTTGTTCAATGCGGGGCTCGAACCCGGATTCGTTTCGCAGCAGTCGATCGCTAAGCCACTGCGCTAACTGTTCCGTCAATATGATTAGGCCCTTCAACCCTATAAAAGTCCGATCTCCCGAAGAAAAAAATTGACGAATCAATAATCGGTAACGATTGAAAAGCGGTTTTAAATTCCATACAATTTTATTCTATCAGTCTGTGTTTACGTCTGTCCTAATTGAGTCAAACATTAAATATAACTTCGATGTTTATCACGAATTGTCGGTGAACTCTGACTCATTAGCACAAAGTCTAGACTTTAAAAAATCTGGAATATTTCCATGAAATTGTCGTACGCCACATTCCAGGCGTAAGAAGAAAACAATAGTCCAAAAAGACTTATATTCCACTTCAAACAAATTACACGATTTTCGAAAAAAAAAGATTTTCTTGGGAAAAAGTTACAGTACTTAATTTAATTTTATTGTTTATTTAAAAGGGTGCGTGACGTCAAAATATGACTTCAGCAAAACTTCCTTTATAGTTGAATAGCGAAAGTTGATAACAAGATAACTTTCCGCAAGGTGTATTTATTTCAGAAGTTTTTTTTTAATTAGATAATTCAATCAAGTTTGCAATTCCTATAGATCAGTTGCCTATCTGAACTTGAAAAGTGGTCTTAACTTTAGAACCGTAACAAATAGCACCGTAGCTGGTGTAGGTATGTTTCAGAAGTAAAGCTTGGAAATTATCTCTTCGATGGCCCGGTTGTTTGATCCAGACTTCCCGGGACGACCTGTATATTATTATACCTATGCAACGGAGGACCTTTCATGATCCGTGACACGTATTAAATGAGGAAAATGTAAAATGTGTACCTCTCTCCGTTTGTAAATAGCTATTATTTACCTAGTTAGAATAGGTACTTAGAGATGTATAAATGTTGACTAGTGTTGTGTATGCGGGTGAATAGATTATAGATAGAATAGGTAATTCGATTACGTTGACTGAGCTCAAGAAGATAATAACATAGGTAACATTTAAATTAAAAATCACAAGGTAGAGAAAGTTATACAGTTTTGAGTTTTGCATACGCGTAATTAAATTGACACTTGTACACAACGCGACGAAAGTCTCGATAGCTACCTACCTTAGGACTTTGGTAATCTGTGACTTTGGAAAGTGGTGAGTTTGATTATTTTTTATCTAATTTCAATAAATCAGATCAAAAATGATCAAACAACATACCAATGTTTTTGAATTTTTAGAAAATCACCCCTAAATTGGTTAAAAGGGGTGATTAAGTTTTAAAGAAAGGAACTGTTTGCTTCGATAAACTCAGAAGTGGCAAATATATAATCATATCAATCGGATACAGGATACATAATTATCTTTATTTGAAAAACCAACCCCAAGCGGGGTGAAAATCGAACAATTTGTATGTAGGTAGGTATTAAACTTTTTTCCGAATTTATTCGTCCTGTTTAGTTAGAAGCAGCCAAACCGAAAGTGTTACTCCTCACTGTTTTTTTTATCTTGGTAAAATCCATCCATCAAAACGAATATTATTTGGTGAATACGTCACATTAATAATGGCAATATTTGTTTTATGTGCTTATTATGGCAATGTTGTGAAGTAGCAGGTATTATTTTTGTGAGTGGGTTGATATATTTATATATAGACAATATAAATGCGTACAAATATGGACAGATATGACAAGATAACAATGGGGGAAGTTGATAACAATCTTACAAGTATCGGTTACAATCGGTGCCTATTGAATATAACAGATACAAAAAGAAAAGCTCAGCATGAGCGTTTTCTGCGACTGAAGTGTGCATATAACCGTTGCCGCAACGTTATAATCATTTGTATCTACATTCTTTATTACTAGCTGTTGTCAGCAGCTTCGTCTGCGTGCATAAGACCGAGTCTCGGCCTAAGAAGGAAAAAATCCCAAGGGAAAATAATACCGCGCGGGGTAGAAGGTATCCAATAGTCCGCGCCACCACGCCCACCACTGAACGACTCATGACCTTTTGAAGCAGCGCGCCCGCAGGTCATGAGGTAATAGTGGCTCTAGTCTGTAATCGTAGTTTGGCTTCATCTGTCCCAAATCCAGATATATGACTTTTGTAGCTGGTTCATTGTTGTTGGGTTTTCAATAATATACGCAGTGTTTCAGAGTTGGTTTTATTTTAGACATTAACACAGACATTTTTCACATCGTTGCAGACATCGTAGCCAGGTAGCCACCATAGACACACAGGGGCACAGACACATAGAGTAACCACTAGTCGTCACAGATAAACAATATTCAATACCCCTCCTCAATTTAAGAACATAGAAAGTCACTTACAAAACTTTGTTACAGTTATTAAAAAAAGTAATTATCATCACAAACTTCTATATGACTATGTTCTCAAATTGGTACAAACTACAAATATTTTTCATACACATCAGCTTACACAGATATATTTATGTATTATATAACATTCTATAACTTAGTCTAAACATAGTTTTAACTGTAGGTATATAAAGTTTCAAATATGTAAGTAATCAATTTTAGTATTATATTTCTGTTACATAATACCTAACTTTTTAATCAAGTACAGATGCTTATTACATGGCAATGCCTTTGTAAATATATCAGCAGTGTTTTCATTCGTTGACACATAGCTTATGCATACTAATTTTTTATTTATGATATCTTTGATAAAATGTAATTTTATATCTATATGTTTACTTCTGCGACTGTTTTCATAATTATTTATCATTTTTAAAGCACTTTGATTATCAATAAACAATTGAGCAGGAATATTATTTCCAAAATTAGATACCAAGCCTTTAATGTATATGATCTCGCAAATAGCTTGTGCACTAGCAGCATATTCTGCCTCTGCTGTTGATAATGCTACAGAAGCCTGTTTTTTAGTAAACCATGAAATCAAACTACCACAATAGAAGACAGCACATCCACTGGTGCTCTTTCTGTCTTTCCTATCAGCTGCCCAGTCTGCATCAGAGTAGGCAATTATCTCCTGCTGTCCCTCTTGTTTTTCGTAAACTAGAGCCTTCTCCTTTGTTGCCTGTAAATAACGCAATATCCTCTTACCTGCTAGCCATAGTTCTTTCGTCGGTTTGTCCAGGAATCTGCTGAGGTAAGATACCGCAAAGGTGATATCAGGTCTGCTTACAGTAGAGATATATAATAGTGACCCTACTAACTCACGAAATGGTACATCTATGGTTTGTGTGGTGCTTTCAGCATTAAGGTTTGTCTCCATTGGTGTATTAATTCCGGAACAATCTTGCATATGAAATTTTAATAAAATTTTATTTATCAATTGTGTTTGTTTTATTTCCATCCTATTTTCTTTTGTTGTTATTTCCATTCCTAGGTAGTCCTTGACATAACCCAAATCTTTAGCATTAAATTCCTTTTGTAGTTCTTTTATAATGTTATGATTATTTCCTAATATCAATATATCGTCAACAAATATTAACAACCATGTTTTATCTTTTGAGTATAGGCACACATCATGTTTTGACTGAGTGAACCCATTTTGTATCATAAAGTTGTGAAATCTCTGATACCAGCACTTTGGTGCTTCTTTTAGTCCGTAAAGCGCTTTCTTTAATTTAAGAACCTTTCCTTTTTCAATTTTTAATCCTTCTGGGCATTTTATGTAGATATCTACATCTAGGTTTCCATTTAGAAACGCGGTTGGTACATCCATCTGTCTTATAGGCAGTTGTTCCTGCACAGAATGACTCAACAATAGTCTTACAGTAGATAGTCTAGCTACTGGTGAATAACAGTTGTATGTTGATTCTTCTTGAAATCCTTTTGCAACTAATCTTGCTTTCTTTGTCTTATTTTGCTTTGTTTTAAATATCCACTTAGTATCAATTGCTTGCTTATTTCCTGGTAGACTTGCTGTTTCCCATGTTCCTAATTCCTTATGTGAATTTAATTCCTTCCTTATTGCTTCTTGCCATTCTTTTTCTTTAATTGCTTCTTCATAGCTTATCGGGTCTCCTGAGAATAAGCAGTATGCTATATTTAAATCATAATCATCAAAATTTCTTGGAGGGATGATAACTCTTCCTGATCTTGTCCTTTGTTCATTTTCCCTTTTTTCTTCTTCATTCATTTCCTGTCTATTTTCTTTGTCATCTGGCCTGTTTTCCGTTTCTTCTTGTCTTTTATCTTCATCTTCTTTTATTTCTTTCTCTTCATTTTCATATGTATTTTTAACTTGCCCATACCTGTATGACGTACTTGAGTAGTTGTCACTTTCATTAATATTTTCTTTTTCTTCTGTGTACTTAATCTGTGTTTCATCAAATCTAACATCACGGGAAATTACTATTTCATTTTTCTTTGGATCCCATAAGCGATAACCGTTACCTGCATAGCCAACCATTCTCATTTCTGTCGCTCTTTTGTCTAGCTTGTCTCCTTTAGGTGTTATGACAACCCATGCCTTGGAACCAAATACCTTCAATTTATCTATATTGGTTTCTCCACAATACACATTTGTGGGTATGTCATAATTCAATGCTTTTGTTGGCGATCGATTAAGTTGGTAGGTGGCACATCTGATAGCTTCACCCCACAGGTGCTTTGGCAGATTTGTTTCTGCTAGCAAAGTTCTGGCTCTGTTACACAATGTCAAGTTCATTCTCTCCGCTACTCCGTTCTGCATTGGTGAGTATGGTTGAGTGAACTCTAATGTTATTCCTTTTTCATTGCAGTACCACTTGAGCTTGTTAGCTGTGAACTCTTTTCCATTGTCACATCGTATTCTACTTACCTTTTGACCTGTTTTGTTTTCCAAATAGCTTATATACTTAATTAAATTATCTGTGGCCTCACTCTTATTTTTTAGAAGATATGTTACAGTAAAATGAGAGAAATCGTCTATAATAGTTTGATAATACCTGTATCCTTCATTTGTCATTGGATTGACTGGTCCAGCGATGTCTGTATGCAACAGCTCAGCAACTCTGTGTGACCTCGGTTTAGTTGTTGGTTTAAAAGGTAATCTCGAAGCCTTACCTTCCATACAGGGACCGCACACATTTTGGCTGCTTGGCAACCCCATGATACCTAGACTTTTTCTGTTTAGGTGACCTAGTCGTTTGTGCCAAATGTCATTATCTATTTCTTTGCCTAACATACAATTTAAGTTGGACTGATCACTGCTCATCTGTTTAAAGCTCAAAACATATAATTTTCCTTGCAATTTTCCTTCAATATTACAATGACCATTTGAGATAGTTACTTTTTCATCATGAAAACTTACATTTAACCCCTTTTCCAATAGTTTTCTTACTGACAACAAATTGTATGACAAATTTTCAACAATTAATGCCTCTAAAGTTACTTTATAATCACTATACTTAAGCAAAAGTTTACCTGACTTTTTGGCTATCAAGTATTGTCCATTTGCCACTATTATTTTTACTTCCTTTTTTAGTTTCTGCACGTCTGTCATGCTCTCTTCATATGTGATCTGAACTAGGTGTTCCGTAGCTCCAGAATCAATAATAAAATTTATTTCCCCATCTTTGCTCGTAGACGTCTGTCCTGAAAATGCTGAAAAAGAAATAGTGGTGTCTATGTCTTCTTGTGTTGATGTCATCGCTCTCGATTGGCCTCGACCTCTTCCACGGCCTCTATATGATGATCGACCTCTCTGTCTTCCTCTTGACTGTCTTTCCTGTCTTTGGTCTTGGTTTTCTACACTTTTTGTATTTCTACATTCATATGATTTGTGTCCCTTTTTACCACAGGTGTAACAAGTAATGTAGGCTTGTTCCATTTTTGTTTCTGTCTTCTCTACATTTACTAGTTTTAATTCTTCATCCAGAAGTCTAGACTTTACAAAGTCCATTTTCAAGTCACTCGAACTTAAGGTTTCGATAGCTGTAGTTACAGTTTTGTATTTCTCCGGTAGTCCTATAAGTAGGTAACATATTTTGTCCGTTTCTTGTATTTTCTCATTGTTCGCCTCCAGTTCTGTGATAATTTTGTCAAAGTTCTGAAAATAGTCCTCCAATTTTTCGTTGTATTCGCATTTCAAGGTTAACAATTTTCGTCTTAGATTTAGTTTTGATAATACACTTTTCCTTTGAAATGAATCTGTGAGAACATCCATCATGTTTTTACTCGTTTTACAGTCTTTTATCATATTCAAATGTTTGTCGCTTACACATTGCACAATGATGGACTTTGCAATGGCGTCATTTTTTATGAACGCTTTTTTATCTTCTTCCTTTACATGTTTTTCATCTTGAAACAACACCTCACTAATCTGACGCTCTTCTAGAATGCATTTCAATCTAAATTGCCAATTGCTAAAGTTGTCCGACTTCAGTTGTGGGAACTGAATTCCACTTGCGCTTTGCGACGCCGCAGCCGCCATTTTATACTTTCTTTTTCTAAAAGTATTTTTTTTACTCACCAACTCGATTCTACTTTCTTCTTGTGAGCTTCTGGCCTCTGATAGTTTTGGAGTCTCGGCCCATAACCATTTGTTGGGTTTTCAATAATATACGCAGTGTTTCAGAGTTGGTTTTATTTTAGACATTAACACAGACATTTTTCACATCGTTGCAGACATCGTAGCCAGGTTACCACCATAGACACACAGGGGCACAGACACATAGAGTAACCACTAGTCGTCACAGATAAACAATATTCAATAATTGTGGAACCACAACTTTCCGTAAAAGATATAAAACACGAGGTCGAAACTAGTCAATTAACTGTTCCCAATATTCTTAGTTTTTAATTATCGGAAACGCAATACTGGAATAAACCGGATCTAGGCCAAAAATTATATCTCTCAACAAAATTTCAACAAAATGCGTTCGATTGATTTGAAGTGATCGAGTACGGTACCTAAACATCCAACCAAACCAGCCGGGGTTGCGGGACATACGTATACCGCGACTCCGGCACACAAAGGGCTACCGAAGGACACCGTGGATTTTAGTCAGTACAAGTCTGACAGTCCCTCCCGCCCTGCCCGGGGTTGGAGCACTCATTTTATGATTTTACCACGTAAAAAAAAAAAAAAAAAATCCAACCAAATGTTCGCATTTTAAAATAAAATTAAACTAGTCAGATAACTAACAAACAAAATTCTGTAAGTAGGTATATTTAGCTCGACACCAAAGATACATATAAAGGTATAGGAAACTTAAGGAAAACATTAAAATACATGTAATATAGGTACCTATCCTTGGATACCAGCTGTGCAATTCAAACGAACATTTTATTTAATCATTTTTATTTTATGAGATGTAAATTCCTGTTGTGAAATCACTGCAAAGTGCAAACAATCTGGATGTACAATCTAAGGCCCGTATAACAGAATGTCACTGAATACTCAAGTATTACTTAAACTAGATTCAAAGCATTTGATTTGTTGAAATCTAGATTTAAATAGACATCAGTGCTTGAGTTTCGTTCTGTAATGCGGGCCTAATTCACTGAGTTTGACACATTGTCACAAATTTAAAAAAAAAGAAACATAACGAAGGTAGCAAATTTTTAAGGTTTAGTACTCGAAGGTTAAAATAGTACCCTATTACTAACACTTCTTTGTTTCTTCTTTCTTTCTACTAAGACTCCACTGTCAGTTTGTTTTTCTGTCATCAGGCTGTTGAAACCACACATGATGTGTTTCTGTTGCCGCTATAACAACAAATTATAACAAAAAGATATTCCCCACCCCTTGGGGGCAATATTTCCCATTCAGCCCTTTGACGGAGCAGAACCAGTGGACAGGCTGAAACCAAAATTTCGGCAAGACAATTATAAACAAAAATGGGGAAGGATAATGAGCTGGCGTTAGTACTATTATATATTATATGCTGGCGTCTGTATTGGAACTCTTATTATCTTACTACGTCCGTACTTTATCTATCGGGTCCAAACTTATCTTATCATCTTTCAAACTGGAACCAACCATACACAATCACAAAATTTCATTAAATTCGGTTGGGTGATTTGGGAGATAAGCGTATCATACGTAAATAGTGGGAAGTGATTTTTACACGTGTGTACAGCAGCTTGTGTATAGCACTCCGCCCGTGTCTCCGTACGCGAAGATTTCGTATCTTGTCCCTCTGGGGTTGGAATTTCCAAAAATCTTGAAATACCTACGTGTTTTATCAATTTGGTTGATAATCTATGTTAGAAGTTTTAAATTAATTTTCATACAAACTTTCAATTCATTTTCAACCCCTTGAGGGGTGAATGTCGTAAAATCCGTTTTTAGTGCACAGTTACGTCATTTAACGAATGTTTGTGCAAAATTTCATGATTCTTAACTCAGTAGTTTCAGTATATGAAGATTTACTCAACAACAGATTAATACACACTTACAAACAATGAATTAACTAATAATAAATAATTGTTCCGCACGCACGTCTATGTAACTCTTCCTAGTTTTCAATGCACTTTGTAGTCAACAAGAAAATTAATAGTTATGTATGACACTCAAGACTTATCGCATTAATACCAAGTCACGTTCAAAAATAATACATAGGAAATAGATATTATAATCAGCTTGTATTGTTTCCACTTCTTGAGGAACAGCGGTGCTCCCTAAAGGGCTTCACAGCACACACAGCAGCTATAATGTAAAGATGTACATTATAGCACGATATGTATAGCCTCATTACATCTTTCCATAGAGATTCGAATATGTAAAAATATACATTATAGCTGCAGTGTGTGGTCTCCTGACGATTTCTATGGAAAGATGTAATGAGATGTATCGCGCTATAATATACATCTTTACATTATAGCTGTTGTGTGTGCAGCCCTTTAAGGAGTAGTCTTTGTATGCAACGCTGCCCCAGCGGCGAAACAACAGTTTGGTATTCACTAAAATGACAGCTTCGTATCGCGATACTATCTCAAGTCTGTCTCGTCGACGAGCTCACCGTGTCTAAATAGGGTAGGTACTAATAGACCCTGGAGCGCATGAGGCACGTGAAAGAACAGGGTTGTTTTTAGTTAGTGTCTGACAGTCTCCGTTCGACCCGGCAGCGTCACAGTCCACATCTCTCAATATATATCTATGTCTCAATGTATAGATCATGCATCGGCAATCGGCAAGGGAGGGAACTACCTTATCGCACGATCTACAATCTTATCGTAAAGCTATACAAAAACGTCTCGTGGGGTAACTCAGCCCATGTTACTGAACAATGCTTTGTTCTAAGACTTTTGGAAATTTGCAACAACAAAAAAAAAAATCACACTGATGCCCCGATCAATTTCTCATTTTGTATGAAAAAGCAATTATTTTTTTTTTGCGAATTCCCAAATGTCTTACAGAAATACCTTATATTATTTAAGAATATACCTTACAGAAAATAATAAAATGTTGAAAATAGTCACTAAAAAAATCGAGGTCAACGACCCCACCAAAATTGGGGGCGGGCATCATCCTGTGACCTTCCCGCGTTCAAGGACGAGCCCAAACGGGCGCGGGCGGGACGACTCCAGAATAATCAGTGATAAATTCTTACTATTTGCTATTTTAGGTATTAAAAAGGAATACTTACTCATTTAAATAAAAAATAATAATTGTAAATTATGAAATTGCAACAAGCCAAAATAAAATTGTTTTTTTTTTTTGAAAGCTCTAAGTTTGACCTTCTTGATCCATTTTATTTTTTAGGCCAAGTTGGGAATGTTACTTATTATGGTCTTTATAAAGTACATTAATTTAATAACGCACTGAAAGAAAAATCAAACAAAACAAAAATACGCTGAATACATTTTAAAAAATACTTACGCCATATAAAACATTTATTTACTGGAACCTCTGGAACCTCTGGAGCCTCTAAAACCTCCATATTTTAGTCCTTATTTTACCACCAAATATAACTCGACAAATTAAAATTAATTTCACTATTATTAATTAAATACGCGGGAACTGGAAAGTCCGTCAAAATAAATGGTCCACTCAAAACAACGCGCGTTTATGTTAGTGTCCAACTAACCACTGCGCGTCCTCCGCAACGCGTTCGTATCATGTCGGAATGATCAGTGAATTGAAATGCTGGTGCAACCCGGCTTACTTATAATGAAGGAGATGGAACGTGCTAAGCGTCATGCTTACCGAACAATTTGGGGCGTCCGCGACGCGTCAGTCGCGTCCTATTTGAGCTTTCGCGCCTCAAGGTGACCTCCAAGTCGCAATCGATGTTAAGAACTTTTTATGAAACTCAGGAGAAATGCGCAAAGGTGTTTCTAATCTTAGATTAAAAACAAACTCCATAATTACCTAATATTAAAAATGGAAAAGTAAACTTGCTTGTTGCGTTGTCACATCCTATGACCCTAATCGCTAAATCGATTTTTGGGAATTTTGGTACAAAGTTAAATGGGATGCTGGAAATGATTATACTTAAATAAGGGCTACTTATTTTTCCACCAAATGGTGAGTGTGACAGACGGACGGTAAGATAATTTGATTAAAAAATAACTATTGCTGGCGGTTCAATCAGGTAAAGTAGTTGAGAGATAAAAATGAGTTTTAATTATTCCAAGATATTCTTCGATCATCCAAGATATTTGGTATGATTATTTATTAAATTGCAAACCGTTCACGTTATGCAGGAGTATCAAGTAAAAGATAAAGCAATAAGCGTAATTTTGTTGTAATTTATTTACTTTGGAAGTTATACGATAGTTTCCTACATGGCTCATACTATGTACACTTGCATTAGTAACAAAGCTAAAATTAGAAACAGTTACATGTTTCTAATTTTAGCCATGTTTGAATCTAAATGAGGCAAATGATAATATACCTATGCAAAGAATTGTACTAGGAAGATACCTAACTACAGTTCCGTTAATATCCCCATGGGAAAAACCGCCAGACTTCATCATTCATCATCAATTTTATTGTCGTGCCCGAGCGCTAGGCTACGAATCGGTGAAATACAAGTTCCTCTCTCCGATTTGAATATAGAATAGATGCAATAAAAAAGAACGAAAATTTTTTTTTTATATAATCCTTGTCCTTACACTAGGAATTTCTTCATGTATCGTGAGTGCGTTTACAAACAGAATCTTACATACACAAACACCCAGACCCGGAACAACTACTTAAAAAAAAAACTAAACTAAACTTATAAATCATACTAATGTTTGTTCGGTGCGAGGATCGAGCCCGCAACACACTGCACAGCAGTCGATCGCTCAGTCACTGCGCCAACCGCCTATGGCACTTTTTTATACAACTGTGTCTTATACGTCTTAAAAGTCGCATTTTTATAGTGTCATTTACAAAATTAATAAGTTTCATATATAATTAAGTAGGTACTATTGTTTAGTTGACCCAAAAAAAAACACCACTTCAAATTAAGTTTGGCTTGATGAATTTTTTTATCAAAGCTCTAGATAAAACTATGGATAAAACCCTGCCTATCAATTGTACCTTTTTATTGCATTTACGAATTTTCCTGAGTCTTCAAATCGGGAAAATAATGTAACATTATACAAAATTCGTAAGCCAAATTAACCGAGGCGGCTAGGCTAAAAGCGAGCAGTATGAAACTCTTTAAAATGAGTACCTACTGAACATTAAAAAAATGGTAAATTAAACAACGATTTTTGGGATGGCAAAGGAGTAGAAGAGACTCTCAGACTCCTACTGTCTGAAAATTCACCCTGCTCCATCAGTTACCCTATGCGTTCCAGGGTCAGGATGTCCTTATCTGGTGATACCGTGATGACCCGGAACTCAAAGCCTCTATAGAGCTAAAGAAGGCCTTAATTTATTATCATAGACAATTACATGCCTGCCACAGAGGCAAGCTCATGGGGACAAGCTTCATTTAAACGTTTACGGGGTGTACTGTGTAAACGCTTACACGTGCGCCTTGCACCGATCGTTTGTATCTTAACACAGAGCTAAAAATTGCTAACAAGTATTAAACAGGCGATATTATCATCCCCCACAAGCTCCACTAAAAATGAAAACAAAAATGGCCAAATGCGATTTGGAGTCGCACTCTTATGGTTCCCTTCAAACTTGAAGTTATAAAAGTAACTATTAATTTTCGAGCGTATACACTCATTTAGCATAATTTATGAAATGAAAACTTTTTCTGAGATAATGTCGCGAGTGTTTAAATGCGGAAAATCTTTGAGTGCGTTGACTTAGTTTGTGTTGTTCCTTGCTCCAGGAGACTGTAGCTGATTGTAGGCCTGAGCATTGAGTACATATTTTGTATTTATGGGCCTGAGTATTTTTTGATACTAATTTCAGCTTGACACCCCCACGCGTTTCAAAGAAGAAAAGGGTGATATCAAAATCGTTGTAGCTGTCTTCGAGAACATGTTTTTTTTTTTTACAAAATGTATTGCCCGTTTTATAACATGGAATGGAGATAGCTCATTGACTCATATCATACTCATAGTCATATGTATTTTTTAAATACGCCTGCATAGATATTATCCCGGAGATCCTATAAGTATACACTGTATACATCTAGTCTAGCTAATAAAAGGCGGTCACAATCTCCTCATTCTTTATAAGTCCATTACAAATAAATGGACTAGTCGTAGTAGTAATTTTATTATATTAAAGCCGATGTTGACTATTCTGCCAAAAACGAAGATGATTCAGACAAACAAGAAGTGTGTAAATATCATAATTATTTTCAAAAATCATGAGATTTAACCAAAATAGAACGATAATATCATTCATAATGTCTCTGTTCGATTGAAACAGTTCATCGTTTTACTCTTCGTAAACGCGCAGAAAACCATAGACAGCATACAAGCTGTCATTATGACATTGACAGGAGTAAAAATTGACAATTTGTCATTACGGAGAAATATTGTTTTCCATTTTTCAAGGTTGCGGGAAAATGAAAATATTGTTGGTTTCGTAAGCCGTGTTTCCACCTTTTCTTCCGCATTTGTGAATGAAACACATAAAAAATGTTTTATTTATATATTCTGTTATAGCTACATTATATGGAACAACAAACATTACTGGTGTTCGGAAAAGCCCATCAACAGCTGAGCGCCAGACACGCTCAGCCGACCAGTGATAAATACGGGCTAGTTCTGTACATTCAAATCGGAGTCAGGTTCGTCTCGTCAAGCGTGGCGCTCGCTCACTCGGCCGCTGACTCGGCGGGTGGCTAATGTGTGTGTAAAAAGTTTTCTGTGCGCTCATAATCGGTGGTGAAAGTAGGCGCAGATGTGGCGTGAACAATCGTCAAGAAATGTCCACCGCCCGTTCGTACTTTGAATAAATTAATCGGACAATTTCTAAATCGTGCCATGGTGTTAACTGGTGATTTTCTATCGAATATTTGCGTACAAATGTGAAGGACCAATGAAAACAGTGATTACACTACTTTGTTTCTGTAAATATATTTTTTGTGAACCAAGGGAAATATGGCTTTAACCGTGGAGCAGAAAAATGATCTTGATTTTATTCTCAAGAACTTGTTGGCTGGAGGTAAGCATTTATCAGTTTTATTGTTATATCCTTGATTTATTGGAATGATAAACAGTCTAGACAATAAAGCAAAAAGAGTTCATTATGTAGGTAAGGAGGTCAGAATATTTTGAACTTTATGCTAGCAGTATTTAATGTTTTTAATGCTAGAACACCTCAATCATCTTATAACTACTACAAAAATATTTTTTTTCTGCTCACTAAAAATAGTACTGTAACTACTTAATTTATACATCCTGTTTTAAACCTTTATCTACCTTTATATTAGGTAGGTAAATAACTAATGTAGGTAATATTTTTCAAAATAATTTGTCTCCATTTTGGAATCCCAGTAAGAATGTATTTCAATAGGATTTTTTTTAATGGTTCACAAAGATTATAGCTAGTAACTACCTCATACTTGAAGCTGTTTGTGGAACATTTTAAATAATTATTCAAAACCTTTGCGTAAACTTTTGGTGATTTCAAGTATGGTAAAACAAAAATACTTAACAATGTGAAAATGCAACCTTCAAATTGTTGTGAATAAAAAATTCGAAATTAAATATTCAAATTCAATGTAATTTATTCTTGTTTCTACTGTTTACTCAAAAATTATACCCAATCAATCAAAATGATAATGCGAAAAAATACTGCTGTTTTTAAAATGAAATTTAAAACGCTAACTTGTATTGTTTGATGACTGTCATTTATTCTTTTTAAATATTTCCTTATAATCTTGAAAGTGAAATATTATGTTGCATTGATAAGTAGTGTATGTAACTATGCTATGTATGTTATTAAAAAAAAAGATTTATTTACAACACCCACTTAATTGCACTTTATCAAAGATAATTATCTATTGCACGTTATTAAATTCAAATGCATAAATAAAACACAATAAGTAATTTACATTATTCAAAATGACTTCACTATTGGATTTCGTGAAAACTTTTTGATGTAACCGTGTCTTATCAAAACAAGCTTTTTAAAAAAAAAGTTTAAAACAAAGCATAATAAAATGATAAAAAAAAAATAATTTGATGCATTCATTGGGAAGTTACATACACACACCACAGTTGGCCCCTTAAAGCATTTTTTTTCATATAATTACATTTAAAAAAAACCCCACACTACTTAGCATTTAGCTGTTTCTTTTTTATTACATACAAGGTACAAAAAAGTCAATATGTTAGCCTCAAATAAATCTAATAATAACTCATATTGGGCAGTCTTATCTCAATCTCCGATTCCCTCCAGGCACTGTTATCAGTCAAGGCCGGAGACACAGACCAAGCAGCGTTGTCCTTATCAGATATCTATAGAAATTAGAAATACAGTAAACATATTCAAATATCCACATCACAACACCGAATATTGACGTTCGGCGTGGCGTTCTAAGGGGCCTATGTTCAGCAGTGGACGTCTTCTGGCTGATGATGATTATGATTCCTAACATTCAAACAAACAAACTCTTCATTACAATTATTAATATAGAAGTTCAGATCAGCCTCTAATTTCCCACTCCCAGTAGTGGGAGCATCAGAGCGGTTCTGACCCAATAATGAGTGGCTCGCCGTCTGACCATGGACCATGCCCGCGTCGACGCGACGGCGCGTCTTGTTCCACTCGCGCCTTAAAAAGCTGTCAGCAACCTGTCAGAAGGCCAAATGCCTGCCGGGGTCGCGGTACTGTCTAAACAGATAACCATGACCCTGGAACGTAAAGGGCTATTGAAGGATCGCCGTGGATTTTAGTCTATACGAGTCTGACCGTCCGTTCCGCCTCTCCTAGGGTGGGAGGACTCATTGGATGATGTTTCCGGTTTCCACATAATAAAATGAGTGTAGTTTAGTATTGTATGTCTGATCTATATGCTACTCAGGCAAAACCTACCTCACTTGAAATTACATTGGCAAGAGTGTTCAGAATAAAAATGATTTGAAATTCTTTGTACTTTGTGTGTATCATCACAAATATGCACTTCTGAATGTATGGTTCCCAACTTCCTTGTACGAAGTTGAATACAAAATTATTCATTATTAAAACACTATCTGCTCCCCGCGGTTTCAAACGATGCTGGGCTCATATTATTTATCGTAGCATGTTATAATAATCCAGACTTTCTTAATAGCTGGACTATGCAACACAAATTATATTTTTCATTTCGAACCAGTACCTCCAGCTATCGCGTTATTGAATGCAAATATTGGTTCAGTGCGGGAATCAAACCCTCGACACGTAGTGAAGCAGTCAATCGCTCAGACTTCAGCCGGTGCTTCAACCGTGCCACTACCACCACATCATCATCTGCCTAGCCTTTTCCCAACTATATTGGGGTCGGCTTCCAGTCGAACCAGATGCAGCTGAATATCAGTATTTTACATGGAATGACTGCCTATAGGACCTCCACAACCTAGTAACTGGGTAATACAATACTCCATGGTAAGACTGGTTGTCAGATTTTAGAGCTTCAGACAGAAGCTGTTGTGTTGTGGTGCCACTACCACCACAACATAACACAAAACAAATCTTATCAACACTAGTTACATGTGTATGATTCACAATGTCTATTTAAAAAACCGGCCAAGTGCGTGTCGGGCCACGCACAGTGTAGGGTTCCGTAGTTGCCGATCAAAATACTTATGCGAACCAACTAAACTGATTCGCTGAATTTAATTTTAAAAAGAAGAATTTTCAAATTCGGTCCAGGAGTCTTTGAGAAATCGGGGAAAATACATACAGAAAAAAGATTACAACGAATTTAGAACCTCCTCCTTTTTTTGAGTTTAGTTAAAAATAGTTGACGATAAAAACCTACCTATCCCCAAAAAACATACCTATTAAAGCTGTAAAAATAACACAAACAAACTTACATTTGCAGTTGAAGAGTATTTTCTACGCTACATTTTGTTTAAGAAAACATAAAATCCAAGTACATTTTATAAGTTGGTCGACTATTACTCGTAAAGTTGTAAAGCCTACTTAGTCATGATAATTTTCTTTTTAATTTCGTTATATATACTACTATTGTGAATTTTTTCACACCCCCAAACATAACCGTTTAGCTGGTAGAGGGGGGGGACACTCGAATCGAGCAAAATTTAGCACATTAAAGCTTAATATTTCACAAACGAATTTTTTTATCAAAAAACTGTTAATGGAAACTATCAATATTTTTTAAAGACCTATTTAATGATACCCCACACTAAGGGGTACGCGAGAAAAAAAAAATCCTCACTTTACGTGTAAGTACAGGAGGTACCCTAAAAAAATTATTTTACGAGATTTTATTTTACCACTTTTTCGGCACAACAAATCCGTATATTTACACCAAATTACAGCTCTCTAGTACTGTGCGTCTCTGAGCTAAACTGCGGACAGACGGACGGACGGACGGACGGACGGACGGACGGACATGGCGAAACTATAAGGGTTCCTTGTTGACTACGGAACCCTAAAAAACATGAATCTCATACCATTCTTCGAAATGTTTAGCACACAGGACGAGGTGTGCCCAGTGCGACAATGCTCATCCTCTTTCGCATAACATTTACACAACCAGTTCTGGGGGAAATGCTTATGCAACTACCGCAGCACAAAATGAGCATTTAACAAAATCTCAGGCACAATTCAGTTTCCAAACTTATTTTTTAAGAGAATCCCTTTTTAAAATATTTGTTAAAATCATAAAAAGAGTTATCCCACTCAGGGCGGGCGGGACGGGAGAGACTGTCAGACTTGTACCGGTAATCCTTAATAGCCCTCCACGTTCCCGGGTCACGGTTACCTTATGATACAGCCCTGCGATCCCAAACTTGAATCCCTTACATTATGGTTACACGAGTCTGCAGTCATCTTAATTCACAATGTTTATTTTCACTGTAAACGAAGATAAAATTGATATTTAAATAATTATTTTAAACGCATTAACGCATGCGACGCGCATCGTAAAGATGATTTTTGTAAAATTGATATTGTAAGTGAAAATAAAATCAGAGATCTTACATTTATCCTCTTGACAGACTCGATAACAAGGATTGTGATAAGGCCGTCTATTGTAGGGTATCATCAAGCGAATCGTAATCTGACCCTTAAAAAGATTTAAAAAAACTTAAAGTTATTAAATCAGTCAGTCAAACTAAAGCCGTTTTTATAGAAGAAAATCTTATCGCCCTCAAAATCGAGAAATCGCCTATTAAAATAAGCCGCTTCTATCCCTTTGTCTTACCAGCCCACGAGGTATACGGCCATGCACCTAGAAAAAATCCTCCGCGACACCTCCTTCTGGCCTTTCTTTGACAGGCGATACCTCCATCCACAGATACTCTTGCCCAGCAATTGCTATGCAGCCAGTAATAAATTTAGCCAAATATGTCTTCACATTCCTTTTTATTTTTCTTTCCAGGCGTGGCGGGAATGTGCGCCAAAACGACAGTGGCGCCACTGGACCGAATGAAAATCCTGCTGCAAGCGCAATCCTCACACTACAAGCACCACGGAGTCATCGGTGGTCTGACCGCCATAGTCAAGAATGAGTCACTAATAGCCTTGTATAAGGGCAACGGGGCTCAGATGGTCAGGATATTTCCCTACGCAGCCACGCAGTTCACTAGCTTTGAAATTTATAAAACGGTAAGATTTTCACCTTTCCTTTGCGCAGGGCCGAAAATAGGGGACCCTTACGGGGTCTACGACCTGAGCTTTGTCACCTCCTAGAAGCCAGAAATGGCCAGACCAGGACCACAATAAGTCAGAAGCTCGAACTAGGTGCAGTCTGTAGTCTTTTATGCACCTAGCATAAAACACTAGTTAGGGCACTGCTTTTGCGGACTGTTTATCTGCTGATTATGGCGTTTCTCTCCTAAAAATATTACTTCTGAGTGTCGTATTTCGGCACTCACTGTGGATGTGGTGCTCCTGTGCCCCCACTTGCTAGAGTGCAGCGTCTTTACAACTGCACAAAGTGCATTGCAGGTTTTAAAGAAGGCTACTGGGCCAAGTAATTTGTTACAAAAGAAGATTGGAGTATGTCTTCTTCGATTATTTAGCGGCTAACAGTACTGCCATCTATATCAATAGTCTCTCAACAAATTCTAATAGGCATGTTGACAACATCAATAAATTGCAAAACTAATTCTGTCAGTTAGAGTGTGTTACTGAAGAATAAATAGACACGTACTCTTTGTTTACTTGTGAGGTCGGTCTAGTATGAAAAATTATGCCTAGAAGTGTCGTATTGTAGATTTTAATAGCACCCTATAACATCATCAACAGAAAAAAATAAGATAGATAGAATACTCTTTATTATGCACACCAAACAAATTACAAATATAAAGAATATCTTACACATAGGGTGACACAAAAATAAGGGTCAGTTTTAATACCTAATTCAGTTATCTTGTCTGTTCTCCTCTTCCAATTACAATTTTAATATTCTGAAAAACTTCTGGAATTTATTTGTGGCCAATTTACGTCATTATTCCAATTATAAGTCTGGTTTAACATTAAGCCCTCATCAATCTGCATTTCGTATACATCAGCACATTTGTTTGCTTGATTTTCCCCAGATGTGCTGCGTCAATGCAAATCGAGATACGGGTTTTAGAATTTGAAAAATGCAGTGATGATTTCTAGAAACTGTTTTCGAAATACTTTCGATATTTTCGAACTGATTGTTTTTCTTGCTTAATTTATATTAGCAACATTCACGATGCAAGGTCTTCTGTTTTCGATAATTTTAGAAAAACGGATGTTAAATACAAAAGAGTGAATAAGTAACTTCTGAGACAAGCGTGCTTCACCGTCGACCTTAGCATCGCTTAACAGGAGGCGAGATAATGGCCAAACGCGGACCTATCGTCAAAGAAAATAAAGTATTTTTGGTTCTGCATTTTTCTATTCAAAACCTAGTCCGCTTACTATGTTTCGACTTCATTTTCCGTGCTTTGTGCCTGTCTATGTTTAACATGCATAAACGCACGCTTATTTCCCTCGGAGATATACTGGTAGGCAGATCCTTACATACTCCTATTGCCACTTTCCAGATTTCTAAATCGAACATCTTTTTAGACAACTACAACAAGTTCTGTCTGTGTCATCAGCAAATATTGTTCTCACTGCTGGGACTCAGGCCTCCCCTCTGTGAGAAGGATTGGGGCATAACCCACCACGCGGGCCCTGTGCGGATTGGAAGATGCGACATGCCTTCGGATTTTTGGTCCTAGGATATGCCGATTTCCTCACGATATTTTCCGTCACCGTTTTGAGAACAGTGGCATGTGTGTTGTGTTTCCATTCCTAAAGCGGGCGTAGATAGTAAAGAACTAAACAAACAAACTTATCATTTGAAATCGGAGTGCGATAAGCTGGATTTGATTATTCCTATTACGACTTTATCATAGACTAAGTACTCTACTATTATTAATCAGCTAGCCTATGTGCACGGATTCCCCATGCGAATCCGTCTGAAACTAGGATTGTTGGCTAGATTGTTTCAGATATCTTCAATGATTATTTTAATTAAAAACCAGACCCGGACTTTCATCCGCCGTCGTAGTTAAATCTAAATTTTACTCAATATCATTGTTCGGGTCTCTAGACCTATCTGGGCCAATAAGCTAACTACAAAAATCTGTGCTTTGCTATGCGGGGCCACATTAACGGGTAGTGCGATATTTAACGGCATTTAGTTTAGTTGGGCCTAATGTTGCGTGGCCCCACTTTAAACTTTCCAAATCAAATAATTTACTTGCATGCAGACGAAATAAAACAAAGCATATTTTCCTATACCTCTATTACTGTTTCGCAATGTATTATAATCACGAGCGATTCGGAAACTAATGAGGTTTTCTGCACCTATTATAATTACCTCTTCTTTGTTATTTTCATGTCGTTCGCCGGTTCCACTAGAACTATTTAAATGTTAATTGAATATTGTTTACCTCTTTGTGTTAAATTAGATTAGTTAGACACTGTTTTAGGCTATCACGGTTATTTTCACAATTTAAAATATCACTTACGGGATATCATAAACAATTACTAATTAAATCATAAACAATCACGGAAGATATCCCGTGAGTGACATTTTAATTGTAGATTAGTTAGTTTAGAGAGAGATAGGAATGCCAAAAACTGAAGGAGACCTTTACCGATTAGCAAATGAACATACAAAATATAAAGAAACAACAAATACTAATGATTAAATTATTATGCATCTCCGGTTGAAATGCAAATAAAAAACAAAGGTACCAAAACTAAACCAAATAAAGCATGTAACCTAAGGTTTATCCACACATTATACCTACTAGCCATTCCTAAAACATATAACATTATCAGTCCTTAGCATATCTTTAGTCAGAAATAGTTTGAAGTATGCAAAACAGACCTCATCAACATTCGTATTCATACCCTCGATAGTGTTGAAGCTACTGTTCTAGAGAAGCTATTTAGCATTCCGCAATGACAGCCATTGAATTCAGAGAAACTCAAATAAACTATAATGATGTCTGTATTTATGCGTGTTTTACAAACAGAAGTAAATGTTGATGGATGGAGAGAAAGAGGAAGGCCAAATAAAAGATGGATGGATAGTCTAAGGAATGATAAGAATGAAAAAGGAGTGAATGATACTGTGACGTCTGATAGGGGAGAATGGAAGAAAAAAACGTGTTGCACCGACCACAAGTAAAATGGGATATGGTCAGGAAAATGGTGATGAAGTAAATGTATGTGAAATTGTGAATATGGTACCATCCATTACCCATATTACAATAGAAACGATCACAATGCAGACCCCTACAACATCCCCAATAAGGAGAACGTCTATGAGGATTTTAAAAGAACTGAAATGTTCTTTGAAAACATTTCAATGAGTTCAGAGAGTTCAGCGAATTGCAGAGCGTCCTAATATACTGCAGTAGCTGCTTCCTGCAACCACGCCCCCGTTGCGTCAATCCCGGGCGTTATTCCCCGGGAATGTACAACTGCCATTAATATCCTTTACTATTTTTTTTTTTTTTTTAGCGTGGTAATATCATCAAATGAGTCCTCCAACCCCGGGCAGGGCGGGAGGGACTGTCAGACTTCTACTGACTAAAATCCACGGTGTCCTTCATAGCCTGTTAAGTTCCGGGGTTACGGTAAGGGAATAATCCCGCGACCCCGGCAGGCTTTGGCCCTCTGAGAGGGGGGCCCCGTCATTATGCTGACGCTCTTTGAGGCGCGCGTGGGACACAACGCGCCGTCGACCCGTGCATGGTCCTTGGTCGGGCAGCGAGTTGCCCTTTACTTGCTGCCCGCATGCCCGCGCCTACGGTGGCCGGAGATCATCTAGCGACGTCCGTCGCCGTGGGCGCCTACCACTGCGGCTGGGGCGGAGGGAGGACGCTGTCCTCTCTCGCTCGCGGCCTGCCTCCTCCTTTACGAGCATTACTGCCTCGCAGAAGGAGCTGACCGCTTCCCACTCCGTCTCGCCCCGCAGCATGGCCGCAACCAATGCCGGGCGCGAGAGGTCTCCGCCTATCGCAGCCGTGAGGACACGTCGGTGCTCCGCCCAAGCTGGGCAGTCTTGCACCGTATGCTCCACCGTGTCCTCCGGGCGATATTAATATCCTTTACTTAGGTTGGACAGGCGATCTTATTAAATAGTACGGAAGAAACTGAATAACTATTTGCCAAAACCATAAGAATTTTAGTAAAATTGATGACACTTCCGCTTATTATTGGTAGCATAAAGATTGTAGAAGAAAATTATGAACCCAGGTCATGGTCTAATAGGCGCTAGATTTTATCAAAATCCTTAAAGGCAATTCAGACAGAAATTTTAATGCCACTAGTAGCACGTCTCCGTTAATCCCACGGGTCAAAATCTTCGAAATACCCAATGAATTTTCCGAAAACTTTCTAACATACAAACGTTGTCCTACCAAAAAGAAACACTCCAAAAAACTATTCTGAAGTTACGTACTTATGTGTCTTTACAAGCAAGTTTTGACTTAGTATAGACTATGTTAACACATCTGTGTCAATAATGCATTCCGGAGAACCAGACTAAACACCTATATCTAAATCTACACCATTGTACATCATCATAATATGATCATCATCATCATCATGATATTATCATCGAGATTACTACTCACACCGCGTCTGCTTGCGTCGCCCGTCGTCATAGTACGTCGTGCCAACACAGACTCTAATTCAGAATGTTATTAAAATAACGCGCTATTTCAGTTGCACTGCCTAAAGACGGTTCCAAGTTCAAGGCTGTCACTCTGCGGATGTATTTAATTATGTCACTGTTGCATTGTTGCGCTTGTTTTTTTGTTTCTTTTTCTTTTGCAACGGGGGTTTTATTATCGATGTCTAGAGCTGTTGTGTTCTTTTTGTGTTGCACAGGGGCTTTTTCGATGTCTAGCACTGTGTATTATTTGGATCGTTTTTTCTCTGTTCTGTCATACACTTGTGCTGGTGCTGTAAACACTTATGCGGTATCTCAGCTATTTCATGTATTTCTATTTTGATTGCTGGTTAGTAGACCTGATTGAGCGCATTTAACTATGACTTCCACTGGGTATCAATCTAGGTCTGATCTTACTTCTTAAAGTTCTAAATATCAATTTTTCCTTTGTAGCATCCCTATCGTTTTATCTACCATTTCTGGGCGCATGTTTAACTTTCTTTAATTAAATCTTATCGCAGCTCGTAAATTTGCCTTCGTGTCGATATCTGATGCGAAGATCAAAGGCTGTCATCAAATTATTTTCATGGTAGAAAATAGACGCGGGATATACGCTTCTTTTATTTTGTCGAGATGGTCAACATTTTAAACCCGTCAGCAACGAAATGGACACGTCTGAAGGTTGCTCGAAGGTTTGAAATAAACCCTACTGAATTCTATTGTTTCGGAATCTTAAGTGTTTCTATTTCGAGATTTCTGCTTAGAAACTCGAGCGACTGGACTTGAATTCAGGGAGAACTTTGACCGTCAAGTTTCTTAGCCACACTGCCACATGAAACTTAACAAATAACACACGTCTAATTCTTAACTGCGTAAAACCATACACAGAACCTGGCACCAAAGGGCTGAAAAGGACACCTTGCACCAAAAAAAAAAACTAAAGAACATTAAGCTACCGGACGATACGGCATTCCTCACCTTAAAGCCTACTTACTATAATTCCAGCTTCACTTTCAAAAGAACCGGTGGTCGGTCCCGGTGGGGCCGCCGACCGTTAACTAGCACACTGCGCGCGCGCCGCTTACTACGACAGATCTACCGACAAGTGCTCCTGACCTTGTATTTTGGAAGTTTAGTGCCATATGGATTGGTTGTTCGATTGCATTGGTACAAAGTTCATGGCTTGTAACGGTTGTTTTGTGCATCGGCTTTCTAGTTGCATTGTCCGTATCTGTATTCGTGATAAAGCAGTATATTATAAAAATATGGAACGAAGAGAGATGATTGGAAATGTTAATGGTAGTAAGAGGGAGAGGAAAACTAAAAAAAAAGTGATGAATAATATGAAAAAAAAGGCGACGCGGCGACGACGGTAGACAAGGAAAAATGGAAAAGGTAACGAGTTTGACCGACCTAAGTAACAAGGGCAAATACTTTGGACATAGGAACTTGATTAAGAATTTTTCCTCTTTAGATATATCTAGTATTTTAGTACTTTGCCCATCGTCTATAAATTCAGTCTAAAATATAATTCATCTTCATTTGAATCTTGCTAGCTACTCGTAGATACCAGAAAATTGCAACCAACATTTTCTTCATGCCACGGTTAAATTAAAAGTTCATATCAAAATAACCAAGACCATTACCGGTGATTCATTGTAAACCATTTTCAGACTACAAAGAGCAACCTGTACTGTCGAGTTTATGGCAACACGGTTTTGGTTTAACTGCTGAGTCAATAACAGTACTTACAACTCTCTCTTATACAAACTTGTATAGAGCTAGTCCTTCGTTTGTTTTATCTTCACTGCCTTCTAGCTACAACTTCAAAAGCCATGAGGAATTTATTTCATTACGTGTGAGACTGTGATGAGTCACATCGGCAAAAATGTCGAGCTTCCAAACAAACTTTCATCCTTTTACCCGCCCTAGATGACAGCGCTTCGAGTTCCATTCGCGCCTCAATGAGCTGTCAGCAACTGACGGGCCCCCCTTAGAGGGCAAAAAGCAAATAACCGTGAGCCTGACGCGAAAAGGGCACACTGTGGATTTTAGTCAGTACAAGTCTGACAGTTGGCCCTCCCTACTGTCAAGCCTCGATGATTTTCACCCGAATAAAAAAAAATCTTTTACCCATTTTAGAGTTGACATTATCTCTTAGTACCTTATAGCTTCATAATAACAGCCGCATAGGACGATTTTCAAAGATAAGTCGCGTATACCTAGGTTGGTCTATAGATGGATGACCATCTGGCATCTATGCATAGCGAGTTGCTCCCATGCCTCGGAAAGCACGTAAAGCCGTTGATTCCGGCTGTCGTTTTTACATCTTTGATTTCATAGTCGTTACTGCTAATCAGAATCTTGAAAGTCTGACAACCAGTCTTGCCAAGGGGTTTATCCAGTTACACGTCTTTCATTGACTTGAATGACTCTGGCAGTTTAGAGTATGTCATGCTCACTCAAAGGTCTCGCTGATGGTGGCGTGTATGTCGGATCATTTAGTTCCCTTCAAAATGGTTGAGCTGAATGGTGCTGATATATGTGTCATGTTCGTGAACGGGCGCTGTCAGTTGGGACTGGTCATCTCTTAGCTGCCACGGCCTATTTTTAATTATTAGTAACTTTATTTTGAATTGTCTTTTCATTTTACTATGGACACTATTAACTTGCCACATCGTTCTCACGTAATGTACCATCTGATGATGAATGATGTAACAAAAGTTTTGTAATAATTTTGGCGATTGAAAAAGAGTGTCCATGGAGTTTCTTGCTCATTCTTCTCCATAGAGATCTACGCTTTGGAATGAGCACCTACGGTACTTTCACAGTTTTTATGTCTTGTGACTGGGACTGTAGCACCATAACTATTTTTGTAATTGTTTTATTTTATGTCTTTTGACAATTCATAAGTGCCTGTAATTGGCCTAGTTGAAATAAACGTTTTGATTTTGATTTTGATTTTTGATTTTGACTGGGTTGTGGAGGTCAGATAGACAGTCGCTCCAGGTAAAAGACTGATGTTTAGCTGCATCCGGTTAGAAATCCTCATTTTAGTTGGAAGAAAAGCTAGACAGATGATGAATATGCTTCTTTGATAAGGAACTCTGGTTCAGTTAAGCACAACCATTAAAGCACTTATAACGTTCGATTGGACCTTGCACTATAGTAAATTGCAAAACTAAATGGCATAAAAGGAAAAATATGTACAAAAGGAAATGCCGATCTATGTATAAATGTGAATAAGTTACAGTAAAGTAAAATAAGATATACAACGTGTAACGTTAATAGCGCAAAACCTCTCGTGGGGTAATTCAGCCCGTTACTGAACAATGTTTGATCAAAAACTTTTGAAAAAAAAAAGATTAAAAAAAATATTTTTCTTACCAAATGTAAAATTGATCGAGCCCATCAGTATGAAAAATATTTTTTTTTTCCGAAAGATTTTGATCAAACATTGTTCAGTAACATGGGCTGAGTTACCCCACGAGAGGTTTGCGCTATTAACGTTACACGTCGTATATTACCGGTACCTGAAAATTATATTGTACCAAGTATAAGTTCGCATTTGACCATTATCTCGCCTGATGGTAAACAATAATGTAGTCGATGGTAAAGCACGCTGAAACTTCGTTTAAATACTGATTAGATAAGAGATGATCATTATGTAATCAGGAATCCATTTGTCAGCTGTTCAGATTATCCCGTAATCTGGCGAAGAAAACGCGTTTATGAGGCAAGCTGTGAATAGTTTTATTTTTGGCATTCCACCATAATTATTTTGTAGGTAATTGTTTAGCTTTAATACTCTAGAATTACTAGCTTCTGCTCGCGGCTATGCCTGTGAGGTCGTGTATTATCACGGTAACGTATTATCGGGTTAAAAAGATTTCTTCTCCCACGTCTAAGTTATATTTTACCTATCGTCGCCTTTCTTGTACGAGTGATAACAGACAAAGATTCTAAAACGGCCCCTTTAAGGTGATTGCGTCGATGTAGCCCGCGAAATTCAAATATTTTTACGTTTTTTGCAATTTGCAGGCCAGTGACATGTTGTAACTTTATAAATATTTGTGTTGCGCAAATAACAAGTATAATTTTAAATATAAAAATTGTCAAAAAATTCGCTCCATCAGCTCTCACATAGAAAAGGTGCATCGTAGTTAGATTTCGGAGATTTTAACATGATGCACCTTTTCTATGTGAGAGCTGATGGAGCGAGTTTTTTGATATTTTTTATATTTAAAATTATACTTGTTATTTGCGCAACACAAATATTTATAAAGTTACAACATGTCACTGGCCTGCAAATTGCAAAAAACGTAAAAAAATTTGAATTTCGCGGGCTGGTTGGAGCATCCCCCTTAAGCAATATTCTTAATGACTCACTGCGTGCATTTCTAGTAACGTCATTAATTGACTATTAATTCACAAACTGAATCATTTGGAATATTGCTAAGTGGCAATTTTAGACCCGGAGCCTTCAGACAATAAATGCTAGTTTTAAGAAATAATCTTTTGAAATCATTTTTATTGTAATTAGCTTGTACTATCTCACTGCTGGGCAAATCCCATTTCTTCAACTTTGCCTGCGTAAATATATGCCTTGACTTGTTTATTATACTGAAGCAAACATATTTTCCCTGATCAGAACATACGTCATTTTCCCAAGGAAATCATACATCATGCGGTTTTGGCGACCTCTTTCGTATTTCTAATGTAATAAATGAGTATAAAGGGAATTTATATTAAAATGAGCTGTGTGTCATTGGAATTGGAGTATGACTCATAATACTAAGGCACCCCTTTTAACTCCTACATTAATTAAATGCGAACGTGTTTTTGTTTCGCTTTCGCTAACTCGATATTTTTTATGAATTTTAGTACAGTGATATTATTATAGCTGGAAGCCCTGGAAGCCTATTTCCTAAGCCTATACTATTTCAGTCACGAGTCGGACTCTACTCGATTAGCTTTTGTTTGTGCATATTTCTCAACAAAACCTAATCTATCTCAGTAAAAAACTTGACTCAAATAGATTAGCTTTTGTTTGTGCATATTTCTCAACAAAACCTAATCTATCTCAGTAAAAAACTTGACTCAAATAGATTAGCTTTTTGTTTTGATATTTTCAAAGAAAATGCACGTACAAAACCTAGTTCTATATAATTCATGTCACTCGAATAGCTAGACTTTCGGCGAGTTATTTTTAAACATTACGTACGAGCAAAACCTTGTCGAGTAGAGGCTCACTAGCTATATGAGTAGATTTACCCCGGAATTTAACTTTTCTTAAATTTTGTAGTACTTGAATATCGCAAATACGACTGTGGGCACCCCGACTCGGACAGGTTAGGTTAGAAGGGGATGGCGGGGTCTGAAAGACCCCGCCATCCCCTTCGTGGTTATTTTTTTTTAAACCACCCGGAAGTAGGAGCACCGCGAAGCGGTGCTCCGTCGACGTTTTCAACATTTTACTTAGTTTAGTGAAATGACATGATCTCTGACTTTATATTAGTATTTTTGTCATAATTATCACTAGATACTTTTCTTGATAATTGGATTTCGTGAAATCCCTGATTTCCTCATTTCACTGCAACATGCATAAACAAAACATCGTCTTTTTTTAGAGTTTGACTCGTGCGTTACTAAAATGGTACTAGATTTTGTCCGTGCATTTTCTTTGAAAATATCAAAACCAAAAGCTAATCTATTTGAGTCAAGTTTTTTACTGAGATAGATTAGGTTTTGTTGAGAATATGCACAAACAAAAGCTAATCTATTTGAGTCAAGTTTTTTACTGAGATAGATTAGGTTTTGTTGAGAAATATGCACAAACAAAAGCTAATCGAGTAGAGTCCGACTCGTGACTGAAATAGTATAGGTTTTGGAAATACGCGCCCTGGAAACGGTAATAACTAAATAATGAGCCTCTTATTTTGTCCAAAAAAATAAGGGAAAAGCACCGACGGAAGTCAATTTTAATGAAACTTTTTTATAATTTCATCCGAGTTACTTTATCCTCTGCAGAAATATTGTTTACAAAAACGACAGAACCGAGAAACGAGAATTGATAACAAAATCTACATAAGTTAACACAAGCGGATTTTTGGGCTAAGCTAGTTTTTAAATATACTCACCCAACCATCACGCTTCTATGGTTTTTCACCAATAATATTCTAATATTTTTCACATACTACCTGTCTCAAGAGAGCTATCATACAGAGGTCTAGTAGAGATATAAGTAACTCCGCTTGGGCATTATTAAAAGCTCTTTTAGAGTTCCCAAAGAGTAAAACGAAACCCTACTACTATGACTTCGTTGTCCGTCCGTCTGTTTGCCGTCTGTCACCAGGTTGTATCTCATGAAACGTGATAGTTACACAGTTGATTTTTTTACAGATGACGTATTTGTGTTGCCACTAAAACAAAAAATATTAAAATACGTAAGGTAAGGTCAAGAGTAAACCCATTTCACATAAAAAAAAAACAACAGAATAAAATAATTATAATTGGGAACTCCCGAAAAATGTTTTTTTTTTTTTCATTTTTTTTTAAACTTATTTATGGTACCTTGTGTATGGTACCGAACCCGTCTTGCGCGTTTCAAAAGGTGGAGTGGAAGCAAATGTTTAGCTTCTACTGACCCCTGTTTCATCAATTGCCCATTGTGATCTGGGGCAAGGCATTCCAGAAATTTATTAAAAGGTCTATATCTATTTTAAGACTAAAGGTAACAGCTGGCTTAAGTGCAAAAGGATAAAAGGGGTCACTAAACCCGCATGCTATAGTCAAGTGGCAATAGACAAATTGGCAGGATAGATAAATCTTTGTGAGAATCCTTTTGTAAATTGTCTATGACTGGATGTTGGCGGTTAACTAGAAAGATTTTTCGCCTTACGGTAAGGAAAAGCTGCTAAAGAATAATAATAAAAAAAAATTGGTACTATATTATTGACATGAGGATCCGGGTTTGACCAAGTTAGGCAAATTGATATTGAAGTTTTCCATCAAGACTCACCCAGTATCAGCTGCGTAGTCTAATTTTTTACGTGGTTGGTTGATACCACATGCCTTCGAATTTTATATCCTTAGTTTTAGCGTGGTAAAATCATCAAACGAGTCCTCCCACACAGGGCAGAATGGGAGGGCCTGTCAGACTTGTACTGACTAAAATCCACGGCGTCCTTCAATAGCCCTTTACGTTGCGGGGCCTCCTTTATCCGGTAATCCCAGAAACCCGGCAGGTTTTGGCCCTCGAGTCAGACAGTCATATTATAATATTCCACAACTATCACACAACGCCATCTAGTCTAGGGCTTGCAGAACCGGTACTTTTTAAAGCCCGGTACCGAAGTTTCGGTACTGGGACATGGAACCGGGATTTCCCGGGAAATTCGGTACTTTCGGTACTCACGTACAAATGTCGCTATTAACTACAAATGTCGATATTAAAGGCACGACTGCGTGCACACTACATAAAATTATCTAAATCAGTTGAAAAATGAACTCATTACAAATGTGGGTGGGATGGAGTAGTTCATAAAACTTTGTTTTATTCACAAAAATCTATAATTGACAATAATCATCAGAACATAATCTCAAGGAACCGAATTTAAATGCTTTTTTAAGCTATTGCATAGATTTTATCGCGGGCTCTGATCGCGGCGCGGCGCGGCAACCAAATCAAGAAATTCCCAACAAAAATCTAACGTAAATACCCGACACCACGCATCGTCTAACGTCGTTTCAGTTTGGGAGGCTTCGGTAATCATAAAAACAATTTACTTTATCTTACTAATACTAAACGGCTAGCTACAAAAGGAGTTTTCACAATGAAACCTACTTATAAAATTCTCCTGCAACAAAGAAGTTCTTTACAGTAGTGCATCACAAACATTTTAATTTTCTTTTAAAATAAAATAGTTATTTGTTATGCAAGGCTGCAAAGTTGATTAGGCGCGAAACTTTCGCTACTAATTTAGCGTGGCGAACTTTTCAAAGGTACGAGATGCAGAAAAACTTTTCTTCCAAATGCAACACACAACTTTTCACCTCACTAAGCGAGGAAGTGCAGTGGAGGCTCTGCGCCTCGCCTGCCAGTGACGAAAATAATTGACTACAAGATATTTTGTCCGAATTTTGAACAAATCTTTGCGCTCTAGCGCTCAAAATGCAGTTTTGCGCGTTTTGCGTGCAAAATGGCGTTATTAAACTCCATTTTGCAAAACGCGCGAATGAATAGAATCTTTCCGAGCGAGTGAAGTGGAAAAAAAAGGTAGCTTCTCACAATCTCCGAGTGCCACATGTATTTTTTTATATTGATATAAAAATAACTTTTAATTATAATAATTCAAATATATCAGAACTATATTTTGAATTAGAAATAAGCATATCTTTGTCACGTAATTGCTTTCTTCTTTCCTGTAAAGAATAAGTGTTTAACATCACGTCACTTTTTTTCTGTCTACTATAAATAAATATCATTAAACAAACTGTAGCAAAACAAAACTAGTATAACGCTTTTTGAGATGAAAAAAACGTAAAACTTTACAAAAGAATGTAACAAACGCTATTTTATTTAAAATAAAGGTAGTATCTATAATAATGTAAAAGCTTTTTAGAAATTAGTAAACCAAATAATTATAAAATACACAAAATCTGAGCATGATTAAAGGTATTCTCTTCAAAATGAATGTAATGCAATAAATGAATCATAATCATCATCATAACTGACCCCTCACTTACATTGCTGATTAGTTTTTGTTTATGACATTCTCATTTTTTTCAAATAAAATGTTTTATATCAACAATATTGTAAACGAATAGTTTATTGGATATGATTTGTAACTTTATATTGAAAAAAAGAAGGAAAATAATAAAGTACCGAAAGTATTGAAAGTACCGGGACTACGGGACGAAGAACCGGTACAGGACTGCTTTAAAAATTCCCGGGATTTCCCGGTATTTTCGGTACCGGGATTTCCCGGTTGCATGCCCTAATCTAGTCCCAAGCTAAGCAGAGCTTGTGTTATGGGTACTAGACAACTGATAAACATACTTATATATTTTTAAATACATACATATTATAGATAAATTACACCCAGACAGAACAAATGATCGTGCTCATCACACAAACATTTTTTTTAGCTAGTATTTACATGTTTTGTCCTGGGTGGGAATCGAACCCACGACCTCCGGCATAGCAGTCAGGGTCACTAACCGCTAGACCAACAGGCCAGTCGAAATAGTCTGGATTTGTACACGGTTAATGGCAATCCCCTGATATGGGATTGCCATTAACCGTGATGATGATTAATGGCAATACCTGTATGATATTATGGTATTTAAGCACACTGAAAAACAAACGTGTTGTGGATGTGTAGGGCTCTTGAAAATTATGACATTCCAAAAACGTATTCGTGATTATTAAGTTCCCAGGCTTTTATAAATAAACATGAGTTTTAAAAAGTTAATCACATCATTAAAAAAAAATAACATAATTAAGAATTAAAGGCCATAAAGCAAAAACGAAAATGAAACTCCATTGACGCAAAGAAAGAGAGAGTGTGGCGTGGCCTCTGCTCATGACATTATGACACGGCACGACCTACTAAGTAGGTATACGCGGAAGTTATAAGTTGCGTGACACATAAAACCGCAATGATGAATGGTAGTTAAGGTGGAATCTAATGGTTGATGATAAGGAAGGAAAGAATTTACATGTATTTGCCAAATATAATGACAAAATTTTTAGGGGTGATGTAGTCAAAGCAAAGAACCGAACGGTTGTCGCAATATTATGTTGTCTGTAAAAGTGTAAAATAACTTTTATTTGGAAGTCAGGGTAAACAAGTCAATAAAATGATTTTCTAAAAAACGTTAATTTTTTGTAGTTTTTGAAGTCGATTATTTTTTTGTACGTACAGCATTAATTATCTGTTCGTTTTATTGACAGCAGCATAACTCGCAAAAACGTCAATTTGTCTCAGGATTTATCAAAACAACAATATCTACTTCAAATCGTAATACAAAGGTTATCGAACCATAATGTTTACTTAGCTTAGAACATCGAAACAATAGCGATTTTTTCTTAATATACAAACAACACACTACACACAAACAGCCAGATTTGTAACATTTTTTTTTTTTTAAAGTTGCCCAACTCTGGGCACTTATTAAAGGACATCCAAATATTTGTTCCGGGTCTTATTTCTTCTGCGATCTTTGCTATATGTGCCACAATAACGGGAAATACCGTTAATTATCGCGATGATCGACGTTTATACAAGCATTTACCGTATAATTACAAAAAAAAAACATTAAACATCTGTTGAACAGTTGTCTAAAAAAATTCTAGTGCAAAACGGCATTTAACGTTGGCATAAGGGTCGTTTTGCAGTTACACTCTTTTTAGATAAGTGTTTAACAGATGTTTAACCTTTTATTTACGATTTAAGTCTATTATCGCGAAAATTAATGGTATCTATTTCCCGCTAGTTACCCACCATAAAATGGGGCCTCCTTTGGTTAAAATGAATCAATAACTATTTATATCAGAGCCAAGCCCCCAAACAGATTACCTACGTGGGTATTTCCGATTATAATAATTATGTATGTTGAACCTATTGATTCACACATTATTAGAACGCGTGTTGACATTTTGTTATCTCACTGGCGAACTAAATAATATTCAATATGTAAACATTTTGGCGTAAACGTGGTAAATGCGTGATCACGATTTTATTTATTTTATTTATTTATTTATTTATTTATTTATTTATTTATCCCTCTATTTCGAATTCTGTTTTCATGTGTAAATGTTTTTAGACTAGATCTACTAGACACTAGACTTCATTCCTTTTTAACACTGAAAAGTTTAAAGATAAACGCACTGCGGTAATAATTATATCCTTAGCACCTATTCTATTACCTGATAAATCGAATCACCGGATACGATCTTATCACATATTATTTCATCATACATGTAACGTTACGACACTCTAAATTACCAATACTTAGTTAATTTGTAGGCAATTTAAGAAACTTATCGAATTCTTAAAATATAAATACCTTCTTGCTTGGCTTTTAAATCTTACTAATACTATAAACGTGGAAGTTTGTTTGGATGGATGGATGTTTGTTACTCTTTCACGCAAAAACTACTGAACGGATTTGGATGAAACACAGACAGCCTTACTACAAAAACTTAAACATCTGTTAAACACTTGTCTAAAAAAAGTGTGACTGCAAAATGAACCTTATTTCAACGTCATAATCTGTAATTTTCTTAGACAAGTGTTCAATAGACCATTCAAAGTTTTTGTAGTACCACGGAGATAGTTTATAACCTAGATTACCTAATACAAAGGATAGTTTTTATCCCGATTTTATATTCTGTAGGATAAATTTCGAGCTGTAGCGGGTAAAGCCGCTGGGAACAGATAGTAAAAAAAATAATCTAAATATATATTTCTCCCTTTCCAGTACCTAGTCCGAATAAACCTTCCAATAATTCAACATGGCGACAAATTCATCGCGGGCGCGGGGGCCGGTTTGACAGCTGTCACTTTGACGTATCCGTTGGACACGATACGAGCGCGGCTGGCGTTCCAGATCACGGGCGAGCATCGGTACAAGGGTATTGTGCATGCAGCCACTACTATGTTCCGGACGGTATGTTGATTTGAATCTACTTTTTTTAGTAAGATAAGGCCTTGAAAATCAAGTTTTGAGGCCCTAGCGTGACCTCTATAAGTGAGGGTGAATTTCTCTGTGGGAACTAGTTGGCGCTAGACGACTTGTAGGTATAGCTCTATCTCTTTCCCACACTGGAATAACTTTTGCTTTAAGACAAAGCAAAAAGATGAAGAAAAGAAGAAAAAACCGGCCAAGTGCGAGTCGGACTCGCCCATAAAGGGTTCCGTAGCAGCAAGTAACTTAATATAAAAGTTCTTGCACTTGGTTGTAACTTTGCAAGGTAAATTGCGGTTTACGATTTATGACGTAGGTATTAAAAAAAAAGTAATTACTCGATCTCGTTCAAACTAATTTTCAATTAAGTTTACATGGTAAGGTACATCATATTTTTTTAGTATTATCATTCTCTTATTTTAGAAGTAACAGGCCCCCCCCTGTAACTTCTAAAATAAAAGAATAAAATAGATAATAGGGGACACATTTTACCACTTTGGAAGTGTTTGTCGCGCAAACCGTTCAGACCGTAACCGACAGCGACAACGCAACCACATCGACATTTTGTCGGTACCACAACGCAACTGCAACAAAAAGCCGCTGCGACACTATTCACACAAACATATCCACAGCTTGACCACATTTTGTCGCTGCAAGTTGGTGTGGTTGTGGTTAGTGTGAATACACGCTTATATTGGTCACCCATCCACAGACTGGCCATAGGAATGCGTTCTACTCTCCTTTTTTAGCCTTTACCTGCTTCAGGCCTGGCGCACTCCGCGGTGTAGCCACGTCAACAGGGCCGCCGCGTGTGCTTGTAGTATGAAACTGCATAACACGCGGGCGCACCGTGGACGGGTTTCACAGTCGGTTGCAGCCCGCCGTCCGTTTCTCACGGTTTCCGTACATATTTTTACTTTATTCTCACGAGCAAAGATTTTACATTTGCTTGTTTTTGGGAAGTGACACTTCTGTACGTAGTACGTTTAAGTATTCTGTGCCTGCTTCTCATCAATAACCTACGTGTTTCAGGAGGGCGGTATTCGTGCGTTATACCGCGGGTTCGTACCCACAATGTGCGGCATGGTTCCTTACGCTGGCTTCAGCTTCTATTGCTTCGAGTCGCTGAAATACGTCTGCATGAAGTACCTGCCCAATCAGCTCTGTAAAAAGTGTGAGAGAAATACCGGTATGTTTCAAATGTTTTACTTTACTTTTAGTTTTTTTTTTGTGGAAATGTTTCAAATAATTTGTCTATGTACGGGCCAATTAGGCCGAGACTCCACTAAAGCTGTGTCGAGCGAGACGTGTTGTGAACAACCAATAGAATTGCGTTATTGACAAAGCTCCCCTCCGCAACGCAATTCTATTGGTTATTCAAAACACGTCTCGACTCGCACAGCTTTGGTGGAGTCTCGGTCTTAGTCGTGGCGTCGCAAATATTTGCTTGTACTTTTGTTCTTGTCACTGCCAGGCGCATTACTTTGTGTAATTTTTTTCATCACCACTGCTCTCAAAACGGTGAAGGAAAACATCGTGAGGAAACCGGCATGTCCTAGAACCAAAATTCGAAGACATGTGACATCCACCAATCCGCATTGGGCCCGCGTGGTGGATTATAGCCCACTCTCTCTCACAGAGAGGAGGCTTGCGTCCCAGCAGTGGGAACATAATAGGCTGATGATGATGATGAGTTACTAATTAGAACCACATTGTATACACTTGGCAACGTTAAATGCTTTTGTTTTACTGCCAAAAGAATTTCAACTTTACCGACGATAAAATGAAGTTCAAAATAAAGAAATAAGTAAACTTTTAATTTAATGTTATTTTAATCTCAATCTTAAGTCAATGCGAGCAGTGTTGATAATTTTCTGACAGAAAAGTACTGCTATTTATTCCAACAAATTGCTGAATTTTACTTACATTATATTTTCACGGCTTAAAAATTATTTATGTCCGTCATTGATACTTGACAAGGTAATTCTTACAAATAGCAACCTTCGTTTATAGATGTCGATAAATATCCAAAAGATGGCATTTTATTGAAGTGTTCAGTCAGCTCTTCAGTTTAAAAAAAACGTAACCAAGAAATAGATAGGTACCTATATTACCTATATACTTATTTAGGAGTACATTATATTTTTTAAACTGAAGTGGACACACTGCCATCTTTCTTGTAAAAAAGAGAAAACTTTTCTTCCCCATCAGTTATCAGTTCTACGAGCGATGTGGCCTGCCCATTGCCACTTCAACTTGCTAGTTTCCGATATTTCGGCACTGTTGTCAGTTCATCCGTGATCATGGCGCTTGCAAGTGCCGAAATATCGGAAACTCAAAACAAATAATACCTAATCATGCTAAATATCCCGCTTTAAATCTAAACAATTGTTGTAGTGACCATGTCAGTCTAAAAACTTATACTTGTAGGTCTTATAAATATTTGTTACGTGCGGGAATCGAAGCTGTGACACGGAGCGCAGCAGTCCAATGGGGCCGGCAAGTCAAAGCTAATTGTAGATGGCATCACCACTGCTCAGACCTAATCCGACCAATGACGTAGTACTATTTTGAAGTACCTTTAAGATTTGAACTGATTTGAACCAGTGACGATGCTTGGTGCAAGCAGTACTAGCGCCATTAGTTCCCCAGTTGCCAGCCCCATTGCTCAGCCACTGCGCTCCTACCGTGCCTTCATAATAATTGCTGAAAAACTTATGTTGTTGATTTTCAGGAGGCCTAGTGCTAACAGTGCCAGGCAAGTTGGTGTGTGGCGGTCTAGCGGGCGCGGTGGCGCAGTCCATCTCGTACCCGCTGGACGTCACGCGCCGGCGCATGCAGCTCGCGTGCATGGACGCGCACACCGCCAAGTTTGGGTATGTATGCATGATTTTTGTTCTAGTCTTATGCCGGATATACACGCTTGCCGTGATTGCCAAACAGAAGGAGACGGCGCTATACCAGAAAGCAAGACGCAAATAATTCTACCTCGTTTCTTAGTATAGCACCGTCTCCTTCTGTTTGGCAAACACGGCTAACGTGTGGAGACGGGGCGTTATACGCTAGGGAAAAAATAAATGGCCGCTCGAACCTTTTTAGAAGTTTATGATAGGTTTTTTTGTCAAAAATATGTGACGTGAAATCATTTTAACATGTCGGACATAAAATATCATTTGAAATTAAATGGGGTCGTCTGTGTTTCTTATTCGACTTGTTTGAGAAGAAACGCGAAACTAACTCAGAAACATTAATGGGCAAATATTACCTACATTCAATGAAATATCATGGGTTATGTGTTAGTGAAATTGTCAAAAAATCCAATAACATACATTCAAATTAAAAACACTGGGAGTAAAAGCAATGAAATGTAGACACTTAACATAATTCAAAAGCAATTTCCTTTTACTGTATCCATATTTTTTTGCTTCTCTCAAAAAAAAAACCACTTTATTACGAAAAAGGTAATATAATTATTAAAGTTAAAATCAGCATTTCACACGAGAATTGATTACTTATATGAATTTTGATAAGTGTGTACGTTTAATTCGCTTTTGCCTTTCTTTCCTTAAATTTTATATAATATGTCGCACTAAGGCATCGCATTATTAGCATTTGCAAGCACGGGTATGCCATTACTAGCTCCTTGTTTTTCACTGTCGTTTTATTTCAAACTGCTGATGAATAGAAAGGTGCATTGAGCGGCCATTGTTCTTTGAAAAATCTCTTAAAATCTTTTTATCTACTACGTATGTTTATATCCCAATCTAGATGTAAATAACTCTCGACGTATGGCGTAAAAGACGACTAGTTGCATAAAATAATATGTAATTAACTTCAAGACCCCGCAAAAATGTAATAGGCTAGTTGCCCTAAAAAATGTAATTAGAACGTCTTTTAGATTATTCAAAAATAAAGGACACGTATTTTTTTATTTGTAAATTAGACCAAAAATGACAAAGATATAGCTTATTAAAGTTACGTGTGACGTCACGATGCGTGGCATTTTTCGCGCACGGTGACGTTACAGGTAACTTAAATAGGCTATTATCTTTGTTATTTTTTGTTTAATCGAAAAAATACGTGTCCAATATTTTTTTATAATCTAAAATACGGACTAAATAGAATGTAATTATTATTGACATTGGAAACTACCCTATTGTCTAACTTTCCTCAATGTTTGTAACTACTCATATCTCAATTAAATAATGCTATCCTACAATGTAAAAGCATTAATGCATAATATTATGTATGTTATTCTTATAGGCATACACACAGCTCCACTTTAGCTTTTGGTAACCACATGCATTATCGGTCTACTTTACCATAGACGTATAGCATGGACCAACAACGATATAATACTAGACTCCGCATGCACGATCTAAAGAACACAAACTATTCTGCCAAGTTGCTGAGGTACTACGTCAGCGAGGGGGACGGGGTACTGCGTTGTGATTGGCTAACTCAAGGTCTGTGCTGTCTCAACGTATGTTTACGGCTCACAGGATTGGTCGAAATGAGACGAATATAAGACTTTTTTGCCTAATGTGTTGGCAGACATCGTGCATCGGTCGCCTGTTATTAGGAGTCTAGTATTATATCGTCGTTGGCATGGACTGACCCTGCCTCAATTAAACATCAAATTAAATTGCCATACTGTCTAGAAAGAGTTGGACATGTATATCTTTCCTAAAGATTAGTATAAAAATTATCAAAGCCTTACAGGAAAGAGAAAGATGGTCTTAGTTTTTCTGTATTTCTAAGTATGGCAATTTTAGGTAAATAATGTCCGATCCATGCTCTATTTTCTCTACAGAGTGGATTATGACCGTTTGGCGCTCAAAAAATGTAAAAAGAATGGCGCTAAACGTCAAAAAGATGGCGTCGCTAGTTCAGACTTCGCTAATTTTATAACCATTATTACTGGGGTTTTAAATGTGCTGGTTGAACTGTGTATTATTTTCTACACCGTGAATGTTTAGTCGTCTTATAAAAGCATCCCAGTTTATGTATCCAATGACTAGAACACGTTTATAAGAAGAAAAAAAAATAGGTATTTATGAGATTTAATTTTTTTTTAAATAACATTTTAATTCGTTATTATGACGCGAGGCGTATTTAGAAACACCCTTGTCTCATAGAAAATGGAGATTGAATGATCTGCCCGTCTATTGCGCTGGGCGCACTCTACAGCTTGATAGGTAAACATTTTAACAGGTTGTTTCATATTCGTAATGTACAAACGACAAAGTGGAATTATGACCCACCTTAACCTTATTTTCCTACAGACATTCAAATCAATTAGGTCCACATTCGCACAAACATACATATCGGTGGCAATGACTTTGATCTTTGTCAATTTGACGGATTCAAACGATTTATTGTAAAAATGGGTCATGATTCCACTTTGTCGATTGTACCTATTTATTAAAAATAAAAATTATCATTAACGATTTAAAAAAAACTTGCCCAGAGGTATTTTAGGTCGGACATTAAGTGGACCCTTTTTGTAAGACGACTAAAAAGTCACGGTGTAGAAAGCATTTCTTAGCACTGTGCACCTTCCCTTATTATTGTTCTAATGTATATGATTCTATTCCTAACTAATATAGCCATATATTTCTGATTGCATGTCATTTACACGTGGTGTTGGCAACACTTGCAGGAGGTTGGTTCATAATATTTTTGTATATTTTATTTTATGAATTTCTTTTTCAGTATTTTTAACCTCTTTTTAAAGAGTCAAGAACCCTCATATTTGAATGTATATTGTTCTTTAATTTTCATAATTTCTTAACTAACAACACTTTACTAAAAGCCTTTGGTTGGCAAGTCTGTAGTATGCTATCTTATCACAAGCATTTTAGCCAGTTACCAAAATCAGAAGCCTGAATTTCGGCCCAGCGTGGACGGCAGGCCTTTGCCCAGCAGTGGTATTGTATAGATTGATAGGTGCAATTTTGAGGGTGTCTGGGAGAGCAAGGCGATACTACTGGTTCCTTTGTAACTCGATGACTCGCTAAAGCTGTGAGACCACTTTTGGAAACCGTCGTCTCCTGTGGCTATGCTCCAACACCCTGCATTCTGCGGATATCGGTCACTTTCCGAACTTTAATGCTTATACCAATTTAGCAACACGCACTGCTGCATTCCAAATTATTATTTGCAATCCGCTTCTTATAATCTTTTCTATCTTCAAGCACTTTTAATTTGTGGTCAAATATCACTTTGAACGTGACTGACTTTGCTTTACAAAATTGATAGCTATTGCTGCGGTAGAAAGTACACATTCAATCCTCAAGTGTTATGCTGCTATGACAAACAATTGTGTACAATACCACGGGCCGCTAAGTATAGAGGTCACGATGCATCGTGTACTTATTTGGTGATTACTGATTTCTTTCTTCTTAATTATGTCGTAACTGTGAAGGATTAAGTCGTGTGAAAACCGACATGTTTTAAAACTAAAAACTCGAAGACCTGTAACATCTACAACCCGTACTAGGCCTACGAGGTGGATTACAACATTAACAGCACACTCTTTGAGATGTCTGTGTCCCAGCAGTGGGAACATCATACGCTAGTCTCGCTAATATATTACTTTAATATTCGCAGCCATGGCATGATCAAGACGTTGACCCTCATATACCGTGAGAACGGAATAGTGAAGGGGTTGTACCGAGGCATGAGTATCAACTACATCCGAGCGATACCAATGGTGGCCACTTCCTTCTCCACATACGAACTTATGAAGCAACTGTTACAACTCGACACAGGAATGAAAGTCTCCTAATGACAACAAAATGGTGGATTTTTAGGTAATTTCTGTCTTTGCACCAGTGTTCTTTGAAGTTGATGGCTTTTGCGCAAAATGATTTGGCTTTTATGAATACTCTTTTTTTTTAAAAAGATTGATTTTTTAGGCCCGTTTCAACCACTAATCTCTTAATTAATGTTAAGCGAAAAACGCCTTTAGTGCGTTGCTATTTGCGGATCACCCAGGCCATAAACTTAGAACTAATGGAAACGATGCTTGAAACTTAATTAAAGAAGAAATATCCAATCATTATATTGCCCAAAACACAGCCTCAAATAACTTCAATTACCAATGGGCAGACAGTATAGATTACATTTAGGCCTGCTTGCAGAAGCCCGGGTTATCTTTTAACTCGGAGTTAGTTGCTAACACAAGGTTAAATTGACAGTTTGTCATACAATATTGTCAATTCAACCTCGTGTTAGCAACTAACTCTGAGTTTAAAAGATGAGGGCTCGTGCAAGTGGGCCTTAGTGTATTATTTGGGCTAAACCCACTATCAGTTACAAGCATAGACATAGAGCATGGACCGAACATTTTGTTTAAAATTGCTAGTCTCTAGAAAGAGATTTTCTATGTTATACAAGGAAAAGATGGCCATAAGATGGCAATTGCATTTCTCTCTTTTTGTAGTATGGCAATTTTATTTGACATTTGGTTAGGGAAAGATCAGGTCATGCTCTATGTCTATGAATTGATAGATTTTCTTTCCACGTTTTTCTTCGGTGACAATTTTTTTTTATTCGCCAAGTTATTACAAAGTGGCTATTTTACTCTTGTACCTAAATAGTTATTCTTGTTATAAAAAATGAATGGAGGGGGGAGTCAATTGCGCACACTATTTTCTTCAGTACTTATACAATATCAGTATTTGAAACTTGTAATGCTCACTCTATTTTGTATATTATTATGTTTAGTAAATAGATGTAAATCAGAGTACATAGTTTCATAATTTTCTGCATAATAGTATGTCACGGTAATAATGACCAATAAGCAAAGTATCTTTACCTTTTTTTCAATAATTCTCCACTTATTCAGTCTCAAATAAGTGTCGAAATAGGTGTGTGAATCTAGAGTCTTATAAAGTGTTTCCTGTCAAATAATTTAAACTATGCGTTTTAAGGGGGATGCTCCAACCAGCCCGCGAAATTCCAATTTTCTTTCGTTTTTTTGCAATTTGAAAAGGTGCATCGTAGTTAGATTTCGGAGATTTTAACATGATGCACCTTTTCTATGTGAGAGCTGATGGAGCGATTTTTTTTGATAATTTTTATATTTAAAATTATACTTTTTATTACCGCAATTCATATTTTGATAAAGTCACAACATGTCACTGGCCTGCAAATTGCAAAAAACGTTAAAAAAAAATTAATTTCGCGGGCTACATCGACGCAATCACCTTAAGTAAGATTAGGACGAACTTGGCGCCATATTGTGACGATAATATTACGGTTGCGAAAAATACTTTATGTAAATTAATTTACAGTTAATTTATTATCCTGTAATTCTTATGATTTTTTAAGCAACATGGCGCCAAGACCGCCCTATTCTTAGTTCAAATACATAGTACTAGAAAATATTTAGAATTAATTTAGTAATTAATATAAAATTCCGTGCCTTCGCTGCTTTCCACAAAGTATCTTTAAAAGTCAAATACCTACTCACTCTAACTTAAAAGCATTCGAAAAGACCTCTTTTTTAGACAAAATATTGGAAGCCTCAATGCATAGCTTGATTCTTTCCTATTATTCCAGACGATCTTGCTAAGCATTAGCTATCATTTACTACTAAAAAGCTTTTGCTAACGAAGCTATTACTAAGTTCAAAGAACTAGATAACCTGCTACGACATAAAATATTCATGATTATTGAATTAATATAGAATGGAAGAAATACCAGGTATTCTATTTTTAAACAATTTCTTTGGTGTCCCTTCGTCCAGCATACTCACCATGGAATCCTGATATTTCATGAATGTCAAAAAACTGTTCTGAAATAGTGCTAAATAGTGCCCAAAGGAAAAAAATAGTGCTCTTGTACTTGCGAAGTTATAGCCATAGTTCGATGAGTATGCTGGACGAAGGTTTCGCCCAGCATACTCACCTCCGTCCGGAGAATCTGTATACGCTTCAAACATAATTCATACTTCAAAAAATAGTTCCCAAATAGTGCCAAACGGTGCCCAAAAAGAAAAAAACAGTGCTCGAATAACTTCGGAGTTATAGGCTTCGTTCAGTGAGTATGCTGGGCGTAGGTTCTACGCCCAGCATACTCACCTCAGTGCGCGAATATCGAACGAGCTATAGGTACAATTTACGTCTCAAAAAATTGTGCTTGAAATAGTGCCCAATATCAGTCCAATTTTTGCTTGACTTTTGACCTAGAAAACCATTAAATTTGATTGTAAACTTCTACATACATTACATTGAGTACAGTCGAATACAATATTATTAACTTTCTTTCTAACAATTTTTGTCTTGTGTAAATTATTAATTGTCTAATGTAAGGGAGTATTTACTTTAGAATCGCAATATTATTAATTACACATTATTTTAATAATACTTTATAATAATATGATTAAGCCTTCGCGCGTCGCATGGGACCCCGGTAGCTAGGAACAATGATTTTATATATTTTGTCTAGATCACGGCGCTTGAAGGATTAAGATATCAAATGAAGTAAATATTCAGACAAACACACAATGCAATGAAGTAATAGACTTCATTTACGCTTAAAGTTTCATTCATTTATTATTATTTATAAAATATATAATAATGCATTTAATCGAAAGTTTTTGACATGTGAGAAAATACCATAATTATTTCCAATAACATGAAGTCTACAATTAGAAAGTTTAATATTTTTGTCCAAAAACATGTGTCGACGACTGTACCCCATTTTACGTTAGTATGTAGAAGTTTACATTAAAATTTAATGGTTTTCTAAGTCAAAAGTCAAGCAAAAATTGGACTGATATTGGGCACTATTTCAAGCACAATTTTTTGAGACGTAAATTGTACCTATAGCTCGTTCGATATTCGCGCACTGAGGTGAGTATGCTGGGCGTAGAACCTACGCCCAGCATACTCACTGAACGAAGCCTATAACTCCGAAGTTATTCGAGCACTGTTTTTTCTTTTTGGGCACCGTTTGGCACTATTTGGGAACTATTTTTTGAAGTATGAATTATGTTTGAAGCGTATACAGATTCTCCGGACGGAGGTGAGTATGCTGGGCGAAACCTTCGTCCAGCATACTCATCGAACTATGGCTATAACTTCGCAAGTACAAGAGCACTATTTTTTTCCTTTGGGCACTATTTAGCACTATTTCAGAACAGTTTTTTGACATTCATGAAATATCAGGATTCCATGGTGAGTATGCTGGACGAAGGGACACTTTCTTTGGAGTGTGGAGATATGGAAACCGGTAATACCTTGGATTATAAAAATGTCTAGATTCCGTGTTCAAAACAAAACATTTTTCGTGAATGAATTTAATGAATGTTTTACGTAGGAATCGCAACGAAGGGGATATTTTTTCTTCCATTATTGGCTTCAATTCTCAGTTGCCTACTAAGAATATGGATATTCTCTTTAATCTAAAGGTAAATATACCCTTAACGGATTGTTTATAGAGATTTAGAGTCAATTTGAAATGTAAAATTGGTGACTGTTACGTAGCGCGAATACACGTGAGCTATAGAAAAACCGTGTGCCCCGGTTATAGGTTGTGATTCTTGTTCTCACATCACATATCTAGCCGGAAATGAATTGTTTAAAAAATGAGGTTGGCAACGCAAAGACATTGTAGATGGCGCCACCATAGCTAAGTACTAAACCGACCAATGAGGTAGTACTATTTTGAAGTACTTAAAAGATGTGAACCAATGACGATGATTGGAACAAGCTATACTAGCGCCATTAGTTCCCCAGTTGCCATCCCCATTGAACCGATGTAAGAAAATGGCGGCTTAACTTGAATAATTTAAAATTGGTTTCGCGGGGTTTTAACAACACATGGTACGTACAACGATACCTACATAATAATTTTGTCAACTTTAAAAAGTTGGTGTTGTGTTTTAAAACAGGGTGACAAGGCTAGTATATAAGATTATTCATTCCACGCGTATGTGATGCGTCTTTTATGTTTAAACACGAATAATATACTTAAGTTTCAGCACCGCACATTTAATGTGAGAAATACTGTTCTTGTGTTTATAAAGCACTTGTTTGGTTGATTTTTCTTGGACATCAAATTACTATATGCGCGCAAGTACTGGTTACGAAACAGCTAGTAAAACGGGGGTAGTGGGCAAACTTAAAACCAACTCAATCTGCAAATGGTCTGTCTTGTCGCTCTTCTCCGAAGTGGGAATTATGCATGTTTTTCTACTCCTCCACTCTTTTCTGATTAATTTCGTTGAGCGATTCAATAAGTTCATTTTCCGGGACTTGTTGAACTTCACTGTCTCGACGCTTTTCTTGTGGTCGCCACTGTTGATTCTGGCTATCAGGAGTTTCTGTAGTTGGGGAATAGTAGAGCACAATTGCCTTAAAATACTTGGCAGTGACTAGCACTTGCGCGCGACGTTATAACTCCTAAGTTTAGTTGAGAATATCAATTCAGAAACCAGGTGTTAGTTCGATTTTATTTTTCCTCTGTAATGTTATAGCACCAAAGATGCAGGTAATACTTGTCTAAAAAGCCACTTTAGCAACATCATAATATGCATTGTGATGAAAATCGTTGGATGAAATACTCTATTGCTCAAGCAGTATAATAGATAAAAAATGTCGCAATTATTTATTAGATCATTGCTAAAATGGCGTTTTTGGATCCCCAGTATAATAAAATAATAAATGTATAATTTATGTACTGACTAAAGCAAAAGTTAGGAAATGTATAAATCGGTCTGTTGTATAAATATAATGGCAAACCACGTATTTATTGTATAATAAATTATTTTCATGTAATGTTGACTTTTATTTCGACTTTGGAATGGTGAAAGAAAACCCCCTTATTTTTATAATTAATTTTATTTATTATATCTAATTCCTATCAACAGGCATAGTACACGTTGCAAGAATAATTATTTTACCGTACTGTGTTTACATTTTAAATTATTGCCATTGTGTAGCGAATCCAGATGGAATTATGTATATTTGTCGGTAGTCGGCGCATTATCAACAGTATCAAGTCCCACTTATAATGAACACACTATGCATACAAAAGATCAAGATTTTTTTTCTCGAGTTATGTCGATCGCCTATGCAGTCTGCCAGGAAAGCCTTAATTTTAAATTTACACGAGCTTCGATTGGGTGAAATAACGCCAAAAGCAGAGAAATCAAACTTGTGCTAGTTATCGTTTGTTTTATTTCACGCGAACGAGGCTCGCCATACATTCTCATTTTTTTTTTTGTTATTTTTTCATTTTATTTTAAGGATATTATATTTTATTTTTTTATCTATAACTTACATACTTAATACTTAGATCAACGAAACGTGTGGCTTCAGGTGTCATTGGTGGGTAAGGTCTTTGTATAATTAGTACGCACGCGTTTTAATTTAGGAAATAAAAACAAATATTACAATTATTTTATAAATCTGAAATTTTATTTTATATTGAAAGATGGCACTGACAAAAGAAACTGTCCACTGTTCAGATTCTAAAATAAGTACACGCTTTCTACATGGAAATGGAATATAAAATAGCTTTTGTCAGTTATTCTATAAAAAGAAAAAAAATGCTTTGTAAAGGAAACCAGGGCTTATCAGTGAGTATGTAATCTTAAAAAACATGCTTTTTAACACTTTCAATATAACCCCTTGTTATAAATTTCTATCCTAAGATGTTATAAAACAATTTCCCAGTTCGCAATGATCTCATATAAAATTGTTATTAATATATTTAGTTACTTACCTCCTTTATGAAATGAGTACAATAATGGGAAAATATTGGACACTTAGTATAAACAATAACAACCTATCGGGCGCCTTGATCTTTAGGTATTTACAAAATTACCTAAATTATTATTTAATCAAATATAGAACAAATATAAAATAATAAAGAACTTAAAGCTCCACTCTTGTGAAACACTATTCCTTGTCATACAGGTACTGTGGCACAAGAAAAGGAGAATTTTGAATAATAAATCTCAAAATGCAAAACTCGTTCTCTCTAGGCATTTTATGACAGAATGATTGCACTGGGGTATAAACAATAAAATTCCTAATACTTTTACGCAGACTTACAGTCGAACTAAAGATATATATGTTTGTATAATAGTTATATAATTAAATAATTACATAATGCCATTCTGTCATAAAATTAAATGCTTGCTATTGCTTTGTAGACCTCGATCAATACCCCCGGAGTATGTGTAATATTGTGTAATGTAAATATCAAATTGTAAAAAAAAAAACTTTAATATTTCATTTGTAAAGCAACTAAAAATACAAAGTTTATAGGATGCGACTCGTAACAGATTTTGATCTACAGTAACTTAACTCAAAAAACATCATTATATTTGCTAGATGACAATAATCATGTTGTTTTCACTAATTATAAGTTCCATTACTGCACATTAGATGTAAGATCATAAGCTTTATGGGAATCCAATAGGGCGCACATTTAGTCACCAAAGATTACATTATGGTGGTATGTCCATCGCTCGCCCGATCCAAGGTGACACGAGACGAATGCGAAATAAAACCACCGTTTTAGTAAATGTACGAGTTTAATGAGGTCCAATCGTCTTCGATACATATTATAGTGTATAGAATGAAACGTGCGGGACGTCGCGCTCCGTCCGGCCGCGGACATGAACATACCAACATAACTAGCGCGGAGCGAATGCACAGTGAACGGCAAGAACCTAACTTTGCGACTGGTGACAACCACTTACAATTTAAAGCGCGCCTCGCGCCGTCGGCCGGCCGGGACCGGACCGGACCGGACCGGCGCCGGCGGAGTGCGGGCCGTGCCGGGCCGGGGCCGGGCGGGAGCCGGCGGCACGAGGCGCCGCTGCAGACGTACACGCGCGCGGACGTGGTGGCGCCGCTCACACGTGCGCGAGCCAGTGCGCCACTCGCACGAGGCTCTCGCGGCGCGCGCGTGCAGTGCGGCGCGCGGCCAGACCGAGCGACGCGCGCGCCAGCGACCACCCTCCCCGCACCCCTCTCCGGCCGCGCGCACCCCCTGGCCGTCCCCCTCCCCCCGCCCCGCCCGCGCCCGCCGCCACACTCGCCTCGCCCCGCACACTCTCCGCCCGCTTGATATGCGCCTCCTCTACAAACAAAAACACATGGCATAAGGACCACCCCTTGACTTGACAGACCACAAAGATATCCAATGACTTCCCCACGCTAGGCCCGAAAGATAATCATTGAAAACCAAGTGTGATAGAAAACTATAATTAATAAATCTCTCAAAAAATATAAGGTTACTTACGTGCAGCCTACATGAAATAATCTGGCGTCCGTCGCGTGACGTGCGGCTCGCCGCGTCGCGGAGCCGGGTCGAACTGAAGGCTGGAAACACAACAAATGCATTAGCATAACATTCTAGGACAAACTAACATAACGACAGAGTAATGACATAAGGTCATATTTTCCAATATCCATGGTTATTATCGACTATGTCGATTTTATATTTGATGTTGAATATCAAATTTTTGTCATCACTTTGCGCTGATAATCATTCCAAAACCTAAGTATCTGGCAAAAGTTCCTTCAGAAGTTCATTGTACCGAAAATCCACAAATCTTTAACAATTTGCAAACTAGAGTATTCAATACCACTACAATTTAACGCGTCTACTATCCCAGAATAGGAAAAACACCTATAAAAACAATTACTGTTGTAGCAAGCAAGTAAAACTTTCTATTTTCTGTATCCCCTCGTTACCGGACAAGGTCAAGTTCGTACTTGTGACAATCACAGCACCTTGAAGCAGGGAAGCCCTACAAGTCGAGCTAGACATACTTACTCCCACTTATTTACATTGTCAAGTATTATATTATTGTTCTAGAAGTGTTTGCTGACATGCTTTTTATTAATGATGTTGTTTACCAACACCTTATCATTAATTGCTTAGCCTTTTCCCAGCTATGTTACAATCGGGTTCAAATCTAACTAGATGTGTACTTGAATGCCAAGATTTACATGGTGACTGAATATTTCAACTCAAAACACAACTTAAAATCAGTCGCCATTTGCTTTCAGAGGGATAGAATTATTATAAATCTATTGCTTGACCAATTGAATAACAATTGATAGCTATTCCTTGAGCAATAGAGTAGAATAACATTCCATTTCGAATTGATATGATTCTGTTCGCGGCTTTTTTAGACCTTAAACCAAGTAAAATTCTTCTTGTACTGTTCAATTCTTCTAAAATTCTACTTCCGTGCTTTAAATTGAGTCTATAAACTACGAAAGTAGGAAGAACTGAATTTTAACGTCAATTCACATGACAGAATTCAGAAAACAGATTAAATTATTTCCCAAAGTAATCTAATCTCTTTTACACAATGTTGAATAGGTGAGTTCGTTGAACTTTCCACGAATTTCACATACTTAGAAAGGTGTAAACCTATTATAAAACAAAAATAATACTTACAATGAGTACTTAAGCGCATCATCCAATTCCATAATGGCGGCTTGGTTACCGCATCTGAAACAATTGTGTTTACATTAAAGCTGGTTGCGTAAGAGCATATTATTGTTCGCGACAGGAAACTTTATCTAATCGAATTATATAAATCGCTGTGTTGAGGAGATTAGGAGACTCCACAAGGCGACTTTCTTTTGTTTTGTTTTTCAAAAGTTTTTTTAGCTAGAGCATGCCCAGAAGGTAAGCATTTGAATTTTTACAAACGGTTTAGAAGGATTTATTAATAGGTAATTCAATCTTTTCGATGTTGCTGAATCATGTCGGCCCGAACATGTAGGTGATCAACGTTGGGCCAAACCATGGTTGTGTACATGATTTGAAATAAGTTGAAACATAGTCGGACACGTATAAAACATTTAATTATTATCAAATAAATATTGCGCTAAACGCGGAAGTGTTCTATTAATATCATTTTTACAACAAACACCTAATTTGCTGATAAAAATTTGGAAGCGCAATAAATGGCACGGTTTTTGTGGGAATCGAATTAGGCACGTTATCTCATCTTTACTAATATTATAAACAGGTAAAATGTATTTCTTATATTTTAAGGGGTTGTTTTTCTGGAGCAATGATCCAATCTAATTCTTGGGTATGAGCGGAGCTTTCAGAATGTTTCTCTTGTAAGTCGGAAGAAGTAATATCGGTTGCAGGCGATGAGATACGACATAGTGGGTCGGGGCCCAAATTTATGTTTTAAAACTAGTATCTGATATTAAAATTTTAATTTTCATGAAAGGGAATCGTCTATCTTGGTATGGACATGTGGTGAGGAGGGATGACAGTCATGTGACTAAGAGAGTGATGAGTATGAATGTTGATGGATGGAGAGGAAGAGGAAGGCCAAAGAAGAGATGGATGGATTGTCTAAAGAATTATATGAAAGAAAAAGGAGTAGATGATACTATGACGTGTGATAGGGGAGAATGGAAGAAAAAAACGTGTTGCGCCGACCCCAAGTAAAATGGGATAAGGGCAGGAAGATGATGATGATGATGATATTAAAATTTTACTTAGTTACGTAATCATAATTTTTCGACAGGTAGAACCAAATTAAACACTAATGTAAAGCATTTGTACCAGTTTTATGTGTGAGAGGACTAAATAAATAAATGTAAGCCTAATACAGTTATACAGTTGTGTTGAGAACATTTAGCACTTAGGATCATAATCTGTATTGGAGGCCTTATGTTAATGAGACAATTTTGTTCATTGTTAAGCTTCGGCCGACCTCAATGTGCGAATCGTGTTGGTGTACCGTTCCATGGAGCCAATATTTGTAATAATTTTTGGGTAATATCAGAAGAGCGATGCGTATGTGATGGATGTAAACAAAGAGAAATATAAAAGAAACATTGGATTAATTGTGTAGAGAATAAAACGTGCGGTTGTCTACAGGTAGATAAAAACAAAACACGCTCGCCACGACGATGTCAAGTCAATCGAATGGGGATGGCAACTGGGGAACTAATGGCGCTAGTATAGCTTGTTCCAAGCATCGTCATTAGTTCAAATCTTATAGGTACTTCAAAATAGTACTACCTCACTGGTCGGATTATTTAGGTCTTAGCTATAGTGGCGCCATAGCTACAACTAGGTTTGGCTTGCCTTCCCCATTGCATTAACATATCGGTATCAAGGACGATTTTCATTTTTGTTTAGTAGAAATTGTAAATCGTACCAATCGGACGAGCGAGTCGCGTCTTCATGGGAAAGCTCCCTAAGTTATAGGATCCCGTTTTACCATTTCAGTACGGAACCCTAAAAAGAAGTAAATGATGAAGCATCATCTGCCTAGCTTTTTCCCAACTATAATGGGGTCGGCTTCCAGTCAAACCGGATGCAGCTGAATATCAGTATTTTACATGGAGCGACTGCCTATTGGATCTCCACAACCCAGTTATACGATACCCTTGTTTGTCAGACTTTAGAGCTGACTAATAGTAACGAATGTCAAAGATCTACAAATGACAGCCGAGACCAACGGCTTTACGTGCTTTGCGAGGCACGGAGGAAACTCGCTATGACAGATGGTCACCTATCCACAGACCAACCTCGGCAAGCGCAGCTTAACCCGGAAGATCGGCCTGTGCGTGCGGCTGTAATTATTTAGCCACGAGCACCTCAAGTGAATGATGCAGGGACGTCGAAAAATGACGCAGAAAAATGAAGTCCGTCCAAGATATTTTTTTTTGCACATAGTCGAGCGCTTTCTTCTCCATGACGACAGACAGAAACTAGAGAACGCCATACAATAGTATATTTGATCAAGTGGCCTTTCATAGAGCCGTAGCTCTTGACAATGAAAGTGTTTGATTTCTACACTGTACTTAACATGAATAATTAATAAACTAATCGTAGTTAAATGCATTCACACTCATTATACAACGAATAATTAGTTTCCGAATCAGTGTTGTCTGAACATACAATTGTTAAGGAAAATTTAAGATTATAATGACATAGCATTGACTGGTTTTTCCTTAGTACAAACCAGTTAGTTTATCTCAAATAATGAAAAACCAAATCGTATTGTTTATCATTGCGCGTCTCACACTGATTTCTTTATTATCTGACATTAGTCACTGAAACCCTCACCAACACGCATTAGGCATGTTCTATGACCAAAAAATAGGAGGACATGTGATTTCTACCAATGACAGAGAGGTTGAGGTGTTCCAGCAATGGGAATATTATAGCCTGATTATGCGTTACTAATGTCTGAAAGCCACACATCGCTACATACTTCAAAATCCATGAAATTAAATAAAAAATACTAGGTGTTTCGTTACTAGTTTCGAGAAAAGTATCATTAATCATTATCATAAAGATGACACACGAAAACCTGCGTGTATCATCCCACTGATTCAAAAATTCACGATAAAGCTTTTATCGTTCGTTGTGATTCAATGACAGTGATATAGTAGTTTATGTAACTGGTACATAATGAGGGGTATTATACACGAGTGTGAGTTTATAAAACGAGCGAAGCGAGTTTTATAATAGTATCACACGAGTGGTATAATACCTAGTTATGTACAGTTGCATACACTACTTTATCTACTCTCATTGAACACGAACATATCAAATAAAAGATAAAAATTAATAAACACTAATAATCATCCACCATGTCATCCACCGAAACACAAACGTCAAAATCCCAACATTCCCTTAGAAAGCGGGCGCAGCCACAGATAAAAAAGTAAAAAATGTATCTATGATCAGTAATCTGTATCATAATGAAAAAAAATTAAATTATAACATTGTTTTGTTAGACAAACAGTGTTATAATTTAATTTTTTAATTTCATTACGATACTCTATGGTATAATGTATGTCATTATAAACTCGTTTTGAGTTTTGTATTTCGAAGTTTATGATATGAGAGTAGATAAATGTGATTTATAGAATGTCTTTCAGACTTCTAGATGCAATATCTTACACTTCAAGTCTTTTATAGCTTTTGTGGTAGTGATTTGTGGAACAAGATTGGTCAAATGCTGAAAGCCAGAATCAACAGTGGCAACCACCAGAAAAGCACCGAAACATAGAAGCTCAACGTGTCCCGTATAATGAATTTACCTGTCTTGCATCCTGCAACGAAATTAATCAGAAAAGAATATTGGAGTAGGAAAAAAATTGTTTCCACTTCCCTCCATGCAAGCAGGAGACAAAACAAAACAAGGCCAAGGTCTGTCTGTGGAAAATCTATTGTGTCAAAATCGTGTTGTGTATTACCAAGATGAGATGCCAGATGTTTCACATCATATGCTGTGAGCACGGGAAAGCTCGCTAGATTTTTATTCTATCTTGGTGGTATGGTAGTGATTTACTCGTATTGAAGAGTATCCTTGAGAGCTTACTGCCATCAAGGCTCGATGGCAAAATACAGCTTGATTTAATAATTTTGCTGTATTTTCAAACTGGAAAGACTCATTTTTAGTGTTGTACCACATGGGAGAAGACTGACGAGCATTGTCGATATAATACATCCCTTAAAGTATGGCTCTTTTTCAATTTATTCGGATGCAGCTCAATAATAGTTTACTTCATGTAGGAACTGGCCCAAAACTTATAATTATTGGGATACACGATACCTCCTTAGCAAGACGAGTTTTAGATTGTTTTTGCAAACAAGCCTGCTAGAATAATGTCCTGGAGACGTTAGAGTATAAAAATAAAACTTACCTATAGCAGTAATTGGGTGCTGAGAATATAGTGACGACGTTTCTATCGTGGCACCAGTTGTAGCCCTCCATGACGAGCTGGTGAGCCCTGGAGACCAGGGTCAGCCCGTTGCTGTGGTTGAACGTCTCAGAGATGTCCTGGCCGAACGTGTAGCCGGCGCCACGCGGCGATATTCCCCATCCACCTCTGTAGACGAAACAAATTCATTGGTCATACTTTTAATGTGGCGCCATCTGTTAATGTTGTTATTTTTCTCGGGAACAGTACTTTTCTCAGGATGAAAGGTACCCTACGTATAACTGAAAACTTATACTATGCAAATTTTAAGGATGATTGCATCTGTGGTTTGGAACTGAAAAGGTAACTCACAAACGAAATTACTTTCGCTTATAAACATTAGTTGGGCAGGAAATATAAATGAGCAATTTTGTAAGGGTAGATGAATATTTGATACTCTTTGACACGAAAACCACTGAACGAGCTTGGATATGAATGTTTTCACAAATTATTTTATAACCTGGATTAACATTTTTTTCTAGTCTGCTCCGTCCTACTCTTGAGCAAATACCTCCGTGGTGTACCCTAATATTCCACAACTATCACACAACGCCATCTAGTCCCAAGTTAAGCAGAGCTTGTGTTATGGGTACCTACCAGACAACTGATAAACATACTTATATAAACATGTAGGATACTTTTTATCCCTTGGAACTATAACTGTACTATACGCGGACGAAGTCGCAGGCAGAGGCTTGCAATTAATAAAATTCAACAAATTGCTGTAAGCAGATATGCGTAACCGCAAGTCAAACACAATTTTGTGGTTTTACTCAATAATAGAACCACAAAATTGGTTTAAAATCTTTATTTTAAGGCTAAGTCAATACTTAGCCTTAAAATAACTGAAGATCTTTGAATTTAAAAGTCAACGTGAAGTGCAGATGACGTAAAAGCAAATTAAATAAGTTTTATACAAATTAACGCCTCCATGACAACTTATACAGCTTTGTAATGAACTAAACAAGATTTTCTTGTAAATCGGCTTAAATACTTAAGACTTGAGGTTCTAAGCGGCTAAATAAGGCTTATTTTTAAGTACATGATAAAACAAATAATATATTGTTACAGTTAGCAACAGGTAAAACTATTGAACAGTAACTATTCATGTCATTTATAACATAGGTCGTTACTAATAAATATTATTTGTTTGAGACGTTAAAATTAAGCTTTTTATCTCTGAAGAGTCCGGAAATACTCTTAAAAGCTCCGTAGTTCAAATTTCATACTGGCAAGTATTTATTTTCATCTAATTTGTCAAGTGTTTCTTTTTTGGTAAAAAATTCATCAAATTAATTCTCCCGGACTTTAGTGAATCGGAAAGAACTTTCATACTCTTTCTGACTAAAAATCCACCCTGTACCTTCGATTGCTCTTTGCGTCCCAGGGGAACGGTGTTTTAAAGACAATCCTGGGACCCTGACAATTCATCAAGGCTAGTACCTGAATGATTATGATAATACACGAATTAACAACTCTACATAATTATAATAGTCAACTTTGAACTAAAACCACATAATACTACGGCTTAAACCCGGAAAATAAGTTATTAACAAAATGTACAATCGACAAAATTTAATCATGACCCACCATAAGCTTGTTTTCCTACAGACATTCAAATACAATTATGTCCACATTCGCGTAAACATACATATTCATGGTAAGAACGACTTTGATCTTTGTCAATGGGGATGGCAACTGGGGAACTAATGGCGCTAGTATAGCTTTTTCCAAGCATCGTCATTGGTTCAAATCAGTTAAAATCTTAAAGGTACTTCAAATTAGTACTACGTCATTGGTCGTATTAGGACTACTCTATGGTGGCGCCATCTACAATATCTTTGCGTTGCCAACCCCATTTGACGGATTCAAACGCTTTATTGTCAAAAGTGGTCATGATTCAACTTTGTCGATTGTACAACTCAATTGAAGTTCAGCGATCAACAAGATAAACCACCGTCATCACATTCATCACCCCACTTGTAAAACAACAACGATAACAACGTGTTTCCCTTTATTAACCCTCCACCCGTCGCGCCTTTTTTATTACGTGATCCGTCGCGTGGGGTCTTCAGAGACCCCAAAAATAAATATCAACCAATTAGTATTGTAACATTAATTATTGACATTATTTTGGCGTTTCGCATTTGGATAAGACTTCATTGAACCAAAAAACAAAAGATATCGCAAATCAGACATTTGTTTCTATTAAAAAAACATCAAAGTATTAGAAATAACATTTTTTTCTTACATTTTTACTGAGTCATCTTAAAATTAACTTAAAAATAAAAAACAGGGGACAACTTCTTCCTCTTATATATTATTTGTGATCAATGAACTAAAGATGATAATCAACCATATATCAGCTAAAAATCATGAAAAAATATATATACTTTTCATGTCTAAGTAACCCTAACCATTTCTTTGGACACTATCAGTGCACATAGCTCTGGTATGAATTTCATGGGATGTTATGGACGATACTAATGGAGTAATTTATTCACAATGATCATTTTCTTTGTATTCCAGTTTTGACTCCATGTCTTTTTCACTAACTTCATCCGGATAATCAACATTTTCTTCATCACACTGTTCAACACCAACAACCTCCACATCTTCTTCCAACCAACTTAAAATACGATAAATTTGTATATTATCCATTTTTACTCATATAACAAATATCCTGGAACCAAAATATATCAAAATAAAAATTATCACAAAAAAAAACTATTAAGTCACTAGTAAAAATTTACTTACGCCAGTCGTCGCGTGGGGTCCCTGAGAGCCTTGTGTAGAAATACACGTCCATACCTCGAAGGGCGCACGCGCATGCTTAATTTTTATGGTGGGAGCGTGAAGTGTAATCCTTTTTAGGAGGGTACCTAAAGTAAGAGATCCGAAAACGTATTCTAAGTCCATTTATTTTCCAATTTTCTAAACCCTGGGCTTTGAAAGACCCCACGCGACGGGTCGAGGGTTAACTGACACGATATCTACTACTAGTCAATATATTAATTATATCTTTGCGGAACTAGTCTTAATCGTACAGTCAAACTTGCATTGAGAAATTACTGACCCGGACTTTGACAAACGATTAGTTAAATAAATTATTTGTTTAGTTGTAGACTAATTAAAATCATGTAATATAATTTATGACTTTACTAAAACAATGAATAATTCTCAAGATCCCGGAAATACAGGTTGTAAGCGACCTGTATTTTTTCTTTTATTACGTAAACCAAAATTGATTAAGATCGACACTTTTAAAATTGCCAATACGGCAGAAGCGAGTAATGTTTACTTGCTTCTGACGTGCGTGACACGCTCTGACTCTCGAATTTTGATGCATAACGCATCTTTGTAAATAAACATTGGTTAAACAAAAGAAATAATAAATATCCATATTTTTTCAAAACTCTTCCTGAACTATCTTTTACTAAATTAATTGATGCTGTTAAAACTTATTGCATTTTCATCGGTATAGAAATCGAATCCGTGTTTTTCAGCCGGCTTTTAACTACTTCTTCCGCGGCATTCCAGCTCCAAAAATTTTTTTAAGCTGCAATCGTATCAATTCTGCCTGAATCGGTAGGATTTTTGCCCCGAATAGACTTGTGGCCGATTTTCTTAGACTTGTGGCCTTTTTGTATTTAAGCAGCGATATAGTCGATACTGTAAAATCAATAAAACAGCCTATAAAGTCACCCAGGTTAGTGAGATAACACGTCATGTCATCAGCGCGGCTATAATTAGTCAGCGGATGATACGACGAACGTCCTTGACTCCAAAGGTGTTCATTGTAGTATAAATACTTTATTTTCGTTATCGGATGCAATTGTGGCACGCATCTCCTGGGTGTCTGACTGTCTGCCCAGTAATGAATGATCTCACGTTTTAAGTGCCTAAAGTTACGTAAAACGGAATGAACTTTGTGAACTTTGTTTTGTGGGAGATGGACAGCTGTTTCATTCAAAAATATTCTGTATAAATTGTTTATAATTATGTTAAAATGTTTAAAATTGAATTTGAAGATACGGTTTGATTTTGAAGGTTCCGTACCCAAAAGACAATCCGTCTCATGAACCGTGATAGACAGTTGATAGAGCCAACAGTAATGTAACTAGAAAAAGTAAGCGCGACTATGCCCTGAGGGCCTAGACAACTGGCAGAGAATTTAGAAAGATACTCTGTAGTATTCAATAGATTTTCAACTTTAACCGCTTGAAGATAAAATTAGAAAACTGAGATTTCGACAAGAACGAACTAAAACGCTGTTTCTTTAATTTTCAACTTTTTTGGTAGAGCATAAAGTGTACTATGTCGAGGTAAGGACACGTAAGTACTAATTGTTATAAGGTTTCATGACGATTTCCCGTTACGCATCCTTGTTTTATACAATTAGTGGTGTACAAAAATATTTACAGAATTACGTCAAGCAATTGTTAAGGTTTACTTATACTTAGTTTTGATGACTAACGCGAAATTCGTTTAAACTTTAAAATTATAATAAGTAAGTTTTTACATGCGTACGGTAATGTGTATAAAAACCAATTTATCTAACTTATTCTTATTGATCAAATAATGCAGCCTCAATTTGCAGACAATGCCGCATATTTATCAACATGCAAACTCCATTATTCGATTTAGATAAGATATTTTTCTGCTTTTTACAACCGTCATAATCTCCTGTCATCTATATGTCCTTGCAATTTCGGTCAACCCAACCAGACGCCATGTCTCACCTTGCTGGTGTCCCAAATGACCTTACATCTGAACTTTGGAGGACTTAAGAAACATTACTGAAGCCGCAATTAACATAAGTATTTACAAAAAAGCCATTATCTATACTTATATTAAAAGAGGTATGTTTGTAGTATTCAGGGTAATCTCCTGATGAAATGGTTCGATTGTATGTGTTTCTTTTTTTTTAAGATATTTATAAATTGTGTTTATCATGCATTTTAGGCTGAAGTATAACAACTTTTGTCTAGCAAGTCGAAAAAAGTAATACAGCGGACGGGGGATGAGATGTGACGCGGAGGACCGGACGCGAAAACTTCAAGCTATAGAAGTCTCGAGTAGAAAAAAAAAGTACTCACCTATCATCGGGGTCACTCCAAAGCAGATCACACATGGGACCTTCATGAGGCACCTCCTGCAGGCGGTCGAGGGCTCGGATGTGGTCCAAGGTATCAATGGAAGGACTGAGTCCTCCGTGCAGGCAGAAGATCTGGCCATCCACCAGCGCAGTCAGGGGGAGGAAGTCGAATAGATCGGTGAAGTGCTTCCATACGGATGCGTTGCCGTATTTGCGGAGACATTCGTCGTAGAATCCGTATACCTGAGTGATCTGCCTCGACTCGTGGTTACCACGGAGGATTGTTATTCTCTCGCGGTATCGTACCTGGAAATTATTGGAGATTTTAGCTGAGTAAAAGGGTTTTTGAACACAGCAAATTAATTAAAGTCGCCTTGAATTTTAGGAAGACTGAAATGCAAATATGTTTGACAGAGATGGCGCTCCACAAAACCTTTTCCTAAGACCCGGTTGCCGTGTTAAGGGGCGTTTACTACACTAGAATTAACGCCAAACAAATGTTCTGTGGCATTTCTCGGTATTAACACGCGAGTTCATTTCTAAGTCATTTACTTTGAAGTTGTACATTGTACAGTTTCGTTTTGAAAGTAAAACGGTTTCATATGCTCACAGCCTCGGTCAAAATAGTTTTGTCCTTGTGGACACGAAAGGCGACTTTTATAAACTCATTTCTGAACTCTTGTTTCAGAATTTCCGAATGGTAATTTATTACTTAAAACTTTACATGTCGTCAAGGTAATTTCATTCGTGGTTGAAAGAAAACGCATACGAGTATTTAACGGAATATGGCATCAATTCTGAAGCGTTTCGTGTGACATTAGCTGCATCGTTCGGCGGTTAGTAACTAAAGGTCAATTACGATACTTATTAAACATTCTAAAGATGACCTGCTTACTTGAGTAGAAAAATATACTTTGGAACTGAAGTTAGAAATACATCTTCTATTGTATAAATAAAAATAAAATGCCGAAATGTATGTAAGAACGCGCATAAATGGCAAACGGCTATATCAATTTGGACAATTCTTTTCCCATTGTCAGGACATAAGGTTTTAAAGAAAGAAATTATTTGAAAAATCATGAGGGAAAAGTTGAAAATTCTACGTTTACCGTGCGAATTCGAGAGACGGACCGTTAGTAATCAATAAAATTGTTGCAAACAAATTATTTAACTAAACATATACCTATTTATTTACAGATTTAAAAGAATAATCAATTAAACAAGTAAATAAAACGCTACCCACAACTCAATTATAGCTATTGTGTTCTACGTAACTGACACGACCCAACATAATTATTAATTGGAAAGTGGGTAGCTGATCGTCTGTATTCCAACTTGCTACACATCCCACTATTTAAACATACATTCACGAAGGCCTTCTTTCCAGAAAGCAAGTTATAAATAACCACTATTTCAGGAAAACATACTATGTAGCATTATCAATAATAAAGAAAAACGTTGCTTTTATTTCAGGAACTTCCGCTGTGGATATCTTAACACAAATAAGAACAAGAATTTCTATATTTTGTTTCATTGTCTCTTACTTTCAACTCTCATTTTTACGCGGAATTTCGAGTCTTATTGCACTAAAATAATGTAGTTCATTTGATGAAAGTCTCTTGTGATAAGACTATGTAAACAGTGACCAAACTTTATCAAAGATACCGGCTGATAAACCACTCCCCTTCCTCGTGACTGACAAACAAAGAAATTGTTTATGATTTTGCCTTACTGAATTTTGGAAAAAGAACATTCAATTACTCGTTTATAGGTTACACAGCCCGAATTCGAAATCGAGTGAATCGTGTTCGAGAACCTACTTGTTTTTTTTCTCTAAATCGATTTAGAACAGATTCTTCCAAATGTCTGATCCAATTACAGTCGTGTTGATACAGGCATGTTTACAGTTGTTTTTTTACTGCGTTTATCAAAGCAAATTACACGTTGAAGCGAGTCACGTAGTTCTGAGCAAATAGTTATATGCTAATTTCATTCTTAGTGAAAATTCACGACCGAAAATGCACGAAGTGATTTAGTGAGGGTGACTTTCAGTAAGCCAGTTTTCTGAATACATAGCAGTAATAGAAAAATATCTGAGGTCGAGTGAGAGCGTTGGCATCAAACGGGTGTATCATACGTCTCGTAAATACTGTTATTTCCAGTTAAGTAAAGTACGTTGACTGATTGCAGCCAGTTTTTTATTGTCTCTGCCAGTAACAAAATCAGATGTTCCGAACCCCGCGTTGAGAAGTATAAAAGTTATTTATAGAATAAGGTTTCCGGTCTATGGAAATATGGAGAACTGCGAGCGAATTGGCTGTTTAAGCCAAGCAAAATAAAAGTGTTTGGATGCACACATGAATGGCGCCGATGATTTTTTTCATGACTTTCAGCTGTGTGAGCCTAATAAATTCAAATCTCTTTTGGGCTTTTCTGATTGGTCTACTAAAAAATCCAACAGCCAATGATGTTAGCGATATGGGAATTTTATCTAGTTTATAAACACCGGAGGTGTGTCAGTCAGAACTAATCCTGTAATAATTCCATGTCGTCAGTCATTATACATTAAACCAAGTCATAATCATAACCCTGGTTTCGTCACCGACCAGTCATATGCACTTACGTCTAACTGCCGTCACACTTTCGCTGAATAACCGCTTACGTCAGAAATCGATTGTTTTGTGCACATTGTTGGTCCTACCAAGAGCTATTATGTGTAGGGGAAAACAGAAAGACGATATGGTTAGCAAGGAGGATGAATTCAAGATGGCGGGCTAATTGAGATGTCGAACTCGATGGACCAGAGCAAATGGAGGTGATGTTTCTTTTTTTAGGGCAACAACATCATCAAATGACTACTCTCCCGCTTTGGGTAAAGCAAAAGGAGCTGTCAGACTCGAACTGACCAAAACCCAGGGCGGGTTTTAGTGAGTACAAGTCTGAGTTCCTTCAATTTCACTTTGCATTTCAGATTTGGTGTTGCTTACCTTAAGAGCGACGAGCAATGTGACGGTCTCGACGCTGTAGTATCCGCGGTCGACGTAGTCGCCCATGAATAGATAGTTGGTGTCAGGGGAACGTCCTCCGATACGGAACAGCTCCATCAGATCATGGAACTGTCCGTGGACGTCCCCGCAAACGGTCACGGGGCATTTCACCTCCTGGACATTAGACTCCTTAGTGAGGATCTCCTTTGCCTGTAAAAAAAGAAAGAACGTTAGATTCGAAATTCTATTTTCAAATGGGGCCGAACATTTTTGCATAGTTTAACATTTTAGAAACTTTCTTTAAATAATACAGCCGATTGGACGTTACAAAGGTAACACCTGAAACGAGACAATTTTAGGAATTTGTAAACGCTAGAGGACAATAGTTAATACCACAATACGAAGACCATCATAGAGACAATACACAAGACCAAAGACACCAAACAAACTTGACATATCCTTGCAGAAAAAAAGACGTATTTCAAGAATCAATAATAAAAACTACAAATGCAAATATATTTACGTAAGTGTCGTGTACTTGACCTAATCTTGAAGAGCCAATCATCTTATTTGAAGGTCGTAAAATGTCAGCTTTGAATCAATACCCCATACAGAGATGCGATAAACAATCCTGGGGGGAAAATTGCTAAAAATTACGCTGCGAATTGATCGAGTTAAGAATAATTGGATGTAGTGGGTGCTACTGCCTATTTTACTTTAAGTATTTTTTTTTATAAACGAGTGTAGGAGTATTGAGCCTGCTAAGATTCTAAGAATACTTTCTGATCAGAAGGCTTTTGTGTAGTTCAGACTGGCCGAAAAAAAAAGAAAACACAGAACTACGCCCTTCAAACAAAATAATAAAAAAATATAAAATGTCCTATCTACTCTTGACAGGCGTGTTTATTTATAAATGAATAATTCATTACTAAATTATTTTGATAAGTCCATGATTGATTAGAGTTTTCCATTTGTTTCTTCAACACTGCTAGTTTCCTAACATTATTTCGAATTAGAACAATGGCAAGGCTTGCCAACAATAGTCCATTTGTCCGGAATGGGCATTTGGGTCCGTTTTAAACACATTCACTCTATTTGGTTTGGACATTCTGAATAACGGTCACGGTTGAATAAGACTGTTTACTCTATGTCGTATTGTTTGTACTACTATTTCTGAAGGGCATTTAGCTGGCCACTTGTTTTTAAACAACTTGCAATAGACGTAAATACGTGAAGCCTTAGCTTGACCTCTTCATGCACAACGCCATACAAGTCTTTGATACGACTTTGGTATACAGGAGATCCCTATACAAATCCGTATAGGTTCGTACCCAGGAACGCGTCAATAGATACCAAAGTCGTAAAGTATCGTTGACTTGCGTCACGTTATGTACGAGGGGCATCAGTAATCATCTTTCTTCTAGTTCTGCAATATCAAGATTACTTTAATTGCGTAATGACCGCTGTACGGTTTTCCCTGTACCATTTCCATTGCTTGTTTACGCCATTAAAATAGATGGATAGTTAAACGTCGATGGACGTAGCTGTAGCTGTAATTATGGACGCGAGGGCCATGAGAAAGATTATGCCTATCAATGATAAACGCGATGTATACAGAGATAACCTTTCTTATAGATGAGACTATGTTACGTAGATTTTACTTCGTCCACATCTAAAACATTGGGTACGGTTAGCCGATACAAAATCTGGAAGGAAATCGAAAATGCTGAACAGCATTCAGCCTATGCTGACTAAATTATAGGCTGAAACCATGCTGAGTTCAGACGAGAGTGAAGCATTTTGACAGGCTATTCAGCAATCAGCATTCGCCATTTTTCTTTTAGTGCTACTCAGTTAATGTATCGGCTAACCGTACCCATTGATGGCACAGATTTGTTTTGAGGGTACACTTGATGTGGGTTAGACCTTTTTTGACCACTGAGTGATCCATTTATTTTTACATCCCAGTATGTCTCGTAATTACGTAAATTGCCTACCCTTTTTAATTGACTCATAATGACTTTGCTAGCATTTATTTAAAATCTTAGACAAATGTCCCACAATCACGTAGTCCATTTTTTTGTATAAATAAAAACAAAATGGCCCCCGAATATAAAACTTCTAATAAATGGCCGACAAAGAACGAGTAAAATGAAATTACCACGAGTGCTAATGACATTTCATTAAGGTACAAAGGATTGGACTATGTAGAGCGTTAAGCGTGGGTTTTTCTTACATAATTATCCTTGTAAAACATGAAAGGACTATATAACATGACATATATGCTCCTTTTCTTTAACATGTTAAATGTCAGTACGAAAACGCTTGGAAGATAATAAAACTTGCTACTAACTGAAGAATGCAAATATCCCTGAATACAAATACGGTGCTTTTCAGAACCCGGAAAAGTGAAGCGAACCCAGTTCATAACTTAAAGTTATAGCCTGTTATTTAGGTTGACGCCGGGTCACGTGTAATCAATATAAGGGCGGAAGCTCCCGCTGCAGAAAATAACGATACTATTATTGGCCATTCAGCTAGCTACGACACTGGCAACATTGGCGATTAGTGGTCACTGAAATATGCAAGTAGGGAACTAAGTGCTATGTTAGTTAAGTAACAAGTTATGTAAGTAAACTAGTTACCTATTAGCTAAAACGTCTAAGTTGGATGTTCACGATTATTTACTAGAAAAATCATAGAATGTGAATGTTGTCTACGAATTTTACGGTCTAATAAAAACGTTGAATTGCGATGTAAAAACTGATTTGATATTAGAATGACAAATAGTTTGAGCTAATTAATTATTCATGTGGCGTGTCCCGCATCCTTATATGATCGAAAATATTTGGTCTGAAATAATACGACGCCATAATAAACAAGCCTCATTTATCACGTTTCTCCACAAAAGGCAGGTAGGGCTTTTCAATCTGATTGAAATTAATCTCAATTGTTAACATACACAACATGGGCAGAAGCTCTATTCATGCGTATTTCTATTCACGAACACAAATAGAATCTGTTGATTTATTTTTTTACGAGTTAATGTGTTATCTGTATTCCGAAATTAGCATAGACAACGTAGACATCGAATAACGAATCAACATTCAAGAAATGTATGTAATGATGAGTAAAAAGAAACTACTAAGTAATCAATGTATTCCTTACGGGTCTCATGGAAACATATTACTTATAATAATAATAAGGTTATATTGATACGTGATCAAAGGTCAGAATTAGGTATTTCAAGGTTCGTTAGGAACCTGCACAATAAAATACTTTTTTCTTACATTGCATGTCTTTGGTACTAATGCTTTTTCTGCACGCAGCGCCATGCTGTGTGCCCTCTTCGAAAGTTTATGGGGAAAAGGTGAAAGACCCGACGATATATGTAAATCCAGTTTCTTGTTTATTATTATCAATGGCGATAGTGGATAAATATATTCTTTTAGCGTAGAAAATGTTCGCTATAAGTCAAAGATGACAAAATTGCAAACTATGCTCACATAAATCCCCGATACTGATGAATGGAGTACATTTATCTCTTGGTGTTATAAATCTGCTCCGATAAAATTCGAAGCTTGAGGTCGATTGCTTTAATTTGTTTTTGTTGTCATCCAATCAGTATTCAATTTAGTACATTAGATCATTGTGCAAAAAGCAAAGTACCTACATACAGTACGAAAACGCATGCTACACTTGCATGCAAAGATGGTGGTATTTGGATGATAATGGTGCATGGTGTTCGAAAGTTGCCAAATTCTTAGCAACACAACATTATAATTTTTTTTAGACGCGTTTAAAATGACACTACACTTTGAACATCAATAGATATACGACTGTTTTATCTTTAAATTAGTCTAACAACTTACTACTGTATATTAGCATTTACTTGTGTATTTCGTAAGCGTAAAAAGGTCAAATTTGTTGCTGGTCTTTCCTAGACCTTGACGTAATTGATAACAAAAAGTATAACAACACTGGTGCATTCTTTTTAAACGATAGTACTTCTAAGATCAGTAAACTTACTTCGTACGGGTTTACTTACTTACTTAAAGTAATAACTATTTCAAATCCCGCGTCCATCAGTCCGAAAAGAACCGGAGTAACAGACATAGCCTACAGAGTAACTAAAGTGGCAATGGACTGGCAATGTTTGTGGAAGGACCGACGATGGCTACATGGAGACCATGTATCGGTAAGCGTAGTTTGGGATGCCCCCCAGCTAGGTGGACCAACGAACTTAGGAAGGCGGCTGAGAAAGAAGTGTAACCTGAAGGTAGATTAGGCGTAGGACAGTGATGTGGAGCAACCTAGGTGAGGCCTATGTTCACCAATGAACTGTGATAGGCTGAGTTGATCTAGCGTCTGATTCGCGACAGAAATTTAGAAAAATTGGCATGAGTCTCTATGCAATGGATATTTAGATTTGAGAAAGGATCCCAGTATTAGAAAATTGGAACTTGGCACCTTGTCACAAATGATACAGATTCGTCAAATCTCTTTGTCGACTCACAGTTAAGCGTCACCTTAGTACTATTATCGATGATTCATAGACAGAGCACAAAATTAGCGTGCGTGATTTTAAACGAGCAACAAATTAATTTAATTTGCGCTTCTATTCGTCAATTCGCCTGTGGGGATGCTCAAATGCTTAATGTAGCTCAATGCTAAGCAATTGTGCAGTCAGGCACACGTGTGGGTAGAGAAATAATATAAATATGTATAGTATAGAGCACGTGCAGTTCAGCGATAGAATAATAAAAGATAATTAGCATTGTATGCATATTTTTCAATGTGTTATTTATCTATTGGTTAACGAGGTGTTTGTGTGCATTGCGTCGTGATTATAAGCACTATATCCTTTCTAACGTCTAGAGTTATTTTATAGACAATAGAGTAATAGTTTATTCAATTCTTTGCAATAGCTCTTTTCCCGCGCCATCTCGAAGTAGCCATCGAGGTATACGTCTAGCTGTGGTATGCTCTAATACAAAATTTCTAAGCTGTACGCTACGGCGAGCTCTTCGTCGAGATAGAGCGGTGAGATAGTGTCACGACACGTCGCTGCTAGTAGTGTCTTAGTAAACACAAAACTGTTGTTTTGATGCTGTAGCAACGCTGCTCAAAAGGCTGCACCCTTACAGAATAGCACTTTTAGTTAGCGTGCTACCTTTCTGTTCTGAGTGCCCTTGGCGGCGCCATTCGTCACTAGGTGCCAGTGATTATAAATTGTATGTAATTCGAGTATAATGTCTATGATTTAACCTTCAACAACTGATGGACAAATCGTAATTTGCACTTAAATAAAACGCAGAAGTGCATTAAGTACCTTAATAAAGATAACTTTGAGCCACAGACAATTAAATGTAATACCAAATGCTACTAGAAAAGCTAGTTTATGATGTAACAACTGATAGGAGACTCAAATGCCAAAGTAGTTTGAACTGGAATTAACCAGATACAAGGAATTATATTCATTTTATTAATAACTTAAACCAATCAATTTAAAATTGGATTATATCAAGACTTAAGTAGTTATTTTATTCAAATTATTTTCAAGCCGTCATTCAGTAAATATTTCATGAGGAAAACTATAATTGGAAATCCTGACATTTTTCCCACAACCACAATTTAATAGGTACATAGTATCTATATGTATAGACAAAAAAACAGTTTCTATAGAGTTAATTGCTTTGAAGATAAGAACTTAGAGCAAAAATGAAAGATTCAAGAAAATAATTTTAACGGAACGATGAAACCACTCTTTTTGCAACCTTGAAGAGACTATGGCTAGCAGATATTAAAAACAATTAAAAAATAACAAACGCATAACCTAAATTAAGGTTACATGTGATGATATTATCTGCACCAATTAACACTTGCCAGTGTAACATCCTTTCTGATAATTGTCACTATAGTGTCACAATACAACGTAGATGTATCACACAGGATACATACTGCCACTATCCTCATATGACCAGCAAAGAGGATTTAATCAATTATGTATAATCATTGATCAGTATCAAATAAGTATGCTTAGTACTTTGTCTATGTGTGAGTTGAAATGTATGACATGACATACATATAAAACTATATCTAGATTTGAAGTACTTGAAACCTAATTCATCATCATCATCATCATCCGCAGCCCGTCTTCACCCACTGCTGGGTATAGGCCTCTCTCTATATATGAAACCTAATTAGATTTGATATATTTCATACTTAATATAATAATAACAAAATCAATTCCGGAAGCTAAATAGGGCATGCAAATGATAGTTTGATCAAAATAAAATGGAGTCAGGTAATTGTACTGTCCTTGCAATTACTTTTTTGCATATATTAAGTCAATTATGAATTCCCTTTGTGATTCATTCATGATTATCTACCTTACTCATCATTGCTAACATGAAAATGTAGTTTAACACGTTAACTGTCCCCATACATAATTTTTCGATAACCCCAAATGTCCAAATCATTTTTTGTAATATTCTGTCTCAAATCAATACAAAATAACTAGTTTTGGATAAATAATGCATAATTAACAACAAATCACTCGGTTTATCACACTTTTTACCCGTGTACCGTATTCGGTACACGGACTGGTCGAGTTGGAGCAGCGTGTACACTTGGCGTGTACCGTGGACTTGTCACTTGTGAACGTCTAATAATTTCAAACAATAACGCCTTTTTTATTAATATCCTTGTTTATGGTCATTGAGAAAAAGTAAAAAAGGCTCAAATTTTGTCAACTGTCAAATGGCTAAAGTGACAACTCACATTCAAATTAGTTTGCCCGTTTGAGCGCCAATTTTTTGTTGTGTGAATAATATTAGATAAATATGCAGAACTTTGACGACGAAGATATCAGGAGAGTGTTGGAGGAGTCTGATGGTGAAGATACACTGTTCAATGTATATGACCATGAGGAAATTGTCGAAGACGATGATGTGGAAATTGATGAACGTGAAGAAGAGACAGTCGAAGCAATCGCCAGAGACGTACAACATGGTGGAGAAATGGGTGAGTCTGCGCATCCTGAAATTCTTAGTGGACAACATGAAAATGCTGAAATACCAGACAGCCCCATCACCATCAGTAACCCACCAAATGTATCTTCACGAACGTCGAGGTCAAGACGAATACGATCACAAGTGTCTCTTGACTCCGAGTGGAAGGTAGTTGTAAAAGATTTATCGAGAAAACCTTTCACAGGGCACGACGAACCAACTCGTCAAAATCAGCTATTCGATGTAAACACAGATCTTTATACAATTTTCCGAAAAATTGTTGATGATGATGTCCTGAAACTAATGGTACAACAAACAAATTTGTATGCCGCGCGGCTTTTACAAGAACCGGCAAAGCCACACAGTCGCAAAAAACGATGGTCAGATGTCGACGAATCAGAAATGCTGAAATTTCTTGGTGTAATTCTACTAATGGGTATAATACCCTTCCCAACGATAGAATCATACTGGAAAAAGGATGTAATTTATTATCATCCATTACTTCATAATATCAAAATGTCGTACAACAGATTCACACTTTTACTAAAATGTTGGCATTTTTGCGACAATGAAGCGCCTCGACGTGAAAATGATCGACTATATAAAATTAGCCCCTTGCTAGATCTTATTATTGATAATTCTAGATCGATTTATACGCCTGGGGACACCATAGTTGTTGACGAATCAATGGTGCATTTTCGTGGCAGATTAATTTTTCGCCAGTTTATACCCTCGAAGTCTCATAAGTACGGGATCAAAATATATAAGTTATGCACTGTAGATGGCTTTACGTGGGGATACCAAATATATTGCGGACAGAGCGAACAGCTTTTTGGTTTAGATACAACAGGAACTATTGTTGTGAAATTAGCAGAAGGACTGTTAGATGAAGGTCGTTGTATGGTCACGGATAATTACTACACGAGTGTGCCTCTTGCAGAATTTCTTCTCTCTCGTAATACAGATCTCTGTGGCACTCTAAATAAAAAAAGGAGAGGTATACCAAAAGATGTTATCAATGCTGCTTTGCAAGTAGGGGAAATTGCCGTCAAACAAAAAAATGAAAATATCACTGTTCTAAAATGGAAAGACAAGCGAGATGTTTGTGTATTGTCGACTTGTCACGGCAAAGGACTATCTATGACGACAGCACGCACTCCAAAGCTGAAGCCTGATATGATTCTCACCTACAACAAAGCTAAAAAAGGAATAGACATTGCTGATCAACTGTCCAGTTACAACACGCCTGTTAGAAAAACGTTAATCTGGTACAAGAAAGTTGCAACGGATTTGCTGGCCATAGCAGTGATAAACTCTATGATAATTTTCAATGAATTGCACCCTGAAAAAAAGAAAGGTACACTGTCTTGGGGGCAAATGAAGCAATCGTGAAGAAATTATTGCAAATTGAACCTGCTCAGCAGCAAACACATGAAGCGCAACCGCAGACGAGCACTTCACGTTCACCCGTAAGACAAAGGCAATACGAAAGCCTAGTGTCTTCTTCATCAAGTTCCCTGGTAGGATCTAAGAGGATTCCACATTTTTTAGAAAACATAGGCAAAGTAAGGGGCATTTCTGTTCGAAGACGATGTGTTGGGTGTTACAAAAAACTTATCGATCAGGGAATGCTTCCAAAGGATGCGAGAGCTAAAGCTAAAAGAGTGACAACGCACTGTAATAAATGTAAAAAGACGTACTGTCTTCAATGCTTTTCTGAAGTTCCTTTGCATAAATAAAGCCTTTTTACTAATAAACAGTTGCTTATTTTTTCCACTACCTACATTTAGAAACCAAAAAAAAATATATCATGTTTTCCGTTTTTTCTATTCATTGGTGTCCTGTTGACAAGTCCTAATAAATAGAGCAACATAACACACACGTCCATGAAGTTAGAGCGCATAGAAAGAGGCAGGGGCGAGTGTACCATCTACGGTACACGGACGTGATGGACCCACGCGGTGTGTACTGTATTCGGTACATTGGACAGCTAACGTGTTAAATGGATTTCTAGGAAAGAATAACATGTTGCTTGCTAGGTTTACAGTTCATAGATAAGAATTGTCCTCAAAGTAAAAGATAAATCTGAAAAGTCAGATATTAAATGTTGTTTTTCAATTGAAAAACAAACAAAAAGAAACAGTAAGTAATGAATGATTTGTGCTTTGATAACATTGTTGAAAATCACTATTTTGAGTCATCAAAACATAAAAAAGATAGTTTCGATAAATTATATTTATTGTATGTTCACCAAATATAGTAAAACATTGTAAATCTAGTTTGTAATTGATATTTACAAACATTTAATAGCTAATTAATGACCGTATACTCAGACTAATTAAAACTATAGGTATATTTTATTTTGATTCTGAAACATCAAAATAAACAAATACCTGCATTTTTGCAGAATGTTTTTTTTTTTTTAACAAATTTAGTGTGTAGTGGAGATATGTGTACTAAAAAGTTGAACAGTTTAGTAATAATCAATTAATAATATAATATCAATGAATATGTGACTTGATTAGATGTTTTTATCATAGAGAAAGATAAATGCATCCCTTTGTATTATCCATCAAAATCATTGTTTTTGTGACCATATTTTGATCAAGATTGCCTGCTTTACTTGTAATACACCAAACTAATCAATAAATAAACCAATACCTGGTTGCTTTGAGAATGGCAAAGCGAGAGTAAACTTAGTATCGCCGCCGCCAAACGCAAAACATACTTCAAGAAAAAAATCAATGAAAACATCCATGATAAACACATACAAACCAACAACTATGACTTCGGATATAAAACTAGTGTTAATTGATTATCAGCCTTTCCGCGCCGCGTCTAAAAATATCTTCTAACCAATTAGGCTAATATCAAGCTGGAAGATTGATAGCTGGGTGTGGTAAACAGAAATTGAAGTAGTCTGATCACAGAACTCTCTCCATCCCCCGACATCCCGGAACGATTAGCGTTCCAACGGCGGACAGCCTCTACCACAACCTATACCGATGTAGGATCGCGTTCTTGTAACTCGCTATGTAGGTATATGAATCATAGAACTTATAGCTACCGACCCGATGAAATTGTATACAAAACGTATGAAATAGTCCACAAATATACTAAACACATTATCTAATAATGAATTCAAAGGGACATTACCTTGTCGCATAACGTTTTTACTTGATTTTCTGTCAATTGCTTGCATTCGTTTAGTTGTTCTATCCACTGATCCAGTTCTTTTAACGACGCCTTGTCCTCCATACTTTGTGTCTGTGAGATTAACGTACAAGACGTTAACTTTGATTTTGATTGTCTTTATGTTTTAAATGTACACAAAACCATGCGAATTACGTATTTTACACTGTGCCCAGAAAACTGACTACGGCGGACACTTTACAAAATGGCGTTTGCGTGACGTCAATTTTCCGAAAAGGAATCCACCAAGCGGCTTTTGTGAGAACTAGATGATGATGCCACTATTGGATGCGTTCAGGGAAATATTGTTTAAAGGCATTCGTTTTTTTTTTGCCTTTCGCGTTATTTTAATTATTATTACAACAATAGACACATAATTCAGATAAACATACTTTTATGGAACCTGATGGTACAATTTTTGCTTTTGCCATTGTTTGCGGTGCTTCGACTATAAAATCCATTGATGTTGAATATGAAAACTGGTGAAGTGAATTATTCCTGAAATAGCTTACTTAAAAGCAAATAAATGCCAAAAGTTTATCAGTCTCAGTTTCCTTTCAATTTATTATAAAGTCAAGATATAATAAAATATTTCAACTTCACAATAATTTTCTTTTGAATTTTGTTGAAAACTTGACAAACATGATAACATGACAATTTGTCACTTTTATTTTTCGAATATTTTCAGCCACTTTTCAGCTAGTGTTGTCCGATATTTTGTCACTTTCAGTAGAAATGTTAAACACAAACAACTTTTGTAAATCGAAAAACAAGAACAAGTCAGGTTTCGCTTCTAATGGTGAACGCACATCTAGCCGCACCGCAGTCCCCGCATTACGAATTCTTTGTATGAAGTTCTATGAAACCTCGCACTCTTACCCGCATCGCAGTAGCCGCAGAATCGGTAAGAAAACAGACTGCGGAGACTGCGATGCGCCTAGGTGTGCGTTCACCATAAACCCCCATTCCCACGACACACGAGTGCTTATTTTTCGGGCGTTGAAAAAGCGTTGAGTTTGAACAAAAACGTACGTAATATTATTGCCAGTGTGTTGCCAGTACTCAAAGTCAAAGTGTCCATTCACACGAGCGCGTTTTTAAAACCTTTTCTTGGGCGTTTTAAAAAGCGCTGAAATAGAACAAAATTAAATGCATTTCCATATACCTGTTTGTTGTATATGAATATTGGATACGCCTCTTTGGTTAAATCTTCTTTCTAATCATTTATGAGGTTTACTTGTTTTCTAGCTATATTATCTTTTTTATTATTTAATGTTCACTCACACGTCGCTTTTTAAAAGCGCTTTAAAAGCGCTGACGTGTGAACAGATAAATGGGATTATTATTAAAAAAAATCGCTCCATCAGCTCTCATATGGAGAAGGTGCATGTAAGTTAGATTTCGGAGATTTTATCAAATTACACCTTTTCTATGTGAGAGCTGATGGAGCGAATGTTTTGTTCATTTTTATATTTATACTTGTTATTGCCGCAATTCATATTTTGATAAAGTTACAACATGTCACTGGCCTGCAAATTGCAAAAAACGTAATACAGAAATCCGTTTGATGCATTGCGTCCGATACATATGATGCCGACCTGTGGACGCTTACCTTTAGGTCCACGCTTGTGTACTAGGTTGTTCCGTTTTACGTTTACATAATGTGACAGATTTTGAGTATTCATTTTACGAGTTTCTAAAATAAACATTATTTCTACGTTCTGTCATTATGTCTGGTCTTCCGTCGACAAAACCCCCTTCTACTCTACGGTGGCGCCATACTACGCCTACTGATCCCTACCACAAACTATCTATACTGATCCGATCCCCACATCTACCATAGAGAAAAGTTGCGTGCTAAATGACTCGTATCTATAAAGAAAATTCTGTAAAAAAAAACAGCCATCTTTCTTTTTGCCAAGTGCCAAAGCCAAAGCCGAATTCCGGTCTTTTTACTTTTAAGTCGGAGGCTAGTGTGTTGGTGCTTAGCCGCTCAGCAAGTTTTCGTGAAGATGACTGAAACTCTGAAGCTTAGAGGAACCCTCTGTGGCCACAATGGCTGGGTTACGCAAATCGCAACCAACCCGAAATACCCTGACATGATTTTGTCGTCCTCTCGAGGTAAGGTTATATTTGACGCCTCTAGAAATCCAAGTTCATCAGGTCTTTGCCTTGGTAATATTTCGTAAAATCAACAATTAACGTTATTGCATGACTTATATTTGGATAATTTCCATTTATTTTTATGATGACACAAAACCTTTGCCACGCGAGTCCTGAGCGGCAAGCGGATATGGGGCTGATGACAACGTTGTCATTATAACCATGTCTCACTGATTGAACATGTCTAACGCAAATTGAATGACTTTTCAGACAAAACCCTCATCGTATGGAAGTTGACCAGAGACGAAACCAACTACGGTGTACCGCAGAAGCGTCTGTACGGTCACTCTCACTTCATCTCTGACGTGGTGCTCTCCAGTGACGGGAACTACGCTCTGTCCGGTTCTTGGGACAAGACTCTGCGTCTGTGGGATCTTGCCGCCGGAAAGACCACCAGGCGTTTCGAAGACCATACTAAGGTGTGACAGAACTTATCATTTCGGTAGGGTTGTTAGTATAAGTGCCGATGCGCGGCAGAAGAAACAGTGTATTTGTGCCTATGCGAGGCAGAAGAATCCAAATGCTGCTGCTAGCATTGTCGAGATCTAGCTAGGACTGGTTTGAGGTAAGAGTGTGGTCAGTCGCATTTCACACCATTCAAAACTAACATAAAATAGCACATCCACTTATCAATGTGAAGACAGCTAACCTTGATTTTTTACTATATTCTGTAGTTATGTAGTAGCAGTAGAAGATAGAGATCCACATTTATGTAATTATTACGTGGTAAACTATGAAGTAGCATCTGTAAACAAGAAACTATAACAATTTCTATGCTATACAGGATGTACTCTCCGTGGCATTCTCAGTGGACAACCGTCAGATTGTGTCTGGCTCTCGGGACAAGACCATCAAGCTGTGGAACACACTCGCCGAGTGCAAGTACACCATCCAGGATGATGGCCACAGTGACTGGGTGTCCTGCGTCCGCTTTTCACCCAATCACGCCAACCCCATCATTGTGTCTGCTGGTTGGGACCGCACCGTTAAGGTATGTAGTTATTTATGACAATTTATTATCAATACTAGCTTCCGCCCGCGGCTTCGCCCGCGTGGTGTTTTGATAGCCTATGTTCTTTCTCAGGGTCTAAAGATTGTCTGTGCCAAATTTCATCAAAATCGGTTGAGAGGTTTAAGCAGGAAAGCGTAACAGACAGACAGAGTTACTTTCGCATTTATAATATTAGTTTGGATATAATAAATAATTCAAAGAATAGCCATGTTATTTATTCTTATAAAATACTTAATTTGTATAACAATTTCTTATAGGTCTGGCATCTTACCAACTGCAAGCTCAAGATCAACCACCTTGGCCACTCGGGTTACCTGAACACAGTCACCGTCTCTCCCGATGGTTCTCTGTGCGCTTCTGGTGGCAAGGACATGAAGGCCATGCTCTGGGACCTGAACGATGGCAAGCATCTCCACACCCTCGACCACAATGACATCATCACATCATTGTGCTTCTCACCCAACAGATATTGGCTCTGTGCTGCTTTCGGACCTTCCATCAAGATCTGGGTATGTATTATTTTAACCGATTCATTGCAGAGGAACGTTTCATTGCCATCACTTTCTTTTGCGTGTGGCGTAAGGCACGGATGTGTGTCATTTTAAAGTCGATTGTAAAATTAGATATTGCAACAAATTGGTTAAAGATTACTATTTGAATAGTCAACTTTTCCCCTAACTCCTATGTATAATAAATATGTTATTTATAATTGTGTTTTCTTGTTTTACAGGATCTGGAAAGCAAGGAGATGGTTGAAGAGCTCAGGCCTGAAATCATCAACCAGACCCAGACCTCAAAGTCTGACCCACCCCAGTGCCTGTCCCTGGCCTGGTCTACTGACGGCCAGACCCTCTTCGCTGGCTACTCTGACAACATCATCCGAGTCTGGCAGGTGTCCGTCTCAGCACGATAAGGAGTTAAAGAAACTTGGTTTCATTTATTTTTGTGCTACTTATTATGTTTCCAGTGTATGGATAAAAATAAATGGAATTGTTTGACTTACTTTAGCAGTTTCATTGTGATCTCTCCTTGTAAGATTAGATTTAATGTAGCTAAATAAGTTATTCCAATAACTATTGGTTACGAATGTAAGGTCGTATGTATAAATGTATGTATATTTTATGTAAATAAAAACCATTGAATATACACAAACATTTTTCTTACTCCAACAAACTGATTATATTCGAGTAATAACACAACCACATGGTACATAAAAAACAGACCACACCCTTAATAAGTAGTGTACATAATCCTCTTATAAAAATACATAACCAATTCCATATACTATTCTATACAAACAATACCTTTATCAGCTACAATAACAACAAAGTAACTAGCTAAAAGAATACTGGAAGCACATAGTGATAATAAAATTACAATTTTAATTGCATTCTGTCTGCAATAGGTGCACAAGACAATTAACTATAGTATCAATAATGTGCAAACTGACAACATTTAGTATTACTACAACTTTTATTTCTTATTGTGATGTATTTTTTACCAAGGGCGGATCCAGCTTTTATATCAGGGGGGGGTCACCACGTGATATATGCAGAAAGCTTATCTCAGTAGTTTAATTCAGATAGATCTGAAAGAAAGACATCCCGAATACCGTGACCCTGGAACGTAAAGGGCTATTGAAGGACACCGTGGATTTTAGTCAGTGCAAGTCTGACAGTCCCTTCTGCCCTGCCCTGGGAGGACTCATTTGAAGATTTTACCAGGCTAATCAAGGGGTGGCCAACGGGTCGATCGCGACTTAGTCCAGTCGTCGCGGCAAGGCAAAACATATAAAAATATTACTATAGGACCTATACCAAACCTATACAGAATTTTTCTTTTAAATTGGTCAAAAGTCTTATGGAAGCAGATTTCTCCAATCTGCTTCCTTATGAGATACGGGAAAACTTTCTTAGGAAGCTTTTGCTATTTTTTGATGTTGATAATTTTGGCGCATTTAGGGTTACGTAGTCAAATGGCAGAAAACGGAACCCTTATAGATTCGTCATGTCTGTCTGTCTGTCTGTCTGTCTGAACACCACAAAATTGCATTATTACGATTATGTGCACCTTTCGTTTATAATTTAAGTTTATAATAAACTTAGATAGAATTGCAGTGGCCACTATGACCCAGTCTGTCGCCCAGGGAGGGGTCATGACCCCCATGACCCCCCCCTTGTATCCGCCGTTGTTTTTTACATTGGTATTTGTAAAACTGCTTAGTTACTATAACATGCTCGTATTTTTAGGTAAAAACGGCTGAAGCATGGAAGGATTTAAAAAAATATAACAGAGCCTCTATTGAAAATTTGCCAAATGCACATTGGCATTATACATACGACCCATTGGCTGAATTTTCCAACTTGGCGTGGATGGCTTTAGTACTGAAAGAAATCCCGAGGCGAGGCCCTAAAGACGAGAACAAAAAGTAAAACTTGAGAGGTGTCAAGGGTCACCAGGATGGAACGAAGAACTTCGTTCCAAAGTGTCGTGACAACTTTTCGTAAGAATTTTTTCCGTCTAGCCCCCTTTCACAACGCGCGATAAGGAACTTAGTTCCAATAAAAATACATCAATGGATTTTCAGTATTTCTGGCCAGGAATCAAATTCAAACCTGTCGATTTGGAAAAAAGGCGGTATTATTAAATAATTCGATAATGTTGCTTTTTCTATAACTTTTGAGTCTGATTGAAAAAATATGAAATTATTGGAAAATTCATCCCTGTATAATCTGCATCCCTAAGTATGTATGATACCACCACAATAATTATGCAAGACATTTTGTTTACAAAGATATAGTCCAAAATGCAAGCATTGCAGGTACAAGGCTGGTAATGTGGCTTCTCTACCGGCAAGGCTACTGTGAGTTACAAAAGCACACAGTAACAACTTTATTATAAAATTGTTTTAGTAAAAGAGACGAACACAAATCTAAAGTATAGTTTACAAAATACAATGCATCTAATGCAAGCATCAGTGGCCGGATTTCCTATAGCTGAATTTATGGCCCAAAATTCATACATTACATACTTATATGAGAAATGAAAACATGCCATCAACATCTATGACGAAGAATAGCAGTCAATATGTTTATAATCTTGATTTGAATAATAATATACCATCATTGATATTCTTTTCATATGAAATTATGCACACAGGATATGCATTTAACTATCCATTCATGATCTGATCTGATAGTATTGAGACTCCAGTCAATAGCTTCTAAATATAACAATGCTTTGTATTCCCAGTGACCCCTTGACTTATACAGTCTTCGGCAATCCAGCATCATTCAAGAGGTGTGACCCATCTCTTATCTCAGTAGGCCCCGCACCTACTTTAGTATGTATCACATATTTTATCAAATCTTTAGCTTGAGGCTCACATATATTCATAAATACTGGATCCAATACCTCTTCTCTACTTTGGAAACCAGTTATAAATTTATCAGGGTTTGATGAAGGAAAGATATGCTTTATCAAAGCCATTACTTGAGGTACATCCTTTTCAAGAAGGTACAGGCAAGCATTTGGTCCAGCATCAAATGTATAAGCAACTTTTATGCTTCCAGAGATCTCATTGTACTGGTGAATCACATAGCTCACAAGATGAGACACATCAGTCATGTACACACATGGTGGGTATGAATCCAAACATACTGCATGGAATTGATTGGTGTCTTTCATGGTGATCTCGGCAAACTTTGGAAAGTTTCTCTGCTTTAATGCCTCGATTATCTCTTCAGTTCTCTTCGGCACACAATACTTAATTCTATGCTTCAATAATTCTGAAGTTTCTGCAGCTATCCTCATTCCAACAGTTGAGCTTGTTTTCTTTTTAGTATCCCCTGCAACTAGGATTAAAGCTTGCATTTCAGGCCAATGTGTTTCATCTACAATTTGAGTTGCAATAGAGTCTGAACCATCTGGATTGGTGCCTGCATGCCATCTCACGAAGCCACCGAACACACTTCTACAGGCGCTACCTGAACCCAGTCTAGCGATAGAGCTGATATTCGACTTTACCTTGTAAAGTTTCGCCAGTGCTGTCACAAGACAAGCGTAACCTGCTGCAGAAGACGCTAACCCTGCTGCAGTAGGAAAGTTATTTTCTGAACATACGTGTACTTTCCATTGTAGGAAATCTTCATTGACGCTCTTTTCAGCCGCAGCTCGGGACTTTATTTCTCTGAGACAATTTTGTAATCTCGAGCTAGAAAAAGATTCCTTCTTTCCATTCAACCATATCTCATTTTCTTTAAACTCCGGTCTCGCACAGACTGATGTTTTGGCGCACATAATGCTTGTATCCAAAGTAGCACTAACGGAATCATTTAACGGTAAAATTAACTCCTCGTCTCGTTTGCCCCAATATTTAATTACGGCTATGTTAACAGGGGCGACCATTGTTATAATTTCACTCATTTTAATTGAAATGTTATTTTATTATATCACGAATATAATGTTTTACTTCTTCAAATAATTTGCTCCCGCGGCTATTTCGTAAAATGACAGACGTGCACCGCCGGTGGCGGAAATAAATAAATTGTCTTGTCAAAAAAACTCAAGTCAAACTTTGACAAACTATAAATCAACCAACGAAAAGGGTCGGAGCAATCTTGTACCCTTTTCTTACTTGTGAAATGAAGCGAGATAGACGAATAAGCCTGTATCCGATTGGTCGAAAGTTGAGATGATGACATGACGGCGTCTGACGTTTGTGTGGTTATGGATGCATTCACGACTTAAAATTTGGTGCTTGTGATGGAAAATAATAATAATAAATAAATATTGTATGATCAAACAAGTTAGCATAATAGGTAGGAACTTCTTTTTTACAATTCATACGAAGGGTACTATTCTGAGTATTTGGTGAAACAAGAAGTTATGATAGTTATTTTACAATTTATTGAATGTAGCCAAATTACGAAATGGATGCCTGCGTTTCGTTACTGCATGAACCTCACTACACGAAAGAGTTTATCAATCCTTTTGCAATTTCATTAACGTCGATTATTATTGTAATTCTTTAATTTTTATAAGCGCATATAGTAAAGTGTAGGTAGTACATATTTATTATGTTTTTAATATTTTATCAAATAACTTGATGTTACTGAACTTGTGGTTGCAACTTCAATCCTAGCGACGTCTTCAGGAACTACTATTACCCGGCAAAATATACATGGTCTGTAGAAAACGCGTTGAGAAGTTTTGGAACGGTTCATCTTTGCTGAAGTACGAGAATGCCAGGGTGTGGAGGTAGTATACTTGTAGAATTTGTCGGATTATAGTACACATTTCAATTCAACGCTGCCATTTTCGTTTTGTGGCACGGTTAAAGCGGCGGTCTAAATGTGAATTTGCTGAAATATCTGGCAGTTATTTATTTACAAAGTGTGGAAAATATATTGTAGTGCGTTTGTTTTTTCATAAAACATCAAGAAGTGGCGATTACAGTGTTTAAACCGACGGATAATTGTTGACTTCTTGGGTGGAGAGGGTGAGTAGGTACTTTATATCAATATTTCGGGGTTTTACGGCTTAGTAATCTTTCCTTATGCTCCGACACCTTTCTCACAACATTGACTGTGCTTATCTCATTGCCTTTGCCGGAGTTTTTAACCATTTGTGTATACTTTCCTGTATTCGCAATTGGTTCGCTAAAATGGGCGTTGTGATGAAGAGTGAAGGTTTATCATTAGTAATATCGTCACCGCACCTTTTTATTGATGTTATTTACTTAGTCAAGATTCGTAAGCAACGTCTTCTGTTATCATATCGTTCTATTTGTGAAGTTCTACGACATAGTTTTGAGTATTAACAGTGGAAACAAAATCGGTAGTGTTACATGAGGCCAAGTCGCGGTTCGCGGACAAGGTTTACGTGTGTAAGAAACTTTATAAACATCATATTATTCCCACTGATCAATTATTCATCAAAGAATGAAAGGTAAACAATGTATTCAGTTCTTTCTCCAACTACCTATATAACTTTATAAGGCACATTCTCACTATTGTCATAATAGCTACTTATTGGACATCTTATTTATGAGTTATGATTCACAGAACTTTTATCTCATAAAGCCATACATAATTTACTTACTAATTTGTGATATCACAACAAAAAATACTGTCAGCTAATTAATATCTTATTGATTTCTTATTAGCAATAACAGTAAGATTGTTGTTTATGCTGTTATTGGCATGTTAGTGACAGGCAAAGGCTTATGGCAAGGCTTAAATGGTAAAAATCTAATAAATATTGTATTTACTTGTCTTCAAAATTGGCATGTTCTGATCATGCTTATCACATTCTGGGTCCTGATTCATCTCTTTCCGTCACTTTGGTAAAGGTAGAGAACAAAAAACACTACCATTCCACTACTATAGGTACTAGGTACTCAGACTATGCACTAAAAAAATATCATAAACATAAAACAATAGAGCATTGTGTATTTTTTTTTTAATTTCTATAAATTATGAGTATCCTCAAAGGTATTTGTTTGACATCCATACATTATTTTAATTTCCTCAAGTAAAGGAACCTTGGCATTATGCCAATACACTAGAATAAAGAAATTCTCACCTGCAAGACTTAACTTAGCATGAATAACCCACTAGTGGCATACAAGTCTCTTCATAAACTGTAATACCCACTGCTGGGACGCATGCCTCCTCGTTGTAACATTTTATGGGCCATAATCTACCAAAAGAGACAAAAAGATTAAAAAAAAACTAAATTGTTGTTTATGTCAATTATTGGTATTCCGCTGTATCTGGTTAGACTAGAAGCCATCACCATCATAGTTGGGAACAGGCTGGCAGATGATGATGATGATGATAGTGGATACTTAGAAGAATAGAGGAGGACCAAGGCCGGTCTACCAGGTTGACCCTAGAGTATAGATTAAATTGCATTTTTTTTTGTTAATTTCTAATAACCTTGTGAGGCGTTAACCGATATGCAACCTCCATGCATGTGTGAAAACTGTAATTGCATAATCAAAAGTCATTAAGTGCTATATTTCTGCAACAGCTGTGTTTTTTGTTATTGTTGTCAATGGATTGTTGTTATTTTAATTTTGTTTGTACTTTGGTTGTCAAAGTAACTAATACACTATTGTCTTAAAAGATTTGTATTAGGCAAGTTTGTTTTTACTCTTTATCATAATTATAAGTAGGTGGTTTATCATAATTTATAAGTAGTTTTGTTTGCATGATTCAATAAGTATAAAGAAATAGGTTGCCGTGGCTCGGACCTTAGCAGCACTAGTTTCTCCATGGAATGTATGGGTTCATTATGATAAAAAGTATAATATAATAGTTATTTTTGTCACCTGTTAAGGAAACAATGCTTTAATGGCTGGTTAGTTAACCCGGGCAATGTTGAACCAACCATTTGGGCATTTACAACCGGTTTTCTGAACCAATCCCAAATGGTCAAAATTACATGATTTAATAACACTCATCTCTTAAATATTACCTATCTAAATTGCACTCATTAGTTTGTTTACTTAATTCTTAAAAAAAAAAAAGATAAAACTCTTTTAACATCCATTGTTTTTTTCTAACATATTCATTCATTGTTTTTAATTCTGTTAATAGTATGACAAGTATAGTGATAGTGAATATTTTTAATTATGCGATTGACTGGAACACTCTTGATTAGCCATTAACATGCAACTAGTTTGTTAATGAATACTTTACTTCCAGTCATTAACGAGGAACATGAACACGGTATACAATTATACATGAAAAGGTAATTTACATCCTGTATTTTTAGGGGTAAAATGGTAATGTTCATATATTGTGTACCTACCTTTAATGGCTGGTTAATTACCCGCACAATGTTGAACGGACCATTTGGGCGTTTATAACCAGTTTTTTGAACCAATCCCAAATGGTCAAAATTACATGATTTAATAACACTCATCTCTTAAATATTATCTAAATTGAACTTATTAATTTTTTTTACTTAATTCTTACAAAAAAAAGGAAACAACTCTTTTTACATCCATTGTTTTTTTCTAACATATTCATTCATTGTTTTTAATTCTGTTAATAGTATGACATGCATAGTGATAGTGAATATTTTTAATTATGCGATTGACTGGAACACTTAATTAGCCATTAACATGCAACTAGTTTGTTAATGAATACTTTACCCCCAGTCATTAACAAGGAACATGAACACAGTATACAATTATACATGAAAAGGTAATTTACATCCTGTATTTTTAGGGGTAAAATGGTAATGTTTATATATTGTGTACGTAGTGTGTCAGTCAGCATGTATGCACTTTGTTTTATTTAGAAAAAAATATATTAAACTGTTTTTTCTCAGAATGGAACGGAGCAGGTACCTATATGCGTTTAGAGTGAGAGATGTTTGTGTGTGCGTTTGTGCAAAGTAATGTTCCCACCTATCTTCTAAACTTATGATCCGATTTTGATGCAGTTTTCATTTATGCTTGCAATTGATCTCTATTTCCCCTCATTGTAAGTGAAGATGTGGTTGCTGGCGAAGCATCCTTGCCTAGAAGTAACCTATTCACTCTTGAATTAAAGGCCTCCAGGTTACAACCTGGAGGCCTCTCAAAGACCTCAAGGTTGTAGCTAACAGGAAATACAGACTTCGGTAGGGAATTCTACTCCTTAGCTGTGCATACAATTACAAAGTTTATTGACCATCTGGCTTCTTTTTTTTTGGGAGGAAAATCATCAAGCTCTTTCTCACCACTCCATGCAGCTGAATGGACGATGAGACTTGGCCAACTAGAAACCACCCTGTTCGTTCTATAGCCAATGATATTATAAAGAAAGATACGCCATGTTCATACTAAATGGCGTTCAGATATCGTTGCGTTGTTATTATAAGTACCAACTTAATAAAACTTACAGTAATTTAAAACTACGACAGCGATAGATAATACGGAACGTATAAGATAGAAAGAGATAGCTAGTTTTAGTGTGTTGCGCTTGAAGTACAGGCCACAAAATGACAGAACACTAGAGTATCAAAGAGTTTGTCGATTTTCACAGAAGAGACATTGAATGTAACAATAGGTGGTGTGCGCTTGGTAAAATTATTTATTATTTTTATGTCGATTACCAATGTACAGCTACTAAGTACTGCGAAGGAAATTTTATTTCTTTACAATATTAATATTATATTTAAGATACTATCGAATATTTGTATCAAACTGAAGACAATTTATTTATATTTATAGTTTAATCGAATACGTAATAGCTGTTAGTAACATGGCGACTTTCTTAAAAATGAAATAAATGTGTAGGATTTTGAATAATTAATAATATACTTCAACACAAGCGCCTGTGATGATGAATGATGTTTTAAATAAAACAACAAACATTTTGAATTCTATTTATTACAAGGAAAACAAAGATTTTTGTATTTACGACTGACGTCTTAATAAGGTGTTCCTATGGTTCATAATGTTATTACTTAGTCCGTATAAAAAATAAACACTAAATAATATTATTTTAACAAAAAAACTAACCTCATTCTATAAAACTTTAATCATAAAAAATTGAAAGCGCAACGCTATAATTGTGCCTAACATTTCGCTTCTGTTTAATTAATCTATGACCCGACTTATGACGGATGCTATTTGTCTCTGTCACGCAGAAGATTGCCATCCTATTATCTATCCTTTTCGAACCATTATGTCAGTAATATGAAATTTATTTGAAAATGAGGAATAACTCGTAAAATAAATAAAAATTTGATATATTTTATAAAGACTTACTTATGGTATGTCACTCCACAACTCTTATTTATCTTTGCACCATAGTTTTTGCACTTTCTAAACACACAACTTGGCATTTTTGTTACGCCGCGCACTCACGTTACCTCGCTCTCTGATGTAACCCGACTAAATCAAGAAGGCAACAATTGGGTTTGATTCGCCTCAACACTTTGTGCGTGCTAGTGCGATATCTACCTCTTTTTATTTATAATATCATTGTCTATAGCCCTTCAAGTTGTCGCCCTTTATTACTTAAAAGAGGTCCTAGGGCCACGGTTGGGCCTTAGAACCACACTTGAGAAGTTCCTATAACTCCAGCTGTTCCTCCTAAGGCGGTAGTGTGTACAAATTACATACTTTTAAGCCACCAAAATGAACCTAAGAAATGAGAAAAAGAACACTATTACAAATCCATCCAACTGGTAATTCCAGAGATTATCCTATCCAAAGTTCCAAACCAACAAAAAACTATTCACCTATATTAATTAATATAGATTTTACATTACCTTCCCCCTCTAATAATTCACTACGAAACCCATTAAAAAAATACTAATTGACTACTATTCCGTGTAAATAAGTCCACCGGCGTGTCCACACGGTGTTCATTATGCGCGCGCGACTTCCTCCCGCGACCACGTGACGCAGAACGGAAGCTAACGTTGACGGGTTGAGATGCGCCAGCGCATGCCGACTCATTCTGACGAAGATACCGCGCTGTAAGAGGAAATATTGTTGAAATTAGGTAATCTATACTAATACTAATATTCATGTTTCTGAACAGTTAATCTGAGAAACTAGTTGGATTTGTAATTATTTTTTTTTGTGTTGAAAAGCGGGAAACAGCAAGCGTCATTAAAGTATTTAAACTTTGGGAATCTCAAAACGAATCAAACGGTTTAAATTCTAATGATGGTTGTTAGATATAATACCTTTCTCTGAACTGGCGTATAATTATACAGAAGAGGCTAAAAAATATTCAAAATTTCGTACATTTTCACCAGAGGGTATCCCGTATCCCCTGTATTGTAGACGTCAGACTATCAGTCTTTATGCGATATTCTGGGTTGACCCAGCAGTTGAAAACAGGTTAGGCATACAAATGGATTAGGCACCTACTGTTGTTATAATATTTGATGATAAAAACATCGTTTCCGCTCGTAATTCAAGGACTGGGTATTCCCGGTTTATGATAGTGTTGCTAGCTAGATCACACTAATATTTTTATTAAAACATTTTAAACTTAATTATCTATGGTTATATGTAAAACAAAACACAGCGCTCAGTAGTCATTATTATCAGCATATAATATTCCCACTGCTGGGTGGGTCGCAGGCTTCCTCTCTGTGAGAGGGAGTGGTCTATAAACCACCAGAAGGACCGCGGGCCCAGTGCGGGTTGGTAGATGTCACATGTCTATGAAATTTTGGTTCTAGGACACTCCGGTTTCCTTAAAGTAGGAGGTAACAATTTATGTTTATACTGTACAATTTTACTTTAAATTCAACCGAACATTTTCTGACAGCAGAAACACTAGTATACCTAGTATACCGAAAGTCCGTAGAGAATACCGCAGGACAAGTAACCTCCAACTGCAAACTGCATTACTCAACCACAAATCCGCAATGATCTATTGATTTCCGCAGACCCGCCCGCGCCATGACACCCGTTTCGTTAGAAAGTTACGAAGAAATAGCCTCAGAGACAGATCAATGGGCTTTTATAATAAGCTGTCGCAACATAGGGTAATGGGCTTCCGGCTTTCTGTGCGGTAAAGAGGACTAATGGATTTTGTAAAGAAAAGTAGTAGCACCTTGTCCTATTCTCATAGTGATGCTACCAGATGTCGTCAGGTAGGTTTTCATAGCCATTAATCTTTCGACCTTATTTTCATGTTGGTTTACTGTGTAGATCATTTTCGGCACTGGTGGTTATTTGGATGAAGAGTAGTTTAACCTGTGTGTACTCCCATTGGCCAAAAATCGTACGAACCCTCACACAACCTCCGCCAAAGATCCTTTACTTCAGGGAGTGAATAAAGAATCTCTTTATTAAACAAAGAACTGAATTAAACAAGCTTCTGTACTACTCCTCGGTGTAGACATCAATATTTAATCCAGTTTTAATCAGCATCTTGCAACACTGGTCTTCATTCCTCAGCTATGTAACAGGATCATAAGAATCACGCCATGTCTAGTCCAAATTATTCATTATCGACGCGTGAAATCGTAAACGATGCTACACCACAGGCTACACAGCGATAAATGTACCGTAAGAATGAATGAAAAATATTTCAACGACCTTATGACGTTGAAGACTAAAAATATAACCCATTGGTATTGATAAGGAATGATATGAAAGAAAAAGGAGTAAATGATACTGTGACGTCTGATAGGAGAGAATGGAAGAAGAAAACATGTTGCGCCGACCCCAAGTAGAATGGGATAAGGGCAGGAAGAAGAAGAAGGTATTGATACATAACGCGACGCAAGGCTCTGATACCTTACGACTTTTGTATCACAGGCGACTATCGTAATACAAATGCATAGAGCCTCATAGAGGTTCGTACACAGGTACTCGTCAATGGATACCAAAGCGCAAAGTCGTCAGGTAACGAGACTTGCGTCGCGTTGTGTACGAAGGGCTCTCTGATGAATTATTTGTTAATTCTGCTCCTAAAGTTTGTGTCAGTTTTTTCCACCATCATCCTATAGGATATTCTATACATTTGTGTAAAGCTCTAACACCCGTGCTCATGAATACATTTATCTCTTCTAGCTAAATCATCTTTTTACACGACCTGTCGCTTCTTCATAGTAATACTCCTATTTGTTATGTTCATACTCAAACAAAACTTATGAAATAGGCACTCAATCGCAAAACTGTTGTGTACTTAAACATAATTATGAATCTTTATTAATAGCAAATAAAATCAGTCAATAAAATTAATATTAATGTCCTTTTCAGGACAATATGTCGCTATTTTCCTCAAATGCAATGAAAGGAATAAATACACGCATATTAGTCCTAGGAATAAAATTGACAGCAACAGTGAATAAAATTCTGCCAAAATTTAAACTTCCTTACTTCCTTTACTAATTCTCAAAACTTGGTCATGGAATGCAAAGCATGCAATAATCGTAAATATAATAATTTACCGTTAATTCATTATTATGCACAAAGTCTCCTCTTCAAAATTATACATCCGATGCGACTGTTAGATAAATGTGCGTAAAATTAGTATTCAAGATTGCGTTTTGACTAAAACATTGCACTACCCGACAATTATCTAATTGGGCTATTGTACATTTCTTGTTCAACGTGTGCCATATTATCTGTGGCCTGAATCTTAATGAGATTATTTCAGCTGCTGTCCGTTTGTGCGGCCATCTTGGTCGGTCTGTTGAGTCTCTATTAGGTTTTAATAGTACACTGTTCAGACCACCATATGGACTTATATTCCCCAAATTATAGCTAGTCACTTTAATTTGGTTCTAGTATGCACAAACAGGATATTGGACACGTTTGTGACACATGTTTCGTAGTAAAAACGTAGTCAACGAACTTTCCATGATCATATTTTTTGTCTGTCTGAACCAAATAGTTGTTCATAATCGGCTCGGGGTGGTGAGACATCTTTATATGACCATAAGTAGTAATTCTGTGATACATTATAAACTTCATTTTCTGCCCTTTTCCTTCGCCCCGATGATGGTAGATAGGCGGAAGCATCTCTTTATCTCCCTAAGGCCCGGAATTCACCAAAGCGGAGACGAGATGTGTTTGAATAACAATCAGATGTCAACAGATGTCAAGTGAAGCTAAGCGGAGAGGACATGTGGACATCTGATTGGTTATTCAAACACATCTCCTCTCCTCTCCGCTTTTCTTTTCATAAAGTGTAGAGAATGATCCGTGTATAGTACTTGAGTGTGCAATCACTTGTAGTCCATGTACGAGTATAACTGTAGATCGATCGTAAGTGCACATTAGGCGTACTAAATGGAATAATCACCTAATTGCGTATCCCCGAGTAGGAGCATTACTCCGCCCCGCCCCTATTAATCTAATTATTCTGGGAAATGCGAATAATTACACAAATTTAGCCGCACAAGTTTCTTTATAGTCAGGTACTATGGTAATTTTATTCTATGAAAGTGAAAAAATGCGAATTGACCACAAAATTAATATGGCCGACTGACCAACATCCTCTTTGGACTTAATGATTCATTAATCATGTTGATGGCTGTGCTAGTGTGTTGTTAATCTGGAATACATTTCTTAAATAGTGAGTTTTTTTTTTGTGAACATCGTGTTCCAGAATTCATACACTTTTAGTTCTTACGTCTTTAATCGCTTTGTCATTCGTTAGGTCTTAATCACGTGTCCCAGTTTTGATTTGTTTCACATTGTTTCAACAAAGGGGAATAAGGAAACTTCTAATTATACGTTGCATGTTTAAATTATGAATCAATGACTAAAAATGTGATCTTTTTCCCTGTCATTGGAACAGGTATCATAGACACAACTCTGTTACTCTATTGCACGATGTGCGGGATATTTTAGAGTTTTTACCACAAACTTGTCCCAAAATTATATTATTTTAACCAAAATTTTCCAACTGCTGTGCCAAGATCTATTCTTGATAAGATCTCTTCTTTTCTACAGTTCTTAAATGACATTATAAACTGTAGAAAAGAAGAGATCTTTGGAGATAAGAGTTTTGGAGATTAAAAACATAAATGTTACGATATTTTACTGAATATAAAAAAAAAATTATAAAAGAATGGCTCTTGGCGGCAATTAATGTCAGTACTTATATTAATAAAGATTTAATACACTTGAAGTTCTCAAGACTTGAAGATATGAATTTAATGAACATCAAAATCATTTGAAGAAGTTCAAATTGCTTGTTATCAAACAGGTGTTCAAATCTTTATGATTCTTCCATTCAACCAAGAAATATTAGACACATTATCTGATCTACATTCGACTCAACGTACAGCCACAGACAAGAAATTAATAACCAAACTTATTTTTAATAAATTCCTCTGTACAGGATTTAAAATGTGCAATGGTACGAGACGGGCTGCTCTAGTTAGTGACGTATCAGAGCAGTATCAACACACGCTATAGCACAGTAGGTTATGTTATCTGCACCTCTTGTGTACACAACAATCGCCTTTATTTACACCCTGACAATAGCCATAACGCTTTGTTTAAGTGCATGGCGCTAAGGGTGGGGCTACAGAGGAAGCGACTGGCTTAACGGAATTGCAACGCGATAGTGTTTGCGTTACTTCCACTTTGCAATTTTAATATCTGTGTGTTCTGGGCTGGAATAGTTCGTAGTTAAATAAATAAAGACTGCTGCATAGGTCTTCGAGATTCATTCGTGGATGGGTGGCTATCCATAACATACCGAATACCTCGGTGCCCCGAAATGCATGTTATACCGTTGGTCCCAGCTGTCATTTGTAGATCTTTCATAGGAGTAGTTTGAGGGTAGTCAATGGCCCGCAAGTTTGACAACTAATCTTACCACAGGGTATTGTAATACCATTACAATACAGTGACAACTGGGTGTTGGAAGTCAGATAGGCAGTCGCTCCTTGTAAGAACTTCTTATTCAGTTGCATCGAGTTAGACTGGAAAAGACTTCGACATTGTTGAGAATAGGCTAGGCCAACGGCTAGGCAGATTATTTGTTTTTCAGCTGAGACCTCAATAGGAAATCACACCCTGGTGCAATGAATTCCAATATAGGGGATATAGAAGCCGCTATAGGGGATTTGCTGAAGAGATCTTTGCTGACCTCTTCAAATAGGCAACTTCTATAGGCTGTTGCTTTGCCTTTTCTACTAAATACTATGAGAAATTAGATTATTAAACAACATTTTATTTTTAATGATTGTTTATTACGCAAAAGTATAGAAAAAAGGACTTTATACTATACACGGGAAAGTCTTATGTCTTCTATCATCCATCAAATCAACACTGATTCCAAAATTAATGCCAATAAGCTAAATAACTAATGTTGCTTAATGGATTCTTATGAAACATTGGAATCTAGTCTAGCCTTACATTTCTTGCTTCTCATAGTACCCAATGCTTTCAGAGAAAACTGGTCAGTAATTCAATCTTGTCAATTAGTCAACGTCAATGTATTTGCACGTCACCTTAAGGATTCGATTGCGTGTGCGCACATCGTTCGTGGCTTTAATCTGTTCATTTTCTATTTGACCGATGTGATAGATTACTTTCGACTTAGTTATTTCGAAGAACTAGAGGGTTACATACTGTCTGTAACTCCAGCAAGGTATTCATGAGTTGAATGGTTAATTTTGTCAGTGCTCATAATTATTATCGTCCAAATTAAATATTACTACGTTGCATGTTTATTAATATATACATATTTGAAATGCCTTTTTCCATATTAGCGAAAGAGCCTTCATCGATCATAAAATACTTCTGTTTCATCTGTTTGTTTCTTTAGGGTTTTTTTAACGTGTTAAGTGACACTCTCCAGGTTCCTTCAAATTGAACTATGTCTAGGCTGTAATACCGGAGCAAATAAACTTAATTCTATTAGGACGTTATAATTTTCCGAAGGGTGATTGTTATCAAAGGATTTCACAACGATGCAAATTGTTACCTACATGGATGATATGATAAGAAAATAAATTTAGATTGACTTGATTAATAAAACTTATTTGTGAATAAAGCGTTGTAGAAAGGAAGAAATCCGACAAAACGCTACAATTATTGGTAGTGACAGTCTGCCTAATCGTTTTGTATAAATCTATTGCGAAAAGAACACGAGCATGAAAATGCAGCGTGTTCATAAAAAATGCATCGTGCAGCTCGTTTTTAATAGCCCATTGAATGCGACTCATGCTTTATAATGCAAATCGGTTTTTTACGGCCCAGTTTAAAATTAATTGCCCTGTTTTTCAGTGATATTGGAAATGGTAATTAATGCAGTTTGAGATTAAAGATCACTTTTCATTGAGAAGTTTGTTATCGCGATCAGAGATCTGTTTTCCTTTTCAGAAATGGCATATTGTGTCTAGTTCTTGTTTAGTACAAAGGAGTACCTCCTGACCTTCGTAACCTTCAAGAAATGTCTTCTGTTAAAGGCATTAGGCATGCATAGCATTGTGGCAATATCCTTTTAAGAGTATTGTAACTTGAGGAAGAACGGATGCCTACTATCTTTTGCAGAAAAGGCTTTTCCATAAATGTTTTTTAGATTCTCAACTGCAACAGAAACTGTATGTTCACTTTTTATTAAAAGTCTCTGGCCAGTGGAACACACTGCAGATATCTCGGTTTACTTATCAGATACTCCTGTTTATTTGCCACCGAAAACCACAATTTATCTTATTAGGTAGGACTTGAAAATCGATGATAACACTGTTTACTTCGGGGTCGAACAGCCAAAATACCTGTAATTTATAAAATGGTTTCCCATATTGACTCGAAGTTCTGTTACCCATCTCCCATTCGTATTCAGTATGTAATAATGCCTTTGTCGATACAAAGTTCTTGTTCAGCTCATGTATCAGTGGTTTAGCTCTCAAAGTTTCTACCCACAAGTCATGTAACTTCAACTTAGATTTTGTAATGAAGACATCTTCAACATCAATTTCAAGTTTGCGAGAATTTACTTCGCCATTGTTATTAAATCTTGTTTCCAAAAGCTGAAGAACTTTGTACTCTCTTGTTTTCGAAGTCCTGCAGTAACTTGGTATTTCACGAGGTGTATCGTGGAGCCCTACCGGTAGTTTGTACATTATTATTCCAATCGCATTTCCGCTAGTTATTGCAAAACTAATACTATCGGCCTCCGTGATTAATAGCTAGCATGTGTATGTGTATATTATTTACTCAGGGTAAATTATGTTCATGTATTCGTCAATCAGGATCAAATTAAGCCGTTTAAAACATGATGTTTATTTGATTTTATTGTAAGCTTGAGTAATAGAAGTTGTCGCTTCATTACTTCATCTTATTGATAAAAAGCACTTGAAAGCCTCTTAAAGGCGAGATCCTATTAATAAATTTGCAAATGATAGAGTAAAGAAATCAGTCAATGCTTATAGAGACTGCTATTAATGCGTCTTACTTTGCTACAAAAAATTATGCTTCGCTTCGATTACTACTTGGGTGGTGGTAAGATGATTAAAAACATACTGTCAACTGGTGCTGTTACTTCTTCTTCTTCCTCCTGCTCTTATCCCATTCCTTAGACAATTCATCCATCTTTTCTTTGACCTTCTTCTTCCTCTCCATCCATCAACATTCGTACTCATCACTCTCTTCGTCACATGGGTGCCATCCCTTCTCATCACATGTCCAATAATGTCCATACCAGGATAGACGACTCCCTTTCATTTTTTCTGTAACAGGCGCCACTTTCAAACTACCCCTTATAAACTCATTCCTTACTTTATCCATTCTTGTCACTCCAAACATCCATCTCAACATCCTCGTCTCCGCTACATGCAATCATAGCTAATAAAATATGCATTTGCAAACGTAGAAAGTATAATCCGTACAAATACTCACAGTCATCTTGGGTCTTGATCTTGAACTTTAAGAACCCCACAACCAGTAAGGTGACCTCTTCTTAACTCAGGGGCCATATATCAATACCAGCAACCGTAATCAGTCGTGTGAGTCTGTGAGTGTGAAGTATTCCCTCCTGGGTCTGGTGTCCCGTTCATGAATGCATTAGGAAGGCGGATATGTCAATTTGATCCCGCACTCGTGCCGTGTAATGTCGCCGTGCCGTCTGTTAGGATTATTGCTGTACGGTTAGTAAAGGGTTGTCGGTCGTAAAATTTGTTAAATTATTACAAGGATTTAGTATTTGTCGTTTCTGAACGGCGGGATTGCTTCGCTCTTGCTTGTTCAAACACTACATCGAAATAGATTTCGCTCAATTGAGTTGTAGCTTTAGCTCCAAATGTGCAGATAAATGCGTCATCGGTTGAATGCCTTTGATCGTGGACTTTACCGTTACATTTTTCTTCGTGGGAAGCACTAATGATTATAGTAGGACTTAATCAACGCCTATCATCAGATGTGTCTAGTATTAAAGGAAGACAAGATAATCTATCGTCAAAGACAGCTAGCCTTACTTATCTAGTATTTCCTTAGACCTGATTAAATTACCTTGATACACGATTTTGCCTTCTATTTGTTCAGCAGTCTACCGATGTCAAGTGCCACATTTGATCGCGCCAAACGAACAGACGTCTGTTTAATTTTATTTTCGTACATGTGTAGACTCCCTCCTTCATTGTATCTGCACAATTGTTTACAATTAGCCTAATAGAATAGTATTTGATGATCTAACCTGTTGACTATGTGTTATTGAGATCGTACTACATCATTGTTCTGGGCTGTTTTTATAAACTCTGTCTTGTATTTCAATTTTTGTAACTGATACTAGTCTGCTTTGGCGGCCCAGACGAATAAACTCCGAGACTAGGAGAACAATGCGAAAATTAATTGACAACATTTTTCGCTCTGCTAAAATTACTCGAGTCTTTAAAGACCAACCACCCGCTTACTTTTACTTTTGTCTGGGTCCTCGTAATGATTTTCAATGTAGCACATGGCCATTCACTATAAGTTATACTGTAGCTAATCTAAGAGTCATCCTAAATGCTAGTATCAATGGTACGTAGTGCGTTTGTAATTCTTTTGATACTCAGTCAAGTGCAAAACGATGATGTCGTCTACTAAAATCATAATTTGGTACAACCACCTTGCCACTCAAACGCAAATGGATTATTAATGTGATACTGATACCACCACACTAACGTACAGCTAGGGAGACTTTTTTGTGGCAAGTTTGGATAAAGATGGATATCTGACTGCTGAGGGGATCGTCGTAGATGACGTAAATGTGATTCCACAAACCAGCTAGAGTTGACAAGGAGGAACACAGTGTGATTTCAACTTGAAAGGTTCTGGCAGACCAGCCTCTCACGAACGCGGAGGAACTCCAATAGATCACTATAACTGTGGAGAAGAATCGGTAAAAGGAAATGGGGCAGATCTACAAATATGCGAATATTGTTGACAGGCGCGAAGTTTTATTCAATTTTCTGTTTCACTGCTGGGTAAAGGTCTCTTCCAAATTTTCCAAGAGCTCTTATCCTGCGCCATCTCGAAACAGCCCTCACGGGATGAGTCTAGGTCGTCTCAACTCTCACCACCTTTTTCTGGCAGCACAGTCCAGCCATTTCCAGGCACCCATTTTGTGGAGGCTCTTTATTTGTAAATGGTCAATCTTTGAGTGCAACAAACACTCCAGTTTCTAATCCTATGACCTTGCATCGCTGTAAAATAGCTGTCAGTTTGCCTTTAAAATACAAATCCATGAGCCGACGTAATATGTCGTTTCCGTTAGTTTCGCAAGCCGCAGGATAATCTAATCATGCGCAGGACATACGCGTCATGTACAGAAAATAACTGGTGTGGAGTGAGCTTGTTGAATTAATTTGTTGTTGATTGAATTGTGATCTTTTATGTCATTCGTTACTCTATTATTAGGTTATGTTATGATTACGTTTAGATCAGATATGAGGTTAGTATAATTATTGAAATGTCTTTGTTTGTGTAAAAAAGACGCGGATCCCCTTCAGACGGTGAGATGCAATGAATGCAAAAAACAACGTAATGTGATAAAATATACTTTCAGATAATTCCAGCTATCTACCTTATAATAATACAGGTGTGGCTTAGCACATTCCATGAATCTTTGTAGGGAAATACCTCTAAAGTGAACATAGTTTAATAACTCTCGATAAGATACGATGAGTTACTATAAAATCACGTCATCAACCTAGTGAGTACATCGTAAATGAGCTAGACAGGATTATAGCGTTATAAACCTTTTAAATATGTGTAAAGAATCCAGTGAACGAAGATAAAAAAGAGGCCAATCTAGGCCTTGAAAAAAGTTCTAAAAAGGTGGTTGTGTTACCATAACTGATTCTTATAATTATTAGATGATCACTGGATCACTGTGTTTTATGGATCAAGCTATGCTCATAGTTTCTTCTATGTGAAATTATTCGGAAAAGAACTGCAGTAACCGCCATAAATAATGGGACATGCAGACTCTTTCTGGCCAAAAGATCGAATAGGTTTTGGACTCCACACCAACAAAATCGTTGTCTAACCGAATGATAAACACCAAAGCCTTTCCAGTGGTAATAATAAAAACAATTAGTAGAAGCAAAGGTTCATTCAATGGTAGGCAATTACGACGAGTAAGTAGTTATGGGACCGGTAGAACTGCTTCTCAAGCGTGTTTGCTTAGACATAACATGGAAGACGTACTAAGCGGTGTACGTGAGTAAATAGCATTGGTTTCTTATTAGTGATTGAGGATTTATTTAAATTTTAAATGGCTTTCCAAAGAAAGGACGAGATTTTAAGCTAGAATTTTTGGATGCAAAAGTACTGGCAAGCAATTCGGGCGACCGTATTATGTATTGTTTGGTCTTCCTAAAACGCTGATTACCCGATTTTTTTTTTATATTTGACATCATCAAATGAGATCCTAGTGAAGCGAAAGGGACTGTCAGATTCTAATTAACTAAAAGTCCACCGTATACATACAGTTGTCCTTTACTTACCAGGGTTATGGTAACCTTTAAAGGCCACGAAAATGACTGAGTCTTATTTGAATTGATTGAAGAATAAAGCTATTTGTTTTGCTGAAATATATGGATGTTAGATAAAGCCTTCCTGAAAATTTGAAACGTAATTATGTTCCCTAAGTAACCTATCATTGTATTTATGTCTCCTTTGGGACTCATTGAATGCCTAATACTTATATCTACTTATTAAATAACTAAAACACATTATATCAACTAAATAAAGGTCATTGACATGACCTACCAGTTTTGGCGAGACAGCTTCTAACCAATTTAGAACTTGATAGCAGTATCAGCTGCCAAGTTAGTTTAATACTTAACATCAGATTACCAGTCTAACAATTAACTCCGTAATTCTGTTTGCTTATAAGGTCTAAAATCGCGTGGTTGGATTATGACGTAAGATCTTCGAGAGGCGATGATGTCAATCCTAGTTTGATAGTTGTGAATGCAACGCTTGCATGCATGTGGCTAGAACTTTACTTAGTTACGCATATTGCATATTAATAGATAATCTTCCTGCATAGTTAAATATATCTATATCAAGCAAGTTCGTGATTTTGTCGGGACCGGCTTATCATAGATTTATCACGTACGTACCTACAGTTTTACTTTTTAATTCGTGACGATTCTAATTTCATCGACTCATTTTTGCTTCTGAAATGTTTTTTTCTTTTTTTTCGTCATCATGGAAGAACTAATCCACCCATCTGGTTGAACATCGACGGGGATATTATAATTTCTGGTGCGGTTTTCTAATGCGACATGATCATACCTATTTTAGAAGTTAGAAGTTTTTTCAGTTATTCAGTGTAAGTCGTAGAATTTATCGTTTATCTGAAGCAATTTAGCTACCATTGCGTTGGTTCGTTCCATTAAACTCATGGCTAATCGAAACTCGAAAGACTTTCATGTCGATTATTCAATCGATTATTTCCAGTACAGCTTGGTAATATTAAACAAACATTATTTTTGTTGGAACAATGTTCATTCAATCGTTAGTTACCCATATATTTTGAATTTCGAACGATTGTTTTTCTTCAACGGTTGAGCAAAACGTCAAAATTAAATGGGTTGCGTTCGAATTTCAACTCGCATCTTGAGACCATAAAGTTTTGATAGGTATTAAAAAACAATTAAATAGTGGCTATATCGAGCATAAACAAAATTAAGGGCGACTTTCACCAAAAGTTAAACATGTTTAAAATTTTATTTAGTGTCAATTTAGTGTCAAATTCAATAGAATTTTGACACTAAATAAAATTTTAAACATGTTTAATTTTTGGTGAAAGCCCGCCTAAGATGATGATCATTCATGTTATTAATGTGGAAGTGTGTGGAAGTTTATAAGACAAGTTTCATGTCAATATCCACAGACGCCAGCACATCAAGTTAATCCAATCGAACATGAACCTTCTTCTTTTGCACTAAAGGTGGAAATCTATTAGAGAATTTTGACAGATTGGTTTACTGGTGTCTGTACATACTTCTGTTTGTACATAATCATAATAAACATAAAAACGGCTGAAAAGAAAACTTATAGTCAATTGGTAACCTGAATAAACACAAAATGTTTTTTTTTACTCAATTCAAAGACACAGCCGAAGTCGCGGGCAAAGGTTCATCATCATCCGCAGCCCGTCCTCACCCACTGCTGGGTATAGGCCTCTCTCTGCTTGTGCCAAGCTTCACGGTCTTGCGCCAGCCTCATCCAGGACACTCCCGTAATGGCAACAATGTCGTCTGCCCATCTCGCCGCCGGACGACCAACCCTTCTCTTTCCGTTTCTTGGACGTCACTTTGTCACAGCCTTAATCCACCTGCCGTCACCGCGCCTTGCCAGGTGTCCTGCCCAACTCCATTTGAGTTCCATAACTCGGTTACCAATATCGAATACTTTTGTTCGTCTCCGGATTTCGATGTTTGGTTAAAGTAATTATGAACAAAGCGTTCATCCAATGTGTTAATTTTGAATGAAAATAGTTATCCCAAAAGTGTTATCACCCGGTTTTCCTGTGATTCATTCAACTGAAATAACGGTACAATTCGTAATGATAACATGTATCTAATAGCAAGCTTTGTGATCTAATTGCTAATGTGACTAATTACTACAATTGTGTGATAGTTAGACGTGGGAAGCTCGTATTACATGAGCATTGAACGCAAATACTAATTAGTGTAGATTTTTACTGATCTCTTCAACTACGTAAACAATGCGATGTTGTTGAACTTTCTGATAAACTTTAAACTAGTATCGAAGTTTAAATGTGTCTAAATCGGGCTTTTCAAGATTCTGATTATAACGGAAAACATAGTAAAAATAAACAAAGCGTATATAACAAGGAAACGATTGATGGACCGTGTGAATGAATCATCTTTTACACAGTCCATCTGTGACTAGAGCTCCAAACGTGGTCGATATCGATGAAAACTCATGGTATGGGTACAGGAGAAGCCTATTCTCTGCTGTGACTGTGACTGAGGCAGGCTGTGGATGATAAATCTTCAAGAAAAGCTCCGCATAAGCATTTCTATCTTCCATTACCTGTAAGAAAAAGCTTTTCAAATCGGTCACAATGCTGTTACAGTTAAACTACTAACAGTTAGCATTATAATTTAAATCTGCATTGCCAGTTGCCACATACCGTTCGGTTCCATATTGTTTTGATTCGACACGGCGCACGCCACTGACATTTCGAAACGACGCCATTCATTTAATGTCAGTATTCTTGAGGCAAACCTTTTGTTGAGTAGACATAATCGGTGCTGTAACACCCAATTATGTTAAGAATGCATTGCTTAGTTTAAGTCTAGCTTATTTGTAAGGTCACCTGTGAAAATGTGGGTTTGGAGGCGGATATTTAGATCTCGGCAGTACCTAGCGCATTGCGGGAAGTTTTAGGTCCGACCATGCAGATAAATTTTGTGCTAGCTGCATGCCGTAATACAAAGGCAAACGTGTCAAGCACACTATTCCCAACTGCGTCTCTTAAATTTAGAATTTACTGTAAAGCCCACCAAAAACGTGGAAACAGAGACTTATGAGTCCCGAAGAATCATTTTGATTATCACGGATCCTGCAACGAAATCAACCAGGATTAAAATCGTATCCACGACCCTAGCTGACAGTCAACAAAAGCACCCTGAAAAGAATGATAGAACACGAAAGTCTAGATAGAACGCCCTATAGCTAACCTTTAAAAGCATTCCATTACGGCGCGAGAATATCGGACAGAACCAACTTTAATTGCATTGACAGGATTCCTCCTTTCACTACTCCAGCCCCATTTACCACAGAATGAAGGGGGAAAAAGTGTGGAGAACACATGGATAGAATAGAACTCCGTTTACCTAGTATTCTGTTTACCTTTCAGTATGTACTTCACATTTTCCACTAGTATTTTATCAAATGCGAAGGTCATAACAGCGAGATAGGAATGGAAATGTAAAGTTTACAGCACGTGTTTATAATAAAGCGTGACTTCTAGTGATGTTAAAATAATTTTATTGTATATTTATGATCTTTTGTTAATCGAAACTGACATGTCCAGTGATGGACATAGGATTTTACCAAAGGGCAACTTTTCATACAAAAACGGTGACTACCAATAAAAAATGATCATAGTATCTTGAGATCGTTAATTCTAACTATTTCATAATACAGTTATTATTGTAGTACCTATATTATTTTACTACATTACTCCAATTCACGCCCAGGAAGCATTATAAGGTGGTTGACCTCTGCTACACACATGTGACAATTTCAATTTGTGGCCTCTATAGCACTTTATCATGCAATCCTAATATAGCAGGGATAAAAGACCCGAAACGTCCAGTATTATATTTTCGGCACCCGTGTTCCCTACGTAGGTTACGTAAAAGCCGATTAAGGGATTTTCCAGTTGGATGGACAGCCTTGGTTAAGTACCTGGAACATAAATATGACATGATATTGCGATTAAATAATCTAATATAACGAGGGTGGTCATGTGCGCAAAATGAAGGTTGATTTAGGCTTTAGGGATTAAAGTTTGACAGGAAAAAAATATTATATGCTACGTGGAAACATTTTTATCTTTGCCTAGCTAAATGGTCGCTCACCTTTTCGACAAGTGGTTGACATGAAGTCGAACGTCCAGTTGTCAAAACATCCAATTAATTAAGAAGCCAGCTTATATTTTATTTCTTAGTGTGTCACTGGCAACATTAATTGAGTCGACTCAGAACAGGACACCTTTTGAAAAGCCCATTTGGACATCTTAAATAAGACCTAATAAGACCTAAGAGTTATCAGACTCACAAACTATGCTTTTCTCTCAAATCTTTGGATAGACGTCGCTGTTAGGAGCTTAGTAAATATCAAACTAATTCCAACACTGGGATACCGCTGCACACCAGACTATATAAGAGAATTATATTTTTATTAAAGAAATACACGTAGAGCCGTACGTCTGATCAGCTAAATTCGGTCGACAGTCATTAAATTAATATTTCGCAGATCAAACGTATCCAGTATTTGAGCAACCAAGATGGCTTCTCGGTATTAAGAGTCACGAATATTGTCGTGGTGGGTCAAAGGTTACTTTACGCTTTATTTGTGATTGGGCTTGGTTATACCCTTTTTATTCTCATGAAATGGATTTCTGTAGCATCAAGAAATTGCAAATATAGTTATTCCGTCTAGTTTTGTAAAATAATGACACGTGTTTGTATATTTACAAAGTATCAAATTTCGAGAGGCCTCGTGTGTTTTAGTATGTTGTGACTAGTATAGGCAATTTAAAAAGAGTCGTTTCATCGTCAATTTTACTGTACATCAAAAAAATACGTCATCATCATCTGCCTAGCCTTTTCCCAACTATATTGGGGTCGGCTTCCAGTCGAACCAGATGCAGCTGAATATCAGTATTTTACGTGAATCGACTGCCTATCGGACCTCCACAACCCAGTAACTGGGTAATACGATACTCCATGGTAAGCTTCTGACTAACAGTAACGACTGTCAAAGATCTACAAATGACACCCGGAACCAACGGCTTTACGTGCTTTCCGAGGCACGGAGGAAACTCGATATGACAGATGGTCACCCATCCAGAGACCAACCTCGGCAAGCGCGGCTTAACCCGGAAGATCGGCTTATGCGGCTGTAATTATTTAGCCACGAGTTCCTCAAAACATAACAAAAAACGTATCAAATGTTTTTTGACAATCTGACGGACTGATTAGATTTTTGTCAACAATTTTGAAGCGAAACTCCGCAAACGTGATGAGCACTGTACATTTTCTACGTAAAAGTAACTGTTCTTATTTTACCAATATGTAAATTAAATGAATGTAATAAAATATACTGTAATTTGTAATTCCATTTTCACGACATTTTCGGCGGGTCTAAAACGGTCACTTCAAGCAAATTTCTTAATTATTCACTTCGTGCATTTTCAGCAACGTCATTGGCTGTTCATTCACGAAGAGAATCATTTGGAGTATTGCTAAGGCTGTTTTAGACCTGCTAATGACAAAGCAGTGCAGCTAAACTGAAATGTGTGAACATTTGACTACCTTTTGTCTTTATTTTTATGCAGAGTTCGTTTCACTGAATTTTGGGCCAAATGCCTTTAATATGTAACTCTACAAGCTTAGAAAAATAACAATGTTTACTTATAACGTTAAAGATTTACAACAATTTCTCAGTGAAACTATTAACGGAACTAAAACCTAATTCCCACTTCAACAAGCGCACACGCACAGTGGTCATGCCGCATAACCATGCGGATAACTTAATAACGACTAATTACTAGGAACAAATGACGGAAAGTGGCGTAAAGGCGGAATTCGCACACGCCTGCCACATCGCCTGACGTACGGCCATATATGCCATGCTACAGATTTTTTACTACATTGATGCCAGGTGTTCATTGTTTTGAAATAGGTAATATGCTTGATTTGTGATGACTTTGTCCTTTAAGACATGCGGTCAGTGCATGTCTTAAAGGACAAAGTCAGTTATTGGTGATGATTTTGAGAAATGAATTTTTACATATGCCTCGCTTTTGAACGTTATCTCGCCTGATGGTAAGCGAGGATGTGCCCTCGCCTAGAAGTAATCTATTCACTCTAAGAGCCTATGGTTGTAGCTATCAGGAAGGAAATATAGACCAAGGACAAAGGGTCACAGGTCAAAGGTACAGACAAATGTCTACAAAGGGGTCAAAGTGTAGCTAGCAGATACGGCTCCTAACTGCCGTGTGATTAAAATACCAGTTGTTAGAACTTTGAAGAAGCAAAAGGAATGATTTATGTCTTCATTTTGCAATGAAGGTCGCAAGGAAAAGTGGCGTTCTGTACTTTTTATTGCCATACTCCTTGGAAAAAGGCGTTTATGTATGTTTATTAACCATGTTCTTGAATCTAGGTAGGAATTAGAGATCATGTTCTGTAGTCTCGTAACGGGAATCGCAAGAAATAAATGAGGAAACGACTCATTTGCGATATAGCTAGCATTGGTTACAAGTGTCGGTTATTGCCTATACAAACTTGGGGTACTGTTGTTGAACATATTTATCTACAGCTGTTGACCGCGGCTTTTGCCCTCGAGTAGGTCGGAAAATATTGAAGAGGATTATACTCGGGATAAAAAGTATCATTGTATTGTTTTCGCGGCTATGGAAAAGACTTCATGGAAGATTTTTGAGGCCTTTAAAGCTTGGCTTTGAATTTACCAGTGGGGCGGTTTGTACCGCCCCACTGCCGCATAGGACAAAAAAATGTTCTAATCCAAGTTATGTGCCAAAGTAATGTTATCCAAGCCATTTTTTTTCTTAATGTAGTCTACACTACCTGTCGAAAGTCCTCCTTAGCTTTCGTTCCACTTATCGTTTTCTTCTTTTTGCCATTTCATGAGGAAGCCATTTAAGCTTTCCCGCCATCTTCTCCTCGGGCTGCCGCAACCCACTCTAACTGCAAAGGGAGATTAATTATTTTCGTCGAGATTTGAAAATGTAGGTCCTGTAATTGATTATTAAATCGAGTTATTTTGCCCTATATTGTCAAGGTTACTTTAAATCACTTGTTTATGTTTTTTACTATTTTTTCCTCGGATTTCTATAAGGTAATTAAATGCCAGTAATGTAAACGGCTTGGCCAATTAAGAGCCCATTAACGAACTGCCTTTATTTACAATTCCTCTTTAGGAAAACGTATATCTACTAGAATGGAACTGTTTGTCTATGGCAGCTTGCCAAATGGTTGTTGGAGATGGATAAATATTTTTTAAATAAAAATTATAGAATCAAAAAAATATTTACAAAATCGGTTCGGCAAAAATGCTGATCATTGATAATTCCTAGTATCATTTTATCAATTATCAAACAAGGTATGTAGTTGTCTGATAAAGATAAAACTCAAACCACACCCACAGAAGGCAATGAGAAAGTTCAAAGCCATCGCAATTTTTCCACGAGCATTTAATTCATTACCGTACTTTTTATTTTGAAGTTAATTAGTAACCGCAGTCCAGTCATTATTCCAAGAACTTTGAAGGAAATTCCCAAATCATTACTTATAAACTTAGGGTGTATAAAAAATCTGTTTGCTCAAACTGTTTGATAACGTTAAAAATGCAACAAAATGTTTGTAATTTTTAAAATAAGGGCATAACCATTGCAAGTGTTTTACGCAATTACCTCAGGTCATATCGCCTGTACTTTAGATCCCTAAAATGCATTCCTAAGTGCATGTTTGGTAAATGTTGCGTGGGAGTGCCCCTCCTTCCAGCCAGATAGACCGGTGACCTGGATACAACAGTTGGGGTGGACTAGAAACGGTAGATGGATATCCAGATGATCCGGATTAGGGAATATAAACGAGGTTTTGGAGAGTGAGCCCATAATAACTTCGCATAAGTTTTGTTTCATCTTTAGTTGCCAATCTCGAGTCGAAATTGCATCATCTATCCGATAAAAAGCGGTGCAATTGACGAAAAAGCACCCAGGAGACATAAAATCCACCTGAGAAATTAGCGAATTCATAGGTTCACAGTTTTATGTAGTACTAGTAAGACGTTACGAAAGGAATGAAAAATTTAATCTTGCCGAGCATGAATGCGATGTCCTAGTTAGTAGACGTCTGATGTACTCACCAGGTTACTGTTTCAAGTCCTGATGGCCTACCAAGATGCCTTAAAGCGAGAGTAATTCCACTGTGGGAACGAGATGGTGGTATACGACTTGTATAGCTCTGTCTCTTTCCCACAGTTTAACTACTCCCCCTGCTGGCAATAGAAGTTTTTCTTTTAACATCATCATCATCATATGCGTAGCCTTTTCCAAACTATATTGGCTTCCAGTCGAACCAGATGCAGCTGAATTTTTCTTTTAACATATAAGGTGTATGATTCAGTTTAAACTTCTTGTTATAAGTCTACCCTCACTAAAAAACGTCTCTTTCTTTCCAGTGATGTACACGAGGTAGCCGTGCCGCCGCGCAGCCATGCCGCTGCCGAAGCGCTGTGTGGAGCCGGTGCACGTGTCCCGCGGCACGGTGCCCGAGCGGCTGAATGTGCCTTCAGAGCTCGAGGCTGTCACCAATGGCACTCTCGCCAATACTGTCAGGTAATGTTGAAATAGAAGTTTTTTTTTACCTCGTTTTTATGGCTGGGACAACCTGTTTGCTTGGAGCCGAAAGGACTGCAGAACTCATGCGAACTAAAAGTCCAGCCATTCCTTCCTGACCTTGAGCATTAGCGTAGAAGATTGTTCAAAAGAAGAGACCAGGTTTGAGCTTGATGGCAAAAGTGGACAGGGCTGGGATGCATGAAGAAAATTTTGTGGGTATAAAAATCTAATAACATAGATTCAAACAGTTAACCTAGTAGCTGTTTTAGAACGGCTAAAACCGCTCCACCTTAAAGCTTCTCGTCTCGTGTGGGTAAACACTAAATCTGTTTTTAATAATTTTAACAATACGCTTGCGTTTCTGACCACTGTCTCGCCTGATTGTAACCAATGATGCAAATAAAACGCGCTTGAAGTAACCGATTTGATTGGAATCTTGAATAGTGTAAAGAACAAAAGGCATCCTTAAAATGAGCGCACCATATGAGTAATCAGCTGATTTAATTAGGATGGGCTGGCACCGGCAGTGTGTCAGTGAGTGTATCATAATGAATAACTCGAAAGGTATTTCCGTAACCTACCTCTGCCTAGCCTTGAAAGATGGTGTTCTCCATTTTTGGTCACTTTTGGGAATTCCCTGCTGTCTGTCATCTGTGTTTCCTGATAGCTGTAACTTTGGAGTCTAAGTCACGATGAATAAGTTCTAGGCAAGTGTGCTTGACCGTCGACCACATCTTCGCCTACCTTCAGTAGAGATCCACTATCTCTATCCAATGCGAGACTGCCGCTTAAGTTAAAAAAAAAACCAGTAGTTCAAGTTTTCATATTTCGAATCCAAAGTGTTTTAAAGAATGCTTACATTTTGCCAGTCCTCTGTAATAAAAGTCTAGTCTTTTGGGATCAACCACAGATCCAGAATACGGGCTTCTGCTGAAATGAGAAATATCAAAATCTGATGAAAAGAAAACAAAAATACTTCACTAAACTTGAAAATTAATCCCGAGTCCCTAAGCTGTTTTACTGTCACTATATTAACCTGAAAATATAATTTATTTATAATTTAACAGTGAATGATTGTTTTTCAAGTCAAGTTATTAATAAAACTTATCAATAGGCTGACGTTCCTGAGTTTACTGAACACATATTTTCCTTGAACAGTACCTCTTTCGTTGTTTAAAAGTATGTCAGTACCTTTATTAATCTTTATGTTTCTCATCTTTGGTACGAAAATTTTCTTAATTTGCTGACATAGTTCTTTCACCTGAACAAATTTTGGCTCACTCTTGAATTTTTTCTTGTAAAGAGGATATAAATGACTACATTTAAAACACTAAGAACCAAATCTGGAACAATTGTTTATTTCATCTTTTTCATCATATCTATATTTATTTATGCCTATCCAGTATCCACTACTTGCAGCGCAGTAGAGAGTCAACCGTGCTGTCAATTAAAAGTTTACCATTTAGGTTTCTATTTACATACCCATAGGAATACCATTAACAAAAAAAACATAATTATCTCCATATTACCAGCATCCTGTGCCAGAAGGAGAGAAAAAATATTGTCGTTCAATAAATCTCTTTCCCTCAACAGGCAGTTGTCATCCCTTTCCAAGCATGCAGAGGACATGTTTGGCGAGCTGACCCGAGAGGCGACGAACTTAGCCGAAAGGACTAACGTGCTGCAAGCGAGGATAGACCGGCTGGCCATCAAGGTCACGCAGCTTGATTCTGGAGTTGAGGAAGGTGAGATAAACATAATTTTATTCACAAATCAACCGACCCCATCCCCAATTTGTCAATTTTATAAAAATAGATTTTCGGCTTTATCACGAAGGCAGAAGCTTTATACTAGCTTGGGGAAATATCAAGTTGAGGTAGGTTGATGTGCTGGTCTGTACGGCAATGATTATGTAATTTTTCCAAGACAATCCAGTCTGTCATTTTATTTTGAACTTTTCTCTGATATACGTAAAGTTCAAGTTTCTACGAAACAGGCAACTTATAACCAAATACTAACTCAAATGATTTAGTTGCTAGTAGAGATGTTGTATTAAAAGGTACTAGGTTAAGCAATAATAAAAGATGGATAATACCTACCTATAAAGTGATAATAAAATACCTACCATCTTTTTTATTTCATCCAAAGTATAAAATGGCAGGTTGCTTTCCAATATATGGAAATTAATAGCCAACTCCAAAGGAATTAATTAGTGCCTTGTATGGGAATAACATTTCCTTAAACGGTAGTGTTCTAAATTGCACACAAAAAGTATAATAAGAAACTATTTATTAATAATATGTGATTAGTTCTAATATTAAATTCAATGGCAAACAATAATGATTTTTTTTGTAAAACCAATAAAATAAACACATTTATTTCTATTTCTTCAGAAATATTCGCTTGACATTACATTTAGGTTGAATTTCGTTTGTAATTAATATGAAATGTCTAATTAATGTTTCTACCGTATAATAACCACGTCCTTGTGGCACGTTATCAGTAAACGTGGTCGAGGTGTGGTTTCCTTTATTTACTTTTAGCAAAGCACACAACATAGTTTAAATTAATAAATCTTGTATTTCATAATATGTATACCAGAATTATTTTAAGTCACGTTCAAATGAAGTAAATGTGAGTGGAGAAGCACTTAAATGTTACATCTAGCTAATATTATAAATACTTAATAAGTGTCAGGATGGATGTTACGCTTTCACACAATAACTGCTGAACTGATTGGGATGAAATAGTATACTGATAGTTTATAACCTGGATTAATACATTGGATACTTTTTAATCTCGATATCACGGTCCCGTAGGATAATATTTGAGTAACACGCGGATTAATAAGGTGGCAACAGCTAGTCATTAATAAAAACAGAGGTGGGACAGAATATAGTTTTCTCTCTTTTTATAGTTCTTAAGGTTTATTTTTTTAATCAAAATTAATGGCTATTCACAACCTTACCGCTGTGAGCGATGACTTATGCGAACGGTAAGATCAAAATAATATGTAGTAATGTTTGAAACACGCCACGAGCAAATTCAAGTACTTACAAAGTAATTAATGTCCGATTTGCGACGCCAACCGCCCCGCTCACCGCTTAGACCAAACTTGTGAACGGGCCGCATGTACAGACGCCAGCAGGTCAACCTTCCACTATTGTGATAAGGTTGAAAATCTATAAAACATATTTGACGGATTAATGTAGCTTAATATGCTGCTGCTGGCGTCTATAAACAAGTTATCGTCACGTGTCAAATAAACGTTTTTGTTATTTCTAAATCGTTCTTTATCCTTTCCAGTATCCCTACAAGACATACAGATGCGCAAGGCGTTCCGTTCCGCGCGATCGTTCCAACAACAGCTGTTCTCACGCAACTCGATGCCGTCGGCCATGTTGTCCACATACGCGCGCTGTGACCGTCCGCCGCCTCTCGAGATGCTGAACGAATTTCGTGATGATGGACGGGATGCCAGGAAGTTCTACACGGATCCTGATTACTTCTTCGAGCTGTGGAGGCGGGAGATGCTGCAGGATACTGAAAGGATTCAGCATGATCGGGGGAAGAAGGTAACTTATGAATTTTTTTTTTTTTTTTTATCGTGGTAAAATCATCAAATGAGTCCTCCAACCCCGGGACTGTCAGACTTCTACTGACTAAAATCCACGGTGTCCTTCATAGCCTATTATGTTCCGGGGTTATGGTAAGGGAATAATCCCGCGGCAGGCTTTGGCCCTCTGAGAGGGGGGCCCCGTCATTATGCTGACGCTCTTTGATGCGCGCGTGGGACACAACGCGCCGTCGACCCAGGTAACTTATGAAATAACAAAAAAAAAATGAGTGCCATTTACACGTGGTAGAAGTTCAAAATAATTTAAAAGAGAACCACGAACTTAAGAAACACTATATTATAAGCTCCCTATCTCATTCTCTCCCACGTTAAATCTTATGAATGTATGTGTCTGTCTCTTAACTTTTTTGTCATATCTCTCGGTTCTGTACGTCTCTTATCCATCTATTCTCCGCGATCTTGATGATATAGTCAACCCAAAAGGCTTTTGGGCGGACCTGGTTTCTTTGGCCGAACATTGGCCATCTCTGCGTTAAGCCAGAAGCCCTGCCCAACTCCATTTGAGGCGTATCGCCCTATCCCCGACGTCATAGACTTTTGTCCGATGACGGATTTCCGTTACCGCACTCGGTCTAGGATGGTGAAGGGAAATTTCGTTAGGAAACCGGCATGTCCTAGAACCAAAAATTCGAAGACATGTGACATCCATCAATCCGCACTGAGCCCGCGTGGTGGATAATGGCCCACTCCCTCTCACAGAGAGGAGGCCTGTGTTGCAGCAGTGGGAACTTTAAAAGACTGATGATGATAATTCGGTCTAGACAGTGCCGGATCAAGCCGGTGCGGGGCCCGTAGCAAAATATGTAACCATGGGGCCCTAGAGTTACATTGCCTTTTTTTACGGTAAATCCACGGTGTTCTTCAATAGTTCTTTTCTTTCCGGGGTCCCGGTAATGAGATAAGTCTCGCGACCCCCGCACGCTATGGCCCTCTAGAGGGGGGCCCCGTCATCATGCTGACACTCTTTGCGGTGCGCGCGCGCGCGGAACACAACACTCCCTCGACCCCTGGGCCATGGTCGGACAGCCAGTCGCCCATTACTCGCCACCCACGTGCCCGGGCACACAGTGGCCGGAGATCGTCTGCTGACGTCCGTCATTGCAGCTGGGGTGAAAGGGGAATGCTGTCCTCTCACTCTTTTTTTGGCACAGGCGCGGGGCCCCCTAAGGCGCGGGGCCCGTAGCATTTGCTGCCTCCTGCTATATGGCTAATCCGGCACTGGGTCTAGAATAGTAATGCTGAAAACATGACCTAATATTTTTTTTCTACCACATATCCACATAATAGGGTAGTTTCCAGGGTCAAAATAATTACATTCTATTTAGTCCGCATTTTAGATTATAAAAAATATTGGACACGTATTTTTTCTTTTTTTGATTAAACAAAAAAGAACAAAGACACTCTGCGCGAAAAATGCCACGCATCGTGACGTCACATGTGACTTTAATAGGCTATATCTTTGTCATTTTTGGTCTAATTTACAAATAAAAAAATACATGTCCCTTATTTTTGAATAATCTAAAAGACGGACTAATTACATTTTTTTAGTCAACTAGCCTATTGAACTCCATCGATCCTCCTTACTTTCTCAGGTGCGTCAACCTCGCAGCGGCGGCAACGCGGAAGGTCGCGGCGCGCGGCGCGTGCGTCCGCCGCACTCGACGCGCGACAGACTGAAGGAGGCCGCCGTCACCCGCGGGGAGCACATCATGGCGCCCGCGCAGCTCAGGCACTACAACATAGAGCCCGCCTACAAGCCCGACCCTGTCTATCAAGGTGAGTTATATCACTACAAGCTGTTCCCTCCGTTCCTTCCGTTGCTACTACTTCCTTGCGTGTCTCTAGTGCTTACCCTTATTACAATAGACACTCTTAATTGATACACCGATCATTGGTGACGGACGGAAAAAGTTGGAAAACTATATTTTTATACTAAAACAATGACAAAAAAAATATGATCCGCCTGGCGGAAAGAGGTTTAAGGACATCCCGTCAACAAATATATGCCCACTCTCTAACTTTTAGGGTGCTCTCACATCTATCGACGCGGAATCGGCTTTTTCTCTTTCTGTCGCTTAGAACTGCCATTTGCTAGACCGAGACAGATAGCATAATGCGATAGCACGCGGCGGAATCCTCGACGCGGCCGCGTGGTATTGCATTGTCTCGGTCTAGCAAATGGCAGTTCTAAGCGACAGAAAGAGAAAGGGCGACGGAAAAAGCCGATTCCGCGTCGATAGATGTGGGAGCACCTTTACACGCCCTTTTTGTGAAAAAAGTAGGAAGGGCAGTTTTCCCGACAGCTAAGGGGACAATAATTTCGGTGCTAGTTTCGGATTCGTAGAGCATTGAAATTGTCTCTGCACACTCTACCGAAGATTTCATGCGACAGCAATTACGGTCTACAAAGCCGAAACTACAATATTAATGGCCAGACATTAATTGTAAACATCCCTACACCCTTTATTAAAATTTAATTAAAATCTCTACCAAACAGCGACGAATATATCGGAGAGCGGCTACAGAGTGTCACAGAACCGGCCGCCATCAGTGCAGCCCGCCAGACCCAACTCCATCGAGATTGAGAACACACAGAACAGACAGCCCAGGATAACTGGCAATGGACACGGTAACTCAATATTCTTACTTTTTTAAAGGTGGTCACCTCACTGTTGGAGGAGGATGGCGCTATACGACTCATATATCTCTCTCTTTCCTACAGTGGAACTACTCTCGCTTTACGACTTCGTGGTTGGCTCCCAGGGCAGTGTACACATTCGCTCGCACCCTATGCAAGTGTGGGTTCCCTATTTGAACTATGCAGTTTGAATGTTTTTTTTGTCTCATCTAGTGGTGGTGGCAGATGAGAGTCCGTACGGCTCAGTGGGCGGCGAGCCCATCTACGGTGGCAGCGGCGCCGGCACGCCCCGCCGCCCGCGCCCCTCCGTGCCGCCGCCCGCGCCGCCCGCCCCCGCCTGGCCGCACACGCCGCACGCCACCTCGCCCGTACACACACCCACCAGGTACGTCATCATCTATCATCAGCGGCGCCGGCACGCCCCGCCGCCCGCGCCCCTCCGTGCCGCCGCCCGCGCCGCCCGCCCCCGCCTGGCCGCACACGCCGCACGCCACCTCGCCCGTACACACACCCACCAGGTACGTCATCATCTATCATCAGCGGCGCCGGCACGCCCCGCCGCCCGCGCCCCTCCGTGCCGCCGCCCGCGCCGCCCGCCCCCGCCTGGCCGCACACGCCGCACGCCACCTCGCCCGTACACACACCCACCAGGTACGTCATCATCTATCATCAGCGGCGCCGGCACGCCCCGCCGCCCGCGCCCCTCCGTGCCGCCGCCCGCGCCGCCCGCCCCCGCCTGGCCGCACACGCCGCACGCCACCTCGCCCGTACACACACCCACCAGGTACGTCATCATCTATCATCAGCGGCGCCGGCACGCCCCGCCGCCCGCGCCCCTCCGTGCCGCCGCCCGCGCCGCCCGCCCCCGCCTGGCCGCACACGCCGCACGCCACCTCGCCCGTACACACACCCACCAGGTACGTCATCATCTATCATCAGCGGCGCCGGCACGCCCCGCCGCCCGCGCCCCTCCGTGCCGCCGCCCGCGCCGCCCGCCCCCGCCTGGCCGCACACGCCGCACGCCACCTCGCCCGTACACACACCCACCAGGTACGTCATCATCTATCATCAGCGGCGCCGGCACGCCCCGCCGCCCGCGCCCCTCCGTGCCGCCGCCCGCGCCGCCCGCCCCCGCCTGGCCGCACACGCCGCACGCCACCTCGCCCGTACACACACCCACCAGGTACGTCATCATCTATCATCAGCGGCGCCGGCACGCCCCGCCGCCCGCGCCCCTCCGTGCCGCCGCCCGCGCCGCCCGCCCCCGCCTGGCCGCACACGCCGCACGCCACCTCGCCCGTACACACACCCACCAGGTACGTCATCATCTATCATCAGCGGCGCCGGCACGCCCCGCCGCCCGCGCCCCTCCGTGCCGCCGCCCGCGCCGCCCGCCCCCGCCTGGCCGCACACGCCGCACGCCACCTCGCCCGTACACACACCCACCAGGTACGTCATCATCTATCATCAGCGGCGCCGGCACGCCCCGCCGCCCGCGCCCCTCCGTGCCGCCGCCCGCGCCGCCCGCCCCCGCCTGGCCGCACACGCCGCACGCCACCTCGCCCGTACACACACCCACCAGGTACGTCATCATCTATCATCAGCGGCGCCGGCACGCCCCGCCGCCCGCGCCCCTCCGTGCCGCCGCCCGCGCCGCCCGCCCCCGCCTGGCCGCACACGCCGCACGCCACCTCGCCCGTACACACACCCACCAGGTACGTCATCATCTATCATCAGCGGCGCCGGCACGCCCCGCCGCCCGCGCCCCTCCGTGCCGCCGCCCGCGCCGCCCGCCCCCGCCTGGCCGCACACGCCGCACGCCACCTCGCCCGTACACACACCCACCAGGTACGTCATCATCTATCATCAGCGGCGCCGGCACGCCCCGCCGCCCGCGCCCCTCCGTGCCGCCGCCCGCGCCGCCCGCCCCCGCCTGGCCGCACACGCCGCACGCCACCTCGCCCGTACACACACCCACCAGGTACGTCATCATCTATCATCAGCGGCGCCGGCACGCCCCGCCGCCCGCGCCCCTCCGTGCCGCCGCCCGCGCCGCCCGCCCCCGCCTGGCCGCACACGCCGCACGCCACCTCGCCCGTACACACACCCACCAGGTACGTCATCATCTATCATCAGCGGCGCCGGCACGCCCCGCCGCCCGCGCCCCTCCGTGCCGCCGCCCGCGCCGCCCGCCCCCGCCTGGCCGCACACGCCGCACGCCACCTCGCCCGTACACACACCCACCAGGTACGTCATCATCTATCATCAGCGGCGCCGGCACGCCCCGCCGCCCGCGCCCCTCCGTGCCGCCGCCCGCGCCGCCCGCCCCCGCCTGGCCGCACACGCCGCACGCCACCTCGCCCGTACACACACCCACCAGGTACGTCATCATCTATCATCAGCGGCGCCGGCACGCCCCGCCGCCCGCGCCCCTCCGTGCCGCCGCCCGCGCCGCCCGCCCCCGCCTGGCCGCACACGCCGCACGCCACCTCGCCCGTACACACACCCACCAGGTACGTCATCATCTATCATCAGCGGCGCCGGCACGCCCCGCCGCCCGCGCCCCTCCGTGCCGCCGCCCGCGCCGCCCGCCCCCGCCTGGCCGCACACGCCGCACGCCACCTCGCCCGTACACACACCCACCAGGTACGTCATCATCTATCATCAGCGGCGCCGGCACAAAGCCACGTCAGGGGCCTGTAGGGCTTAACTCACCAGACACCAAAAATAATGAAACGAAAAGAATGAAAATGTTGCCAAATGTGTGTTATTTAGTTTGGCTAACTTCGCTATCCATGATGAAGTACTCACCCAGCTGTATCTCCTGCAGGTCTGCACTGCCACCTCCGCCGCCTCCGCCCGAGGGTACGGTGTCCCCTCCGATGATGAACGGCGCGTCGCCGCCGCACCGCACCACCCTCGACGCGCATCTAGATCACATGCACGCCGTTATAGGTAATACACAGCGCCTTGAAAGGTCACGTCAGCTCAAGATTTTGAAGGAAAAACTGACATTTCATAATTTCGTCTTCACATTCAGGTTTTTCTTGGCTAGCTAGACGAAAGAAAACTTCGTTTTTAGGGTTCCGTAGTCAACAAGGAACCCTTATAGTTTCGCCATGTCCGTCCGTCTGTCCGCAGTTTAGTTCAGAGACGCACAGTACTAGAGAGCTGTAATTTGGTGTAAATATACGGATTTTTTTATTTTCGATAAGTATGACGTATTGCGTAGTTATCGAACTGTCTGCGTGCCCATATTTCGATCATGAAAAGTCTTTAAACCATGAAACAGAATTGTCTTATAAGTTTTCATGAAGTATATCTGATAAACCCGCCAATTGAAGACTGTTTTAGGTTCTCTTCAAAACCTTAATTGAGTATTGCTGATGATAAATGTATCGTTGTAAAACAAGTTCATATGAGACTGAGTGTAGGGCGTGTGCGCGCAGGTATGATGTCTTCAGAGGAGGCGGACGGGCTGGGCGCGGAGGGCGGCGGGGGAGGGGCAGGGGGGCTGGTGCCCGCGCCCCCCGCGCCGCCCGCCGCGCCGCCCTCGCCGCCGCCCCCGCCGCCCGCGGAGGACCGGCCCCGCCCGCCCTCGCCCGGCGCGCTGCTGCGCGGGGCCTCCGCCCTCAAGCCGCCGCGCCCCACGCCCGATCCTCAGCCTGATCCCAGGTCTGATCTGCTGAAGGCTATCCGCGATGGTATGTATTATACGATATGTTACACTCTTATTTGATAGGATTAATAAAGCATTGTCTAGTTACATTAAAACATTATTGTTTACTATTCAATTTGACTTTTATTCTACTGAGACATGTACTTTTAGAATGCAGATTTGTCCCGACGTAGAAGCAATGAAGTGCAGTTTCTTATAATACCTACATATCTGCTTCCTATTCCAGGTATAAAACTACGCAAAGTAGAGAAACGTTGCGACGAAAATACCGGGCGGTACGACACGTTGCGCGGCGCGCCCGTGTTCCTGGACGTGGCCAGCATCCTGGCGCGGCGCGTCGCCGTCGAGCTCAGCGACACCAGCTCCGGCGCCGACTCTGACTCCGACGACTCGGACCAGTGGACCGAGTCACGCGCGTGACGTCGCGCCTCGCCCCGCCCCGACCCCGCGCCGCCGCGCCGTCCGCCCGACCCCGCGCCACCCGCCGCGGCCGCGACCGTCCCCGCCCCGGCCCCCGTGCCCGCGCCCCCCGCCGGTGAGCCCGTCGCCATCACGCTGAAGCACGAGCCGGTCGCACCCGCTGCCACGCCCGCGCCCCCGCCACCCGCGCGCACAGACGACACGTGTTACGTGCGGAACTCGTCTTTCCTCAGCCGCGACATCGAGGCGCGTGCGTCCCGCGCGGACCCGCAGCCGGCACGCACCGCGCCCACCCGCGCGCTGCCCGCGGTGCCCGGCGCGGCGCCTGTCGTGCCCGGCCTGGCTAGTGTGGCCGGCGTGGCGCGTCAGTCCTCTACATCCAGCACGTCGAGCCGCGAGCGTCCTCCCTCCCCACCGCGCCGCGCGGACCCTCCCGCAGTCAAGTCTCCACCGATCAAATCTCCGCCCCCCGTCACCTCCCCGCTGGTGAAGTCTCCTCCGGTGCGAGGTCCCGCTCAACAAATTGCGAGCGTCACCTCGCCACCTGCGAGGAGGGCCACTCCACCGCGAGCAGACGTGACGTCACCTCCGGCACCCGAACACCACAATAAGCCGGCGCCACTCGTCATTAAGAATGAGGATACCTCCAATGCACCTCGGACTGCGTGGCGCGAATCTCCGGTTGCCAAGGAAGGGCCCGTCAAGGTTGAGAAGCTATCCCTGGCTTCAACTGAGGTAGATCGTCCTGTGGAAAGTGGCGAGGTCGCGAAGGTCGAAGGTGATAAAGTGGAAATTGAGGCGGCTAAGGACGGTAATAAGACGGCGAAATCTGAGGAGTCGAACGGGGTCGGCGACAAAATAAAGAAATTTGAGAAAGCGGCTGAAGATGCAAGTGGGACTATGGGACGAATGTCGCGACCTGGCTCCGTGCGAGGCCGACCGCGCACCGAGCGGCTCGGCTCCGACAACAGTCGCGAGGACCTGCCGCCGCCCGCCACTCCCTTCAAGGACAACGTGCACTTCGAGCTCAGCGCCGCGCCGGCCGAGCGCGCGCCCACCGTGCTGGAGCGGCAACAGTCGCTCACCCGCAGCGCCGCCAGCGCGCGCTGGCAACGTGGCGAGCCCGACGGAGAGAAGGCGCGACCTGAGCCGCAGAAGATCATCAAGCCGGAGTTCAAGCCGATGCCGTCGCCCGTCGACGTCACCATTCGTTCGCCCAGTCTCGGGGCCAAGATCGCCGACCAGTTCCCGTCGCACGGCACCGCCTTCCGCAACGTCGCCTCGCCCGACCCCGCCCGCTCCAGGGAGCCGCACAAGGTCAACGACGATGTAAATACTCAGAATAATTTTAAGACTTGTAAATTTAAAACGAAGGACAAGTACTCAGTTAGCAAGGGTTCGAGCTACTTCACCAGAGGCTCCGAGGAGATCTGGCTCGTGAAGAAGAAGGACATCGAAGAGATCGAGGAGAGGGTTCTGGACTCGTTCAGGCGCGCAGGCGGCAACGTGTGCATGCGCAGCGAGTCCATGCGACCCTCGTCGGACAGCGGGCAGGGCGCGTCCTTCACGCACGCCACCATGGGTCGCAACAAGCGCCAGATGTACGCGCGCAGCGAGTCGCTGGACCCGCAGTGGGCGGGCGCGCGCGCTCACACCCTGAAGCGTCAGTCGTCCGTGGCGTGCACGTGCGGCCACGACAAGAAGACGCGCTCCAAGAGCGCCAACGACAGCACGCCCCGCCCGCGCTCTCGCTCGCACGGCGATGAAAACAATCAAGCGCACGTCCTTGACAAGTATGAAACGCTCGTCTAACGTCGTCCCCGCACCCCGCCCGCTCCTTTCCATTCATGATTATTGTGATATTTGGCATTGTGGAATGGAGTATTTGACCTTTAGGGATATCTTATTAAATTGATGTACCCCTCTCTTGGGAAGTATCTTTCATATCTATGTTTGTTCCATTTTTACTGTATCCTACGTATATAGTATAGGCTATTAGGTCACAGGTCGATATTATAAGTAAAACATGGTGCATTGCATGGAATACCTATCGTTTTGATCCATTTAATATGATGCATAAAGTGGTGTTTATATATCAGAGGAAAGTTTTATTGGCTAGTCTTAGGGAGAGTTCGGACGGAAGTAAATATATGTTTCATATAATGTAAAACCAAAAATATATACGCGATATTGATTATAACAGTAGTGACGAGAATGGATAGACAGTAGTAATAAGAATTAAAAAATATCTACTCTTCCCTATGGAACGAATGGTGGCAGAATGAAGTTTTATTGCGTTGACAATATGTAGCTGTTGTTTGAGTGAAATGTTTTTAATTATTTTACTGCGTCGGTGTTATGACTGAGAAGAGGCCCCACCTTAGCACAACTGATTGCATGGTGCTTAGCTTGATAATCAATTCGAATATTTGTCTCGACCGCTTTCAAAAACGGTTGTGAAATTACGTTTGAAATTCTTTATATTTCTATTTTATTTATGAATTTAAAAAGAAACGCTTTAATGAAAACAGGATTATGAAGTTGCTAGTCGATGTTTCGTATTCAAACAATGTTAAGGTGCGTCACTATGATTTAATGAGAATGTTCTGTGTAGTATTCATATAATGTCTTATAATATTTCTTATGAACAATTATTTCTATTAGGCACATTTGATAGGTGGAGAAAATAAATTAGATGCCTATTCCTACTTGTAAGATTGCAATGTCTAAAGTAAAGTATATAAAAAGGTTTTTGTAATTTCATATAATATGTGACCTGCGTATGTAGTGCCAATTACATATATCGATTGTGTATATTTTCGTCAAAGTAATACAATTAACTTCCATTTTATACATTTTGTATCATCCAGATAGTGGAAAATTATATTGGAATTTGTTTCATGTACTCTATCGTAATTATAGGTAAGAAAGGAATCTCAAAGTTTTCTTTCAACTATCTCTCTATACAATATAATATTCTGTGTGAGCTGTTTGTATTCCCTAAAATATACATTCCGAAGTGTTTAGTTGCTCACTGTTCCCACGCGACTGTGTTTAATACGTTTTATTGTTAAAATGAGCAACGAATGTGTACCAAATTTTCTAAATATGTAGTGTTGTACCTAGCTAGACATAAGTTAATAACAAATTCGTTTTGTGTATGTACCTTGTCTTATGATTTTTTTTTACATAGTGGAGGTGAAACATTTTTGCGATCGTCATAATTTATACACCATCCTAAATTAGTCCTACGCATTAAAAAAGGTTTCTACCTGATAATTTAAATGTTTTGTAAGTTATTGAACCCGCCATTTTTGTACATAACAAGTCTTGTCTCTTATTGAGTAATCGATGATATGAATTCAGGTGTATCTTGTATAATCCAGAAATAATTTATACTATGCTATATGGAATCTTGGAAATGTCTACTTTGGTTGCGTATTATTCAGTATGAGCAGCATGTAGAATAGTAGTGTAATGTACGTAACGGTCACGATAAAGTAGTAAGAGATGTAATTATAGCCGTAAGGAAATGATAAAAGCATGTTTTATATTATGTAGACTACGAACGCCTCTTTATGTTGCCGTTAATGGCAATTGCTAATTATTTATTTGCATTTTTTCTTAAATGTTTATAATTTTTAATATTAAAATCGAAAGCAAATTGTTGTAATCGCTGAATAGTCCACTAAAATACGACATTGATTGTTGGTTACCATGTTGCGGGAACTTCTTCAGGAACTTTATACATTTTATGACAATTAAAAGCAGCTTGTAGAGTGGCATGGTAACCAATGATGATGTCGGCCTGAAGTGCTTCGTATCCTGGACTACAACGTCATTGTGTAATAAGAATTATATTTTATAAATTGTTTATTTGCTAATACAATATAAGTTAAATGTGTTGTTTTATTTTATTTATTACTATCCTAATCAATAGAAATGACTTAGCCTTTCCTATCCAGATAGGCAGATACCAAGTAAATAATGGGCAGAAGAACATGAGTAAAGACCAGGTTATAGCGTTCAGTGATCAGTTTTTTCCATGACTTGCATGAAACTTTCATGCAAGTCATGGAAAAAACTGAAGGCTCATACTTTATATCTCTTTCATGATGAAAGAGATATAAAGTATGAGCCTTCGAATTATTTACTATCTAAACTTCTTTCAACTCTACAAATATAAAAAGCTGAAGGGTTTGTTTGGTTGAACGCGCTCATCTCAGGAACTCGGGAACAGGAACGGTTCCTAATTTAAAAAAAAACGTGTTTTGTAATGCCCACTGGCTCAAAATAAAAATTTTACTGCATTCAGCCGATCCATCCCCACGGATTAATTGTGCAAGTCTATGTTCTAGCAATAATATCTCCTAGACCAAGTGTCATAGAATGGAATTTTTTGGTATCAACTAAAAAAAAAAAATAAGCCCCAAAAAAAACATACGCGAGGTACAATTTTGTAGGTAGGTAATTTAAACGTTATATGTATTTTTTACCCATTATTTAGACGTGATGCAGCATTTATTGATAACAATTGAGTTATTTAACCTTCCGTTTATGATTTTCAGATGTTAAAAGCTTATTTTTTATCACAATTCCCTGTAAATACCAAAGATACCATAAAACAAAAATGGCCACCATTCAGTAGGGGTTGGTTTCCGACCCCACATGTAAAATAATTATATTGATAGAATTCAGCAAGGTGCCGCCCCTTTCATTGTGTACAGACTGAAACCAGAGACATTGTATACTTAACATCTAAAAGAGCAATTTTATAATCTTGTAAGATACAAACTTACCTTGAAATATTCAAGCTACACGCTGAAGAGATTCGTTCCAGAGCTGCGGCAACCTACCATACCTACCTAAACAAAAATAAAATAAATCTAATAATATATTGTTTAAATAATTTAATATTTTTGCGAATTCAAGCTAGGCACACAGGCAAGCTACAATTTATTATTCTTTCTTTTTCTAAACTTCAAGTTTTATGCAATACTAAATTATTGCCACAAGGCAGCATTTACGTAGTCGAAAAAACCTTGTGGATAAAAATAATGAAAATTCCTGATCCTGAACGAAATCAAACTAAATATTCGCGCGCCTCACCGTTGATGTGTAAACGAAGATTGCCAATAAAAAATATACAATTTTCTTAAATAATTCAACATAATATCAACAGAACTGAGTAAATAATTTGTTGTATTAAAATTATCTAGAGCGAAAAACGAACGATATCATCTGATGTTTTAATCAACTGAATTAAGTAGGAACTACAAAATATTTTTAATTTTCCAAATTCGTTGCTGGTTCAAATCGTTTTATTATTTTGCATTGGCAACATCACTATTCGCTTGTGTTTGATTGAGCTTGAACGAAAAATTGTCGAGTGATTATCATAATTTTTAAGTTTTCCTTGGTTTATATGTGTTAGATTAAATTAAATCATTTAGATTAAGTAGATGGCTTAATTCTGAGAGAAACAAAAGTACTTTTAGTGGTAATTTAACAGTGTAAAAGTACGTGTTATTAACAGTGTATCGCACTTTCATTTTCGCATAGTTACAAATTATTGCAAAATGACTTCTGCACTTTATTTAGAGCATTATTTGGATAGTCTTCAGCACCTACCGATAGAATTGCAGAGGAATTTCAAATTAATGCGTGATCTAGATGACCGCGCGCACGGATTAATGAGGACAATCGACCTTATGGCTGACGAGTTGCTTCCAAATATTCCTAAAATGGACGAGGAGACTAAGAAAGAAAAGGTAAATACCATACAAGGACTCTTTAATAAAGCTAAAGAGTACGGAGACGACAAAGTGCAACTTGCGATACAAACGTACGAGTTGGTTGACAAGCACATACGTCGCCTTGACTCTGACCTCGCGCGGTTCGAGTCTGAGATACAGGAGAAAGTAATGAGCGCACGTGCCGCGCAGCAGGCTGCCGCCGACCAGGAGCCGAACGCAGCCACTGTCAAGAAAGGTAGGAAGAAGAGTAAAATTAGTGACAAGACAGCAGCAACAACTGGTAAAAAGAAACGTGCTGGCGCGTCGAGCGAGGACGATGCCGTCGCGTCAGGCAGGTCGGCGGCCAAGAAGAAGGCCGTCCGCAAAGGTACCACAGCTACTGCCAATGCATCTAAAGAACAAGAAGAAAATGCAGACTTGGATTCAGTGGGTGGCATGGCACACCCAAGTGACGTTCTCGACATGCCTGTCGATCCGAACGAGCCTACATACTGTCTCTGTCACCAAGTGTCATATGGAGAGATGATAGGGTGTGATAACCCAGACTGCCCAATTGAGTGGTTCCACTTTGCATGTGTTGATCTTAAAATCAAGCCCAAAGGCAAATGGTACTGCCCGAAGTGTACCCAAGACAGAAAGAAAAAATGATCCACGGCTAAACCCCCTGCCAAGCAAACAGATAAGACTGTGACTGTAAAAAAAGAAGTGAAGTGACTAACTTTAGCCATAAGCTAGAGTAATATTTAGTACTTTAGTCCTAAGACGTCAAATGTGATGGTATTAGATAAAGTTTATGTCACTACACTAAGTAATATATGAGGAAACATTTATAAAATAATTGAAATGCATGTGCAATCATTGTGAAAGTTATTGTGTTATATGAATTGTTATGTCATAGCGACATGATAACAAATATAGTAATTTTTTTAGTTAAATAATATAACTATATTATATTTATAATACTTACTCAAATATGCCTTATTTTTTAAAAGGTGTATGAAGTGGGACTCACAGTAAAAACTACAAACTTTTCTTACAAATTTTGGATGTGACATTTCAATTATATCAGAGAACTAAATAAAAATGTACAATTGCACAAAATAATAGTGTTCAATTAATATTGTTATGAAATAGCTGCCCTTAATTATAATTTTTAGAGGTACATGAAATTAATATATGAAATGCTAGGATCTATATTAGCAGCTTGTAATGTTAAGAATAATCTTATGATGTTATCATATGCCTTATTTAGCATTTATTCATAAATGGCATAATGACGCAGTCATAGTGTTAGGAATTCTTTTGGTATGTTAGTCCTAGTTAACAGTTATGAGATTTACTGTACATACTATACATGCAGGATAAGTAAAGATACATTGTTTACTATGTTAATAAAAACCTTTATTTAGCCTGTATGCATAAGATGTCTTAAATTTTTATAACATTTGTATAAAGAAATGGCTTTCCATGGCTAGTTGCCTCACACATAATAATTAAACAAATAGTCTGAATGAATACTAAACTAAACATTAAATTTAATTAGTTCATAATTTATGATGATGGTTAACGCTGATTGTCCACACACGAGGATGGCTTGGTACTGGGACCTCTGGTTTTACTAAAACCACAAGTAAGCTGGGTTTCCCAGTTCTTTTGGATTCTGTCAATGTATTTGTAGAACCCAGTTTGACCTTTTATTTGGCAACCTGGTTCACTGTCTTTTTCCAAGTTTCAATGCCTGTGGGATGTTGTGAAGATTAAAAACGGAAATGTAACTGGGTGAAAAGCCTAGCTAAAAGGCATTCATGGTTTACGGGCACTTATTGAATGCAGCTAATTATTATGACCAGGGCAAAAATCCATCTTTGATAGTAACTGTGAAAATTTGTGTTTATTTAACATAAAGGTAATTTTTAAATGAAAAAGAATTTGCCAATAATATTGGTCGAATAAAACAATTCTATAATAATTTAAAAAGTCATTTACCCCATTATTAATAAACATGGACTAAAGTTGCAACCAGGATAATCCTCAGATTAACCATACATGTTTTAAGGATTAACCTTGTTGTAACTTTAGTCCACATTTATTAATGGGGGGTTTAAGAATTACATGTAATTTATAGTATTTTGTATATGTAAATATTTGGTTTGTAGCTAAAGCAGTGAGATTGACTGAATGTTTTTCTTAAATAAAGCATAGGTGGACAATCATGATTGGGCGTAAATGTAATAAACAATCTAGTTAATAATATAAAAAGATCCTATAGAATATTTATGCCTTTATGTAGTCATTTAATCACACAGTAAAGCCCGGTTTCTACCGCGAGCGGAATGGACACATTAATGACCCAGCGGGTGAAAAGAGTTAAAATGAGCTCGCTCTGGTAACGCAAAAACTATTTGTTGGTGGAATGCAAGTATGCAGTTTGCGCCTGAGAGTTTAAAGGACTCATTAATGTGTCCGTTCCGCTCGCGGTGGAAACCGGGCTAAAAGTTATAGATTTGAGTTCTGATTCCTTATTTCAATGTTGCATGTTAGGTTGTATGTATCCTATGAGACAAAAGCAATATACTAATAATTATTATAGGCTCTATGACTGTTTTATTGAAATATTAAGATATATTTCTAAATATTTGAATAATTTATTGCAGTTGATGACTTGTTTTACTAGCTGGCAATAAATATTATAATCAATGAGTACACCAAATATTATTAGTATTGTAACATAATTATAGGTAAATTTTATATGATAATGTTACAAAATACTTCCAAGAATTGGTATTTGTTTTGAAATAATGTATTGATAAATAATTTGTATACTGTGCCTCTAGTGAAAAAGGGTATAAGTCCGATTAAATGAAATCGGACTTATACCCTTTTTCACTAGAGGCACAGTATTGTCTATGGCTCCTGTACACAGTGGCCCATGTTCGTAAATTTTATGATCCATTCTCTGATCTTTAAAGAAGATATTCCTATGAGATGCCTATAAATATTTTAAGCTAAGTTATTAGTGGTTTTTAAATGGATAATATAATTTATTGAACATGGGGCTTTGTACAGATAGAGTGAGTTATAGCAATTAGCTGACTCCCCTTTCCTTAAATGGTTGAGGTTTTTTGAATACAAATCAATAGAATATTATAATTCTTTATTTTTGAATGAAGTAAATCTTTACTTATAAAGCTGAAGAGTTTGTTTGTTTGGTTGAACACACTAATCTCAGGAACAACTAGTTCGAAATAAAAAAAAAAAGGTTGCACTCCAGGAGTGCCGGTAGAAGTGAAAACTTTTTTGTTACTATGTTTTATTTTTAATTTGAATGACGTCTTACTCATTTTCGATCAGGGTCACGTGACCCTGACGCGAGTTTTAAATTTTTTACCCATTACAGAAAAAGTGTACAACGCCGCTAAAGAAGTTTTCACTTCAAAAATATTTTTGTCTTAGACAGTCTATTAAAGAAGGCTATACATCACGCTACGGCCAATAGGAGTCGAAACCATGGGCTATAAAATAAAAAGAATTATAAAATACCTACCATTAAATTGTTTTCAAAAAAAGTAAAACTTTTGTGCAAACCTTACTAACTAAATTTTTACTCAGAAGACAAACTTATTATAATTAAAACGAACAAAAACCAATTTGAAAGTGAACTTTGATATGTTTGTATATATTTGTACCAAAATGGTGCATTGATATCCATTGCAACTGTGTGCAGTTATAAAACATGAAATGAATTACATTGATTAATTTAAAATCAAATTAGCATTAAATGGTTCCTCGATTACAACACCAATATAGGAATTAATGTTTTGTTATTGCCATTTTATTGTGTTTAATAAATATTATAAACTATAAATAAATTCATTTTTCATTTCTTTATGATTCCTATCACAGCTGCCTAACCTTCCCACAACCCAACTATCATGAGGTTCAGAGGGCCAAAGCCTGCCAGGGTCGCGGGATTTATTTCCTCAACGTGACCCCGAACATAAAGGGATATTGAAGGACACTGTGGATTTTAGTCAGTACAAGTCTGACAGTCCCTCCCGCCCTGCCCGGGGTGGGAAGACTCATTTGATGATTTTACCACGCTAAAAAAAAAACTATGATGAGGTACGCTTACCGAGTCCAACGGATGCAGCTGACCAGTGGTCTATGTTATCTCGTGAAGTATCACAGGATAAAAAATAGACTAGCCAGTGGTGGTAATATAGGCAGTAGCCTAAATTATACCCCCACTAGCTGTAGTGGGTACTGGGTAGTGCAGGCATAAGATTAGCTATAGGAGATAAATAAACAGTGGTTCAGAAGTCCCACTTTCATGGCTTAATTGAAATAAAGGCAAAAATAAAATAAGACAACTTGGTAAGATTGTTTAATGTTGATCCCAAAATGCACCTTATTAAACTGGTTGAGCGAGCTATTTGATGAATTTGTGCATATTGCTAAGAAAGTGCTATGATATCATCTACTAAATTTCTTCCATTTGCTGCTCTCGATAACCTCCCTTTTTTCCGAAGTAGGTAAAAACAAAATTGTTTTTGATGATAGTTCATAACAAACGCGCTAGATGGCGTTAGTTGTACCTAATTGTTGCCATGATGTTTTTTTTTCTTATAAATTATTTGTTACATTTTCAGGTACAGCTTGGCTAGAACGGGTTGAAACGGAACTAAAATTTTTATTTCTGACAACGTTTTAAAATCTTTGATATTTGATGTAAACGAAGACCGCAGGTTTGTTAGATTTATTATTGTGCCATAAAACTAACGTAATAAGTGAAAAAAATAAAAATAAAATCATTCAAAGTGCTGGTAGCGCGAAGACAGTGGCGACTTCCGGTTTTCTACATTTTTATGTCGAGCTGTAAGTAGGTGTTTTACATCAAATAGCTAATGGATTATACAGGGTGGAATTTTGTAATGCCACCTGGAGGGAAAGTGCTCTTAACACTGCAGATAGAAAATTTTACTCAAAGGAAACATTCCTTTTATTTTTAAATAGAAAGCAAACTGCATTCAAAGATTTTCGAAAATTCTCTTCTCCACCCGGGAATCGAACCGGCTAAAATCTGAAAAAATTATACTCTGTACTTTTATTGCATCGATCGTTAGGGTCAATCACAAGGATGAAATCTCTTTAGCAAACATGATAAATTAAATGAAAGTAAAACCGGGAAATCTTAAATTAATTTAATTATTTACAAAAAATGGTTCGATTCCCGGGTGTGGGAGAGAGAAGAGAATTTTTGAAAATCTTTGAATGCAGTTTGCTTTCTATTAAAAAATAAAGGAATGTTACCTATAAGTAAAATTTTCTATCTGCAGTATTAAGAGTACTTTCCCTCCAGGTGGCATTACAAAATTCCACCCTGTAGATATCTTGTGACATATACATATATTATATTCTATAACGTGTACCATTTTGTACATATTAGGATGAGCCTATTAAAAAGGAACCCATATTCTCCAACTGATAATAGAAGTTTCAAAACAAATGGGTATCGAATCCAGGACGTGAAGTACAGTAAGTACCTGCTACGCGCTTTCTAAAGACGATGTGCCGATGCGATATCATGTCAGTTTTTAAAACAGTTTGAAATGTTATTTAATCTGCATATTTATTTAATTGACCCACTATAGGCATTTTCTGTGTCGTGGGTGCTTTCACATACACAAAATACCCAGATCTGAAACAACAAATTATTTGTAAATTATACAAATATTTGGTCCGCGCGGGAATCGAACCCACGATACGCAGCGCAGCAGTTTAATCGCTCAGTTACTACACTAACTGTGCCGTCAAATTAGTTAACTATTGCACTTAATTAAGTATTTTAACGATACCTAGGGAGATAACTAAAGTCATATTTTACTAAAAGGAACCTAGATAATTTGACTCAGTCTAACATTTGGTACCTACGCTAAAGCACAGGCTTTAAACTTAAAATAATTATGCCTACACTCACAGCCTATATAATTAAGGTTTTCCAACAAAAAACGTAGTTGGGTGCGTTTGCGCCGCATGCAGTGAGTGCAAAAGCTTCCATATTGCGTCAGCCATGATGGTTGAGTATGCAAGCTTGCGTCAGGTGGTAAGGCTACCGGCTTTTATTTATTATTTGAGGGAGCATGCTTTTACTGTGCTTTTCTGGCCTGTACCCTTAGCACGAATTTTCACTCTTATAGTTTACAGCGTCTTTCCAGTATTTACAGCGTTTTTGTATGAAAAAATGGAACAGCGCCTCTGGTGTGTGAAGAAAGAACTAATTTTTTCCTTGAAAATTTGCCAATTTGAAATTGTCAAAGTTCCAGTTTACTTTACGTCTCAAATACTGAAAATTCATGCTAAGGGTACTGGGAAATCTGGCCTTCAGGCGTAGCATGGCGCCGTAGAAAGGGGTTTTGTCGACGGAAGAATAGACAAAATGACAGAACGTAGAAATATTTTTAGCGTTTTATGCATGATCATGTAAAAATTAAGGAAAATAAACGTTCTTTTCTTCAATGGTGTACGAATGGTGTCATATTTGTGCAAAAAAACAGTAAATTTTTGTACAAATAACGATGAAATAACTTTGTGTTTTCTTTACAAAATTGTTCACATTTCAGGGCGAGTTTTGGTGACAGTCACAGGATATCATTTAGAATTTTAGATGATGCAAGAACTCGCACGCGAGATTGCGGACTTTATTTGTACCTACAACGAATTCAGTTGATCAAACAAACCGCAATGTAGTGAAACTCGCAACTCCGTCGAATTTCTTATTGATGGAATTTACGAACAAGAATTTAATGCATTCGTTTTATTATACGCGTCTAAATATTATCTGATCTATAATTAAGAGATTTATTCTGATTTATAAATTTTATTATAGCCGTCGCCTCCGCTGCTTTTTTTTTGTAGCGTGGTAAAATCATCAAATGAATCCTCCCACCCCGGGCAGGGCGGGAGGGACTGTCAGACACGTACTGACTAAAATCCACGGTGTCCTGTGTGTGTTCACGGTAATGAGATAAGTCCCGCGACCGTCACCTCCGCTGCTTGGCACCTTTTGGTCGTACCTAGCGTGTTGGTAATAGGCTTCCTCAAAAGACTATCCAACACAAACATTACTTTTCAATCCGAACCTGCAGTTCCTGAGATTAGCGCGTTCAAACGAAACTCTTCAGCTTCATAATATTAGAATTGAAGTAAAGATTCGATGAAGCTTTGTCACGTAAATTAATAAAATAACATACGTATGGGTACATAACTGTGCAATAAAACGCGTGATAATCGCGGTAATACAAACACAACAAACATTATCTAGGTAGGTACCTCAACCCGCTGCATAATGTTCCTGTAATAAATTATCATACATTTATTGTTACCACATTAAAACTGTTATTGTATGAAAATTACTCGACCTTTACCTACAATTTTATTGGTTACTTACTACATTGTGTTTGGAAAGTGTACTTTAAAGCCGTAAAAGATGTGATTTAGTTGAAATATAGCACTAATTAAATATATTGTAAACACATTGATCTCGTCGCGTCGTCACAGTGTTGTCCTCCATTATAGTAAAGGGTTGGAGATTGCATGTGCTCTCACAGTTTATAGTGCAGTGTATCTGGGACCGCGCGCGGGAAAAGTCGCTCCGCCATTTTTTTAAATTCATTTTTTTAAGTTTTCTTTTTCAATCGCGTTCGTATTTGGTAATTTCGGAAAATGACGATGCTACTGAGAAAAATGTGGAAGACCCATTCAAAACATAAAAGTAAGTTATTATGAGACATTTTACTTAAGTTAGTTTTTCGTAAAAAAATATAAATATGAAATTAATTAAAGAGTTTAATTAAGAACATTAGATTTCAATGGGTTTTATTTATTTAACTATTTATTTTTGCTGCGTCGATTTTATTGATATAATTAAATATTATAAACCCTTTAAGTATTAATTTTCTTCATAAATAAAACCAATGTTGTGTAAAGTTCATTATCTGCAGCGGTTACTGTATGAAGAGAGACTGTAAGACTACTGAACGAAATGTCAGCTATAGTCAATCAGCGGACTAAAATTATTATAAAGGTCTGTCTTTCAGTCTATAAAATAAGACCACAACACTTTATAATACCCAAGTTCATAACTGATAACTTTCATAAAAGAAAATGGAAAACAGTGCCGCGATTTCCTTTATTTATTAATCACCGTAAAATGTGCAGTTATACACCCGACGACGCGGACTAGTTTTCGCGCCCTTTTTAAATTGCAATAGACAGGTTGCGTTCAGTAATTTAATGGGCCGCTCAATCATCTGCGTTCACGTTTTTACGTCTTCATTAAAGGTTCCGAGTAAGGAGTCTCTAACCTCGGAAAAGGCCGCAGATCATCTCCGGGGGCAAGTTTCTCTAATTACTTTGGAATTAGGAGCTCTCGCTGAGCCTTACATGGCTGGTTGGAAAAAAAACTTGCCTCGTTACCTCTATTCCATACATTGTGTTGCAAGTACCTACTGCAGTGCTATCGTGTTTTATACAAATGCAGCGATGGACAGTGAAGTGACGGGTGATTTGAGCGCGTCTTACCTAAAATGAAGAGTTGTTTTCTTTTTATAGGGCTAGGGTAACGGGAAAGGATTAGAAAGTACTTTTTGCTTGATTTCTGTGTAATTACTTTATTGTTTTTGGTTTTAAACTTTATGGAGACAACGTTAGAGTTATCATTATTCCGAATCAGCGTTAGGTGTAATTAAGTATTGATTGCGGTGAAAGCTCAAGTTATCACAGTGTCAATAATTATCAGCGAATTGTATTCATTTGATATTTGCCGCACATCTTGGTAATCAAACAATCATAAATAACGACAATAATAATAACAATAACACGCAGCTTTATTTTCTATCGTTTGAGAAACATCTCTTTTATGAAGGTTTTTCACATACGGATCACATGCACAAAATAGTGATCATAAAAATAAGAATAATAAACTGAGCCATAAAATTACTAAGTTAGCCATGAATCAACTCTGAAACATTTTCAATTTTGGTTAGGTTCCTTTACTTACTCACACCCGCAGACAGAATTTATAGGAGCGCCGCGCAGCGGGGCTCCATCGACTACGCCTTGATTTGGCCTAAGTATTTTTTTTTGCTTATTTGCTGACATTTGCTGATCACTTAATTTATTTGATTCGCGGCTGACTTAGTAATTTTGTGGCATATTTAGTTTTTCAGTGTAATAAATTATATTAAAATAAATAGAAGCCGATCTAAATATATATAATCGTACTTACTATTATAAATGCGAAAGTTTGTAAGTATGGATGTATGGATGTTTGTTACTCTTTCACGCAAAAACCACTGAACAGATTTGGCTAAAAGGTACACAGATAGTTTATAACCTGGATTAACACATAGGATAGTTTTTATCCCGATTTTATGTTCCCGTGGGATAAATTTCGAGTTGTAGCGGGTGAAACCGCTGGCAACAGCTAGTATAATATAATATTTCACAACTATCACACAACGCCATCTAGTCCCAAGCTAAGCTGAGCTTGTGTTATGGGTACTAGACAACTGATAAACATACTTATATATTTCTAAATACATACATATTATAGATAGATTACACCCAGACACAGAACAAATGATTGTGAACCTTGGCCAATATTTTTTATCTGTGCTTCAACTAATAAAAAAAGTAGCACCGCATCGCAATATTTCTTGATAAGTGATAAATTATTAATTGGATGAAAGGCAGTGATCAAGAAAACGAGCTAGCTAAACGGACTGGCCAACATTCTTGTTAAAACGTTGCACTTATCTAGCCCAAAGCGTTCTGAGTAAAAACTAAACGTGAAAGCTGGCTGGAAAAGCGATTAATTCTATTTTATGGAGCTTTTATCACTATAAAGCGCTTCAAGCATATTTTTAACATTCACGATTATAAAAAAGGTTTTAATTTAGATAGACCGTATCTAAGGATCTATTGCCTCATCCTGTACTGCCGTTAACCTTTGTTTGGATTCGGCGTCGGTGGCAGTGCTATCAAATGTATTTTTCATCCCCCCACCTCGGAAAGACTATTTTTTCTCTTCAATATCTGAGCGTAAAAGCCGTTTTTATCCTCTAGTGAATAAAGTAAATTGAATTTAGAACATCGTGTGCAATAATGAGTTGTACCAGTAATGCGCCCGCTGACCCCAACAGCTGATCGCTTATTGTGGTGCCCATTTCACGTTCGAAGGTTGTCGTACCACATCAAATTTCAAAAATAGAATTTATGTTTCATCCCCCCATCTCGGAAAGGCTATTTTTCCTCTTCGATATCTGAGGGTAAAAGCCGTTTTTATCCTCTAGTGGATAAAGTAAATTGAATTTGGAATATGCACGTGCACTAAAGAGTTGTACCAGTAAAGGCGGCTGCTGACCCCTCCAGCTGATCGCTTGTTGTGGTGCCCATTGGGCTAACTTGAATCCCGAACCAGAATCCTTTGGTGCGTAATCTACTATTAATTTATTACAATCTAAAAAGAATAGAATAGAAAACATTTATTTTAAATGGATGTGTCACACAGACATAATAAAAAATAAAATCTCAGACTCGGAACCTTCTTGACTCAGAACTTTTCTTTTGCGGTTTTCTTTTCACGTCCTACTTATTGTTAAGAAAACTAAGATAAAAATAAGAAACTTAAAAACATACTAAACTATATTTTCATCCCCCCACCTCGGAAAGACTATTTTTTCTCTTCAATATCTGAGCGTAAAAGCCGTTTTTATCCTCTAGTGAATAAAGTAAATTGAATTTAGAACATCGTGTGCAATAATGAGTTGTACCAGTAATGCGCCCGCTGACCCCAACAGCTGATCGCTTATTGTGGTGCCCATTTCACGTTCGAAGGTTGTCGTACCACATCAAATTTCAAAAATAGAATTTATGTTTCATCCCCCCATCTCGGAAAGGCTATTTTTCCTCTTCGATATCTGAGGGTAAAAGCCGTTTTTATCCTCTAGTGGATAAAGTAAATTGAATTTGGAATATGCACGTGCACTAAAGAGTTGTACCAGTAAAGGCGGCTGCTGACCCCTCCAGCTGATCGCTTGTTGTGGTGCCCATTGGGCTAACTTGAATCCCGAACCAGAATCCTTTGGTGCGTAATCTACTATTAATTTATTACAATCTAAAAAGAATAGAATAGAAAACATTTATTTTAAATGGATGTGTCACACAGACATAATAAAAAATAAAATCTCAGACTCGGAACCTTCTTGACTCAGAACTTTTCTTTTGCGGTTTTCTTTTCACGTCCTACTTATTGTTAAGAAAACTAAGATAAAAATAAGAAACTTAAAAACATACTAAACTATATTTTATTTTCTGTAATACTTACCTTTAATAACGTAGTAAGTAGTTATTACCTAAACTTTTTTTGCATCTACTCATTTCCTCGCTGAGGTGGGATGAAAATTTACGTGTTGCACTCGAGTGCAAAGATTTTTCACCTTGTGCTCTTTTGATTCCCTCGCTACCGCTCATGATTCTAATTTTTGAATCACTCGTTGCACTCGTGATTCAATTTTAGAATCATTCGCTTGCTCGGTCATCAAAATTGAGCACGCGGTTAAAAAGCAACTTTGCACTCTTGTATAACAAATAACTATTTATTTTCTGTAATACTTACCTTTAATAACGTAGTAAGTAGTTATTACCTAAACTTTTTTTGCATCTACTCATTTCCTCGCTGAGGTGGGATGAAAAGTTACGTGTTGCACTCGAGTGCAAAGATTTTTCACCTTGTGCTCTTTTGATTCCCTCGCTACCGCTCATGATTCTAATTTTTGAATCACTCGTTGCACTCGTGATTCAATTTTAGAATCATTCGCTTGCTCGGTCATCAAAATTGAGCACGCGGTTAAAAAGCAACTTTGCACTCTTGTATAACAAATAACTATTTTCCATACTTCTCTAAAAGTCCTTTTGTAGACAGATTTACTGTTAACGTCGTTTATCAACACAAGCTTTCATGTTTCGAAAAAAATAATTCATTCAAATGCCTTGTATCCAGCGACTGATTAAGAGTTCTGACCGCCCTAGGCATAGATATGCCAATGTGTAACGGACGACACGATTTTGTTTCTCTATCATTGTTGCCAAAAACAAAACGTGTCAAACCAAAATCAAATTAAAAGCTGTTCAAAAAAGTTATAAAACACACCCTTATATATTTTCTTAATTACGCTATAACTCAGCCTACTTTCATATCTAACAACTGCACTTAATATCTAACGCAATGCAATCAGCACATTAATTTCCTTTGCAGATCTAACGCGCCACAGAACACTAGTTCAAACCAGTATGACAAACGCATCAGTCGACTTTATCAAGCCTCGTACGCATCGCGCGGGAGTTTCGTTCAACTTATTACGCCTAATAACTGACCTATGGCCTAGTTTCCTATCGATACAACCCGTCTGGCCTAGATGATGTTAGATATCACTAAAATAGCTGTCTGATTGCCGCCATTTTGTGATTATTGTTTTGCGTACCCGGCGGTACCCGTCTGCGTCCTTGTGACGCATTTTAGATTAATTGTTTAGTTATAACTTTGTAAACAGAAGCTTGTTTGGCAAAGGTTTTGACTAATTGTTGTTTTTTGTAAATAAGCAAAGTTGCTAAAGTTATTGCGTGAGCTTTTGTTGTTGCGCTGATGACGTCCTAAAACCTCAAGTAACTACGACTTACCTCTATTTTTTTTGGCGTACATTCGCGACTGTCTAATTTCTTCTTCAACGTCATAAAATATCAGCTGCAGGGCAGGGTGTACACTGCTGAAAAAAACCCTCCGTATTCATAGTTTTATTTATTTTTTGCTTTTAAAATCATCAAATCAGTCCTGCCCCCCAGAGCAGGACGGGAGGGACTGTCAGACTTGTGCTGACTACTTAAAGTCCACGGTGTTCTTCAATAACCATTTACGTTCCAGAGTCATGGTTTCCTGAAAAGACAGCTCCACGACCCCGGCAGGATTTGGTTCTTTAAGGGTTGGTTGTACGGTTGACGTAATCATTGGAAGCAGTAACACAGGTGGTTTTCTTTTCAGAAATAGGTACTTACGATAATTTACTATGTACCTGATTAGTTGGCACGCCGCAATTGCGGCGGTAAGACCCCTCTTTGAGGAGTGGTTGGAGAGAAGTCATGGCGTCCTTACCTTCCGCCTGACGCAGGTCCTCACCGGGCACGGGTGCTTCGGGAGGTACCTGTGTCTAATGCGGAAGGAGGATACGTCTGGGTGTCATCACTGCGAAGATCGCCCGGAGGACACGGTGGAGCATACGGTGCAGGACTGCCCAGCTTGGGCGGCGCACCGACGTGTCCTCACGGCTGCGATAGGCGGAGACCTCTCGCGCCCGGCATTGGTTTCGGCCATACTGCGGGGCGAGACGGAGTGGGAAGCGGTCGCCTCCTTCTGCGAAGCAGTAATGCTCGCGAAGGAGGAGGCGCGCCGCGAGCGAGAGAGGACAGAGTCCTCCCTCCGCCCCAACCGCGGTGTAGGACGCCCACGGCGACGGACGTCGCGCGACGATCTCCGGCCACCGTAGGCGCGGGCATGCGGGCAGCGAGTAAAGGGCAACTCGCTGCCCGACCAAGGACCATGCCCGGGTCGACGTCGCGTTGTGGGTAGTTCTTCGAAATTTGATTCTTTGACTGATTCATATGGTCAAATTTTAATTTCAGTTTCAGCTCAGTACCACATGTTCATATGAAAATAGATATTCCAAATAACATTTATTTGTTTGAGGGACTTCTTTTTACAAAGTAGTTTTTAAGATATCGACGTTTAAAAATTTTGTGCCCAGATGAATCAGATTTTTTTACAGATGTAAATAAAAATGGGCTTTGTAATAAGAAAATAATCATAATATTATAACAACAATAATATTTTTTTATAAAACAATTTATTTATTAACAGTGATCATATTATCAAGGAAAAAATCTGGTAAATTCAACAATAAAATTCTTGTTTTTAAACTAACAATTATAGAAATAAATACTAACAGAAAAGCGAGAATTTTGTTATAAATACTTAGGTACTAGATAGTTATTTTAATGATACGTTATAATATTCTCTCTATTTACTTTTGTTTTTCTCTCTATTTTTTCAAATATAATTCTTTCATTTTTAATTTCCACGCAGCATACTTGCCTGGAACTTTTCTTATTTTCCATCTTAGAAAGATGAAAAATTCGTACGTTCTGTGAGTCTCTTTTTCTCATAGTATATTTTGTTCCATTTTTTCTACTATTGATAGTGGCATTGTTGTAAACAGCAATATAAAATAAAATAGATAGAGTTTGACTTATTAATGAATAAAAACCGAAGAATAATGTCAAAATTATGTCACACACACTCTACTGACATGAAAAAGTAAAATAACGTAACAAAAGTGCTCTTTTCTGGCTGGAAAAGAGGAAAACTAATTTATTTTCAGATTCATATGGGTTTTTGAACATATAAATCAGGCACAGATGAATCATGATTTTGCCTAAAATCATGCTTAACTCATCATTCATACAGACTTCAGTATTATCATTTTTCTACACGAATCTGTAACCCAAAAGCATCACACGAAACTCAGATTAAAGTCTTAAAACAGCAAAATAAAATTAATAAATTAGGCATTGTAATCAGCAAGGTACCTAAACCAAGCACAGATGAATCAGACATTTACCAGTGTTTCACCAGGTTCTAAGCCCACCAGCCTCATGTCCGCCTTCTAGCACGTCCGTTGTACGACAGGTTTCCCCCCACGTGGGACCCCAGACTCTCATCATTATTCCTCGACCAAGTACAGTCAAGCAAAGCTTACTCCACATGAATCAGTATTATACGCCGGACACTTCTTATTTACTTAATTAAAATTACACTAACGTAGTTATATCTAATATGTATTTTTTATGTAAGAGGTCAATTAATTACCTTTCGATATAAGTATAATTTATATTGATGAATCAAAAGGAAAATGCGACATCGACCATTTTGTTCCGGAAAATGGGAAACGGACGCCCTATATGAATCAGGAGAACAGACTTCAATTTTTTTTATTTTGTGTCTAGATAGCTACTATTAAAAAAATAAAATTTGTCCCAGGTAGAGCTAAAGCTAAACTGTGCAGAAAAAAATATTACATGCCATTTTGTTAGTTGGTTACAGAAATATACCCACAGACATCGAAAATTTTGTCTCTGAAGAACTACCCTTGTGTCCCACGCGCGCCTCAAAGAGCGTCAGCATAATGACGGGGCCCCCCTCTCAGAGGGCCAAAGCCTGCCGGGGTCGCGGGATTATTCCCTAACCGTAACCCCGGAACGTAACAGGCTATGAAGGACACCGTGGATTTTAGTCAGTAGAAGTCTGACAGTCCCTCCCGCCCTGCCCGGGGTTGGAGGACTCATTTGATGATTTTACCACGCTAAAAAAAAAAAAAAAAATGTACCTGATTAGTTTCATTACAGCATTCAAATTTTACACTAAGCTTATCATTTTCTTTAATAAAATTATTATTTTAGTAATAATACCTGCATCTTTATCAAAATGGTCAGTAATTTCAAAACATTCAAAGAGTTTTTATTACCCTATAAAATGGCGACAGACTGATATTAAGATTCGGTGTAATTTGCCCACAATTTGCCTGATCGATTTCCTAGCATGTTTACGAAACCAGCCTAGCCTGTAATAGGCTAATGAAGCTAAGCTGGGAAAATTGCCACGTCTAATAACTCTAGCGAAATTATCAGCTACTGGGTTGGTGACAACGCCCGTTTTATAAGCATTCATATCAAGCCGGAGAAATGTTATAATACTTACGGTTTTTTATCAGCGGAAAGTTCACTACATGTAGGAATATTCATTTAAAATATGTGTAACAATGATTATTATTTCTTTTTTTTGATAAGTAACGTAAAATTAATTTCATGTCATGTGGAGTAATATGCTGAACTCCTGAAAAAGAAGTACTTATACAACGTGTAACGCCAATAGCGCAGAACCTGTTACTGAACAATTTTAGTTCAAAGACTTTAGGAAATTCGTAAAAAAAATATTGGTTTTTCTTGCAAAATGGGAAATTGATCGGGCACATCTTATGCTTCACTCGAAGGCTACGCTAATAATCTTATGTAGTCAGGATCAATTAAGAATGTTAGAAAGACTTAACTAAAGCATTTGACTCTGTCGTGCGTAGTGAGGTGTGGAAAAATCATGAGTTGACAACTGTTTTCCTTTACTTTGAATAGGTTCTTAAACTGTTCTTATTTCAGAAACCATTACAGCACATTGTGAACGTACACAAACTTTTGTCTCCAAAGAAAATCTGTATTTTTTCTTTACCTTCCCCTAGGTTGCATGTTGGGCCCTATTCTGTTTAGGCTTACGAACAATGAGATTTACTAAGAAATGGTATAATCCCTTTTGTGTAGTCGTGTTTGTGGCTAATTTAAATAATGTTGCGTACGTTAAACGTTAAAGAAGAATTAATATTCCACGTATATTTGTAGCGAGAAAGTAACGAGTTTAGTGTGTTTTGTACAAATGTAGGTTAGGAAGAAGATAAGGCGGAACCGTGCAACATTCTTTACAATTGAATAATTTCGTATATGATTAAATTCACTCAAGAATACTTCTAATAAGGATTTGTTTAAACAAATATATCTGCTCAAGAACACAATGATACAGTAAAATAATGATTCATAGATGGAAAAAGCCCAGCTAGTGAGCTAGCTTTGTATTATTATTGGAACAATAGTTTTTCACAGAATTTAGATAAACAATAATGCACTTAGTAAGAAAATTATGCGGGATGTGAGATAGGTAGTACAGGCACAGTATTGCGTCGTTTGGTGTAAGTAGTATAGTTTTATTTTAGAATTGCATAAATTTATTTTTATTTTTGGCAGTAGACATTATTGTAAAAAAATAATGTATCTGTTTGGTGAATTTTTGGAGCTTTCGGCGCTACATGTTAGAAGTTCTGGACTCAACGTGCTTTTAGAGTCGCAGTTTCAGTTAACTACTCTCTGTAAATGCGGCTGCTGTTGGGCGAGGCCATTTTTTGTTTTGTGAAGAAAAGGCACTAAAAAGTCTTATATGGTTCATTGTTTGATATTTGTAATTTGTGTTCTTGATTCCAGAACTATGTGAGGAGTGGGCGTTAGCCGAATGCGAGGGCGAGGGCTGGTGGCGTGAAGCCCGGGACTCCGGTCCCGGTGAAGTAGATGTGAGGTATGCGGGCGCAGCGCCTGTAGAGCGGGCAGCGTCAGCACCCGCCACTGCGAACGCTGTCAGATCTGCATTGCATTCAGCAAAATGTATGTGCACAATAAAGCAGCAATAAGCATAATCTACCAATAAAAAACACTACTGTGACACAGGCCTCCTTTCTGTGAAAGTTCTCATCATGGACTCGACAATCGATGTAACATCTCACAAGACTTACAATTTTTCGGTGCCAGACATGCGGTCACGATTTTCAGAGTACCTAATGTTGATTTTCCGAACTACGAGGACTATATTATAAAAGGCAAAGGAAGTTAATTGGAACAGTTGCAACTAAGTTACTTCTTTTATAGAAAAGCACTGAAGGTCCTTTTGTCAATTGCTCCGTGTGTAAAACTACATCAGTAACCACCGAATTTCGACTAAGAATTGACCCTAAAAGACCCTTAAATTGCGTGGCATAGGAATGATAAAACGCAATCAAAGAGAGACGGCAGGTCCCCTTTAATTCCAAAACATACGTAATTAAATGCCCAGCAGTGATTGTGAATGAAGCTCCAGGATGAGATTACAGAGGTTCCTGCGGTCGTATCACAATAATATTATATCACACTCATTGATTTATTGCCGTATTTATAGAACGGTCGGAGATATCTCGGCATCAAATATTCCGGTCAAGAACGCGACGTAGACTGGGGTCTGGAGGTCCCGATGACTTGTAAATGTTTTAGATAATTGTGTTTTAGTCAATATTTTGATTCTGTTGATGAATGTCTTCCTTATTTATGTTGTTTATTCTAGAAATGTTTTCTTTTACTTCCGCATGTGATATAATTTTTTTCTCATTACCTGCACTTACCTACACTCAATTTCATGAAATAATAAATCTTTCCAATATTGAAATGTTGTGCCATTATTGACATCTGGAAGCCTTGTTAAACTTACTTCTGAGAACAGTTTTTCTCTCCCTCTTATGCCAAACTTTACTTTACAGCAGTGGTATTCTTTAAGAATACAGCCTATGTTCACTAACCTACTGACAGCGACGTGTTTCGTGTACTATTTTAAGGCTTTGTCTTGACGATGTGGTCGTGGTTGCCAACAGCCCAGAAATAGTCTGTTAAAGACTTGCATACTTGGTCTGGCCAAATCTAGGGTCCTACTCTCGATCTTCTGAATGTCAATCGCTCATCAGACTTAGTGTCCGAACACTTCAGTTGTTGTCTCTCTGTAATCATTCAGTGAGGATCTGCTACATTAGCTATCAAAGTCCTTCCCTTATTTATTGATACCTGTATTTTTTGCTACGTATATTTTTATCCGACTAAGATGAAGCCAAAAGGAAGGGTAAAGAGTCTTTTTATGAAAGCCATAATCCATGGTCCTTTTTAGTGTGGGGCTCCTGTTCTAGTAGAGCGGTCTACAAAGATTTGTGAGTCCTTTGATCAGATCATAATAATTTTCCTTTATTTATTTTCGTTTCAGTGATAAACAAGAAGTTACCGCGAGTGAATTTGGACATCAGCGCTAAGGGCATCGTGGTTAGCGACGCTGACACACAGGAAAACGTTATAAGCGTCTCTATTTACAGGTAAAAGCGATTGTTTATTATTATTTAACTATAATTTAATAAATGGTGTCACGCTCACGTGCACAGGCGGTAGAATAAAAATAAAAGGACATACACACGTTCTTATGTCACGTTGCATAAACGTGGATTACATTATTCACTGGCAAGATTTTTTTCTGTTGAAATTTTTTCGCATGTGGGTGGTTAGTAGTCTGTCAGATTTGTCAACATATTTCAGTTTTTTTTTTACGCCAGGCTTGCTAGCAATATTTCGTGGGGCGTTACCAAACATTAAGCTACATATATAGATCATACAGGCATTTTCTCCGTGCGGGGAAACCAATGATTATGCAGCGCATTCAATCACCCAGCCACTTCCGATCATGCCGTCGATTTGTACCACGAATCGCTTTCTTGATCAAGTAAGAGATTAAAATCTGAAAAACGGATTTACGTACGTCATTATTGATCTGTTTCTGGTGTAGTTTTTGATGACTTATAAGATAGACAGAATAAAATGCATCAAACACTTAACGTATCTAAGGATTTGTAGTACACAGTGTTAGAGACCCAGATGGTAGTCTTGGGGGTAAAAATATTTCTAGTGGTCACCTTTACGTACCTAGCTAACATTACTGTCTACTGTTGGCGTATTGCTAGTGAGTCATTTGGTCCAACCCTGTTTTAGTTTTTTTCTAGTTTGTGTCTCAGTAAAAATATCAGTAAAGTTTGTAGCGGGAGGGTGGAGGATAACTCAATAAATGCAAGTACTTAATAATTAATTCATGGATCCTTCAACTCTGAAATTACATAATGGGCAATGTTACTTGTCAAAGATAACACCCACAATGCCATAATAATGATAACAAGAGTTGTGCCTGGTACGGAAAGAAAAGTACAACTGACGAAGATAAATTGTCCATGTTCGTATGTCTGACCTATAAAATTATCTAGACAAAAATAAAATTAATTAACAAGACGTTGACAATAGCAATACAATACATTATCTATTATGTCGTATTAATATTAATGAATGCAATAATTAATAACAACAAAGTAAAAACAAAATAAAGTCGTTGGCACTGAATCGGTTCACAGGGAGGTTTCTTTCTCCTTAGTATGATTCTTCGGAAAGCACGTACACTTACAGCCGTAGTGGTCCCTTTGCCTGGCATTTTTAGATCTATGGGAGTCGTAAGACGTTACTGGTAATCAGAAGCTTGAAAGTTTGACAACCAGTCCTAACCACGCACGAAGGGTATCATAAAAGTCAATGACTGGGTTGTGAAGGTCAGATAAGCAGTCGCTCTGTGTAAAATACCGATATTCAGATTTCAGCTGCATCTTGTAAGACTGGAAGCCGAGGCTAGGCAGATGATGAGTGAATGTGTATGATTATACCGTGATTGCACGGTTTGACCTGTGGTTTCATTTTTAGGACAAATTAGGGATATATTGTATTATTTGTAATATCGCTGATGTGTAGAGTGTAATTCAGGCTTCTCAGTCTTGAATATATTTTGTGCTTAGAGAGGAATAATGGTCTTGTACCTAGGTACTTCCAAACTAAAAAAAAAAAAAACTGTTAAACCGAAAGTTCGAAAACCTACCTACCTGAATACAGACCCTGATATTCGAGTGGCCAATATTGTCTAAGTTCTGAATTTGACTTGATCAGATTGTCTTGTGAGAGCAGTGGTGGCCCAGTGTTATCTGTCCTGACTTACGAATTGTAGGTCGTGGGTTCGAACCCTGCCAGGCGTATTACTTTGTGTAAATTATTTCATCACCACTGCTCCCAAAACGGTGAAGGAAAACATCGTGAGGAAACCGGCATGTCCTAGAACCAAAAATTCGAAGACATGTGATATCTACCAACCCGCACTGGGCCCGCGTGGTGGATTATGGCCCACTCTCTCTCACAGAGAGGAGGCCTGTGTCTCAGCAGTGGGAACATTACAGGCTGATGATGATGATGATGAGATTGTCTCGTTGGACTAATGGCGTCAACAAAGACCCTCGAATCATATCGACTCTATAATCAAGAAAGGAGTCATAGAGAAATCGTTCATCGTTCGATCTTACATACATGAAAAAAGTAAATGATTCAGACGAATTGAGAACCTTCTCAATTTTTAGAAGAAATTATAGTTAATCTATATTCTCTGTATTTCCAGAATTTCCTACTGTTCAGCGGACGCAGCGAACGCGCGGGTGTTCGCCGTAGTGGAGGGTAAACCAGCGGGAGGCTCGGCAGAGAACCACGTCGTGCACGTGTTCGTCTGCACGAGGAGGAAGCACGCGCGTGCGCTCGCACTGTCGCTCGCACATGCGTTCAATGATGCTTATCAGGTAATTAAACTGTTTTGGGCATGAGTTATTTTATAATAGTTATTTGTTATGCAAGGCTGCAAGATTGATTTTTGGCGCGAGTACTTGAATTGAAAACTGAGCGAGCGAAGGATTCTATGATTGAACCGCGAGAGAAACACGAACGGTTCAAATAAAGAATCCTGAGCGATGCAAAGTTTTAAAGGTACGAGACGCAGAAAAACTTTGCTGCCGAGTGCAACACACAACTTTTCACCTCACACAGCGAGGAAATGCATTCGGGGCGGCTCGGCTGTCATTGTAGAAAACAATTGAATACAAGACGTGTTCGAATTATGAACAACACTTTGTGCTTAGAGCACAAAATGGAGTTTTGCGCTCGATTTTGAATGAGAAATAGAATCTTTCCGAGCGTGTCAGGTGAAAATTTTATTTATTGTCTCACACTGGTAACTAACACACACATTTTTAACCGACTGAACCGATTTATTTTCGTTAATTGTTTCTTTGGCGTCACCTCAAATTATTTTTTCAGTTCAGTATTTCGTCAGTTTAATTTTGTTGAAAAGGTTTTATTAAGTTAATCATCTCATAGTTAGGGAAAAGAGCTCATGAATATTACAGAACAGAACTACAGAAAATATCTGAAACAAAGTCAAAGTCAAAGTCAAATCATTTATTTCAATTAGGCCATCCAAGAGGCACTTTCAAACGTCGATTTTTAAAATTAAGGAAATGGGATGGGATGGGATTGAATCTACACCCATTCGCTAAGGTAGGATGTATGGAGAAGAATGGGCAAGAAACTCCATACTTACTCTTTTAAAAAATGTTTTACAATATTTTATAACATCATTTGAAAACATAATGTGAAATCAATGCACCTTGAAAATCTAGACTAAAAATATAAAAATAAATTAATAGGAAAAATAAAAAAGCAAAAAGGCACATGGTGTTCACATTTTCACAAAAATATTGCAATTAGGTACACAATTTTTAAATTTAAGTGTGTGAGCATTCAAATTTCAACCAGTTTGATTTCGCTTAATCCCTACATTGTACTATGGAGCAGGACCAGCATGTTTCCAAACATTTTTATCTTGAACATAGTCTTCTAGTTTATAATATGCTTGTTTACTAAGTGTGGTTTTTATACAGCTTTTAAATTTTCTTTCATTTAAAGTTAAAATTTCTTTAGGTATTTTGTTGTAGCATTTAACACAGTACCCCATAAAAGATTTTTGGACTTTAGACAATCTAAAATAAGGTTGATCAATTTTATCTTTATTTCTAGTATTAAAATTATGTCTATCGCTTATTTTATTAAAAAGGTGAAGATTTTTCCTAACATACATTATATTTTCATAAATAAATTGACAAGGCACTGTCATTATGTTAATATTTTTGAATAGTTCCCTAAGAGATTCGCGACGACGTAGATTGTAAATTGCTCTGACAGCTCGTTTTTGCAAAATAAAAATGAATTCAATGTCAGCTGCCCGGCCCCACAGTAGAATGCCGTATGACATTATGCTGTGAAAGTAGCTAAAGTATACCAAACGCGCAGTTTCAACGTCTGTTAACTGTCTTATCTTTCTAACAGCGTAAGCGGCTGAGCTTAATCGTCCTGCAAGAAATGCTATATGGGGGCCCCATTGCAATTTATCGTCTAGCGTAATTCCCAGGAAAACAGTCTGATTAACAAATTCCAGTTTTTCTCCGTTCAGTTTGATGTCACATTCGCTACTTCTAACATTTGGTAAAGTAAATCTCATACATTTTGTTTTTTTTTCATTGAGTACAAGATTATTCAATGTAAATCAATTTTGAACCTGATGAATAGCGTCATTTACCGCATTTAGATTTTGTGAACGTCGGTCTATTTTAAAAATTAGAGAGGTATCATCTGCAAATAATACCATCTTTGGTTGATTTTTAAGTAAGTGAGGTAAATCATTAATGTAAACTAAGAAGAGGAATGGACCCAGAATCGAACCTTGCGGAACGCCCATTGTCATTTTAGACCCTAACGAGTTCATTCCGTTTACTTGAACTTTTACCTTTCTATCTTTCAAGTATGATCTGAGTAAATCAAGAGCAGTATTTTTTATCCCGTAATGCTCCAGTTTCAGCAGAAGTGTTTCATGGTCAACGCAATCGAACGCCTTTGAGAGGTCGCAAAAGATTCCAATGGCATCTTCTGCTTCCTCCCAGGAGTGAAAAATGTTCTTAAGTAGGGTTACACCGGCGTCAGTTGTACACCGTCCTTTAGTGAAACCGTACTGATGTTCATGAAAGATGGAATTTTTATTAAAGTGACGTAACATTTGAGTAAGCATCAACTTTTCAAACACCTTACTTAAAACTGGTAAAATTGATACAGGTCTATAATTGTTTGGTTCCTTGCTATCACCTGATTTGAAGAGTGGGACTACTTTACTGTGTTTCATAAGATCTGGAAATACCCCTTGGTCTACACTGTTGTTAAATATAATAGCTAAATAAGGAGCAATGGTTTCTATTACAGATTTACAGACTTTAACAGACATTCCCCAAAGATCTTCTGTTGACTTAATTTTAAGATCTTTAAAAGCTTTAATGACAGCTTGGGGGTTTGTGTGACGAAACCTAAACTCCACGGGACATGCCTTTACATTCTGCCTAAGTAAGGCAGAAGAGAGCATTGCAGAAGAATTTAAATTTTCAGTCGTTTTAATAGGTATGTTAGATAAAAAGTTTTCAAATTCCTGAGCTATTTCTTTGTCATTATTTATAGGGCCATGTGCGGTTTCCAAATTAAATTCAGTATTCCGGTTTTTATTTCTACCTGTTTCATTATTTATTATTTTCCAAGTAGCTTTTATTTTATCATCAGCAAATTTTATTTTATTACTAATATAAAGAGCTTTCGCTGTTTTGCACACTATTTTAAAAGTTTTTGAGTATTTTGCTACATACTGACTAAAGCTAGTAGTTTTTATATGATTTTTAAGACCGTATAATTCATAAAGTTTTACTCTGCTTTTACGAATACCAGGGGTTGCCCAATCACTAAACAGGAACTTTGTACAGACACTTTTAGTTTTCAATGGAAACATACTACTAACTAGAAACTAAACTACTACTAAACAGAACCTCATGAAAATTTTAATGTTATTTTCAGATTATTGTTTATTTATTTGCATGTCGTGATAGAATGGCGCCACCACAGTTTCGTTCCTATCGTGGTCGCTAAGTATCAGTCTGCTTTCATCAAAATTATGAACGCATTAAGAAAAACCTCCTCTTCTCTACACATTAGTGTTGTTTCTGTGACTGGCCTGTTGGTCTAGTGGTTAGTGACCCTGGCTGCTATGCCGGAGGTCGTGGGTCCGATTCCCACCCAGGACAAATGTTTGTGTGATGAGCACTATCATTTGTTCTGTGTCTGGGTGTATTCTATCTATGATATGTATGTATTTAGAAATATTATAAGTACCTATGTTTATCAGTTCTCTAGTACCCATAACACAAGCTCTGCTTAGCTTGGCACTAGATGGCGTTGTGTGATAGTTGTGGAATATTTTTATTTATTTATTATTATTTACAGCGGTAGAATTCACAGCACCAACATTCGGACCATTTCTTACTGACATCTTTATCAACTGTTTTGCAGGCATGGCAGGCTAACCTCAACCAAGGCAGTTCGCTAGGATCTGACAACAAACGTTTAGCTCCCTGGGTGAGTAGTGAAACAACCAAATCCTACTTACTATTGTATAATTGGGGTATCTGGAGCACGAGCGAAGCGAAGTGATCCAGATACCCCAATTATACACTACTCGTGGGACACGAATGGTTCGTCTCGCATGCCTCAACCTGAGGCATACGATGGTACATTTATACGTGCGTCCCGAACGAAACATGCTCAAGCTGAGCAAGCAAACCACCACGCACGGTGTTCGTCGGTATTGGCCTCCATGATGCATGCGCGCAACGCAAACAACACCTGTCCGTCCACACGGAGCGCACGGCTCGTACTGTAGACATGGGTAGTTCGCGAACGAATGAACTAAATGAACTAGTTCATTTCCCAAAATGAACTTTTCATTCATTCACTGGCCAATCAAATGTGTCTTTAGTTCACTTAGTAATTCAGTGTTTCTATCTACACTCTACGTAGTCTGTGGTGTTTCTTTTCGCGCGTGCATGGCTGATGGCTATTGGCTGAGTACACAATGGGCTATGGACGGACGATAAGCCCGCTCTACTCACACACATTCAACCAAGGCGCTCTCTCACTCGTACATGTTCGTGTTACCTACTTCGTCGGCTGATCGGATAACGTTGGCTGATAAAGTAACGAGCGAATACGGCGCCTCGCCACCACGTGACCACGGAAATATTAGTTAGTCTTTTCACTGTAATATGAACTTTATAGTGAAAGGAATACAGTCTTATTTGACGTACAACAAAAGTGTAAGTAAACCAAAACGACTATTACCACCAATACAACTATATTTCTAGGTTGACAGTCCTAAGCCTGTTTAAAGTATGAAGGAAAATCGACATACGTATATAACAGAACTAGTGATTTATAGAAAAACATCATTTCTCTAAATCACTAGTTCAGTCAGTGAACTAGTGATTTCACTTCACTAAATCACAAGTTCAGTGAAGTATTTCAGTGAACTAGTTCAGTGAAGTAGTTCAGTGAAGTAGTTCAGTGAAGTAGTTCAGTGAAGTAGTTCAGTGAAGTAGTTCAGTGAAGTACTTCAGTGAAGTACTTCAGTGAAGTACTTCAGTGAAGTACTTCAGTGAAGTACTTCAGTGAAGTAGTTCAGTGAAGTACTTCAGTGAAGTAGTTCAGTGAAGTAGTTCAGTGAAGTAGTTCAGTGAACTAGTCCAGTGAACTAGTTCAGATTTGCTGGACGAAATGAAGTACTGAATGAATGAATGAACTACTTCATCAAGTGAAAAGATATACTTCATTCATTTTCTTTTTACTGACACATTTTGCGCATCTCTATCGTACTGAGGTGGCGTTCGCAACGATCGTATGGCGCGAATGCTCACTGTCCACACACACGTCCACACAGCCCGAGGCATGCGAGACGAACCATTCGTGTCGCACGCCTCGCGATGCCTGTACGCGGCTTTATACTTCCTGATCTATTCACCGTCGCTTCTCCGAAAAAAAATTAATGCAAACCTTACCACATACAGCCATTTGGCTCGGTGTGGTGACGGCAAGAAATGCAGTTCTCGTAGCCTGCGATTGACTGGGATGCCCGGAATACATACCTTTGTTGCAATTAGTTTATATTGACGATTTTCGAATTATTATTATTATAGGTACGAGTAAACTTACATTATGAAATTTCCACTTTCCGAGTTTTTCGTGAAACCACTACGCACCACGCCACGTACACATAAATGTTTTCCATAAAGACGGTCACTTGTTCGAACGAACGGGATATTTTTTTCTCTTGGCTTCAACTTTCAGTGTCCTACTTTAAATCTAGATGTTCTATAATCTAAGAAGGTAAATTACCATCATGCCTCTAACATCAGAGGTTTATGCAGAAGCCTTCCCCATAGAACAGTCATGTTAGGTGCGCCGTGACGCACCTAACTTCCCGGGTGTGGGAGAAAATTTTTATCGAAAATCTTTGAATGCAAACTGCATTCAAAGATTTTCTATTCTTAAAAATAATGGAATGTTTCTATCTGCAGTATTAAGAGTACTTTCCCTCTAGGTGGCATTACAAAATTCCACCCTGTATACTCATGTGGCATTAAAAAATTGTTTTTTCTGTTGAAGGTACGTTTCCAAGAAGAGTCAGACGAAGAAGAGTTGGACCCCGAGGACTGGCAGTCTCCCGCTCCGTTGGTGACCTTTGCATAATAAATAACTTAACGTATTTTTAAGAATTAGGATAATTTTGATGCATATTATACGACATACGTGCCTTTTGTTGTAGGTTACAGTACCTGGCATGTAAGTTGGCAACATTATGGTGCAGTTTACACATCGCATTTAGCGGCACACAAGTGTAAGCGAGAGCGATACTAGGTGCGAGGGGCAAAGACGAGTGACGCACCAATCGCGTGCTCGGATCGGCACTACACCCGCATGACCACCAAAGAGATCTACAAAATGACTTCTGCGCATCTAACGACTCTTACCAACTTACGTGCCGGCCACTGTAATAGATTAAATGTTATAACAGAGCCCTATACCTGTCAGAATATTATATAGAGCTGCTTTTTTAGCTTTGTAAAAAACTCTCGTTACGATCACCACTGTATTACAAAATGTTTGTTTCGCTGGTATGAAACAAACTTAATTGTTTAACACATTTTAGTTATTTCATGTTTTTGTAGAACAAATCTTTTTTAGGTTAAAAACAGTAAATAAATAAAACATTAAAACAAAAACTATAGGTTAAAAAGAGAGTAGGTTACATAGCGAATTATTATGGTAAAGCTAATTCTAAATATGATGTTAATACATTACCTAATAAAATTAAGAATATTTAAGTTGACTTATAAATTAAAAAATAATTTTATACTACTTACTTTAAGTTAAGCTTAGTGGACCTTAGAAGTGCAGTGGTTTGTTCAGCATTAGCGTTACGTTCTACGAGAGTCTAAATGCATACGCTACGCGTGCCTATAAGCAGTCTACGGCAGTACTACGCGGGTCTACGAAGGTACTACGTAGTGCTACGAAAATTTCAGTAGGATACTTCGTAGCGTTACTAGGGTTCTATCTAGTATCTACTACGATACTTTCTATGAACGTTCTACGAAGGGTCTACGAAAGTACTACGCGGGTCTACGAGATTGCTACTTATGGATAGACGAAACAAAGATTTGAGCTAGACATAAGACATGTGCCTAATGCGACAGAATTAAATGAATGTCAATGAGGCAACAGATAATAATTAAAACATAATACACAATTTTTGGAATTACAAGTTACATTATTTTGATATTGGTGAAAAATAAAAAACATAGACACTGATTATTTTTATGTACATATTTTTATTAGGCAATAATTTAGTTTTAGGTATTATATTGTTGAACAAATTATAAGTACATTATAATATTTTAATGGATATTTCATAAATTAGTGTTTAAGCATTATTAGACTGATGTTATGTATTTTGTGTACGAATAAAGTAATAATTACTTACGTTTATTATTTTTTTATTTATACTTTCTTAACATGGCAGAGAATTGAGAATAGTTTTGTTAAACTATTACAACCGCGAAAGTTGGTCAAGACAGACTAGTGTTAGTTACGGTATGTACAACATAATATAATATGAGTCTATCATAAATGAGCACTAAGTAGCTCTTGGCCCAACGTCCATACATGCATGGGCAATGTCCTTTATAAAAAATCGGCTAAGTGCGAGACGGGCTCGAATGCAAAGGATCCAAAATGAATTTGATTTTTTTAGCACGTTCCCTTCAAACAAAATTTTTTATTTTCGTTTTCTCGCTCTCGTTTCGTTTCTTGAAAAACTGTTTATTTTAAAATAACGGGATGACGGGGTCTGATAAACCCTAAAGAAAAACTTATAAACTGTACTTGTGCCCAATGTCGATGGGGCAATTCATATCAAAACATAATAAAACAACTTTTGGAAGTAAGTTATATTATCTTCGGAAATTGGTATAAATAAATAATAATTATTTTTGTAGCCCAGTTTGAACCTGGAGAATATCAACCAAAGGCGGTCTTGGATTTCAAGACTACGCTGCCTGCCAAAGTATTAAGTAAATGCGAATCTGGAAAAAAATTCAGAAGACCGAGATATGGCACAACTAGGGCAAACTGCATGACTGTCTATTGGCGGCTCCACATTGACGTGAACCCCCGTGAACAGGCGCGAACTTAGTGAACCCCGCGAAAACCATCCACATTCTCGTTCGCGCCTGTTCACGGGGGTTCACGGCACTAATGTAGAGCCACCATAATTATAATCCTACGTCAAAACCGGCACTCCTGGTATGATTTGAGCCATCGTCTCCCTGATTCCGTGGTGTTCAGTGGCTTGGAGCAGGCGCCTCCGTGGTAGTTGATCAGCATGTAATCGAAGCAGTCCGTCACGCCGTCCTCGTTGCAGTCCTGAAATGTGCAAAAGTTTTGTTGAATAAACATGTTTAAGATTTGTATTCGGTACTTAGATAATTGAGATCTCATAACTCCAGCTATGCTCCTTGAAGCAGCTTTGAAATCGTCCAATCGCGAAGTGCGAGCACTCACCGTTCGCGCCGCTTGATAGATAGTGTCGTTGTCAATAGTTTTTTTATTTTTTTAGCGTGGTATAATCTTCAAATGCGTCCTCCCACATCCATCACTACGTTATTGTGTCTCTTTTCCCGCAGGATAGTCAATCCCCTCTCTATTCAGACTTATTTATGAAGCAGCTCTCACTGGCTTTTTTTTTTAGCGTGGTAAAATCATCAAATGAGTCCTCCAACCCAGGGCAGGGCGGGAGGGACTGTCAGACTTCTACTGACTAAAATCCACGGTGTCCTTCATAGCCTGTTATGTTCCGGGGTTACGGTAAGGGAATAATCCTGCGACCCCGGCAGGCTTTGGCCCTCTGAGAAGGGGGGCCCGTCATTATGCTGACGCTCTTTGAGGCGCCGTCGACCCGGGCATGGTCCTTGGTCGGGCAGCGAGTTGCCCTTTACTCGCTGCCCGCATGCCCGCGCCTACGGTGGCCGGAGATCATCAAGCGACGTCCGTCGCCGTGGGCGCCTACCACTGCGGCTGGGGCGGAGGGAGGACGCTGTCCTCTATCGCTCGCGGCCCGCCTCCTCCTTCACGAGCATTACTGCCTCGCAGAAGGAGCAGATCGCTTCCCACTCCGTCTCGCCCCGCAGCATGGCCGCAACCAATGCCGGGCGCGAGAGGTCTCCGCCTAGCTCTCACTGGCTTAGTATAAAATTGTTAAATAGAAACACTTGCCTTCCCAAACTTCGCCATGTAATTCTGAACGATTCTGATTGAACAGTGGAACTCTCTCGCGCAGTCATCAAATGCTGAAACGAAATAAATAATGTAAATTAATAAGAACGAAGTTGGAATAACGGAAATTTGAAGAGCTAATTCGTTAAGAGTCGGAGAGTCGAAATTATTGTAAAACTCTTTGAAGGATATAAATTTAGGTATATTATTGGCCAACCAGCTAAGACCGACGACCTTATGGCGAGTTTTCCAGACACGCTGACCGCACGCGGTTGGTCAGCGCTGATGGGTCAATATGCTATGTAGTAACGTAGCGTTTCTGAGTAATGCTGACCACTCAGCACTGATGGCCGCTTACTACATAGCATATACTGACCCATGAGCGCTGACCACCCGCGTGCGGCCAGCGTGTCTGGAAAACCCACCTTAGACTACTTACACAGATTTTTTATGCGGTAGGTGGAAGTCAGGGTGATGTGGAGTAGCCTGAGCGAGGCCTATGTCAAGTACGCCTATTACAATGTTACAGGCTAAGCTGACTGCACAAGCAGTTCGGTGTATGTCTGTAGGTATGTTAAAGACTGTATTTAGTATATGCAGTCGCAGCTTGAAGCAGTTTCCATCAGAAGGTTTATCTGTATGGAAGGTCTTGGAGATCAGATTTCATTTTATACTACAATTATTACCTTCTTTTCTATCTGGGTCATCATCAGGCAGTGTCGGTTTCCCAGCATCAACCCAGTACACCCTGGATATGAAAAACGGCCCACAGTACCCGTCGCTGCAGCCTCTGTTGATGTCACACCCAGCCACGTGGCAGAGGCAACGGATGCAGGCGCCGTTGAGGTTCGATATGCGCGGTCCTTGGATAGGCCTGGATTTACCTTTAAGATGGGAAGTTTGTGAGTAAGGAGGTGGGTATCATTAACAGCTGCAGGATGTCCACTACGGAACATAGGCGACTGGCCTGTTGGTCTAGTGGTTAGTGACCCTGACTGCTATGCCGGAGGTCGTGGGTTCTATTCCCACCCAGGACAAATGTTTGTGTGATGAGCACGATCATTTGTTCTGTGTCTGGGTGTAATTTATCTATAATATGTATTTAGAAATAATATATGTATGTTTATCAGTTGTCTAGTACCCATAACACAAGCTCTGCTTACCTTGGGACTAGATGGCGTTGTGTGATAGTTGTGGAATATTATTATTATTATTGGCTCGACCTGTAGATTCCCAATAGGACCGGTTGGGAGAGGCTTGCATCCAGCACCATCGTGCGGTTATCATCAGAGTATTTTTTTTAATTTTTGATTGGCTGTTGTTAGACCACTAACTCGCCTGATGATAAGCAATGCTGTGATCGTCTCAAGTCGAGTATCTATCTTTGGAATTTATCCGGAAGGTAGTATAGTTTTGGGTGAAACGTCATCAAATGAGTCGTTACCATGACTGATTTTTTTGACACAATTGGCCGCCCCTAATATCTGGCCGTTTTAGGCCCGAACCTACTAGGCCTTAGGGCAAATCCGACACTGGGTGAAGGGGAGACCCGGTGTCTTCCCTTGACCATTTGAGAGCGGTGATGATAACTCGTAAGGCGGGGGCGATACCACTGAACGACACCTTGATCTTTAAAGATTCCACGAATTCAGTTCTCAAGTCATCACGGATCTAAACACGGTCATCTTACGTTTACGAGAACAGGATTATCAGATTTTTTGCGAGTACTGTGATGACAAAAAATGCACAGTAACTTATAAAGCTATTTCGCGTTTTTTGTGCCCCTATTGTTTGTAGATGTGGTCCACCTACGCGTCACCTCCAGTGGTAGGTGGTAATGACCACCTGGCCAGTAACCTCAAAGAGAAAATTTATCTAAAGTTTTAGACTATTTAATTGTTTGGGCAATAAGTAAATACTAAGTACTTGAATCTTGGATGTCTTGTTAACCGACTTCAAAAAGAAGGAGGTTATCAATTTCGACGGTACGTTTTTTTTGTGTGTTTGTTACGCGATAACTCCGCCAATTGTGGACCGATTTTCAAAATTTTTTTTTGTTCGAAAGGAGATAATTCAAGAGTGGTCCCATTGTCACCATGTCAGGATCTGATGATTGGAACCTAGAGAAATCGAGGGCAACCCTCTAATTTTATAGGTCCACACATCGTTTTTCGCAAATTTTATGGTTACATTTCGAGGAATTTGTAAAGGAATCGCGCTATTTGCTTCCACGGCCCTTTCCATCATCAGACGACTATCGGTACATGGTAGACGTCCCATCCATACATGTACATTGTACAATGCGGTTTGTACGTTATTTTTTCCAGGTTTTTTGATAAATTAAAAGTAATTTGTTAAAACATTTACATCGCTTCTTCAAACACAGAAAACCAGCGTCAGATACCCTGGCTTTTTGCTGAACTGAGCCTATTTGGCCAAGCTGTGAGGGACACAGTACCTACCTCTTGTGTTCATTCTCATTTCTTGTATTTTTGTGACAACATTGTGTGCTTATCAAAATAAAGTTAGTCCTCTCGAGCCCCGAGGAAAATGTTTTCCCACCAAATACTGACCGATTTTAAGACTTATTTTCCAAAAATAAGGCTTTATATCGGTCGGGGTTTGGTGGCACAAAAACGTGCCATTGGGGAGCATTGGGGATCGGGCGGTTAACCAAGTTTCAAGCACAGATAATGACTGGATTTCCCTGCCGAAGTCTGCTTCCTGAACGCTACAACCTTGGAGTCTTTACGTCAACAGTGAATAGGTTACTTCTAGGCAAGCGTGGTTCATTGTCGATTACACCTTTGCTTACCAAAAGGCGAGTAGTAGTTGTAAAACGCGATTTAAAATTTTCGGGCATAAACATTTGTCAAATGATTTGCTACTAGGGCAAGCAAACGGGAAATCCCGGTACCGAAAATACCGGGAAATCTCGGGAATTTTAAAAGCAATCCTGTACCGGTTCTTCGTCCCGTAGTCCCGGTACTTTCGATACTTTCGGTACTTTATTATTTTCCTTCTTTTTTTTCAATATAAAGTTACAAATCATATCCAATAAACTATTCGTTTACAATATTGTTGATATAAAACATTTTATTTGAAAATAATGAGAATTTCATAAACAAAAACTAATCAGCAATGTAAGTAAGGGGTCAGTTATGATGATGATTATGATTCATTTATTGCATTACTTTCATTTTGAAGAGAATAAATTTAATCATGCTCAGATTTTGTGTATTTTATAATCATATCCAATAAACTATTCGTTTACAACATTGTTGATATAAAACATTTTATTTGAAAATAATGAGAATTTCTTAAAAAAAAACTAATCAGCAATGTAAATAAGGGGTCAGTTATGATGATGATTATGATTCATTCATTGCATTACTTTCATTTTGAAGAGAATAACTTTAATCATGCTCGGTTTTTGTGTATTTTATAATTATTTGGTTTACTAATTTCTAAAAAGCTTTTACATTATTTTATGATACTACCTTAATTTAAATAAAATAGCGTTTGTTACATTCTTTTCTTCAGTTTTACATTTTTTTCATCTCGAAAAGCGTTATACTAGTTTTGTTTTGCTACAGTTTTGAGCTCTAGCGCTCAAAACTGTAGCAAAACAAAACTAGTATAGCGCAAAGATTTGTTAAAAATTCGTACAAAATATCTTGTAGTCAATTATTTTCGTCACTGGCAGGCGAGGCGCAGAGCCGCCTCCGCTGCATTTCCTCGCTTAGTGAGGTGAAAAGTTGTGTGTTGCATTCGGAAGCAAAGTTTTTCTGCATCTCGTACCTTTGAAAAGTTCGCCACGCTAAATTAGTAGCGAAATTTTCGCGCCAAATCAACTTTGCAGCCTTGAATAACAAATAACTATTATATTTTAAAAGAAAATTAAAATGTTTGTGACGCACTACTGCAATATAGAACTTCTTTGTTGCAGGAGAATTTTATAAGTAGGTTTCATTGTGAAAACTCCTTTTGAAGCTAGCCGTTTAGTATTAGTAAGATAAAGTAAATTGTTTTTATGATTACCAAAGTCTCCCGAACTGAAACGACGTTAGACGATGCGTGGTGTCGGGTATTTACGTTAGGTTTTTGTTGGGAATGTCTTGATTTGGTTGCCGCGCCGCGCCGCGATCAGAGCCCGCGATAAAAGCTATGCAATAGCTTAAAAAAGCATTTAAATTCGGTTCCTTGAGATTATGTTCTGATGATTATTGTCAATTATAGATTTACGAATAAAACAAAGTTTTATGAACTACTCCATCCCACCCACATTTGTAATGAGTTAATTTTTTCAACTGATTTAGATAATTGTATGTAGTGTGCACGCACTCGTGCCTTTAATATCGACATTTGTAGTTAATAGCGATATTTGTACGTGAGTACCGAAAGTACCGAATTTCCCGGGACATCCCGGTTCCATGTCCCAGTACCGAAACTTCGGTACCGGGCTTTAAAAAGTACCGGTTCTGCAAGCCCTATTTGCTACTAGTACTTAGATATCAAAGTTTTAAGCCCTTGATTGTTTAAGTTAGAAACTAAATGAGATCATAATAATCATCTTCAAGTAATTCGATTATTAATAGTAAAGTATAAAGGCGAAACTTTGTGAAAATAGATGGTTTGTTACTGTTTCAAACAAAATCTGTTTTATCCGTATAACGTTCGTATAATAATTATCAAAATTCAAGCAAGAAACGCTGCTCATTGATTGCAAACAGCTACAATGAAGGACGATGCTACGTTCGTATTTTATTTTTTGTGGGCATACAATTTTAGATTGGTCTCGATCGATGCAAAAACTGCAAATCCATTAGCTGATAGATAAAATGATTGATCTGAGATTAAGATATTGTTTTTATTGTAGTAACCAATAAAAAAGTGCCTCAGATAATCATGTAACTACGATGATTTCGGATATCATTTGTCTTTAGGCAGGTAGCGAGAAGCCTTCAAGTCTGACAACCAGTATTTCCAAGGTGTTTCGTATTATGCAGTACTATTCAGTCGTAAAGGTCACACAGATCAGTTAGACAGACAGGACAGTCGTTAATATTGCAGTCTGTTCAGAGCTTGTAGCCAAACGGCAAGCGACAATCGCTAACGTTCAGCAGTCGCTATAATACATTTTCAACTTTAAACCCCATTGCTTAAAGTTGAAAATCTATCAAAGATTACACATCATTTTCGTTTGTTTCGTTCGCTATCGCTCAGCAGTCTTTACCAGATTTTCAACTTTATGCGATGGAGTATAAAATTGATAATGTATTAGCGACTGCTGGACGTTAACGATTGTCGCTTGGCGTTTGGCTAATACAGGCTCAGGGCCGGTTTAACCATCTTGGAGCCCCTAGGCACAGCTCGTTTCGGGCTCTCCCATTTTCATTTTGCCATTTCAATAATACTATAATACCCACACTTGATTTTCTGATTTCAAATTAATATATTTGTCATTTAATAAGCAATTGTTTAGGTATTTTTTTTTTTTAGAGTGGTAAAATCATCAAATAAGTCCTCCCACCCCGGGCAGGGCGGGAGGGACCGTCAGACTTCTACTGACTAAAATCCACGGTGTCCTTCAATATAGCCCTTTCTGTTCCGGGGTCACGGTAAGGAAATAATCCCGCAACCCCGTCATTATGCTGACGCTCTTTGAGGAGCGCGTGGGACCCAACGCGCCGTCGACCCGGGCATGGTCCATGGTCGAGCAGCGAGTTGCCTTTTACTCGCTGCCCGCATGCCCGCGCCTACGGTGGCCGGAGATCGTCTCGCGACGTCCGTCGCCGTGGGCGTCCAACACCGCGGTTGGGGTGGAGGGAGGACTTTGTCCTCTCTCGCGCGCGGCGCGCCTCCTCCTTCGCGAGCATTACTGCTTCGCAGAAGGAGGCGACCGCTGCCACCAATGCCGGGCGCGAGAGGTCTCCGCCTATCGCAGCCGTGAGGACACGTCGGTGCTCTCCCCAAGCGGGGCAGTCCTGCACCGTATGCTCCACCGTGTCCTCGGGGCGATTTTAGCAGTGGTGACACCCAGACGTTTCCTCCTTCCGCATTAGACACAGGTACCTCCCGAAGCACCCGTGCCCGGTGAGGACCTGCGTCAGGCGGAAGGTAAGGACGCCATGTCTTCTCTCCAGCCACTCCTAAAAGAGGGGTCTTACGGCCGCAATTGCGGCGTGCCCGGCCGTCGGTCGCGACAGTCGTTCCTTCCATACTGCCCTGAGATCGCGCCGGAGCTCTTCCCGCCGCGCCTCGACTTCTCGAGGCAGCGGGGTCACATCCCGGCGCTGCGCCTCCACCACGCGCCACTCATAGACGCGCTGGAGGGCATGGCAGTCGCCTCCAGATCCCAGGGCAATTGTTTAGGTATAAAAATTAAATCATAAAAGTTAATAAAATTATATTATACAAAAAAATAGTAGTAGCAGTTAGATTAATTTCCATACAATTAAAAAATTCAGACATTCACCGTTACTCTTATAGTGTCAATAATGTTGTTAATGGGGGTTTTTACCTTATAATGTGAAAAAAGTTTCACTTTTACCGTGTTTTCATAAACCGACACAATCCCCTTTTTAACCGACTTCAAAAAAAGGAGGAGGTCATCAATTCGACTGTATTTTTTTTTATGTTTGGTACCTCATAACTTACGACTGGATGAACCGATTTTCATGATTCTTTTTTTATTCGAAAGCTGGTGCTTCCCGTGTAGTCCTATTGTCACCGTTTCAGGATCTGATGATTGGATCTTGGAGAAATCGAGGGCAACCCTCAAATTTTATTAGCTGACACATAGTTTTTCGCAAATCTTATGAAGTAATTCAAGTACTTGCGTATAGAAATCATCATCTCATGTAGCTGAGCTGATGATGGAAGGTACAACTCCTCAAGTAAGAAAATTATGTTCGTGTTCGCATATCTCCGGAACTATAAGTCCGATTTAAGAAATTCTTTTTTTGTTGTACTAGGTATCGTTCAACTTAGGGAATACTGCAAATTTCATCAAAATCGGTTCAGCAGTTTTTGAGATAGGGAATAAATGAAAGAGATGTTAACGATATTATTACCGGTGCTAGATTACAAAATTCTAATGCACATGTAAGAAAATGATGTATTTGACAAGAATTTTGGTTGAATATTTAAACTAAAAAGAGTAAAATAAAAACTTTTTCAAAAAAAATGTGACCGCCTTCAAAAACAACCACAAAAAAGAGTAAAATAACCTACAAAACTTTTCTTTCGGAAGTCGGTGGCAAAAGAGACAATGAAATTAATAAAAAACCACCGACTTCCGAAAGAAAAGTTTTGTAGGTTATTTTACTCTTTTTTGTGGTTGTTTTTGAAGGCGGTCACATTTTTTTTGAAAAAGTTTTTATTTTTTTCATTTTTTAATAGTGAGTGCTGGGCCCCTGTTCATGGTGGGCCCCTAGGCACTGGCCTAAAGTGCCTTATGGATAATATGGCATTGAGCCTGTTATCGCTCACTTTAGAAAAACCTAATCATAACTGGACCGGTTATGAACCATGATAAAGGGTACGCAATACGCACCTATGCTGTTATATTTTTTTGGGTTGGAAAATCATCAAAGTCTCTTCCACACTGGGTGGAATAGGAAGGACTGTCAGATTTGACTTAGTTCCTTCTGTTCCTTGCGTTCCAGGGCCGCGGTAGCCTTTATTATCAGAATGACTCAAAGCTAGCGAATCGATGATAAATGTTAATTAATAGCAGTTACGTGTCTATAATATAAATATTTTAACCACAACACATCAATTTAACTATAATTATCACATTATACCAGTTGTTAACCCTTTAGACCTTGTATTATGACGTTTAGTTCACACATATTGATATGTCCAAGAAGATATTTTATAGATCTATTTCTATGGTTTACAAATACAATATCTGTCAACAATACCGTAAAAAGCGTGGAAAACGCCGCACGCGCATCGTAACACCGCAAAAACAGGTTTTATCGACGAAAGATTCGACAAAATCACAGAACGTGGAAATATTTCTAACGTCCTACCTAAAAATGGCGATGATTACAATGTAGAAAAAAAAAAATATTTAACGAAAAACAAAAAACCCGACTGCTTTAAAAAAACTAAAAAGAAAGAAACAAGTCCAGTAGTTAAGAATTCACTCATTCACACTCACAGTCGGGGCCCGTTGGGAAGATTTGATTGGTATAATTTGAACGGGCCCCGACTGTGAGTGTGAATGAGTGAATTCTTAACTACTGGACTTGTTTCTTTCTTTTTAGTTTTTTTAAAGCAGTCGGGTTTTTTGTTTTTCGTTAAATATTTTTTTTATTTCATACTTTTTAGTTACTATTCATAGAATTATTGTTTTCCTAAACAACTTTAAATCATTATATATCCTAAACTATTATTTAAAATGAAAAATGATAAAGGGAACCTAAAGATGATTTTAAAATACCTATTCAACGATACCCCACATGACATAGTTCATCGACATTTTTTTTTTTCATTTTGAAAATATGGCGTCTGGTTGTCGCTGTGGTGAATTTTGATTACTGTCATGTCTTTAGTGACACTCGCAAGATTAAGACGAATCGATTGACGTAAAAATTATCAAAATCGGCCTACGCATTTGGTCTCTAGAACGCCACATAGAAACAAACATACATACATACATACTTACATACATACATACATACATAGACTGATAAACACATTACCCTCCTTTGCGTCGCGCAGTCGGGTAAAAAGTAATGATTCTATTATTTAGTTGTCTACGGGTCATGCCAAAACTTCTAATATCATAGAAATACCCGAGGTTGCGGCACAAAACTAGTTTTGGAAATTAAGAGCGATCTTTCTGACTGTTCTTTGCGCTTCACTCAGGGCTAGAGAACTCATTTCATGATATATTCCATCCCAAAAAAAGGCAAGAGGCATACATTCTAACATTGTTCATATAGTTTTATTACTACGAGTAATTACTAAATATGGATAAAATGAATTGTTGTTCGTAAGTATTATTAAAACTCGAAAACGGCTGGACCGAATTGGCTAATTTTGGTTTTGAATTAGTTTTGGAAGTCGGAAAGTTAAAAAGGTGATTTTGAGGCGGTACGAAGTTTGCCGGGTCAGCTAGTTACTATTTACTAAATATAAATAAAAAAGTACTCACTAAATGCACTCAAAACAAAACAAAAAAATCCAAGGAGAGTCACGAAAAATATTAGCACCTTCATTTTTTTCAATCACAATTCACAATCAAACTATTGCACACATCTTTCTATCACCAAAGTACATAATACAATAACGTTATTTAAATAAACTTAGTACATAAATAAGTGTATTTACTCCGCGTTCGTTCCAAGACTGATTCATGGAATTCGACTTGATGTAAAAAAGTTTGAGTAAAAAAACAGGTATTGTTCAGATGAATCAAAGCTGTGTTTGAGGATCTGGTTTTTTAAGTTAGTCTGTCTTATTTATAGACATATTTTATTATTGTATCGTTTTGTTTGTAGGCCTATGTTTGTTAGAAGAGAATTTAGGCGCGGCACGCCGGATAGTTCAGTGGTTGAGCGATTGCAGTGCTGCGCTGCGTGTCGCGGTTTCGATTTCCGCACGGAGCAAATATTTAAATGATCTACAAGTAGTTGTTCCGGGTCTGGGCGTTTGTGTATGTGAGTTTATATGTTTGCTAGCGCACCCACGACACAGGAGAAATTTATAAAGTCGGGCAACGCTTTAAAAAATAATGAATGAGAAAATTGGGCAAGGGCATTGTACTTATACGGGCAACTACAGTACTTTTACTAGGTAAATTATGCTTCTCTAAGAATAATTTCTTTAATATAAATTAAAATAAAAGAGGATACAGGACAGGGACGACGATGTATGTACCTATATGTAAAATAATCTAAAATAGTTATTTATGATACTAGTGCGGTAAGTTGGTTTTTACAAACGAGTAGACGAATGTAAGCCCGAGGCGAAGCCGAGGGTTTACCATAGTCACGAGTTTGTAAACACTAATTTCCGCACGTGTGTCATACAACGTTTTTCAACACATTTGCGAGAAAACAGTACAATATGTAATTAAACCAACTTTATGTAACAGTAGAAAAGTCGCAACAATTTTTGAAGTTCCTATTATGAAAATGGCGTGAATTTGCAAATGGCGCCACATGCACGTGGTGGAAATTAGAACTACATCCTTCGTCTCATTTACTCATTAGTATTACAGTGAGACAACGTATTGATCAAAAGCACTTCCAAGGAGGTTCGATCAGTCAGGCTGTTTATTTTCAGAACGTGAAACTCTTTGGTGGAATTATTTTTATTTTTAATGGAAATTAAAAAAAAACCGTAAAGAAAACGCACGGTGCTATACAACGGAGCGTGCGGTAAAGTAGGTACTTAGGTGAGAGTACCTATTTTACCGCACGCTCCGTTGTATGGTGCGTAATTTTTAACTTTCGAACAATGTATACAGGCTTCGTAAATGCATTTTTCGAGCAAATGTGTTGAAAAATACAATATTTCTTATCTTATTTATTTATTTATACTTCATGTACAAATCATTGGTACATAGGCGGACTTAATGCCACAAGGCATTCTCTACCAGTCATCAAACTCCTGCGCAGGTTATCTAAAAAATTAAAATATCAGCCGCTGATCTGCATGCGTACCTAAGAAACGTTCGTGTCTTACGATTTATTAACGTTCCTCCAATGTATCACGAGTGATTTGAATTATTCATACTAAGTGCAACCTAAAGGTCATAGCACATTATACCGGCACCGCAACTGCACAGCTGCAGCACGGCGTCACCTTGAATTTAGGCAACGGCTAGCCGTTGGCGTGCTAACTGCGCGTCGTCCACGAGGTGTAAGCTCGCAATTCGCGTGCCGACTGCGAGGTGCAAGCTGTCACCGTGAACATAATTGTTTTATGGCATTTGTTTCGCTAGCAACTCGAAGTCGGCCCGCCGCGCCATAAGCACGGCGTATGCTCGCTTGCAGCGTACGGGCTGTGAGGCGAGTTGTATGTTAGCGGTAAGCGCGCTGACTTCCCGCCGTTGGCTTTTTCATATTGACATTATGAAATATATTATATGACACATGATTTAAGGCTCTGATTTGAATGACAGGGTAACTGCTGGGTTGTAGCCGTGCCGTTGCCGCGCCGGTATAGTGTGCCATGACCTTTAAGGTGACATCCGTGATCTGAGCTCTACTTACCATATCCTGTTTGTAATATTTCTTGTACTTATTTTGTAAGCAGGCACCTATGTGTATTTCAATTTGTATGTAAAAAATCGTGCATCCGAGACGGCGACGGTAGGTAGATTTAATCGGTAAGATAATTAATGTTACTTAAAGAAAACTTTAATTACTATTAGGATTACCTAACTAAATCGGGTTTGTCTCCACGGATCCCGGTATCAGATTGAATTAGCCACGGATCACGGCGACTTGTTTCCACCGATACCGTGATCAGTGTACGAAGTTTCAGTCATTTAGAAAGATATGCACTTGAAAGTTTGTATGAAACGGTTTGACGTACCTAGAGGCTTGTAAAGGGTCAATCTGTCTATGAAACTTATGATAGAGAAGCACCTATTTAGCGGAACACAAATAAAAATAACTTCAATATCATTTATTTTTGATAGAAAATTCAAATGCATTTCAGAATTCAAGTTCCAAGAAATTTCAAGGGTTGTAGAGCATACATTTATTTAAAAAAAAACTTTTAAAAATATTTAGTAAAGGGAAGGACACTCCATCTTCTTTCCTGTCCTGATTTATGGGCAGTAGCTGACAAAGTCTTTGACGTGACAGGGCTTGGCGCAGCACTGGTCTGCCAGGGAAGCTGACGTGTCTCTCTTCATCACCTGCCCCTTCCACTCGTGGTTGTGATGGCTGTGCTGGTGATCATTGGGGTTCTCGTGCTGGTGGTCGTGTTGGTGATGATCTGGAGAGTAAAATATAGAATATTCTTATTGTTCACCTTTTCAACTTAACTGTTTTACGACATTGTCATAAGTTACAATACCGTAATAAATGGTTCACCCTTGTTTGGTTGAACAACTTTTGATATAATTTTACTTATTCGAACAACGTTTGAGAAAATAATCAGTTTGTATAATATCGGTTAACTTAATTTTCATTTCATCGAATATTTATTTGCGATAACAACATTTGCGCTATTGATCAAAAGGTATAATATTCATTTGATATATTATTCAGGTGGTATAAAATTTAGTTTATCGAATATTCGATTGGTGTAATGTAATGCAGAAAAGAAAACATTGTAAATATTTATGTTCCGTCGATCTACCTTGGTAGGTGGTAATCAGTAACTAAGGATGCAAGAGCGAGCGAAGCGAGTTCGGGACTTGGGGCACCCCGACTCGGACAGGTTAGGTTCGAAGGGGATGGCGGGGTCTGAAAGACCCCGCCATCCTCTTCATGTTAGGTTACTTTAAACCTTGCAAATAGAAATAGGAGCCCCGCGAAGCGGGGCTCCGTCAAGCTACCTCGGTAGGTGGTCATCAGTAATATACGCTCGCCCTTGAATCCTTAGTCAAATTGCCGATTACTACCTACCAAGGTAGCTCGACGGAGCCCCGCTTCGCGGGGCTCCTGTTTCTGTTTGCAAGGTTTAAAGTAACCTAACACGAAGGGGATGGCGGGGTCTTTCAGACCCCGCCATCCCCTTCGAACCTAACCTGTCCGAGTCGGGGTGCCCCAGGTTCCGAGCTCGCTTCGCTCGCTCTTGCATCCTTGGTAAAATTGCTGATTACCACCTACCAAGGTGCTCGGCGGAGCCCGATTTTTTTATAGACAATGAAAGAAAACGAATAATTAATTAAATGAATATTCGATGCGATATTTCGACTAAATCATTATTAGTCTAGTGAAACATTAGTTTAAATAAAATTAGTGAATTTGAAAATTTGGTCAAATGAAATTATTTCAAAGAAATAAATAGGCCTAATAAAAATATAAAAGGTAACTATTCGGTGAAATGAATAATTCGACTAAACGACTTTATAGTAACCAAAATTAGCCGGAGTGATTTTCGACGAAAAGTTGTTCTGCCAAACAAGGGAGAACCGTAATAAATACATTGCAGTCAGTAATCTATAGCAGTGTTGGCCCAGTGGTATCGGCCCTGACTTTACGAGTCGTGGTCGTGGGTTCGAACCCAGCCAGGCGCATTATTTTGTGTTACCTATTTTATTTCCGACGAATTAGTGAAGGAAAACATCGTGAGGAAACTGGCATGTCCTAGGACCTCAAATTGGAAGACATGTGACATTACCAACCCGCACGCCGTGGTGAATTATGGCCCACTCCCTCTCACAGAGAGGGGACTTGTGTCCCAGAACTGGGCACACAGGCTGATGATCAGTGTATAATAATATTGTTACCTCTTAAGAGTTTGTGATTTCTTACACAAGAAAAAATGCTTTGTTTGTATATTCATTGTGTACAATCGGATATTCTTGCCGTGTTTTTTACGGCAGGCTCCATCGAGCTGCTTTCATCAGATGGGCTCTGTACTAACCTTATTATTACCGTTACTGTATGTGTATAACCTTCTTTTTTTCCAGGTAAAATCATCATAATTATGAGACCTCCCATCCTTACTGTCAGAATTGGCTAGTTGCCTAAAAAAATATAATTAGTCCGTCTTTTAGATTATTCAAAAATAAGGGACATGTATTTTTTTATTTGCAAATTAGACCAAAAATGACAAAGATATAGCCTATTAAAGTTACGTGTGACGTCACAATGCGTGGCATTTTTCGCGCAGAGTGACGTCACAGGTAACTTAAATAGGCTTATCTTTGTTATTTTTTGTTTAATCGAAAAAAGAAAAAATACGTGTCCAATATTTTTTTATAATCTAAAATACGGACTAAATAGAATGTAATTATTTTGACCCTGGAAACTACCCTATTGTACTGACTAAAATTCACTGTGCGTCCTTAATAGCCCGTTACTTTCCGTTGTACCTAATTCATTAATCACGCGATCAACTAAAAAAGATCGGTTGGCAAATAAATATAAAACTTACGCTGAACATGTTGCAAATTAAAGAAGTCAAGGTCTCCATCTTCGCAGACACGTTTCATAGCCCTGGCCAGCTCGGCGCCACACACCTGGATCATCTTGCCCCGAGGATACTCCTCAGCAGTCACGGCCAGGGTGCACACCATCAGGACACAGAGGAGCTTCATTTTGATGCTGTAGGAAGAGTAGAACATGGTCTTGTAAGTGTGGAAAGAGAGAGAGACTTTGAGGATGGTTTCTTTAATTTTTGAAAAAAAGAAATATTAGATAGGTATCTCAGATCAAAGAAATAGGCAGATAGAGCGCTCAGAACACACGAGTGGGTCCACCAAAGTTAATACAAAAGCAAAATTGAACAAAAAGTCGCGACAGTACCAAGCTACGCGTCGTACCAAGCTGCGCGTCGTTGTTGTTCTTTGTCAAAATTTATGCAGTCTCGTGTCTTTAACCATCGTAAAAGTTGTTCTCAAAAACAAAGAAAACATTATGGAATGTAATTCTATTTGATTTTGTATTAACTTTGGTGGAGACACTCTCGCGTGTTCTGAGCGTTCTATCTGCCTATTTCTTTGATCTGAGGTAGGTATGATGTTAATTCAGTGATAATATAGGCTCACAACAGTTTCAATGAAATGAAAAGAAATACAAAACACAAAATAGGCTCAACAAAACAAATACAAAGGGTACAAATAGGCTCCGTTCAGCATAGAAACTGGGCAACATTTGCCCGACACTGGTTTTCAACTGGGCCATCAACAAATTGCAACTACTCATTAGTTTGATTAGATTGATTGAAAAATTACTAAAACTGTTTGACATTTTGAACTTGACTTGACCTCACCTCACACTTGACTTTACATTCACTACGATCGAACTATTGATAAACAGTCTTTAAACTCAATTAATAATTATCTAACTTGAATGAAAATCAGTCCTGACAGAAAACAAAATACCAAACTCTATTTACGCTCAAAAAATAGTTTTAAAATGGATGCCAACATCTTTTTACGCAAGTACGAACATAAACACTGTTTAAATCTATATCATTACGAGTTTAGTAAATAAAAATCAATTGCTGTTCGTTTGTCTCGCTAAAACTCGAGAAAGGCTGGACCGATTTTGCTAGTTTGGCTGTGGTTTGGCTTTGAATTAAGTGTTTTTGGAAGTCTAGGGTAGGTTAAAAAGGTGAGTAAATATGATAAAAAATATATATTCTGAAGCGCTTTTGTTAACTTTGGTTTTGAATTAAGTATTTTTGGAAGTTCAGGGTAGGTTAAAAAGGTGAGTAAATATGATAAAAATAAAAACCATTCTGAGGCCCTACGAATTTTGCCGGTTCAGTTACTTACTAACAAAAATGTAAAATAACAATGGAGAAGTCCAAAACATGAGGAAACAGATTGTACTTACCGTTCAACACAATTTAACCACTAATACTGTCTCCAGGAATCGGGAACAACGTATATATACGTCGGATAATTGCCGTCCTCTTCATTGGACAACAGGAAGCTTGCATTAACCCGTAACTCGTTACTTAACTCGTAATTGTTCATTTGCATTATAGTAGTAAAGTAATGAACTTTGAGAGTTAGAAGAAAGGAAGATTGTCATGTTTCTCGATGTTAGTAACCATACTTGTTACCAGGGACCGAAAACCTTTATAAATTACGGTACCGGTATTGAAGAATTTTGGTTATTTTTCAGATTTAGGTAACCGCTATCTGGGTAACCAGACCGAAGAAAAATGTAACCTCTATTCAGGTTACCGTTTTAATACCGGTTAACTAAAGATAACGACTCTTTGTCACACACACATGCGATGCGCGCCCTGTGACTATTGCCGACGGCACGTGTGAAGTGTGCAAGATAGGGGTAATTTTTATTTCGGTAACCGGTATTAATACTGGTTATGTATTCACTTTTAATAATAAAGGTAATCTTTAAAGTTACCTGTAAAAGAAAAAAAGGTTGTTACCGAAAAAATACCCGTATTGATCATACCGGTTTCGGTCCCTGCTTGTTACCGTTCCGTGCCCAAAAGGTAAAATGAGACCTTGGCCACAGATTACTGGCTGCGGTACCACTGAAGCGGAGCGGAGACGAGCTGTGTCGCGATTCACCAATCACATGGCAATCCACATATCTTTTGTTGTTTACACTCGTTACCAGGCTGTATCATGTACCATCATATATTGTACCATCTGAAAGGAATGATGTAACAAAGGTTCTATAATAATTTTGGCGATCAAAAAAAGAGTTTCTTGCCCGTGTTTCTCCATAGAGATCTACTTCTTGGAATGGGCCTCTACGGTACCTGGCCTACTTGAAATAAATGCTTTGATTTAGATTTTTTTTATTTTATCTCCTAAACCGTGACACTTTAGAGAAATATTCACAGGTGATGTATTTTTATTGCTGCTATAATAACTAATACTAAAACACAGAATAAAATAAATATTTAAGTGGGCTCCTAAATAACAGATGATTTTTAACTGCGAACTATTCCTTCTATAATTAATGATTAAACGAACTTACCTGTACGTGAAGTTCTATCATAATTATACGGGATGTTTCGCCCGAAGAGATTAGCGGTATTATAATTATTCGTAAGTTTATTTACTTGTAGTATCGCGTTATTGACTTCCACTCGATCACTATAGTTGAGAAAAAAGGTGTCGCCAGTAGCGACACCAACCTCAATTTAATTATTTTTTTCCGTTTCCTGTCACCTGTCACTGTCACCCGCACTTGCGAGGTCTCAACAGTTTTCTCTTCATTACGTTGAGAGATTTATATTTCCGTAACGCCTGGGGCTACTTGGGGAGGGCGGGAAACTCCCGCTAATCTCTTCGGGCGAAACATCCCGTATAATTATGATAGAACTTCACGTACAGGTAAGTTCGTTTAATCATTAATTATACTCCATGTTTCGCCCTCGAGATTAGCGGTATTATAATTATTCGTAAGTTTATTTACTTGTAGATATTTAGAGCAAGTGAAGGAAATATCCATAACTCTAAAAATAAAGTAATTCATTTATATTAATTTTAATTATAACCCTATATCATCATAGGTACCAAAAATCAACATAATCAAATATTAAGTTACAAAATCATAAAAACTTTTTCAAAAAAAATGTAACCGCCTTCAAAAACAACCACAAAAAAGTGTAAAATAATCTACAAAATAACTTTTTTTTCGGAAGTCGGTGGCTAAAAAGACAATGAAAAGAAAAAAAACAAAGGCACCGACTTCCGAAAGAAAAGTTATTTTGTAGATTATTTTACACTTTTTTGTGGTTGTTTTTGAAGGCGGTTACATTTTTTTTGAAAAAGTTTTTATTTTACTCTTTTTAGTTTAAATATTCAACCCGAATTCTTGTCAAGAACATTATTCTCTTACATGTGCACTATAATTTTGTAATCCTTCGCACCAGTACTTACATCACTCATGTACACATTAAGCTAATAAAATTCCATATCTCAAAAATTACTAAACCGATTTTGATGAAACTTGCAGTATTCTCTAAGTTAAATGATACCTAGTACAACAAAAAAAGAATTACTTAAATCGGACTTGTAGTTCCGGAGATATGCGAACACAAAGTAAATCAATCGATGCCTACTCCTTACTGTTAAGGAGTTGTACCTTCCATCATCAGGTCATCCACCTGAGATGATGATTATCAGATGCAAATACTTGAACAGCTTTAGAAAATATATGAAAATGGTACTATGTGCCTATAAAATTTGAAGGTTGCCCTCGATTTCCCTAGGATCCCATCATCAGATCCTGACCTGGTGATCATGGGATCAATTGGAAAGTATACCCTTTCAAACAAAAGAAAAAAATTCCAAATCGGTCCAGGCGTCTTCGAGAAATCGGGGAACATACATAAAAAAAAAAAAAAAAAAAAAAAGATTCCGACGAATTGAGAATCTCCTCCTTTTTTTGAAGTTGGTTAAAAATCAAACCACTTATTGGATCTAAGCCAGAATAATAAGAATTATATTCAATTATAATCAGACTATTTTCTAGGTATACAACTGGATATACGCAATCATGCGTATACCTAATCACAATCAGTAGGGCAATTCACGTAACTAAACAAGCGCGGTTGCAGTGCAGTTGCAGTTAAGTTTCGATCAAAACAACGCTTTTCGTATTCTCTGTCGCTGTCAGACACGCTCGCGTCAAGTTCGCGTCACGCGTGCGTGTTTTGGATCTTTGGATCGCAACATGATCGGTATTCTACTATTCGTTTGACGTTTCAAAATGACAGTATACAAGTTTCAATTCGATCAACGTGCAGTTTTAATGTCATATTCATTGAAATGTAATCGATTCCATTATTCCACTGAATAACTCCTGGTTTGATTGTCGTACAGTTGACGTGCAGTTCACGCGCAGCTTACGCGCTGTTCAAAGATTACATACCGTTTATCACTCGAACGTGAACTTAACTGCAACTGCACTACTACTTCATCGGCGCGTCATAAAATTACGTGAATTAGCATTCTGAACGTGCGTGCTAAAGTTGCACTATCTTCCAAATTGAAGATTGCCTATTGTAAAATATTGCAAAGGTGGAAGAGTTGCCACTCCATCCAGCCGTCTGTCTTATCATAATTCAAAGCTGATTCCTAGACTGTGAGCTTTGGATGTTGCAGCGTCAACTCAACTCTCTTTTAGCATGGCCTTAACCGCTGAGTAGTTGACTCAGCGTCTACGAAGAAACTGGGTTGTCAGGTTTGCGAGCACTAATAAGCAAGTTATCAGATTTTCTTCAATTTTTCGTTTTACTTAAAAATGACAAGAGTGGCTTTGCAGGACAAATCCCAGGCCGGTCTTCAGAGAAAGATAGAGGCAGATGATGGTTGTTTATTACCAACTCTGGATGTTTTAATCAAATCGCTTTTAATTTGCAATTTTAATTATGGTCTGATTATTTAGAATCTTAAATTTGGTTAGTCTCAATTTTCAAAAGTATTTGTAATTTATGAGTCATCATAAGAGATAGCAATGTCACATACTTTCTCGATAATCTTTCAAAGGTTAGAGTTTCATTGGGATATAATGAGCTTAAGGACTACACTGACATCCCAAGTAGTGTTATAACAGGGTAGCGGAGGTTGTAACCTATAGACACCCTTACAAAACCTAGATATCCTATCGTCGCTAATATGTCTCCTACAATTAAGGAAAGTGCGGAGCGATGGGAATTTATCGTACCGTATTGGCCACCATCATTAAAAATGTAAGTGAGAAAATCCAAAATTATTGAAATGGACGGCTCCTATACGAGCTTCGCCTTATTTTTAAAGCAAAATAAATAGCATTTTTTGAAGCAAACGTCGTAATTATTGCCTGAGTACAGTATCCGAAAAGGAATCTATCATGATGTCTACTGTCCGTAGTGGGACTAGCAGTTTAAGTAAGTAAAGCCTTCCTAACAAAATCCCGGCCAGCAGGGATGGCTGCAGGGATTGCTGGCTTGTATGTTGCGGTTGCTGGAATTGGGAATAAAAACATCTTCAGGATTTAGTTCTACAAAGTCAGATGAGAGCAGTCTCATAAAAAGTGGGTACCATGGCTGAGAGGGCCAGCGAGGAATAACTATATTATGCCTAGGCTTTGTCAGATATTATTTAACGCAAAGATTTAAATATTACAGCCACAGGCGGAAGAGCATAAAACAAATGATTAGACCAATCCAAAGTAATGGCGTCAATAGCATAAGCCGCTGGGTCCCTATGCCAAGATATGAAATACATCGCATTTTTTGTTTATACGGTTGGCAAATAATCTATATCTTTGGTTAATGCATATTTAAATGCATATTTTTTGAAGCAGCTCCCAGAAGGTTCCCATTCTACATCAGGATGGGTTCTTCTAGATTCTCTGTTTGCAGTGAAATTATCCTGTGATTTTATGTATGAAGCTACTACTAAAATCGTGATTCACACCACTGCCATCATTATGCTTTTCTTGACCCTGGTCAAAATGATTGAACACTTCCCATTCGGTTTATATAACTGCGGTAGTGTTATCAATGCGTACAAGTACCCGACAACTAACATCGTTCTTCGCAAAGATCTTAAGAGCGAAAAAAGGCCGGAATAAGTTCCAATTGATTTATGCAATATTTTTTCAGTATGGGAGCACTGACCACTAGCCATTTGTTCTCCATAAGCAGCTCCGGACCCAATCGTTGAGGCGTCAGAATATATTTCTAAAATTAAGTTATCATCTCGGATTTATGTCCGTTTATAATATAAACGGTAATGACATTTACTTGTTATAGTTGACATTGTCGATCAAGTTTAAGAACTTACAACGTTCCAGTTTTTTGGTGTATAGCAGTCCATATTCTGTTGTGGGACATGCGGATGATAATTGACTTATCAATAAAATTGTGCGAATTGCCTTATCTTGTTACGTTTAAGTTCTAGCTCGTTTTTTGTACGAGCTCTTTTATCTGCAGGTAAACTTAACTGCCATTTGTGGATATCTACAATATACCCTAAATACTTGCAAGATTAAGACAGTATGAAAATGATTTTTTTCATAATTGATAATGAAACCTAACGATCTTGGTAATTTTAATAACGACCAGTTTCATAAGTTCAGTAAATATGAACGCATATGTACAAAGACCAAATGCTACAGCATTGAACTCGTACAGTTATTTAGGATAGACTTTAATTTAAAAGTACATATGCATCTTTTAAGTCTAAAGTAGCTACATGCAATCTTTAGATAGCAACTTCAGAGAAGTTCGATTGTCTTTCAACTTAAAATTGTTATTTATGAATTTATTCAATCCCTTTTAATTTAAAAATAAATCTCGTCTTGTCATTTGGCTTAGGTACAGTAAACACATGTGACACATATTGGTCAGGACTAAATTCACATTCAGAAACAGCCCCAACAGACATGAAGCTAAGAGCAGAGTCAGATTATGTATTTTCTTAAAACTGATTTAGATCAGCAGGGCTGATTAACCGGACAATCAAATCTGATTTGGCAGCCCTTTATCCATGACAAATTGTATATCGTCCGTTGATGGACCATTGACTATAAAAAAGTGCAAGTCTGTCTGCATGTACCTTGTCTACTGGCGCAGGTCTGCTTGGACCGCTGCGTGTAGCTCTGCAACGAGGTTGACCGCTGCCTGGCGTTCTGATGTACAGGCGGCTGGTAACGTTGCTGCGAGGCCATCGTCTGCCTGCGGGCCGGTGTCCTCGCTTCCCAGTTTAAATCATTTTTGTTTGAAGAGCCCTTATTCTGGTTTAAATATTTTGGTTAGTGCCAATTGATCTCTAAGATCCTTTTTGCTTTTGCTGTTGTAAAGCGCCAGGTGGCCTCTCACTTCCATTTTTATTCATTTTACTTAGCTGGTCAGAAATGATTTTGGCCAATATGTAATGCCGGCTGCTATTTGCTTTTGCCTGGCCTCCATAGTCTTGTCCCTTTTGACCTTGATTTCCGTATTAAGCTGCGGTGCAGCTATTTATTCTTTATGAGTCCTTTTCGAACCGGAAATCAAACTTTTATGTCCGGTCCGTAGTCCTGAAAGGCTAAAGGCCTAGGACTATAATTATGATGTCTGCAGAGATAGCAGCTTCCTCAAAACTGCTGTCAGTCGGAGTATCCGATGATTATTATAGGGGTGGTCTCCTGCTCTGGTGAAGGAGGCGGTTTTGTGATCACCACAGTATTTACGACCGGGTTTGGTGCATTTTCGTGAAATGTAATAATAAACAGTAACACTACATCCTTCCGCTCTAGATTATTGTTAATCAGAGGGTAGTACTGTATTTACCCACAAATTACTATGAAACTTTTGATCTTTCGAAAATTTATTTATAACTGCAATAAATCAGCTCATATGCAAAATTAAGTCCCTAGGACTAGGACTAGGATTCGGATAAAACCTTGTCATCCGAGATCAAATGCAACAATGCAATCATATGATCACCTTAGGTAGTCTTGGTGCACTGTGTTAGACCCTAGGTCCAAGTTTCGGATCGACCCTAGGTCATCCTGGTGCAACGAATGCTAGCCATTTGGTGTAGACGGACCCTAAGTCGTCCTGTGGCATAGTATTAGACCCTAGGTCTAAGTTTCGGATCGACCCTAGGTCATCCTGGTGCAACGAATGCTAGCCATTTGGTGTAGACGGACCCTAAGTCGTCCTGTGGTATAGTATTAGACCCTAGGTCTAAGTTTCGGATCGACCCTAGGTCATCCTGGTGCAACGAATGCTAACCATTTGGTGTAGACGGACCCTAAGTCATCCTGTGGCATAGTATTAGACCCTAGGTCTAAGTTTCGGATCGACCCTAGGTCATCCTGGTGCAACGAATGCTAGCCATTTGGTGTAGACAGACCCTAAGTCGCCCTGGCGCATCGTATTAGACCCTAGGTCTTAGCTTCGGATCGGCCCCATGCCATCCTTTGTAATTTTCACAAAATTGTAAAAAATATAAAAAATGAGGGTAGGTACTTACTTGAAAGATTTTCAGTCGGAATCTCTAGAAGAGCCCGAAGATGATCCTAACGAAGATGCCTATCTTCGTTAGGATCATCTTGATGGGCTCGATTGAGAAATACACTTAACAACAAAAACACTTTCGCACCGCGATTTCTTAACTTGTTTTTCTAATTCGAATATTACAGATAAAATAGTTTAAAATTATTATCATGGCGGCGCATCGGAATGATTTTTTATTCTTTGTGCGAAGTAATGAACCGAAGTGGATGAGCACTAAAACACGAATGAAGAGAAAACTGTTGAGACCTCGCAAGTGCGGGTGACAGTGACAGGTGACAGGAAACGGAAAAAAATAATTAAATTGAGGTTGGTGTCGCTAGTGGCGACACCTTTTTTCTCAACTATAGTGATCGAGTGGAAGTCAATAACGCGATACTACAAGTAAATAAACTTACGAATAATTATAATACCGCTAATCTCGAGGGCGAAACATGGAGTATAATTATATAAAAGGAAGATCTTTTTCTTGGCAGATATTTTTATAGCATTACAGGAAGATATCAGGGAATAACAAATAGCAAAATATAATATTATGGACTAGTTACATTTATTCATAAAATATTTAAAATATTATCGTCTCGTTTAAAATTACAAAGTTCCAAACTTTTTTCTATAGGTTCTTCGTCTATTGAGGATCAGAAGATGGGTTAACGAACTTTATAATGCCAAGAAATAGCAAGCCTCAACTATCGCTCAGTGTCGTTTGATCCACGATTTTTAACCGACTTCTTAGTACCTACAACCGAAAATGTTATTGCTTTGTTTGTTGTGATGTATTTGTTGTTGCTTTGATTTTATGTTATAACTACAGAATGAGGACGTCTTTTGTACAGATGCTTGCACATGAACCTACCAAACTGTCTAATTTTCCCTATTGAACAAAAACCTCTACTTTTGTGATAAGGCTGAAAATCAAGTAAAGAAATAGCGTGGGCGACAATTGCTGCCGGGTTTTTGTATATTATGGTTTTTTTTTCATATTAATATGAATTATTTATTTAATACATTCAGTACAGCTTAAAATGCCATTAACACTAAATCCTTCCATTCTGTCTCCTCACAGAATCGCATTCTAACATTATCGTTTTCCATTCATCAGCAAGAACAAGGCCAATTCTAGGGTTTGTATCCACGAGGGCGTAGAGCAAGCATTCGCGGTATAGGAGAGGTGGATCGGGCTACGGTGCGACAAAATGGGACATTAAAGTTAGGTGTTTTCCGGGACGATGAACTCTGATACAAAGAAAAAAGATTCAAGATGTATGGTTTAATGTCAACTGAACTACCTCGCATCATATACCCTGCAGCTCCTATTTCCCCACTAGAACTGGTCATCTCTAAAGTCAACGACTTTTGTTCTGGGCCTCGGCGACGCACTGGTTGAAGGCATTCGAGTAGTTGAATGGCAGTTCTCCGACACATCCGTATCCTCCCTTCTTGTGGATCGCCATGTAGTCGTAGCAGTCGATACGGCCGTCACTGTTGCAGTCCTGGAGAAGAGGAAAATAAGGGATTAGATAAGAGTGTGGTAGGAGTTAGGACTCACCGTTGCATTCCTGGGATGGAAATTCTGTATGAGATAAGATTTACGTTATGTAGTGAGAGTGTATTAATTGGAGCCTCAGTTAAACTGAATTGCGCGCTAGTTCTAATGAAAAATAAATGATGGAAGATAGATAGTTACTCATCGTGTCAGACGTTTGCGCCGCGTATTTAACAGCCGCAAATAGGAATGTGAGAATGCAACTTTAATTCTAAATTATTTTTCGTTAATTATTCGCGCCCCATTCACTACTTTTGAAGTAGTAATGGGGCGAGCGCTTTGCGGTACTGTCTCATGTTAAAGTGACGTTCAAAAGTTTCTTTTTTACCTCATTTTGATAGACAAGTTCATTTTACCTGAGCGAATTTCCTCATATATCCTTGGACTGTAATGGCGGCGCAGTACGGGTCATTTGTGCAACTGGGGTACGCTAGAAAATAATAGTGTACTTTATTAATGAACAAGACATTTTATCTACCTAACGGTCATAGTCATGACTGTTGTAGAAGGTGACGTAGATGAAAGGTGGAGTAGGAAGGTTCTCGAATGGAGACAATGCGTAGGCAAACGTAGTGTGGGACAAGATGGACGGATGACCAGAAGAAGGTAACAAAAAGATGAAGTGAAGGTGGTGATGAAAAAGTGGGAGATCGTGCGCTGTGGGTCTCCTTGGGGGATGCCTATGTTCACCAGTGGACAACAATAGGTTGAAATGATGATATACCTTATAGGTATACCCTTTTTAATTTGCATGCCTGATACAATGTCACCCATTCAAATAAATTGGACAATAGATAATTATGGTTAATGACAATAATTTAAAATGTTATACTTGTTTCTCAGAACAAAACGGCCTTGATTAAAGTTATTCATGGTTTTATTGGTCAAATAACAAATAAATTAATTCTAAAATAAAACATACGAATGAATTCTACTCAAATAATTCTTTATGCTTGAAAATTTGTTAAAAAACACGATTAATAAAAAAGAGCCTGTTTAATAAACGTGTTTTTTGTTTCTACCTCTTTCTTTTTTCCCATTCTAGCTTACCGATTCTATGTCCGCAACTTTGGTTCTCTGCCGAATTACCTCATTCCAGATTCTACTCGTATCATCAGAGTCAGTCCGAACATAGCTCCAGATAGGTTATAATATACAAATGACTGTTGCCTCATCGGAGATACGTCAGTGTACAAAACATCATCTTACCTTCAGGTGCATCAGTCGGTAGTCCGTTGATGGTGGGTTTGCCAGCATCTTCCCAATAACCTCGGGTGATGTAGAAGGGCCCGCAGGCGACGTCATCGCAGGTGATGCCACGCTTGCAGCCCGACACGGCATGGCAGAGGCAGCCGAGACACACGTTCGTCACAGGTTGACGTGAAAGTTCTGAGCCAGCTGGAAATTACGATATATATTTTCATTTAACACAATAGCCCCCTTGTTGAGTCCTTCCGCGTTGGGAGGGACTGTCACACTCTAACTGGCTAAAACTCCCTGTTCCTTCATTCACTCTTTACGTTTCACAGTGCCGTAACCTAACTCAATAGCCCCAATATGTCAATAAATTCCATTGGAAAAAGCTCTTCTCGCCTCGCCTCTTTGGGTCTCCAAGGTTCGAAAACTCTTTTTCGGCTTTTGTTGAGGAAAATATCAAAATTTCCGAATAACACAAACAAAATTCAATCAAAATACGCAAATTATAAAAAAAGACTTAAAACAAATAATAAAAAAAAACTTACAACCATGAGCGGCGACCACAGCAACTAACAACAAAATGGCACTGAACTTAATCGTGGCAGACGCCATTTTAGGCGATTTAAAAAAGAAACGTGTATTCCCACTTGCAAAGCCTGACTGGCATTGAATTAAGTATAAATAAAATACAAAGAGTTCAAGGCAACTTATGAGTTTAATAAACACAGTCAGCAATTTAAGTTTGCCAACAGGGAGAAACCCGAATAAATAAAACAGATACGGCAAAAAAACGTATTTTTAAATGTTAGTAATTTTGTGATGTTTCTGTTTTTGGTCAAGAGTGAGTTTCCATAAAAAGAGTGAAAAAGGCTATTTTTAATGCCATTCGACTCTGTTACATGTTTGTATCGACGACATCGTTGTACCTAGTACCTACATGGTACATCGTTCGGAAGTTTAGAAAAAATACAGGACTAATAAAAATATTTGAAGAAGTTTAATTTTAACACTTTGTCGAGGTATTTTGGTCGTACAAATCCCTTTTTTTTTAAATCGTGGTAAAGTCATCAAATGAGTCCTCCTACCCAGGGCAGGGCGGGATCCCTCCCGCCATCCACGGTTTCCTTTAGTAGTATGTTCCGGGGTCACGGCAATGAGACAAGTCCTACTGCGACCCCGGCAGGCTATAGCCCTCTAGAGGGGGGCCCCGTAATCATGCTGATCTCGTTGAGGTGCGCGTGTGGAACACAACGCGCCGTCGACCCGGGCATGGTCCACGGTCGGACAGCGAGTCGCCCATTACTCGCCCCCCGCATTCTCTGGTCGTATAAATACCTACCAGGGCTACAGCAATTTAGAACACCTGAGCTAAGCTGCGGACATACAGAGAGAGAGAGAGAGACGGAAAAATGGACATGACGAAACTAAAACGGTTCCTTTATAAAAAATCCTATTAGTTTGAAACCAGAAAAGTTTTAGGTGATCTATTGACATGGCCATCTATGATTTCTTATCTATTTATCTTCTATCTATACATATGTTGTATGTTGCTGTAAAAAAATTTGAAGATCTGGAACTCCTGATGTGGAACTCCAAGAGTCCAGCTACACTATAACATATAAGTGAATGACGTTTTAGCAAGAGTTATTCAGCCTGATGAGTACTCTCTGTTAACGTATAAAAATTGAAGATTTGGAACACCTGATGTGGAACTTCAAAAGCCCAGCTAAACTATAACATATGCAGTAAAGACGTCTTAGCAAGAGTTGTTCAGCCTGATGAGCACTCTCTGTTGACATTTATAGAAACTAAATAACTGGAACACCTGGTGTGGGACTCCAATTGCCTAGCTAACCTACACTATAACATAAACAGCAAAGACGTCTTAGCAAGAGTTGTTGAGCCAGCTGCAACCTCTGTTGTCGTATAAAAATTGAAGATCTGGTACACCTGATGTGGAACTCCAACAGCCCAGGTACTTTATTACATAATTATATAGGAATGTCGTCTTAGCAAGAGTTGTCCAGCCTAATGAGCACTCCCTGTTGACGTATGAAAATTGAGATCTGGAACACCTGATGTGGAACTCCAAGACCCCAGCTACACTATAACATATAGGAATGACGTCTTAGCAAGAGTTGTTCAGCCTGATGAGCACTCTCTATTGACGTATAAAAATTGAAGATCTGGACCACCTGATGTGGAACTCCAAGAGCCCAGCTACACAATACTTAATATACATACATAGGAATGATGTCTTAGCAAGATTTGTTTAGTCTGATAGTCATTTCCTGTTGACTTACAAAACTGTAAGATCTGGAACGTCTGTAATCATCTCGCGCATTACGTTGTTTTCCCGTCCCCAGGCTCTTAGAATTCAACGTTTCAGATCTTCGATTTTGACGACCCCGTCGTCGCTGGCATAAGCAACAGGATCCGCGTACGAAGTCGCGGGCAGAAGCTAGTTCTTACACATAGTAAGCGGCAGAGTGGTTAAGAAAATGACATACTCTGGCCCCTCAAATGAACATGTCAAAAGCTTTTGATTGCGTAGACCGTTAAATACGTACTGGTATGTAAACTTTACGCATAATTATGGAATAAGCGAAAATATATTAATAGAATATTACCTTTGTAATAGGCAACAAATAAAGACAATTTGTAGAATGAAACAACTTATAAATCTAGTCTGATAACGGTAAATCAAGGAGTATTACAAGGAGGTGCTCTCGGGCTGCCTCTATGTAATGTTTATACTCGTATTAACGACTTCAGATGCCAACGACGAGGTAGGTACAACCGACAAAGTTGAATGACCACCCCTCAGATCAAAGAAATAGGCAGATAGAACGTTCAGAACACGCGAGTGGGTCCACCAAAGTTAATACAAAATCAAATCGAATTACTTTCTATAATGATTTCTTTGTTTTTGAGAACAACTTTTACAATGGTTAAAGACACGTGACGGCATATTTTGGCAAACAAAAACAACGACGCGAAGCTTGGAACGACGCGTAGCTTGGTACTGTCGCGACTTAGTATTCGATTTTGATTTTGTATTAACTTTGGTGGAACCACTTGCGTATTCTGAGCGCTCTATCTGCCTATTTCTTTGATCTGAGGACCACCCATTTTGACAATAAATCGTTTGAAACCTTCAAATTGACAAAGATCAAAATCGTTACCATGGATATGTATATTTACGCGAATGTGGACCTAATTGTATTTGAATGTCTGTAAGAAAATAAGCTTATGGTGGGTCATGATTTAAAACTTTGTCGATTGTACATTAGAGGCTGAAATTAATACAGCTTTTTTATCACTTGCGAACTGGTTGCAAAATAATGAATTAAATAGTTGTTAATCTTGATAAAACAGTGAATGATTCTTCTTCGAACGAATATAAAATTATAGTCCAGTCAACGAGGCATAATTATGTGTTCCGAAAAATTCCTCCGGCACAATTACAATAACCCAAATATGAAAATCGCTTCTCTCTGAAAAATTCCTCAGTTCCAAATATGTATAAGTTAGAATAGGTAAGTATAAAAATCCAACAAATTATCGTTTTCAGTGCCACTCCAAATTATTTTTACGCTCTAACTTCTAGTTAATTGGATTTTTATACTTCCCTATTTCTAAATCATTAAACATACCTATAGATACAAAAAGAATTCGAGGCTGAGGAATTTTCCGCAGAGCAATTTTCCAGTTTTGGGAAAAAAAACTTCTCAAAAAGTCAAAACTGTACGAGTATGCCTTTCAATGCCGGAGGAACTTTTCGGAAGTCTTCATACAAAAAAAAACCCTCGTTGATCAGACTAAATCACCTTAAAATGGAATTCACATTTACATGGCTAAGCATCCTATTACAACCATATTTGACAGATATTTTTAGGATATTTAGGAAATTAGGAGGGTATGAAGGAAAAAATAACAAAAACAAAATGTAATCCTAGAGACTAGTTTGATTTATTGTTTTTTTTTAGAAAAATATAAATATTATTTTGTTCTTTATCGTTAGTTAAAATTACAAGGTTCCAAACTTTTATGAATACGTTATTTTACTGCTCCATTTCCATCTAGGCTCAGGAGATGGGTTAACGAAGTTTATGATGCCAGGATTCATACTTTTTGTCAGAAAACAAATTGTTTAGTCTTCAAACCAGCTCATGCATATGCAGCTCATGCATATGCTAACCGTTCTTATGGAGTATGTCTACATGAACTCAAAAAGAATTAAGATTTAAAATTGTTGATTGATGGTAGCTATATCCGTCGCATCATATGCCCCGCTAGCCTTTTTCCTCACAAGAGCTGATCATGATACCATCTCTAGCGACCGTATTTGTTCCCCTGGGCCCCGGCGACGGCTGCGACGCACTGGTTGAAGACATTCACGTAGTTGAATGGCAGATCTGCGACACATCCGTATCCTCCCAACTTGTGGATCGCCATGTAATCGTAGCAGTCGATGCGGCCGTCACCGTTGCAGTCCTGTAGAAGAAGAAATAAGGTATAAGGTTTTAGGAGTTTTTGATTATGGGATATTTCCAATGAGTTTGATAATGTCTCAGGTCAACTGCAATAAACTGCAGTTATGTCTTTTGACAATTCAAAAGTGCCTTTAATGGCCTAATTGAAATAAACGCTTTGATTTTGATTTCGATTTTGATGCCAGACGCCTGGACGTAAAGACAGCTGTAAAAGTCAAATGTATTATGTATCAAATGTTTGTAGTTCTGTGTTTGTACCTGTTTCATTAGTTACTACTTGCACATTTTTAGGTCAATGACACAACACATAACTTGACGTCACGACTTGGTCACTTGGTTAGCTTTATTGTTTATTACAATGGACATAACTTTGATGACCCGTTGACATTTATATGAGCCTCTTTGACAATTGTTCACTACCATCTACCTTAATAGCTATCGTATTATGCTTAAGTTGGGACAGGACAGGATTCTTTTTTTTTATCTTGGTAACATCATCAGTTAGAGACTTAGAAATTAGAGCAGATTAGAGCAGTGGTGACCGAGTGGTATCAGCTCCGACGAGTTATAGGTCATGCGCATTACTTTGTACAATTTATTTCATCACCACTGCTCTCAAAACGGTGAAGGAAAGCACCATGAGGAAACCGGCATGTCCTAGAAGTAAAACATCGAAGACATGTGACATCTACCAATCCGCATTGAGCCCGCGTGGTGGATTATGGCCCACTCCCTCTCACAGTGTGCAGTCACGATTGGATTTAAAGTTTAGGACATTAAAATAATAGGAAGTTCATTAAAATTCTTTTATATATTTCGCAGTTCGAAGCTTGTTTTTCGGGTGATGTCATATTGTCTCGATATGCAAATGGACGCACAATGTCGACTGATGACAGCATTGTGTAGATACGTGTTCTACGCCTACGATTTTATTTAATATTAAAATATTAAAAACCGGTCAAGTAAGGGTCGTTCCTCCAAGGCTTGGTTGACGTAAACAAACTTCGTATTCATTGTTAATTTGAATAAAATACAGATGTACTATAAGACCTTTAACTCGAATAGAGAACCGAGATTCCGGTTTGGGAACCCATAAAAGTAGATCAAGAATTTTAACCTCATATTATGCTTTTATTTTTTACCCGACTGCATAATATCGAAGAAAAGGTCATCTTATATCTTTAAACGAGCAATTATTGTATATTTATACGAGTATATAATCAGGATCTCGGAAACGGCTCCAAGGATTTTCATGAAAGTTACAGATTAGGGGTTTTTCGGCTCCAGGAATCGATTTATCGGTCCCAGGTTCGAGAAAAGCTCGGTTCCCAAGATATAGACATTTTAAAAACCGGGCGAAGCTCGGTCAACCAGATATTGTTTTTAATTAACGGTGTTCGTTACGTAAGCAAGTAATACTTATTTAACAAAAAAAAGAGTATGGCGGATGTTCTGACGTTGTATTTTTTGTGGATATTCCTCGTTTTAACGTAGAAGAAGAAATCACTTATCATAGTCAAAATTAATAAGACGAGTTTGTAAAAAATCAAGAAACCAAGCACTCCTTGTGGGGCTCCACATCGCTATCAACGTGGTGAAGTAGACGACTGGCTCAGGCACTATGGCCTTTCCTGCATCAGGAGTGCAGGTCGGAGGCACGAAACGCTAGTTTAATCGACATAATCCGTCGTGCTCTTGTCACCGGTGCCAGCCGTCTTAAAATCCGCAGTAGCTTGACAAGCTTGGCATGCAAAACACATGATTGGGCCCTACCAGAAAACCAGCGCTGTGACAGTTAAATGTCGCAGCAAATGCTGAGGTAGGAGCCTTTTGGCCTCGCACAGGACTAAATTGTTTTATGTTTTGTTGTACCTTTTAAACGTTTGTTTTTCTTATATTATTTTTTGTTTTTCTCTGTTGCTTTTATTCATGTAATTTTGTTTGTTTTGTCCTGTGTGTCCCAATAAATCTCTTTTCTTTCTTTCTTTCTTTCTTTCTATGATGCACACAACACTAAGTATTCAGCTTACCTGACCGTATTTCCTCATGTATCCTTGGACTGTGAGGGCGGCACAGTACGGGTCATTCGTGCAAGTGGGGTACGCTAGAAAACAAAGCAATAATTTGTTAATTCACCATCATCATTAAAGCTTTGGATTATAGACTATTACTTATAGAATTACTGTAGGACTGGTAGGAAACTGCTTGTATCCAGCTCAGCCAGTCTTAGGGTGCTCCCACATCTAACGAAGCGGAATCGGCTTTTTGCGTCGCCCTTTCTCTTTCTGTCGCTTAGAACTGCCATTTGCTAGACCGAGACAGAAAGCATAATGCGATAGCACGCGACAGAATTCTCGAGGCGGCCGCGTGCTATCGCATTGTCTCGGTCTAGCAAATGGCAGTTTCCGCGTCGATAGATGTGGGAGCACCCTCAATCGATCTGAGGCCTTACCATGAGCTCTTAACGCGATCCAGTTTAGGCTGCGGGAAAGAGACAGAGCTATACAAGTCGTCTAGCGCCATCTCTTTCCCACAGCCTAAACTGCATCGCGTTAAGAGCAAGGTAAGGCCTCTGTTCACTTTGTAGGTCGACGTCTCACGATACGCTTGACAGTGGAGACCTCCATTAGAGAACCGACCATCAGATTTGGATGGTGTGTGGCCTGCTTTCTCATGCTCATGTCTCGATAAAATTTTGTGAAATGGCAAATGCGAATTTTCAAAAGGAAGGGTTTCTGTCGTTGCGCGGACTCTACGCCCCTTCGTACTTACAACGGAACGCAAGTCTCTCATACCATACGACTACGAATAGTTATCAAGGCTACTAACGCTATACAAATCCATAGAGGTTCGTACTCAAAAGTGGAAAGGTATCGGAGATTTGTTGCAATGTGTACGAAGGGGCAACTTAGGTATCTGTAATAAAGAGCGTCAGCATAATGACGGGGCTTTAAGAGGGCCTAAGCCTGACGGGGTGGCGCGATGGCGGGACACACGTATACCGCGACTCTGGTACACAAAGGACTACTGAAGGACACCGTGGATTTTAGTCAGTACAAGTCTGACAGTCCCTCTCGCCCTGCCCTGGGTAGGAGGACTCATTTGATGATTTTACCACGATAAAAAAAGGTATCTGTACCTATTAACTGTCACAAATCTACAAAAATGACAGCATGACATCAGCATGCAAGGAGGACACTACGTCATAATTTAGCTATTTTGCATAAACCGTAAAATTCCTACGACTGTCTAAAAGAAACATTTGCATAAATAGTTCCGGAATGTTTTTTTATTATTACTCATTCAAGAATATTTTATCAATTTGCACTCCCGACATGATAATGTTATCTATTCAAATAAATTGCTTAATAGATTAATGGTCATTAAATAATAATAATGTTAAGTATTAAACTCGTCATTCAAATCTATCCGGATATGATCGAACTAATTGATGAACACAGAATAATTGATGTTGAAAAGTCGGAATTAATTTGCTAATCAATTCATTATTTATGTGTCTCGCTTGAAAAAACTTCATAAACAAAACGCGAATACTTACAGAGGCCCATTTACACGCTGCCAAAAATTGCATGTGGGTTGCATGCAGCAAATAACGCAATGTAGTTAAATTTGCATGCAACTCGCATTTAGTTCCTGCATCGTCTTAATAAGGCTTTATAATAAACTAGCTTTTGCCAGCAGATTTGCTCACTTACACCCCGCTTTATCTGTCACATGCAGCACCAAAGCAGCAGGTTTTCAACTGGTGAAAGAATTTATGAAATCGCTCCAGTACTTTCGGAACCTATTTAAGTAAACAATCAAATCTTTCCTATTTTTCATATAGATAATTTTTCTTTAGCAGAAGGTTAAAACAGACCTTTTTTGTATTTCAGTACTTAGAAGTGCAACTTTTGTGCAAGGTAAGACATAATAAGCAAAGTAGGTAGGTAAAAAATATCTTACCTTCAGGTGCATCAGTCGACAGTCCGTTGATGGTGGGTTTGCCAGCATCTGCCCAGTAAGCCCAGGTGATGTGGAACAGACCACAGTGATCACCTTCACACTGGAGACCTTGCTTGCAGCCCGACACGGCCTGGCAGATGCAGCCGAGACATACCTCCGTCACTGGTTGGGGTGAACCTTGTAAGTGAGCTAGAAATATAAAAAAGATAACATTAATTTCGAAACACTACACTGCGCTCCAAAACACAATCATTGACGTGGTTCAAAAGTCTGCCCAACTTAAATGGGACTGGGTAGGACATGTCTGCCACATTCCGAACGAGATGTGGGCACGCTAAGCTCATGACTAGTGCAATATGTGCTGGTGCCCTGAAACAGCGACGCGAGGCCGCGGTAGACCGCGAAGGAGATGGCGTGACGAGCTGGATGTCTTCCTTGAGAATTGGAAAGAGGTGGCGCAAAGTCGCGAACGTTGGAAGGAATGGAGGGAGGCCTTTGCCCAGCAGTGGGACAGTTGAGGCTAATATAATAATTATATTAATATTTTTTAAATAATATACGAATTAACGCATGCGTCGCGAATTTCAAAGATTTTCTTTGGAAAGCAAAATTCGAACCGCGAGTACATCAGATGCTCTTTCCAACCGAGCTATCGAGGTTCATATTAATTTCGTTACAGCTGGTTTTTTTTTTAATTACTGGTAGCGAAAATTACTGGTTGATGATGATGATGTGATCTGTGATGTGATCCTACTGATTAGGGAAAAAGCGACTGGCTTGAGCTCCACTGTAATTGTCGTTCGTGTGCTCGCATGTAGCTAAAAACTGTTAGGCGGGGTTCCGAATTTATCAAAAGAATCACCATGAAGTTTCGTGCCGGTTCTTCTCTATGGGAAACGATCAACCCGAACCAAGCACCTGGGTGTCGAGTCTGCTAATTATTAGTCAGAATGGCGCCACAATGGCGTTTCAATTTTCGAACCATTTTTTACTGCTGAGTAAAAAATGGTTCGAAAATTATAAGCACTACAATTGAAACGCCATTGTGGCGCCATTCTGACTTATAAAATTAGCAGACTCGACACCCTGTTGTCGACTTTATAAGTGCCTTCATGGGCCAATGTGAAATAAAAATGTACGATTTGACTTTTAAGGCTTTACGAAATCCCTCAAAGTCACGTACATTTGTATAAATGACCGTAAAGTTTTATAGCGGCACGCGATTTTGTTTTTAATCAGAATGAAAATAAAACAAATAAAGGTGGTGTGAAAATCCCTGATCGAAGGTAGCATACCTTTGCACGGTGACGAAATGTATGGCTATGTAAATGTGACCGCAGTATGTAAAGTGGTAAGTCCTGTTTGAGGTCAAGGTACTTGCTATGGTCATAGCTGGGCCTTGTAATGTCAGATGATGTACGGTGTATTTGGTTTGCTCGGCCCTTTATAAAACTGCGAACACAAGTCGGTAGGTACACCTAGGTTTTTAAATGATCATTGTTTAGGCGATTCTAAAGAAATTATTAATTGCTTATTCATAATTAAGTCATGGACGTTCTTGCTAGGTGATAACCTCGAAAACTGTTAAATACTAAGAATTAGTTTAACCACAAAATAAGATTCTTTATGAGGTCACCAGTTCACCACATTTTTGCGCATGGGTTTCCCAAATTTTTTCCTTATTCTTCATCATCAACATGTCAGCCCGGGATCATCCTCTGTTGGGTATGATAGGCCTTCCCCTTTTCTTTGCCATGTCTCTCGGTTCTGTGCGTCTCCCATCCATCTATTTCTCGCGATATTGACGATATCGTCACCCTAACGAGCATATAATATATGCTCGTTAGGTTGACGATATCATTATAATGGTAGTCCTTATTTGGGGGCACGGCAGTGCACCCGCCAAGTTGATTAAAAAATTACGATTGTGTGTCAAGCTTATATATGACTTCAGAATTTAGGGCTTTTCGAAGCGGCCAAGAAAGTTTTGTTATTTTATTATAATGTTTTTGATACTCTTTCGTTTCTCATTTCGATTGGAGCCATGCGAAGCCGGGGCAGGTCGCTAGTCACTTGTATAAATTATGATGACATAGTAACCATTGTTCTTTGGTACGTCATTTGTCGAGTCACCAAGATTATTCAAGATGTAAATTATTTTTTTCTCAAACTTTATGGTCTTAAAATGTCGAGTTCAAGGTTGCTGAAGGTTATTCGATTGTTTTTAAAAAATACAATGGTTTACGAGCTACTTGACTTTAATAAGGACGTAAGGTCGGTTGTATGTGTTTATTATGAGTTTTTGAGTGACTTTTATAATACCAAGAGTGTTTTTAAACATTATTTAAGTAAGAAAATAACAATAATTAAATCAATCGTAGTCATGTAGTTAAAATACGGAAAAGATGACAGATGATTTTATAATTCTTTTTTTTTATCTACTAGTTGATTCTGCCACGCTACTGAGCAAATGCGTCCTCCAAGAATTACCAGAAGATTTTGTGCGAACAATTATTTTATATTTTATTTAAATAAATATAAAGGAACAAAGTAGCCAATGAATTAATCTACCTACATAATATCGGACGTTTCTTACATGGAATAAATAAATAATGGATTAATAATAAAACTAATGCGGAAACAAACCGATTCACTGTATATAAACGTCTTCGGCACTGAACTTAACATAATAAATACATAAGTACATACCACGGAAGTAATTATTTATGAGAAATACTTGGCTTATGTATTAGACATTAATCGTGATTCGCTTAGGAGAGAAAGGAAATACTCCGGGAAAATCCTTTTGTATTTAAAGTTCAAGATCGCATGACTGACTTAATTCTTATACTGATACGTAATAGAGGCATGTCGGGTTTGTGGGTGTGGTCCTATGACAGATATGGATTGACATGCTTACGCAGACATTGCAACTAGAAAATTGTAATAATGAGATTTTAATTAATGAAGTGATGGAAAAGTTGATAGACTTAAGTAGTGTGGGGTTTATAATATACTGGACACTGGTTTTTATTACCTCGGCTTCGTGTACACAACCCTTTCGTTTTATAGCCTGTATCAGTCTCATCATCATCATCATCATCAACAGCCGGAGGACGTCCACTGCTGAACATAGGCCTCCCCCTTAGACCGACACGCCGAACGACAATTCGCCACTTGCATCCATCGGCTGCCCGCGACCCTCACGATGTCGTCGGTCCACCTAGTGGGAGGCCTGCCTACGCTGCGTTTTCCGCTCCGTGGTCGCCACTCGAGAACTTTTCTTCCCCATCGGTTGTCAGTTCTACGAGCGATGTGGCCTGCCCATTGCCACTTCAACTTGCAAATTTTATGAGCTATGTCGGTGACTTTGGTTCTTCGCCGAATATCCATGTTCCGGATTTTATCCCGCAAAGAAACTCCGAGCATAGCTCTTTCCATTGCTCGTTGAGTGAGTCTTAGTCTCTCTAAGAGGCCAGCAGTCAAGGACCACGTTTCGGAGCCATATATCATCACTGGCAACACACACTGGTCAAACATCCTTGTCTTGAGACACTGTGGGATTCTCGATGAGAAGATATCACGTAGCTTCCCAAACGCTGCCCATCCGAGTTGTATTCTTCGGGCGACCTCTTTCTCGAAGTTGGACCTACCTAACTGAACAATCTGTCCAAGGCAAGTATAATGGTCTACAACTTCGAGAGTATCGCTCCCAACAACAACCGGTACGGGTGCCACATGGACATTCGACATGACTTTCGTCTTGTCCATGTTCATTTTAAGGCCGACCCGTTGGGAAACGATACTGAGGTCGCTGAGCATAGCATTGAGGTGCTCCAACGATTCTGCCATGATGACTATATCATCGGCAAAACGAAGGTGAGTGATGTATTCGCCATTGATGTTGATGCCGAATCCGTTCCATTCTAAGAATTTGAAAACGTCCTCCAACGCGTTCGTGAACAGTTTCGGAGAAATAACGTCAACCTGTCTCACGCCTTTCTGCAATTGGATTGGTTTCGTGCTCTCTTCCTGAAGTCGGATGGACATGGTGGCGTTTCTATACAAACACTTCAACACTTCGATATACCTATAGTCGATATGGCATCGTTGGAGGGACTGCAGTACTGCCCAGGTTTCGATTGAATCGAAGGCTTTTTCATAGTCCACAAACGCTAAACACAATGGCCGATTATACTCTTCTGTCTTCTGTATAATCTGGCGGAGCGTGTGTATGTGGTCTATAGTACTAAAACCTTTTCGGAAACCGGCTTGTTCGGGAGGCTGGAAGTCATCAAACCTGCGTTCGAGACGGTTCGTAATGACTCTTGAGAACAGCTTGTATACATGGCTCAGAAGTGAGATTGGCCTGTAGTTCTTCAACAAGGTGTTGTCACCCTTTTTGAAGAAAAGAACAACCACACTCCTGTGCCATGCTTCTGGCGTAGAACCTTCGAGTATGACAGAATTAAATAACTTCTGGAGGACTAGAAGTACCGGTTTTCCACCCGCTCTCAGAAGTTCTATTGTGATTCCGTCCTCACCCGGCGCCTTGTTATTCTTGAGCTGTTTAAGAGCCATTCTAATCTCGTACAGGCTGATGTCCGGGATATCCTCAGTGTAGTGTCGAGTCAGTTTAGCTCTTGCGTCTCGAGCTGTACCGACACTGGGTTGTCGTGTTGATGTGTATAACTGTCCGTAAAACCTCTCAAGCTCCCTTAGGATCTCCGGTTTCGTCGAAATGATGCTGCCATCGTTAATCTTCAGCTTTGTCATTTGTCTCTGCCCAATAGACGAAATCTTTGCGAAGACTTTTGAGCCCTGGTTCCGCTCGATTGCCTCTTTGATCCGTGCCGCACTAAAGGAGCGCAGGTCACGTCGCATTGATTTAGAGATTCGTCTATTGAGTTTGCCATATTCCGACGTATCAGCTGAAGATTGCAGCCTCATCTCGGTCCGGTCCTGCATCAACCTGATGGTTCCGTTCGAGAGCTTTTGAGGTTTATTGCGGCGCGGGGTCTTAAAGAACTTGGACCCCACAGCTTGGACAGTTTCCACCAACCCATTGTTAATCTCGTCCACAGTTTCGCATTCGGTTAGGCACTGGAAGCGATTGTGCAAGTTCAGGTTGGAAGTCTTCGGGGTCCCGGATGTGGGCAGGACCAGGTCGGAGCGTGGACTTCACCAGACGAGACCTTTCAAGCTTGACATTGATATTCAGTGTGCCTCTGACAATTCGGTGATCGCTACCGGTTTTTACCTTGGCGATCACAGAGACATCACTGAATATTCGCTTCTTGGTCGTCATGATGAAGTCGATCTCATTTCTGGTAGTACCATCGGGGCTCATCCACGTCCACTTCCTGGATGGCCGCTTCTGGAAATAGGAATTCATCAAATGGAGTTCTTCCTTTTCCATGAAGTCGACCAGTCGCTGGCCCCTATGGTTCCGCTGCCCATACCCACTCTCAACTCATCGCCATTCCGTGCGCCCACCTTTACGTTGAAGTCCCCCATAACAACGGTGAAGTATGTTTCGGAGGTATGTATGGCCTCGGATATCTCCTCATACAATGCCTCTACTTCATCATCAGAATGTGTCGAGGTCGGCGCATATACCAGTATGACCTTCAACGAATACCGGTTGGTTATTCTGAGTATAAGGTATGCTACCCTACTCGACACACTGTCGACTTTCACAACGTTGTTGATGAGGGACCTGCGGACGAGAAATCCAACACCACCCTGGGATTTACGGTCTCCTTCCCGGTAGAAGAGCATGTTGCCGGAATCTAGAACTATCGTATCCTGACCCTCTCTTCGGATTTCAGATAATCCCAAGATATCCCATCGCATTTTGCTCAATTCTTCCTCCAGCTCGATAATCTTCTCATCGGTCCTCAGTGTGTGGATGTTGTGTGTTGCCAGGGCCAAAGTCCGTTGGGGGTGGTAGCGGGGCATCTGCCGGGGATTCTTAGCACCCCCTGCTCCGCCGTTACCCGATCCGCTACCCAGACCAGGAATAGCGGAGCTGCCGGGGACTGGGGGCCGTGTGCTTCTATTGTCAATCATAATGGGGGGGGGGGGGTTGCCATAATCCCCACGCTTGGCAGGCGGCTTGGGGATCGCAGTAGGGTCACCGTAAGTTTGAAACCGTAAGTTTGCAAAGGACGCTGCTGCCCGTCCTTCGGTGGCTGGACGTAGTTTAAGGACGTACCCGGGTCATATGTATCAGTCTGTCTATTCACTATTCTATTAATTATCTACATTTTTAAACAAATAATCTAAATAAAAGAAGAAATTATAATAGGTATAATCTCCCATTTTTATAATATTCTAGATATGCTAGCTATAAAGTTGTAACTCGATTCTTGAGAAAAACCGCAAATTAATATGTCCTCAGATCGACAACTCGATAAGAAGCCGTCCCACATCTAATGAGAAATTATGGTCAATAAATTATGAATAAATAAATACTGGTGTATTATACAGCTATTATTTGTTGATGTTAACCACGTTGCAATATTTATGTTGTCAAAGATGGTAATTTAAAATTCTGTAATGGGCATTGAGCGTTCTATTTGGATTTGCAACTTTGATCTTACAGTTTTAAGTTGAAAATCCAAAAGCACGATTTTCTGACGTCATTATTTTGACCTATTCTGATAGTTTGCCATTCATTACACGGATATACGTCGTGATGTCATACATATGGAGGGCATGAGTCGATTAACAATACATTATTTATTTACTATTTTATGTGTTAAGTAGGATATGGGAGGATATTTATAGAATTTATGTTAAAGACATTGAGAATTAAATGGGGTTTTAGTTGTAAATCCTATGATGACATCCTTTGAATTTGGTTGTTTTTTTTTTTTATGTATTGCGTGTATATTTATTGCAATTCTTACATCGCTACGAGGACCGCGGTCCTCGTTGGTAACATACAGCTTGCCCAGAACGGATTGAAACGGAACTAATCTTTTTGTTTCTGACAACGTTTTAAAATCTTTGATATTTGATGTAAAAAAAGACCGCAGGTTTGTTAGATTTATTATTGTGCCATAAAACTAACGTAACAAGTGAAAAAAAATCATTCAAAGTGCTGGTAGCGCGAAGACAATGGCGACTTCCGGTTTTCTACATTTTTATGTCAAGCTGTAGATATTACAGACGAGATATTAGGTACATTATTTGCTTGCCGGTTCTCAAATATTTTGGTGGGGAGTCCAGTCTACATCCAACCTAATGTAGCTAAGCAAGGGTTGGTTTCATCCTCCGCGCTACTCCTGTTCCGTGAAAGGATGTGTAAAATTATTGTAGGTGTAATCCAGCCTTTTATGGGCATGCCAGATGACACGTAAGAAGCGGACGCGTCGCAGACAGGCGCAGACGCATAAATTGCGTCCGCGATCCTACTCTTCTGTATGTTTTTTTTTTTATAGTGGCATCTTGCAGGTCAACCTAGAAGAGGTTTTGTGCTACTTAACTGGAATTTCCTGTGGTTGCCAAAGATGACTCTAAGGCCTCCAGCCAGGAATCTGTACGTTTTGCGTCGCGAAGCTTCTATAAGTTTTGTATGAAAGTGACGGTGTTGAGACAAATATCCACGCCCTGTCTGCGTCTTACGACTCTTACGCCTTTTCTGTGGGTATGGTATATAAATAAAGTTTCAGACAGAAGCAGTGGGATCGATGAAACAAACCCAAGACTCCCTGCTTTCAGGAGTTCGGAAGTCTATTGAGTAGATTGGAAAACCTACTTTTATTTTCTAAACATTAACTAACCTAATGTATTCTGACCCAGTTATTCATTCAAATGATCACAAAAGACCTTCTGAAAAATCCGATTATTTAAAAGAGCCACTTTGTCTTTTAATCACCTTAAAAACCCGCTATTCGGAAAACTTGTGGGCAACGATGCGTGAACGATTCGCATCTGCTTAGCATGACTTGATCCGGTTGTGAACCGGTTCATCTAGATCTGTTACCGGTCTTGTTTGGCGACATACTCCTAGGATGTTGGCTCTGTGGAATATTGTTGCATATAGATTAAGGTGCATGCGTCGGCGGGACCTTTGTTGAGCGGCAAGGTTGGACACAAAGAAAATACTTAGTTGAAGTCGAAGAAGTGTTTTTATTTTTTACTAATTGGGTTTTTGTTTTTTATTTTTGATCTCTTTATAGGTCATTTTAAGAACAATCACATAAATATGAAAGAAGTTATTAATTAAAAATAGATTCCTCATATTTTTTGGTTTTAAAGATTTGATTCCAATTTCATATTTTTCTCTATTTAATTAATTTCAGCTTCATATTCAAATCATAGGTAAGAAATAATAAATATAGAACAAAATAAAAAGAGAAAAAATATTCATAGTGACAAAAATAATTTCGAAATTTTGGATAATTTCAAAAGGTGCAAATAATAAATATTGGTGCTAACCAGTCATCTGCCTAGTACCTTCGTGACATTGATTTTATGATGCAACATAGTTGACGACAAATATGGACTTGGCTCATCGGCCATCTTGCACGAGTGAGGAATGAAGAAATTCCGATACAGTATGTCACATGGGACCTAGGCCAAGTTTGGAAACTAACTAATATAAAAAATATTTGTACCCAATGTGGCATAAAACAGAGCTCGAACTATCAAAATAGCACTATACACTGCCTAAACACGCTCATTTTTGAAAGAAAAATGTATTACAAAATGAAAAAAGGTGCACGAAAACATTGAAGCCAAGTTCATAGTGGCGCTAATAATGAAGTCTAGGAAAAACTTGGCGGGGTTGTTTGCCCAGACGAAAGATAAAAAAAAAATTAAAACTGGTTAAGAATTTGTCTGAAATTATTCTTCGTTAGCCGAATTTTGAGGAGGTCAAAGTTTCTTGAAATAATATGGAAAATGTTTTGAATACTACATAATTATTTTGAAACTTTATTTCAATCCTGATCAACCTCTGAGATAGTCAAGCCCAGTTCTCCTTGAATTAAATTTTTGTCTGAGCTCCTTATTCCATTAAATGAGAGAGTTAAAACCTTGACCGCTTTGTTTTATTCTGTGTTTATCTAGAAAAAGGTGCATCTAAATGCACTTTTGAGATTACACAACGGTCCTTAGGGATAGTTGTAAATTCTACAGATACTTAGATTATAGTCCCTAAAAATTTACCAAGTCATCGTATTATTAATATGAAGATGTCAATTTCTGGAGGCAAAGTTCACATCACATAGTCCTCGACTACTTCTTTAACTAAACCTGGGGTCTAAATAGACCACACTTTATCAGAATCTTGTGATAAATTCGAGAAATAGAGTACCTTTACTATTAATTAAATAATTGAGTAAATAATAGATAAAGAATATTTTTAACGCAAAGCTAATAAGTAAGTACGTTTTTCGTTGAAATGGCAGTGGGTAGGCCATAAAGCACGCAACTGATATCCGATGGAGCCGTAAGGATCTCGAATGGAGACCAAGCGCAGCGAAGGACGTCCACCCACGTTACAAGGTAGGTAGACGATTTTATGAAGACCACAGGATCACGCTGGATGGAATCTGCTTCCAATCGGTCCTAAAGGAAGTCTGTTGGGGAGGCGAATGTTCAGCAGTAGCCGTCTTACGGCTGATATTATTGATGATGAAAACGCATTATCTAAGATCCGGCTAAAATTGCCTTTGTAAATCCTAGTTTTATCGAAAATTGCAGGATTTTCTGATTTTTGAAGCGATCCAAAGACAAGCTAGAAGCCTCAGGCAGGGACAAAAGAAAAAACTTTCTACTTCGTGTGATTTTTTTTGTACTTTTCTACACCAATAAGCCGTTTTATAAATGCTCTATAATTGTCTTTGAGAGACTAATGACTTAATTGTCAATATCGTTAACAATGGCGATCTATTTCTAATTAATTTCCAATACACTGCATTGTTGAACACTTCCTTTATTTACTTGATGCGAAGTTATTATTAGAGACCGTATTTAGGGATGTTGCAATTGCTTTTGATTGTCGAAAACGAAGATCGGAGATTTCACCGGTAGATTGAAAGATTAATGTTGATTAACGGTAACTAAATTTAATATCATTATTTATATTTGAAATTTTTTATTTAATTTTTATCATGGGTGTGTTCGTCTCAGGTCATGGTCTCTAAAAAGGACACTTTAGCAGTTTTATATCAATTTCTATTATTATTTAATATGATAGTAATAATTTAAATAAAAATTCTTTAGTTATGGAACATCATTTTAAGATTTTTTTCACAATAGGTACATTTTCTAACTAAAAAAAACTCGACTAATATTAATTATGAAAAAAATAATTACATAAACCTTCGCAGGTACTCATTCTCATGTAATAAATTAATAGATTACCTAGAAATCTAATGTTTCTAAGCTGACATCTTTCTGATTAATGACCACAATAAATTATAACAGACATTATAATTACATTCATGTAATTCCATAAATATATCATAAATGACCATAGACAAGGGTCGGAAAATTTATGACCAGCCCCTTGGCTGCGTGAAGTAAAGTAACGTTTATTAAGTGCACACTTATAAACGTTACGTTACACATTTGGTAACTTTTTAATGAGTATGAGAGAAACCATAGCTCAAAGATAGACATCGAAAAGATTTTTACGTATTATTACAAAAAAGACATTTTGGAGAAAAATAATCTAGTTTATTTAGATATATTAATAAAATTGTTTGTCAAATGTTGGCTATTAAAATTAGGAACTGTCAGATGATGATTATTATTTGAATTTTTGATTTCTCATTGGTGACTCATTTACACAACGCATTATGATATGAAGGAATCTTGAAATAGATTTATTGTGATAAGTCATCAACTAATTACCAATCGGGTTAAATAGGTACTTTGGTGACGGGTTGACGACAGATTTTTTTTTTAAATAATACTTACACGGAAATTTTAAAGTTGTTTTGTTTGTTTACGAACACTTATTTGCTACCATTCATTTATTTACAAAAAATATGGATTTAAAGGTCAGTTCTTCATTTGCATAAAATAAAACCTACCCGGCTGTAGATAGCAACTGCTATATTTTTTTTATTGTTTTACGTTAATTATGTGGATTACATATTTTTGGTCAAATCAAAATTGTTTTTTTTTGAAATTTTTTACCCCTTTCTAGGAATTCTCCTGTATCGTGGGTGCATTTACAAACATAGAAACTCATAAATATTTCAATTATTGTAACTGATACGCTGACTAATCGTAATTCCTGAAAAACATTATATCTAAGTACACTAGATTTTATCGGTGGCTATGCTTGATCATTTTCTTAAAAACCTATGTTACTCAGAACAGTGACAATGCATTATAATGGTGAAAGAATTTTTGAAATCAATTCAGTAGTTTTTGAGATTACCCTATTAATACAAACAAATACCTCTTTATAATTGGTATTAGTGTTTTAGTGTTACACGGAAATAGCAACTGAGTTCCTACTCGTTCTAAGAATGCGTGGAAAAAACTATTTTACATTTAAGTTACAAGAACACTGAATCACATTATTTAAATCATTTTAGTTTTACCAGTTTTTATGCATATCTGCACCAGCCAGTGAATATCAAAATTCAAATCAAATTTTGACTGAATTGATATCGAATTCTAGCGAAGACATTTTTTTTTTTTCAAACACTATTCGATAATATGTTTTAGAGAAGCTTCAAGAGTTTTGAGTATTGGATTGTATGGAACAATGAACTATTGATGTTTGATGTGTTTTCTTATTAATTAGCATGTTACCTCCGACTGTAACCACGATTTCAGTCAATTTACATAAATCATTAATGTACTTACTATTTGTCTAAACCTTTCTCAGGAATCGCTCTATCATTTAGTACAAAAACCTATGAAAAATCCATTTTTGGGAAAATGTTTTTAATTGTAGACCTTCTTCCGTTTGTGCTATGTTTCTCTAATCTGTGCAAGAATGACAAAGCGAAGGCTCAATGATTTAAATTAAGAAAAAGAAAAATAAATACTTACGTTGAAAAAAAAAACAAAAGAGTTTTGCGAAAAGGAAGTAGGTTATATTAAAGCTTTCGGCATGCAGAAAGCTCCTGGGGTGCTATGACAGGAAACCTCCACGTGCGCCCGTGGACTGGAGTTCCCTCTCGGATACGTCCAGGGGGAAGACCAGTTTTTCGGGCCGGTGCACCCTGGGATGCGGGCAAAAACTCTTCCTTGGGCACTGTGTGCCCGAGTGGTCTCTTTGCCCGTATGCAAATAGCCTGTCGTGTGGATGCTCCAACGCGTGTCCCTCTGATCAGCAGAGGGCACAGCGGCGGAGCGGGCTTGCGGACGGTGAGTGATGGGTAGCTCGCCGTCCGACCAAGGACCAAGCCCGGGTCGGTGGCGCGTCGTGTTTCGCGCCAAATGCCTGCTGGGGTCGCGGGTTTTTTCTTAACCCAGGATACCGTGGCCCCGGAACATAAAGGGCATAGGAAGGAACACGGGTGGATTTTAGTCAGTAAGAGTCTGACAGTCCCTTCCGCCCCACCCAGGGCGTGAGGACTCATTTGATGATTTTACCACCTAAAAAAAAAAAAAAAAATGCAGAAAGCTCCTAATTGGTGTGTTTATTGTGTTTGTGGTAGGTAATCTATAGCAAACTAAGTAAATATATACGTGGATTTGTTTACAAAGACTTTACCTTGATCGCTGGCACTATTATTGTTAGAGATCATTTAGTTATCATCTTTCTTAATGCTAACCTATACTTACTGAGAAAAGACGATAATTAATAAATGATAACACTACAGTTACGTTACGTTATCTATTTACTTTTAACCTATTGATTCTAAGATCTAAATATTAAGAAATACACGACTTCAAATATCTAGGAGGAAAAAAAAGAAATATTAAAAACGAAAAGGTTTTGGTTTTTTTGTCGAAACTTATCGTCGATATTTTTTATGAATTTTGAAATGCAGTTAATTTATTTATTATGATGAGATTTTTACGTCGCAAGGTGGACTTACTTTAACAATAATTTTTATTAATAATAACTTTAGTTTATGTAACCTATTTATAAGATTTCAGAAGACCAGTCTCTTGATTTAGCAGTTCTAAGTGACTAAGAAGGATGAAAAAAGTGAAAATAGAAAACAATAATGAAAACTAAGAACGTAGGTACCGGCGTGCGAAACTTATTTTCATATTTTTCAAAAGTAGATTAGGTATAAAAATCCTTTCCTACCAAGTAATATTTTTCAAAAAAGACACATGTAGGTATGTCTTTTTCGAATTAGAAGTTGTTTAATTTTCAAAGCTTACAGTTTTCCAATTAATCCAAAAATCGTCAATTAGCCGTTTTTCCCCACTATAAAATTATGAGAACGCAAACTTAAATATAAATAATAAAAAAACAATACTAACAAACATCAGCAGCGACCACAGCAACTAACAACAATATGGCACTTAACTTAATCACGGCAGACGCCATTTTTGGCGGTTTAAAAAAAGAACTTAAAAAAATTAAATTAAAAAATATTAAAATAGTATAGCGTGTATTCTCACGCGCAGAACTCGACTGGCATTGAACATGGCCTTTAGCCACTTTATATTGCCATGCAGATAGCTTGAATCATCGCGTTCCATGAATTCATTGAATTCGAATTTTGATTTCGATTTGTTTGTTGTCATTGTCAATATGTATCCGTGTAGATTTGTTTTCCTTTTTGGTTTATATAAATCAGGTGAAGGTTATGTTTTATTTGTTAGATTTTTATAAATGACTTGCTCACACACCCAGGCTTTTGCATGATAAATGGTCTCATTTTCTTTATTATTACACCACTAATGAAGAATATTTTATAAATCCTTATCCTCCCTTTTTCAATTTTACAAAAATTTAATAAATTGAACGTTTCACTTTGATTTAGTCAAAAATTTTGATATTGATGATGATGTCCTTACTGCCTTATTTATCGCTCATGTAAGCGATTTTCAACCCTTACGTTTCATAATTTTCCCTAAAATTCATCTTTTTATTTCATACTCTGTGTTCTGGTGACATTATTAACAAACACATAGGTACCTAATTATAAAGCATTTAAAAATATTAAAGGCTCTTTGGTCGATTAAAGACAAATACTTAGGTACGGTAGCCGTTTTCTTTGAAAATTTTATAGGTAGATATTTTGCAACCAGAGTTCGGTAGGCATTTCTTCGAAAAATTTTATAGGTAGATAATATTTTGCAACCAGGTACTTACTTATTATTACCAATTTAGCTATAACAATAAAATAATATTTTCTTATTTTCGTTGTAAAAAAAAAGTTATTAAAAAAACCTGATTGTCGTCAGTTCAGGAAAAAAAGCAAATCTATGAATGATTTTTTTTATTTATCTGTTAAACTCATAAAAGATTGAAAAAAGAAAGAAAAAGACTTGAGAAACGATCGAACCTCGTCCTAATACTAATATCTGAAGAGGTTCTCGTTTGGCACCTTGCTAGAAAGCTGCTCTTCTGAGTTTAGGCTGTGGGAAAGAGATGACGCTAGACGACTTATATAGCTCTGTCTCTTTCTCACAACCTAAACTGGATCGCGTTAAGAGCTCGTGGTAAGGCCTCAGAGCGTATCTTGTGAGGAGGTTCCTCTCAAGAGCCCTGACTATCGGTAGCTCGGACCCAGTTTCCGATTTTGGTGGAATACTATTGTAATATTTTGTTTTTTTTTTTTTTTAAATTTTACTACTTCTTTAAAAATGAAATATAAAAGTGTTAAAAAAGATTAAAAATAATTTATGAAATATGAATATGTTAACTTCATAGTATTATAATTAAATACAAATAAAAGTAGTACCTAGTTTACAACTTATTATTTTATAGCCATGTTAAAAAATAAATAATAAAAATAATAACCATAAATTAAAATAGTAAAGCATAATACAATAAAACTGCAGATTTAAACAAATATTCAAATAGTATTAATTTTATATCTATTTACGGCAATTTCTGAATCGATTTAGCAGATGGAACTTGAGAACACCATAACCCATGTCATTTTAAGGACACGCGTCAAATAATTATTTATCACTTTGTGCATTTAATAAGAATCTCTTATGTTTAAAAAAACTGTACTTTATGTTTACCTACCGTGGTACCACAAAAACTTTTAAACGTCTGTTGAACACTTTGTCTAAAAAAAATGTCAGATTATGACGTTGAAATAAGGTCCGTTTTGCAGTCACACTTTTTTTAGACAAGTGTTTAACAGATGTTTAAGTTTTTGTAGTAAGGCTGTTAGTGTTTTTAATAACAACGCTACTATTTAACTTTCCACTAAAATATTTCTTATGTACCTAAACATACTACGTTTGGTTGTTCGAATTATACTATGTATCTACCATCTATCCAGGGTCCAGGTTTAGCAGAATAATAATTATACTGGTACATCTATACAGGGTGATTTTTAATTAATGCGACAAAATGAAATGCGATCATCAATTACAGTAACATAGTCATTATACTTAAACTGTTTTTTCTAAAATCTGAATCGTTAAAAAAATTATGCGATTATCGTTTTCAAAAGGTCCATTGATGTTATTATCTTTATTTAAGCACGAATATTATCGGTATTCCAGCATTTAATATGAAAAATAGATTCGTATCAAATAAAGTTAAAAACATCAATGGATCTTTTGAAAACGATAATCGCGTATTTTTTTTTAACTTTTCTAATTTTAGAAAAAACACTTTTTATTGACTATGTTACTGTAAAATGTAAATAAAGCTCCCAGGTCATTTTGTAGCATTAATTCAAATTCACCCTATATATACCTACTAGGTATTATTGAAAGAACAATAAAATATTCCTTTATTGAATTTTATTGCAAATCGTTCCATTCTTCTGATGAAGGTGACCCTTTTAACCTGTGCTAGGTATATTTTCCTTTAGTCTCACTAAATAAAAAGCTAGACTATTTACACGGTAATATTTAATATTCATATTGTTCTAGTTATATCGAGCAGCCAAATACAGACGAAAACTAATTAAATCCTTAAACCAACAAAGATACTATTGAAGTAGGTAAAGACGGAGTATAATAAAGCAAGAATAAATAAGAATAGGAGGATAGGTATCAGAATACGTAAACGAAAATATTTTCCTAGAAATTCATAAAAACTCTTTGCTTCCAAGATTCCTATAGACTATTTATTGATCATCACACTTCTGTCTTCGTTGATCGTGTAATGTAACCGCAGTTCTTATCTTGATTGTAGTAAATTATTTTAATAATGATATAATAATGTTACATCCGCCTCTTAAATATAGCAGAATACCCCAAGGAAAGGTTTAGTACATTTTAAACCGGATATGAGAATGCATGCATTTTTCATTTTCATTTGAAAAATGCACAGCTGTACGTTTCTTCTCAGTGTCATTAGAAACATATTAAATATGCTTGTAAATTCCATCTAACACTATAATTTAAGGCTTTTATTATTATTCGCATATTAAAATAATAATACGTGTGATGTTTCACACAATAGCATTAATTTGATTATCCTTAAAAAACCAAAATCATGGCGACCACAAACCGGACCTCCGCTAATTATTTGTTCTCAAGTTCAAGTTTATAAACCTGGTACAGGTTCTACCAACAGCTAAAACTGGAAACAAATTTACATTTTTATGTCTAGGCAAAGGCGTAAACACAGTCAGTCAACTCCTGCTCGTATATATAGTTTAATGTCTTTGGTCAACTGTCATGAAATAACGGAGAGTTTTATTATGATCATAGAGAATTTTCATTTTTATATTCTGCCGAATGGATTGAGATTTATTAGCTTGGTAATTAGGTCGCTTCGTTACAGTTAACAATTAGTAATTTAAAAACTCGTTTCTGTTGACTTTTTTTATGGAATATCACAGTTTTAGATTCGTTGCGAGCTTCTTTTTAGCGTGGTGGATTTTTCTGTCTCCATGCGAGAATCTGAAAAGTGTCACCATTGTTATCCATTCGCTAATTTCAGGAGAATCTTTTTCCCCGATTTTGGAGGCCAGTTTTAAGCAAGACTTTAATGCACAGCTCAGACACTGGTACCTCAGTGCATTTATTTTCTAATTTTCTTAGTTCGATGGAACTATAATTCCCAGATAATTCCCACTAGTGAAGAGGTATCAGCGTAGTCCCAGCAACGACGGCGGGGCACTGGGGTTTCGTACAGTAAACTTCCAGAACTACTTTCAAAAAAGGAATAAATATGGAGTTCCTTGCCCATTCTTCTACATAAAAAGCTACCTAGAATCAATTCCACCCCATTTCCATTTCCTTCAATTTTAATATTCGGTGTTCAAAAGTGCTTCGTGTTGAAATAAATGAGTTGCCTTTGACCGGGTCAAAACCTAAATCTTCAATCTTTAATTTGTTTTTTCAGTAGCAATCTTGATGTCCAAATTGTAAAAAAATATTGGCGGGAAACTTAAATAACTGTAGAGGTAGTGTCTGACCAGAAACATCTTTTAATAGCCACTGTTACTCCTGGGCAAAGGCTTTCCCTTTCACCTTCCTAAAATCTCTGTTTTGGGCAATATCTGCCTAAGCTTGTCCTGAAATATCCCTAAGAGAAAATTCCAGCCCGTCCCAATTGCCCTCGACAATCAAAACTAGGACAAAGTAGACCACGCAAAACAGCCACGGTTGCAAAAACCTTGCTTGAAAAATCAACTGTGCAATTAAGTTCCAATTTATCGTTGCAGCATATTGTTCCTTCTATATTCTTAGCTCACTCATTCACTCGGAACTAAATCACTCACTCAGTAATTATGTACTTGCTTCATTTTTCCGGGCTTATTCGGTCTTATCCATAATTTCTTATGGTTGCAAAAAGTTTGCGTAAAGCAACGTAATCAATATTGAGTAACGCTTAATTAATTATTTTAACTTTCACTCAACGTAAGTGTTTGAACCTATATTATACTTTCTGTTTTATACAGTAATTTTCTTGATGTTTAGATGAATTTTCTATCTTCTACTAGATAAAAATAAGTCAGGTTTTCCTTCCTGACGCTATAACTCCAGAACGCACGAAGCGATTTACACGCTTTTTCATTCGTTGGAAAGGACTTGGGCTCCGTGAGGTTTATATCAAAGAAAATACAGGAAAAAAATCAACAGAAAAGCGTGGCGAAACGGAGTTCGCCGGGTTTGCTAGTCGTAAAATAAGATAATGAATTGTTTTTAAAACTGTCTCTTTTAAATAACGTGTTACTGCATACCGTTAGACTAATGCAATGAAGCAGTTGGATTCATAATTTGTAAAATATTCTATTCTATTGCTCTCCATGATAGGACATAGAATAGACCAGGGTTTCTCAAACTTTCGGCTCCACGAATTTCTGGGTAATAGCGAACCCCTAACTAATTAAACCCCTCCTCACTCACAAAGAAAATAATAAAATATATTGTTGAAGAAAATAAGGTTTTTATTTGGAGCCCGAGACCTTTCCAACGAATGCAAAACCGTGGAAATCGGTTCGTGCGTTCTGGAGTTATAGCGTCAGGAAGGAAAACCCAACTTATTTTTATTAGTAGATAAAAGGTAACAAATAAAGTGACAAATCCTTTTAGTATTAATTACTGTTACGACTTCAAACTAATTAAATAAAACAACCATGCTGGTGTCTAGTTAAACTTCAGTCTAGTATAAATAAAACATTCAGGAGATATCTCTGACACGGTATTGAGAAAAGACCCCGAACTAAAGACACGGATACAGGTTCTCACTTTCGAAAATCTAAAAAATCAGCAGCACACCACACATGCACTCACATGGCCTGCTCGGGAGCACCTGACAGTTTACAAGAATCTGATGGTGATGTCCAGTTGACGGGTATTTAGTATCGTAATCAAGTGTTTTTTGTGTGACACGGAAATGACTCATTAGACTGGGACAAATCTTTACGCATCTACAAATATAACGAAATAAGCAATCACAGGTTTATTTATTGTCAATGTCTCTCGGTTAGCTATCCATATACCCAAGAATATCAAAAATTTGCTTTAAATTCAGCACCATTAAAAAATATAAAATATTTTACACTCGATTTCGGAAAAGGGACAGGTCAAAATCAGTGAAATTACACCCGTTTTTTCACTTCAGTCTTTTATTTTTGGAAAATTACGAAATATTACGGAATTTATGTTATGCTTTCCAGTTAGAATATAGATTGGGATGTACGCTGAAAAATTTTCGGATGTGTTTGTAACTTCTAACCATGTTTTTTTTAAAAGGACAAAAAAATACACTCTTCGTAGAAATGCCCATTAATGTGATGAGTGTGCTTGTCAGAATGGATTCAATTTTACTAGTAATTTTGGACAATAATGACTCGGTATCAAGTCGCGGTTTCTGTATTTAGTTTGTATCGCATCTGCCAGTTATCAAGCCATCATTATATTTTATCGCGAACCCCTGCCGTCGAATAGCGAACCCCGGGTTCGCTTATTCCACTTTGAGAAACCCTGGATAGACCATTTTACGTCATTATAATTCTGCTATTGTGCCTTTTTAGGTCATCCCATTTCATCTGGATAGTTCGCTCTTGCTGTGTTTATGACTCGAAACATGGTCTATTCTTTCTCTTCCTTCACATTTTGATGATGATCAATCAAATGATTTAATGGGTCTCCCTGCCCTGGTGTAGCAGAAGGGAGTTAGGCTTGACTGACCAAAAACCAACCTATCCTTGGTTCCTTTAGATGCCCTTTGTGCTGGGGCAACCTGTAGACAGTACCTGGACCCTGATATATACAGCACCTCGCTCGTGACCAACCAGTAAGTAGTCACCACAATTACCAAGTGTATTCATGAGGTTTTGAGTTGTTAAACCCATTAGTATTTCTTAAGGAGCAGCCAGCAGGCAGTCTAGAAAGTTGCTTATGCTGCAAAAGGTAGGTATATAAGATTAATAAGTGATATGCCCTTTAAGTCTGACTTTGACCCGTCGTGAAAGACTGGTTACTAAAATTATTTTAAAAATAATTGAGAGCATTTTGTTTTTAATTTACACCATCCGGCACTGACCACTTACAAGAAGGCGCGAAAGTTGAAAGTCCCAACCTTATCATTATGTTATGTGCATCTAAAGATAAAGTTGACTTGATCTAAGTTTCCCTAGTTCTCGTGGGAAACTCCGTAGACTACTAGTAACCTATCAGAGTGTCTGTACGGGTTTTACCACTTTTCATAGTGAAAACCAGAGATAGTTTTGCATTTGACAGCTTCATTTTTTAATGAACATGATAACATGACAGACAGCCCAGCCACTTGGATCTGTGCGGCAGATTATTGTTCAGCCACAGTTACCTTTACTCCAAAAGATTCATAACTTGAGAGGTGTCAAGGGACACCCGGATGGAACGAAGTTACTGTATACACTCAACAAAAATAATCGTCGCGACTCCACTACACTCCACTCCACTATTTGAGCTCTAGCACCCTTTCGCAACGCGCGATAAGGAACTTCGTTCCAAAAAGTCTCGTGACGACTTTTCGTAAGATTTTTTTCCGTCTAGCCCCCTTTCTCAACGCGCGATAAGGAACTTCGTTCCAACAATTACTATTAATAGTAATCGTTAAAACCTTAAACATATAATATATCTACAGTTATTACAGTGTTTGACCCTTTTTCTAGCAGTAGGCACTCTAACTAATCTAGGCAAAGTCTAGTATTTCTCTTATTCTTGGTGATGGTAACTGTAAACACTTATGAATTTATCTCATTTCTCCTCGTAACTAATGCAAAATGGCAAGGCACAAAATTAAACTTTATGGAAATGTGTATGGCTTGTTATAGGTACTAAAACCATAAGTACCTACCTACCTCGATTTAACTGAGTTCACTGTAGAAACCTAACTCAATTAGTTTTCTCATAAAACAATATTGCGATCGATGGCCGTTTTCCAATTTTGAATTTGAATTAGATGCCCGCCCTGTCATTGTGTGGCAACACTAAGATTTATGGTCTGAATTTTCTGTTCCATGCACGATATATCGATGCTTCCGGCAACAAATGTCGTAAACGCCATTTTGGCTAAAATGAGTTAAGAATGCAGCCCTACTTAATTTTTGACGCTGCGTCGATCTAAAAATGTTAAAAAAATATTCGCCTAAAAAAAATACTTTTACACCCAAAATTTTTACTAGTATAATCAAGATTTTTTAGAAAAGAGGGTATGTATAACTCACTGTATTGCTTAGACCCGAATAACCGTGCAGGTCGTATAGTACAACGTACAAACAGCTGTCGGTCGTAAAAACATGAATACATAATTAATTGTAATTACACCCCACAATCATTTTTAAAACGTAAGCTCTGCTGAGAAACAATTGTCGTAACGTCACTTGGTCTTGGTGAAAATGGGCATTGTTTATTAAAATTATTAGAGCAGTATGCTTGGTAGAATGTTTACTTATATCTTTTTGTAATTCATTATCAAAATTCGTTTTAAAAAATTGTCGTGATTATAAAATCTTCTTGAAATCAATGAAACAAAATGATTACTTAACATTTTGATTTATGTCTGGCTGTTTAGGTACGCCGTTGGAGGTAGAACACTATAGGCATCTTGTAACAAACGCTTGATTAAATTATATGGGACAATGCCTATAATATACTTACTTAAGTGTATTTTTATACCTTTAGGGCCTGGCCGTGATCCTGGAACGTTAAGGTCTATTGAAGGATCACCGTGGATTTTAGTCAGTACAAGTCTGACTGTCCGTCTCGTAACGCCTTGGGTAGGAGGACTCATTTGATGATTTTACATGATAAAAAAGCTATGATGTTCTCATTATGATTATATTAGATTTTCATCATTATGCTCTAATAAAGACAGCATGATTTCTGCCTCGAGAAGTCGAGGCGCGGCGGGAAGAGCTCCGGCGCGATCTCAGGGCAGTATGGAGGGGACGACTGTCGCGACCGAAGGCCGGGCACGCCGCAATTGCGGCGGTAAGACCCCTCTTTGAGGAGTGGCTGGAGAGAAGTCATGGCGTCCTGACCTACCGCTTGACGCAGGTCCTCACCGGACACGGAAGTTTCGGGAGGTACCTGTGGCTGATGCGAAAGGAGGAGACGCCTGGGTGCCACCACTGCGAAGATCGCCCGGAGGACACGGTGGAGCATACGGTGCAAGACTGCCCGGCTTGGGCGGAGCACCGACGTGTCCTCACGGCTGCGATAGGCGGAGACCTCTCGCGCCCGGCATTGGTTGCGGCCATGCTGCGGGGCGAGACAGAGTGGGAAGCGGTCAGCTCCTTCTGCGAGGCAGTAATGCTCGTAAAGGAGGAGGCAGGCCGCGAGCGAGAGAGGACAGCGTCCTCCCTCCGCCCCAGCCGCAGTGGTAGGCGCCCACGGCGACGGACGTCGCTTGATGATCTTCGGCCACGGTAGGCGCGGGCATGCGGGCAGCGAGTAAAGGGCAACTCGCTGCCCGACCAAGGACCATGCCCGGGTTGACGGCGCTTTGTGTCCCACGCGCGCCTCAAAGAGCGTCAGCATAATGACGGGGCCCCCCTCTCAGAGGGCCAAAGCCTGCCGGGGTTGCGGGATTATTTCCTCACCGTGACCCCGGTACATAAAGGGCTACTGAAGGACACCGTGGATTTTAGTCAGTACAAGTCTGACAGTCCCTCCCGCCCTGCCCGGGGTGGGAGGACTCATTTGATGATTTTACCACGCTAAAAAAAAAAAAAAAAAAAAGACAGCATGATTTCGTCGCTGCTACCATCATGTCTATTGTCTGCCAGGTCCTAAAGGTATAAAAATTTCGACCCGCGACACAAACAATGATGATGAATGATGATTGATGGTACAAGATCCTATAATGGAAATGAAAGTGATTGGTTTAGACATTTTTTTACTTTGAATTTGTATTAAAGCCTTGGTTAAGAGCGTATATTCCGAAAGTTGGCAACGTCGCAAATGGTTGTCAAATATTAACAAGTTTTAATTAATTTAGCATTGTTACTGAATGAAAATAAGAAATATGGCTCTGTAGTGCACTAAAAAATTGATAAGGGAATGCAATAATTAATATCATAACACCGAATAATTATAGTTTTAGCTGCAAAAAAAAGCATTTGGAAGCTTTCCAAATGCCTTGTATACACCTGAAACGGTTACAACATCAAATTCAGTGTTTTAATTGCATTCCTGTATCATTTTTTTAATGCACTACAGAGCGATTTTTCTTGTTTTCATACAGAAAAATTGCCAAATTAATTCAAACTTGTAAATATTTGACAGCTTTTTGCGACGTTGCCAACTTTCAGAATATAGGTAAGCATTATTTTGATTAAACGATGACGGTCAATGACTAAAACCTTTTTTAATTATGTCAATTTGTGTTTTATTTTATTGTTTTTATTACAAGTAATAAAAACTCAACTTACAGTCTTAAATTCATTGATTTGCTTCAGATATTTCCATGTTTATTACATACCATCGCATCAGATCGTGGTGTATACACTCATTTTTATTTCAGTATATGGTTTTTAAAACCAAACCCAGAACTATTGTATTTAAAAACTGGTGCATACTTCTAACTTCCGTTAGACAAATCGTTCTTCATTGATTTGTTAGTGGTCGTAAATATCAACTTCTTGAATTTTCTGGGGTGTATGTCCAAGCTAACTTTTAAAATAAGGCTTTGACATAAATAGCAATATTAAATTATGAAACACCATCGTATTTTACGTATTTCTTGTATAGAACACAATTTTATAACTTTTAAAGTTAAAAAGATATAAGCCAAAAATGAAATTATTTTTTGTTTTTCGTTGATTACCAAAAGTGCTATTTTGGTGTTTACGACCTTTGTTGTCGGAAGCATCGTATCACGATTTAGATCCCAACGGATAAAGGAGATTCACGATTATTGCTTGTAAATATTAGATAATAAATTGAAGTCTTATATCATGGGGATAACCAAATAAACACGTCGCCACCGTGGAATTACCGTAAGGCAAGACCCAAATTAGCCTAAGCGTTGCTTTTGGTCTAGTTTGAAGCCAATAGGAAATTTATTGTACCTACTGGTAAATCAATAATAAAATAAAAATCTAGTACATTTCATTGGTTCTTAGGATTGTAGGTATCTTACCTACAATCCTAAGAACCTAGTGATTATTCCATCACCAACGATAGGTACCTTAGTTTTTTTCTATCTCACATTATATGCTAATGATTCGTTTAAACAAATGTCTAGACAACCATCCTATTTACTCTTAATAAGCAGGTGTCAATAAACGTCATCGGAAGAAAAATAATAAGTACAAAGAAATAATTAGTATAACAATTATGAAATTAGCTTCAAACAAATGTACCTACTACATAGTTGAAAATATTATTAAATACAATGTGTCCGGGCACGAGTTTGCGATATTTAAAGGGGATATTCCAGGCTCATTTTCATCGATACAAATGCTTTTAAAAAATTTCTGACTCCACAATACTTCGCCAATGATAGGTAGGTATACTATAATGGCAGCCCTTTTAGTTTTTTGATCTGTCGATCTTGGGTATGTCCAATAAAATGCAAATACATATCTTTGAATCCAAGAGACCTACATACATGCAAATGACTTTATTGCAAAGATAAACGTTGAGGCTTATTTACAAAAGTTTTCTAAATAATGTATTTTCTGTTGCCGCCATTAAAAAAATATAAGAACTAAAAAGAAAATAGAGTAAACTCCGATAAAACTTTTTTTTTCATTCTCATAGATATTGGTCCGGAACCTTTCGTGGACGAAACTTCGTGTTTTTCGTCCGGAACCTTTCGTGCATGAATTTCATCTCCTTTTTTATTTATTTATACCTAATCTGTTAGAAAAATAATTTGTCTTCCGAGTAATTAGAACAACTGATAGGTACATCAATTTTCGTTCTATAATAGGAATGGAAGGGCTCTTTAATTATTAGGTTCAAGGAAGTTAAGGTCATTGGCCTTGGGGGGACTTTTATTGGTAACATTAAAACTTATGAAACCGACAAAAAGAATTAATCGGGAAACAGGAAGAAGAGTTCAAACTCAAATATTTCCTGCATTCAAAGTTGCCGCGACTTCAACAATATAGTCCCAAATAGTACAGACGCCAACAAGTATCAATCCACCATCAATCTTTAAAAGAATTCGGACAGATTGGGGTAGTTTGATATGCTGGCGTCTGTACCTACCTATCATCATCAGCCTATAATGTCCCCACAGCTGGACCACAGGTGTCCTCTCAGTGAGAGGGTGCGGGCCCAGTGTGTGTTGGTGGATGTCACATGCCTTCGAATTTTTGGTTCTAGGACATGCCGGTTTCCTCACGATGTTTTCTTTCCCCGTTTTGAGAGCATGCCTACCTATCTATCTAATTCAAACAAGGTCAATGTCCTATGAATCTACTAATAAATACAACTGAATATTATTCATTGATTAAGATTGTATCAGTATTCAATGAGCTCCGATGCGGATTTGCGCGGTGGTTGGCCTCGTAATCTTCGGCCAATGACGGCACCAGTCACTGAGTAATGTTTAAACGTTATTGTTAATAATTTCATTTATTCTTTGTGCAATTTTAAATCCAAGTTAGGTCACGATCCTGTATTCCCTTTGTCCCCGAAATCTGTGGCCACGACAGGGGGCAACAGGGGCTATTGGCTAACTTGATAGTCACTGACCAGTGGTTGTCCACTGGACTTGGATGGCTTGATATCTGTTAAGAGGCTAAGTTAAGGAAAGGAGTGCCTCAAGAGCGTCAGAATAAGTAGTTGATTTTAGGGAACATTTACAATCAGTTTCATTGCAAATTCAAAGCTGCTGCTGCTGCAACAACTTTGTTTGCTGAATTTACTTTGTAGGAATATGATTATAACTCATTATTTATTAATAATAAGAAATTCATTTCAGACTTTTTAAGAACAAACAGCAGAATTACATTAAAAAATTTGGAATTACATTAAAAATAAAAAACAGTCATTAAATAATTAAGTTCACGGGCCCGTGAATGTGGATAGGTACGCGCGTGAACGCCGCGCGAAGGAGGCGCGAACCCTTTGTTGCAGGACAAAATACCGACATCGGGGAACAGGTGCGAACGCCCGTGAACCCTGCGAAAACCATCCACATTCTCGTTCGCGCCTGTTCACAGGTGTTCACGGCAATAGTCTGGAGCCGGCAATAAACACCGCATCTAAAAGTATAATTTTATAGGATGTATCAGGAAGGGTGAATCAAATTGAAACGGGCCATGGAAGAGGTTATTTCCATTTTTTTTACCTCTGAGACTTTTGGTGCTATTTTTACATTTTGAAAGTTATGACCACGTTTTGTTTTTAGACAGACAACGAATGCCGTGCTATAACCGGGATTTATGTTGAAACTTATACACATAATAAAAGTACTCTGTGCTTATACATTTCTGTGACACCTATCACACCTATGTACACATGAATGCAACAAAGGATTTGAGTTTATATTAGAGCGATTCGTTGCACTCAATACCCTTGAACTTTTGAATTAAAAGCTGTGTGATTCACATCAGTGAACGGGTTGTGGCGGATTAAATAGACGCTCTATATAAAAGCTAGTAGGTAGGTACCTATTTAACTCCATTCGACTAGTCGACTGGACACCGACCGACACGAAAACGGCTGAGAAAAGGCTATGTAACAACCGTAACAACGGATGATTCCATATCAAAGGCAAAACATCAAATGCCATGAATAAATACATTTTATCCGATACGGTCATACGGCGAAGCCTAAATAAAGGAAGGGTAATGTTTTATAAACTAACACAGGTACATTTATAATGCTGCGCGGCAAAAAAAATATTTTCAGGGTTACTAATTAATAAATACGTATATTTATTTACTACTAGCAGCACTGTTCATGAAATGTCATGTGACGTGACATCGATGACATTAAACAGTACGTTTTCCTTTACGATTTGCATGATAATGTGTGAAAATTGATAAAATCGAACGTGTTCCATTGGCTATTAACTGTAAATTAAAATTATATCCAGTCATAATAATTTTGAAGTGGAATTGACTAAATGAAAACATACTGTGTCAATCCCGCAATAAAGTAGGTGAAATGTGATTGAAATTGTGTAAAATAATCTAATTAATAAGTTAATGAGCTAGTTTAGTTGATAACATCGTCGAGAAATAGATAACAGGTAACCAAAAATCTGTATAATTCGCTATATTATGGGAGATATGAGATGTTAAAAATTGCATAGTCAGCCGTGCAAATTCTATGCAGTAAAAATAAAAATATATATATTTAGATCACCTTGAGACCTAAATTCACCTAAATTTGCGTTGTGGAAAGTGTTTTAAAAACAAATGAAATTCGCAAAGAGACTTTAAAGTTGGATTAAAAGTTTTACCTTGAATGCCTTTTTTATTTTATTTTCTTATTGCATTCTCTCTTAGTCTCACAAACAATTGAAGGTAAAGGCTATTGGGGACACTAAAACAAACTCAACTAATACCATGATCTTCCCCTGAAACCTTACAAACTATGAAATAACCTTGGAAAAGAGATAAGATTACCTACTTGTGTCACAAAGAATTAAAAACATTCACATGAGTATTTACATAAGGAAAACTGTCTGAATTCTATCCTTAAAACGATAAACATGTCATCACTGGTATTATAAACTGTTATATTCATATAAAGTCAAGTAAATTCTATTGTTATGCGGAAAAACATTAAAGTATTTTTGTTTTGATTTGATCAGTTTCCTCTAACTTCTAAAAGTTGTGCTATGCCAGTCGGTTCACGTCTGACCTACTAAGCATTATATTAACTTGTTAATCTTATCATATTCCAATTTTTTAATATTTTTGAAATTGGAAGCACTAAACATTCACATAGAACATAGTAAACCTTCATTTCTCTGTCTTTTCTTATTTGAATCATATCTTTTATCTCATTAGAAATTAATCATATTAATCATTATTTAAACATATTATGTTTTATATAATAAAACAAATTTTATCAGTGCTATAGCTTGTGCTTGACCACTATGTCATACTGAAGACGCTGAAGCAATCTTGCTTAGAAGTTATTTTGTATTACTCTTAACATAAACACATGTATGGATCTTACTATACATGAATTTTCTTTATTTATTTACCATTTTATACAAAATGGTGGTTGCAGTAGTAAACCATTACAGCGGCTGGAATGTTAGTAACAGGTAACTGAAGAAAAATTTTGAAAATTTTGACAGACCAACTGTTTGTTGTAAAAATGACTTGGGGGATCCCAATTCGAGCAAAATTATATTTTTTAAACAACCCTGAAGTACATTTATTAACCAAAAGTTGAGAAGCACTCTTTTTCATATCAATTGATGAACGCAACACTAATAAACATGCAGGAAACAGAAAATTAGAAGAGGATGAAGGTAAAAACGACTTAAAGGAACTAACTTTAAGGTACGTTATTGCATGTTGCAGGTACAAAATGCGGTGGGTGCTATTATCAATAGTTGTGCTGCTATGCAGTACCTTCGTAGCTCAGGCTTTTGAGGACCAGGCGTTGGAAGACGATGACTTTGCGGAGTTTGAGCAGTTTGAGGCAGAGGATGATGACCTTGCTGGTGGTAAGTGTTTATAGACAAATGTTACCATCGTTAGTATACATGATATAGATTTAATTTATAGCCTTTTATCACTAAGGAGTAATTTGGCTTAGTACAAGAAAAATAAAATGATTAAATTAAATAAATTGAATCATTTTGATATGCAAGAAATGCACAGGAAATTAAATGTTCTATAGCCTGTAATTTTGACTAGATCAACAAAAATAATATTCAAAATTTTGTAAAGTATACATCATAGAAATAATTTAGAAATACTTCTGTTGGTTCATGTCAAAATTAGAAGTAGTAAGTAAGTTAGTTCTGTTTCTGTTCTTGTACAGGACACATGGATTTGTTTTAGAGATTAAATGGAACTGAAACCTTTCTATAGTAAAATTAATTATACATATGTCGGAGAATGAACACAGAAGCACAATATTTTAGAATAACGCCATCTATTATCATGCTGCGGTATCAAAACAAACACAATTTTGGGATCTTTATTCATTATTGTTAATTTAGAATAACGCCATCTATTATCGTTGACCTGGAATCAAAACATAAACGCGATTTAGAATCTCTATTGATTATTGTGAATTTAGAATAACGCCATCTATCTCTCATTGGAGTAACTATTAAGTTAGAATTGACAGATTGTTTAGGAACGTCAAATTAGTCGTAATTTGGAGATGGTTAGCATGGGGAGCAACGGAAACACCGAACGAATAGTCGAGTCAAATGTCGGTGCGGAAGTTAAATCAGCTATTCGACGTTGACAGGTAGTGACGTTGACAGATGTTGGCTAACCTGTGTGGGGTAGGCCACATGGGCGGTCAGTTTAGTGAAGTGAACACTTTGAATCGGTCCGGCAAGCTGGGTAGACATCTTGGTTGCTCCGCCATGTTAAACTTCTCGCGTTCCTAAGTTTTTAATTGAGCGATATCTCGGACATCCTTGACTATTTTGTATTCAGTGTGTGTTAGCAAGTAATTAAAAGTGTTAACGAAGATTTTGTGAGTGTTATTTTCGATATCCCAACCCATCTGATAACGAACTCTCCGTTATCAGAAGTGGGATGGACCACGACGACCCACGTGTTGGAAATAAAAACGCTAACGACGTAAAATGGATGCGTTTGTTGGAACAATGGAACCGCAATTTTCTGATGCTGATTCAAGCCGTGAAAACACCTACCACGTTGTCACATGGCTTTCGTTTACCGGATTTCAATCCTGAGAAACAAAATGTGGATGCACGTGGTTGGGTGACGACTACAGTGATGTGCTTTCGGACCAATATCAACATGGCGGGTGCCGGCCGCTTATGGTCGCTGTAAGCCGCGCCTTGAAGGGAGGAGATTCTACCTGGCTGCCTAGCGTGTCGTTTCCTGGGATAAAGTGGATGGATAGTCCAGTCATTTTAGCTTAAATTAGCGACTTTTCATTGCAAGACACGTGGCTAGCTACAAGAGCTGCAGCGAAGCGAATAGTGTTGTGAAGCCTCCGAAGTGCTTTGCCTGCCTGCCTGTTCATCGACAGCTGCGAGGTTTCATGCATCCGGGGTCACCTGCTTCCACTGCCACGGCGCGGAGAGAGGAGCGGCGCCGACTCCGGGCGTCGAAGCCTGTTAATGAGGAGAGGGTTGACCTGTGCCTCCTGAGCGCGTCGACTGGGAACCTATCCGGTGAGCAATTTTCATTTTGTTTACGACTCTGGTGCCTTGTGTTCTTTATTAAAGTCTGTACCCCTAGTTTAAACCTAGTATTGAGATTTGTTTTCATGTGTTGCCTGATTGTAGCGGGCACTTGATCGATTGCAGAAAATGCCTGAGGGTTAAGTACCATTTTGAGTTTGATGATAAGTGTGGAATCTTATTTCGGCTGGTCAGACCGTACCAGTAGCTGTTTCGTAGCCGTAGTCCTTATCTGATTGACATCCCGGTGGTGTCCATGGATGCGCGGTGTGCGGGTGGCACTGGCGGAGGTCGTGTATTGTGCGTTCATGATGAACGGTGTGAAACAAACAGAGGTTTGTTGGTGGGGCTAGTGGTAGCCATAGGCCACGAATTTGATTCCTGCTTTTTGATGATTAGTTTCTTGCATTGTAATGGTACAACTGCAAAGGTACTTGGCTGCTCTAGGATTTTCGATGGATAGTGTTTGAACTTAAACTTTACTTGGCTGTCTCTGGTTAAGCGGTAGTGACGTAATTGCTGGTTAAGCGTTAGTTGTGTAATCGCTGGTTAAGCGGATTACGTGGGCTTTCGCTGGTTAAGCGTTAGCTGTTGAATCGCTGGTTAAGCGAGTTCTGTTGACTATTGCTGGTTAAGCGTTAGTTGTGTAATCGCTGGTTAAGCGGACGGCTTTGGCTTTCGCTGGTTAAGCGTTAGCTGTTGAATCGCTGGTTAAGCGTTAGCTGTTGAATCGCTGGTTAAGCGAGGTGTGTTGACTATCGCTGGTTAAGCGTTAGTAGTGTAATCGCTGGTTAAGCGTTAGCTGTTGAATCGCTGGTTAAGCGAGGTGTGTTGACTATCGCTGGTTAAGCGTTAGTAGTGTAATCGCTGGTTAAGCGGATTACGTGGGCTTTCGCCGGTTAAGCGTTAGCTGTTAAATCGCTGGTTAAGCGTGTTATGATGTGGGCTTTCGCTGGTTAAGAGTTACATGTAAAATTGCTGGTTAAGCGTGTAATGATGTAGACTTTCGCTAGTTAAGAGTTAGCTGTTGAATCGCTGGTTAAGGGTGTTATGTGTGCTTTCGCTGGTTAAGCGTTAGAGGGTTAATATCGCTGGGTAAGCGTTATTATTATCACTGGTTAAGTGATAGGATTTGTAACGCTGGTTAAGCGCTACAATGTTAAGTACTGGTTAAGTACTTCAGTGACTGTGGGTAAGAAGTGATGCATGGTGCTGGTTAAGTGCTGTGGATATGTTTGGTAGAGTCATAATGCTTTCTTAATTTTGTGCCAATGTCTATTATGTGCCTTATTCTTTCATTTTAGTTTCTTTTGTTTTGGTTTGGCAGTAGTCAACTTAAAATTTAAATTATCTAGCATAGTAAGAGTTTTCTTATAATCTGTAACGTTATAGGAAAAATAAGGTAGCATGTTGAACAAACCTTTTTGAAATTATTTTGATAAAGGCTCGAAATGATTTGAAGACCGGATGGAGGTCGATTGTTTTCATCCTTATGACCGATGGAGGTTATAATGTGTGATGGTGAAGGCCGGATGGAGGTCAGAGTATGAGCACTGCAATATTTTAATGAGTTTCCTATTATTTTAATGAGTATGGGTGTTGTTCGACATGTCAGCTTTTAGAGAAAGAGTTCCTTGTGATTTTTATGTGACCCTGTAATTATTTTGATGAGAATACCTTTTCCATTTGGGTCAGGAATGGCCGAACGGTTAGAATGATTACTGTTCGAGATTTTTTTCTCATTCCAGATTTCTCACACAAGGATGTGATGTCTCACACGAGGACGAGTGTCTCACACGAGGACGTGTGATTGTCAGAATGGCCGTGTCGGAGAATGAACACAGAAGCACAATATTTTAGAATAACGCCATCTATTATCATGCTGCGGTATCAAAACAAACACAATTTTGGGATCTTTATTCATTATTGTTAATTTAGAATAACGCCATCTATTATCGTTGACCTGGAATCAAAACATAAACGCGATTTAGAATCTCTATTGATTATTGTGAATTTAGAATAACGCCATCTATCTCTCATTGGAGTAACTATTAAGTTAGAATTGACAGATTGTTTAGGAACGTCAAATTAGTCGTAATTTGGAGATGGTTAGCATGGGGAGCAACGGAAACACCGAACGAATAGTCGAGTCAAATGTCGGTGCGGAAGTTAAATCAGCTATTCGACGTTGACAGGTAGTGACGTTGACAGATGTTGGCTAACCTGTGTGGGGTAGGCCACATGGGCGGTCAGTTTAGTGAAGTGAACACTTTGAATCGGTCCGGCAAGCTGGGTAGACATCTTGGTTGCTCCGCCATGTTAAACTTCTCGCGTTCCTAAGTTTTTAATCGAGCGATATCTCGGACATCCTTGACTATTTTGTATTCAGTGTGTGTTAGCAAGTAATTAAAAGTGTTAACGAAGATTTTGTGAGTGTTATTTTCGATATCCCAACCCATCTGATAACGAACTCTCCGTTACATATATTAGCATAGGCAGATCTGTGTAAATGCTGCTGTGGCTGCCTAATAATCAAGAGATTCACCTGTATGTTAAAACTAGCCTTTACTGTCCCATTGCTGGGCCATGGATTTACCACAGAATATTTCTTCCCCCAGATTTTGCTGAAGATAAGGAGTCTCCTCCTTCAAAACAGAAGCCATCTTCAAAGGATCAGTTTGAAGCCAGTGTCGAGACTGAAGATGAGATCTTAGTGGAGGTAAATTAGCATATTATTTATATAGAAGAAACTTTTATTCAATTGATGGCTCATGTTTGACCACTTTGATCCCGGGTCAACGGTGAGTAGCGTTCCACACACAGCTCTAAGAGTTATTCACAAACTGAAGGGCAAACGCAATGTGGTATTTGACTGAAAAAATCTAATTATTCCGCGTAAGTTACATTATCAAAAAGTATTTAACACGTATTTTTTATCTTTTTACGTATACCTAAACCAAAATAAACGAAAATACGACGCTTTAAAATTGCAAATACATCACTAAGTCAGTATTAACTTGATTTTGACGACATGAGCCCCCCCCATTTTCGAAATATGTTTTGCATCTTTGCAAATATGTGTTAACTAGCACTTCCCCCGCGACTTCGTCCGCGCTTATTTAGAGCTTTGCTTCTGTGAATTTCTTTTCCGGTCCCCCTTTTTATGGAATACTTTTAGAAAATCGAAATGAATATGCAACTTAAATTATATTCTGTCTCATTCGATCACAAAACATCCCTTTAGCAGTCGGTTTTCGCAACATCCCATCTTAATAAGCTCCTACATCCTAAAGATATACCCCTGGGATAATTTGAGCCTCGTAGCACTTGCAGTAACGAAGTTTCATACAAACTCAGAAACAAAAAACTACCCCTTATAGCCCAGGAGCCACCAATCCTGAAAGCTCCCTGATCACGGATTCTAATATTTTTAATAAAAAATATAAGTTAACGTTTAGACGAACAAGATTTGCTTGGTCGGCGTGGATTTGATTGGCCGGAAATATTTTAATTAAATTTTTTTATTATTAAATTTCCATATTTTTTTTCCGTCATCACGGATTTTGATTAATCTTATATAGAATTGTGTGAAATATTCTGTTCAACAAGAAAAAATCCGGCCGACCAATGATTTTTAGCCGGAAAGGTCACGCATACCTATTTGAATGGTGTGATAAGGGGTAAAATTTATCCATTATCACGGAATCCTTTTTTTTTTTAATTCACGCGTTTTAATGTCACATTTATGATTATCTTGGTATGCGTGCTTACAAACTGCCGAAAGTATCGCGCATACCAAATTTTAACTCTCCTCGCAAGTACAACCGACAAAGAAAAATTTTACAAAGGTATGATAAATTTCAATTCAAATAATATTCCACCATGCTGGAAAACTTTAACGCAAAAAATATTACGCACCATTTTTGTAAACGCAATGTGGCAAAATGCTACTGAACCCATTTGTACATTATATGATCCAACAGAATGTGGATAGCAAGTAAATGAATCCAGTAAACTCGAACCATTGTGGTACATTGGCCCATCAGCACCGTTAAAGGTTGAGGAAATATTAAGTTGCCAACAGAATGAGGAAGAAAACGAAGAATCAGAAGAAGAGAGAAATGATAATTTTGATGATAATTATGTAGATGATTATTAATTAATAAACTTGAATTGAACATATTTTTTGTATCAACCTTCATTTCTTATATAATCAACCCAAATAAAAATTTTCCTGTATTTCCTCTTTTCCATATTAATTAGTATAATAAACAGTTAAAAACTTGAAGAAGAGACCAGAGGTAGAAGAAAGACTAAAAGAAATGTCATCAAGTAAGTGAAATTTATAATAGTATGATCCTCACTCACACAATAAAATTTGGTATGCGCGATACTTTCGGCAGTTTGTAAGCACGCATACCAAGATAATCATAAATGTGACATTAAAACGCGTGAATTAAAAAAAAAAAAAAGGTTTCCGTGATAATGGATAAATTTTACCCCTTATCACACCATTCAAATAGGTATGCGTGACCTTTCCGGCTAAAAATCATTGGTCGGCCGGATTTTTTCTTGTTGAACAGAATATTTCACACAATTCTATATAAGATTAATCAAAATCCGTGATGATGGAAAAAAATTATGGAAATTTAATAATAAAATAATTTAATTAAAATATTTCCGGCCAATCAAATCCACGCCGACCAAGCAAATCTTGTTCGTCTAAACGTTAACTTATATTTTTTATTAAAAATATTAGAATCCGTGATCACGGAGCTTTCAGGATTGGTGGCTCCTCGCTTATTAGGTGGGGAATTTCCCGTGTTAAGTAGATATAGGTCTTAAGTATCACCTACGTCGTAAAAGAACCATGCGGTGAAACATTAAAAACTCCTAGTACTTGTAGTAACAAAGTTACATGCAACCTATCAACCCCAAAAATAACCCCTTAGGGGTGAAATTTCGCAAAATCCCGTCTTAGTGAGCACCTACGTCCTTAAAAGAATCCCCATGCAAAATTTGAAACCTGTATCTATCAACATCACAAAAAACTCCTTGGAGTCCGAATTGCGAATCACCCCGTCATAGTGAGCATCTAAGTTCTAAAAATAAACCCCATGCAAGATTTTAATTTTCTAGTACTTGTAGTAACAAAGTTTCATACAACCTATCAATCCCTAAAACAACCCCTAAGGGGTGGAATTTCGCAAAATCCCATATTAGTGAGCACCTACGTCCCTAAAAGAAACCCCATGCAAAATTTGAAACCTGTATCTATCAACTTCACAAAGAACCCCTTAGAGTCCGAATTGCGAATCACCCCGTCATAGTGAGCATCTAAGTTCTAAAAATAAACCCCATGCAAAATTTTAATTTTCTAGTACTTGTAGTAACAAAGTTTCATACAACCTATCAATCCCTAAAACAACCCCTTAGGGGTGGAATTTCGCAAAATCCCGTCTTAGTGACCACCTACGTCCCTAAAAGAATCCCCATGCAAAATTTGAAACCTGTATCTATCAACGTCAATAACAACCCCTTAGGGTTCGAATTTCGAATCACCCCGTCATATTGAGCATTTAAGTCCTAAAAACAACCCCTATGAAAAATTTGAGACTCCTAGCACGTGTAATAACGAAGTTTCAAACAAACTTTCAACACCAAAAACAACCCCTTAGGGGTCGAATTTCGAAAAACCCTTTTCTAAAGTAGCACCTACGTCTTAAAAAGAACCCGCATGCAAAATTTGAAACTCCTAGTACTTGTAGCAAAAAAGTTTCATACAAACTGTCAACCCCAAAAACAACCCCTTAGGGGCGTAATATCGCAAAATCCGTTCTTAGCGGGTACCTACGTTCTAAAAAGAACCCCTGTGCAAAATTTTGAATCCTTAGCACTGGTAGTTTCCGAGCTTTCGTGTCCTATGAGTGAGTGACCTTTTGCTTTTATATATATAGATTCAACAAAAGAAAAAAAGCATCATTAAATTACAAAATACATATTTGATTAGTCCATCGGTAGTGTACGAAAAAAAGGATACGATTTTTTTTTTCTTTTACATGCCTATTGTTCCGCATTTTTCAAAATTGCACAATTTGATTTTGGTCGCTTATAGCCTTCCCTACCTTTTTAAACGTCGATGCATATTATCCATTACTATTACTTTTGGAGTTGGTACAAAAGGTTAAAAACATTGCTTCATTGAAATGTTAATTAATTCTTTTGTTGTTTCTTGAAAATCATGAGGTAACATTTATTCAATGATAAATAGTGGGTGTCTATTAAAAGTAGATATATTCACTCTTTATCCTGAAAATAAATCTAAATGCTAGTAAGTCAAACAACGGAAAGTCAGGCATATAATTTTTTCTTTAGAAAGTTTAATGAAAAAAATAATTGAAAAATTTTTTTTTTTCTCAGGACGAAGACAATGAATTTGAGCACTTCCAAGACCCTGAGGAGTTTGAAGGCTTCCAGGATAGTGCTCCGCGTACTTCTGAACAACCAAAAATCACTATTTCTAAGGTAAGATATCGTCCCCGTAGAACGAAAAGTCACTAATTTCAAAAATCGTCAAAATGGTTTTAAATGCATATTTCTTATTTGAACATAAGCCCGAATCAGATTCCAATGAGATAAGACCATAAATTCAGAAATATCTACTGTCAAATGAAAGTATTGTTTTTTTTTCTTTTATTTTTTCTTGAGGCCTCGTTTCTCATTTTGATCATTTTCGACCTAATGACTTTTCGCTCTACGGGGACGATATACAAATATCTATTATTTTTTGCGAAAACAAATTCGCCTGCGAGTTTGACTCGAACCTGCTCTTTCTTTGTAAAAAAAAATGAAAATTTTTGCTCTTTCCAGAAGGTTACAGACTGTACTGGAACACATCAACCTACTCCAATGCGTCAAATTTTAATAGATTTTCACCTTATTCACAAACTCGGAAAGATCATATTTTCTTGTACAACATTTATGTCAATTTCTTCTACTTAAACTGCATTCACTCGCTAGTTAGTGACAGTTTCAATAAACAAGATTTTTACAATAGGACCTTCAATGCTCATAGGGTCCAGTTTCAAAACCAAACATTTTAAACAGCATTTTAAAATCAACTTAATTACCACTTTCATAAAGTTGATAAGGTATCTCTTTTTTCAATTTCCTTCTGTATTTTCCCTAATGCCCTTTTTAAAATTAACTTTACTACTTCTTTCTGACCGTGACATCATTTTGGGCCCTATCAGAAAACCAGTGCTGTGACATCTTAAAAAATGTCGCAGCACATGCTGAGATAGGAGCCTTTTGGCGTCGCTCAGGACCATTTTATGTTATTTTTGTTCCGTTTGTTTTTCTTTTTTTATGTTATTTTGTATTCTTTTTCTTCTGTATATGTAGTTTGGTTGTTCTGTCCTGCGTGCGTCAATAAATCCCTTCTTTCTTTCTTTTCTTTTCTATAAAGTTGAAATCTCTTTTTCATAAACTCTTCCTCTATCCCCCAGGTTCCTATAATGATCCGTCCCCGATGGGACGCGTACTGGCTGGAGTGCATCCTGTGCTGTCTGCTGGCTGCGTACGCGCTGGCCTACGGTGTCGGTCGCGCGAAAAACACCTCTATTGCCACCAACTTCCTCAAACTTCACAAACCACTGCTTGATGATAATTTTACGTTAGTTGGTATGTCAGAACAATTAATTAATTTTGTGTTGTTTTGATTATTGACTCGCAGGTCGTCGTTCCTGCTTCAGAGCTGTCAGAAATATGACTGACCCCTTACAGGGCCAAAGCCTGCCGGAACCCACAGCGACGGAGGTCGCGGGACGATCTCCGGCCACCGTAGACGCGGGCACGCGGGCAGCGAGTAAAGGGCAACTCGCTGCCCGACCATGGACCATGCCCGGGTCGACGGCGCGTTGTGTCTCACGCGCGCCTATAAGAGCGTCAGTATAATGACGGGGCCCCCTCTCAGAGGTCCAAAGCCTGCCGTGGTCGCGGGATTATTTCCTTACCGTGACCCCGGAACATAACAGGCTACTGAAGGACACCGTGGATTTTAGTCAGTACAAGTCTGACAGTCCCTCCCACCCTGCCCGGGGTGGGAGGACTCATTTGATGATTTTATCACGATAAAAAAAAAGTAAGCCTGCCGGAACGTTTAACGTAAATCTGACAGCCTCCCGTACTCCCGGGTGGGAGGACTCAATTGACTATTATACCACGTAAAAAAAAGGGTTATGAGTTACCCGAAGAAGTATTTTGACGCCTCAAATGATTGTTCTTAGGCGAGACAGGCTCGGACGTGGTAGCGGCGAGTGACGAGCGCGGGTGGTGTCGGGAGGCGGAGCATTGTTTCACGATGTGGTGCAGCGGACGACTGTGCTGCGAGGGCATGCTGCTCACACTCAAACTTATTAAGGTATGATGATATCCTGGATGACTGTTGTTTTATTATAATATACTAGCGGCCCGTCCCGGCTTCGCACGGGTGTACCTACATGATGATTTTCGTCCTCTAAAACCTGGCGCTGATGGTTACAAACACAACAAAAATAGAAGTAGCCGAATCCATCGAGCCGTTTTCGAGTTACTTAATATGAGCTTAGCAACACATTTTGCTATCTATTTTTATATTATAGAAGATAGATAAGTTGATTCCTGCTCGGCTACTATTCGTTGTAGCGTGATGTTACATGGCTTATAGCCTTCCCCGATAAAAGGGCTATTAAACACAAAAAGATTTTTCCAATTCGAACCCGTAGTTCTCGAGATTAGCTGTGGTAGCAATTCTTGCAGAGGTTTTCCGGCATTTTTATATCCATTCTTTTGGTAATGTCTAATTTTAAATGACGTATTTTTTTAAAGTCTACATATAAGAAGGAATGGAAGGTTGTGGGGGAAACCTTTGTCCAGAAGTGGGTCAAAAGAGCTAAAAAAAAAAATATATCTTCACCATCAAATATTTATTTATTTCTTTTCAGCGTCAAGACCTAGTCCACGTACTACTGGGTGTAGTTAGACCAACTCCGGACACACTGCTGATCCGTGTGGAACTTGGTAAAGATGACAGCGATCCGTTCGTTCTGTGTGTCGCGCAGAAGAAGATCGCCACCAAGCTGTCCAAGGAGATGCAGGACTTGGTATGTTCAAAGTCAAAGATTTTAATTGTGAGACAGCGGTTTCAGGCTCCATAGTACTTCAATATAATCTTACTCGCTCGCACTTGCACGTACCACGCACTATTGTTTGCTCTTTCTTTTAGCTGTCTACACGCAAATCTATTTTATTTTACGGCGAAAAAAAGAAAATTCAAAAAAATAAGTAACATAAGACTGCTTTATAGTTAGTTCAGTATAAAAAGTTTCATGATCTAATTTTAAGTATTTTATGGTTGTCAGCGGTTTATTGTTCAATTTATCTATCGAGAACATAAGACCTCACATGAATCCTCAACTTTACCATAATATATTTATTTCAAAATTAATGCTGCAGTATTTTCGACGTATGGTACTACCTCAAATGGCTTAGCACAGGATTGTGCTTAGCCATTTGAGGTAGTATGGGCTCTTAAAAAGTTGTCTAGAGGTTTTTGTGCTCTTGCACTGCTCCGCCATGTTAGGCACACAATAATTGTGACAACATTTTTGATTAATGTTAATGATGATGTTGTGGTTATTTTAATTGGCACCATATTGCCACGCTTTTCCCAAAAACACGGCAATTTCAAAAAATAGAAAAGCGTAAAAACGAAAACGTCAGTGATTTGTAAATGATCTACTTTTTAACTGTTACTTGAAAATATGTTGACAGCGTCTTCTTTTATAAAACTTATAATAAAAAAAAACTGTAGTTGTTGTAACTGTTGCTTCTGACATATTAGACAATTTTAACGTAATAGTAGAAAAATTACGGGTCAATTATTTTTTGAAGAAAGAAAAAGAGTTAAATAAAAAGTCGTCAACAAAACATGAACTGTCGTACTAATAATAAAAGTAAAACATCTGTTTAATACTTGTTTAAAAAAAGTTAATTGCAAAACGACCCTTTTATCAACGTCTTAAAGGCCGTTTTACAGTTGACAGTTTTTTAGAAAAGTGTTCTACAGATGTATGGACTACGGGTACACCGTACGAAGTATCTAATGATAGTTCAAATATACAAACTAAATCGCTGGTCAGGTTTATGCTTTCTAAAATTAGGGTAAAAAAAAAAAATAGAGACTTATTAATGTACTTACTTGTATTTTCCAAGACACAAAATCAAACACACTTCACAATGAACACTAGGTATTCTTTTAGCACAACACTCAGTTTAGTAGTCGATTGCTCGACGTCTGATGAACGACTGAGCTCGAAAGTTTGGAACGACTACCAAAGTAACTTTCTCCCACCATTCTACCTACATTCCAACCGATGCAATATGATTGGATAGTTGCGCCATCTACGAACTCTAGTCAAAATAATGACTTTTAATATTAAAATTGAATATAATTTAATAAAATTGGATAAAATGTGATATAATTTACTATTTATAACAGTCATTATGTTTAACTATTTTGATTAAGAAGCTCGCAAATAGAAAAGAAATAAATTACATTAAAGGGGTTTGCAACTTTTAGTTCGGACCTTGGCATCACTTTTTTTTTTCTTTCGCCAGTGATAAAACTTTGGCCATAATTAGACTACTGCCTAAGAAGTCCATAGAAAAAAAAAAGTTTCTAAACCGTAACCAACCAGAGATATGGTGGTTTGTATTTTGTACTACCTACTAAAAATAACTCCAGATTAGAAGAAAATAAAGACCGTCATATCTCTAGTTAGTTACGGTTTAAAATTTTTTAATTATTTTTTACGAACTTCTTAGGTTATGGTCTACTAATGACCAAAATTTCATTACTGGCGAAAGAAAAAAAAAAGATTGATGCCAAAAAGTTGCAAACCCCTTTATTGCTCGACACAGGGCCATACACAGTAATATGCAAAAGATAAGGAAAAATTAATAAATGATTTAAAAAAATAACTTAAAACTATTTGGTACAAAATTGTTTGCCTAACGGCTGCGCCAGATAGGACCAGTTCAGCAAAAAATGCCAGACAACGTATCAATGCAAATGTATCTTGATAAATATCATAATTTGTAAGTGTATACTTATCTTTTCAGAGCGTGTTCTGTCCGGAACGTCGTCCGGGCGACAAGCACGGTCTGCCCGCGGCCCTGTCGGTCATGTCCGAGACAGCCGAGGCCACGTCCGCGGTCCTGGACGCGAGGGTTTGCGCGGCACTGGAGCACTACCACCAATACGTGCAGTTCATACATATCTCTGATAAATACTCCGGTCCAAAGCAGATTGAGTGAGTGTCTTTGTGTAATGATGTTTTCAAGCTCAAAATTAGTTTAGAATTGACTTAAATGTAACAGACATTGATGCAATTTATTCACTGCATCAGTGAGCTGCTTTTTGATACATTTAGAGGAAAATAAGTTTTAGAACTTACCTACCTATAATCAGTCAAAATAGTCAAGCATGTGACACAGAAAGTTCGAAAGAATTGTGTGTGTCTTGACATAGACTAAGGTTAGTTAGGAACAGCGTCCATCATCTGCCTAGCCTTTTCCCAACTATATACGGGTCGGCTTCCAGTCAAACCAGATTAAGCTGGATATCAGTATTTTACATGGCGCGACTGCCTGTCGGATCTCTACAACCCATGAACCCACTAACTGGGTAATACGATACCCCATGGTAAGACTGGTTGTCAGACTTTAGAGCTTCTGAATAACAGTAACGACTGTCACAGATCAAGTTAGGTACAGGATTCATCAGAAAAAAAATGCTAACATTATTATTGCACAAAAAACTGTTTTTTACCTCCAAAACTATAAGTACTCGAATCAAATTTCTTCCATAATCATGCCCAATGATTTAATTCCAATCGTTGTTGATTCCCGAAAGTTATATATATCAGAGCAGGCAAGGCCAATATGGCGGCGCATTTAGTATAGTTCGCATCAGCTGTGAAAAAAAAACACTTTTACTGTGGTTTCATAAAACCACAAAATCCTTTTTATTTTACTGGTAATACTAACGCTCCTTTCTCCACAGGGAGTCAGCAGTGACCAAGCCCCCGGACACGGAGAAGGTGATGCTGGTGAGCCTCGCGCTGGGACCTGATGGAGGAGGAGACGAGGTGCGGCCGCTGCTGCAGCTCGTGTTCCACCTCATGGACAAGATTAAGAGGCTGCGGCTTAGTAAGGAGGTTGGTACAGCTTCTTTTGTTTCTGGTAGTAACAGGAGGCAAGCTTTCTATTTCATCCTACTAATTATAATAGTGAAAGTTTGTTTGGATGGATGGACGGATGTTTGTTACTCTTTTACGCAAAAACTGATGAAAAGATTTGAATGAAATTAGGTACAGAGATAGTATAGTTTATAATCTGGAACACATGGGATAGTTTTTATACCGATTTTATGTTCTTGAGTTCTTGAGCTGGTGGGTCTTAAAAATTTGGTGAAATCTTTTTTGTTTTATCTTGGTACAATCTGTTGTAAAGAGTTTTAAAAAATGTGTTTGTGGGGAATTGAGCTGTAGAGCACTAAGTTTAAGGTTCAAAATGTTGAAATTTTTCTCATTTCAAAAATGGGTTGCTGATTTCTAGTTGGTACCAATACAATTATTAGATTTTCCATACTTTTTATTTATTATTTGTTTGGAGTTTCTATTATGTCAGCACTGTTGCAAGTTCACTAAGTATGATTATGGTTTATTTGAAAACATGACGAATTCAAAACTTGCTTGTCAGTAGCAAAAATAAACAACGAATATTTAACTCGCTTGGATGATAAATCAGTTTTTCCAAACCACGTCCACATTTCTATCAACAATATTCCACGTCTCAGGCTCTAGCGAAGTGTGAGAAGCGTCGTCAGAAGGTGGCGGAGGCGTGGCTGAGAGGAGCGCACGCCGCGCGGCAGGAGCAGGCCGCCGCGCGCCGGGAGGAGAAGCGCAAGCAGGAGAAGGAGCGGATACTGGCGGTACGTGGACTTAATTATTAGTGAAGGAGCTTCCATGTAGAAGGCAACTTAGGCTACGTCCTGTTTGATTTAAGTCGTTCGACGATAAAATCGGTCGCTCGCACTGCCGACAACAAAACTAATTAGTTGGTCGTACGACAATTTCATTGTGTCCAAACTGAGCTGTCGTCGTCACGTCAGTCGTCAAGATGGCGTTGTCAAATATTTGCTACTATTGACCACTCTTTGTCTGTGTATTTTTTTAGTTTTTGTTCCATTCACTCCACAATTAGGGCTTCCTTGTATTTCTGTTATTAAAGAATCATTGAAATTGTTTGGTTTTGTATAAACAACACGTGGTCACGTGATTTCGAAGCGAACGACAACACGACAAAATAGAACAGGTTTGAAATTCAAACGCGTTCGAAAAACAAATCCGACATTGCACGTCCGTGCAAGTTGCCAGTTAGGACAGATCTGGGACAGATCTATTCAAAGCGCTTTGTTTGCATTTTTTGCGTTTGTTGATCGGTTGGACAACAGATGTTGTGTTGTGTGTATTTGCCTTTACTTAAGTTGATGATCGTTGATTCCCTCAGTATCGAACAGGCACTAAAACCGACAAAGTTTCTAGAAATCGACTTTATTTGAAGTTCCTTCACACTAGCGTTTGTCCGCGCGCGGTGAAGGCGTTGCGTTGTTGCTGCGTTTTGCAACAACACGCTTTTATGAACAAAGTTCAAACAGAAACCTAAGTAAAGAAATGAGGTTTTATTTTTGAAGTGAAAACTTCTTTAGCGGCGTTGTACACTTTTTCTGTAATGGGTAAAAAATTTAAAACTCGCGTCAGGGTCACGTGACCCTGATCGAAAATGAGTAAGACGTCATTCAAATTAAAAATAAAACATAGTAACAAAAAAGTTTTCACTTCTACCGGCACTCCTGGAGTGCAACCTTTTTTTCATATTTTGGGATATTTCATTTAATAAAAAAAATTGCCCATTTTACCCCAAAAATTCAGAAACAGATAAAGTAAAAAGAATTGCACTTTTCACCAGTTACAATACAATATCTATATTTTCAGGTATTTAAGTACAAAAACTGTTAACATTGATGAATTTTTTTATGTTTTTCAGGAGGACGATCCCGAAAAACAGCGTCGTTGGGAACTGAAAGAGCAGAAACGTCAACAGAAACGTAAAACACCAAAAATGAAACAATTAAAAGTAAAAGCCCTGTGATCAAGTCCAAGGTCAACAGATCACAGCCGCTTTGGTCCCAACAATCAGTCACATGCAATATTATATACAATCTTTTGTTATTTATCTTAAGTGTTACATACTCAATGGCTGCGAATAAATGAATTTAAGTTATAATTTTCAAGTTTTTTGATTTAATTCTCGTTTGTTGGTATTTTTAAATAATTAATACCTACCTACAATTATATATGAATTTCAACATTAAACATAAAGGCATTTATTGCAAGTTCAACCTTACATCAATTGCTTCTAGTTGTTATTACAACGCAGGTACTTAGAGCAATAAAATTTAACGACGGGCCGTGGTCGGTGAAATGAATGCACAATTTAGAATTTTGCGCACATTTTTTAGGGACGTTTTTTAGACGTTGAGTGTGCATCTTGGGTTTTAATATATCAATGCATAAAGGGTTATGAAAGGCATCCATGGATTTTATTCAGTACACGTCTGACAATGTCTCTTGCCCTGCCCTGGGTGGGGGAGGACTCATTTTATGAAATGATGAAATTAAGTATTTAAAAAAAAAAAGGTTGCACTCCAGGAGTGCCGGTAGAAGTGAAAACTTTTTTGTTACTATGTTTTATTTTTAATTTGAATGACGTCTTACTCATTTTCGATCAGGGTCACGTGACCCTGACGCGAGTTTTGGTCACGTGACCCTGACGCGAGTTTTAAATTTTTTACCCATTACAGAAAAAGTGTACAACGCCGCTAAAGAAGTTTTCACTTCAAAAAAGGTTAGGGCTATTAGATCATTGGAGATCCAGCACAATGCGAGCAATGTCGAGGATTGCTTTCCGAATCAGGTTCTTAAACCAACTGGCTAAGATGTTAGTCGGGATTCTTGGTAATAAGCCATTGGCCGTCACGACTGTCGTCGGCGCAATAACCGCCGGGGTTTTTCTTTTTTTAATACTGGCATCTCGCAGGAGTGGCAGGTCAACCTATAAGAGGTTATGTGCTGCTTAACCGGACTTTCCTGTGGTTGCCAAAGATGACTCTAAGGCTTCCAGACAGGGCTTATAACTAACTTAAAAAAACACATTACCCTCCTTTGCGTCGCGCAGTCGGGTAATTAAGTGACCACACGCTCAGGGCACCCCCTGTGGGGTACGGACCTCGGCTTAGGGCGTCACTGAGGGAGGACAGCAAGGGAAAGGCTGGATCTAAATGATTCATTATTTAGGGGCTTATTTAAAACTACAGGCTCAGCATCGCGGGCTGGCTCTTGCAAGGGTCGGGGGGGAATCGCCGAGTTACATCCCGTAAACTTTTTATATAATTTCAAGGGTGGGGGGCTTTTATCCGTATTTATTAGGTACCATATTTTCTTAACCAACTTCGAAGTAAAATATATAATAAGATTTTAGTTTTGGTGGGCTCTCTTTTGTTCTGTATGTTCCCCGATTGTTCATGTCTGTAAGGATTAATTACTAGAAAGGTACTTATTTAGATGAAAATTAACAAAATTTAGGATCGATCCCTGATTTTGTAGACGTCTCAATGTAAATGTTTGAACTGAAGAGCCTTATTCTAACTAGCAACAACTTTTAAAATTTTGTAGCATTTATTTAGATTTTAGGTAATGGACTAAATTTTAACTTTGTATTAAATAAGTTGTTAATTGAGATACAAAAAGTGGCTTCTCAATTTGATTGACAGATTTAGAAAACTTTTTTGAAGTGAAAACTTCTTTAGCGGCGTTGTACACTTTTTCTGTAATGGGTAAAAAATTTAAAACTCGCGTCAGGGTCACGTGACCAAAACTCGCGTCAGGGTCACGTGACCCTGATCGAAAATGAGTAAGACGTCATTCAAATTAAAAATAAAACATAGTAACAAAAAAGTTTTCACTTCTACCGGCACTCCTGGAGTGCAACCTTTTTTATTTTTTTTAATGGTCAATGGCTAAAAAGTCAAGTCACCAACTTCCCCAAGAAAACTTATTTTTGACTTTGTTTCGTGTTTGTCCCACAGCAGGACCGTGTTAACGGAATAAACACTATCCTATGTGTCAATCCAGATAATAAATCATTATCCTGCATCTTAAAACATTCAGTTCTTGCGTAAAAGTAACGCAATTCTTTTTTTGCTCTATATAATTGGTCACCGAAGCACGGGACCATTATTGTTCTATATAAATGATAGAATGTTGTTAGAAGGAAAAAAAAGTAAGAATTAATGAAAGCAATATTTATTTCAAATATTTGTTATTAAATTAATATGAACAAAATAACAAAATATGTTAACAAACATAAGTATCTATTTCTAAGTCACAAAAGCGGTGATGACAAATAAATAATATGTGGTGTTACAACAATATTGAATATGACATGAACTTGTGTGGATGCTATGAGATCTTCAAAACAGTCTTATTCATATTTGCACAATTTTCACTATGTTAAATAATATGATACAGAAATATAATGTAATGATCATTTTTAAAATGTGGAATAAGTATTTAGAAAACACGAAAGTACAATACATTATACAAAATGAAGTGCATATGTGACTTAGACAAAACAAAATCAATTTGTTCTCAACAAACACTGCAGTGCTAAATTTAGGGTAACCATTAAAATCATTAAAACTCTCACAGTTTACTAACACATCAATCAACGTTTTCAAAACAATTGTCTAATTCGGATACAACAAGTATCCAATATTTGTACCAATCCCAAATATTTTTGAGCAATTTGCTTAAACATTAATGAAAGTAGCTGCACTATCATTTATCGTTGGGGTGGATAATACATGCAAAATTAACTCAAGTACACCGAGGAGCTAGGAACATTGAGAATCAGCTTCTACATTTATATCCATGCATCAGTATAAATACACTGAAACATACATTATTCAACATTCATTAGATCACTTGAATACTACATCTATATTTCTAACCTCCATCACTCTAACTTAGAGTAAATACGATTCGAAGGTCATCACTCTAGGTTGGTAGGTGATGGTGTGTGAGTGCCGGACTGCGTGTCATTCGTCGACTTGTAGCTTCTGGATGCGCGTGGAGACGCACTCCATATCGGGCGAGGGCTCGGCCCGCGGCGGGGCGTCTGCCACCAGCGCGAGGTTCTCCAGCGACTGGCAGCGCTTCGCCGGACTCTTCGCGCACTCGTGGTTGTACCCGCTTGTGGATGGCTCTAACAAACTGTTTTTGAACTCGCACCCGTTATCGCTCACGTCACTACCGATCGCGTCTGAGTTTTCACTCTTAGTTCTGTGTCTAATTGGCAATACATAAGGGCAGAGTCTGTTTTTGTTAGTCGCTCTCTTCATACAATATCCCACGGTCACGTTAGACACGTATCGCGTGTTAAGACGCATCACGCTATAGTTTGACTTCGACTCACGCAAATAGTCGCGCCGGGCTTCGGTTATTGCACTCAGCATGCCCAAATCCTTCAAGGCTTTATCCAAATTCTCCAGGTTCATGTGGCGAGATTTCTGTGAACAACGCGACAAAATTAACAACGCGATCGGTCGCTCTTTGTATTATTCGAATCTCCTTGTGGTACATACACTTTTTTCGAATTCATTACACTTCATCTTGGATTAGAATACGGCAGAATTTAAGAAATATACATAGAAAACAGTGAAAATAAACACCACAAAAAAGTCATAATAAGGAATGACAAGCAAAACTGTGTGTTGCCAGGTAGTAAAAATATAGAAAATTGTTTTCATTTTCCTGAAACTAAGTCTTCCTGTTTTACGACTTTACGATAGTTGTTTCTTATTTAGTTATTTATTAGTTATGTTATGAAAAATATTATATTTTGTTAAAAAAATAACGAATGTGCCACTTTTTAACTTAACCACTAATCAAAAAGTGGCCACAGTTCAGGCATCTTTAAAGTTTAAAGAGAATTTTATAAAAAAAACTAGTCAGTCAAAGTTCCGTCAAAACCAGTCAAACTGTGCATCGAGTATTAATCAAGTCAACAATTTACAAATTTTATTATGGCTGAAATATTGAAGGAGTGGCTAACAGAAAGATTACAGCGACCAATAACATGGGAAGCATACGAGTTTGGAGAGATGATGAAAAATGGTTATGTAATTGCTTGTGTACTCAACAGCTACAATGTTATCAACGAAGAAAAAATGTTTTTAATAAAGGATAGCACTGCAGAAGAGGATATTAAAACCAATTGGAAATATTTATCAGTATGGTTGGCAGACTTGGAAGTATATACACATGCTTCTGATGTTGAAAACATTATGAATGGCAAAGGTTCTGCGATACTCCGTTTATTTTATCAAATGTTTCTTCATTTGGACAAAAGGGATCGCACAAACTTTATAAAACGAGAAAGGAAAATGGTTTCTGATTTAATAGAGAAAATCGGTCACAGGTTTAAAGTAGAAAACATTCCTGAAGAAAAAGAATCATTCGTTGATAATCTGTCAAAACCTCTACTAAACGAAAAGCATTTTATAGAATGGCAACAGAGGAAAGCTGAACAAGTTAAGGATACATATGATTACATAAGACATAAATACTCCAAAATGCTTAAAAACATAAAAGAAGCAAACACTCCGATGTGCTTCAAGCATGTACTACCATCAAAACCAACAGGGAAAGAGCGGAAAGAAATGGAAAAATTTGCTTTAAGATATCCTTGTAAATTTCAAGATTATTCCTATGATGAGCTTCTTGCTCTAGAACAAAATGCTATAGATCAACAAGCTTCAATAAGTTCAGGGTCTCAGTGGACTAAAGGTTTCATGGAGAATCTTCATACCAGAATGCGTAAGAAGGCTGATTCCGAGGAGTTTCAAAATGAAATAAGACATGTCGTAAGTGGTTCCATGTGGGATCTTTCTGTCGCTGAAGAAGAAACAAAGCTGGACACTGAACTTGCTAAGAAAGTAATGAAATTATCCCAGTTTGAGAAACAAATGTGTACACAAATAATGGAGACAAAACAACAAGCACGGAATTTAGTCAGGAATCGAATTCAAGCCGAAAAAGAGTTCGCAGATCAAAGAGAACACCAGTTCGATCAATTTCTTAATAATATTAAAGAACAAATACATCTAGATAATGTAGAAATTGATTTCGAAAAAGAGAGGCAAATATTGCTTCACAAGAAATTATATGCCGAAAAAATGAGGAGAAAACGTTTGCATTATTACGAAATTTGTTATGATACTATGTTATCAATGGTGGACTATGCAACAAGATATGCATACTTTAGGAAATTGATAGAAGATGAGGTTCCTGATCATTTCATTCATGAATGGAAAACTTTATTTTTTAAGCAACAGGCAATTTTTGATATTTTGGAACCTCTTGAAGATATTTTGAAAGATCGCTCCGAAGATGGATCGGTTACTGCAATAGAGGAAGTTGTAAGGCTCGAATTAGATCGACAAGAAGCTGAAGACGATGAAGAATTTCTAGAATATCATAACTATTCATATCCGTGGATTTTAGATTTGTTAATACCGAACTATGATCCGGAGTCAGAAGAAAGAAAATATGAGTATTTGGGTACTCGCGTATTAGGTCATTTGGTTTACACTTTACTTGGAATTAAATATCCATATCCACCACCAATACCACCGGCTGACTTGCCGAATTATTCAGCCAAAGCTTTATTACGTGGCCTCCCGGACAGATCCATAACTGTTCCAATGCAAACTCTGCTTCAAATGCGAAAAATACACGTTGTTCGCCTGGAAAGCTGCATTAATTTTTGTCTGAGAAAATTTAAATCTGAAATGTTGGGTAGTGTTGATATAGATCTATCGTTTGATAAGTTTATAGCGGCTGCTCCCGAAGAAGAAGACAAGGAACTTATCAGATTAATGAAACTGGATGACGAAGCTACAAGCAAAACTACTGAATTATCCGTCGCTGCTATGCTAGGAGTAATTCCCGCAAATACTAAACAAACGCAAACACCAAAAACATTACCAGAAGAAGATATTAAATTGTCTGATTCAGCTGAGCTTGGCAGGTATGCCTATGAAGCCTTAGGTATAGGTGACGTTCTAACAGATCATCTCATAGCAGCGATGATAGTTGAATATCTTAAAGACCAAGATGACATTAACGGATTTGTTATTATAAACTATCCGAATTCATATAGAGAAGCGCAAATTTTGGAACAGACTTTTTCCGGCCGTACTCCTCCTAATGAAGCTGAACTGATGGAAGATAGGGATGATATTTATCTTGAAGAGTGCATAATTAAGCATCGTAAAAAAGAAGTTGATCCATACAAGGAAGTAAGGGTATCTAAACTTGTAAAAAATCCTCACAAGAACATCATTGAAAAACCTTTTGAAAGCTATTTCACAAGTTATCTTCATCTTAAAGAGACTGAAGATATTCTGCAAGAACTTGTAATATGGGATTTAACAGAAGACAACTCTGAGTTGATTGACCGATTCTACGCTGTGCTAGGGATCAATTATAGCATGTACTATGAAGTTATAGATAAAGATTTTTTGGCCCAGATTTGTAAATATATCATTGGTGACCTAATGCCACAAAAATCGTTGAGTAAATTGTTTGGTGAGCATGTTCTTAGTACTCTCGAATTCACATCAAGTGACGACAAAAGACAAAAAACAAAAATAATTAAATCCGAAGTGATGAATGGCAAATCGAAAGACAAATTCCGCCATGGTTCTAAAATGAGTAAAAGCTCTTTGAATCAGTCCCAAGAGATAATGAAAGAACTTACTGGAGAGTCCACTGACGATATTATGCCTTTGACCATAATGGAAGAGCGGGGTGGGGAAGACGCTCTGAGTAATCCGGCATCTGTAGAAGAAGTAATCATATTGCCTGGCGACGAGGACTGGGATTATGGCGAGATACCTATTCCTCAGTTGATAGGCGAAGCTTTGGCAACTTGTTGGCAGGCAATAGAAAAAGTTTATATTAGAGATATGAAGGATTTGTTCTTTGCGAAGAGGTTACAGATGAACTGTTTGATTCCATACGCAAGATACATTAAGGACAAAATGGAACAAATAATAACTTTGCCCTCTAACAAACAAGATTTAGTGTGTCTTTTTCAAAAAGAGTACAATGAATTCGAATATGATTGGCGAGATATTAATTTGTCTAAAAATGAATGGCACTGCCGAGTTAAAGACTTACAAGACAAATTGTATCGTATTTGCGACGAGAGGAAATTACACGCTGAGAAAAAAAGAAATGATCTGATATGTGACAATTGGGCTATGGAAGAACTATTAACCCTAGTAAATACCTACACATCATGCATGCAAACTGAACTTAACAGGTAAAAAAAGTTCAATTCCTATTTAGTTTACGAACTTAACATGTTGATAGTGTAAGTATCGAACTCGCAAATTCGAAAGCAAGTATTTGTTCTTGCTTTTCGGGGTAAACGTCCGACTATAAAGAATGTTTGGTTTCTGAAACTTTAAGGCATATTGTAATTATACTCATTACTTTCGACAAGTCTGCTTAAAAAAATCCTTATCAAAACCTTGCTAAAAGTAATAATAATATTCCACAACTATCACACAACGCCATCTAGTTCCAAGTTAAGCCAAGCTTGTGTTATGTGGTACTAGACAACTGGTAAACATACTTATATATTTCTAAATACATACATATTATAGACAAATTACACCCAGACACACAGCAAATGATCATGCTCATCACACAAACATTTGTCCTGGGTGGGAATCGAACCCACGACCTCCGGCATAGCAGTCAGGGACCCTGACCACTAGACCAATAGGCCCGTCTAAAGTGTCCATTTCAGTTTTTAACCGGCACAACTGAGGTATGTAAAAAAATACAAATATCTTTGAATCCAAGAGACTACAACTACATACGTGCAAATGAAGTGTTAGGTAAGGAATTGTCGGCAAAAATGAGTGTAAATATAATATCCCCTTCAAGTGTTATATTCGGAAACCAATACCGATACTTATAGGCAATAATATCCTTCATAAAGTGAAGGATATTATTGCCTATAAGTATCGTATCGTAGTATAATTATACGTTTAAATTTTATTATTTCAGATCTATTTTGACGTTCCAAGCGCTCCATGATTTTTATTTTGCTATGATAAAGCGTTTGCCGTCAACGGATAAAATTACATTTAAGGAATTGAATAAAATATACAAGGAAAATGAAGAAACATCTGGGAGTAAAAAAGGAGGTGAAGACAAAGTGTACAAACAGTTGAGATATGCATTCCAGGAATTGCAAATTAAAAATATCGAAATCGACTTCAATAATAACCCTTTTAATTTAGTGATTGAGAATAACGTGAAATTTGCTTTAAAAGTTATTAAAGATACCAATGATTCTTATAGATCTATTGTAGCAAGAGAATACGGTGAAGTAGCTAGAATGCAACCAACTATAAAAAAGAAAGATGATGTGTCTTCTGAAGATTCGGTTAACCTTGAGGAAATATTTAAAGAGAACGCGTTGAAATGTATTGAAGAGTGGACCATGGGAATCAATGGAGAAATGTATAGAGCTAGTCTACGAATGCTAGCTCTTCAATACAAATGTTACCGTGACATGAAATTATTTAACGACCATGTTTATAGAGCATTTATGGAAATACAAAATGATATTAACACTTACTATATAAATGAAATAAAATCTGTTGATAGACTTTGTAAATATTTACAAATGGCCGTTGAAGATGGACGTAGAATTCCGGAAACGCTTGTACTTGAACATGATACCTTTATGATTGATCCTAATCTTTTACAATTTGCTCCACCAGAGCCACCAGTGGATACGGGACCAGTTACTGAGGTAGCTGGTAGTATGGATTTTAAAATCAGCCAACTGGCTATTTTGCGGTCTCAGTTTAAGATTGTGGCACCAACGGGCATCATTTTGACTCAGGCATTCATTTATCTTCTTCAAGATTTCTTTTTCTATGGAAAAGAGACTTGCAATGGGGCTCTCTTCCCAGATGCTTGGATGAGTGTAAATCCCGAAAAAATACCCAAATTAGTATATTTGATATTTGGCGATACAGTGTACGTCGATTGGAGAGATTTTCTCATTTATAGTTTGAACATACGATATCCCGACGTGGATGACTTACTAGAAGTTCGCAAAACATTTCGATGTTCTGATCTCGAGTCCACTGAGTTGATAAGTAGGGACGATTTCATCGCCGTAAAACTTTGGTTTGAGAAGGATTTTGACCCAGAAGATAAACACGAGCAGCTAAGGAAAAATTTGATAAAACATTTCTTGTTCGAATTATTTGAAACAGAGGCAGACATGATGAATTATTCCGCGTTCTTATTAGCTTTTTGTAAACATCCTGATCCTGTGATAGGTTTTGTAACAGCACTATCTATGGCTGTAGGCAAAAAAACATGCTATGACGTACAGGAGTGCCAGGCCGTAGTTCTAAAACTGATTAAAGACAAACAGTACAGAGATGATTGCTTAGCTTGTGCCAATAAATGCACAACAGAATTTCTTGATACTGTGTTAGAGAAAGTAATAGACACTTGTGAAGGAACCACCATTGAAGAACTGCAATACGTTTCTCGGCCAGAAGAAAAAAAAGGGAAAAGTAAAGAAAAAAGGAAAACTATGACGGGCTCGAAAAAACCTGATTCTTTAAGCGCACGTGCGCCTAAACAGCAAAAGAGCACGTTATCTAAGACTAAAGTGGCACAGTCTGAGAGTAATGTGAAGACTACATATATTTGTCGTCCATGTGAAGACGATGCTGAACCAGAACAGAAAGTAGCGGAAAAGGTGGAAATAGAAGAAGAAAGCAAAGTCGAGCCTGAAGAGGACCCTGATCTGGCATACGCCGTGAGCCAGTCAGTTATATGGAATGTCTTACGGATTTGCTTGCCATGGCATTATGCCATGATTCCGGAAGAGAAAAGGACGCCTTATGAAGATGAATTAAAAGAGGTGTTGAAACGTTTAGAAGTGGATACGGATGAAGGTGATATTTACGTTTGTAAATTCGTTACGGATCCAAAAATATGTTTGTTGTTACACTCAGTGAAAAAATTCCAAGCTCTGAATCTTGCAGAAGAAGTAATGAAAATTACTATGTGATAGTGACTAGGAAACGGGAGTAGGTATTGCACATGTTTATTTAATTAATTTTATCTTACAAATATCATATTGAGAATTTTCTCTTACCTATAGATGGAGATTTAGATTGCATATTATACTTTTTTAAATAGACCTTTTGTTTAATTCCAATTATTTTGTTATTTGTAATCGTCCACCTTGTCTTGTGGTATGGGGGGTTGCGCACTCTAATTCGAGTCACCCCTTAAAGCCGTAACAGACGATCAACTTGGTGCGCTTCGAACCAAATTCACAATAGACCGGTCCGGTGGTTCGACAAATAGACACGATGTATGGCTACCCTATCTTACAATGTCATCAATCAATAAAGTGTTCTTACATGTCCACTTTGTGCTCGAAGTTTTACGGCAAAAGTTGGATATGCGAGTCACTGGAGAGCACATGAAAGGGCTTATCAAAGCTCTCAACCACTCTAAAAGCCATCGATTGCAGTCGCTGTGGCCGAAATCGGCTAGATGGCATCATCATCATCTACATTTAATAGGTCTCCTTATTAAATGTTAGTTATTGATCAAAGCAGATATAGAGCATGACAGGCCAAGCGTTTGTTGGACGGCGAGCGTAGCGAGCTCCAAAAATTGGAACTTTCTGAACACTGATAAAATAATTATTTTCAGTGAAAAGTGAGGTCATTGGGTCATAAAATCCCAAGACTTTATTTCAAAAGTGCATAATATTACCTACCTGCTCCGTTTCGTCGTTGGTAAAAATGAGCGCAGTGTGTTTTCTCACTGACCGGAAGGTAACATCCAAGTAACACCGGAAGGTAATACAAAGTAACATTGAAGTAGTAGGTAATGAACACAACAAAAAAATTCAAGTTGTTTATTGTAAGACGCACACAACGTGTAGTTTTTCAATTAAAACAAACACAATTTGAACACAAACATAAAATTTAACACAACACATAAGTAAATATCACACTCAATCCCGGAAGGATAATATGTAACAGAGCTGTAGGTTTAAACGCACATTACAACTGCTGTATTGTAATTTTACAGGTTATAATCGTTATTTTTTAAATTGCAAATGGCCGTAATAGGTGTTGCCAGTTTCGTAAAAAAGGCGATGCATTAGACTCTTGGGGTCTAGAGGCATGTTGGTGGGGTTCACGTCCGCTAATATGTGGGTATACATCCTGAATTGAGTAACATTGACAAGGTTGTACTTCGTGCTACTTAGGTCATCTCTTCGGAAACGTAGTTTGGACCCCGTGAGCAGTAAGGTTCTGGAATAAGCAAGATAACCATGTTTTCCATTAGCGATAGGTATAAGCTACAAAGTTAATTTATGATCCATCATAAGCTTATTTTCTCACAGACATTTAAATACAATAAGGTAGAATACAATTGCATTAATACATTTCCATGACGACCTTCGGGCACGCCGCGGTCGTGGTGGTAAGACCCCTGTTTGAGGAGTCGCTAGAGACCGGTCCTCATCGGAAACGGCAGTTTCGTGAGGTTCCTATGTCTGATAGGGAAGGAAAAAATGCCTGGGTGTCACCACTGCGAGGATCGCCCGGAGGACACGGTGGAGGATACAGTGCAGGACTGCCCTGCTTGGGCAGAACATTCTCGTGTCATCACGGAGGCAATAGGCGGCGACCTCTCGCGCCCGGAATTAGTCGAGGCCATGCTGCGGGCGAGAAGGAATGGGAAGCGGTCGCTTGCAAAGCAGTCATGCTAGCAAAGGAGGAGATACAGAAGATGATTATACAGAATAGAACAGTATAGAATATTGAATATTAATTATTTGTTACCTTCTATTGTCACTCTGGTTGAATGGGTGAGCCAGTACCGTGTACCGTGATAAGGAACTATTGTATCTCGCGATTCTGAAGTTTTTTGATTCCAATCTGTGAATAAAAAAGGAAAACATGTATTCTTAACAAATAATCGTTTATACTAAACAAATAAATGTACAATGTGTCCATATTCAGTTGGACCCTGGCAGGCTTTAGCTCTTTAGGCCCGATATCCACCAAAGCAGGAGAGGAGAGATTTTTTTGAATAACCAATCAGATGTCCACTGAAGCTAAGCGGAGCGGAGATATATATGTGAACATCTGATTGGTTCAAACACATCTCTCCTCTCCGCTTTGGTGGATATCGGACCTTAAGGGGGCCCCCTGACAGCCGGGTGCCGCGCACGCCCTGACGACCCGGGCATGGTACATGATCGGAAGGCTAGTCACTCATTCCTCGCGATCAGTATGCCCGCACCTATGCTACGGTGGCGGAAATCGTCTCGCGACGTTTATTGTAGCCTAAGGTGTATTTTTTTTAAAATAATTTGCCTCTTACGAAATTCTCCTGTTTCGTGGGTGGGTTTACAAACATAGAAACTCACATATTCAAACACCCAGACCCGGTCAGTCTTTGTAGGTCATACAAATACTTGATCCGTGCGGGAATCGAACCCGCGACACGTAGCGCAGCACTGCAATGGCTCAGGTTGCGGGACATACGTCTACCAACAGGCTACCGAAAAACACTGTGGATTTTAGTCAGTACAACTCTGACAGTCTCTCCCGCCCTGTCCGGGGTGTTAGGACTCATTTGATGATTTTGCCACATAAAAAAAATGGCTCAGCCACTGCACAAGCCAAAATAGTTTTGTCACCCACCTTTCATAGAAATCATTGTCTTCCACGCCCCAATCCCAGTACAAGTTGGAGTAACCGTTGACGGCTTCGTACTGTTGAGGAGTCAGAGCCGTCACTCCACCGAAACGGGATCTGAGTGGGTCACTGGAAATATTTCAAAGATAGTCCTTAAAAATGATGTCTAGTGCCATAATAATCTTTTGGCGTTTGATTGACTTTGATAGGAGTTGATTTTGATAAAAGTATTCTTTGATTTATGGTGCTTGTACACGGCGCATGTAACCCGCGCAAGTTAAGGTGCGGGTTACCCGTGCGAGTAACATGCGCAAGCTACTTGATCAAGTTACCCGCAGGGTGCTTATACACGGCGCATGGTACTCGCGCAAGTAATGGTGCGGGTTTGCGGATTATCCGCGCGAGTAACATGTGCAAGCTACTTGATCGAGCTACTCGCGGGGTGCTTGTACACGGCGCATGTAGCTTGAGCATGTTGAGGCACTTGCGCGGGTTACATGCGCCGTGTACAAGCACCCTTAATGCGACCGCTGACTATTTAAGGCTTTGTCATATGAAAATTATATTATTATCACATCTTTTAAAGAAGAATTAGGTAGTTTGTTCCTTCTCGTAAACAGGGAGCAAAACCGCGCCCTCGCTTCTTTTAGGATTCTTAAAACACTCTCGCCTTTAAAAAATATTGTTTGCTCCCTTGGTAAACAATCTACTATTCTGATGGCCATACACCGTCATTTTTCCTGCACTTTGCTAGCAGCCCGTTCCGAACATTACGTTCAACCGGATCATAGGTATATGATTGACAATAGTTATGATGTGGTGGATATTTCCTATAAAATGGCGGCCCCATAAATACTCAAAGTTAATAATAATAATATTCCACAACTATCACACAACGCCATCTAGTCCCAAGCTAAGCTGAGCTTGTGTTATGGGTACTAGATAACTGATAAACATACTTATATAGTTCTAAATACATACATATTATAGATAAATTACACCCAGACACAGAACAAATGATCGTGCTCATCACACAAACATTTGTCCTGGGTGGGAATCGACCCCACAACCTCCGGCATAGCAGTCAGGGTCACTAACCACTAGACCAACAGGCCAGTCAGTTGACAGTAGACTGAAACGTGTATGGCTGGCATAAAAGATTCTTGATCTCATTCATATACACCGTGAATTTTTAGTCGTCTTACAAAAGCAGCCCAGTTCATGTATCCAATGACTAGAACATGTTTATTATAAAAAAATAGGTGTTTAAGAGATTTGAAAAATTTAATAATAAAATTTTAATTCATTATTATGACGCAAGGCGTAGTTAGTTAGAATCACCCTTGTCTTATAGAAAATGGAGATGGAATGATCTGCCCGACTATAGCGCTGGGTAGCTATACTCAACAGCTTGTTAAGAAAACATTTTAACAGGGTGTTTCATACTTCTAATGTACAGTCAGGTTCAAAAATGCATGATCGAATTTTCAAAGCAATAGACTGACGCTTCACTTTGACTTACGACCTTTTGTTATAAGTTGTTTTATTACTATACATATCAAATTAACTTTTGATATAGTTCATAATTTCAACCGTTCAACTACAAGTAGTGCTGGCGCAATGGTAATCGTGCTCGGGTAGAACTTCTGTTCGTTCGATTGCGGAGGATCGAATCCCACTTTTTTTCCCAAATACTTTATTTAATTTAATTTTTAATCATTACTTTATTCTTTTTGTTATTTTTAATACATTTTTTAGTAGGAATTTGATAATTAATATTGATTTTTGTATAACTATTAACATTAGTCATTAGTGTTGTGGGTCGTTCGTTATAATCACAGATATAGGTCTATCTATATCTATGGTTAAGTTTAATAAAGTTTTGTAGGTAGATCGTAGAAAAAAAACAAAAGTGAATTATTTCGATTTGTGAGGTAGGCATAACTATGTTATCTCGTTTTGAGTCTCCTAATTGAACGTTGTTGATTCTTGGTTATTTTGTGTGACTTGTGTGTGACTATGTAAACAGCATATTATAAGTGTTACACTGTCCTGTGATTTTGCAGTGAAGTATTAACAATTGGATATTATAAATATTGAGGGCGAACATTATAGCCCTGCATAAATATGTGGATTAAACTTAAAACAAATATCAAATGAAACCAGACAAGTGTGAGTATTGACATTTAAATTTTAATCATTCCACATGTTAATAATTATATTTTTATAAATAAGGTTCCCTATTCAAAAGTATTTCTTTAAAAGTAAAAAAAAGTGATTGATACTTAGTATGTGGTTTTAAAGTTTTTTCTTAGTAGTAAAATAGATCAACAGCTGTTTTTGCTAAATAATATAATAGTATTCTATGTTTTGTTCCAGTGACGAAATACTATGAGTCTGTGGGATGAGATATTATGGCATGATGATGAGATGAGTTGTTAAGAATAAACAGGGACGTCAGTGACGTCCGGGAATGGTGTATGAATACGAAGGAAAATGGATTCCGTTTATCTAATTCAACACAAAATTAATAACCGTTCATCGTGCACTCAACATTGAAGGCATCACCGACTATCAGCTAAAAACCGTTATGTTTAAAGGAATAAAAAAAAACGTTAAGATTGTTTCGAGGACTTTTTTTTATATGAATTTTGTTAATTTATTGTAAATAGACTGAAAACGTAAACATCATTTGATAACTATTATTATTCAAGGATTAAGAATTGAGGTATGGTTTCAAACATCTTTTCGTAAAGAAAACGATCCTTAAACTTACCTCAATATCTTGGAACAGGGTATTTTTTATGCAGTTTGAATATTATTTTCCGTGGTTCTATTTCAGAAGTAGAACACATTTCCATAACATAACTTTATTTCACTAAATCGAATTTGGTAAAACTGAAGAAACTTGATATGCTCAATAACAAAAATTTTGGCACCGCGGTACTGGAACGCAAATGGCAACTGACCCTTTGCGTTCCAGGGCTGCCATGCTGAAAGGCGTTTATTTTGTAACAGTAACGGGGCATAGCGGCTCTGGAACGCAAAGGGCCAGTTGCCCTTTGCGTTCTAGTAACGCGGTGCCAATTTTTTTTTTGTTATTGAGCATATCAAGTTTCTTTAGTTTCACCGAATTCGATTAAGTGAAAAAAAGTTACCATAAGGGAATGTGTCTTGAGCGTAAAGGTCAATTGGCCCTTTGCATTCCAGGGCCTAATAATCTGTCTGAGTCAGAGTAACCCAAGTCACGAGCTCACTTCGCTCGTTCTTGCGGACCTGGAAGGCAAAAGGCAACTGCCCTTTTGTGTTCCAGGGCCTACCTAACATATCCGAGTCGGGATGACCCAAATAGCGAGCTCGCCTTCCTCGGTTTTGCGCCACTGGAACGCAAAAAGGCAACTGGCCCTTTGCGTTTCATGGCCGCGGTGCCGTGGTACTGTTTCCAAATAAACGGTTTTAATAATGTTAACTTTGTTAAAAATGTCCGCAATGTATAAAAATACCCTGTAATTGCTAATTAGCATAAATTAATACGTAAGTTACCCTTAAAAGCACTTATTTTAATTTGAAGAGAATAATAATGGTTTTATTATGAATTTTTAAATTTTCTTATTTATATTACTTATATTTTTTTTTTATTTCATAAGTTTGTTTAATTAATAAAAATTGCATCTATGATTTTCGACATCTATTTCACATTATATCCAGGTCGAGTAATAATATTCATAATTTTAGCAGTTTTATAACTTTTAACATAGAATTATAATAATTTCAACTAAAATATATTATTATTGTTATTACATGCATTTTTTATTATACTTAAACCCTGTAGGTAATAAATTATCATCATTAGTAAAAATTGAAAACGAAATAAAATGACAATAAGTACTACTAGACTAACGAAACGAGTAAAAATATTTGACTAACAAAAACAGATGGTGACCATTGCATTGCTTTCATTAGTAATATGATTGTGCCGATAGCGTGGGTTCACGATCAATGAAGTTTGAGTTCAAATCTTAACTTTTGAAATGTCAGTTTCTTTTATGATAATATTTTTAAATAACTTATTTATTTTTATTTTGTTATTAACGCTTATTTATTTTTACAGAAGTTATGTATTAGTTATTTTATTAAGTATTACTTATGTGTTTATATTAAATTTTGCTCGCTTTTTGAGAATATTTAACAATACCGTTATAATTATATTAAATCACCAACAACAAAAAAAAACACACAAAAATTCCAAACAAACGCAATAAAATTTGTGTGTTAAAAAATTATAATTTTAACAATCGAGTAGAAACCCACAAAAAGTCTATCAACTGCTGCGTGATATTTGAACTCGCACCTCTTTCGGCTAACACATTTATGTCCTAAATGCCAAAACCACTCAGCCAACTGGACTTATATTTTGACATTGAAATTATGAACTCAATAGTTGAAGGATTATTGTGTATCTCGAAAGTAGAAGGTCATAAGTCACACTAAACGTTAAGCAATTTCTTTGATAGCGTACGCATGGAATTTTGATCGCCACTGTACATATTTATTAAAAATAAAAATTATTCTTACGATAAAAAAACAAAAAAAAATTGCCTAGAGGTATTTTAGGTTGGACACATTAAGTGGACCAATTTTGTAAGACGACTAGAAAGTCACGGTGTATAAACTCTTACCTATTCCCCCAAGATTCGTTGACAGTAGAGATATGTGTCGGATGCTCCTGACAGGAGTACGAGATCCTCTCGTCCTCAGGCACCAGGTCGACGTCGTGAAAGATCAGACAGTCCCAAGTACCGAACCGCTGCGACTCCAGGAATGCGATGTTGTATAAAGTGCCTTTGTTGAATCTTTCTGTTCCTGTTAAAGGAGAGTAGAGAGGGGTAATAATCAAGTTGGTTTTGAGGAAAATATGGTAACTTTGTGGGTTGCAATAAAGGCCGGATTAAGGGACGATTCTCATTAGAGCGGTCCGTGCCAGGGCCGGGGCGTGGACGAGCCGGGGCCCGTCCGTGCTACGCAATTTATTTTACACCGAGTGCAATGTGTAATATAAATTGATTCATACGAAATACATGTAACAGATTAAAACCGTGCCCCTTCCGTATCACGTCCGGGCCCCACCCCGGGCACGGCCCGCTATAATGAGAATCATCCCTTAGACTATTTGATGCCCTAAGCAATCTAAACCAGCTGTTAGTGTTGGCATGGGCTATTATATACGTATTAGTCTTTTGCCATTCATAGTGTTCTTTCTAGTTAATTTCAAACCACGTTTCGTCTCGTTTGACGGCAAATAATTGTACGGACATGTTAATGGTGCCCTCTGAGACATGATGCCCTAACCCCCATATCTATAAACAAGTTTAATCGGTATCAGTGGTATCGGCCCCGACTTACGAGTTGTAGGTCGTGGGTTCGAATCCCGGCAGGCGCATTACTTTGTGTAATTTATTTCATCACCACTGCTCTCAAAACGGTGAAGGAAAACATCGTGAGGAAACCGGCATGTCCTAGAACCAAAAATTCGAAGACATGTGACATCCACCAATCCGCACTGGGCCCGCGTGGTGGATTATGGCCCACCCCCTCTCACAGAGAGGAGGCCTGAGTCCCAGCAGTGGGAACATTAATAGGCTGATGATGATGAATTATCATTTAATTATGAGACGATTTTTAATAAGTAGTTTAATAATTGCTTGAAGTTTGAACTGTAAGAATATAGAATATACCTTTGCTTTCTTTTACGGTACCCACTTTTTTTTTAAATTCAGGTCTAATGCTTATACTTATAAAAAATTGCACAAGTAATAACTTAAGCTAAAGAAATTACTTTCACTTGACTATAGATACGGATGTAAGTAATGGCTTAATTTACTTATAAATGGGTTTATCCGGAACTGCATGCAAGCAGGCGTCGAACGCATACAACCCTAATCTTTTCAAAGTTAGAGTGAACAGGCTTCTTCTGGGTAAGCTCGCTCCACCGTCGACCTTGTCTTAGCCGTTCCTGACCTGACCTAAGGTCAAAAGTAAACCCATCTCACATAAAAAGGTGTTTATCAAGGACAACCTTCTGATGGCGAACCTAGGTACATACCATACTGTTCAATGACAAATATCCTATACTCCAGAAGCTGTTTCTTTAGCAATGGATGAAGGTAGTTGAGCAGAATATTAAGGCTGTCTGGACGATCTCTGGGAATTTAAATAAACTGTTTTATTAAATTAGTGGTCACTCCAGGGTCAGATTTGGCTGGATGGGCCTGGGAGGCTGGAAAGGCATCCGTGCGGGCTTTCATCCATATAGTTTCAGGCCTGCTGATACATTTCTCTCGAATCGTATGAACGGACTAACAGATCTAGTTTAAATTTAGACCGCAAGCGGCTGGGACCTAGCCTACGCGGGCCCCTGAATTTGGGTACTGCCTGGCTTGAAGCAGGCCCCGCAATTAAGACCCTTGGGGCCCTGCACTAGTTCGGCCCTGGCTGGCGAACGCCTCCTCGTCAATATGGCCAGATCAACGCTGAAAAACAACATTCTAATAAGTCGAGGCGGCTATCACTAGGTCACAACTGCTGCAAGACTGACTTACCGATAAGGAATGATAACAGCCACTCGGTGTTGAGCCCTGCAGCCGGCGGGGGCGTAGTACCCGCCCAATGCCACGTCAGGATTCTGCTCTTCCACCCAATCCAGGTGTATTTTATTTTTTGACACATTTATTGGTTCTAATTGAAATAAGAAGCAGGGTGAGACTTATAATATTAGGCCGGAATTAGGTAGAGATAATCAGGTACTTACGCTTCGAAAGAATAAAGTGAATAGGTGTGCCCGAAATCCCGGAATTACTTTTAAAGAGCAGTAAAATCCCGTGATTTGTTGTCTAAAAAGTTATTTAGTTCCAAACAATTTACTTGTTTAATCTATCTCTGATGTTTTTATTATTATCATTTATATGTAATACTGTTTTCCACACGAGATTGTCTGTTAGAAAGCCCGGGAAGACCCATATTAATTTATCAACATTTCGATGTAAGTACCTACTAAAATAACTCTACCTGATTCCGACCTATGCTTGTAATCGGCTTTATTACTTAAAAAAAGAATAGAATAAAAATATTTGGCCAGTATTTTTTCTTTTCTTACGTAAACCAAAATTAACGAAGATACAACGCTTCTAAAAATCACAAAACGTTATAATTTTACAGGCGTTATGACGTCAGGGGGCTCGTGACGTCATAACGCCTGTAAAATTATAAAGTTTTTTTTTAAAAAAAAACATAGTTTTATCTTTGTCAATATTCATTGATTAAAAAAAAAATACGTGTTCACTATTTTTCAATATTCTAATTATTACCATTTTACACTAAACTTACCCAATGAAGAAGTATTTAATTCACATAAAGGCGTGTTCATTGGGTACATCGGTGTAGCGTCCGAGCCTAGACAATAAATGTCAAAAGAATTATTATAAAATACATCAAAATAGTTATTATAACTCATTAAAAATGTGATGTGGAGGAATTAATTATTAATATTTCATTAGAAGACGCTGGATGCAGGTCGCTTCCAGCCGGTGAATGCGGAGATCTAAAGGGGAGGCCTATGTTCAGCAGTGGACGTCCTACGGCTGAGATGATGATGATTTCATTTCATATTATATCACCACAATGTTATTTTTCAGTTCCAATGCGGGGCAAACTAATCCATTAACTTGGACACATATTCCAGACTTTATGGCTGTTACTGAGAAATTCCAGGTAGAAAACACTTTGCCCGACTTTGTAATCGAATCTAGGACCTCATACTCAGCAGACGGCCCCCGACTTACCTACGAGTGGCAGGTCGTGGATTCGAACCCAGCCAGGCATTACTTTATGTACCTTCTTATTTTATCACCACTGCTCTAAAGAAAACATCGTGAGGAAACCGGCATGTCCTTGACCAAAAATTCTGAGACATGTGGTATCCACCAACTCGCACTAGGCCCGCGTGGTGGATTATTTATGACCCACCTCTCTCACAGAGAGGAGGCCATTGATAAATAAATAGTTAACTTACTAAGATCCTTCAATAGATGTTTCATGGATGTGAACCAGAAGTAAGAAGAGTTATAACCAATTTCATAATCTGTAAATGAAATTCTCGTTATTTACTACTTTCTCCTCGCGATTTCGCTCTGGCGTAACACCCGTGGCGTAGCTTGGCCAGAAGGAGCCCCGTATCAAAACTTACTTGGGGAGGGCCCCAAGCAAGTAAGAAAGGAAACAACACTCTTAGGAGATTAGAAGGTCTAATCTAAGAGTGTTGTTTCCAGAATAAAGACATCATCCAGTATTCTGGATGATGCTTTATTAAGCATCCTGACTCGTGTAACTAATGCTGTTACTGATGCCATTTAAAAGAATTTTGAAGGCAGCTAAAAAATTGAGAATGCTGATTGCTTGCTTGTTGTAACTTTTTTTTCTCTATTTGGGACAAACCCTATTCCCAAACCACTGCAACTCCTGAAAGCCAGAATCAACACTGGCAATCACCAGAAAAGCGACGAGACAATGAAGCTCGACGTGTCCCGGAGAATGAATTTACCTATCTTGGATCCTGCAACGAAATTAATCAGAAAAGAATAGTGGAGGAGTAGGAAAATATGATTGTTTCCATTTTTACCCGACTGTGCCAGGAGGGTTATGTTTTTCGAGCGTATGTATGTATGTATGTTTTTGTGTGTTGCTCTGCAGCCTAAACGGTTTGATGGATTTTAACTTGAGAGGTGTCGTTAGATTCGTCTTGAACGTGACAGTGTCACTGGGTACATAAAACTGGCCAAGTGCGAGTCGAACTCGTGTGCAAAGGGTTCCGAACTAAAAATATCTTTTTAAAATCTCTCACATTCTATCAAGTGGGGTATCAAATTAAAGGATTTTAAAAATGGTTTACCAAAGTATATATAACTTATATGTTTCAATTTAATTTGGACTGATAAAAACTAAAAATAGTAAAATAAAATAAATATTTAAAAAAACAAAAAACCCGACTGCGTAAAAAAACTAAAAAGAAGGAAACAAGCCCAGTAGTTTAGAATTCACTCATTCGTACTCACAGTCCGCCCCTTGGGAAGATTAGATTGGTATAATTTAATGGGCCCCGACTGTGAGTGTGAATGAGTGAATTCTAAACTACTGGGCTTGTTTCTTTCTTTTTAGTTTTTTTACGCAGTCGGGTTTTTTATGTAACTGTTACTAGAAAGGACCAGCGCCGATAAACGCTGGTAGATCAGCGCCGGCTAGCAGCTTTCTTCCTGTACACGGCCCTAAGGTCGCCCCGCTTGACTTGTGGGTCTGGTTTCAGAGGGATTGAGATAAATATGCTCCGTTTCATCTACGAGAGGCACACAAAAAATAGTTACCAGACCCAAGTACCAGAAAATCCAACAAAACTAACCCATAGACATTTTAGATCCATTGATCAAAGGATATTTATAATAATCTGCGATGTTCCTGGGCATCCATACATTATAGGCATAAAACCTTTTTCTTTCAGGACTTTGTAGTATGTTATAGTAGACGTAGATGTGGAAGTAGCAATCCAGGATGATCAGCATGCAGATCACGAAGATCCAGACACGGCGGGTGCCGTAGATGTGGGGGTCCATCATGTTGGTTTTGCACCATTCCTGTGGAAGGTAGCGGTTATGGAAATGATGACAATGAGGTGGAAAGTAGGCGTGTCAAGCTTTCGGCCTCGTTCAAGGACGCATGGTACGTCGAGCGACGCGGGCCGCGAAGCATTCCGCCCGAAACACAAACATAATAAGGCTGCCATAGTTGTGTCGGTATACCATTTACGGAGAAGCATTGACAAATTAAATATGTGGGAGCGCGCGTAGGGTCCGCGGCAGAACCGGCATCAGCAGTGTTGCCCGCGTCAGGCTCCGACATGGCGTAGGTGCTCGAGCAAGAAAACCACACTCACTCAAATCAATATTGTATTTCGTAGTAATTAATTACAATATTTGCACTGCATAAAATACGTTTACACGACAGTAAGTGAAGAGACAGTTTCAGAGTGGTGCTGTCGCTTCGACAGTTCGTCTAAGACTGTTCGTCCCACACAGCGTCAAGCCCACTATGACTCTGTCCACGTGATCTAGTCACGTGCTTCACCAACCAACGTCACAATACAAATCAGCAACTTCCGACATATATTTTGTGGAGCACAACCGCTCGACGGCCGCGTTTTTTATTTCGCATCTTCACAATGTTATATTTTGAATGTACGGCTAAAGTCACAGAGCAGTAGGCGTCTGCCTGCCACGTTCTTTGTTAGCATCTAGTAATTCTGAAAATATCGTTATCACTTTGTCATGATATATTGTACCTACCACCAAAACTTGGAGGACATTCAAAGAACTGAGGCTGAGGGCATTTTTAGAGCTTAGGTACTTCATTAACCTTACAACCGCCAACGTCGGATATATCCGACAGAGAATATTCACGATTTTTGTTACTTTTTTTTTTATTGCATCTATTCTATGTCTGTCTGTTTATGTAGATAGACAAGGATAAGTGCCTGGACTACTTCTCCAGAAAGACGCAGCAGACTCGCAAATCACAAGACTCTTTCCGAACAAACTCTACGATTTGCGAAGTTGGCGTTATTGCGAATGTTATAATTTTAATTTTTGCTACCCATTGCTGGGCAAAAGCTTTCCCAAGCTTTTACCCAATCTTTTTCGTTTGGTCGCGGGACTCACGATTTAATACTGTGACCCCAGAACTTAAAGGGCTATTGAAGGACACCGTGGATTTTAGTCAGCGAGTCTGACAAGAGACCTGCCCTGGTTGGGAGGACTCAATTGATAATAATTTTACCATGATGATGAAAAAAAAGGCTTTTTTGGTTCTTGTCCTGCGCCACTTCAAACCATCGAAGATAGAAAATACTAAAGGAAAACTAAAGGATAATATTTACCGATTTTTCAAAGACCATAATTATTTCAGTTTACAGAATACAGAGGGAGTACAGCTTACTAAAACGTTGTGTTCCTCCGGAAGAAATTTGTAAACGGCAAAACCCCGGGGCAAAGGAGGGAAAAGTAAATAAAACATTAGTTTTTAAATGTTTTGAGTTCTGATAATTTTGAGATGAGCTGCTGCATTTTTAAAAGATGCTGCTGTTGAAAAATAAGTGTAAAAATAGAGTCAATTTAACAATTTCTGATGTCAGTGCGCCATCTGACAATAAGCATAGAGTACATTTGTATATAGACAATAACCATTATCTAATTCTATAAATTAAGCCTTGTCTATAGATGCCACTGTGATGATAAAGCCAGCTACACACTTTTGTTTGGACTTTTCCTCATTGCGTTCCCATAAACTCGTACATACATGAGGCCCATACGCACGATAGTTTTTTTACCTTTTTGTTAAAACGCGGTGTTTTTTTTTTAACGCCAAAAAAAATGTGTGTGGCCCGGTCGCGTATTTCCAAAACCTATACAATTTCAGTCACGAGTCGGACTCTACTCGATTAGCTTTTGTTTGTGCATATTTCTCAACAAAACCTACTCTATGTCAGTAAAAAACTTGACTCAAATAGATTAGCTTTTGTTTGTGCATATTTCTCAACAAAACCTAATTTATCTCAGTAAAAAACTTGACTCAAATAGATTAGCTTTTGGTTTTGATATTTTCAAAGAAAATGCACGGACAAAATCTAGTACCATTTTAGTCACGCACGAGTCAAACTCTAAAAAAAGACGATGTTTTGTTTATGCATGTCGCAGTGAAATGAGGAAATCAGGGATTTCACGAAATCCAATTATCAAGAAAAGTATCTAGTGATAATTATGACAAAAATACTAATATAAAGTCAGAGATCATGTCATTTCACTAAACTAAGTAAAATGTTGAAAACGTCGACGGAGCACCGCTTCGCGGTGCTCCTACTTCCGGGTGGTTTAAAAAAAATAACCACGAAGGGGATGGCGGGGTCTTTCAGACCCCGCCATCCCCTTCTAACCTAACCTGTCCGAGTCGAGGTGCCCACAGTCGTATTTGCGATATTCAAGTACTACAAAATTTAAGAAAAGTTAAATAAGGTTTTGCTCGTACGTAATGTTTAAAAATAACTCGCCGAAAGTCTAGCTATTCGAGTGACATGAATTATATAGAACTAGGTTTTGTACGTGCATTTTCTTTGAAAATATCAAAACAAAAAGCTAATCTATTTGAGTCAAGTTTTTTACTGAGATAGATTAGGTTTTGTTGAGAAATATGCACAAACAAAAGCTAATCTATTTGAGTCAAGTTTTTTACTGAGATAGATTAGGTTTTGTTGAGAAATATGCACAAACAAAAGCTAATCGAGTAGAGTCCGACTCGTGACTGAAATAGTATAGGCTTTGGAAATAGGCGGCCCGGTCCGTGGTAAGGATTTTTTTAAAATAAAAATACAAAATGCCCTTTTTAAAATTCTTACAAATTTTTATTCCAATTTCATTACTCTTTTTTGTTACATTAAAAGTCTCTTAATGTACTGTTAATAAAGTTAAAAAAATAATTAATCAAGATTCAAACAAACGGTCCAAAGAAAAGACATCACAAAAGGAATTTTATAAAAAACTTTCATGTGAATTTCTATAATATCATGGATTTGACTCTGCTACATAAATAACACAAATAATGACAATACAAAAATAATGACAAACAAAAAATTATTGAAGAACCACGTTTTTCACGTTAACAATAAATTACTCTGTTCTTGGATTATTAACTAGCAAAATCGCTTCGGCCTCGTATGGAACCAGAGTTTCGGAACTGGTTCCATACGAGACTTTTCTTTTCCTTGTATGGAACTGGTTCTCATCAAGGATTTTTATTTACTCGTTCAAGATGGAAAAGATGGAGATGAGTGGAATTGCGTCTTCTTAGCGCAAAAAAGACACGCTTGGCTTCACCTCATCCAGAGACAGCCTCCGTGTCACGGCACGTGTTTCAGTACAGGTTTCACTGTTATAATAATTTCGTTCGTCTATTTTAGACCTGGCTGTGTCTTAACTCCAGTTCCGATCACGGGTTATGGAATGTGATAATTCCTCGATGGGAACCAGTTCCATACGAGTAAATAAAAATCCTTGATGGGAACCAGTTCCATACAAGGAAAAGAAAAGTCTCGTATGGAACCAGTTCCGAAACTCTGGTTCCATACGAGGCCGAAGCGAGCAAAATGATATCGCAAGGAAAAACACATTGAAAAAAGCTGATGGTGACCGTATGGATTAAATATATAACAATATCACATCTTGTTTCTCAAAACGCGCGTTTATAAAGCGCTCAAAGTGTACCTGCTTTAGGACCCGAAGAAGAATGATCTATTTGGACTAGAGGACAATCCATAACTACAGGGACCTTTTAAGTTTTGCTGGGTTCGATAACCTAAATTCTTTTTGTCCAAACATAATAGTTTCACCGTGTAATGTAATGAATCTCTGCACGATGCTTTTCATGTCGAGCTTCATTTTTGTAGGATTTACATCGGCCAGTATATGTGTATACAGTTTTTCTTCAGTAACTCCTAGCAGTTTGTATTTCGTTGTTGTCAGACCTTCTTTCTGGCGTCGCATTTTGGATAGCATGAGGAGTAAGAATCTGTAAAAAGAACATCCTTTTTATTTATTTATCATATTGACCTAGAGTTGCCAGGTCTTAAAACCGAAAAGCCACGCAGAAAAATCACTTTACAGCTTGGCCAGAACGGATTGAAACGGAACTAATCTTTTCGTTTCTGACAACGTTTTAAAATCTTTGATATTTGATGTAAACAAAGACCGCAGGTTTGTTAGATTTATTATTGTGCCATACAACTAACGTAATAAGTGAAAAAAAACAATCCAAGTGCTGGTAACGAGAAGACAGTGGCGACTTCTACAATATTTTTTTGCGAAATGTAGGCAGGTATGTTAATAGCATTCGTTCATATGTAGAGCGATGGACGTCTTCCGACTGATGATGTTGATGATGAAGCATTCGTAACCTCGATGTCTACTTTTCTTTATCTCCTTCCTATCAATGTATTTTACTTCCTGCATTTTACTACCTAGTTATTTTTCAGTGCGTTGCTAAAGAAATATGAATAAAGGGTAATAGCTTACCGTTCTCTTCCCTTTTTATTGTAAACGTGTGCTAGTGAAGCGTATCGTGCTATCGAGCTGTTGTACCGGGAAACAACTAGTTTGCTGTGCTTAAGTCTGAAAAAAAGTGCAAGAAGATTAGGAAAAAAAGTTTTTTTTTGAAATCAGACCACTCTAGTAGTGAGTGATCGACTTCTACGCAGCGCGTGTTCGGTCCTCAGAGTTACGGAACAAAATATTTATTTGATCTGCAAGTATTATGTTTCGGGTCTGGGTGTCGGTGAATATTGGTAAAGGTTCACTCGAGTGAAACTTAATAAGTTTCATTGAAATCAATCGGCATTCGTGTTTCATTTTCTGTTCAGACATTTCATTTCGAGTGAAATGTACCGAATGAAAGGTGAAAATGAACAAAACATGAACCGTCTGAAAGTGCCTTTAATAAAAGCGTCCACAGGTCCGCATCGCACGTATCGGACGTATCGTACGTAACGGATTTTAGTTTGCCTTGTATTAAAACTCATACAACTGCGTCCACTGTTCCACATCGTACGGATGGCTCATCGGTAATGCCTACATGCGATGCATACCGATGACGTCATACGGAATGCCGATCGGTGGCATCGGCAATCCGATTGCTGATACTCGCGTCGGCAATCCGATCGCTGCCGATACAGAAAACCGTTTGATGCGATGCGTCCGATTGGTACGATGCCGACCTGTGGACGCTTACCTTTAGAGTTTCTATGTTTGTAAACGCACCCACGATACAGGAGAAATTCCTAGAGTGGGTCAAAATTATTAAAGAAAAAGATATGTTTTCACAGTTATAATTTCCTGTATTATAAAAAAATCAAAAAAAAATTCGTACTCGATTTCGCCCAAAGTTGAACAGCGCCGCCGAGGTCGACCATAAGGAGCATAATAGAATCTATAGAACCTAGGTGTTGGGTCTAAAAAGGCAACTTTAGCAGAACAACTAACTATTACTAGCCCTAAGTATTACCTGACGTAGAAATCATCATCTTCTGAGCCCCAGTTCCAATAAAAGTTTGAAAAGCCATTCACTGTTCTATAAACTTCAGGAGTGACGGCTGTCACACCGCCGAAATTCAGTCGGTACGGTAGACTGAAAAGATGATAGCAATAGTTTTGAAGACATAGAACAATGTAAAACTTTAATGTCAGAGGATCTGTTCGTGTACCTTTTTTAATAATAATATTCCACAACTATCACACAACGTCATCTAGTCATAAGCTAAGCAGAGCTTGTGTTATGGGTACTAGACAACTGATAAACATACTTATATATTTCTAAATACATGTAACATATTTTATAGATAAATTACACCCAGATATAGAACAAATGATCGTGCTCATCACACAAACATTTGTTCTGGGTGGGAATCGAACCCACGACCTCTGTCATAGCAGTCAGGGTTACTAATCACTAGACCATCCTCTCACCAAGTGCGGTACGGGAGGTACTGTCAGAATTGTACTGACTATGCCCGTGTACCTACAGCTAAATCTATACTAGCGAGGAACAGAATGGAATCACCAATCATTTAGTTGGAATTGACCCGGGATAGCTCCTATAATAACGGGATTTGAATGAATTTGGTATCAATTTAAACTTATCAGTTAAAACTTTAAAATGGTACGATACGATACTTTTGGTCGTGAGTGTTTTACAAAAACAATTATACTATTTGTTCCGTGTCTGGGTGTTTGTGTGTGTATATTGTATAATATGTATTAATTAAAATGTTAGTATACACACGCACCCACGATACAGGAGTAATTAGCCTAGTGCGGAACAAAGTAGAAAAAAAATTGCGAAAAAGAAGCAAAGTACAGTCGTTCATTTTCTTACTTTAGCCCAAATATTCATAAAAATTAAGGACAAAAATGTTTTCTTACACATAATCAAACGATTGCACAGCAGCAGCCATATGTGTCGGTTGCTCCGGACAGGAGTACGAGATCCTCTCGTCCTCAGGCACCAGGTCGACGTCGTGGAAGATCAGACAGTCCCAAGTACCGAACCGCTGCGACTCCAGAAACGCGATGTTGTATAGAGTACCTTTGTTGAATCTTTCTGTGCCTGTAGTTGAAACCGTAATAATATTTGAAATCTAGTTCAACCGCCCCTTAAAATATTGATGAAAATGTATAATGGGGTTATATTTTCCACCAAAAAGTTTATATAAGTATTAAAAAGTTTGTAATCCCAGCGTAGCAGACAGTGCTACGCCGTAGCAAGGCGCGTAGGTGTTTGCGTAGCACTACGCGTAGCATAGCAATTTTATTTACGTGTTTGTTTTTTTTATGCATATTAAATAAATCATTGAATATCAATAAATTGTATCAAATAATCTAATTAAAAAACTCAAAATTCTGCTCAACAGTCGAGCTTACCATATTGTTCAATGACAAATATCCTGTATTCTAGCAACTGTTTCTTTAGTAATGGATGCATGTGACGAAGAAAAATGTCGAGGTGGACTTCACGATCTCTGAAATGACGAAAAGCAGAATCAACCAATAATGTTCCCACCGCTGAGACAAAGGTTTCCTCCTCCTGACGCGTGAATGAGTGGGCTGTAAATTGACCACGCACTCACAGGGCATACCTTAGGCTAGCCGCGCACACAAAATAATATTGTCAATATTAATCGAAACCAAATGAAAAAAAAAACCGAATACAGCAATACAGGCCGCACACAATATTATTGACAAAACGTACTTTAGTAGTTTAGTGTCAATATTATTTTCAATTATTTTGTGTATGTTAAGGCAAGCCGCCTTAAACATAATAATATATTTAAAGTATTGTGTTTGTTTTTTTGTAGGAAAGCCCCGTGAAACTGCCCCTGTTGGTCTTCAATAACCCAACAAGATCAACAGGGGCAGTTTAGAACCAATAGTACTTTTAAAAAGGGTTTCTCAGAAGCAACCCGTAGTTTGGAAGTTGCGGTATAATACCCCGTGCCTGATCTCTATGCAGTCGTGTTAGATTGCCGTCCCATCGGAACTATGAGAGTTTAGGAACCGAGAGTGCGCCTACGCACACATATGTGCACTATAATGGTAAGCGTCCACAAGTCCGCATCGTACGTATCGGACGCATCGCATCAAATGGATTTCTGTGTCGGCAGCGATCGGATTGCCGACGCGAGTATCAGCAATCGGATTGCCGATGCCCCCTTCATCGCTTCTACTGATCGGCATTCGGTATGACGTCATCGGTACGCATCGCATTAAGGCATTGCCGATGAGCCGTCCGTACAATGCGTATCAGTGGACGCAGTTGTATGAGTTTTCATACAAGGCAAACTAAAATCCGTTACGTAGGTACGATACGTCTGATACGTGCGAAGCTGGCCTGTGGACGCACACCTTAAGGGTGCTCCCACATCTATCGACGCGGAATCGGCTTTTTCTGTCGCCTTAGACCGAAACCGGGTCTAGCAAATGGCAGTTCCAAGCGACAGAAAGAGAAAGGGCGACGGAAAAGCCGATTCCGCGTCGATAGATGTGAGAGCACCCTAATATGTCTCGTGCAGCTGACTAATCTCCATTGAGATTTGCCGCCATGGCCGAAGGTATGCAAATTCAAAGCTTACCGGTAAGGTACAATAACAGCCACTCGTTGTGCCGCGCGGCACTGCTTAGGAGCAAAGTACCCTCCGAGTTTCACGTCAGTATTCTGTTCCAATACTATTTCTTTGATGTCTTTTTGTTTTTTTATTGTTATTGGTCCTGATCAAACAAAAAAAAAAAGGTGAGAACGCTACTTCAGACATCATTTTGCCATGTTTTTTTGAGCCAGATTCGGTGGCATCGTCCATCTTCAGGCACCAATTGTTTGTTTCTTTTTAACTAACATAATAATTATAACAGAAAGAAGATGATAGATTTTTTGAATTTGTAACGGATAAACTCAAAAATTACAACAACTTCTAAAATCAATACGGTACTTGGTCTATTTTTCCGTTTGGGAACTTACCCAAAGAAGTTTTGTCTACTTTGCACAACGGCGTATTTTCAGCATATCTCATTATTTCGCCTTAAACAATTGAATTATAATTATTTTGTGATTTCATGCAGTCATTATCGGAATACCTACATAAATATTTTTAACATATGGGAAGAAAATATGTTCATATTATTAATTTTTCAACATAATTATTATGTGGATTTTGACTGAATAGAAATATGTTAATAGAACAGCATCTTACCTAATTTTTTAAACTGAGATTTCTTGCTCATGAACCAATTATATGAAGAGTTATATCCATACTCGTAAACTGCAAACAACAATAAATAAATCAACAATACAAGTTCAAACTTTGCACAAAATTTTCAAATTTTCAAACTTCGATTTTAAAGTTTGAGTTAACTCACAACTGTTGTCTATAGGTGCTCCTACTCAGCAGTTATATAACGTTATACAACATTTTGTAACACGATAACATTTATAATAGCGTGTTACAATACTCTACAACATGTTAAGAAATGTTATATGTTATAAACGCTCCCACATTTGTTGAACTCGTTGTATAACATCGTATAACATGTTCAATCAGTTTGGGTTTGTCTGTCGAGGAATGATGATGTTATACAACAAAAGTTATATTTTGTTATAATTATCATACTGTAATCAGTTGTAAAACATTTTATAAATGAAGTTGTATAACATCAATAACAATTTATAATTTGTAACAGTTTATAAATTTTGTTATAATTTGTTTAAAAAAAGTCAGTCTAACGTTATATAACTGCTGTGTGGGAGTACCTTATGGATCTTAGTACGTAGAGAGTGAAACAAAACTTTGTGACCCTTTAAAATACAATTAAGCACAACAAAAGCACTTACCCATCTCGGTGTCCAAACCATTATTCAACTGATACTTATAATGAGAAACAATTTTACATTTGCCATCCTCATTATGGCTTCTACGAGCTAAGAACTGAGAATATAGCTCCAAAAACAAAACTAACACGAATGTTATAAAACAACGTATTTTCGTGCATTGGTAATAATGAGCCATTATGATGTAGAAAAGTGAATGCAGCAGAAAATAACTTTGTATTTATCATATCAACTTTCATATTCGTTGCTCAAAATTTGGTTTGTTTTCGACTGTCGTCGGATTGCAGAACCAAAGTATACAAGTAACGTGTTGGAAATCCTGGTTTTTGAAAGTTGGGTATCCAACGCGCCTTTGCCAAAACTATCATGAGACAATACGTAACCCTGCGACAAAAACTTTGGAACAGCTCGCAAGCTGTTTTGGATTGTAACTGCCCAGCTTCGTAAAAACAACATTTGAAATAATTCGTGGAGCGTTTATTGAAAGAAATACATAAATTTTGTAAAAAAACGTGAAAAAACACTTAAATTAAAACTATGTATTTGGTGTGTTAAAATGAATTTTGTGACGTTTGTTTTTTGTTTCTTTTTGAAGTCGATGTCATTTTTAAAGTCTATGGATTGAGTTTCAAGAAGTTTTCGGTAAATCCTCTATGGTTCTAGATACTGAGCGATTTTGTCGGTGGGTTCCTGTGATCCGAAAGATTTCTCGTAGTTTATGTGACACTGAAATGAAAACAAAATGATTTTCCGAAAATATTTAAGACTGCCAAACTTGGAGCTAAGCGCGGCGCGACGCTAGCGTGCGTGCGGTGTGCGTCGTATGTCGTCCTGCTAAACGGCGCACTAGCGTGGCGTTGTATGTGACGACTTACATATAATTGTTTTCATAGTATGTAAGCACACCAAGCACTAACCACGCTAGCGTCGCACCGCGTTGAGCTTGCTGTCTGGGAACGTCTTTACTCCCTATAACGGCCCCATTTTCAATTGAATGATGAAGGTAATCAGCAGGCTTTGAACCGAAAATTGAAATGTGACTTTTGCCAAACCAAAATCTATGTGGGTGACTAGATCATCACCATCATGATAGCAGCTCAAGATCACCCACTGCTGCCTCCCCCTTTTTTGCCATATCTCTCGGTTCTGTGCGTCTCTCATCCATCTATAAGGCCCTTCGTACACAAGGCGACTAAAGTTTCCGATACCTTACGACTTCGGTATCCATGCGGCTATCGCAATACAAACCCATAGATGTTCGAACACAAGCACGCGCAATGAATACCAAAATCGTAAGGTATCGAAGACTTGCGTCGCCTAGTGTACGAAGAGGCTAACTGGATATTGATTACAATGTACAAGGTTCGGTTGAATAAGCTCGCAGTGTTTTTAAAATTCCCTATGATACAAAAAAAAAAGCAATGCAGGTACCTAATTCCGGCTAATGTCATAGGGAACTAGGTAACTTAGAAAAAACTGCAAGTATATTGCATGCATCCAAACTATGCAGATAGCCGAGATAGATATGAGCAGTGGTGGCCCAGTGGTATCGGCCCCGAATTACGAGTTGTAGGTCGTGGGTTCGAACCCCGCCAGGTGCATTGCTTTGTGTTATTTATTTTCATCACCACTGCTTTCAAAACGGTGAAGGAAAACATCGTGAGAAAACCGGCATGTCCTGGAACCAAAAATTCGAAGACATGTGACATCTACCAACCCGCACTGGGCCCACTTGGCCCACTCCCCCTCACAGAAAGGAGGCCTGTGTCCCAGCAGTGAGAACATTAAGTATAGGCTGATGATGATGCAGATAGCCTACCAAGACGTCTTTAAGCGTGAGTGGTTGACGCTCTTTGAGGCGCGCGTGGGACACAACGCGTCGTCGACCCGGGCATGGTCCTTGGTCGGGCTGCGAGTTGCCCTTTACTCGCTGCCCGCATGCCCGCGCCTACGGTGGCCGGAGATCGTCTGCTGACGTCCGACGCCGCGGGCGCCTACCACTGCGGTTGGGGCGGAGGGAGGACGCTGTCCTCTCTCTCTCGCGGCCCGCCTCCTCCTTCGCGAGCATTACTGCTTCGCAGAAGGAGGCGACCGCTTCCCACTCCGTCTCGCCCCGCAGCATTGCCGCAACCAATGCCGGGCGTGAGAGGTCTCCGCCTATCGCCGCCGTGCACCGCCCAAGCTGGGCAGTCCTGCACCGTATGCTCTACTGTGTCCTCCGGGCGATCTTCGCAGTGGTGGCACCCGGGCGTTTCTTCCTTCCCTATCAGACACAGGAACCTCCCGAAACATCCGTGTCCGGTGAGGACCTGCCTGGGGTGGGAGGACTCATTTGATGAATTTACCACGCTAAAAAAAAAAAAAAAAAAGCGTGAGTCGTTACGCTCTGGGAACGAGATGGCGCTAGAGGACTTGTATAGCTCTGTCTCTTTCCCACAGCCTAAACTGGATCGCGTTAAGAGCTCCTGGTAAGGCCTCTATACTTATATATTTTTAAATGACTGAATCGTTTTCACAAGAAAAATAAACATGTTAAGGTCTATAAATTATCAGAAAACCGATAAAACTAGACGAAGAAAAAAGATACATGAGGTCTATAAATTATCAGAAAACCGATAACCTACGTACAAAAACTAGACTAAGATGATACAAATGATGATGATGATGATTATTAAAAATAACTAACAACTCACCCATTGAAACATCTGTCGAATTAATAAACGAATGTTTATAATTAACAACGACGCGTTTCCTGACAACGGCTCGAACGGAATCATTGTGACTTATTGTAATATTCGAGCAGAATTTCATGAGTTGCAAAAACTTTTCCGTTGAACTTTTCACTTCGCTAACATTAAAATTTGAGTCACGGGTTTTTTGTATTTTTTTAAAGCTAATGTCGTCGTAGTATATGATGTTCAACACACACTCGATGAGTAGGAGGAAGGAGACGACGAGCAAGCATTGTCGATGAGTGAATCTGTTGTTAGCCATTTTTTCTTCTGATTCACGAAATCTTCGACTGAAGTAATGAAGGTGGCTATCGACTCCCAGATGCTTAAGTCGAAGGGATCCTGATCGGGTGCTGTGGAGAGTGAGAAAATAACTATCAACGGTGATATACTTCTTGGCACCATTCTAGGTCCTGCATTACAGGTTACCCAATACCCAAGAATTTCTTGAATATTCAAGCCACGTGTGGCTGGCAAGTGGCTTGAGTTGGCGGCTCGAGCCTGACGGCTGAGCTATTCCCAATACCAGGAGGGGTATTACAACGTCTTAAAACTAGGCTTATTCCGGCAAGTGAAAGTGACAGAGCTATACAAGTCGCCTAGCGCCATCTTGTTCACTCACTGGAATAAGCCTGTTCCATAAGTGCGCAGTAAATCCAGTTATCATACCTAAGACCTTGCCGGTCTTAGCGCTGACTTAGCGCGGGGCAGCGAGCGGTAAGACCAAATGTATATAAATGTTTGAAACACGCTACGAGACGCCGCTAGTAGCGAATTTGCAATATGTTGCGTCACCCAAAAAGAGAACAGGTCTCATCTTTGCCTCAGATTAAGACCAAAAGCAAACCTATTCATGGAAGCTTTAAACGGGTAATATGATGGTTTTAACTGTAGTGCACGTATAACCGGCATTTGCACCGGTAACTGTACAGTTTGAACACATAAGCGCTAGGTCTTGTCTGACGGTTTTGCATGCAAGGTTAAAACCATCATGCAAACCCTAACGTGTATGGCCTCCATTATATATAAAAGTGGTTACAAATACCCACCGATTGGGATGTCTAGATCTAGCCTCGCTGTACCAGATTTACAAGTAAGCACCACCAAATTCCACATGCACCGATTCCGGAAAAATACAGTGCTCAGAAAAGCCGGCATAACTTTTATTCAGTAAGCAGCAAAATGCTCTTAATCGTCCGTAAAAATTAAAATAGAATTACAAAATGACGGTAAAACTAATTACGAAATCGTCACATGAATAAAATATGACAAAACTGACATGGATTCATTAGAATATTTCACATCAAAGAGGTCTCAAGTTCTTTTTTATATTTTTGGCATTTGGTTTACTGTTCATCTATGGTTTTCGAGAAAGGCTAAAATAACGGAGCAACCTGTTTGGGTGGTAAAATGATCCTCACACCTTCAGTGGAGCGGAAGGCACTATCAGACTCTTACTGATTAAAAATCCACCGTGTCCCCTCAGTAGCCCCATGCGTTCTAGGTTCATATTTATTTTCTGAGACGGTTCCACAAAAAAAAAGGCTAAGACTTACTTTTGCATGACATGGTCCATGGTCAGACAGCGAGTCGCCCATTACTTGCCGCCCGAATGCCCGCGCCTACGGATGCCCGAGATCGCCTGCCGGCGTCCGTCGCCGCGTGGGCGTTTACCATCTGTCGCGGGTTACATATTATGCCGTATGAGTGTTTACCGGCTTGTTTCTCGCATGCTGAATGCATGTCTTTTTAGAGGTAGAAGCTTCTGTAGGTACCTTAAAACCTTCATAGCAAAAAAACACAAAGCAAGAAGAAAAACTTTTGAAAAAAAGAAGTATACCTACTGTCAAATTCCCGAAAAATGACATCAGATTTTGAGCGTTGAAAATTATACTGTCTCAATAAAAAATTAAACAAAAATAATATTAAAATACAAATGATTCGTAAACGTAGTTGGGCAATCATAAAGGCTCATGGCCTGAGGCAGTGTTGTGCCTGTCTTATAGTTTCCGGGATTCATTCCCGGTACTTCTTGTCCTCGACTCCAAGAGACAAGGTGCATAAGGTCCAGCCTATGATCCAGCATCCAGGCATTTGTGCTATGCATTAGTCTAAAACTGTAATTTTATTTTAAGCAAAAACCGTTCCAGCAAATCACACTGAATTATACGGAGACTCTGGATTTGTAAGTAGTTTTAATCATTTATGGAATAAATCGCGGTACACACAGCAGCCACACACACTATGCCAGCGGCATTTTGTTTTATTTTTCGTGGTAAAATCATCAAATGAGTCCTCCCATCCCGGGGCAGAATGGGAGGGACTGTCAGACTGTACTGACTAAAATTAAAATTATCTATCCACGATGATCGTAGGATCATCGTGGATAGATAGCCGATAGAGAGTAAAAGAAAAGATGGTCATTAGAATGAATAATATGGTAAGTATAGACGTAGTCCTGCGTGAGCGACGAATACGACGCGACGCTACGCGTTTCGAAATAATTCAACTACTATTGTACCTATAATTATTTTAAAAATTACTTCGTGTCGCGTCGCGTCGTATTTGTCGCTCACGCAGGACACTGCCTAATAAATCATAGGTTCCCAGCGGCGACGTTGCTGCCTCCTGGTGGCCGCTCAAGCTACTAATATACTTCTATTTTCAAGAAAAAACACACAGGCACATTAAATTCTAATAATATTTAAAAATTACTCTTCTCCATAGATTTTAAAATACGCAAGATCTTAACAATAATCAAAAAAGGAATAAAGAAAGAAGCAAAATTGAAGATTGTTGGATCAGCGATCTCAGCGATCTCAATTACTTCAGCCAACCACCAAGAGTCAAGCAGCTTTAAATAAAACCGCACTTGCATAAAGATTGCTCGAGTCAAAAGAAAAAGTTCGAAAGTTCATAAATCAAAGAGCAAATTTCAAAAAAGTGGCTTTACAAATAGCAAACTGGACTTAACAGCGAACTCAACGAATATCGATTTGAGCATCTTTTGCAAACTGAAGTTACGGAATAGCTGGCTTTTCCTAGCTTTTGTATCCGGTGTACGATTAAGAGTATTAAGGTAAATGATTTCTTTACTTACTTTGCTTCAAATTTTTATTTTCATCATCGTCATCCAAAGCCTGAATGTAAACAAAGCTAGGACTTTCTTTTCTTGTATCGATAGTGTGTAAGTATGGCAGTTTTGAAGAAAATTTTTATTATTGTTTTTGTAAATTCATAAGACTTTTAGTCTTATTTATGAATATTATGTAGTTTTAAAAATATTTTTTACATTTCCAACTTTATTACTTTAAAATGAAATATTGTATATCAATAGACAATATTTCGTACATCATGATCTGCCTAGCCTTTTCCCAACTAGGTTTTTAGGGCAGGACGGGAGGGACTGTCAGACTTGTACTGAGTAAAATCCACGGTGTCCTTCAATAGCCCTATACGTTCTGGAGTTTCTTTGCGGGATAAAATCCGGAACATGGATATATTCGGCGAAGAACCAGAGTCACCGACATAGCTCATAAAATTTACAAGTAGAAGTGGCAATGGGCAGGCCCCATCCCTCGTAGAACTGACAACTGATGGGGAAGAAAAGTTCTCGAGTGGCGACCACGGACCGGAAAACGCAGCCTAGGCAGGCCTCACACTAGGTGGGTCGACGACATCGTGAGGGTCGCGGGCAGCCGATGGATGCAAGTGGCGAATTGTCGTTCGGCGTGGCGGTCTAAGGGGGAGGCCTATGTTCAGCAGTGGACGTCTTCCGGCTGATGATGATGATGATGATACGTTCCGGGACAACGGTTACTCGATAGTCCCGCGACCCCGTTTCCTAATTATATAATTATGTTGGAGTCATCTTCTAATCTAAGCAGTTAAAACTTACACAATATTTTAATCATTTTTTATTTATTCATCAGAATATTATCCAGTCTCTTCCCCCAGTCATCACACTTCAGCCTGACAAGCCAAGGAAGGATCTACTGCAAGAAATAATTATTTTAAGTCAATAAACTTACTAGATTTGTATACGTTACACTTGAACGTCTAACACAAAAAATCTAAAATATAGAAAGATTTTTTAAATTAATTTTATTTGAATTTTGTTAAGGCTTTACTGTTACGAGTACTTACATTAATATATTTTTAGGTTATTTAAATCTGTAATTTTGTTAATAAATTATAATTTATAAATTCCTTTTTTATTCTTGGTTTTAGATGTAAAAAGTATGTGAAATTCTGTTTGTAAACTATAATTATACAGTTACAATTGTACAGTGTACACGGCGCATGTAACCCGCGCAAGTAAAGATGCGGGTTACCCGCGCGAGTAACATGCGCAAGCTACTTACTTGATCAATTTAACCCGTGTGGTTCTTGTACATGGCGCACGCAACTCGCGCAAGTAATGGTGCGTGTTTGCGGTTTACCCGCACAAGTAACATGCGCAACCTACTTGATCAAGCACCCTTAATCAACGATTTAGCCTTGTGACCAAGAGTCGTGCAGTAAAATTTACCGAAAATGTTCAGTGTAAATGCCCCAAACCCCGAAAACGTACAAAATTAAAAAACAGACTTCAAATCCACTTATTTTTTGATAACAGATGAAAAAGCTTCACATACATAACTAACAATATCTGAACACTACGTCTGGCGTGCACTCTTGTTCACAACATTCGTCGACAAGAAAGCTTAGCTTCTTTATAATCGATTTTCGTCCACGCGCCGTGAGTACTGAAACAAACGGAATGGACAATCAAGAAAGTGTTGATACATCAAATTATATCGTATATGATTTGCATGATGGTTTTTTTTAGGAGGCAGGAGTGGGAAATCCCTTCGGACACCTCAGCTGTCTCGCACAGTCCGCGAGGCAGCTGAGGTAGTGCCGGGCATGATCCGGCTAGAACCACACTCCTGCCTCCGCCCTTTAATATCCTCTGACGCAATCAGAGACCTTTTTCACGGCTACTGGGAGATATCAGGGCCATTGCTCTTTTTATTATCTTAGTTTTACAAAAAATTACAGGTTATTTATTTATCTATCTAACAACTCTCTATCTATTCTTATGTACTGACAAGGCTTCTTATCTATCTATCATACTGCATGATGGTTTGGTTTCTTCACCTCCGAAAAATATCACCTGGATAATATTATCACCCAGGTGAATTGAGGACACCAAAGTTGTCCGCTATGTTCACCTCGGAAAAATATCATAAAAGTGAACAATGGCGACTTTTCTTCTACTTTACAATCCTCAGAAAGTTTTATAACAAAACTCAAAACTGGGTCCTCATATTTTGCATACGGTCTTCTGGCGGCCCGGTCTAAACGCCAACAGCAGCCATTATCAGCCTAGCCTTTTCCCATCTATATATATATTCCGAGGCACGGAGGAAACTCGCTATGACAGATCGTCACCCATCCACAGACCAACTTCGGCAAGCGCGGCTTAACCGGCAAGATCGGCCTGTGCGGCTGTAATTATTTAGCCACGAGCTCCTCCGCCAACAGCAGCCGCACTCGCATTTATTCCGAACATTCAGTTTGGATTATAAAATGACGAGGTGTTTTGTTAAATAAGGCGTATTATATATAACCTAGTTTTACAAATCAAATCCATTTATTCGCATAAAACATGGTATACAAGATGGTGGAAACAGTTTTAGAACATACATGTTTTGCTTTTTAGGTATATAAGCATGCAAATTTTACAGTAATATACTCTTAAATCAATATAACTTTAACAATAACTTTCATCATCCGATTTTATGCTCTAGGAACTCCTTGACGCTATAAAAACCTTTAACAAACAGCCATTTGTGTAATTTTATTTTAAATAATCTTATATTTAGCGCTTTAAATTCTTCTGGTATCTTATTGTATACCCGGACACACATAAACATGCAGCTTTTATTATATTTTGCAAGCCTTGGTAAAACATCTAGCGCGAGCCTGTGGGGTTCGCGACGACTTCGAGAATATACATCGCTTGCTTTAGTGAACAACTCCTTGTGCCTCCTCACAAACATACAAATATATAAAGGGACGGCAACGGTAACAAATCAAGTTTTCTAAATACCGGCCTGCAAGATTCGTCGGGTCGAAGCCCATATATTGCTCTTATGCATTTTTTTTGGGCAATAAATGCTCTATTTTGATCGGTGCTATTACCCCACATAATTAAACCATAGCGTAGCACCGATTCAACATACGCATGATATGTCATTATTGCTGTTTTTATGTTTGTTATATTTCTGACTTGTTTAAGCGCATAAACAAACCGATTAATTCTTTTGGAAACTGTATCAACATGTGCTTTCCAGTTGATATCTTGATCCAATGTTACGCCTAAAAATTTAGTTTGTGTTACTTCGTGAATTCTATGTATATTCATTTTAATATTGTGTTTTGCAGTTGTTTTATTAAATTGTATATAGACGGACTTATTTAGATTAATTTTTAAGTTATTTTTATTTAGCCATTCAATCAGTCTTTCAATAACGTTATTAATTTCAGTTTCATGGTCATTAATTGTATTCGTTTTTTTATCAGAAGTCACAATAATAGAAATGTCATCTGCGAATAGTATGCATTTATGATTAGTTATATTAATTATAGAATTTATGTACAATAAGAATAAAATAGGGCCCAGTACACTTCCTTGTGGGACGCCATATTTGATTGATTTGAATTCAGAGTAGTGCGCTGTCATATCGTTATTTTTATCCATTCTTGTAACGGTAACGCGTTGTTGTCTATTACATAGATAAGAAGATATCCATTGATGTGCAGTGCCTCTAATTCCGGCTGCTTCCAATTTCTGTAGTAGTAGGTCATGAGCGACTAGATCAAAGGCCTTAGATAAATCGAAAAACAGCCCTGTAGTATAATGATTATGGTTAATATTCGTTAATACTGTTTTAATAAGACTGTAGATCGCTAATGTTGTGGATTTATTTTTTTGGAAGCCATACTGTTCCTTCTTTAGAATATTGAATTTATTACAGAAGCCAATTAGTCTGTTATACATGCATTTTTCGAAAATTTTTGATATAATGGGTATTAAAGTAATTGGGCGGTAGTTATTGACGTCTGATTTTACACCCTTTTTATAAAGGGGCTTAACAATTGACAGCTTCAGTGCTTCGGGAAAAGTGCCAGTTGAGAATGATAAATTAATTAAATATGATAAAATATCAATTAGTTCATAAGTGCATGCTTTAATGATTTTCGTATTAATCTCGTCATAACCTTCAGAATTCGTATTGTTCAATGACATTATTATCTCTCTTACTTCATTTACGGACACTGGTTTAAGGAACATTGAATGGACTATCGAGCATTCGTTACCGTTTAATTTTGCACCTCCACTAGAAGAATGTGCCGCATTAATATAGTGGTTGTTAAAAGCTGTTGCTATTGCTACAGGATCTGAAAGTACCGTGTTATCAATTTGAACATTTTCAATGTTTTGCTTACGCTATACTTACATGCCTGCTTATGCTCCCTTGCACAGGTAATCAGGAACAGATTCTTCATATTTCTGCTGCAGTCTGTTGCCGCTGATTCTCGTCTGATCCTAAGGTCTTCGCTGTTTCTTTGGGCATCCACTAATATTGCCAGGGTCGATAATACCAGGAGACATAGCATTAACTTCATGGTTGATGTTCCAGACCTGCAATGTTGATTAATTATTAACAACTACCGGTGTGAAATACACTACATGTCAAACTGAGTCATAGTGCCATCATAGCATTCGAGAAAGTGCATTGCAAACTATAAGTCTGAGAAAAAATCTCCGAAACAAACCCCTCTGTGAGAGGGAGTGGGCCATAATACACCACGCGGGCCCAGTGCGGGTTGGTAGATGTCATATATCTTCGAATTTTTGGTTCAAAGACATGCCGGTTTCCTCACGATGTTTTCCTTCACCGTTTTGAGAGCAGTGGTGATGAAAGAAATTACACAAAGTAATGCGCCTGGCTAGCTTCGAACCCACAACCTACAACTCGTAAGTTGGGACCGATACCACTGGGCCACCACTGCTCCACTACTGGAGCACCACTGCTGCCGAAACAAACTTGGAGACGATGAATAATGAACGAGTTACTTACCAGGTCTAAAAAATTTAGTCACAGCGAAAGTAAAGTTTTGTTTAGTCACTTTTAAATTCACTCTATCACACTTGGAAACTATGGTAAAGAATAATGACTGAGAATGACTAAATACCCAACTTTACTAATTTACTCGTTCTGAGCCGATTGTGTATTGAAATAAGGTTTAGGTTTCTTTGTTTTTTTCGTCCAATGCGTCTTTTTTTCTTTACAATACGAAAAGAAGGCAGGACAGGTAGTACTCAGTAAGCCAGCCAGCTTCCCAATGAAGATCAGCTCATCCAAATGAGAAACTTCTTGATGACTTTCACACAATGCACAATTAACCTCTCGTATAACGGCGTCAATTTCACTAAATATGACACAGCTATAGAATTGGACATGAAACAATAAAATTCAATATTTCATTCATTTATAACTGATAATCGTGAAGGTGAGGTAAATGAGTTAAAACAAAAATCATGTGAAGCAGCATTCATTTCGTCAAAATTTTCTTTGGATGTCAAACACCACACTATTCCCAAGTCACTGCAACTCCTAAAAGCCAGAATCAACAGTGGCAACCACCAGAAAAGCGCCGAAACAATGAAGCTTTCAGAAAAATTTACCTGTTTTGGGTTCTGCAACGAAATTAATCACAACTTCTCTCCATGCAAGCAGGATACAATACAAGGCCAATAGGCACAAATGGATATTACAACTATTCCCTTTATGCCTATTGGCCATAATAATATTTGCGAGTGGCGAGTGAAAGTGACAAAGCTATACAAGTTGTCTATCGCCATCTCGCTCACTCCCTAGTGACTGGGTGACTCGCCGTCCGATTACGGACTGTGGACTCAGGAGAAACTCTTTAATCTGGGGCAACGGGCAACGTTTTAAAAAACACAACAAACGTGAATAATGTAAAAACATATAAATTTATGTCAGTGACTAATCCTAAACGAACGTTGTGATAAGGATAACCCTAGATTTAATTTAGAGTTAGCAGATAGCTGATTATCGTTTAAGACCCCTTTTACCTGCTTGCGCGTAGAACTAAAATTGTGGTCGTCGAATTTACCAAATTAATTAATACTCCAACATTTTTGAATACCTGTAAAAGAAAGACCAGTTTTTCGTGTTGTAAAAAAACGTAAAATATTTCAAAAAACTCTTTTATTAACTTTGTGGTAATTAATCTCCGACAAGTAGTTTACTGAAAAATCAACGCAGAGTCGATTTGCGACTCCTAAATCTACCATTAATATTTATAATTTTAACCAAAAAAAATACACAAGTCATCAGACATATGTTTTTGTCATGAAAAAACGTAGTAGAATTTATATTTTTAATAACACAAATTAGTAAAAAAATAAAGTCTGAGGTCAATTTTTACGTTTTATATAGCTGTTTTATCGCCATTTTTGGTTCGTTAAAATCCCTTCATGTAAACTAGCATAAATTACGAAACATAACCGGGCTGCGATCAGTACGGCTCCAGCGCCCGTCGACGTAGGACCTGTGTCACTTTTTTCCTCGTCCTGATTTTAGAGCGTACGTATCGTGAACGGAATACTATACTGCGACTGCCACATTTTGATTCTCTCCATATATTTTTTCGTAAGGTAAGATTTTCGTTACTTTATCAAACTAAAGTATTTTTGTAATTATAATAGTAGTTTATAGAATTTGTGCATTAAATAACCATCCGTTTTTGTTTTATTAGTTTTTGCAATGGGGCGCAAGAGTGGTGAAAAATCCAAAATGGCGGCCTCCTCAAGATCGCGGTCGGGCTGTTTGAAATCCAACCCGATAATATGGGTATCAAATGAAAGGGTTTGCTGTCAGGAATATGAAAAAAATAGTCACGTGTCTTATATCCAACATGGCGGACATCCAAGATGGCGGATTGGCTATTTGAAATGCATCCCCATGATATGGATATCAAATGAAAGGGTTTGTTATCAGGAATATGAAAAAAATAGTCACTTGTCTCAAATCCAAAATGGCGGACATCCAAGACGGCGGATTGGCTATTTGAAATGCACCCTCTTGATATGGGTATCAAATGAAAGGGTTTGCTGTCCGAAATATGAAAAAACCCACATTTTTGATTTTCTTAAAAAAAATAAAATAACCCTACGGGGCTGAGAGAGGGGCCACTCAAAACGTGGGGGCGTATATTATTTATGGGATATATTTACATGACATGTATAGATCGTGGTTGTAACTTGCAAAGATACGCTCCCACACGTTTTGAGTGGCCCTTCTCTGCCCCGTAGCACAGTAAAAATATGGATAGTACGGAAACTACGTACTAACGTTCGAAACGGTGCACTCACACAAACACGCGCATCTACGAGGCTTCTGAGCGGACATCGCAGTGCTGTTAGTTCTGAGTGCCGCGTAAAGACGAGTTACGTTTATTTCTACAAAATCACGAGTGTATTGCGTTGTGTAGGTATATAGCTGTTTGAACTCGGCTTCATCATAACCAGAGATTTTGTTTTTTAAACGTCCTGCTTATTTTGAAAATTAAGAATGATTTTTATCAATATCGAATTCTATATCCGCGTGACCGTTTAATAAATTCGTAAATCATTTGTAAAAATACCAAAATGGTTTCTGCTACAATTTCTCATAATAAGCGTTTTTCATAGTTTTCGTCTTCGAGGATTTTGAATCCGATAGTACTGTCAAAATGTAAATCCAAGATGGCGGCTGTTAAAAATATCGAGGTTTTCGTCATGGGTGTCGTTTTCATGGTTTTCGAGGGTGTTGAAACCGATGGTGCTGTGAAAATGTAAATCCAAGATGGCGGCTGCATAAATTATCGAGGTTTTCGTCATGGGTGTCGTTTTCATGGTGGTTTCATGAAAACGACACCCATGACGATTAGGCTGATTTTTTAATAGTCAGACAACTTTTATCTGAGGAATGAAAATAGCGGTTTGACATAATTATTTTCTATAGATAAGCTGTCAAACCCCCATTTTTATTGCTCAGATATAAGTTATCTGACTATTAAAAAATCAGCCCCAAAACTTATTTATTGTTCAAACTTCACTTCTTAGGTTAATTGCAGATTCAGTTTTACTTCCACAACAATAAAATATTACTAACTTTAACTGACAGGTTATTTTAACACAAAATTTAAATAAATCACCGGAACAGTTTAACATTCGACATCTAACAAATATTGTGGCGGGCACATGCCGTTCAACCAATCAACGCGCGAGATGCTTTCCGTTCTATACCATTTAACAGTCTAATAGACTGAATAAACAAAAAAATCTTTTCCAGAAATGTAACCAAAGTGCATTACGATTATATCGGCTCAAAATTGTTTAGTCCGTCTCAACACTAGCGCTACACTGGTTGCGTTGTGTATGTGTGAACAGCTACGCACACATGAACATTGCTGCCGTCTTTTACCTAAACTCGAGCGTTCGAATTTTGTGAACTGGCTCTTAACCTCTTGACCACATGGGACACACGTGTCAAGCGATTTCATAGAGAAAATAAAAGGTAATGCGATAAACTTGTGTACGGTACTAAAATAGCACAATGTTATCCAAGGGGTGAAAGAGACTTATTTAGTCCCTAGATGGGGTTTGGCGCCCGTAACGTAGTGGGGGCGCTTAAAGTTTGAGGGACTAAATAAGTAACCAACCCGAGGTAAACACTATGCAGGACGCGTCGCCTCTTTTTGGAACGAAGTTCCTTATCGCGCGTTGGGAAAGGGGGCTAGACGGAAAAAAATCTTACGAAAAGTTGTCACGACACTTTTCCGAACGAAGTTACTTATAGCGCGTTGCGAAAGGGTGCTAGAGCACAAAGAGTGGAGTGGAGCGGAGCGGAGCCGAGCGGAGTGGAGTGGAGTGGAGTCGCGACGATTATTTTTGTTGAGTGTATACAGTAACTTCGTTCCATCCGGGTGTCCCTTGACACCTCTCAAGTTTTTTTAAGTGCAATGGGTTTGCTCTTCACCTTAGTCGAGGTCAGGAGTGATTAAGACAAGGTCGACGATGGAGCGAGCTTACCCAGAAGAAGCATGTTCACTCTAACTTTGAAGAGATTGGGGGTTGTATGAGAATTCCACTCCTTCGCAGTCCGCATTATAAAAGACGTTTGGAAACGCTTAGGTCCGGCGCCCACTATCGGCATCGGCACGGCTGAGGATTTTAGGTGATAAAAAGCATTAGCTATACATTAACTTTATCGTAATACAGTAGAAATTGCCGATGCATTAGCCTCAAGCATACCGAAGCGGTATTTTTGTTACTTCGATCATATATCATGGAAATTTTGTACTTTATTCCCATTAAGTTAATGTCTATAATGCTTTTTATCACCTTAATCTTCAGCCGTGCCGCTGCCGATAGTGTGCGGCGGGCCTTAGTGCGAATTGTTGATAAAGCAATGAAGTAAGGATGGTAATATGCCGTGCGTCTAGATGTGCAGTGATAGAAGGGGGCTGGGCAAGGGCTGGGCCTCTCCCTATGAGGAGCTGCGCCCTGCACGCACACACACACACACACACATTCTTATTAGCAACTAGCAAACCCGGCGAACTCCGTTTCGCCACCAGATGGTTTCGTTTTTTTCTTTGCTATAAACCTCACGGAGCTCGAGACCTTTCCAACGAATGCAAAACCGTGGAAATCGGTTCGTGCGTTCTGGAGTTTTAGCGTCAGGAAGGAAAACCCGACTTATTTTTATATTAGCAATAATGACGCGTAATTTAACATGCATACCCGTTTTAGGCGAGCTACCCGTCTTGGACTTACCTCCCCTGCATATTTTTCTGTTATAATATTTACGTCTATTTTGACCCTCAATTGCTTGTACTGTGTATTTTTAGTCATTTATCTGTTTACAAATATAAATTTATCAGCTTTCTGCGAAATTAGGTTTTCTGGGGTTATCAGAGAGCGTCACGAGGGGGCGATTACAATAATATAATCATAACAGTTTATTTCCTTACTTTTATATCAGTGCACCTTCAAACGCATAGTTGAACACACAAACCAAAATAATGTAAGTGCTGTCTTTTTTTTTAAGCATTTTTCTTTTTAATAAAGCTTTGTGAAAGTTTTAAAGGTGGTTAAAATTCGGAGTCCAAACAAAATAGTGGCGATAGTTGGGGTTAATCATTTTGCTGTAAACTTAGATTATAAATTGTCCAGTGTGCTTAGTGCGATTTTTTTTACTTTGACGCGTTCGTAACGTTTTACTACGTTCGGCGCTCTTATTGGTCCGCTCCAAGGTCGTGAGAACTCTCAACCAATGAGAGGGTCAAACGCGTATAAACGTTACTATCGCGTCAACGTAAAAAAAACTCGCACTAAGCACACAGACTCAGGGCGACTTTCACCAAAAGTTAAACATGTTTAAAATTTTATTTAGTGTCAAAACTCTATTGAATTTTGACACTAAATAAAATTTTAAACATGTTTAACTTTTGGTGAAAGTCGCCCTCAGTGTCCGAAACAAAAAGCCAGTTTTTTATAAATGTGTAGTGTCAGTGGGCGCCACGCACCAGTCAAAAATGTTTTTCTTGGATATGTTCACTTGTTTTACGTAGGAATCCAACATATACTACGAATACAATTTTTCAACCGTGTTCTGCGCTTCAATTTTCAATGGCCCACTAGGAATCTAGATATTCTATGACCTAAGGCTGTAAAAATATTTCTATGGCAGAGCCTTAACTTAAGCTTATAATTTATGACTATTTCAGTGTTTATTATTCATCATTTCTAAAATATCAATGATCGCAAAAACGCTAGGAGAAGAAAAGAAAAGAGGGTGACCACATCGATACAAGGATGAGGATAAAACTTATTTACTTATTTTGTTTGTTTTTTTTTATTCCAGGTCAACCATGAAAATTATTCTGTGTTTCCTCGCGTTGATAGCATTAACTAATGCGGCTGATAGTGGTTTGATACTGTGCGGACGGAGACTTGTAGAAACATATACAATGGTTTGTGCAGAACAAAACCATGGTAAGTTATAACTTACTCTGACTGAGCTCTGCCCAGGTGCAAAGAAAGGAAACACAAAAAAAAAACACTGATAAAACCAAAGAGATTTAAAAGAACCTATAGAGCGGGCATTGGGAAAATTGTCATACAAAATTGTTGATGCCGTGCGTCAGTAGCACTATCCAGCGTTGCATGCAAAGACATTAAACTATATACGAGCAGTAGACGGGACATCACGAAGAAATTTGTGATCCAAAATTTTTTACCAATAGGTAAAAAGTCCCTCAGTTTAGTAGTCACGTTGCTATGCAACGCTTAGATAGTGCTACTGACGCACGGCATCAATAATTTTGTATGTCAAATTTCCCAATGCCCGCTCCATAGGTTCTTTTAAATCTCTTTGGTTGCATGGCAACGCGACTACTACCAACGACTGAGGGACTTTTTACCTATTGGTAAAGTTTCCTGATGTCCCGTCTATTGCTCGTATATAGTTTAATGTCTTTGGATAAAACGAAGACAAAACATAAATGCACTGACGTATGCTGCTCTTACGGTGCGTGCAGATTGTATAACATAACATGTTATATAACATTTTTCACACAGTTGTAGTATTATATGTATAACACATGCTGTATAACATGTAACATTGGTTTGTACGCACAGTAGAGCCTTTCAGCCCAAGACTTACCTCGAGCTCTTAACGCGATCTAGTTTAGGCTGTAGGAAATAGACAGAACTATACAAGTCGTCTAGCGCCATCTCTTTCCCACAGCTTAAAGACTCACGCTTTAAGAGTTCATGGTAGGCCACCAGGACTCTATGGCCCATAGTTTCACACAAAGTCGTAAGGTATCAGAAACTTGCGTCGCCTTGTGTACGAATAGTGGCTAAGATGAATTCTATGTATGTCTGTGCTGACATGTTTAAGCCGGAAACACATTATATTAACACCCGACGCCACCCGACGAAACGTGATGCGTGTTGAGTCAAATCAAATGTATTGTTTTCTATGACCAGAATCAAACTATGAACACCCGACGCGACGACACGCGCTCACTGCAAATCGGGTGTTGACACGTTGCGTCGCGTGGCGTGGTAAATAATGTGTTTCTGGCTTTAATTTGTTTTTATTTTAAGGAGGCTTCGAGCACAATGAGCTGTCCCTCGTGAGGAAGAGAAGAAGTATCGTCGATGACTGCTGTTTGAAAAAGTGTACTCTTGATGTAATGCTGACATATTGTTAAATAATAAATGGGTTAATGAAATAAATAATGTTTTAATAAGTTTTTATTTCTATTGATTTTTTTATTTGTTTAACTATTTATGTACACACAAGTAAAGTAATGAAAAATACATGTTTGATACTGATGTACAAAGGTACAGCTTATTTTTTTAGAAATTTCCGCCAGCGGACCCTCTAAAGGAGAAATAAAAAAGTAAATGTGTGCAAGAAAAAGAATAAAAATGTCTATGAGAATACCTTAACTTAAATTTGTATTATAACAATATTAATACCCTCATAAAGGTCCCCGGAAGACGCTGGATGCAGGTCGCTTTCAACCGGTATAACATGTGGAGATCGAAAGGGGAGACCTATGTTCAGCAGTGGACGACCTACGGCTGAGATGATGATGATGATGTTGAAGAGAGGAAAAGTAGCGGTCTTTTACTCTGAGTTTTAATAAAGAAATAGTTTTAAGATCACGAATGCTAGGCTATTCTATTTACAATAAATAGTATTTGTTTCTGTGGATTTCGTACCTCAAAAAACAAAAGGAACACTTAGGGACTTTACCCAGGGCGCGACGCGATTCCAATTCAACCAATTCTAACAACAAGTGAAAATCAACCTTACCGCTACGACATAATGACATAAAACACGTTGTTATCAAAACACAATCGTCACGACGTCAAGTCAATCGAACTGCATCATTATGTCTTTGTGTAGCAAGGCTGATTTCTACTTGTAGTTTGAATCGGTCGAATCGCGTCGTATCGCGCCATGAGTAAAGTTCCTTCTAAAGTATTATTTTGTTGACAACAGCTATGTATTTAGTGAAAACCAACACAGTCGGAGTAATATAGGACACAAAACTAAAGTAGTCCAAGTCAATAGCTGGCCAAAACGCTTAGCACCACGTGGTCAACGACACGCCCCTTTGCCACTTCTTCTGTTTTTAATATTTCTGTGAATAAACCCATGTAATCTGTTTTTCTACCTGTTTTTTTTTTTTCGTGGCAAAATTATGCAATGAGTCCTCCCAACCCAGGGCGGGACAGGAGCAACTGCCAGACTTTTACCAACTAAAATCCAGACAGTGTGACGCTATACCACACTGTCTCTTAGTAGAAGAGAGTTCATGGACAAAAGAGATGAATTATGGAAAGAAGTAAAAGTTTTATTTCGGTCATCTACACCCCCTCGCAATGAAATAAGAGAACGACAGCAATCGATCCCTTACGTCTGTTCCTTTTTCATAAAAAGCGAGATATACTTCGTCCTTTTTCCGTGGCGCTAGTGTCTATGTCATTACATGAAATTTAATCTAGAAGTAGCCTTTTCAACGGGAGCTGTAGGTCACGTTTTTCACAAACTACTTGTCCTCTTAAGGTAGTCCCACACAGCAGTTATACAACATTGTGTAACACGATAACATTTATAATAGCGTGTAACAATACTCTACAACATGTTAAGAAATGTTATATGTTATAAACGCCACATCGGTTGTGAAACATGTTGTTAAATGAAGTTGTATAACATCAATAACAATTTAATATAATTTGTAACAATTTATAACTTTTGTTATATAATTTGTTTAAAAAAGTCAGTCTCTAACGTTATATAACCTGTGTGTGTGGGAGCACCTTTGGATCTTCGTAACTACTAAATATTAAAAAGCTGAATATGAAGAAGTGTAGGGTTTCCTAGTAACGCTGAACAGTAGCCATTGAAACGCTCGGGAAATCGTACACGCCTGGGTACCGGAAGGAGTCTTTTCACAATTCTCAAATCTTTGTATCAATTGACACGCATTGTTAAAGAAACGGAGTTAAATTTACACTTCCTACAAGAAACATTTTATTTTTTCACATGTATTTCGTATAAAAACCAGAGGAGATATTGTCCCATGAGTCTTTGTGTTTCCACCATCATGATGTGTGAGCTCTACGGCTGAGATGTGTGGTGAGTTGTGTGTATAAGACACCACATCAGCTCCTCATTGAGCTGATGTGGTGTCTAATATATATACGTCTGTACTTCATAGGACAGTTTTTATTTTATATTCATTTATTTTGGCTCACTAACAATAAAATACAGAAATACAGTTTTTACTTGCATACATATGCACAAAGTTCTAAAAAGAGGAGGTTCTCAATCGGGATGTTTTTTTCTTTTATTTTTGTTCGCGCATTACTCCGTCGCTTACCACGGAAAGAACATACTTTCCAAAAAAATATCGAAACAACAGAAGTAGTTTTTGAAAAATCAAAATTAATCAAAAAAATATCTCTTAAAATCTGTGTCAACAACACCGATTACTCCGACTTTCTGTTCCGATGTGTGTGATTATTTTTTGTTCTAGGTATGCAGTATACTTGCAATTTTGTCCCATCTCATAACATATTTATGTGGTTTTTATATTTCATCGCATCGCATTCACATTATTCCAGGTCCCGCTTGTCAACCATGAAGTTAACACTGTGTCTCCTCTCAATGGTGACCATGGCGTCTTCTCGACATGGATACAAGGAACCATCGATGTCAGAACGTTGCAGCAGAACTATGAAGAATTTCTTCATAACAACATGCTCTAAAGAGCTTGAGGACTCTCGTAGGTTGAAGTCAATATTTTTCAACCTGTCTTTCCGAGGAATAGTGCCCAGTAACGGGTTGTAGGCGCCATGCATGACTAGCATGGCACGGTAGAAAGAGGTTTTGTGGACGCATGAATAGACGAAATGATATAATGTGGAAAGATTTCTATCGTTCTTAGCATGGGGATGTAGTAAATGTTAAAAACAAAATATTATTCAATGTTTTACGAGTGATAGACTCGGTAAAAGTTAACGTCCAAAAATGTATAAAAATAACTGTGTCTCTTCTTGTTAGAATAGAGACAGAATTTGTCGTGCTAAAACGTATGTCAGACCGATAGACATCTTTCTACGTTCTGTCATTTGGTCTATTCTTCGGTCGATAAAACCCGTGTCTACGGTGTCATGCTGGTTACATTGGAGGCCTGTGACTCAGCAGTAAAAACATCAAAAGCTGATTATTAATAAATCTTCGTAATTTCATAAAAAGCCTTCGTAATTTTTTTCGTTTGTTTCTAGAACTCAAGGAGATTCAACAAAAATCATTCTTCAGCAAATTGATATCTCTTCTGCATGAATGCTGTAAACATGTTGGGAATTCTAGCTGGTGTACCATAGCTGCGGGTTCAAAACTAACCAACACTCATATTTTATATTGTTTAATAGTAAATAAATGAATTATAAAAGCAGAAGAGTTTAAGGTTTTTATTTTCAGAATTAAGTTACCTAGGTCAATATAGTCCTGTTCTTTCTTCCATTTTCACCCCCTTTGAGGAGTGGGTGGCGAAGCGTCATAATTATGTTACGTCCTCACCATCTGCTTGGCCTAAGGCCGAGACTCCACCAAAGCTGCGCTAGTCGAGACGTGTTTTGAACAACCAATAGAATTGCGTTATTGACACAGCTCCACTCCGGCACGACTCCGGCAACGCAATTCTATTGGTTGTTCAAAACACGTCTCGACTCGCACAGCTTTGGTGGAGTCTCGGCCTAAGAGGGCCAAAGCCTGCCGGGGTCGACGGACTGTGTCTTATCAGGATTTTGATTTTAGTCAGTACGAGCCTGGTAGTACTCCCGTCGTGCCCTGAGTCCCACCCATTCTCACGGACTCATTTTCGACGTAAAAAAATGGTCCGCGGCGAAATTATTGTGCGTCCAAAACTTTTTACAGACATTGTGGTACAGCTGTACGGAAATACACCGACATACGCTGTATGTTCGCGGGTTCCATAAAACGAAAGACTATACGATTTAAAACACAAAGAAAATGGAGGAAATAATAAAAAAGGAGGGATATTGATAGTCGTGTCTGCGAATGGCTTACTTGCCAAAGGCCTCGAACAACATCTGAGGAGGCTCTCGCTTGACAGCTGGAACAAGCGCCTGATACAGCAGTATATACTTGGTATACCTATTATACTTCTGGACACGGCGCGTATTGTTAGGAGGTTCCTCTCTCAGGAGCCCTTACCACTGACAGCCCGGACCCTGTTCCCGATGCTGGTGGACTGCTATTTATTATATTTAAAAATGTATTTTTATTTCTTTGTCGTATACATATTAAAAAATGTAAAACATAAGTAAAAAAAAAAACAAAAGTAGGGTAATATTCCAATAAAACTACTTCCAATCACTCTTCAATGTTTGTTGTACATAAACAAATTCAAACAAAAAAATCTGTGAAAACACAGAAGACAAGAAATGCGTACACATCCTACAGATGTATTTAGAAAACAGAGTAGTTTGATAAACTTGTACAGATTGTAGGTACATCATTTTGTATTCGAGCATCTCGCTATGAACACCTATGTGCCTGTTAGGAAGATTATCAAAGTGGTTGCCACGCAACGGAATACCAGTAAGTAACTTTATGGTCCTTATAATCGGGCATTCGGACGGCAAGTAAGGGTGCTCCCACATCTATCGACGCCGAGACAATGCGATAGCACGTGGCCGCCTCAAGGATTCCGCTGCGTGTTGTCGCATTATGCGTTCTGTCTCGGTCTAGCAAACGGCAGTTCTAAGCGACAGAAAGAGCCGATTCCGCGTCGATAGATGTGGGAGCACCCTAACGAGCGACTCGCTGTCCCCGGGTCGGCAGCGCGTCGGTTTCCACGCGGGCCTCAAAGAACTATCAGCAAAATGACGGGCCCATCCTTAGAGGACCAAAGATTGCCGGAGTTGCGGGACTAACGAGTGATTTGGGTCCCGAAACGTAAAGGGCTACTGAAAGACACTGTGGATTTTAGACGCGAGCCACATAGAAAAGACGTAAGACGTCGTGGAATTGTCGTCACGTAACCATGACCCTGGAACGTAAATGGCTATTGAAGGATCACCATAGATTTTAGTCAGTACAACTCTGACAGTTCCTCGTCCCGTCCTGGGTCTCAATTGATGATTTTTTCTCGACAAAAAAGGTTGTTTAGTCCTATAGCCCTAATAACTTGAATAGGGTAGTTTCCAGGGTCAAAATAATTACATTCTATTTAGTCCGAATTTTAGATTAAAAAAAAATATTGGACACTTATTTTTTCTTTTTTCGATTAAACAAAAAAGAACAAAAATAATAGCCTATTTAAGTTACTTTTGACGTCACTCTGCGCGAAAAATGCCACGCATCGTGACGTCACGCGTATCTTTAATAGGCTATAATATCTTTGTCATTTTTGGTCTAATTTACAAATAAAAAATACGTGACCCTTATTTTTGAATAATCTAAAAGACGGACTAATTACATTTTTTTAGGCAACTAGCCTATTGTAGTGCAATCCCATTGATTAATATTACCTAATAATCATTATGAAAAACAGAACGTGAACGCCGGTCTTCTCTCCAAGAATGCTTCGATACTGGACCGAGAAGACGAAGCAGATGGAACCCCTGCATCATACTGTTCTGTCTGCTGTCAGCTGCTATCTACCTGTTCCATTACAGAGCACACTATCTGCCTGACAGAAATAAGCAGGTCGTTATAAATGAGATCCATTATGATGCTGCACCTAGTGGAAGTACTAGTAAGTGTTTAAAACTATTTTTATGTTGATCTGAGTGGGATAGCACTGGTATGTAAGCACTGGAACCTAGACAGGCATATTCATCATCATCATCAGCCTATATGTATAATGTTCCCAATGCTGGGACACAGGCCTTCTCTCTGTGAGAGGGAGTAGGCCATAACCCATCACGCTGGCCCAGTGCGGATTGGTGGATGTCAAATGTCTTCGAATTTTTGGTTCTAGGACAAGCCGGTTTCCTCACGATAATTTATATTTTATTTATTTTATAAAAAACCGTTTTGAGAGCACTGGTGATAAAATAAATTACACAAAATAATGCGCCTGGCGTGGTTCGAACCCACGACTTACAACTCGTAAGTCGGGACCGATACCACAGGCAGATTACTTTGTGTAAATATTTGTTCCGAGCGGGGAAGCAGCGTGGCAGTCAATTGCTAAGCCACTGTGCCTTTTTATTTGACTTCATATATTGTAATTACAGAACCTTCACATCATCATATAACTCAGAAAAACTTGAAGCAGCCGCCTCCCCTCGCCAGGCCCAACACAGCTAATATCATAGACACCACGGAAAATATTTCAAAGAAGGATTACTACAAGATGAAGACTGACATTATCAGTAAGGACTATACAAGGTGGAATTTTGTAATGCCACCTGGAGGGAAAGTAGCTCGGTATTCTTAATACTGCAGATAGAAAATTTTACTCAAAGGAAACATTCCTTTATTTTTTAATACAAAGCAAACTGCATTCAAATATTTTCGAAAATTCTCTTCTGCCACACCCGGGAATCGAACAAGCTAAAATCTGAAAAAACCGGCCAAGTGCGTGTCGGGCCACGCACAGTGTAGGGTTCCGTAGTTGCCCATCAAAATACTTATGCAAACTAACTAAACTGATTCGCTGAATTAAATTTTCAAAAGAAGAATTTTCAAAATCGGTCCAGGAGTCTTTGAGAAATCGGGGAAAATACATAAGAAAAAAGATTACAACGAATTTAGAACCTCCTCCTTTTTTTGAATTTAGTTAAAAATAGTTGACGATAAAAACCTACCTATCCCCAAAAAACATACCTATAAAAGCTGTAAAAATAAAGTTGACAAACTTACATTTGCAGTTGTCTCCGATACATTTTGTTTAAGAAAATATGATATCAAGTACATTTTATAAGTTGGTCGACTATTACTCGTAAAGTTGTAAAGCCTACTTAGTCATGATAATTTTCTTTTAAACTTCGTTATATGTACTACTATTGTAAATTTTTTCACACCCCCGAACATAACCGTTTAGCTGGTAGAGGGGGGTGACACTCGAATCGAGCAAAATTTAGCACTTTAAAGCTTAATAATTCACAAACGAATTTTTTCACCAAAAAATTGTTAATGGAAACTATCATTATTTTTTAAAGGCCTATTTAGTGATACCCCACACTAAGGGGTACGCGAGAAAAAAAAAATCCTCACTTTACGTGTAAGTACTGGAGGTACCCTAAAAAAAATATTTTACGAGATTTTATTTTACCACTTTTTCGGCACAACAAATCCGTATATTTACACCAAATTACAGCTCTCTAGTACTGTGCGTCTCTGAGCTAAACTGCGGACAGACGGACGGACGGACGGACGGACATGGCGAAACTATAAGGGTTCCTTGTTGACTACGGAACCCTAAAAATGATACCCTGTACTTTTATTGCATCGATCGTTAGGGTCAATTCAATACATTCTAATTCTATCTTCAGTATTGAGAGTACTTATTTCCCTCCAGGTGGCATTACAAAATTCCATTGCCCTGATATATACAGAATAAAATTCTTGTTTTCCAGCGTTGGGAAAATACGGGCTAAGAAAAAATATCCGGTTATTTATTTAGAAATATTATTGAACCAGACCTCTTTCTCTCTTCGGTGAAAACAGCATTCAGTATCATGCAGTAGTTTTTGCGTGATGCGTGTACAAACATACAGACGAAGTGTTGTTTTTGTTTCTGTTGCTCTAGACCAGACCATACCTAGAATGATTTTCAAGATCTTACCTGTTTCATCAATATCTAGGCCAATTTTTATCACTGAAGTGCATTATTCCTTTTACAGAAGGATCAGGCGTACTTCCAAGAAAGTATCCCGCGAACGAATTGCCACTTTGTGTCCGAAAGAGAAACTATAGTAAGAATTTTATATCTACACTAATAGTAGAAAGACACTGTTTTAGGCCATCACGGTTATTTTTACAATTTAAAATGTCACTTACAACCCCGTAGATGACTCCATCTCGCGATCATGGCGCTTGCAACAGCGTCGAAATATCGGGAACTAAAAATCATAAACAATCACGGAAGATATCCCGTAAGTGACATTTTAAATAGTAGAAAGTCGCGGGACTACCGAGTCATCGTGACCACAGAACGTAAAGGGCTATTGAAGGACGTGGATTTTAGTCAGTACAAGTCTAGCAGTCCCTTCTGCCTTACCCTGGGTGCGAAAACTCCTTTGATGATTTTACCTCGCTTAAAAAAAATGGAAAAAGAGAAAGTTTGAAATTTAGGGGTAATCTTCGGGTTAGCTCGCCGTCTGATCAAGAACCAGACCTAAGGCAACGGCGTGTCGTATTGTACGCGCGTCAAGGAGTTGCAGCAAACACACTGCTGTTCACTAACCGGGCATTAGATGTTGCTGGTGTCTATATACAAGCTACGGTGACTATTTTGCATTTGGTGGGCTACGTGATTTTGGTCATCTTTATGCTGTAAAAAAGTTAGAACCCCAAAAGAGCCCAAGAGTGCTTATTTACGTGTAATATTTATTTCCACATCATTGCTCTCAAAACAGTTAAAGTTTTGAGAGCAATGATGTGATAATCTTTCCTCCGAGCCTCGGAAAGCACGTAAAGCCGTTGGTCCCGGATGTCATTTGCAGATTTTTGACAGTCGTTACCGTTATTCAGAAGCTCTAAAGTCTGACAAACCAGTCTTACCATAGAGTATTGTATTATCCAGTTACTGGGTTGTGGAGGTCCGATAGGCAGTCGCTCCACGTAAAATAATGATATGCAGCTGCATCTGGTTCGACTGGAAGCCGACCCCAATATAGTTGGGAAAAGGCTAGGCAGATGATGATGCTCTCAAAACAGTTAAAGAGTTTCCAAGCTCTCTTACCTGAGACACAGTACCTACACAGGCTACTGAAGGACACCGTGGATTTTAGTCAGTACAAGTCTGACAGTCCCTCCCGCCCTGCTCGGGGTGAGAGGCCTCATTTGAAGATTTTACGCTAAAAAAAAGCTGTCATGCCTGAGACACAGTACCTTTCACAGAAAGGGGCTTATGTTAGCATAAGCCCCCTTCTGTCTGTCTCTTGCTTCTGTCTTCTGTCCTTGATGGTGCTGGTCATGAAAAACGACATAACAGCAAACATTAATTGATATTATCTAATTTCAGCAAAATTCGAGATAAAAATGAAGAGTGTAAGCTTAGTAGAAAAGAACGTATATCCCCAAGTGGCGAAAGGTGGTTCGTATCATCCCCCAGATTGTAGAGCAAGGTTCAAAGTGGGAATTGTTGTTCCGTACAGGTAAGTATGTCTATTTTTTATGTAACGCATCATACCAAGTGATCATTCATAGCAGGCGGATCGTAACTAATCGCCGTACAAAATCAAAATCAAAGCATTTATTTCAAGTAGGCCAGTTTACAGGCACTTTTGAATTGGCATAGACAATCAAAGGAATATTGTTAAACACTACAAAAGTTATGGTGCTACAGTCCCAGTCACAAGACATAAAAACTGTAAGTACCGTAGATGCTCGTTCCTAGAAGTAGATCTCTATCATAGAGATCTACTCCATAGAGACTCTATGGAGAAGAACGTGCAAGAAACTTCAACATTACGGATAGACATTTCATAAAACAGCTGACCCAACTTTTGGGCACCCCGAGATTCGGTAGCCAGGTTTACAGGAACCTAAACGATAAGGTTCCTTGGATGTATGATTAGGATCCGTCCACCTGATCGTGTGGAATATTTTTTGACGAATTGGACATTCTGAAATTCTCACAATGATGCCAAACATGAGCCGTCATATTTTAAAACGTCCCGATCCGGCTAGCGGGGCTCCTATTTCTGCCTGCAAGGTTGAAAAGAACCCAACCAAACTGAACCTCGGGGTGTCTAAAGGGGTTTGAACTTTTTTGTATGGGCCGTGTACCAGGTGCCATCCGCCATTTTGGTTTTTTTCAAACGTGTACCTACAAGTAGTGATATAATTTTCTGAAAAAAGAAGAAAAAACTCGGAAACGTGACGGTTTACGAGGTTTTGCCCCTAACATTGTATGTTTGTATTGATGTGATCTATCGATTTATCAATGTTTTCATTCGTGTACGCAGTTTTGAAAAAAAAAAACAAAATGGCGGATAAGGAACTGGTACAAAAGAACGCTGATCTTAATGTAATACGGCGGTTATTACAGTACGCCTGCGACATAATATACAATTATTGTTTCAGGAGTCGTGCATACAATCTGGGTATATTCTTATACAACATACATCCGTTTTTAATGCGGCAGAAACTGAATTATCAAATATTTGTTATTGAACAGCATGGTGGTAAGAAAATCAAATATCTTATCAGAAAAACATCTGAGATTGTTTAGCGTAGCTATATACCTACCACTGGCGCCAAGTCTCTTAGTATCAGGCCTCAACTAAACAAAAATACAATATTTACACTTTCCCTACACTAGGATTTTTTTCGTGGGTGCATTATTATCAACCTGTATTAGTCCACTGTTGGACATACGCCTTTCCCAAATCTGACTGAGCTTGGTATTAAGCTTTCCTCATCCAATCTCTGCCGGCTGCCTTTCACAGGTCTTCGTTCCGTAACAAGTACTTGAAGGATATTTCAAAATTTATTCCATGTGGTAGTCGAACCTGTAAAGCATAACATAGCAGTCGATATCTCAGTTACCGTGCCAACCGTTCCATTTTAACATGACACCGTCAATTTTTACGTTGCGTAGAAGTGCGACATCTGCCAATTAAAGACTCTGTTCCAGGCTTGAATGAAAAGTTTGTAATAATTATATTTCCAGACGTGGACCTATTCAACAAGGGCCGCCTCCTCAACGCCGGTTTCAATGAGATGATGAAGTTCAACACTTTCAACTGTGTGGTATTCCACGATCTGGATCTGCTGCCGATGAACGATTACATCGCGTACAACTGCCCGACGTTGCCCAGGCACATGTGCTCAACAGTAAATGATACAGAGTTGAAGAGGTTCTAGTAAGTCACTATAGAATGTCATCATCATCATGAGCCTATAAATGTTCCCACTGCTGGGATACAGGCCTCCTCTCTGTGAGAGGGAGTGGGCCATAAACCACCACGCGGGCCCAGGGCGGGTTGTATGGGGACAGCGAGAAATGGTTAGCTCGCCGTCATTATAAGGATAATGCCCGGGTCGATGGCGCGTCTTGTTCGACAAACGCCTCAAAGTCGCAATTTGATGCGGCCTCCAGAGAAGGCCAATGCTAATCTACTAGTTAGTTTTCGAAGATGAGATTTTTTTGCCCCATATAACGATGATCATAATTATCTCTCATGAAATAAGAGAGAAAGGTGATTTCGTAAATCCCTTTTTTGCCCACCTATTCATTTACCCATTTCACGTCTTTTTCAGTCCGTCGTATACGTTTAAGAACCTGTTCGGTGGTGTGGTGTCGATGACGCGGGAGCAGTTTGAGAGAGCCAATGGATACTCCAACCTTTATTTCGGGTGGGGAGCTGAGGATAACGACATGTTCTGGAGGTGAGGATATATAATTGGTCAACCGCAAGGTGCCATATGGTAGAGCATGTATTTGTACCCAATTAAAATTCATTCGTAGCTCGTGATAATAAGACACAGTTTACAATGATTGGAGATCGACTCCCAATGCATCAGGCATCATATCTCGTATCTTTCGCGGCATAGAAAATCGAGCTAAAAGATGCCGTGGCGGGAAGCGATAGATTAAGTAGGGAGTGATAGGTAATATTAAACACGACTTATTAACTTCAGTATTTATTATAAAAACATTTTAATTAAACTCTTCGCGTACAGTCAACTTTTCATAAGCGCGGGAATCTCTACCACAGACCCAACTGTCAAACGCCGTAGGGATGTTCCCATGACGCAAGACAATTAGTGCTGTTCCGTGTCGATACGGTTTTCTTCGTTTAATAGTAGGGATGCGAAGGCATGCCACGGTATTCTGGGGAATACGCGAGAACTTTCGTCTATGATATAAGGTCCGACTGTGGCATATCTAAGACAGTCCAGGCCAAAGTATATGACAGTCCAAAATCATCTACCTTTCCGTTCCTGTAGTGAGCTGCACGGCCTATGTTAGAGTCGTCTGGGGTCGCCTAATATATCTTGCTATTAACATGAATAACAAAAACAAACCAGAGAAACAGACCTCGTGAAAGATGGCGAGACGAGCTTGACAAAAACATTAGTTTCGAAGGCCAACAATGAAGCGGATACACACATTCTGTAGACGTTCAAGCTTGTCAAGTAGTTCCTCAATTGCATCGAGAAAAGAGACATCACAAAGGTAGAATAAGAGACTGAGCGAGAGTTATTTTAGTAGGTAATAGCAAAAACTTCGAGACGTTTGAGGGACTGAAACGAGCAAAACACCCTCCTGCTTACTTCCGCAATGTGAGCATTCCAGGATAGATTCATCATCAGCCGGAAGACGTCCACTGCTGAACATAGGCCTCCCCCTTAGACCGCAACGCTGAACGACAATTCGCCACTTGCATCCACCGTTTGCCCGCGACCCTCACGATGTTGTCGGTCCACCCAGTGGGCCAGGGCAGGTTGCAGTCAAGAGACACGCCTAAGTTTTTAACATTGCTGGCATCTATAGGAATGGTATAGGAACAGCATCGTACCGACTAGTCGGAGAGACAGTTGATTCAACAGGTTATCTGCGTTTTCGGGCTTACTTTCAACAATATTGTTTATTGTCGCAGGTTGCGCGCTGCGGGATACCCAATAGTGCGCTACAATAGCAGTATAGGGGTGTACCTGATGCTGCCACACAAAAGGGAGCAAGAAAATCCTTACAGGTAAAACGGGTTTAAAATACCCACTTAGCAATATCCTTAATGATTCACTTCGTGAATGACTATTAGAAGAATAGCCAATGACCAAATGTTTAGGCTTTGTTCGGACTATTTAGTAGATGGTTTATGCGAAGTTTATACACAAAATCGGTCCAGCGGTTCTTCATTTATCACATTATTTTTGTAACAAGAGAATTCATTAAATGGCGGATCATTTTGCTAATGGAGATTTTCTGTCAAAGTAGCGAAGCACGTACCCGCTAGTAATGTACTAATTATAAAATATTTGTAGACATGTACATTTTCATATGCACAAATGTTAATTTTATGATAAACAGTCCGTAGCATCTGTTCGAAATTAGCATAATATTGTGAAAACAACAGCATGTGTATTCTATTAGACAGGCTTCTTTTAAACTAGCGTAGGTGTAGTAAGAAAAGAGGGGGGGGGGGTATTACAACGTCTTAAAACCAGACTTGTTCCAGTGAGTGAACGAGATGGCGCTAGACGACTTGCACAGCTTTGTCACATTCACTCACCCCACCCCCAGGTGGCCTACCATGAAGTGAGTAGTTCAGTTGTGGGAATGAGATAGCGCTAGATGACTTGTATAGCTCTGTCTCTTTCCCACAGCGGGACTTCTCACGCTTTAAGACGTCATAGTAGGCCACCAGATATCTTGAAAACGGCAATTCAGCTTTTATTTGATAAAATATGCTATGTTATGTCGCTAGGATGCATGGTTTCCGAAAAAAGATATAAGTGAAAAAACAAAAAAATTGTAAAACCCGAGGGAGTTTGAAGATACAATTTTTTTCCCGTGAGCTTTTCCACCACAGCTCACGGGCTAGGGTCCGACTTTTGAAATGTTCAGAGTCAAAAATTGTGATCCAATTTCTCTCTATAATTTTCATTTGACGCGAACTACTAGCTAACATTATTAAGTATACATATAGGCATGTGTAACTAAGTTGGTTTCAGATGACAGTAAATTAATTACCTGTCACATTGTTGGTAAACCACAGACATACCCGGTACATTCCTCTCGGGATATTATTAGTTGGGCATTGTTATTGATTTGTCCCAAATGACGAATATAATTACGTAGGTTCTTGCCTAGTTATTTAGATGGATAGGTAGTGTTTGGGGTCGAGAATTCGCGTACTAGAATAATAGAATGGGGATGGCAACTCAAAGCTAATCGTAGATGGCGCTGTGATAGTTGGTCCCATACGTCAACCTTGTACAAAAAACAAACAAGATTTATGTTAGAAAAATTAAGTATAAATACAAAACAAATATGGAAAATTATTCGTCAATGCATAGTGCATTTATTAAAAGAAAAACTGACGCCGCAGAGCATCGACAAGAGGAAAAAAAAGTGATATAGTTGAGAGGTTAGAAATTTGATTCTACTATATTAAACACACATTTACTTGTTGTTAGGATTTAAAATTGTATTTTTAACTAGGTATATAAATGTGCTAGCCTCTACAAAGAATATAGTACTGCTTCTGATATTCTATAATGAGAAAAATGACATCAAGTTTTGTGTTTGTTTTCTTCATCTATTTTATAGATTGGAGCAATATGATAAGAACTAGCACTTTGCCCGCGACTTCGTCTGCGCGTGTTTCAAATTTCGAACTCAGTGAATTTAATTCCCGCTAACCCTCCTTATAAGAAAATCTAAAACTCAATACAAACAAACAATCAATCGTAGTAAACAAACTGATTTTCCGATTTTCACCCCGTTAGGGGTTGATTTATGAAATATAAACAAAAGTACGCATCCTTTATTCGATTGAGAGATAATTAACATGTCAAGTTTTGAGTTTATCGAAGCAAGCAATAAAATCCTTCCCTTAACACTTTATCATCCCTTTTCACCAATTTAGGGAGTGATTTTCGGAAAACCTAAAAATGGAGGGTAGTTTAAAAAAAAGTAATAATGCCCATCTTTTTTATTTACTTATACTCATATTCGTACCTATTTTCAAGTTTATAAACGCAAGAAATAAGATTTTACATACAAAAGTTTTCACCCCTTTTCACCCCTTTAGAGGGAGATTTTCGCAAAATCCTTTCATAATGCTCATCTACATTATAAATTGTAACTACCATCCAAAATTCAGGTTTCTACGTTTAGTGGTTTAATATCCTCCCCTTAAAACTTGAATACCCCTTTTCACCAACTTGGGGGGTGATTTTCGAAAAATCCAAAAACACGTGTTTGATTAATTCTTATGTAGTATATAAATACTGATTTTCAAATTCATCAGCTCACGCGTTATGATTTTCCCATACAAACTTTAACAACCCCTAGAATACCAATGGAGGGTAGTTTTAAAAAAATAGTGTTGCTAATCTTATTTATCTACTAATGTTCTTATTCGTGGTAAGTTTCAAGTTTGTAAACCCAAGGAATAAGATTTTTCATACAAAAGTTTTCACCCCTTTTCACCCCCTTAGAGGAGGATTTTCGCAAAATCCCGTCTTATTGCCAATCTACATGGTAGACTGCAAATGCTGTCAAAAATTCAAGTTTCTGCGTTAAGCGGTTTCGGCTGTAGTCGTGTCAAAAGAAAAACCCCTGTTCTTTTATATATATAGATTTTAACTTCCTAACACCACTACTATCACAAATCTCGGTTCCGGATAATTCTTCCACCAGACGAACCGTTTCATGATTTATAGAACGATGCAGTACTTAACCTCCAATAGAAAATTACATATTATTTTGAAAGGTGTATTCGATTGTTTAGTTATGGTATAATTATTTTTACAGCTTATTACACAACATCGAGTCATTTTACATCAATAAATCGTTTTTTTTTTCTGAAAATTCTGAAAATTTGGGGACCAAACTGTCACTTGTCACTTTGACACTTGCCTTCCCCAATCGCGTTACATTATATTAAACTGTGGATCACATTACGCGTTACACCAGTCTGGTTTGCTAGACCATGAATATTATACGTATTGCCAATTGCCATTTGGAATAAAGTAATTAGAATTCTGACAATGGTAAAAGGCGAACATCAAATATGTTCCAGCTTTCCCTTTTTGACTAACAAAATTCAAATAAATAAATCTCAAGACAACCGAGCATGTATTTACCAAGTATCTTGACTTGGCTCGCGAGGTTGTCGCACACGTCGACAATCTCGAGTGCCAAGTATTTGAACTTAAACTTGGCCATCATTGTGCTGATAGTTATGTCGGCCTGAGGAGGTTCTCTTTAGGTTGGATCAGGGGCCTGGTACAGAAAGCAGTAATTTTTGACAAGGCACACATTTTTAGGGGATTTCTCGCTCTGGAGCCCTGTCATTGAATGATTTTTATGAAGTTTAATAGATGAAAAAGGTACCTTTCTTCATACTTTTTTCTGATTAGCTAGTGTGAAAAATTACGTTTTGAAATTGTGACAAACCGATAAAATTCTTTTGACTTTTCCAGGCACCATCTTCTTAGCAGCGCAGTAGAAAGATACAAGATCGATGGCCTGTCTAATTCTGAATACTATGTCATGTCTACTCAGTTTCTGCCTCTATTTACGCATATCATCGTCGATATTAATCCACGGGACGACAATGTTACCGATCTTAATATTAAATGGTCTAAAAATAAGTATTATTAAATTATTGGAAAATGGTGTTTTATTTCGTAACATAAATAATATAATTAGGTATATTATAATAATTTAACTCCAGCAACAATGAACTGTGACGTTTGGGTTCAGTTCGTATTCAGTTCATTTTACCTACTATTATTAATAGATTCTTCTCTGTCTCAAAAGAGCATTGTGATGAAGTAGTAAATATTTTGGATCCGATGAGTTATTAAAGAGGGAACGGCAACATAAAAAAAAAGATTCCGACGAATTGAGAACCTCCTCCTTTTTTTGAAGTCGGTTAAAAATAATCGTATTTCTATTTTGTTTTTTATTTTATAAGATTGACGCTAGTGTGCTGTGTGCAGCACTCGAATCAACAAGCGAGAAGGTCGCGAATGTTCAGTGTTTAAGTTTCTCACGTTAAATGTAGATGTCGCTGTGCGCATTGCGCAAAATAAAATAATTTATATATATTCTTTATTGCGCACAAAAAAATTTTCAATAAAAACCAACTTAAAATTACGTTTACAAAGGCGACAACATCATGAGAAGCAACAAAATAAAAAATAGCCTGTTATTTTATTAAATAAAATAAATAATGTTATTTAAACCTTCATCAAATAAAATAATTTGATTGAAGTTATCGTTTCAGATTGAAGTTTCTGCGCAAAACAAAACGTTTTGCGGAGAGTTGCCATATTAGGATAGTCTGCCACAGTTGAAGGACTAATTATTTATTGATTCATTTAAACTTTCTCGTACAATATTATGTTACTAAAGCCTCATTTAGACGATGCAAGAACTCGAACGCGAGTTGCGTTACATTGTAGGTAAAACAAATTCAGTTAATGAAACAAATGCCGCAATGTAGTGAAACTCGCATACGAGTTCTTGCTCCGTCTAAATGGTGCTTTATGGCGGACTTAATGCCGCAAGGCATTATCTACCAGTCAATCTTTGGGTTAAATGGAGAAGAAGCTGCAATAGGTGCAATCGTACAATATGAAACAATTAAAACTAATGCATCAAACAATGGCTATTTATAAATAATATACTAATACATACGAAAATATATACCTAAATTACCTATGACGTGTATGTGAAAGCACACAAAAGTTTTTCTAAACAGTAAATTAACAAAGCTTTCTTTTCTTATTGCTGTTGCTGCCATTTCATAAGGAATAAAACACTTAAACATCATAATATAAACTTTACCATTATTAGCTTTCTTAAAAGCAAACGACTTTTGTTACATTTACAAAAGTCTTTTCAAAGTTCGAAGTCATGATGGTAAAAATTGTTCTAATACTGGTAACACCGTCTCGTTGCTTCCCCGATGGTAAAATGTCAATTATTGTCAGTTGAATATTGCGGTTTGCGGCAGGCAGTGACGGGCTTTGGTTCATGTGGATTTTCCGCATTGTCAATATTCTTATTATTCGCACTTTCACCAGTAAAATATCAACGTATTGTGTAATAAATAATAATTACGTGTCGAAATAACTGTAGTAACGTGTTTGTGTTGGAGCTAACCAGTTGTAATACTTAAAAATCGTGTAGGCTGTGTTTTTTTCGCAGAAGACTTGTTTTTTTGTGTTTTTCGTTCCTGATTTTTGGCGCAACTTGTTCAGAAATTCTAAGTGGATTGAATACAAGGTAAGAACCATACTTTATGCAGATTTGAGCTTGTAGTATTATTTTAAAAGTCATCTGTTTAGCAGCGTTGGTCTAATTATAGAAACCTGTTTTATCTAACTAGGTATTTACACTGTTGTTTGTTATTTTAATATTTATACGGTACATACCTAACATTTTATATGAGATATCTTCAGTGAACTTAGGTACATGTTGTATTGTATGGAAAATTTTACCCACATGTGCTAAAAATTACAGTAGGTACTTACCAATTAATAAAACAAAAACTCATAAACATTCACACATTGCTTTATTATTACTCTTACTTTTATTACTCAATAAAAAAATGAGCACAATGTAAGTACCAAATCAGAAATCCATTTGATAGTTTACATAGTAATTAACTAAAATTTACATAATGCATAAGTATAGTAAATATTTACAATTGTAAACAATAGGTATGAGAATAATTTAAAGCAATTACAGTAACTCTAGAACAACTTTTTACCAAAAGCTACAATATTTATTTACTAAACTATAGCACGGGCCTGTATAAACCTTTTTAAACAGACCTTAATCAGAATAAGAAACCAAAGAGTATATTCCCACAAGTACTCCTGGTCTATGGTTGTTACACAATAGGTACAATTTAGCACTCTAATATTGAAATGACCTCGACAAGACAACTCACATTGTCTTGAGGATGTGCCCAATGAAGTGATTGCACTATAATTTTATTTAAATATTTCCTACATGAGTATTCTGGAACACTGCTCTATTTTTACTCTTTGTCCTGTTTTTGGTGAAATGGCTAGTGTTTTCAAAGACGGTGTTTTGAAAATAGAACACAACTATAACAATAAACGCAAACAAATTAAAAGCTTATACAATTCACTTATGGGTTTTTTTAACACAATAACATATTGTAATAGTACTTAATTAATAATAATAAATCTAAAATAACACTTTATTTTAAATTGTTTACTACTTAAAAGACTTTAATTCTTACCATTTTTGTATTTTGATGATACATAACTAGTACTCCATACAAACTGCCGGGCTAAAAAAAGAGTGACCTTGGACCAGTAGTGGGATAGCATACAGTATAAAATTGAATGAATAGTGAAGCTATAGATTTCCGACTCAATATTAATAAGTGTAGGTCAGACCCAGGAATTTTTGTATGGAACAATCAATCAAAAAAATTACTTAGTTACATAATCACTTCAAAATTCGCCCTTATTGCTACAGTACACAAAACAGTCAATTATCAAATTAACCTTACTATGATTGAATTTGGGACTTCCATCTCAATTATTAATAAGTAATTCAATCAATTGGTTCTTAATTATAAGGTCAGGAGCCATGACAGGTTACAATTGATACCATTCATCATAGAATAGTCCAATCATTCACATTCCAAATATAAAATATTTCTAAACGAAAGTACCTCTGCAATGAACTTTGAACCTCACTACCTACACTTTAATAAAGACTAGTTCGAAACAAGTCAGACAGGTTAGTGTCAGTAATTTGCATAATTATAATTTCGTCATTGTATGTAATAGAATGCGGACTGGTGCGATCTCATCTTGGTTAGCGTCTCCATGACGTCATATGACCGTCTACCGATATTGACATAATATTACTAATTCATTTGCTACATTATGTTACCCGTAAAGACCACACGATTTTGTTATAAATGGTAAAAGTGGTCGGACAAATTAACAATTAACATTATTCATTCGTCGTCTGTACCTAGAATTAGCTATTGATATAAATAGACGTCATTTATTAAAATTAGTCTGAGTATCGTAATTTTTTTAACGCTTAAAATTGCATAGGGTTCCCTAAATCGTTCGCCCTTCATTCACATCTAGTGTTTTAAAAATGGAAGGGAAAAATTACGAAATAAAGTCCCCAGCAGCAAATATTTGTTTAGGTTAAATCATACGTACTTATTCCGGTAATGCGATACCTACTGAGCATCGTCATTCATTACGTAACTCTCGATCTAAATTCCGATTAATGCTTTCTCATTTGATTATCATAATTCTGTGGCCTTGGTGACAGAGAAGTCTTACTGAAGCAAACTAAATTTAAAGACTCCATCGGGAGATCGGACTAAAAGATGTGTTACGGCAATGCGACAGTTATGTAGGGGTTGGACTTCCCACTTTTACGTACAAAGCGTTTTAGAAAATACTCTAACCTGAGGCCTCGCTACGAGCTCTTAAAACGATCCTGTTTTAGTTGTGGGAAAGCGACAGAGCTATGCAAGTCATCTAGCGCCATCCCACAGCCAAAACAGGATCGCGTCAAGAGCTCGTGATAAGGCCCCTGCTTGGCTGGCCACGCTCTGGCGTGTCTAGATTGTACCGACTACTAAGGAGTGGAATTCCCTGTCGATATCTGTTTCCTGATAGCTAAAGCTTCAAAACTAAAGGGAGTAGGTTACTTATAAGCAGGCGTACTTTACTATCTACCACATCATTGCTTTCAGGCAGTAAAGTGGTCAAACGCCACACCATCGTTGAAAAAAAAAATCCTCTTAAAGGTTATGACTTTCAACCATTAACGGTGTGACGTGACGTTGCGACGAACGTTAATTACAAACGCTGAATATTAGCACTTAGCCCCTTCGCACACTAGGCGACGCAAGTCTCCGATACCTTACGATTTTGGTATTCATTGACGCGTGCTTGTGTTCGAACCTCTATGGGTTTGTATTGCGATAGCCGCATGGATACCGAAGTCGTAAGGTATCGGAAACTCTAGTCGCCTTGTGTACGAAGGGCCTTAGATAACACATCGATGGAACCATCGAAGACAGGCAGGTAGTAACTTAACCTTAAAATTCCATTCACCATTCTGATAAGTCTTTCTGTTTCTTTCCAGTGCCCCTCCCTTTCCTCAAGAACGAAGTACTTCGTTTCCTGGATTCCCTTAATCCTCAACAACAGAAGCTCACATGGCCGGTTTTAAAATAAAGTTATTATCAATTATAATATTTTTCGTGGCAAGCGTTTTAATTTACAGCATGTATGCACATGTCTTTGAAAAGATAAGACTACGCAATAAAAATATGCAGATTCCATTTGGCAGTATGTTCGTTATGTAAAAAATGAATTAAAGATTTAATTTTGTATCCTTGGATTTTTATTCTTTCCAGGCAATGAAGGTTTATGATGAAGTTTTTATGTTTCCGTAATCAGAAATTTTCTTGTAAGAAGCGTACTACGATTATGACTAGAATTGCATCTACTAACGTAAGACGAATTATAATTTAGTGAAACAATGCATAATACTGTCGGATTATATTATACAAGACTACCTTTTGACCTCGGCCTCTCTCGCGTTTTGGTCGGAAGTTATCCCACAGAAAAGCATTTAAATATACGAGTAGCCTCTCGTAATCGAAGATAATGTGTTTGTCAGAATCGGTATAGTATTTCCATGGCTGAATAAGTAGACCATCAAATTACAAACATAATCTTGGATATCTCTGAAATTTATTGAAGGAAAACATCTTCAAGCCATGTTCTAAGAGGCAGCTGAACTAATTCAGACACCAGAGGCTGGCCATATCAAACAAAAAAGAAAAAAAGAAAGGCAACCCGAAAGGCAAATTATCTTACACTTACTATAATTACACGCAAAAGTTTCTGAGGGTAGACGGATATTTTTATCCCGGTAAGACGTTCCGAACCCGCGACACGATGCGTAGCAGTCGATGGCTCAGCTACTGCGCCAACCGTACCGTCGGATCATCATCATGATCATTAGCCTATAAATGTTCCCACTGCTGAGACACCTGTGTCTCCTGCCTGCCTGTGAGGCCTGCCTCCTCTCTGTGAGAGGGAGTGGGCCATCCACCACGCGGGCCCAATGCGGGTTGGTGACAGATGACCGTCAGATGTTACCAATGTATAATAAAAAAACACCACGTGTGCAAGGTCGATAAAGGCGACAGTTAATAAATGCACGCGGTCCCATATTGCTAATGTTCCTCCATTCTCATATAACTGTTCTAAGTCATTGTTTCGGAAACGTGATTTTTATCCTAATGACACCGCAATTTCGGTTGCATATCGATGCCAAAACGTGCCAAATGCTGTCACTTTTTATGCATAAATGCGAACTTCTTCTATAATTCAGTTTAAGATAGCAAAATCGATTATCGTTAATTCAATGAAGATTATAAACGATTTTCCTGAAATCGTTACCGTGAAGTAATTTATTATGTCAGATTTTCGCAATTAAACTTTTATGATTGAAGTCATTAAAATCGGAGTAGGATGTCTTATTTGGACGGTAATAAGGATCAAGTTTTAACCGTCATTTTAATGAAGCTGTTACAGCTTGGATCGTCTATCTTCAGTTATCTAACTTGAACAAATGTAAAAATTAGTGAGGCTTTTTTTTTGCGAATGATCCCTCTGTCCTACAGTCCTATGTGTAGTGGAAAGTCCTGTCTCTGTCAGACTCGTACTAACTTAAATCCACGGGGTTTCTTCAATAGCCGTTTACGTTCCAGGTTGACCTGTTCAGATGGTCCACACGCAAAAACTACTGAGCAAGTGAGCAGATATTTTTTGATCAGCATTATCAGGTGCGATACTTTTTAAGCCAATTCAATTACTGAAACCCATGCCTGCCAAGCCACGAGCTTATGGTAGTCAGTCATACAATTAACATTGATAAAAAAATAGTGATAATTTCCAATCCAGCTATTTTTAAGTCAACGAACTTAAAAATCGACAGAATCTAGAACTTTAAATAAACTAGACGAAATTGCCAGATTTTTTTCACCTAGATTCTCAAATTAACTTTGTGCCAATTCGTTGATTAGCGATTACAAAGCGGGCGTAGTTTTTCTGATCTTCAGTTTAATCAATTTAACGACCAGCAATTTCTTGTCTCAAGACGTTCATTAGCATACGGGATGTCCTGTCTTAAAACTGACTGCTGGGCCACGACCTGCAGATTCACGCGATACACTCGTACGGCAGCGATTGCGAAGACCACTTACGAAAGAAATTGCTTGGAACATGCCAGGAGTAGCCTTTACGTAATAGTAATGAGGTCGTGAAAAGGCGTAAGGCCGTTTGCCCAAATGACTTTTATTAGAGTCGCGCGTTTTTGCAAACGTGATTTTGCATTATTGTTACCGTGCATTAGTCGCATAATACAACGCCAGTCAGACGCGATTGAAAATGCACTTCGACACAAACGCACGACTCAGTACAGTATTTAATCAGACGCGCGATTGCATCTTTACGGTATAGATTTAAACGCGCGACCGTTTTTGACAGCGTTAATGTCAGTCAACATTACTCGTAGCCAGTCTAGCCTAACTTGTGAATAAATTGTATATAGGTACTGTAAACTGATTCTATTTGCGTGATCGTCAGTGGAATGTTTTGCTCCTGTTATATTTCACCTTGAATGCAATAGTAGGTATTCGATTATGTATCTATTTCAGTCTGATTCGTTCTGATTGCCCAAATTGGTGTACATTATTGAATTCTACCATGCATGTAAACATGGCGAATGTTTGCCATCGTATTTAACATGTCCACTTTGAAACGGTGGCGGGAAATTCCGTTCAGCCATAGTTTGCAGTATTTCCTTGAACTTATCCGACATTTTAGATATTAATAGTCATCCAGTAAATATAGACGCATGTGTATTCAAAACGTATGAATTTTAAAAGCGATTACAAACCTGGTATGAATGCTACTCCAGATCATGGTTCTCTTGCTGGAATTTCGTATCCGTTGTTACATCCACAACGCAGGCCTTGAAGAATGCTAGAGGCACCGCAATTGACGGCAGCCATTTAGTGGCCGAAGAAACGTACGCGTACGCCGAAAGAAGATGGACGATTACTACACAAAAATTGGAGAGCTTTTATTGGTCTTCATCATCATCATCATCTCAGTCGTAGGACGTCCACTGCTGAACATAGGCCTCCCCTTTTGATTTCCACATAAACCGGTTGGAAGCGACCTGCATCCAGCGTCTTCCGGCGACCTTTATAAGGTCGTCTGTCCACTTTGCTGGTGGATGTCCTATGCTGCGCTTGCTAGTCCGTGGTCTCCACTCTAGTACTTTTCGACCCCATCGGCCATCTGCTCTGCGTTTGTCTTGTAAGGCTTGAATTCCTATTACGCTGATATCGGCCGAGTAGTACCTTCCGCTGACGTCAGCGTTGCAGTAGGAATATAGAACAGAATGTAAACTCGTACGCGCTACAGACGTACGCAAAAACATCAGCGTAAAAAGAAATTCAAACTGACTGCCGTCTCCTTGATTCTCCGAGCCTTACCAACAGCTACATACCTAATTTACAACGGAGCGTCGCGAATGAGACGACACAAACATTGTCTTGAGTTAAATAGTGAGGCTGTGTTGCTTGCAAACTGCTGGATAATTAAATCATTACCGACGCGGAGCCTTAATGGCATCTTAATGTTCTCACCGACGTCTTGTGGCGCGTGGAGCGTTTATCTTCCTGTTTCTAAGCTGGCATTGTGAAGGGATACGATCCTAGTTTGAAAATATACCTATGTGTATATGTGTGGTGAACAGTCTTCCAAAACACGACAAGAATTTGGTATGAAATAATGATCCAGCTTATGAATAAAAAGGAAAGTAATTTTTATGTGAAAGTCCCTTCGTACCCAACGCGACGCAAGTCTCCGATACCTACCTTACCTTAGGGTGAGGCCACAACAAAGCGAGTGCAAGTCTGTCGCAGCGTAAAATCTCTGACGCCACACAACGTAATTGTATTGCCATGCGTTGACGATTTTGCGATACGATGCGGCATCGCAGTGTTGTGGCTTCACCCTTATTTTAATTGCGATTTGTATTGTGTTAGTCGCCTGGGTACCAAAGTCGTAAGGAATCGGAAACTTTCGTCGCCTTGTACGAAGGGGCTTACAATTATCCATCCATACATCGTCTCACACATTCACATTTATAATACTGGGACTTCTTCCGAGTTTAAAGCAGCCAAACACAAAATTTGACAGCTCGGTGACAGTGTGGGTTAGCACGCTTATTACTTTACCGATTCCAAAATAAAACTTGTTCCCTTTGACCCCTTTTCAGATAAGGAAACATAAAACTAAGATACTCTTGCGAGGCTGTTGAAATGTCTCTCTGCCTATATACCTGCAATATCTTGAAGCAAGATTACTCGAGTACACGGAGTTTCGACGTTGCAAGGACGCTTTTTGTACACTGCGCCCGTCGTTCTTTTGTTATTTTGTAGACGGAGCTCTTCTAATAAAATACATGGTCTAGGATATGGCTTTGTTTGGGAACGCTGTTGTAAACGAAACTTTAAATTGTACTTTAAAACCTATTTAGTAACAAATATATTTTAGTTGAGGCTTTCTGGATTTTTAACTGGACTTCTCTCGTATAAGCCGGTGCATTGAAGAAAGGAATCTTAAATGGCGGCTTGTACTTGCATTGACAGATAGTACAGTCAGCATAATATAAGATTTCAATTTAAAGGTTTTTCAAATTATAATAATATATACAGTACCAAAAATGTCCGCTTGGGCAGCGCCACTGTCTCTGGAGACCTGTCAAACTATCAATCAGATTAGTCCTCACTCATTTGATAAGTCCCACGACCAATCTGACAGTCCCTTTGGCTAGACAGAGAGGGAGGAGTCATTTGATGATTACCAACGAAATAAAACGTAATTATGCACATAGATAATAAAAACCATTTTAGTGAGTTTACAAATAATCGTAGTAAATTAATGTTTATTAAGCCGTTTGTTATTACAATATTTGAGATATAATAATTAATAACAAGGAAAATAAAATATTTACCTAATGAGATACCTAACCTGTATCTGAGGAAAACTGTTGCAATAACGATATTTATAACAACTAATTATACAAATATTGCATTAATTAAACGATATTTTGAGAAGAGCAACCTTGTGCTAACCATGATTAACAGTAACAAATAAGGCACAAAATCTCTGGGTATTTCAGGCGTAAATGTACTGGAATTTAATTTTAGCTGCCGTGCTATGATACTAGTCCATAGCGCAATTGGAGTTCGCGCCAATACTGAAGTCCTTTTGACGCGGCGCTATCTAGTATCTACACCATTTTTTTTGTCATTAAAAAAAATGTAGCCACAATTGGACATCGTTGCGTAAAATGGACTCAACCCACCTTATTGTGGGTTGAGTTCTTTATGCTCAACTCCATGAAACAATCAGTTAACACTTGTTGAAAATGAGGGTTAAGTCCTTTCTGCGTAACTACGCCCAAATTGTCCGCAGACCGTGGCGCGCACTCTAACCACCTTAGACACACCCTTTCTTAGGCAAATATCAAATTAAATTACCATTCTTTCTAGAAAGGGAGAAAAACAAATATAAGCACACTAATTTGCTAATACACTACACAATAAGGGCGCTACCAGTTTTGGCCATAAAAGTCAAATATTCAAGGACTTCTCATATTTAAACTAGATCTTCCAGAAAATGGCACTAGTTTGGCAGCAAAGTGGCTTATCTCGTACTGGCAGCTACTACAGAACCTAATTCTAAAGACCCGTTGAAAATTAATTTAATCTGGAGACCTTCCAGAAAGACTTGAATTTTCAGTGTTAAAATCTTATTAAATTCAGTTACGTATTAATGCCGATTACTTATCAGCTATTTACGAAGTTACATTTTGCTGACATAAAATACCTATGGTAATTGTAGATGTTTAAAAATTATGTACAATTGTTGCCATGTCAAATTAATATTATTGTATCTGTAAACACTGTTTTATAATACTCTGTAATGATTACCGATTCTGTAATACAAGCTAGGACGCACGTGTTTTAAATTGTTCACTGCCTAGCGAACCGAAAAATTAATTTCTCATCATGAATAGTTTTCGTTCTAATTGGTTCATTGTTCTAATGAACTCTAAATTCGAATTTAGGTCGAAAGATTAAAGATAGCTAAACATTTCTGTATTGCCTGCATGTCCCCATTAAATTTCGTGCATAATAATATTATGTTATGGATTTCCGCAAATAACTGATTCTATAACTAATTAACCAATGACCTTATCGCTGTTAAAACTGATTTGGAATTAATGTCTATGTAAGTGTCCATGAAACTTGTAAATTTTTCTTTATAAAGATTTACGTTTACTTCATATTCTTGTGGCTTCAATGAATTTAGTTGCGTTTTCTAAAGTGATAAAAACGCTTATAAGTGTGCAACACAAGAAGATATAATAGGCTGCATGGGCTGATGATGCCTTCTCAGTAAGATAAAAAGAAAAATTAAAAACGAATGCTCTATTTAAAAATTCGGACTCCGTTCAGGCTGTGGTTTAGGTATCTATGGTCCCTCGCCTCTAATCCATTATAGTGTGTGGCCAACCATTCCAATAATTTATGATATACCTACGCTGGCAAAGCCGGTCAAGTCTAGAGCCGGCTTCAGACCGGCGACAAATCCCGAATAAATCTAACCCCGGAAGCCAAAATGGACGGTGAGGAATATTCATGCGAGCACTGCCCGCTACCGGGGCACCCGAAAATATTTTGATTACTTTCAGGAATTTTTACCTGCGGAATTGGCGTTCATATTAGAAATACCTTTGAGGTGTGTCGGTGGTTTTACTTCCTACCTTGTTGAATATTCCATGTAATTAATCTCAAAAAAATAAAAGCAGACATTGAGTTTTTTTTTTCTCAAAGATACAAAAAGTTTCTGCCACGGTTTGTACCTACGTAAATTCTTTGTTGTAAGTAGCTTTGATTTAGATTTAGTAGACTCAGATTTTTCTGTTCTCGCTTGCCTTGATATTTCATCACCACTGCTCTCAAAACGTTGAAGCAAAATATGTGATGAACCCATCAAAAATTCGATGACATGCGACTGATCTACCAAAATGCACTGGATCCGCGTTGTGGATTATGGCCCACTCCCTCTCACAAGACGAGGCCATGACGAAATTTCTAATGATAATGCTGGGATGTTATGGTATAACGACAGTTAAGATAAGTTTCATAACATCCTGTATATCGTCTTTAATGCAAATAAAATATATCTTATCTTATCAAAGAATATTACGGTAAAGGCACTATTAGGTACAAAAATTGGCACTGACTGCTCCATTTCCGATGAAGTCACATATACCATTGTTATGCAAACTGAACGGTCGTGATTCATTTTCAACACAGAATTCATTAAAATGTCGAACGCGTCCCGCATCTTGAAAAGTTTCCTGTCTTGTAAATCGATTAGGAGAATCAAATTAGAATATTATTTTGGTTATGTTGGTAAAAGTATTTGACTTCTATTCGCCTTGTGTGGCACAAATTCCTCGGATCCTATAATCGGGAATTGTAAATAAACATTGTCGAACATTTCAAAATAATATATTCCTGAAACAAATTCAAAGTTTGTGTAAACATCTAGCCTGTCTGAGTAACTAGAATTATAATTAAATAGTGTGACCGACACACTTTTTTTGCTGGGAGCAAATCGATTCGTTACACGTCGACTTTATCTCGATTCATATTTTAATATAGACCGTTTAGTCTATGGTAGTCAAGACAAATAATCATAAATCGAATTTTTAAATATGGAAATTAAATACAAAATTTAATAAAAAATGAGAAGAGTAATATAAATTGTCCTGTCAAATAAGAAAACGATATTAGAACTCTTCGAAAAGTCATCTGGCTGTAATTTTGTGCAGTCAATCCCAGCTGTTTATTTCACTTTGAAATGTTTCCGCTTTGTTTCAGAAGAAAGCGCCAGAACTTGGAATATTTATGTCTTTGTGTATTGTTCTATCTTTCATAGAAACGGTTGTATTTTTCGCGAGTTATCGTTCGTGAAATCAACTATGTTCTTACGTAACTGAGAAAGCCGCTATCTAATATTTATGCCGTTTTAGCTCTTTCCTCTGGCTTCTCACTCGTGAAATTCGGATATTATTCTACTCGAACCTGTCTACCAAGTCATAAAGTCTTAACTAGGTTTTGGTCTACCTGTATGTGGGTAAATGGGTACAGACACAGTATAGATAAGAATTAATTTCTACGTACAATGCTAGATATTTTCTCATGGCCTTTTGGACGGGAAGTTTTAAATATTGCCTTTGCTATTCGATGATTATTTACTATTTATTGGAAGTAGTTGAGCAAAAATGACTCAATCCACATTGTCGACAAGGATGGGCTGATTGTTTCAGGGAATTTAAGGAGATTGATTTTTCAAGTCACTAAAAACATATCCAATACAATATGCAATAAGGTTAAAAAAAATTAAATAGGTACAAAAGTTTTCGCTTACCACATCTTTCGTTACAAAAATTCGCTTCCATTCTACAACAATATAAATTGAGCCTTATATCCAACTTTATCCCTTTATAATACTAAGTAAGTATGTATATAATATTGGATATACCACGCACGAAGATCCCCATTTTACATACTTAACCCAAAGTATGTATTTATGTACAAAAGCTATACATATTGCGAGAATACATTATTTATAACCCAACAAGACAATGTACTTTCCCCTGCTCTCCCCATCTCGCATGATCTGCCGTAAATCCGTAAGCATTAGTAAAATATATAAAAAGTAAAATTGAGGGAGTGCACAGCTATTTTCACGTATTTTCCGCTCCTAATATTTTCACCTACAGCGTTCCCGGGAAAAGCAAATAATATAATAAAGACAGTATTGAGTGTGACATAATTCGCGCCGGGAGACGAGAGTTTATCACTCTCTTTGAAAATATGAAAATACTTCATTGTCTTGTCTTTTATGTAGCGTTATTCTTTTTTTTTTGTTGGAATTCGCTGTCAATATCGTTATCGGCTATATTTTATGGTGTCAGTCAGTCAGCAATTTTGAAGAGTTACGAGTTTGGATAATATAATGTGTCCATTTAGTTTTTAATTTGTTGGTGATGTTTTAAAATATGTCATATTTTCTCAGTGTCAGTCCCGTATTATTAACCTTGTTGGTTTTGGCGGGCATTTTGCGATTTTCCGCGCTCCGTTGTTTGTAAAATTTTGAAATATTGCACAAATAAAAGTTGGATTTATTTGTAAAAAGTACGTACTTTAATGTCCGTTTTTTTATTGTAACCCTGCTCAGAGGTATGTAAGTAATTCAAAATGTCGATATGGCCAAAAGCCATGCCAGAAAAATATTATACAAAGGTTTACTATAAAAATGGCGTCGAATAGCTGTCATACATATTTCGGTCACAAAATTTTAGTTCGTACATAGTTAGGTCTATTCATTTCGCTTCAAAGGCGTTGTGGTGTAGTACACAAAGGCGAGAGGCCTTCGTTTAGCCGCGGACGTACTAGACATGTGAAGGCACTTACCTTTATTGAACATTGATAGTGTTGTTACTCAAGCTATTTACGTCTGTCCATATACGTCGTATGTAAATAGAGGTGTCCTATCTCACTTACTATTCCATTTGTAATATTGAACCATTTCTCTGAACAAGTTTGCTTCGAAGCGGTCAAGGCAGTCAGTTTGTTATTGGGTTATTTCATTAGGAAGTTCTCAGTAGCCCACGGACCTTTAATTGTGCCACGTTGTTGGCCATAGGCTCAACTGGAACTTACGGTATAATCCCGAACTTCACTGCAGGCAGCAGTCTTTTCGCAGCACTTGTGGTCCGCATTAAATTCTCATCATCTGTCTAGGCTTTTCCCAACTATATTGGGGTCGGCTTCCAGTCAAACCAAATTTAGCTGGATATCAGTATTTTACAAGGAGCGACTGCCTGTCGGACCTCCACAACCCACTAACTGGGTAATACGATACCAGACTTTAGAGCTTCTGACTAACAGCAACGACTGTCAAAGATCTACAAATGACAGCCGGGACCAACGGCTTTACGTGCTTTCCGAGGCACGGAGGAAACTCGCCATGACAGATGGTCACCCATCCACAGACCAACCTTGGCAAGCGCGGCTTAACCCGGAAGATCGACCTGTGGGGCTGTAATTATTTAGCCACGAGCTCTGCTGCTCCTCCGCATTAAATTCTCTACAGGTTTATATTTCGAGCTGCGCAGCAATGCAGCGAATCCAAGCCAACCAGCACTTGCGCAGCACCAAGTTGTGGTACAGCTGTCTGCTTTTGATTCATAGCTTTCAACATAAGAGGCGAAATGTGGTGTATTACCTATTTGTCATATCCTACTAGTTATATTAAAAACGTGAAAGCTTGTTTGGATAGATGGATTGATGTTTTGTTACTCTTTCACGCAAAAACCAAAACAGATTTCGTCAAAATTTGGTTCACAGATATCCCGATTTTATGTTCCAGTGCTGGGATCATTTTCGATTTGTAGCGGGCGGAGCCGCTGGCAACAGCTAGTATCTACATAACCATGCATTTACTGTTGCTCTGTCGTCATAATCAGTTTAACACATGTTAAATACTTGTCAAATATGTCGTGATAACTTTATCAACAAATTGTAAAAAAATCCGACAGTCAATATTGAAACTATTTTACTTAAACGCAAATTCGGATAAAGAGTCTCTTGTCATTGCCGACTGGGATTTACCAATTTTCGATAGCAATATAATCTGTTTGTAAATAATATTGTAGATAATTTTTATTATTACCGTATAGCAAACCGGCCAGTAAATATTGACAGCTAATAGTGGCGCTGCTGGCTGGCTGTCTAGACAAATGTCATCGATGTGTCAAATGCGGTAAGTACATTATGTGGTTAGTTCCGTTTCTTGCCGCATGTCAAAATATGCTGGGCAATGATAATGATAGATCCCGTTCATTGGTGGGGGCGTCTGTGGCGCATGTTTTGGGTAGTTTGTTTACTTTATGTTTATGTAGTTACATTGTTGATTGTATTTTCACAGAACTATCTATAATCTCTGCTGATGATTCATCAATTTTCGGCTTATTTTCTGGAATTATCACTAGCTCATTAAATTGTTTATAATAAGTATTGTCTTTTACAATATCTTCAAAGTAACGAACAGCAAAAACACATTTATTTTACCTAAAAATAAAGAAAATGTCAAAGACGAAGTCGATAAGCAGAGGAAAACTAAGAGATTTCGTCAAAGGACACTTTGTTCCTTAACACAATCCCAGAGACAAACATTTCTTTCCAACTTTATCTTTGAAGCCATCTCTAATGCTGCGAACGTACACTTCAATCTGAACCAATAAGGTTCAGATTGAAGTGTACGTTCGAAACTTGAAAATAAACTAACGGTTTCACATACAATTAATTGATGCCTTTTCCAAATTCCGTCAAATTGCCGTCCATTCCCTTTTCCTTTCGCGATACCTTTCCTGCTCTTTAACATCTTCTGGCAACAAGCACGAATAGTGCAAAGCCAAAAAAAAAAAAAAACTGCACGTGTCTTCAGAACAGATGTTAGATATTTGTACATTGACTTATCACTTATTAGTTCCATGCTTACTTGAATTTGGCCACTGTGTACACGATGGTTTCATTCTTGAATACAAAACGTCACCGGTAATGGCCAGTGTTATTTTTTTTTAATACTTGTCATCATTGTCTTTGCCTTCAAAGTTGCCAGTACTATTTAATGAATTTAAAAGAAACACATCAAAAGCAACCGAAGAGTATTGAAAACCCACCAAAGGCTAGCCTTAAAAATAAAGTAAAAAACATGCGGTGTAGCTCGAAATTCTCATCGTTATTTCAGCGGCAGGGAAATGCTAACTAGCACACTTCATTGTGTGAGATCGCTTGCCCGCTTCGACCCTCGTGCCAAATCGTTGAAAAAAGTCCTGAATCAGCTTTTCAAAGCGCTGAAGTTGCTTTGAAGCCGTTTTTCACGTCAGCTGCCATTTATAGGGACCAATTTCCCGTGTCTTGTCCAGAAATATTTCGATTTAACGATGAAAATTTATAATTGGATGTAGAATCTATGAATGGGGTTTTGTTAAATAAATAGAATAAAAAGTTAAATCGCCTTTGTTAGACTAAAACCTATTTAACCTACTTTTCCTGTATAAATAAATTATTTGTGAACGAATTTGTTGTTCGGTAGGCTCATTATAACTCAACTGTATTCATGAGTATTAAATTAACAAAATGAATTAATAATACCTACTTTACTAACAACATAATTGGTTTGTTCTCATAATTAAGTACTACTGGGTGACTGTATCGTGTTATTATTGGAACAATTTCAAAATTAATTCGAATGTGTAGTTTTATGAACGCTGTCATAACATTCCATGATGCAAATAATTTCCAGCTCTTTGAAAAATTATATTATTACTGGTATACCTTTAAAATAAATGGCGAAATAAAATGGATGTAAATAGGTAATCAATGTTCTTCTTATGAATAAATATTCAAAAAATGTAGAATATCATAACGAATTACGTTTTTTTTAAAAAATTTTTTCATTGCTCTTTACTTCTCTTATCGCAGGTTAGCAAACACAAAATCTGTCAAATAATAATTAATTATGTTGGCTATTATCATGCTATTATTAGGGATATTTAAGCTATATTTCTGCTTCGTTCATCTGTTCAGTTTTCCAATTTTTACATGGTGATTCTCCAGCTTTTGCATTTCACCACAAAATGGCGCGAAATTGCAAAATGCAGCCATAAGCGCGCTAAATCTTTACACTACGAGCTTTGTGAGCGCTTTTATATTTACAGAAAGTAATTACAGACAGGCGGGAACTGCTAAAGGGAAAATAAAGACCTTTAAAATTGCTCGGGTATCATTTTTCGGTTACATTTTTTTTCCTTTTTGAGAGCTTTTTCTTAATGTTTTGAGTTTGAATTTGGAATGCAAAAGAGTAGAGGATGACCATAAACGATGAATGGAATATTTTAAAGATTATTTTACCAAAAAGGTTTTGAATGCTGAGGGCTGAGGTAACCAATACACAAAGAAGACAAGTTTAGTGGAATAAAGACAAGAGAATGTTGAGTTCTAGGGCATTACATCTTAAAAACTTTTCCTCAAAAAGAAATCTCTTTGTTACTTTGTTGAAGCCTTAAAAAAACTGGTAAAATTTGGCAAAAGTTGAAACAAAGGAGCCAACTCTTGCCTAAATAAACGTGATCGTAGGTAAAAAACTTTTAAAATATTCAAATTTAGAACCGTCAAAAGGCAGGCGCTCACGAAGGCTTAGAAAGGACTAATTGAGAGACAATAAGGTTCTTAAAAGGAGAAAAAATACTTGAGGTTTACGTGGTAGCTTGAAGATTTTTAAAGGACCACGCAAAGTACCTAATAAATTATCATGTATCAAATAATCAGAAGCACACACGTATTAAGTTGACGATGGAGACTGGGCCTCACAACACAGGGTATCCTAGTGTGGGGTCCAGAGCAAAATTATGAAATACTGAAACCTCTTTTTGTGAAGTCAATAAAAATTTATTATTATTATTTCGTTTATTCATTTTAACATACATATTTTTACATTTTTAAATATTTTTAAAGAAGGAATACAACAAAAAAAAAAAACATTTAAAAATACAAAAATAGAGGTCCGCCGGTGTGGGAGCAGGGTCCAAGCTACCGGTGGTTAGGGCTCCAGAGACAGGAACCTCCTCACAATACGGGCCGTATCGAGGAGTACTGCCTTCTGAATCAGGCCCTTGATCCAACCCCCTAGAGAGAGCCTCGAAAGGTGTTCGTCGAGGCTCTTTGCCATTAGGCCATTGGCCGTAACGACAATCGGCACAATGATAGCCGAGTTCACATTCCACATGTCGACAACCTCGCGCGCCAGATCGAGATACTTGATTTGTTTATCTTTCTCTGCCTTCACGAGGTTCTCGTCATGCGGGATGGTAACATCGATTATCATTGCGCGGCGCGCTGATCTGTCTATCACTACTATGTCAGGCTTATTGGCAACAATAGTCCTATCAGTAATGATAGGCAGATCCCAGTACATCGTGACATGGTTTTTTTCGAGAACTGGGTCGGGCACATACCTGTAATACGGCACCTCAGAATCCACAAGTTTGTACTTCAAAGCAAGTTGCTGGTGGATAATCCTGGCTACTTGGTTATGTCTGTGCAAGTACTCGCCGTTAGCAAGACGAGAACAACCAGAGATAATATGTCGGATGGATTCACCTGGACGATGGCATGCCCGACACACGTCAATCGTCCCATCCTTTATAATATGTCTCCGGTAGTTGTTCGTCAAGATAACTTCGTCCATAATCGCACAGATAAAACCTTCAGTTTCCCCGAAAAGGTCACCGAAACGCAGCCAGGACACGGACGCTAGAAAATCTACATCGGGCCCATGAAGAGCCCGGTAGAAGCGTCCGTGAAGCTCCTTGCCTTTCCATACCTCCCTGCGGTCTTCGGTACTGAGTACCACAGGTTTGTGCCAGTTCTCTTTAGCCATGGACAGGGGAGTGAGTCCCTTGTCCACCGTGACCACATCTCGGTGCATACCCACTTCCATTTTCAAAAAATATTCTCTGAGGCTGCACACCTCGCGGTTGTGGAGGGTCTTAGCATTCAAAAAGCCTCGACCCCCGCACTTCCGCGGGATGTACAGCCTCATCACCGATGATCGTGGGTGATGCATCCGGTTTGCGGTCAACAGCGTACGGACTCGTCTATCCAAGGCGTCAAGTTCAGTTTGAGTCCATTTGAGTATGCCGAAAGAGTACATTAAAACCGGCATGACCCAACCGTTGAAGGCGCGCACCTTGTTTCCGCCTGAAAGAAGGCTATTTAAAACCTTTTTCAGGCGTCCAAAGAAGCGCTCCCTCAACGATTGTTTCACGTCCGGTACATTAATGCCTAGTGATTCCGACATACCCAAATACTTGTAGGTTTCGGATGAGGAGAGTGATCTAAGGTGTATGGAATCTGAAAGCTGAATCCCTTCAGATTCCATAATCTCCCCTCGTTTTACATGCATGACTGCACATTTGTCCACACCAAATTCCATCCTGATGGCACTACTGAAAGTTTCAGTTACTTTCAGTAGCTCCATCAGTTGCAATTTGCTGGGGGAAAAGAGTTTCAGGTAATCCATGTATAAGAGGTGAGATATGACCTGACCACCTCTCCTCAACCGATAGCCTAGACCTGAATCCTCCAGCAATGTGCTTAGAGGATTCAGGGCTAAGCAGAACCAAAGTGGACTCAAACTGTCGCCCTGGAATATTCCCCGCTTGATCCATACAGGTTCATCGTTCGCCTGGATCTGTGGGCACCCTGGATAGCGAAGGACCGTTCTCCATTGCCTCATACACGACTCAAGAAAGGTGCGTAGAGTTGCATCTATCTTGTACAACTCCAACACCCTCATGAGCCATGTATGTGGCACCGAGTCGTAGGCCTTCTTATAATCTATCCAGCATGTGGACAGATCCCTGCGAGATCGACGAACCTGTTGGCTAATGGCCATGTCAATGAGGAGTAACTCCTTCGTACCACGGGACCCGTTCCTACATCCATTTTGAGAGGCAGACATAATGGAATTATTATCTATGTGTGTACTCATTTTTGCTCTCAAAATGGATGTAAGAAGTTTATAGACCGTCGACAAACATGTAATCGGTCTATAATTCTTGGGTTCCGCAGTACTACCGGTTTTATAGAGAAGGTGGGTAACCCCAGTTGTCAGAAACTGTGGTAGCGACCCAGACTCTAAGGATGACTGGAATTGAGATGCCAAACAAGTGTGTGAACTATTCAGCCATTTTAGCCAAAAGTTGTGCAGTCCGTCCGGTCCCGGGGATTTCCAGTTCGGTAACGGACGGACTGCTCTTGCTACATCTAATGGCGTAATGGATATAGGTTCCATTTCTGGAATAGTCTCACACACCCGTTCGACATCACGCATCCAATCACCCTCAGTATGACTGACAGGTACCGACCAGATGTTGCGCCAGAATGTACTCGTAGCGTTATCATCCGGGCGGCACAAGTCAGCCATATTTTGTTCAGGCCGCTCCCAAGCTCTGTATACCCACCTCTCATCGCGCTGGAACATGCGATTCTGTGAGTATCGATCAACCCGCCGCTTGTACCGCCGAATACGGCTTGCCCATGCACAAACTTTTTGCTTCAGGAAGTCGATGCGCTCTGTGACACGGGTGACGTATTCTTGAGGACTTATTCCAGTCCCCGAGAATGCCCGTCTCACAAAGCGCATCACACGTGGTCGTGTATTTCCCTCCCTGAAGCAATATAGTTTGCCAATGAGTACCCTGGCCCCGTCGATACGTCGCTCGATCCTGCTCTGCCAGGCCGGAACGGCTGGTTTAGGTCGTTTAGCTTCGTCATGAATTGGGAATTTGACGTTAGCTAAACGACATGCCGCGACAGCCCCACAGTACAGGATCGAGTGTGTATCGACAAGATCCTCGCTGCTCTCGAACAAATTCTTAAGCAGCGAGTTCAAGGCACTCACCATCGCCCTATTTTTTTTGTGCATGGGCAACCGTGGTAGTCGGGGTCTAAGTTCAGCGGGAATTAAACGATAATCACAGAGGGCATCTTCCAACGCGCTCCTCAATCTTTCGGTGCACTGGCTACTTACCGTGGCAACCGCATCATCCTCCTCCACAACAATGTTCGACAGCGGCGACACTCCATTATTAGATACGGACGCCGTTGGTGGTGGTGGAGATAAGATGGTACGGTTGCTTAGTACCTCTGAGCGCAGCCTATCAAGTGCGGTCTCGTCCAACAAGTGATTACGTTGGATGACCGACAGTCGTTGGGCCGAAACGTTAAGGGTTGGTTCTAGTACCTGGAACAGAGACAGCATCCCAACACGGTACGCAGTGAGGTTAGTTCCCCCCTCTGTAGACCCGTAGTATGCGCGCATGACATTTTCATTTATGGACTGAGTCCACCGCATGCGCTGCACACAACCACCGGCAGCGGGGACCCGGCTCGGGGCCGGTTGGCCCCTAGATCCCAGGCTCTTCGGTGGCCGGCCTCTCCCCTGCCGACGTACAGGTGTTGGCGACGTCGGCGGGGAGAAATATTCGTCGCTCGAGCTCGACGCAACTGCCGCTGCCGGTGACACAGGTGATCCGGGGTCCGGCGGCGGCGAGGCGGAGCTGAGCGACGACTCCGGAGGTGGTGGGCGTGTGTTCTGTCTTGCTCTGGCTCTAGTCAGCATCTTTTACAAACGTTGTAGCATTATTTTCCAAATTATCATAGATCGTGGATCGTGTGACATTTGTCATTCGGTGTCATAATTTGATTTTTTTCTTCATTATTGTATTTACAGTTTTTCCAGCGATTATTCACGATTACGGTTTTTACATAAAGGTTTTTGTCGTTTAAATACTTGCTTTTTATTGTAATTTATATGTGGTATGATATTAAATATAGAAAAATGAAAAAATATTGTTTGTATCTGATGTTTACTTCAGTGTTGCCAGATGTTTTATTATTATTATTATTATCTTTCGGGTTAAGCCGCGCTTGCCGAGGTTGGTCTGTGGATGGTTCACCATAATTATATGTCTGTGTGACCCATTCGTTTTTGAGTACCTGCACGTGTAAAGAAAGTGTTAATCTGATCTTATGCACATAAGGTACACGAACTAAAAATTAAAAAAAAAATATTTCACATAGTATAGGCCTACCAGTACCAGCGCACTTGTAAAACGTCGAAAAACAGGTGGACTGTGCTAAGTTAGTAAGTCAGATAGACACCTTTAGGGCTCAAGTACACGACTGACGGCGACGCTGCCGCCGCGCCCGCGCCGCCGCCCGCCGGCACCTCGCCTCATTGAGATTTGTCTAGAAGTTAGCTTAAAAAATTCACACATTTTCCTGTAACTTAATATTGTAGATAATTATCTAAATAGAGCATTATTAAATTTCTTAACTTTCATAAATAGCTGATATTTTGTAATTAATAAAAATCAGTTAAAAAAGTCTTATTTCTAACACTTTCTTTAATTTTTTTTTCTTGCCAATAAACTGCCTAAATAATGCCGAACAAATTTTAACCAGATGTTAAGTTATTCTGGCACTAAGTGGGCCATGTGGTTGAATGGTCTGACTGGTTTGACTGGCCTGTTGGTCTAGTGGTTAGTGACCCTGACTGCTATGCCGGAGGTCGTGGGTTCGATTCCCACCCAGGACAAATGTTTGTGTGATGAGCACGATCATTTGTTCTGTGTCTGGGTGTAATTTATCTATAATATGTATGTATTTAGAAATATTTAAGTATGTTTATCAGTTGTCTAGTACCCATAACACAAGCTCTGCTTAGCTTGGGACTAGATGGCGTTGTGTGATAGTCGTGGAATATTATTATATTATTATATTAATGACACGATGATACGTGTACGGATGTAGGCGTTTCACGATCACGATAATTATTTCAATTATTTGTTAGCATAAGCACAGAAAATGCCATAATAAAATCAAAGTAGTAATTAATTCAAAAACTCTATTTAATGATGAGAGAAAATTCTTTGGGGACTGTCAAATTGGTATAAGAAACTTCCTAATCCCATGTCAAATGTCAACCCTTGTTCGAAAATCAAATTCTCATTTTGGAACGAACATAGACAAGTAGACAGAGCGCCATCCAATCAATTCGCGAGCAATGCGACTGATTTATCGAAGGAATGCGAGTGGAACGCTCAATGGAATGCGCACATTGTCATGAGCTTGTATTCCCGCCTTATTGGCTGCTGCCATTTTTGTTTTAGATTAATTTTGAAAATGGAACGTTGTTTTTTTTATTATTTGATGATCTTTTTGGGCTTATTTCCTTTTAGGGTTAGGAAATTGTCTTGTAGTAGCCTACACCATCCTGCCTATCGATACGATAGATTTGACGCTTGCAATTGTTTCAAATCGGCAGTTCGTCCATATACACCATACACCATCCTGCCTATCGATACGATAGATTTGACACAACTTCAAATCTGCAGCAGTGATGCCAACTCAGCAACTAGATCTGGCTATTATTCGGTGACGACAGCTACAATTTCTAGCACCTTTTCATTTCATCATGAGACTATCGAATTAGATTAAAAAAAGTGGTGCAAGCGATTTTCGACCTTATCGACATTTAAAATTTAGTTTGTTTTTCTCACATTCTCATTCGTTAACATTGCTTCTTCATTAAAATCCGGTGTTTGCATCGTTGTCAATAAGGTCGAAAATCGCTTGAAGGTCGGAAAACATTTGCTTAAGGATTGCAAGTTAAAAAAAGTGGTGCAAGCGATTTTCGACCTTATCGACATTTAAAATTTAGTTTGTTTTTCTCACATTCTCATTCGTTAACATTGCTCCTTCATTAAAATCAGGTGTTTGCATAAATGTCAATAAGGTCGAAAATAGCATGAACCTTTTTTTAACTTGCTTTCGTGGTCCCTTGACACCTCTCAAGTTTTCAATCGTATTTTGGTTTAAATTAAATGAATAACTCTTTTTTTTACGAGTGTACATGCGATCCATGTGCGAAAAGCCTCAGTTTTCCTGGTAAGGCCACGTTCACATGACGATTATTTTCCCGTATACTGTATACAAGATTTTATCGAATAGAGCAGTAATAACAGTTCACAAATGAAAACTTAAAAATAGTTTAAACGGCGTTCATACGGGAAAATCCCGTGTTTGAGAAATATAATATTTTACCGTGTACCGTGCAAAGTTGTCCTAAAACTGGTCAACTCTATTCGATAAAATCTCGTGTACGGTATACGGGAAAATAATCGCCGTGTGAACGTGGCCTAACCGTCCCTGTAGAAAAGTAGCTAAAAAGTTTAGCCACAAGTTACACTTTTTAGCTTTTTTTCTAGCACCTTTATAAAATTAGCTAACTATCTATGAAGTTGCTAAGATGGCATCACTGCTGCCGATTTGACGTTGTGTCAAAAACGATTTGATGACCTATCAAAATTGGCATGTCATGCCATCAAATTGGCATTCCACCCCCATACACGTTCAATTCTATTTGATCAAATTGGCAGTATTATGCCGAATTGACAAATAGGCAGTATGGTGTATGGCTACCTTTACCTATTTATTAAGAACAGAGCATCTTTCTCCAACGGTCCACCATGGCAGACGGAAAAATCAATAAGTAAAAAATAGATCAAATGATATTTATTTGCGTGAGTCCGATTCTATAATATAGCCTAAAAATGTGAATATCCAAACTATTTGTACAATTTATAAAAAAAAAAAACATTTTTAGGTTACATTTGGCATTCTGGCCTAAAACAACTAAAACAATCTTATCAGTTTTAAAGATATTTATTAAGTCACGGTCACTCGCCGCCATTGTAGGCATTTTACAGGCCTTGACCTTAGCGCAACAGATTCCAACATCCAGAATCAAAAAATAACTCCAGACGAAATGTATTTGATCTTGAACCTAAACTCCTTAAAAATAAAGTTTACAACAAGATGATACTGCTGTCTTGGAATTTTATTATGTACTCCAATGAGGAAATGTTTAATTTAGTGATACATGTTGTAAATAAAGTGTTAACGATCAGAGATTTTGATGAGTCAAGATGAGTCATTTTAGTGTTTGCTAGTTTGTCAAATCAGTCGGATTTGATACACTTTTAGGTTAGGTCACTTTTTAGCCGTGGTCGTGTGCCACCTAGCTAATAAAGATTGTGTGAAACAGCCACAGGTGGTACACGACCACGTCGACCACGGCTAGCTAATATAATTGTTCTTGTTTTATACTTTTCAGTGCGCGTTTTTTTCGTAGTCGGGTTTTAGTTATTTTTAACTTATTTTTTATTGTGACGTAAAATAAATGGAGACATTGAACGGCCACATAAATCAGTTTATCTACTCTCATGTCGTAAACTTCGAAAACTCAAAACGAGTTTATAATGACATACTTTATACCATAGAGTATCGTAATGAAATTAAAAAATTAAATTATAACACTGTTTGTCTAACAAAACAATGTTATAATTTAATTTTTTTTCATTATGATACAGATTACTGATCATCTATACATTTTTTTACTTTTTATCTGTGGCTGCGCGCGCTTTCTAAGGGAATGTTGGGATTTTGACGTTTGTGTTTCGGTGGATGACATGGTGGATGATTATTAGTGTTTATTAATTTTTATCTTTTATTTGATATGTTCATTGTTCGTGTTCAATGAGAGTAGATAAAGTAGTGTATGAAACTGTACATAACTAGGTATTATACCACTCGTGTGATACTATTATAAAACTCGCTTCGCTCGTTTTATAAACTCACACTCGTGTATAATACCCCTCATTATGTACCAGTTACATAAACTACTATTTCCTGATCCGTTTTCTATCCGAACACAATGAATTCATACATCAAGTGGACCGATTTATGCAAAAATGATCCAACCCACAATCTCGACAATTTCGAGTTTTTGTGACTTATGTACTCTAAATAAGGTATATTTTAACATATCAAAGACTCGGAACTCTATGTTAATAATTGACGAAAATCCGTATGGTCCAAACCACAACTGTCATAGCGAACATCATTTTTTCATAATGCATAAATGTTTCAAGCTATTAGAATCATTTTTGCATTTTCTTGGTTGCCCTGATATAGGTTTTTTGTTTTTTGCTATAATGATTCAAACTACTTGGAACAATAATGCTTTTTATACAATATGGAAAATATTATAAAAATCATTCTGCTTAAATGTTCCAATAACCTTGAATCATTTTAACTCAATTCCAAATAACATTCGACTACAGAAGTATACTGATTCAGACCACATGACTATTCTATTTAATTAAAGAAAAACGAAAAATTCAATTCTTAAAAAACGATTCACGGTTAAATATAAAATTATCATTAATATCTCGGCTAAAAAGTAAACAAAATATTATTTTTATACCGAAAACTTTAATGAAATACGTATATAACTATTTAAACCTTCTATCTTTTATTAAGATATTAAGATTTTAAGATTTAAGATATTAAGATTTTGAACAGGCTAAAACTTGTGAAGAAACTGAATGTCTGACTTACGATTTGGAGAAAACCTTGCCTTTACCTAGAATACCGACCAATATAGTTTTCTACAAAAGGCAGTTATGGGTATACAACTGCGGTATACACTCGGCTTCCAACGGTGTTGGGAATTGTTTTGTTTGGGCTGAAGGCGAGGCAGGCAGAGGGGCCCAAGAAGTGGGTTCATGTTTGAGGAAATATATTAAGTGCGTGCTACCTCCTACAGTAAAAAAATTGATTTTGTGGAGTGACTGTTGCGGAGGGCAAAACAGGAATATCAAAATCGTTTTGATTTTAAAGGCTTTATTAAATAGACACCCCACTCTCGAGACAATCAGCTTCCGTTACCTAGAATCAGGACACACTTTCCTACCAAATGACAACGACTTCGCTAAAATTGAGACTCGACTCAAGCAATATGAAAGGATATACTCCGTGGATGATTATATTGCCATTATGAAACAATGCAAAAACAAAAATCCTTTACAGGTCCATAAAATGGAAAGTTGTGATTTTGTTGGATCTCAAATTCTAGAAAAGAAAATAGTTAATAGAAAAATATTTAATGATAAGAGCAAAGTAAACTGGCTCAAAACAAAAGAAATTTTAATCACAAAAAAGACTCAACATTCTTTGTTCATGAGAACTTCCTTTAATGAGGACTACAAAGAACTGAATATTAAAAAGAAATTAAAAGGTGTTGATTTGGGTGTCATAGAAGAAGATTTGCAAGAATTATGGCCTTCAGGAAAACTGATTAACAAAAAGAAGTTAAACGATTTGAAATCGTTATTCCATCTCATACCAAATGATTGCATTGGTTATTATAAAAAACTGAAGGGAGACGATGCAATAATAGACGATATAGATCAGCGTTTCCCAACCTTTTTCAGCCGCGGACCCCTAGGAAATCAAGCACAGCTTTCACGGACCCCCTCAATAAAATAATTATGTATTCATTTGTAATCTTAATCAGATTCGACTTGTAATCTGTTTCCGTATTAGTTTCTGTAAATACGCACGCACTTATTTCACTCACATCATTCATTCAGTCTCGCCCACCTCACGTTGGCCCACGTTCGCCGTACATACGATACATTAGGATTTATGTATGCATCCAGAGATGGCACCGCGGACCCTCATACATATACTCGCGGACCCCCAGGGGTCCGCGGACCACAGGTTGGGAAACACTGATATAGATGGTTATTGTGATGAACCCGACTTTGATTTGGATGAGGAGTAGGGTAACATTTGTGTTTTTTTAAATAAAATAAAAATAATAAACATTTTTAAGCTTTTATTTTTGTCATAGTTTGGAACATTTTTGCATTTTTCTTTCCGCAGCCTACACAGCTAATTCCATACAAAATGTATTATGTAATAATGATCCACGCGCAAGTTTTCTTGAATATCTACGAAACTATTAAAATTTATTTACTAAATACATGCATGTGAATTAGTTTAGAACACTTAGAATAACATAAAATTAAAAACATAACATTTAGAACTACAAAGCCAGAGAAATACCGAAATAAACTTTAAACTCTATTATCTCGAAATGAGGTTAGTGTGGACTGAATCATTTTTGCTTAAATCGGTCCAAGTGTGTGTGCATGTTTTGTGTGTGTTGTTCACATTTCATTCATCTTTAGAATTCTGAACGGAAAAAAAAAACTGATGTAGGTATGTGGCCGCCGCCGCCGTTAGACGTTTTTCTCGATGTTTAAAATTAGTTCCTCGTTCGTTCACTAGATTCTTCATTCATTCATTTTTTATACAATTTCCGTCGTAATATTTCAAGAACGCTGTACGCTGTCGCCTTCGGCTAGTTATGTGCCAGTGTTTCCATATCTATTAAATAGGTACAATCGACAAAGTTGAACCATGACCCATTATTAGCTTATTTTCCTACAGACATTCAAATACAATTACGAGTAGGTCTAAGTTCGCGTAAACATACATACATAACCATGGTAACGACTTCGATCTTTGTCAATTTGATGGATTCAAACGATTAATTGTCAAAATGGGTCATGATTCAACTTTGTCGATAGTACATTAAATTTTTAATACATAATTGACATATAAACCCTCTAAATCCTTACAGAATCTCATCATGACAATCTACATATCACGAAATCTCAACAGACTCATTCATCATTATTCGTTATATTAATCTTGTACGGGGAATATTATCACTGATTGAATGATAAGGCAATAATGAAGAAATGAGCCTCGTGTTAATTACGGAAGATCTGTTGGCCTACCGATCTGATGAACTCTTAACGCGATCCAGTTTAGGCTGAAGGAAAGAGATGGCGCTAGACGACTTGTATAGATCTGTCTCTTTCCCACAGCCTAAACTGGATCGCGTTAAGAGCTCGTGGTAAGGCCTCTGATTAGATCTTGATCAATAATGTTAATTAAAATTTAAAATTAAATTTTCAATCATGCCCCAATGCATCATTGAAAGCCATAGCACAGCCATAGTCCTTCACGCCTATGCAATGCGGGTGAAAATTCTTTGTCCCAGCAGTGGGCAGACTATCTATAAAATGATTATAAAAAAATCTATTTTTTTTTTTTGTTTGTATTTACTCAAAAACAATTCTTGCTTTTTCTATGCCAGTGATCATACCAATTTACTGGAATTACACATTGTCTAAAGAATTACTAGATTACCAAGTAATTTAAACCTAAACCACAATAATGAAACCGCAAATGATTGTTACCTACTTAATCTTTATTTATTTTTATTATAATAAGGTAAGTAAAGGTATTTCCTAGATTGTATTGGTTACCATTATACACTAAGTCTAGAATAGTACCTGCGCCATAATAAAAATGAAATAGGACCATTTGTTTTAACCAACAAAGAAAGGATCATAAACATAATATCACGCTTGTAACTCCCAAAGGACTAGGCAGAGGTATCCCTTCATAGTTACCTACATTTCGACAGGTATCAGGGCGACTATCTCAATACAAATCCATAGAGGTTCGTACACAGGTACAGTCACGAGCAATAATACTGTTCAAACGCAATTTACTCGTGAAATACTGGTTTAATCTTTGAAATAGACCTTTTACGTATAGCATGGCTTCCTAAATAGAAGTCTAATGAAATGGCAAAAATTTAATCAATATGGTAGTAGACCATCGCTTTTGAATACTTCTTAGTGTATCCATACTATTGCTCGTGATTGTACTCGTCAATGGACACCAAAGTCGTAAGGTATCCGGGATTCCAGATACTTGCGCCACCGCCGCTGCGTTGTGTTGCGCTCAGTTGCGCTTTACTCGCGCTTATTTCCATGAACTGGGCACATAATAATTATCCGGACTTCATGGCTGCAACTGAAAAAATCCAAAACTAAAAAACTTTTTCATAACCATAGATATCAAATGGAAAATTGCGGACAGAATTTTCCATTTACACTGCTCTACAATGCTCTATACCTAAGATTTTGTTTAAAAAAATGCAAAAGTCGCGACCAAAACACGACAGAAGTTAAACGGAAACATAAAATATAACGATTGTTTTCCGCCCCCAAGATACAGGGGAGCGAAAACGGTTTTTTTGAAAACCATAACGAACTAGAGAAAGGGTTACAAATTGCCGCGGATGTAGGGTTACCATTTCGAAATATGGAAAGTCTTCAATAGTAAAAAAAATCACATCACTGTGTTTTTTATTACCCTTAGATAATCCTACTTCCTATTAATATTATAAATGCGAAAGTTTGTGAGGATGTACGTTACTGTTTCACGCATATGGGTATGTTTGTTATTGTTTCACGCAAAAACCACTGAACGGATTGGGATAAAATTTGGTACATATATAGTTTATAACCTGGATTAACACATAGGATAGTTTTTATCCCGATTCTAAATTCATAAAGTAGCTGATTTTCAGCAAGCAAGCTTGACATAACAGACACATAGGTCGGTACAGATCCGTACCGACCTATGTATCTGTTATGTCAAGCTTGCTTACAGAAACTGGCAAAAGTGCAAAATCACAACTTGTGTCTGTTATAATAATTATGCGAGCACATACGATGACATGTGTCGATTTTGCCTGCACCTATCAGTACCGACAACCTGCTTCTTTATAAAGGCAACCTGTAGACTTGACACTGATCCCAAACTCCCAAAATAATGAGGTAACTAATTGTTTACTGTTTTGAACCCCTAAGGACGAAAAGTTCGGAATGAAAGCCTAACAAATCCTGACAGATGGTCACCCTCCGCGGAAGGGGTCGGCGACTAGGCACAAATATAGCAATTACGAACAATTAAGCGCTGAAACGTAGGAGGAACGCTGTACAAACAGCGCTACAGCGCTTCATAATTCATTACGTCGTTTAGTGTTGATTTGTTTTGCTCGTTTCAATTCTTATTTGTGCTGCAATTTGATTTGAATATGATGTTGTGAAGGGGCTTTTCGTGTAATTCTAATTTAGACCTATAATAGATAATTGAAAAAAAAAGCGAAAAACCTAGTGAAAAAGCATTTCTTTTTGGGTGGCGATCGAGTCCTGCGCCGTGTGTGAAGAATATAAATTACGTTTTTTTCTACCATTAAAAAAAAAACCATGGTAGTTTATTAATAATAATTACTTAGTTTAATTTATTGATCAAATATCTCATTCCTAAAGCTGTTTCCAAGAAGTATTGTACATCAGTAGTGTCGAGAGCCATTGTAATAGAGCTCAATTAATTAGTTACTCTTGCAAGGATTAAGACTTGATTGTATTTAATTAAATATATTGTCAAGTGGTCTAGTAGTCGGTACACATCAGTCTAAATAAACCAGTACAAGTTGACCGTTTATTGTCTGAAAAGATCATACGAAGTGAGCCAAGATAAGCTGGTGGCCTACCATTAAAACTGTCCAGTGATCCAGTGTAGGCTGTCGGAAAGAGATGGCGGTAGACGACTTGTATAGCTCTGTCTCTTTCCCACAGCCTAAACTGGATCGCGTTAAGAGCTCGTGGTAAGGCCTCTGGTTTTGTAAAGCTTGATGAGTAGCCGTTAGTAGGTAAGTTAAGTAAATAATTTATAAGCTATTGTACTGAAAATATAATGGAGGAACCGCTCGTCACTAAATAATGCACAAATTAATCTTCAAGGTTAAATCTCGCTTGCCGAGGTTGGTTTGTGGATGGGTTACTATCTATAGTGTCTATCATAGTGAGTTACATCCGTGCTTTAAAAAGCACGTAAAGCCGTTGGTCTTGACTTTCCATTGAAGATCTTTGACCGTCGCTACTGTTAGTCAGAAGCTCGAAAGTCTGACAACTTGCGGTACTACTATCTAAGCATGAAACCCGTAAGATCGAGGGACGTTTCCCGTAAGATAAGATTCCCGTAAGTTAGTGATACGAACTAAAAATGGTGATAATAAATTTTATAGTTGGCCAGTTGTCCCGACTCCATTTATGTTAACAGAATTAAAGAATTCAGAACTCATAGTGAATCCCACTAGGTGGACCGACGACATCGTGAGGGTCGCGGGAAGCCGATGGATGAACGTGGCAAATTGTTGTTCGGCGTGGCGGTGTAAGACGTCCGCTGCTGAACATAAGCCTCCATGTTCAGCAGTGGACGTCTTCCGGCTGATGATGATGATGAGTGAATAGGGTTCTCTTAAAAGTTTCGGCCTGGGTCAGTACTTTCGTTGACGGTCTAAGAGAGTAGACCCCCGGAAAAGGACACTCCAGAGAGAGATAGAGCGTTCGTTATTGGTAACAAACCATAGCAAAGTGATACCTAAAGTTCCACATTTTATCTGGTTTCCAGCTGCTTACCTAATCATAAGCGGAAATATATTTATAGAAATAGCAATTAATTCTTCCTGTTGAGTTTACAATTAAAATCATACCCCATAAGTTCGACCGACATAATATACAGGGTGTTTGGTCCATCGTGTGCCAAATTGAAATGGTCGATAGAAGGGGTCATTTGCTATCCTTTCAGACCCCTTAACACCCCTCATGCCCTGTGGATTTTTTTTAAATCGACTTTTTATTGTTTTCCTAAAAAAGACCCAAATTTTACATTCAAATGCAATTTTCTTTTTAAATATCGGTCGTAGAATCTGAACTTTAATTTTATTTAGATGTGCATTGTTTAAGAGTACTTTTAAATACAATATTAGTGACATTACCCATCTAGTTTTCTTTTAATTCACTCGCAAAGTTAAAACATAAATTAAAGCTGTACATTTTACAGCTGTTTATATGGCTACAGAAAAAAAACTAGAAGCGACTGGGATCTTCCAACTCCCTAATTAATTCTCCAGTCTATCCCCTTGCTAATGATGTGCCACATGCCATAAAAATCTTTTAACAACTTTGTGAATTCACTAGAATTGTGAATCGAGTGCCCTAAAGCTGACATACAAAATTATGATTTTAAACATTTTTTTTGCTTGAAATGATACCTGACAAACCTATAAATCTTATTTATAAATAATCTGTCTCGTATCTCTATGTTTTAGTGGGCTTTACGTGTAAAAAAAAAACATCGATTTCATAATTGTTACAAATCCTGCTAAAATTAGTGACCGATGATGTGCCCGTGTTTAATGAACGTTTGCCCATGGTATTTCAAAATGCTGTCCTGCGCATTGGCGCTTGACTGTGAGGAAATATCTTAACAACATTACGCATTGTGGAACACATGTTCCACAATGCGTGGATTGGACGCGATGGCCCTATTCCATGGATATACGCAACGGACGTTCCAACTAGGGAGTTACTAGTCCAACGCATGGAAGCGGCATTCCATACCACTAAGGAGGAAATACGGGGCATGCGGGCAACGAGTAAAGGGCAACTCAATGCCCGACCATGGACCATGCCCGGGTCGACGGCGCGTTGTGTCCCACGCGCGCCTCAAAGAGCGTCAGCATAATAACAGGGCCAAAGCCTGCAGGGGTCGCGGGATTATTTCCTTACCGTGATCCCGGAACAGAAATTATTAATCAAATTATTATAATGGATTTTAGTCAGTAGAAGTCTGACAGTCCCTCCCGCCTTGCCCGGGATGGGACTCATTTGATGATTTTACCAAGCTAAAAAAAAAAGGAGGAAATACGACTTCGTACAACAACTGTCTAAATAGATATCGGGCCTGCATTCGCAACAGAGGCCAACAATTCGAGCAGGATTATGAAATAAACGTTAAAAATGCATTTTTTTTTTTCAAGTAAATCCCACAGTAACATAGAGATACGAGGCAGATGTTACCTTATGTGAATGAGATAAGACTTATAGGTTTGCCAGGTATCAAAAAAGACGAAAATAATTATTTTTGAATATCAGCCTTGGGTGACTCGATTCACAATTCTAGTAAATTCACAAAGTTGTTAAAAGATTTTTATGGCATGTGGCACATCATTAGCAAGGGGATAGACTGGAGAATTAATTAGGGAGTTGGAAGATCCCAGTCGCTTCTAGTTTTTTTTCTGTAGCCATATAAACAGCTGTAAAATGTACAGCTTTAATTTATGTTTTAACTTTGCGAGTGAATTAAAAGAAAACTAGGTGGCTAATGTCACTAATATTGTATTTAAAAGTACTCTTAAACAATACACATCTAAATAAAATTAAAGTTCAGAGTCTACGACCGATATTTAAAAAGAAAATTGCATTTGAATGTAAAATTTGGGTCTTTTTTAGTAAAACAATAAAAAGTCGATTTAAAAAAAATCCACAGGGCATGAGGGGTGTTAAGGGGTCTGAAAGGATAGCAAATGACCCCTTCTATCAACCATTTCAATTTGGCACACGATGGACCAAACACCCTGTATAATATCAATTTATCTATAAGGAAAATTTCAATATATCTACCTAAGTTTGAATCGGTACCTAAATACATAAAAACATTACGAGTAGTGAAACATTTATTCGGTACTAGCTGTTGCTTGCGGCTTTGCCCGCCTATAACTAGTCGACGGCCCGTGTGCGAGAGATCAGAAAAATAACGAGTTAAGTTTGTTACTAGTTATATCTTCAGATCAAACAAATAGGCAGATAGAGCGCTCAGAACACGCGAGTGTGTCCACCAAAGTTAATACAAAATCAAAATCGAATACAAAGTCGTGACAGTACCAAGCTACGCGTCGTACCGAGCTGCGCGTCGTTGTTGTTTTTTGCCAAAATATCGTCTCGTGCGTGTCTTTAACCATTGTAAAAGTTGTTCTCAAAAACAAAAAATACATTATGGAATGTAATTCGATTTGATTTTGTATTAACTTTGGTGGACACACTCGCGTGTTCTGAGCGTTCTATCTGCCTCTTTCTTTGATCTGAGGTTATATCCATAAAAATAAAACACAGTGTTTCAGTTCCCCCGCCATTTTATTTCTTTAAACGTTTTTCTTAAATTTCATAAACTTTTGGCAAAGGAAGCTCTCTGGATACTTAAAAACTTTAGCTTGGAACTTCCTCAACTTAAGTGCTTATTATAACTTAAAAAGTTTGTAAAGTTTAGTATCTCGAAGAGTACAAGACAGCAATTTATTTGTATACTTTTTTTACGGTTTATAATAATAATCTATACGAGTAAGTTGGAGTGTCTGTTTGTAATTTTGAAAGAATCGGTGGATTCAAACAAAAATACATGTCGTAATACAGCAAAACATGATAAACAAAGTGATTCACAAAAAAAAAACCTATTAACTAATGCAAAAACATACAAATAAGACAGAGAACAACATTTCCTCCTGAAATTCCTCAAATTTCTTGTACTTCAACAAATATATATACCTACCTAACTTTTTATTTACCACTTTCTGCCGAAGTGTTACTCTTCAATAACTTGGAGGAAACCGTCCGTGAGAAAAATGCCTCTCATTTACAACGGACGCCCACGAATGCCCAAGATCCTAACACTATTGATACTTAGGCCTGGTTTACACCAATAGGAGATGAGCTGAGCGGAGCAAAGATGTAGAAGATTTTTTACCGACGATATCGAATTGGTCGATTATCATGTTTCATCTACGCTCCGCTTGCTTCAGCTTTGGTATGCACCAGGCCTTAGGCCCGGTATCCATCCACCAAAGCGGAGAGGAGAGGAGACGTGTTCTCGTGTTTGAATAACCAATTAGATGTCCACATCTCGTCTCCGCTTAGCTTCAGTTGACATCTGTTGACAATGACATCTGTTTGGTTATTCAAACACATCTCCTCTCCTCTCCGCTTTGTTGGATTTCGGGCCTTAGTCCCTCTTATGTCACATTACGTTTGAACCGTCCGGAAATATGATAATGATAAGTTCCCTTCGAGGTTTTTTATGCACATCGTCGCCTCACTGTTTATTTTTATCATTTCATTAAATACATTATTACAAAGCTAGTAATGAAATCGTAAAAAAATCTCATAAAAATGTCTCATTCTGAATTGAATATGCAGAACGCGTTACATGGCCACGGTTGCTATGAATAGTTATAGGCGATTTATCATGCTTTAATGTCTTATTGAATAACTAACTAGTAACTTTCCCGGGACTTCATTCGCGTGTCGTTTTGGCTCAGACCTCCGGCGTCGCATCCCAATCCTCGCCCGCGCTTTTACTTTTTCCGACTTGCTAGACAAAAACTGTGATTTAAAATGTCACTTACACGGGATATCTTCCGTGATTGTGTATTATTTTGAGTTCCCGATATTTCGACGCTGGTGCAGAGTCATCCCGCGATCATGGCGCTTGCAACAGCGTCGATATATCGGGAACTCAAAATAATAAACAATCACGGAAGATATCCCGTAAGTGACATTTAAAATTGTGAAAAAACCGTGAGCATAAACAGTGTTTAAAAATTGTGATTGAAGAGTGTCTGTCAAAAACCAGAAATAAGAACAACGTTTTACATTCCGAAGCAAAGATGGTTCATCTAATTCCAGATCGTCCGGCCAAGACTTGGGTCACAATAATTACATTCTATTTAGTCCGTATTTTAGATTATAAAAAAATATTGCACGACACGTATTTTTTCTTTTTTTGAATAAACAAAAAAGAACAAAGATAATAGCCTATTAAAGTTACCTGTGACGTCACTCTGCGCGAAAAATGCCACGCATCGTGACGTCACACGTAACTTTAATAGGCTATATCTTTGTCATTTTTGGTCTAATTTACAAATAAAAAAATAAGTGTCCCTTATTTTTGAATAATCTAAAAGACGGACTAATTACATTTTTTTAGGAAACTAGCCTATTATTATTATGTCTCTTTAAAATAAATATCGTGATAATATTTAATATAATCTAATAAGAATGGTCAAGTTATTATCACCCATTAGCCTGACCCAGTTGCCATACTTAGCAGACCATTATTAAGTGAACGACAAGTTATTGTGTCGATGATGAAGGCAAATCACACATCGGTATGGTGCCAATGGCGAAGTCTTCTTAAATAATACCATAGAGATTTACAAGCGTATTTCAGAAACTGTCTCAACTCAAGCTTGAGTTGACACGCCTACTTTCCGCCTCATGCTCACATTGACAGTTTTTTTTAATCATTTATGTAAACTTCCACTACTCACTAGTTTTCATTTCTTGGCTTGATGCAGAGCGCTTCGAGTGATTTCAATCTATTTCATCCAAAAAGTGATGATATTAAAGTCCATACAGTTTTGACATTTTCATCATCGTTTTTGACGACAGAATCAATGAATGCGACTTTCGTTTAGCCTCTTCAGACATGAACAAGTACTTGTTAGCTCGTGATTTAGGAGACTATTAAATCCACTTGGCAATCTTTAATTAAATACAAACAAGTCTTAATCCTTGCTAGAGTAACTAATTAATTGAGCTCGGTTACAATGGCTCTCGAAACACTACTGTTCTTCAATCAGTACTTGGAAACAGCTCCAAGAGTAACTAAGTGAGTTTCAAAGAGTAAGAAAGTACTTTATAAACGCAAACTGTTTTATTTCATTGTTGATTTCGCAGTAAGTAATGTCACGTGTAATAAAATAAAAAGTACCTAGACACTATATCAAAATAAAAAAAGCTATTTTCCCTTGGACTTACAGTTTTTACTTTTAGATTACACCTTTCTGCGTATTTAGATTTTTTAATGCTGTAAAATCATCAACACTCCCTTTTAGACTTGACTGACTAAAAACCAACTTGTTCCTTCTGTTTTTCTTTGCCTTCAAGGACTGCCAGGTGAAGTTTAAAGTCAGTCCTATGACCCAAAAACAGTCCCGTGACTCGGACAGTCCCATGACATTGTGTGTCATATTTATACATTCTAAGATTACACGTCACAAGATTTGTCATCTCACCGCTTTCGAGACGAGAATTTGACTGGACGTGACGCACAAAATATGACATAAACCGTTTAGAATTCGCGCCATAAAAATGTCAGACCGTATGTCTGTGATGCATTAGTTTTTATTTTAATGTTGTCTCTGGTTGTTTTTTATTTTTTTTTACTACTTTTTTAATAAATTAAATGATTTATATCTTCCGTTGTTAATGCTTATTTATTACTTTAAAGAGTAATTGTAGGAGTGAGCTAATAGAAAATATTTATTAAGAATATGTTTTGCTACACAATGGACAACCTTCCATCTTGAATTGCAATGTCACTTGTGCACCTTGTTGTGCACTCTTAACCTTACGACTAAATGACATTGGCAGGAGGACGTTAAAACATTTGTGTAATTGTCTGTGGAAAAGGAACAATATGGCGGAGTTAGTTCTAACCATAGACATAAAAAATGGAACAATACCTATGTGTGCATGACATTAACTACGCTTTAGATAGATAGACTATTGTGTGAAGCATATACTCAATAATATAACATGGTTTCTTCCAATTTTTTTTTTCGTTTTTTTTTTTTTTACTTTATAGCTGGATAAGGAACGCTCATTCCATTCTGTATATGGTTTAGACTTAGGCCAGTTGTTCACTAGTTACTTTTAGTTATACAGACTTTATATTTCTCCGTCGAGTGCTTTGAGTATACGGGAGTGCGCTGATTATAGTGACAAATACTTTCTTTCGAGCTAGATTGTAGAGTGTCAAAATAATTTTAGACAAAAAAAAAGTTTTTAGCGATCGGCATGGAACGCAGCATTCTAGGTGTGATGTGAAAAAGATGGCGAGACGAAATAGACGCTTACCATGAGAGCTGGTTCGAAGAGACCCATGAAAAGAATTCCTGGGAGGAATTGGGGGAGGCCTTTGCTCAGCAGTGGGACAGTACTATAGGCTAATAAAAAAAAAAGCGAGTGGCAGGTCTAAAACATAGAATCACGGTTTTAAATGTGGAGTCTTTTTCCTCTGTGGTCACCATTTCATTCGCTCAGTAGCTTGTGCATTGCGCATGCGTTCCTGACTCATGCGACTAAACGACAGACATTTCCGACACCTACTTAGATCTACTTAACCTGTCAGATTGTAACAATGACAAGTGAAAAAGTTAGCCATTGTTACGTCAGGTAGTTTTAAATGCATGGATTTCCGATCATGTTTAATTCATAATGCAGTTCTGCTATTGATAGCTATTCAATTGTTGATTTCTCATTTAAAGTTAATTTATACCTTCTAGCTCAGTGATAAAGCGCATCGAAGCGTGCAGTAATCGTCACATCATGGATCTGGCTTATGGATCTTTTGATATTAAACGTGAAAAAAAAATCAGTTTGCCCTACGTTTTGAATTTCTACTGTGGTGTTAACTATTTGTAGATCATTCAAATATTTGATTCTCGCGAGTCACGAACCCGTGACAACAACACAACTAGGGTTGCCATCCGTCCGGGTTTCCCTGGATTTGTCCTAGTTAAGAGGGCGTCCGGGGACTGTCGAATTCGAAATTTGTACAAAAACAGAAAGTTCACTGTGTTCAGATAAAAAACGGATCTGGATTCCTGATCAGGAAAACTGATGATGCGGCCGGCCTTCGGCCGCCCGCGATACATGCACCCCTCCCTACGTATGTAGTTGCCACGGCGGCGGCGCGCACTTCGACTCATGTCCTGGTTGTGGACTATAAAATCCGGGGTTTTCACACGTCTTGTCCTTGTTTCCAATTATTAGAGATGGGAACCCTATCCACAACATAATGCACATTATTTATTCTCCTAAGATAAAAATGCGCGTTCATTTTTTTTAAACGTTTTCACACCACATTTTTTCGGTTGTCCTCCGTTTATCTCCATCCATATTGAAACCCCTTCAGACACAACACAACCCAAGTCTCCGATACCTTATGCTTATGAGTTGCTTATGAGTTTGGTATCCAGGGCGGCTATCGCAATTTAAATCGGTATAGGTTCGTACTCATGCACGCCTCAATGGATATCAAAGTCGTAAGGTATCGGAGATTTCCATCACGGTGGCCTTACTATGTAATAATTAACAATAGCTGGCACGACAATAGTGAATCATTTCATTTTTGTTGCCAAATGCGATGCAATTCTATTGCTCATGGAAACAATCCGTTACTAACAACCAAAGAACAACACGTGCAATACGTGCTATGTATACTGTGCCCCTACGCATTGGCAGCGGCTTTTAGTTTTGACAAATTGAAGCCGGGCTACCGACAATTGGAAGTCGGGCTTTCAATTAGTCCGCGTAACTGAAGCAATTCAGCTTTTGAAATGCCAGTTTTTTTTTATTCGCGCGTCATTTCTGTCGTATACTTTGGCGATTTTCTTTTGTTTTATGATAGGTATGTTTTTCTTGTATATCTCTGGACCTCTCCGTTCTTATGCCCGGTTTACATTATTCCAGTCCAGCGATCCAGTCCAGTACTGGATTGCTTACTGGAAAAATGTAAACCGGCACTGGAAGGATTCAGTTCATTCCAGTGCCGGTTTACATTTTTCCAGTAAGCAATCCAGTACTGGACTGGATCGCTGGACTGGAATAATGTAAACCGGGCATAACTAAAACGCTGACATGTCACCAGTTACGTTTACTGTCATTCAGTACCCTTAGCACGAATTTTCACTCTTTTACTTTACAGCGTCTATACTGGAAGTATTTATAGCGTTTTTGTATGAAAAAATGGAACAGCGCCTCTGGCGTGCGAAGCAAGAACTTATTTTTTCCTTGAAAATTGTCAAAGTTCCAGTTTACGTCTCAAATACTGAAAATTCGTGCTAAGGGTACCGATGGTCCATTTTGCCGCAAGGTTAGATCGCACGGCGCCCGGCTTTAAAAGCAATATTGATGATTTACGAAATATCGAATGGTTAGAATAATCTTTACTATACACTCCATACAAATTACAGGTAGGTACCTATATCGTGAAACGAATCATCTTTATATAGGGTGACACACACATTGCCAAAAACTATCATTCTCATGACATGTTTAGATGGATTTGAAAAACGAAAAACAATGCTCTAGACAGCCTGTTTTATCCACTACATCGATCATTTAATAATTCGCATACCTTTAAGTACTGTGTACCCATTGTTTCTTAATTAATTTTATGTTTTTCCTCAAGCCTTGCTCTCAGAACTTGACTCTACACCATAGTATTCATAATTGAACAAATGTAAAAAATGAAATAGATTCTCTTACTTAATTGTAAAGTTCAAATTCCAACGCGACATCATAATTTCCTGTTTCGATATTCCGATAGTGCCTACATAGTATAATGTAACATTACGCAAGCTATGTAAAGTCTCTTGTAATAGACGGCGATAAAGGGGATTGAGGGGCTCCTATATCATGCGGGGAGGGCGGGATTGTGACGAATTTTGCACCTCTCATCATCATCTGCCTGCCTTTCCCGAGCTATATTGGGGTCGGCTTCCAGTCAAACCAGATTCAGATGGATATCAGTATTTTACAGGGAGCGACTGCCTGTCGGATCTCCACAACCCAGTAACTGGGTAATACGATAACCAATGGTAAGACTGGTTGTCAGACTTTAGAGCTTCTGACTAACAGTAACGACTGTCAAAGATCTACAAATGACAGCCGGGACCAACGGCTTTACGTGCTTTCCGAGGCTCGGAGGAAACTCGCTATAATAGATGGTCACCCATCCATAGACCAACCTCGGCAAGCGCGGCTTAACCCGGTAGATTGGCCTGTGCGGCTGTAATTATTTAGCCACGAGCACATCTAACTTTTTAATTTTGATCGTCTTTCAGAAGTTGCCTGTACCTATATTTCAACCTTGTTCTATTCAATGCTGAGTACACCAATTCCTTTTGTGCCATGCATCCCCTGCACGCGTAGCATGGTGATTCTATCTCTATTCCACCAAGAAAAGACAAAGTTATTTCATCGCTATTTCTATACAAATCGACTGTTTTTTTGCACAAGTATTACACGACTCTTACACCATTAAAGAGTAGAAACGTATCTATTCTATATTTTAATCATTGCTATTATATGCTTAAATCTATAAAAATCTTTTACGTTCTGTCATTTTGTCTATTCTCCTGTCGACGAAACCCGTTTCTACGGCGCCACGCTAAGTACGCGTGCTTTTTGCGAGGTTCAGCCGGGTCATTCCTTCGATCTTCTGCATGTCATTTACACATTTTATGTAGCTGTTAGATTGTCAACACTTCTACCATTGTATGAGTTTTAAAACTGACAATGACACGGTGACACCACGTGACACTGGGTCAAGGTGATGACGCCGTGATGCCTCTGCAGCCACTCCTAGCCACGCGCCTGCTACGGTGACCACTTTACATTAGGAGAGCCGTATGCTCGATTGTCGCCATAATGGTATAAGAAATAATGCTTATTATCCAGTTTTAAGTTCTAACTTCGATTATTCTCAATAACTATTCAGTGAGGACCTATCATTTCCAAGTAAACCAGAACCAACGGCTAATGTGTAGCAATCTCTATTTTAATTACCCACAGAGCATAATCGTCTCTATTGTGATAACCATTAAGCATTAATTGTTTTGCATAATTGTAATCCGATTACAGCGAAATTACCGTCAATTTGAAGTGTTACAGTAATCAGAGTAAATACCCAAAGTAATTACTGTACCAACCTCCATAGATATTGTTCAACCAATTTATGTTCGCAACGCGTTGTCACCTCTAATATCCAAATTACTCTGTGATGCAAATATAGAGTGACAAAGTTGCTCATGATTTTTTTCTAAGATTAAATTATTTTTCAATGTGGTTTTCTCAAGCATAACCTTGTTATTTTTCCACTAAAAGCTTTCGGAGAGGCCACATAAAATAAACAAGCATTTTCACTGAACTAATTCGATTACCCGTTATTTTAACAGGACACAATTTTAATTAACAATTTTAATGCAGACTTCCTTTATCGTTTTTACTAAAATTATTGTTATTATAGCCATAGACAGAGATTTTATCAGAAACAATCTCGTTACCGACCTCTGGGGTTTTTGCTAATAATATTAATAAAACTTTTCTCGTTTGTTTTCCGTATTAGTTTGAAAAAGTCGGCAATATGGCCGCCACGATAATATTACCAATTGTAATAAGAGCGATGATTGATGAGCCTACAATGACGTTCATGTTGATCTCGTGTACGATTTCATTTGCTTGCTTATGTTGGTATAACATATTAATGAATTGGTTTTTTCCTTTCGTATTTGAGTTCGATTATGGATTTTTTATCGAATAACCTTTTTAGGTACATAGCGGAATCAGCCTGTAACTTTTCCATGAATTGATATAACATAAAGGGCTGATTTTTCAATAGTCAGATAACTTTTATCTGAGGAATTAAAATGTCGGTTTGACATATTTTCCATAGATAAGCTGTCAAACCGCCATTTTTATTCCTCAGATAAAAGTTATCTGACTATTCAAAAATCTGCCCTAAGTGAAACAGATTACTTGTTTTTTTTTAGAGTGACTATTCCCAAACCACTGCAAAACTTGAAAACCAGAATTAACAGTGGCAATCACCAGAGCAGCGAGACTGCAGAGGCTGCAGAAGTCATACTAGAAACGGAATTTCAACCCTAACATTTGATTAAAGTACTCCAAATTAATTACCGGGACTCGATGTACGGTAATGACGCAATACCGGGAATGATCCACTCAAGTCGAAGTCGCGAGATTGTCACTAAATACGTAACTACATAGTAAACGTGTGTTCCTTGGCTTCCTAGTTTAATTTGGTAAGGAGCAGCGCGTTCATGAGATTAATTCGTAGAAGGTAACTGAGTGAGTCAAGTTCAGAATGAGATTAGAAATTTCTTGTGAGTGTGGTTATCAAATTTTGGCGATAAAAACGAAGCGTGGGATTGAAATTGATTGTGACTGCGTTTTTATGTTGGTCATGCTTTCGATGAGGATAAAAAGCAAGTATTATGTGACCTCATTTACTTATTTTGACTGGCCTGTTGGTCTAGTGGTTAGTGACCCTGACTGCTATGCCGGAGGTCGTGGGTTCGATTCCCACCCAGGACAAATAGTCCAGTCATTAAAGCCTAAACCCGAAAATAATTAGTAACACGCTGAAATTTTAAGGGGTTCTTAAGGAAGGTAAAATAACATACCGGGTGATTTTGCAGCGTTCTGGGGTGTACGGAAAGGGTTGAAAAGGGGTGAAAAGTGTTTTTTGCTAATAACATTGCCAAAAAAATTAGTAACACGCTGCAAATTTGGAATAAGGTTGTTCTTACGGTTTTGTAACGTGTATTAAATTTGCAGCGTTTTGCAACATACGGAACATTGTTTTTTTTCAAAACAGTGCAATTAGTTAAAAACAGGGGTAAGAAAATTAGTAACACGCTGCAAATTTGGAATTAGGTTGTTCTTACCGGTTTGTAACGTGTATCAAATTTGCAGCGTTTTGCAAGATACCGAACATTGTCTATTATTAAAAAAAATGAAATTATTTAATCAAACTGGTGAAAAAAAAATGTAACTCGCTGTAAATAAGTTGTTTTTACCGTTTCGTAAGGTATATCAAATTTGCAGCGTTTTACAACAAATTAAACATTGTTTATTATTAAAAAAATAGTGCGATATACGTTACGAAACGGTAAAAACAACTTAATTACGAATTTACAGCGAGTTACAAATTTTTTTCACCCGTGTGATTAAATAATTTCATTTTTTTTAATAATAAACAATGTTCCGTATGTTGCAAAACGCTGCAAATTTGATACACGTTACAAACCGGTAAGAACAACCTAATTCCAAATTTGCAGCTTGTTACTAATTTTCTTACCCCTGTTTTTAACTAATTGCACTGTTTTAAAAAAAAACAATGTTCCGTATGTTGCAAAACGCTGCAAATTTAATACACGTTACAAAACCGTAAGAACAACCTTATTCCAAATTTGCAGCGTGTTACTAATTTTTTTGGCGAAGTTATTAGCAAAAAACACCTTTTCACCCCTTTTCAACCCTTTCCGTACACCCCAGAACGCTGCAAAATCACCCGGTATGTTATTTTATCTTCCTTAAGAACCCCCTAAAATTTCAGCAAGTTACTAATTATTTTCGGGTTTTGGCTTTAATGACTGGACTAAAATGTTTGTGTGATGAGCACGATCATTTGTTCTGTGTCTGGGTGTAATTCATCTATAATTATGTATGTATTTAGAAATATTTAAGTATGTTTATCAGTTGTCTAGTACCCATAACACAAGCTCTGCTTAGCTTGGGACTAGATGACGTTGTGTGATAGTCGTGGAATATTATTATTATTACATTCACAACTGAGGAGTGGAATTCCCGTCAGTGTCTTTGTTTCCTGCACGCGTAGCATATGGCCCCGTAGAAACGGGTTTTGTCGACGCGAGAATAGACAAAATGACAGAACGTAATAGATTTTTATCGATTTAAGAATAGCAATGTTTAAAATATAGAAGAGATATGTTTCTATTCTTTAATGGTGCACGAATCGTGTCATACTTGTGCAAAAAAACAGTCGATTTGAATAGGAATAAGTAACGATAAAATAATTTTGTCTTTTCTTGGTAGAATAGAGTTAGAATCGCCATGCTACGCGTGCTGCATGCATAGTTTTACACCATAGAGACGGATTTGTCGGCGGTAGACAACATAATATAAATATTTCTATTATATTTCTATTAGAGTTGTGCAAAACTCGGGCCAACAAAATCAGAAAAACGGTTTTTTTATGGCGTATCGTTTTTTTTTATCAGCCAAGATTATTCTGTTAGTAATACTCGAATCAGTTGTTGATTTTAGATAACCAACCTTTAATAAACCAGCACGAGTGTAATTTACTTTGCTAATCGAGTCCAGATAAGCCGCCACTTAACTTCGATTGCCAGTTCAGCTATATAAGTGAAGTGCTCTTTGTACGCATTCTGAGATAAAAATAGTAAAACGGTACAATTTCCTCGTGTTCGAAGAAAGAAATTGTATTTTTCTTTGTTCCCAGAAGATTTTTTCAGAAGTGTACTTATGGGATCGCAGAACTGTCTTGAGAACCGTGGCTACTGGCCCTGGAATGCAAATAGCAATGAGGGAACAGGGTGGTTTAGTCAGTAAGAGTTTGACAGTCCCTTCTGCTCGACTCGGAGCTCGATCATCATCAGCCTATATTGTTCCCACTGCTGGGATACCTCTCTGTGAGAGGGAATGGGCCATATAATCCACTACGCGAGCCAGCAGTGCGGGTTGGTAGATGTCACATGTCTTCGAATTTGATGGTTCTAGGACATGCCGGTTTCCTTACGATGTTTTCCGTCACCGTTTTCGAGAGCAGTGATGATAAAATAAATTACACAAAGTAATGCGCCAGGCTGGGTTCGAACCCACTACCAATAATTAAATTAGGGCCGATATGGGGGGTATCGGCCCCAACTTAATTCTTAAGTTGGGGCCGATACCACTGCTCTCCTCTCTCTCTCGAAGCGCGATGATTCATTTGATGGTAATATGATCAAATTAGGTCAATAAAAGTACTCAAAAGCACACGCATGTTACGCCAAACTCTATGTCATTAGAGGCTCAATCAATTGGTTACAAATTTTTCGTGCCTACTACTGAGAAATTCCTGGCACAAGAACCCAAAACGAATTTATTTGACTTGAGAAAAAAACCCAGTTCCTTACCCTCCACGTGACAGTGAGACAGTTCAGTATAATTGTATCACCTGAATAGGTCCCCTGAGATCTCATTACCATTCTCTGGCACTCATTACCGTGACTTGAAATACCACTGACTCACGATACTGACACTTACACTGGTGTTCGAAATGGTTGACTCAGCTCAAGTCAAGCTCGAGGACCTTAATCCGCCCCATTAGACCGACACATTTACGGCTATTACCACAGAATACTTAGTAGTCTATTGCTTAAACCAATATTTAATAAATTTTTGCATGTTTGTACCTAAAATCATGGTTACACTCAAATACTGCTAAACCCATTTTAAATACTCGGTCACCTATAGAAAACTACATTAACAATATTATGTTAGGTAATATAAAATTGCACTGTTTTTGTTTTTAGACAAAAACGAAAAAGATTTAGTTTATTTTCATAAGCAATTTTCTGTAAAATTTGACAATCTACCAATTGCTGCTAAGAATACGATATTCTTGGTATTTTGAACTGTTGCCATGGCAACTGAGTCAAGATGAACTGTGCAAGACATGAGATGAGTTTTAGAATACGAGTGTCAGACTCCTAATTTACATATCATTGCTTTTAATACAAGTAGAAACGGTTTTTGTTAGGTAATTTTAGCTTTGAGCGCGCTTCACTTTAATTTAATCTTGGTGCTGGGTGCGCAATATACCAGAGGATTTTTTATTTATAAAATGAGAGTTTTTTTCTCGTTCAAAAAGTTTATTAAAGAAGAATGGATGTTTTCATCATTTGCCTGAGCAAAAATATTGTAAAGATTTTTATTTTTTTGCAGTATTTAATAGTGCTATTTCCCACTTTTATCGACTGGTAGTGTAATGAATGTCAAGGCCGTAGTCGGGAGTGACTGAATGACTAGATGATTGTATGAAAGAACGTCAACGTGAATGAAGCGAAAGGAGTAGGTATGTAAGGATCGTAGCTAGTTGCAGTCTGTGATTTCTGCCTACTTTATTTTTTTAGGTGTAAAAGGCTTGAGTTTATTAAGCATTTTCTAAATTATTATATCAGTACTTAAACAGTGTATTGCTTACCCTATATTGTGTGAGTTCTATGTGCACAAAGCTATTATTCCCGTGACCTGGCGGTTGGGAGTATGTCATGCTCACACAAAAGTTTCGCTGATGGTGGCGCGTGTGTCAGATCATTTAGTTTCCTTCCAAATGGTTGACCTGAATGGTGCTGATATCATGCGTCATGTTCGTGAACGGGCGCTTTCAGTTGAGACTGGTCATCTCTTAGCTGCCACGGTTTGTTTTAATATTATCAATAATCATTATAGGAAAAAATATTGCCGATCTAAAAAGGGACTCTTTTTAGATCGGCAATATTTTATTTATGGAGTTTCTTGCCCGTTCTTCTCCATAGAGATCTACTCCTTGGAATGGGCATCTACGGTACTTTCACAGTTTTTATGTCTTGTGACTGGGACTGTAGCACCATAACCAATTTTGAACTGTTTTTATTTTTAAGAATTTTTTTTTCTTTCTTCGCACACCAGAGGCGCTGTTCTATTTTTCCATGCAAGAAACGCTGTAAATACTGGAAAGACGCTGTAAAATAAAATAGTGAAAACTCGTGTTAAGGGTACAGAAGTCAAGAGTAAACATATTATAAATAATCTGTAATTTAATTCACAAATTAATTAGAAACATACTTAACTAAAAATTACTTTCATTTACAAACGTAATTTATTATATTGACCTATAAAAGACAGTCTTCATAACTAGACGGAACCCACTTAACATTCTGATGACGTAGTATTTTTCATTTTATTACTAAGAGTAAACTCGTATTATTATCATGCAAATAACATACTTATGTAGATGTGAGGCCGAATGAAATAGTCCTGCAAATTGCAATCTTCTTTTAATTCACCACTAAGGGTACCACGCAGACGCGAGGCTGCGCGCACATTTTTATAAAGGCGACTCGAAATTGAGGTTTATTTACTACACGAAAAGATATATATTTCCAGTATCGTCGCGTCACATCGCATCGCGTCAACTGACCCTAAGCCGATTCTCCCACGACGCTTTGTCCACAAGGTCCGAGTGCATGAATCCGTAGCTTACCCTTAGCACGACTTTTCAGTATTTGAGACGTAAAGTAAACTGGAACTTTGACAATTTCAAATTGACAATTTTCAAGGAAAAAATTAGTTGTTTCTTCGCACACCAGAGGCGCTGTTTCATTTTTTCATACAAGAAAGGCTGTAAATACTGGAAAGACGCTGTAAAGTAAAAGAGTGAAAATTCGTGCTAAGGGTACGGATACCTAGCTCACGAAAACACAGCACTCGCACTGTCACGAAAGCGTTCCACAGGCTTCGCCGAGTCGCGTGACTGTCTTATTATGTGAACGTTACTCCGGGCACCGTGTGGATTATAGTCAGTACAAGTTTGACAGTTCCTCCCGTCCTGTTCTGGGTAGAAGGACTCACTTGATGACTTTACCTTTTCAAAAAAAAAAAACAGAACTGGCTTCGCCTGGTCCGTCATGGTTGGCATGACTAATCGCTCAAACATGCGTCTTTGTAGAAAAGTCTTTGCGAAACTCGTAATACTATAATGCTAGTACAAAACTTAGTTATGTCGATGATAAAACTAGCAGGGCCAAATGAAATTCTGCCATTTTTCTTTGATTCACAACTTAGCGGGCACTAAAAAAGGACGATGCCCGATGTGGAATTAAATCTGCACTTTTTCCGACTCGGTTCTTTTTATTAGGTATTCAGCTGCACGTAAGTTGGCAAACTGAATGGCTAATGGGCGAAGTCCTTTTTTAATCCGTTTCGCAGTAAGCTTCCGACTACTACTTAATTTATGTAATTAGATGAGTAGTATAAAGTTAACTGATTAAAATTGTACAAAGCCAGAGCGTAAGATAGGTTCCAGAAATTCAGAATCAACTAATCTGTAAGTAATTGGGTTGATGAATTTATGAGCTACGGTGATTGTTCTGTGGGATTGTTTGAAGATTAAAGAAACTTAATCGTGTTTGGTAAAGATTTTGCATAAACCTTTCATTACATAGTCACATTTAGGGGTATTGCGCACATCAACCTACCGCAATCTCATTCCAGCTTTAAATTTTTTTCATCTAGCTAATAGATTTTCAACTTTATCACATGTGAAGAAGGTTCATTTGGTACATTCAAAGTTTTGGGTTAGATTGACGTGCTTAGCGTCCGTACAAACTCTGAAAAAATGTGAATTTTAGGGTCTGACATCTTGATCGCAAAAAGAAAAAGTAACCGAAATCGACAGCGAAAACGTAAAGAAAAAAGATTTCCAATTTGCAATAAAAAAGAAACAAAAAAAATGCAACACAATATCCAAAGAAAAAGGCCCGAATTCAAGTACAATAAAACTTTAAACACCCTTGTTCAAACAGCAAAAAAATAACATCGATTACATTCCAAAGAACATTGGCCAGTTTTTGCAAAGTTATAAAAATGTCCCCTGGCTCAGTCCCCTGGTCCCTTGGCGAACGATTCGTTTCCCGACGATTTCAGTGCCCTCCAACAAGTTAAAACGTCATGTCATTATCATTATTCTTGTCCGTTCTCTTCATTAAGGAAAATGTCCGCTTTTCGCTTCATTATGGCGCGACTAAGTTTTTTAGGGTTCTGTACTAAAAGGTGCCAACGTGAATCTGTTACCAAGGGCGGCCACATACATCAGTTTTCCTGATCAGCAATCCTGATCCGTTTTCTATCCGAACACAATTATACAAATGTGTGTGCATGTTTTGTATGTGTTGAATATTTTCGGATTCAGAACGGAAAAAAAACTGATATAAGTGGCCGCTATCGGACAGTTTGTCACAGGACTGAGCCTTGAGAACCGTAAAAAGATGAATACATGTACACATACATGTAATTTTTACAGTGTGTATTATTCTGGCCAGTTAATCAACAAATAATATAAAGGTAAAAATTAAAGGGGAAACAAAAAACGAGTATTTGTATTTATTTACAATTCGATCTTAATAATTAAGTATATTCATTCTTCTTCGTCGTGTCAATGAATCCTGAAATTATAATTAAATAAGCTTCGACCAAAACTCTGCCACTTTTATGGCCTTGTCGCGGCCTCGTATAGGTTAAGAAGTTTTACTATATACAGTACCTTGCTTGCACAGTTCCAACTCGCACTTGGCCGGTGTTTTCATGAGAGCCATAAAAGTTTATCGTATGTAAATTGTTGTGTTTATGTATTTAATTTACCTGAAGTTACCATAAAAATAAATGACACAGTTTTTAACGTTTCTATTTAAATAGTTTCGAGGTGTGATGAGATTTTTAAGCTATCAAATTAGGTTGAATGTCTTTATTTGCGTTTTATGTGCATGCTTTGATAAAATTGGCGATGGAATTGGTTTTAGTAAGGCATAATACCAATTTATGCAGGGTGTAAACTTATGTTCACACGGCTACACATCAAGCTATACAAAACCAGTTTGTCTTGGACTCGCCTGATGATCTTTAAACCCCTTCTACACGATCAGACCCGAGGTGACCTTGGTCGCGTGATCGCGTCAACAGTACCCAACCGTCTGGAACGCTGTCGGCTGACGGTCGGGAACATGATTTTTCTTCTGTTTTTTTTTAATGAGTGCTGCTATCTTTGTATTTTCCTAAATAGGGTGATTGCGCCGGTTAGCGACCAGTTAGCTGAGTTGCCAACTTCAGATGAAGAAAAAAAAATGTTGTTTACACGCAAGATAGTATATGTTAACGCGAATTGGTCCCAAATATAATGTAGTTTGGATACAAAACATAAAATAAAATACTTTCATACAAAAATATTTATAAAATGCTGAAAAATTGAAAATATAGCGAAAACGTCGGTTTGCGACCATTTTTATCAGTTTATGACCACCAGTGAGCTGGTTTGCGACCGCTATGATAAATTTGAAAAATATGCCAATAAAACAATTATAATCGCTTTAAAAATACTTTAATTTTTGCCATTTAATAAAAACAAAAATGGTAATCATGTTATAATTCATAATTAAAGATAACAATCTCACATTTTGTAGAGAATTAGTCATAGTTGTAATAGAATCAACAATCATTGGTCAAACAATATCCATAAATGTAGTATACGTATAACATTTAAAAATAATCAGTATAATTTCCGAGGGAAAAACGCCTGGAGCATGGACCAGGGGTGAGGTGGTGCTGTTCTTCAAAAAAGGTGATAACAGCCTATTGAAGAACTACAGACCCATCACGCTTCTGAGTCATGTTTATAAGCTGTTTTCAAGGGTTATCACGAACCCTCTCGAACACAGACTTGATGACTTCCAGCCTCCCGAACAAGCCGGTTTCCGAAGAGGCTATAGTACCATAGACCACATCCATACGCTGCGGTAATTATACAGAAGACCAAAGAGTATAACTTGCCATTATGCTTAGCGTTTGTAGAATCTAAGAAAGTCTTCGATAGGGTGGAAACATGGGCGGTACTTAAGTCACTCCAGCGATGCCGTATTGACTATCGGGACACCGAGGTGTTGAAATGTTTGTATAATAACGCCACCATGTCGGTCCGAGTACAGGAGCAGAGCACGAAGGCGATTCCATTGAGAAGAGTTGTAAGACAGGGAACTTTCTCCCCGAAACTGTTTACTGCCGCAATGGAAGACGCCTTTAAGCTCCTGGAAGGGCAAGTTCTTGCCATTCCAGTTATTAACATCAAAGGCGAATACACCACTCACCTTCGGTTTGCCGACGACATCGTAGTCATGGCAAAGTCGATGGAGGAACTCAGCATGATGCTCGATGGCCTCGACCGAGTTTCACAACGGGTGGGCTTGAAAAATAACATGGACAAGACGAAAATTATGTCAAATGCCAATGTTGTGCCCACCCCAGTCTCTGTTGGAAACTCGGTACCCGAAGTTGTTGACTCATGTATCTACTCAGGACAAGTAGTCGAATTATGTAGGTCCAACTTCGAGAAAGAGGTCAACCGCCGAATCCAACTCGGTTGGGCAGCGTTCGGGAAACTACGCAATGTCTTTTCGTCCGACATACCTAGTGCCTCAAGACGAAAGTCTTCAACCAATGTGTGTTAGCAGTGATGACTTATGGCACTGAAATGTGGTCTTTCACTATCGGCCTCATCTCAAAGCTCAAAGTTGCTCAACGAGCTATGGAGAGGGCTATGCTCGATGTTTCTCTGCGTGATCGAATCCGAAATGAGGAGATCCGTAGACGAACTATAGTCACCGACATAGCCCACCGGATTAGCAAGCTGAAGCGGCAATGGGCAGGCTATATTCAGATGGCCGATGGGGTCGAAAAGTACTAGAGTGGAGACCACGGACTAGCAAGCGCAGCGTAGGACGTCCACCAACAAGATGGACAGACGACCTTATAAAGGTCGCCGGAAGACGCTGGATGCAGGTCGCTTCCAACCGGCATATGCGGATAATGTGGAGATCTAGATAAAGGAGAGGGCCTATGTTCAGCAGTGGACGTCCTATGGCCGAGATGATGAGGTACCTACAACAAATAATTATGAAACGGACATTTAAATAATTACGAAATACAAAAAATCAGACGTGGTCGCATACTCAATGAACTTTCATACTTTTTTCTGTTAGCGGCCTTTATTTCTCTCATACTAACTTATGGTGGTCGGAAACCAATGTCTTTATTTCGCTTACTTTGGTTTACGACCACCTGTTTAGCGACCAATTTTGTAGGTAAATTAAATAAACTTCTTACAAAGAAACTGGTGGTCGCTTACCAAAGGACTACAAAGAAAGACTTTTACAATACTACATTCAAAATTATAACAGACCTGTATGAAGCATAAGGATCATTTATTGATCAAAACAAAATAATGCTGATCTCGTCGGTTTGCGACCATGTGGTCGCTATCTAACGTTTTTGATAAATAAGCATTTCGGTTACCGACCACTTGATTTTATCATGATAATAAGTTTAAAAAAAGCAAAATACAACAAAATTATAATCCATACATTATCGATTATACAATTTAACATGTAACTGGCGTGAAAAACATGAAATAAGTATTAAAACTTACCTTTGAGCGCCGCGCGCCGTGTTAGTTTTTTTTTAACTCGCGGTACCTCCACTCATCATGGAATCAAGACGCGCATTGAACAATATTTTTTCGGCTCTGGGTTAAACCTTTTGTTTCAAACTTTATAAATTCTTATTTCATAATTAATTAGAAAGCACGTTATATTTATTTTTTATGTATATTACCTCTACAAATACTATTTTCTTGATTTAAAGAAACTTAGTCCGTCAAATGGTCGCCTACTGAAGGTGGTCGCGAAACCGGCGAAACGACCCTATTTGTTTACTTAGTTAATCCCAGTCGAACGCTAAAAGATAATTAAATTCCTCTAATATTAAATTTTAGGTTATACATAGACTTCTCCGAAAAACGTTTACTTAATATTTTTTCTTCACAGAAATTAATTAAAAAAATCTCTTGATAGCTTCATATTTTTGCCTTCCCACACAAATATTGTAAAGTAATTTATTTGCGGTACTTTCACTTCAGTCCGTAGGCGTCGCCGGGTGGCGTGGGATGTATTGTAAACCTATCATTACCTTAAGAGCTAATGTTTTTGGTCGTAATACGATAAAAGGACATGCCCTTACACGGTACATTATGTAGTTGCCTAACCCAAAGGACTAATGGCATTCTTCATACCTTACTTGGACTTGATGTTAGGTCTAGTGCAAAATAAGTCAACCCACAACCTCTTGTTTATTCAGATGAAGACGAAACTAATCCAAAAAACACGATTAATGTAAGAGATATCACGTGACACATGACAGGACAAACTGGGTGTCTTGAAAGAAGTAAAGCTCTCAATGATGACTGTTGGAAGAAATGGATCCCAGGTCTTATCCCAGCAGTGGGACAAGCCAGGATGCATATCAATCGTATGCTTTTTTTTACTTGGTAAAATTATCAAATGAGTCCTACCGACCCTGGGCAGAGCGGGAGGGTTTATCAGACTCGTGCTGACTAAAATCCATGGTGTCCTTCAATAGCCCAGTTCCCAGGGTGACGGTAATGCTTAGAAACAGATTTAAAATGAATCTATAATTACTTTTTGTTTTTGGCAATAGGGGGAAAAAAACACATAAGCAAGCTTGTAAAAACGCGGGCAATACCTACATTCACAAACTTTTATGGACGATATAACTCGACAGAATTATGTAGGCAAGCGCATAACCAGTGCGAAATAAAGGAATATTCCACTCACTGTCTTGTACGTAATGCCTTTTATATTTATCACAGATGTAGCTGTAGAAGGGTGTATGTTAACACCCCGTTCACATCCTCAGGCGATGCGACTTTTGCTGGGAAACTCGTGCGCCCTTCTTTTGTTTTTTCCGCATGGTTCTGTCACTGCAGAGAAAAGCGACAATTTATCAATTTTGGGGTAACTAAGGTTACATGTGGGCCAACACAACAAAGCAATGTGACAAGATGGCGGTATATTGATGACTTGCGTAAACTCTTAGTTGCCCGAAACACTTAAGCTGTACTGCTAAGAGTCTTTAAATAATAATAATAATAATAATATAATAATATTCCACTATCACACAACGCCATCTAGTCCCAAGCTAAGCAGAGCTTGTGTTATGGGTACTAGACAACTGATAAACATACTTATATATTTATAAATACATACATATTATAGATAAATTACACCCAGACACAGAACAAATCATCGTGCTCATCACACAAACATTTGTCCTGGGTGGGAATCGAACCCACGACCTCCGGCATAGCAGTCAGGGTCACTAACCACTAGACCAACAGGCGTAAACAAATAACGTGTGATTGAAAAAGCATTCGGAATTTTCAATGGTTTGAAGTTGTCAAATAACCTGCGAACAAAGGACTACTTTTAGGTAGTCTTAGATAGTTGGTTTTTTCCTGCAGTCAATGTATCTAAAATTACAATGTATTCTGTCTGTAGACCGCCGTTGTAACCATAGCATTAGAAATACTATAAAATAGTTTATCTACTCTCATATCGTAAACTTCGAAATACAAAACTCAAAACGAGTTTATAATGACATACTTTATACCATAGAGTATCGTAATGAAATTAAAAAATTAAATTATAACACTGTTTGTCTAACAAAACAATGTTATAATTTAATTTTTTTTCATTATGATACACATTACTGATCATAGATACATTTTTTTACTTTTTTATCTGTGGCTGCGCGCGCTTTCTAAGGGAATGTTGGGATTTTGACGTTTGTGTTTCGGTGGATGACATGGTGGATGATTATTAGTGTTTATTAATTTTTATCTTTTATTTGATATGTTCGTGTTCAATGAGAGTAGATAAAGTAGTGTATGAAACTGTACATAACTAGGTATTATAACACTCGTGTGATACTATTATAATAACAATTTTGGTGTACAATAAAGTGTATTCTATCTATCTATCTGTGGCCACTGTTACAAAACGCGTATCGCCGTGTAGGTCGTGGACAAGGGCTTAGACTCCACTCATGCGTAACATTATTTTTATGAACGAAATGTACTGTTGTTAGTCTAATTTTGTTACTTTATCACTCTCAGATATTGAAATACTTTTATGACGGCTGAAGGGAAAAGTGGTATTATATTGTGTGTTGCCCTTTTTATAAGCCCGGAATGCTTTTTTATGTCAGCGTGACTTGCGGTAAATGTTATTTAATAATCAATATTATTTACCTAGCTATATAGGTTTCCATGACTTTATTATGAGAAAGGTATTAGTATTATTTTGATCAATTTGATAAAAGAATTACTTCACCGATCCCAAGAACAGTGGTCAAAAGAAAGGTCGTCACCTTTCTTTTGACATTTTTGATTTCATAAAAAATATAATTAAAAACACCGTCAGCATCATTCTTCTGCCCTTACAAATAGGTTAGGGCGGCACCAACATAATGTCTTCTCCTTTACTACTCTTTATTTCACGCGGCACTCTCTTTCTAGCTTAAAATCTTTCATGATTATGCCTACATAAAATACAAAGCGGTTTTATTTAAATTTTCCCTCGGGGCGCTGCACAAAATACGCAATAAATGCCTTTTTCCATACTTACGTCAGCTCTTTTCCAGCCCTACATTAATTCATTTAAGTACTAGATATTTATTCATTTCACAACAAATGCCTAATGACCTGAAAACCGAATTCAATTTATCTAGTAGTTTCTGATGAAATAGAAACTATTCACTTAATTACGTCGTTATTAATAATTTCCCACCAATTACTTTATTTTCCATTCTATTACTTTATTTCGATGTCATTTCGCTGTCAGATGGACAGTCGGACACGCAAGCCATGTTCGATGTCTGACGCAATAGTAACGTTGATGGACTAATCAAGTATGGCTACTTAAGTAATTAACGAAACTAATAATTTAGGTACCAACCAATACCACGGGTCTTGGGTTCGATTCCCACCCAGGACAAATGTTTGTGTGATGAGCATGATCATTTGTTCTGTATCTGGGTGTAATTTATCTATAATATGTATCTATTTAGAAATATATAAGTATGTTTATCAGTTGTCTAGTACCCATAACACAAGCTCTGCTTAGCTTGGGACTAGATGGCGTTGTGTGATAGTTGTGGAATATTATTAGCAATCAAGGAACAATATTTCTAAATGTTATCGTGATACACTTCATTTATAAAGAACAAAGGCGAAGTGCCGTACATAAATAAGGTGAACGCTGCTCAGTTTTAGTTTCAGTTTCCGCCATTGTTCTTTTAATAAATAAAATTAGTTTCAGCGAATTGTTAAAGATAAACAATAAATACAAATCAAAACTTTGTTGAAATGTTATGAATGCTGTATTTTCACGTAGACAATGTAAACACATTTTATAATCAGACTTTAGGTAAATTGAGTGGCAGGAAAATAAACAAACAATACCTTATTGTATGCAAGACTATCTACAAACAGGCTGACAAACTTGCTTATGCGTGTAATGGCTGCTTGATAAAGGAAGATGTCAAAAATCTGTCAAATCCAGAATGGGATTTGACTGAAAAAATCGAATCAATAAAAAATCCACCAGAATTATTATCAAAAAATATTTGACACGTATTATTTCCATTATTACGTAAACAAAATTGTGGAAGAGACAACAGTTTTAAAATTGCCATTACGTCATAAACAAGTATAAATAGTTTTGAAAAATGTCACAAGGCCAGAGTTTTGAAAAATGTCAGATTGAGATACCTTGATGTGCTTGCGTCTGTACCTACGTCTACAAGAAACATTTATCTTAACTTAATGCAGGAAATCCCATCCTTATCCATCCATAATCAAAGGATCTTGATCACAATATCAATGGCAAAGCGAATTGGTTCCGTTCGCAATGTCTGTCTTATTACTACATTCAATAAAATCGATTCCTTTGAAGGAGAGATTAGACTTCAGATTAAGAGATGAAAGGCATTGGACATTTGCGGACCAATTATGTGCATGACCCTTTTACGTTTTTCTTTTTATGGATGAGATGTTTTAATAAATGTATAATGTTTTCGAATTTCCTTTATATGGTCCATAATCCCCAAAGGATCATGCCGAGGAATATTTTTTTATTGGGAAAATCCCACCATACTATTACTAACCAAACCACTGCAACTCCTGAAAGCCAGAATCAACAGTGGCAACCACCAGAAAAGCGCCAAGACGATGAAGCTCGACGTGTCCCGGAGAATGAATTTACCTGTCTTGGATCCTGCAACGAAATAATCAGAAAAGAATAGTGGAGGAGTAGGAACCTACGTTGTTTCTACTTGTCCTTCCATTGTCATTAAATGTTTAAATCTCGTGTAATAAAAGGCCAACCTCTTGTCATCTAAAGCACTTGCAGCAACTAAAACAACAATCAGCCTATCACTTTCCCATTATTGGGAAGCTGGTTTTAAGGGAGGGAGGGAAGTGGGCTGTTATACACGTGGATGCAGGTTGCTAAGTCACATGCCAGCTGTTTTGTTTATTGTTTGTTTTCACAATATTTTTAAAGCTTTTATTAATTAAAATCCTATGCTTTTGTTACAGGTAATACTGCATTTCGATCTCATATCTCAAAGTCGTGGTACGTAAGTATTTCTTTTCAATATCCCAACAATGTTTCGTTCAAGTATTCTTATAATAAAACTTACAGCTGAAAAATCATTTTACTATCGCCGAACGTCTTACATTATTTTACAAGCAATTAAAATTCTTCGAAAACCGATCGCTCGGTTCTTGGCATTTCATGTTCTTTACTCGTATTAGTAAAGAAATAACATGCACTTAATACATCTATGTTATTTTATAAAAGAGCTTAGATGAGTTTGTAATAATTATATTTGCTTTATACTCTGAAGCAAAAAGTTGAAAGTCAAATGAATTTTTATCTATTCTATTCTAAAATCTATACCTGTATATAAACTGTACCTTCGGCGCCCTAAAAACTACCGAGCCTTTTACAGTAGGACATATTTTATCTGCCGAAAAAATAACTGGAATCTCGCTTTGGTAATAAACTACGTCTAATAACACAACGCGCGCGAAATTGATCTGTAGGTACCCTTAGCACGAATTTTCAGTATTTGAGACGTAAACTGGAACTTTGACAATTTCAAATTGACAATATTCAAGGAAATAATTAGTTCTTTCTTCGCGCAACAGTGACCAGAGGCGCTGTTGCATTTTTTCATACAAAAACGCTGTAAATACTGCAAAGACACTACAGCGTTTTTCCAGTATTTACAGCGTTTTTATATACCCTTAGCTCGAATTGTCAAAGAAAATATTAGAATTGTAAAAGAGTGAAAACTCGTGCTAAGGGTACTGATCAATCCTGTTCATTCGTTTATACACTTCGGTAATATTTCACAACAGAGCGATATTAATAAAAAAGGCGACCTTGTCTCATTGTGTCACACACATATCTATGCTGCAACTGAAAAGGTCATTCACATAGCCTAATTATCACCATTACCACGTTAAAAAGAATAATGGTTGTACTTCACTGATAATTTTACAACAGACTTTTTTTATAAATTTTTATCACATATTGAAGCGAAATTAATTTCATCGCTCAGCCCAGTTTTCAAATTTTGACCCAGCGACGGTTGAAAGGATACAATGCAGTTTGTATTAATATCAGTGTAAGATTATTTTGGCGCTCCGCCATCATTTAGAATTCGTTTTATTCTATTACTTTTTCGGTATGATTTTAGAATCTAATTTCACTACTTAATAGCAACCTACAATGAGGGCATTGACATGTACCCCTATGATACTCCTATCGTACTGTTAAATGTTACCCGTTCATTGGGTTGTTTAGGTCAGAAAGGCAATCGCTCCATTTAAAATACTTAAAGCCAGTATTTGTTGTAATAACGGTAACAGAAATACATTTTCTGTGACAACTATCTATCACAAAGATTTTGAGGAAAGAAAAATTCCGGTGCGAGTGGGGTGTGAACCCGCGTCTTCTGGATAAGTACTCCAGACGCCAATAAGGCTATCGCAACACACTCGTTTGAAGCTAATCGCAGTTCAGGAGATACAGCTTAGTGACAAACGGATAGACAGGCAGATAGATAGACGGACAACGGAGTCTTAGTAATAGGGTCCCATGTTACCCTTTGTGTACGGTACCTTACAAGAATCGACTCCAATATCCCGAGTATCACTCACAATAAATTGACACAACAAGAAAAAGAAACAGTCACACAAAAGCTAATCAACCCTCCCGCTGCCGATGGTTTTATTCTTGTCTCGTGCGCTACATTTTACGAAGCACGTCGCCACTGTAATCTCGTGTTGAAACGAGAGAAGCGAAATGTACTGATATGTAGTGAACATAGTGCTGCAAGCATTCGACGCCTTATTAGCTCCGCCGAGATTGAGTAAGACCGTTTATAGAAACCACGCTTCTGTGGCGAATTACCAGCGCAATTTTTCTCACAAAACCAAGGGGTTTTGGCATTTTGTCGGTCGAAGAGGCAACGTATTGGCTGACCTAATTGTGATTGAAGAAGGATGACGGTTAGATAATAGAAATTGGGTTCGATATGAAATCTTTGTCGGAGTGCCAAAAATAAAACCGACATATAACTGAATAATGGAATCAATCGCTCAATATTCAGTTGGCAATTACTAGAAAGCTCTTTTTTTATTCTATAATCTAGACTGACATCTCGTTGATGCTTTTTATTCTAAAATACAGAAAATCTAGAGTGACAGCTCCGTAAATTCAAGGGTAGAAATATATGTTGGTCTCGCTAATCCTACCTTCACAACACTCACTGGAAATCTCAGCCCATACAGTTCACAGATTTCAGAAATAGAAAATCCTTTTCACACGTATTGCACATAAAATATATTTTCTGTGTTGCATTGAGGTTTCTTCGAATAAAATGGTTAGTAGCTGCGGGGCGTAGAAAGAAGCACGTACATATTGGAGGGTTATTTTCTTCAGTGTTGCTTTGCATACATAGAAATAAATAAGAAACAAAAAAAGCCATGTGCATTGCATTGTGGTTATGTGGAAATAAAAATTGTAACGTTCGGAATCCTTAATTGTTGGTTTTATTTTTTTATTATAATCGCACAGTTATTTTTATGCTGTATTTTAAATCCTATTGTATTCTACTTGTCGCTTAAGGCAGTATTTTAAAATAGTTGGAATAATTTATTGTGCTTCGCCTTTTTGCTTTAACGATTAAAACAGGCTATTTGTACTGCTATTTTTACAGTTCAATTAAATACCTAGATTTAATTGAACTGTAAAAATAGCAGTACAAATAGCCTGTTTTAATCATGCAGATGTTACGGATAAAGAGCAGTGTAAACTTCTGAAAAGGTAACATTAAACTTAAGTTTAGCTTGGGCCCTGCCACTTGACTAGAAAGATTTCGATATCATCTCTGCCTAGCCTTTTCCCAACTATATTGGGGTCGGCTTCCAGTCAAACCAGATTCAGCTGGATATCAGTATTTTACATGGAGCGACTGCCTGTCGGACCTCCACAACCCAGTAACTGGGTAATACGATACCCCTTGGTAAGACTGGTTGTCAGACTTTAGAGCTTCTGACTAACAGTAACGACTGTCAAAGATCTACAAATGACAGCTTTACGTGCTTTCCGAGGCACGGAGGAAACTCGCTATGATAGATGGTCACCCATCCACAGACCAACCTCGGCAAGCGCGGCTTAACCCGGAAGATCGGCCTGTGCGGCTGTGATTATTTAGCCACGAGCTCCTCGAAAGATTTCGATATGATGATTGTAATTTCAATATTCAACTAGAAATCACTAAAAATAAATGTAAGTTAAATACTTACTCGTATTCCAAATGTTTTAAATGATAAAATGATAAATGATATTTATTTTGTAAGTTGGTTATAAAAACACTTTTACACTTCACAATCAATACTTTAAAGCTAGATGAGGCCGGTTTTTCGTACCTGACTATTCTGAGAAGAAACAGCCGAAACAAACTCAGAGGTCACAGTCTCTTTTAAAGTCCAGACATTGTTTTGTTCAGGTTATACGAGGATCATGCGGGTGTCTGAGATGGTCTTTTGAGGAAAGAACCACACAGATTTGAGTGGACCTGTCCAGTCAGTTCAAGCATCTGTCGATTATCGTGAAGCTCGACTCGGAACACAAGGAGCTCAGCGACATGTAATGTTTAATGTTACTTTACTTGCTTAACATTATTTACATGTATAAAACATAATGATAATGCATGCAGTCATTGTCTACACCACTGACTTTTCCTTGTCTTATTTACATGCTAATTCGTGAATAATGGCAACACTGGGCCCTGACAGGTGCTGATGAATGAGCGTTGATTATGAATGGAGTACATTATTATAATATAATGTGACAGCATATTATGTGCAATGCATTAACAGGTAAACTATGTATGTAAGTAAATGAGTAGATAAGTACTTGGTCAAGCGGTAATCTCAATCTTTTTCTGTAACCAATCAACTGAACATTTTAATCTGATTCTTAAAGATGTTGATGGTCATTTTCAAGCTCTTTAGAAAAAAAATAACTGTAAGCAAGATAAAAAAAAAGTCTTTTATTAGCAGGATTTAAGAAAAAATGTAATATTAATTTCAGCCATTTTTTTTTTGAATAATATTCCACAACTATCACACAACGCCATCTAGTCCCAAGCTAAGCAGAGCTTGTGTTATGGGTACTAAATAACTGATAAACATATTTATATATTTCTAAATACATACATATTATAGATAAATTACACCCAGACACAGAACAAATGATCATGCTCATCACACAAACATTTGTCCTGGGTGGGAATCGAACCCACGACCCCTGGCATAGCAGTCAGGGTCACTAACCACTAGACCAACAGGCCAGTCAAAAAAATGTTTTTTATACTCCATAATGCAGGTGTATTGTTAAAGCTGCGTTACCTACAAACATAGTATTAATAATAAAGAAAAATAGTGTCACACGTACAATGTCGTGACAATGATATATTTATACAGAAAATATATTCATTGCCCCGTGTAAGCTATTTATAAATTAATAATTGGAAACACGAAGTAATATACTAATGTGACACATAATTATTATTGTATTACCTAAATTGTATTCATGTTTGTTAGCCATAACACTAGGTTGATGATAAAATCATAAAGGTTGTTTTATTTATAAATACATTTTCACGATTAGTCAATATTGATGACGAATCGTGAAAGCTGCCAATTGTGATGAAGAACCATCATCATCACCATTGTTTAGTGGTTTTTAAAAGGGCACTGAGGCCCCCGAAAATAAAGGACATGGAGAAGGAACTTGGGGTTTTTAGTCAGTAAGAATCTGACGGTCCATTCAGTATTTGATGATTTTTAAACAAAAAAAAACCGCTTTCTTCGTCTCTACTGTTTTCTTCAAGATTTTCTGTCAGCCATCTCCACCACCCTTCTGGCTGTTGGTTTTTCAATGTTGTTTATATTTTAAGTATTTTTTAAACAACCATTCCATTAAATTTTACTACAGCACATTTCACGGCGACCTGTTAATAAAAAAAATCCACTGTTTTTAAAAACTTTCTTACCATAAAGATGATTTTTTGAGGAAAGAAAAATTATATTGTAAGTTGGATTCGAACCCGCGTCTTCTTGATAGGTACTCCAGCCGCCTTAACCAACTAGGCTATGCAACCCACACCTGCAAGCTGAAATTCTCTATTCCTTGTCCAGAAGACGCGGGTTCGAATCCCACTTGAAATCTAATTTTTCTTTCCCAAAAAATCATCTTTACGATGCGCGTCTCATGCGTTAATGCGTTTAAAATAATTAATAACTTTCTTACCTTTCCATTTTACGCCAAAACGCTCTAAAAATCTTTAGTCAATAAAAATACTCCATTAAATACCAAAAAAAAAACTATAACATAAGCGGCTGAAATTCCCAGCCATTTCACATTAACCGTAAACATAATACAAATCTGTCCTTTTGAAATCCTGTATGAATTTTAAAAGTCTGCAAAGCCGACAAAATGCATACATTGCGGGTTGTGGGAGTGCCTCGTTCTTGACGAACAATAGAAAGAGGAGCTCGAGTGCCTCAGGTGAAGAGGGGAAGGGGGGCAAGGATGGCTCATTCATCAGAACTCTACCCTGGATCATCAGGCATGAAAATGCAGAAGGATTGGCTTTAAAAATCATGCTTTTTTTTTGTTTTTACGTGGCAAACTCAATAAATGAGTCCTCCCACCCCGAGCAGGGCGGGAGGGACTGTCGGACTTGTATTGACTAAAATCCACGGTGTCCTTCGGTAGCCCTTTGTGTTCCGGAGCCGCGGTATACGTATGTCCCGCTCCTGCTGATAATGCCATATTTTTAAAATATTGCTTTAAACTTTCGATGAAAATGAATGTTGATGGATGGAGAGGAAAGCTAAAGAAAAGGTGGATGGATTGTCTAAAGAATAATACGTGACTATAAAAAAGGAGTAAATGGTACTGTGACGTCTGTACCCTTAGCACGAATTTTCAGTATTTGAGACGTAAAGTAAACTGGAACTTTGACGATTCAAATTATCAATATTCAAAGAAAAAATTAGTTCTTTCATAGCACAACTTGAGGCGCTGTTTCATTTTTTCGTACAAAAACGCTGTAAATACTGAAAAGACGCTGTAAAGTAAAGAGTGAAAATTCGTGCTAAGGGTACTGATATAGGAAAATGGAAGTTTAAAAGACAGGAAGATGATGATTGCTTTTAAACGTCATCTTGTAATTTCTTGTTGTATCGTGTGTTCGTTGACAAACAACTAAACTCAAAAACACAATCACCCATACAAATATTTAGAATCGAATCCGCGACATTCAAGAATCAATTGCTCAGCCTCGCTGCGCATCGTGTCGTCAAAATTAAAAATGCTGAGATAAGCATCTTTTTCTTCATCGTCTTTTTTTTTAGCTTGGTAAAGTATCAAATGAGTCCTCCCACCCCGGGCAGGGCGGGAGGGACTATCAGACTTTTACTGACTAAAATCCACGGTGTCCTTCAGAAGCCCTTTATGATGGGGTCACGGTAAGGAAATAATCCTGCGACCCCGTCAGTATGCTGACGCTCTTTGAGGCGTGCGTGGGCGCCGTCGACCCGGGCATGGTCCATGATCGGGCAACGAGTTCCCTTTACTCGCTGCCCGCATGCCCGCACCTACGGTGGTCGGAAATCGTCTGCAGGTGATAAGCACGTCTTGAGTTACATTCCCAGTTGTACCAGTAGTAGGCAAATTGGAATTGGCTATCGGGAAATCATCGAATTCGTTCTTCTGTCTCCAACCCAGTTTGTTTCCAAGTTGGTCTTCTGTCCAATCCTCAAGTTCCGACCGGCTACAGAAACTAAAGTCCGAAATTCTAAGTCAGTTTTAATATATAGGTATGTATAGCGCACCGTTAGTTCCTAGAGTTAATTAAAAAGAAGTTTCAAAGTTCAGAGCGTACTGTGTGTTGAAAAACTGTTTGTTTTTTATGCAAAGAAAACTTTCTGGATTGCATTCGTTGGAAACTAATAAACAGGAACTGGCAGCGTATATCTCACGTTATTTTGTAGTGAACTGGCTTTTGTCTGCGACTTCTTATTTATAAATGTTAATAAATGATCGCTGCATTTATATTGCCGCTATAATAACAAATACGTACTTAAAATTGAAATTAAAGGGGCTCTCATCACAACAGGCATGATATTTAAGATGTAGTTTTTTTTTTAAACGAGGTACTCGCATTTTGCGGATTTTTGATTTATATTATGGAATTACAAAACAGCGTTGCCGCAACATTGTTTTGTTGGTATAAGTCTTAAAAATAAAATAAAAAATGCTTTCATCAAGTGGAATATTTAACAAAACTCATCTATTGTACTAACCAATCCAAAAATAGTCCTGAACTACTTATTTTCTGCTGCCTTTAGTGGCTTTTTCTGTGTTATCCACAGAAAATATTATAAACTCCAAAATATGTACAACTTTTTCAAGGACGATTTTTGATTATTCTCACAGACAAAATAGTTATTTTATCAAATAGTTGTATACAAGTACAAGCTACTTAGAAAGTCAGTCGTAAGTAGAAAACTTCTTGAGAAAACCTCTTTGCGAAAAGCTCCATTTTACAAGAAGCTCCAATTTAAAAAGGCCTAAAATTAGCTACATACAGCCTGATACAATTAACATCGATAATTAGTTCTCGTGTAATTTGCAGCCGCTTGAAAACCTAGACGGGTGGAATGAAAAGCGCTCGAAAGCAAAGTGTGTGAGCGAATTAGGGATGGAGGAGGACAAATTGGCGGGCGAACTTTCTTATTTTTAGCATTTCGTTGGTTTTAATTTAAATGTTAAGTTTTATTACAACTTGTGGGGTCCCAAAGGCATCATAGAATAAAATTAAGTTCATCTGGGGTAAGCTACGTTTGTCGATGTCTGTCTGTGGGTGGGTGATTAATCGTGGGGTAAACTCAGCCCATGTTACTGAACAATCTTTGTTCTAAGACATGTGGAAATTCGCTGAAAAAAAAATGGTTTAACATACAAAATGAGAAATTGATCAGACCCATCAGTACGAAAAATCTTTTTTTTTGTGAATTTACAAAAGTCTTAAGTAACATGGACTGAGTTACCCCACGAGAGGTTTTGCGCATTTAACGTTACACGTTGTATACCGCTTGTTTCATGAAGGACCATGCTTTTTTTATTTATTGATTTTCTCTTTGTCTCGTTCTGTACTAAAATTAGTACCTATAGATGGCCACATGATGGAGCAAGTGCGCAGAAAACCCAACTAATGAGTGTGTACGGTGGTAGGGCTAGCCCTCATCAGTTGGCAGGAACTCTTGCCGCCTTTACGTCTTTGGATGGGTGACCAGCAGATGTTCCTCATAATAAAATTATGCTACAACTGTAAGGCGCGCTCGTCTTTTGTTTTTCTTTTACTAATGGCTGATTTTTCAAAAGAACACTTGGTGGAATTAAAATAACGGTTTGACATATTTTCCGTAGGTAAGCTGTCAAACCGCCATTTTTATTTCTGAGATAAAAGTCTGACTATTGAAATATCAGCCCTAAGACAATTATTTCTCCTTGCTATGTTTATAACCTGTTTGTTTATTATATCGTATTTCTGTACACTTTCTACAAAATTCCGCAAATAAAATAATGTTTTTAGCTTGAATCGATAAATATTTAGTTTTCGCCAACATTCTTTGGTTTCAGTCAGCTGTTTTGTTTGTAGTTCAATTTCAGTTTGTTAAATTATTATCGTAGGAAACTTACACCGGATGTAAATACTATGAAGTCTAATTATCAATATAATTAATTAAGGATGAGAAACGTTTACAACTTTCGGCGTGGCGATGGGATTTGCGATGCGAATTGATGAATCTTGCGTGAAGAGACGTTCTATTTTTTTTTCTCGTCACAGGACTCGTATCAAGTTTTTAAGACTCTGTACGTCCAAGTAATAATTGTGGTGCTCTTAGAAGATCACTTTTTTTACCCGGTAGTTCAACCGTCACTGCATATATGGACCGAATGTTCGGAATCGATTCAGCTGAAGATTATACAGTTTTCTATGCTACATGAATTACGCAGGAATTTTTTTAGTTTCTTTTTACAATCGTTTTTTCCACACAGCTGTTGTCGCGACTGACATAATTATATGTATGTTTATCACTTTATCGTGTATTATGTGGCCAAACGCTTATGGGGGATTTATAGGGATTGCTTTTTCGGGCGATTAAGCCTTGCTTCAAGTTACCAATCGCATTGCTCGCATTCGCATTGCCTGCCCTAGTGATTGTTAGCCGGTTAATTTCTGCCGCATGGCAAAATCGAGCCGTGTAAAACTCCCATTAGACAGATTCTGATAAGCAATGAGAATAACGGAAGAACATTTCTCGTAAGCGGAAACATACTCTCAGTTTCTTAAATATTTGCTCTCATTTTGAGATAAAATTAGACACAAATGGCCTTCAGACTACTCAAATTGTCATCGTAATTGTAATTCAAGGTTCAGATAAGAATCAGTATGTTTTGCATCACAGTAAAACGTTAATGTTTAGTCAAACTATCACAAGGTTGTACTTTTTGACATAACACGTATAAATATTATATCAAGTTGAAAACCAGCATAAGCTGACCTGCCATAGTAAAGAAAGGTCATACGTTTGTGGGGTGAGGTTGTATTGGTTTTCCAAATGTAGTGTCAAAAGCGGATGTTCCTTGCCCGGATTCATTATCTATGGTGGAATTAGTTACGATTTAAAACAAATGCGTGTTCAAATAGTATTATTTAGATATTATTTAATTGCATTAAATACGTCATATTGTGTTTGCCTGCGTATGAATATTACGTACCTACGTACAGACGTCAGCAGGTCAACCTAAGAACACGAATCTATAAAATTTTACCTTTCGCAAATTTGGTACTGTAGTTTTCATCAAAAGTTACTTTTTCACGTTATGACGAAATAGGCCCATTTTAACTGTGACGAATTTACATCGATGGTGAATTGAACTTATAATTCCGAAATTTTTATTAATATTGTTCCTAATGTTCATTAGTGCTACTTTTCAAACGATAGATCGTTATGTCTTTTGCGTGTGTTCCTCATACATTCATTTTTATATATTTTTTAGTGAATGTGAATTTTGAAATACGAATTAAAATTATGAAAATACCCTCTAGAAAAAACACAAACCTGCGTAATAAAACATGGTCACACGCATTTTTTTTTAAACGTAAGTACTATTTTTCAATTCTTCCTTCCTTCCTTTGTTTTCAAGTAAGTTCCATATTTTTCGCAGCTTTCCCAACTGCCCCATAGCGCCATATATTACGCAGCACTAACTAATGAGTTTCCGTACCCCGCATTCGTTGCTAATTACCTCGTATTTTATGTTTTAACTGCGAAAAATATTCGTTAAGTTTATTTGTTCGGAAAGCGCTGGAATTGCGCCTAATGTTACCATGAAATTGGTGTAAGTTGAAAGTTTCGTTTCTAATTTCGCCCTGATGTAGATCGGTTTGTAGTCGGGATCTACGGCTTTAATATATATTCCTGAGAACCAGAGGACACTCGATATGTAATGAATTATCACCTATCCTCAGAGCAACCTTGTTAAACGCAGCTTGACCCTGAAGATCAACCCGTGCAACTGTTTTTATTTAGCAAAGAGCACATCAATCAACAATCTGTAAACGTCATCATCATCATCATCATCAGCCGGAAGACGTCCACTGCTGAACATAGGCCTCCCCCTTAGACCGCCACGTCGAACGACAATTCGCCACTTGCATCCGGCTGCCCGCGACCCTCACGATGTCGTCTGTCCACCTAGTGGGAGGCCTGCCTACGCTGCGTCTTTCGGTCCGTGATCGCCACTCGAGAAATTTTCTTCCCCATCGGTTAACAGTTCTACGAGCGATGTAGCTTGCCCATTGCCACTTCAACTTGCAAATTTTAACATCTGTAAACGTAGGTAATGATTAAATATAAAGAACAAGTTTAACAAGCTCGGTAGATTTCAACTTCTTACTCTTTTTAGGGTTGCGTACCCAAAGGATTAAAACAGGACCCTTTTACTAAGAGTTTGCTGTCCGTCTGTCTGCCTATTTGTCCGTCTGTCATTAGGCTGTTACACATAAACCGTGACAGGTAGAATATGGAATTTATCACAGGAGATTTATTTCTGTTGCCGCTATAACATTAAATAAAATAAATAAAAAAAGTGAGTGCCATACAACAGACATGATATTAAATGTTATGAAAAATATCTAGCTTTTATTCCGCGACAAAAATCCATGCTATGCAATCAAACCTGCATGCTTTTCCGTTTCTTGCACGTGTGCATATGCATGTGGGCGGGAGGGTGGGTCCTTTGCTGCATGTGCATATGCATGATTGCATATGGGTGGGATTGCATCCTGCAACGAGCCTGGATTTTTGTCGCGTAGATATTTTTCGTAACATTTAATGTCATGGATTTCCGCAAAGTAACGCCTGATTCCATATTTACATGTTTCATCGGAACCCTTCGTGCGCGAGTCCGGCTCGCAATTGCCCGGTTTTCAACTTTCTTTTGTCCTTATAAAACGTAACTTTACAGATGAATTGCTAGGAATTTCTCCTGCTCTTGTAATCAGTTCAATCGTGAAATCGACCCTTAGGTGTTCACTGCCTTGTATTCTGACAAACATTTCTGGTTCACGCTTCAGAAACTAGTCCACGAATTAATGAAACATTAAAGTAGTGAAGTTAATTGATGGTTCACTTCAGGAAGGCCTTGGTACGTGACAAATGGCCGATATTGAGAAATCAATACATCGACATATTGTGTTAGAATGTTGAAGAGAAATACGTCTCTTTGAAGAGTTGTTAGAAGTTCCTATTAATTACATAATTAAGAAATTACCTACGTATGATTCTTTAAGTGTACGCACACGCACGATTATTTTGTTTTGAATAGTAGATCTAGGTTAAAAGTTATTTGTGGAACTCAAGTAAGCCACTACCTATTTTTTTTTTCTGGTAAAATATTTCCATCAAATGAGTCCTTCAACTCTGGTGGCGCAGAAGACTATCAGTCTTGTACTGACTTAAATCCCCAAATACCTTCCAAGAGCTCTTATCCTGTGGCTCCTCGAACTAGCCATTGTAGTTGGGGGTTATTACAACGTCTTAAAACCAGGCTTGCTCCGGCGAGTGAAAGTGACAGAGCTATACAAGTCGTCTAGCGCCATCTCGTTCACTCACTGGAACAAGCCTGATTTTAAGACGTTGTAATACGGCCCCTGGTGGCCTACCATGACGTCTGAAAGCGAGATTAGTTCCACTGTGAGAACGAGATGCCGCTAGATGACTTGAGGAGTTCTGTCCCTTTCCCACAATGGAATGGTCGACCAGGCGGCCTCTGGTCGTCTCGCCATCTCTTTTTGATCCGGTCACTGGCGACGCCGTCCATCCTCCAGCACCCATTGTGTGGACACTTTCGTCATCGAGCGTCTGACGTAGCCTGCTCAGTGCTATTTTAGCCCTTCTTGCCTACGGCCATTATACCTGGTTTGGAAAACGGCATGGCATTTCGAATAAAAAAAATAAAAATACGGACAATAATGGTACAAATAACGAGTCAGATACTGGTTACAGCAGTATGCAAATAAATACTCTTGCTTTTGGTTAAAAATAAATCCCTAAAGCATATTTATTTTAAGTTATTAAATAAATATAATCGTGTAAACTTTGAGCTGATAATAATGTTGACACACGAATGTTTTATTTGACTTTGATTGATAAACTGTATGTGTGTTTATTTATTGATTGATAAATCGGTACTACACAACATTTTCTTTGTTGATATTGACTTGTTAGTGTCAACAAAGTGATTGATTGCAGATGAGTTGACACAAAACTAGAAAAAAAACCATACCTAAATATAAACCCAGCCAGCAGGTCAACCTACCCGAATCTGTCAGATTTTACCAATCAAACATTAACCTTCTACCCTTGTGATAAGGTTGAAATTCTATTAAAGAAATCTGACAGATTGTGGTAGCTTGATGTGCTGGCGTCTGTACATCAAGCTACTACAATCTGTTTTATGTTTTAGATCTTCAACTTTCTCACAAAACCAGAAGGTTCACGTTCGATTGGCAAATACAGATTCAGGTAGATTGATATGCTGCTGTCATTTTTTTATTGGGACAAACCCACCACACTATTTCCAAACCACCGTAACTCCTGAAAGTCAGAATCAAAAGTGGCAACCCCTAAGTACTAGCGTCTGTACATTTGCCACAAATGACCTCAATGTAACCCATAAACAAAGATCACACCTTTTTTTACGCGGTCTCATCAAATCAATCTTGAGGCTATTATAGTAGCCCACAAACAAAAATGACACCTATTTTATACACATATGGTATAATCATTAAATGAATCCTCCCACCCTGTGAGGAGCGGAAGGGATCAGACTAACTGACTATGGGCAAAGATAAGACTAAAGATAGAGCAAGCTCATCTAGAAAGATCCGGAACTCCTGCGCATCGGATGTAGCTGTAGGCTGTTATCTTTAAAATTCGAAAAACAGGACAAGACGCGTAAATATCCCGGATTTTAGAGTCCAGAACCCAGACATGTATCGAAAACCGCACCGTGGCAACTGTGTTGTGAGGGGCGACGGGACGCTGAAGTGTGCGTGTGTTGCGGGCGGCTACAAATAAAGCTCCGGCCCGGAGGCTCCCCGTATGTCCTCTAAACTATGACAAATCCAGAGAAACCTGGATGGATGGCAACCCAAATCGAATGGAACACAGTAAAAACTGTTTGGAGCCGTACTCTGAGAGGCTGGTGGATCGTAGGCCGCCCTGGTGAGGTTTACCACCGCGATTGGAATGGCTCAACCAGAATCGCAGGTTATAAGGAAGTAGCCTTTTTTAGCGAGTTGAAATCATCAAATGAGTAACCCCGTGTAGCCCCGGTTAGGAAGGGAGGGACTGTCAGACTCGTGTTGAGTAAAATCCTCGGTGATTCTTCAATAGCCCTTTACTTTCTAGAGTCACGGTTACCTATTTAGATAGGCCCGGCATTGGGTTCAGGGTTTGGTTCGTTAGGAAGTGTTTCCACCCACCCCAATTTTTTTGAAAATTAAATATAAAATAGACTCGACGTCTGTATAATTTTATGTTCTGTCTTAAATTATAACAGCAGACAGTATTCTTTGATACACAAACTTTTCTCATCAATCAGAGGCGGATGTGAATGTCTTGATCTTAATGAGATGTTCAATTCAACATCAGCAGCCATTTTCTTTGAGAACAATTAGAAATGGATTTTCTTAATTATACCTACGCTATGAATATTTTAATTAATACAAATACATACTCGTATTTCATTCAGAAATATATGTATTTTTTTTTAAAGAAGAAAAAAAGAAAGAAAAAACGTTTATTTGGGTAACCGCGGCGGTACACACACTAAAAACAAATAAATGAAGAAAAAGAAAAAAAAACATTAGGTACATACAACGAACAACGTAATTATAATAGTGTCCCACGGCTACGTCAAATGGGTCCAGTTCAGCGAATTGTCGAGAAGCTAGTACTCGACGCTGGTTTTCAACTGGACCTGGAATTGTTTATGCTATTTTATGGATATGTACAGACGCCAGCGCATTAACCTACCCGAATCTGTCAAATTTGATCACATCACATCCAACCTCGCTAAGGGTGCTTGTACATGGCGCATGTTACCCGGGCAAGTGCAACATGCCCAATTTAAGCTACATACGCCGTGTACGTACAGGCCTCGGGTAGCTTGATCAAGTAACTTGCGCGTGTAACTCGCGCGGGTAAACCGCAAAACCGCACCTTTACTTGAGCGAGTTGCATGCGTCGTGTACAAGCACACCGCGGGTAACTTGATCAAGAAGCTTGCGCATGTAACCCGCGCGGGTAACCCGCTTCTTTTTCTTGCGCGGGTTGCATGCGCCGTGTATAAGCACCCTAACAAGCTAATCCTTTGTCATGTCAAAATTACCTAAATTTAATTTAACCGATACTTGACAAAACATCTGACCGTAACTAACAAGGAATACTCGGCCATCCTCAGATCAAATTGGATCCCGTCCCTAAGCCCTTAAACTTAGTTCAATGTGTCACTACGTCTCTGTAAACGGCTTCAGTTAGTTAGCTTCAATTTCAGGAGCTGTAACGCAGTTAGGAAGGTCCTAAATTCACTTATTTGATACATGTTATAGTATGTAGAGGTTACCATTTCAAGTACAATCGACAAAGTTGAATCATGACCCAGCTTAAGCTTATTTTCCTACAGACTTTGAAATACAATTAGGTCCACATTCGCGTAAACATACATAGCCATGGTAACGACTTTGATCTTTGTCAATTTTGACGGATTCAAACGATTTATTGTCAAAATGGGTCATGATTCAACTTTGTCGATTGTACATAAGTATTCGCTGTGAGAATCAAAATGGCGGGTGTATTTACATTTTGATATAATTTCGTTTTGATGAAGGTACTACTTTTTTAAATCCAGGTACTAAATAGTACAATTTTGGTACATTTTTATAATACTTATGAGGATTTGATACGTTTAAGTACACATGCCATTTTGACTCTCACGTATTCGCTGTGTGCGCATGACAACGCCTTCTAAGCCAATTGTTCAACATTATTTCGAGACTTAAAAATCTGTCAATTCTTGACAACTATAGGCCCGAGAGTGTCGAGTTACTTTACATTTGACAGTCCAAATAAACGATATCGCACATAGGAAATATTGTCATCACCATCATTTCACCCTTTTCCAGTCCACTGCTGGACAAAGGCCTCTCTCAGGACTTTTTTCATCGAGCCACTGCCAGCCACCTTCCGGCAGCCATCTTGCCGGGGGGCGTCCCACCCTACGCTTACCTACACGGGGTCTCCATTCGAGAACCTTCCTACTCCACCTTTCGTCGGTTCTGCGGCAGACATGACTAGCTCACTGCCACTTCAGCTTGCTACTGATTTGGACAATATCTGTAACTTTGCCGTAAACACCAAATGTTTGAAAAAAAAGTCAAGTTTACCTTTATTTAAAGCAGTTTTTAATTATTTTTACTAAGACGTCGATTAGTTTCACGGCCTATAATTAATAATTATCATAAACTTTTACAAACATTGGACATAAGGCCTGGCCCTGCAGTCTCGACAAATATATCGACAAAAATCGCTCGTTAGTCTGATCGATGTCAAATTTCTTTAATAATTTTCAACCTTATGCTTTGGAAATAAAGTTGAAAGTCTATTAAGGTGATTGCTTCGATGTAGCCCGCGAAATTCAATTTTTTTTACGTTTTTTGCAATTTGCAGGCCAGTGACATCTTGTAACTTTATAAATATATGTGTTGCGGTAATAACAAGTATAATTTTAAATATAAAAATTATCAAAAAATTCGCTCCATCAGCTCTCACATAGAAAAGGTGCATCGAAGTTAGATTTCGGAGATTTTAACATGATGCAGCTTTTCTATGTGAGAGCTGATGGAGCGATTTTTTTGATAATATTTATATTTAAAATTATACTTGTTATTACCGCAACTCATATATTTATAAAGTTACAACATGTCACTGGCCTGCAAATTGCAAAAAACGTAAAAATATTTGAATTTCGCGGGCTGGTTGGAGCATCCCCCTTAAATGAGTTTGACAACGATACGACTTAGCGACTGATTTTTGTCGCTGTCTAATGTCGAGACTGCAGGGGCTGGATCAAACTTGTCTTTGACGAATCTTTTTCGGTTCGGATTATTATGCAGTTTTGTTAAATTGCTATCAGGCTATTATAGTATTATATTAATTAATGTTTATTTATCTGTTGCAGGTACGTTCGTGGAACTTAAATAATCCTGGTAAGACGAACTGCAAAATCTTATGAAGGTAAAAATAAATAAGAAGGGTAAATCTACCTACTCGAATTTCTATCTATAGGCTTTTCCATGTTCATGTAGATCTGAAATAGAAGAATGAGTCTTGTTTCTTACCAGGCCCAGCATCTGCTGTCCCACTGTTGGGCAAGAGTTTCTCCTATTTTACTCCCTGTCCACGCCTCATGAATTTCTTATCAGTTCCCTGTGTTTCATCTTCTCCGGCCAATACAGTCAGGTTAAAATGGTTACATCAGCGTCTCGTGGTCTTCTTTCAGTGTCGTTCTTCTTTGATCCTTGAAAGTTCTTATTCTTCTCTAGTAATAACTTTTCCGAGTTTGTCAAAAGCATCAGTAACAAAACATATGAGTCTCGAGCACTTTTCACCCAAGTACCGAACTCTGGTAACACATAATTAAAACTTTAATTATGAAGTGGTTTCTCAAAACTTTTCATGGTTCCCGCACAGTTTATTTCACAAGTTTACCAGATAAATTAACAAAGTTCCTGTAACGTCATTATATTTTAATTAAAAAAACAAAAGTAATTTTGTGCCTCCAAGATGGCGCGAAAGTTTTTTTAGAAACTGATTTAATAAAAACGACGCCATTTTGTTTTTGATGAGTTAGAAAATGCTGGTTGAATAAGTGAATAATTTCATTCTTATTAAAAACATAACAACTAACTCAATACAAACTAACATACAAATAAAGAAAAAAACAATGTCATATAACCTGAGAAATAGACATAAAAACACACTTGAAGTTATCAGCGCGCGCACTAATTACGGTAGAAAGACCATATTGTTTGAAGGAGCAAAGCTGTTCAATGAATTACCGGACGATATCAAAGAATGCGATAACATAAATGTATTTAAGAATAAGCTTAAAAAACATGTTTCTACATTGTAACTTCTAATGTTCTGGAGGAAATTGTACTGTATTTTCATACTTATTACTCTGTATCTCATTATAAGTGGACTGTAAGTTCTTATGAGAATAAAATTTCTTTAAACCGAATAATTATAAAGGGTACCGTAAAATGCTGCAACTTTGCACGGATTTTGACGTTTTTCTTCGATAAATCTTTAACCGTTAAGAAAGTCGTATGTTTTTTCAATTACTGTGCAATATTGGACTTTACGCTATAGGAATACGTTTGCTACTAGTAAAAAAAACACCTATAAGCACCAAAAAATTGCTTTGAAAACGTAGGCAAAGTTGAGGTAAAAACTACAACATTGCCTGTCATAATATCGTTTTAAATGAATAGGTTTTTTGGTAACGGATTTGACACCCATATTGCCGTAAAGTTCTTTTCCACGTCAGACTTCACAGAATCTTGAATAGCACAAGAAATTTTTTTTTACAATGCTAGGCAAAGTTGTGCAGGTTTCTCTAAAACTCCCATACAAAAGTGAGTTCGGTGTAGGGCTGCCCCAAAGGAAATGCAACAATTTTTCTTAATATTCAAATAAATGTTTAGGAAATCAAAATTGTTGTAAAATCTAATAACATTTTTTCATAGGAAAACAAGTATGTTGGTAGGTAATAACATTTAAAAAATAATAATGTTGGTACCTATTACGTATACTAAAATCTGTCGAACGATATGATAACATAGGTACTATAAATGACTTAAATAAAATTAATTTCTGATCATGATAAATCAAGGAACAATAGTTCTAGCTTCTATAAAACGTTTTTAGATCAATTACAAAAAAACAATTACACAAGCAAAACCACGATCGATTAAGAGTTTGTTGAAAAAATTTAAAGTGGCAGCCCTAACCCTAGATAAAGTTGAGTAAAAAGTTGCGAAAATCTGACACAACTTTGCCGACCATGATTTAACGGTTTAAATTAAGATATAATACAGAAAAAACAGTTTAAATACGTAAAAGAGCATATTTCCTTTGCTATATAACATATTACGCTAGAAAATAAAGCATAAATATTCACAAAATTAAATTTTCCTGAGAGCCGGTAAAAAGCGAGTATCCGCAGTGACAATGAAACTGACACTGACAGTTTGTTAACTAAAATTTGGAGTGATGTATGATCGCATGTTACCATAGAGATTGCCGACTTTCTTTTAGTAATACCATAGACAGTAAAAAACATTTCGCAGCGGGAATAATTTAACTTTTTTGAATTTAGGCAATGTTGAGCTATAAAGGCAATGTTACAGCATTTTACGGTAGGACACAACACTGGAAATTGAAAGTTTTATTAATAGAGAGGTCAGCCGAATAATTAGTTTTAAATGTAGCGATCCCAACTACTCGAAAGTGGTAGCTGTTATTATTTTATTTTGACAAAGGTGAACTCCATGACGTCATATCGATCTAAACCACTCTAAAGTTCCCGCCATAATTCTTATTGACAGCTGTCAAACCGAAGTGTCATTTGTTGTTTTTTTTTTAATATTTTTGGCATGGCTTCGAGGCCTTTATGCCAATGTCATTTGTTGGTGTGTAATATCCTGATATTCACAACACGATCACTAAAGTGTAGTGAAGGGCTAACTGAAGAGATTGTTGACGTTTGTCGAGTGCTACTTGGACACAGCCACACCACTGGACTTTGACAAATTCTGACTAGCAAGGGTTTTTGATTTTTTTTTTGCAGAAAACTGAAGATCATTGGTGTTGGTCATCTACTCAGTTTATAAGCTTTGCATTATTCGTCAAATATAAATTATAGAAAATAATAAATAGTAAATAGTAGAGATACTAAATAGTAGAGATAAATAAAATTATAAAAAAAAACTGTGTTATGTAGTTTATTACACGTAATTGATCTGATTCATGTTATTTGCCATAACGATACAGATAACGTACATAATTTTACTATCTTTGTTGACCTTTTATAAGACCTATGTGCATAAAAAAAACTATTATTAATCGATATCTACTGCATATAGCGTGTTTGCGTGCCTATTCACATTAAAACAAGCTTTGATACTATATTTTTTATTTTATATAAACAATAGTTATGAAAATAATTATAAACACAATTTCATGTCTAATTGGACTCTGAACGTTAATTTTACATTAACACGGTGACTGTTAATTTTAATATTTTTGTTTACCTATTGTAATAGTAACGAAGATATTCTATATAACAAAACTTTTTTTAAATGATTAAGGGCTGATTTTTCGATAGCCAGATAACCTATAACTGAGGAATTAAAATAACGGTTTGACATACGAGTATTTCCTGTAATATATAATAAGCTGTCAAACCGCCATTTTTATTCCACAGTTAGAGGTTATCTGGCTATTGAAAAATCAACCCTAAAAGAAAAGATAGTTTTGTTTGTGCAAGTTCGCACGTCGTTTTTAAAAAACTAGGTGAGGCCAGTGTTTTGTACACACGGCTGCACATCAAGCTATACAAAACCAGTTTCTCGTTTGTCATTGCACGGTCAGCTTATACTAGTTTTGCATAGCTTAATGTGTAGCCGTGTGTACCTGACTGCTCTTATAAGAAACAGCTGAAACAAACTCAGAGGTCACTGTCGCTTTTAAAGATTCAGGCACTAAATGCAAAAGAGTCGCAAAAGGTAATCAAACGGCAAGTTCTTACAAGAGAATAGAATTAACTGAAACTATAAAGAATTTGCTAGTTTGAGAACTTAGTCCTTTTGCGACTTGGTTGCCATTTTACGAATTAGCCTTTCTGCTCTTAAAACATTCAAAGTCCAGACAATTATTTATTTATTATTTTATTTTATATTTATTTATTATTGGTTGGTTAGGGTCTTGACTCTATTGACGCAATACCCAAACTTAATGGTCAGTGGACTTCAAAGTTCGACAAAATATGCGAATGACCTCTGTTTTCCTTTAATCAGGCTGGCAACATCCGTCAAACGATATCAGTCATGTATGTACTTAGCAATCCCCAAAAATACCCGAAGGGGATCCTTAGATGATGAAGATTAATTACTTCGGAGATCCCTTAGGTCTGGCACACACTGGCCGCACGATGCGGCAGGGAATACTTTGACATTCCTACATGTAAGTAGGGTTGCCATCTCTAAAATTTGTAAACCAAGACAAGACTTGTGAAAAGCCCAGAACCAAGATATGAGTTGAAGTGCGCACCGTGACAACTGCATCGGGAGGGGTGGGGGACGGTGAAGTGTGTCTCTGACTCTGATGACTTAACTTTGTCGCGGTTGTCTTTGGTATGCCGCGACTATTTGACTATATTATGTATTCTTAGACTGTTGATGGAAAGAAATACGTGTGTGGGATGTCATTTTTTGAACTTGTGATTATTAATTTATTATCATTAAAAAAATCTAAACTTATTAGAAATGATGGAATCACTCGTAAAAGTTATGAAAAGTATTTATTTAGTCTTAATTCCGCTACAGAACTAAAACTAAATACGTAATATATATTTTTCTTATCGTTTAATTTTATCTTCATTGTCAAATACTCAATATCAAATATATATATTTTTATTCGTCACCATAAAATCGCATAGCAGGCCGTGCCGTCAGTGTGCGCCCTAGCGTAAGGCTCCCTAAAATTGTTACCTTTGCCTCGAGTAACGCTCAGCTGAGGGCGTGTATTCTCGTTATCGCTATAACCGATTATCGGTATTTACAGATAACGTTAGGGCAATTAGTTTGACTGCGTTCATTCGACTGCCACAGGAATTTCGACACATCTATTAAGGAAGGGATGATTTACAAAGGCCTGTTTGGTTTGTACCATTAATTTCCCTGAGGGCAGCCTGCGTTTGAGATTGTTGTTTCAAAGGAGTTGATGTGATAATAACGTGTATTATTATTCTGTAGGCAGTTGTAATTATAATGTCGTGTTGATTATGGGATTTCCGTGACACAATGTGGAAATATATGTTAATTTCGTTCTTGTTAAACTGAGAAGCTAAGGTATTTTTCATTTGAATTAAAGAATTTAGGATTTTTTCGTAGCAAGTGCCGATGTATTTTTCATGATTTTTTGGGCTACTAGCGCTTACTGTATACCTTTGAAAGTGAACTTAATTCCACAAAATGAAAGTCCTTTTAATTTCTGCAGAAGAAAATAAGTATTACTGTTACTAAGATGCAAAGTTAGACGTAAAACAACAGGGACTGGGGGCGGGACTGTCATATTTGATAATTTTGAAACACACAAAAAAATAAAAATGGTGTTAATATTTATAGCGAGCGATCGATAGGCCCAAAATCAAACCCCTTTAAATTATATTACTGATTTAAAAATCTGATTTAGAACGCTTTCCATAAGATTGTTGCACAGATGTATCACACATTCTTTTTTTTTTGGTCTTGGTATCATGGAAGCAGAAGGGACTGTTAGACTCTTATCCACTTTTTAATAAACGTGGACTAAAGTTACAACCAGGATAATCTTCAGACTAACCATATAATTTTTAAGAATTAACTTTGGCGTAACTTCTCGTTTTATTAATAAGGGGTAACCCCCTTACGTAAAAATGCACCCTGTTCCTGCTTAGTATTCCCGCGAGGCATCAGGATGAACTTGCCAACTGCACGTGGACGGCTATAATGTCTGAAACTACAAAGAACTAGCGGTTGCCAGCGGCTTCACCCGCTACAACTCTAAAATTATCCCACGGGAACATAAAATCGAGATAAAAACTATCCTATGTGTTAATCCAGGTTATAAACTATCTGTATACTAAATTTTAGCCAAATCCGTTCAGTGGTTTTTGCGTGAAAGAGTAACAAACATACCTACATACACATACATATCCTCACAAACTTTCGCATTTGTGTTATTAGCGGGAAGTAGGATATCAAAAAGTGCTGAAATAGATCTCGATTTTGACGAAAACTAAAACTGCATCATTCGATGTATACGCCATTTGATAGTGTCGCTAAGGCTTAGGCGCAAAACGTCTCTTTCGCAAAATGCCACCTGGTCGTAAAACGTCTCTTTCGCAGAATGTCTCTTTCGTAAAATGTCTCTTTCGCAGAATGTCTCTTTCGCAGAATGTCTCTTTCGCAAAATGTCGCACCTGGGACTTAGAAATAAAATTTTGATTTTCAAAACAAAAATCATTTATTTAAATTATATAAGTGCAAATATGGTTTTTAACTGTATCAAAATATTATTTTTTTATTTGGCTTACATTCTTAAGTAAATTTAAGTACCAACAATTTTAGATAATTTAAATAAATGATTTTTGTTTTGAAAATCAAAATTTTATTTCTAAGTCCCAGGTGCGACATTTTGCGAAAGAGACATTCGCCGAAAGAGACATTCTGCGAAAGAGACATTTTACGAAAGAGACATTCTGCGAAAGAGACGTTTTACGACCAGGTGGCATTTTGCGAAAGAGACGTTTTGCGCCTAAGCCGTCGCTAATAAGGATCCGATATTTTGTTCAATTCAGTTGAAAAATTCAACCTGTTTACCCGTAGGCTCTGATATTATTATAATTAAAATGATAACCAGCATTAATTCAGCGTAGTGAGCTGAAACAAGAACAATGGCGTGTGTCAATCATAATCACATCAGGCAACTTATCAGCGCGGATGTTAACAACTAGTGGGCGTACTGACACGCAGTTATCGTTGTTTTGACGTATGACAGACGATAGACAGAAGTTCTATTCTGTTGAATGTCAACTAATATCATAATTATAACTATGTACTTACCCATCTATCTATAAACATAAAAATCAATTGACGCTCGTTAGTCTCGCTAAAACTCGAGATCGGCTGGACCGATTTGGCTAAGTTTTTGGCTAGTTTTTAGGGTTCCGTAGTCAACAAGGAACCCTTATAGTTTCGCCATGTCCGTCCGTCCGTCCGTCCGTCCGTCCGTCCGTCCGTCCGTCCGTCCGTCTGTCCGCAGTTTAGCTCAGAGACGCACAGTAATAGAGAGCTGTAATTTGGTGTAAATATACGGATTCGTTGTGCCGAAAAAGTGGTTAAATAAAATCTCGTAAAATATTTTTTTTTAGGGTACCTCCAGTACTTACACGTAAAGACAGGATTTTTTTTTTCTCGCGTAGGTACCCCTTAGTGTGGGGTATCATTAAATAGGCCCTTAAAAAATAATGATAGTTTCCATTAACAATTTTTTGATAAAAAAATTCGTTTGTGAAATATTAAGCTTTAAAGTGCTAAATTTTGCTCGATTCGAGTGTCCCCCCCCTCTACCAGCTAAAAGGTTATGTTTGGGGGTGTGAAAAAATTCACAATAGTAGTACATATAACGAAGTTTAACAGAAAATTATCATGACTAAGTAGGCTTTACAACTTTACGAGTAATAGTCGACCAACTTATAAAATGTACTTGATATCATATTTTCTTAAACAAAATGTATCGGAGACAACTGCAAATGTAAGTTTGTCAACTTTATTTTTACAGCTTTTATAGGTATGTTTTTTGGGGATAGGTAGGTTTTTATCGTCAACAATTTTTAACTAAATTCAAAAAAAGGAGGAGGTTCTAAATTCGTTGTAATCTTTTTTCTTATGTATTTTCCCCGATTTCTCAAAGACTCCTGGACCGATTTTGAAAATTCTTCTTTTTAAAATTAAATTCAGCGAATCAGTTTAGTTAGTTCGCATAAGTATTTTGATGGGCAACTACGGAACCCTACACTGTGCGTGGCCCGACACGCACTTGGCCGGATTTTTATTTTTTTTGGAAGTCCAGGGAAGGTTTAAAAGGTGACTAAATGTATAATATACTAAAAGGAAAAAAAAGAAAACTTTAGCACGTCTGTTTTATTTTTGTAACGACTGTCACAGTGCAGGCATTTTTTTTGCTACCTTGTCCTTCATTCAAATTTTCTGATTGTTGTTTTTACTTATGTGTGCGAATGTAATCAACTTGCATGTAGTGTTTACCGCTTAATATTGTACATCTAGTATTCCTGTTAAGTATGTGTTCTATTTAAAATAAAACAATTGTTGGTAAATTACTAATAGTCCATTATTTTCTTTCCTATTTAATGTTTCAAAATACTTGTAGCGACGTTTCCATGTAAGCAGAAAAGCGATGCATCATTGACTCGCTTAAAAGCTACAATTATTATACCGACATGGAACGTTGCAGTCGTAACTAAAACGGTTTTCAGTAAAACATTGCAGTACTTTGACAGTAAAAGGTTAGTGTTCTGCCATGCGCTATTTGTAACTGTAGCACAGTGAGTGAGCTGGAACGTTTTGCGCTAGGTAAAGTTATTGAAACGTGCAATACGGTTTCTTGGTCCGACTTAAAATGAATTTTACAAAATTTATTTGTACATACGGCTATACATCCAGCTATACTTAAACAGTTTATCGTGGTCTCGCTTTGTAGTATCATTCCGCGCATACAACGATCAGCTTATACTGGTTTTGTATAGCTTGATGTGTAGCCGTGTGTACAAATGTAGTAAAATTCATTTCAAGTCATTTTCAATACTGACTTAAGTACTTAAAACTGGGCGCAATGCTTCATATTCATAACTTGCATTCATGAACGCATCTGAAAATAAGAGTGTTTCTTATTGTCATATTTCTTCTTCTTGCGAATCTGTTTTATTTGTATCTTTCGAAAGTATTAGGTATCAATTAGGCTATGATGTTCTACTACAAGGACACATGCCACCTTTCCGAGTGTATTGAAAAAAGTAGCAGTTCTTAAATTTTTTCACGGAAAGTAACACATGGAACCAAGATATCTTTCGTATTCAATTTGTCTCGAGACAGTTTTTCAGAAGCCTGAAATTCTGACAGTCAATCCTGTCAAAGGATATCGTAATACCCAGAAACTGAATTATGGAGGTAAAATAGAAAGTTTTAGAATGGAAGCCGACCCATAACAAAGAAAAGATGACAGACGATGGTCTTTCTACGATGCCTTTTGTATGAATTCGAATTTCATAACATCACGAAATGAATGATTCTTCTGTAATTAACTTGTCCAATGTATTGTGAGCCTGTTATCTGTTGTATGCTTTCTACTATGTCAGTTAATATTGTACATGTCATGATTTCAATTACATTATAATGTCATGATATCAAACTTGTAACTATGCATGAAGTTTCGTGCTTCATTGAGCAGAACGGAGCTGGGGTATTGCTCCAGTTTGGATATGTATGCTTTGGTGTTCTGTACCCTTAGTACGAATTTTCACTCTTTTACTTTACAGCGTCTTTCCAGTATTTACAGGGTACTGTACGAATTTTCAGTATTTGAGACGTAAACTGCATCTTTGACAATTTCAAATTGACAATTTTCAAGGAAAAAATTATTTCCTTCTTCGCACACCGGAGGCGCTGTTCCATTTTTTCATACAAGAAACGCTGTAAATACGGTAGGTACAGTAAAAGAGTGAAAATTCGTGCTAAGGGTACTGTTATGTGAAAATTAGTTTTCATAAGATTGATATTATAATTGTATGGTATATATTTATCTAGTACATTTTTACCACACCTAGGTATTCAGAAAGAGCTTGTTTATTATTCGTAAATACGGACTGAAAGTGAATGTTATCCATAGTAATTAGTAACACCTAGTAACTCTAGGTATTTCCATAAAAGAATTCGCTCGGGATTCTACTCAAAAAGCCTACTCTCCACTTTAGATTCAAATTACTTTCGCCTTGAAAGTAGTCATTTGCTCCTTACATTCACAATCTACTATTTTGCTCGTTTTACTTATTGTAGGTTGTAAAATTAGCAACGTTCGATTATAAAATTATCGAAATATGAAATGTCACTTTGAAATAACCGTGATAGCCTAAAACAGTGTTTAAAATGATCGATTTCGAATGTCAAATCGAATCGAAAGAGCTTGTTTATTATTCGTAAATACGGACTGAAAGTGAATGTTATCCATAGTAATTAGTAACACCTAGTAACTCTAGGTATTTCCATAAAAGAATTCGCACGGGAACATTGTATGTATTGCATACATTTACAATCTCTCGCTACGCTCGGGATTCTACTCAAAAAGCCTACTCTCCACTTTAGATTCAAATTACTTTCGCCTTGAAAGTAGTCATTTGCTCCTTACACACACAATCTACTATTTTGCTCGTTTTACTTATTGTAGGTTGTAAAATTAGCAACGTTCGATTATAAAATTATCGAAATATGAAATGTCACTTTGAAATAACCGTGATAGCCTAAAACAGTGTTTAAAATGATCGATTTCGAATGTCAAATCAAAGATGGCGGTCCAAAGTGACATTTTACACAAAATCTCTTACTAAACGGGTTAATTTTACTCAGCAATAAGATCATAAATAATTTTCCTGGCTTTTACAAATAATTTCTAAATTATTCTCAGTACAATAATCTGTTTATTTGGGTCGGATTAGCAGCCGCTCTCATCTTCAGTTGAGTTCGTAATCTTTAGCAGTCGGTGGATTATATTATTTGATTTTATATTTTGGATTGCGCCTTATGAGTCATAAAGAATATTTTATGCTAGGGCCTCACTTACGGGTAATCGCTTTAATTATCGAGACGATGGGTGTCTATACGAACATTTAAAGACGGTCAATGGTTTTTCCAGTCAGTGTAGCTCGAGCATTAAAATAATAGTGATAATAATTACTTACATATTTAAATTCTTAAGCACGAACTACAAATAATAAAATGAAAAGTTTTTTTTTATTCCGTTGCCATTAAAGACAAATCATTTTAAAGGAGGTGTTAATTTTTCGGCCCAACCATGTACCGAGGTACAAATTATTATTAAAATCCCTTCCAATAATTAGTATTTTTAGCAGTATTTAAAATCCTTCAATACTAGATAGAAAAAGAAATAAAAGTATATGAAAAAACACTACTTCGCAACGGAACTGCGTTCAAAGAAACGTTTATGACAGCTTCAATCTGCTTCATCTGTCAAAATCACGTCAAAATATGACATCGATGTTTCATTATTTGACAGTAATGAATAGCAACAACAATAGAAAAAACTATCGAACTAGGTCGGGAACCCTGGCTTTTGACCGGCAGATAACCAAACGCAAAAAATAATACGAAATGTGAAACAAATGCATTTTTTAAAGTTCTTATTCCCATGATTATTCACAAAATATGTGTACTAGTAATTATAACTTATTTGAAATACAAAAATAAATTCTGTAAAGTACATTTTTGGGTTTTCACACGTTTATAAATGAAGTAACGAAACGCATCATGTCGGAGACGTATGACATTGCTAGATTGAAAATCAATTCTTGGGTTGCAAGTTTTAACATTTTGGATCGACAATTTCATATGGTACAAATGCCCAAATAAATACAACATATTTTTTTTCAAAATCTACGATTTTTTTCCTATAATTTCGTATTTTTGTCCTTGAGGTACACGGCTTGGCCTTAAATGTAGGGAACAAATTAACACCTCCTTTCGAATAGCATTCGAATTACGGTTCCAACGACACTATTATTTTTAAGAAGTAAGGATGTGGCGACAGAAATCGAGTTTTAAATCGATTAGACGTGATAGATATCGACGTTTGAAATCGATTCGGGAAATCGTATTACGGGATAAACGATGATGCGCCGAACTCTAACTTCTCTCTCATGTTTTTACGTGATTTTAACAATGAAATTATCGCAACTTAGCTTTGGTTCGTGGCTTGTTTCTAGTTAATTTAGAATTAATTTTAAATAACAATTAACATAGGTTGTATTCTACTTCAATAGTAGACTTATACAAACAGTGGAAGCCGACTCGAACAAGGCGACGAAAAGTTATAAGTATATGACGAGACGATGACATGTGTTTTTTGAAATTTTCTTTATCTCTGTCATTTGATAAGCTGAACATAATAACGGACACAACACTATTCGCAGCCACAGTACCTAAGCCTGTTAGATTAATAAAAGAAAAATTCTGCCAGAATCTCATTTCATATTTTTTTGCGAGACTTTCATGAAAGTCTAAAGGTATTATCCCTTATTTAAAATTTGAAAAAGCCCCTCGTTTCAAAATTTCATTCGCCGACGTCCAGTAAATCACTTAGGCACGGTGTTCACTATACACGGCTTCATATAGCAATGTTATTTTAAGGTTTTATTCACTGATGCAATGTGGTTCAGCCTTTTGCATAGAACAGCATAGAACCTTTGGTTGCACTCTTTGGAATAAAAAGAGATATTCAGCGAGCTATCAATGCAGATTGCAAAGACCATGTACTAAGTATTTTTTCTACTTTATCTGTTGTTATATTCAAAAGAGGGAAATAGCTATAGGTATTTTTTGTACAATTTTTTTTCTTCGACTCACTAAATAATTTAATTCAATTTAGGTACAATATTTTCTGACGTAACAAAATAAAACCTCCTTTGACGCCTACAATCTAATGTTGCCAGCACAAAATATGAAGAACGGACGGACCATAGACAAACAAAACTCTTTTACAAACTCCTCTTGAACACAGTGACAATATTGAGAGCTTTTTTATATGTCAGCGGCGAGTATTCTCGTCAAGTATTTGCTCTAGTACGGGAACTTCAAAGGGCCACGGATTTCATTACGGTTCGTTGTGTTACTGGCTGAGAGAGTAAATATGAATTCGCATTTTGAGTATTTTGAATTTCGAATGCATAAATTCTGCGTATAAATTCTTGACTGAACATTTTATAGGTACGTGTTTTTCATGCAGATTTCTTGAGTGTACCTATCTTCAGGAAGGTACATTTTTTAATATTGATTCTAGGATATCTTAACTTATCCAATTTCAAACAATGTTTCTTGCATGGAAAGCTAGTCTATTGCCATGAAATGTGTGTGTCATACTTTTCTTGCGGGCGAAGTCACGGGTAGAAGCTACTATAAGATAAATAAATCATGTTCGTTTTTTTATCGACTATGTAACTACTAACTACAAATAAAAGATATCGGCTTATCTTTCAGTAGGTAACCACTAACACAGATTAGTTCGAGTATTATCAAATAATTTTCTTATCAGATTTTGTCTAATAAAGTAAATACGTACTTACATTATCTGACCAGTAGCACAAAAAACGTTCACAAACCTTGGGCAGGACAAAGCCATATCTTTTGGTAAACAGATAAGCCAATCGATAAGTAAACAAAGAGATGTCGGCAAAAAAGATAGATACAGTCCTTTCACAGTTATTGTACGCATGACAATAATCAAACGTCAACCTTATAGTTATAGAAATAAAGATCACTGCATGTTTCAACTCGGTCTGGGTTAATGTGGTGGATACTTTTTCAACCACTCATAGGAAGGAGGCTTCAGCACTGGGAACAATATAAGCTAATTATGGATAACATTTAATTTATTTTGATTTTAGTGGAAGCAATTACTTTTTTACAACTATATTCATAATATCACTTTGATTTTGACAGTTGTGCAATGTCAGTTTTTTATGTTTTATATTCGAATGAGTCCTCCCACCCAGGACAGGACGGGAGGGGCAGAGGCGACGATTACCCGATAGTCCCGCAACCACGGCAGGATGTAATGTCAGATGGCAAAAAAAATGCGAAAGGACTTTAACTGTCTATTGGTCCCAGAAATACCATAAAACTACTCTCCAAAGATAAACCAATTACTTTGAGGATTAAGCTAGTCCGTGAACCTCATCGTTGTCTACAATCGTATATCAAATACTGCTATTTTTCTGCGGATTTGCTCGCTTCGACCCGAGTGAAAAGTTTTTAAATCAATGAGAAAGTTTTCAGTTAATCCCCTGTGAGTCTTTTCAAGCGGACTTCGAAACGGGATTAATTTTAAAACTGAAACTATGCTACTATGTTTCATTGAAAAATAAGTTGATACTTACCTAGGAGCAGTGGTGGCTCAGTGGTATCGGTCCCGACTTACGAGTTGTAGGTCGTGGGTTCGAACCCCGTCGGGCGCATTACTTTGTGTAATTTATTTCATCACCACTGCTCTCAAAACGGTGAAGGAAAACATCGTGAGGAGACCGGCATGTCCTAGAACCAAAAATTCGAAGACATGTGACATCCACCAATCCGCACTGGGCCCGCGTGATGTATTATGGCCCATTCCCTCTCACAGAGAGGAGGCCTGTGTCTCAGCAGTGGGATCAAAATAGGCTGATGATGATCTACGTTGTTCTGGACTAGCGAGCTACCGTGACCTTGGAACGTAAAGGGCTATCCAAGAACACCGTGGATGTAAGTCGGTGCAAGTCTGACAGTCCTTACTATCCTGCCCTGGGTGGGAGGAGTCATTTAATGATTTTACCACGATAAAAAAAAACTACGTTGTTCGAGCGCGATAAGATACGCTGTAGTTTACGACTTTTTGTGATTAAAAATATAAGTTTCCCACTTTGCCTAACGACCATCGACATAATCGCCAGTACTCTTTGCGCTTATCGCTAACAAAATAAAACTGCAAGCCAAATAAATCCTCTTTGCTTCCGCCTCCTTATCTCTGCAGCATTTTAAACCTCTTTGTCCTCTCAGTTTCCTCTCTTCGAACCTCTTTTGTGCATTTTCCTTCGTAATATTCATATTTCCATTTATATTTTAAGCTTTGCATGCAGATTTTTTCTTAATTTTGTACCAGTAATGACTCGCTCCGGTTTCGTCACGATGCAGATGCTATTCAGCAATGAAGAAAATTTTATTGGGATTAAATATTTCGACTTGTCTTTCAAAAAAAGTGATAAGTAAAGACTTAATTGCGTACTTTTTTTATAACTTGTCACGCTGGCTTTGGAAGGGTAAAATTTATCTAGGACTGAAAATAATATGGATCTTTTAATTTACCACGATAAAAAGGACATTTGACAATAAAACTTTCAAAACAGGTTGTCTAACAATAAAATAAAAACAGCGTAATCGGTTTATCCCTACCTATTCAAGTGAAAATTCTTTATAAATACCCCAATTGATTTTATCAACATCGCCTATAAAGGATAGACGATAAGCATTATCGTACATTATTATTTTTATCTTTTCGTTTCCGAACGGATTTTATACACGCCGAATCGTAATTGGTGGAATTATATTCGTGCCTGACATTTGGCGGGCCGTCCAATCAGCGTTCCGGGGAGTGACAGTCGTTAATCGGTAACTGGTGACAAGGCGAAACGAGGGAGAGGCTTACGTTCCTAATGGCTGCTCGATTTTTTTATCATAGCAGTTATCAGACTTATCAGATAAAGTTCATGCTATTAAATACAAAAATATTTAAAGAAAAAATGTTTGTAAAATAATTAACATCTTAAAAATCCTTTATATCTTGTCTGTAAATCCCTGAAGGGTGAAGCAGAGGTGTACATACTTTTAAGGGCTTCACACACAGCAGCTATAATGTAAAGATAGATGTAAAAATATACATTATAGCTGCAGTATGTGGTCTCCTGACGATTTCTATGGAAAGATGTAATGAGATGTATCATGCTATAATGTACATCTTTACATTATAGCTGCTGTGTGTGAAGCCCTTTATGAGGGGAGAGCTTTTCGCCATCAGCCGGCAAAATGCTTCTTACTTTTTAGCAAACACACTTTTTAAAATAATTATGTTGTTTGTATTTGTTATTTTATTGCAAAAACTAGATATTTTCAGAACGATCCCGCCGTACTATTTCCAAACCTCTCAATCTAAGAATCAAAAGTAGCAACCACCAGAAAAGCGTCTAGAAAATTATGTGCGAAAACTTCCCGGGGAATTAATTCAACTGTCTTGGATCCTGCAAAAGAAATTTTGTATATTTCCCACATTCCTTCATAGCAAAATTTTATATTGTAGAAGTAAGTCCAAACCATTTCACAATCAAACAATGCAAATTCTGCAATTCAATATGCAGTCTAACCAATTCTTAATCCACTCACAGAATAACCACTAAACCAGTGCACCAACCAAACAAAAACCACGTAGCTATCTAAATTATTCAACCCAACTCTATAGTCTACGGCAAGCGAGTAAAGCAGTTATTTGATCTGGCAACATCGCCCGACTACGTTCGAAACTTGAAACTGTGGAGCGTTGAATAGTTTCGGCAGCTAACTGTATTGTCATGTCAATATGAATTTGGCCTTTGATAGCTTTGCAAGGATTAGGATAAGCGTCTTTGGAAATAGGAGATTATTATTTGTCTGTTTGAGAAGAGTTATTGAAGTTGTCGGGTCAGTCTATTTGTTTGTATAAGATGACTAGCACTTTGCCCGCGACTTCGTCTGCGCGTGTTTCTGACTTCAAACTCAGTGAGTTTTAATGCCCTCTCACCTTCGTTCTATGATACTTTTGGAAAATCTAAAAATGGTCCAGTCCTGATTTTCCTACGTTCACCCCGTTAGGGGTTGATTTTTTAAATAGTTAAATATGAAAACGCATACTTTATTCGATTGAAAGATAATTTATGCCCAGTTTTGAGTTTATCGAAGCAAGAAGAAAAATCCTTCCCTTAAAACTTAATCACCTCTTTTCACCAATTTAGGGGGTGATTTTCGAAAAACCCAAAAATGGAGGGTAGTTATAAAAAACGAATAATGACTATCTTTTTTACTTACTTATAGTCATATTCGTACCGAGTTTCAAGTTTATAAACCCATGGAATAAAATTTTACATTCGTAGGTTTTCACCCCTTTTCACCCCCTTAGAGGTAGATTTTCGCAAAATCCTTAGTGCTCACCTACATATAAATTGCAACTACTATCAAACATTCAGAGTTCTACGTTTAGTGGTTTAATATTCTCCCTTTAAAACTTGAATACCTCTTTTCACCAACTTGGGGGGTGATTTTCGAAAAATCCAAAAACACGTGTTTATTTAATTCTTATCTAGTATATAAATACTGATTTTAAAATTCATTGGCTCACGCGTTACGATTTTCCCATACAAACTTTAACATCGTCTAGATTACAAATGGAGGGTAGTTTTGAAAAAAATGTGGTGCTAATCTTATTTATTTACTGGCGTTCTTATTCGTGGTAAGTTTCAAGTTTATAAACCCAAGGAATAAGATTTTTCATACAAAAGTTTTCACCCCTTTTCACCCCCTTAGAGGAGGATTTTCGCAAAATCCCGTCTTATTGCCAATCTACATAGTAGACTGCAAATGCTGTCCAAAATTCAAGTTTCTGCGTTAAGCGGTTTCGGCTGTAGTCGTGTCAAAAGAAAAACCCCTGTTCTTTTATATATATAGATTAAGTGTGGATTTTGGAGTAAATATTGAGGACTAGCACTACGCCCGCGACTTCGTCCGCGTGATTTTCGAACGTTGCCTTTGTGAATTTCTAGTCCCGGCCACCCTCTATATGGGATACTGTTGGAAAAACTAAATCAATATTCAACAAAAATTCTATCGACCCGCAATCGAATCGGATCGGAATCGGTCGATAGAATTTAATCTTACTTAATTCTTAAAATAATCCCATTGCAAAAAGACTCCTAACTATCAACACCAATACAAACTTTTAAGGGTCGAATTTCGTACCATCCTCTCTTAGTGAGAACCTGTATCCTAAATAGAACCCCTCTGCAATGCTGAGTTCGCTAATTACAAACACCAAAGACAATCCCTAAGGGGTCGGATTTTGTAAAATTCCGTCTTAGTGAAAACATAAGTCCTAAAACAACCCCATCCTGAAATTCCTAGCATTTGTAGCAACAAAGTTTCAAAAAAACTGTCACTGTAAGGGGTAGTTTATGGGCATAAACAACCCCTTAGGTGTTGAATTTCAGAAAATAGTGCCTTGGTGTGCATTTACGTCATAAAAAAACAACCTTGCAAAATTTAATACTCCTAGCATTTAATTTTGTAGAAACGAAGTCATACAAAATATCAACCCCTTGGATCCATTTCCACAAAACACCCGCAACTACGTCCAAAAAAGAATATCTATGCAAAATTTGAGTCTCCAAACTATCAACCCCAAAAAAGCCCCTTAGGGGTCGAATTTCGCAAAACCGTCTTAGTGAGAATTTACGTCTTAAAAGAACCCCTTGCGAAATTCGAGACGCCTAGTACTTGTAGTAAAAAGTTTCGTACAAACTATCAGACGCAAAATAAAACCTATTTGGGGTTCAATTTCGCAAAATCCCGCCATGGTGTGGATCTAAGTCCTATAAAGGAACCCGGTGCATAATTTGAGACTCCTCGCACTTGCAGTAACAGAGTTTCATACAAACTGTCAACCCCAAAAACAACCTCTTAGGGATCGAATTTCGCAAAATTTCCTCCTTGGTGAGCATTAACATCTTAAAAATTACCACCATGCAAGATTTGAGACGCCTACACTTGTACTAAAAAAGTTTCATACAAACTATCGACCCCGAAAACAGACCCTAAAGGGGTCGAATTTCGCAAAATCCCGTCATGGTGACCATCTACTTCCAAAAAAGAACCCCTACGTAAAAAAATGAATATCAAAACTATCAACCCCAAAAACAACCCCTTAGGGGTCGAATTTCGCAAAATTTCCGCCTCGGTGAGCATTTATATTTTGAAAAGTACCACCATGCAAAATTTGAGACGCCTAGCACTTGTACTAAAAAAGTTTCATATAAACTATCAACCCCAAAAACAAACCCCTTAGGGGTCGAATTTCGCAAAATCCCGTCATGGTGACCATCTACGTCCTAAAAAAAAACGTCATGCAAACCTTGAAATTCCTAGCACCTGTAATAACGAAGTTTCATACAAACTATCAACCCCAAAAACAACCCCTTAGGGGCCGAATTTCGCAAAATCCTTTCTTAGTGCTCACCTACGTGGTATAAGGAGGGCTTATGAAAAATTTCAAGTTTCTAGGCCCAGCGGTTTGGGCTGTGCGTTGTCAGATCAGTCAGTCAGTTTTGAATTTTATTTATATAGATTATTCAGTATCTACCCTTGAGTAAACATTAACTATACTTTTACCAATGTAAGCAAAGGATTCTATTTTACTTAATTTGAAAATTTTCACTTTGTGTCGGTTGGGGCAATCTAAAAATCTAAAGTAATGTAATGATCCAATGCTGGGCAATAGTTAACCCTAATCCACGTAATTTTAAAAGCTAGGAGTTTGAGGGTGCTATTAAAAAAAAAAATGAAAAACTGTCTCTGGAAAATGTGCTGAATTCACAAGATGGCGTTAGTTTCAACTGTCATAGATGCCCGCCTACCTAGTCATTCGAAATTCAAACTCAGCAAGGTTTTTTAAATCTGACGCCGAATTTAATTAATGAAACGCTATTTTGGTAAGTAATCTAAATCCCAATATAATTAAATTTTTAGTTAAACAACGTTAAAATGTAAAAACAAAGTTGAAATTAATGTAAAACGCTTATGCTCCGCTTAATTGTCATTACAACTTTCTAATTCCCGTAAAATAGAACTGAAAACTGTATTTAGAATAGTTTGGTCCGGTACCATTACTGTAACCACGGTTTAATTAAACTACCGTTAGTTTGAACTTAAACAGTATGTTACAATAATCGCCTCTGCGTTGCGTGCTGCGGGTTCGATTCCCTCACAGAACAAATATTTATGTGATTCCAAGTTCCGGGTCTGGGTGCTTAGTGAATGATAATATTTTGTTATGTTTGTAATTCGCCCGCGATACAGGAGAAATAAAAAGCCTTTGTCTGAATCTCAAGGAGGAAACGCTATGCTTGAATTAGCCTTTGGTGTAATTATGCAATTAAAATAAAATCGTAAGTATTGCTTTTACAAATTATTTTAGACAATATAAATTACTGTTAATCATATTCTTTTTCCGGTTACATAGCAACGTTAGAGATTTCATCTCTCACATAGATTGTGGTTCGAATTTACAAAGTAAAGATACGTAACAAATATACGTACATGTTTTTTTACGTATATACAGTCACTGATGGGCAAAGGTCTCCCGGGATGACAGCCTTCTATTCTTCCATAGACAAAGTATCATAAACAAAATAAGATAATACATTTCCGTGTTGTACATTTAAATTAAGAGTACATTTGTCTCGAATTTACGTCAAATTTAACACAAAGGAATTTGGGCAAAATCTCTAAATGCGGTAAAACACCTCTGGGTGACAGAAACATGCGTAAGCCTTTACCACATTGTAATGTACGCAAAAACACGGTTATAAATGTCTTTAAAACACCTTTACAAAGCGCGTGTACGCGTTATGGAATTCTAAACAAATTTTTAAGTCATTATGTTTCGAAAAGAGTTGAAATTTTTGAACCGATTTGAATGAAACTTGTTATGTATGAGCAGGATACATTACATCTAAAAAGTTATCGTTCAATAGGTTTTAAGGAGTTTGAAATTATTTCAGCAGTAGAAAGTTACATTTCCCTGAGTGACGAACACTGGATAATAATAATCTAAATAGATAGCAACTGAAGTCAGTTACTATCTGGATCCCTATATTTGTCTAAAATCAATCAATGACCGAATTCGCCTATCTCAGTTTGGAAGATGTCCAACCAGAAGCAGAAGTTAAGAAAGAAAACGTATCGCGATTTGAATTGACGTAGAATTGGGCATAAACATAATCTTTTTTAATTCCGCGCTGACAATCGCTGGCGTAGTGATAGTTGGGAATAATGCAGCTTGACATTAGCCAATCAGTTTCGAAGAAAACCCCCAATATCTAAACTAACTTATTTATTATTAGTAGGGTCTAGAGATAGTTTTATGCCCTGAACGTAACGATTTTTTTTTTTTTTTTAGCGTGGTAAAATCATCAAATGAGTCCTCCAACCCCGGGCAGGGCGGGAGGGACTGTCAGACTTCTACTGACTAAAATCCACGGTGTCCTTCATAGCCTGTTACGTTCCGGGGTTACGGTTAGGGAATTATCCCGCGACCCCGGCAGGCTTTGGCCCTCTGAGAGGGGGGCCCCGTCATTATGCTGACGCTCTTTGAGGCGCGCGTGGGACACAACGCGCCGTCGACCCGGGCATGGTCCTTGGTCGGGCAGCGAGTTGCCCTTTACTCGCTGCCCGCATGCCCTCGCCTACGGTGGCCGGAGATCGTCGCGCGACGTCCGTCGCCGTGGGCGTCCTTCACCGCGGTTGGGGTGGAGGGAGGACTCTGTCCTCTCTCGCTCGCGGCGCGCCTCCTCCTTCGCGAGCATTACTGCTTCGCAGAAGGAGGCGACCGCTTCCCACTCCGTCTCGCCCCGCAGCATGGCCGAAACCAATGCCGGGCGCGAGAGGTCTCCGCCTATCGCAGCCGTGAGGACACGTCGGTGCACTGCCCAAGCTGGGCAGTCCTGCACCGTATGCTCCACCGTGTCCTCCGGGCGATCTTCGCAGTGATGACACCCAGACGTTTCCTCCTTCCGCATTAGACACAGGTACCTCCCGAAGCACCCGTGCCCGGTGAGGACCTGCGTCAGGCGGAAGGTAGCCCTGAACGTAAAGTACGGCCCGTAAACGCCGAATAAATGATTTTACCAAGTGGCTTACCATGACGTCTTAAAGCGCGAGTTGTTCCGCTCAGGGAACGAGATGGCGCTACAAGACTTGTATAGCTCTGTCTCTTTTCCACAGCCTAACTACTCACGCTTTCAGACGTCATGGTAGGCCACGTGAGCTTTTTCCCAGTTTAATTTTTGCTTAATTTTTTATCACACAAAGTTATTAGAGTTTATGCCCAGTTACCGGGCATTTATTTAGGCGTCAATTTATTTTTGCCCAATATGCCCATTTTGTTCGATAAAACCTTAATTACAATCTAAGGAATTGTTCCTCGGTTAGTAATTAATTTAAATTCAGTATTACCTACCCTCCATCTTAATTTAAATCATTGATGTCGGCGCAAGGAGCAAATGGATCGATTTTCACCTTACAACACTAATAACAATTGAGGATCTCGTCAAAGGAAGGTCGGTAATAAAGCTATTATGCTTCAGGTCCTTTGTAAGCATTGTTTGATAGAAATAAAATATTATGTAGGTAGCTTCAAAGCTCACTCTTGAGGTTCTCTGCTGTTTTACAAATACGGATATAAATAAATAAAAAATCTTTATTGATACAAAAACCTTTGACATTAATTCTTAAATCTGGGGATATGGTTTTGAAGTTGTCTATGTTTTTATTTTTTTCTTTAAAATATTTTGGGTTATTTACTATAGAAGTTTGGAAGAAAAAAGGGGAGGACTTTGCCCAGCAGTAAGACACAAATTAGGCTATTAACAAAAAAATATACTGCATTGTACAGTTTTTTTCGCTTACTTCGATTTCATCTGTCATGTATGTATAGATTAGCATTTTGGCATTATGATACAGATTGGCATTTTTTTTATATAGCACTTTGCCCTCGCTAATCTCCCGTAGTGTGCTGCTTTTACAAAAATGTAAACCCACATACTCACATAAGCTGTTAATATGCCTATAGCACTCGGGAAAAATGTGGACCCCTACCAGAAAAAAAATTGTTGGGTCATGAGTTTCGGAGCTTTATAGCCCTACAAACTTTTGACCTTTTAAAATTATTATTGATAAATAGAAAATAACAGTTTTTTTTTCTAACAACAATACTATTTTCTTTTCATAAAAGCACCCAGTGGAAAATAACCTATTTACCATCACAATCAACATTACCTCTAAGTATAACTCTCTGAAGCCTTGCAGCAAAATTGCTCACGAAAATAGCGTCGATTTAGCTCAACTAGAATGTGTTAAAATCTAGAGAAAGAACTTTTTCGTGAGCGCCGAACAAGAGTTTAAAACTAGGCTGTATGAACTTGTCGCCTAAGTTACGAGTAAAAAGAAAATTTTAAGGCATCCATCTTTCTTGTGACGTAAGTTTACGCGCGAATTTATTTTTGTCGGATATTGCAATTTCAACTTATAAAGTCTTAATAAGTTTTCTTTGTATAGATTTTAAGTGATTGATTCAAGAAAAACGAGCATTTCGAAATGAAATAATGCAAATGAGTGATTAAAACCAAAAGTATAATTGTTGCCAGTGCAAAAAATATGCCAATAAATGCAATTTTATTGAGTGTCATATTAAATACTTTGATATTTCGGCGAATAAATAAACGCTATCCGTGTGACTACTCACTTCGGTAATTTTAAATGAATACCTATTTTCACTTTAAAATTCAGAATGAAGATGAAATAATAATCCGAAAATGTAATGTGAGTTCAGTTCAAAAGGCTGAAAAACAACCGATACGCATCGCGGATGGTGATGTTATTACAAAAATTCAGAAATTCCATTGTCACTGAATATTTCGGTAAATTAATTTTCGATAATTATTTTCTGTGGTGGTATCTTTTTTTGTTAAAAGCTGTAATTATTATGGCTACCAATTAGCATGCGAGGGTATCTGTTGGTAATTAATAAAAGTTGCGCTGATGATTTTTTCCCGAACGACGTAGCTAGTTATAGCACACTTTATTGACACAACAACAGCATGAAACTCTTTTCAAAAACCGATGCAATAATTGAGAGTTATCATGTAACTGTAGATTACACCAATAAATACCAAAATTGTAATGAATCCAAAATTATTCATATGACGATAATACTGCAATTGAACATTAATTTCAACATTTAAATCGAGTACTTTACTGTAAAAACGATTCATGTCATGATTGATGATACTCGTTAAACTGTTGGTTAATACTTCAGGGAATTTAATGTGCCGTTTAATCGTTGAAATTTCAGTAAACTGAAAAACTACTCATGAGTGCCATCCTCCCCTGTAAAACACTGACGCAATTTTGTACAGGGGAAGATTACATTACACTACATTTCCCAATAGGCATTGTGTACAGTCCGAAGACTAGGAGCAGAGGGGAAAAGCTCTCATTGCAATATGACTTTGGACAAAAATATCCAACTAAAAATCATCATCATTCTCGTCATCAGACGTCTGCTGCTTTAAGCCCTTTAACTACCATCATCATCAGCCTATAATGTTCCCACTGCTGTTACAAAGGCCTCCTCTCAGTGAGAGGGAGTGAGTCCATAATTCTCCACGCGGGCCCAGTGCGGGTTGGTAGATGTCACATGTCTTCGAATTTTTGGTTCTGGGATATGCCGGTTTCCTCACGATGTATGCCGGTTTTCATTCACCGTTTTGAAAGCAGTGTTGAACAAAGTAATGTGCCTGGCGGGGTTCGAACCCACGACCTACAACTCGTACGTCGGGACCGATACCACTGGGCCACCACTGCTCTCGTAAGTTAACTACCATCCCGAACGACAATCCGCCACTTGCACCCATCGGTTGCCCTCGACTTCAGTCAGAAACATTATCTATGTACTATAGCCCGTTATTTTTGTTAGTTATTTTAAAGGCTTCTGTAAATACACTTCTTACCACGACCGATCTTATAAATTCAAAGGACGATACGTCTTAAGACATTCTTGCAAAAGGTAGCCTTCTAAGTCTTTGCCTAAGTATAATACTCATTTCAAAGCTAAAACCGCAAACTAGACATCTAGCGATACATTACAGCTTTCAATGGACTAACTCAACGAACAATCTGTGAAGCGATAACGCCAGTGCAACTTACCCAGGGGGTTGGGGGTTGAAAGGTACCCCAGTGTTGAACTATTCACCGCTAGCTCTAACCCTTGTGCATAGTTTAAGGGGTTAATAACGGGTTGCAGTGCGCAGTTTTACCCCTATATTGGATTTCTAAGTGATATTAAAGTTGAGCTTATATATACTGTGTGAGGTACCAGGGTCTTATATTCAAAGAAGAGGTTTTTGAGGAGGTTTGGAGTTTGCCGTTATGATTGGATAGTAAGTATATGAAACAGGATGGGGAACTGCTTCTCAAAAATAATGAAGGAAATAAGTATTGTAAGTAAATATAAATCCTGTCTAAGCTTAGGCTTGGAGATTTAGTTATTGGAGTGGTGTGTGTGGTATAGTGCTGTGTAAGTTTCAAGACGGACATAATTGATGAAGTGTCACAAGTTCGCGCCTGACGTATGTATATGGAACTCTTTTCGAGGAGATCGTCCTCCCTCCACGTGACGTGTAGGCCATCGGCAGAAGATCTCCGGCCACCGTAGGCGCGGGCATGCGGGCGGCGAATAATGGGCGACTCGCTGTCCGACCTTGGACCATGCCCGGGTCGACGGCGAGTTGTGTTCCACGCACGCCTCAAAGTGTCAGCATGATGGGGGGGCCAAAGCCTGCCGTTGTAGCGGGACTTATCAAATTACCGTGACCCTAAAACGTAAAGTAAAGGGCTATTGAAGGACCCCGTGGATTTTAGTGAGTACGAGTCTGACATTCCCTCCCGCTCTGCCCTGGGTAGGAGGACTCATTAATTTGATGATTTTACCACGTAATAAACACATTACCCTCCTTTGCGTCGCGCAGTCGGGTAAAAAAGAAAGCCTTAAGCTGCAGATACTTTAAAACCTGGATAAACACAGGATAGTTTGTGTCAACAGCTAGTATCACTTCACTGATAGGATTATTTTTGTGGCGAAGTATGATAAAAAGATCAAATAAATGTTATTTACTTACCGCTCATATCCGGAACTCATAATGTGACTCTTTTTGATTGATTGAATTTCCTTTCTTCCTGTTTGTGTGGTAAGTATGGAGGTCCAATCATCAGGATCAGGAAATGCGGAGTACTATTCGGAATAGGAAAACACGGTGTTTTTACCCGACTGCGCCAGGAGGGTTATTGTTAGAAGTTTCTTTATATGTTGGAGTTCTAACTCGTTTCTTTTCTCTTTATACGACTTTGGTATACATTGACGGGTGCCTGTGTACCACAGATATCTTAAAGAAGGAGATATGGCGTGGAGTTTAAAATGTATAGAAAACCAGTGAAGCCGCAATAGCCCCACCATAACGATAATTTTGCATATGTAGTTCTATCAAAACAATACTACGAACAAGTGCACACACGCGCCATCGATAACTCAGTCATTTAAATATAAACCTTATTCTTAAAACCACAGCGTACTCTTTTTCCGTGTAACTTACTCACACTAACAATTATCATTGTGTGTTGTCGCGACACGCGGTGGGCGGTACTATTCCCGCTCCAATACAACGGACGCACCACGCGACATTACGGCTTGATGAAGTATCGTTATGTCAGCTTTAAGGTCTTCGCACATTATAACAACTCCACGCCAACGCGGCAGCAACTCTACTCACACTCTCGATGAGTAGTCAACTAGTTGATCCACCCAATGGTCACTAGTGGACAACGCGGTGTCAAGGAGTGGCCAACGCGGTGCCAACGAGTGGGTTATTCAGCAGACAACTCGTCTAACCTCACTTTTCGGTTAAATTTTGTCCAAAGAAGTCTTGTTGCTTATGAAATGGCTGGCAAATGGTTGCCCGTCACGCGTCAGTCGCAAACGCATAGTCGTTACGTGGACAACGTGTGGTCGTTGCGTGGACGACGTATGGTCATTGCGTGACAAACGTGTCGGGGTTGACCTCTAGTGTACGATGCGTAGGCCACTCGTTGTACACTACTTTATAATCATTTTTTGAAATTGAACCTTGAATATATGATACAGGGCTTAAATTTCAATGTCTAGCATAGAGTCGAGTCGCCGGTGAGTTGTTATAATGTGCGAAGACCTTTACATTGCTGGTCCAGTCACTCAGTGATAATGTGAGATCGTTGTAAAAGAGCAATGTATTTAATGAAAAACAATACAGTCGGAGTAATAAAGGAAACATAAATAAAGTAGTCCAAGTCAATTTCTGGCCAAAACGCTCAGGACCAGATTTCAACGACACGCCCCCTTACCACTTCTCCTGTTTTTAATATTTCTGTGCTGTGTACGAACCTCTATGAATTTGTATTACGATAGTCTCTTAGATACCAAAGTCGTAAGGTATCGGAGATTTTCGTCGCCTTGTGTATGGAGGGACTCATTAGTGTCCACGAAGATTTATTTAAAATGGCAACTCACAAAGTAAGTGCCTTTGTTCCAATTAGTTTTCAAACAAAATAGATAAATTTCAAATAACCCTAAGACTCATCAGAAAAAAAAAAAACACTATTGAGTAAAGACTAACTCAGCAAAAGCTCGACAAGACCTACCTACCTCATTTCAAACCTTATGTCCTCGTAGTAAGGATGGTATTCCTACTTCAAAAGCCACGTTGACCGTACTCCCAGTAATTTGATAGACTCTTTGCCAGTACTTTGTGGCCTCTTGAATGCTGAAGAGTACTTTCTACGTTAGAGAGCCGAGTGTTCTCAGATGCGTAAACTTATAGGTCGTGGTTTTAACCTACTTTTAGCGGGTTGAGAGGTATTTTATTGAAGAGGTCCCGTTTTATTTCTGACAAGTATTACTTATCTTGCTAAAAAAAAGAAATAGTTATTTCTTTCCCGACTACACTAGCGATTAAAAGTATAGATACACTGTATACAATTGTACTGGGTTTTTTTTTGTGGGAGGGACTGTCAGACTTGTACTGACTAAAATCCACGGTGTCCTTAAATATTCCTTTATGTTCCGGGGTCACACTTATGAGATAAGTTCCGCGACCCCAGCAGGCTTTGGCCCTCTACTCTCTAGAGGAGGACCCCGTCATTATGCTGACACTCTTTTAGGCGCGCGTGGACCGGCCGGCAGCCGGGCATGATCTATGGTCGGAGTCGGACAGTGAGTTGCCTATACTCGCCGCCCGCATGCCCAAAGTAAACACTTTAGATTAACTTTTAGATTACATTTGAAATATGAGTAGGTAATAATATTTTGACGGCTTATTAAAACAATATCGATTGATGTGCCATAATCTATCTAAAAAAACGTTTCCCTACATTATTTTATTAATTTCTTCCATGTGGATGTGTTATAAACATTTAAATTCACACAAGCAGCCAGTTAAACCCGGATTAACTATTTTTAGGCCATTTACATATTCGTTCCCTCATTCAGCCTCTGCTTCGTCAGTCTTGTGTTCTAGGTTTTATTTTATCTTGTCGTACCTACATAATTCCTTGGAGTAAATAGACGAGGGCTAATGACTGTCAGACAGACGCTAATCTTTAGCTAACAGTTACAAAAAAGCAAATCTAGACAAAAGAGAATGTGAGCCAATTTTGGTACAACCTTTTATTAGCGATAAAAGCTGAGGACAAAAGTTTCTTTGTTACAGATAATAATTCATACACAAAATGCTGGCAGGCTACATAATCTTTTGGTCCAGGATCGCTAATTTTCGTAAAGAAAACTGTCTGATAATAAATTTACTTTTACCTAAAGGCGCTCCCTCACCGGTAGCATTGTAACATTATAGATTCGCCTTTGAGCATTACATTACAATACTACCTCCCTGACTGACGAGCATTCGCGTACATTTAGAGAGATTTGATACAAAGTGCGCATTGTGATGCGCGATTGTCTTCCGTCACTGATATAATTTTCGAATTTGTAACGTAGACTTGTTCACTTTGGAAAGACCCGGCGCGGGCTGGGCGCGGAGACGTGGCGGGTTCGTGTTCACATTGGCCGCCAGGCGTTTGCGCGAGTGTGACGTGTTGTCAGAGATTTTAAACATTGCCCGATGATAGAACTATTGCCCTTAAACAAAATAAAAAATTTAATGTACTGTGCAAAGAGACCCTGGGTTGAACTTACCCTCCGTCGCGATTGAATCGCCGCGCGTTACGCCGCTCTGTTAGCCGTGAACACACACGTCGTTTTTCGGCAAATGTTGCTCGATGACCAGTCTGAACTGATCATTGTGATCAGATCAGACTGACACGGCGCATGTAACCCGCGCAAGACGTGTCTCAACATGCTCAAGCTACATGCGCAGTGTACAAGCCAGGGACCGAAAACCTTTATAAATTACGGTACCGGTATTGAAGAATTTTGGTTATTTTTCAGACTTAGGTCCTCTATTCAGGTTACCGTTTTAATACCGGTTAACTAAAGATAACGACCTTTTGTCACACACACATACGATGCGCGCCCTGTGACTATAGCCGACGCGTCGGCTATAGTCACAGGCCAGGTAGTATAGTTGCCGTCGCGACGGCACGTGTGAAGTGTGTAAGATAGAGGTAATTTTTATTTCGGTAACCGGTATTAATACTGGTTATGTATTCACTTTAAATAGTAAAGGTAATCTTTAAAATTACCTGTAAAAGAAAAAAAGGTTGTTACCGAAAAAATACCCGTATTGATCATACCGGTGTCGGTCCCTGGTACAAGCACCCCGCGGGTAGCTTGATCCTACTTGATCAAGCTACCCTAGCGCATGTTACTCACGCGGGTAAACCGCAAACCCGCACCATTACTTGCGCGAGTTGCATGCGCCGTGTACAAGCACCCCGCGGGTAACTTGATCAAGTAGCTTGCACATGTTACTCGCGCGGGTAACCAGCACCTCTACTTGCGCGGGTTACATGCGCCGTGTACAAGCACCCTATCAACCCAAAGCAATCTACTACCAACTAGACAGTAAATATCAAAATGATTTACACACTGATGCAAAATTACTGAAAAAGAAAACTAGACGTATAATAATTAAAAACGACGCTAATTAAACACAGCTTATAAATCCAGTTGCTTAGCAATTATGTTCGTCTGGGTATAACTGCTTCAAGGTTATTAATTAATCAGGATTTTGCTACTTTGTAAATACTGTTGGCATAATAACAATAAAACATGTTTTATACGCTTAATATTTACGCATAATGGTATGTTGTAATGTATAATTATGTAATTGTATGACAACCAGTGTTACCATGGGGTATCGTATTGCCCAGTTACTGGGTTGTGGAGGTCCGACAGGCAGTCGCTCCATGTAAAATACTGATATCCAGCTGCATCTGGTTCGACTGGAAGCCGACCCCAATTTAGTTGGGAAAAGGCTAGGTAGATGATGATGGTATGTTGTAATACGGTAGAGGGCAAGGGAGCCCCGCTGGATGGGGCTCCTATTTCTAAAACTCTGAATTATGCTAAAATAGATTAGATCTTATTATAGTTATGTTACTGAGTAACATCAAGTGTTCGAAATTCTATAAAAAAGAGGGAAACAATGTCAAGAAGTCTTAATATAACAAAACGTTACTGAACAGATCCACATGAAAATCCTTCTAATTTTAGATGATACCTATGTCATAACAGCTAGCAACTAATAAAACCGAATGACGCAAAAATACTCCTTGCTCTCGCCAGCAATTTACATAACTAATAGCAAAAACTACTCGCAGAAAAACACTATATCACAAAAAAAAAAAATTGTCGCCTCTTTTTTGGTAGAAACATTCCTACCTAATTTATTACTACTCCTTCACAAATATTCATAACAGGCAACACTGAGTCTGAAATCTACCAAACACTTAGTACCAAGAGTTTCTAAACGTTTTTTTAGAGGCAATAAAAAGATGGTAGTTAGAGGCAAATGTGACCCGTTGTTCGGGAACTATGTCCTAAGTGTACCTCTGAGAGTAGTTGTACCAAACGACCTCACCCTAAGTGGTTTGAAGAACACAAATTGTTCAAAGTTTCCAAAGTATAGTATAATAGTCTTGTTTCTTAAGTTGCGGGTAGTTTGGTCAAAAACAGAGCGGCTGTCAGTCAAACTGATTGTTAAATCTGACGTTTAGGAACAGATTAGTTTAATTGACGGTTAAGAGGTTTGTTGCTGACTTTTTGTTATGGCCTGAAGCTACTGGGTTGTACCGTGGTCATAACATAATGTAAGCAGTGGTAGACTAGTGGTAAATGCCCTGACTTACGACTTGCAGGGGTTCGAACCCAGCCAGGTACAGACTGGCGTCTTTGGCAGGCCAATCTGTAAAATTTTACCAACTGAAAATTAACCTACCAGTATTGTGATAAAGTTGAAAATCTTTTAAAGAAAGACACATTGAACTAGGTTGATGTGCTGGTGTCTGTACATTACTACTTCTCTAATAACCGTGAACGAAAACAGCGTGAGAAAACCGGCACGTCCTAGAAATAATAAAATCGAAGACATGTTTAATCTACCAATAGAAACTGTGCCCGCGTCATATATCACAGAGTATTTCCTCTCGCAAGAGCAGATTCGAAGCGCATTCAAGAGTCAAATCCTTCACAATTTACGTGAAGTTACATGAATCCACCAATCGCTTAGACGCACGATTTCCGTCGAATGCGCGCGACTTTTTATCTTAGAAGAAATGTGTGCGTAATGTTGTAGAATTAAAGGCGAATTTGCTTTGTTAGGTTTCAGATAGACGCTTCTACTAACATCACTCATATGGGCGATGAATCTGCCATTTTAGAACATATTAACCTACTTCACACTAGAAGGGTTCGCGACCAGATAAGACCATAAGCAGCATTTTCCCAAAGACTTAAGATTACGACACTAATGGGGCCTTCTTATCGGATTAGACTTATATCCTGAGGCTCTGATGACGTCATCCTAGAGAGGATGAGATCACAACTTAGCCTGTCAATCATCTTAATATCCTCGCCGCAACATGTTTAACCAGAGCGTGAAAACTGGAGATAGAATTACAGCCCCTATTTTTCAAGACAGAGAGATTAAAATCCCGTGGATGCGTTCTCTCGTTAGTCTGATGTTGTGATGACGATAAAAAACTTGATGTAAATGGATATACATATAAGTACTTGTTAATGAGTTTTTTCTATTTGTAATGGTAAATGAAGGTTTATTTTCAGTTTTATTTGTAACTGAGCTGGCGTTGTGACATTTCCTCGTACGTGGGTTTAAGGAAGTAATTATGAATTTAATGGAAACTCTCCTCTTTTCCTTACAGCGAAAATCTAATTTTAGATTTACACTTTTTAGTATTACACGTGATATTCCCAAAGGTTTAAAGAGAGGGGTAACGTTTTGGGTACCACATCTCACGTGTTTTCTTCAAAAGATTCGTTTAGATTACTTGTACTTAAATAGGAAAAACACATTTTCATTTGAGTTGCCTAAATTAGCCAAACGTGTCGCATGTATTACCTTCAAGTTATAATTATTTTTAAACGCATGCGATGCGCATCGTAAGGATGATTATTGAGGAAAGAAAAATTCATTCAATTGGAAGTGGGATTCGAACCCGTGTCTTCTGGATAAGTACTCCAGACGCCTTACTAACTAGGCCATAGCAACTCACACTAAATTGCAAGCTGAAATTCTGTATGAAATCTGAAATCATCTTTACCTAGGTACAAGTAGTTGTCCCGGGTCTAAGTGTTTGTGCATGTGTGTTTTTATGTTTATGTGTAACGTACCCACAGCACGGGTGAAATTCTAAGTGTGGGGCAACGTTTTTTTTTTGGAAAATCTCTTTGGCTACCTACATGTAGCGTACAGTTCAAAAGTGCTTACATGCAGCTTATAGCACACAGGAAACCCGTTTGAAAATTGCTGCTTTTATACCTGTTTGCTGGCTGTACATAAACGAGTATGTTATATTATATTCCTTTGTTCAGCCATCACATATTCCTTTAGATCATTTACTATGAATACTCGGTTCCTATTCGGGATTCAAGCAACCGTGTAAGACAGATATCAGGGCTCTATCGCAGAGGTGAAATGATGACGACGGTTCTTTCGGATCTTCGATAACTTGCCTATATTTGCTGATTCTCTCATACGATTTTTGCTTTCTACGAGAACACTATTTTATCATCGGAACGACCTTTTTAGATTCCTTTTTAATGGGGTTGGCAACGCAAAGATATTGTAAATGGCGCCACCATAGAGTAGACCTAATCCGGCCAATGACGTAGTACTATTTTAAATTACTTTTAAGATTTGATTTGATTTGAACCAATGACGATGCTTGGAACAAGCTATACTAGCGCCATTAGTTTCCCAGTTGCCATCCCCATTGGACTGCAATTCGAATTTCAAAAAATGACAGCTGTCGCTGTCAAATTTCGGTCGACACAAAAATATTGCTGTAAATCTACTCAGTATTCAGCAACAAGGGAATAAATTCAACATCATTTATGAATGGTTCAAAAATATGCAAAACGAATGTCATTTGTATGCGATTGAGTTTCAATGCTGAGCGATTCGATAAACGAATTTCTTAATACTGCAGTCTTCACAAACGAGGCATACAGCCGGAATTGCGGCATGCATACTATTCTTAAGTTAAGAATATTTATGCAGTTTACAGATGATAATTTACTCATGTTACATCGTAAAATCCCGCTAAAATTTTCCCATAGGTTACGCAGAAATATGCGATTTTGACATTACGCCATTCTTCGACATGTTACAGGGCTATATTCTCTGTGCAAAAAGCTCATCGGCAATGCCTTAATGTGATGCGAACCGATGACGTCATACGGAATACCGATCAGTGGAAGCGATGAAGGTGGCATCGGCAATCCGATTATGCTGATACTCGCGTCGGCAATCCGATCGCTGCTGACACAGAAACAGAATTTTAATTCTACGTTAAAAAAACTCTTTTAAATAAAATACTGAAATCTAGGCCTCAGTTCTACGGGCCTTGGAATTGTCTTGCTCCTTTTTTGATTTCTAAATAACCAATTCATACACACGACGGTGCTCTCATTCAAAGTTCCAACTGACGTTGTATTTTTTTTTACCTTCTAGATAAGCAAGGCAATTCGTCTTTGAACTTACAGCCTCCACTTTGTCTTGATGTAGAATGTCTTAGTAACTTATTCAAGGTAGAACACGGTAGGCTTTACTTTAAATAAAATAGTCTATTGCTCACTTACACTAACATGAGGTGAATCCTAAAGAAAAATGGCAAGGTGTCATGCAATATGTGTCATAAAATAATTCGCAAAAGGTGAAATACTAATTATTTTAAAAGTGAACGCAAGTTAATGTTTGATACTTTCTCACCACTGTATCAATTTCATTCATTATCATCATCATCTGCTTAGCCTTTTCCCAACTATATTGGGGTCGGCTTCCAGTCGAACCAGATGCAGCTGGATAGTAAGAATATTATATGATATTAGAATATGATAGTAAAAGATTAATTCAACACCCGTTCGCTTAGGTTAGGTTGTATGGAGAAGAATGGGCAAGAAACTCCATACTTACTCTTTTTAAACATGTTTTATAATATTTAAAAAGAGTAAGTATGGAGTGGTTTTTTAATCTATAATGTAGAAGCAATGTACCTTGAAAATATAGACTAACCGCTTTACGTGCTTACCGAGGCATGGAGGGAAACTCGCTATGACAGATGGCCACCCATCCACAGACCAACTTCGGCAAGCGCGGCTTAACCCAGAAGATCGGCCTTTGCGACTGTAAATCATTCGTATCCAATTCAATTTCCCCAAGTAAATATCTGTTAAAGCGATGGAACTATTAGGTACTACGTACAGTTGAAGTTCAATTTCAACCGGCATAGATAACTTATAGAAAACGTTCAATAAGTTCGATCCATTCAATCAGTTCAATCAAGATCTGATGAAGATTCCCATTCGTTCACACAGCTGTGCCGTTATATCTATGAACATTAATTTCCAAGACATTTCCAAGTTTAGATTTTCATCTGAATGAATTATGAATCGGCGCAAATCTTACTTTTGAGACGATGTTGCCAATACGTAGCTATATTATTTTATTGTTCTTGTCTCTTCAACTGCAAACAAAATTGAACTGTAACAAGTTCTGTCAAGGTTCAGATTGCCTTGGAGATGTTAGATATGCTTTTAGTGTTATCATACTTGAAATGAAATATAGAGGTTATGGGGTGCGATGAAATCTTTGGGGTTTATGTGTGTTGATGATAAATGACAGTTGTGTTTGTTTTTTAGCGGCAATAATACGTTATATCTCTTGTAGGTCGAGATAAAGAATACGTAAATTTATAAACGTGATCCCGGGAAAATCCGCGCTGTCAGACCCTTTTAATCCTATGCAGTCCCCCTAAAAAGGGAATTGCTGTTTGTTTAAGTAAAATTACCTGTTTTAAGTAAACAAATCCGTACTAATTTGGTATTAAATAAATAAAAACAGATGTTGTGATGATTACTGATGGTAGATAGTTTTCTATGTAGGTGAAAGTAACTACAAATGTCTGCCTATCCGCTTTTGCAGCTAATCAGATTTCAACACTTTTCTTTGACCTATGTTATTTTTAAATCCCGATGGTCTTTCCGGTGGGATAACTCTCGACCAGGCGAAACCGCGGGTAAACCTAGTCTTCCATCATTTTATTTAAAAAAATAAATTATACATAACATAGTTTTAAAGGACATTCACGTAAAGGTGCTGAACTGCTGATAGAATTAAGTAAGTATTTGTAACAGAACATCGAGCATTCACCGTTTTTAAGTTTTGTCGAACTGAACAATGAGCAGAGGTAAACATAATTATAGCTATGAAATTGTTCAAGATCTTTCTAGCGAATGCTTCAGTCGATAGTCGAAGTCTCAGAATTGACCGTCGGCTCGACAAATCGCTCGTCAGAACACTCTTTACAAGCTCGCTACCGAGACAATGCGATAGCACGCGGCCGCGTCGCGGATTCCGTCGCGTGCTATCGCATTATGCTTTCTATCTCGGTCTAGCAAATGGCAGTTCTAAGCGACAGAAAGAGAAAGGGCGACGGAAAAAGCCGATTCCGCGTCGATAGATGTGGGAGCACCCTAAAACGCTTGCATTTGTTTTTCTGTAATGTTATTCGCAAGAATGCGCATAGTTTATCAGCACCTTAAGGTCAAGGCGAAATCTATAAAAAATATTAACTATTAATAAATCAGTCAAGAAAAAAACACCGAAAACACGCAACTTCCTTGCCATTATCGCAACCAAGTAAGGGTCACTTGTAATCGTAATCGTAGTGCGTGCCACATGTATTTGTGGTCAATCGCGGCGATTACGAGGCCGATAACATAACACTTGAACTAACAGAAAAGGTTCAAGTGAATCGCAAGGTCATTATAGCGATGTAGTTCACACCAATACAGGGGTCATAAACTGAGGTGAATGTTGTTTGTTTATTTAGGTGTTTATTGATAATATTTGTGTATATTTTCCCAAATTTCAGCTCTGTTTTAGGCGCCATAATCACGATTTCAGCCGTGATCATGTGGCTTGTCCGGAATAACACGTTGGATATCTTATCGGTATAATGTTGCCATTACGTACACACGGTTGCAGACGCTGGCAAAAGCTACTAAAGTTGTCCATGAGAAACTTGAAAAATTTGGAAACGCTTTGGTCCAAACGAATAAATCTAAGTAGTCCACCGCTTACAACTGCTGTACAAACCAACCTCTGTCATAATACCATGGTTTCTCCTCAAACCACTTTTGTTAAAATTTCAGTGTCTGCGACTATCTCTGATGCTGCCAATCCATTTATCACAATCTATCCTACCAACCATCAGATCAGAGGTACCATATTTTCAGTTACCTACAAAGCACATACTAAATGACCCTTTCCAATTCCCTCCATATTTAAACCACTCAAACCTAACAGCCGTAACAGATGATCCAATAAACGCGGTCCCTAACCAGAAACATGAGTTTGGGGAGTATTACCATCATAATGTAAACTAGCTAAGAGGGATTTTGGCAAGTCCTCTCTAAAGGACCCTTAGAGTCTTTCAACTGTAGTGTTCTTAGGACCTGTAGGTCCTGGCCACAAGTTACTCGTTCACGCGTCTTGCGGCAGCGACTGCGGTGAAAAACACATGAACGAAGTCGTTTAAAGAATGCTATGAGCCTCTGGGATACGCTTTGCGAATTGGCTGTACTCCCGCGGAAGTAACAAATGACGTTCACGCGTTGCCACTTATCTCATAAGCCGAGGACGTGGGCAAGCGGGCAGCGAGGGCATGCGGGCAGCGAGTAAAGGGCAACTCGCTGCCCGACCAAGGACCATGCCCGGGTCGACGGCGCGTTGTGTCCCACGCGCGCCTCAAAGAGCGTCAGCATAATGACGGGGCCCCCCTCTCAGAGGGCCAAAGCCTGCCGGGGTCACGGGATTATTCCCTTACCGTAACCCCAGAACTTAACAGGCTATGAAGGACACCGTGGATTTTAGTCAGTAGAAGTCTGACAGTCCCTCCCGCCCTGCCCGGGGTTGGAGGACTCATTTGATGATTTTAAAACGCTAAAAAAAAAAAAAAGCCGAGGACGTGACCGGTACCGCAATCTTGGGGTCAGTTTTCTCAAATAGAATATTACCTTAATAAAATTCTGTTTCACTGTCGCTTTGAAGCCCAATTTGCGACGCTGAAAGCGTCTACGTACGCTTGCGCCTCGATTTCCGAGCGCCCTATATTCACCCTTTGTTCTGAAACATCAAACAAAATGCGCGAAGATATTTCACTTGGTATACACTCTTCGCCCAACGTCTTGTCTCCCTGTATAACCTCAGGTTATGCAACCTGAGTCAAGCCACACCCGCGAGCGGCATTATTATTTCCATCGTTTTTCTACAATCTCCAGAAGTAGCGTCACGACTTCTTTCATCATTTAATCGACAGTCGTTGTCGCGAGACGCATATAATTTGTGGCCAAGACCTTAAGGATTCCCAAGGTTGTGTACTTCTGATGATACAGTTTTGAATGTATAATTTAGGCGGCGAAAATTTTAGTAAGGGTACTACTATATTTTCATTGTGGTCTTAGTTAAAGCGAGTTTAAAGTACTTAGTGAAGTTTTGTGGTGTTTGAAGGGGTCATCTTTAGGTAATTATGAAGTTCAACGCCATGAATCACGTTCTTAGTATAATAGGGAGGATTTTGTAGTTGATAATGCACTTTTGAACGATGGCCTTCATGAGCTTATCAGTGACTATATTTTATAGGAATATTTATGACAACGTGATTTAGATATAGTTATCGCGTTTGTTTTACTGATGAAGTCTCTCAAATATGACTTCTTCCTTTTTGCCTATCGATCAATATGTAATAAACTATTTTCTATAAGTTTCAAACCTCTATTCCTTTCGTACCTACATATTGGCACTGGCGAAAATACTGTGTGAATAAAGATGTATAAAAAAACCTCCAATGTCGAAATTATCCGTTAGTTCTAGTTTTTCAGTTACTTAACTTGAATCTACCATCGAACTGACATAATTATTTCAGTACTTCTATTAATTAACTGAGTCAATCAAGTAATTATTTATTTTTAAACCATACTAAGAGCCGGAAAAACAAATCTAATTAATTCCATGATGTAAACGTGTCCATATTATGTCAATGATGACTTAGGACCAAAGGAAAAACAAGTCCGCCATTGGATAAGCAAATTAAACATACGAGGAAGTTGGAACTACGGCCCTTTAAATTAATCCTTTGGTGTGAAAGGTCAGGAGGTCTAAAACGGCCACTTTTAGCAATTCTTGTGAAAATGATTCATTTCGTCATTTCTCAGCAAAATCATAAGGAATTCGTCTAATAATCGCAAAGTGGTAACACGCACAATCAGAACCCTGTCCTATTATTTTCATATCTCAACATAGACTTATAGCATGTAGTGAGAAGTGGTTAAACATTATCAATTGTCTTCTCAAAAAAAGAGAAAAATTGTTGTGTGACCGGTTGTCTCTTTCTTTTACGTCACCGAAGATATTACGTCGTCTAGAAGAGAGATACATGGTCCTTGTATTTCTTTTCATTTGTTTTCCTCTCTGTCAAGAAAGTATTATTTGTTACGATATTCATAATATGTGTCTCCTTCAGTAGCCTTTTTAGACCCGCAGCGGTCACAAACATTTTACATGGAGACAAATTACTCAAATGAGGTTCGTCACTCGCTTCATTGGATGTCCAAAGGAAGTTCTGATAGTGGATTATTTGGTTTTAATTAATGAGAAAAGTTTTAGTTACACTTTGGGCTTCAAATTATGCCATATAGTTAACAAACTCATTTGGGAATGACAGGATCCCAACAACATCAACAAAACTATGAGTATTTTAGGAGTTTCAATAGGCATAGAAACTGAATACATGTAATTAATCCGTCAGTTGGATTGTCAAAATTATGTTTTTAACTGTTTTGTTTTCTTTCATTATCTACTTGTATGAAAATTGACGAAGATTTCGTATCTTCGTCAATTTACATGTAAAACTCTCAATACGTCTCGCCGCAGCGTGCATTTTATACTATTTTATCAATAAATTATGAAAAAATATACGTTCTAAGTAGATTTCCACTTTGTTAATGCTGGAAACTAGTCTATGGTTGGTTTATGCATCGTATGTTATGCTTACGCACTTCTGAACCAATGACTTACATGAAAATACGACAATCACATAATGAACGAATGCTCCCTTCAGTAAGGAGACACAGTTCCATTATGAAAGCAAAACAAAGAACTCTCAAAAGACCAATAAGGAAGTACTGCAGAATACAAATTAATCCAGTGCAGACATAGTAAAGATGAATCTTGATAGTGATAATAAAATAAACAGTTTCGTTTGTCGGCCTCTTTTATTGCGGAGACATTAACTAAAAGGGTCCCCGGACAGTTCTAAGAACTTGGGAAGACGTCACGGTTGTCCGAAGTCGGTGTTTGACGTATTTTACTTGTAGGGGAGATTAGCTGTTGCCAGCGACAAAATTACCCCACGGGACCATAAAATCTGGATACTATATCCAGGATATAAACTATCTGTGTACCATAAATATTCCAAATCCGTTCGCTAGTTTTTACGTAAAAGAAAAAAGAACATCCAAACATCCATCTTCACAAACTGTAGTATTATGGGTATGATTTACGTGAGTAGATTTTCAGCGTTTCACAAGGAAACATTAAAAATCGCAGCCCCGTTTTAGCTGGTAGACTCCATGCGACTTGCTCATTTCAGCGGAACAACACAGCGCAAAATCTTATGCAGCGGGTAAATCTCAATAGCTTACAACTTAATTATTTCATCATCATCAGCCGTAAGAGGTCCACTGCTGAACATAGGCCTCCCCCTTAGACCGCCACGCCGAACGACAATTCGACACTTTTATTCATCGGCTGCCCGCGACCCTCCGATGTCGTCGGTCCACCTAGTGGGTGGCCTGCCTACGCTGCGTTTTCCGGTCCGTGGTCGCCACTCGAGAACTTTTCTTCCCCATCGGTTGTCAGTTCTACGAGCGATGTGGCCTGCCCATTGCTACTTCAATTTGCAAATTTGTATGGGCTATGTCGGTGACTCTGGGTCTTCACCGAATATCCAGAAAGAAGAAACTCCGAGCATAGCTCTTTACATAGCTCGTTACTTATAACTTACTAGCTGTGCCCGCGACTTCGTTCGCGTGGATGTCGGAACTTAGCAATGTATTTTTTATCAAATTGACAAAGTTTCATACAAACTTTCGCCCCCTATTTTATCCCCTTGGGGGTAGAATTGATCAAAATCCTTTCTTAGCGGATGCCTACGTCATAACATCTACCTGCATGCCAAATTTCAGCCCGATCCACCCAGTGGTTTGGGCTGTGCGTTGATAGATCACTATGTCAGTCAGTCACCTTTGAGTTTTATATATTTAGATTATTCACACTTTCGATTTATGTGACTCACCACATGGGCAATAGTCGGATGCACACAACTTTATAGAGAGCGATTTTAGCCACTTGCAGCCTAGTCGAATGTCATTTAGACAGTCGATTTCCCCGTGTGGCTAAAGTCGACCCGCGTGAATGTTCTATTAACGTACAAACTTTACCCATCCTCCTTCTCGAGGAATGGGATTCCAGCAATCAATGTGCGGAAATTGTGCCTCTAAACTTCGTCACTTGCAGTTCAGGGGACTTTGGCAACCCCTTTGATCTATTTAGCAGCTAAAGGGTAAATTGATGTTGTTTGATATATTGTGAAATGTTTTGATGGGTTTATGATCTCTCTCCCGGTTTGAAAATGGAATTGTTTCTTCATCCCTTTTAAGATACACGACAACGATTTATCGTAGCGCTCCGACTGCGCAGTCGGTTTCCGTAGTGTACGATTTATCGAATAGATTTTAATCCTTGCTCCGATGGCTTGCACCAACCGAAAAAACTGCGCCGATTTTTGTACATACTTTTGATAAAACTGCGCAAATGAATTGTGCAGTTCGTTTGCGCAGTTTTATCGTTGCCCTGTATACCGGCCATTAGACAAACATCCTGCAGTATAACATTGAAGGTACTGGCAGAGAAATAATTGCTAACCAACATATCCTACGTGTTTGCCATATTTATGAAGCAGTGGTAACGGTATATCCTAAAAAAATCGAAGTCATGTGACATCTATCAACTCGCACTTGTCTCGCGTGGTGGATTTCAGTCCACTTCCTTTTATAGAGAGGATACTGAATACGAGGAGTCCGGTACTGATAAAAATGAATTTTCTTAAGAATATTGACACAATCTACAAAAGTTTTACATTAACAGTTAGACACTCGTGTCAGCACCTTCAAATGACAGCATTTAATTTTGAGAAAAACCTTTTCCCGTATCTTGTCAATATACATAAGGAAATAATGGCGTGTCATGAACAGCAATATCGTCATCAATATAGAAGTGGGATTACGTACTGTTATATTTCTTCGATTCTGTACATATTGGATCGTGAGAATGTGACGTAACAATGCTGTGATTGAGTGAGCTAGAAAATCTTTCCGTCTGTTGCCACCCTAAATAGGTTTTTATCTTAAGAAAAACTATGACTACGATATTGTGTTGTGAAATAATTCATTTTAACTAGCGTGTTAGTTACCACGATAGACGAGGAGCTCGTGGCTAAATAGTTACAGCCGCACAGGCCGGTCTTCCGGGTTAAGCCGCGCTGGCCAAGGTTGGTATGTGGATGGGTGACCATCTGTCATAACGAGTTTCCTCCGTGGCTCGGAAAGCACGTGAAGCCGTTGGTCCCGGCATTTGTAGATCTTTGACAGTCGTTACTATTAGTCAGAAGCTCTAAAGTCTGACAACCAGTCTTACCATGGGGAATCGTGTTACCCAGTTACTGGGTTGTGGAGGTCCGATAGGCAGTCGCTCCATGTAAAATACTGGGGAGTGATACGAAATTTCGAATGACGTTATTTCGACGCACGCTATTTCGAAAAAAAATAAGAGTGGTACGCAATTTCGAAAGCTCATTAAGTCGAAAACCGCTATTTCGAATGACGTTATTTCGACGCACGCTATTTCGAAAAAAAATAAGAGTGGTACCTCAGTTCGAAAACAAATTGACGGTCAGAAGGCCAATTCACGTAATTTTATGACGCGCCGATGAAGTAGTAGTGCAGTTGTAGATAAGTTCACGTTCGAGTGATAAACGGTATTCTTGTAATCTTTGAACAGCGCGTAAGCTGCGCGTGAACTGCACGTCAAACTGGCAGGAGAGAAAAATCATTGCCCACTAAATAATCGAATGGAATCGATTAAATTTCAATGAATATGACATTAATAAGATATTAAAATAATACCCTAGTACAGATTTTAGTACTGATTCACAATTAAGATTCACGATCATGTTGCGCAAACCAAAGACGCGCAGCAGTAGAATACCGATGATGCGCTCGCGTGACGCGAACTTGACGCGAGCGTGTCTAACAGGAGGTAGAGAATACGAAAAGCGTTGTTTTGATCGAAACTTAACTGCAACTGCACTGCAACAGCATTTCTTTAGTTACGTGAATTGAGCTACAGTTCACAACGAGACGCGACGCAGCGCGACGTGACGATACTGCAAAAGTGTGTAACTACCCACACGAGCTACTGAGTTTCTTTCTAAAAATCTAGACAGTGTCCTGTGCTTTTTGGTTCATAGGACCAAAAACCCCCTGCCTTCGTCCTTCCCGAGAAAAGGAAATAGGGACTTGTCCTATTAAGTATAAAGTGTTAAAGCAAATTATTATTGGAAATAAAACCTTGTCCAAACAAATCGAACTTCCCTTAATGCCTGCAGGGGTGTCTAACACCGGGCACGCCGCAATTGAGGCGGTAAGACCCCTCTTTGAGGAGTGGCTGGAGAGAAGTCATGGCGTCCTGACCTACCGCTTGACGCAGGTCCTCACCGGACACGGAAGTTTCGGGAGGTACCTGTGTCTGAAGCGAAAGGAGGAAACGCCTGGGTGTCACCACTGCGAAGATCGCCCGGAGGACACGGTGGAGCATACGGTGCAAGACTGCCCAGCTTGGGCAGAGCACTGACGTGTCCTCACGGCTGCGATAGGCGGAGACCTCTCGCGCCCGGTATTGGTTGCGGCCATGCTGCGGGGCGAGACGGAGTGGGAAGCGGTCAGCTCCTTCTGCGAGGCAGTAATGCTCGTGAAGGAGGAGGCGGGTCGCGAGCGAGAGAGGACAGCGTCCTCCCTCCGCCCCAGCCGCAGTGGTGTCCCACGCGCGCCTCAAAGAGCGTCAGCATAATGACGGGGCCCCCCTCTCAGAGGGCCAAAGCCTGCCGGGGTCGCGGGATTATTCCCTTACCGTAACCCCGGAACATAACAGGCTATGAAGGACACCGTGGATTTTAGTCAGTAGAAGTCTGACAGTCCCTCCCGCCCTGCCCGGGGTTGGAGGACTCATTTGATGATTTTACCACGCTAAAAAAAAAAAAAAAAAGGGGTGTCTAACATCCCCTACAGTTATTAACTGGGATTTAGTATATATACATATATAGCGGTTTTCGATTTAATGTGTTTTCGAACTGAGGTACCACTCTTATTTTTTTTCGAAATAGCGTGCGTCGAAATAACGTCATTCGAAATAGCGGTTTTCGACTTAATGAGCTTTCGAAATTGCGTACCACTCTTATTTTTTTTCGAAATAGCGTGCGTCGAAATAACGTCATTCGAAATTTCGTATCACTCCCAAAATACTGATATTCAGCGGCATCCGGTTTGACTGGAAGCCGACCCCAATATAGTTGGGAAAAGGCTATACAGGCAGATGTGTTAGTTACCACGATGTCATATGTTCAAATCAACCTGGCGCAATGTCGAAGCGACACGATTTATTTTATTTTTCCGCCTAAAGCAAATTCATCTTTATTGTTCTATTATTTAAGTACAAATTTGTGCTATGATAAGATGAAAGCGCGCGTTCACGCGGGTTGACGCGCGCTTTCGCTTTTCGGCGCTCTGCTGGCGTCGAGTGGATTGTGGAAAACATGACGCTTCGAATCCCTTCGGCTCTGTGCCAAAGTGTGAGTTGAACCATACCTCATTGCCATCTTATCCACTAAATACTTTGGACATATGCCCAAGGCCCGCAATCCTTGGGGTCTTTAAGTTATGTCAGCACGCGTAGCATGTCATATATGTGTACTGGCTCTATTCTACCAACAATAGTTAAAGTTATTTGTTTTTAATTCGACAGTTTTAATTGCCAGAGTATGGCGATCATGATCCGCAGACAACTGCGAAAAAGAAACATTTATCTCTACATTTTTGACATCATCGCCATGTTTAATTCTATAGAAAAAATTCTAAAATCTTCTTTCTATTCGGGCACAAATACCGTTTCGACTTTCTTATGCTACGCCTAAGAGCTCGGTACCTTCATTTTATTATCCTATATCGGCCCCATAATTCCAAAGCATCTAGGGCCTAAGTAAAATACCGCCCTGAACTATACCGTACTATTTTCGTGCGAAACAAAGCGAAAAGAAGAAGTGGTCTATTTGAATTACGTAAGTCTCAACAAAAATACTCAAGATTTATGGCTCAGAAGATTAGGTTCGCAATAAATTGAGCCTGTTGCCCTAATAACAACGGGATTTATCTCACCAAGACAGCGAAGAGATACAATTTCGGTACATACACAATGTTCAACTTTGACAATCAAAAGTTGGTTGCAAAATTTTCCCGTTTCTTCATTTTTTCGCGAAATGTCAAAATGACGTCTACGTACGTCCGCCATCTTTGTTAATGAATAGCGTCCGAGCTGTCGAATTACTTTTTTTTTTTTAGGTGTTAAAATCATCAAATGAGTCCTCCCGCCCTGGGTGGGGCGGAAGGGACTGTCAGGCTCTTACTGACAAAATCCACCCGTGTTCCTTCCTATGCCCTTTACGTTTCGGGTCCACTTAGGCACACAGTGCCTAAGGAAGAGTTTTTGCCCGCATCCCAGGGTGCACCGGCCCGAAAAACTGGTCTTCCCCCCGAACGTATCCGAGAGGGAACTCCAGTCCACGGGTGCACGTGGAGGTTTCCTGTCATAGCACCCCGAGCTGTCGAATTACTTACCCCATATTAAGTTAACCTTTTCAGTTATTTGATGGAGTTTTCCTCGTTCTTCTGGCACTTGTTAACACCTATATAGAGCCGTCCTAATGTGATTTGTGAAGGAACTTCCTTGTGTTTGCTTTGATATGTTTTGGGTTTTGTATGTAGCTTTAATGCATGTAGGCAGGTACAGTCAAACGGGGTAAATAGGGACGCAGGGGTAAATCGGGACGAAACTTTGAAACCGATTTTAACGATAAATTATGGTGTGTTGCCAACTAGGTCTCAAAATAATAAAGTATTATACAATAAATAAAATTGAGTAATTGTTGGAAACCTATCATATTATTTCAATATTGAAATCCCTGTGTCCCACTCCTGCGTCCCTATTCAACCCGTTTGACAGTAGTCTTCAAGCAATGTCAGATTAGCATTTTTTTTTTATGTGGTAAAATCATCAAATGAGTCCTCCCATCCAGGGCCTTTACGTTCCAAGGTCTCGGAATGCGATAAGTCCCGCGACCAGGTTAGCAAATATTTGGAAAATTTTGAATGAAAATTTTTCATCGTCTCCACTCCCATCAGTCTTACAAATACCTTTTGGACCGACGTTATGTAAAACCACGAATTCGTCACAAATAGATCCTTTCATCTTCAAAGCAATAGAATGCGGCAAATATACATATATTTTCAGCTCAATTCTACATACTCATAATAATAACTGTCAGCCCTGCGGATGTGAACGGACAAAAGCGGCCTATAGCATCCATTTTGGGTATGCCAACAATGGGCTAACTTTTGTATGGATACATACAATAATTCGGCTCCTTGTGAGAGTAGCGTTGGAAAGAACAGTTTTGTGAATTACTTAGTAGGTATTTACGTAGAGAAATTTATTGTACTGTGCTTGTTTTTCATAAATATTCGATTCTTAAATGAGGCCTTAAAAGAAAACTCTTGGATGCTACAACTACTACTTTTCAATAGTTCATCTACGAATTCTCTTCCACTATTATTTTCTGATTAATTTCGTCCATCCATCCATCTAAACACCCAAACTTACGCATTCATAATCTAATATCTTTAAACGAGCAATTCTTGTATATTTATATATAATCAGGATCTCGGAAACGGCTCCAAGGATTTTCATGAAAGTTACAGATTAGGGGTTTTCCGACTCAAGAAATCGATTTTTCAAGGTCCCAGGTTCGGAAAAAGCTCGGTTCCCAACATATGGACATTTTAAAAACCGAGCGAAGCTCGGTCTACCAGATATATAATTATTATTGTGTAAAGTTTTTTTAATGATTTGATTAACTATATGTTTACTAATTTTCTTCTTATTTGTTCCAGGTAAGGGAAACATTTAAAGCGGTTTATTGTACGCCGGGCAGTAACCTAAATGTAAGTACATAAGCCATTTAATAAAATCGTATGGCACTCTTGGCACATATTCTCTTGGGCTGCAGCTGAATATCAGCGTCAGGTGGCGGACTTTGTGTTGCCAGTTAGCATTTATGCTGAGCTGAGGCCTGTGGCCTTCTTGGCATTAAAAGATTGGTTTTGTTTAAGTTTTAATGCCAATAAACACAGTTTTCTTTCTTTCATAGTGTATATGACGGAACGGTTGAGCGATCAACTGCTGCGCTGTTTATCGCGGGGCCGATTCCCGCACGTAGCATTTTATTTTTATTTTGTACGGCCTCCAGTACCCTTATCACGAGTTTTCACTATGTTACTTTACAGCGTCTTTATATTATTTAACAGCGTTTTATGTATGGAAAAATGGAACAGCGCCTCTGGTGTGCAAAGAAGGAACTAATTTATTCCTTGATTAATTTGAAAATGTCAAGGTTCCAGTTTACTACACTTCAGAAGTTCAGAATAACTGAAAACTCATGAATAGGCCTCAGGCTGTTTGTAATTTCTCCTGTATCATGGGTGCCTTTAAAAACATTTAAACTCATATACACAAATAGGGCTCGTAACAACTACTTATGAATGAATCGAACCCGTAACAAATAGCACAACAGTCGATAGCTCAGCCACTGTACCAATCATGCCATTAAATAACTCGACTGTCAAATATCTAATGAAGCCAGTACAATTCACCATAAATAAAAAGGGAGCTTGAAGTGTATAAAAACAACTTTCGGCGTGGGTTGCCCCCAACCAACTTTAGGGAAAGTAACTTTGATTTACGTTACTATTTCTGATTTGGTGTTTTTCCATTCCTGGAACCCCTCGCAGGTATAAGTATTTCATAAGCTCTGGAAAAGTACAGACAATATTACGATTGATATTGATGTATAAGGAATCAATCAAAGACTTTTTTTATAGAATAATGGTTTAAAAGTCATTCTCATCAGTCGACAGACGTTCACTACTGAACAAAGGCTCCCCTTAGACCGCTACACCTATAGATAATTCACTAATAAGCTATTGTACTCAAAAAAATGATTAGTCTGAAAGATAGATTACCAAAAAATATTTAAACTGTGTTTTTTCTTTTAGTAAACCAAAATTGACGAAGACACCACGTTTCTATAAATCACAAAACGTCACTCAGTTGGTATAATTTTACAGGCGTTATGACGTCACAAGCCCCCTCTTCCGAATTTCGAAGCGTTGTATCTTTGTCAATGTTCATTGATTAAAACCAAACAAAAAAATACGTGTTTATTATTTTTCAATGCTTTTATAGGTTTTCAAATTTTTATGGAGTAAACTACCTTATTGCATCCATCAGTTATCCGCGACTGTAACGATGTATTTGGTCCACCTACATAGTAAAGGTAAGCCTCCCTTGCCTACGTTGCGCCGAATGCACTGAAGTGTGGCGCGCATTATTATGTTGGTTGTTGTAACTTTGTAAGTTCGCCACAAAAATTATTCCCCTCGAAAAAAGTTTTGATCCGTTCGCTACAAAAATGATTCCCTTCGAAAAAAGTTGCGGTCCTGTTCTCCTAGTACTTTCAGTTCAGATTCCACATTGTGTCCTCGTTTTCGGTAGTTTTATGCTGGATTTAATAATTTAATTGTGGTTATATCCATGAAGAAAAAAATGGGTCGAATGTACAATAATCAAAATTAAAAAAAAAACCTTTGGCTAATTTATACATACTTTTTTCGTAGGGAATTATTTTTGTGGCGAATTTACAACAAGCCATATGTTGCCCCTTATGCGGAATCTAGAAGCAGTTATCTGTGCTCCTATGCTATTGAAAACCATGACCAAAATTCGGTCAGGAGGCCAATTCGGAAGCTTATCTTGACCGGGAACACTCGTTATCGTCAATGACAAGTATTCTATAGAAAAGGACAACTATAGAACCCATTCATGAATTCATTGAATATTTCATTTAGTTCACTGATAATAAAAATCCGCTGGCGTTTCATTATCACATCCTTTAATTTAAAATAAGATGAGGCCAGCTGTGTAATAAAATTGTGACATTTGTGACAAACTGAGGCTCACCAATTTTTGTATTGATATTTCCTACTAGCAGGACCCAGTTTCAATAACAAATTAATAATTATACAGCTTACCTATTATACTTTATAATAAAGTACACAAGTAGCACAATAGTCGCTGGGCAAAAATATGAACTCAATGGGTGCCTGAGAATGGACGACGCCGCGCCGCCGAGGCCGGCCCTAAAAGAGGTGGCAGGACGATCTAGACTCGTACCTTGATGGCTGGCCCGAAGTGGCACTAGAAAAGAGCACTTGGAAGGATATGGGGGAGGCCTTTGCCCAGCTGTGAGACATACAAGGCTAATTAAAAAATGTATTTAGATATTTTAATTTCATTTATTTTAATGCATTTTTGCCGGGAAAACAAAACTCAAACTCAAATTCTTTATTGCTGAAACTCAAACTCAAATTCCAAAAAACGAAGAATTCTATAATTTTGGGAAAACCTTTGCGTGACAGTGGAACCATTTTTTTTTTTTTTTTTTTTTTTTTTTTTTTTTTTTTTTTTTTAGCATGGTAAAATCATCAAATGAGTCCTCCAACCCCGGGCAGGGCGGGAGGGACTGTCAGACTTCTACTGACTAAAATCCACGGTGTCCTTCATAGCCTGTTACGTTCCGGGGTCACGGTAAGGGAATAATCCCGCGACCCCGGCAGGCTTTGGCCCTCTGAGAGGGGGGCCCCGTCATTATGCTGACGCTCTTTGAGGCGCGCGTGGGACACAACGCGCCGTCGACCCGGGCATGGTCCTTGGTCGGGCAGCGAGTTGCCCTTTACTCGCTGCCCGCATGCCCGCGCCTACGGTGGCCGGAGATCGTCGCGCGACGTCCGTCGCCGTGGGCGTCCTACACCGCGGTTGGGGCGGAGGGAGGACTCTGTCCTCTCTCAATCGCGGCGCGCCTCCTCCTTAGCGAGCATTACTGCTTCGCAGAAGGAGGCGACCGCTTCCCACTCCGTCTCGCCCCGCAGCATGGCCGAAACCAATGCCGGGCGCGAGAGGTCTCCGCCTATCGCAGCCGTGAGGACACGTCGGTGCACCGCCCAATGACAGTGGAACCATAGAGATTAATTAAAAAGAAAAAAATAGATATTACCCACACAAAAATATCTATTTTGTTTTGCCACATAAAAACCTGTACCTTTCATACTCATACACGAACATGCAACCGCGCCCGTGCCCGCTCGTGTTTTAGCAGACATTCTAAGTACTTCGCTAACCAACCTCTTGCTTGTAGTCATTACGGCTAATGGCCACAAACAAACTGCGACTCTAATAGCCTTTCATGTTCATCAATTAAGTGAGGAAAACACGTGTGTTTATTTAAGGTTGATAATTGCCTGAAATAAGCGTTTTTTAAGGGGTTCTATTGTAATAGTTTTAAACGATTTTATTTATTTAGTTAGATACAAACTTATAGGTCCTTCTTTTCTTGCTAATAGATATTACTGCTGTATCCATTTTTGAAAATTCAAGCTTTTATAAGGAATATGTTTGGCGTATGAATCATACATCTTCTAAAATATGATTTAGTAAAACAGATATAATTATATGAGCACCAGTGATTTGTAGACTAAACAATGTTCTAAAATAAATAAACGTTGACTCATGAAAACTCGAACAAAACAGACATTCAAGACAGAATATATCATCCTGAATCCAAATAATTTAAAAAAAGAAATATCCACAAAAAGCTTTTATCATAACGTGTAAAAAGTGTAAAGTACTCTTCACACAATATCTCATGCTTAATGTAACTCCCTAAAATGAAAAAAAGAAAGTATTTTTCTTAAAAAAGTAAGTAACCAAGCATGAGACCGTGACAAGACATAACAAGGGGAGGAAAATATAAGCATGACCTTCCTCGAAGGTCGAGAGAGAGTACTTGTCAAGAGGAGTGAATGAACGAATGATTTTCGGTATAAAGTTCTTTCAAAGTAATTTTTACTTTTTGCACTTGCATCGCTGTCAAAATCATAGGGACTTTATTTACACTACATGTTTGTGCTTTCAATTTTGTCTGTCATATATTTAAAGCAAAATAGGCCCAGTTCAGTTATAGAGCAGTGGTGGCCCAGTGGTATCGGCCCCGACTTACGAGCTGTAGGTCAAGGGTTCGAACCCCGCCAGGCGCATTACTTTGTGTAATTTATTTCATCACCACTGCTCTCAAAACGGTGAAAGAAAACATCGTGAGGAAACCGGCATGTCCTAGAACCAAAAATTCGAAGACATGTGACATCCACCAACCCGCACTGGGCCCGCGTGGTGGATTATGGACCCACTCTTTCCATATAGAGGAGGCCTGAGTCCCAGCAGTGAGAAAATTATAGGCTGATGACGATGCATCCAATTTTGTCTGTGTCATATATTTAAAGCAAATTAGACACAGTTCAGAAAAATCATCCTCATTTCTCGAACACAGTTCCATCGCATATTCTAACCGTTATAAATAATAACAATTCCGAATTAGGACTTTTCTTTCAGGCGTAAATAGAAATCGACTTTCCCATTTGACGGTTGACAGGGTTGACGTGATTTTCCTGTTCAGGAATTATATTTCGTATAACTTCATAAATCTTTCGACATTACCTATTTATTAGAACATGATTGATAGACGACTGACATATTAACTTTTATTGGAAATATTGTCTGTAGTGTCTTTGTTGACCGCGATTTTACAGGGCAATCAAATCAAGTCAAATAGCAATTTTTTGTAGCATATGAAGAGTTTTTTATATCGTATACTTAAAGTATTTATCCTGTGTCGTAGATGCGTTTAAAAACATACAAATAAATGTACACAAACACCCAGACCCAGGAAAAACTACCTACTTGTAGGCCATACTTGCTCCGTACGGGAATCGAACCCTCGACACGATGCCCAACAGTCGATCGCTGAGCCACTGCGCCAACCGCAACCGGAGTCTTTTTACCATGGATATTTTGTTTTGGCAGATGTCTATTTATTTTTTTAGATATCAAGGGGTTGTTAACGTATTATTGTAAAGTTACAGCTTGGCCAGAAAGGATTGAAACGGAACTAATCTTTTTGTTTGTTGAAAACGTTTAAAATCTTTGATACCTATTTGATGTAAACAAATAACGCTTTGTTGTCGGCTTGTTACATTTATTATTGTGCCATAAAACTAACGTAATAAGTGAAAAATATTAAAATAAAATCATTCAAAGTGCTAGTAGCGAGAGCACAGTAGCGACTTCGGGTTTTCTACTGTTTTTTGCCAAGCTGTAAATCCCAGTTTCTAGGGTTTACCCTTGACACGACTACCATTTTGGAAAAAGGAGTGCAAATGGTATTTATCTAGGAAACTATTGGTCTTACAGTTTGAGACATTTCTTACTGAAAATTTAATTCTCAATAAGTATCCTGGACATCCATCTAAAATTAAATTCTCAATAAGTGTTATCTGATGAAGGTGAAAGCAAATGAGATAAAATGTTTTAAAGTGTTTTCGACGTAAAATAGCGCTTTACTTCTAACTAAATAATAATAATAATAATTTATTGCAAGTAACAAGACTCATAGAGTTAGTAACAATATATACTTATAAACTATGTTAGTAAACAATTACAGAGACAAAAACCAGACATCAAACAAAAACAAATTACGACATCACTGCTGCAAGGTTACAGGCGCAGCCGAAATCTTGCAGCAGTGATTTATAAACACACAATCCAGCCTACTTGCTATCATAGACAGGATGCTGTTAGCGCTGCCCCGCACCCTACGGACCAAGGATGCACATCGCTTTCGCATAGTCGAGAAAAAGCAGTTTACGCGAGCTTCAGCGAACATCCCTGATGCGCTGCAGTATCGGGGCAACCCCATCAGCACCCTGAATGAATTATTATACTGGACGCGAAGGGCGCTGTATGATTTTTGAGTGTATTGTACCCACAGTGCACAAGTGTAAAAAGACGTGCAATAAGCACTAAATATAGTGCGCTTGACCTCTTTAGAGGCACGCCTGAACCTGCGGGCAATCATGTTAGCTCTCACACACAGCGCCCTCCGCTCCCTGTCAATATCCTCATCATCCTTGAGGCCAGTGGTCAATAAGTGACCCAGATATTTAAAGCGGTCTACTCTTACAAGCAATACACCGTCCAGCTTTACTGGAGGTACCGCTTCTGGGTAATTTCCCCCGGCCCCAAAGACCATGACAACACTCTTTTTTACATTGTATGCCAGACCATGTATTCTGGCATATTGTTCGCAAGTGGCTACGAGTTTTTTAAGCCCGCAGATTGACGCGCTTAGCAGCACCATGTCATCCGCATAGCTAATGTTATTGCAACATACACCATCAATGTGACATCCGACATGCATGCTGCTAAGCGCGCCAATCAGATCGTTCACGTATAGGTTGAAAAGCGTAGGGGAACACAACCCCCCTGCCTCACCCCGCACTGCAACCCATACGGTCTAGACAGGGCACCGGCCCATCTCACACTATTGACCTGGTTTCCATACCAGTACTTTAATGTATTTGTCACCTCTGATGGCAAGTTCACCTCTTCCATCTTCTGCCATAAAATTTCGTAGGAAACCAAGTCAAAAGCTTTGCTCAAATCCAGGAAACAAGCGTAAACTGGAGTGTGGCGATCCGTGTAGTACTTCACAGTGTGCTTCACACTCAATATAGCGCTGTCAGTGGATAATCCTGAACTAAAGCCAAACTGGTTATCGTGGACACGTATATGACTTCTAAGTTGAGCATTTAGCACACTGTCAAACACTTTCGACATGATTGTGGCAAGAGATATTGGCCTGTAATTGTTTTTATCGCCTAAGTCCCCAGTTTTATTTTTGACGATGGGTACCACTGTTGTTTTTATCATGTCACTTGGCATATAAGCATGACCCAAACAAAAAGTAAAAAGCATAGCCAGCACTCTCGGCAAATGCGGACCAGCAAATCTGAGATGCTCAATGCTGAGACCGTCATGACCAGGAGACTTTCCTCGACGCATCGCCTTTATTATGTTCAAGAGCATTTTAGCAGTAATTTTAACTCCTAGTTCATTCCGTGGCTCAACATTGAGCATCGACCTAGATGAGCCTAATGGTGACTGCACACTGAAGTGATCTACAAAAAGGTCAGCTATTTGTTTTGCATCACTCACACCATCGACACAAACAGGGAGGCCAGGTTTGCCCCTTAACCTATTGGTATGCTTCCAAAAAGATCTAAAATCGTTCTTTAGATGCTGTGAAGCTAAAATGTCCATTTTGATTTGAGTCTCATTGTCTTGACACCACTTCAACCGAGACTTAAAAATTCTTCTAGCTTCACGCATTTCATCATAAATACGACCTGATGTCGGCATACCGCTATTGAGCCAGCATAAAAAACTGCACCTAGCCTCCCTATGTGCGCCGCTCACATGCATGTTCCAGCCCACGACAGCTCCTCGCTTTCTAGACCCGGACCTATGCGCTATGGTCTCAGTTGCCGACTCACATAAAGCACTCACAATTTTATCATACATTTCATCAATTAAACGAAAGTGGCGAGGGTCATTACAAGTCTGACCACTACACTCTCTGAAGTCACCTGGGAAGTCAATAAGTCGCAATTTATCATGACATTTTTTGCTATAAGCATGAATCTGTGCTTGACTTCTTTCTCCCCAGATCACCCCATTCACTTCCGTGCTAACATTCTGTTGCTGAACCGGAATAGAACTAAGGTCACACATAATGATTAACGGGAAGTGGTCAGACCACTGTACATCATATTTTACATAAGAATGCATGACAGTAGGCATAGCTGCCTCTGTGACTAAACAATGGTCAAGCCACCTTTGCGATCCATGAGCATCACTAATAAAAGTGTAAGTATTAGAACTAAGACCCAACATCTCAGTGTCAATACATGTCCATTGTTGTTCAACACAAAAACTTGAGAGTTCCGTATAAAATAATTCCGTAGGGTGAGCATTAAAATCACCTAATACATAACAACATTCTAAATTACAACTGTCAATAATTGCACTCACCGAACTCAAACAGTCCGTAAACTCCGCCAAGTTAAGAACGTCATCAGTCGGCATATACACACTCACCACTACTATAAATTTATTACTTAGCGCAATCTTCACAGCACAAACGCGTGAATTGTGACACTCGATAACCGACACATTTCTGAATATTGCTTTCCGCCATAGTATGGCCACACCACCGTAAGGCCTCCCACGTATTAGTTTCGACGCTGAATCCATGCCCGACGTGCCCGTTGAACTGAACTCACAGCTAATAGTATCCAAAAAGGACTGCTCCTCAGACAGTAACCAGGTTTCTTGAAGCGCAATTATGTCTGTACTGCTGCACGAGTCTCTGATATAATCTACCGAACGTTTTACATTTTTACAATTAAATGTAGCTAACTTGCATGTCTTATTATCCATTGACTACCGTGTTTATTGAGCCGTCTCCAGTACAACTAGCTTGCGCTGCTGACTTCGGTTTAAAATGTACAAATTTCCGAAATATTATGCCCTGAGGCCATAACTTATCATCAAGGAATGTTTGTACTTTCGATTGTGACACAAAGAATTTGTAGGCACAGTGTTCTGACTGTCTTTTGGCGTTAATCTTATCTAATTTAACAGATACTTGCGTTTTCCTCATTATGTAATTCACTATATCAGCCTCTGTCACGCTTTTGTGTACGTTCGTTATAAAAATAGGAACATTCCTTTCCGCAGCTCGAAAGTTTTCAACATAATCATGTGCAACTCCCATCATTCCCGTGAGACGATTTTTCAAATTGTAACGCTTTTTCTTCTTGACTTCCGTCCAACCTTCATTACTAATTCGGTTTTTTTCGAAACTCTGCTTCACAACATCAGCCACAGTTTGTTTACACTGTTAACTTAACAGCGGACCGGCAAACTGGTTTGTTATCTCTCGAGGAACGAACGGTGACGTCGCCGTCGGTAATGAGCGCGGACTAGGGTTACCGCTTTGACTCACTGTTGTCGTTTCGTGCAATATGCCGCCGGTATTGTTGATATCAGCTGACAAAACGTTCACCTTGTTTAAGCTTGACAAATACTTCTCATTTGATGATTCTGAGACAATTAAGCTCTCATTATGTTGAGTTGTAGACTGATTTGAGTCACTTTCATCCAACGTGCATGCACCTCTTCTCATATTTACGTTACGTTGGGTGGGTGGAGATTGGGACTTTGACTCAAGCAGTACACTTTTAAGATCGTCTAATTGACTTACTGTTACACAAGTACTCTTTAAGTTCTTCACCTCCTCTTGAAGTATCACTATCTTTTTCAACAGATCAGAGACGTCCAGATGGTCAAAGGTTATTGGAGGTAGTTTCTCCAGATTACGAGCCACAAAGTAGTACGATCTTCTTTGCCTTGTCCTTTGCGTATAGGTTTACGTTTTAAATCACTTGGAATAGATTCAAATAATAACGACTTCGACTTTTTGATTTGTTCACTGTCAAACGACGACACACATATTTTAACTAAACTCTCTTCATCGACGAGCGATAGCTTATTTTGAACATAAGCCAATAATTCATCAATCACGATGTTACAAGACAGACATTTCAATGTATCCGTCATTGTCTTTATTCGCAAAACACTTATTGCCCGGTAATCGTAAACACGCACGTCTCCTACGGATGCGCGCGCGCGACTGACAAAACAAGACTGAAATAACAAGAATTAGTTAAACATTCCAAGCAATAACATTTTGTAAACAAACCATTTAATTATGTAATTTAAATTGGGTACAGTTCTTTGGCTAAAATGTAAAAGACACCTTTTCGTATGTAAATGTACAATTAACATTGTAGAAACAACACTAGGTATGTGTATATTCACTTCAGATAATTATTTTTTCTTTTCAAGACTGTTTCATAGACGGATAGAGAAAGTTTGTTTGGTGTTTCTCCTTATGGACGTCGCCCCCTTAAGGAAAAACGCCCTTAACATAATCAGCGGCACAGTTGTCGCATTGGTTGAGCAACAGAGGTCTTACCACGACCTTTTAATGCAATCCAGTTTAGGCTGTGGGAAAGAGATGGCGCTAGACTACGTGTATAGCTCTGTCTCTTTCATACAGCCTAAACTGGGTCGCGTTAGGAGCTCGTGGTAAAGGCCCAGGCTGCTGCGCTGCATGTCGCGTGTTCGATTCCTTTACGGAACAAATATTCGGTTCTTTCAAGTGTATGTGAGTTTAAACCTTTATAAAGTATACATATAAAGATACAAGAGAAATTCTTAGCATCAAACGTTAAATAGTTTTACACTCAAAAAGCTTAATTCGCTAAATGAAATATTATAAACAAATAAAAAGACAAATTCTACATAAGGATCATTTGCTATTTTGAGACTTAGGCTTTTCGAGAATTAACCATTTTGAGAATTTGTCCTTTTGCGAATTGGTTGCCGTTTTGCGCCTAAACCGTTAAATTAAGACATTCACTGTAGCATATCTCCCTTCACGACTGAAATTCAGCCACCATACAAATTACAAGGTATGCGGTTACTCCATTAAAGTTTGCTGAACTTCAAGTAATAACGCGGATATTTCAGGTAAACCTTTCATGTTATGTACTTCACGCCGAGTTCCTGAACTTATTTATAACTTATTTATTTGAGAGCCAATGCAATGAACATTATACTTAATGTCTTTTTGAAGTTCGAGAGGAGCTGAAAGTTTCAGCTGGTAAACCAATAAAATTAGAAAGGTATTCGATGGCAAAGAAGGTTGGTTAGCTGTGGCGCTTTCTCGTAAAATTATCAAATGAGTTCTCCCACCCAGGGCAGGAAGGGGGAGGGGAGGGGGGTGGGGTTGTCAGACTTGTAACTGATTGAAATCCACGGTGTCCTTCAATAGCTCTTTATGTTTCGGGACCGCGGTTACTCGATAGTCCCACGATCCTGGCAGGCTTTAGCCCTCTAAGGCCCCGTCTCGTCGAATTAAGAAAGTAGACACCCAGAAACCACGGAGTAATCGGTGTAATAACATACGATTCGACCAAATTAAGAAGCTGAAGTTAATAAAGAAATTATTAAATTCCAAAAGCCGCATCCGGCCGGTCCCGCAACTAAAAAGCCTGACTGTGTCCGGTTTAATCCGGACGCTGGCAAAGCTATCCGCACAGTTACTGGTAATTAGTCACCCAGCTAACTTGGGTGATCAGTCATGTGCTATCATATTGCTGGGGGACGACTTTGGTCCCTTTTTAACCGACTTCAAAAAAAGGAGGAGGTTATCAATTCGACTGTATTTTTTTTTTTTTTTTATTTTTTTTTTTTTTATGTTTGTTACCTCATAACTTGCGACTGGGTGAACCGATTTTCATGATTCTTTTTTTATTCGAAAGCTGGTGCTTCCCGTGTGGTCCCATTGTCACCATTTTAGGATCTGATGATTGGATCTTGGAGAAATCGAGGGCAACCCTCAAATTTTATTAGCTGACACATAGTTTTTCGCAAATCTTATGAAGTAATTCAAGTACTTGCGTATGGAAATCATCATCTCATGTAGCTGAGCTGATGATGGAAGGTACAACTCCTCAAGTAAGAAAATTATGTTTGAGTTCGCATATCTCCGGAACTATAAATTTGATTTAAATAATTCTTTTTTTGTTGTACTAGGTATCGTTCGACTTAAGGAATACTGAAATTTCATCAAAATCGGTTCAGCAGTTTTTGAGATAGGGAATGAATGAAAGAGATGTTAACGATGTTATTACTGGTGCTACGGATTACAAAATTCTAGTGCACATGTAAGAAAATGATGTATTTGACAAGAATTTTGGTTGAATATTTAAACTAAAAAGAGTAAAATAAAAACTTTTTCAAAAAAAATGTGACCGCCTTCAAAAACAACCACAAAAAAGAGTAAAATAACCTACAAAACTTTTCTGTCGGAAGTCGGTGTCAAAAGAGACAATAAAATTAATAAAAAAGTCACCGACTTCCGACAGAAGTTTTGTAGGTTATTTTACTCTTTTTTGTGGTTGTTTTTGAAGGCGGTCACATTTTTTTTGAAAAAGTTTTTATTGTCATAGAAAGTTATGTTGCTCTGAGCTGATTGCTGATGTTTGAATGTTGATGGATACTTGAATAGGGTTTTTGTTTGGATTGTGGGGACTTATGGGGATGTATTATGGTCATCATTGTGAGTGAGCGCATAAAGATGAGCAATAACATGTATACACATAACGAAATTCAAACGCAATTTACGCGTGTACTGGTTTCCACTTTGAAATATGACCTATTTCGTAATAGTAATGGCTTCCAAAATAGAAGTCTAATGAAAAGGAAAAAATTTAATCAATATGGTAGCAGAACAATGCTTCTGAATACTGATTAGTGTATACATACTATTGCTGGTGACTGTATACGGAATCAAAAATTTTAATCTATTTTGATAAATAAAACATCTACTGATAGGGTCTCGAACCTGCGTCCATAGATTGTTCTTTCTAGACGACCAGGCTATAGCAGTCCTATCCCTGAAGGGTGAATCTTTCATTGCATAATTAAGGTAACACATAGATATCAAGTGTTAGAATGTCCAAAAGTCACATTGTACATCACTCAAAATGCTATTATAAGATGACGCCTGGTTCTTTTGGCATGGGCTGTCTAATCGGCTTAAAAACTCGTACAATTGGATATGCAATTGCATATAATCCGGTCTCTAGTTTTGACATTAATTTCGACTTAATTACTTCTAAAACGCCAAATGAAACAAATTATTCTCAACTTCAAAGCACTCAAAACATTTTCAAACACGTTATCAAAGTCTGCTTTGATTCAGCATTAATGGGATTTCCGGACACATTCACCATGCGACCGCTTTTAACTGCAGTATTTGCATGTTCCGGGAGCTCCCGGGGGCAGCCGGGGCTTCGCCCTGAGCTATACAACCTTCTAACATGCACATTACAAGCATGTAAAATAATAATATTTTGAATGGCTTTATTCATAGACTCATTGTTATTAAGTATAAGTTATTTGTTTTCTATTATTTTACCTATTGATTTTGATTTTTAAGGTCGGCAGGGTCGAACTCAGAACACTTCAACATCGCTGTCATTCATCATGTCATTCATTAAACAGCTATTTTTACAAATGGTAATTCTATTGGTACAACAATGCAGCGATTTTATAATATGTAGGTATAGCGGATAGCCAGCTTTATCTAAAAAGGCCCAAGCTTACTGTTTTCGTTACAGTTAGTCAGAAGTTCTACTAAGTCTGAATCAGTCTTACTCTGGGTATCGTATTACCCAGTTATTGGGTTGTGGAGGTCTAATAGGCAGTCGCTCCATGTAAATTACTGACATTCAAGTTTCATCTGGTTTGACTGGAAGCCGACCCAAATATAGTTGGGAAAAGGCTAGGCAGATGACGAACTAGTTAGTAAGCCTATTTCAGAAGAAAAGAAGATAATTACACTAATTTAATTTAATAAACTTTCTTCTACTGAACAAAAGTTTTCATCATCATAACTGCGACCATAACATAGCTAATCCCACGCCTAATATAATCAGACCAGATTAGACCAGACCAACTCCGCACCTAATCCTCCAAATTAACTTTACAAAGAAAAACTCCTAGTAATACATCCAATTTGCCAGCTAACAGACCTAAGTCCGGCCCATCTCATCATTTGAGATCGACCGAAGTTTTCACATGTAAATAGATGTTGGAGAAAAGGGCCACAATGGCTCGCTGAGGCTTCATGAACTAGGAGATCATTTACAGAAGACATTATCTGCCTTACCACATGAAAAATAAACATCTGTTGAACACTCGTCTAAAAAAACTGTCAACGTCAAAACGAAATGTCACGTTGATATAACGGTCGTTTTTCAGTAAAGGGCTTCATACACAGCAGCTATAATGTGCATTAATGTACACTACATCCCAGGATGTATAGCTTTAAATTACCTTAAGGTATCACACACACAACAGGTAATGTAATGTTGTATATTTCCCTACATTTCCTAACATCCTTTTCGAAGAGAGATATACGGAAATGTATTGAGATGTATAAGAATATTAAGATGTATCGAAATATAAATGTATATGTTCGTATCGCTCAGTACCTTTTGATATGAAGATGTAAAAATATACCTTATAGCTGACGATTAATACCTTAGAACTGACTTTTTTTAGACAAGCGTTCGACAGATGTTCATCTTTATGTAAGGCGATATTTGTTTAAAAATGTATTGGATTTCAACAATAAATAGTTTAACTACTCATCAAACAATTCACCCATAGACGCGAGGTCTTTCCAAGTTGGCAAGCGATTGCAGTACGGATTGTACACATATATGGAATGCAAATGCATCATAATTATGTTGATGGAACTTTAGTCAGTGAGAGTCTGACAGTGACAACAAATGAGTCCTCCCAACCCTGTGTGAAGCGGATGGGCGTTTTCACACAGGGTTGGGGAGGACTCATTTGATGATTTTATCAAGCAAAAAAAACATTTCTAAATGTCACTTACGGGATATCTTCCGTGATTATACAGGGTGAATTTTTCAACTGGGCGTGGATGGCTATTTCCGAAACTATGAGGAATATCAAAAAACGTTGAAAGGAGTCTCGAGGCCGATTTTGACGAAAACTCAAACTGCATCATTGGATTTTAGAAAAATCAATCATCTTAGCCAGCAGGGCTAGCATGCGCAAGGCGACATTATCTCTTATTTTGTCGTTCTCGATTCGTTTGTCACTTTTCATAACATGCGCACCACGCCACGCTCGAGAAGATTATCTCGTCGTGACTTCGCCTTCACGACGCGAGATAACCGATGTTACCATTTCATGAAAACAAACCTTTTTAGTTAAGTTACCTCGCAAAATTTTATCCTGCTGTCAGATTGACATTAAGTTTTGTTGTTTTGCTCGATTCGCGCCGTAAAAAAGAATATTATTTTTATTTTAGAGAGTGAATATTATTTGTGGATTATGGATTTATATTAAACCGGCAAAATGATTATTTGTTCAATAAACTGAGCTGTCAATTGAATTTCACAACTAACATTGACATAAACTTATGACTCCGTTCAGCGAATCCTCGCTAGTTTAATTTTTTTCCGGCGAAACATCGACGGAAGATTTAAACGCACCCCCTGTGGTTCGCTCGTGCTAAATATTTTTGAATTTGAAATAATTGTTAGATGGCTTTGGCATCAAAGAAATTGTAAGTAATAGATCAAAATCCCGTTACAGATGGCGGAGATGCATAATTTAGTTTATTATCACCTATTCAATGATGGCCCAGAGCAGTGGTGGCCCAGTGGTATCGGTCCCGACTTACGAGTTGTAGGTCGTGGGTTCGAACCCCGCCAGGCGCAATACTTTGTGTAATAATTTATTTCATCACCACTGCTCTCAAAACGGTGAAGGAAAACATCGTGAGGAAACCGGCATGTCCTAGAACCAAAAATTCGAAGACATGTGAGATCCACCAATCCGCACTGGGCCCGCATGGTGGATTATGGCCCACTCCACAGAAATATTAAAAACAGGAGAAGTGGCAAGGTGATGTGTCCGCTACCATGTGGTTCTTTCTGAGCGCTACGCTCAGAAAGTGAAAAAATGGCCGTCACCGCGAGTTAGTCTGTTGTCAACCGCATTCGTGAAAAAAACGATTATGCCGTCTTGTTCGGTGCTTTTGTGCAAAAAAAGAAACCAAAACAAATATTTTAGAAGTCATGGCATCGGGTTTCACATGTAATTACAAGTATTTTACAATGTTTGTCTTATAAAATCACGAAAAACAACAAGCAGTAAAATATGTCTGACTTGTATTACTGTACTTTTGTTTTCCTACATTACTCCGACGGTATTATTTTTGCAATAAATACATTGCTCTTTTACAACCACATCATTGCATCACAGAGTGACTGAACAAGCAATGTAAAACTGACATAACGAATCAGCGTTGCCAGACCGTACCAAAAAGTACGGTTTTCCGTACTATTCGTCATACAATCGTACCACAACCGTACCTTGGCTAGACCGTACCTTTTTCGTACTTTTTCTATACTTGTGATTTATTTTTCACTATAAAGGTAAAAAACAACTAATATAACTAAAACTACTACTTTTTGCAACTTTCTGACACATTTGATACTAAAATATGGACACAAATTACATAAATGGAATTTTCTTAGTTCCTTTAACATTATATTTCATTTTTTTTTTTTGACAAACACCTTCTTTTTTTCTGTAGAATATGAGTAGACTATAGCATTTTTCAAAAGTAGACTTCTTGCAGAAGTAGGTACATATCCTCATCCAACCGTACCTTGAAGTTAAAAACCGTACCTTTTCAGAAAGCCAACCGTACCTTTTTGGGAAATCACACTGGCAACGCTGATAACGATACCTCAATCAGCCGTAATGTCGCATGGTACGGCCGCTGGCTAGTGACGTGCTCTTGGAAATCCGACAAAGTCTATCGACAAGAAAGTCGACTGCTAATTGCTATTTTAATATTTCAGTTTTTTTTTTTAATGTTTTATCTTGTAATAAGGCTGGAAGGCCGATGTGGTTCATGGATTTTTACAATTTTTTATTATTTTACTGAGTGTTATATAAATGCGAAACCGAAGATGGTTAAGTAAATTAATTAATGTTTAGTTTAGTAATCTATGGACTAAATTAATAGTAATCTATACAATAAAGATAATAAAAACGGTTTCATATCGTTTTTTATTAATTTTATTTCCAAACCTTTATAATTTATCGATATATTTATCGTGAACTCTTCGATTTCGTCAAACACTGTCGAGTCCGCCCCCGTGTCCCGACGACACACAATGATAATTGTTTTAGTGTGAGTAAATTACACGGAAAAAGTACGCTGTGGTTTAAAGAATAAGGTTTATATTTAAATGACAGAGTTTTCGACGGCGCGTGTGTGCACTTGTTCGTAGTATTGTTTTGATATACTACATGCGTAACTAATATTATCTTTATGGTGGGGCAGTTGTGGCTTCACCGGTTTTCTATACATTTTGAACTCCACGCCATATCTCCTTCTATAATATATCTATGGCCCACTCCCTCTCACAGAGTGAAGGCTCGTGTCCCAGCAGTAGGAACAATATAGGCTGATGATAATGATGATGATGATGAATGTTGTAATTGATTTACAAAACAATCCGTGTAAATAATGGATTTTTCAAAGTTCTAAGTTACCTATGTTAATGACGGGGCCCCCCTCTCAGCGGGCCAAAGCCTGCCGGGGTCGCGGGATTATTCCCTTACCGTAACCCCGGAACATAACAGGCTATGAAGGACACCGTGGATTTTAGTCAGTAGAAGTCTGACAGTCCCTCCCGCCCTGCCCGGGGTTGGAGGACTCATTTGATGATTTTACCACGCTAAAAAGTTCTAAGTTATGTAATCATAATACTATGTAACATTAATTATCTCGATGAAATGTCCTAAATGTAATGTACAAAATAAACACTATGCCAACCATAAATCAAAATTGAATGTTGACTATTCAGTAAGTACAAAGTTCTGAAATTGCTGCGAAACATTATTCGTAATACGAACGAAAGTTTACTTGTCGTGTGTGCACTGTACAATAATAGTGCCCTTATCAATTGAAAGAGATAGATTGATAGTCACAAATTGAACTGTAAATAACTGTAAATGTCTTGGAGCTTATCTATAACATAAATAGCCATAGGCTTTGTAATTCGCCAAAGGGACTGGAACTCGTTATCCCTTAGGTCAAATGGGTTGCAGACGTCGCGAATCACCTTCCTCTGTATTTTTCTTGCTTCCCTCTCCTCATACACAGTTATATCATAATTGTAGTACGGCGCCGCCATTATACTTAAAAGTTCACAGAACACTGTTTTTAGTCACTGTTGTCGCGATTTCTCGTCTTCAAAAACCATCGACGAGAAACTTGTCATAGGAAAATGTCAAAATTCGACTAAATATAGCGCGCATGACGACAAAAACAGGTTTGACAGAACGACATGAGCTCTACGTCAGAACGACACGACATATCAGTGTCACCATGTTAGCTCCCATCGACAAACAGACATTATGTCGTCTCAGGACGAGATAATGTTGCGCATGTTAGCCCCTCCCATCGACAAACAGACGTAAGTCGTCTCAGCACGAGATAATGTGTCGACAAAATTTTGTCGAATTGCGCATGCTAGCCCTGCAGGAATCGAACCCGCTGATTTTGGAATAAAAATCGCATCCTGTATTATTACACCATTCGATAGTGTTGCTTATAAGGATCAAATTCTGGGAAGCAATCATATACGGCACACTTAAGGAAATAGCAGATTTTTATGAAATTGCTACTTTTCCGTGTTACTTTACTTCTACTGAGCCGTAATTTATTCGAAATTAATGCAATTTAATTTTTTCAATGTTTCATTGGATTTGACGCCTTAACAATCCCGCTGTACTTAGCAATACGAAATTATGGAGTTGAACTAAAAATAACATTATTATTTTAAAGAAGAAATGGTAATTTATGTTTCAAATACCCATAATGTCTTGATGGTTGATTAGTTTTTTTTGTAATTATACGTTTTCCTTAAGTTTGCCGTACATGATTGCTTCCCAGAATTTAATCCTTACTAGCAACACTATCGAATGGTGTAATAATACGGGGTGTGATTTTTTTTCCAAAATCTGCGGGTTCGATTCCTGGCCAGGATGATAGACTTTTCTAAAATCCAATGATGCAGTTTTAGTTTTCGTCAAAATCGGCCTCGAGACTCCTTTCAACGTTTTTCGATATTCCTCATAGTTTCGAAAATAGCCATCCACGCCCACTTGAAAAATTCACCCTGTATATTATTTTGAGTAGTTTCCCGATATTTCGACGCTGTTGCAAGCGCCATGATCGCGGGATGACTCAACAACAACAACGCGGGATCTCGCGCTTGTAACAGCGTCGAAATATCGGGAACTCAAAATAATAAATAAACACGGAAGATATCCTGTATAATGGGGACATACACTCTTTAGGCATACTTAACACAACGCTAAGGTAGCGCAAGCGCCATCAAGACGTCATTTGTAACGGCCATTAACAAAATGGCGTCCTGTTGGCGCTTGCGCTAAGTTAGTATTGTGTTAAGTTTGCCTTAAGTGTGTGATTCCCCATCTTACCCCGCGTCCCCGTCTTGTACATTGTTCCCTTATGTGACATTTTAAATTGTGTTTAAAAAGAACATTATTCGAGATACCACACTAATTTTTGTTTAGCACATCGGAAAATTAAAAGCGTGACCGGGTAATGAGATGCGCCGTGTTGATTTGGGGACCAAAACTTCACGCAAGGGAAGTTGGGGACATAAGTTAGTACTAAATATGCGTGAAGGGTAACTTGCGGGTAGCTGGGTAGTCCATAACTCCTGGTTTGATATGAAATTGAAACTGGGGAACTGGGAACTCGTAAAGTGGAACGTGACTTTGGTTATGGTTACAAATGGCTTTATTTAGGTTTCGGGTGATAGGCACTGGGGTACTACTATCTAAGCACCGAACCCGTAACTTCGGCCAATGTTTCGAGTGTTTTTTATTTTTTATCACTAACTGTCATAACATTACTTAGTGATACGGACTAAATCTTTACTATAGTTTTAAATTTGCGTTGTTTCATGTTCTGTTTTGTGTGTAAATAAATTGTTTATTAATTAAAAATTGGTGATGATATAATTGGACAGCTGTCCCGACTCCCGATATATTGTCAGAACTTATGAATTCACAACCAACAAGTATGACTCACTCAATTTCGGCTCGAGCCCGTATTTTTGTTGACGGACTAAGAGAGTAGACCCCCTGGTCAATATTTTCGGGGAGGAGTTGTAAATTAAACTCGTAAATCTGTAGGTTAGTTATCTTATGAATATTTAGTGTATATAGGTGTAGTTGTTAGCAGTTTGTGATAAGGCCTTTGTGTATGGGCAATGAGGACGGTTTTATTTTTATAGACCTATTGACGTATTCTTGACTGCATTGTCATATTGACACAAGTTGTGTAGTCAATGCAAATTCGGCAATATATTATATTTTGTAAAATTCCATATTTTATGTTTGCCACCAATTTTAGTACAAAATGGCAAGAACCAATCTTTTTTCAGGCACACGTTCATTTATCTATACTTTACCACAGAATAGTGTCACTTCCCAAAAACAAACTAATATAAAATCTATGCTCGAGAGAATAAAGTACATTTTTACAAAAAAAGCCGACTGTGAAACCCGTCCACGGTGCGCCCGCGTGTGCTTGCAATTTCATACCTACACCGCGGAGTGCACCAGGCCTGACTTTGTAAATTCATCTTTTCTCAAAATTCTTTCAATATTACCTCACTTAATCCCGAATTATATTTTACGTTATAAATATGTAGGTATTAAGATTCAATTCGTGGTAATTACGATTAATTAATATGGACATTGATGGAAGCTTTAAGTGACCCTTCTACTGGGGCGAGTTGGTGGGTTACGTCGGTAACTGAAAGGACTGTACTTATTAATAATCTAAAGACTTGTTTAAAGTCGGAACCCTTTCAGCCATTCCATTCAAGATTATATTGCCCCGTCAAAATTTGAAAACAAGTTTTTTTCTTTAAACAAATGTAGATAAAGAAACATAAATAAATAATAAAGAAAACTCAGTCAGTGTTCTGTTTATTATTTATGTCGCAGACAAAATAAAAGATTTCCGAGTATCCTACGGTGTATATAAAACCAAAGAAAATTTATTTATTATATACTTACCAAGTCAAGTAAGTTCGAAGGATTACAAGTAAATTAATACAGCGACAGCGGACAAGTTGCAAACTTTTTTTGAATTAAGTAAATGTAAAGTCTTCTTTATTTACAATTCTAAATAAACCTTTGTATATTATTGTTTATTCAAAGAAGATTTGTTAGGTGTTTGAAAAACATCCATTTGTCTATAAGAACGTCGACCTTTTTCCAGATCACAGCTTTATTTGAATTCGGAACAGACCATAGAGTAATAATTTCAAGTAAGTATCCACAGAATTCTAATGACTGCTTTTGTTTTACCAAAACAATATTTTTTGAATGAATCTGCGAAGTATTTCTTTTCTTTTCATTAATTTTAATGTGAAATATTGTCGATGTTAATCAAATTTCTCCCTACGTTAGATTCTTTTAAATAGTTAATGATGAGCCCGCGTTTGACTGCTGTTTCGTCTGATGGTATCAATGGTTGTTTTTACAAGGCTGAGGTCTGATTGTAATTTCTCCAGTATCGTGGGTGCCTTTACAAATGAACTCATATACTTAGGTACACAAATAGTCAGGGCCCGGAACAACTACTTATAGCTTGCAAATATTTGTAACGCGCGGGAATCGCACCCGCAACACACAGCATAGTAGTCGATAGCTCAGCCACTGCTCCAACCCTGCCATTACAGCTTGGCAAAAAACAGTAGAAAACCGGAAGTCGCCATTGTGCTCTCGCTACCAGGACGATTATTTATATATTTTTTTCACTTATTACGCTAGTTTTATGGCACAATAATAAATGTTACAAAACTGCGTTCTTGGTTTACATCAAATATCAAAGATTTTAAAACGTTGTCAGAAATAAAATGATTAGTTCCGTTTCAATCCGTTCTGGCCAAGCTGTAAATGCGGTTACATTTTTTTTTATTAATAACGCAAATTTTCAGTTGAAAAAAAAACGATAGTAGTTTATCCAAAAATGAGAACATGGGTACTAAAAGACGTGAAAAATGAACACAGCTGATTTTATTACTCAAGACCGTTTCCCCTCGCTTAATCCATTTTCTCCAACTATTGCTCTGTTTAACTTTAAACAAGGAAACTGCATAGTTATCCCATCCTAACGTTTGCGCCCACATCCTGAGCCTCAAACTCGATGGCAAAGTAAGAGCAAACCATTTGTTAACCAAATACTTTCATCTCCAAACAATGTTCCGTGCAAGTTGCAAGCTCCGCCATTTTGATTTATGTTCCGTTTTCAAATTCAACTGTTGCGAAGTTGGACTGCTGGCTGGAAACAAACTATTGTGTAGTTAGAATATTTAAATTAGGAACAGAAAACGTTCTTCATAGTGATGTGACATATAAATTGGTAGTCGGGAAATGAAGTGTGAAAATTACTCCTTGGAGTATTTTGTAGTTTGAGAGAGTAGTACAAAACTTAAATATTGTAAATCGCACTGGTAACCTGGTAACCGACTCCTGGTTTACTTTTAAAGCGAATATTTTGAGTACTGAATACAAATAAGACCTATCCGATATTGACTTTATTACTATCGTGCTTTTACTGTGGAATGTATTTTACAGAAGCCAGCACTTCAACTTACCTCGATGTCAAAATTCTTTAATAGAATTTCAGCCTTATCACAAAAGTGTACTAATAATACAAATCTAGTAAGGTTGTGCGTTAATACTGCCTAAAAGGCGGGGACAATGTCCGCTTGCATGCTACGGCAACGTGAATCCAAAGCGACAGGCCGATGGTCGCTAGATAGCAAGATATTACCACTGTGTTGCATAAGGAACTATGGTAATGGCCGGGAAACACGGCAGTTTGGCAAAAAAATATGTCGCACGCTAGATTTACCAATTTACTTGTTTTTTGTTAGCGCATTAGTTGCGAGGTATCTTTTGAATTGATATAGGTATTTTCTATTCTTGATTTGGAATAATATTGAAAATTCTCAATCGTCCTCTTCCTCGCTTTTATCTTTACGTAGTATAAAACAAAGTCGCTTTAATATGTCTATTCGCGTCTTTAAAAGCTGGGTACTCACTTAGCAGTGTTGCATGTAACGTATCAGATACTGTATCAACCTACAAGTGGGTACGGCTCGTCCGAGCACACTGCGAGCCGCCTTTGTGTTCTTACTAGCTTACAGCGAGCGGTTTGCAGCGGGCTCGTATACGTGCCTACTCACTTGATACCGTATCTGATACGCTACATGTTACATGCAACACTGCTAAGTGAGTACCCAGCTTAATAACTTCAAAACGACTGTACCAACTTGGATAATTTCGTGCGTTTGGTTTCGTTATTGTTAAGATAAGTTCGGAGAAAAGGAAAAATCTAAGAAACCACCTGGTAGGTCTAAAACTTTAACCCGTGTGAAGCTTGACTGTTCGCAGAATTATCTAATATATTTCTTTCTTTAAACCCCGGCCAGACTGTTGTAAACAAGCCCTCCACATCGATCTCCACCGGCGGTTTACAACAGTGTAAACACTTGTTTGCAACAAAAATTCGTTTGACCTTCAACAACCTCTGTGGACGGACGCGCGTTGCCAACCGCGTGTGGATGCCGCCGTTGTAAACACGTATTCCACAGTGTAAACGCTTGTTGCAAACCACGCAAGGGCAGTTGCGCAGCAGCAACCGTTGCGTACGCACGTTACGCATTACGAACTGTGTTCACGAAAATGGCGTCTACGCGGGAAAAAGAAATTATTAGTGAGTTTATTGAACTCTATAGGGACCTGCCCTGTCTTTGGGACCTATCTTCAGAAACATATAAGGACACGAGCCAAAAAAAAGTTGGGTGGGAAATTTTAACCGAAAAATTAAAGGAAATTGACCCTGCTGCGAACGAATTATCGGCGAAGAAAAAAGTGGATCATTTAAAATATGCCTTCCAAAGGGAGTTGAAAAAGGTAGGTGCATTACGTCCTAAAGCTCTCGCTTGTCCGTACGTAATTTAACTCTGTAGTAGGCAGAAGGCCGCACTTCAGATTATACATTGCCAGTAAAAGCTGAACCATGTCTTGTGCGGAGTAGATACAAATCAGAGGTCAGCTTATGCTGGCACCTTATAGCGATTGACACTTATTGTCGTCCTCGCATAAATACTCGCGGGCCGCGGGTGGTCCACTCGTTGGCAATGCGCAGTCAACGCAAGCCCAGCATGCGAGCAGCGAGTCGTCAGTGCAGCTGTTATTATTTAGCCAGGAGCTCCTCCTTATGTACTTACATTTGAATGGGTATTTTATTCGTGTTACCATATTTTAAATCTTCTTCTTATTCTTTATAGGTCAAAGAATCAAAACGCACCGGATCAGCCACCAGCGAAATATATAAACCAAATCTATGGTACTTCGAAATGATGACATTCTTAGAAAAGAAAAATCATTTACAAAGAAGCGGAGTAGATTCGCTTATGGAGGAAGATGAAGTCGTAAGTTTTTATTTATCAATTATTTTATTTTACAAGAAATGTTTGTTTAGAAAGTGCCTACCGCGCGAGCGTGTAAGGTGCCGCATAGGAGAGATCCCCATGGAGTGTCGGCGAGACGAATGGGCCAAATTTTAAAGCAAAAAAAAATACAAAGAAAAGACAATTCTGATATTATAGTAGGTAGGTAGGTATATTTGTTATGAGCTTATGAAATAAGTACCTCTACCTACATACATTAATGAGATTATTTTTAATAATAATCAGACACTGTTAATATTTGCCATTCTATTTTGGAAATATACTCTTCCTTCACCGTTAAAGTATTCCTTCAGAATATTTCTAACATTCTTCCCGTCGTTGGATGTCCGTTGAATATTTCTTTGGAGAGGTGTTAATTCATCTCTTGCTTGACGCCAAGTACCATAATCCAATGTACCATTTTCTAAGTCTTCTCTGTCAACACATGTAGGTGTCAAATAAGTTTTTGACTTTTTTCTCAAAAAATTGTGTAGAGCACAACTTGATAACACAACTGCATCTATGTTTTCAAGTTTGAGGTTGATTGGCTGCTTGAATACTTTAAAACGTGAGGCAAGAATGCCAAAAGCATTTTCGACAATTCTTCTTGCTCTACTCAGCCTGTAGTTGAAAATCTTTTCTTCATTTGAAATGTTCCTTTCAGGATATGGCTTCATAATATGCGTATCAAGTGCGAAAGCACTATCTCCCAAAAATACGTAAGGTACAGGTATGCCTGTTCCAGGTAGCAAATATGATTCAGGCAAATGTAGCTCATTGTTCACGAGTTTTTCATAAAACTTTGTATTTTTTATTATTCCTCCATCGGACATACTTCCATTTGATCCAGTGTGCACGTATATAAATTCGTAATTTGCATTAACAACGGCAAATAAAACAACACTGAATGTACCTTTATAGTTAAAAAATATAGATCCACTTCCTTGTGGTTTTACTATTAAAATGTGTTTCCCGTCCATACAACCCACACAGTTATTGAAATTCCACTGTGTTTCAAATAACTCGGCAGTCTTTTTCCATTCCTCTTCCGTAGAAGGCAACTGTAAATAAATAAGATACATGGGTACATTATAGACATCAGTTTTGCTACGAATCGTTTGACTTTTTGATAAAATTCATTTTTTTAAAATTTTATATAATAATATCAGCATAATGATTGTTTGTAATAAATGTTTTGTTTTGTTTCAGGAACCCAAGAAAAGGAAAAGGAAGGGGCCAAAAGAAGATATCCTTGAAACAAAAAAGGATAAATTATATGAAACGGCTCAAGCTTTGATGAATAGCAAGGATAGTGAAACCAACTCTTTCGGGACCTATGTTGGGCAGAAGTTGGAGCAGATTGAATCTGGTCAGCGGGAAATTGCTGAGAAATTAATTTCAGATGTACTTTTCTTAGCAAAAACAAACAACTTACGTTTCGATTCGCGAATCGATACACCATCTATTAGCCGTTTTCCTCACTACAACCCAGATTCACCCCATTCCTCATCAGAGAACTCAAACACAAATACATATCAATCCCCTCCTTACAGTCAGTACAGTCCCCAAACAGATCATTGTAGATTTTCATCAATTTCACCACAGACTATGAGAATGGTGTATTCACCTACGGTAGGTTTCCCTTTTCAAATCCAGTCCCTCCCTTCCTCGTGTCATATCCAGGCACCACATACTTCCCAAATAACTCAAGTAACTGCTTCCTCTTCCTCAAACTCCTCTGTTAACATTGAACAGCCACCTCGTTCTCTTTCGCAATATCCTCAGCAGTCACCTTTACACCATTCTTCCCAAATAACTCAACCGAATGTTTTGCCTTCCGCAAACTCCCCTCAAATTCAATTCCCTCCACCTCAATCGCCCGGTACCCAACACCCTCAGCAATCACCCGTACACCATTCCTCACAATTCTTGGAACAAACTACTACGCCCTCCACAAAACCAACGACTTCGCCAATAAACGTAATTGATAATCAGGTAGTAATGTATGCAGAGGGACCGGCTGGTGAAATTTTAAAGGAAATGTTGATTATTAGAAAATAAATATTTTTTTAAACTTACCTTTATTGTTTCTTTTAAAACTTTGTAAATTGCCCAACAAGTTTCAGGAATGATTTCCGATAATAGTTCATGTGATATTATAGAGCTGTATCTCAGATCTCTATAACATGATCCAGAGGCTAGGTATCTGAGAGTGACTAATAGTCTTTCTTCAGCAGAAACAGCCTTCCTCAGATGCGTATTTTTTTTAGTTATAAATGGCCTCACCATTTCTAATAACTCATAGAATGTTTCCTTTTCCATTCTGAGAAAGTTGCGCAGGTCACCAAAATCAAGTAGATTCATTAAATTTAGATGACTAAGTTTTATTCTTTCCTTTAGCCAACGCTTCATCCAAATTCTTTTCTTTTTTTCTTTTTTCTCCTCACTTGCGCACACAAGTGCTAAGGCCACACCAACTTTTTGAAGTTTTGTTAAATAAGGAGCCATAACGCAACGCGTGCTTCCAAACAAAGAATCGACAACAAACTGAGGTGGGAGCCTTGTTGTAAACAGTGTGGACGCAAACACCTACCGTGGGCTCCACAAACCTCCCACCAAGGTGACCCCTGTTGGAAGCTTGTTTAGAACAGTCTGGCCCGGCCTTTATGCATAATGTACAGTACGCATGACGATGTGGTTACCCCTTTGGTAGCATCTACGTTCGTGGATTCCCAGTACCAATTCGTCTTATAATTAAACTCGGTATGAGTTTTGAACTACCTAGAACAGACATTTGCCCAGGAGAACGAAGTTAACTACGTTTGAAACTTATCTGCGTTGAATCTAATGGACTAGAAATGACAAACTCAGATTACATCACTTCCAAGTTATGGAAACTTCGGAATGCATAACACGAATGTCTAATGTTTTATCAATATAAAAGGAACTGCGCATTATTATAATAATTGAAGCAGAAAATACTTCTAGAGATGTTTGGGTTTACCGGTTAGGCCTGGCCACAATGAACGGTAGTGGATCCGGTACCCGGAAACGGTTCTCCAATCGCATGTGTTCCGCATACGCGGTTGTTTTCAGTCGGCGCAATAAAACCAGACGTTTGGATTTTTATCGTTCGAATTGTGCGTGCATGGATCTTTGTATGGAATTGACACCTCCGGTCTCCTGATTAGGACACCAAGAAAACCATACCAGAGGCCTTATCATGAGTTTTCTGTTATTCTGTCGTACTTAAGCTATTGTCAAACAGACAGACGTGGCGAACGCGAAGCGAGGCGTTTTTGTTTGTAAAGCACGTCACATAGACTATCGGATCGCTTTCGCTTTTCTATGTGACTGTATTCAAACAATTCCATGCATTACAACGTTTTGGATCGCATTCGCTTCGCCTGTCAGTTTGACAATATCTTTAAAGTAAACTGGGACTTTGACATTTCAAATTGACAAACAAGGAAAAAATTAGTTCCTTCTTCGCACACCAGAGGCGCTGTTCCATTTCTCCATACAAGAAACGCTGTAAATACTGGAAAGACGCTGTGAAAACTCGTGATAAGGGTACAGAGTCTAAAACGCCCACTAAGTTGATTTACTGTCATCGTTACTGTGAATGCGAAGTGAATCATTAGAAATATTACTTAAAGTGGCCCTTTTAATACACTACAAAACAGCACTGGTCGACTGGCCCTCTTTGTATCTGACTAGTCGGCCAGTCGACTCGTCTCTAATACTTACTTTGTTTGATACTACATGTACAATTCAACACGTGCTAACAAGAGTCCGATGTTTTCATAACTTTTCAGTTCAATAAGCATTAATGCTCGACAAATGGGAAAATATTTTAAGTCATTGTCTTTTATAGAGTAGAGACGTTTAGCTCGTTTCGTAGGTACACACGGTTACACAATAAGCTTAACGGGTCCAGTATATGTATAAGCTGACCGTTCGTTGTGCGAAAAGATCATTTAAGCAATGCAAAGATAATCCGGTATAGTTTGATGTGTAGCTGCATGTACTTAAAGTAGAATCCATTTTTGAGCCATAATGTGCTACTTAGAGGACAGTAGCAAAGTAACAGTGATATCAATTTAATACTTTTTTAACTTGGGCCTCGTCCCAGTGCTAGAAAAAGGGGCTCACCCTTTCACTTTATAGGCACAATTTTGTAACCTTTTGTAATCTCTGGCCTTTTGAAACTACGGTTAAACTTCACAAGTCCGATGGGATTTGTCATCGGCAAAAATTTACAAACTTTCTCTTTTACACACATGACATGTAGAATAATTGTCAAAAATCTTTCCTTAAGGACCCTTTATTTAATCAAATGAACTATAATCACGGTAATCCTTCAATAGCCCTTTACGTTCCAGGGTCACGGGTACCTGATAAGAATCTGTAGCTACCTGTCAGTGGATCAATGACTTTTTTTGGCGTGGTAAAATTTTCAAATGATTCCTCCCAACCAGGGCTGGGCAGGAGGGACTGTCAGATTTGTACTGACTAAAATCCACAGTGTCCTTCAATAGAACTTTACGTTCCGGGATATTCGTTTGTCCCGCGACCCCGGCAGTGGATTAATGATTTTATGATTTAAGTTTTTTTTTCGTTTACTTAAATGATTTTATCGACTTAATCTCTGACTCTGTTCCCCGTGTTTTCACCTGCTGCTCCGCTACTATTGGTAATAGCGTGATATTATATAGCCTATAGCCTTCCTCGATAATTGAACTATCCAAAACAATACGAATTTTTCAATTCAATCCTGTAGTTAATGAGATTCGCACGTTCAACGCTTTTATGAAATTCTGTACCTCAGAATTCTACCTAGTTTGAAATTGGGAGCTGTGTATATTACTAATTAATTATAGACCAACTGTAATGAAACGATTATCAAGCAATCAACACTAATAATTAATTCAGTGGTAATTTTCCTAATGACATACATCAATCAACAGAATGTAAACGCATTCTCACGTACGGCATTATATGTATCGATCAGTTATAGCGCTCTTTTTTAGCGTGGTAAAATCATCAAATGAGTCCTCACACCTCGAACAGGCACTTAAATCCACGGTGTCCTTCAATAGCCCTTTATGTTCCGGGGTCATGGTAATAAGTCCCGTGACCCCGGCAGGCTTCAGCCCTCTAGAGGCTCGTCATTATGCTGGCGCTCGTAGAGGCGCGCCTGGAAAACAACGCGCCGTCGACGCGGGCAAGGTCCATGGTCGGACAGCGAGTTGCCCTTTACTGCCGCCCGCATGTTCGCGCCTACAGTGGCTGGAATTTGTCTTGCGACGTCTGTCGCCGTGGGCGTCTACCACTGCAGCTGGGGCGGAGGGAGGACGCTGTCCTCAGTTATAGCCCTAATAAATCTTCGAATTCAATTTCTTTCATTAGTACAGCAAAAAGAATGATAACCGTTATGAACAGGTACAGTTGATTTTTTGCCATAAAACCAACAAGATTACCTTCAGCATTATCATGATAAAAGTAACCAAACTTATCCAAACTTTGAAAATAAATAATTTTATTTAATTTATTTAAATGTCTCTTGTGGTATCCCTGAACCTTCCTTTTCAGGAACTCAGATATTATACAGAAAAGTTTCACGTATAAAAGGCCTACTTTAAGTCCTAAGCCATAACTTGGTCTCCTGATATTTTAAAATGGTCTTTGTCCGACTGAATGGGTGAAATTAAGTCCATTTGGGGAACAGGTAGTGTGTTATTTGCAAACTTTTGAAAGGCCTTTCAGCGGTGCTTTTAAGTTTTATTTGGTGAGTTCTAAAACTACGAAAGTTTCTTGGTTTTATTATAATAGTCGTACATATAATGAAATCATCATCTTCTTGTCCTTATCTCATATACTGTGGTTGGTGAAACGCGTTTTCTTTGCCATTCTCCTCTGTCAAATCACAGCACCATTTACTCCTTTTTCATTCATATAATTTCCCACAAAATCTATCTATCTTTTCTCAGGTTTTCCTACATCCATCCAGATTCATCTTTATCACTATCTAAGTTTCAGCTGTGTTTTCATAAGTTTCTAACTTATATTAAACCTTAAACAAATGTAAATAAAGTCTTGTCTGGATTGGCAGTTAACTAGCGCATAAAATGATGTAAGTACGATAGATTTTATTTACTAAACGGGCACACTCATTTTACTTGCAGAACTACGTTGGGACCCAATTATTCGGGGCCCCTTATAACTTAGACAAGACTGTAGACTTTTCTTATCTAAAGAATCTGAGGAAATCAATCTCAAAGCGAAAGACACTAGAGTGCTCAAGACCTGCAGTTCAACAACCCTCCAGCCACTTCAAGAAGGCGACCCCCTTTGTGTAATACCTTACAATCGTTATCTATCTTATATCTATCTATGCTATTATATTATATCTAACAAAGTTGTCAAGCTATCTAGCTCGATTGTTTTCTAATCATAAATCTCCTTGCTATATTTATCTTGGTTGTTATTATTAGATCTTTGGCAGTCATTTGTTTTTGATTAAAACACGCCATCCTATTGTCGCGTTTGATACCCATCACGGTGGACCCAAAGTTAAAAAAACTGGTCAATTCGTGGTTTATCAAATTCTCAGTTGGCCCAATAACGAATTAGATAGTTCACACGTCAACCGCGCCTATAAGATGTGGTCGAAGATGAAGCACTCTTGTCTTGAACCAACCCATTCACTCTTGACTTACAGAACCCAAGGTTGCTATTTCGGCTCGTCGGAAAGAAGCTTGAATGCCTAACAACCAGTCTTAACAAAGGGTATCGTGTGACCAAGCAACATGGCGGTGGATGTGAGACAGGCATTATAGTTCCACTTAAAATACTTGTATTCAGCCGAATCCCGCAATCGTATTTTTTTTTAAACTCCTGATGTTAAGCGATTATGCGTCGACGTGACATAATCACTCTTTATTTGAAGACACCATGACATGCATAGACTCGAAAACAACTCCAACATAGATAAATGAAGTTGAAGCAAATTTATGAAATTGCCTAGCTCCATTATTCTTATCATAATTCCTCATAGAAACTTCAAAGCGGAGCAATAAGGCAAAACTGTTAAATAATAAAATACGGCAAAAGTAGAGCGACAATTTATGTTCCATGCAAATGACTGGTCCAAAGAATCTGGAGCGAAACGTCTAGGGCAATGGTCTCACCGCCGGCGATTGGCGAGTAGCGGGTAACGAGTTGGCGTGCAGCAGTGTTCCGATATTTTTCTTGCTGGCTTCTCAGCGAGTGTCAGAGCAGGATGGGCGATAACTCGCCTGCGCAACACTCCTCGTGGTTAGTTACTCGGCGTGAGATCGCCAAGCGAACATCGCTGAGCTCTGAAAGTATTTTTGAGGCTCTTGTTGCTCAGCTATAACTATTAGCAGTCAGTGACCAAATATTTATTTATGCATCTATACATTTTCTCGGAATGTATGTCATATCGCTCCCTCGCCGCCAGTGGGGCAACTGCCCAAGCTTTTCCCAAAGCCAGACAATATTAACCCATTTAACAAAACGTTATTTATGTCTCCCGTCATATAAGATACACAACATATGTACAATTGAAACAAATACGCCAGAATAACTCCTAATTTTCTACTCTATATATTTTGTGCGTTTTCCGCCTGATTTAACTGTTTGCCATGGTAATGTAGGGTGGTCCTACGCCGCGACTTTACGGACACGTGTACGCACCCGGTGCTGATTTATTACCTTACTAGTGTAAGGCTATGTTCACAACAGCGGACGATGCGACGGACGTCCACGCGCGACTATTTTTCCTTGGCGTCGCATTGACACGAGAGATCCTTAGACTTAGATTAAAACAGATATACCGAACTTTACCTAGTCGCGTTTCATGTGAAAATAAACCCTATTACTTTAAAGTTTATGTGCGTATTCCAACAAGCGACTGTGATCAATCGTGTCCTAAAAAATAAGAACTGGAAAATCATTTCGGATGCAAACTTAAACTAAGGGTGACTTTTACCAACGGTTAAACATGTTTAAATTTTTATTTAAGCCAAATTTTCTATTGAATTGTTTGCTTAAATAAAATTTTAAACATGTTTAACCGTTGGTAAAAGTCGCCCTAAACTTCTAACTAACTAAGGCTAATTCTAAGTTCGCTCCATAATTCTGACAGAGACCACGATTTAATCAACTTCTTCCCGTCGCAGTCACTGTCGCAAACATTTAAGTTGTGGCCCCGAGTTAAGGCTGACTACAGACTGTCGACATTACGTCTTTCTGTATCTTTTATCCAGTAAAGGTAGACAGCAATCGTGGCGGCAAACTACAGAATGCTGATTTGTTGGAAAAACCTTTTGTTGCGTAACTTTTGTACGTCTATTCCTATGTAGATGGAACGTCTATTCCTTTGAGGAAGTTAACGAGGTTTCTCCTTACGGGCTTTTTGTGTTTTCCACCTTTTATTAAAGAATGCTTGCCGTGTGGTCGGCGCGAAGTGAAAGAAAATCATTAGGGTACAATTAAGACGGGTTTTATAGAAAAAGCAGTGGTCTTAATAGAGTAGGTAGCCATCTATTATTACTGAGGATAAAACCGAATTACTTTCGGATTTGTCTGTGGGACCGCTTATTTCTTAACAAGATTTAATTATATTATAGATCGAGTTCTACTGGACTTAAATATTTACTTATTTGGACTCATAGTTTTCAATCGTAAAATTTCGTCGGAATAGACTATCATCATCAGCCGGAAGACGTCCACTGCTGAACATAGGCCTCCCCCTAAGACCGCCACGCCGAACGACAATTCGCCACTTGCATCCATCTGTTGCCCGCGACACTCACGTTGGCGTCGCTCATGACTAATTAAATGTTCTATATACTATCACAAATTATAAAAAAAAATAGCTAGCATAAATATTTTATTTGACGAATAATATACCAGATGGACAGTAAAACTATAATAAATTAAATTAATGACAGCAATGTCCACGTGAATGTCTATCAAGGTTGGCCTTTTTTATCATTCAATTTATCGTTAATGTGCGGGAAACTGAACAGGTGACATATCGTCATATTTTTCTAATTTATTATTTAACGTTATTCGTTTTATTTTGCATTAGTTCAAGTTTATGAGGTTAGTCGAAGTCATTGTTATTGTGAGACCATGTGTATTTATTTATTTAACTTTATGCACAAAGTACATAAGTAGACAGATTAGTGCCTTAGGCGTTTTCCACCATCTACCTTAGGGTGATGCAGAGGAAAAACCACGGTAGGTGTAGCATAAAAATTATTTATGAAACTATTAGGTTCCTTATAATTAATTAAAGAGAGATAAAAATGCATAGATGGAAAAATTCTAACAATAAATTAGAAGTCGAATCTGCCTTGAGTATAATATTCTGACAAAAATAAAACCTCTTTCTTGAAAATTATGAAAAAATTGGGATATTGTAAATATTTATTAAAGACTGGAATCCACTTCTCGGACATGCCCGCGGGCAACCATGGCCCCGGACCTCGCTACTATGGGTCTGTGCAATGTTTTGCTAGCGTAGGACCGTCGCAGTTATTCTGGGAGACTTGCCCGGTACTCGTCCGCACGATCTCATTTTAATTGATGAGCGACAGACATGACCTTACAAACTGCCCACGGGCATCTCCGGCTAGTGAATGCTCCGCTTTACTCTTTTAAAATAGCTCAATTATAAACAACTTCATACAAAATGAGTGCAGGCCCCCCACTGATAGATCTGTTTACATTTTTACAAAATGATACAGAATCGTAGGTGAGCGATTTCGGCTCGCACTTAACTTGTTTTTTTTTTAATTCTTATGCGAATCAGTCTGAAGTGCTGATTTGCGTCAGGCTGTGTAACCTAAGGGTTGCATGTTATTTTGACGTCGTGCAACAAGTAAATTATCGGGTATTACACCGCGTCAATTATTTATATCAGTCATGCAATACTATCGGTAACAACGGTAATATGGGCCATTGCCATGCTACTGACCTTTACTATCAATAATTTCTGTTGTTGTATTTTTTCCGTTTTTTAAGTTATAAGTATTATTAATCGCTAATCTCAAACTAGGTACCTACTGGATCGAATTATAAAAATCCTTATATTAGCTACATCACTGTCAACACATTCATGCAGTAAGGTTCTCGAATGGAGACCACGCACCAGCAAGCGCAGCGTAGGATGTCCACTCACAAGGTAGGCAAACGATATTATGAAGACCACAGGGTCACACTGGATGCAGGCCGCTTCCAACCGGTCCTTTTAGAAGTCTGTAGGGGAGGCCATTGTTCAGTAGTGGCACTACCTGGTTCAATTAAAAAAAAAACTTTTATTTCGGATAGACTACCTGTTTATCACATCACGCTACGATCAATAGTAGCCGAACAGCGTTGCATCTCAAAAACCGTTTCACTTTCAAGACTTTGTCAGTAGAAAACCAAAGGCAATTAAAAAAAAAAACCTACCTGAAAATCGTAAATGTACACCTGCCCATGTGTACCAAACTTTATGTTACCTTTGATAAACTGCCTATACTCTCACGTAACCAATGCGTTTTGTTTCCCCCTTGTGGTCACGCAGAGGGGAGGGGGGTGTAATGATTTTCACAGTAGGTTACCCCTGGTGTAATGTTACGCTTATAGGTCAAGGGGTTACGGATTTGAACTTTCATTTATCTTTTTTATGCTATTGAGTACGAGCGAGGTGTATCGAAAGGATACAGGAAGCGATGGCAGCGCACGGTGTGGCAGAGTTGTGTAACAAAAGGTGTTAGTGAAACTAGTCAAACGCTATTTTGAAGATTAAAAAAAACACGATGTTATTATTTAAGTGATTAAAACACTATTTATTGTCTTTCTTTATATTTACCTCATTTATTTTATAACAAAACGTTATGCACTTGTCATTCACGGCGCTGGTATCGAGCACGTTTCGAATAAGTTTTGCAGACGTTTTTGTTTTTTTAAAAAGGACCTTTTAAATAAAATTGTACTCGTACATACAAGAAAGATGGTTAAAATAGCTTGATCCGTAAAATAATCCATCCTGCCTTAAAAGGTGGACCTATTCTTTGTTTTAATCTTATGTGAGTCTAATAAAAACTTTTCCGTCTGCACAGCCATAAAAAAAAAAAATCTTGTTTTAGTACAAATAAAACGAACTTAGAACTTTATTTACTTACTACTCCTGTCATGTACTTATCTAAGGCTAAAAATAACTAGAAAATTCTTAAATATTCTAGTATTCAAAACACAAGCTAGAAAAATACGAAAACATTTCTATTTTGTGCAGTAGCTGGACGCGACATCTAGCCAAGTTGCCATTCATAAATTATGCATGTAGCGCTACCAAAGAGTTGGGTTATTTCCACAAATATATTATATGAGTGTGCACCGGACATACTCGTAATATGCTTTTGCAGTATATGTCGTAGGAAAACCTAGTTTATTGTCTTTAATAAAATTCTTTTACTAATAGAGGAGTTACGTTTTGAGAGACATAGATTTGTAGACAACAATATTATACTTTTCATAATATAATAAGTAAAAAGTCAACCAAATATCATCTTAGGGCTCGTTCTCACAGAGCATCCGTATTTATAGGATCGTTTCATGATCCTTCGCTAGGTACTGTAGGTGAGGTACACTCTGCATGATTTAAATTGTATTGAAAAAACATAAAAAAATATGTCACCAATATATTATTTTTCATAACCCTACGCCTACGTAATCTATTTGTCAATAGTTTCGTAGACAAAAGTTTTCTCGTCTGGCTACGGTGTAGCAGGCGCGATGGCGTAGCCGCTACGCGTGCTACGCTTCGTAGCAGTCGACCGATAATACGATGAGACACTATTCTTCTATCATGTTTATTAGTCGTTTATTTTGACTTAAGCTTTTAAATATTACTGAATAATTAAAGCAGTAAGAATTTGTAATTGTTTTAAACTTGCCATACGTTTCACACATCATTTCTCGAAAATTGAGATTTCTTAAAAAAAAAGTGAATTGTTGACACAGTCTTCCTGAATCAACTCTCCAAATGAAAAATAATATCAATTTATTTTATTTTTAAAACTAGTACTTATTTATATTATGGTCACAAAAGTTAAACCGAAAGGCGAAAAGCAAGTCTTACTTAAAATCTTTTTGACTTTGTTAAACAACGCAATGCTCGCAGCGCCGAGCACTCACTGGGTATAAATTAAGCTACACAACATTCAAGAAGTTTGAAGTAAAAAACATCTTTAATAAATTTTCGGACGTAATTACTTACGTAAATTCCAAAGCTTCATTCAAATCCAAAATCAATTATTCTAAACAAAAAAAGCCGTGGAGGCTAATTTCTTTAAACATCTTTACTTTAAAATTACTTCGCCTTGCGTGACTAGCAGATTTCCTTCCTAATTTATTTTTGGTAACACTTCAACGGGCGCCATTAGATAAGGCTGGGTTTCCACAAGTGATGTGTGTGTGTGTAATTACTTACGTAAATTCCAAAGCTTCATTCAAATCCAAAATCAATTATTCTAAACAAAAAAAGCCGTGGAGGCTAATTTCTTTAAACATCTTTACTTTAAAATTACTTCGCCTTGCGTGACTAGCAGATTTCCTTCCTAATTTATTTTTGGTAACACTTCAACGGGCGCCATTAGATAAGGCTGGGTTTCCACAAGTGATGTGCTAGAGTTTGAAGCTAAGCTAGTGTCGTTTACGCGCACTTTCATTAATGATTTTGACTTTCATCGACGATTAATGTGACTAACAGTGACAGTTAATATTATGCCTACAGCTCGTATTTTCCATATTTGTTACTAGGTCTGCCACGCGATTTCCCCCCATGAATTTGAGGAAAAAACCTAATAAAATATATTACACCAACACCACACATAAAAGAAGTAATCATTGTTATCTTTTTTTACTCTATAATTATGATCACGAGTTTTCACGTTTTTGAGACCTAATTAAACGAAAACTAGACGTTAATTATACAGCGTGTGACGTTAAATTCGCAAAACCTCTTGTGGGGTAACGCAGTCCATGTTACCCCATGAGAGGTTTTGCGCATTTAACGTTACACGTGACAAAATTAGTTACTAGTTCGTACATTAGAAGCGATTATGCTTTTTCCCTTTTTTACTTTATACGGCCAAATACATAAATTGCATCATTTCACAAAACCGCTACATATCTTCGCACCGCTTAGCCGTACCTCTTTGTTGGACAACCAGCCTTATGGTTTGAAGATAAGGCGCATTAGGTGATTGAATTAATTATTCCGTTTGTTCGCTGCCTACTTGTTAAGGAATTTAGCGAAGAAGGTATTTTGCTAGCCGAGTATTTTTTTTCGCTGTTACGTACTTTTAGTTTTTGGGAATAAAGTTTTGAATTAAATATAGTAATTTTGGTCGGCCAAACACGGGTTGCTTGAAGCAGTTAGACTACATTGTGGACTACATAGAATGCCACAATATTCTACGGACACTCTTACAGTAAAAGGGTCGTGAAAAAAATACGGAAATTATAATGCAAAAAGTAAAAAAAAAGAAAAAAATTCTTACGCTTGAACCCGGAGTCATCAGCATAAAAGGCAGTGGCGGCATACATATTGTAAGTGTACCTAAGTATTTATGCGTGATAAATTGATAATACAGAGAAAACAAATTATTCCAGACACGAGATTCCATGAAAATCCCTATAGCCAGTATCGAGAACGTAAAAAAACGTAAACAAATACTGCTCGTTTTATATTATAGGTATAGAAAACAAAAGTCTACCAAAAAAAATATATCTCAAAAACACACATACCTAATAATCCTAAATACTTAATATTCTCAACATAATATTTCAGTTATGTTCTAGTTCAAGTACTAAAAACAACACTACAGTGTCGTGTAACGGCAACCGAAGAAAACATTCAAAAACATGTAGTACTAAGAACCTACTTCAGTGCGAACGTGACTAGAATTTTGTTGAGCTAGGCCATTTTCGTCGCAAGATAAAAATATAAAAGTCTGCTAGTTTCAAAAATTATAATAATTTTGGTCTGTATCTCTAGACGCAATTGCAATTACCGATTCCAAAATACAAGTGAAAATGAACCTTATCACTACAACATAAGTGACATAAAACAAAACACGATCGCCACGACGACAAGTACAAGTAGGTACCAAGGTTGATTATCACTGGAATCGGTCGAGTCGCCTTACATCGTGCCATGGACGAAGTCCTTATTAGGACCACACAGGCGATCTGCCACCCCGGGCAGGGCGAGAGGGACTGTCAGACTCGTACTGACTAAAATGCACGGTGTGCTTCAATAGCCCTACGTTCCGGGCTCACGGTAATTCGTGAGTCCCGTGACCCTGGCAGGCTTTGGCTCTCTTAAGGGGGCCCCGTCATTAGGCCGAGACTCCACCAAAGCTGAGACGTTTTTCAGCTCGGGTGACGCCACCAAAGCTGTGTGTGGTGTGCGACGAGCGGCGAGCTGCGAGACGTGTGCTGTGAGACGTGTGAGAGCTGTGAGACACAGCTTTGGTGAAGTCTCGGCCTTATGCTGACGCTGTCCTATCCCACACGCGGCGCGATTCCACGATTTTACCAAAAAGAAGTGGAAAAGGTAACAACATGTGGTGCCATTCCCCGGTGTTGTCCGTGGCCGTCAGAGGCCACATTTTACTAAAGCCGCGATATAGCTAATGCCACTTTTGTACTTCAACTTATCAATAATATCGATAATCACTATAAATTTAAATTATGTAGGTATGCTTCATACAAATGAATTATTATTTTTTCCTGTATTTTTTAAATAATAATCTAAAAAATATTTTAATTTCCTTCCTGATATTGTTAATGAACTTAGTTTCCTTGTACCGTTCATTAAGTGTGTTCCAGTGCCTGTTGAAGGTATGTATTTAATATTCTTTCAATTTAATTTTAATACTGAAAACAATGATATATAAACTATAGATACGTTGTCCGCACTCTAAAATGGCAACAAAAAATGAAGCCAATTGGCCACATTACGCATAGTTGCGTCTCCCTCCCGCCCGTACGGTGTCATATTTTCTTTCTCTTTCTTCACGCGTATAAGTAGTTCAAGTATTGTCATCGTTTTCAAGCGCCGCGATGGTCGTCCATGACGTGTGTATAATACTTGATATATAATACGTCATTGACTGCAAAGGATTAATTATTATATAATTTTTACTGCAAAATTACTCTTTAAACTGTGCATATTGAGAATTCATTTTTATGATTCGACGACTTTTTTTTTTAACTTGGTAACATCATCAAATGAGTCCTCCCACCCCCTACTATCAGACTCATACTGACTAAAATTCACGGTGTCTTTCAATAGCTCTTTATGTTCCGGGGTCACGGTGATGGAATGAAAGGCTTTGGCCCTCTTAGAGGGGTCCCGTCATTATGCTGATGCTCGTTGAGGCGCGCGTGGGACACAAAGCGCCATCGACCCGGGTCCAACTTGGGCTTGGAACTCATTTGATGATTTTACCACTCTAAAAAAAGGTATAACTTAAAATTTTCGAACTACATAAAAAATACTTACTCTGTATTAAAGAGAGAGCCAATATCCATTAACTGACCACAAAGCCAGTCCCAGTTCTGCAAATAACGTCACCAATTTCACCTAATTCTAGTCATTTATCTTCATAAAGTTACCATAGACTAGAGCCACCGTTTATAACATGTAATATAGTCCCGGACTACCGGATGTCAGTTAAGTCTTTCCCGGGGGACTGACAGTGATAATGTCCTTGTAACTGTGTCTATGGAGACGTGATAACTATGTTGCCTTTGTCAGTTTGATGGGTGGAGGTTATGATTGAATGGATATTAGGTGGTTATTAGGTTCAGGTATTGAATAGATATTAGGTTCAATATTAGGTGTATTTTGTTTGACGTTATTTAGAACCTAAACCTCAAATTATTGTTTTTTTTATCTGAAAATGAGTCATTAATTGTGTAAAATGTAGGTGTTATATTTTTTATGTTTAGTTTCTTTTTCATATTTATGTTAACTAGCAATTCGCCACGGTTTCCCGCTGGTTTTGGTTTAAGCGTGATGTTATTATAAAAATCTATACTCGTAGCCTTTTCGTATGGTGTTTACAATACAATAAGTATTTTTCAATAAAACGGCCACTTGGCAATATTCTAGCCCCCTTATTAATAAACGTGAACTAAAGTTACAACCAGGATAATCTTCGGACTAACCATTCATTTTGAGGATTAACCTTGGTGTAACTTTACTTCTCGTTTCATTAATAAGGGCGCTAATGTTTTACTTTGCGAATGAATAATAGACGAACAGCCAATGACGTTGCTGAAAATTCACGATGGGAACCATTGGAAATATTGCTTAAAGTGGCCTTTTATAGACCCACAGTAATTCTTGTTATTTGCGTGTTCCAACGAAGAATTTCTTCAGCAAAACATAATCTCAAACTTGAAATAATTTTAAAAAGAAGAAACTGAAAACATGTTTCTTTAGCAACTTACAAGTACACGAAATTAATACCTACGTAGAATTAATTTACTAAATACTTTAAGGTCGACTCTTAGTAATGAGAACACCCACACACGAACACGTGTGTCATAGTGAGTGCTTGCTTTTGCGCCTGGAGGCTACATTTCATTAAAAAAAACTTTATTTAAATAGACACCAGCACGTCACTGCCAAATCTGTCGAATTTTCTCAATCGAAAATAAACTTTCTCCTTTTGTGATACAGTTGAAAATCTATTCAAGTGATTTGACAGATAGAGCAGGTTGATGCGCTGGTGACTACTGTAAGTAGTTATAGTCCCATACATGCCAAATATGACTACTAGCTGTTGCCAGCAGCATATCCCGCGTCCAATTCGTTAATTGCGTCAGGGGATTATACTACTTAGATACAAAGTGTCTTACAACCCTTTGCCTATCATTATCATCATCATCAGTCAGCCGGAAGACGTCCGGTAGAAGAAAAGGAATTAAGGTGTGCGTCCACAGGTCGGCATCGCACGTATTGGACGTATCGTACGTAACGGATTTTAGTTTGCCTTGTATGAAAACTCATACAACTGCGTCCACTGATCCGCGTCGAACGGACGGCTCATCGGCAAAGCCTTAATGCAATGCGTACCGATGACGTCATACGGAATGCCGATCAGTGGAAGCGATGAAGGTGGCATCGGCAATCCGATTGCTGATACTCGCGTCGGCAATCCGATCGCTGCCGGCACAGAAATCCGTTTGATGCGATGCGTCCGATACGTACGATGCGATGCGGACCTGTGGACGCTTACCATTAATTTCCTACAGAATTTTCACTCATCCTCCCAACATGTCCAAACCTACAAAACGTGTCTATGTGTTTTTCCGCTTTTGTCATGCATTGTATGAATCCGTCTCTCTCTATATCAGTACAATCAAGTTCGACAGTGCATTACGTATGCGGGTGGTGTCCGCAGCCAATAGAACTACTTTTCCACCCGAAGGTACTGCTGCTGAGACTGCCAGATTATGTACAGCGTTGATCCGTATTGTGCGGAGATCTGGAGTTGAGATCCGGAAAATATGGGAGTAATGGGGTCTTATCTTTCTTGCTTTGTTGGATAAAATCCCTGTTTTTCTTTGTGAATCGACTGCTTGTCATGGTTAGCGCAGTGGTTGTGCAATCGATTGCTACGTAGTGTGTCCCGGGGTCAATTCCCGCATGGAATAAATATTTGTATGGTGTACAAGTTTTTCCGGGTCTGGATGTTTGTATAAATGTGAGTTTCTACCTACTGTAGAGTCGAAATTCCTAGTTATTTCATTAAAAAAAAAACTCTACTGGGAAAAAGCAAGAAGTTTAATTATAAACTTCTTGCTTTTTTTCCAATGTAGAATCAGAAGAAAATATAGTTGATATGTGAAAGACATTCATTAAGTAAAATTAATCTCGTTAAAGATAACTCTAATCTGAGGAATTAAAATAACAGTTTGACTTATTTTCCAAAGATAAACTGTCAAACCGCCTTTTTTATTTCACAGATAAGAGTTATCTGACTATTAAAAAACCAGCCCTTAGACTAATTATTTTCTATATTTTGGTAATAGCAATTTATTTAAAAAACTATAGTAGTTATTACATTACAGCTATGCTATGTCACTACAGAAAGAATATAAGACAGTGGTAACCTGTACAATATCGACAGACACAAAATGATGTATGTGAATTTCTTATATTGGGTTATAGAGATTTATATTCACTGTGCGTTGAGATGATAAATATAACTTGCTGTCTTGATAAAATGACGACATCTCTTTTCCGTCGTAAGAGATAAAGTAAAACTGGCACAGTCCAAGTCTGTACAAAAATCTCGAAAAAAAAACACAGGTTTCTTGTAGAGGAACTTTGTTTTTATCTTATTCTGATTTGAAGTGGCATTCTGTGAAAATTTCAAGTTATCCCTTCCTCCGGGGTGCAAAAGTAGAACTGTCAGTTTCTTATTGACTAAAAAACAAACCTTTTTCTTTGGTTGCCCTTTGTGTTCCAGGGCTATAGTATCTTTCAAAGACGCAGAAGTATTAAGGTCTTCGCACATTATAACAACTCCACGCCAACGCGGCAGCAACTCTACTCACACTCTCGATGAGTAGTCAACTAGTTGATCCACCCAATGGTCACTAGTGGACAACGCGGTTTCAAGGAGTGGCCAACGCGGTGCCAACGAGTGGGTTATTCAACAATATATATAACATTGGCAAATGGTTGCCCGTCACGCGTCAGTCGCAAACGCATAGTCGTTACGTGGACAACGTGTGGTCGTTGCGTGGACGACGTATGGTCATTGCGTGACAAACGTGTCGGGGTTGACCTCTAGTGTACGATGCGTAGACCACTCGTTGTACACTACTTTATAATAATTTTTTGAAATTGAACCTTGAACATATGATACAGGGCTTAAATTTCAATGTCTAGCATAGAGTCGAGTCGCCGGTGAGTTGTTATAATGTGCGAAGACCTTTATGAGTCAAAAGATACAACTCTGTGACGCACACATAGACACAGAGCTCTTGCAAATAGGGTACAGTTTGGATTTGCTGCCCATTGAGCAGAAAACCATGTCTAAAACCGCACGACCGTTTGTCGCGGCATGAATAGGCAGCTTTATCCAGTATTTGCGCTGAGAGTGCTGAAAAATAGGCAAGTTTTATGCCGTGATAAAATAATTTTATGGAAAGCTATTTTGGGCGGGTGATGTAGGTTAATAGTAATAATATTCATGTGTAACTGTGTAAGAGTTTAAAACGTTTGAGGAAAAAACGTGCATAATTTGTATGTTTGCACTAGCTCTTTCGTTGACTAGCTGTTGGTCATCATCTGCCTAGCCTTTTCCCAACTATATTGGGGTCGGCTTCCAGTCAAACCAGATACAGCTGGATATCAGTATTTTACATGGAGCGACTGCCTGTCGGACCTCCACAACCCAGTAACTGGGTAGGTAATACGATACCCCTTGGTAAGACTGGTTGTCAGACTTTAGAGCTTCTGACTAACAGTTACGACTGTCAAAGATCTACAAATGACAGCCGGGACCAACGGCTTTACGTGCTTTCCGAGGCACGGAGGAAACTCGCTATGATAGATGGTCACCCATCCACAGACCAACCTCGGCAAGCGTTGCTTAACCCGGAAGATCGGCCTACTAGCTACTATCGGTTGACTAGCTATTGGTGATAACATGATATCCTTCTTCAATAAAATAAAAACATTGGTTTCTGAGATAAGCGCGTATGTAGTGTTGCTACACAAACAACACTGCATACACTGGATATAGTGTAGGGTTCTAGGGTTAAATAAAACACAAACTCAAACCATTTTTACTTGTAAATAAAAAAACCTTAAGAAAATAAAATAAAGACTCACGGATGCGTTTACAAACTTTGAAAAACACATACATAAACACCCTGTCACGGTATGACTACTTGTTGGTCATACATGTATTTTTCCGTGCAGGGTCGAACCTACAACATACTGAGCGGTAGTCGATCGCTCGAGTTATTGGCGCTTCGTGATCTTTGAAAACAAATGTTTTATCTTGACACCCTCAATTCGTGAGTATATATAAAAAAGTGGATGTGACATACGATGGACAGACATACAGCCATGACGAATCTATGAGGGTTCCGTTTTGCGCCATTTGGCTGCGGAACCCTAAAAACTAAGTATAAGTAACATAACACAAATTATAACAATATACACAAACAACTATAATATTAATTTAAAAAAAAGTACAGACGCCAGCACATTTTCAATCTTATCACAATAATAGAAAGTTAATGTTCGATTAGAAAAAATAAAATGACAGATTGGGACTGGATTGATTGACCTGCTGTCGTTTGTAAAATAAATAAAAATAACACTTATTCACATGAAAAACCGGTGTCGTATCCGGCTTCGCAAAACTACATCTCACTGCCAAAGTTATTTTTTGTCGATGGATTATCACTGGGCACTTAAACCACACAGGAATTGAAGTTCACGTTGTGACGGGACTTCATCTTCTTGATCCTCAGGGTAAGCTTTCCTTTCACTTGACTTCTGGATCTTCAAGAGTAGTGCAGCCAGGACACGTACTTATAGCAGCGTCACTGATGTCGCAGCAGACAGCAAATAGTTCGGTCCGGTCAGACGAGTCTTTCTCTTCTTCTCCACTTTTTCTTTTTCTTAAACTCTTCCATGATAAACTACAACTACTATCCGAAATTTTATGTTACTAGTTTAAGAATATATGGAAAGAAACATTCCATAAACTTTATTTTCTTCTATCTCCATCATTTCCTTGACAGCTTTTATTAATACCGTTACATTCAGCGCCTAAAGATGCACCCGGCCCGGAACTGTCTTTAATACTAGTATCGTTATTATCATATACATATGTACACTCCATGTAGTCATCCCAAATTGGCGCTCTGGGATAAACGAATTTAGACGTTATTGTCACCACATTAATGAATAATATTAATAAACAGAATAGTTGGAACTTCATGACTTGATATCACTTGTTTTTCCACAGTAAAATTGAGAAAGCGCTACGCAAATAGTGACTGTTTAAGTAAAGTGTGTCTCCGCGAATGAGGTAATCTCTAATAGGTGACTGATACTTATAGGATTTTGATTAAATTCCTATTATTAAACAATCAGGAATTAAGGTCACATGTTGACATTTAAGGCAAAACATGCGGTTTTCAAGGTTGTCTTAAATGTCAACTTGTGGTCTATTGTACTAGCTTCTGCCCGCGGTTCCACCCGCGTTATGTTTCTGGTCCTATGGCTCCTAAGGCTCCGTCAGTATCTTTGGGGAACGGGTGGAAGACAATACGCCATCTATTCGGGCCTTTTCCTTGGTTGGACGGCGAGCTACCCATTACTCCGCAAGCGCGATTTGCCCCGCGATTTCCGATGCCCTGGACGTCTTCGGCGAACTCGTCACGTCGACTCAAAACGTCTTTTAGCACTTTTCATGGGGAAAAATTCCGTCAAACATGGGACTCGCCACTTCTATTCATTTTCTATGAAATATCAAAGAAGTGGCGTCGCACCCGCACCACGCCCGCGCGGCGCCATCTCAGTATGTCTTGCGCCTAACACTTTTTTTTTTTTCATTTTGAACGAGTAGATCTTGAGATTATCTCGTTCAAGCAAACAAACTCTTCTGCTTTATAATATTAGTAAAGATATTATTACCTTAGCACTTTTTTCTTATCGTCGTGGAAACAAGAAACAAAAGTCACTTCAACTTCTAAAAACAACTTTTCATTCAAAAGTGTTTTGTCTTTTTTTCGCAGTTGTTTTATGTTTGTTTTTATGGCTTATATAATATCTCAGATTCTTGAGGTTCGAGTTGGATGCTTTTTAAGGAAAATTTTCTGAGTGTATTCGTATTTATCTCAATTTTATGTTACATACACTTTTGCTCATACGATGCAAAAGTTTAGTGATTTTCATCTAATTTATTGTGTAATTTTGCAATTATTCCTCCCTGTTTCATAAAGACCCTCATTTTTTTCTGAAACTTCTAAAATTTTATTCAATAAAAGTAGGAAACTCCGAACAACAATTCATTTAAAAATTCACACATTTATTAATGAAATTGAGACATATAAAACTTTTAACGGTCCATTTCAGGGACAAAATGAGATATACTCTTAGAAAAGAACGTTGTATATAAAGTTTGTTTACTGTAAAGTTCTTGAAAGTATCTTCGGGCGCGGCGTCGAGGCGCGGTGGCTGTGAGAGATTCTCGTTTCAGACGCAATGCGGTAACCTACTGTCGTCTAGATAAGTCTTTATAGTTTGTTCATACAGAATATATCGTGCCGTATATTTTGTTTCGGTTTTGTTACTTTGAATTTTTTACTGGCTTTTCATATTTTTTGGCGAATGAAAATGTTTTATTGATGGTTTGGGATGGGATAGTCGATTTTTTTCGGGTATCAGACTTGCCTGTCAGGTATTTTTTTCTGAATATTTACTGGTATATTTTAGGCTTTTCGGTAGTCTGATCTGCTTTTTCTGATAATTTAACAGTTTAAATCACTCTTTGATCACGTGCGTGTTTGCCTCAACTTTTTTTATCAAATTAATTTTGGCACATAATAATCAGCCATTGCTGAGACAAAAACTTTCTTCACTAAGAAGAAGGGGGTCATATTCTACCACAAGAGCACAAGTAGGTTGCTGAACATCATAATTATGTCTCTGTATTGATTTCAAGTGATCAAAAGACGTAAATTACCGAATGCCTTTTTAGTTTTGAACTGGACTCATGCCTTGAATGGAGAACTATTCAAATGACTTGAATGAAGAACAAGGACTGTCAGACTAGTACTAACTAAAGACTTGTTCCTTTCGAATAGGTGAAAAAAAGCGTACTGTTAGCCGATACAATATCTGAGCAGCATTAAAAGAAAAATGGCGAATGCTGAGTAGTATAGGCTGAGACAGCTGTCAAAATGCTTCACACTCGTCTGCAGTCAGCATTGTTTCAGCCGATAATTTAGTCAGCATTGCTGACTGCTCAGCATTTTCGGTCCAGATTTTGTACCGAAAGTCACCACTACGAAAAGTCACCAGGTTATCCGCTCCAACCTCAAAGCAAGGATTCAATAGTAACATTCTTTTACAACCTACTAAGACCACGTAGGGATAATAAGGGTTACTGGGTACAAAAATGTCGATGTAGTACCTACATACAGACTACCCTTTAGGAAAATCCGTGACGTGCGTGTTTCCAAGATAAAAACGTGTAAGCTGGCGTAAATAAGAGGGATCGAGTGGGTATTAGAAGGGTCTGTTTTACTTATAAACGTATTGGGTACCTACATTAGTGAATAGTAGACCCGTACGTTTTGTTTAACATGGTAAATAAGAGTTGCGTGTTTTAACAGATGTATTTCTTTTTAGACGTTGCTTGATAAAATCATATAAGGATTTTTTTGAAGATTATATAACATATATTTCTTGTATCGTGGGTGCGTTTAAAAACATTAACACTCACATGCACATACACACCCAGACCTGGTACAACTAAGTCGCTGCGCTGCGCAAACGTGCAGGGAACGTACGGTCGTAGTTCATGAGTATGTGTTAAGTGGAAGTAACTGAAAAAAAAATGTTTACATATGCGCTGGCAGTGGTAGAATTCATACTGGTTCTATAGAAATCAAAAATATTTATCGGTAGCTCGTATTTGACATTAAGACACAAAGGTGTCCAACGTTTGAGCCCTGCCTAACATTAGACAGAAGTTATGTAGTTTCTTGCGTTCTATTCCCGCACGGAAAAAAATCATTAAAGATTGTTGTTCCGGGTCTGTCTGTTTGTGTATGTGTTTATAAATGTTTGTAAACTTCTTCGTCGTGTCGATGATTGCTCAGTATTAAATGAGCTTTGACCAAAACTGCCACATTTACGGCGTTGGTGGTGGCCTCGGACAGGTCCCTTAGAGTGCAGGTGGAATTACTCAAAGCACAAGTGAGGAGGTAGGCCATCGTTTGTGCTGAGGCTCTCTTTCCTCATCACAGTACCCCCACCGGATCATGTTATACTTGCAGCGACTACAGGGCTTCACACACAGCAGCTATAATGTAAAGATGTACATTATAGCACGATACATCTCATTACATCTTTCCATGGAGATTCGAAGATATAAAAATATACATTATAGCTGCAGTGTGTGGTCTCCTGACGTTTTCTATGGAAAGATGTAATGAGATGTATACTGCTATAATGTACATCTTTACATTATAGCTGCTGTGTGTGAAGCCCTTAAGCCAGGTTGCTTCGTAAACGAACCCAAGACATAGACACAGAGTACTTATAGTGGTAGTATAACGTATTTTTAAGAAAGGAAAGGAAAAATAATGAGAAGGAAGTTTCAAAACTAATATAGAAAAGAAAATGTGTTAGCGTCTAGAAGTTACGAGTACGCGGAAGAGATTGCAAACTGAAACTAAGTTAAAACTTCGCTTTCTATCTAATAGCCATAATGCTAGACTGACTTGAGATTTGTAGTCATTTTAAGTTGAATGTTATGAAGTTTGCTAACGTAAAATATAGAACCTAGAAACATAAAACACGCTTAATTGTCAGTATTGTCACAATATTTAGATCTAGGTTCGATTTCAAAGTCGGCTATATTTTGAATCATGTTTTGATCAAAATCAAGTTACAGCCTAACACTGACCTGAAAATGGAAAAAATACAAGACCATTTGAATTTTGTGGCCTACCACTAGAAACTACCACTACCTCTATAATTGCTAGAATAGGCTAGTTTCCTAAAAAAAAATAATTAGTCCGTCTTTTAGATTATTCAAAAATAAGGGACACGTATTTTTTTATTTGTAAATTAGACTAAAAATGACAAAGATATCTTTATCTTTACATATAATAAAATCGTAGAGCTGTCATTCCTGTACATTGAATATTTTTTTCTTTTTGTATTTTTTTCGAGATAAGGGATCGATTCTGATGCCAAATCAACTTTTTTTTTCTTTCGAAATTTTTTATGTTTTTTTGATTTGATCTATCTCTTAAACTACTGTAAAGTTGTCGATCAAATTTTCCTCAAATATTCCTAATAATATGCTTCTGTTGATAGGCTAAGTATCATTACGCTATTTTTCCTGGGAGATAAGCAATTTTAAATTTTGTTGTTTTTATCTGTTTGTTTTTAGTTGGAAGCTAAACCACTGGATATTATTTAGTCAATTTTTCCCCAAATATTCCTTGAACTGTTCTTCTATTAATAGGATATGTATAATTACGCTATTCCCTTTGGGGGATTAGCAATTTTATAATATGTTGATTTTCAGTAATTGTTGACATTTGTATAAGAACCGCTATTTGAACACACTGTCAGCGTACTAGCCAGTCTGGTTGGTATCCTGCTTGACTTTCGTGCAAGGGGTCTCTGGATCAAATCTCGCTGTTTCTTTTTTTCACTTTTTGAGTTTTCTTATTTTTGTCCTGAGAGTTTCAAATAATTAAAAAAAAATGTGTATACTTTTATTTCAATATTATTCGCGATTTTAAATTATTACTATTTTTTTTTTCAATAGTTTTCTAGGATATAAATCTACACTGATTTAAATTGTAGGTAGTAAGTTGGATATTTTTTTAAATTGTAATTGTTTCGAGGTGTGGAATTTTAAAGATTAGAAAAAATTGTGTTTATTTATGTTTTGAATTGGTGTTCAAACCAGTGCATAGATTCTGTTTTAAACGACGACAAGTTGTACTCATCGAGTCAGATAATTAGTTATTTTTTAGGTATCACGCGGAATGCAAGGGAGAAGAGCAATGCTATCGTACGTTCAATTTGCAGCGATACTGTAAATCAACCCAAAAATGATAGTCTAATGTTGAAAATAAACACGGTTCTTTGAAATTAATGTCGCTCAAATTTCCTATGCAAACTATGTACCTAGATATAACATTATTGATCTAAACTAATAATAAAAATGCAAGTATTTTTGTTTTTTACCTTTTCACGCATTACTACCTACTGAATCGATCGTCCCAAAATTTTGCATATACGTTGTCAGGAGTATAGACACGGATATAAGGTATCTTACATCCCGAATAACAGAAGAGAGCTGTTGCCGAGAAAACAATTACGTTCATATTCCAGATGGCGCCACACGATCCGTATTGTTTCTCAAATTCTAAAATAACGCAAGCGAAGCCGCGGGCAAACACTAGTAGCCTATTAAAGTTACGTGTGACGTCACGATGCGTGGCATTTTTCGCGCAGAGTGACGTCACAGGTAACTTAAATAGGCTATATTATCTTTGTTATTTTTTGTTTAATCGAAAAAAGAAAAAATACGTGTCAAATATTTTTTTATAATCTAAAATACGGACTAAATTGAATGTTATTATTTTGACCCTGGAAACTACCCTATTACCTTTTTTTTTGTGGTAGATTTATCAAATGAGTCCTTCCACCTAGAGCGGGACCAAGCTGTCAACCGACGAAAACCCACGGTATTCTTTCAATAGCCCTTTACGTTGCGGGGTCACGAACTCACGATTACCTGAAGAGTCCCGCGACCCCGGCAAGCTTTGGCCCTCTAAGGGGGCAATCGGCTGACAGGTCCTTGGCCTCAAGGACACACGCCTGTGTACGCAATCATCATAAGTTTCTTTTTTGTTTCCTGTGTTTATTTTATCCATTTTGTGCGTTTTTTTGCCGAATAAATGTTTTATTTCTGTCTTTCTTTCTTTAAAAAGAAACACCGACACATACCTGTATACTTTTACTTTATACTTATATACTTTACACCATTACTTTTACTTTACCAAATATCATTTTCCTGTTTCAGGTAACAAATCAAAACAGAAGTACTACTTATTTCCTGCTCCGGATACCGCCAGTCGCCCGAAACTCGAGACAGGTAAAAAAAAAGATAAAACACGTATAAATAAAGTAGTCCTCCCCGTAAAAGCCGGGACATCTGGCAAACTGTCCCCGGAATCATTTTTAAAACCTCCCTGGTCAAAGACTTTTTAAATATTTATGTTGTAAGGAAACAACACTGACTAGGGATGAATAATTTCTACTAGGTTTTCTGGTGTATCTTTGAAGTTGGGTTTAAGTTGGGTACGGTTTATGTGTTGGGTCTCTTTTTATTTCTCGTTTAAGATAGGTTTTTATCAGTACCTAAATCAAATAGTTGCCATGAACCTAGACAACCTGTAAAACATAATTCGATTTTCTTTTTGGAATTTTGAAATGTTTTCGTGTTAGGACACGGTTAAGACACTCGTTGGAATAGTAGATAAAATCACCAAAATATGAGTCCTTCCGCCAGGGCAGGGCAGGAGGGACTGTCAGACTTGTTCTGACTGAATCCATGGTGTCCTTCAATAGCTCTTTTCGGGAGTCACCGTAATATCATCCGTTAGTCCCGGGATCGACAAGATTGAGTTCGAGTTGACGTTTTTCTGTACCGCTATACCAGTCTTCCAAACAGATTTTCCCGCACAATGTTTGGTTATGCTTCATAACTTCGCCGCGGTATCTACTGGCTGAAAAGCTTATGCTAGGTTATGCTTTCGGTTTATTTTTGTTTATTTTTTAGGGTTTTTTTTCGAACGGCTGGTACCTATATGTAAATTGACAACACAGAGTCAAAAAAAAAAACTAAGTGCGTCTCTGAGTTAATGCTCTTATTCTTATACTTTTAACCATTTTTGCATCAAACTGCCTCTTAAATACTGTTCTTTATTGAATAAAAATCCAAAGATAAGAAGCTAAAACCATATTTTCACCCAAAAATATATGATATCAGAACATCTTTACGAAAATAAGTATCATTTTAAGCGATTCTGTCGCCATTATGTTGATGGATGTGGTGATTTTTGGCCTAATGTGACTTTGAAGGGTACTAAGCGGTGGTTGGCGAAGTTCTTATGCTCCGAGTGCTGGTGCTAACGGTCTACTCCTTACTGCTTTGTTACAATGTTCCCGTCCGATTTGTGAAAGTATAATCCAATTCGGTTTTGAGAGTTGGAGGTTCATTCTTTTTAAACGTTGCCCATCACATGGAATAGTTCCTTGTAATTCATTATGATTTAAAACAGTTATTACAATAGTAACTTAATAGTTGTTCGACCGACCAATGGACCGACGACATCGTGAGGGCCATCACGGGCAGCCGATGCGATGGATGCAAGTGGCGAATTGTGGTTCGGCGTGGTGGTCTAAGGGGGCGGGCTATGTTCAGCAGTGGACGTCTTCCGGCTGATGATAATGATGAACTTAATAGTTGTAGGTCGTGGATTAGAACCCAGTCTAGCGCATTAATTTGTGAAAGCAACATCACCACTGCTCTCAAAACGGTGAAGGAAGTTATGTGCTAGAATCGACTGTTAGGTATATTTATCAATCTATACTGCCATACTTACTGGGCCCGCGTGGAGGATTATACAGCCCGCACCCTCTCATAGAGAGGAGGCCTGTATATCAATAGTGTTAATATTATTGAGGTATTCCCGTTTGAGGTATGCTAAAACTTCACGTTTGTCTAAGAGAGTGATGGGTATGAATGATGATGGATGGAGAGTAAGAGGAAGGCCAAAGAGAAAAATTATGGATTAAGTGTGAGGAATTATATGATTTTAAAGGGAGTAAATGATGCTTTGACATCTGATAGGGGAGAAAAGGAGAAGAAAACGTATTGCACCGACTACAAGTAAATGGGATAAGGGCAGGAAGATGATGTTTTTCTACACCATCATTTTCCATAAAACCACAAACCTTTTACTAGGAAACTATAATACAAAACACAATGAACGTGTTTTCCTTCAGTAGCAAAACTAATTACGCCACACCACAAGACGCTAGTGTTTCAGCACCTTTCAGTTTCAGCGATAAATAATATTTAAGATTTACAGCAGTTTCGTATGAAAATGGGAGCTTTCGCCGCCATATGAGACCGTTCGCTGTGAGTTACGAGTCCTGAAAGGTGGTTTCATCGGTCTCCTGAAACTGGTTTGTGAAAATGGCGGTGGTTTGTTATGGGAAAAATTATGTGAAAGAGAATTATTTGTGTTATTGTTGGGAGATTTAGTTTAGTTATTCTTTATAATATTGTGGCATAAGGTTAACTGTAGTTGAAATGGTAATTAGTTTTGGGAAAAAATTAACAATATATAAATACCCAAAGAGCAAAATGATAATTGATGTAATGAACCACTTTTCGCCGAATAAACCTACGTATTTATCAGCAATATAATCATTATAGGAATCAAATTAATGAAAATACGAGTATACATGTTCTCGTATCATGGACGCGTTTACAAACTATTAAAAATATTTAAATTATTATTATATTAGCCTGAACTGTCCCACTGCTGGGCAAAGGCTTTTTTCCATTCCTTCCAACGTTCACATAGTTCAAACAAATATTTATTCCATGCGGGAATCGAACCTTCGATCCGCAAAGCGACAGTCAATTTATTGCTGAGCCACTGCGCAAACCGTACCGACTTGAAGATGTTCAAGGGGTTAACAAAATTTAATCCTACTTATATTAGTGTCTCTCGCTTCTTCTCTGTTCATAAAACTTAAACTATTGAAAATACATACATGTAAGCTTTAATATGAGATACTATATGTCAATGTACATGAATATTTTTATAAGGGCACTGCTCTATACAAATTCCGGCCATCCCCTTTAATTTTCTAGTAAGATCAACTTATTCGAAAACGACTAAAAAGGTCGAACGAAATTCCAATCGTACAAAAAATCAAATTTCAAATACCTTCGACTAATTAAAAAACCCCTTTCAGTAACTGACACCATGAAGTTCCATAATTAAAATTCCTATGGGCTCGGCACAACCTCTGAAGTTTGAAACTCTTATATTACATTAGTACGGTCATTTTCTGCATATTTTACCACGTTAAAAAAAAGCCTTTTCCCAGCTATTTTGGGGTCGACTTCTAGTCGGACCAGATACAGCTTAATATCAGTATTTTACATGACTGCTTATCAGACCTCTACAACCCAGTAACTGGGTAATACGATACCTCATGGAAAGTCTTGAACTGATTTGAGACTTTTTAAGAGCTTCTGACTAACAGTAACGAATGTTAAAGATCTACAAAATATGACAGCCAGGACCAACGGCTTTACGTGCTTTCCGACGCACGGAGGAAACTCTGACAGATGGTCACCCATCCACAGACCAACCTTGGCATGCGCAGCTTGATCTGGAAAATTGGCCCGTGCGGCTGTCATTATTTAGCCACGAGCTAAATTACATTAATCTGATCATCATCATCATCAGCCGGAAGACGTCCACTGCTGAACATAGGCCTCACCTATTAATCTGATATCCTATTAAAATTCTCGTCGTGTGCCGAGTGCTTTCATGAAAGCACTAGCACTTTGATATTCAAGTCCTTATTACCCTCTTCAAGCGTCGCGTTATGTGGCCACTTGAGAAAACGTGTTAAGGGCTGGGTCATGACCTCGTGTGATGCGATTTGGGACAACGTTACACGTGTGAGTCTCGGTGTCTCTTTCCTGTAATTTCCGCCTTGTCGACAACTTTCGTTTGTTTTCTGCGCAGCCGTCGTCGCTTGATTGTTTAAGGCGCGGGCCAAATAGAAAAGACGGAGACTGGGCGGAGACATAATTATATTAGGTCGATATGACGTATGACGCTTCTATACATTTTGTATGAAAGAGACGCCGAAGAGACATATGTCTCCGCCCCGTCTGCGTCTTACGTCTTTTCTATGTGGCCCGCGCCTTTTTCGCACGTTCGCGACTCTTCTTCGTCTAACGTCTTTTTTATGTGTCCCGCGCCTAAAGCGCAGTTTATAGAGAAGTGGCGAGAGCACAAGGCGGCAACGGATAACCAAAGTTTAAAATGAACCTAATAGTTACTATTCGCAGAGCTAAGGTTTCAGTTTGAAGATTTCTTTTTCAAAACTGATCAGTAACCATGGTGGAGTTTATTGTCGCAAATATACGAGCTTATTTATAAACATACAGTTCTCTCGTAAAAGTTGCATGAGGTGCAAAAAAAAAACGCGTATATACGCGCGTGCACATTCTTCCAATACGTTTACTTGTAACCAACCTAATCTAGCCGAGTAGGTAATAAGATTGTGTGACCTTTAAAGCAGTAATTATGTTTTTTTGAGCGTCGTAATAAAAAACGTTTTGCACATAAAACATTCTAATTACAGAGATAATAAAATAAGCCTGTTTGTTTGGAAAGGAGATTATCTCATTAATAGTTATTTGTGCAACAAGAGAGCAAAGTCGTTTTTTGCTGCGAGTGCTGATTGTGAATCTTGAGCAAGCGAAGGATTCAAGGATTGAATCACGAGCGTAGCGAGTGATTCTAAAGTTGAATCCTGAGTGTGGCGAGAGATTCAAAGGCACGAGATGCAAAAAACTTTGCTCTCGTGTAACACACATAACTTTTCACTTCAGCAGCGAGAACACTTTAGGAGATAAAATAATAAACAGGAATAGATTGAAATAACTTTTTATTAAAGTAGCTTTCAACAATAAGTAAATACTCCACATTGTAGATAATCGCCTCGTCTGTGATAAATCTAAAAAATAAGATAGCAACACCGTCTCCGAAAAACTGCTTGCGCCCTTTGTAAGTCTCCATTCATTGAAGACATGGTATGGTTTCAGATATTTCTCGCTTCGAGACTTCTGAGGTTGTTTTAACTCTTCCGATGTTAAAATAAGTACTGTTCTCGTCGCTAGTTTTACTCATATTTTTTTTATTTATATTATTCAACACTGCGCCAGCCATGAAATTTTATTCCCGCTCTTTTATTTTTAAACTAAGGCGTGTTCGGAAATAGCACCCATGATATTTTATTTTTTAAATATTTACTAACATTATTGAAACTAGAAATAAATATTTACAGTAAATGCTTATTTTCATTTAAATACAGAAATAAGTTAAAAATTCAATGAATTACATTCAAAGACATTAATATCTTTTTGCAAAATTTCTTTAGTTAGTACAAATTTCCGAACGTTATTGTCTTTGAGACCGAATTCAAAATCGGAACTTCGAAAGGGCTGGTCTTTGTCTCTCTTTCTTTCTATTGGCGGGAAAGAGATAGAGTGTTAATGTTTCGAATTGTATGATTAACTCAAGGCTGAATATGATATTCGTGGCTTTTTGAAACCAAAAATTAAAAAGTTACTTTGTCTCACTAGTGAGCAAAATCGCATTTTGCTCACTGATTTCAGGCAGCAAAACCTACATGTTTGAGCTACTGAAGTGAAAAAATATTTTTATCTCATATTAAGTAATTTAAAACAGTTTATACAATCACTCAATCTACTTACGATTGCCTGAAAAACATCATAAAAATGTGGTAAATATTTATTTAGTTGGGCATAAAATATGCCGTCGTAGCTTGGGCAAAATGAGTAAAATATGATGAATAATTTAAGGGGAGAGCTCTCGCAAATTTGAAAAGGCCTCGTAGGCTTGAGGCTTGAAGTTTTTTGTTTGTTTCTCTTGACAGGCGCGGGTTTACCTGACCAGTGCCACCGCAATAACACACATGTGTTACAAAACAGATTATAATGTGGCGTGGAAGGCCCATTTTTTGTCGAGAACATAATATTTGCGAACACCTAATTAAAGCAAGACGATCTTATGAAGGCCACAGGATCACGCTGGATGCAGGCCGCTTACAACCGGTCCTACTGGAAGTCTAAAAGGGAGGCCTATGTTCAGCAATGGACGTCTTACGGCTGATATGATGAATTAAAGCACGATACGGAGCCTTCAGTGGAGTTCCTGAGGGTTTCATCTCCTATGAAATTTCTAAATTTAAAGTCTAATGTTTAACGTTTAGTTATTTAAAAATAGTGATCGAATTAAAACAAAAAAAAATGGGACAACAATGGGAAATCCGAGTCCATAAGTGGCACGGAAAAACTCAATTGGGAGAGACTTTAGCTCTTTGTGATGTTAACAATTTTGTCATATTTTGTAAGTCAAGTGTGAGTTGTCCTTTTAAAATGAGTTATTTAGTCATTTTGATTAACAACTCTTTGTGTACGGAACCCTAAAAAACGGGCGCCATGTGACAATTACTCACAAATATCGGTACTGTTTAGTATTTCCAACCTTCTATCCCTATAAGTACCCTTAACCCGTGTTAACTGATCTGTCTAACGAAGGGTTAAACTCGCATTACGTGGGTCTGACTCACCACAAGACAGCCCGGTGTTGCATACATTTATTTAGACGTTAATATTGTATACATTTTGATGATTTACATAGTACAGTGAAGGGCATATCTTCCTGCCGGGGTCGCGGGACTTTCTCACCTGGAACAGTGGCTCTGGTCAAGAAAATAAATATTTAAAACTAGGCCCCGTTTTGCGGTGATGCAATTTTCTAATAAAAAAAAAATAAAAAATACTTAAAAACACATTAGCCTTCTTTGCATCGCGTTGTCGGGTAAAAAGACACTACAAACAGTTGATACTCGTACTACTTCATAAATGCGGTTATTGCTTTTTATTTAAATTTCAAAATCTTCATCCATAAAATATAAACCCTTGCCTAATATTTTATGACTCCAATACGTCTTTGTTTGCAAGACAAAACAGATTCCCTATCGAATCGCGACGCGCCTATGTGCAAGTGCCTTTAAAGTACTTATAAGTATCTAATCGTAACAAAACACCCACGCCCGTAATTATAGACCCTGTTACCTAGCAATATAAGTATCGTTAGCAAAATTGTACTCAAATTAATTATTTTACAACCACGCAATATGTTAGCTTTTAGTTTGAAAGCCAATTAAAAATGGCTTGCGTAGGTAGTACAATTTTAGCTCTATTCAAAAAGAAATATCGTTGTTAACGTTTTTTTTTCTGAAATCTTTCAAGCTTGTTTCAGGGCTAATATTCTACTTTATCTAAATTGTTGCTTTAAAAAATATATATTTAAAAAATTACTAACCACACTTACTTTAAAATAAAAAGGTTGTCTTCAATTGACAGAAGCTGAACAAAGTTGAAATATTGTGTTTAGTTCTAAATTCGTTATTTTTCTTTCTCATAAGATATTGCGTTTATTCAAATGAACATTTATTTATAGCAAAAAATGTATTACTTATTGTTTGTAATTAATATACTCAAAAGCTATTTTTAAGCTGATGAAGCTATTTTTAAAAACATAATTTTTTATGACTTCATTTGTATTTAAACATTTTTTTTTGTATGAAAATTGATTATTTACAGTAGATACACCACTGTCTCCCTCCTCCTTTCTTACATAAGTTCGTACAATCCATCCAAAGGTTGTCTGGAAAATAGCGCTATTAGCGATGTATTTAAAATTGTTCCTCAAGTGAGTAACATTAAGCTACATTTTATTTAAAAATTGCACTACGTACAAAACCAGTATAGTAAAATAAAAATAAAAAACGTTTTACTTTTCTCAAATGTAGCGATTAGGTACCATCGAACAGTTTATAATTTTAGTTAAACATAGTTCAATTTTAGTTAAGCTTAGACAAATTTTAGTTACATAGTTTAGTTTTAAATAACCCGCCCGAATGTAAGCGATGATGTGGTGAACATTTCAAACGCTTGTCTGGAACAAACTCGTTGCTTTAAAAGCACCGTCTATTGCAGAGTTATTACAAACTGCAGAATTCAACTGAACATTTTATCCCAGTTCAGAATTAGCGAGGTTTTCGTCAACTTTTCACTTGTCTGTTTTTGCATTAGTTTTGGACAAACTGTGAACTTTATCCGTGTGTGCTGTTGGTTAAATGTTAGGTTTTATTATTTTATTCGCGTTTCACTTGGTTTAAAGCTAACGAGTTAGTTGTTGCATGTAAATGAAAGATGCTCGCTTGTTTTGGATCAGGTTTGTTTTCTTTGCTTAATTTTCTTCGCTTTTTCAGTTTTGTTTGGTTTAAAATAGTAAGTCCGATAACACACTGCTATTAAATTCGTGCGTTTATCAACTTGAACTAATTTTTCGCGATTTTTTAATCGCAGTGTGTTCCATCATACCATACCGTATGTCATAAAATTGGCGCAAAAAAAAAACGCGAATAAAAACGCAGTAGTTGGCCTAAAATTCTAAAATTAAGATCCTGCATTGCAGGAGCTCATGGCTATATAATAACAGCCGCACAGGCCGATCTTCCTGGTTAAGCCGCGGTTGCCGAGGTTGGTCTGTGGATGGATGACCATCTGTCTCGGAAAGCACGTTAAACCGTTGGTCCCGGCTGTCATTAGTAGATCTTTGACAGTCGTTACTGTTAATAGTTCATAAGTCTGAAAACCAGTCTTACCATGGGGTATCGTATTGCCCAGTTAATACGTTGTGGAGGTCCGACAGGCAGTCACTCCATGTAAAATACGGATATTTAGCTGCATCTGGTTCGACTGGAAGTTGACCGCAATATAGTTGGGAAAAGGCTAGGTAGATGATGATAATTTCTATTGTCGTGAGCTTTTGAAGGGATCAGTTTATTCGGGTCTAAAAGGACTGGTACTCTGCCTGCATCGGTATTCCCGAACGCATACGCCAAGTGACCTAGACAAACTAAACAAATCTTATAAAAAAAGTAATTGTATGAATAATTATTATTTTAACTACCTATCATAATATTTGCTTGAAACATAATATAGGTAATCATTGTAAGTAAAAACTGGGCAAAAAACTGAAACAAAAAATATTCATCCCAACATTTTAACCCAACAGTAGACAAAGTCTCGCCGAAACTGAGCAGTCGTCCCAAACTTCACCGTTCACCAACAATGGATCATTTGAATCTCAAACGCAAAGAGTCGGATCACGACAATGTCCCGAACTAGTCCAAGTAATTGCATTTTATCTAATAAAACCTTGTTGGGACTGTGTTTGTTTTGCCAATACGAATGAGACCCCTGGGGCTTGGTTACCAGTAAATGAACTGCAGGAAAAACCTTTTATTTTCCGTTTGTTGTTTGGTAAAAGTTTTCATCCCTTGAGTTTTACCGAGGTGTTAAAACAATGTATTCTGCATGTTGTGTCTATTAGTTTAGTTGTTTTCATGTAAAACAAATTGTACACTTTTGCTATTAATACAAACTGCTGATTGATTATGCGCATGGTTGTTTTCTTACTTTGTAAAATCATCAAATGATTTTAAATTTCTAATGTTCTACCGCCCAGTGTCGAGCGGACTGTCAGACTCGTAATTACTGAAATCCACTGTGTCCCTTCAATGGCCCTTTAGGTGGTTAACAGTTCAGACAGTCCCGCGACCTGCACGCTTGGGCAAGCGGGGCATTCCTGCACCGTATGCTCCACCATGCCCTCAGGGTGTTCGGTACGGTTGGCGTAGGTTTCAGCGAGCGCTAAATTCATAACTTTTCAAAATGAAGCTAAGTTTTATAATATACGGACCTGCCAACTTATATTAGGCTGTGCGTAGACTTGTTCAATCAATAAGATACAGCTTGACAAAAAACTGTGGAAAACCTGAAGTCGCCACTCTCTGTGTATTACCAGCACTTTGAATGATTATATTTTATTTTATTTCACTTATTACGTTCGTTTTATGGCACCATAATAAATCTAACAAACCTGCGGTCTTTGTTTACATCAAATATCAAAGATTTTAAAACATTGTCAGAAACAAAAAGATTAGTTCCGTTTCAATCCGTTCTGGCCAAGCTGTACCTCTCTCTCTTCTCAATCGTTCTCTCACTGCTGAGAATTGTGACACCGTTTCAACTTATCAATCAGTTTTCTCCATCTGTTGCGGTCAGTGGCCTGATGGACTGCAGTGCTGATAGGCATGTCGATTTAGACCACCGTTTTGGGCTTCGGCCTCTAGGTCTTTTGCCCTCCATCTTCCCGATCACCATTAGCCGCTCCATATTGTTGGTACCTCTGCGTTAATGTGATACCTAAATATTTGTAAAAACAATGGTGAAAGGCACACTTACCCTCCGTCTACTAGTCAATATTTCGACTCAAGTTTCAAAACAAGTCTTAAATGTTTTGTCTTTGTCAGACAAAACTGTTTTGTCTAAACACTGTGTTGTGATTAAAATTCGATGTTATGCTGGATTAGTTTTCTAGATTAATCTTTGTTTATTTTTTCTTTTGCCTTGTTGTTACGATGTCTTGAAGGCCCAAAATTGACCTCGTACTAAGTTGTAAATTCAAACCTGAGCAAGTCCTTATAACTCCATTTATAAGATCTACTCTGTACCTGTAATTTGTATGATGTATACCGTTGTGGTTTTATCAATACATAATGTCCTTTCTAAGGTTTAAGAAAACATCGTGTGGTAACTTGCACATTTTTTTACAATCTTTGTCCCTCACAAGGAATTTCTCCTGTGTTGTTGCTGTAGTGTAGGGTGCTTTTACAAATATAGAAACTCACAAACACCCAGACCTGAAACAACTACTAGTAGGTCATAAAATATCTGTTACGCGCATCAGTCCAATCGCTCAGCTACTGGGCTAACTGAATGAATGAAAGTAATATAAGTCTAAAAGCCGTGTCAAAGGCCTATGAGGTTCCTAGAGACGGCTTGACACGAAAGATGGCCACATTTGACACGGAAAAGAGTCCTATTGTCTGGCCAGTGTTTGTATTTGCCCAGTACACCAGAATTGAACTCTCAGGCTCTATCGAGCGCGAAACGAATCGAGAAGCGTCTGATATTGCAATTTTTTGAGTTCTATTGGTATCCTTTAAAAGCTTTTTCTGAGGAAATCTTTTAGAAGGATGAATTGTTTCGAAATTGCCACGAATAAGAGAGGGAGGCCATTATGTGAGTCGATGTTCTGTCTCATTTGTTTATTCGAAATTCTTTCTTTCTTCTAAAATGAAATCACGATACGGTTCGAAAAATTTTTGCGTTCCTCTTTGTGCGAAAAGACAGTAAATTACACATCGGAATATTTTACCAAATTTTTCGCAGAATCCCGAATTGAACAAAATTTGGCGTTTAATGTGTCTCGTTGCCAGAATTCGACGAAATTTGGTGTCGCGAACGCAAATCGTATAGCTTAGCAACAGGCGTGATTGCTGTGTCGATCAAATGGCGTTAGATAATCAGTTTTCGATGAATTATTCGATACCACAGCAGACAGGTCTCCGTTTGACTTGCTAATAATTCGATCACCCTCTGTTTGTGAGGGTCATGTTCCAATTTCGATGGTGAATGAGGTATTTGCATTTTATGTCGACCACAAGGAAGAAATAAATCTACGAGTGATTTATTTGGGTTACTGTGGTTCTTTTTGGGATTAATGTGTATGTGTAGCTTTATTTGCTGTATATATTACTGGGAAGCTTGTTCATTCGTTAGTCTCAACGTTACTAGTTAAGACTAGAGATGGGTAACTAGCCGGATGCTTTGAGTTATTATCGATTTTAATCCATTAACAGCTATTAATAGCCATCCAATGGCTAATAACCCTGCTATTAATGTATTGTCAAAGAAATAAATGTTTTTTTTGTTTTTTTTTTAATCTGTGGGTGTGAATATAAATTGGGTGCGTGTACGCAGTGTGATTCAATGTATTGCATTATTCTTTTTATTTATTTTCACCTTTTTGTATGTGAAAAAGTGTTAATAATAGAATGAATACACATTTTTTGGGAAATCTAAAAAAATATAAAGCAATACAATATATTTATAAACTCGAATTCATTTCCTCGTGTGAAAAGCAGAGTACGCTCCTCGGGAGTAAAGCTGCCTTGTCTTGGGCTAACTTGAATCCCTCGCTCACTAAGGATTCTTTATAATATTAAAGTAGGGATTACAGGTGAATGTTCGCGGTGAGAAACGAATCGCTGCAAACCAGTCTTGGTAGGTGGTAATCAGCAACTTGACTGAGGATGTGAGAGCGAGCGAAGTGAGCTCATGACTTGGGGCACCCGGACACGGAACTTTGCAAACAGAAATAGGAGCCACGCGAAGCGGGGCCCCGTCGAGCCACCTTAGTAGGTGGTAATCAGCAACTTGACTAAGGATGCAAGAGCGAGCGAAGTGAGCTCAGGACTTGGGGCACCCGGACTCGGAATCTTGCAAACAGAAATAGGAGACACGCGAAGCAGGCCTCCGTCGAGCCACCTTAGTAGGTGGTAATCAGCAACTTGACTAAGGATGCAAGAGTGAGCGAAGTGAGCTCAGGACTTGGGGCACCCGGACTCGGAACCTTGCAAACAGAAATAGGAGACACGCGAAGCGGGCCTCCTTAGTAGGTGGTAATCAGCGACTTGACTAAGGATGCAACAGTGAGCGAAGTGAGCTCAGGACTTGGGGCACCCGGACTCAGAACCTTGAAAACAGAAATAGGAGCCACGCGAAGCGGGACTCCGTCGAGCCACCTTAGTAGGTGGTAATCAGCAACTTGACTAAGGATGCAAGAGCGAGCGAAGTGAGCTCAGGACTTGGGGTACCCGGACCCGGAACCTTGCAAACAGAAATAGAAGCCACGCAAAGCGGGGCTCCGTCGAGCCACCTTAGTAGGTGGTAATCAGCAACTTGACTAAGGATGCAAGAGCGAGCGAAGTGAGCTTAGGACTTGGGGCACCCGGACTCGGAATCTTGCAAACAGAAATAGGAGACACGCGAAGCGGGGCTCCGTCGAGCCACCTTAGCAGGTGGTAATCAGCAACTCAACTAAGGATGCAAGAGCGAGCGAAGTGAGCTCAGGACTTGGGGCACCCGGACTCGGAATCTTGCAAACAGAAATAGGAGACACGCGAAGCGGGCCTCCGTCGAGCCACCTTAGTAGGTGGTAATCAGCAACTTGACTAAGGATGCAAGAGTGAGCGAAGTGAGCTCAGGACTTGGGGCACCCGGACTCGGAATCTTGCAAACAGAAATAGGAGACACGCGAAGCGGGACTCCGTCGAGCCACCTTAGTAGGTGGTAATCAGCAACTTGACTAAGGATGCAAGAGCGAGCGAAGTGAGCTCAGGACTTGGGGCACCCGGACCCGGAACCTTGCAAACAGAAATAGAAGCCACGCAAAGCGGGGCTCCGTCGAGCCACCTTAGTAGGTGGTAATCAGCAACTTGACTAAGGATGCAAGAGCGAGCGAAGTGAGCTCAGGACTTGGGGCACCCGGACTCGGAATCTTGCAAACAGAAATAGGAGACACGCGAAGCGGACCTCCGTCGAGCCACCTTAGCAGGTGGTAATCAGCAACTCAACTAAGGATACAAGAGCGAGCGAAGTGAGCTCAGGACTTGGTATTAGGATGTTTGAACCATTCGGAATTATGAAAATCGGTATTTTGAAATTCATGTTATCTTAGTGTACCCGTAAATAGCTGATTATTTTTTTTAAAGGGCCAGATTATTTCTAAATTGCACATTTATTTACTACAAAGAAATATGATGAAAATGAAGTTTAATCTGACAGGCCTAAACCTGAAAGCCATGGGTTCAATCACTAAAAATATTAAAAAACATTAATAGCAGGGTTATCATCCATAATTGCTATTAACTGGCTACTAACTGCTATTAATTGCTATTAATCGATTAATAGCCAAATGATATTAACCGGATTATTATCATTGCCCATCTCTAGTTAAGACTATCGTCTACCAAGCTTTCGTCCATACAAAAAGAGAAAACGTTTTCCTCCCCCTAAATGTTATCCTTTCTCAATGATTGTTTACAATGCATCTGACACAGTAAAAAACTAGGTTTATAGGTTTTCTTTTTTTCAAAATTTATAATAGTTTGAAAGTTACAGGCGCCTAAAAGTTACTATTTTTATGACAAAATCTTCATTGAAGTAAAACCTTTTTATTTAAAAAACAAAGAAGTTTAAGAAAAAAAACAAAACCTACAAACCTAGAATATAATATGCTGAAACGATTGAGACCAGAATCTAAAAGATTGGTCGTGATTTAGTATGTGAAAAACGTTTTCTCCCGAGAGACAAATTTCATATAAAAAATACTTACATTCAGTCGCGAGTTGCAACGCTCTCTACCGCACGATCGGGGTTTTTTCAACGCGTGAGATCCCGTACGAGTTTTTCTAAATACCTATTTTTTGAAATGGCAGCAGCTATTCTATCCTCTTAATATTAAGTTTTTGCAGCAACATAATGTACAACAATCTAGTCGGCAAGTATTTTTTTCTAAACGAACTAAGTACATAAATACAAAATGGTGGAATTAAACGTCACAATAAACATTATTAAAGCACTTTGCCCCACACTAGGAATTTCACTTATATTGTGGATACTATAAAAATATTTAAACTCACATACACAAACATCCAGAAACGAAAAAAAAAAAAAAGGTTGCACTCCAGGAGTGCCGGTAGAAGTGAAAACTTTTTTGTTACTATGTTTTATTTTTAATTTGAATGACGTCTTACTCATTTTCGATCAGGGTCACGTGACCCTGACGCGAGTTTTGGTCACGTGACCCTGACGCGAGTTTTAAATTTTTTACCCATTACAGAAAAAGTGTACAACGCCGCTAAAGAAGTTTTCACTTCAAAAATTGCAGATCATAAATGTATGTTATTTGCTGGAATTGAACCCGCGACACGGACTTCAATAGTTAATATCTCAGCTACTGTAACCTTTAACCAAACTAATATCAACTGATATCCTTATGTTCTTTTTAAGTACATAATTTTAATTATTTCTTTTGTTTACGCACATAATCTTCTCAATAATACAAATATCCTCTATTTTGTATCAAAAATAACCTGACCATTATGCGAGTATTGAGAGCTGCTGTATCATAAAATATAAGCCGCTTTGATGGCAGTGAAGGAGCAACCCATAGTAACAAGCGGGCGCGGAAGCGAGTTGAGGCGGTTCCGTGTTGGTGATTTCAGGCGTTTCCGTCTTGGCGATTTCACGTTTAAAATATCGAAAAGTGTATGAATCAAACTGGGCAATTAAAATAACATAAAATGAAATGAACGACACGAGTGCTATCAAAACACAATCCAGTTACCGTCAACGCCCTGAAAGCGGCATTCGGTAAGCATAGCTACCAGCGGCAGACGATCTCCAGCCACCGTAGGCGCGGGCATGTGGACAGCGAGTAAGGCCGAGACTCCACCAAAGCTGTGCAAGTCGAGACGTGTTTTGAACAACTAATAGAATTGCGTTGCGGAGTGGGGCTGTGTCAATAACGCAATTCTATTGGTTGTTAAAAAAAAATATTTAACGAAAAACAAAAAACCCGACTGCGTTAAAAAAACTAAAAAGAAAGAAACAAGCCCAGTAGATAAGAATTCACTCATTCACACTCACACTCGGGGCCCATTCAAATTATACCAATCAAATCTTCCCAACGGGCCCCGACTGTGAGTGTGAATGAGTGAATTCTTATCTACTGGGCTTGTTTCTTTCTTTTTAGTTTTTTTAACGCAGTCGGGTTTTTGTTTTTCGTTAAATATTTTTTTTATTTCATACTTTTTAGTTACTGTTCAGAGAAGTTTTTTTTGCTAAACAACTTTAAATCGTTATATATCCTAAACTATTATTTAAATTGAAAAATGATAAAGGGAACCTAAAGATGATTTTAAAATACCTATTCAACGATACCCCACATGACATAGTTGATCGACATTTTTTTTTTTTCATTTTGACAATATGGCGTCTGGTTGTCGCTGTGGTGAATTTTGATTACTTTCATGTCTTTAGTGACACTCGCAAGGTTAAGACGAATCGATTGACGTAAAAATTATCAAAATCGGCCTATGCATTTGGTCTCTAGAACGCCACATAGAAACAAACATACATACATACATACATACATACATAGACTGATAAACACATTACCCTCCTTTGCGTCGCGCAGTCGGGTAAAAACACGTCTCGACCCCGCACAGCTCGACACAGCTTTGGTGGAGTCTCGGCCTAAAGGGTAACTCGCTGTCCGACTACGCACCATGCCCGGGTCGACGGCGCGTCGTGTTCCACGCGCGCCTCAAAGAGCGCCAGCAAATGACAGGGTCCCCATCTCAGAGGGCCAAAGCCTGCCGAGGTCGCGGGACTTATTTCCTTACCATGACCCCGGAACATAAAAGACACCGTGGATTTTAGTAAGTACAAGTCTGACAGACCCTCCCGCCCTGCCCGGAATGCGAGGATTCATTTGATGATTTTACAACGCTAAAAAAAAAGCATAGCTATCACTGTGCATGACAAGTCTACTTCCTCCGAAAGCCATACACCATAATACCTCATCATTGGTTTCTCTGTAGTCATTGCAGCACCACCCTTGCCCGTTTAGCGTGTAGACCCTAATCAAGAGATAGGTAAAGAGGAAACGCGCCCGCGTAAGCTTCCGCTCTCTCTTGCACTGTGATTCATCCCTAAATTCTACGTAGGACTGCGGAGGCGGGGATTGTGTTGTCTTTGCTTTTATATTTAAAGCGCTATTTAAAATAATGTCAAGTAAATAGTGGTCCTTAGGCTATATTGGTAATAAATCATATTTTTCTGAGTAATTTTGCAAAAGATATTTTTTTTTGTATACATGATAATGTTATTATGTTTCATTGCTCCATAAAATTGACTGAATTGACATAAATGGACCTTAAAATTAAACACTCGTTTTGGCAACTTCCAAATGCTTCAGAAATCTGAATAAAGCATTTTTTTTTTTTCCTCGGTCCTGGGACCGCCCCTGTGGAACATCGGGTACGACTGGGTGCTGCGCGGCGACCTCCCTGATGGCGTCAGCGTAGTATGCTACGCTGACGATACGCTCATCTTGGCGCAGGGAGAGTCGCACGAGGCGGCGGCCGACGTGGCGACGGAAGCGGTCGCGACAGTCGTCGATAGGATCCGGCGGTTGGGACTCGACGTGGCGCTGCACAAGACGGCGGCCATGTGTTTTCATGGCCGCGTCAACGCGCCACAGTCGGGTTACAGCATAACGGTGGGAGGAGTTCGCATCGGCGTCTTGAGGACGATGAAGTACCTGGGACTCGTCCTCGACAGCCGGTGGAACTTCAGGGAGCATTTCCTGAGTTTGGCCCCAAAGCTGAACCGGGCAGCAGGCGCCCTCAGGCGACTCCTGCCCAATCTCAGCGGGCCAAACGCCTCCTGCCGTAGGCTGTACGCCGGCGTCGTGCGGTCCATGGCCCTCTACGGGGCCCCCGTGTGGGCCCCGAGCATCCGGACGCGACCACTAAAGTTGGTCGCATGCCAGAGGGTCATGGCTATCCGGATGATCCGGGGATACCGCACGATTGCCGGCGAATCGGCCAACCTTCTTGCCGGATTGCTGCCCTGGGATCTGGAGGCGACTGCCCTCCAGCGCGTCTATGAGTGGCGCGTGGAGGCGCAGCGCCGGGGCACAACCCCGCTGCCTCGAGAAGTCGAGGCGCGGCGGGAAGAGCTCCGGCGCGATCTCAGGGCAGTATGGAGGGGACGACTGTCGCGACCGAAGGCCGGGCACGCCGCAATTGCGGCGGTAAGACCCCTCTTTGAGGAGTGGCTGGAGAGAAGTCATGGCGTCCTGACCTACCGCTTGACGCAGGTCCTCACCGGACACGGAAGTTTCGGGAGGTACCTGTGGCTGATGCGAAAGGAGGAGACGCCTGGGTGTCACCACTGCGAAGATCGCCCGGAGGACACGGTGGAGCATACGGTGCAAGACTGCCCAGCTTGGGCGGAGCACCGACGTGTCCTCACGGCTGCGATAGGCGGAGACCTCTCGCGCCCGGCACTGGTTGCGGCCATGCTTCGGGGCGAGACGGAGTGGGAAGCGGTCAGCTCCTTCTGCGAGGCAGTAATGCTCGTAAAGGAGGAGGCTGGCCGCGAGCGAGAGAGGACAGCGTCCTCCCTCCGCCCCACCCGCGGTGGTGGACGCCCACGGCGACGGACGTCGCGCGACGATCTCCGGCCACCGTAGGCGCGGGCATGCGGGCAGCGAGTAAAGGGCAACTCGCTGCCCGACCATGGACCATGCCCGGGTCGACGGCGCGTTGTGTCCCACGCGCGCCTCAAAGAGCGTCAGAGGGCCAAAGCCTGCCGGGGTCGCGGGATTATTTCCTTACCGTGACCCCGGTACATAAAGGGCTATTGAAGGACACCGTGGATTTTAGTCAGTACAAGTCTGACAGTCCCTCCCGCCCTGCCCGGGGTGGGAGGACTCATTTGATGATTTTACCACGTTAAAAAAAAAAAAAAAAAAGCAAATTTTTTCCGATAACTTATAATTCTGTAGTAAATACTAGAGAAATTCCAATTCCATTTCCAAGTTTGGTGTAAGTAAACCATTATTTCGAATCGACCATTATCTAACGATAACTTGAATACTATTATCTACTTCAACTTATCTCAGCTGTTCAGAATCTCAGATGTTGGAATTATGTTAATATCTCAGTGCCTGGCATAGATTATTAATATTTATAGTCTGTCATTCAGTACTTTATGCATGGTGGCCTGAGGGACAGGGCCGTAGCTAGGGCAGTGATAATTGTACATTGGGATCATCATCATTATCATCTCAGCCATAGGACGTCCACTGCTGAACATAGGCCTCCCCTTTAGATCTCCACACATACCGGTTGGAAGCGACCTGCATCCAGCGTCTTCCAGCGACCTTTATAGCCATACATTTTTTTTAAAAGGGTAAAATAACATTCAAAACTTTTCTTTCGGAAGTCGGAGGCATAAAAGGCAATGAAATTAATAAAAAAAGTCACCGACTTCCAAAAGAAAAGTTTCGAAGGTTATTTTACCCTTTTTTGTGGTTGTTTTTGAAGGCGGTTACATTTTTTTTAAGTTTTTCAGAAAAAGTTTTTTCGTTTATCATATTTTGTATTACAAACACTGCAGAATATATGTAATTTAAAGGCACCGGTGCTTTAAAGTGACAAATGTTCTGCAGTGTAAAATACACGCAGAGAAATGTCTGCACATGAGAACTTCTAATTGCAACCGTGACAGCAAGACTCACCAGTTGACTTTACAACATTTCTAGTAATAAATAAGTAAGTAGTTGAGATAACAAAGACTTAGCATTTATTACTAGAAATGTTGTAAAGTCAACTAGTTAGTCTTGCTGTCACGGTTGCAACCAGAAGTTCTCGTATACATTTTTCTGCGTATTTTATGGTAGGGTATTGTCCCACGAAGCTCCCCTTTGCTACGGCCCTGCTTGTGCGACGGCGATATGGCGGGCAAATGAAGCGAAAAGGCGGGATTTCTACGAGTCACGTCGCGATCGTGAAACGTAACGCGTCAGTAAGCATAACCTCTTTATATGCACTTAATTTTAATGTATGACCCCAACGAAGCATAGATTGTGAAGGAGAAGCCGACGGGGACGTCCGTATAATGGCGCCATTTTTTTAAAATTGAAAACATACTAAGATAAAACAATGGTACTTTGATCTGTTGCAATGCATATTCACTCGATAGGTAGATTTACTGTATTGTATAGATTCGCCTGTTTTGCACAACGTTTCATTATTTATTTGAGCTTTCGCGTTTTGCGCCTCTTGAACGAAGCTTCAGTAACCTCTCTAGTTTATGCACGGCATGGGAGAGTGCAGAGAAAACCAGAGGGTTTGCATTTCATGGTTAGAATATGTCACCGATACCATAGACTTAATATAGTCCCTGTCGTGTAATTAAAAAAGCAGAAAATAACCGTTATTAACTTTTCACTAAAACCCAATTACAATAGCTATTTGTTGTGAAAGAAAGACTAATTACTCAACTGTTAGTCTAAAATCGAGTTGGAGCTGATTTTAAATCACTCGCCTAATTGCTAGCTTTAAACTATACCAAGTAATAACTTGCCTCAAGTTAAGTGGCAGGATAATAAGTTATCTGTAGTTAAGTTATGGATACTTTCACTAAAATAAATTTAATGTTTATTGCTTTACTTCGTTTCTAAAGCCGCGTTTCCACTAAGCATCATTTCATTTCATCATCAACATGCATGGCAACGCTGCACAACAGCGCGTAACGTTGCCAGCTGGCGCGCAACATGACGCATGGCTTGTTGTTTGTTTATGAGCATCGTTAGTTGAGCATCAATAGTTATTGAGTGGAGACGTGATGTTCAACACAAATTCCTCTGGCGACATGTTGTCGACGTCTTACGTAAAGTAGCGCCCGTAGAGGCGTAAGCGCGCGTGGCACGCGTGTTTTCACGCGGCGTCTAAAGTTTTTGAAAGAGTTTTTTTTTAATTTGATTGTTTTTTCTTTAGAAATAAGTGCAGTATTAACCGAGTTCGGTAAATTTACATAAGATTTCTTCCAGCTCGAGTTGCCGTTGACGTAGGCGGCAATAGTCAGCGACGTATGCTGCCTCCCGGCACTTTGGGCTTCTGCGCGATATTTTGGAACTTTTCAAAATGTTGTTAAACTTTAAAATTATTTTACACTGAAAATGCTGGCCGCGCAGCTGCCGTTCGGGTGTGTATCGTTCCTTAAATAATGTTAAAGACACCTCAATTCGTTTGTCAAATAATAATTTAAAACCAACCTAAATGCGACCGGTTGAACAGGTGTTCATTACAAATGCAATGAAGTTCAAACCGTATCTAAATTGCAAGTGCTACATGCAGTCTTGGTACAGACGCCAGCACAATAACCTACCTGTCTCAAATTTTCCCATTTGAACTTTATTCGTTAGTGATAGAGTCGAAAATCTATTAAAGTGGCATGGTGGCTTCTGTACAGAAGCCTAGTTTTGTCTAGTTCTAGCTTGTCCTAGTTTTTGTCTTAATTTTTAGAACCACATTTACGCAACAAGATATTATTTTAATATATTGTTTGCTTCATAATTTTATTTGTTTGAGACTTGTTTTTGACTAATTCCAGGAGAATAATAAAATGGTGTTCGACGTTCACTGATTTGGCCTAGTAATTTTGACAATTTTTCCCATAAAATATTTTTCTAAAATGGTGGCCCCATTAGCAAAGAAAAAGTTGAAATTCAAAAAAGCACAAGTTTATCAAAATCCACAAACATACCAATTTTATAATCCGGATTTTTTTGAAACCAACAATGGTGGTACTCGCAAGTGTATAAAATACGAACCTAGTTCTTAATGATGACTTCAATGACTTTATAAGAGGTTTTAAGTTATTTACTCCTTGTATTAACTTCATAAAAACCACAAAGTAAAGAGAAAACGTCACCACCGGATTTTCCGTGTGGTGAAAACCGCGTTTTATTCACGGTTTTCACACCTCAATCCCTCACAAAATGGTGAGAATATTATCATTTCACGAAGTAAGAGCGTCGTAAGGAATTCCCCTTGCAGTGTTGTGTACAACATAAGTATTTACAAGATACATCGTGTGCACTGGGGCTTGAGAATCCGACATCTTTCACACCTTCAATTTGAACATCGGTATGTACTTTTGAACTCGTTTCGCTGGAATGTGAAGTATTTATCGATAGTAAATAAAATGCATTTGTGATAAATAAATTTTTCATCTGCCTAGCCTTTTCCCAGCTATATTGGGGTTGACTTCCACTTTCAAACCAGATTCAGCTGGACATCAGTATTTTTCATGGAGCGACTGCCTGTCGGACCTCCACAACCCAGTAACTTGGTAATACGATACCCCATGGTAAGATTGGTTGTCAGACTTTAAAGCTTCTGACTAATGGTAGCCATACACCATACTGCCTATTTGTCAATTCGGCATAAAACTGCCAATTTGCTCAAATAGAATTGAACGTGTATGGGGGTGGAATGCCAATTTGATGGCATGACATGCCAATTTTGATAGGTCATCAAATCGTTTTTGACACAACGTCAAATCGGCAGCAGTGATGCCATCTTAGCAACTTCATAGATAGTTAGCTAATTTTATAAAGGTGCTAGAAAAAAAGCTAAAAAGTGTAACTTGTGGCTAAACTTTTTAGCTACTTTTCTACAGGGACGGTTAGGCCACGTTCACACGGCGATTATTTTCCCGTATACCGTACACGAGATTTTATCGAATAGAGTTGACCAGTTTTAGGACAACTTTGCACGGTACACGGTAAAATATTATATTTCTCAAACACGGGATTTTCCCGTATGAACGCCGTTTAAACTATTTTTAAGTTTTCATTTGTGAACTGTTATTACTGCTCTATTCGATAAAATCTTGTATACAGTATACGGGAAAATAATCGCCATGTGAACGTGGCCTTACCAGGAAAACTGAGGCTTTTCGCACATGGATCGCATGTACACTCGTAAAAAAAAGAGTTATTCATTTTATTTTAAACCAAAATACGATTGAAAACTTGAGAGGTGTCAAGGGACCACGAAAGCAAGTTAAAAAAGGTTCATGCTATTTTCGACCTTATTGACATTTATGCAAACACCTGATTTTAATGAAGGAGCAATGTTAACGAATGAGAATGGGAGAAAAACAAACTAAATTTTTAATGTCGGTAAGGTCGAAAATCGCTTGCACCACTTTTTTAACTTGCTATCCTTAAGCAAATATTTTCCGACCTTCAAGCGATTTTCGACCTTATTGACAATGATGCAAACACCGGATTTTAATGAAGGAGCAATGTTAACGAATAAGAATGTGAGAAAAACAAACTAAATTTTTAATGTCGATAAGGTCGAAAATCGCTTGCACCACTTTTTTTAATCTAATTCGATAGTCTCATGATGAAATGAAAAGGTGCTAGAAATTGTAGCTGTCGTCACCGAATAATAGCCAGATCTAGTTGCTGAGTTGGCATCACTGGTGCAGATTTGAAGTTGTGACAAATCTATCGTATCGATAGGCAGGATGGTGTATGGTGTATATGGACGAACTGCCGATTTGAAACAATTGCAAGCGTCGAATCTATCGTATCGATAGGCAGGATGGTGTATGCCTACTATAACAGTAACGACTGTCAAAGATCTACAAATGACAGCCGGGACCAACGGCTTTACGTGCTTTCCGAGGCACGGAGGAAACTCGCTATGATGGATGGTCACCCATCCACAGACTAACCTCGGCAAGCGCGGCTTAACCCGGAAGATCGGCCTGTGCGACTGTAATTATTTAGCCACGAGCTCCTAATAAATAAATGTTTGTGGATAGAAATCCGTAGATCAAAAAAAATTAGGAAGTAAATCCAAAGTTTGTTTACCTTTGCACGCTTAAACCCCTTTTATTCTGAAAGGTACTATTTTTTGGAGCAAAAATTAACAGTAACGTTCTTATGATACTAGATAGCACCACGATTTGATTGACCAATTCGAAATTAACAGAAGCGAAGCCACGGGCATTTGTAATGTTTCGGAAGTACTTTGAGTACCACTTGAATCCAATGAAGTCTTATATTCTTTTTGAATGTATAAATGTATAAAAAATAAGAAAAATGTTCCATATAAAATTTAAGGATCAAAGTACTACCGAGACATTTCAAATTCATCCTGAAAATGAAAAGAAATACTTGCATAAGGAGTGAATGTGTGAACATCTTTTCAGAAAATGTGAAAGACTGAAAAATGTGTGAAGCAAAGCAGCTGGTTTATGTTCCGTAGGACACTTTCGTACATTTATCTCGAGACGTTCCTTTGTCTCTAAAGAAAAGTGCTTTTAATTTTCATGTACTTAAATTATTCCAAAAGTTTAGCTTAAAAGTTTATTTGAAATGTCTTTTATTTTGTTATTACTGTAAAGAGCTGTATTTGGTTAATCTATCTATATATATACATATAATAAAACTGTAGAAAAGTAATTTTTGTACATTCAAAAAAAACTCAAAAAATATAGCCAGGGTTATAAAGGACAACCAATAGAACCCATTTCTAGCATTTTTAGAATTTTTGTCTGTTTGTATGTTTATTTGTTCGGGCATCACGTAAAATGTACGAAAGTTATGTAGATAACTTTAATACACAACGACTGACCGTAACTTGAAGTAACATTTAGTTTTTGTTTCATTGAAATCGGATCAGTCTATCAAAAGATATTTGAATTCAAAGTGTATACCAGAAGTAAAATTACGGTCATTTTACACCGAACGCGCAGTTCAGTAGCGCGATCTAGCTTGGAATAGAAAAACTACATATTCAAATATAAAGGTGTGGACTGGAGTGGAGTGGTTTGGAGTGGGATGTTGTGGGATAAATTGGGATGGAGTGGGATGGAGCGGGATGGAGTGGGACTGAGTGGGATGGAGTGGTATGGAATGGGATGTAGTGGGGTAAAGTGGGATGGAGTGGTATGAAGTGGGATGGAGTGGGATGTAGTGGGATGGAGCGGGATGGAGTGGCATGGATTGGGATGTAGTGGGATGGAGCGGGATGGAGCGGGATGGCGAGGGATGGAGTGGGATGGATTGGAATGGAGTGGGATGTAGTGGGATGTAGCGGGATGGAGCGGGATAGAGCGGGATGGAGCGGGATGGAGTGGGATGGACTGGGGTCGCGTGGGATGGAGTGGGATGGAGTGGTATGGAGTGGTATGGAGTTGGATGTAGTGGGATAAAGTGGGATGGAGTGGTATAGAGTGGGATGTAGTGGGATAAAGTGGGATGGAGTGGGATGGAGTGGTATGGAGTGGGATGTAGTGGGATAAAGTGGGATGGAGTGGTATGGAGTGGGTTGTAGTGGGATAAAGTGGGATGGAGTGGGATGTAGTGGGATAAAGTGGGATGGAGTGCGGTGAAGTGGGATGGAGTGGGATGGAGTGGTATGGAGTGGGATGTAGTGGGATGGAGTGGGATGGAGTGGGATGGAGCGGGATGGAGGGGGATGTAATGGGTGCTTTGAACGCTGCTAGGTGGGCTTTGAACAACAGAGGGCGTTTATCACAAACAGCTCAAATATTCTTGAAAAATCTAAATAAATTCTAATAATAATAGGGTCTATACGAAAACGATTATCATTTATAAAAAACAAGGCGAAAATTAAGCGCTTCGCACTAAGAAAACATTTTTAAATTCCGACATCCACGCGGACGAAGTCGCGGGCACAGCTAGAAGTATAATAAAATTCGGCTCATTTCCCATCAAAATATCCAACCATAACTTCTATAAATAAATGGACCTCTTTACTACCTAAACAAATTTTTTTCGCTCCATATCCGCTCCTTAAGGGGCAGGTCTTCTAAAATTCACGCGCGCCGAATTATTTGCGTAACTTTGTTTGTGATTTTTGAACAAAATAGTGCAATAGCTTGAAATATTATTGTTGCACATAAATAACCATAATATAAGTAACAGCTAGTTATTTTTTTAAAGTTGATTTAAGTAGATTATATTAGGTAAATCAAGCGTTCAAAACAGCTCTTTCCTGCCCAACGTCATGTCGAGTTACGTTGGTGCACTCAATCTGAGACAATGAAGAATTTATTTAAAAATCTGTTCAGCGCATAATGACCGCAATATCCTCGTCTTCAAACTGCGCTGATTAGTTTTTTATATTTATCTTTCATTTTCTAAATTAAGATGGCAGAACATCATCAAAATTCTCGGATTTCATCTCTTAATAAATGGTTTTTTTTCATAGGAACTATGCATCGTAGGTATGTAATATTACATTATCTTGATGTCAACAGATCAATAAAGCAAATTCAAAAAAAAATTGTACCTAAAGCGCTTTTTTTCAACAATAAAAAATATCTCAAATAACCTCTCAAAAAGTGTTTATAAACGAGAATTGCAAGAGAAATTCCTTAGTGGCCGGTGGACGGCCGGAGCGATCGGACGTGAGGTCCACGACGAATTTTTGTTGGTCCCTCTCGCTCGCACCTTCTCTCGCTCTAACGGTGATGACCGCAGTTACGCATCTCAGGTTGCTCTACTTTATTATGTTAAAATATATTTTTTAACCGACGGAAAAAAGGAGGAGGTTCTCAATTCGACATGTATATATTTTGTTTATTTTATTTTATTTATGAACATTCTTTACTTTCTCTAAGGTGGTCCAATATCAAAAAATCTTTTTTTTGTTGGACAGAGTTTATCTGAAAGTTGGTCCAATTTAAATATCAAATTAAACTCGGACTATAGGGGTAGAAAAAGAGGAATTAATTGTCAAATTTTCTACAGAATTTTCAGAGAAGTAACTAAACAAGTTGAAGCGAATTCCGACCTAATTGACATTTAAAATTTAGTTTGTTTTTTCTCACTTTCACGATTGCTAACATTGCTCCTTCATTAAAATCCGGTGTTTGCATAAATGTCAGTAAGGTAGAAAATAGCTTGAACATGTTTTTTAAATTGCTTAACGATAGCAAGTTAAAAAAACAGCTTCAAGCGATTTTCGCCCTTATTGACATTTAAAATTTAGTTTGTTTTTTCTCACTTTCCGGTTCGCTAACATTGCTCCTTCATTAAAATCTGGTTTTTGCATAAATGTCAATAAGGTCGAAAATCGCTTGAAGCTGTTTTTTTAACTTGCTATCGTTAAGCAATTTAAAAAACATGTTCAAACTATTTTCGACCTTATTGACATTTAAAATTTAGTTTGTTTTTTCTCACTTTCACGTTCTCTAACATTGCTCCTTCATTAAAATCCGGTTTTTGCATAAATGTCAATAAGGTCGAAAATCGCTTGAAGCTGTTTTTTTAACTTGCTATCGTAAGGAAATTTAAAAAACATGTTCAAACTATTTTCGACCTTATTGACATTTAAAATTTAGCTTGTTTTTTCTCACTTTCGCGTTCTCTAACATTGCTCCTTCATGAAAATCCGGTTTTTGCATAAATGTCAATAAGGTCGAAAATCGCTTGAAGCTGTTTTTTTAACTTGCTATCGTAAGGAAATTTAAAAAACATGTTCAAACTATTTTCGACCTTATTGACATTTAAAATTTAGTTTGTTTTTTCTCACTTTCGCGTTCTCTAACATTGCTCCTTCATGAAAATCCGGTTTTTGTATAAATGTCAATAAGGTCGAAAATCGCTTGAAGCTGTTTTTTTAACTTGCTATCGTAAGGAAATTTAAAAAACATGTTCAAACTATTTTCGACCTTATTGACATTTAAAATTTAGTTTGTTTTTCTCACTTTCGCGTTCTCTAACATTGCTCCTTCATGAAAATCCGGTTTTTGCATAAATGTCAATAAGGTCGAAAATCGCTTGAAGCTGTTTTTTTAACTTGCTATCGTAAGGAAATTTAAAAAACATGTTCAAACTATTTTCGACCTTATTGACATTTAAAATTTAGTTTGTTTTTCTCACTTTCGCGTTCTCTAACATTGCTCCTTCATGAAAATCCGGTTTTTGCATAAATGTCAATAAGGTCGAAAATCGCTTGAAGCTGTTTTTTTAACTTGCTATCGTAAGGCAATTTAAAAAACATGTTCCAACTATTTTCGACCTTATTGACATTTAAAATTTAGTTTGTTTTTTTCTCACTTTCACGTTCGCTAACATTGCTCCTTCATTAAATTCCGGTTTTTGTATAAATGTCAATAAGGTCGAAAATCGTTTGAACCTGTTTTTTAAATTGCTTAACGAAAGCAAGTTGCAGTCCTTGGATGGGACTGTCAGATTTGTACTGACTAAAATCCACGGTGTCCTTCAAATAGCCCTTTATGTTCCGGGGTCACGGTAATGAGTACCGCGACGCCAGCAGGCTTTAGCCCTCTAGAGGGGGACCCCGTCATCATGCTGACGCTATTTGAGGCGCTCGTAGAACACAACGCGCTGTCGACCCGGGCATGGCCCATGACTTTTTTTTCATGATAAAATCATCAAATGAGTCCTCCCCAGGCCAAGCGGGAGATACTGTCACACTTGTACTGACTTAAATTCACCGCGTTCTTTAATAGCCTTTTACGTTCTGGGTTTACCACTGCGGCTGGGATGTAAGGTTTACGCTGTCCTCTCTCTCACGCGTCCCGCATCTTCCTTTGCCAACATGACTGCTGCACTGACCTTTTTTTAGGTTTAATTAGTTAAACACGATTGTGTTTAACAAATTAAACCTAACAGAATTTAACCTATGAGAGTATTTAAATAGTATTAAAACACTTGTGTGATACTCGTATTATTACAAACCAAGCAGGGTTGGCATGATTAAAACAAGTTGTTTTAAAACACCTGTTTAAAACAGTTTGAAATTAAACAGTGTTTTTTATTACCCGTTTCAACTAGTTTTTAAGGCAGATGAATGCATATTAAAATGAAAATAAATTAATATTCAGGAGTCTAAATAGTTTGACATAAAACCTTTCGAGTTTAATGCCATTGTTATGTCATATTTTTAACTTTTATTGACACTATAATAAATGAAATAATGCTTAAAATTTTTAGATCACATGTTATTCTATTGATCTTTTTTCGTAAAAAAATCATTTCAAAGGGTAAATTTGAAAAGATATAGTCTAGAAATGAAACATAATTGATTTATACGTTTAGACATCAACAAACAAGGTGGAATTAATTTTAATAAATAACCAGAAACTAAAAAAAAACACTTATTTAAAACATTTTGAACTGTTTGTTTTATAAATTTGAAAAAAACTGTTTTTATTTCCAACCCTGAAACCACGTCATATTAAAACTCCTTATTAAGCAAAAATTTCTATAACTCCTTTTAAATAATCCTTAGTAGAGCAATGTTCTTACCGTATCAAAATTGTTTTATAATAATTCAGTGGGCAGGATGTATGCGGGGGATTGCGGGAAGGGAGCCCGAAATTTGACGTACGATCGACTGGCCGAACGCGATTCAATTTTGTGCAAAAGAAGACGGAAGCCTTAAGTAGCCATTTCTGCTTAATTATATCGTGTTCGCCTTAACGAAAGGTTCCTTAACATTGCTGATCTGATTTCTTACGACTTCAAACACCATTGATCTTAAATGCCCGGTCATAACTGCCTTTATACCGACTTCGGGGCAAGTTCATCCTTGGACTTCGAATCATGGCGACCCGCGACGGTTCTATGCAAGATTTAGGTACATAACTATCCTAAAATTGTTCCCACTTCTGGGATATAGGCCTCCTCTCCGTGGCTGATAAATCAGCACGCGGGCCCAGGGCATGTTGGTAGATGTCACATGTCATGAATTTTCGTTACTATTAGAACAAGTCCGACTCACGAATTGAGAACCTCCTCCTTTGTTTAAAGTCGGTTAAAAATAAAAAAGTGTAAATCTTTTCTGCTTCACTTTCCAATAGGGGTTGAACGTGGAACAAATACATTTAAAAAATAAAATTCCACTTTCAACCCCTAAGGGTCGAATGTGGAAACGTTTAGGGATCGAACGCGGAAAAGGGTAGAAAATCTTAGGGGTTGAACGCGTAACAAACCGTTTTCGTTCACCGTTTTTGAGCATTGGTTATGAAATAAATTACACCAAAGTGATGATCTAACTCATGGCTTCTCTGTTTGCCCTTTGGTCAGATATGGAACAAAATTATGTTGCTTATTTTAAATGCTTTTAATTTGAGATTGAATGGCAAAAACACAGTCTAAATGAATAGTTTTGATTGAAATTTCATCAGCTGTTATAAACTTCCTGGAAAAACACAATCTCACAGATAAATATGATTGTATTCATCTAAATCAGAAACAATTTTCAAGTAACAGTTCCCAAGTTCGAGTACTACTTTACAGTTGAACCCGTATTTACTTTGATAAACTGAAAACTGGAATATCTTTAATCTCTGCTGTTTATAGCTACACTATATCTTGGAAGTTTCATTTGTCTTACAAACTTGTCGGCATGGTTGGCGCAGTGGCGATCGAGTGATGCGCAGCATGTGTCGGGTTCGATGCCGCACGGAACAAATATTTGTATGATCTGCTAGAAATTGTTCCGGGTCTGGGTCTTTCTGTATTAGAGTTTATATGTGTGTATACAGGAGAAATCCTAGTGTGGAGCAAAGTTCAGCGTATGTTCTTAGCGTTCTTACATTTCGAACCCAGCAAGGCGTATTTCTTGTCTCAGCATGTCCCAGAACCAAAAATTAGAAGATAGAAGTACGACCTACATCTGATAGATATACTTTGTACCAACCTGCATTGAGCTCGCGTGACGGAAAATGATGCCACGAGTACGTAATACCGGGATAATAATAATTATAATAATATTCCACAACTATCACACAACGCCATCTAGTCCCAAGCTAAGCAGAGCTTGTGTTATGGGTACTAGACAACTGATAAACATTCTTATATATTTCTAAATACATACATATTATAGATAAATTACACCCAGACACAGAACAAATGATCGTGCTTATCACACAAACATTTGTCCTGGGTGGGAATCGAACCCACGACCTCCGGCATAGCAGTCAGGGTTACTAACCACTAGACCAACAGGCCAGTCGATAAAAAACTAGTCTGTACCTAGCTTTATTCAAAGCCGTTCAGAGCCTGTAGCCAAACGGCAAACGACAATCGTTAACGTTCAGCAGTCGCTAATACATTTTTAACTTTATACCCCATCGAATAAAGTTAACAATCTAGTAAAGACTGCTGAGCGATAGCGAACGAAACAAACGAAAACAATGTGTAATCATTAATAGATTTTCAACTTTATGTAGGTAATAGGGTATAAAGTTGAAAATGTATTAGCGACTTCTGAACGTTAGCGAATGTCGCTTGCCATTTAGCTATAGGGCCAGTTGTTTTTACCCGACTGCGCGACGCAAAGGAGGGTAATGTGTTTATCAGTCTATGTATGTATGTATGTATGTAAGTATGTATGTATGTATGTTTGTTTCTATGTGGCGTTCTAGAGTCCAAATGCGTAGGCCGATTTTGATAATTTTTACGTCAATCGATTCGTCTTAATCTTGCGAGTGTCACTAAAGACATGACAGCAATCAAAATTCACAACAGCGACAACCAGACGCCATATTGTCAAAATGAAAAAAAAAATGTCGATGAACTATGTCATGTGGGGTATCGTTGAATAGGTATTTTAAAATCATCTTTAGGTTCCCTTTGTCATTTTTCATTTAAAATAATAGTTTAGGATATATAACGATTTAAAGTTGTTTAGCAAAACAATAATTCTCTGAATAGTAACTAAAAAGTATGAAATAAAAAAAATTAACGAAAAACAAAAAACCCGACTGCGTTAAAAAAAACTAAAAAGAAAGAAACAAGCCCAGTAGTTAAGAATTCACTCATTCACACTCACAGTCGGGGCCCTTTGGGAAGATTTGATTGGTATAATTTGAATGGGCCCCGAATGTGAGTGTGAATGAGTGAATTCATAACTACTGGGCTTGTTTCTTTCTTTTTAGTTTTTTTTAACGCAGTCGGGTTTTTCGTTATTTTTTTTTTATTTCGTAAAAGAATAACGAACATAATATATCGATCCTCACAGTAAGGAGATTATGATATGCTTGATCATCGCAGTTTCAAAGAAGATTAGAGGCTTTAAACAATAGTGACTGTCGCTTCCAAACGATATCATATTTCTACAGTCAATATGCGTAAAAAGGTATAGATAAGTACGTACTTTTCGCGTCATACCTACCATACAAAACCCTTTGTCGAACTTTCAATATAATAATAGATACCGATAGTTTTTGATCTTTTACATCAGCCGTTGTAAACTAAACCCTATGTAAAACGATAAAAGTTGTAATATCCAACACCTGAATAACTTTACAAAGAGGTTTTCATGGTCAACGTAATTTAAACCTTTAGTCGAACCAATATAAAGTCGCAATTTCCAACACATTTATTTTTAGAAAGACTTTTTTGGGTCCTTCATCCCTTCAAACGGACCCGTTTGCGGTTCTGCGTAAATATTTTTCACAAACTTTTAGCTGTATTTACTTACGAAAATAGCTTTTATGTAAAACGTGAAAGGATGCAAATTACATTGGATATAACTAGATTTCGAAACTGTTTTCTTTGGTCCAGACTGAATCGATTTAAGTCTTTTCGATAGTCGTTTTAATACACTTCGTCTATCGTGTAAAAAGACGAGTGCGGAAACTTTAACCTTTTCAGTAAAGTTTGTAAAAGATAACGCTGAATGCAGCCAATGAAGTTTCAATCTGCTACTTTATCTTATAAGTTGAAATCTTCTGCTTCAATGAATTTGTTTTTTCCCAGACTTTGCTCGGTTTATAGTCACAATTATTTTTAGAGCGACTTTTACCAAGCGGTTAAACATGTTTAAAATTTATTTAAGCACAAAATTCTGTTTAACTACACAAGTTGTATTGCACCACAAGTTAAACATGCTTATCGATCTGTCAAATTAAAATAGCCAAAAATCGCTGTTTAAGCTGATAAACGTATTTAGGAGTTACAACATGTATACGAGTACAACCGTGAAATAACGTTATTTGTGACGATACTACTCAAATCGTGACATGGAACGCACGTAAGACATAATGCAGCAACACCACGCAACACTCTAAAATGCGTTTAGTTAATTTCAAGCTTCAACATCGTGGTGCAAGACAAACTTAAATTAGTTTAAATTAACCGTGTTTACAAATGGAAACATATTTAACTAAATGTGATTAAACATATTTTAAAAATAAGGTTTGGTGAAAGCCTAAGCCTCTTATAAAGCATAAGGGCTTATGCTTTATAAGACTTGAATATTACTGGCTCATGATGATGATTTTATTCTCCTTTCGATTGTATTTTGGAAGCCATCTAATTTCAACTTAAACATTTTTAAAAGTTATTTTACAAAAATGTCAGTTTTGTTTTGGGTCTGTTTTATTTTTGTTGTTATGTTTTAACATCCTCATTTACCAAACCCTTCCAGAATAATTATAGATCTTTGACGCCCTTTGAATGTTTTTTTTCTTTTATCTTATTTTTTTGTACATATTACTATTAAGTTTGTATAGTTTGTTTGTAGGTACATAATTTAAGTATTTAGCCACATTTGAAAAAATGAACAACAGTTACAAATTAACAAACTATTAGCGGGAATTTGAGCTCATTATGTTTAAAAAGAAGTGAGAAAAAAAGCTTCCTACAATTACAACATTATTTAGGTAAATTATGTAAAAAACCTTATTTCAGGCAAAAGTTTATCTAGGTACTATTTTCAAGGAAGACTTAGTCCCTATTATTTTAACAACACAATTAGTTACAACCTTGAAACAATGAAGATTAGTCTATCAATTAACCCCCAAAGGGTTGTGAATGAAATATCCTGCGATATCGTCCGTCCAATCTGAATAACAAATAGGCTGTTCCATTTGCAGCTTCTGACGAACTTAAGATATAAGATGAGGAGATATTGAAGGATCTTGGTAGTAGGGATATCGGGGGTTTCGGTACTGTTTTAAAAAGGCATCGCGGTCCTTGAACAAAAAGGCAACTGAAGGAACATTTTAGAGACAGTCCCTTCTGCTCCATCCAAGGATCTAAGGACTCATTTGGTGATTTTATGACCTTAATTTTTAAAAAAAGGCTTAGCTATGGAATTCAAGTGACGTTGAATGAATGAATTGAACTAAACTAGAATGAGTTGAAAGTAAAGATTGAATACTAGTCACCAGGATCGTGACTTTCTAGAATCTTTATAACTCCTCAAGTGTGCCGTATTCTTGTGAAAAATAATACCTAGTCACGTCAAATCACGATCACGTGTAATAATAGAAAACATGTCAAGGGACTTTGATCAATTACACATACAAAATAATTAAATACAAACACAATCCCGTTGACGACAATTTCCGTCTCGAAGTCCCAATATTTATTAACGAAATCAAACCCTAATCACGGTAAGCAAACATCCCTCGGAATAACGTCATCAAATTACAAAAATAAACAATCGGTGTCAATTTGTCTAAAACGCAGAGCAATTTTAAAGCCAAACAATTTTGGAGAAATGAAAAATAGCGATGCAAATCTACGCAAAACCAATTTGAATGAAGAAATTCAAAAAGTTGTCCGTTGACCGCGCCTCGGAAAGTTCTTATTACAAAATGGCAAACATTTTAGCGAAGCAAGATTCAAAATGGCTGATTCGAGTATTCTTTTTTTTTCGTTCTGTAATTACGTTTGTTATAAATTTTGTGAACCAAAGGAGGTGTTAATTTTTCGGCCCAACCATGTACCGAGGTACAAATTATTATTAAAATCCCTTCCAATAATTAGTATTTTTAGCAGTATTTAAAATCCTTCAATACTAGATAGAAAAAGAAATAAAAGTATATGAAAAAACACTACTTCGCAACGGAACTGCGTTCAAAGAAACGTTTATGGCAGCTTCAATCTGTTTCATCTGTCAAAATCACGTCAAAATATGACATCGACGTTTCATTATTTGACAGCTTTTTGACAGTAATGAATATCAACAACAATAGAAAAAAACTATCGAACTAGGTCGGGAACCCTGGCTTTTGGCCGGCAGATAACCAAACGCAAAAAATAATACGAAATGTGAAATAAATGCATTTTTTAAAGTTCTTATTCCCATGATTATTCACAAAATATGTGTACTAGTAATTATAACTTATTTGAAATACATAAATAAATTCTGTAAAGTACATTTTTGGGTTTTCACACGTTTATAAATGAAGTAACGAAACGCATCATGTCGGAGACGTATGACATTGCTAGATTGAAAATCAATTCTTGGGTTGCAAGTTTTAACATTTTCGATCGACAATTTCATATGGTACAAATGCCCAAATAAATACAACATATTTTTTTTCAAAATCTACGATTTTTTTCCTATAATTTCGTATTTTTGTCCTTGAGGTACACGGCTTGGCCTTAAATGTAGGGAACAAATTAACACCTCCTTTGAGAACGTTTTAATTCCGTTAGGAAATGTTTTAGCTAAATTAGGCGGCACAGGTGTGTCGAAATATGAGGGAATAAATATGGTTTTAATATTGCTATTTCATTATCGCACTTGTATTCGTATTTGGTAATGTTGCAAGGCAAAGTAAATATATAAAACGTCGCCGTAATTATATGAAACAAGGAAAACGGTCTTGGATATCTCAAACAGTTTTCTTATTTTTCATAGCAGCTATCTCGTTGACTTTGACATAAAATAGGATTATTTTGTTAACCGTTTTGCATAGTTCTGTTGACACTTGATTGACATTGACATGATCTCAGCTTAACACTCCTATGCTGGGACTACACTAAATAAATGGAAATGATGCGAAATCGCGAAAATTAACGTCATTTACTTTTAGCGTGGCCCCAGTAGTATATGAAATAAAACTATTTGAAAATAAAATAACAGCCCCATGAGCAAAGAACATGCAATTGAATGTTCCGAAATATGAAAAATGAATAATAAGTAACTTTTTTAAACGGTTCTATTTATAAATCAGTCAATTGTATTGTTATTGTCTATGACTGTCGTCCATTGTTAAAGGGTCATTAGCACTAAGTGATCTAGTAGTTACCCTTACACAGCAATAATAATTATTTTGGGTCAACCATATAATACATTATAGTTATGTCAACCTCAATTGTCCCTTCCTTAATTGATCTACTAAATTAACGGATCACTAAAAGCGTTTACAAATCTATGGGCCTGCTGTCAAAGTGATAAAGAAGAGAGTGCCATAGACTAATCGATTTGGCATTGACGCAGCAGCTTATTTAAGTCTTGTCAAACTCCCTTTCAATTTTTGTCTGTGTTACAATGAATTAAATCATCAGGTTCTGTTTTTGAAAACTATTCATTCCTAAATGGTATTTCTTTGGTATTACAGTTCTTGAATGTTACAATAAAAATCGTTTACTTTTTCACGAAGTATTTTCCTCAAAAATCTCTGAATTAGGTATAACAAGAAAACATTTTATACTTTTCTGAATTGAGTGAATTAGTGGAAATTAGGTACTTATATTTAAAAATTTAATTGCTCCATGATATAAAAATCATTTGATAGAGGTTCTAAGGCGCTTAAGCTTTTGCCACAAAAACAATATCATTTCAGATATTGAACAACAAATAGTTATACAGTTTTCCTACTCCGTTTATTGCGAAAAGTTACATAACAAACTATGCCAATAACAATATGGCAGGTCGCCAGGCAATGTACGACATTTTCAGAATCACAATGCACGGCTCAAACGAATCAATTTATTTGCGACGATAAATAATTTACGATTTTATGTAATTACTGCGAAATGGACGAGTTTTAATGACCCTTGTATCGAATGTTTATCCTCTTTTATTACCTTCACTCATTTACGTTCATTCCTGTCTGAGAGTTTTCTCTACTTAATTACAATCAGTATTTTCACTTACCTGTGACATAAACCTTATGACTATCGTAATAAAGATTACTGTACCGTGAATTTTAAAAGAAGAATTTCGTGTTCGATTTTTGAACGTAAAAATTGAACTGCTCTTTAACAAAATGGCGTTTGAAACTATTTTGTCTATGCGTTAAATTCGCGCCATGCAAGTAAAAAAACCTATTATTGGAAACATTATGTTTTTGATTAAAAACAAAAAAATTCAATCCATTCACAAACAACACACATAGATTAAAAGATTAATGATGGTAAAATAAATCAACATTTTGTATTCAAACAGTTAAAAGGAATTATTTATTCAGCGGTTTGGACCGAATGTTTTTCAATATAAGCCAAATCCAATGGAATAAATGGAGTTAAAAATAGGATGATTTTCACGTTTAAACTATCAGGCTGCTTTTAAGTGCGTTATTATAAATGCAAACGGTATCGACAATGATTCGAGAGAGGTTTAGGCGTTTCACAGACAGAGCAACTTTACTATGACAATTGACAGTCAACTTTATAATTGGAACGGTAACGTTTGCCAGTAGCAGAAAAAAGGCTCGATTTTAAGCGAAGTAAGTACGACGCCAACGATACACAAAGCAATACTTGTAATCAACTTGACACAACTGTCACAAATAAGTCAGTAGCTAATTTAATTTTGTTGCTGATAATTGAACCTATCACGGAAAGTCGCAACTAGATTTAATAATAACCTCTTTCCTCTTTTCTTAAAAGCGGGGTACTAACTTAGAGTCCAACCTACGCAGCGAATTTTTGTTTGAACTGTTCACCTGTCTGGCGCCACAGCGTGAGTGGCGCTCCCATTGGTCGGTTGCCACGCCATTGGTGGCGTCATTCGTGAGAAACTTAATAAGCGCACATGTTTTGTGATAATATGAAACTTTTTAATATAAGTAATATACTATTATTTAATTATTTAATACACTACACGTATCCCTACACTCACTTCTTATTATTTATTTTGTTTTACTATGTTATTATTTTTTATAATTTATTTCTTTGCCTACCCTCGTCCGTGTGTCACTGCGTGGTGCCAACTGAAAACCAGCGCTGGGTGTCTTTCGCCCAGCAAATGCTGAGTTGGTAACCCTTTTGGTGCGGACATGCTCATCAAAATTCTTATTGTATTTTTAATTTTATTATATCATTATTATTATAATTTTTGTGTGTGTGTCCTAATCAAATAAATACTTTTCTATTTCTATTTGTTTTATCTGCGCAGTTTTTTAGAATTATACATATAAATATCGTAAAATTACCAATGATTGCGTCTTGCAAAGTTCTCAAATGGCAAACATTTTAGTGACACTTCTTTCAATATAGACAGACGATTCTTGCCCGTTGCCGTAACTGAAAGCACAAAGTTGATAGGTGTGAAAAGCGCCTTATATCGAAATCGCACCCGTCCAATCTGCCATCGAGATCGAACTTTTATTAAATTTCGCCAGAACATAATTTATGCGAAACTTGCTCGGAATGAATGTTTGCTCAATAAATTGGACTCGATCCAATAAACAGCAAATTAGAAATTGAATCGCGCTGTTAATGGTTTAGGTAAAATGTTGCTTTAATATTAATAAGTTAACGTTATTTATGTAGAATATTTTAATTAAATTGGATTATGAAGCTATCGTTACTTGAAATCTAGGATTTATATTGTGTAACCAAATATTCCATTAGGTAGATATTTTTGTACAAATTTGTTATTTCTGTAAATCCTCATACTTGTTAACTACATACCTATCACTTATTTAGATTCAAAAATCGAATATAATGAAAGAAAAGACTACCGCAACTCTGCAAAGGATACTTAGGTAAAAAAAAAAACACCACAGACAATAACAAACACACCGCTATACGATCTCATTACTCGACATCGTCCTTGTCTATGGTGAATATATCTACAGGTTCATTTGTATTTTGCGAGCTGGCAACTCAGCGCTATCGGCAAACTTAGCTGTGAAATCACAGGATATTGGCATTATTGGTCGCAGATGACATGTGCGGGTTAGGTGCAGTATTTTCATACCATGCTATATACATCCGCTCTTACATCGCTGTTATAATCAAAGTGTGCTTTAAGCTCGTAGCAATAAAGTCGCTGTCAACTACAAGTGTACTTATTGAGTTCGAAAAATGGATGTGTGATTAAGGCTTTTGGGGACAAAACTGTAGAGGTACTGCGACCCACCATAATTTAAATGCATTTTTGTTCGATACACTATAGCTTTATTTCACTGGCTTGACAAACGTTTGTGCGACAGTAGTTCGACACAAGGTAGTACGACAAGAGGGTACAGGGAGCTTAGGGCGCCCCAATAGGCATAGTTTATGTTCCTTTATGCCTTGCGGACAGATATAGGAGCCCCGTTTGGCGGGACTCAAACGTCAAAATCCTGGAATACCTACTAATATTAAAAAAATATATTGTGGATATAAATAAGTGTCACTTCAAAGTGTTGCACAAGCGTGCTTTCGAAACGTGGTTGGTCGCAGAAAAACGTCGCACAAGTGTTAATCGCACATCCATTTGTCGATCTTATGTAGCTATAACTATAGTGGCTATGCTCGTTAAAATAAGGATGCCTTTCAAAGCTTCGGAAGGTAAAATAGCTATGAAATCCCAGGATTGGCATTATTGATGCTGATGACGTATGCGGGTTAGGACAACATGGCTCGTAGAAATTGGCCCCGGACTATGAGAGACTCGATAGCTAGTTAATATCGGTTATGTTTGCATTTCTGATTGGTATTCCGGCTTTGATTAGAGGAGGTATCTTTGAATAGTTTAGGAGATACCGTAATGTGTATTTTGGGTGGTACGTAGTGAAAGTAAATATTACTATTGTTGAAATAAGATCCTTTATCGATAAATTTCTTGTATTTGAAGAGGAAGATATATTTTCATGGCATTTTCATTTGTTAAATTAAAGTAAATGTAGTTCTTTTAAATCATACGCTATTTTAGTTATTCCGTGGAATGTTTTCTGATGACTATAACAATAAATTACCACTGTATTTGCTTCCTTTTATTTTGCTGGAGCCTCTTACGTCTTCTTTTTTTTCCTGCTTCAGCATCTTTCTTTGAGGTCCCAGAAAAGCTGGGTCTTCATTGGATGGACCCAAAGAAGACCCAGCTTTTCTGGGACTGTTTCTGTCATTTCGACCTTATCAAGTTATTAAAAATGTCAACGTGTGTAAACGAACTACATATGTCCTTAATTAATTTCTATCGCCAAAAACTTACCCAGACAAAACCCTTATAACTTAGCTAAAATTCTCTCGTACACTCTACACTTAGCTTTATGAAATACATAGCTAGCAGAAATCATAGCGTCGGCTAAGAGTGTAAACCTGCTAACTCCACTTTTGACCAAAAATGACATTTTGATGCAATCTGTAAGAGAAAGTTAAGCCACACAGTCTGTAAAAGCAGCTACCCACATTCTCAACGTAAAATCGGCAAAAAAGTGTGATGCGTAAAACAGCCAAATAAACTTAAGTCAACTTGCGCTGCTAACTCCATGATTGACGCCATTTTGTATTGAGTTTTCGCCGTGACAACGTTCCGAGCAATTAAAATTTAGTTTTCGGTCAATTAACTGGATTTTTTCAAGGTTTTTTGGTTGGAATATAGTAGAGGCAAGCCTTTATTATTACTATTCATTTTTCGTTTTACGTCTAGTATTCAATAAATAAGTTTTTTTTTTTGGATTATCCACTTGTTATCCTCTAAAAAAGTTGGCCGTAATCCACCACGCAGGTCCAGTGCGGGTTGGCAGATGTCACATGTCTTCAAATTTTTGGTTCTAGGACATGCCGGTTTAATCACGATGTTTTCCTTCATTTTGAGAGCAGTGATAATGAAATTAATTACACAAAGTAATGCACCTGGCGGGGTTCAAACCCACGACTTACAACTCGTAAGTCGGGACCGATACCACTGGACCACCACTGCACTGCTGTAAACTGTGTACTTATCGTAATAAATTACAATAGTACATTTTTATTCAAGGGTTGAAAGTTACTTATTTAGTCCCGAGAGCAAACGAAGTGCTAATAGTTTGTCCGTGTTTAACGATGCAAAGGTGCCAAAGCCGTAATCCGTATCTGAGCACGGTAACGGATCGGCCCGTGAACCCGTTTACCCAGAGATAGTGGGATAAGTCGCTGTGCAAGTTGACCGGAATAATTTCATTAATACGTCCACCAATACTGCGGAGCGTGCCCGCCTGCTGGCTGTGGGTGAGTGGTAGTTGGGCCTTTGGCTTCAGGCGCTACCGTCCCCCAACACAGGTACTATGCTGGGTGACACAACCATCCGGGTCGCTACTTGTGTTTGAGCGCTCCTTGTGGGGACACACCGCTGTCAATGTGGTGAAATAGTTGACTGCCTCGGACACCGTGGTCATTTTTGTAGCAGGAGTGCAGGTCGGCACGACATTCAAGCTTAAACGACATAATCCGTCGTGCTCTTGGCACCGCCGGGGTGCCAGCCGTCTTAGAACCCAGATGCTTGGCACGCGACGATGGGGACAGACCAAATGGTATGACCATAATGCCAAGGAAACTAAGTAGGTGTGGTGTGGTGTGGGATGCAACATGTGTCGACACCCTTGCGTCATCCCATCTTTCTAGTACAGCGTGTAGTGCTGCCGCTGCTGATGCAGGTGCTGAAAACTCCATGCAGCGCAAATACATTGATTTAGCTAGTAGCTATTTGTTGAGCCATTAAGGGTTGAAATTCTAGAGCCATTGGTTCCGAGTGCTCACGTTTTTAAGGACATCGCCAGGCTTTTAATCGACTCTTCAGGTGATCAGAGGGCTGGCCTATTCCTATGCCGACGAATAGGCATTGCCATACAACGTGGCAATGTGGCCAGCGTTCTCGGCACTGTTCCCATTGCAGCGATGTGGACGTATTCTTTGACGCCCTTTGAATTTATATTTAAAAAAAAAACTTTTATTGTACATATTAACAATCAGTTTTTACTTATAGTTTATATATAATATTGATATAGTAAATTATAATATAGTTATGTTTTGTAAATAAAGTAAAATTAACTTAACAATTAAATTAATTTTACTCTGGATATTTTTCGAAAAACCTGCTATGTCCCCAAAATTAAACATTTGCTACCAAAAAAAATCCAGCTAAGTCACAAAAACACTAATAACTTATTAAAAACCTTTACTATTTTATTAATTTCTAGTAATGTAGAATATCCAAAAATACACCAACTGTATTTTTGGTTTTAACCTAAAATTGTAAAATTCAAATTTATTAAGTTTTATTTGCCTCCTGTAAAATTGGGTAAAAGTGAGTTAGCAGGTTTACACTCTTAGCCGACGATAGTAACAAAAGCACAAAGAGCTAATTAAAATTTAACATCGTCAACGTTTCAAACTGGCTGGCAGAATTAACATTAAAATGTAAACGCCAGGACCCAAGGCTTGATTGCTGAAAAACTTATGAGCTATCGAAGGATCGACGTTAGTGTTATGTGGTTGGGTATTGCTGTAAGATGGTGGTTTAGATTTCATGGCATGAGTTTTGTGAGGCGACGCGTCCTACTTTTTTTTAATTCGCTTGTTTAGGCAACAAAAGCACTAATGATGGCTTAAGTTTTCATAGCAGTTTATTTCTTAAATATAAACCTCTTTTTTAACCTAACCTCTTAACGAGATCTAACATTTAATTTTACAAAAAAGAAAATGATAGTTCCTTTTTTTTTTGTTCCTAGCTAGTTATATCCGTAAGTCGTGATAAAATCTTAAATCCTTGTATCAGAAGTAACAAAAGACCGCTCTAGATAATCTACTATAAGATCTCATCTGGCACCATTACGGAGAAAGCGGGAATAGTTTTAAAAATTGCAGCGTCTTCAACCCATTTTGTAACTAATCCTTTTACGAGAAAGCATTCGTGTTAAGTTGGTATTATATTTTAAGAGAACAATGTTTTCTGTTATTTTTCACAACGGATTTTTTTCATGGGGTTAACCTAGTTTTTCTTTTCTTAGAAAAACAGTTGGCATATTTTTCCTTTTTTGATAGATTCTGGTTCGCAGAAGCACTGCATAAAAGCTTGTGAAAGGTGTTGGAGAGCCATTTAACTAGTTGAGGGATCAAAATAGCTTTATTAATTCCATGCACAGGATTTACAATTAGAAAAATAAATTAAAATTAATCAATCAATAAATCACATTAAAATCACAAATTCATGCCAAAAAATAAATTAAAAATAAATTACAATCAGTTCATTGTGGCATTTAAAAATTGAATTTGAGTTGAGGGAAGCATAGTCGAATAAAAAAAAAAAAAATACTTTTTTTTTTACAAAATACTAAATACACTCTTTGTACACTATTAATTGTAAGTTGGTAACACAAAAGATGTAAAGTAAGGTCAACTCGGCGAAGACCGTCTGGAGGGTAGGACCGTACAGTAGGCAGTACAACAAGGTCTGAATAACCATAGCAAGACAACCTGAACTACAAAAAATTAAGTTTTAACAGTTTAAATGAACCATTTCTTCATTTAATTGCTGTGGTTATTCAGACTTTGTTTATTGCTTATTGTACGGTCCTACCCGCCAGAAGGTCTTTGCCGAGTTGACAATAATTATTTGTTTTAGTAATCACCCTGAGTGGTTTCGAAGGGACTGTGAGACTGTAACTGAATCCTACTCTGTTCCTTTAGTTGTATGTTAAGTTCTAAGGCCACGGTTGAACATACCCGCAACCATGGCTGACGCAATGGACTGTGGTTCCTTCTAGAATATCATTTGTCTATTCACTTTTTTTACTATGTCTATGAATTTATTCTCAAAGTATGTAGATAAATGTATGTAGTAAGCATATATTTCTACGAAATTCCAAATTAAATCAAATATTACGCAAATTAATATTTAAATACAAATACGGACGAAATTGTCACCAATCGAAATCAAATCAAATTCAATTTGAATTACACTCGACGGTATCGAAATTTCGATAGCAAGGTTATATCAAATTGGAATCCTTAATTAAAGTAGTAATTTACTGGTATTTATGTTATTAAAATTAAACAAATTAATTACTTTACATAACCGCATAGTAAATTAAGTCTAGGTACTGAATAAATGTAAATTATGCTAATAAGGATCAAAATAAACGTTAGTAGCTTGCCTAATAAATTATCTTGGCTCTAAACTTTATAACTTGAAACGACCGAGAAATATAAAGATAACCGCGTTTTAAAATTTATCTTACGGGCTTACCTGTCGTACTTTTCCCCCTCTTTATATTATGGTTATCTCTTTTAAACTAGAAAAGTTGCGTTATATAGGAAGGTACGTTCAGTATTTTCTGTCGCAAAAAAATCATGAAAAATTGTGTCGAGACTACGAAATATGAAACGTATAATACTCGTATAATATATGTTATCTGAATAATTAATTATCAATGGAAAATTTAATAGCCTAAGGGTCTGACCACCCGTACCTAATGCCAATGGTAAAGGTTAACTTAAAAGTGTAGTAAAACACCATAGAAACGGTGTCTGGAGACGGAAGTATAGACAAAATTACAAATTTTTTTTTTTTTTTAGCGTGGTAAAATCATCAAATGAGTCCTCCAACCCCGGGCAGGGCAGGAGGGACTGTCAGACTTTCAGACTTCTACTGACTCCATGATATCCACGGTGTCCTTCATAGCCTGTTAAGTTCCGGGGTTACGGTAAGGGAATAATCCCGCGACCCCGGCAGGCTTTGGCCCTCTGAGAGGGGGGCCCCGTCATTATGCTGACGCTCTTTGAGGCGCGCGTGGGACACAACGCGCCGTCGACCAGGGCATGGTCCTTGGTCGGGCAGCGAGTTGCCCTTTACTCGCTGCCCGCATGCCCGAAAATTACAAAATATAGAAAGATTTCTATCGTTCTAAGTATGCAAGCAAGCAGGTGTTTAAGGGTCGTGACAAGAAGTTATGGTTTTCTTCTATTCTTGGCAAAATAAAGATTAATTTATAGATTTGGTAATTTATTGTGGTCATCAGTGCTGTAGTTGTACCCTCGATATTCTAAATAATTATTATGATCCATCTATCTGGCCATTGGTACTGGCAACAATTCCCTTCTTTAACTGCCCCTCGCTAGGTAACGATTCATATCATGGGGCTTATTTCATTACGTCTTAATGTTCTAAGGAAAGTTCCATGACGCACTACTTCCTGACATTCATACTTTCATCCATATTTCAAAGACTCCCACACATTGTCGATAACGATTGTCTAACTTGACGGTTAACGATGGCCCATTTAAAGACGTAGGTAACACATGTATCTAAATAAGTAAGTAACATATTATATAAAAAGGGTCACCACTGTTATCCTTTTTTTTACTGAAAAAATCTAAACAGTCCGTTTTGTAAAAAAAAAATTTACTCGTATTTTTTCTTCAAAATTGATGTAAATACTGATACAAATCTAAACCGTAACTTAACGTAACTATGATTTAAAATAACCAATGCGTCACAAGCAAGTGCAGACCACCACGCCAAAAGACAAATCGCTACAAGATGTATTATTTCTACCAACGCAGATTATTCCAAACCATCATAAAACGCAATTAAAACACACGACACAAAAGCAAAACCGAAAAAAAACTGTCGAAAAGCATCCACCGGTTGGCCGCAACTTTGCCAAGTTAAAGGTCCATAAATAACCTTTAACATAAATTGAAAAATCTAAACTTTAAAACTCCCAAATAATAAATGAGACACATGAGCCACAAAATTATAAAATCTCCATTAGTGTTGCCCTTTGCATGTGTGTGTTGCCATTTGGCATTACAGTTATTGGCTGCAGGAAGCCGACAGACTGACAGACAATCCAATTGCCCTATATGCATTATTTACAACCGAGTGTTGTAGGAAACTAGATTATTGTGCAGAGCTCGTTAGCGGCGGCGGGTTAGAGGTTAAGTTTTATTGTTCGGAGGTATACTAAGGAACTCGTAGCTAAATAATTACAGCCGCACAGGTCGATCTTGCGGGTTAAGCCGCGCTCGCCGAGGTTGGTCTGTGAATGGGTGTCCATCTGTCATAGCGAGTTTCCGTAGTGCCTCGGAAAGCACGTAAAGCCGTTGGTCCCGGCTGTCATTTGTAGATCTGTGACAGTAGTTACTGTTAGTCAGAAGCTCTTAAGTGTGACAACCAGTCTTACCATGGAGTATCGTATTATCCAGTTACTGGGTTGTAGAGGTCCGATAGGCAGTCGCTCCACGTAAAATACTGATAATTATATTCAGCTGCATCTGGTTCGACTGGAAGCCGATCCCAATATAGTTGGGAAAAGGCTAGGCAGATGATGGTTCGGAGGTATACTAGACGGAACATGGGGGGGTTGGGGTACTCTACTGTTTATTGTTTAATTACAAGGTGAGAATGGTTGTAGTTTCATTGTGATAGGCAGTTCATAGGTGGATTTGATGTGTAGAAGTGTGATCGAATCTTAGATACTTTTGTCTTGGTGTGAAACACGGCTACAATTTATGATCGTAAAAGGCAATTGAAGTATGAATACGACCTTTCTTTTTAGAATTTTACACATGCTTATGAGACTTATGTGTATTTTAATGACTTGAGTCATTAACCGACTTGGAAAAAGAATTCAATTCGTCGAAACTTTTTTTTAAGGTTTTTCACCGATATCTCGATGACGCCTGGGCCGAAGGATTAACAGCAATTGCTGTCACACTTTTTTTATAGTGGTTTAATTATCAAGTAAGTCCCGACCCACCCAGGGCTCCCATCACGTGAGGGACTTAATTCCATGATGTCCTTCAATAGCCCTTTATTTTAAAACCATATCCAAAGTTGAGAGTGACGTTTGTCACTCTCAACTTTAGTTAGTCTTTCAAGATCTTTAAAATGAGTTTTACCAGTAACTACCCGGTCAAAGTAAACAATGTCCTAAAACTGTGACTAACAATATGCTGTTCAACATTTAAATCCAAGCAAAGCAACTTTACAACTCCACACTTTTCTTTCGCAACAAAATTCATTTGTCGACGTTATTTCTAAACAAACACTCATTCTTGCTCGTCTAAATCAAAGTGGAAGAAAGAAAAACTTCAACAGTTCACAGTAAACAAAGTGTTAAAACAAGGGAAGAGAAGGGAGAGAAACACGTTATTTTGTGCCGCCCGCCATTGTGAGAATCGCCTGAGGTCTAGTACCGTTGTTCACGACAGTCATTGTGTGCCATGAATAGTCTTATCGTTAAAAATAGTAAGTTTTACTGCCAAGGTTTTGTTTATATTGTTGAGATGAAAATTGTGGTCGTTTTTGTTGGGAAATTGTGTGGTTTCTTAATCTACTTCAAATTCAAATCATTTGTTTCAAGTAGGCCAGTTACAGGCAGTTTTAGATTGTCAAAAACAAGTTCTGTAAAATTTGTAATGTTGCTACAGTCATAAGACAGAATAAGTGGGTCAATTTTCAACTTTGAGTCATGTGTTGGCAAAAACAAAAATATAAATTATTATAATTACATTTAAGTTAAATATAATTAAAGTTATTCATATTTCTGTGTTTTTCTTGTCGTAAGACCTCTGAAACTTTAATTTATTTATATGTTTTTTTGTATTGCCACTTGTCTAGAATTCAATTTCTTATTTAAAATAATAATTACTAGTTCCAAAAAGAAACAGTTTGGATTACGCCCCATTTTATCTATAAATATAGAAGGCGTCAACAATAAACTCTCCCACGAAATTCCAATACACAGTTGGGTGTCCCACAATTTGAATAATAAATAGTGTTCGCCGCTATATACCACCTTGTGAACGGAGCATATGGCGACATCTGTCATATTCACTGATATCTATACTAATATTATAAAGCTACAGTGTTTGTTTGTTTGGTTTAACGCGCAAATCTCAGGAACTACTGGATCGATTTAAAAACTATTTTTGTGATTATCTATCACAAATGTGATGTCTATTTATCGAGAGGGGTTATAAGATATTTAGCATCACGCTATGACCAATAGAAGTTGAATAATGGGGTTGAAACGGCAACAGCTAATATCTACGAGTTACGAGTTTTGGTTGAAAATTATCCTACAGGAACGTAGTTGCCGGTACAAAACGTCATATCCTATAGTTTCCGCCAGATAAGTGTGGAATAAAATACGTTGACCCCCGTGTACCAATATATTGGAATATTTCAAAACTATTCGAAATAATGTAAAGAAAATGTCGTAGAACGACCAAAAGCAACGTATCATGGTAAGGGGTGATCTTGACCTTATATTTTATTTTGAAATTCGAACGATGGTGTAATGAAATTCGAACGATGGATCATTAGGATCAACGACCTTTATTCCAGACTTATTTTGCGGGGCCTATAGTATGTCCTACAGGTCTTGGTTCATTTTTCATTGAAATCGGTTCAGGCGTTTAGGCGTATAAAAAGTAACAGACAAACAAACGACTTAAAAAAAATGTCATGAATATGCTATTTTCCCACGCTAATACGATTATTATAACTTAATAAAGAATGGAAAGGCCAAGGTAAATGCGTAGATACCTATTTTCTTTTATGTCTGCTAAATAGCTTCTTAACATTTGTTTTAGAAAATAAAGTAGCACTTACTTAAATAACAGAGCGTGTCGGTTTGTTAGAAACGGTTAATATTTTTTTCCCTGGTCCTATTACTAGCTTAAACCGGCGGCGTAACCCGCGTAAAGGTCGATAAATATCCTACAGAGAAGTCATACCGGGATCAAAAGTATCCTATGTACATATTAATCCAGGTTATAAGCTATATGTATACCAAATGTTATCTAAACCCATTCAGTAGTTTTTGTGAGAACAGACATTCTATCTATACATACTAACAAACTTTATAATACTAACAGTAGTAAGAAATAGGCTGTACAGTATATAAATAGTACAGTATATAAAAAGTAAATAGGCTGTACGGAAGTCTAAAAAATTGTATATATAAAAAAAAGAAAATTATCACTGGGCCAGAAAACATCGAGAGAAAGAAAAAAAATAATACTAATAATATTATTATACATATAACAATTGTCATTTTACATCCATCTTCTCACAAAAGCTCAAACATCCACGACATATTTCCATCCATATTGACGCAAACAAATCCAACTCAGGTGTTGATGTCAGCATGCCATGCAATCAAACCTATACTCGACACGTGTTTCGCCCCTCCAAGGAGCATCCTCAGGAGATGTTGACTCGACAAGCGCTCGGCCTCGAATGAGCTTGGTTTTGTCAAATTCTTGACGTAATTAATTTTGTGACAAAGTTGAAGCATTGCTCCCAAGAATGCACCCAAAGAAATACCATCAAACTCAATACTTTTTAATGAAATACCAATCTTTATTGGTCTTCAAGGAGAAAGACCACATCAAACTTGCTACTACAACCAACCAAACCAAAACAAACTTTACCCTTCACAAATAAAATCCAATTCCCCTTGTCAGTTACCAACACATGAAACTTGTCACAATAAGCCATAAGAAAATATACTGTGTCGTTTCTCGTATAAAGTTTAATTTGCCTCGTCAGTTCTCTGAAGTGTTTCGGACATTTTCATTTGCGAATTCCATGTGTATCTCTTTTTTCTTGTTTAAGTGATTGATAGGTACTTTTAATGTTTTAATGAGATTCCTCTGTTCCTAAAAGTTACGAGCCCAGATGTTTTCTGTTACTTTTACTCTTAATTTTGGTTTAACAACTGTATTTTCTTTGTAGTATGAGTTTGTTTTGTTAGGAGAACAATGTGGATTGGGTATGGAACTTTATGATTTGCTCGCAGTTTTGAAGATTAGATTTACAATATTCCAAGTACGTTACACGGCCAAATACATATAATTCATGTAAGAGCCTCATTTCTCAAGTATGTATTTCAGTGTCCTCTTTTATTTGTAAAAGAGTCAAAAAAAAAGCAGCGCTTACACGACTGCGCGACGCAAAGGAGGGTAATGTGTTTATCAGTCTATGTATGTATGTATGTATGTATGTTTGTTTCTATGTGGCGTTCTAGAGACCAAATGCGTGGGCCGATTTTGATAATTTTTACGTCTATCGATTCGTCTTAACCTTGCGAGTGTCACTAAAGACATGACAGTAATCAAAATTCACCACAGCGACAACCAGACGCCATATTGTCAAAATTTAAAAAAAAATGTCGATGAACTATGTCATGTGGGGTATCGTTGAATAGGTATTTTAAAATCATCTTTAGGTTCCCTTCATCATTTTTCATTTTAAGTAATAGTTTAGGATATATATAACGATTTAAAGTTGTTTAGCAAAACAATAATTCTCTGAATAGTAACTAAAAAGTATGAAATAAAATAAAATATTTAACGAAAAACAAAAAACCCGACTGCGTTAAAAAAAACTAAAAAGAAAGAAACAAGCCCAGTAGTTAAGAATTCACTCATTCACACTCACAGTCGGGGCCCGTTGGGAAAATTTGATTGGTACCTATAATTTGAATGGGCCCCGACTGTGAGTGTGAATGAGTGAATTCTTAACTACTGGGCTTGTTTCTTTCTTTTTAGTTTTTTTTAACGCAGTCGGGTTTTTTGTTTTTCGTTAAATATTTTTGTATTAGAAGTGATACATATTAAATACAAAGGGCAAAGATTTATAAATCCGATTAATACCCTGTATTTGATTTCACAAATTCTGCACGTAATTATCATTTTTTAAACTTATCATAATTTTACATTTCACATACAAACCATCGCCATGCACTGTAAGCTTATTATCTTTAACACACCAAATACTATTTAAAATAACAATTAAATAAATATTCATGACAATTACGAGGGTGGCATCAGACTGAATGGTAATGGCGACCACAGCACTGTGATTAAAGTAAATGAAAGCATAAAACAGATGACGTAATCATATTTATTGTGAGCTGTGGAAACACTTGTATTACGGAAAATCTGTGGGAAAAATAGAGACGCGATTTATTTTTAATCGACTTCCAAAAGGAGGAGGTTCTCAATTCGGAAGTTAGTATTTTTTTTTCTTGTATGTAATTTAGTAACTTTAAGAACTAACTGAGCAGTGGTGGCTCAGTCGTATCGGCCCCGACTTACGAGTTGTAGGTCGTGGGTTCGAATCTAGGCAGGCGCATATATTACTTTGTGTAATTTATTTCATTATCACTGCTCTCAAAACGGTGAAGGAAAACATCGTGAGGAAACCGGCATGTCCTAGAACCCAAAAATTCGAAGACATGTGACATCCACCAATACGCAATGGGCCCGCATGGTGGATTATGGCCCACTCCCTCTCACAGAGAGGAGGCCTGTGTCCCAGCAGTGGGAACATTAATAGGCGGATGATGATGAACTAACTGAAGGAACATATTTATAGCAGTGTAGGTTCAATTAAAAAGGAGAGTGTCTATGGTGTCCATCTGTCAACTGTCACCTGAAAATAACGTTAGGCAATAAAATAATTTGCACAAGTTAATTTTGTCGCTTACCACTGTCTGTCCCTATGTATGCTCTATGCTTAGATCTTTAACTGCGCAACGGATTTTGATGCGGTTTTTTTTAAAGATAGAATGGTGCAAGAGGATTGTTTATAATTTTATGTATATAATATACTGCACATTAGTAGAGATTGCACCATGCGGAACCGGGGCAAGTCGCTTGTTAATTATAAGTTCAGTTCTTTAATATTTTCCATTTAATAAAATCCGAGTTTAAAATTTTAAACTTCTTTAAAGCAGCACCATCTATTGTTTGCTAAAGGAACTAAAAATCGCGAACGTTGCATTTTCTCGTTCCAAAGGAGGTTGATTGTCCTTCAGAGCGGAACACTGTAATGCAGTTTTATTCGTCTGTAGACTTAGGCTGAGCGCAGACTTGAGTCACAACTGTTTTAAGACAGTTTTGTCTCACATAGACAAGTCTGTCTTAAAACATAAACAAAACTGTTTTGTCTACGACACGCCGCTCACCTGAAACAAAACTGTTCAGTGTCAGACTTGTCGCTGTGCGGTTCTTGTGTCTATTAGACAATATTGTCTATGAGACGTTTTGTTTTAAGTGTGCGCATCTTCATGGTTTTTGTAAAGCAATAGTCTGTTTTAAAACTGTTTTGACTCAAGTCTGCGGTCAGCCTTATAGTTTCTTCACAGTTAGTTGGCGACTGACAGCAGCAACTTAAAAACAACCTTACTGTACAAAAACTAAAGTTCACTATGGTCTGGCTGACTTGTTAGGGGCAGCAGACGAAAAGCAACTTTATACATTTGTAAATAGAGATCATTATGGTTTTGACTTCTATGTAAGGGTGATGGTACAATGAAAGGACAGTACAGCATAGTCAACCAGCCGTCTCTGATTTCATTTAACTGTTCCACTGTTCAAGGAACATCGTGTTTAGTTTTAAAATGTATTTTCTTGCTTCAAAGTCTTGCTATTTTCATTTTATATCTTGAAGAATGTTTTGGTTCTTTGGGTTCGGAAATTGTGAATAAATAAAGTTTTTAGTTTAAAATGAGAATTGCTAGAAAATTTTGCAAGATTTTAATCACGAAAAATTTTGAATTCAATTAAAAAATCGTAGGTACAATTTCTTTTTATTATGCTAAATTAAATTAACTCTAACTTTGTTGAACAAAGTTCTTACTGTCATTCCTTCTACTTATCGGGTGTTGTAACAAAAAAACAACGTATGCATATGGAAAAAAGATCCGGATTAAAAATAAAAAAGCAAATGAAAAAAAAGAATGACGCACGTAAAAGTGACAACAATACCATTCTCAATTCAAATGTCTCCGCACAATTATTTTGGCGCCTTTTTTACTTTTTTTATACGTGTCAAGGGAAATGAGCGCGTTCAGCCAGTAAGTTGGCAGAACGTGACCTACGACGATTTAACCTGGACTCATGATATCTAAGTAGGGACACGTCCCAATGAAGACGATTGTTTGGCCATCAGTTATTATCTCACTCAAGAAACATACGATATCATTAAAAAGTTTAATATAAGTAGTTGATCAAGAGATCACTGAATATCAGACTACGCCTGTAAACTTTTCCTATACTCAATTTCTTCTTAATTTAATGGTTCTCTTCAATAGTTTTTGAAGACAAGAACTATCAAAGCAAAAACTGGAAACTCCTAAATATTAATAAGCGAGTAATCGCCCATAAAACTCGTTCAATCGTTTATAGTCTAGCAACATATCGAACTTCACAATTCCTATTTGTTGCTCGTCAACTCGTATTTAGTTAACTCACCAAACCACTGCAACTTTTGAAAGCTATAATCACCAGAAAAGCGCCGAGGCAATGAAGCTGGACTAGTCCATGAGAATAAATTTTGCTCCTGCTAGGTACCACTAGCTGGAAGACTTAAGTTCTTCTCCATAGAGATCTACGCTTTGGAATTGGCATCTACAGTACTTTCACAGTTTTTATGTCTTGTAACTGGGACTTAGCCCCGTAACTATTTTTAAACTATTTTATTTTAATTTTGTCTTTTGACAAAATTAAAATAAAATAGTTTAAAAGTGCCTGTAACTGGCCTTGATTGTCCCGTTAAGCAGCTCACAACCTCTTCTAGGTTGACTTGCGAGAAGCCATTCACAAAAAAAAAATACCCTTCTCAATTTGCGGTTACCACTCAAGAACACACTTTTCTCGCTTATCGCTGACAGTGAGACAGTTCCCAAATAAAGTTTGCAATGATGGGTTCTCTTCCTAATTGGAGTTTCTTGTTCCCCTCACTTACGATTGTTATCCTAACTTAAGTTGTTAATGCTGTTACAGTCCCGGCTTTAGGTATTTTTGCGCCTCGCACGAGATAATTGTATGCGCCTTTTACTTGAAAATGAAAGTTATTACTTTTTTTAAATAAGTTTTTGCATCAGGCGTGGCAAATAAGTTAATATTATATTATTCAAAGTTGGCCCTGCCTTCTTAGTATTAACGCCCCGGGCGGTCGCCTGTTCGCCCTTCCCTAAAGCCGTTACTGTGTTAGAAATGTATTGTTTGATTGTTGACCTCTTGTTTCTCGAATCTTTTGCGGACATTGTTATTAATTTTACTAATTAGTATCATTCTTTTTTACAGGTAAGTTGGCGTTGTTTGTTTCGGTGGAAAAGGAATTTCTTCTGAAGTCAAAGGTAGATTTTTTTAATTATGCGTCCAAACATTTATTAATAACACGGATCTACAAGTAACAACTCCAATAAGAAGTGTTTTAGGATATGACCACACTTATCTTCGCGGGATCAAAGGGTCAAAAATAATTTTATAAGTATTTGAAAAAAAAAAGTCATCTACGTCTGTCTCCTTTTCCATAACCCAATTCTCTGTTTAAATAATCGTTCTACTTATCGAAAACATGATTTATATTATTCACTTAACTTAGTACGAACAAAACACTTAGTAACTAACAGTACCTAACTAACAGACTTAGTACCAAAACTGTCCTGGGAAATGCGGCTTTATGCGAACAATAGGACGAATTGCAACTCCCAAAATGTTCAAAGTGGAAACCTACCTACAATGGACAAGCTCTAAGCAGGCTTACCACATACCTAGCTAGGTGCAAAAGTACTTAGAGGGACTTGTGTTTCATGCATTTCCCACTTAGCGGCTTGGCCACGACCTACAAGATCAAGCGTGTGTTGCGAACTTGCGACAGCGATTCGGGAGGAATCAAGTTTAAAACAAGGCCAAGACTACTTTAAAAGCCACTGTAACATAGCCACAGATATAAGACTTAGTCAACGTTAGTTTCTCATTAAAATATACACCATAGTAGGTAATCATGTTTGGTTTTCATACACATTATGATGCTTAGCCGAATTACTTGCGTTGCGTCAGAAACTTGAGACGACGAGAGAGCGTGTCGCTTGACACTAGTCGCATCATCCGAGGGTGTAAACGTGGCATAATATTGCCGTTCTCTGAAACCATATAAACTTCACTAATAACTTTAATGCGTTCTCCGTTGCTCGTCACATCTTACAGCTCGTGAGAATCTAGACCGCTTTGCCTTTGATGTTGATGACTGTAATATTATGTGATAATAAGTCGCATAGCCAGCTGTTTGCATTCAGTTGAAATGTGCTGCGTTTAACTGGTCTATGATTTCGTGGTATCGGATGTGAAATTTACTTCAATGTTGCAGAAAATGGAGGTCAATTCGAATTGTTTTCGAGGAAATCTCGAAATAGAGATCTAACAATTTTAACATCGTCTATGCCTGAATTCCTATCACGCTAATGTCGGTTGCGTGTGCAGCAGGAAATACATAGAAACACATACGTCGGGCTTCCCAATATGGTGTTAGATAAAACACAATTTATATTAGTACGCTTCTTATGGACCGAATCGGTCGTACGCTACCGACATCAGTAAATTCAAGCGTTGACGCTTTTAAGGCTTGAATTTCTCTTAATTATAAAAAGCTGTAGGTCTGCTTGTGTCACAACGACAATACTTATGAAAGTTAATACAAATTACCATTAAAATATGTATATGAGGTCGTTTGGCGTCTCCCTAAATCATTACTGATGTTTATTGAGACAATGTACCTTCTCTCTTGAAAAACTTTCAAAGCCATTTGTTTTTTGACAAACCCACCACACTGTTCCCAGACCACTGCAACTCCTGAAAGCCAGAATTAACAGTGGCAACCACCAGAAAAGCGCCGAGACAATGAAGCTCGACGTGTCCTTGAGAATGAATTTACCTGTCTTGGATCCTGGAACGAAATTAATCAGAAAAGAATAGTGGAGGAATAGGAAAGATATGTTTCCGCTTCCCTCCATGCAAGCAGGAGACAGAACAAAACAAGGCCAATAGGCACAAAGGGACATTACAACTGGGAGAAGCCCAGTTGCCTAGCACCACGTGTAAAAATGACTACTACATTCATAGATATTTCGAGTATGTACGAAACAACGACGATATAATACTAGACTAGAGAATAGTTTTTGTTCCTTAGATCGTGTATGCGGTACACGATCTAAGGAACAAAAACTATTCTGTCAACTCGCTGAGGTACTACGTAAGCGAGGGGGACGGGGTACTGCGTTGTGATTGGCTAACTCAAGGTCTGTTCTGTCTCAACGTATGTTTACGACTCACAGGAGTGGTCGAAATGAGACGGATATAAGACTTTTTTGCCTAATGTGTTGACAGACATCGGTCGCCTGTTATTAGGAGTTTAGAAATATATCGCCGTTGGTACGAAACATATAGATCACAGTTTTCCGAATCTAGATCTCTAGGTACATAATGCAGCGCTGTAAGTCCGTATTACGACCTCACCCAGCTCTAATATCAACACTAAACATCCTGTACACGGCGCTTACCTCAAGTAAATAGCACGGAGCGTAAACCAAACACAATTGTGCCTAATGTGCCCTAATGACGTAAGCGCCAAGCAAGGCGGAGTGTTAAGGCGCTGCTTCACTGGGAGCTTTCGCCAGTAATATTCGTAGGGTGTCTAGTTTGGTACCGACTAAGCGACTGGTACAATTAATACCAATAAGGGTTGTACCAACAACCACGTGGTACTATATTATCCAGGTATTTACTGGGTTGTGGAGGTCAGATAGGCAGTCGCTCCAAGGAAAGTGTTCGTATTGAATTGCATCCTATAATATGATAGCTAACCCCAATCAATAAGGTACCCGTAAAAGTGTTTGCAAATGATGGCAGTCAAATGACTGGAAAACCGAATGTTACACAAACCCGATCTATTGCGATGCAATTTGTAAGGTTATGCTCAAAACGAATGGTTGGTGCAGTGGGCGATCAACTCCTGCGCAGAGTGTCGCGCGTTCTATCCCCGCACGGAACAAATATTTGTATGATCTGCAAGTAGTTGTTACGGGTCTGGGTGTTTGTGTATGTTTCTTAAGTTTCTATGTTTGTAAACGCACCCACAATACAGGAAGAATTTTCTAGTGTGGGCCAATGTTAATTAAAAAAAAAAATACTCATGACGTTACAAAAAATAAAAACTCATATTTGTAACATTACAGGCATGCTCCGGTGATGGAGCGCCTTAACAGTAACGAGTGTGTTGCCATGCTCCTCCAGCCAAATCCCCCATTGTACTGAGTAAAACACCCGTTTATATTGTACGTTTTAAACGCGGTTTACTGCGAGGAGGAAAGATAATTATTTTAAGGCTTATGACATTAGGAGTTGGTTGTTGTTGAACATCGTTTCTAATTTATGGAATAATGTGCTTTAGATGTGCCTTATATAATAACTAAATGCAGTGTCAGAGTGCACAGTTTTTGGAACGAAGTTCCTTATCGCGCGTTGCGAAAGGGTGCTAGAGCTCAAAGAGTGGAGTGGAGCGGAGTGGAGCGGAGCGGAGCTGAGCGGATCGGAGTGGAGTAGAGTGGAGTGGAGTCGCGACGATTATTTTTGTTGAGTGTATACAGTAGCTTCGTTCCATCCGGGTGTCCCTTGACACCTCTCAAGTTTTTTTTTAATTTGTGTCATTACAAGACAAAATAAAGAAGAGGAATTTTATCAGCTAAAACTTCTCCCGAATATAATAGAGTCAACTTCCAGTCTAACTGGATACTGATAAATATCGATGTTTTACATTTTGCAACTGCTTTTCTGTTATTCTGTAATCGATCTGGACAATTCTACGACTTATTTTTAATAAAAATCATTTGAGCGGCTTGTTTCAGCCAGTGCTTAAAAAAAGTATAAGAGGTTAGTTCTCACAGTAAAACCTCTACATGAGCTACTAAGAACTACATCTGTTCTAAGAACTACATCTGTCCTTTTATTCATATGGGTGGGTACCCATATAAATAAAAGGACAGATGTAGTTCTTATAAGAACAAGTCATTTTTCTGACCTCCCAGTAACTGGATAATCTGTACCCTTAGCACGAATTTTCACTCTTTTACTGTCCAGTATTTACAGCGTTTCTTGAATGAAAAAATGGAACAGCGCCTTTGGTGCGCGAAGAAGGAACTAATTTTTTCCTTGAAAATTGAGCGGCTTGTTTCAGCCAGTGCTTAAAGAAAGTATAAGAGGTTATGAATTTACTTATTATATTTGCGGAATACTCATTGTGCTTTGCGTCAAATGTTGAGCCTAATTGCAAAAGTAAAAATTGTATTCGGGAATAAATTTTGTTACGCTCTTGTGCTATCGCCTCTTATTATCTCAAGTTCAAATCAAATCAAATCAAATTTATTTTTCTCACCACAATATACATCAATCATTTGACATTGTTCAGATTCCACAAAGACACAATTCAGACAGTATATATTGTGGGAGACTGGTGCCTAAGCTAGGCTCGTGGCCTGTGTTTCAGGACACCAGGATCCCACCCCTTTGCATTTTCATTATAAAATTACGTGTTTATTAACCGCGCTGACAGTATATAAATTGATGTTACGACATTTTTGTGGTTACTATTTATAATATAATTTTATTGCAACGAAGAATATTTATATTTAGGTTTAGTGTTTTTTAGTATAATGTTAGTAGATGTATAGTATTGGTGTGTGTGTGTGTGTGTGTGTGAGTGCGTGGTGTGTGGGTGAGGGAGTGTGTGAGATTACGTGAGCTTAGGTTTGTGTTAGAAGGTTTTCAGTATCATTATAGTTTAATTTGAGTAGCCAGTCAGTTAACTTTCCTTTGCATTTATTCTTTGTAAAACTAAATATATGAAACCGCTCATGAGTTTTATTGTATAAGTAGCCACCTAGATAGCAGAAGGACCGCCTTGCGAAAACAGTTCTAAAACGTAGATGATGGCGCTTTACTGGGTCATAACGTCTTTTTCCTCTGGACAGCGTTGAATTATAATGCAAGAGGCTATGTTGTTTCAACAGTACGTGTAATATAAATAGTTGACGCACTGTGAGTACTTGCTTTTCTTTGTATAATTGTTCGGTGGGATAGCGATAAGGAAGAAAAGACGACACCTTTAATGTTAATTTTATTATAGGTGGATCAAAAGAACAGCACATTTATACACAAGAGTAAGCAAATACACTTCAAATTGATTACAACTTCCTAAGTACAGGGGGTAATCGTAACAGTTAAACGTGAAAGGGAATTCAAGGCATTTAATTAAATTAATGGATCATAAAGTAAGTAATCCAACGTAAATGAAGTGCCTTTACATTACAAAACATGTAAACGAGCCCCAAGGCGTGCCCGGAAATATCCGAAACTATAAGAAAATGCGAAAAATTACTTTTAATTTAGAAAAATCTATGAAACATGCGCTATTTTACGAGCATAGAACATATTATGATATTGTACTAATATGAAATAATGATGAAATTGCGTGAAAATTCCAAATTTTATGTCACCGGAAGATATCAAGATCCGCAAGTTTATAAAACTAGCAAATTTATAAACTTAGAATTATATTACATACACAGCAAAATTATAACTTAGATTATAAACATACGGTTGTTACAATTTTACGCTGACATATACATACAGTAGATCCACAATATACCCGCATATCGTTTATCGCTGTCAATCGGACAAAAATCTCACGATTTCTTTAATATCGAACTGTCAATCTAACCACAACAGATCAAAGTTCAGTTTATCGATGTCGATAAAAACCCGTTTAATATCCTGAAACCCTGAAAACTTACGGTCGCGACAGCGGGTGCCAAATTGCTGAATTCTTCCAATGCATGTGGGTTGGTTGGGAGCGGCAGCTGCGACTTTTAATATTACTTAGTGCAACTAACACTGGAGCGCTTTAATCGCTTTGTATGTTGTAGTATGCTAGAGAGAAAGCGCTTTTTCAGCTGCATTTGCTTCTTTTGTTTAAATAAAAAAACTTAACATCCCTTATAGGGCGCCATATTGGATTTGGCGACGCGTCATCTACCCTATAACCAACGAACAACTGAGACGCTTCTAACGACACCTCATTTGTCACGTGATGATAAGTAGTAGATGTAGATATATGAGGGAACAAACAAACATACATACATACATACTTTTGGCTCCATTCATTCAGCGGACGGTGAGTAATGGGGGACTCGCCGTCTGACCATAGACCATGCGGTCGACGGCGCGTCGTGTTCCACGCGTGGCTCATAGAGTATAATAATATAATATGACAGGGCCCCATTAGAGGGCCAAAGCCTGCCGGGGTCGCGGGACTGTCTTATCACGTAACAGTGGCCCTGGAACGTAAAGGGCTATTGAAGGACACCGTGGACTTTAGTCAGTATGAGTTTAACTTTAAGTTGTCCCGCCCTGGGTGGGAAGAATCAGTTGTATGACTTTACCCAATGATATTATAAAGAAAGATACACCATGTTCATACTGAATGGCGTTCAGAATTGTTGCATTGTTACAGCGATAGATAATGCGGAACGTATTAATTAAGAAAGAAAGAGATAGCAAAGAGCAACAATTATCTTACTTTGTCCTCAACACTTTGTGCGTGTCTTTTTATCTATAATATCATTGACTTTATCTTTAAAAGAAAAATGCACCCACAACACAAGAGAAATTCTCAGTGTGAGGCAACATTTTTATCGTTGTACAGAGTGTGAAATATTTCACTGATAGATATACCACTAGAGTGCTAAAAAAACCATTGAACGCAGACAAAGCCGCAGGCTAAAGCTAGTTAAAAATATTTGTGTGTTTCGCTTTGACGCTGTAATCGCTTTGTGTCGTCTAGTGGTGTAACAAAAATGCGCTTTTTTGTTTCTATCGGCAGATTTTTCGCTCCCATTTTTCGGGCTTTTTGTGAAAAAGTTGGAGTGCCCGCGTGTACCGTTTTGTTTCTCGTTGGTCAATATAAAGTTGCTCTTGGAAATTGGCGATAGGAAAAATATATTCGGTACACTCGGTAGTAATCAATGGTGAAGCGGTGAAGCATCAATATGTGTATATTGCAAATCTATTCTAGTCTTTCTTTAAAACGTTAATCAATGCAGTACGAGAAAATCACTTATGAATGTTCCCGAACGCAAACGGAAACGTCAAGAAGGCTATGAACCAACTTTTTTGAACAGCAAAATTACCTAAATACTCTTTCCTAAAACAACTCTTTTAAAACTCCATATAGTCGACGAAGGATTTGAGAAAACATCCATGAAGCTACTATCAAAAACCCACACGACATGCCTGAGTGTTCCAACATGGTGGCGAAGCGTCGAGCGAAGCGTACAACCAGCAAAGGAAACAAACACGCTCCCCGCGCCACACGCCTTTCAGGACGCTTGCGAGTGATGGCATGTCATAAAACGCTACACGCTCCGCCCCGCACAACGCTCAACTCAAGCGGGCGGGCGTTGCTCTGACCATAAACTTACATCAGCAAGTACAATCACACTCAACGCACTAATTATGTCCCCAAGATGTTATAAACTTAGTTTGTGACTATGCAAATGTAGTCAAAAGTCAACAAAGTAACGTAACTTGTGTCTAACTTAAACTTGATTTTCAAGTTACAATGGTATGATGAAGTGCTGACACGAGCCCGTCTTCTCATGTCTTAATTTTGTAAGACTAGAGTATTTTATGCGAAGACGAGACAGCGCATTAAGCGCGAGACTGTCACAAGTAAAAAAAAATATCTCTGTCAGATTTTTAAACTACATTCCCGTTTCATTAACCTAGGAAAGAATGACGAAATGTCTTGTCAATATTATTTCATTTCAATATTATTTAAACAGCGTGCAACTGTTAGAAAAACGCGCATTACGACTTAAGGTGATTGCGTCGATGTAGCCCGCGAAATTCATTTTTTTAACGTTTTTTGCAATTTGCAGGCCAGTGACATGTTGTAACTTTATCAAAATATGAATTGCGGTAATAACAAGTATAATTTTAAATATAAAAATTATCAAAACATTCGCTCTACCAGCTCTCACATAGAAAAGCTGCATCGAAGTTAGATTTCGGAGATTTTAACACTTGTTATTACCGCAATTCATATTTTGATAAAGTTACAACATGTCACTGGCCTGCAAATTGCAAAAAACGTAAGAAAATTTGAATTTCGCGGGCTGGTAGGAGCATCCCCCTTAATATGGCGTTATCAGAATTTCCTTCATATCGTGGTCGAATTGTGGAAATCAGTGAAGTCAATCACATTTCATGAAATTACTTCTTGAAACTCATCTCGTAAGTAAATGAGAACGTTAAGTAGTTTATTTTCATTGGTTCTTAAAACCACATGCGTGAGATATTGGAAGTCGTTAATTAATAATGTTTTATGACAAACTATCATTTTATTGATTTGGCAATATTATTTAGGTCAGTTTACAGTTTTAGATCATTATTTAAAATAATGATTAACTACTCGTACTTGAAGTTACATTTGTAAGACAATAAAACATTGTAGTAGTAGTAAGTGTAGCATATAATGTAATAGTACATTACTGCCGCGGCCTATAATGGCTACTTTGCTGGTCGCACTGATGATGGCCGACAGCGCAGCCTAGCGCAGCTCCAGGCCGACACAGCGCGGTCAGCATGCACCACTTGATGGACGAGCTGAGATAAAGGCCGAGGCCGGAGGCCGAGGCCTTTACAGCGAGGACAGCAAGAGCTGCATGATGGCCAAGCTGGAAGGCCTAGAGCGTAGCTAGGCTAGCTGGAGGCAATCATAGCGTGACCAGCGAAGAGTCATAATGGGCCAAGGCTTGTATAGTGCTTTACTCAAAAATGCAAGTACCTAACCTAAATAAAACCAGCAAGTGATTTAAATAAAATACATATAGGTATTAACTAGAAAATTAATTAAAATAACAATATGAAAAGTACAGTTACTAAAATTCAACACCGGGTTTCCGGGTTTCATATTACTTACTAATAGTTTGCGATAATTATAATGCGGTGTTTGACTGTTAGGTATATTTTCTTCACTTACATAAAGCAAAAAAAAAGTCACTAAATAAAAATTAAAATTTCGCTGAACCGCGCTTTTGTTACTTCTTTGTATTTTTTTTTTTAAATATGGAATACAATCTTTTTGTGGCTACCTCTTTATATACAAACAGCTGTGTTTTAAATAAAATCTTTTTGCATTTGTTTTTTTAAAACGTTGAAACGTCAACATAGCGGCCGGCAATGTTTTGCCGACCTGTAGAGCGGCCAGCAAAAACATTGCTGGCCGCTCCTTGAAACACTCCGGCAAAGGCGACTTTGCTCAAACAAGGTTGTCAAAATAATGACCACATTACATGCATTTTTGAGTAAAACTAACATTATTGTATGTTAGTTTCAAAATTGTGCTGTTATTCACGAAAGGTTTGGCAGAGGTGTGTCTGTTTGACTGTTATGACTAATTTCTATAGAGTTGGTTATACGAAGAATATTTAAACTTAAACAAAATATAATCGCCTTAACATCATAACAGTTTTATACTCGACTATCTTTCTACTTAGCCTTACTTATCTACAAGTACATTAAAAAAAAACAAGTGTCTCAAAAGGATTTCAATCCACTCTGTTTAAAGCACATGGCGCGTCCACAAAGAAAAAGTAATTTATCAACCAACATAAGTGTTTATAAGAGGTTCGCAAAAAACGGCTTTATATATTAAAAAATACGTCCTCTCAAGACAAAGTTTTGAGGGCCTGAAACTGGTATAAGTATCTTCCACTTTGTACTGTAGTATTTTGTGTAAAAATATTGTGTCAACATTTTCTTTACTTATGTGAAGGAGTCCTGAAAAACTAAGAAGTGACAACGTTTGCTCTGTTTTTTTAGGGTTCCGTAGTCAACAAGGAACCCTTATAGTTTCGCCATGTCCGTCCGTCCGTCCGTCCGTCTGTCCGCAGTTTAGCTCAGAGACGCACAGTACTAGAGAGCTGTAATTTGGTGTAAATATACGGATTTGTTGTGCCGAAAAAGTGGTAAAATAAAATCTCGAAAAATATTTTATTTTAGGGTACCTCCTGTACACGTAAAGTGGGAATGTCTTTTTACTTTCTCGCGTACCCCTTAGTGTGGGGTATCATTAAATAGGTCTTTAAAAATAGTGTTAGTTCTCATTAACAATTTTTTGATAAAAAAATTCGTTTGTGAAATATTAAGCTTTAAAGTGCTAAATTTTGCTCGACTCGAGTGTCCCCCCCCCCTCTACCAGCTCAACGGTTATGTTTGGGGGTGTGAAAAAATTCACAATAATAGTATATATAACGAAGTTTAAAAGAAAATTATCATGACTAAGTAGGCTTTACAACTTTACGAGTACTAGTCGACCAACTTATAAAATGTACTTGGATATATATTTTCTTAAACAAAATGTATCGGAGAACATGCTATTCAACTGCAAATGTAAGTTTGTCAACTTTATTTTTACAGCTTTAATAGGTATGTTTTTACGGTATGTTTTTTGGGGATAGGTAGGTTTTTATCGACAACTATTTTTAACTAACTTCAAAAAAAGGAGGAGGTTCTACATTCGTCGTAATCTTTTTTTTTATGCATTTTCCCCGATTTCTCAAAGACTCCTGGACCGATTTTGAATATTCTTCTTTTTAAAATTAAGTTCAGCGAATCAGTTTAGTTAGTTCGCATAAGTATTTTGATGGGCAACTACGGAACCCTACACTGTGCGCGGCCCGACACGCACTTTGCCGGTTTTTCTTATTTTTCGTAGCGTTTTTTTCTGAAAAGGGTAGCCAAATTTACAGTTTTTATACACCCTCTTTTATGCAGTTATATCACTTCTTAATATAAGAATATGAAACTGTGTATGTTTGTGCGTATGTTCGGTTTTCACGCTAAGATGTTTGACCCGCTTATGCTGAATTTGGGTTTAAAAATACGTATGACCCCTTTTTACGTTGTAAAGTCATCATGTGTCCACCCACCCAGGGCAGGACGGGAGGAACGGTCAGACTTGTACCGACTAAAATACACGGTGTCCTTCAATAGACCTTTACGGCCCGTGGTCATGGTTAGCCGATAGTCCCGCGACCCCGGCAGGTTTTGTCCCTATAAGGGGGGCCTGTCGTATTGCTGAGAGCTCTTTAAGGTGCGCGTGGAACATGACGCGCCGTCGACCCATGGTCCATGGTCAGACAGTGAGTCGCCCATAACCTGCCGTGCGCATGCCCCCACCTATGGTGTTCTATGTAGCCATGCACGGAACCCGGTTACCGGGAAACGGTTGTAAACTATAATCTATGTACGATTATGCTTTCCGTAGTGTCATAATAGGCGATTAAGCGATCACATACGAGGTATGCTTAGCGTTATCTAATATCTAGTTAGTGATAACGACGTAGTGCTTAAACCTGGGATTAGTCGGACCGACTTGCATAATGTACTGATCCATACTATGGCATCACTACCTACATCGCATCGGCGGTAAAGGCAAGTTTGAGAAATGGGGGAAGATGCTACTACTGCTAACTACTTTTTATATGGACAACTAAATAACAAAACTGGCAATTTTTATATGTTTGCTTGTAAGGATTACGACCTTACCCAATTATTATTTTGTTTCACTCTTCTTCTTCTTCTTCGTCGATTCACTCTTGACAGAGTGGTCGTGGTCATCATGTTGCAGCGAGACATCGTGCTGCCATAACTCGCCTGACAATGCGACGCCATCCCTCCCTGTCCGCTGTTATTCTTGTGCACTCGTGTAGTGTACCACCTACAGCAGACTTGATCTGGTCAGTCCATCGCATGGGTGACCTGCCGCGTGCTCTCGTACCTTCCACTTTCCCCTGGACAACAAGCCGCTCAATAGAATCGTTGCCCCTCCGGGACATGTGACCAAAGAACTGAAGTATTCGAGCCTGGACCGTAGCTGATAGACGCTGCTTGATACCTTTTTTATTTTATTTTGAGATACGGTTCTGCCTGAGCTGGGTTTCTTGAGCACTCTCTAATAGATTTTTCACCTTGTCACAATTATAGAAGGTATTTCGATTGGTAAAATTTTACAGATGAATGATGGTAAAATTTTACAGGGGTAGGTTGTCCAGCTTTCTCTGTACGAGTAAATAGACTTTATCTAAACTCAAAATATTTTATTTCTCAGGCCCATGCCTACTTATAAAACGTAGGGTTGGTCGTTTCCATGGAGAAGAACCGGTAAGAAACTCCATGTATTTGTTCGGTTCGTAGACGTAGGTATTCTCTAAATGTAATTTTTATAAAATATAAAACTTCGTATACAGTACTTAGCTGGGACCAATTTTACTGCTAGCACTTTGGGAAACTATAAAATCGTCGCCGAAGTGCGTCGATAAAATATTATGCAGGCTTAAAGCCGATAGGCACATATCTGGATTTATATGGAACTAGTATCGATAGCGGAGTATTTGAAGGTGTATTTAGATGTAAGAAGCTTAATATTATAGGTTATATATCTAGTTAATGATTGTTTTACTTTTAAATTATTTTTAAACGCATTAACGCATGCGACGCGCATCGTAAAGATGATTTTTTGAGGAAAGAAAAATTAGATTGCAAGCGGGATTCGAACCCACGTCTTCTGGATTGGTACTCCAGACGCCTTACCAACTAGGCTATCGCAACCCACACTTGCAAGCTGAATTTCTCTATTCCTCGTTTACGCTTTTCGGTAGCGTAGCGCCATCTCTTGGATTAGTTTTTAACTAACTTCCACCCAACACGTTGACATTACAGCCAAATCAATGTTGTATAATGAGATAGCAACTACCATACTTATAAATTATTTTTAAACGCATTAACGCATGCGACGCGCATCGTAAAGATGATTTTTTGAGGAAAGAAAAATTAGATTGCAAGCGGGATTCGAACCCACGTCTTCTGGATTGGTACTCCAGACGCCTTACCAACTAGGCTATCGCAACCCACACTTGCAAGCTGAATTTCTCTATTCCTCGTTTACGCTTTTCGGTAGCGTAGCGCCATCTCTTGGATTAGTTTTTAACTAACTTCCACCCAACACGTTGACATTACAGCCAAATCAATGTTGTATAATGAGATAGCAACTACCATACTTATAAATTATTTTTAAACGCATTAACGCATGCGACGCGCATCGTAAAGATGATTTTTTGAGGAAAGAAAAATTAGATTGCAAGCGGGATTCGAACCCACGTCTTCTGGATTGGTACTCCAGACGCCTTACCAACTAGGCTATCGCAACCCACACTTGCAAGCTGAATTTCTCTATTCCTCGTTTACGCTTTTCGGTAGCGTAGCGCCATCTCTTGGATTAGTTTTTAACTAACTTCCACCCAACACCGCTTGCAATCTAATTTTTCTTTCCTCAAAAAATCATCTTTACGATGCGCGTCGCATGCGTTAATGCGTTTAAAAATAATTTATAAGTATGGTAGTTGCTATCTCATTATACATTGATTTGGCTGTAATGTCAACGTGTTGGGTGGAAGTTAGTTAAAAACGAATCCAAGAGATGGCGCTACGCTACCGAAAAGCGTAAACGAGGAATAGAGAAATTCAGCTTGCAAGTGTGGGTTGCGATAGCCTAGTTGGTAAGGCGTCTGGAGTACCAATCCAGAAGACGTGGGTTCGAATCCCGCTTGCAATCTAATTTTTCTTTCCTCAAAAAATCATCTTTACGATGCGCGTCGCATGCGTTAATGCGTTTAAAAATAATTTATAAGTATGGTAGTTGCTATCTCATTATACAACATTGATTTGGCTGTAATGTCAACGTGTTGGGTGGAAGTTAGTTAAAAACTAATCCAAGAGATGGCGCTACGCTACCGAAAAGCGTAAACGAGGAATAGAGAAATTCAGCTTGCAAGTGTGGGTTGCGATAGCCTAGTTGGTAAGGCGTCTGGAGTACCAATCCAGAAGACGTGGGTTCGAATCCCGCTTGCAATCTAATTTTTCTTTCCTCAAAAAATCATCTTTACGATGCGCGTCGCATGCGTTAATGCGTTTAAAAATAATTTATAAGTATGGTAGTTGCTATCTCATTATACAACATTGATTTGGCTGTAATGTCAACGTGTTGGGTGGAAGTTAGTTAAAAACTAATCCAAGAGATGGCGCTACGCTACCGAAAAGCGTAAACGAGGAATAGAGAAATTCAGCTTGCAAGTGTGGGTTGCGATAGCCTAGTTGGTAAGGCGTCTGGAGTACCAATCCAGAAGACGTGGGTTCGAATCCCGCTTGCAATCTAATTTTTCTTTCCTCAAAAAATCATGTTTTACTTTTGTTGCACCTAAGTACTATGTTTTATCTCTGCATCACCCTAAGGTAGACTGGCAGAAAATGCCTGCGGCATTAAGTCCGCCGTTGTACAGAAATGTGTATAAAGTTTTATAAATAAAATAAAAAAATATATTATGCTAGGTTTATAGGTACCAGCTTAAAGCCTGCTCTACACTACTCGCGAAGTTGCCTCGACGAAGTATTCGTCGAAGTTGATTGATGTCCCGAAGTATGTGACTACACACTCGTGCAACTTCGCGAAGAGCTCATTGAGCCTTTTGACTCGGTCGCAAAAACCGACAACCAATAGACGTCGCCCGAAGCGAGCCGAAGTTACACGAAGTGAAGCGAAGTGCCCTTCTACACTATCGTATTCGGTCAACTTCGACCAACTTCGCGAGTAGTGTAGAGCAGGCTAAGATAAACTAGGTTCCTAGACGAGAAAATTCTTTTCGGTAACAGACGGTGGTGGTGGTTCGTGTCGTGGTTTCGATTCCCGCACAGCAAAAATGTTTGTATGATCTACAAATAGTTGTTCCGGGTCTGGGCATTTGTGTATGTGAGGTTAGATGTTTGTAAACGCACCCACGATACAGGAGAGATTATCTTGGTCATTTTATAACCACAGTTTTGCCTGCGCAGGCAGAACTGTGGTGGAAGCTCGTGTGTCTGATTGGCCTATAAGGCTCAAATGATATCTCAAAAACCAATGCCCTATTAGCCTGCTACAAAATCACCAAACATAACCTCAATTCAAACTAGATAACGACCAAGAATATTACCCAAATGGCTCCAAAATCCAAACCAACAAATAATCGGGGCTACATAAATTAAATCGGCTCGTACTTTACTACCCACAATGGTTCTGCAGTTTCGGAAGCGGCTATCAATACTGCTTTCAAACTATTCGGAGTTTGGCGGGGGGGTCTAAAAAGGCAACTTTAGCAGAATCGTAATAGTATCATTAAGCAAAATCGTACAATTCGAGGTCCATCGGTTGCAAAACGTCCACTTCCTAAAATGTCCACTTTCCAAAATTTTGCCTCTAAATTAGGCACTTATTCATTATTGAATTCATCTGTTTGTCAGTTTTATCAAATAGGGAACCGCAAGACGACCCACAAAATACATAGCATGAAATGAGCTCCCTTGACATTATGTCAAGTAAAATTGTCATACTCTCTAAAAAGATAACAAAAACTATCTGTTTCTTTTACGATACATTAGAAGAGACTAGAGATAGATGATACTACGATTTTGTTTCTCATTATTTGAATTTGTAAAGGTGCTCCCACGATAACGATTGGGTCCACAAAGAATCCACAAAGAGATTTTTTTTAGAAGAATTGCTTGACGGGGCCGTTTTAGACCCCTAGTTTAGCTATACTATTCATACTAGCTACGATTTGGTTGGAGTTATCATATCTGGCTGGATCTATTATAATTATCTAATTGGTTTTCGCAATAGAACTTTGCCTGTAGAATTGAAATTCTATGAATATTGGAGTCGAGATAGCTATGTGTAATTAGTTGGGATCGATACTGATTTACAGGATTGTGGGCAAAACTTTGACTCGATAATGCGATAAACTATAGGTGGTTTTTGAGTAATCGAACTTTTTTCGAAAAAGGAAATTTTTCGATAAAAGTCTCTTCGTTGTGAGAAATCGACTATTAAACGTAAAATTAATACTTTTCATATAGCTTACGAATGAGTAAATTGTTCACCCATTGACATTGTTCCCAGTTATGGCAAATGAAAGAAATAAATCTTAAATAACCCAAAGTGATGTATGTACCTATATCACTTTGGGTTATTTATGGATCCTTATACAAATACATGCATCCTCTATTTACCAATAGCGACCCGCACTGGTTTCACACGGGTGAAATACCTATATATAAATAAATGTTCCATATAAATGTTCTTCTTGAAATGCTCTGTCTTTTGATGAAAACCGCATTTGCGTAGGTAGTTTAAAAGATCTAAGCGTACAAACGCAGAAAGCGGTTTTTTAAATACTAAGTATGTAAAGAAACGCTTGTTTAGTCTCTCATTGATGATGTCTATAATAATAATAATAACCAAGAACCAAGTCCTCGCCATTCTCAAGTTTACATGCATTTTCACGTTGATATTTCTGTGAATATACTCTAATATAGTTAAAATGTACTAAATATTAACTACAAAGTAATTACCTCGACATCGTCACAACGGCTCATGTTACCAGCTCTGCGCGAAGACAAAAGCACTTAATAATAAACTTAAATGAACACGGATGCAAAACACACAAAACATTAATGTTAATGGGTCCTGCTACGGTTACCAACCGTCCGGATTTGCGTGGACATGTCTTTTTGGATTTAAACCTGGACTTTGTCTCATCATCATCATCTCAGCCGTAAGACGTCCACTGCTGAACATAGGCCTCCCCTTTCGATCTCCACATATACCGGTTGGAAGCGACCTGCATCCAGCGTCTTCCGGCAACCTTTATAAAGTCCACCTTGACTGGACTGGACTGGACTTTGTCTGGCCTCGTTGATTTACTGGACTTCAAATACAAGGGATTTTCAAAGAGGTAACATCAATTTTCAAATTTTCCAGACTCATTCACTTAAACAGACAATTTACTTTGCACGTCACAACCTTGGAATGATTCTATTTGACATTTGAAATCTGAGTGGAATAGTGTTGTTCGTCCGAGTTTTTTTCAGGACTTCTCCGTCAAAATGGTCACTCTAGTAGCATGCAAAGCGGTCTAGTTATTTTAACACCGGGAACTTCCGCAGCGAATCGCGTCCTCGACGCAGCGTTGCGAATGGTACGGGTTCGTGTACATCGCGAATGCAGTTTCGACGTCAGCTTTTGCAAGCGTGCGGAGGCTAATCTCTTGCGAATTGTTTTACATAAATTGGCATAGATATACGGAACTTTTGCTGTATTTTCTCTCAGAAAAACAGAAGCTTTGGTAGATCCTACTCCTCCTCTATTCTTTTATGATTAGTTTCGTTGCGGAATCCAAGATAGAGAAATAATTAGGTATCTGCGATTTTGGCTAGTTCTGATTATCGTTGTTGAGGCTTTTAGGAGTTTCTGTGATATAGGAATATTGTGGTAAAATTCTCCCAATGACAAGGAGCTAGCGGCTAGCTAGCTAGCGTTTATAACTTCGTGTCTTTCCTTTTTCAATTCGAGTTGATGATGATCTAGATTCTAGATGATTTCAGTTATACCGACTGCATTCGATGGCTTTCTAGGATGTGTGGTGAACTGCTCTTTCATATACTCCATAGTGACTATAGTAAAGCAATTCATTTTATTGTTTTCTGATAGTTATTTTCGTATCAGTTATCCTATCCTAATGCTAACTAAATGCGAAAGTAGGTTTGTATCCTTTCACACAATTATATCACTATCGATCAAAAAGTACTGAAGCAGCATCCTAAAGTTTTGCATTATTAACCGACGAAAAAAAAAGGAGGAGGTTCTGAATTCGACATGTATTTTTTTTTTATACATGTTGTCAGGTGTATTAAAGAACTGTAATCCGAAAAATCATTTTTCCCGGGAAAAACAACAATAATGTGCTTATGATGAATGCGCCACATTGTTTCAAATCATGATTAAATAATATTTAACAGACCCAATTCATTGTTAGAATACAAATAAACAGCCAGTACATTTCTATTTTTGGCTTAGCCCTAAGATTCTAGACAAGTAACAATCTATAAAACATTTCTTACTTGAAAAAATTTCAACAGAATCGACTTAACCTTTCAGAAAAATAATAAATCCAATACATTTTTTGCTCATCCATTATTTTTATCGCTAATAGAATTTCACTCTTGTGTAGGCCCTCAGGATATAAGTCAAAATAGAAGACAAATTGGCTTACTATTTTTAGAATTCCAGAAAAATCTAGACTTGTTTTTTTCTTCATATTTTTATGAAACGTGACTTGTGTTGAATCGCGAGACTTTTGAATACGACTTTTTTACATGGATCTTACCCTTATCGTACCCCTAGCACGAATTTGCGTCTTTCCAGTATTTACAGCGTTTTTGTATGAAAAAAATGAAACAGCGCCTCTGGAGTGCGAAGAAAAAACTATTTTTTTCCATAAAAATTGTCAATTTGAAATTGTCAAAGTTCCAGTTTACTTTTCGTCTCAAATGCTGAAAATTCGTGCTAAGGGTTCGTACTAATGTGTTTAATGCAAAAGTTTGTGTGTGTGTGTGTGTTTATTGTCCACTCAGTCGGTTCTTTCTTTTAAAAGAGAATCTCAGACACCACAGGTTCTCGTAAGATTTTTCCAATACAAAATATCTGCACTTTAAAAGAAACTGTAACCTCTGAGTTCGTTTCAGCTGTTTCTTCTCAGACTAGTCAGGTACGAAGACCGGGCCTCATCAAGTTTTAAAAAAAGTAGTTTTTGATGTGTAAAGGAGTTTTTCAAAACCAATTTTCAAAATTAACATAAAATATTATATGATTTAGGATGCTTGAATCGCTGAACAAATGATACAGAGATAAATGAGACGTTTATAGGTTACTTGTGAAAATGAGAAGGTGAATTTCTTCTGACTGAAGTTATAAATACATTCCCTTTGGCTCATAAGAGGCTCAAATCCACATCCAAGCTGACTTACAAAGCCAGAATCAACCACAATAACATCTGTAATACCGAGATTAGAAGACATAACAGCCTACCAACCAACCAGCCAATGTTCCTGAATTGGAAGCTTATACTAATACCGACATGAAATCCACAAAACTCTGGCACAACGCCAATAGAAAATCTATTAAATTACATATTTTTTGTGTAGCCAGCCAAATTTTTCTAGCTCACAAATAAATATCGTAGGTATTTGGTGAGTAAGCGTAATTTGTTAGTTTTTGTTGTAGGATAAAATATGGTTCTCTGTTTGTCTTTTGTTAGACACTTTTTTGAAGGCTGGAATAAGGAGTCGTCGTAAAAAAAAACATTGAAAAAAAATGATTTATTGACTTTTTTCGTGAGAGGACGGACTCATTTGATGGTATTACCACGATCCTGCAACATTTTCACTCCCTTTTGAGAGTATATAGAAAGTAGGTAGGGTCGTTGTTGTTGCTCTCGGTGTTTAGTCCTCAAATTAGTTACCGCAGCCTCGATAGATAACGTTGTTCTTTCAAGCTGAAATGCTAAATCGCGGTGTTAAGATTTTCCGCAGATACACGTTCCTTGTATGGAATGATTGAATTCTCTCGTCCGGAGCGTGGTTTTCTTTTGGACAAATCATAAACATCTCGGCGTCTCCTTTTTGGAACTTGTACAGTCGGCATAATGATCCTTCAAGAACTGAATTTAAAATCAAGTAAATAAGAAATCTGCCTTTTACGTAGAGAGCGAGAATTACTCTAGCAAAGACTAGTAGCAACACAATGCGGTTCTATTAACGCTGCTGGTGACCCACTTTATAACTGGAAGACTAGTTCCTAAAAGCTGGTATTGTCGTTACTATACTTATTTCCTTTTTCATAGAACGAACCAAAATATATTTGCGTCCCCCTCGAACCCACATTTTTGAACCGTGCATTAATTTCCTCCATGTCTGTTGTGTGGGAGGTCGCTTCCCCGGCGTCCGTCGAAGCAATCGGAAGTGTACTAGTGACAGCGCCGGAAAACAACCGGACACGACGTTTTGGTTGTACAGTCGGGGGCAGTAACAACATTTGGATGTAGTTTAGCGTAATGCGAGTTTGGATACTCGTAAAAAGTAGTAAATGGTAAGCTTTTTAAGGAACTATTTGATGTAATCCAAGAAGTGCTGGTAATGCCTTATCACAAGATTTCCGTATTTGACTTACAGTGTGCCGTCATCATCTGCCTAGTTTTTTCCCAACTATATTGGGGTCAGCTTCCAGTCAAACCAGATTCAGCTGGATATCAGTATTTTATATGGAGCGACTGCCTATCGGACCTCCACAACCCAGTAACTGGGTAATATGACACCCCATGGTAAGACTGATTGTCAGACTTTAGAGCTTCTGACTAACAGTAACGACTGTCAAAGTTCTACAAATGGCAGCCGGGACCAACGGCTTTACGTGCTTTCCGAGGCACGGAGGACACGGAGGTCGCTATGACAGATGGTCACCCATCCACAGACCAACCTCGGCAAGCGTGGCTTAACCCGGACGATCGGCCTGTGCGGCTATGGTTATTTAGCCACGAGCTCCTCATTTGACTTACAGTGTACCGCACTTGAAGTATTTACGGCGTTTATTGTATAGAACATGAAAAAGCGCCTCTGTACAAATGAGAAACTAATCTTTTCATCATGTTTACGTCAAAGTTTTCGTTAACTTAGCGAAATAAAAGTGTAAAGTTATGCCTCTGATTGTAAATCTTATACATATAAATAGTATGTGTATAGGTACTTACAGACATCTGCAAAGCTGAACATTTTTTGATGAATATGATACAATAATACCTTGCAAAGGTAAAGGCTACTCTGCAAACATAAGACTTGAAGTGGAAGAAATAGGGAGGTAACATGTAAGTATAGCGTTATGAACTAGATCCACATTTACGAAAATATGGGAAGAAGCATACAGATTTAAACTTCGGACATCACACGCACCAGTTACAAGTACTACAAACCTAATTTAAATAAATAAAACAACATTGTATGCCACCGTATACATACAGCTAACCACAAACGTGCTACCCACTGTACACTTTGACATAGAAATTGCAGACGAACTTGCAAAGTGCTCTCAAAATGGCGCATTCTGTGATGTAACTTAGGACAGCTGAATTGGCAAACGCAGTTTAGTTATGGCTCGCAGTTCAGTTAACTCGACAGAAATGCTATGGGGTTTGTGAAAGCCTATTCAATTAAGGGCCTTGTTGAATTTGAATTGGGCTGTAATATTTTGAATAGTCAAGAATATATTTGGTTTTTGCTGAAGAATCGTTTCTATTAGAAACTCGAATCGGCACAAGTGGGATGACATAATTATGTATGTCTCTGTATACATATTATTGTGAGCAGTGGTGGCCCAGTGGTATCAGTCTCGACTTACGAGTTGTAGGTCGTGTGTTCTAACACCGCCAGGCGCATTACATTGTGTTATTTATTTCATCACCACTGCTCTCAAAACGGTGAAGGGAAACATCGTGAGGAAACCGGCGTACCCAAGAACCAAAAATTCGAAGACATGTGACATCCACCATCCGCACTGGGCCCGCGTGGTGGATTATGGCTAACTTCCTCTCACAGAGAGGAGGCCGTCGTCCCAGCAGTGGGAACATTATAGGCTGATGATGATGACTGAAAATAAAATCGTTTCTCCCTTTATGGCAACTGCACAATACCAATATAGCTATCATCCACTGTTACATCCTGCTACTGTTAATTCTAGTTCCGCACCATGTGTCGGATATTCTGATCGGATTATTTGCGCCATAGTTCGATAGGTTTACGTTTACTGCTGGGGTATTATAAACCCCACATTTATGGAGTATACCTCCATAGGACTCGGTTTTCGAACTATTCCCGGTGGATGTCCGAATATTGTTACACTCTGTACACTTGTACAGTCTATAAACAAACGAAATCTATATTAATCTTTTCAAAAAGTGAACAGGCTTCTTCTGGGTAAGCTCGCTCCATCGTCGACCTTGTGTTAGTCACTCCTGACCTCGACTAAGGTCAAGAGCAAAACCATTACACACAAAAAAAAAGAAAATAATTCGTTTAATTGGTTGAACGCACAAATCTCGAGAACTGCTGGTTTGTTGACATTTTTTTAAGTATTCGATAGTCTATTTATCGAGAAAGACGATAGGCTGTATAAAATAGAGTTACGACCAATAGGATCTGAGCAGCAGAGTTGAAACCACGTGGAACAGCTAAGTAGATTTACAATAAAATTCTCTGATCAAATTCTTTGAGGATTAATAAAATAAGGTTTCCTTTAGAAGAACTTTGTTAGAAGACATAAGACATAAACACACGATTAGTGTTCTGTGGTTTCTTTGAAACCGATCACGATCGCTTTATGTGTAGTCGACTTCATAACAACTTCTCTTTTACGGTGTGCGGTTACACATTTTATAAGCCACTTCACTTTAAGATTTTAACATTACGATTTTATGCCTCTACTATAAAAATAAAACAAACATAATATAACATAACGCCTGTAATGCCCTGGCGGTGACCTCTTGCGGCCGGCATTGGCCGTACCATGCTGCCGGGTGAGAAGGAATGGAAAGCAGTTACCTCCTTCTGCGAAGCATTCGTGGCGCCGCCGGAGGAGGAGGCGGAACGCGTGCGGAAAGGGGCTGCCTCCACCTCTCTCATTATCCAGCTGCCGCGGGAGAAGGCAATAGACATCGCCAGACGATTTACAGCCAGAATTGATCCGGTATAGCTCCTTAAATAATTGCTTGATTTCATTAGTATGAAGTAAACAGTTAAACCTTTAAAATAGTACCATTTTAATTTATTATTCTTAACTGGTTATTAAGTAGTAAGTACTCAAGATCGCGAGGAATCGGGGTAAGTGATTCTATACTTTTACTCGCGAGAGTAGAAATAACGACGACATACCTTTGTCTATTCTTGGTAGAATATAGACAAGCCATAACAGCAGGCGGTGCATGACGCCGTAGAAAGGGGTTTTGTCGACGCAAGAATAGACAAAATGACAGAACGTAGAAATAATTTTAACGTTTTAAGCATGGTAATGTAAACAATAAGAAAAATAAACGTTCTTTTCTTCAATAGTGTACGAATGGTCAGAGTGTCATATTTGTGCAAAAAAAAACAGTCGATTTGTGTAGAAATAACGATGAAATAACTTTGTCTTTTCTTGGTAGAATGGAGATAGAATGCTACGCGTGTAGGCGGGATGTACTTGTACGCCTTTATTTACAAAATATCCCGGCAAACATCTTAAACTTTAACAAAACGTTGTAAACTATTGGGAATTCAGCGCAAATCCCGATAATATACAGCCGCTGTGCTTTCGAACAAGTTTAATAATTATTGTGGGCCGCGATTTGGCTGACTGCCAGGGAAACTTGCTCTGAAAACTGTCCCGGTAGGTAAACGAGCGATAAAGGTCTTGTCACCAGCCTACTCGTATAGAATTGACAGAATTCAAGTAGTTTTCAGTTGTAGAAGTTGCTTTTTATATGGAACTTCCAAAAAAGTCTTCCTTTTATGTTTTCTGATCTAATTTTATTGATTCATAGCCAAGACCTAAATCCAGCCAGGCGCACTACTTTGTGTAATTTATTTCATCACCTCTGCTCTCTAAAACGGTGAAGGAAAACATCGTGAGAAAACCGGCATGTCCTAGAATCAAAAATTCGAAGACATGTGACATCCACCAACTCGCACTGTGCCCGCTTGGTGGATTATGGCCCACTCCCTCTCACAGAGAGAATGCCTCTGTCCCAGCAGTGGGAACATTAATAGGCTGATGATGATGAAGATAGCCAAGATCTTGGTTATCACACTGACAGAGCTTGATAGATTTGAGTTCTAATAGTACTGGAGCTCTTCTAAACTTCACTGTGGTCTAATAAATTTAGGTTGCAAGTTATTACTAGATAGATCAGGCGCAGGACCAATGGCTTAACGTGCTTTCCGAGATATACTAACGTCTATCGGTCTGCTACTAAGAAAGAATAGAAAAACCAAAACAATAGCATTTTTTACTAGTCCTTTTTTCATAAAAAAACAACGAATGAGTCCTCTGGCAGGGCAGAAAGAACTGTCAGACTTGTACTAAAATCCACTGTGTCCTAGTTATTCGCTAATTCCGCGACCCCGACAGGCTTTGGTCCCCTAAGGGGCGAAATTTCACAAATGGAATCAAACCCAGGATCCCGCACTCAGCAGTCGCGCTTGCAACCATGACAACCAACCGGGCTTAGAATTTCTGAGGACGCAGTGTACAAACACCTTTACCCTTTAACGTTCACAGCTTGTTCATCTGGCTAGAAATAGCTAAGTTTTATGAAAACCTTCGAGGGGCTGTCGCCAACTTTATATATTCTGAATAGTTTGCCCTGCAATGTGTTATGTGGGATATAAATAATCCTAACTTAGTGGGAAAGTTTGGCGCTCTGTCACTTTTTCTGTGAAAGAACATATTTGTAAAAGGAACATTTCTTAGTGTGTAATGGTTGCTGTTATTGTTTATGTTTTTCGTGTGAGAATGTTGCCACCCTACTTATGCGTATGAAATGTCATTAAAAGTTCATTTATTTAGAAAAATAAAACTTTGAACGTTCATAATTAAGAATTGCCCACGGCACGGACTTATACGTTGATGTTTCTTAAAAAATATATATGCGAGTTATTCCCATTGGTATTTAAGTTTCAAAACCAAACATGGGTTTTTCTAGATTATTTTAACTCCTCTTTGACCTTTGTTAAGCAAGGGATTTTGTTAAATAATAACAGATATTAGACACCTCCTACACTAAATTATTTAGACTCAAGTAATTACGAAGCTGCTGTGGCTGTGTTGCAATATCTTCGGTTCCCACCATTTCCTGAACTATTAATATCCGCAATGTATTGACTGTTCAAATGGATCACCTGCGGAATCGGAACCATTCGGACGTGATCGATGGATCTCGGAAATACTCGGAATAGCCTCCAAAGTATTGCACAACTACAATCTCATTTTACTTGTGGCAGTGGTAAATCAATAGCACCGTTATTATGTCGGGATAAGGATCGCTTAAATTTTTAGATATAACAGCAGCCTATTCAAATATTTGCTCTAATATGGACCTAACGAAAAGGAGACTAGAGGTCACTGTTATTAGCAATTCATTAATTGCCAATCATCTGCTGTCCATATTTTGATATTTTACCTCTGGTTTCGTAAAAAAGTGACCTCTACGCTCGTTGGCTTTAGGTCCATTTTGGAGGAAATATCTGAATCGACTATATTCGAAACATTTGAATTGTTCAAATTCGATGGACTCACAGAACACAGATTAGTGTTTGATCGCTGCTCGTTCGATTTTCGAATTGCGATTTATAAATTGATGCGAAAATATTGAGCGCCATTTGATGAACGTTCCAAATTCGAAGTGATTGTTTGTGTCAATCAGTGTGAATGAACGAATGAACTGATGGAGTTTTTAATCTGTGGTGCGTTTTGATGGCGGGACGTTTTAAAAAGGTTTGAATTCGACGAGAATTAAAGGCTGTACAAATAAATTGCTCGATTATTTTTAAAGGTGCCTTAAAATGAACAAAAGCAAATTGCACTATCGTGATCATATTTATTCAAACGAATCACTCTTGCTGTTTCATATATTTTATTCCTAAAAAATAACTTGAAAACTTATCAAGGAGATTTGGTAGAGGAAAAAAAACTCAGACGAGTAATCAGAATCTGGTCCTGAATCATTTATTGGGAACCAATTAAGAAAAGGTACCATTCAATTCGTAATTACATTTCCAAAACATACAAAATAATAGTCAATTGTTATGCCAAAAATTATAGCCGACGCCCTCGCTCCAGTAATTAGACAATTAATTACAATCGTACCAAGATCCGTTATTTGGGGGCGACACGACTGGTAATTAAAGCAAACCAAAACACTGCAATTTATGGCAACACCGACAAATAAATTAACGCGAACGACCGCCCGCGACCTTTGTCAATGATGAAATGTTGCCACATTTTAAATCCCGAATTCCCGAAATTGAGGCTTTATTTCCTTTATTATGCCCACATTTTAATTGGTCATTTAGCTTTTATATGAAGTGTTCGGTTTTGGGAATAAATAGGAAACCGGAGCTTTATGAAGCTAACCGCGTATTTTATTTTTTGTGGATTCAATTGTTTGGAAACAATAGAAGAAGCTTTATTTATTGTAACAGGGAGAACGCCGTTTTTGTGTGGCTGTATATTGTATAAATACGGGGTCCTAACAAAAAACGCTACCTTTCGAAATTGAGAGTTTTTCTGTGTTAATTGCGAGAAAAATACCAATACCGATTTATGTGAGTATTAGCAAACCTTAGCCCCGAAAAGATAATCGTGACGATTTGAAGTATTATTAAAAAATAAGGATCTAATAGTTACGGGAATACGTAATGAAACTGGCACTAAAGATATCTAAAATTTTTGAACGAAAGTATTCATGTCATTTAGTAGTTGGCAGATTGGCAGCAATGATGACCATAGACAAATCCAAACTGGAAAGAGAACTCAACAATATGGACACAATAGGCACACAACCTTCTGCCAACGCCTTAAGTCACAAATCCATTTGCCAAGCCCTGAGATTACAGCAATACTTCCCTAAACCATTCAAAACCTACATATAGCATACAAAAGCAGTCTACAATCGTAAAATACGATGACAAGACAAACGATACAGTATTATTGTACAAATAAATTACAGCCATACGCTGTACAGTTTGATAAAGCTGTGGAGTGTTAATTTACAACACACTCGTGTTCTTGTTGACTCTAATCAAATCCAGCCGCAATACATGCGCAAAGTAGAAACTTGCAGAATATCCACTTGATACAGTTCATAGATAGTAAGAAATTCTACCTATACTTTATTGTACACCAAAATTAATATTACTTACTAATATTATAAATCCAAAAGTTTGTAAGGATGGATTGATCGTCGCGGGACTGTCTCATCAAGTAACCGTGGCCCTGGAACGTAAAGGGCTATCGAAGGATCACCGTAGGTTTTAGTCAGTACAAGTCTGACAGTTCCTCCCGTCCCGCCCTAGGTGAGAGAAACCCATTTGATGATTTTACCAAGATATAAAAAAAAGTTTCGTGGGGCTTTTTTATTCGTCTTATGAGTCTATATTGACTGTTTTTACTCGTACTTTTATACACACAGTACATAAAAAAAACATTTCTTACTTTGTCAGTTACATTATAGCTATTGTAAAACAAAAAAACAGACAGGCGAAGCGAATGCGATCCGAAGCGTTTTTATTTGTAATGTATGGAATATTTTGAATCCAGTCACTTTGAAAAGCGAAAGCGATCCGATAGTCTATGTGACTGGCTTCAAACAATTCCATACATTACAAACAAAAACCACGCCCGGTATATTTGACAATAGCTTAACTATACATATAGGATTATAGACTTCAGCCGCCCTTCACACTGTCTTATTTACACTGAAGAAGTAAAATTCTCCATTCGGTGTTTTCCAACAATTCAATCGCCTAAGCATCGATATTCCACAATCCTCACTTTATCGACACTGCTACAGTTCAGCCCGATCTATGCACGGCTCATATTGGCTTTAAAATTGCATTCAATTTCCCGAGACAGCGATATACAATGTCCAATATCAGTGGATCGAATATATCTCCAGATATTGAACTTTGTATTGACGTCCTACTGTAGAATCGCTCAGCCAGCTATAGTTTATCGAAATTTTTCTCTATGGATTTCCGCATGGGCCGTTGTTTACCCGCTAAGTATAGTAAAACGCCCTTCCTCTCTTTAAACTCTATCTAAATCTTTTTGGGACTACTCTTTATCAAAAGAGTCCAGTACCCTTAGCTCGAATTTTCACTATTTGAGACGTAAACTGGAACTTTGATAATTTCAAATTGACTATTTTCAAGGAAAAAAATAGTTCTTTCTTCGCACACCAGAGACGCTGTTCCATTTTTTCATACAAAAACGCTGTAAATACTGGAAAGACGCTGTAAAGTAAAAGAGTGAAAATTCGTGCGACTTTGCGTGCGTGCGTTTTCGTGAGACTTGATGCTTCAAGCCCAGGCTTCGGTTAATTAAGCATTAGCTCTACAACTATTACATCTATATTAATGTTAGCTAGCTATGTGACATATCGTTACCAGAGACCACGAGTAACACCATTTTGTAAGAAAAACAAAAACTCTGAATGCTCGTGCTTCAGCCACAAATGATTTCATTTAACTGACGAATCTGGGCCTGTAGCCATGTAACAAACGATAAACGGAAACGCTGAGTAGGCTTTAGTAGATTTACAACCTTATACAATTGGGTATAAAGTGTAAGTACTTGTTCACGTTGACTCGCGGGCGCGGTGGCGGGCGCGGTCACGAAATATCAAACATATGGCGTAGTATCCAAGTGTTCACGTACAAAACGCACGTGCGGTGTAAGTAGCGGGCAAGCTAGCGACTGGCGCGCGCGCGCCGCTCGCGTCAATAACCAGGCGCGAAGATCTATTGAAAACTTCGTAGCGTTTTCGTTCCTTCCAGTCGCTAACGCTCAGAAATCTTTTATATTTTTTCAACTTTAGGCTCTATAGTTTAAAGTTGAAAATCTACTGGGGAGTACCAAGCGTTTACGAATATCGTTTGCTACTTGGCTTACCCGCAAAATAATTGATAGTGCGCGCTGTGGCCGCCAAATGCGCGATATAGTTCTGAGTGACGTAATAAAATCCACCAGCATATTTGGGTCAACAAGGCAACAGTCTAAGCACCCGTCACGTCGAAGTTTCTTCGCTTTCAACGGAGGACGAAGAACTTTCCATAATAACCGTTCCCTTTAACCATATAGACTTATTAAGTGTCATATATGCGGCAAATATGTCTAGCTTAATGGCCGGAATCTATTTTAGTGTGGCAAGTTTCACAGAGGCGTTAGATATATGTGTGTCTTTGTGTACAAATAATTTATTTTCTTCTTTTACGTTATCAGTTATATTTATTGTCGCAGTGTAATGTTTCTTTATTTATTTGTTGTTCCTTTCTTGTAATTGTGTTGTCCTAGATTTTTGTTTAGGGTTATGGTTGGTATGATATAGAAAGATTGGAGGACGCTATAAAACACACGTGATCGAATCCCAAATGAGGAGATCCGGAGACGAACTAAAGTCACCGATATAGCCCACCGGATTAGCAAGCTGAAGTGACAATGGGCAGGCTATATTGCTCGCAGAGCAGATGGCCGATGGGGTCGAAAATTACTAGAGTGGAGACCACAGACTAGCAAGCGCAGCGTAGGACGTCTACCAGCAAGGTAGACAGACGACCTTATAAAGGTCGCCGGAAGACGCTGAATGCAGGTCGCTTCCAACCGGTTTATGTGGAGATCGAAAGGGGAGGCCTATGTTCAGCAGTAGACGTCCTACGGCTGAGATGATGATGATGATAACACACCGATTCTATGATCTATGTATGGGTTACGACACGGAACCTATCTTTCAACATTAAGGCCCTCTTGCAGAAACCCGAGTTATCTTTTAAACTCAGAGTTAGTTGCCAACACGAGGTTACATTGACAATATTGTATGACAAACTGTCAATTTAACCTTGTGTTAGCAACTAACTCTGAGTTAAAAGATAACCCGGGCTTCTGCAAGCGAGCCTAAATGGTGCAATAACACGCTTTGAAACTCAGTATTCTTTTGTATGTGTGTAGAATTGTAGACCATAAAAGGATGGTTACAGGAACATAGATGAACATTATTTGGCAATGTCTGACCCGCGAATATGATCAGATATGATAAAATTATGTAGCTATATCAAAAACAAAAGCTAGCTAAACTTTTATCGGTCGCGGGTCTGACAGTCCTTCCCCCGCCCTGCCCTGGGTGGGGGGACTCATTTGATGACTTTACCACGCTAAAAAAAAAAGCTGAATTTTTATCACAAAATACAGCAGCACCGACTGGGTTCATTTCCCCTAGCTCACTGCGCAATGTACCGTGATGAAATGCAATAACATTGCGACTACAGTTTGTATAATATTTGCAGAGAATTGTTCTTCTCTGCAAGTTTTTAAATAACGTAAAGGAAAATATTAAACGTTGTTGGAGAAAATGACAATACTGGAAATGTTATTGGTAAAAGAACAAAGCTTTGGAGCTAATTTGTTTTGCTGAGATTCCTTTGATTGAATATTTCTCAGAAGTAGGTTATGTATCAAATCTCGGATGCGTCACGAGAAGAAAATCACGTTACTAGTCGCATAGTCCAAGACCGTGAGCACCATAGATAAAGGCCTTTAATCTGTTGACTTTATTTTTTTTCCACGTTTTTTTAAACCCTTTACTTCTATCCAAGGTGGTCGTTAGCACTCCCTAACACTATTAACGACTGGGAAAATTGTGTCCCACTCGTTAACAGTGTTAAGATTTTTTCAGTATAAATTGTTTTTTTTTTTCAGTTGTCCCTTCATTCCGCGTCTGTCAGAAGTAGATACCTAATTAAAGCACTGTTTAAAGTTACGTACGTCCGATAAACGGAGCCCTTATTCTAAATCTATCCGACTCTTGAACGAGACGCGAGAGGTGAACGATTGGGAAAATTATGCCGCTTTCTTTAACACTGTTAACGAGTGGGAAACAAATTTCTCAGTCGTTAATAGTGTTAACAAAAGGATATTAATGAGCGGGAACGACCCTAACAAAACGTCTACAAATGTCATCTTAGCCTAAAGCTTATAGAACTGCCACAAAATTATGTTTTATCAACACAGAAGTCCTCAGCAATTACTCAGGGAGCTCCGATAGCATTTAACTTAATAAATCTTCTAAAACCTCGCCACCCTTTTGTAACCCCAAACAAAGTGGAAAGGTCATAAGTGAACGGTTTATTGTGCACTCTATTGACTGAGCAGGAAAGGTCATTTTGTTATAATTGTGGTAGAGAGGTTTGACTTTTACCAATGTCCGCTTTGGTTGTTTGGTGGCGAGGGGACACATGTGAGATAAAAATGATATATGTAGATCAAAAGCAAATATATGTGACATTCTGTACATATTCATATTTACGTATGTATATGTCAAATGGTTTAAAATTTAATATAAGTTAACAACAATACTATTAATTAATTTAAATAAACAACAATTACGTGATCAAGGTGTGTCAAAATATGGCGCCGTTCCAAGTACCTTCAGATAGTGGTTATATTTTTGATAGAATCACATAGAATAGTCCCATATTCAACATAGGTAAGTATCAAAATCAGTTCAGCTACAAACAATAAATTAATTAACCGGACATGTATGTAAATTTACAGCTAACCAAACATGTCAAATGATCATTATGGCTCGTTTGTCATCATAAAATATTATGCGTTTCGCTCATTAACTATGTCTACTGTTTACCATGTATGTAGGCTTAGATACCTAAAGCCGGGTCCAGACATGATCATTTGACCGATCCTATCACCGTATCCGTATCTGCGTATTGTATCAAGCCCCGTATCAAGTTGTGGACGACTCCGATTTGCTCCGTATCCGTCTTCTCCATATTCTGTGTCTACATCTTCACAATTCTGTATCACCTTTGATGATCGGACAAAAACCGACACGACATGGGACGGGCCGTATCATAACGGCGTATCGAGATCCCGTATCATGATACGTATATCATTACCCGTCCACATATGCGATCATGATACGCGTCGACAATACGGATACGGTGATTGAATCGGGTAAATGATACATGTCTGGACCCGCCATTTTAGAATTTCTAGATTTCTAGGCCATTGAGATTTAAAGTCAAAAACACGGTAGAAAAATTAACTCCGTCGTTCGATTCCAACGTAAAAACTGTGAACATCTCCAAGGAAAACATTTACAGTCTTACTACCATCTGTTGAACACTTGTCTAAAAAAAGTGTGACTGCAAAACGGACCTTATTTCAACGTCATAATCTGACATTTTTTTAGACAAGTGTTCAACAGCCTTTTAAAAGTTTTTGTGATACCACGGTTAACATTTGCATTGCGTTCAAAAAAAGGCTTCACCAAAAACGGAATTTTTGTTTTGAACACGGAATCTAGACATAAGCGTGTATTACACTTATGTCTAGATTCCGTGTAAAATACACAGCCTGTGTATTTGGTTGGTTGGTTGGTTTTAAGGCATTATCATGAGTTATCCGAATTTACCGTATGAAGTTATTAAATTATTGTTCTTTTTTTACAGGTAAGGTTCGTGTGGTTTTGGAGATAAATTGGTGTATTGGTCATTATCAACATCAGTAAGTGATTTATTTTAATACTCTAAGATCAATTAAAAGTATTATTCCGTACAACGTACTTGAAGTAAGTATTTACAGCGTCTATTAAATGGAAAATGAGAAAGCGCCCTTAATGTACAAAAGAGGAACTAATTTAACTTAAAATGTCACTTACGGGATATCTTCCGTGATTGTTTTTTAATTTGAGTTCCCGATTCAAATTAAAAAAACAATCACGGAAGATATCCCGTAAGTGACATTTTAAGTTATGATAATAACCGTGATAGCCTAAAACAGGAACTAATTTTATCCAATAAATTAACGTCGAAGTTTAAGTTTGCGTCACAAAACGTAAAAACTCGTGCTAGAGCCTCTGCTTGCACTGATGTACCAGAATAGCTAATTATAACATCCTTTAGTACAATAATTCTAAATGCATACCTACAGAACGAATTACAGTAATATTTGTAAAATTGACAAAGACTGAGAAGCATGTTTATCACTCAGTGACACTGTAGCAGTGACAGAATTTTTGAAGCCAGTCCAGTTTTTTCTGAGTGTACACATTACAAACACACAAAAGTCATAAATCTTACCAATTTATAATTTTCTAAGTAAAGGTATTAATATAGATTAACTAAGAAAACCGTAGTTTTATCGTCACTTGTAAGACAAGATTCTACCATATTTTCCTGTCCATGTCACAAAAAAGCGAAAAAGAGGCAAAATAAAGCTCTAACAATAACCCCATCACAAAGTAATCCGGACCACTCAATCAAAGTCCACAACGTGCTTCAAATGATAACCAACCGATTTCTATTCACTCTCCCTCATACCTATCCCTACATACCTCCCCTCCGGAATACCTCAACAAATAATAAACGAAACAATAAAAGCAGCTATTATTACATTATGGATTCGAGGAACCAATCAGGAAGTTAATGCTTCCGTGGCAATATAATTAATAATAAATAATCAATTTATTGATAAAAACACAATTAACTGCTGTCTTAGTCAACAAAATTTATTGCTCTTGGAGATAATATGGGTTTTGGTACCGCGTGGTCCTATATATGTATAACACAAAGAGGAGTTAAAGGCACAGCTTAGTCTAGTCGCGAGACTGCCAAATCATGTCTTGACGTCTGATGGGGAGAATGGAATGAGAAAACGGTAACTAGAATGGAATAAGGCCAGAACGATGATGATCAGGATACTATTGCCACTACCTTATTTATATGCATATAATATGCTCGTATATATTTACAACCAATGGCAAAAAAAACATTACCTATCTCGTACTTTTTTCAATGTATCTCCTGTACCTATATTATAGATGCACAGTGCATACCTCTGCGTAACCCTTCCGTACTATACAAGCGGAATCCACAATAAAATCAACTCTTCATACATTGTGGTCTCGATTCAGCAAGCTTTAATTAACATCGATAAAAGTCACAGAGCAAAAAGGCTTTGTTTCAACTCGACTGGAAATTGCGTAGGATTCGTGCTGGCTGAATAGATACCGCTATTGTTTCCAATTTAAACCGGGCGGCCATTTTGTGGCGGGATGGCGGCAATTCTGACAGGTGAATTGATCATGTCAACCTAATGAATATTTTTTTTATTCATTACAGAATTTTGGAAGGGATGATGTATGAAATGCAAATATAAAGTCATGACTATTTTTAGGAAAAAACTTTTTCAAAAAAAATATAACCGCCTTCAAAAACAACCACAAAAAAGTGTAAAATAATCTACAAAATAACTTTTCTTTCGGAAGTCGGTGCCTTTGTATTTTTTCTTTTCATTGTCTTTTTAGCCACCGACTTCCGAAAGAAAAGTTATTTTGTAGATTATTTTACACTTTTTTGTGGTTGTTTTTGAAGGCGGTTATATTTTTTTTGAAAAAGTTTTTATTTTACTCTTTTTAGTTTAAATATTCAACCCAAATTCTTGTTAAGAACATTATTCTCTTACATGTGTACTAGAATTTTGTAATCCTTCGCACCAGTACTTACATCACTCATGTACACATTAAGCTAATAAAATTCCATATCTCAAAAATTACTGAACCGATTTTGATGAAACTTGCAGTATTCTCTTAGTTAAATGATACCTAGTACAACAAAAAAAGAATTACTTAAATCGGACTTGTAGTTCCGGAGATATAAATCAATCTATGCCTACTCCTTACTATTAAGGAGTTGTACCTTCCATCATCAGGTCATCCACCTGAGATGATGATTATCAGATGCAGATACTTGAACAGCTTTAGAAAATATATGAAAATGTTACTATGTGCCTATAAAATTTGAAGGTTGCCCTCAATTTCCCTAGGATCCCATCATCAGATCCTGACCTGGTGATCATGGGACCAATTGGAAAGTATACCCTTTCAAACAAAAGAAAAAAATTCCAAATCGGTCCAGGCGTCTTCGAGAAATCGGGGAACATACATAAAAAAAAAAAAAAAAAGATTCCGACGAATTGAGAACCTCCTCCTTTTTTTGAAGTCGGTTAAAAATAGGAACGTGAGTTTAAGTACTTAGATATCTCGTGATACACTGAATGGATTTCAATCAAATTCTACGTAAGGATAGGCCAGCGAACTGTGCAGCGAAGTTAGTAAGTAGTCCAGCGGATAAAATGACTGTCACCCAGTTCAAAATTATTTTAGCGGCACTGTTTAAGCAGGTTATTCACTGTGACTTTGGCACGTTAATGATTTAAAGAAAAATGGTGGATTTTAGTCAGTTCAATTGTTACAGTCCCACCCACTTCACCCAGGAAGAGAGTACTCATTTGATGACTTTATCAACAAAATAAAAACATATAGACCATGATCTGGGTTAGAACATAGGTAGTTTTTCGTCCCTGTAAAAGATCCTCGTGAGATATTCTTTGCCACAAATGCGACCGAAGTCACGATATTTTCACACTGTTGATTTTCTAATATCTCTCTTCAATAATCGTTGCCAACCAACCGTAGATTCCATTACGAAACTTACCTACGTTGGGGCGTTAAATCGAAAATCCTGTCCCAAACTTGATTATCTTCATAATTATTATTTTCTGAATCTCCCCCAGGGTGTACACGGTCAAATTACCGACTCATTATCTCCTCTTTTAATTAACAAGATTAATACTTTTGGAACTTTGTTCCTGGAATTTGCATTTAACATTAAACCTGCAAAATTTAAAAACCTGGGTATTCGGTAACCTTAAGTTTTGGTCAGTTCATACGTTTCGCAGTCGGATAAAAAACAGACAAAAATGATATTAAGATCAGTGCGTCGCGCGTCAATTCAAAAAAGCCTCGGATGCAGTTTTAACTTTTGCTTTGCCAATTTTTACATATAAACCAGTTGGTCGAACTAGCTCTGCTTGCATGAAAAGCCCAAAAAAAAGTATTAAACGAAAATCTAAAAGACATATTCATCGGTGGGATTTGGTCCCCGGGTCATCAATTTCTTATAAGGTCGACGTACCCTTTTTTTTTTTTTTTTTTTTTAAGGTGGTAAAATCATCAAATGAGTCCTCCCGCCCTGGGTGGGGCGGAAGGGACTGTCAGACTCTTACTGACTAAAATCCACCCGTGTTCCTTCCTATGCCCTTTACGTTCTGGGGCCACGGTATCCTGGGTTAAGAAAAAACCCGCGACCCCAGCAGGCATTTGGCGCGAAACACGACGCGCCACCGACCCGGGCTTGGTCCTTCGGACGGCGAGTTACCCATCACTCACCGTCCGCAAGCCCGCTCCGCCGCTGTGCCCTCTGCTAATCAGAGGGACACGCGTTGGAGCGTCCACACGACAGGCTATTCGCATACGGGCAAAGAGACCACTTAGGCACACAGTGCTTAAGAAAGAGTTTTTGCCCGCATCCCAGGGTGCACCGGCCCGAAAAACTGGTCTTCCCCCCGGACGTATCCGAGAAGGAACTCCAGTCCACGGGCGCACGTGGAGGTTTCCTGTCATAGCACCCCAGGTCGACGTACCCTTAGCACGAGTTTTCACTCTTCTACTTTCCAGTATTTACAGCGTTTCTTGTATGAGAAAATGGAACAGCGCCTCTGGTTTGCGAAGAAGGATCTAATTTTTACCTTGAAAATTGTCAATTTGAAATTGTCAAAGTTCCAGTTTACTTTACGTTATAAACACAAAAAAACTCGTGTTAAGGGTACAGTTCAGATAACAGAGATGCAGATGGTGAAATTATGAAACAAAACATAATACCTACACAGTCGTTTTGCTGACTGGCAAAGTAGCTCGAATTCAATATCATATTCCGGCGGTTCATTTATTAGTGTTATATAATTCGAAAAAAAAAGAATTTTATCTCTAAAACATCCAACCCGTCACCTACGCCTCAAATAAAGCTGTGCCCATAAAATCGAAGTGATCAGTACATCATACATAGGTACGTGTAGAATACTTTCATAATATGTAAGTACGAACATAGGTACAAGTCGTAAACGGTGCTCGTAAAGCAAATGAGAGTATAAAACCTGCCAATGAGCTCGCGGCAGACGGCTCTGTAAAATGACAGACAAAATTAGGTACGAAAATTGTAATTTGAAGGGAGGAGCTTGAGAAAATTGGATATGCATTGCATGATTTGTACGTTGTATGACCTCGCTTACTATGAACTCGCTTTAAATAGTTCTCCGGGTCTAATTATGTTTTTTTTTTAATATTTAATTCACCTATCTCGTAACATTGTAAACTAAAATCGATCATTCTACATCCTTACCGACTTGCTAACCAATTCCAAAAGTTTTCATGGCTTCTAAAACTGTGATCATCATCATAAAATAGATCGTGTCACGGGAGGAATATTTTTCATAAAAATATCTTTTGTAAAAGCCATTGGAAAGAATGTATTTCTAACAGGGAAAAGGTATCTGTTATAAAATACTTTTGGAGTATATAAAAGCTAATATCTACGGTGAAATAAAGGTTTTTCCTGCTATCAGAAAAGTGATGTTTTCTTTGTGTCATTTACAATAGAATTTTACTTTGTATAGTTACATATCACAGGCTTTTTATATGGGTTTTGTGAGCTCTTCGCAATACAAACACGTTCCCATTATACGGTGAAAAACACAATTGTTATAACACTTGGTTGGCATCGTTTTAGCGACGCTTAGGGATCGTCCACACCAAACGTATTGTCCGCCGCCGACTGTGAATATACTCACTGTTTGTATAGTCGGTTCGGTCGGTTCGGTGTGAACAAGAAGTTAAATATACACGCTGTTTTTTTGCATTTTCGTCAAACTTCAGGTGGTTGTCACAAAAGTCATAAATAATCAATTGAAAGTACAGTACCGGGCAAAACTAATAAGGGCTGCTTTTTTTTTGTTGTTGAAATTTTACAGTATTTCAGAATTAAACCCTTAATTCAATACAAATGAAAGAGAATCACCCGACTACGCAGTCCGCGCGTACGCACACAGCGATGAGCAGCTGGTGTGCGTGAATTGAATCTACTACTCTTGAAGAAACTAGTTCACACTTACGGATTTCAGAAAAAGGAAAAAGAAAATAAAAAAAATACCTACCTATTTTATTGTTGACTTGGGTCGAGAATCATGAGTATAATCACGTCCTTGAATTTGACTAGGTTGCAGATCAACACATTGTATATTGAAAAACAATAAACTGCGTAACGCGTGCTCACAGTCGGCGGCGGACAATACGTTTGGTGTGGACGATCCCTTAGTGTTATTTCATACCGTGACGCGATGCAACGCGACGTGTCACGACTATACTGGAAATGTGGACCTATCTTTTGGTGTAGGTAAGATTTTGAGTCGTTCTATTGAAATGTACGCGCAGCGTCGCGTCTTAGTGTGTATCAACCCTTACGAAGAGCATTTTTGGTTTCAGTATAGATGTATTACCAAAAATATCAGCAGCTTTTATATATTTAGCATTCATTTATTTATTTAGTGAAAATAAATCTCGCTTTTTTTATACAAAATAAACTTCGCTAAAACCAATTCACCAAAAAGCTATTGGAGTTTGCGAACATCAAATCTAGTTATTAAAAAACATGGAAAACAAACATTAAATATGTACATACTCCGAATTGTTACATAAAAAACATTTAAGGTACGCTCATTTTTAAATGAATTGGTATAACGTGTTGAGTCAACGTTATACCGTTATAACATTCGATTAACGGTACCAGATAGAAATAACTCTGAATGCGCGCGGAATGGCCATTTTCGTACATTATTTTTCCCTAATTTTTTCTATGAAATAGAATTCACATCTAAATATATAAAACTCAAAGGTGACTGACTGACATAGTGATCTATCAACGCACAGCCCAAACTACTGGACGGATCGGGCTGAAATTTGGCATGCAGGTGGATGTTATGACATAGGCATCCGCTAAGAAAGGATTTTGATAAATTCCACCCCTAAGGGGATGAAATAGGGGATGAAAGATTATATGAAACTTCGTCAATTTTAAACCGATCGAGCTGAAACTTTGCATGCATAAAGCTACTATGACGTAGGCACCCCTTAAGAAAGGATTTTGATAAATTCCACCCCTAAGGGGATAAAAGAGGGGATGAAAGTTTGTAAGTCTGCTTTGATTTTCGACTGATTGACCTGAAATCAAAGATTGGAAGATGTCCGCTTAAATAGGATTTTGATAAATTCAACCCCCATGGCGATATAATAAGGGATGATGGAGGATGTAAATGTATTAGTTAGAACCTATCAGTACCTAATGGAACGAATCAAAATTGCTTGCTCACGAGTAAGTTCACCCAATAGCTTGATAGTTTTAGCGCCTAATGACAGATTAGTTAAGAATACTGTGTACAAAGAAGTTTTGTAGGCCCTAATTTATTGCACACGCTAAACAAAAGTAAAACCGCAAAAACTATACCTTATTAATAATAACACTTCTTAACGCGAGCGAAGCCGCGGGCAAAAGCTAGTACTTACATAAATTGCGTGCAGACTTAATAGAAAAAAAATCGTTTAAAAATATCCGCATTCCAAATATAGGCTCTTTTATCCGATAATGGGTCCCTGTTGACGTTAAATTGAATAGTAATCCGAGTTATTTTAGCCCGAAAATATTTTCACCGTTTTGTTTTGACGTTGTTTTTCAAAATGTTGTTTTTCCTAAGTTGTGAATGGCATACCTTGTTATCGTGTAGGGTGAAATGTAGAATAATATTTTGGTAGACAAAAGACGTATTTGTATTATATTTTTTCGTATAGGTACTAAATGGATAATTTTGTAAAATGTGTGTGTTTTTTTTTTAAATCGACAATGACATTATGGCATCTCGATATAGTATTGATATTTTGTTTCTTATCCAATTTTCGGATATTTTTTCTTTGTCTTTTATTATCATATTGTACTTTTTTTACTTTCTCTAACCACCACTTTTACTTTTATTTTTCGTAAAATCGCAAAAACAAAGGTTAAAAAAACACTGGAAACTAGGATTACCTAATCAAAGGAAAGGATTATTAAGTCACCTAATGAGAAACTAGATGCATTTTAAATTACAAATGCAATAATTTGTTATAAAAAACCTTCGTTCAAACTCAGCACAAAAGAAGAACGACTCAAATACACTCGTCAGTTTGTCACCATAGCCAACACTTCACTTAATCCAAAATACACACTATATCATAGGGCAAATTGGAATTTACCTTCCACTCTACTCCCACTCGTTCCATCCTTTTTAATTAATGAGAAAGACCTCTAACAAAAACCCATTGATCAACCTGAATTTTATGGAAATTTTAACATAAAACCACTTCAACGGCCTGATAAATTGAAAAGTTAACAGTCCATTTATTCCGTGTCCTGAAAGAGTCCATCAATTTTTGGCCTAGTTCCCTTGAATTGAGCGATTGAGTCGCAGAGTGGTCGTTGCCAATTAGGACAACGGATTAGGCATTATGCCAAAGGCTGAATGCAATGAATGGCCATGCTTCTTTATATTTCTGTATGTTGGCAGTCTGTGTCTGGCGGGAAATATTTTAACCCATTACGTAAATCTGTGACCTATTTGCTCAGGTTTAGAAGCGTTATCTCTTTAGTATACCAACGTTCCACGAATACTTTGTCTCTATTCTACGTTATTTGGCTTTTTACTAAAAAGCAATACTTCTCTAAAAATATTAATATTTATAATGTCACTATAGAGAAAGGCCGAGTTAGGCCCTGCGCCCACTATCGGCATCGGCACGGCTGATGATTTTAGGTGATAAAAAGAATTATACATTAACTTAGCATTAAAGTAGAAATTGCCGATGCAGTAGCCTCAAGCATATCGAAGCGGTATTTTTGTTATTACGATCATATATCATGGAAATTTCTACTTTATTACCATTATGTTAATGTCTATAATGCTTTTAATCAACTAAAATCCTCAGCTGTGCCGATGCCGATAGTGGGCGCCGGGCCTTAGGTACACGTTCAGTGAGTAAATACTTTTTGATGGAGCTAGCGTCTCTAAGCAAGCAGCTATAACAAAATGGCCGAGACAAAAAAAAAACTCGCAAGAAAAAAAAAACTATTGAGCGCTACTAAAAATTCAGAGAATCTTTAACTTTCTAGACGTCTACTATAAAACTCCATTTTGACAGTTTCCTTTTTAAGTTGCCAACAAAAATAAAGAAGTGACTTAATAAATTCTCCAAGGAGGTGCATTAATGAGTTGGGACAAGCAGAAAGCCTTCCCAGTCAACTTGAACTACTTAGCGAGGCTGGCAAACTGCCCAGTGAAAGACGAGATTTTAAAGATGTCTGCAGCTACTAATAATTCATTGGTGAATCAATACCCTTTTGTAGGAACATTGCTGACTTCCTTTGCCTTTTCATGCTTTTTGGTTTTATTTTACGTGCAGCGATCTCTTTTGACTGCGGGATTAAACTTTATTGGATGGATTTTATTGTTTTTTTTTTGTACTTACCTGTATTTTCAATATGATTATTATTATTAAGATCTATTCATGAGGTATTCCTCGTAGCGGTCCTGTTTTGAAGCGCTCCTATCTAAGCGCTCCTGTTTCATTCCTCTAAGCGCTCCCAAAAGGAGCGCTTAAAAATATTAAAATTTATTTCCTCGAAGCGCTCCCACGTTTAAAAATAGGGAAAAGCATGAAGTAAACGTAATGAATTATATCGATATTTTTTTTTTAAACTCATGTGTGCATCATCGACATCGAAGTTGCTTAACCAAATTACGAAATTGAGAGAATAATATCATTTTGCTTTCGGCACTCTTATGTGTATGAGCGCAATACGTTCCTGGGTCCCGGCTCAGAGCGGGTGATTTTAGTCAGTAGGTGGTTTTAGTCAGTATCCGTCTTATTACAAAAGTTTGAGTTAGTACTGGTTTAAACCTGGACTAAATAGTCTAGGATTGTTACGGTATTAAAGTTAGTACCAGGCTTAAAATGTGATCATATTACAAATCTAAGACCAACTGAAGATCAGTTAGTCCAAAGATCATTCGTGGTTTACACAGATAAAAAATGAAAAAAGGACAATCATTCATTCTTTTACACTGGCTTCATTCAATATGACATTCCGTTTTTACTAATGTTGATATTAAATACTTTAAATGCATAAAAACTCTTTATTCCTAAGTCCTAACAAACAAACCATTTAATTTCATGTCCAAGTTCCATCCTCTTGAACGAGCGCAACAAACACACATATCGCGTTTTTTTTATCAAGTTATATTTTTATCCCCACCGTCGTGTCTTCACGTTGTCGTCGTGGTGGGGCTTGCGTGTCTCGATGATCTCTGGGCCCCTGCCGGTAGAGGCACTCGTGCACTCATGCCGGACAGGCTCAGAGGGAGAGACCAGATCAAGAGGGACACACCGGGGAAAGGCGCGCCGCCTGGAGGATCGAGCAGTTAGCTCGAGCCTTCAGGCGGCGCGGGCCCAGTCGTCTGAGACTGGGTCAGGGGCGGGAAATGTTCACTTCCGGTACGCGTCTAGTCTATAGACGTAACCGTGAAGTGAACCGGGGAGGGTAAATAGGGTGTAGGTATAGAGGAACTCACCTCTCTAAAAAAGTAAAAAAAAAAAAAACCATGGACAAAAAGATTCTTGCAAAGTCTACCCAGGCGGGTCCCAGCCGCTCAGCAGCTGGGGAATCCCGCACCGGACACGTCCGGTCTGCCCCAACGTACTCTGGGGGGGGCAACAATAATCTGTTTTTTCCCATTTTCGCTCCGGCAGTCGCCGCATCGAGCCAGGGAGGCTCACGTGCCCGTGAGGAGGACTCACTGGATCTCTCCAGTACATCCGACTCACCGGCACCGAACACCGAGCGGGCACAGAGTGCCGCTCCGAAAAAGAAGGGGGCGATGGTGCTCGAGTCGGAGTCCGACTCGGCATCAGACGCCGTGAGCTTCCAGAGCGTAGGCTCTGGAAGCACAGCAAGGATGGACGAAGGGAGCGCCGACAACAGGAGGAAGGAGTTCCTCAAGCGCTCCCGGGACGTCTCATCATCAGAGGAGGAGGCCGCCTCAAGCCGCAAAATCCCCACCAGTGTGCGGGGTAAAGGCCGAGGCGGGACGTGCGGTAGAGGGCGGGAAGCCGAGCCCTCCTTAGAAAAGTTGGTGGAGGACGCCATCCGCACCGTGAAGGCCAAGCCTGGCAGGCCCGGTAAAAAGGCCACAAAAGACTTGGCCATAAGTAAGGCCACGGCCACTATAATGGCGGCAGTGTCGGGCGGCAGCGGACGGCCTCCGCCCGCATCGAGCCCATCGGACGAAGTGTCCCAGTTGCGGGAGGAGGTCATCCATCTTAAAACGGAGCTGGCCGGGCTTAAAAAGGGGACCCGCGGGGAGGAGATCCCGCAGACGCGGAGGAAGGAGCCGCCGGCGAAGCCCGCACCAACAGAAGACAGCAATGTCTTAAGTCTGGTGCGACAGGAGCTGGCGGCTTTCAACCAGCGGTTCGCGGTTCTCGAAAGCCGCATCCTGCGTCCCCCGCTCGCGGCATCGTACGCGGCCGTTGCTGCCTCCGAGCCGCCCAGGCCGGCTCCCAAACAGCCCGCGACGAAGGCTGCCCCAGCGGCGAAGACGGCCCCTAAAACGGCCCCGGCCAAGCCTGGCCAGGCGAAACCGGGGCCGTCCAAGACGCCCCCGACCCCGGAACCTGCGGGGCCGGCACGGGCGGCAAAAAAGAAGAAGGCCCTGGCCGGGAGTCCGTTGCCCCAGCAGCCTCCTCCAAAAACTCCCCCAGCCAGCGCCGATTGGCAAGTGGCCGGGGAGAAGAGGAAGGCTGCCAGTGCGGCTAGGTCGAAGAAAAGGAGGGAGAGGCGACGGCAGCGCAAAGAGCGCAACGCTGCGGCGCGATTGCGCGCCCCCAAGACCGCGGCTGTGGTGATCACACTGCAGCCGGACGCGGTCAAGAGGGGCGTGTCGTACCGCGACGTGCTTGCCAAGGCGCGGGAGGCAGTGAACCTCACGGAGCTCGGCATCGCCGGGGGCCTCCGTCTACGGGTCACCGCAACAGGGGCTCGGATGCTGGAGCTCCCGGGTGCGGCCAGTGGCCCGACCGCTGACGCTCTAGCCGAACGGCTCAGAGCGTCCTTAAACGCGGACGAGGCCCGAGTGTCCAGGCCCACCAAGCGCGCAGACGTGCGCATATTGGGTCTGGATGACTCTGTGACGGTTGAGGAGGTGGTGGCTGCTGTTGCCAGGACTGGGGGGTGCCCGCCCGATCAGGTGAGGGCGGGCGTCCTGCGTCCTGGCTTTGCGGGGCTACAGACCATCACGGTCAGCTGCCCCGTCTCGGCAGCCAAAAAACTGGAGGAGGGCCGAAGGCTCTTGGTTGGGTGGGTTTCCGCGCAGGTGAGACTGCTGGATCCCAGACCTCTGAGGGGCTACCGGTGCCAGGTGGGCAACCACGTGGCATGCAACTGCAACTCGGAGGTGGACCGCAGCGATAGCTGTTTCCGCTGCGGTCAGCCCGGTCACAAGGCCGGCTCGTGCACTGCCCCGCCGCACTGTTTCACATGTGCGGCGGCTGGCAAGCCGGCCGATCACCGGGCTGGGGGCAAGTCCTGCGCCCCCCCCCCCAAAGCCAAGAGCAGAGGTAGGCCCTCTGCCACCGCCGTCACTGCCACTCCCGCCGCCGCCGCCGCCGCTCCCGCCGCCGCCGCCGCCGCCGTGGCCGCACCCCCGCGAGGGGCCCTGGAGGAGGCTCCAATGGATTCCGATTAATGTCTCCATTGCGCTTCCTCCAGGCGAACATCAACCACTGCGCCGCTGCTCAGGATCTCTTGCTCCAGAGCATGGCGCAGTGGTTGATCAACGTCGCCGTGGTCTCCGAGCCGTATTATGTCCTGCCCAGGAATGACTGGGTTGCGGACCTGGACGGCTCGGTGACCCTAATTTCGTCGGCCGCCGCCGGTACCCCGCCCCTCGATCGTGTCGTGAGAGGGCACGGGATTGTCGCAGCCCGGTTCGGGGAGATCGCCGTGGTAGGCGTTTACTTCTCCCCGAGCCGATCTATCGCCGAGTTCCACGACTCCCTAGAGGAGCTGGGAGACATCGTCGTCAACCTCGGTTCCCTCCCCGCGCTTGTCCTGGGGGACTTCAATGCCAAAAGTCCGGCTTGGGGTTCCCGGAACACGGACTATTCGCGGGGCAGGAAGCTCGAGCGCTGGGCCCGTGCGCATGGCCTGGTGATTGAGAACCGGGGTTCCGTCCCCACGTGCGTGCGGTACATGGGCGAGTCGGTGGTGGACCTTACGTTCGCCACCCCCAGCCTGTCACCGCGCGTCACTGGCTGGCGCGTTGTGGAGGAGGTGGAGACCTATTCCGACCACCGGTATATCCGGTTCGACGTCTCCGCCCAGACCTCAGACGCGCCGGTCTCAAGTGGACGGAACCTAAGTGGTCCGCGATGGGCGCTGAAGCAGCTGGACCGGGAGCTATTCCTGGAAGCCTCGATCGTGCAGGCCTGGGTGTCACCACCGGACAGGCCTGCCAACATAGACGACGAGGCTGAGTGGTTCCGGGAGGCCATGTCGGAGATCTGCGACGTGGCCATGCCCCGGGTCCGGCAAGGACGCGCCCGGCGTCAGCTGTACTGGTGGTCAAGCGAGTTAGCAGCGCTGCGCGAAGCGTGCGTTGCTGCGCGCCGCCGGTACACCAGATTCCGCAGGCGCCGCACCCGACCCCCGGATGCGGCGACTGTAGAGGCAGAGCTACATGAGGGCTACAGGGCAGCGAAGGCCGCCCTCCGCGACGCGATCTGGCGGGCCAAGGAATTGGCCCGCGAGGAGATGCTGGGGACTCTGGACGGGGACCCATGGGGCCGCCCCTACAAGTGGGTGAGAGAAAAGCTCCGCCCCTGGGCTCCCCCGTTGACGCAGAGTCTCCGGCCTCAGTTCGTGGAGGACGTGGTGAGCGCCCTGTTCCCTTCGCGAGGGGACCATGCTCCCCCGCCCATGGCTCCGTCTCCGACGGAATCTGAGGAGGAAGCTGACGCGAACGCGGACCACAGCGACGACGATGTCTACGACGCTCCAGAGGTGACCGAGGTAGACCTGAGAGTGGCGGTACAACGGCTCAAAGCCAAAAATACCGCCCCAGGACCCGACGGCCTGCCAGGAAAAGCCTGGGTCCTGGCCTTCGGGACTCTCGGGCCTCGACTAGGGGGGCTCTTAAGCGCGTGCCTGGAGAGGGGCCGGTTCCCGCTTCCTTGGAAGACGGGGAAACTGGTCCTGATCCAGAAGTCCGGGCGCCCTGCGGACTCTCCGTCCGCATTCCGGCCCATTGTGCTGCTCGACGAGGTGGGCAAGCTCTTTGAGAGAGTCATTGCAGACCGCCTCGCCGGGCACCTGAATCGAGTGGGCCCGAACCTGTCGGAGAGCCAGTTCGGCTTCCGCAGGGGGCGCTCGACGGTGGACGCCATCATGCGCGTGAGAGCCCTCACGACGGGGGATGCAGTAGCCCGGGGCAGGGTCGTCTTGGCGGTGTCTTTGGACATCACCAATGCCTTCAACACCCTGCCCTGGAGTTGCATCAGGGAGGCACTCCGGTATCACCGGGTGCCGACCTACCTCCGCCGAATAGTCGAGGACTACCTGACGGACAGAGCCGTCATCTACCCCGGTCACCGGGGAGAGTGGAACCGGCGAGAGATGTCGTGCGGTGTTCCACAGGGTTCGGTCCTGGGACCGCCCTTGTGGAACATCGGGTACGACTGGGTGCTGCGCAGCGACCTCCCTGACGGCGTCAGCGTAATTTGTTACGCTGACGACACGCTCGTCCTTGCACAGGGAGAGTCGCACCAGGCGGCGGCCGACGTGGCGACGGAAGCGGTCGCGACAGTCGTTCAGAGGATCCGGCGGTTGGGACTCGACGTGGCGCTGCACAAGACGGAGGCCATGTGTTTTCATGGCAGCCGTAACGTGCCACAGTCGAGTTACAGCATTACGGTGGAAGGAGTTCCAATCGGCGTCAAGAGGACGATGAAGTACCTGGGACTCGTCCTCGACAGCCGGTGGAACTTCAAGGAGCATTTCTTGAGTTTGGCCCCAAAGCTGAACCGTGCAGCAGCCGCCCTCAGGCGACTCCTGCCCAATCTCAGCGGGCCAAACGCTTCCTGCCGTAGGCTGTACGCTGGTGTCGTGCGGTCCATGGCCCTCTACGGGGCCCCTGTGTGGGCCCTGAGCATCCGGACGCGACCACAGAAGCTGGTCGCATGCCAGAGGGTCATGGCTATCCGAATGATCCGGGGATACCGCACGATTGCCGGCGAATCAGCCAACCTGCTTGCCGGATTGCTGCCTTGGGATCTGGAGGCGACTGCCCTCCAGCGCGTCTATGAGTGGCGCGTGGAGGCGCAGCGCCGGGGCGTGACCCCGCTGCCTCGCGAAGTCGAGGCGCGGCGCGAAGACCTCCGGCGCGATCTCAGGGCAGTATGGAAGGAACGACTGTCGCGACCGACGGCCGGGCACGCCGCAATTGCGGCGGTAAGACCCCTCTTTGAGGAGTGGCTGGAGAGAAGTCATGGCGTCCTGACCTACCGCTTGACGCAGGTCCTCACCGGACACGGAAGTTTCGGGAGGTACCTGTGTCTGATGCGAAAGGAGGAGACGCCTGGGTGCCACCACTGCGAAGATCGCCCGGAGGACACGGTGGAGCATACGGTGCAAGACTGCCCAGCTTGGGCAGAGCACCGACGTGTCCTCACGGCTGCGATAGGCGGAGACCTCTCGCGCCCGGCATTGGTTGCGGCCATGCTGCGGGGCGAGACGGAGTGGGAAGCGGTCAGCTCCTTCTGCGAGGCAGTAATGCTCGTAAAGGAGGAGGCAGGCCGCGAGCGAGAGAGGACAGCGTCCTCCCTCCGCCCCAGCCGCAGTGGTAGGCGCCCACGGCGACGGACGTCGCTAGATGATCTCCGGCCACCGTAGGCGCGGGCATGCGGGCAGCGAGTAAAGGGCAACTCGCTGCCCGACCAAGGACCATGCCCGGGTCGACGGCGCGTTGTGTCCCACGCGCGCCTCAAAGAGCGTCAGCATAATGACGGGGCCCCCCTCTCAGAGGGCCAAAGCCTGCCGGGGTCGCGGGATTATTCCCTTACCGTGACCCCGGAACTTAACAGGCTATGAAGGACACCGTGGATTTTAGTCAGTAGAAGTCTGACAGTCCCTCCCGCCCTGCCCGGGGTTGGAGGACTCATTTGATGATTTTACCACGCTAAAAAAAAAAAAAAAAAAAAAGTTATATTTTTATCAAAGAACGTGAAACGGAGTACATAGTAAAAACTGTATGGACTTCCTATGTTGCTACGCAACACTCTTGTTTTTAACTTTGAAGTTTGTGGCATAAAATAAAACTATCTTTTTTCTTCATGTATTTCTATTATATTTAACAATCAAGTCAATCATATTAATATCCATTTTTTAACGCTATAAAAACAATAAACACAGAAATTTAAAGCCACGATACCCTCAACTTTTTGTAGAAATTGACATTTGACAGTAGTACCAAAGTTAGACCATGGATAAACTAGGGGTCTCGCGGGTTTATCTTTAGTACCATAGATAGTACAAGGATTAGTGATAAACTTCATTTTATAATAAGGTTTTTCTTAGTCCATGGTTTAAACCTAGAACTAATCCCAGTACTATATTTAGTCGGGGTTTTGGAATAAGACGGTATGAGTCTGACACTCTCTCGCCCCGCCTAGGACAAGGAAAGTCATTTAAAATTCTACCATTGCCAAATCAAATCAAATCGTTTATTTCAACTAGGCCAATTACAGGCACTTATGAATTGTCAAAAGACATAAAATAAAACAAGTATAAAAATAGTTATGGTGCTACGGTCCCAGACACAAGACATAAAAACTGTGAAAGTACCGTAGGTGCTCATTCCAAGGTGTAGATCTCTATGGAGAAGAATGAGCAAGAAACTCCATGGACACTCTTTTTCAATCGCCAAAATTATTACAAAAATTTTGTTACATCATTCATCATCAGATGGTACATTATGTGAGAACGATGTGGCAAGATAATAGTGTCCATAGTAAAATAAAAAGACAATTCAAAATAAAGTTATTAATAATTAAAATAGACCGTGGCAGCTAAGAGATGACCAGTCACGACTGACAGCGCCCGTTCACGAACATGACACATGCATCAGCATCACTCAGCTCAACCATTTTGAAGGGAACCAAATGATCCGACACACGCGCCACCGCCAGCGAGACATTAGAGTGAGCATGACATAATCTCAACCGCCAGGGTCATTCAAGTCATTAAAAGACGTGGGTATCTACTCATTGAAAGTTATAAAGTACATTGTACTCACAAAATGATTCCTGTGAAGCTATATAATACTAGAAAGATTGACTCTATACAATGCAAGGTTAGTTAACAATCTTCATCAGCTCCGACATTAGTATTAGATGATACCCTACGACTGTCGTTAAAAAAGAAGAGAATAAACACACACAAAAAAAAACACTAATTAAAACTAAAGTCAAATACGATAATAATACAGAATAATTTGTTGAAAGAACATGAACAATGTCTTGTGTTCAACACAGCGACCAACTATGCTTATCATCTAAATAATCACTCACAGAATAGTAAGCCTTAGAACAGAGGTTAGCTTTTACTTTTGCTTTAAACACGTTAAATGGCAAATCTAGGAAAGAGGACGGTAACTTATTATAAAAAGTTATACCAACCCCAACGAATGAATTATGCACCTTATGAAGCCGATGAAAAGGAACACGAAGTTTGTGCTTATTCCTGGTATTAAAATTATGGATATCACTATTTTTACTGTATAGGTGAATGTTTTGCCTGATATATAAGATGTTGGCAAATATGTACTGCGAAGCCACTGTGAGAATTCCAATCTCTTTGAAGAAATCTTTCAGAGAATCTCGCGCACCAAGTTGGTAGATGGCACGAACAGCTCGTTTCTGGAGTACAAATATATTTTGAATATCAGCGGCTTTGCCCCACAGTAGAATACCATAGGACATTACGCTGTGAAAATAACTAAAATAGACTAATCTTGCTGTGTCAACGTCAGTGTATTGTCTAACTTTTCTAACAGCGTAGGCGGCCGAACTAAGCCTACCTGCTAGGTTCGATATATGTTGACTCCATTGTAATTTTGAATCTACTGTTATACCCAGAAACAGAGCTGAATCAACAGTTTCAAGCTCCACATTACCGAGGACGATGTTGGGACCCAGATTTCTAACATTGGGCAAAGCAAACTTTACGCATTTGGTCTTCTTGGGATTGAGCACAAGGTTATTTGCCGTGAACCAATCTATGACCCTCGATAGTGCGTTGTTTACGTCGTCAAACACTTGTCTATTCCTATCTACTTTAAAGATTAGAGAAGTGTCATCTGCGAACAGTACTACATCGCAGATGTTCTTCAAATGGTGTGGTAGATCGTTAATATAAACCAGGAATAAAAACGGTCCAAGTATTGAGCCTTGAGGTACACCTAGCTGAACAGGTAACCCAGAAGATTTCGCGCCACTAACATCGACACATTGAAGTCTGTTAGACAAATATGACTCAATTACTTTGAGGGCTTCATTCTGAACACCGTAATGACGAAGTTTACGCAATAGTGTATCGTGGTGTACGCAATCGAAGGCTTTAGAAAGATCACAAAAAACACCAATTGCATTTTGCGACTTCTCCCATGCGTCAAATATGTGTTTCAACAAAGCAACACCCGCATCAGTAGTCGAACGGCCTTTTGTGAACCCGTACTGATCATTATGAAGTAGACTATTTGAATTAAAATGGCGAAGTAACTGTCTAAGTATTAACTTTTCAAATATTTTGCTGAATGCAGGTAGAATAGAAATTGGTCTAAAATTACCAATATCATTTTTACAGCCAGATTTAAATAAAGGGATAACTTTACTGCTCTTCATAAGATCAGGGAAAGTACCCAAGTCAACGCATTTATTGAAAGTAACAGCAAGATAGGGGGCTACGATGTCGATTATATTGCTCAAAAGTTTTACAGAAATGCCCCAGTAATCACCAGTGTTTTTAGACTTGAGTGAATTGAAAACATTAACTACGTCATGAGGGGTTACATGTTCGAATCTCAATACTTGACTACATTCAGGGACGCTACTTTGCAAAAGGTTTTCAGCCTTGGACGGTGACGAACTTAAGGAGCGAGTCGTAGTTGCAGGAATGCTGGCAAAAAACTCATTAAATACCTCAGCTAAGTCAGCTGGTTTATTAACTAATTTACCATCAACCATGATCTCAAGTTGATTTTCTTGTTTATTTGATTTACCCGTTTCGTTGTTAATGATTTTCCAAGTAGTCTTAACTTAGCCGCAAACGATAGACAACTCATTGCCATAATTCTACGAAAAACTTCCGACAAAACATTGAGGTGTGCAGGGAGGGTAATAATGGGAAACATAATGGAAAGAAATCATAAGCTTTCTAAACAATAAAAAAATAATAAACATATGTCGGCAGATAATATTCATCTATTTCGTGGACTAAAAGAGTTTTTCAACCTTTTCCATGGCACGACCCCCTTAGTATGAAGAAATATTTCGCGACCCCCTACCCGTTGCTTTTTTCAAGCATTCAATTTTGACGGCACGGTTAGCAAAGTGGCTGAGCGATTGCACTGCTGCGCTGCGTGTTGCTGGTTCGACTCCTGCAAATATTTTTATGATCTACAAGCAGTGGCGTAATTTAAAATTGTCGGCGCCCTGGGCCTGTACAGCTTGCCGCCCCAAAATTTGAATTAAAAAAACTGTCTAGTGCGAATAACTGTACACCGACATTTCCACACCGCCTTCTAGAAGAAAAACTTAAAGCAGGAGCACTCATTTTGTACTACAAAAATATAAGTTTTTAAGTTCGTAAACGGTAAGAGTACGCTCGCTGCGTAGTTCATTTTTCAATAGTAGTTTCCACAAAAGCATTTATATTGAAAAATGAATTATGTATAAAAATCGAGGTCATTAGGTCATGGAAACTTAAAACATATTTTTAATAGCGAGCGCAGCGAGCTCGAAAATTTATAGATTTCTGGACTATGAAAAGCCAAATCTACAAAGAAGATTGAACGCAGAGTACTCTAAAAGTAAAACGTTTCCGTAGTACGACAAAACAAGTTTTAATCTAAAAGCGAGATACAAAATTAAAGACGAAAAATTGAAGAGTTAGCGCGGCGTGTGACAGTAAATCTACTATTTCTACACCAACATAAGACAAGTTTTCATTGAAATGTGACCTAAAAAAGTTGACTTCTTTTTACCTTCACAAGCATACCCTTCATTAATGGGCGAGCGTAGCGAGGCGGAAAATTTTTAGCAATTTCAAAGCTCTATTTCAATTTAATCAATTGAAATAGAGCTTGATAAATGTAAGGTTCTCAACTTTTAACCACTCCTCTAGAGAAGCTTCGCGACCCCCCTGAAGAGGCTTCGCGACCCACAGGTTGAAAAACCCTGGACTAAAGGATTTACAATAAAACAAACAAAAAAAAACCAAACTCGTGCGAAGCCGGGACGGGCCGCTAGTTGTATATTATAATGCAATGTGTTCTACTTATTATCTAGTTATTATCGATAATTTCAGTTAGTATAGTCCCATCTCTATCCGAAGGTCATGGGAGCGCTTCGAGGAAATAAATTTTAATATTTTTAATCGTTCCTCTAAGCGCTCCTTTTGGGAGCGCTTAGAGGAATGAAACAGGAGCGCTTAGATAGGAGCGCTTCAAAACAGGAGCGCTACGAGGAATACCTCCTATTCATAGGTTTATAATACTGTAGTCATTTAATTTGAAACGATTAATTTGTAAATAAATGTTCATGTTAATATGGCCAGAATTTAGCCCTACAAACCTATGATTAGAACAACAAAACTAGGTAGGTATTAGCCTAATTTAGTCTCCCTTATTTGCGTCGAAATCAATGTCCAAAAAGACTTATTTAAACGTCAAAATCATTAAACATCAGCGTAATTAGTCCGAAAATCCAATGAGCCATTTTGGGGCATTAGCAAATGTAATGTCGAGAACCATAAATTGTGAACGGCTGCGGCACAAATACCGGCAATGCTTTGTCGAAATATTCCGATATTCGAAACTTGCTGTTAATGCGTATCGTCGCTAGATTAACCATAAACTAGCTTTCAAATCATGTGAAATAGATCCGAAAATCGGCTTGCTAGTTTTGACAAATCAATTTCGTTCGGGAATTGTCGTTTTCTGGTTTTGAAATGGAACCGTTCGCTGTTTGAATGTCGAACAGTGTGTAGGTACAGTCCATGATGAACACGATCCCACGTCCATCCATTGACAGATTACTAATTACTCTGATGGAGCTCTCTTGTATGCGACAGAGTGACGGACGCTTCGATGGCTGGTGGCTGCGAGTTACTCATTGGCTATTAAAGCGAGTAACAACGGAGGGTAACAAGATACTGTTATTGGATAATCGTATAAGTTTGAGTAATCCTCATAAATACAGGCTGTATTTTTACATTTACGTCAAACTTCAGGTGGTTGTCACAAAAGTCATATATAAACAATTGAAAGTACAGTACCGGGCAAAACTAATAAGGGCTGCTTTTTTTTTGTTGTTGAAATTTTACCGTATTTCAGAATTAAACCCTTAATTCAATACAAATGAAAGAGAATCACCCGACCGCAGTTTACGCGCGTACACACACATCGATGTGCAGATGTGCGTGAATTCAATGACGCGCGAGTATCGTGCGCCGAGAAGTGACCTTGGCGACCCTTAGCAATAATTTTACGTAATTTTATTTCGAAAATCACCCACATTATTGTCATTTCGTTTGATATTAACTCATTTGAAGCATCAGCTCGAAATCTTAATAATGACAGTAATACTAGACCGCCATAAAAAGTTCACTGACCTGCTATCAAATGAATAATAAAATTTAAGTTTTGCTTGATTGCTATCGTTCACTCTAAACTTTTCATAGTGATTTTGTTTTTATTTGTGGATAAAATTGGTTGATTTGAAATTTTCCTCGGGCTTAGACCGTCAATAATACCAACCCCGATCTACGTAGTATAAAAATGATTTTTAAAGATTTGCTAGTTAGATGTAAGTAGGTGGTGATACTTTCGACTTTTAGGTATTATTGGCGTAGTTAAAAATTTGAAATCAACTTATTTACACAAATAAAAGCGATTAGTTAACAACGTATTTACAAAATGTACAAATAAATTACCTACCTACTTATGTTACCCGGAGGTACTTATTGTTAAATGTTGCCACCATCACACTCTTGGCACAATCGAGCACGACGTAGGTAGCTGGTTTTCCTTCAGCTTACGTAAAACGTAACACATTCGTTTTTAGTGTCGAAAGCACTTATGATCACACCACAGGGTCTCGGCGACCCGATCCAATGTTCACCAAACTTTTCGACCATAGTGAACGGGAACTGTCTCCACTGATGGCATACAGGCGAACCATCTTCTTCAACTCGACTCGTCTCAACAATGCACCTACCTAGAAGCGGAATTTGCAAAACGCATGCATTGCTGTGACACCAAACACATGACTGTCGGTTCGGGTGCCGACCGCCTGCGAACCGCGGCGCGGGGCGCGGGGCGCGGGGTGCCGGGCGCGGGGCGCGGTGCAGCGCTCTTGCTTTGGATTGGTTGGGGTGCGATTGATTGCCTACGAATTTGTGAATGGATCGTTGCGTATGCGTTGTGTACATGAATGTTTGCGTTTGTTTGTGTGTGAAAGCGCGATAGGGCTAGTATCAGACGCGCCGCTTTTAAATACGGCTGGTTCACACTTACGAATTTCAGTAAAAAGGAAAAATAAAAAAATACCTACCTATTTTATTGCTGTTTTGGGTCGAGAATCATTAGTTTAATGACGTCCTTGATTTTGAATATTTTGCGGATCTACACCCTGTATAATCGGATCGGAATCTGACATTCCTAAATTCATTCTTAGGGACTGCGTCCAGATAGGAGTTGCAGTGTTTAAGAAAGTGAGAAAGGCGCTATTGATAATCATTTCTGAAATTGTCTATGGAATTTAAATTACAATAAATAAAAAACAAGATGGCGGCAATGGCCATTCGTTTAAGGAACCATGACGCATAAAAATCCCTTAGGAGTTGGAAAACTGTAGATCACTCTCAATAAACCGTATATCAATCTAGATTTAATAAACAAATAAACAGTAGCACCTGGATCGTGCTTTGAGTCCCAAATGTAACAAAGATTGGACTATAATTACGTATTCGGGATATATTCCCGCGCACCGCGTTCGCCATTTTCAAACATGGCGGATTGCATACACGGACGCACCTGGGACGCTGGATTCGCGCCAAAACTAATCCCGCTACAAAGATATAAAGTCATTAAATGCGGCTCATATGAATTTTATTGTTATATATTTTTATTGCTTTTGAATATTCATATTGAAATCGATGAGTCCATCAGCATTTATATATTTTTGTACCTACTGTTTTAAAGTATAGTTTTGGGAATGAAAACTGAATCCACCAATAATGTACGACATCTAAGTCATAAATTAGATGCTAAATAATAATAATTAAAGTTTGTTAGGACTATGAAACGGGAGTTGGTGTGAAATACTGAAACAATAACTACTTGCCTCAGCGAAATTATCGCTTCTAAGTGTTACATGTTACACATGTTGGCAACTACAAATTGGTTGACATATTTTTTTATGTAAATTATGTCAAATAATTTTTGACTTTTCAAACAAGACAGAATGTCATTTCGCCTCTTTATTTAGTGAAGTTGTAACATTCTTTTCAATAATTCTCATCTATCAAACCTTGGTTGTATGTAAAAATACATATATTTTGAGACGTAATCTTGGGTTGGAAAGCACTCATCGACGTATCGAGTACGTAACGCCTCCCTTTCTTCTCAACCGCGTTCCCTCAAAGTACTAAGTGCCGGCACGTTTGAGAAAACATGTTTTTCGAGCTCGAGAGCCGATTCTTAGCGTTATTTCAATGGATTCTTGAAGCTATATTTAGATTTCTTTTGGAATCCTTATAATCTGGCTTTTTAGGTTATCCCAAAGGGAAACCTTATTCGTAACTTCATAAGTCATCTTTTACTTTATCTATTGTACCAGGTTGGTTAACTCTGAATAAAGACTGACAGCGTATTGTGTTTGGTGTTAAAAGGGAAACCTAACTCTTTTATTTGAAAGAATTATGAATGAACGCTTTTTTTGCCTAGAAAATACATTTTACATTGAATAAAAGTCAGCCAGTCGATTTCTGGTAGGCTGAACAATACAAAAGCGACTGTCAATGTCAGATTACTACCAACCATTATTATATTAGCTTATAATGATATCACAGCTTGGACACAGGCCTCCTCTCTGTGAGGGCCCAGTGCGGGTTGGTAAATGTCGGAATAGGTAACTACAGAAGAATTATAATGGTGCTTGAATAATATAGCCAACGCTGTTAGTAATATATATAGTAGTTCAACATATAAGTGTTTTCAAATGAAAACTTTATAGGCAAGATAAAAAGGCGTCGTTAGTTACGACTATGGACATACCAAAAGAACCATCTAAAATGATGAGCTACACTGTAGCTCATCATTCTACCTTATAGCACGATCTGCCGGTTTTTCATCCGGCCCCTGCTAATTACCTGAATTCAAGTCATCGGTCCATCTAGTGGTTGTTGTTGTAGCTGTCATCATTATAGTGAAACTAGCAAACCCGGCGAACTCCGTTTCGCCACCAATTTTTCCTGAATTTTCTTTGCTACAAACCTCACGGAGCCCGAGACCTTTCGGACGAATGCAAAACCGTGGAAATCGGTTCGTGCGTTCTAGAGTTATAGCGTCAGGAAGGAAAACCCAACTTATTTTTATATAGTAGATATAAAACTCGATCAATACTCGTTCAATTATACCTATAATTTCCCAGGATATCAGTACCACTCAACTATCAGAAGAATATCAGTGTAGGCTGTAATAGGCAGGCCTCCCACTAAGATAACCAATGATTGGAGGACACAAGTGGCGGATATAGTACAACATGGATGATCATAACTCATAGCATCTTACGGCAGATGATTATAACTCCCAGACCTTATACATACAGCTTTACCAGACTCACAAAATACACTTCACTGCATTTAAAATGAATATCGTATTGTACCACAAAGTTCAGTACTGCATACAGCAAGCTTGTCGGCGAAGTGATTACATTAATTCCTTATGATACCGCATGAGAACTCCTTGGGGAATGTTAACCGGTAGTGGAAGGTAGAAGGTTAATTGAGGAATGGATTCCCTTGTGGAGTCATTAGCTGGAAGGAAGAAAAAGTTGTAATAAAAAGGAGGTATAAAAAAGGAAATCTTTTAAAAATCTAGTAGTTTCTATCTATACCTATGTTGCCAATTGCCATGTCAAACACTAACTGTCCTACTTCACAAAAGTAAAACAACTGTTGAAAACTTGTCTAAAAAACTATCATCTGCAAAACGGCATTTGACGTTTTCATAGGGGTCGTTAAACAGTTACACTTGTTTAAACAAGTGTTCAACAGATGTTTAACTTTTTAACAAGTAAAAGTTGAACGAAGTTTGATAAAAAATGTTATTAAGTACACTTTAGTCTCTGTAGGACATATAATTTCATTCTAGCAGTACTCGTACATCCAAAGCTAGTTTAAATGCAAATACATTTTAGAAATAAATCGTTATATCTTAAAATAATTGGGATCAGAGGCCTTACCACAACCTCTTAAAGCGATCCAGTTTAAGCTGTGAGAGAGAGAAAAAGCTATACAAGTCGTCTAGCGCCATCTCTTTCCGACGGCCTAAACTGGATCGCGTTAAGAGCTGGTGGTAAGGCCTCAGGGTGCTGCTTGAGAGATAGCTAAATTCAATTGCTAAGCTACACGGACAGGGCATGCGGGCAGCGAGTAAAGGGCAACTCGCTGCCCGACCAAGGACCAGGCCCGGGTCGACGGCGCGTTGTGTCCCACGCGCGCCTCAAAGAGCGTCAGCATAATGACGGGGCCCCCCTCTCAGAGGGCCAAAGCCTGCCGGGGTCGCGGGATTATTCCCTTACCGTAACCCCGGAACATAACAGGCTATGAAGGACACCGTGGATTTTAGTCAGTAGAAGTCTGACAGTGAGGGGTTGGAGGACTCATTTGATGATTTTACCACGCTAAAAAAACAAAAAAACTACACGGACAGCAATGGTCTAAGCTTCAAAATTAGCTTAGCTCATCCAGTATTTATTCTACATCTGGGACACATCTACCTGCAATGCGTTATCGTGAACAAGTTCAGACAACCGAGAGTACTTAGTGTAACACCTGACTATTTCAATTTAAATAATAGGTTTTAGTTTATTAGACAGATTCTATTAGCTATTGTTAGGAAGTTTTACGTTAACATCCATTACCGCTACTGAGTATAGTCGATTTTACAATGGATTTACTATTTTAAGGATAACTCTATTTCAACTTTAGTGAAAGTTTTAATGTAGATTAATATCGAAACTGACTTTATCTTCTCACAGGTACCTATATGCAAGCATAAGCATCCGTTGTAGTTTCAAAAAAATTTTAGACCGGACATTTTTAGCGAACCTTAGAAAATGATGTCTAAATATCGAACAAAACTCTAGAATGGCAATTGTTTATAGTTTTAGCTAAAAATTATTCCACATTCGATCTATTTTCTATAACGCATATGTTTGGACATTCGGAAGTTTTTGTCCGTTAAAATAATCAAAGGCTTTTTTTTTACCTGGCAAAATCATCAAATGAGTCCTCCCACCCGGGCAGGGCGGAAGGGACTGTCAGACTTGTACTGACTAAAATCCACGGTGTCTTTTGGTAGCCCTTTGTGTACCGGAGTCGCGGCGGTATACGTATGTCCCGCAACCCCGGCAGGACTGTGGCCCTCTATACGGGGGCCCAATCATTATGCTGACGCTCCTTGAGGCGTGCGTGGAACACAACGCGCCGTCGACCCGGGCATGGTTCATGGTCGGACAGCGAGTTGCCCTAAAATGAATGTAGCTTCTGGCAACTCCATTGCTAGGACATAATTAGTTATTCGGCAGAATCTATCGACTATTGATAAGAAGGCTTACTTCAACGTTCATTTCTACATTAGTGAGTAACTTGAAGAACTTGTTCTATGTAAATGGACCTATGTAACGCGAAGTTTGGTTAACTTCAAGCGTTTTGAGTGCTTGCATATGTTTAATGAGAATTCAGATGTTACCTACTGATTAGTTTTCTATTACGTCTCCTGTTAAGGCGAATTGAAACAGTTTTCGGAGTTGCGGTGTTAAAATACTAACACAGAAAAATGTTTCAAGCATTTGTAAGGCTTGCTGTCGCATGATTTCATAGCACGATATCTACTTCCGAACAACGACTACCTTTTGAATCTTTTAAGTAATCGATGGTACAAAGCCAACATTTTGAAATCGCCGAACATCAATCCCTGATGGCTACTATCTTGATCTGGAAGATGCCTATTTTTCATCATCACGTTAATCGCTGAAACAATTTTCCCTTCCTGAGATTGAGATGCGAGTCATGGTAAGCATTCACAGGTCCGCATCGTAAACTCAAGTATCGGACGCATCGCATCCAACGGATTTCTGTGTCGGCGACGCGAGTATCACCTTCATCGCTTCCTCTGATCGGCATTCCGTATGACGTCATCGGTACGCATCGCATTAAGGCATTGCCTATGAGCCGTCCGTACGATGCGGATCAGTGGACGCAGTTGTATTAGTTTTCATACAAGGCAAACTAAAATTCGTTACGTACGATACGTTCGATGCCGACCCGTGGACGCACACCTTTAATACCTTTAATAACCTACTTGTTTTTCATCTACTCTTTGAAAAATTCACTAACAAGCGCCATCTAGGAACAAAGATTGGAAAACAAAATTATTCCATACAAACTGAAGTATACTTTAACACCATTGACAAGGCCTTATCAGGGATGACAACTCACACTAGACCCTCTGAAAACCCGCTAATTTACCCACATATATATTCCTCACAGAATCTTGAATACTCTCCACTTGTCCCTCGCCAAATGAGAACCCCAAACATCCACTTACAGTTGTTACCAGGATTAACCTAGTTTCCAAAACAAATGAATAACTTAACGTCAAGATCTCAGGAGACGATCCCTAACCGGTTCCGACCGGTGTTAACCGGATCAAACCGGTTCTAACTCAATTAAACCGAATTCTAAATCCAATTACGAAACTGCCCTATGCTAATTTTTTCGCCGTCTGAATGATTAATTTTGGTAAACCAATTTTAATTTAATGATAATTATTTGGTGATTAGTCATACTTAATTATGCTATTTCTGATGAAATTCAGTTGGTAATATTGGAAATTGTATTATTTGGGCTGATTATACTTAGTATCTACCCCAAAATATTTTCGCACTATTCCCCGCCCCGCCTTTGCACGGGTGAATTATTTCTGATGTATTAAAACCTCTAATACTCCTGAATCACTCTGTCTATTGATGAAAAACGCATATATGCCTATTCAGACCTAAGCGGTATTCGCTACCGTCTGCGGCAGAGAAAACCCAGTGGGTATGCGGTAATATTACTGTTCACACCAAAACGGATTTCGCTATCCTTGTGGGTAGAATAACGCGCGGTAGTCGCTATTAGGTTGCTCTAGCCGCGGTACTTCATACTAAATACCTGAGCGAAAACCGCGCGTCATGTACCTCTACCCATAACGGCAGCGAATATCGCTCAGTTCGCTCTAGCCGCGGTGCTTGATACTAAATACCTGAGCGAAACCCGTGCGGTATGTACCTCTACCCACAGCGGCAGCGAATATCGCTCAAGTTTGAATAGGCCTTTACTATTTATTACGTTAAGTTTGAAAGATCTAAGCTTACAGAGGTGGAAAGCGAATTAGTTTTATACCATGTAAAGACAGGCTTCAATGGGCACTTATAAAACATTGCAGTTGCACTTCAGCGTTTAGAGCTACGGAATTTCTAGTTAAGACAAATGAGAAAAAAAAAGAAAAATAGCTGCCATTGTGTACATTTGTACCTGTATAAAAACCGATTTCATCTGCTTATTATTAAAAAAAACTCTGTGTCTGTGTCGGACATAAGTACAACAAGAACATAGTAAAAAACTTGACTGATTTGTTTCCGTAATGTGTATTAATTACTCAATTACTTATAATAAATAGGCGACACTTCTCATCGTGTAGGAAGCGATGTCTGTCGTGTCAATGAAATTAGTCACAACCTGACCTTGTTCCAGTGACGAGCAAAATTAACACGCACATCCCAATTACTGACACGCAGTAGACAAATTAAATAAAAAGTTTTACCAAAAAGTAATCCCGTCGTTGAATCCTGACTAACTTACATTCGGAATTATTGTAGACGTTGTTACTCTTTTACGCAAAAACAACTACACGGATTTAAGTGAAATTTGGTACATGGATAGTTGTGGGTGCATCTACACGGCGCATGTAACCCGCGCGAGTGCCTCGACATGCTCAAGCTACTTCCGCCGTGTACAAGCACCCCGCGAGCAGTTTGATCAAGTACCTTGCGCATGTTATTCGCGCGGGTAAACCGCAAACCCGCACCTTTACTTGCGCGAGTAGCATGCGCCGTGTACAAGCACCCTCAATAACCTGGATTAACACACAGGATTTTTTATCCCAGTATGACGTTCTTATGGTGTTATTTTTTAGTTGTAGTGGATCAAGGCGCTGGCAACAGCTGTATAAATGCCGAAGTAAGTTTACTTTATGAAAACAAGTAACTCATTTAACCGAAATAGTCCGCATATTAAGAATTTTCTTTAAGTCCACCTTTTGGGTTATTCCAATACGACTTGGACTTGATTTAAGGGTTAATAAATTAAAATCTTTAGCAGTAAAGAAACAAAGTTTAATTTTCTTTGATAGGTAACCTCGAACCCCTTTATGAACTCATCCGAAAATTCTTGATTAAAAGGAATAGGAAATACCGAAACTCAAAAGTAATAACTGTGTTCCTTTTAATTTAAATCGAAATTAATGAAGCATAAAAATCAGAAATCTTTTGATTCCCCTTTGACCACGACGCTTTGACATTTACCAAATCCTTTAAAATTGCCAACAGTAAAAATATCACTGCATTTTTTTTTTCCATTTAAAATCATCAAACCTGTCCTACCCAGTGATGGCGGGAGAGACTGTCAGACTTGTACTGACTAAAATCCACGGTAATCCTGCAATAGCTCTTTACGTTCCAAGGCCACAGTCACTAAATGCGACAGTCTCACGACCCCAGACAGTCCCACGATCCCATCACTTAATAAAAACTTACAATCTCAGCCAGGCCTAGAGAGAGCTTTAAAACTTAAATCCTTATTTAAAACTGTCTCATGTAGCTAGAGGAAACTATGACATAAAATCCACTATAAGTACAAAACCCATAATTTAACTTTAACGACGAGTTATAAAGGCTATCACGACCCTCATAAAGTTTCATTATTTTTAATACTTTACGTAATTTCCTAAAGGTGTTAACCCTACCTGAGAGTTGACAATCGAGAAGCGGTGTTGCCAGACGTAACTAATACTAAAAGGGATAATAACTTTTACTGGTGTCATAAATTATGTTAGATTTTATGATTTTGTCATTTCTTTACTAATTTATTGCTTTTTTATTACAGGTAAGGATCGAGTGTTTTTCAAGATAAATTGGTGTATTGGTCGTTTTCAATATCAGTAAGTGATTATTTATATTATGACTTATGCCTTAACACAACTTCTACATAATTGATCGTACAGCGAACTTAAAGAATTACAATTAAAATATACAATTAAAATATTTGAAAACTGAAAAAGCGCCCCTAGTATACGAAAGAAGAACTCCCTGTTAAAGTCAAAATAAACTAAAATCTTCTGAAAAGGCCTTCTTCTTTCCGTGATATTTGTTTCGAGCTTTATTCTACGTAGGATTTGTATAAATATTTTGCCAAATTGTAGTTTCTTTACCAAGGTTGCAAGAACGCTCAGAAGAGTTTCCGCGGCCGTGGAATGCATTGGTCAAAAGAAATAGGGTGGGTTCTAGTCAGTAAGAGTCTGACACTGTCTTGCACTCCACCCAGTGCAGAGAAGATGAGAGAAGAGACCCCAAAAAGGTTTCATTTAAGAAGGTTAAATTAGGATTTTATTTTAAGACGAACCTAGTATAATATTATAAAAAATGACATAACCTATGTCTGACTTTCAATGAATATAAAAGTAAAAAGTTGATAAACTTCGTCATGAATTTTTTGTGTTTCAAAATGTGTTTTTCAAGTACAAAAGTTTTAACGATTATGCATAACTTTCTCCCTGTAGAAACTGGGAAAGCCCTAACTTAAATAGACTTTTTCAAGAATTTTATAAATTTACCTTTATTAATATTGACCTTGTCTTTACTTTAACGTCTAAAAACTCATCGCTCATTAAATAATATATTAAATAGTCATTAAAACAACTCAATATCGTAATAATGCTGATTTCTTTCCCTCTAAAGGGCCGTCATTGATTTTTCACCTTTAAAAAAATATTAACATTGCATTTTTAACGCAGACAACACTCGTAACTTAAAATTATTTTAAATACCAAAATGGCGGCGGCTGTCAAATATGTATATTTTGCGCGCCAAAGTTGCGCCCCAGTTTATAACAATATCGCGACATAGAGATACCTGCACGCATAGTTAAGGTCATGGCACACTATACCGGCATGGCAACGGCGCCGCTCCAGCACGGCGTCACCTCGAATTTGGGCTACAGCGGGCCGTCAGCGAGGTGCAAGTTCGTAATCCGCGCACTGGCCGCGAGGCGCAAGCTTGCTGCCACCGTGAACATAATTGTTATAAGGCTTTCGCTTGCAACTCGGAGTCAGCGCGCCAAAAGCATGAGGTCGGCGTGCTGCAAGCACGCCGGCTGCGAGGCCAGTTGTAAGCGAGCAGTAAGCGCGCCGACTCCCCGCCGTTGGCTTTTTCATTTTGACATTATGAAATGTATTGTACGACACATGATTTAAGGCCCTAATTTGAATGACAAGTAAAGTGCTGAGGTGAAGCCGTTCCGTTGCCGTGCCGGCATAGTGTGCCATGACCTTTAGTTTTAATTAAGACTCCTTTGTCGTGTGCCAACGCTTTAATCATTTAACTGAGCGTTATAAACGGCTTTTCATTTACGACAGACAACACATGATGGGACTATCAAAATTTTATTTCGCTGATATTTTTATGCTCACGTGCATACACGGTTTTATTATTTAAAACTTGGTTGGGTGTTGATTTTTGATATTGTTAGCTTAGACGCTATACGTAGTACCTAATATTTGCATTAAGCTATGTAGTTTTGGCAGTTGAGATTAACCCCTACGACAAAATCTGCGTTTGAAACAATTTCGATCAGGTTTTTTTAGATTATCTCGATTACTTCATAAATCACAAATCACTTTCCTAAATACATAACCTACTTATTACCGAAAACCTCTCCGAACTTCACCACAAAAGGACTAATAGACCATTGAAATAATTTCCGCCAATTTGCATTCACAGCCGCTTTCCTATAAAAAACCGTTTCCTTTTCGGCAAAAGTTTTGAAATTTCAAATTTACTGGTAGATTAAAACCTCCTTCATTAAACTCGGGAAAGCTTTTACAAAGTTCTACGATCAATTCTTTTACCCTTAGCTATAATTAAACACAACGTAAATTACTAATAAATATATTTTGAAAATGAACAGAAAATAATGTTCTTTGGTGGAAAGTATCTAACTTTCTGAAAGGTAGTGTAAAGTTTTCTCCGGGAATGTTTTATTCAAGCAGTTACTGCTTTGCAGACACTATGAATTTCCAATATGTCGAAATACGTAGTATTTACAATACAGACAGCTTCTTTGTGGCCAGTCTTTCAGTTATTGAGTCATTTCTATTCTAAGCTAGTATCTATCTGAGAGAACACCGTTGTGTGAGAACCATATACTTATCATATATGTACTTTAGTTTTTAGAACTTGGCAACATCGCAATAAAATGCTGTCGCTATTGATTTATGATATATCTAGTCGAATTAACGATTTTACCCAGAAATCCAGATGAGTTGCAGACTTCAAATTATTTATACCCCGCTCATAAAGAGCTTATATCATTACGAAATTTATGTATGTAATGGTCCATTTGTACCAAAAATCACTTAATACGTTTAATGTGAAACATTAGGGCGACTCTTACCAAGCGGTTAAACATGATTAAAATTTTATTTAAGCACTAAATTCTGTTTAATTACACAAGTTGTATTCATGATTTATGTTGATTTATGGAGGAGCTCGTGGCTAAATAATCACAGCCGCACAGGCCGATCTTCCGGGTTAAGCCGCGCTTGACGAGGTTGGTCTGTGGATGGGTGACCATCTATCATAGCGAGTTTCCTCCGTGCCTCGGAAAGCACGTAAAGCCGTTGGTCCCGGCTGTCATTTGTAGATCTTTGACAGTCGTTACTGTTAGTCAGAAGCTCTAAAGTCTGACAACCAGTCTTACCAAGGGGTATCGTATTACCCAGTTACTGGGTTGTGGAGGTCCGACAGGCAGTCGCTCCATGTAAAATACTGATATCCAGCTAAATCTGGTTTGACTGGAAGCCGACCCCAATATAGTTGGGAAAAGGCTAGGCAGATGATGATGAATTACACAAGTTGTATTGCACCACAAGTTAAACATGATTATCGATCTGTCAAATTTAAACAGCCAAAAATCGCTGTTTAAGCTGATAAACGTATTTAGGAGTTACAACATGTATACGAGTACAACCGTGAAATAACGTTATTTATGACGATACTACCTACTCAAATCGTGACATTATTTATCGTGACGTTATTTCTTACGTGCGTTCCACGCACGTAAGAAATAACAAAATGCAGCAACAACACGCAATTTAGTTAGGTTAATTTTAAGCTTCAACATCGTGGCGCAAGACAAACTTAAATTTGTCTAAATTAACCGTGTTTACAAATCAAAACATATTTAACTAAATGCGTTTAAACATATTTTAAATAAGGTATGGTGAAAGCCGCCCTTAAGAGTCTTAGTTATTTTTAAACCGGAGGGAAAAAACTTCGTTTTAAAACCGATCTGCTCAACCCAAAACACATACCTAGTTGATTAGAAAGAAAGAAAGAAAACAGTTAATTATTGATTATGAATATCTTCTTTCTTGATTATTTCTTATTATTTCAGCCATAATGTGGCCAGTTTAGGTGAACGCTGTGGTACTTATATAGTGTAACGTTACAGATTCGAACATTTCATCGGCGAGAACGGAGAACAACCGAGCATCACAATGCGCACCTTGTATCAAATCTATACTAAATGTACGCGATTGCTCGCCAGTCTAGGAGGTAGTATACTCGTAGCAATGTAATGCTCAAAGTAGAATCTATCATATTACATTACAGGTGAATGCCCGCAGTGAGGGAGCGCCTTAATACGAGTATAAACTAAATAAAGACTTCTTATTTTTACCTAAAGCTCCACATGTTATTAAAGTATTTCGTTTTCCCCATTTCCTTTACAACTGCTTCAACACTTGAGCAATACCGCCATATTGCTCGGAATTCTTTTCAAGTCCCGTGAAAGGAAAGGAGATCGTGCCTTCGAATACGTAATTGTTTAGAAACATCCATCATCGGTATAAGGTCACTGATTGTATCGTGTATTTTTCAATTGGAGAGCCTAAAAACGTTTTTGAGATCCGTTTGTTGTGACTTTTAGGCGAATTTGAGTAGTTTACACGATCCATTTAAGTTGTTCAGAAGATCAAAATCGACAAGGATTTCCACTGCCTGGCACAGGCTTGGTATTGAAGGGAGTGGGCCATGATCCACCACGCAAGCCCAGTGCTTAGGGTGTAATAGATAAAATGCATTGTTTTGCTTTATTTAGGTTGTTAACAAACACACGTTGTGCTTGCATATATGCTTCCTATCAAAAATGTCTTTTACTTTTGCAATAATTGCATGCAATTATGACTACATTACTGACGATTATGGAGTATTAAGTTGATGAAACAAATGCCGCAATGTAGTCAACTCTCCATGCAAGTTATTGCATTGTCTAAATAAGCCTTTACTAAAAGTCTTATTTTGCTGCATAGCTGTTGTCCATAATCATAAAACAATTGCACAACTAAAATTATTACAGTAGCAACTATTCACAAAGGCCGTTTGTTCAGACTCTACGGCCGTTTGCCCGTAACACCTATCTCTGAGTTAATTGTGCCACAAACTACTCGTTACGGCCAGCGGGTCCCAGCTGCACCTCTTTTATTAAACCCAAGTTCCACATTTCTTGCTTATTTTGCTTTGTATTGTATTAAAATGTTTAATGTTGGACAAAGGATTTATTACAATTTTATCTTAACCCTATTTTCATTTCCAAGTAATTGTATAAATTGCATGGATATATCTGCTATTTGCAGATTCGAAATGCAACCTTTTCACTTTGAATTCTATTTTCGAATTTAAAATTGAACTCGTCGTTCCATTTTCGTCTGGTGTCAACTGCTATTTTCAGCCAATAATGTTGAGAACCAGAGACAATTCCATTCGTTTTTCGAACGACATTGAAAACAACCTAATTTGTGTATCAGTACAAATTCCCATGGGGGCCGTTGAGAACTGCGCCATTTAAAAGTTTGCACATAATTTTTCCTCTTCTCCCTTGGGTCCCACTGCTCTTACCCTCGGACTTGGCTGCTGTTCAATTAAACTTTTTGTAGGCAATAATTTCTTTCAAGCAAGAATACATTAAGCACTAAATGTAAGATAAGAAATTGGCAAGAAACAAACTCGAAATAAACAAAGAAAATGAAGATAATTAAAACACAAAAAAAAAATCTATATTAACTCTGTGATGAAAATAAAAATATCAGCAAATCCTTGTAAGTTCTAAAGGGCTGACTACAAAACGAAAACCGTTAATCTGAAGAAACTGCTAAAAATAGACTTCTTTGAAATCAGGAGGATCCAATAATTGCCTTTCTACCGTATAAAGTGAGTTCAGTAAATCCTGAGCTGGCGTTGTTCTTCCAACGAAGTACATTTATTTTATATGGCTCAGTTTTATTTCTCTGTTATGGCCTAACTTAGCTACTTACTGCAATTTATATTTAAATATTTACAAAGTTTTATTTACCCTTTTTGATTAATAGGACATTAACTGAGCAGTTTTCTTCTAGAGCTTACTTTTACGACTTTATTTAAGATGTTTCACGTACATTTTAGGAAGAATTGAAGTATCTACATTTGCGATACATAGTTGCGTTTAATTTAACTGAATAGTTTCGTCTCCGCGTTTTGTGGGTTATAAAGCTAGGATTTGATGACGAAACTCATAACGTCTATGAAACACGACGACCAAGATAATGATGTAAATATAGATGCATCAAAACATCCAATTCAAGATTCATGAAAAAAAAGTTCAGAAATTGCAAAACACCCGACCAAAACCTTTCAATGTCTCTTAAAACGTTTTATCCCCTCTCTTTTTTAAAATAAACTTTGCGAAACCAATTTTCTATCAGCGACTCATCCAATCACTTCAGAGATAGACTGCCAATCGATCACACGTCAGCGAACCTGCCTACCTTATTATCATAAAAAAACCTTCTTGCAAACCCACTTAACCTTTTTAAGTATTCATGGCTGAAGCCTACACGGTCCATTTTCATTAGCGTCTAATAAATATGTACTGAATCTTAAGGTCTAGGAAATACGAATAAAAGCGAAGTTTCCAAGAAATGAGGGTTGTCATCTTGTTTCTTTGCACAGTTTCAATAAAGAGGTGTCAATGGTTGATTGTTTTGGGGCTGTAATAAAGGCGACATGAGGCCTCGACCCTCTAATGGCTGTCATATGAGCATGTAGTGTGTACTAAAAGTTAGGGATGACTAAACGTTTTGTTATTTGAAGTTAACTATAAACAACTAAGCCGAAATTTAGATTCGCATCACATTTAAATAATGGCGCCCAACATGGGACTTTAGTTTGTATAAATTATTTGCAAAATACGTTGAGATAGATCTCTATTTGCATAATGACAAAATTATGTCTTGCCAGCAAACTCTGCAGATGAAATGACGTAGTAATATTGCAAATTATCATTACGGAGGCTTATTGGCGCCCAGCATGGGACCCGACCCGCCTATAATTTACACCGGACAAGCCCAATCCATTGTCAAGGGAAATTACCTAGACATTGTCCGGTCACATCCAGTCTGTCATGCGTCACGAACCTAGAGCCTTTGGGACATGGAATTAGATTGACTTCACAAACCTCAGCTGATCGATTACCATAATGACTTGTCAGCTACGCTGTCTTCTTATTCATTCATATCAATTATAAACATGTTCATTCATTTTGTATCGACTATAAAGCCGTACTGAGTCTACTGTACTCGTACTACTACTTAAGGCTTGAGTCCCAGAAATGAAAAACGTGGCCAATTAATTATGCCAATGCTATTGAATGGGTACCTAATCTCGGGAATTAAAAAAGGCATTCAGCCTATTCCGATAAATAGGTAATGTGTCGCCACTGTCGACACTCGACGCGTAATTTCATTCGATCGTTGACAAGACTTTTTATTCGTTGCATAGTTGTACAGAAATATCGGGCCTACTACAAAATTTTAATTTATTTGTTGCTTGCTTACACATTCCCCACACGATCTCCCAAAAAGCTTTCCATAATTTAAATCCTCAATTCGATTAAGGCCTGACGTTCGATAAAATAAATTTTCCGCTTTATTCAGGTGAGGTGGGTAGTTCTATATAAATTGTCCGTCAACAGCGCCCGAAGGATACCCTCCTGTTGTGATAACACGTTCGAACCCATTTCTATTATTATGTACTTCAGTTATCAAGGCTGTTTGTAACTGAAAGGTTTCCGGGGAAGGTCTGAGTTTAACTAAAAGCGTTTGTATGTTGTTACAAGTTTGGGAACAGTTTTTGTTTGATGGAAGTTTTGCTTAGTACTGATTGGGGAAAGTTTGAAGGGATCGAATTTGCCCAATTTGTTTCAATAGACAAAGTACATTATTCCTATCGACAAGTTTCAACTATCTTGTTGATTACAAGCGAGACAGCTGTTTTGAAAGGCCTGGTATTGATTTCCAGATCGGCCATCAGTTTTATGACCACTGTGCGTGCACAAAAAATATGTACATGTATTCAATTACATGGCACTCTAACACAACTGGTGAAATGCGGGTATACTATTAGGGTAATGCCTTTACCAAACCCTTCGAGGATTATCGTCGTGATGTTCTTTTTTACCGACTTCAAAAAAAAGGAGGTTATCAATTCGACCCGTATGTACAGTCGACAAAGTGGAATCATGACCCATTTTGACAATAAATCGTTTGAATCCGTCAAATTGACAAAGATCAAAGTCGTTACCATGGATATGTATGTTTACGCGAATGTGGACCTAATTGTATTTGAATGTCTCTGGCAAAATAAGCTTATGGTGGGTCATAATTCCACTTGCTCGATTGTATGTAATATTATCAGAACTGCCCAGTTTTCGTATATGTTAGTCTATATCAGCGTCTGAACAAATGTACCAAATTTCATAAGTGTATGTATGTATGTTTTTATGTTTTTGCACGCATATCTCCGGAACTACAAGTCCGATTTAAGTTATTCTTTTTTTTTGTACTAGGTATTGTTCAACTTAGGGTACACTGCAAGTTTCATCAAAATCGGTTCAGTAGTTTTAAAGATATGGATTTTTTTTGATGTAACGGATTACAAGATTAGTGCACATCATGTAAGAAAACTTTGTATTTTACAAGAATTTGGGTTGAATATTTAATAAATAAACTAAAAAAAGGGTAAAATAAAAACTTTAAAAAAAAGGACCGACTTCAAAAACAAATACAAAAAAGTTTAAAATAACCTTTCTTTCGGAAGTCGGTGGCTTTGATTTTTTTATTATTTCATTGACTATTGCCACCGACTTCCGAAAGAAAGGTTATTTTAAACTTTTTTGTATTTGTTTTTGAAGTCGGTACTTTTTTTTTAATTCAAAGACTCTTATTATTTGTCAATGCGAATCGACACGTGTCTTCTGAAACTGTCGTCTAGAATTTGTCTGTATCAACGTATAGGTATAACATTGAATAAACCAATCTCTATAAAATGGAAACACCGGGGCTCTCACTGCCGTGTTGATTACAGGTGTCGAGTACCTCCATTTGAGGTCGAAATAAATCAAAACAGGAATGAACAGATATCAATCTAATCCCCCAAACCCTCACAATACCGAGCGCCGAGAGTTTCACAGAATTCCCGCTCAATTTTGATAAATGTATTCTACCGTACCGTTGCGTTGTATGATTCAGTTCTGTGAAATATTTGGATAGACCCTTACTTGAATCAGCAAATATGATTAATTGTGTGCGAAAGGAATATAAAAGCACTAAATTTCTGCTTTATAAACGTAAAAAGAATTAAAATTTGCACAATTAAACGATTTTTTTGTTACGTCCATAATTTTGTGCTTAGCGAGCATTTTAGAGTCGGGACATGTACAGCTTAGCAATTATACAATTTGTACAATTAGGGAGGTATACAGGCGGAATAAGTAAACGTTACCTTTGCGCTGGTGTGACCTAAGCCCTGATAATTCACGGTGTAGACAGGCTTGGATTAGAGGCGATCCTGGGCTTCTCCCTTGGTTGACCTTTCTCTTGCAATGCTTTGGTACAAGCAGGATCGCGCGTTGTAAAGAGACATAATTGGAAACATAACAATTCGAAAGCGATTTATTTCAATGCCATGCGTCAGTTAGCATGTTTTTTTTTTAACTACTTTCTTAATTTTATTGACCAACTTCTTTGTTTTCGTATTTACAGTATTTTTACGTTGCGCGCTCGTGCTACTGCCTCTTTTCGACACATCTAATGAAAGCACTCGATTCGAGAGAATTTTCCTGTTACCCCACTTTAAAAATCAAAGACTGGTGTTCACATCTACCTATGCAGATAGGTCGGGACTTTGAAATGGGAAAAAAATGTTTAATTATCGACTTTAGTCGCTAGCGAGCAGTGGATGGAAGTTGGAAACAGACAAAGGACAGTCGCGAGCAGTTTTCGGTCGATTGGTTTTCGATGACGTTGCGACCGAATTGTTTGTATGCCTTTTTTTGAAATTCCTTTATGGAATACGTTCAGTGTTTTCGAAAAGCCAGTGACTATGGTCTACTGGAACTAGATGCGTATAAAGGGTATTCCATATTTTGAGCAAAGCTTGCTATCCGATATTTCGGCAAAGTATTGTTGGAGATTTGAATTACTTAATTATCTAATTTTATTACCACCAACGTACCAGCACCTCATCATCTACCCAACACTTCACAAGCTACGCAAGTATATGCAAAGACTTTGAAAGAACTTTTTTCTTAACAAAGAAAGAGACTTCTCCCCGTAGGGGGGCAAAATAGGTTAAAAAAATGGCTTTATTTTAAAGTGGTGTAAGTTCAAAATAGGTTACCTGTGAGATTGTGTTCTAAAGTGCATTATCATAGCTGAATTTGATCTTTTTTTTTTTTTTTTATTTTAACCTTCACTTATATGGTGAATACGTTTTCTATAGCGGAAGGGAATAAAATGTATGGCGTATTTGATGTCGGTCCGGTGTGCTTGCATAAAATGTCCATCACAGTAAGAATTTATTACAGTTATTTATGGAAGCGATGTATTTTCGTCTCATTTAGCTTTATGGGAGATATTATTGTGCCATGGTTACGAATGTTACATATGTGTGTAAGAGGAAGTCTGAAAATGGCGCTCTCTTAAACAAAAGTCAAGTGAATTTCAGACCACGCAAAATGAAGTGTTTTGTAGTACCTCTCGATTATTTTTATTATGGACTTGTTATAGGTTTCCAGTAAAGTATAAGAATAAGAACACATAGGTAATAGTTATCTGATTTTTTTTTCGGAATTGTTGACTCAGTACTTAAGAGATATTATTTTAGCATAGGAATGGTAATATTTTTACGGATTGTTGCTTCGTTCAATTGTTGTAAGTTCGCTACAAAACTACTTTCTGTTCACATTCAACATTGTGTCCTCATTTTCGGTAGTATTGTGCTAGATTTTATAAATTGATTGTTCATCTATCCCCGTGCAGAAAAAAATGGGTCGAAAGTACAATAATGAAATTAAATTAAAAATTAAAACCTTATACATATTTTTTTCGTGTGGAATTATTTTTGTGGCGAACTTACAACAACCCATTTTTGCAATCATCATAACACGTTTTTAATAAGTCACACTTGCAGTGCGGATTGCGATTGTGAAGTTTTAGAAAGTGGGTGAGAAATGGTAATTTCTTTCTTATTTTTGCCCTATGCTCCATAAACATAACAATAACAAAAGAAAATAGAATCAGAACTGTATCGAAAAATACCAAATATTCCCTATTCCATTAAATTATTAAAGAACCAGCTTTACTTTGTCTCATTAGTACAACAGAATAAAGTAATTAGTTGAGCGAACAAGCCGATTCGATTGACCTCGCTCTTCAATAGTCTATGGTCCAATAAATTAACACCACTAAACTAGACGTTTACACGATGGGCAAACATGCGATATCGGGGAGTGCCTTGTTAAGGTTGGCCCTTCACACAATGGCGTAGTTGGTTTGGCCCCAGTTAGTGATGTATCCTGAGGAATTTAGTTGATAAGATTTCTCTAAGAGATTTTTGACATAATAAAGAAGTTATCGGAGACAATTTCTTGTAAAAACGCGTTTTTTTCTCAGTGTAGCCTAATCAAATGATACAACATGTATCAGAAAATTATAGATTTGTAATTAAAAGATGTTGTATACCACAACAACAAGCTGAAATTAAAAACACAAAGTTGTGTAAATTTTACAACAATAAGAAGTTCTAATGATGATTTTTGAGAAAAGAAACCTTCAGCTGCGAATTTTGCAGATCTTCAAACAATCATTTTAGACCAAGTGGGACGGACCCAGAACTTGGGCCATCCCGTTTTCGAGTTATGAAACCATACATGCTTGTATAGCAGCTGGCTTTATCGTTGACCCTACTGTACAATGGTGTCATGTTGTCACTCCATGGAAGTTCATTTTCACGAGAAGGAAGTTTCGGACGTTCACTACACACCCTTAATATATGTATAGCCCACATTAAATAAATCACCCAGTAAGTATAGATACACATCGGATCATTACATCTCTTTTTCCCGCATCAAACAATTCAGTTCTCGAGCTGTCACATGCACCCGAGGGACAGATTACGTAAGACTGATGTCTTTACGCACCCCCCTAACAAATATCTTGGTCTGACGTCAGACTATTATTCATCTGAACCATTGTACAGCTGTTAGACGTGTGTCTGAACTTTTCAGATTTATTTCAGCTTGTTAGTGAAGTTTTTGTGTTGTTTTGTTTTAAGGCCAGGTTCCAGTACAGTACGCAGCTATGAGCGCACTACCTCAGCCCCCGCAAAGGGGCGGGGCAAGTCGACAGCGGTGCGGGCGGGAGGGACCGTGTGTGTATATGCCACAGCGTAGTGTAATGCAGTTAGTCAATTACGTTCGAGTGTGTCTGGATTAGATTTTCGTAAAATTATAGTCGAGATAGTTTTGATTTTACAAAGTGCATACAATGGAGTACTTTCTTATGCAGCAGTATATTTGATATGTGCCGAGTTTGTGCTCGTTTTGTTATGATGACATCTTACCTCCGGACTTGATGGAGTAGAGGTACTGTACCTCAACCATGAGTTTTTTTTACGTTTACGGTACAGTAAACGTAAAACAATTTGTATGAGAATCTGTACAGCGCCTCTATTGAGTAGTAGCGGAACTAAAATCCGTACCATGAGTTGAAAACTAAAATTTCTTTACCACATTTGTTTCAGTTTACCGTAGAGTTTAGTTTACGTAGCGTTTTGCATACAAATCGGTACCATGAGTCACTGATTTGATAGATGTCACAGTAAATTACTGTACCTACTGTGGTTACTTCTCTCACCGATATTTTTATTGTGAGAAGTATTTTTTTATTGTTTTTCGTTTATTAAAAATGTCTGAGCGACAATATTTCACTTGGAGGATGTTTGCCGAAGGCCAAGCGGCAGATGAAAACAGATTTTATAGAGGACACGATCCGAATATGCAAAAGCAAGTTGTAATGGACGGACCGGGATTCCGACAGCGCGTCCACTACAGGGACGTATTGTTGTGCACACGTGCCTTGCCTTCGCTGGTGACGCATGCATCCACGCACCCCTGAATGCGTACGTTTTTGGAAAATTACGGAAATACAATATACCACGGACAACGGAAATAATAAAAAACACCAATTTGAAGAGTTCACTTTGAAGGCTTCGGTCTTCTTTTATTGATGTTTCTTCTTCGGTGGCTCGGCTGCGACTGAACGTAGTGCCGGCGGTCGTAGTGTCGTACCGCCTTTTATACCGCCCGTCCTTACCTTAAAGAGACACACGTATTTTGAGCCCGTTTTTCCTTGTGGTTTTTACTAAGACCGAGGCCTTCGTAGCCTTTATTTTCTTATTAATTTAAACCTTAAAACTATGTATTGTACCTTTCTAGATTCCTTATTAAGTCTATTTGTATATAAAACAAACAAAATGTACCTATGTCTAAATACAAAAAAATCCTAGAACATAAACTACAAAAATTACACAGGAACAAAAGTTTGATTATACAAAAAGTACAATAACTTAAAAACTACTGATCCGATTTACATGAAACAACTTGTGCAATCACTTTTATAATAAAACACACCCCTTTTAAATAATTTAATTGAAAAATAACCATAAACAAAAAAGTCACTTTTCAACTTACGTAATTATTGAAGAAATTCTAAATTATTTACAATTTCCCTTTTCAAACAACCGGTGACGTTTGTCCGGCCACAGAATATATAATAGTACCTAAAGGTACAGAAGCATTACTCCCAAAAGAAAACAGACAAATAATGTAAAATCTATGCACGAGAGAATAGAGTCCATTTTTACTTGCACCCGTATCACCTACCTACTTTTAAAATAGCCTAAACTTCCCGTGCGCAAGCAAAAATGAACAGAATAGTGACGCGCGAGAGTTCATTTTAGTTTATCTGACGCCAACGACATTAAAAGGTTACTGTCGGTCAAGCTCAATAGGGTTGCGACTCGCGAGTTTGGGCACAGTTAGGTAGGAATACGTATTTAATGCATTGTTTAATTACATTATTAAACATAAATATATATCACTCCTCATTACCTCCTTATGTTCCTCAAGGAATTTTGTTTTTATCATCAGCCTATATCTTTTTCTGTTTCGTCATCGATTACTTCATATTCATATCGATTGGTAGCACAGAATGTTAACAGTAGGTACCTACGGCACTTTACGTGAGGAATAATATATAAACAGTGACTTTTTAGTCGCCTTACAACGGCAGCCCAGTTCATGTATCCAATGACTAAAACACGTTTCTAATATAAAATATGTAATTAAGAGATTTCAACATTTAAAAATAAAATAAAATAAAACCTGCGGTCTTTGTTTACATCAAATATCAAAGATTTTAAAACGTTGTCAGAAACAAAAAGGGTAGTTCCGTTTCAATCCGTTCTGGGCAAGCTGTAGTCATCACTTTAAAGATCGATTGTTATCGTTTACGGCAAAATAGGTAACTAGTCCTTATCATTTCATTCACTTCATTGTCACAGGCCCCGTGTTGCGTGTCTTTGTAGGTAAGTAGGTAAAAAAGTCGCGAAGAGAATTACGATCGCTGACCTTGAATGCGTAGTGTAGCCATTTTCTGAGTTTGAACGTGTCTAAACAATAACGTAAACATCTTCCTACTTTCTACCGATCATAATTCATCCTACTCTTAGGTGCACACAATTCAGCTTAGGTGAGTGAGAGTGATGTCAGGTTTGATATTCGTCTATTTTATTTATCGTGGTCGTCTTGTAGGCCAAAGGACCACGGGCAAAAATGTATGGAGGCTGCACCATCGCTCAACAGCGATGAAACCTATCCCAAATGAAAGCTTTGAGGATGTTATCCATTTCTTATTATGGCAGCTAAGTCGAATTCGAGCGCCAACAAGGTGATTTCGCGCATCAGAAAATGTCATCCTAACCTAACCTAACCTGTGGCAATATTCTCCAAGGGATTTGAAACAGGTGTCATTCGAAGCGTGTGGTAGATACGATATACTTTTACTAAGGCGACATTCTTCAAATGTCTAAGGTTTACCTGGAATGTCTGAAAATGTCAACCTAACCTAACCTGTGGAAATATTCTCCAAGGGATTTGAAACAGGTGTCATTCGAAGCGTGTGGTAGATACGATAAACTTTTACTATGGTGACATTCTTCAAATATGTAAGGTTCACCTGACGGAATATCTGAAAATGTCAACCTAACCTAACCTGTTGCAATATTCTCCAAAGGATTTAAAACAGGTGTCATTCGAAGCGTGTGGTAGACACGATATATTTTTACTCTGGCGACATTCTTCAAATGTCTAAGGTTTACCTGGAATATCTGAAAATGTCATCCTAACTAACCTAACCTAACCTGTGGCAATATTCTCCAAGGGATTTGAAACAGGTGTCATTCGAAGCGTGTGGTAGATACGATAAACTTTTCCTATGGCGACATTCTTCAAATATGTAAGGTTCACCTGGAATATCTGAAAATGTCAACCTAACCTAACCTGTGGAAATATTCTCCAAAGGATTTAAAACAGGTGTCATTCGAAGCGTGTGGTAGACACGATATACTAAGGCGACATTCTTCTGATGTGTAAGGTTTACCTGGAAAATCCAGGTAACTTATATAAGTTTATGGTAAACCTTAGACATTTCGACGCGCTTCGAATGACACCTGTTTCAAATCCCTTGGAGAATATTGCCACAGGTTAGGTTAGGTTGACATTTTCAGATATTCCAGGTAAACCTTACACATCTGAAGAATGTCGCCATAGTAAAAGTATACCGTGTCTATCACACGCTTCGAATGACACCTGTTTCAAATCCCTTGGAGAATTTTGCCACAGGTTAGGTTAGGTTGACATTTTCAGAGATTCCAGGTAAACCTTACACATCTGAAGAATGTCACCATAGTAAAAGTATATCGTGTCTACCACACGCTTCGAATGACACCTGTTTCAAATCCCTTGGAGAATATTGCCACAGGTTAGGTTAGGTTGACATTTTCAGATATTCCAGGTAAACCTTACACATCTGAAGAATGTCGCCATAGTAAAAGTATATCGTGTCTACCTCACGCTTCGAATGACACCTGTTTCAAATCCCTTGGAGAATATTGCCACAGGTTAGGTTAGGATGACATTTTCTGATGCGCGAAATCACCTTGTTGGCGCTCGAATTCGACTTAGCTGCCATAATAAGAAATGGATAACATCCTCAAAGCTTTCATTTGGGATAGGTTTCATCGCTGTTGAGCGATGGTGCAGCCTCCATACATTTTTGCCCGTGGTCCTTTGGCCTACAAGACGACCACGATAAATAAAATAGACGAATATCAAACCTGACATCACTCTCACTCACCTAAGCTAAATACGGGTAGGTCGAATTATGATCGGTAGAAAGTAGGAAGATGTTTACGTTATTGTTTAGACACGTTCAAACTCAGAAAATGGCTACACTACGCATTCAAGGTCAGCGATCGTAATTCTCTTCGCGACTTTTTTACCTACTTACCTACAAAGACACGCAACGCGGGGCCTGTGACAATGAAATGAATGAAATGAAAATGATAAAGACTAGTTACCTATTTTGCCGTAAACGATAACAATCGATTTTTAAAGTTATGACTACAGCTTGGCCAGAACGGATTGAAACGGAACTAATCTTTTTGTTTCTGACAACGTTTTAAATTTTTTGATATTTGATGTAAACAAAGACCGCAGGTTTGTTAGATTTATAAGTTAATTTTATAAGGAGGTAATGAGGAGTGATATATATTTGTGTTAATTAATAATGTAATTAAACAATGCATAAAATACGTATTCCTACCTAACTGTGCCCAAACTCGCGAGTCGCAACCCTATTGAGCTTGACCGACAGTAACCTTTTAATGTCGTTGGCGTCAGATAAACTAAAATGAACTCTCGCGCGTCACTATTCAGTTCATTTTTGCTTGCGCACGGGAAGTTTAGGCTATTATAAAAGTAGGTGGGTGATGCAGGTGCAAGTAAAAATGGACTCTATTCTTTCGTGCATAGATTTTACATTTGTTTGTTTTCTTTTTGGGAGTAAGCCTTCTGTGCCTATAGGTACTATTATATATTCTGTGGTGACAGTAAACGTAAAACCAAGTGAAACCCATGGTACGGTCAGCCAAGAAAGTGGTGTACCAGTTTTGATTTAGTTTCCCGGTCATCGAAAATTACAACAAGGTTCGTTATAAAAAGATATTACTGAAAGAGACAACATTATCATGACGTAAACCTATGTATTTAGTATTCATACGTCATATGTCACATATAAGTACATGACATTTTAACCTTTAGTATAAATGAAAAGGACATTAAATTGAAATGATTCCAAACAAAAGTAATAAAAACTATTTAAATAGACAACCGAATTCCATTTGAAAAAGAAAACTGACAATTGACATTTTGTCAAATATATGCAAAAAATCTATATATTTTCCGTGTTATTTTTCAATCAACTGCATATAAAATCATCTCAATGCCTGCCAACTTGACCATTGCCGAAAGAGCACAAATAATTGCCCAATTTAATGAGGGAAGCAGTATCAGTGCGATATCCCGGAATTTGAATATATCGAGGCGTTCTGTCCGCTTGTGGATTCGTCGTGAAGGAGAGGAGGGAAGTTTGTTGGATCACAGAAGAAGTGGTCGCCAGCCTGCACTCTCCAATAACGATAGAGAATTCATGAGACGGGAATATGAAATCAATGGTTTTAAGCCCACAAAACATTTTGCGGAGATGTTCGATGTGAGTGCCCAAACAATAAGGAATCATCTACATTACATGGGGTTGCACCACAGGCATTACGCCAAGAAAATATATTTGACGGATGCTCACAGACTTGCTCGTCTGAACTTCGCCAGAGAGCACTTAGAGTTTGATTGGTCTAATACAGTGTTTTGTGATGAAAAAACGTTTAAATCCAGTCAGCATGGACGTCTTCACCTTTGGCGATATAATTCAACACGGTATAAAGATGATCATGTAATTCCAAATAGAGAATCAGGTCGAATTTCCGTAAATATTTGGGGCTGGATGAGTGCGGATGGTGTAGGAGAATTGTGTTCTCTACCTCCTCGAGCGACGGCTGTAAATTATATCGACGTGCTTCAGAATGCAATGCTACCGACAGTCCGTAATGTTTACCCGGAGAACGAAGTGCCACAATTTGATTTTGTTCAAGATAATTGTTCAATTCATAATGCGAGGATCGTAAGAGCCTGGTTTCGTTCACACACTGACGTAAGGGTAATTCAGTGGCCCTCAAGATCGCCGGACCTCAACCCGATAGAAAATCTTTGGGGCCTTATGGTCCAACGATGGTCGCATCAAAATGAAAGAACCAAACAAGCTCTTATTAGTCACTGTAATTATATTTGGGAGGAAATGCGGGGAACCGATATTTGCTCACGGCTTGTTGGTTCAATGAGGTCTCGTCTTTTAGAGGTTATAGAGGCTAACGGCGGTTACACCCGTTTCTAATTTTTAAAAATTTTCAATATCTTCTAAATATTACTATATATGCTATGTTTTTGTTTGTTATAAGTATTTTAAAATTGATTGTAGAAATTTAATAAAAGGATAAATCTATTTTTAGCTTGTTTTTTATTGATATTGTAATTACAAGTTTACAGAAATTGTAGGTTTGTGGATTCGCCTTGTGCCTTTACAATTTTATGTAACTTAATCTTACCTCCGGACTTGAAGGAGTGACCTGAAGGTCTACATCGGTGACTGCCACTGGAACTCGGCGACGGATCGAACAAGATCTCATCATTACTAACAAAACGAGCCCAAACTCGGCACATCTATTTCAATCCGTCGCCGAGTTCCAGTGACAGTCACCGATGTAGACCTTCAGGTCACTCCCTCAAGTCCGGAGGTAAGATCTCATCGTAACTAACAAAACGAGCCCAAACTCGGTACATCTATTTCAATCCGTTGCCGAGTTCCAGTTGCAGTCACCGATGTAGACCTTCAGGTCTCTCCATCAAGTCCGGAGGTAAGGTCTCATCGTAACTAACAAAACGAGCCCAAACTCGGCACATCTAGTTCGATCCGTCGCCGAGTTCCAGTGGCAGACACCGATGTAGACCTTCAGGTCACTCCCTCAAGTCCGGAGGTAAGATCTCATCGTAACTAACAAAACGAGCCCAAACTCGGTACATCTATTTCAATCCGTTGCCGAGTTCCAGTTGCAGTCACCGATGTAGACCTTCAGGTCTCTCCATCAAGTCCGGAGGTAAGGTCTCATCATAACTAACAAAAAGAGCCCAAACTCGGCACATCTAGTTCAATCCGTCGCCGAGTTCCAGTGGCAGTGACCGATGTAGACCTTCAGGTCACTCCATCAAGTTCGTATCCTAGCTAAAAAATAAGTGGTCCATAAAAAAAAATTACATCGTTTCAAAATTAGATCACTTGACTATTTTATTCTATTCCCGCAACTAACACGTAAACGCTTGTGTGTGTGACTTTGTTTCCATGTAGTAGTTCAGTTCTATGCCTGCTTACGTAACCGCGCGGGGGGAATTTTTGCGCAGCAACGACGTACGTCCATCCTCTATCACGCCTCGGCGGGTACTGGCGAGTGCCCGGCGAGCGAAATAATGCCAATATTTTGGGTATTTTATTTCTTGGAGAAAAATTATCACGAAATTTTAAAATCTGCTTTTACCATGCACTTCTAAATAATGAGCTGTTTTTATTTATATAAGTTTCATATAAATTCATTGTGAAATCTCTAAGCAGTGGATGTTTGAAAATTGTGATTTAGTGTCATGTTTGAGATTTTTTTCTATCGAGCCAATTATTCCAATTCGTGTTTCTATCTTTACCATTCACTCGAGGATATGTTCAACTTTAATATTATGATTTTTATTTATTAAAAATATCATTGTTAATGAGACTTTCAGACGTTTGAAAATCTTAAAAATTACTGAAAGCCCGCCTTAAGGTTGACATTAACAAAAGGTAAAGGCGCTCCGTCACCGCGAGCATTCACTTGTAATGTAACGTTACAGATTCAAACATTCGAAGACAATAGAGCATCAAATTGCGCACTTTTATGTTACATTACAGGTGAATGCTCGCGGTGAGGGAGCGCCCTAATACGAACGTCCATCATAACCTTCCAGACTATAACCTAAGCTACACTAAAATTTCAACAAAATCCGTTAATTGGAATTTTCACAATCTTTCACATTTATAGTATTAGTAAGAAATTCATATTTTAATCTGTAGCAGCCACAAAGCCTGTGTAATACTCGTACATTCACAACAATGTAATCCATATCATATGGACCGTAAAACATAACGTGTGAAATGTTTGGCTATTAGGGCACTCTGCCTAACTTTCGAGGACTACAAAATGCGGTATCTTTTGTAAATAAACAAAAATGTTTCAGGAAAAAATTATAAAAGTGAACTTTAACGAAAATTGCCTCCTCTCTCTTCATTTTCATTTTCCAATAACCAAATTCCAGAACCTACTTAGGCACATATCTTAAAATTTTCTCCAGATTTTTCTTCTCAATTTTCTTATTTAAACTGATTGGCAAGCGATCCCATTATCCACAACACCGCAAACCCAAGATAATCTAAAAAAAAACTGTTTTTCTAATCAGAATGAAGAAAACAAAAGTCTGATGTAATTTCCTATCTCCGTGTATTTTAACTCAAACGGCAGGTAGGTAATATCGTAAAGGCAATACAGACCACGGAAACAGGTACAATGTCGTTCTATTGCAATCTCGAATGTTCCAATTCTGACTTCAGAAATTGAACCGGCGCGATACTGCGAAACTGCGATGCGATTTCGGCTCAGGCACATTTTGTGAAAGAGACATTTAGCGAAAGGGACATTTCGTGAAATGGGACATTTCGCTACCTCTGGACATTTTGCGAAAGGGATATTTTGCGCCTGAGCCGCGATTTCTTGCGGCAAGATGGCCTAAGTAGTGGGGATTCGCGGGTTCTGGCGCACGTTCCAGAGCCCCGCGCCGGAGCCCCACGATCTGATCCACCCATCCTAAAAAAAAAAAAAAAAAAAAAAAAAAAAAAAAAAAAAAAAAAAAAAAAAAAAAAGGTTTTGCCATGCTCTGATCACGTTTCTGCAGTCCGTTTTAGCGTAGGATGCGTGGTTCTGGAGTTATACAAATCAATTAACTGTTATCTCATTGATTTCCGGTGGTCCTGCACCCTCATTAGCGCACCATTGTTCGCCTAATCCTCTTATCTATTGTACTTCGAACACCCTAATTACGGTCGGTTTGGTGTTCTTATCTATTACTCATTGTTAACCCTCATTATGTCTGCATTTCTATGTCATCAATAAAGCACGTTCCTTCATTTTTACTTTGACATTTTATTACTTTTTTTCCTACAAATGTTCGTAAAACTATGCATTGATCATCCCTGAAACTATCGCGGGTTCTGGCGCAAATATCATTGTACAGTGTGCATTGAACATCCCTGAAACTATCGCGGGTTCTGGCGCAATAAAACATATTCCTTCATTTTTATTTTGAAATTTTATTACTTTTTTTCTACAAAATATGAGCGGAACATCTCATCCACAAAAATATCATTGTAGAGTGTGTTCCCAGTAAATATGTTCGTAAAACTATGCATTGAACATCCCTGAAACTTAAATAGCAAATACATTAAGCAATATTCACCACAAACTGAAGTCCAATCATTCTGAATCCTATCAACATTCCAGTCCCATCTCTTACAATTCCTTTTCAAAAACTGGAGATGATATCGCTCAGGTGCTCGTCCATATGAATCAAAATATTGACCGATGCCATTCGTATCGATATGTACAGCTACCCAGTGTGAACCTGGTTTATCATCCGCATCCAAATTGCATATTATATACGTTGGTACATGTGTATACATAGGTAGTCTATTAGCAGCATAAACATTATTTTGTAGACTGGGATGAATCTTTTTCATATGTTGTTGTAATTCTAGTGTATCCATGATATTACTGTTATTAGCAGATTATTACACTACCAATCTATTCAATGGTTGTCATAGGAATGTTCAATTATAGTGATTTGTAAATATTAAATCGCATTCTTGTGAGTCACAAGCAGGTTGATGCCTGTAGGAACGTGAGATAAGTTTGTTGACTCATAGAGTTACAATCAGTTTCGTTGTACTTAGGAATTTGTTTTAGATAAGAATGGTGCTATATAAGATCGAACAGTTGCAGTCATGCAGTCAGTCTATGGTCGTTTGACCACAGTGGATTGTATACGTCTACCAATACTACGTTTGTGTTACTTCAACTCATCAATGGCCATGGAGGTAAGTGTTTATTCTATTGACAAACTTACTTGTATTTGTACTGTGTACTGTCTTTCCTAACGTGTGTGTATCAGATTAAGTGTAAACAAATTGATATTAACGTGATAACTCTGTTGTTGCAGAGATCATTCAGCTTCGCAGACGATATTGAAAATACCTATAAACAGTATTACTACTCACCACTCTCTCCTCAACACGAAGAAATCCGATTGATCAATTTTTTGAAGTGGCACCAAAAATAAAAAGGAAGAAGCTGCTATCGTCGACTGTGGCACGAGCTGCTAGAGATGGCGTATCATACATCTCTACAAATACTGACGACGGAGACCAAGCGACGCATCTCATAAAAATTGAAATGTATGATATGAAAAAACTATCCAAGATTCCAAATAGTGATCACTGGAAGCACGCTACCACGAGGATAAAATATTATACAAAGAATAATAGGGATAGCATCCTCGACGATACAAACAGCCTTGTATACAATATAACAAAGCATATTGCAGAAAGGGAAAAAGTTAAAAAATACTTTTTTAACAATGACACTCATTAGTGGATTAGTGAATGTGATTCTGTTTACTTAAAGTACTTCTGTGTACTCATTAGATTTTACATGACTTTCCTAATCCTTTGCTAGACTATATATTGGACATTATTTGAAATTGGACATCAGTTGCTCTACCAATACTTAACTGTTACTTATTATAAAGATGGAAAACTTCAGTGAAATGTGCACCAGTGCTTTCTTTTCCGCAACCATTGAAGAGAATATAGAACAATCCAACAGCGAATTCAATCAGGAGCTGTCTAAAGTTTGTGATGAAATGGAGAAGCGTGAACTGTTCGATTCATCGTATGATGATGACTTGTATAATCAATGTTTGATGGTTGAAACAACGTTGATGTAAGTATTAGAAGCACAAACTCAATAAGAAATATTATTGTAGTAATGTTTTATTTTAAGATTTGTCTAATAATTTTCTTTTTTGTTACAGTCAACAACAAGTTGGAAGAGGTATCAAACGAGGTATCACTACTGATGAAAATAAGGTTACCAAGAAAGCAAAATTTGATGAAGGAGCTTCTACATCATCAATTGAAACCAATGACGTGGACAACAATAAGGTGGAATGTGATACATGTCATGTTTATATTAATAAAAGGTATCTAAACAACCATTTAAAAAGCAATACACATAAAAATAATCTTTTAAAATCACATAATTCATTAACAAATGTTACAGTTGTTGAAACCGCTTTTGGCAATCGAATTTTAACATATAGAATTAATAGTAAAACACTTCAATCGGGACAATATTTTGAAACACCGGAATCGTTTTTAAATTCGTTAAAAATCGATATCTTATTTTTGATAAATGAATGTATTCAACAACATACAATTTTTAAAATAAACTTCATATTGCATGCTGATTTCATACAACAAACTAAAGATATTAAAAATACGTTTGATTTTCAAACGTTTAATTACATAATTTGTCAGGGAGATGACTTAAATATTTTTTATTCATCATTAATAGACACTGTAGTCGGTAAAATTTGTCAATTTGAAAAAAAAGATAGTGGTTGGAGTCTTAATCAAATTAAATACATAGATATGAATGTTAACAAATTCAACCCCCTACGCGGTAGTTCATATATCGATCTTCCTCAAGATATTAAATCAAAAAAAGCTGTAATCAATGTTAAAAATAATGATAATATGTGTTTCAAATGGGCATTACTCTCTGGTTTATATCCTGTATGTAAAAGTGTAGATCGGGTAGCATCTTACGCAATTCATGGAAATAAACTAAAATTTACTGGTATTTCTTTTCCGGTTAAAATTGCAGATATATCAAAAGTAGAGAAATTAAACAATATTAGTATTAATGTTTTTGGCTTAGAGTATAATAAAGAAAAAAAGTGTAATTCTGTTGTAGGTCCTTTATATTTAACAAAATGTCGTACACCTAATCATATTAACCTACTATATATATCGAATGGTACTAACAATCATTACTGTTATATTAAAAACTTATCGCGACTAGTTAGTTCACAAATATCAAGACAACATCGTGCAGTTTATATATGTGATTCATGTTTACTTCATTTCCCATCAGAGGAAAGACTTAATAACCATCAACAATATGATTGCGCTCACATTTGTTCGGAATTACCAAACGGTGAGGATTCCAAAAAGGATTGGTTTGGTAAAGCAACCTCAAATAATAAATTAAAATTTGATAAATTCGCGAAAAAGTTTGAAATGCCCTTTGTGGTTTATGCAGACTTTGAGGCATTTTTGAACCCGATAGAATCATGTAGTAACGATCCATCCAAGCCTAGTACAATTAACATTCAAAAACATGAGGTGTATAGTTTTGGATATTACATTAAATGTTCATATGATAACAGATTATCAAAATATGAGACGTATAGTGGGTCAAACTGTGCACAAGTGTTTATGAATCGCCTTTGTGAAGATGTGAAAACAATAGTTAAAAAAAATAGTTTCCAAAAATGTCCCGTTCCATTATCAGATGAAGATAAAATAAAAATTTCAAATTCAAACATATGTCATATTTGTGAAACTGAGTTAAATGAAGATCTTTTTTACGATTTTGATTGGCACACTGGCAGTTTTAGGGGTGTTGCACATCAAGTGTGTAGTTCTAAGTACAGAACCCCTCGTCATATTCCAATATTTTTACATAACCTCAGTCACTACGATGCTCATTTCATTGTCCATGCATTAAACCTCGATGATGGTAAAGTTGAAGTTATTCCACAAAATAAAGAACGATACATATCATTTTCAAAACAGTTAACAATAAATAATCAACCAGTAAGTTTAAGATTCGTAGATTCATTGAAATTTTTATCGTGCAGTTTAGATCAACTAGCTAAAAATCTTAATGATGATCAGTTCACAGAGCTAAAAAGGAACTATCCTAATAATGAAGACTTTTCACGTTTAAGACGGAAAGGTATTTATCCTTATGAATTTATGTGTAATAGTGATTGCTTGAAACATCCATCACTTCCTGATCAACACCAATTTTATAGTTCACTCACAGATTCAAATATTTCAAATGATGATTATAATCACGCAAAAGATATTTGGCAACATTTTATGTGTAGTAGTATGTCTGATTATTCCAATTTATATTTAAAAACTGATGTTTTACTTTTGACTGATGTATTCGAAAACTTTAGAAAGCTTTGTATAAAAACTTATGGATTAGATCCTGCTCATTACTATACTGCCCCAGGTTTAAGTTGGGATGCAATGTTAAAATTTACCAAAATAGAATTAGAATTGTTAACGGACTATGACAAAATTGCTTTTTTTAAAGCCGGTATTAGAGGGGGTGTATCTCAGTGTAGCAATCGTTTTGCTAGAGCAAATAATAAATTCATGGAAGATTATGATAGTGAAAAACCTAATTCATATCTAACATATTTCGATGCGAATAATTTATATGGTTGGGCAATGTCTCAATCTCTTCCTGTTGGTGGTTTCGAATGGATAGATTCTAATACAGATTATAATGTGTCGGATAACTCTGATTTCGGTTATGTTTTAGAAGTTGATTTGGAATATCCTGATGAACTTCATAATTTGCATTCTGACTTTCCGTTATGTCCTGAAAACATATGTGTGGGTAATACTAAAGAAACTAAATTAGTTCCTAATTTAAATAATAAAAATAAATACATCATTCACTACAGGAATTTAAAACAATGCATTGAAATGGGGATTAAATTAATTAAAGTACATAGAATTTTAAAATTTAAACAGAGTTCTTGGTTAAAGAAATACATAGACTTAAATAATAGTTTGAGAACGTTAGCTACATCAAACTTTGAAAAAGACTTTTTTAAATTAATGAACAATTCTGTCTTCGGTAAGACTATGGAAAATATTGAAAAAAGAGTAAACGTTAAACTACTAACTCACTGGGATAATCGTGGTAAAGTTTTAGGTGCTCAGGATTGGATTGCAAAACCAGAATTCCATAGTTTATCAATATTTTCAGAACATTTAGTCGCAATACAATTACGGAAAACAAAATTAATTTATGATAAGCCGATTTATTTAGGATTTTGTATTTTAGATATATCTAAGACCCTTATGTATGAATTTCATTATAACTACATGATTAAAAAGTTTCATAATAAAATTAAGTTATTGTACACCGATACCGATAGTTTGATATATCAAATTTTTACAGACAATTTTTATGAGGATATAAAACCAGATCTACTTCAATATTTCGATACATCAGATTACCCGGAAAATAATATTTACGGATATCCAAAAATAAATAAAAAAAAGTTAGGTTTTTTTAAAGATGAGAACAATGGTAAAGTATTGAAGGAATTTGTAGGGTTGCGATCAAAAATGTATGCCTTAGAAATAGAAGATAAATTTATAGCAAAGGCAAAAGGGGTTAACAAAAGTGTTACCAAAAAAATGAATATGGAAAATTACAAATCATGTTTGTTTAATAAAAATGTATTATATTGTAGTATGCTTCGATTTAAGTCAATCAAACACACTATTTTTACACAAAAAATAAATAAGTCATCTTTATCATATAATGATACCAAACGATGTATTATGAACAACAACATTGATACATTGGCTTGGGGACATTATAAATTACGCTAAGTGTAATACTTTTTACTTTTATTTCTGTGTGAATATACAAAATTTGTACTGATTGTAAAATTATGATATTACTTTATTGTTATAATTGTGATAGTTTATTACATATTTAAAATTTATTGTTTGATTGTAAATAATGTAAAAATAATTGTATTTTTTATTTGTGTGCTTAAATTTGATGTTTAGCAATATATATATATATATAATTTTTACACCAACATTTTCATTTTTATTTCATCCCTTTAAAACTCTAGACGTGTGAAATGTTTCACTTTATCCATCCGTTTACTGCTATTGTGGCAGGACCAAGTGGATGTGGGAAGTCAAATTTTGTAACAAATTTCATAAAATCAGTTAAAGAAATATGTAATTGTGATTTTAATCAGATCACATGGTGCTTTGATGAAATGCAGCCTTTATATAATTTACCAAATGTTAACTATCATCAAGGAATTCCAAATCTTAATATGTTTGATGGTGAAAACCCACACCTTATTATTATTGATGATCTAATGAGAGAGTCTGATGGAAGAATTGTGGATATATTTACAAAAGGTAGTCACCACAGGAATCTTAGTGTATTTTATTTAACACAAAATTTATTTCATCAAGGTAAAGGTCAAAGAGACATTTCTTTAAACTCAAGTTATATAATTTATTTTAAAAACCCTCGAGATAAAACTCAAATAAGATATTTAGCACGCCAAGTGTCACCAGATAACCCAAAATTCATTGAAGACGCCTACAGGGATGCAACTTTAGAAGCGCATGGATATTTAATGGTAGATTTAAAACAGAATACAAATGATTTTTGTCGTATCAAGACAAATGTATTCCCATTTAATGGTTACTGCACAGTCTACGTCCCCACGAAAGAGTTTAAATACACCAAGAATCAAACAATTCAAATCATTTCTAAATGATACATCGTCGACTCACAACGCTTAAACATTTCGTAAGAGTTTAAATACATCAAGAATCACACAATTCAAATCATTTCTAAATGATGCATCGTCGAATCACAACGCATAAACATTTGCTAAACGCTTTGCATACGCTTAAACCAAAATATCAAAGAGCGTTACTTAAAACGTGTGATGAAGAAGAAATAAATTGTATTTGTGAATGTATTCATAACGTTTTACAAGGAAAGATACCTCTTAAAGATCAAGATAAACAAAAATTGAATAAACACAAAAATATACTCCGTAAACTGGTGCATAAGTGTAAACATAAACTAAGAAAAAATATTATTATACAAAAAGGAGGGGCTTTCTTACCAATAATATTAGGTGCAATATTGAGTGGATTAGTAAGTGGACTAGCCAGTTAACATGGAAAATGCTAAGAAAATGATACTTATTGAACCTGGATTGATTGAAAAATTAAAACAAGAAAATAAGATTACTAGTAATTTGTCTCGACTAGATATTGAAATGCAAAATATTATGAATAGTAAGACAGAAGACCGAAACAAATGGGTCAAAAATTGGTTTTAAAAATAAAGATAGAGATCTAAAAAGTTCAGTTGATGCTGAATCTTTGTTGGAGGAGAAAGGATCTATTAAAAGTATAGAAAGTGAGGCAAATCCACTGTATTCACCAACACAAATACTCAGTTTAATACCAAAAACTTATAATAAAAAAGGTGAGTCATTATTAAACTTAATTGGAACAAGTAAAAGTAAAATATGTTGGGATAATGAAGGCACAGTCATAATTGATAATGAAAAAATTCCAGGAAGTAATATTATCGATTTAATAAATGATTCACTTAGACCCTTAAAAAAAAGTGACCCGATAGGGTGGGATAGATTTGCTAAAGCATTAAAAGATATTAAAGTGCCACTTACTTATATTGGAAATCCAAAGAGATGTGAGTTTATTAACCAACTTCAAGCAAAAGATCTGAACAAAACATCTGAGATTGAAGTTCAAGAGTTTTCTACACCGAGCAGTGGAGATAAAAGATCTATAACTAAAATACGTAAAAAGATCGATTGGGAAAAATGGACCCCGTACTAGAAGAAATTAACAGGATTTATTATGATCCATCTAACCCCGCTGGTTTTGGTAGTATTGATAAATTATCAAAAGCTATGAAGGGTAAAATGGATAAAAAGCAAGTAAAGGAATGGTTACAATCACAAGAAACATATACATTACATAAACCCATTCGGAAAAAATTCCCGCGTAATAGGTACATTCTATCAAATATTAATGAGCTGTGGCAAGCTGATTTAAGTGATATGCGAACTTATTCTCAATATAATGATGGTTTCAACTACATACTTTGTGTTATTGATGTATTTAGTAAATATGCTTTTGCAAGACCAATGAAAAAGAAAAACTCAGAAACAAGTAAAGAATGTTTTGAAAGTATATTTACTGAAAGTAATTCAACACCTACTCACATACAATCTGATAAAGGTACAGAATTTGTTTCAAAAGATGTACAAAAATACTTTAAATCCAAAAAGATAAATTACTATACTACTAACAATCCTGATATTAAGGCTAGTATTGTTGAACGATTTCAAAGAACTCTAAAAATGAAAATGTGGCGTTATTTCACTCATAACAATACTTATAGATATATAGATGTTTTACAAGATTTAATATACTCTTATAATCACAGCATTCACTCGAGTATTAAAATGTGCCCATGTGATGTAAGTTCCAACAATATTATGACAGTTTGGACTAATCTTTATGATAGAGGGTCAAACAAACTTTCTTTAGAAAATCCAAAACCAAATTTCAACGTGGGTGATTATGTTCGAATAACTAAATATAAACATGTTTTCCAAAAAGGATATGAATCAAATTGGAGTGATGAAATATTTATTATATCTTCAATAATTGATAGATCTCCATGGGTTGTTTATACAATAACAGATTTACAAAATGAACCAATAGTTGGTACTTTTTATGAAAGAGAATTACAGAAGGTCACTTACAACCCCACCTCACAATATAAAATAGATAAAATAATTGGCACTCGTTATTCGGGTAACAGAAAAGAAGTATTAGTGAAGTGGAAAGGTTATCCAGATAAATTTAACAGTTGGATTTTAGCTTCTAGTTTAAAAGAAATATGAATAAAGAAAGTTTTTATTTAACTTTGCTTAGCAACAGTTCAATGGAATACTTTCCTGATAATAAGACCACAAATTTTTCAACAAAATTACCAAAAGCTATGAAATTAGAAGGTGAATGGTCGGTTGGAGTTGTCGAGTTTCAATATCCATGCACCATGTTTACTGTTCAAGATCATGAAAATGTTGTATACATCACAAAAACCATGTTAATGCCTAATGAAGATAAACCATCAAAAGTGTACTACAAAAAACATATTCCCGCTACCAACTACGATAACGTTGAACATATTTTAAATGCGTTAAATGGTATCAGAGAGAACTTGAAATTTCGTTATGATGAAATAACAAAATTTGTGTCTGTTTCTGTTTTGGATAAAAATATAACATCCGTAACATTATCACCCAAATTAAGTTTACAACTAGGTTATGAACCAAATACAAATCTCCTAGACAGAAATTTTGGGAAGTGTCCTGCTAATTTACACTTAGGGTTACCATCTCAACTATTTCTATATTGCGACATTATCGATCCCCAGATTGTGGGTGATGTTATGACTCCGCTATTAAGAGTCATTTCATTAGATCCTTCAAAATACATTTATGGTGCGAATAAAATGCACATTTTCTCTCCACCTCACTACTTACCCGTTATGCGAAGAGAATTCGATACGCTGGAAATAGATATAAGATCGAGCACAGGACAAAAAATACCATTCCAGTTTGGGACCGTGTGTATTAAACTCCATTTCCGCAAATTATAATAATGTATTCTCCTCATGATCATCATAAATGTCCATATGAAAATTATTATTCACATCAAGCTGGATCAGGAGTTGGAGTAATTTATAAGGGTTCACCATACCAACGCGGTCATGGTATTGGGAGCTTCTTAGGAGGGTTATTTAGATCAGTTTTACCTTTACTTTCAAGTGGTGTTCGAGTGGTTGGTAAGGAGGCATTAAACGCTGGAGGACGGGCTTGAACCATATCCGATAATAGTCCTACTATTATCGGATATGGTTCAAGCCCGTCCTATGGAAGCCTCATTAAAAGATCGTCTAAAGCAAGTTAGTACGAACTTAAAACGAAAGGCTGATGACAAAATTGATCGATTTAACATGACAGGATCTGGGTATATAACTAAAAGAAAACGATTGGCCTCGTTCATTCCACCACTAACAGCTAAAGTGAAAGCTACGAAAAAACTTGGTCTAAAACCAAAAAACATCAAAGATATATTTTCAAATTAAGTATGTCTTTCCTTCATAATCATTCTTGTGAGTGCGTTAAGTCAGAATTAGATTTGTTTGCATTACCGTCTACACAAACAAGCATTGAAAATGGATTGTGGATTCACTATAAACCAATTTCATCTCTTGCTGATGATGGACCTATCGAGTTTCAAGTTCCTGGAACCGGCGATGACTACATAGATTTGTCTCATACATTACTCCATATAAAGGCAAAAGTATTAAATCAAGATTCAACAAACTTGATATCAGCTACAGCAGTAGCACCCGTAAATAATTGGTTGCATTCACTTTTTAGTCAACTCGATGTTTATTTAAATCAAAAACTTGTATCACCACCTAATAATACCTATGCCTATCGAGCATACATGGAAACCCTTTTAAACTATGCTCCTGCTGCTAAACAATCTCATCTTACTTGTAGTCTTTGGTATGATGATACAGCAGGAAAAATGGATTCCACAGATGGTAAAAACATAGGATTTGTTAAAAGACAGGAATTAGTTAATGAAAGCAGGGAAATAGAAATGATTGGTCATCTTCATGGTGACATTTTCAATCAAGATAAATTTTTAATTAATGGCGTTGAAATGAGTGTAAAATTAGTTCGGTCAAGAGAGAGTTTTAATTTAATTGCTGGGTCAAATGATGTAAAGTTTAAAGTTTGCATTACGGACGCAACTCTTATTGTTCGAAGAGCACGAATTAATCCAAGTGTATTACTCGCACATCAGAAAGTTTTAGCTTCTACCACTGCTAAATATCCTATTACTCGTGCTGAAGTTAAAGTTTTAACAATTCCATCAGGTGTTCAAGGAAAAACTCTTGATAATATATTCTTAGGACAGGTACCCAAAAGATGTATTATTGGATTTGTGAACAATTCCGCATTTAATGGCTCACTTACTAAAAATCCATTTAACTTTGAAAACTATGGTATTAACTCTTTCAGCTTATACATTGATGGTCAACAAATACCTTCAAAAGCTTTGCAACCATCTTTTAATAATAATATATTTACATCGGCATATCATACTCTATTCTCGGGGACTGGTATTCACTTTCTTAATGAAGGAAATGCAATCTCTCGTGAACAGTATGCCAAAGGGTACTGTCTTTTAGCATTTGATTTAACTCCTGATTTATCAGCTAACTCATCAGCTCATTGGAATCTCATAAAGCATGGTAGTGTAAGATTGGAAGTACGATTTGAATCCTCACTAATACAAACAATTAACTGTATTGTTTATGCTGAGTTTGATAATATTATTGAAATAGATAAAAATAGAAATGTTACTGTAGACTATAGTAGTTAAGGTTATAAAGTGTGTTGTGTTTTAGATTTATGTGTTATGCTTAATGCATTTTGTGTATATGTAACTAAAGGAAACATTATAAAATTAAATAAAACAAATTGTATGCAATGTATTATTTTTTATTTCTTTATAAACTCCCTATTTAATCTTATACAAAACACTGTTCGAGTTTAAGCTTTACATAAGCACACTGACTAAACCACTGAACATGCTGCTGCCAAGGATCATCGTCATCTTCCCAATCTTTTAAACCACCACCACAATGGAAACACTTGGTCCTGTCTCCATGGCCAGTATAAAAGAAACCGGCTTCTGCAAGATCTTCAGGCTTCTGTTGCATAACGAGAGGCCAGTTTTCGAAACTGATCAGCCGTCTAGATTTTGAACTGAAAAATGGATATTCAGCTCTTGGGTACTGCATATTCTTCACTTTTTCTTCTCCAATCAATTTTGTAGTTTTGCTTTTCCATGAAGTGTTCTGTACACGTATACCACACTCATCTCTTCCTTCTGCTCTTGTTTTTCTCTCAGCATCACAAGACGACAGCTCCTTGGATCTAATGAGTACACAGAAGTACTTTAAGTAAACAGAATCACATTCACTAATCCACTAATGAGTGTCATTGTTAAAAAAGTATTTTTTAACTTTTTCCTTTCTGCAATATGCTTTGTTATATTGTATACAAGGCTGTTTGTATCGTCGAGGATGCTATCCCTATTATTCTTTGTATAATATTTTATCCTCGTGGTAGCGTGCTTCCAGTGATCACTATTTGGAATCTTGGATAGTTTTTTCATATCATACATTTCAATTTTTATGAGATGCGTCGCTTGGTCTCCGTCGTCAGTATTTGTAGAGATGTATGATACGCCATCTCTAGCAGCTCGTGCCACAGTCGACGATAGCAGCTTCTTCCTTTTTATTTTTGGTGCCACTTCAAAAAATTGATCAATCGGCTGCGATTTCCTTTTTCCACTATCGTCTGTGTTATTAACGACGATGTCATCACTCTTTTCTTCGTGTTGAGGAGAGAGTGGTGAGTAGTAATACTGTTTATAGGTATTTTCAATATCGTCTGCGAAGCTGAATGATCTCTGCAACAACAGAGTTATCACGTTAATATCAATTTGTTTACACTTAATCTGACACACACACGTTAGGAAAGACAGTACACAGTACAAATACAAGTAAGTTTGTCAATAGAATAAACACTTACCTCCATGGCCATTGATGAGTTGAAGTAACACAAACGTAGTATTGGTAGACGTATACAATCCACTGTGGTCAAACGACCATAGACTGACTGCATGACTGCAACTGTTCGATCTTATATAGCACCATTCTTATCTAAAACAAATTCCTAAGTACAACGAAACTGATTGTAACTCTATGAGTCAACAAACTTATCTCACGTTCCTACAGGCATCAACCTGCTTGTGACTCATCAAGAATGCGATTTAATATTTACAAATCACTATAATTGAACATTCCTATGACAACCATTGAATAGATTGGTAGTGTAATAATCTGCTAATAACAGTAATATCATGGATACACTAGAATTACAACAACATATGAAAAAGATTCATCCCAGTCTACAAAATAATGTTTATGCTGCTAATAGACTACCTATGTATACACATGTACCAACGTATATAATATGCAATTTGGATGCGGATGATAAACCAGGTTCACACTGGGTAGCTGTACATATCGATACGAATGGCATCGGTCAATATTTTGATTCATATGGACGAGCACCTGAGCGATATCATCTCCAGTTTTTGAAAAGGAATTGTAAGAGATGGGACTGGAATGTTGATAGGATTCAGAATGATTGGACTTCAGTTTGTGGTGAATATTGCTTAATGTATTTGCTATTTAAGTTTCAGGGATGTTCAATGCATAGTTTTACGAACATATTTACTGGGAACACACTCTACAATGATATTTTTGTGGATGAGATGTTCCGCTCATATTTTGTAGAAAAAAAGTAATAAAATTTCAAAATAAAAATGAAGGAATATGTTTTATTGCGCCAGAACCCGCGATAGTTTCAGGGATGTTCAATGCACACTGTACAATGATATTTGCGCCAGAACCCGCGATAGTTTCAGGGATGATCAATGCATAGTTTTACGAACATTTGTAGGAAAAAAAGTAATAAAATGTCGAAGTAAAAATGAAGGAACGTGCTTTATTGATGACATAGAAATGCAGACATAATGAGGGATAACAATGAGTAATAGATAAGAACACCAAACCAACCGTAATTAGGGTGTTCGAAGTACAATAGATAAGAGGATTAGGCGAACAATGGTGCGCTAATGAGGGTGCAGGACCACCGGAAATCAATGAGATAACAGTTAATTGATTTGTATAACTCCAGAACCACGCATCCTACGCTAAAACGGACTGCAGAAACGTGATCAGAGCATGGCAAAACCTTTTTTTTTTTTTTTTTTTTTTTTTTTTTTTTTTTTTTTAGGATGGGTGGATCAGATCGTGGGGCTCTGGCGCGGGGCTCTGGAACGTGCGCCAGAACCCGCGAATCCCCACTACTGGCCTACCATGACGGTTCCGCTGTGCGAACGAGATGACGCTAGACGACTTGAATAGCTCTGTCTCTTTCCCACAACAACGCTCTCTTTTAGACGTCATGGTGTACCCAAAGGCGTCTCCCTTCCACGATTCGGAAGAACATTCCTTCTGACGATTGGCAAACGTAACGTATTTTGTAAAGTAGGTCGTGACGTGGATCGTAAAAAAAAGTGTGCGCTTCTGTTATTGCTCAAAAGAAGATATAGGAAATGGCGTCAACAAGTGACGCAACTTCACAGGAATACGCATTGCCTATAAATTCGCAGATTCTTGCGATACGTCGTGCGAGCTCGTAAAACTAGGGGTTGATTAAGGACAAAGAAAAGATTACCAATGTACTGAGTTCCACTTTCAATCCTCAAGGGTTGAATGTGGAAACGTTTAAGGGTCGAACGCGGACGAGGGTAGAAAATCTTTTTTTTTTTTACGTGGCAAAATCATCAAATGAGTCCTCCAACCCCGGGCAGGGCGGGAGGGACTGTCAGACTTGTACTGACTAAAATCCACGGTGTCCTTCGGTAGTCCTTTGTCTGCCGGAGTCGCGGTATACGTATGTCCCGCAACCCCGGCAGGACTGTGGCCCTCTATAGGGGGGCCCCGTCACTATGCTGACGCTCCTTGAGGCGCGCGTGGGACACAACGCGCCGTCGACCCGGGCATGGTCCATGGTCGGGCAGCGAGTTGCCCTTTACTCGCCGCCCGCATGCCCGCGCCTACGGTGGCCGGAGATCGTCCCGCGACATCCGTCGCTGTGGGCGTCTACCACTGCGTCTCGGGCGGAGGGAGGCCGGTATCCTCTCCCTCAAGCGGCCCGCCTCCTCCTTCGCGAGCATGACTGCTTCGCAGAAGGAGGCGACCGCCTCCCACTCCGTCTCGCCCCGCAGCATGGCCGCAACCAATGCCGGGCGCGAGAGAGTCCGCCTAAGGCTAGAAAATCTTAGGGGTTGAACGCGGAACAAACCGATTTTTACGATGCGATGACGCGTCGTGGTTTTGTGTACAAGTACTTTTATTTGTTACCTAATGAAATTATCAAATGGGGAATCATTTCACTTCATCATCCAATAGCTCTTTACATTCCAGGGTCACGGTAACCCTTTTGTACAGTTCCGCGACCCGGGCAGGCATTTGGCCATCTAAGTGTCGCTGCACACGAGCCACTCGCAGCCACAAACGCTGCCACGAGAAGCTACACTCGGCTACAGAGGTAGCTGAAGCGCGCAACAGCCATTTGTGGCCGGTGGTTGACAATTGCCAGTCGTTGGCTGCAACTTTTTTTAACCAATGCATTACTGAGATTAGAGAGAGGGGAGCGAAACCATGCGAGTAGCTTTGTGGCAGCGTTTTGTGGCCCGTGTGCCTAAAGTAAATAGGTGGTAAAAATATTTCATTTAATTTTTTTAATGGTGTCTAAAACCAGGCACTAGTGTTGAACTATTTCTAGACTTTTAATAGTCGACATTAACCCTAATGTGTGGGCGTGAGGCTGACAGTGATTTATCGTGTTAGCGCTTTGCCGACAGTAACTTTTTATTGTAAGCATGTATTAAAAAGCTATTTTGATTTTTAGTGTTCCGTATCCTAAGGATAAAACGGAATGGTCGCGGGAGTTATCGAATTACCGTGACCCTGGAACGTAAAGGGCTATTGAAAGACACCTTGGATCTTAGTCAATACGAGTTTGACAGTCCCTCCCGCTCTGCCCTGGGTGAGAGGACTCATTTAATGATTTTACAAGGATAAAAAAAACTCTTCCCTGAAATAAATACTACAGCTTCCAAATACCAATCGAATCAAATAAATCGGTCAATACACAAAAATATTCAGAGCCTATGTAATACGATAATAGTAAATATATCAAAGGCTGTGTGTTCCCACACAGCCGTGCAACTCGCAGATTGACATTGCCGAATGGTTCTCGTATAAACTATTCTACATTTATGATACTAAGGGCCAGTTTCACCGGTTACGGATAAAGTGTTGGTTAGTTATCTGGTAGTTAATATTATCTACCACTTAAAGGCTGGTTGTAACTTTTTTCTGTTTCACCGCCAAACTTCCTGATAATTTATCCGGTAGATAGTTACCGGCCACTTTATAAGCAAGCGGAACGGCAACGTCGCTTCTTTGCGTTTCGATACTACTACGTAAATTTTTTTCGTTTGAAAACAATTTAGAAAACTTAATTATTGAAGTAATTTTTGTTCAATATGATCCAAGTCAACTTACTTTTTACGTTTTGAAGTATAATTTTATCAATAAAGAACGAAATTATTAAGATTCTTATGATTAGCGACATGTTTTAATTCCAAATGTGTGTATAGAAACGAAACGCAAGTCTGAAGTGTTTTGTGTTTGATAAAATTTGTTTTGGATGCTTTTGTTTGTTTCGAACTGCGAAATAATTATTTTCGTTCCCGCCTGTTGGTCTAGTGGTTAGTGGCTGACTGCTATGCCGGAGGTCATGGGTTTGATTCCCAGCCAGGGCAAAATGTGTGATGAGCACGATCATTTATTCAGTGTCTGGGTGTAATTTATCTATAATAATTATGTATTTAGAAATATATAAGTATGTTTATCAGTTGTCTAGTACCTACCCATAACACAAGCTCTGCCTAGCTTGGGACTAGATGGCGTTGTGTTATATTATTATTGAAAACTGGCAATTATCGCACTATGATTAAGATACACTTTATTTTTAACGTGGTCAACTCATCAAATGAGGCCTCCCGCCGGGGCGGGGCTTTTTTTATCGTGGTATATCATCAAATGAGTCCTCAACCCAGGGCAAGGCGGCAAGGACTGACAGACTTTTACTGACTGAAATCCACGGTGTCCTTCAATCAATACCCCTTTACGTTCGAGGGTCACGATTATTCGGTAAGTTCCGCGACAGGCTTTCACCCTCTAGAGGGGGGCCCCGTAATACCCGGGGCGCGACTGGGGGAACTGTTCATACTCGTACCGACTGAAATCAAGGGTGTTCCTTCAATAGCCCTTTACGTTCCAGGGTCACGGTACCTAACTCGTTAGTCCCCCAGCAGGCTTTGGCCCTTTAGAGGGGGGCCCCGTCATGCCCGGGGCGGGACTGGAGGAACTGTTCAAACTTGTACTGACTGAAATCCAAGGTGTTCCTTCAATAGTCCTATACGTTCTGGGGTCACGGTTACCTGGTATATGACCGCCTAAAATGCAATAACAAACTTTTTCCACTTGAAATGTACTACAATGTAGATGATAACTTCCTTAACAGCCACTTGATCCAGCTGATAACTTAACCAATACTTTATCTACCAGATACCGCTATCCGTCACCTGTGAAACCAAAAGTTGTAGTTTATCTGGCAGAGAAGTTCATAATAGGCTATCCGAGACTTTATCCGTAACCGGTGAAACTGGCCCTTAACTTTACTTACTTTCTGGACTTTAAAAGAGACTGTGACCTCTGAGTTTGTTTTGGATGTTTCTTCTCAGAATAGTCAGGTACGAAACACCGGCCCCTCCTAGTTTTATGGAAAGTGTTGATATAACCTACTTGCATAAATAAACATCATTTCATTTCGATTGACTTCAGAAATGGAATGGCTAAGATGCGATAAAGTTGAACGTTTAATATGCAATAGATATTGTATTTTATTTGTTTCGGATTAAACGATCCTGATCCTTTTGGAGTATCTTTATTTTTACCCAACTAAGGAAGGCTTATATCGTTTATTATTATGTTTATGTAATCACATAGTATCCACCTAATAAATAAATGCGAAAGTTTGTTACTCTTGCACGCAAAAACTATTGAACGGATTTAGCTAAAATTTGGTACACAGATAGTTTATAACCTGGATTAACACATAGGATTTTATGTTCCCGTGGGATAATTTTCGAGTTGTAGCGGGTGGAGCCGCTGGCACAACTAGTATTGTATAAGTGCCTATGTATTATCACCCCGGGGTGCTATGACAGGAAACCTCCACGTGCGCCCGTGGACTGGAGTTCCCTCTCGGATACGTCCGGGGGGAAGACCAGTTTTTCGGGCCGGTGCACCCTGGGATGCGGGCAAAAACTCTTCCTTAGGCACTGTGTGCCTAAGTGGTCTCTTTTTCCGTATGCGAATAGCCTGTCGTGTGGATGCTCCAACGCGTGTCCCTCTGGTCAGCAGAGGGCACAGCGGCGGAGCGGGCTTGCGGACGGTGAGTGATGGGTAGCTCGCCGTCCGACCAAGGACCAAGCCCGGGTCGGTGGCGCGTCGTGTTTGGCGCCAAATGCCTGCTGGGGTCGCGGGTTTTTTCTTAACCCAGGTTACCGTGGCCCCGGAACGTAAAGGGCATAGGAAGGAACACGGGTGGATTTTAGTCAGTAAGAGTCTGACAGTCCCTTCCGCCCCACCCAGGGCGGGAGGACTCATTTGATGATATTACCACCAATAAAAAGAAAAATGTATTATCACCCCCTTTTTACAATACACTTAATCAAAACTAGTGGAAATGTAGATGTCACTATGTCAATGTCTGCCTTTGGCTATCTAAAAGATCTGTTACTTCTTTCATGTTTTAATTTTCACCCAGGGCAGGGCAGGGCAGGAGGGAATGACAGACTGACTCAAATCTACGGTTGCTTTCAATAGCTCTTTACTTTCCGGGGTCACGGTAATTCGCGAGTCCCGCGACTCCGACAGACTTAGGTCATCTAAGAGGGGCCCCGCATTGTACTTCTTGAGGCACGCGTGGAACAAAACGCGACGTTGACCCGGGCATAGTTCATGATCGGACAGCGAGTCGCCCATTAGTGGTGGACCACTAGAAGGTGAATTATACCCCAAAATGTTGTTTCCTGCATACCTACTGTAAAAAGCGCAGTTTTAATAATACCACACAGAGAAAGCTTAAATAAAATAAACATTATGAAAAGAGATATATTATGTTTCCTTATATCTATGCAAATGACAGTTTCATTAAAATATTCACACTCGTATCTTCAATATTGTCCTTAAAAAAGTTAATAAAACGGTGCTGCGACCGAAAGAAATAACGAAACGCAATATTTGTTGAAATGCCCTCATTTCGAGTTCTCGCGAAAATATTCGTTCATAAAACATCGGGGCAAAATAATACTTATTTCTACCGTTGAGTGTTAAATTCACAGTTTATAACACGAGTTAATTAACGTGGCAGAGGTGGGTAGAAATATAACCTTTGTAAGAATATTTTTTGGCGATGTTGACTGAATTCGGTCAACTACACCTCTTTGCTGTACTGTGATTGCTACTTTTAGTGTAAGTGTGTACTTATTGAATAAATTACTTTTTTATTAAAAATGTCATTAGATTAGTTAAGAATAACGATTATCAATAGTCTGAAGCAGGTAAAAAATAAAACAAAAAAATTTGGAAAAACCCTCAAGACTAGATCTTTTCAAATTCACCGTTTGTAATGAAATATTAACAAAATATTATCAATCGAAAAAAACAAAATATTTATTATAATTTTTTTTTTAAACACAGCTCGCCGCTCGCAGTACACGTCTCACAGCATGCCGCACACATCTCACGGCTCACGTCTCACATCATGCCTCTCGCTGCACACCTCACGCCGCTCACATCTCACGTCTCGCCATACAAAATATGACACAGCCAGCACAACGGTCTCCACTGAAGCTGTGCGGAGTGGAGCTGTGTCAATAACGCAATTCTTTTGGGTGTTCAAAACACGTCTCGACTCCGCACAGCTCGACACAGCTTTGGTGGAGTCTCGGCCTAAGACAGTCCGTCGTGAACCCAGCAGAAATATAAAATTTACTACTTAACTCAGTTAGATTTCATCATGAGCGTCTTTGATTTGATCATAGGACCTCACTTTATTTGCTCTCGTCCCGTTTTGTGATTGCTATTATTCTTGGGTGACGTGATCTTATTGATTCGTTAGGCTTCTCTTTTACGTTTCCTTTGCCTTTGATCCCTTTTTCTGACCTTCTATTAAGATTATGGAGACGTGAGTTCATTGAGCCGTTTGTCCATGTCGGAAACTCTGAAGTACCTACTTAGAAATTAGTGACCGACCGAAATTTCGGTTTCGGTTTCGGTTTCGGCCGGTTTCGGCCAAAATACCTAGTTTCGGCCTTAGTTTCGGTTTCGGCCAAAATATAGCCGAAACTTTCGGCCCCGCCGAAACTCAAGTGTCCCTGCATTTTCGTGCGTCGTTCGGTAAAATTCGTAGCTAACACGTACCTACTTGCTCGCTGGCGGGGCCCCGGCTCAGTTTGCCACCGTCCGTTTATTCGTGAGACGAGGTTATATTTTTGAGTTTACTGCCAAGAGTACCTAAGTCTTGTATATTAATGTCATAATAAAAAATATTTGTTACGTACTATAGCGGGATACTTAAAAAAAAAAAAAGCATTCCCCTATTTAAATACGTATAATTTTTAAATATTTTCCAAGTGTAAAAAAAACATAAAAAATCAGTTGTACACAATTAAAACTGAATTATTATATTATTATGTCAGATTAACCAACGAAAGTATGAATTAATTGTTACTTAATTTATTAAGGGAAAACCAAAATCTTGAAATTTAGAGGTAAAATAATAAAGCGAACCTTGCGGTAATTAACTAATTGGCCAATGCTAATTAACACGCCACGGTAAGAATAGAAAGATTGTGTAAGATAGTGGTTTTAAATGCCTAAATCCTCACACATACCCTGAGTAGGGGTTGTAATTGCTAAGCCTTACATAAAAATATCAATTTTAACATTAAAAGAAATAAATAAAACTGCTCAGCTGGATCCTGTCAGGATGACGAGACGCGCTGCCGGCCTGCTGCGGAGCACCGTGTTGATAATCTCGGTCAACACAGAAACAGGTCTTCAAAAAAATCTGGATCTGGATCACATTTGCCGGCTTAAGAGCCTGGCAAATTCAGGAACCGGAAAAGGCTGTACGCGACCACACCGGGTCGCGGCGGAGCGTTGCTCCAGACTGCTATCTTATAAACTTGTGGGTGATGCCGTACTCAGCGTTTCCGAATCATAAGAAAATTTTCAGATTACGCCATTCCGGCGAATAGAACAGCAATAAAATAATATTAATAATATTTTGCAGCACTGATACTATACACTCTTCACTGATTTAAAGCCCAGATTTACCTTAAAAATCAAAAATACAGCGATTAAAAGTCTCGGGCAACAATCCACATCCAACTGACACAAAGAAAAAAATCCTCACTTTTTTCGAGAACAGAAACAAATTCAAATTTAAAAAGATTCAGAACTTAAAAAAAATTGAGTCAAGGCTTCCAAAAACAGGTTGCATAACAATTTCTATTAAAAAAGGTGCTACTCCAAAAATGTAGCGTTTTTTTAAAAACGCTGCAGTACCCCCTTTCCAAGAAAAAAAAGTCCGGCAATAAGCAATACAAGAAAAAATAACAACTAACCCAGGAGGATAAAAGGGAAAAAACCAGAGGAAATTAACCTAGACTAGCCTAAAACACTATCCCTAATAGTTGACCTAAACTAAACCTAAGATTGTCCGGTCAAGAAGATAACAAGGAAAAATTAAGTCTAAGTAAAACTAAGCTAACTTAACAGTAGTGCAAGTAGGAGCTACCTAATTATACAACTAACTTCATACTAGAACGACAAAGTCAACAAAGTGACCTGAAAGAGCCAAAAGAATAAAGATAAAACCTAATAGTGCAAGTAGCAGCTACCTAATTATACAACTAACTTCAAACTAGAACGACAAAGTCAACAAAGTGACCTGAAAGAGCCAAAAGAATAAAGATAAAACCTAAGGTAAAAATAACACCTAGTTGACAAACGCGATCGATTGAAAATAATCTAACAGCTTCGGACAAAGAACACCATGGCCTAAAAATCGACACCAGACAAATCCACAATGAGTCTATAAAGGAGACTTCAGAAAAGAAAAGACAAAAAAACAAAAATATCTCAAGTCAAAAATAAGGCTTGGACATAAGACAAATGAACTTCAGTTCGAACAAAGGAACGTGAGTCTTAGAGAATACCAAAAATCAGCGTTCAAGTTCAAAGATACAACTTGAACGACCAAGTAGTACTCCGGTTCAAACCAGGAACGGGAGACAAAGGGAGGTTTTGGAAAAAAACCGGACTCAAGATATAACTTGAGCCAAAGTCAAATCAAGTAACATTCGAACTTAAGAAAAAGTTTCAAAACGAAGATAAAAAATTCGATAATAGATTTTATCGACACCTGCACATCACTAAAGAATGCACCAGTATGGCTGAGTTCAAAGAATAAGAAAGTGACAAGTCTACCATTTCGGATAGGTTAAGCACAGTAATTAATTAACACAACGCCCTACCAAGTTGTGAAACACGCCATCTATAAATCAATTGTTGAACTAGATGCAACGAAACAACCAAAGAAGTTTTAATACAAAATTTAGAATAACGCCATCTATGATAGAACTAGCTATGACGCGACTTGACGAAGTACTGGCATAAAGTTTAGAAAAAACGCCATCTATGTACGTTTATTGGAACTTAATGCTAGCAAAAACTCGACTAAAAAAGTTCCAACACAAAAGTTAGACCACTGCCATCTGTAATTATTTGTTGTTACTAAACCAATAGACAATTTCTAAGGGTCAAACTGAGCGCGATAGAATCGCTTGAGTCCCGTACAAAATATTTGAATAAAAAGATAGAGAAAAAAAGTTACTTTAGGATATCTTTAATATGATATCTACCAGAATGTACGGAATCACAGTCCTGTAGCAAATAAGTAGTCCTAGAAATAACTTGCAAAACACGACACTTAACAAAACGTGGAGCTAGCTTTCCAGAGAAAAAGTCTTCTCCAGATGACCTGGAAAAATTACGTCTCCATACAGTGTCACCAACTTTTAGAGTAATAGCCGACCGATTGGAATTATAAGCTTGGGAGTTACGGAGGAAAGCCATAGAAAGATTATCAGCCACCTTCGCATATACCTCACGAAGAGAAGACAAATTCGAAGCGTGACGAGTCCGACTGTCCGCTAAATTAGAGCTTTGAGTCTGACTATTAGCACGGCTAGAATCCATAAGTACTTCCCTACCAAACATGAGAAAGTTAGGCGTGAAGCCAGTGGCTAGATTGACACATGAGTTAAGATAGAGCTTTACTTTAGGCAACATCTTAGCCCAACATCTTTGGTTTTCACCAACTAAAATCCCTAAGCATGTTACTACACTTTGGTTATAGCGCTCAACAGTATTCGCTTGGGGTGTATAATAAGGTGTAAATGTAGGGGATTCAATATGGAAAGATCTGAGGAAATTTAGAAACTGACTACTGCGAAAAACAGTGGCGTTATCGCATAAAATAGAACGAGGTACACCGAAGTTAAAGAAAATTTCGGACTCTAAAGCTTTTATAACTGCAAAAGCGTCTACTCTCTTAAGAGGAACAAGCCACACGTATTTTGAAAAAACATCGACCATAGAGATAATGTACTTATATCCGTAATAAGCGAGGGGCAACGGTCCAATCACATCAATCGAAATCATCTGCATGGGCATGGTCACTTGCTTAGGGTAGCAAATCAGTCCGCGAGGTTGCGTGTTCGCGATCTTATACGCTTTACAAACCTCACATTGTCTTAAAGTGCTAACGACGTCACGGTACATGTTAGGCCAATAAAAGGTTTCCTTAAGTTTTAGGTAAGACTTGGATACACCTGGATGTATTGAAGGAAAACTATTATGTACTTCCCAAATCGCAGAAGTAACCTTTTCAGCTGGCAAAACAACACGCCATGGGTCGGAAGACAAGGGACTGGTGACAGGCATACGTCTTAGTAAGACACCGTTATGTATCGCGTAAGCTGGAAACATTTGTGGTGTATCACGGGCACCTAAAAATACCTTTTTGTACCAACGGTCGTTAGTATGTTCTGGACCCTGATCAAACGTCACAGGACTAGCATATAATCTGGAAAGAGCATCTGGTACTATATGTTGTGTACCCTTGCGGTGTATGATATCGAACGTATATTGGGAGATCATAGTAGCCCAACGAGCTAAACGACCTGAGGGGTTGTTCAAAGTGAGAAGCCATTTAAGAGCCATATGGTCAGTTATGACAGAGAACTTGAACCCATCCAAATAGCACCGAAAATGTTTAATAGAATCTAAAACTGACAAAAGTTCGCGCTCTGTAGTGCTATAATTACGTTCAGCTTTGGAAAATAGGCGCGAATAATAAGCGATTGGATGCTCTACATCATCAATCTTTTGTGTTAAAACTGAACCAAGACCAACAGCAGACGCATCACACTGCAAGATGAACGGTTTCGAGAAATCTGGACATGCCATAACAGGGGTATCGATCAGAGCTTCTTTTAATTTTACAAAAGCCCGTTGAGCCGCGTCGTCCCAACTTATTGGATCACGACCTTTTCTCTTACCAATTAACGCAGTGAGCGGAGCTATTATGGTAGAAAAACCATTCACAAAACGCCTGTAATAGGAACACATACCAATGAAACCACGTAAAGACTTAGCAGTAGTAGGAGTGGGATAATCCCTAATAGCTTCGAGTTTACTGGGATCAGTTTGAAGACCCTTCTCATTTACAATATACCCTAAGTATTTTAATTCGCTCTTACAGAACACGCACTTTTTTAGATTAATGGATAAACCAGCCTTCTTAAGACGAGCTAGAACTTTCCTGAGAAGCGCCAGGTGACTATTAAAGTCCTTGGAAACTAAAATTAAATCGTCGACGTACCCGAAAACGCAGTCGTCGCTGGTAGAAGTAAATTCATAATTAACAATCATGTCAGTAAGACGTTGCATCTCAGAAGCGGCATTAGTAAGGCCAAATGGCATTCTAACAAATTCGAAAAGACCTCGTTGTGGAACAATAAAAGCGGTTTTCTGACAACTCTCTTTATCTGCGAGCGGAATCTGCCAAAAAGCACTCCTAAAATCAAGAGAGCTTATGTATCTAGCGCCTCGAAGGTTATCAAGAATATCATGAATGCGCGGGAGTGGGTACGAATCTCTAATGGTCACACTATTAAGCTTCCTACTGTCAACACAAAAACGCACCGAACCATCACTTTTTGTAACCATAACCACTGGACTAGCCCATGGGGAACGAGAGGGACGAATAACACCCAAGTCTAGCATTTTATCGATCTCCTCGTTGAGAATTTTTAATTTAACTGGAGATAAAGGATAATAACTTTGGCGGATAGGAGGTCCTGTTGTATTGATTTTATGGGACAGCCAAGATGTTTTTCCCAGGCCTATTTTTTCAGAAGAGATGTCTTCAAACTCATTAATGACTTGCTGAAGGTCCATCTCTTGTTCCAGTAATAAAACGTTGCGTGGATGAACGTATCGAACCTCGCTAACAGAAGAAATTTGTGGAGGTGAGTGCTGAACAGACGGGAGGTACATATTACCTCTAATATTTTTATCAAAAGCTTGACTAAAGACAGACGTTAAACCAAACTTATTCCAAAATTCGATACCTAATATCACGGAAGACGACATAGAACTTGCCACTAAAAACTCATGCGTAAAAGTTGTACCGTTAAACTGAACTGGGAGATAAACAGTACCCAGAATATCGATAGGCGAATTATTAGCCGAGATTGCACGAGGACAAGCATCACTCGCGTTCAAAGAAAGACCAAATTTCTGTATTAAACTATGACTAATAAGCGACATCTGTGCCCCAGAGTCAAGTAAAGCCTTAACAACCTGGTTACACAATAAAATCTCAATAAAGGGTCGATTATCAGTCGAATCAGTAGATATAACCGGCGACACTGTACGGTAAAGAGCGTGCCGTCGGTGGCTTAAGCATTTTTTGGATTGCACTTAGGACAATCACGTGTTATAAAACCTGGAGTGCGACACTTAAAACATAACATGCCGGTGACCTCCGGGCAAGAACGGTATGAGTGTCCGGGTTTGTTGCACTTAAGGCAGTGTGGTTGAGACAGACTGCAGGTTGGACAACTCTGAACCTTACTTTCACTTTGGTGGGATTTTGGAAACTGGGAAGCGTGTCCAGAAATAGGAGTCGGGTAAACGGTACTATCCAGACTAGCGACTGCCTTTGGAGTTTTAATAAACGATTCAAAATGGGAAGCGGCCTCAATCAGACTATTTAAATCTGGAAACCTCTGTATAGACAAACAGGGGGTGTATTTAGGTAACATATTGTGTGTAATAATATCAACTAACTCTGGTTCCTCAATGGGTTTGACGAGTTTGGCATTGAGGTACGTCACACGGATAACAAACTCCCTCACAGACTGCTCAGGTCTCTGCTTAAGATTACGGACCTCTTGTCCAGTCCTGAATTCAAAGTCAGCCGACCCGAATGTTCTAAGGAAAGCCTGTCTGATCTCCACAAACGTCAGACCGGGTCGACGAATGGACCTATAGTATTGTAAAGCGATACCAGACAAAACCTCGTGGAAACGCCTAACGAGATAACTATCCGTTAGATTGTCAGCCTCCCTGCATTCTTCTAAACTAGAAAAAAAATCGCGAACACATGTCTTGCCATCAAAAGAAATCTTCCATTTTGACAGAGAGAACTGCTTGACGTACGGTGGACCATCATCGGATTTGATTGGTGAAGGCAGCATAGACTGGTTGGAACTACGAGAGACTCTAGGTGGAATAGGAGGTGGCGGTCGAGAGATGATAGGACTATCACGATGCGGAGTCTCGCCAATGGAATTTCCTTCTTCTGACATGCTGTAAATAAACTAAAACAACCCTAGGCAAACACGGGCATAAAACTAGAATAAGTACGACGGCTGTGAATTAAAAGTCGGTTTGATCCTAAGCAAAAAATAGGCACCCCAAGTACAGCTGGACCTAAACACAAAAAAACTAGACACACAGCGACCAGCCGTGACCGGAATTGCCAAGCTAGGAAACAAAAGACACAACTAAGAACAGACAACAACCGTGCATACAGAGCTTACCTTTGCAACACGACGCCTATAAGTTCATACAACACACTCATACACTACGGGTTCTAACAACCGCTAGCTAAAGGAAAACAAATTAAACACAGGGGATAATAATTAGGTCAAATTATGTATTTGATGGGTGAGAAATAAAAGAGGGTCGTGTGTTTTATAGTTCACAAAATTATTTTTTATAAATGATGAATAATTACAACACACACAAGCAAACAAAGAACAATACCCCGCCAGTTCTTCGTGATCGTATCTGTAGTTCAGGGCTCGTGATGTATCACCATGGGAACAGTCCAGGCTCTAGGAATCTCTTAAACTGGACACTTGGGTAATCACGTTAAAGTCCTGAAACAAACAATAGGAATAAACAGAGAACGAATTAGCTCACACAGTGGAAGAAATTATTAGCTCACTTGGAGTGAGCTACCACCCTCGAAATTGCAAAAAAAAAAAAAATTATTTATTTATTTATTTATTTGTGATGTAGAGTTAAATAACAAGTAGTATGGACAAGAAAAATACTTACTTTATTAGTTCGGGCGCCATATATAGCGGGATACTTAAAAAAAAAAAAAGCATTCCCCTATTTAAATACGTATAATTTTTAAATATTTTCCAAGTGTAAAAAAAACATAAAAAATCAGTTGTACACAATTAAAACTGAATTATTATATTATTATGTCAGATTAACCAACGAAAGTATGAATTAATTGTTACTTAATTTATTAAGGGAAAACCAAAATCTTGAAATTTAGAGGTAAAATAATAAAGCGAACCTTGCGGTAATTAACTAATTGGCCAATGCTAATTAACACGCCACGGTAAGAATAGAAAGATTGTGTAAGATAGTGGTTTTAAATGCCTAAATCCTCACACATACCCTGAGTAGGGGTTGTAATTGCTAAGCCTTACATAAAAATATCAATTTTAACATTAAAAGAAATAAATAAAACTGCTCAGCTGGATCCTGTCAGGATGACGAGACGCGCTGCCGGCCTGCTGCGGAGCACCGTGTTGATAATCTCGGTCAACACAGAAACAGGTCTTCAAAAAATCTGGATCTGGATCACATTTGCCGGCTTAAGAGCCTGGCAAATTCAGGAACCGGAAAAGGCTGTACGCGACCACACCGGGTCGCGGCGGAGCGTTGCTCCAGACTGCTATCTTATAAACTTGTGGGTGATGCCGTACTCAGCGTTTCCGAATCATAAGAAAATTTTCAGATTACGCCATTCCGGCGAATAGAACAGCAATAAAATAATATTAATAATATTTTGCAGCACTGATACTATACACTCTTCACTGATTTAAAGCCCAGATTTACCTTAAAAATCAAAAATACAGCGATTAAAAGTCTCGGGCAACAATCCACATCCAACTGACACAAAGAAAAAAATCCTCACTTTTTTCGAGAACAGAAACAAATTCAAATTTAAAAAGATTCAGAACTTAAAAAAAATTGAGTCAAGGCTTCCAAAAACAGGTTGCATAACAATTTCTATTAAAAAAGGTGCTACTCCAAAAATGTAGCGTTTTTTTAAAAACGCTGCAGTACGTTCATGATTAAAAACTTATCAATCGTCAAGGCGATTAGAATTAGGATTAGGCGGTACTCGTAACATAATTAACGGTTTCTTTTTTGAAATAATGCATTTTTTTAGTCTAATGTCTCAGTTACTTCAGTATTGCTAAATTAATATAGTGCAATTGTTGAGACTTCAAATCTAGTGAAACATTGGAAACAATGATTTTTTTATAATTTCGAATAGATTATGGACTCAGTAGAAGTTAAATAACATAGATAAATAGCAATTCTTAAGATCGTCTATCTATCTATCCATAAGTTTGCCGTATTTAATTATTACCCAGAATTTGATCCTTATTATTAACACTATCAAATGGTGTAATACTACAGGTTGTGATTTTTTTTTCAAAATTAGCGGGTTCAATTTTGGGCCACGATTATTGATTTTTCTAAAATTCAATGATAGTTTTAGTTTTCGGCAAAATCGGTCTCGAGACTCTATTCAACGTTTTTCGATATTCCTCATAGTTAAAAATATTTAACGAAAAACAAAAAACCCGACTGCGTTAAAAAAAACTAAAAAGAATGAAACAAGTCCAGTAGTTAAGAATTCACTCATTCACACTCACAGTCGGGGCCCATTCAAATTATACCAATCAAATCTTCCCAACGGGAATTAAAATTAAAATTAAAAATTAAAAAAAATTCTGAACTACTGGACTTGTTTCATTCTTTTTAGTTTTTTTTAACGCAGTCGGGTTTTTTGTTTTTCGTTAAATATTTTTTTTATTTCATACTTTTAAGTTACTATTCAGGGAATGATTGTTTTGCTAAACAACTTTTACTCAAAAATGCATGTAATGTGGTCATTATTTTGACAACCTTGTTTGAGCAAAGTCGCCTTTGCCGGAGTGTTTCAAGGAGCGGCCAGTAATGTTTTTGCTGGCCGCTCTACAGGTCGGCAATACATTGCCGGCCGCTATTTTGACGTTTCAACGTTTTAAAAAAACAAATACAAAAAGATTTTATTTAAAACACAGCTGTTTGTATATAAAGAGGTAGGCACAAAAAGATTGTATTCCATATTTAAAAAAAAAATACAAAGAAGTAACAAAAGCGCGGTTCAGCGAAATTTTAATTTTTATCTATTGACTTTTTTTTTGCTTTAAGTAAGTGAAGAAAATATACCTAACAGTCAAACACCGCATTAAAATTATCGCAAACTATTAGTAAGTAATATGAAACCCGGAAACCCGGTGTTGAATTTTAGTAACTGTACTTTTCATATTGTTATTTTAATTAATTTTCTAGTTAATACCTATATGTATTTTATTTAAATCACTTGCTGGTTTTATTTAGGTTAGGTTCTTGCATTTTTGAGTAAAGCACTATACAAGCCTTGGCCCATTATGACTCTTCGCTGGTCACGCTATGATTGCCTCGAGCTAGCCTAGCTACGCTCTAGGCCTTCCAGCTTGGCCATCATGCAGCCCTTGCTGTCCTCACTGTAAAGGCCTCGGCCTCCGGCCTCGGCCTTTATCTCAGCTCGTCCATCAAGTGGTGCATGCTGACCGCGCTGTGTCGGCCTGGAGCTGCGCTAGGCTGCGCTGTCGGCCATCATCAGCGCGACCAGCAAAGTAGCCATTATAGGCCGCGGCAGTAATGTACTATAAATCGTTATATATCCTAAACTATTATTTAAAATGAAAAATGATAAAGGGAACCTAAAGATGATTTTAAAATACCTATTCAACGATACCCCACATGACATAGTTCATCGACATTTTTTTTTTTCATTTTGACAATATGGCGTCTGGTTGCCGCTGTGGTGAATTTTGATTACTGTCATGTCTTTAGTGACACTCGCAAGGTTAAGACGAATCGATTGACGTAAAAATTATCAAAATCGGCCTACGCATTTGGTCTCTAGAACGCCACATAGAAACAAACATACATACATACATACATACATACATACATACATACATACATACATACATACATACATAGACTGATAAACACATTACCCTCCTTTGCGTCGCGCAGTCGGGTAAAAATATAGCCGTCCACGCCCAGTTGAAGAATTCGCTCCGTGTATTTGACACTTTTTCTTGTGTCAATAAATGTAAAAAAAAAAACATAAAAAAAAACAGAAAAAAAATCGAAAATTTAAAAGTTTTAAAAAGTTTCGGTTTCGGTTTCGGTTTCGGCTGAAAAATCAGTTTCGGTCGGACACTATTAGAAATAGATAGGTATTTCGATTTTTTTCTCTCTTTATTTCATAATCTTTCTGCCATTATCCCATTTTACATGTGGTCGGCGCAACACGTTTTCTTTTTCCATTCTCCCCTATCAGACGTCACAGTATCATTCACTCCTTTTTCATTAATATCATTTCTATGACCGTCCTCTTCCTCTCCATCCATCAACATTCATACTCATCACTCTCTTAGTCACATGAGTCTCATATATCACATGTCCATACTAAAGACATGTGATAAGGAGGGAAAAATGAAAGGGAATCGTCTGTCTTGGTATGGACTCCATCCAAGACAGACGATTCCCTTTCATTTTTTCTGCAACAGGCGCCACTTTCAAACTTCCCCTTATAAACTCATTCCTTACTTTATGCATTTTTATATTTGTTAGAAAAGATTTCAAATAAGTCCTCCCATCCTAGGTGGAGCGGAAGGGACTCTTACTTACTAGCGTTTCAGGAACACAATGTACTAATTACTTCTAACCTCAATCTGTAAATTAAATAAAAATAGATTTTCTACCTTACCACAATAGTGGAAGATGAACGCAAATTGATTGAAAAGTAAATATTAATTGCAATAAGTATGTAAGTAGATAATGCATCTCTACCTACTACCCTTAGAAATTGCGAGTGTAATGGAATGTTACTAGACGCATAGTTCTTTATCTGTCGTTCCTCAAAAGATTCCAAATTGACCCGTATCAGTGGTCAAATACCAATTGACATTCAATCTTTACATGACCTAAATGGCCAATTTTTTTGGCCAATTGACCGACTGACTGCTCGAATGTAATTGAGGAACGAGTGTGGCTGTACGATTCACTTAGAGCCAAAAGATTGATAGTCTCAACAAGTTTTATTGTTTTTTTTTTTTTTGTTACAGGGTTTGTAGTGATAACTTTTTTAGCATCGCTGTCATTTGTAAGTCGATGAAACGAAAAAGCGACACACACATAAATTGATAAAATTTAACGTGAGACAATAAGATTGGTAGTATTATACATTATTTTATTACTTTTATTTCTGGTTTTCTTATTTATCTTGAAGCCAAATTTTTGAGGGTTTGGGGCAAGTTTTTTTTAAATTAAACACGGAGCAACAAATTACCGACTAAGTTTATTAATTTGTTTTAAGGCACTGCAAGCGGGCAAAAGTTTATTCATTTTGCTTTTAAGTAAATCATCACCTATAAATCAATCACGCCACATTTCCCAAAAGGTTTTAAACCACGTCTTCTTAAAACTCATAGACCGTTCTTAAAAAGCTTTAAATTAAAATTCAAGATCCGGAAAATTATCTTCGTATCGATACTCGATAGCAAAGTGCTTTTCTTTTCTTTCATTTTCCCGAGCCCGAGGATACAGCCCTTAGGGACTCCATAAAAACGTTACTCGCCACTAAACCCTTATGATATAGCTCTTTGATATAAATCAAGCTTCAATAGCCTTTCTTATGACGATAGTTTTTAGCACTATATAGGGTTTTTATTGAATACTATCGATCCATTCGTGAAAAAACTCTATTGCCATTGCTTATTGATTGCTATTAAAACACTTTTTTGGCGAATAAATGATTCTATTCTATGCTATTTTTTGCGAGACCACAAAAATAGGATTATTCTATGCTATTTTTTGTGCCTTTTTTTGCGAATAATTATGATTCTATTCTATGCTATTTTTTAAATTTCGTTGCGAGCAGGGGGCCAATTCTCGGCTTTAGAGATCGCGTCGAACTCGACAAAAATTTCTAATGACGTCATTTTCTCGACAAATTTTAATAGTTGCTATTCTGGGGATGTCGAATTCCACATTTCTCGAAGGCTAACGTTAGAGTTCATGTCGAGTGCTTCTGAGCAGTAGAGATGTAATGTCGATTGTAGAGATACGTCATTTCTGAGTGAATTTGTTGAGTTTTGGATTGTACACTGTTTTCTTTTCTTTAGTTTTTAAATAAAATACGGATTGGCATGTCATACCTACTGAAAATTCGATTTATACTCTTGATTTTTGCATTTTGTTTTCTTGAAACGACGACCTTCGCACAATTAACAAACTTTGTAATTCGTGTACTGGCCAATACACGGCAACAACAGCGCACTTATCCCGCCGTCGATATTTACGATTTGAGCGAAACAAAAGTCACTAAAATAATTCCCTTCCATGTTAAAATAAAAGAAAAAAACGTGAAATGTAAAACAGCACAGCCCACTAGTGATTTATAAACACAGTCCATGTAAACATAACAAAAGACGCAAATTCTGACTCTGACAGACAATCAACTGTCAAACTAATTATTTTTACGTAAAACGTTTCGTTCCATACTAAAATAATTAGATTTAGCCTGCGTTTTAAAACAAAATCATTCATTCACCTATAGTTACCTAAAACGGAACGTGCGTTTCTTCATAATGGTAACATTATGTTCACTCGACTCGACATTTTCGTGACATTTATGTCTATTTTGATTGAGAATACGGATTTCTGCTCAATTCGACATTTTTTGGTAGAGATAGAGATATTTTTGATAGACATAGAGATCGACTTACAATCTAGAAGTCGAGAAAAATGGCGAAAATCGAGAATTGGCCTCCAGAACTTGAAGCTGCAACCTTTCGATTTAGTATTCTAGTTCGTATTTACATTCCGTTTCTAACGTGTGTCGTAACGTTGTTTTCTATAAACTAGAATCATAATCCCATAGCTGGGAAAAGACCTCTCCCCATGATTTGTAGATATCCCAATCCAGGACTAATGAGATCCACTGGTGGTTGATTTTATCCAGCTCATCTTGTTATATCCTACATGATTCCTTCTAGTTGTGTCAGGACTCATATAGTGGCTTTTTTGGCCCTAGATATTGGCTTTAGCCCATTGCTAGGCAAAGTCTAGTCTAACTTTCCAGGAGGACTACTTTCCAGCTGTACCTTCATTCGTAGCTTTTTATTACATTTTGCATACTCTGATCCAATCAGTTAGGAAGTCATCTAAAACGTGACTATGAAGGTTTTGTCAAACAAATAAATTAAAATAATTTCTAGTGTACAAAAAATGCCTTAAAATAAATATTCTCATTCAAAACTACGAGCAGTTACAACTGTTACGTTAAATAAATACCTATTCACAAGAAAAAGCAGCAAGAAATATCACTACAGCTCAAAGCTCTTTGCTCAAAGACAAACAAACTTTAACATGCAAAGGAAAATGTAATTCTTATTGCATCTCTCTTAATGTTGACAGCGGTTAGCGCAGTCAGCGTAGAGTCAGAGGTACTACTATCTAAGCACGACTCCCGTAAAGTCGGGCGTTACATATTTTTATCACTTACGGACATACACATTTGCGATAAAAAATCGAAAAGTTATGTCGACTACCGTTATGTCGACTTTGAAAAAAAAAAAAAACTAATTTTGAATTCGGAACTAGGTAAGTTCCGAATTCAAAATTAGTTTTTTTTTTCTCATGGTAAAATCATCAAATGAGTCCTCCCACCCCGGGCAGGGCGGGAGGGACTGTCAGACTTCTACTGACTAAAATCCACGGTGTCCTTCAATAGCCCTTTCTGTTCCAGGGTCACGGTAAGGAAATAATCCCGCGACCCCGGCAGGCTTTGTCCCTCTGAGTGGGGCGCCCTGTCATGACTAGGTAATTAGATTAGGAGTAAACTAGTACTCACTCGAAAGTTTCTAGTTTTTTTTGCGTATATTCAATGATGAACTATGAGACGGTTGCTGCGCTGCGTGGCTGCGAGATCAATGCCCAAACGATACTAATATTTATAGTCTAGCCGCTTGTGTATGTGTGTTTAAATATTATTGTAACACGCACCCACAAATTCCTAAAGAGGGCAGGTAAAACCTTTAAAAAAAGACTTACCTTTTATATTTCACAGCTAAATTCGTCATCTATTTTCTTTCCAGCCTTAATAAAGATAAAAATCTAAAAGATAAGGGTAAAAGAAAAAAGGTACGGTCCGAAAGATATACGGATAGCTGGCCGTAAACAATCGGGGTGGCTGGCCATTTAATGTTTCAGATTTGTGTAAAAGAAGCATTTGTGTGAGGTGAAATTGTGGGAAAAGAGTTCGGACAACATTTGTCCGAATTTACTGGACTGTGCAGCGAAAAATGTATTGTATTACTACAGATATAAATGCCAAAGTTCTGTGAATAGTTGGATGGATAGTTTTTACTCTTTTATATAAAAACTATTGAACGGATTTGAATGATTTGATACACAGACAGCGAAACTTTTCACGTTTTTGTGACGTAAAGTAAACAGAAAGTTTGACGTAAACAAAGAAAAAAAAATGTCCCTCTTTCGTTAACTAGAGGCTCTTTTCATTTGCCATGCAATAAACGCCGTTTATACTTCAAGTACTCTGAATGTAAACTACGGAAATCTTTAGCTGAGGTCTCAGTCTATAACCTTATAATTTACACATGGGATACTTTTAATCCCGGTGTAAAGTTTCCGTGGGCGAATATTCAGATTTTTTTTGAATTTTTTCCACGTATTGTTTCAAATCACATACCTATTAATTTATTCTCTAACACAACGATCAAGTACTTTCATATACATTTTTAAATACACATTGCGTAAAATTCGTCGGTTTTGTTATGTAAAATAAACAGGAATCGCATATTTAGGCAGTACAATAAAACGTTTACTTTTCAAATGTAAAAAAGTAAGCGATATTTTTCATTTCATTTCCCGCTTTCAGTAATTTTTAAAACAACTTCAATGGATGTAAAATTCTGTACTGTACTGGCTCGAATATACTAATTAAACCGTAATTCATATGCAAGTTCGTATGTCATCAACGACTGCACGGAACTTTCAGAACTTGAAATGTCACGTTTCAGTGAGTTTTATCTCAAATGCTGTAATTTGAGCTGTAACTTTTGAGTTTTGTGATGAAATTCTCAAGCTTGATAAAATTTAAGTATAGATATGATTTAACGTAAGTACCTATATATTATTTGGGAAATATTATATTTGATCCCCAAAGGGTTAGACAGAGGAGTACATAATATTACACCCAAAAAATCACACATTATTTCTGTTATGTTTATGGGGGTTTAATAAAGGTATGCGTCCATAGGTCAGCATCACACGTATCGGACGTATCGTAGTCATAACGGATTTTAGTTTGCCATGTATGAAAAGAAAACTCATACAACTGCGTCCACTGATCCACATCGTACGAACGGCTCATCGGCAATGCCTTAATGCGATGCGTACCGATGACTTCATACGGAATGCCGATCAGTGGAAGCGATGAAGGTGGCATCGGCAATCCGAGTGCTGATACTTACGTCGGCAATCCGATCGCTGCCGACATAGAAATCCGTTTGTTGCGATGCGTCCGATACGTACGATGCGGACCTGTGGTCACTTACCATAACCGGGCACTTCTCAAACGATTTTTGCTCCAATTGTTTTTTATTTAAAGTATAATCAGCTATACTTTTCCCACTGCTGGGACACAGACCTCCTCTCTATGAGAATGAGTGGGCTGTTTTCCCCTACGTGGGCTCAGTGGTAGTTAGGTTTGAGTTTAGGACATCTTGGTTTCCTCAAAATAATGGATAATGGACGGCAAACCACCTTTTAATTAAAAAAGAGACCTTGGTTTTATTTAAATGCTTATTAGAACGATGAGTAGACCAACCTTATTCTAATAAGATTATTAACCGTCATCATAATTATTAGCCCTTAAACTTTTTCTTCTAAGGAGGTTCTCGATTAAAGAGGATACTCTAAGGTCCAAACCTCTTTGAATTAATTAATATTGAAGTACTTTAAGGGCCTTCGAAGTAATACTGCTTTAAAAGCACAGTAGCTATACAGTATATATACTAGATTTTGGTAGTGGCTTGGCTTATTTGTCAATCGTAAGTTTCTATTTTTATTTCATAAATATCTGTTTGTGAAAATGTAGTACGTTTGTTACTGTATTACGCAAAAACTACTGAACAGATTTGAATGAAATTCGGCACACATACAGTTTACACTTTTTGTTCTTGGGAGTGCAATCCTATGACACAATTAATAAACACACGGGCAAAGCCACTAGCAGAAACTAGTCGAAACAAATTCCACAGAAACGAATAAAGTCTTATCCTATGTTCTTATCCAGGTAATGGTGTACCAGTGTCTCAATTTTTATCAAAATCCGTTATAGTATAATAACAGACAGACTTACCTTCGTAATAAATTTGAATTCTATTTCAATTCCATTAGAGTACTTTTCTCAATGACCGTTAGCATTCTAAGCCTGGTGTAATAAAGGCAGGATAATAATACCTTTCTGAATCCTCTTGGGACTAAATAGGATATTAAAAGTATCCTTCCTTTCCTTATCTCTCGTGTCCGGAATGAAACGTAATTAAAAATTATAGTAACGTTCCTGTTTAAAATTAAAAATGTTTTATATAAAAGCATTTTGTTTGCAGTTGTAGGAATATTCATAGAATGTGTGTATCGAATAATACAATTTTCCGCTGGTCACATTTAATTACAACTGAAGCAGGCCCGAAGCCACCTAACAAGCCGATTCCTATCGGGTTGCCTTTCGAAATATAGCAAATACTAGCATCTATGATTTTCATTTATCATAAACAAAATATGAAAAAACAATCAAAAAAATAAATAAACGCCTACCATTTTTTTCCGCGCAATCAATTTCAACTCGCGCCAAACAGACAAAGATTGTAAGCCGCAAGGTGAATCCGGAATTCAGTTCATAAAATTCAAAATTTCTCTTGTGGCGATCGTGAGCTTGAGGCCACATAACACCGCTAGTTTAAGGACGCTCGGAAGCCGAACATTACCGGCTTATGATAAGGATAGAAATATGAAATGCGTACGCCAGAACAAGACGGAATGATACTGGACTTCGTAATTCGTTTAGATAGTATTCTTTGGATGACAGATTCACATTAGTTTTGGTTCGTGCTTATTTTTCTTGCAATTATTGTTTTTACCTGTCCATTTGCATTTGATTTGATATTATTGTTGAAATTTATAAGTTTTGCGTAGTTAGCGCATTAATAACAAAGTTAGTTCGGTTCAATGGTATTGTTTGGTAAGTGTTCACCGTAATGTTAGTTTCGAAGTTTTAACTAGATGGCGTTGTGCAATTACATCACAATCCTGAATCGCGATGTTAAGGTGTGTAGGCGATTAGTATAAGGTTTTGTGAACATGATTTATGGAAATTGTTAATAATTGATTAACCGACTACAAATAAAATATTAAGGAGGTTAGTGGTTACTCCGGTTACTCAATATAATCGTCCTTAAAATACGTTAAATTCGTTTATTATTAGTTCGCGGCACAACTTCATCGTTTATGAACCGATTTTGATGATTCTTTTTTTGTTGGAAAGAAGATGTTTTAATGGTGGAAACTTGATATGTGGGTTTGATGGTAGAAGACCAGAGAAATCGAGTGAAACTTTCAAAAATGAGGACTAGTGAAATGGGGCGACTAGTATGTTTGTAAGTTTTTTCATTAAGTTTTGGTCCGGGTTCCCTTTCATGATTTTTTGCCCTACGCCACTGAACTGAAGCACATATTTATGGCATGTGAAGTTATATCAAGGTATTAGGGTGAACTCATCCAATTCTGTGACTTGCCTAATTATAAGATACTACCATATGCATCAGTAATAAAGTTCAAATGCGTCTGTAAAATTTGGGGAGGCTCGAGTGAGTGATATAACGACAACTAACCGTTAGTTGTTAAGGTATTTCAAGAAACTCATTTTACTCGTACAGCCCCACGATAGTGCTCAAACCAAATATCTCCGAACTAGACGAGTCACAGAATTCGATGAGTTTGCTATACACAATCTCTCATTACAATTGGCGCATTGTAATGGTCGGTTTTCCTCCCTCAAAGATGTAATAACGTTTTGTTTCATTAAAAGTTGCGCTGGAATCTTCGATTTTCGAGGGATCAACTCTAGAGACTGTCTTATATAATTTTGACTTTCAACCTTAATAAGGGCTCTCCCACCGTAGCCGGAGCATTCAAAATTATTAGTTGTATTTTTAGTATATGATATCATTACAGGTAGAACATTGTAATCTTCTAATTAATGTAATAATTATAATTATCTGAATTATTATTAAACACGCAAATGTTCCTGATGTGGCCTGCCTACACTTATCATGCACTCTTCTAGTCCATATTCAATGTCAATCAAAATATACAATAAATTGCCAGAGTATTTAAAACAAATAGAGAAAACAAATATATTTTTAAGGAAAGTAAAAGAATTTTTAATTAACAAAAGCTATTACTCATTAGACGATTTTTTAAATGATAAATAAAGCTTAACTAACTAATTTGACTGAAAATATACCAAACTATAAATACTTAAATAAATAAATGACAGATAATTAAAATACTTATTACTACAGAGACAATAAATAAATGAATAAAATATAAATAAATAAATAAAATATAAATAAATAAATATAATATAAATAAATAAATAAAATATAAATAAATAAATAAATTAATAAAATATAACTGGAACACAATAAATATTTTTTATAAATTATAATTACATAAATACAATCAAACATGATAAAATATTATTACTTCATAAAATTAATGACTTCTAGTACGTTTTAGTGCAATGGACATAAATCTATAAAAAACGCTCTTCCTCTCTCCAACCATATCCAAACTTTGCTGTGCCCGACAGGGTCCATAATTGTTTCTCTCTAATTGTATCTTTACCACCTGTATGTACAATCGACCAAGCGGAATTATGACCCACCATAAGCTTATTTTCCCAGTGACAATCAAATACAATTAGGTCCACATTCGCGTAAACATACATATCCATGGTAACAACTTTGATCTTTGTCAATTTGACAGATTCAAACGATTTATTGTCAAAATGGGTCATGATTCCACTTTGTCGACTGTACATTATGGAATGCAATAAAACATTTGAATTGAAAAAAAAAAAATTGAATCAGCCAATTGCCGTCCACTGCCGAAAACATATTAATGACGAAAGATTTTAAAATTAAGCTGCATGGCTGCATAAAAATCTCACATTTTCCCTATTATTCTTTTGCTTATAACCCCATACAAGTCCAACAAAGAAAATTAACCCAATTTTCTATGTTGAACTTGCTTCCAAGTTTGAAAATTCATCGGTAAAATACACATACAAACTCGTTAGTAAATAATCTACTCAAATGGAATTGGTTCGGTAAATATCTTAAGGAAACACAAACAAACAAAACAATTTTCCGAAACAACTGTTTATTATTAAGTTTCCCGACATGTTATTAAGTAAACAGTCCATATTGACTCTGTCAATATAATTATGTTATTGTTTAGTAAACTTAATACGGTAAAGGTCGTTTGAAACTTTTGCCTTCCTGAAAAGTTCCTTGTCCAAAAGAAGGTATCATTTAAATAAAGTAAAGAAAAGACAGAAATAATTAAAGGCAAAATTTACTGACACACACAGGACAGAACAA